>CM042832.1:0-2900833 GCA_009982885.2 Hyles vespertilio
AACGAGGGTTCAGTGACTCGGCCCAAACGGGACTCCCGTAGAGGGCCATGGACCGCACGACTCCAGGCATACAGGTTTCGGCAAGGGATGCCAGGACATCGGTGTTGGCAGCAGGCGCCCCAGTGCGCCCGCCGCCTTCACCAGTACATCGCACCCCCAACCTAACCTTTTTTTTTTTTTTTTTTTTTTTTTTTTTTTTTTTTTTTTTCTCGCGGGGAAAATCCCTTTACGGACCATCCCACCCCCGAAGGGGCGAGGGTGTGTCGGACTCACCGGCGCCTTCCGAGCCCAGCGAGATGTTGTGCGCCCGTGGATGTGGACGGGCGGCCGCTGGGTCGGGTCCCTACCACAATACGCGCCGAAATACGACTAAAAACCCCGCGTCGGCCACCATCGGTGCACTACAGAGACGGCCCCGGGTTACCGTTGAGCGGACGCGCCAGGACCGCCTCTTGTGCACCGCCGCTTAGCGACGCGGCATGGGACGCTTGTAGCGTCACGTCTCGGGGGCCGCCAAGGTAGGGACGGCGGCCCCGCGTGGCCTCTGCGGCGCCGGGTTAGTTGTTGTCCCGGCGCCTCCTACGTCTCCTGTGGCGACGAGCGGGATCGGTCTGCTCCCGATCCCGCTCAGCGCTCTCCTTCTGCGACATGACACGTTCGCAGAAGGAGAGCATGGCTCGCCACGAACTCCGGCTGCCGACCATGGCGGCGACCACGGCCGGCAGCGAAAGGTCGCTACCGATGACCGCGACGAGAGCGCTGCGCTCCTCGTCCCAGGCTGGGCACTCCTCCAGCGTGTGCTGGGCCGTGTCCTCACGGCAGTTGCCACAATGGTGGCACGCGGCGGACTCCTCCGCTCCGGCTATGCGACACAGGTACGCACCGAAGCAGCCGTGCCCGGTGAGCACCTGCGTCAGCCGGAAAGTCGGCGCGCCGTGGCGCCTGTCCAGCCACTGCTCGAGGACAGGTCGCACTGCCGCGACGGTCCTCGTGCCAGCACTGGGGTTCTCCAACCTGGAACGCCACTCCTCCACGGCGGTCCTGCGGAGGGAGGCCAGCATTGCCTCGACCTCTCGCGACACCAGTCTCTGCCCGCGCTGGGACGCCTCCTCTCGTCCAAAGAAGACAGACGAGAGGGTCTTTGCGTCGAGCTCCCAGGGCAGAGTTCCCGCTAGAACGCAGGCCGCCCTCGTGCGAGACCGTGCGGTAACCCCTGACGATTCGCTGCGCCACCATGCGCTGTGGACGGTGCAGCAGGCGGACGCAACGAGGGTTCAGGGACTCGGCCCAAACGGGACTCCCGTAGAGGGCCATGGACCGCACGACTCCAGCATAAAGGTTTCGCGCAAGGGATGCCAGGACCATCAGTGTTGGGCAACAGGCGCCCCAGTGCGCCCGCCGCCCTCACCAGCTTCGGCGACAACTCCTCAAAGTGCGCGCGGAAATCCCATCGACTGTCGAGGACGAGACCGAGGTATTTCATCCTCGAGCCGACGGGAATCCGCACGCTTTCCACCGTGATGTGGGCCCCCGGCGGTGGCCCACACCGAGGTCCGTGGAAACACACGGCCTCGGTCTTGTTGAGAGCCACCGTGAGGCCCAGTCGCCGAATCCTGCCCACCACCAGTCCAGTACCGAACGAGGCGAGCAGGGCGGACCTCTGGAATGTCCTGGCCGTCGCTGTCACCAGTGTGTCGTCCGCGTAGCAGACGACAGCGACGCCCCGAAGGTTGGTACCACGTAGCACCCAGTCGTAGTCGATGTTCCACAGGAGCGGCCCAAGAACCGAGCCCTGCGGAACACCGCACGTCACTTCCCTGCGGTGCCACCCGTCAGCAACCGGATACACCACGTACCTATCAGACAGGTACGAGTGCAACCAGACGCCGAAGGTAGGGCGGAACCTCGTGGTACCGCAGTGCTTCTTCGATGCAGGCCCAGGGCATGGTGTTGAACGCGTTGGCGATGTCGAGAGACACCCCACGGATCTCTGTCCAGAGACCTCCGGAACTCTTCGTTCGCCGCGGCCTTCGCTTGCGCGATGGCCACCCGCAGCGCTCTCTTCGCCTCTCTGTGGAGGTCGAGAAGGTGCTGCCCCTGCTCGTCGTCGCCGGGTCTACGGGTCCGACGACGACGGTGCCTGGCGATGTCGGCGGCGCGCGACCTGGCAAGCCGCGCGCAGCTCTGTGAGCTCGGCCGACCACCAGTACACCTGGCGCTTCGCTGGGAGGCGGGTGACCCGGGGCATGGCCGCGTCGCAGACTCGCGACATCGCCACCCCGAACCATTCCGCCTCTTCCTCGACCCGCACCGGCCCGTCCGGCACGGGGAGCCACGCCTGAACAATGGCAGCTTCCTTCGCGGCCTCCACATCGAGGCGCTTCGCGGCCCAACGTCGGCCGCCCGTGAATCGGGCAGTCGGACCACCACCGGACTGGCGGGTGGAGACCTGGGAGGATGAGACGCTGAACCGAATGTAGAGATGATCGGACAGCGTCTCCTCCTCAACCAAAACCCTCCAGTCCCGAACACGGCGGGCAAGGGCCGGGGTGGCGAACGTGACGTCCACCACCGAACCGCCGTTGTGCCGCACGCACGTGTTCTCCGACCCCCGATTCAGGACGACCAACCCGATGGAGATCGCCCATTCCTCCAGGGCCTCGCCCCGCGCGTCGGTCACCGACGAACCCCAAGCCGAGGATTTGGCGTTGAAGTCGCCGGCTACAAGCACGGGGCGAGGCTGGCTGTCATGCTGTACCAGGGCCCCCAGGCGCGCGAGGAAAGTCTCGAATTCCGCCTGGGACCTGTTGGGAGAGAAATAGACTCCCACTATCCACACCCCTCCCACCAGGACCGCCACGCATCCCGCACCCTTCGCTACTTTTTCGAAGGGCGGAGAGCCGGCGGCGCCCTGGGTGAAGACGGCCACCGAGCCATCAAGGTCCCCTACCCAGTCGTCACGGGCAGGGACAGAGTATGGCTCGGCGACCACAGCCACGTGAATCAACCACTGCGCCAGGGACTGTTCGAGCATGTGCTGTGCTCCTTCGCAGTGGTTGATGTTCGCCTGGAGGAAATTAAGATCCATCTAATTATGGGCGATCTCCATCGCCTCAGGGCGGGACGGTGTCGGCCGCGCCGCAACCTCGGCTCCCACACCGCGTTGAGAACGGTGCGGGACCGAGGAGGCAGCGCAAGCCTTGCCGCCCACCCGGTGGTCCGCGGGTTTTCCGGCATCTGCGCAGATTGCGCAGTGCGGATCCGCGGAGCACTCTCGGGCTTTATGGCCGGGTTTACCGCAGCGGTAGCAGAGCCCGCTGCGGTCGCACTCGCCGGTGCATTGCACTCTAACGTGCCCCTTATAGAGGCATCGGTAGCAGCGCAGGGGCCGGGCCTCAAGCAGCCGCACTGCCGCTGCCACCCAACCCACGAGGACGCGCCCCGCCTTCACTATCTTCTCCGCTGCCTTGGCTGGGCAGCGGAGCCACACTGCGCCCAGGCCCGAGCGCCCGTCCCGGATCTCCCCGACCTTGACGTCATCGGAGGAGCACTCGCCGAGACGGGCGACGGCTGCTGCGACTGCCTCGGGGGTGGCTGAGGCGTCCAGCCCCGAGATCCGCAGCTCAGCAGTCTTCACGGGCCGGGAGACGCGTACGTCCTCCTCCGACCCGCGAAGGACCTCCCTCATTTTAACGATGAGGGAGTCGGCCTTCGCCTCCGACTCGGGCCCGGGCACCTCGAAGAGGTAAGCCCCGGTGGCTATTCGCCGCGACTTCAGCCCGGCTGTAATGCCGAGGCTGGCCAGGTCCACCTTTTGCTGGACCTCACGCAGGACCTGTGCGTATGAAATACCCCGCTTCAACGCCTCCGGCGTCACCGTGAGAGTCACGGCGGCTTTACGCGGGAGGCGGAGCTGGGGAGCAGCCCTGCGTGGGGCCTGAGCCGGCTGTTGGGCCGCCCGGGACTTCTTCTTGCCCCTCTTTGCCACCACAGTCCACGGAGTCTCCGTGGATGTGGTGGGTTGTAGGGGCGGGTGTGGCGTCTGCGACCGAGGCGGGGCGCGTTTACGGTTGCCTCGGGCACGTCGTCGCGGTTCTCGTTCAGCCACTTGTGCTTTAACCGGAGCAGCCGCAGTTGGCCGGGCTGTCGTCGCAGTCACTTTCGGCCGCGGAGCTGCTGCAGGACGACCAACAGCCGCAGGGGCAGCCTTTGTTTTTCCCGCTCCCAGGGCAGGCCATGAGTTGGCCGGTATTCCCACGACGGGTGGCTGCGGCGTCGGGGCTGCCTTGGCCCTGGCCCGGTCGGCGGCCAGCGGGGGGCGGAGAACCGGCTCCGGAGGCAGACGCATGGCGATCGCCTCAAGCCTGGCATCAACTTTTGCCATGTGCGACTCCAAAAGTTGCTTCAGCGCAACTACCTCCGGTGTATCTGAGCCCGCCACTGACTCAGCCGCTGGCTGCTGCTGCGTCCGGACCATGGCCATCAGGTCCTGCAACATTTTCCCCTGGGCGGTGAGGGCCGCCTCCAGCGCCGTCACCTTGTCCCGGAGGTTGGCCTTCTCCGCCTCGGCTCGGGCGAGCTCTGCTGATGGTGGCTCCTGCGCTATCTCTAGCAGCTCCAGCGCGCTGTCTTTTATTTCCTTGACGTACGTGCCTTTTAGGTTCTTGGCCGTACGTGCAAGATGTTGGAGCCGCTCTGCCATCTTTTTAAGGCCTCACTATGAGTGGCTGGGGGAGGGTCCTTTGGTGCCGGCTTAGTCCGAGGGTTCGCCTCCTTAGCCTTCCGCAGTTCGACCTCGTCTGCTTCCAGCATCTCTGCCTCGGTAAGGCTTTCAGCAGCCAGGGCAGCCTCGTAGTCTCTCTGCGCCTTGGCAAGAGCTTCGTCATTGCTTCCTGGCGCTGGTGGGCGCCGCTTCGGTTTTTTGTTGGCAGTGCGGGAGTCTGTCTCGACCGTACTAGCCCCGTCACTGGCCCTGGGCCGCTTTTCTGCTGGGCGAGAGCCTCGTCGTTTTACTCGGCTTCTCCTTGGTTGCGAAGAGTCGCTGCAAGCCCCGGACTCCGAGTCGAAGTCACGGGGCAGCGCGTTCCTCTCCGCAGGAGGTCCCATTGACGAACCTGGTCGACTGGTCGCCGGAGAGATGTCCGACTCTGGCAGCCTATCCACCAATACAGAACATTGTTTTTTGATTTTTTGTGAACTATTCATATTGTTCCCACGAGTATGGGGGAAAAGAAGGTCCGCCCAGGCAGTGCCCCCTGTACCTGGGTAAGCCTAGCGTAACCCGCCAGAGGGTCGGCCGGTACTCTGGCGGGGGTCGCACTAGAGACTGAACTGCCCATCAGCCATGCATCCCCTCGCGGTGCGCCGCCGCTTGGGATTCGGGGTACTTTTTATAGAGGCATCCTCCCTCGCGGTCCGGGCGGTTAAGCCAAGACCCTCGGTCCGGCAGGAGTGCGAGACATGACCACAAACCTCACAACCGGATTACGATATGCGACGGCCACCGTGAGAGGGACACTCCCACAGCCCGCCCGGCGGCGGGGTAAGCGCACACCGGGCCCGCCGAAACCTCCGGGACAGAACCGGAGGGTGACCCAAATGGAGGATCTCGCCTGCAACGACAGATGGAGGCGGCCGCCACAAAAGACAGCGACCGCCAAACCCCCTGCCCTCCCCGTCGGATATTCGCCGTCGGCCATAGTAGTTGCAGAACTGCAACTACGATGACCCACGTTGCCCAGGGTGCACCACGTGGAGGTTTCCGACATCGCACCCCGAACCTTTTTTTTTTTTTTTTTTTTTTTTTTTTTTTTTTTCTTTTTTTTTTTCTTTTTTCCTCGCGGGGAAAATCCCTTTACGGACCATCCCACCCCAGAAGGGGCGGGGGTGTGTCGGACTCACCGGTGCGCCTTCCGGCCCAGCGAGACGTGGAGCTGGGTCGGGTCCCTATCGTAGTCTGCGCACCGAAATACCGACTAAAAACCCCGCGTTGGCCACCATCGGTGCACTTTGGAGACGGCCCCGGGATACTGCTGAACAGACGCGCCAGGACCGCCTCCTTGTGCACTGCCGCTTAGAGCGACGCGGCTTCAAACGCCTTTGGCGTTACGTCTCGGGGGCCGCCAGGATAGGGAAGGCGGCCCCGTGTGGCCTCTGCGGCGCCGGGTTAGTTGGCGTCCCGGCGCCTAGTTCGTCGTCTGCGGTGACGACGAGCGGGATCGTTCTGCTCCCGATCCCGCTCGGCGCTCTCCTTCTGCAACATGACGCGCTCGCAGAAGGAGAGCATGGCTCGCCACGACCTCTGGCTGCCGACCATGGCGGCGACCACGGCCGGCAGCGAGAGGTCTCCACCTAAAACCGCAGTGAGAGCGCTGCGCTCCTCGTCCCAGGCTGGGCATTCCTCGAGTGTGTGCTGGGCCGTGTCCTCGCGGCAGTTGCCACAGTGGTGGCACACGGCGGACTCCTCGGCCCCGGCTACGCGACACAGGTACGCACCGAAGCAGCCGTGCCCGGTGAGCACCTGCGTCAACCGGAATGTCGGCGCACCGTGGCGCCTCTCCAGCCACTGTTGGAGGACAGGTCGCACTGCCGCGACGGTCCTCATGCCAGCACTGGGGTTCTCCAACCTGGAACGCCACTCCTCCACGGCGGTCCTGCGGAGGGAGGCCAACATTGCCTCGACCTCTCGGGACACCAGTCTCTGCCCACGCTGGGACGCCTCCTCTCGTCCAAAGAAGACAGACGAGAGGGTCTTTGCGTCGAGCTCCCAGGGCAGAGTTCCCGCAAGAACGCAGGCCGCCTCGTGCGAGACCGTGCGGTAACCCCTGACGATTCGCTGCGCCACCATGCGCTGCGGACGGTGCAGCAGGCGGACGCAACGAGGGTTCAGGGACTCGGCCCAACGGGACTCCCGTAGAGGGCCATGGACCGCACGACTCCAGCATACAAGTTTCGGCAAGGGATGCCAGGACCATCGGTGTTGGGCAGCAGGCGCCCCAGTGCGCCCGCCGCCTTCACCAGTTTCGGCGACAACTTCTCAAAATGCGCGCGGAAATCCCATCGGCTGTCGAGGATGAGGCCAAGATACTTCATGCTCGAGCCGACGGGAACCCGCACGCCGTCCACTGTGAGGTGGGCCTCTGGTGGGGGCCCACACCGAGGTCCGTGGAAACACACGGCCTCGGTCTTGTTCAGGGCCACCGTGAGGCCCAGTCGCCGAATCCTGCCAACCACCAGTCCCGTACCAAACGAGGCTAGCAGGGCGGCTCTCCTGAAAGTCCTGGCCGTCGCTGTCACCAGTGTGTCGTCCGCATAGCAGACGACAGCGACGCCCCGAAGGTTGTTACCACGGAGCACCCAATCGTACCCGATGTTCCACAGGAGCGGACCCAGAACCGATCCCTGTGGAACACCGCACGTCACCGCTCTTCGGTGCCACCCGTTGGCGCCCGGATACACCACGCACCTGTCAGAGAGGTACGCGTGCACCATGCGCCGGAGATAGGGCGGCACCTCGTGGTACCGCAGTGCTTCAACAATGCAGGCCCAGGGCATGGTATTGAAGGCGTTGGCGATGTCGAGAGACACCGCCACCACGACTTTGCCCCGGGACACCGCTTCTTCCGCCTGTGCCTTGACCCGCAAAATCGCGTGGATCGTGGACCGGCCCTGTCTGAACCCGAACTGGCAATCCGCCAAGTCCGGGCCCGTGTCCTCCAAGTGCTCGACGAGGCGCGCGTGAACAATACGCTCAAAAAGCTTGCACACCTCGTCGAGCAACACGATGGGCCGGTAGGCCGATGGCGACTCTGCGGGTCGCCCCTCTTTCCGAAGCAGGACAAGCTTGCCCGTCTTCCATCGCGACGGGAAGATGCCCTGCTCCAGGCACGCGGAGAAAAGGCCGCGGAGCCTCGTACCCAGCGACTCGACGGCTAGCACCCAGACACGACCGGGCACCCCGTCGAGCCCCGGGGCCGAGTTTTTGCCCCGCAGCCGAAGCACTGCCGCCTCCAATTCTTGCGGCGAAACCTCCGGGATAATCCCTTCCGAAACCGATGACGACGATGGCGCCGATGGACGTGGCGCCATCGGTGGAGGAGTGAACTCCTCGGTGGCCGGGAACAAGGCCGCGACGACGTCCTCGACGAGATCGGTCCGGAGACTCTGAGTCAGCGGGGGCGCCCACGGACGGAGTTTTTTCATCGCCATGCGATACGGACGCCCCCATGGATCTCTGTCGAGAGTTCTCCGGAACTCATCATTCGCCGCAGCCTTTGCTTGTGCGATGGCCACCCGCAGCGCTCTCTTCGCCTCTCTGTGGAGGTCGAGAAGGAGCCGCTCCTGTTCGTCGTCGTCGGGTCTACGGGTCCGACGACGGCGGTGCCTGGCGAGTCGGCGGCGCGCGACTTGGCAGGCCGCACGCAGCTCTGTGAGCTCGGCCGACCACCAGTACACCTGGCGCTTCGCTGGGAGGCGGGTGACCCGGGGCATGGCCGCGTCGCAGACGCGCGACATCGCCACCCCGAACCATTCCGCCTCTTGCTCGACCCGCACCGGCCCGTCCGGTACGGGGAGCCACGCCTGGATTAAAGCGGCCTCCTTCAACGCCTCCACATCGAGGCGTTTTACGGCCCATCGCCGGCCGCCCATGAAACCGACAGTCGGACTACCACCGGACTGGACGGGGACCTGGGAGGTCTGGACGCTGTACCGTATATACAAATGGTCGGACAGCGACTCCTCCTCGACCAGGACCCTCCAGTCTTGAACACGGCGGGCAAGGGCCGGGGTGGCGAACGTCACATCCACCACCGAACCGCCGTTTTGCCGCACGCACGTGTTTTCCGACCCCCGATTCAGGACGACCAGCCCGATGGAGATCGCCCATTCCTCCAGGGCCTCGCCCCGCGCGTCGGTTACCGACGAACCCCAGGCCAAGGATTTGGCGTTGAAGTCGCCGGCTACAAGCACCGGGCGAGGCTGACTGTCTTGCACCACCAGGGCCCCCAGGCGGACGAGAAAGTTTTCAAAGTCCGCCAGGGACCTGTTAGGAGAGAAATAAACACCTACTACCCATATCCCTCCCAACAGAACCGCCACACATCCCGAGCCCTTCGCTACTTTTTCGAAGAGCGGGGAGCCGGCAGCGCCCCGTGTGGTGATGGCCACCGAGCCATCAATGTCCCCGGCCCACTCATCGGTGTCGGGGACAGAGTATGGCTCGGAGACGACAGCCACGTGTATCGACCATTCTGCCAGGGACTGGACGAGCATGCCCTGTGCTCCCTGGCAGTGGTTGATGTTCGCCTGGAGGAAGTTCAGCGCCATTTATGATTGGGCGATCTCCATCATCTCTGGGCGGGACGGTGGCGGCCGCGCCACAGCCCCGGCGCCCACGCCGCGCTGAGTGCGGGGCGGGACCGATGATGCTGCGCAGGCCTTACCGCCCACCCGGTGGTCCGCGGGTTTTCCAGCTTCTGCACAAATCGTACAGTGCGGATCCGCGGAACACTCTCGCGCCTTGTGTCCCGGTTTACCGCAGCGGTAGCAGAGCCCGCTACGGTCGCACTCGCCGGTACATTGAACCCGCACATGCCCCTTGTATAGGCATCGGTAGCAGCGCAGGGGCCGGGCCTCGAGCAGCCGCACTGCCGCCGCCACCCAGCCCACGAGGACGCGCCCCGCCTTCACGACCTTCTCCGCTGCTTTCGCTGGACAGCGGAGCCACACCCCGCCCAGGCCCGAGCGCTCGTCTCGAATCTCCCCGACCTTGACGTCGTTGGGGGAGCACTCGCCGAGACGGGCGACGGCCGCTGCGACTGCCTCGGGAGTGGCTGAGGCGTCCAGCCCCGAGACTCGCAGCTCCGCAGACTTCACAGGCCGGGAGACGCGAACGTCCTCCTCCGACCCGCGAAGGACCTCCCTCATTTTGGCTATGAGGGAGTCAGCCCTCGCCTCTGACTCGGGCCCGGGCACCTCAAAGAGAAAAGCCCCGGTGGCTATGCGCCTAGACTTCAGCCCGGTTGTTATGCCGAGGCTGGCCAGGTCCACCTTCTTTTGGACCTCACGCAGGACTTCTGCGTAGGTAACTCCCCGCTTCAACGCTTCCGGCGTCACCGTGAGAGTCACGGCGGCTTATCGCACCCCGAACCTAACCTAACCTAACCTAACCTAACCTAACCTAACCTAACCGACGTTAACAAATTTGTTTTTAATTTACATTTTTTCTTGGTTGTGGTGTGGATATTGTTAAAGCGCACATAGGGCGCAGTGTTTTGATAGGTTCAGACTGGTTTTGAGCTATAATACTAAATTTTGGAAAATAACATAATTTTACTTGGAACTTAGTACTTTATTAAATTCTGCAAACTTTTAGTATCGACTGTTTTGGATTGTTGCAATTTCGAACGCGTCCCGTTGATCCCGATACGTGGACCCCACGCTCGCTGGGATCTGGAGACCCCAAAACTGTTTGTTTTTGCGGAAACCCTGAAAAGTCGATATTTTATTTGAAAAATTCATATTTTTGTCTCTGATAATTTAATTTTGGTTCAGAAATCTAGATTTTTTGTGTAACCCACATTATATTACCACATATTCACTTAATTTTGCTTCAAATATCAGTTTTTGGGCCCCCCTGGAAATTTTCTGCTCCCGGTCGTTCCAGATTATAACACCATTAGACGCGTCTTGTTGAGCCCGACACGTGGATACCACGCATGCTGGGTCTGGACGCAGTAAAACTGCAAAATTTCAAACGCCCACCCACCCAATAGTGTCATTAGGTATATCGACTCGGAATAACTTTGAAATAGGAAAATTTCGAAAAATTTAATTTTGCATTTTAAAATTTTCTTCACTTATTGTGTCATTAGTTAGATCACTGAAATTAATATACCATCAAAAATTTACCCTATTTTCCATTATACTAGTATTTTTAAAAACATTTTCACATAAAATTGTTGTTCTACTTACCTGACTGTGTAGCGGCTGCGCTGCTCTCATACCATCTGAAATAAGAAAATATTTTCTTTTAAATATACATACAAATATTGACTTTTACAGGCCTTTTACACCTGTAAAGAATTCATCTTCGACTATATTGACGCATCCCCTTGACAGAAAACTACTCCCACTATAAAAAAAAAAAAAAAAAAATGTTCGGCTGCGGATATAGAACTCCCGCGAAGGACGTTGGCAGTAAGCCGACAAAAACAAATAAAACTCCCGATAACAATAGCCCGAAAGGGGCTACCGGTACCTCTGTCGCGCAGGCGCGGCGCAGCATAGAATCCCAACTCGAACGAGTTGAAGAAACTGGCGGCGCCGGGTCTGCGAGGCAGAGGCCACGTTTGAACCCAACGGAAAATAAAGCTATAGCCAAGAAAACGACAACAACTGCAAGCTCGTTAGACAAGTCCCCAAAAGGGACTTGGAATACTTAAATAGGACATCCGAAGCAAAAGCCTGTCTCATCAAACTTAGACTTCAGATAAATAACAGTCGAAATCTCAAGACAGAGATTAAAAATGAAGTTATAGAGGCCGCGGATAGATTATACAAACTGGTTAGAGATGCGGAAGAAGACAGGGCTTACAGAGAAGGAATCGGAAAGGACATGCAGTGTGAGCAACAAGGGAGAGTAAAATCTGCAAACGAACAAAGGGAAACAGGGACGAATACCACAGGGCAAAATGATATTGTTAAGAAACTTGAAGATCATGCTAAACTACTAAATGAAAACAAAGAAGAGATGATGAAATTAAATCAAGAAATGAAAAAGCATAGGGAAGAGTGGTTAAATAAAAGAAGTTATGCAAATGTGCTGGCTGCACCACCGAAAAATATACCAAGAGAGCCCACAACAACAATGCACTCAATCGTAGTGACTTCGGTGGATCAGGCAGACTCAGGTGAAGAGGTATTTGAGAAAATAAGAAAAAGAATTAATGCAAAAGAGGAAGGCCTAAAAGTAGACAGCATACGGAAGGCAAAGGATAGAAAAGTAATAATCGGATGCAGGACGAAGGAAGAGTTAGGAAAGATAAAGGAAAAGATAAGGAAAGCGGAAGGAGAACTGAATATGGAAGACGTAAGAAACAAACAGCCGTTGATCATACTGAAATATGTCCTCAGCATCAACTCTGACGAAGACATCGTTAAAGCCCTCAAATCCCAAAATGAACACCTGCTTGGAAACTTGAGTGATTGTGAGACCGAGATAACTGTCAAATACCGCAGGAGGACTAGGAATCCACATGTCTGCCATGTGGTCCTGCAGGTGCCAACGAGAGTGTGGAGGATATTGACAGAGGCAGCGTCTGTACATATAGACATACAACGGGTCAGAGTAGAGGACCAATCTCCCCTGGTGCAGTGCTCGCGCTGCCTTGGCTTCGGACATGGGAAAAGGTTCTGCCAGGATCAAACGGATGCATGTAGTCACTGCGGCGGGCCTCACCACAGGTCAGATTGCCCTGACTGGGTGGCGCAAGTACCGCCAACGTGCTGCAATTGCATCCGGGCGAAACTAAGCGGAACCGACCATAACGCATTCAGCGCGGAGTGCCCCGTGAGGAAGAAGTGGGAAACTCTGGCGAGATCAACAGTCGCGTACTGCTAAAGTCGATCCCAGAGTCCCAGATCAGACCGAGATGGTTGGAAAACTGGGATCCCACGAATTCCAAACGGGGACCGTATGCGTTGAGACTAAGAGGCAAGGCAGCGCGGGGATTGACGGGATGAGAGAAGTCCTCACTATGTGTATAGAGCAATGCCTGCGGGCACTCATCGACGGAACAGTCCCAAATATAAACACCAATGGGAAACTATATAGTGAGTATATAGATAACACCTGCGCTGATGATACTCCCGATCTGCTGGACCAAAGGTAAAAAAAAAAAAAAAAAAAAAAAAAAAAAAAAAAAAAAAAAAAAAAAAGCATGAAAATAAAAAGTACAACATAAAAATTAAATAGGAAATTGTTTTGTATTATGCAAAAGAGGAAGATTACAAACAAACAATTACAAACACACAATTACAGTCAGACCTGATTGCACTTTTAAGGTCAGGAGGATTCAATCTCCGAAAGTGGGCATCTAACGAACCTTCTCTCGTCAAGACTGATAGTTCACTGCCACATACAAATAATGACAGATTCGACTTCCATCACCAACAGTCTACAAAAACCCTGGGGCTGATCTGGAACTCAACGGAAGACAGCTTTACATTCCAATGCAAGATGTCACCTCTTTTAACTCATAAACCAACTAAAAGGATCCTACTGTCGAATATATCCAAGATATTTGACCCTCTCGGATGGCTATCTCCAGTCGTGATTCAGTTAAAACTATTATTTCAAATGGTGTGGATTTTAAAGATTGAATGGGATGAACAAGTACCTGATGAAATTTACAATAGATGGATTAAAATAAGAGAGGACATTGATGATATTAATAAAATAAAAATTCCAAGATGGATCAACAGTGAAAAGAGCGATACAATACAGCTACATGGCTTCTGCGACGCTTTCACAAAAGCATACGCTGGTGTTATTTATGCAAAAATTCAAAAGCAAAACACTACCACGATAACATTATTGGCTGCAAAATCCAAGGTGGCACCAATCAATAAAAACACAACGCTACCGAGATTAGAGTTATGTGGAGCTCATTTGCTTTCTAAACTTATGGCCAAAGTACTTCAAAACCTTTGTAATCACTATGTGCAGTTATACGGATGGTGTGATTCAACCGCTGTTCTTGGTTGGCTTCAGGGAGAGCCAAGTCGGTGGAAACCTTTCGTGACCAACAGAGTCAATAACATAACGGACGTCATTTCTGCTAAATGTTGGCGGTATGTCAAGTCTAACCAAAATCCAGCTGATTGCGCTAGTCGGGGACTATCAGTCACCCAGCTTATAAACCATTCACTTTGGTGGAATGGACCAGAATGGCTGCCTTCAGTAGTCGTTCAGGATCATACAGACGTACAATTTAATACCAATTTTTTATGATATGGCACCTTATTGGAAAGGTAACAAATTATTAAATACATACTATAAACATCTAGAAGGCTTATGTTCCAAGCTTATCCAGAAATCTCACTGTGACACGATAACACTTCAGTTGCGTCACAGTTTCTCGGAACTTGAATACTATGACAGTTTACTACAGAGTCAAAGTTTCGATGGGGTACGACCGCGCAAACGGCGTGGTTTAATAAACGGCGTCGAATACATTGCAAATAGTCTTTTTGGAGTTTTAGACGAACGTTTCGCCGCACAATACGAACAAGATATAAACAAAATAAGAATGAATGAACAGCATTTAGTCACTCTTTGGAAAAATCATACATCAATTATTGAAGCAGAAAACAATTTATTACGAAGAGTAGAGCACACAATGGAATCTCAGTACAAGACCTTTAAAGAACATTTGCGTACATTGGAAAGCGCAACAAACTCTCTGGGTAAAGAGATAAAACAGTTAGAAGTGTTAAATGAATTCATGATCATAAGTATGATTGCCAACAACGTCCTCAATCATTTAAAAAACATTCAAGATACACTGCTAGATACTCTTACTAACTTTCGACAGTTCAATATGCATCTGTTAACTCCAGATCAATTACGCAAGGAACTCAGTATCATCTCCAGTCAGCTACCTACAGACGCCGCCCTGCCTATCGAGAATATTCAAACTGACCTACCAAAATTATATAAAATACTGAAAGTCAAAGCTCGCATGACGCAACGCTACTTTATTTTTGAAATGCCTATTCCATTGGTAAATAGAGACAGTTTTGATTTGTACAAAACATATCCGGTGCCTCGGCAAGAAGGAAGTACAAGCGTAACGATTACACCGATTTCAAATTATCTTGCATTTAACATACCTAAGGACACTTATTTACCAATTTCGGACATGGAACTTCAGAAGTGCGAGGAGCTCGATAAAACAACAAAGTTATGTGAACTACAAAAACCTATTTATCACCGAAAATCGGATAATAATTTTTGTGTCACAAATGAACAGAGCGGTAATTGCATAACAACAATTGGCGCGTGCCGAGACACATGGACCGAACTTATAAATATAAATAAATTTATGCTCTCGTGTTGCGACAATTGCTACCTGAGATTTATATGTAGCGATCGAGTTACAACAGAACGATTAACAGGTGTCAACATTATTGCACTTGGGAATGACTGTGTAATTAAAGGTGACTCATTCATGATTACGTCACAAAGGCAACACAGAAATCAACTGAACATAACACCTGACATAGTAACAGCTGACATTGCGCCCGTCAATAAGATAGTAAATCTAACGATTCCGATAATTTCCTTGAATGTAACACATAATTTCAATGAATCTTTCGAAGATATCGAACGGCAAGTTGCACAAGTAAAATCAGCTGCGGATGATTTAGAGTTAAAGGGAGCAATGACAACACATGACGTGCACCAGTACGCGGCTATTTATGCCGTAGCAGCAGTAGTCTTATCTTGCGCTGCATACATCCTTTGGGTTGTACGACGTACAATCCCTCAACTACGACTCAGCATCAACAGCGATAGGGAGGACACATTAACTACAAGTGTGCCGTCAGAGATTACATCGGCGCACCGGAACAACCAGATCGAGATGACTCGATTGCCAGCCACTCGAGGCTCTATGGGGGAAACCACGACAGCTGCTGCTGCGCTTCCCGTAGAAGTGCGACCAAGTGTTAGTGTTTGTGATCAGTGCAGTGAAAGTGTCAGTGAACAGTGTGACGCAGACAACAACGTCAACGAAAAATGTTCTATTAGTGAATCAAATCGTGTATCAAAGTGCAAATCTCCTGTTTTTAAAAAACTAACTTTTGAGTGTTAATACTACCTTTATTTTTATTGTCGGTTGTATGTTTGTATTTGTAACTAATGACAATATTGTCCTATCACCTTGTAGCGACTCCATTAGCTAACACAATCACACATCTCATCCTCGGCCCGGAACATGTACGGTGCATTGCACCGCACAAATTTTGTTTATGCTTACGCATTGATTCCGTAACGCGGCCGGGCAAGTCAGTCGATATCATTACCGCGACTCATCAACACATATACCATATAGTCGGACAATAAACCGTCGGTATAACAAAATCTCTCGTTGTCAATTACTTGGTGTAGCACCTTAACCCTACAGTGAGCATAAATATAGAAATAGAATACATAAGAAAATAAAATAAGAAATATAAACCCTAAGCATAGATATATAGATTAAGATAAATGAAAACAAATTCACTTCAAATTAAAAGTGAAAAACAACCCTTAGCACTATATTGTAAACCAACAACTGTACAAAGGCCCTGATTTTGTCGGGGGAGTAGAGTGGGCCAAGAGCCAACATAAAAAAAAAACTTGATTATTAACGTTGAGCATGTTTGATATTTTGGAATGGTTAGGGAATAATTTTGCACCAATTGCTTTATCAGTATAAAAGTACTATCATTTATGTGGTAGAATACAATATTCATTTATTGCGCTATCGTACACAAACATGACAATTTATATTACATTAAAAATTTAACACTTTAAAACTATTACAATTATTTTACATTAAAAAGTTTATCTCTCCGAAAAATCAACTTTCATCCATAATTTCAACGACTTTTTCACCATCATCATTACCAGAACTATCATCGCCAATCTCTAAAACTGATACGATAGGTTTATGGTAGCTGAAGTAAGAAACGAACAGTTTTGATTCGAACCTATTTAAATGTCTAATAAAGACCGCATCAATAGTAGTTTTGTATTTCGTTGTGCTAAGATTGCGATCATTCGACATAGTTAAACCAAATTCATTATTTAAAAATTCAATTAATAGTTGATTTTTATCGTCTGCGAAGTTTATGTTGAAATCTCCACTCAAAATCATTGGCAATTCATCAAAGCTTTATAAACTGACAGCTAACTGACAGCTGTCTACTCTCCATCCGTCTTACGCTTTTCGTCTTACGATCAGGTCACGTGTCCTGACGCGAGTTTAAGATTTTATACCCATTACAGAAAAAGTGCTCAACGCCGCTAAAGAAGTTTTCACTTCAAAAAAAAAAAAAAAACCTAACCTAACCTAACCCGCCAATTTTAATGGGATTTTGATGGGAAGGGTGTCGGGAGGTGCGTGGAGTGGCCCTCTTCTGGATTATTCCCCGAAACAGACATCGTATTCAGATCCGTCCGGGGTACAGCCCAAAAGGGGGTTCAGTGAAAATCGACTTTTTTGTTTTAGGTTGGTCCGGGATGATTTTTGGGGAGGGGATGCAAGGGGTGGAGAAACCACTCGTCACCTGGTTTCCGCGGCGCTGAAGGCGGTAACACTTATTCTATACAGGTTTGAAGATGGTGCTCACTTTTGGTCCGGGCCTTCTTCGTTTTCAGCCGTTTGCCGAGGTCCGGTCTCCGAGGTTGAGGTGTCCCGCGATGCTGGAGGTCCTGGCCTATACTTCGGCACAAAAAATCTGGCTCCGAGACAAATCAAATCAAATCAAATCAAAATATTCTTTCAAATCAAAATATTCTTTATTCAAATAGTCTTTCACAAGATCTTTTGAATCGTCCTTTTCTGCTACCACCGCTTCGGAACGTGTTGTAGCTGTGAAGAAGAAGCGGCGCAAGAAACTCCCTCAGCAACACGAACTGTCTTCTTTTTCTTTTGTTTTTTTTTTATATCACCAATTACAATTACAATAACAATGGTTCATGTCACAAGTAACAATAATGTCAATTTGATGCAAAACATGATAAATTTATTCCCAAGCAGTTTTATCTTCCACATAATCTGTGATTCTATAATATGCTTTTTTACACAGCTTAACTTTTATCACTTTTTTAAACTTATTAATTGGAAGTTCTCTTAAACTGTTGGGAAGCTTGTTATAGAAGTGTATACTTTGACCCATAAAAGAATTATTTATTTTGTGGAGACGAGTAATGTGTGAGACAAGATTACGTTTGTTCCTAGTGTTCTTACTATGTATGTCACAAGTACGCTTAAATTGAGTTATATTTTTACGAACATACCGGGTATCTCAAGACTGCTACCGAAAACGAAGCCGGGTGGTAGTTTTAGTGGCTACAAACACAATGCAATTAAAAATTTCGCCTAGAAACGCGACATTTTTTTTTTATGATTTTTTAAATATCGTTATTTTTGGGTGGTAAATCCATAGTTTTTGCTTAAATAATAATTTAAACTCTTTTATACCTTAGAGTATTTATAAATAAAAGGGTATATACTATTATTTTAGGAAAAAATGTATTTACCACCCAAATATGGCCGTAGAAAAAAAATAACAAAAAAAAAATTGTCGCTTTTTTTTGCAACTTTTTCTGTTGCATTGTGTCTGAAGTCGCTTAAACTACCACCCGGCTTCGTTTTCGGTAGCAGTCTTGATATACCCTGTATAATAAATTTTCACAAATATATTGAGATGCAACAGTAAGAATATCTACTTCTTTAAACTTTTATCTCAATGAAACTCTTGGACCAAGTTGATAAATGGCCCTAACAGCTCTTTTTTGTAAAATAAAAATGCTATTTATATCCGCAGCATTTCCCCAGAGAAGAATTCCATAAGACATTATACTATGAAAATAGCTGAAATAGACAATTCTTGCCGCTGCCTCATCCGTTAAACGCCTAATGGTTTTAACTGCATATGCCGCTGAACTTAATCTACCAGATAGTTTATTGATATGCGGCCCCCACTGGAGTTTAGCGTCGACCGTAATGCCCAGAAACGTAGTAGACGCAACAGGATCAAATTCTTCACCGTTAATTTGTACAGTGGTAGATAATTGCCTAACATTGGGCAGTGTGAATTTAATACATTTAGTTTTTTTTGGCATTAAGTAATAAATTATTAATATTAAACCAATGTACAACTTCACGAAGGGCACTGTTTACTTCATCAAAATCTAATTGTTGCCTTTTAATTTTAAATGTCAAAGATGTATCATCCGCAAACAACACAACTTCGTGATTATTCCCGACGTGATAAGGTAAGTCATTTATGTAGACCAGGAATAGAAAAGGTCCCAGAATTGAACCCTGCGGTACTCCCATAGTGACCGCAGATCCTCCAGAAAGTTTTCCATTAATATCAACCTTCTGTACCCTATTGCTCAAATAGGAGGACAAAAGACTGAGAGCTCGGTTCCTGATACCATAGTGGCGTAATTTCCTGACCAGAGTGTCGTGCTCTATGCAGTCAAAGGCTTTAGATAAGTCACAGAATACACCAAGTGCATCCTGCGACTCTTCCCAAGCGTCATAGATTTGCTTTAGGAGAGATACTCCCGCGTCAATTGTTGATCGACCTCTCGTAAATCCAAACTGTTTCTGGTGTAGCAAGTTATTGGTGTTGAAATGTGTTAATAATTGAGTAAGAATTATTTTCTCAAATAACTTGCTAAGCGTTGGTAAAATTGAAACAGGTCGGAAATTGGTCGGATCCGAGCTGTCACCGGATTTAAAAAGAGGCACCACCTTGCTTTGTTTCATCAGGTCAGGAAAAACACCAGATACCACACAGCGGTTGAATATCTCTGCTAAGTGGGGTGCTATATGCTCAATGATTAAAGATATATTAATTACAGATATTCCCCACAAGTCTGCGGTCTTTTTTAAACTAATTTCTTTAAACGATTTTAATATATGCTGCGGCCCAATTTGCGAGAACTCAAACGCCACGTTACATTCAGGTACAAGTTTTTCAAGTATAGATAAAGCAGACCTCGAAGATGACTGAAGATGTTGGGTGGTATTTTTGGGAATATCAGTAAAAAATCTTTCAAATTCAGTCGCTACTTCCAGATCTGCTGTAAAACTCCTATTATTTATTTTAAGATTAAAGTTACTTTCACGTACCGAGTTTTTACCAGATTCAGAATTAATAATATTCCAAGTAGTTTTGATTTTATTGTTAGACGTTTTGATTTTATTTCTTAAATACAAGGATTTAGCTGTGGAACAAGCTCGTTTGAAAACTTTGGAGTAATTTTTTACATATTCCTTAAAAGTCAGACAGGAACCAGAGCAAGCCGGGCCCCCGAAACCCGAAGATCGTGTTTTTCCGCTGTTTTTCCAAGGATTCCAGCTGAATCCCTGGGAGTGGCGGAAGTCTTGGACCCCACAGGTATAGCTGGGGTCAAAGGCTACTGGTGGCAGCAAAGATCAGGTATGTATACCTTATATCCTTGACTTGAGCGGCGAAAAACTTCTGATTGGCCGAGAGCAAAATTTTAATTTCTGGCCGGTCTACTGCACCAATTTCGACCAGATTTTGGGGTGATCTGAAGGGTCTTACACACTATCTGGAAGCACTATCACTTATCCCGGATGAAGTCCAGGAATCGGGAAATTTGATTTTGAAAAACCGCGCTTTGTTTACCAGCACTTAATTGTCAAAAACTACCACTTACTTGGTCCAATTAATATAAAGATTTGCTCAACCTAATGGAGGAAGAGTCCCTTAACCCTAATACACCAAAGTATTTATTCTATATATGCACACTTATCACCTATATGTTTTTTAAAAGTCACTATCTTATTTTACTTAAAATTCTGTCTCTAAAAAAGTCTTTATATATTCTCCATTTTTAGTACAAAAATACCGAAATTTTGCACTAAGATAGAGAAAGAGTTTGTGCACACAGCAATATTTTTGAATTAGGGATAACTTATAATTTGAATGAGTTATGAATTTTTAAAATGTCACTGTCACTATTTTTATGCTAATTTTCGTCTTTAAATTGTTTGTTAAAAATCGGATTTCCGCGGAAAAAATCTGTTATTTCGTCCAGTCCTGCGGTAAGTGATTCCGCAACGATCTGAAGTCCAAAAACAAGGGGTCGTCGATCGTTCCGCCGAAATAAACACACTTTTATGTTCCGGTGATTTTTTTGAATTTTGGTTTTTTCACTGTAACTTTTTATTGAATAATTATATCACTATGGTGACTTCGCCAATCGTTAGGTCGTCTCAGCGCGCGTCTTTTAAGGTATCACAGTTGTATATTTATTTCACTAATACCACTTTTGCTATTTTTTGAATAAAACTTTGCAATTTTTCGACTCGGGAGCGTCGCGGGTCGTGTGCTCTCACGGTCGCGCGTCGGCTGTGACTCAGGAGCGATCACAGATGTAAAACAATAACAGATCCACCAAAAAGAAACCAAAAACACTCTCAGTCAGAAATTTAAATCTAGATTACACAAGATATTGAAACTGCACTTAAATGCTAGAAACACGATTAAAGCCATAAACACATACGCAGTACCAATACTTACCTATTCATTCGGGATTATTCAATGGTCACAAACAGATCTTAAGAAACACCAACGCACTATTAATACTCATATGACTAAATACCGAAAACACCACCCCAAATCATGCATAGAAAGATTAACATTACCCAAAAGCGAAGGAGGAAGAGGTATAATCGACATAAATAACTTACATAATAAACAAATAAACAGTTTAAGATCATTTTTCCATAACCGCTCTATAAATTCCCAGCTACACCTATCTATAGTACAGACTGACCAGAAATTCACCCCACTTAACCTACATGATTTGACACTACAAAAAACGAGACTGTCATAGATATTCAACAAAAAATAGACCGATGGAAACAGAAATCTCTACATGGACGGCATTACCTCGACTTGAACAGCAGTAACGTCGACAAAACTGCGTCGAACGCATGGCTCAAGCGAGGTGAATTGTTCCCGGAAACTGAGGGATTTATGTTAGCCATTCAGGATCAAGTAATTGACACTAAAAACTACAGAAAATACATAATAAAAGATAACAGATTTACTTCCGATTTATGCCGCCACTGCCACCATTCACCTGAAACTATACAGCACATAACAGGAGCCTGCCATTCAATCTCACAGACTGATTATAAACACCACCATGATCAAGTAGCTGCCATCATCCACCAAAAACTTGCACTAAAATACGGTTTCATTAAAGAAAAAACAGCTTATTACAAATATAAACCCCAGGTTATATTAGATAATACTAACTATAAGCTTTACTGGGATAGAACTATAATAACAGATAAAACCATTAATTGTAATAGACCGGACATCACATTTTATGATAAGAAAAATAAAGAAGTATATTTAATAGACATTGCCATCCCTAACACGCATAACCTTACTACTACGTTTACCGATAAGTTAGCCAAGTATACAGATTTAGCAATAGAACTTAAGACACAATGGCAGGCCCAGACCGTTAAAACAATACCATTTATCGTCTCGTCTACGGGTGTCATTCCCCACACACTCCATACTAGTTTAAAAGCTCTTGATATGCCTCCTCTCACATACATGCAGTTGCAAAAAGCAGCTATCTTAAATACATGATGAATTGTCCGCAAATTAATGTCTATAAATAACTAAAGCCATGACCATTTCCCTCTTTCCGTTTGGCCAAAAGCCCGCGGAGTAAAGAGTATAAGCCTCTGAAAAGAGAGATATTGAAAAGTAAAAATTTAAATAATAATAATAATAATGACCTGGCAACACCAAATACTTATCTTGTGAAAAATCTTGTAAAATTGTTTTAAATTATATATCTTAATATATATAATTCACGTGTCACGTTGTTTGACCGCGATGGACTCCTAAACCACTCAACTGATTATAATGAAATTTTGTAGATATGTGTTATTTGTTCCAACTTAAAGGTGGGATAATTTTTATCTCGATTGAATTGACGAAAGTATAAAAAAAAGGAAAAAAACATTTTGCCATACAAAATGTTCATGGGTTTGTAACTGTCAAAGATTTAATGTTCATAGCGTCGATACGGTAAACTCTTCCCTAAAATTAAATAACGTATTTAAATAAAGGTTTCGAATCGACAACACATATACACGTATTTCAGATTTGAAAGATGTAAATTAATGACAGTAATGAAAAGTGGTTGACATTTAAATTGATTGTCAAATATTTATGCATACGTTCAGGAATTTATTGTAAACTAAAGAGTATATTATGATGCTACATAAATATAGGACAATTAAATAAATAATATTCACATGTATTAAGTTTTACTTCTTTTCAAGATAGAATTTCACTTGAAAATGAAAAATCTTTAATAAAATAACACATAAAAATAAAAACTGAACTGAACTGAATAAAATAAAAAATTTATATAATTATGGAGAATATTGCAGGGCTTCTCAAATTAGGCGTTGCCTGTGTCTTGAAAAACCAGTTAAATATAATTGTTTCTACGTTAATTGTGTGTGTGTGAGTGCATTTCTACGAAAATTAATATTTCATCTCTTTATTACTAACAAGAGTAATGGCGTAATATTTTTGGAAAAACAGCATAGTGGGGGTGAAATAAGGGATGGGATATTGCATGGATAATCAAAATCGATAAAGTGTTTAGAAAGTAGAGAGAAACGGGATATAATAGAGTGGGAGGTAGGGGAGAAGACTGGGATAGCTGACAGATTTAATAGGACGAAATGTAAATGCACGGTATAAGACGGGATGGTTAATTAAGAGAAAGGACGCGACGTATCGGGAAGTCAATGAACAGACGGGATGGGACGGAATTGAGCAGGACAGTAGGATAGCTAATTCATGTTTAGGTATACAAGAGCTTATACGAAAAATAACACGTATTTGGTGTGGAGTAAAATAAAAAAGTATCTGCACCCAGGCGAAGCCGGGCCGGGCCGCTAGTATATATTTCGCTTTTCAAAAGAATATTTCAACAACTGCAATAGTAAACTATGTTTTTTTGTAAGAATATTTCAGTATTTGCCACAATTTGCCACCAAATTATTCAACAAATAAGAAAGAAATTTATTTTGACATATGACACAGTGTCAGTTAATAACAAGAATAATAAAATCTCTAAAAATAAAGTGCAATAAGATGATCACAAGATGACAACACGAGCCAGAAGACGAATCGCACGTTCGAGATCTCCCAGCTCGTCGAGCTCCGCGTCGTGGGCGTCGGCTTCGGACATTTTCGAGTTGACGCCGAACTTCGACGTGTCGAGCCAACACGGCGAGCTGCAGTCGTCCCCGCCGCCACCAAGACCTGCGCAGCGAAGAGGACGACCCCCTCCAGCGGTGGGCTTGGGACCTGTGGGGCCGAGTGTCCCGCCTACGGTCCCCGCTACCGCTGGAGTAGTGCGCCGCATGAGATGGACCCAAGAATTGAATGAGAATGTCATGCGGGCCTACTTTGGGGCAACAAAGGGAGGAACTAAACTCACTGCGTATCGTGCTAAAATGCTGTCTCTGTTTCAGGCTTTGGAACCAACAGTTGATGTGTCATCCCAACGACTGTCGGATCAAGTGCGATTTATTCAGCGGCGTAAGTTGTTGGATGATCAAGTACTTGAGCGGTTGCGCACGGACTTATGTGTTGTCCAGGACGTCAATGTCCCATCCGTCACCGTAGATCAAGCAGCAGACACACCACCAACACCTGCTGCTAATATCGATCTGACGGACAACATGAACAGCAATGTAAGTCCCCAAGATGAACAACGTCTGAGAGGGGCTTTGGAACGTGCGATTTCGGAATTTGTATCTCTATCCGCGTCTTGTAGACCGCGTTTGCCGCGTTTGCCGACGCATAGACGAAATTTGATGCTGGTGGGAACTCTGGACTCCATGTTACCTACGTACTTGGAGTCCAGTCGGGATCTTGTTGATACGCATTCGATCCTTTTCTGCGCGGCCGTCGCAGCATGTCGAGTGGCTAATGTAAAATTTCCAAGCGATTTTAAAGCCACTCGAGGTGTTGTGACTGTGCCTGCTTGGCAGCGTAGGATCGAGGACCGTATCAACGGGGCCCGAATTCTCATCGGCAAGCTAATTTCCTTCAGAGAAGGAAATAGCAGGCCGAAGATTATGCGTTTTGTGACGCAGGCTTTTTCGGGGACCAATACAAGTCCTCGGAATTATAGGTTTTGCGTCACAGAACGCATAGACTTCTACAAACAAAAAGTCTATGCGTGGGCGAACCGCATTCGCCGCTATAGGAAGCGATGGGATCGTTTCCAACAAAATCGTATGTTCCAAAGTGACCAAAAAAGAGTTTATAGATGTTGGGAGAATTCTCAACAAGGTGTGGGAGATGGGCGGCTGCCAAGTGCTCACGAAATGCGTGAGTACTGGGCGAATATCTGGTCGTCCCCTGTCTCTCACACTGAAGCCCCTTGGTTTGGTGTTGTCGATCGAGCTTGCGAGGCAATACCGGCTATGGAAACCATTTTAATCAGTCCAGAGGATGTTCTGGCAGCGATCCGTCCAACCCAAAATTGGAAGTCTCCGGGTCCGGATGGTCTGCACAACTTCTGGTTAAAATGGTTTCCAAGTTCGCATGCTCGATTAGCAACACAGTTCCAGGATGCGCTTGAGAGGGGATCGCTCCCAACATTTATGACGACAGGTGTCACTCACCTGCTCTTTAAATCCGGTGTTACCACGGAACCAAAAAATTATAGACCCATTACATGCCTTCCAACTATTTATAAAGTTTTGACTTCCATTATTAGATCCAAAATTACAGACCATATTTCTTCTAATCAAATTCTCTTTTCCGGCCAGACAGGTTGCATGAATGGGTCCCGTGGTACAAAGGAGCTCCTTCTCATTGACATGACCATTTGCCAACAGGCTCGTCACAACCGAAGGAATTTATCGGCTGCCTGGATAGATTATAAAAAGGCCTATGATTCAGTGCCCCATACATGGCTCATGAGAGTTTTAAATTTGTATAAAATTGATACAAATTTATGCAACTTCCTTGGGTCTTGTATGGGGCAGTGGACCACTGTCCTGAGATATCCAGGTGTTACGGTTCCTCCTGATTGTGATGAGCCGATTAGAATCAAGCGGGGTATATTTCAGGGCGACAGTCTGAGTCCACTGTGGTTTTGCATGGCCCTGAATCCCCTAAGCACTCTGTTGTTGGATTCAGGATTAGGCTACCGTCTGCGGAGAGGGTCTGAGCCTATTTCTCACTTGCTCTACATGGATGACCTCAAGTTATTTGCATCGAAATAAACCGAATTGATTGAGTTGTTAAAAATAACGGAAAGATTTAGCAATTCAATCAATATGGAATTTGGTGTAGATAAATGTGCGGTTATCCATGTAAAGCGAGGGGAGGTTGCGGTCTCTGATGACATACATGTCTCAGAGACTGTAACACTCAGATCCCTTTCCGTGACGGAAACCTACAAATATTTGGTTATGCCTGAGGCTCTAGGTATCATGGGTGCAGATGTAAAACGATCGTTGAAAGAGCGTTTTTTTAGCCGCCTGACAAAAGTACTTAACAGTTTTTTGTCAGGTGGAAACAAGATTCGCGCTTTTAACGGTTGGGTTATGCCTGTACTCATGTACTCTTTCGGCATACTCAAATGGACTCAGACCGAATTGGACGCCCTGGATCGTAAAGTCCGAACTCTCCTAACTGCACATCGTATGCATCATCCACGTTCGTCAGTGATGAGATTGTACATCCCGCGTAGATGTGGGGGCCGAGGCATTCTTAATGCTAAGGACCTACATAATCGCGAGGTGTGCAATCTCAGGGATTATTTCCTTCACAGTGACGTGGATATGCATAGGGTTGTAGTTATGGTAGATAAAGGATTTACCCCGCTGTCTTTGGCAATTGAGAACTGGCGGAAACCTCTGGTGGTAGGCATTAGGGATCGCGAGGACATATGGTAGAGCAAGGAGCTGCACGGTCGGTTCTATCGAGCCCTTCATGGGCCTGATGTGGACCGACTAGCGTCTGTGTCTTGGCTGCGCTTCGGTAACCTCTTTGGGGAAACCGAGGGTTTTGTCTTTGCAATTATGGACGAAGTTATTAAGACGAACAACTATAGGAAATACATCCTGAAGGACGGTACGGTCGACATCTGTCGGGCATGCCACCGTCCTGGCGAGTCCATCAGGCATGTTATCTCCGGTTGTTCGTATCTTGCTAACGGCGAGTATTTGCATAGACACAACCTAGTAGCCAAGATCATACATCAGCAAATTGCTCTTCGATATGGACTGGTGACTTCTGAAGTGCCATATTACCAGTATGTTCCTCAACCAGTTCTTGAAAATGGTCATGCAACGTTGTATTGGGATCGATCTATTATCACAGACAGGACTATTCTATCCAATAAGCCTGACATTGTGATAATAGATCGATTGGCGTGCCGGGCTATACTTGTTGACGTCACCATCCCGCATGACGATAACCTTGTCAAAGCTGAAAAAGACAAAATGTCTAAATATTTAGATTTGGCACACGAGGTTACCGACATGTGGGATGTCGACTCAACAATTATTGTCCCGATTGTCATTTCTGCCCATGGGTTGATACCAAAGAGCCTCGACTAACATCTACAGAGGCTCTCAATAGGCTGTTGGGTCAGGAATCAAATTCAGAAGGCAGTATTGCTTGACACGGCACGTATTGTGAGGCGGTTCCTCACTTTGGGCTCCTAACCACCGGTGGCTTGGGTCTCGAGCCTCGCCATCGTTGGATAACTTTTTATATTTTTATATGTATTTTGTTTTTTACTATATATATAAAAATGTAAAAAAAATATTTAAAATAAAGAGAAATAATAATAATAAGCCCCCTAAAATCCAACCACACGTCCTGGTCGACCATCTGATCACGTGGGGGGCGGACACACGATGAAAAATTACTGGCGTGGCTAACGTGGCAAGGGTAACTTAAATATGAAAAATGGAACCAAGGAAGTACAATTTACGGCCGCTGCCCGGGGGTCGCCGGGGCGCACCTGGAGCCGACGCTGGGTGTTACAGTTCGGGTAACGTTGGCGACGAGGGATTGAGCAGGCGGGTCCCAGTCGATAAATATACTACAGCCGATGCGCCGCTGCCCAGAGGTCGCTGGGGCGCATCCAGTGCCGGCGCTGGATGTAGCAGCAATGCGAACACCGGCGGCGAGGGTTTCAGTAGGCGGGCTCTCGTGCGGAAATATATTACCGCCGCAGACGGAAACGACAACGATGCAGAATCAACACCTTCTTTATTCTCAGAGGTCACAATATCTGACCAATCGTACCGTCCAACGTCACCTACACCTACAGTCAGTTCCATAACCTCGAAGGGTGTTGCACTGGAGACAATATCTGTCAGTAACCCTATGCCCACCACTTCTACTTCGAGAACACGTAGGAAATGGAGCTCTGATATGAACGAATTTATCCTACGAACCTATCTTTATTTAACATCTATGGAAA
This sequence comes from Hyles vespertilio, assembly GCA_009982885.2. NCBI lineage: Eukaryota > Metazoa > Arthropoda > Insecta > Lepidoptera > Sphingidae > Hyles > Hyles vespertilio. The sequence goes on from CM042832.1 coordinate 28,325, forward strand.
CTGACACTAAATCCTTTCTTGACCTATAACACCTTAAATTTCTGGAACGTTTCCCATTTATGACAGTTAGCAGACAAAGATTAGGAGATCAAAGAAGGGCAATTATGCGTAGAAAACTACTTCCACAACAGACAATAGACATTATATACAAAGAAGTAAGAGAAGATTTAGAGAAAATACATGAACATAATTTACAAAACCACACATCACAAACCCAAACACACTCACGTTTTATACAGACTACACCACAAGGACAACGCATGAGGTGGACTAGGGAATACAATGAATATATTATAAGGACATATTATAAAATAACCAAACTAGAAAGAGATAAAACAGCATATAGGAAATTGTTGCACGAACAGTTTGTAACTAAATTCCCCCATTTAGCTCATGTTAGTGAACAGCGTGTGTCTGACCAAAGAAGAGTAATAATCAGTAACAGTTTGATTTCATCAGAAAGAATAGAAGAAATTAAAGAACTAACTGGTGGTAGGTCTCTCATATGTGAGAGGCCATCTGGGTAGGTACCACCGCAATGTCTATTTCTTCCGTGAAACAACACTGCTTAAATGCACTGTTGTGTTTCGGATTGAAGGACATTGTAGCCAGAGCAACTACTGGACATATTGAGACTTAACATCTTATGTCTCAGGATGGCGAGCGCAGTGGAATGTTGCTACTGTTTATGAGCGGTCGTATCGCTTAACATCAGGCGAACGGCTTGCTCGTCTCGCCATTCACTGCAATAAAAAAAAAAAAAAAAAAAAAAAAAAAGTTGCCCGTGAACTTATAATTACCGAACATGAACCGCTATCTCATAGTACAGTGACTCTAGAAATAGAACAACAAAGTCTAGAAGCAGCTAGTAATAATACACAAGCGCCAATTTTTCAAACCTGTATAGCTTACAAACTAACTGTAATATACAAATAGAGCCAGCCAATATTAATGCCTACCCTGCTGAACAAAATAACCAAGAAATAGATGACGTTTTTAATCAGGCTTATGACCACTTTAAAGACACAGACCCAGTCAATAGACAATTCATTCCAAAGCAAAAATCTTCAACAAAACTTTTCAAAATAGTAAATTATATCAATACCCAAATATTGCCACATAAAATAAATGAGAACACCGACTTTCTAGCTTTGCAGACAGTGTTATATTGCTCAGCATGGACAGCAGCCCGAATGAATGGTAGTAAATTAAATATATCTAATCCTATAAAATTTACCGGGAACTGCACTGAGAGACCAAAACCACACTGGCAAAAGAGATTAGAAAACATAGTATTACAATTACGTTCTAAAATCGGAAAACTAACTCAGTACATGAGAGGAACTAGGAGTGATTACTTGAATCAGCAAATAGAGTCTATAATACAGCAACACAAAATACACTCTATTCACGAAGAACCAAATTCAAAACTTTCACATTTTCTCGATACATTAAAACAGAAACTTGCAATATTTAGTAACCGACTTAGCAGATACAAAAAGTGCACACTTAGAAAAACACAAAATAATGATTTCAATAGTAATGAAAAGAAATTTTACCGTATCTTAAGTTCTTTGACCAGCAACCAAGCCACTCAACTAAACACACTGGCACCAGATGCGAAACAGTTGCGAGATTATTGGGCTGAAATATGGGCTAATCCTGTTCAGCATAATACAGAAGCCAACTGGATAAACACAGAACAAGAAAAAAACAATGATGTTCCAACTATGCAATATGAAGTTATCCCTACAGAAACATTTCATAAAGTAATAAATAATCTGCATAACTGGAAAACTCCTGGTTCGGATCATATACATAATTATTGGTACAAAAAATTTACTTATACCCACCCATACATATACAAACATATAAATAGTTTCATTAAGAATCCGGAAAAAATGCCTTCATATGTTACAACAGGTACTACGTACATGCTTCCCAAAGACCAAAGTGACACGGTTAACCCTGCAAAATACAGACCAATAACCTGTCTTCAGACGATTTATAAAATAATCACAGCTTGCCTATCGGATCTAATATATAACCATCTTGATCAATATAAACTCCTTACCGAACAACAAAAGGGCTGTAGGAAATTTAGTCAAGGTTGCAAGGAACAGATTACTATTGACTCCTTAATTCTCAGACAGGTACTTAAAACTAAAGTAGATCTGTATACCACTTATATCGATTATAAAAAAGCCTTCGACTCTGTTCCTCATTCGTGGTTATTTTCAGTATTGCATCTTTATAAAATTCACCCCCAATTAATTACTTTCCTTAAAACTACAGCTGCCCGATGGTCAACGCGTCTTCAGCTTAAAACATCTAACGGCCTTATCGAAACAGATCCCATTGAAATTAAAAGAGGCATATTTCAGGGAGATGCACTCGGCCCACTGTGGTTTTGTTTGGCTTTGAACCCACTTTCGAATCTATTGAACTCTATAGATCGCGGATATACATTAAAATACAAGAACACAAACGATCAGACATGCCAACATTATAAATTGAACCATCTCCTCTATATGGATGACATCAAACTGTACGCACAAAATACCGAAGACATAGATTTGCTTATAGATACCACCCAACAATATTCCAAAGATATTAAAATGGAATTTGGTATCGATAAATGTAAAACCAACTCAATAAAAGCGGGAACGATCCACCACCACCCTTACCAATTAGAGACAGGCCAGACCATCCAACCACTAAATGAATACGAAACTTACAAATATTTAGGTTTCCACCAATCACGCCAGATTCTCGTAAAAGAAGCTAAAATAGCATTAACAGAGGTATTCCAACATCGATTAAACTCCATATTAAATACTCAATTAAATTCAAAAAACTCATTTAAGGCTATTAATACTTACGCTATCCCGATTTTAACGTATTCATTTGGAGTGGTTGAATGGACAAAATGTAACCTTAAAAACCTACAACGTAAAATAAATGTGGCATTAACTAAACACAGAAAACATCACCCGAGGGCATGTGTCCAAAGGCAAACACTACCGCGCAAAGAGGGAGGAAGGGGCCTTATTGATATCAATAATCTTCACAATAAACAGATAACGTCACTTCGACATTACTTCCATAGTAAACAGCGAGATTCAAAACTACACCAAGCAATAGTCTTTAACGATGATAAGTTCACACCCTTTAATTTACATAATACAAATACCCAATCAAACGAAATTTTAACTGATTACTCAACGAAAATAGCTGAATGGACCCGGAAGTCATTGCACAGAAAACATCGCCTCGATCTGAGCCAACCCAACGTCGACAAAGATGCGTCGAACGAGTGGATCGTTCGAGGTGAGCTTTTCCCCGAGACCGAAGGGTTCATGATCGCCATCCAAGATCAAACAATAGAAACGCGCAACTACCAGAGATATATTATTAAGGCCCCGAACCTACCAACCGACATATGTATGTAGAAGATGCAATAGTTCCTCCGAAACAATACAACACATCACAGGAGCATGTAAATCGATCGTACAAACAGACTACAAGTATAGACATGATCAGGTTGCCCAAATTATACATCAAAAGCTCGCTATAAAATCTCATCTCCTTCAATCTACAGTACGCTATTATAAATACATACCGGAAACCATTTTGGAAAATTCGACACATAAACTCTACTACGACCGTGCTATACTTACCGACCGAACCATCCACTACAATAGACCAGACATAGTACTGATAAATAAAATTCAGAAATCAGCTTTCATTATAGATATCGCTATACCGAACACGCACAATTTACAGTCCACCATAGCTGAAAAAATATCCAAATACACCGAACTGAAAGAAGAAGTCATCCGAATGTGGCGTCTTCAGAAAGTTACCATAGTACCTATAGTCTTGTCAATCACGGGTGTCATCCCTGTACAACTCCACCATTCTTTAGAAAGTCTAAATCTGCCCAAAAAAAAGCTGTAATTCTCAACACATGTCGTATAGTGAGGAAATTTCTTCATTGCGAACAAGAAATAACCACTAATAATATATCTGATAATCACCAATCCAATGCTGCTGCAGACTTGGCTTAGGCCCGTCTGCATAAAGCAAGCCGGTTCCGCGGGACCGAGATTCAAGAAAATTGAAACAAAAATAATAATAATAAATTTATTTGCATCATATAACAGGCGTACAATAAACACTTAAAATGAATCGTATGACAATATTAATTTCAAATTAATGTTAATTTACAGCAAGTGTTTGATTGAACTCTGATGCCCAAATAAAGATTTAACTTGAGGTATGGGCACCAGTGATTCAGATAGTACATGGCACTTATTAATAACAATTTATTAAGCTGTTTCTATAGCATAATAAAACGAAGACAAATACAAATATAGCGGAATTCGTACTTAAGTATTCTTTCTATTCTAAGTATAATATTATGAGTAAATATTAAGTTTCACAAAACCCCGTCACACCACATCTTGGGGAGTTTTCCTGCTCAACAAAAGAAAATGATTGACGTGAATCATAAATCACAGGCAATTATTGCATTATACTGCACATAATTATGTATTGTTAATTCCAAAGTAAGCAATTGCTGGAACAGGAAATAAAATTGAAAAAAATGAGTAAATAAGTAAGTAATGTGTTAATTTAAAGAAAATTTAATTATATTACTACCTATTTCATAGTTTGATAATTTCAATATGTAACGACTTAACTTCACAGCAATAACGGAGATAATAAACAGACACTTCCATCTATCAGGTTGATATAGCAAACAAAATAATATTTACTGCTTGATTCTTGCCATAGGCTACAAAAGAAATAGACTCCTCGCCCCATAAGTCTGCGCGCGGAGAAAATTGGAACTGATGATGACGTCATGGAATGTTGCCGACTTAGTGGATTTACCCATAGAAAGATCATTCATAATCAATATTTCATTTTTAATGCACTGTTACCGGGAAATGCATTCAAAAATTTACAGCATCTCTATTAAATTATGTACCATTCTTAGTTAATAAAAAATATTTTACACACTAACAAAAATTAATATTACATTTAGGAACGAAAAATTACGTTGCAAAAGTATTATAATTAATTCATTTTAAAATAATTTAATAATCTTCAAATATAAGCGTTATTAAATAAATGCCAATTATGCTATTCTCAATATGTTTTTTACCGATATTTTTTCAATTTTGCGTCATTTAAAAAAACTACGTTTGTTTAACAGTTTATTGTAAAGTGTATACTACATTTGAAATGAAACTAAAACGTATTAAACCTTTGCTAAAATATTTAAAACTTGGACATTAAAAAATGGTGACCCAAGGTAGCTCTTATATCTCAATAACAAACTACCACCTGAAATAAATATATGAATGTTTGGCGTTTTATCAAAATTAGGTCATTAAACTATAAAATTCCAAAACTTTTTATCAATACTTTAATATATGCCTATACAAATCCACGTATTTAAAAAAACTCACATCACGGTGGTTTAACTTAGAACAAACAACGATGAATTATAATCATCGTTTTTACTAACTTAACACCAGAGGGCGAAAAAATCGTTGGCTTGTACGGGTTTCTCCATTTTACGTAGATTGTATTTTACGTGGATATTATTGGCCCTAAATTACTTTTAAAGCTTATTTGCTGATGAGTCAATTTTAAAACAATTATTAAATTTATTAAAATGCATACACATGCGGAAATGAGAATTTTATTTTCACATTTCTATACAGAATAATTTGTTTCAAATAGACAAAATTCAAATCGATTCTGGTAGATCTTATTCAGGTCCAAACCTCCCTAAATCTTTTCTTTTCGTATATAAAAGTAATGAAAGTAAGTATAGATATATTACTGGATTGTTTTTCTTACTTAACGCCAGAGGGCGCCTTGAATTGATTGAGTGACGTCTCTATCTTAGTATGTAAAATGTACTCTGTGACTCACATATTGCTAATTGCGAAATAACAAAGTTATCTTAATTGACTATAGGTACCACAATTCCCATTTTTTGTGGAGTTTTTATATTATATGAGGCTTGCCACATCAACAGCGCCCTCCGTCGCGCGCACAGTTATCGGGCGAGGAGTTTAGTTCATAAATATATACATAGATGGCATTGATTTAAATTTTAACAGCGACATCTACATTTTATAAAGTAAATTATAGTAGTTGTTAAAACTGAACAATAGATGACGCTGTCTAATTTTTACGCCTTCGCACCATCAAGTATAGTTTTAGCCACTCACCGACAGATGGCAGTACACAACTTTAGGTAGTAATTACGAAACAAATATTTTAAAATTCGCAGATATTAATATAATTGACCAAATATATGATACTACAGTGGACTATGTATGTGCCAAAGATCTTAACAGCTGGTTTAATTTAAGTGTAAATAAGAAAGCACTGAGTATAATTCATATAAATATAAGATCACTCAAAAAACATTTCCACGAATTACTTATAACCATAAATGCAAATGTTAAACAGCTAGATGCCATAGTCATAACAGAACCAAATATTAATTATTCTTTGTTATCATTATTTAAAATAAAAGGTTACATGCATGTTTATACTCGAGCGGGGCGCAGGGGGGGAGGGGTATTGGTCTATACCCGCGAAGCATTGGGTGCACGTGTTTTTGATTCCGTACCTATCACTAGGCTGAACTCGGCGGAGTGCGTTTCCATCACACTCACTTACAATAATGAACAAATCTACTTGTTATCTATGTATAGACCACCAAGAACTAACAAACTAAATGATTTTTTCACTGAATTCCGCAATATCCTGGAAAGATTTCCCCAAAATTCCAAAGTAATTTTTTGCGGTGATATAAATATAAATCTACTCAATTGTTATGGTAAAAATGTAATTTCATATGAGAATTTATTATGCGAATTTGGCTTTACAAAATGTATTAATGACGTAACACGTAACGAAATTTAAATGGGTAATGTAGTAAAATCTTGCTTAAATCATATCTATATCAGACCAAGTAATGCATACATTAAGTCAGCTGTTATAACACATAAGATTGCCGATCACTTTATCGAATAATCGAATAATAGTGTCGAATGGAAACACACTCCAGCAAGAAATTCTCGGAAATCGGCCGACTGCGCTCGCGCCTCGTGTGATTGGGGTAGTCTCGTTGTAAACTAAACTCTTTATGTGTCTGTATCTGTATCAGCCCATATACGTCCCACTGCAGGGCACGGGCCTCCTCTACAATCGACAGTACGATTGAGAGTGGTTAGGCCATATAGTCCACCACGCTGGCCTAGTGCGGGGATCTTTATGTGTCCCCACACATAAAAATCTATGGGGGTCTAGTCGGGACTTCTAGCTGGCCACGGTATGGGTCCACCTCTTCCGATCCACTTATTGGGATAATTAGTGTCTAGCCATTCTCTGACACTTTTTATGTAAGTCCGCCAACCCGCATTAGGCCAGCGTGGTGGACTGTATGGCCTAACCACTCTCAATCGTACTCTCGATTGTAGAGTAGGCCCGTGCCCTGCAGTGGGACGTATATGGGCTGATACAGATACAGACAGTAAAAACGTTATTTTGTACCTATTATTGTGTTTTCTGACCCAAGTAAAAAATGTATGCTTAAGTACTCTTATTTTTTACTACTACCTGGGAGACTTTGATCAGTATTTTTAAAAAGATTGCTCACTATACCCTAGCTTGTTATACCTCGCTGGATAGCCAATTAAACGGAGATATTATTAAACGTATCTGCAGCATAACTGTCATAGATTGTTTTTGTTATATTTAGGAAAGAAAAAAATATTTTTAACGAATTTATTTTAAGTTACAACATCAACAGTCTCCCACGACCCAGCCGGTTCAGTAAAGTGTAATTTTAGTGTTGAATAAAACAAAGTAACTTATACACTACACAAAAATTGCAAATACAAATAAATTTATGGCAAGAAAACAAAAAAAAATGGACCAATAGACAAAAAAACTATATTTTAAAGAAAAAACTTCAAAGTCAAATTACTTGGAAACGGCTAAGTTAAGGGTACAGGGTCTTATAGTCAAATCAGTCAGGAATGATGGAAACTACAACCTCTTAAAGGATCTAGGTCGACTTAACCTGTAACCCTGTATAGATAAAACTGGTCAACATGAAAATTGCCTTTTACTTGAAACTGCATTACATCTTTAATATTTGACCCCCTTAATCTAAATAGAAAACTGAAAATTTATAGTTAGCTCCTATTATTAATTTATGCCATATTTAAGATAATACCGGGTAACTTCCTAGATGTCACTTTATATTATGATATTTCAAATAATTTAGTGAGAGTAGAGAATTAGAGATGGTCAACTCGACTTAACTTGAGTTGTGCTAATTTCGAGTTATATCGAGTTGAATTCTTCCCAGCCCGTACTTGGACTGGCGGGAAATGAACGAACCAAACGAAGGATAGAGAGCGCGATTATGCATAAATTGCATATCCAGCAGCATTATGTATAAATTGTACGATACATTATGTTTTCATGCGATGGCCTAGTCGATCTATTTATTTAAAACGTAAAGGATATTTAATATTGATATGATAATAACTTTATACAGAAGGCCCCTTAAGCAAGGACTAAATAAATTAACCGACTTGGTATTACATGGATCTCACAACTTTTTGCGGTAGAAAAACTGATTTGCGAGACTTGGTATTTTTTTACAAGATGTTTTTTATGGGATCTCTTTGTCAGGCTCTTGGCCTGTATTGCAGGTTTCAGAATAGATTTACCAAGTTGTACGTTATAAGAAGAAACATGCAATTAGTTAATGTATTCCACAACAGATGACGCTATTCCAAGGACGTTAAAACCTTAGTTATTAATAGTTCCTATACTCAACAACAGGTGGTATTGTACAGATGTCACCTGTCACGTCAAAGGCATCGCTACTAGATTTTTATATAAGTTTATATGGTTGTAAGCCTTGGAATAGTGGGATGCAAGTGTGTTTCGTAAATTTTGCGCGCGGGCGCGGTCTATGGTGAGCCGCGCCAACATCCATTACAAGAAGGTCACTCATTGCCTCTTCGACTTGGACGGCACAGTACTGGGTAGGTAAACCAAACATACAGGTTATTTTCTTGCTAATATTTATATCGGAGGACCTCACTGAACCTACGCGGTAATTCAGTGACAGTCTAAACTTTAGGACAGAAAGATCCTGCACTGAAGAGAATAGAGTAGAAGTAGCAGCTGTAAAACAGTACACAACAGATAAGAATCATGTTGACAATTTCGTGTTTCGGGGTAAAAAAAAATAGATACAATCAGGCATAATTATTGTACTGGCAAGAGATTTTTTTTTAAATTTATTATGAATATTTAGTGATGCGCCAAGTGCAGCGAAATCAAAATTTCTCTGCACCACGCAAAGGTTGACTGGTCAGGCATTAAGTCCGCCTTTATACTTTGTACATAAAGCATTAACAGATAAATAAAAATAAATAAAAAATTATCTTTTCGGAGTCATGTGTTTATTGATAGTCAATCGCCGTGCACTATAACGGTGAAAGAAAACATCGTGAGGAAACCTGCATACCATAGCGATTTCTATGGTATGTAAAGTCCGCCAACATGCACTAGGGCCTCGTAGTGGACTATACGGCCTAACCACACTCAATCGTACTCTCGATTGCACAGGAGGCCCCTGCCCTGCAATGGGACGTATATGGGCTGATACAGAAATAAATAATGTTCCCACGTCGGTGGACACTCGACTTCCACTGAACTTGCCAGGGCTGTAGCTAAAGTCGAATTTGAGGTACGTAGGTAATTTGGTTACAGGTAGGGCGGAAGTAAAAATTTTATCATAAATGATCTGCTCCGAAGTACGGGCTCCTAATTCAATCACCATATATATCACTGACCTCTAGGTCAGTGATGTGATGGTCAATACATATTATTTTATCGCAAACGATAAACAAACAATACAATCATAGTTTTTGGTATTTTTAAGGTGGGGCATTGGGATTTCAAGGTAGGGCATTGCCCCACAATGCCCCCCCATAGCTACGGCCGTGTCAGGCGCCTTTTAGTTTTTAACCGACTTCAAAAAAAGGAGGAGGTTCTCAATTCGACTGTATGTTGCTTTTTTTATTTATTTTTTTATGTTTGTTACCTCGTTTCTCTGTACTGTGTGAACCGATTTCGACCATTCTTTCTTTGATTGAAAGCTGGTGCTTGTCGTTTGGTCCCATAAAAATATGGTGAAGATCTGATGAATATCGTCGGACCTGGAGAGGGGAACTCCTTAAGATTAAGGAGAATTGCAATGGTTCTTTTTGCATTACGTTCATAAGAAAAGTTAAGATACAGTGAGAGAGGGAAAAAGGGGTGGGGGTGAGGGGGGGTGGGTGATAAAATTAAAATACACGTAAATTCTAATATCTTCGGCAGCTTTTAACCGATTTTAGTGATTTCTTTTTCATTGGAAAGAACGTATTAACAGGTTGATCTCAGGAACACAACATTAAGATCTGATTATCATGTTCGGACCTGGAGCGTAGAACTCCTCAAAATTTAATAGGATTTCAACGGTTCTTTTTGCATTGAGTTCAGTATAAAAGCTAGGCTACAGTGGTTGAGGGAAAAAGGGGTAGGCGCGAAGGGAGGGGGGGGGACAAGAAAAAAAATAAACATGTGAATATTCCAATATCTTTGGCAGCTTTTAGTCGATTTTAGCGATTTCATTGTCATCGGAAAGAACATATTCCTTGTGGCGTGGGGACCAAATCTTCTTCATTTAAATACCTATCAACACTAAAAAGATAAAAATAACTAAAATTTTTAATAAAAAAAATAAAAACCGACTTCAAAACAAAAATCCACTAAAAACCAAAAAATAATCAAATAATAACTAACCACTTAAAGCAAAAAAATAATAATATTTATTTCATGGAACTCGTGCACGTTAATTCATTTGCTTAATGACTTGACTAGCCAACAAATCAAAATATATGCGTAACATATTGAAGGCGGGTCGCCCAGTACCAAACATATAGATATTTAAATTAATATAAGGCATAGGTCCTACATGTTTGGTACTTGGCGGCCCGCCTTCAATATGTTACGCATATATTTTTATTTGTTGGCTAGTCAAGTCATTAAGCAAATGAATTAACGTGCACGAGTTCCATGAAATAAATATTATTATTTTTTTGCTTTAAGTGGTTAGTTATTATTTTATTATTTTTTGGTTTTTAGTGGATTTTTGTTTTGAAGTCGGTTTTTATTTTTTTCTTTCAGTATATTTGAATATGACGGTGTAATTGTTGTCAGATTCCGAGGTGATGTACCACGAGATGGTGAAGCAGATCTGCTTCAAATACGGCCGCGTCTACACTAAGGCGATGCAGATACGAGTGAGTCATTTTAACATTACACTACATTTACATTCTTATGTTAACACCATGTTCATTGATTTACAAAATACTTTATCTTGCCAACGTTTTGAAGATTCAACATCGTTCGTAGTCACCTTGCGTTTCAACTTTTTGTTGGTATTTCAGTCCTTTTTTTTTTGTTGACGCGGGCAAACCGGGTTACTGCTAACGCTTCACCTCGGCGAAGCGTGGAGCGATTATATTGGGTTCACTAATAGGCATACCAAATAAAACCCGTGTAGCCCTTCAGCGCAATTGGAACGGCCCCGGGAACCCGAAGCAAGAGCGCTACAGCTTCTACCGAGACTTGGCACCTCAGTCCTGGAGTCTATTTATTGCCTGTTGTGATTAACGGCTGTTAAAGCATTATTTATGGCTGTTATGGATAAATAATTTATTTCTAGATTTTATATCTACTACAAACCGTACTAAAATAAAACTTTTTTAACGGATTTTATCGCGTATTTGGTTTGATTTTACTTAATTTAACTTCCCTACGTTTCGAATGTTCCTCAGCTGTCATAGTCACGGAGCAGACTGATATGTTAGCCACCCGCACATAGATTTTTACAATCACTACCTTCATTTTCTGTATCAGCCCATATACGTCCCACTGCAGGGCACGGGCCTCCTCTACAATCGAGAATACGATTGAGAGTGGTTAGGCCATATATTAAAAGGAGGTGAAGGAAAACATCGTGAGGAAACCTGCATGCCATAGTGATTTATAAGAATTTCTATGGTATGTAAGTCCGCCAACCCGCACTAGGCCAGCGTGGTGGACCTTCATTTTATACTTATAAAAATAAAAAGTTACCTTTTTATTGTTCAATAGATCCGGCACACGCGCAAACAGATTGGCTGATGATAAATGATCTCTGCCCCTCATGAACATATAAAACTTTTGAGCCATAGATTTGTTGCCTGCCCATCAAATCGCGGGGAGAAAAAAGTATGGGAAAAGAAAAGAGCTATTCTAAATAGGTATAAATCTTAGTCACCGAATGAAACGCGCTAGCAAAGCTATGCATGCAGCATGAATGACAATAGTGTGGCTCTGCTTGCAACGTCAATGTAGAAGTGTGCAATATATGGTGCAGATGTTCGGCGTGACGGACCGCGAGATCTGCGCGACGGTGGTGCGCGAGCTGCGCATGCCCGTCTCCGTGGACGAGTTCGAGGCGCAGCTGCAGACCCGCGCGCAGACCATGCTGCCCAGCGCGCCGCTGCTGCAGGGTACTACGCAATAATAAATACACTTTTTTTATTGCAATGAATGGCGAGGCGAGCATGCTGTTCGCCTGACGGTAAGCGATGCGACCGATCATGAATAGCAGCAAAACCAAACAACACATTGAATTACAAAGCAATGCATGGCATTCCACTGTGCTCGCCATCCTGAGACATAAGATCTTAAGTCTAAATATGTTCAGTAGTTACTCTGGCTACAATGTCCTTCAGTCCGAAACACAACAGTACATTTAAACTGCTGTTTAAGAAATAGACATTGCGGTGGTACTGTTACATCCCATACAATAATGATTTAAAATTGAATAATAATAAAAATATAATTCAAAATATGACAAAAAATTCATTATTTATGCTTCCAGTCACGAAGCAGGACATAGAAAAAATTATTAATAATCTTAAAAACACTAACACTGTTGGCTACGACGGCGTACTTACTAAAGTTATTAAGCATGTAAAGGAAACTATAGCACCACCACTGGCGCATATTATTAATTTATGTATAACAGATGGAATATTCCCAGAGAGACTAAAGAAGGTACTTGTTAAACCATTATTTAAGCATAATGACAAAACAGATATAAAAAATTATAGACCAATTGCCAAAATTCCTATATTTTCAAAAATCATAGAAAAAGTAATTTATCAATCCTTGTATTCATATTTAGAAAAACACAAATTGTTCTGTATTGAGCAAAAGGGATTCAGAAAAAATAAGTCTACTGACATGGCACTATACGACTTATTATCAAACATAATGACATCTGTTGATAACAAAAATCTAGTGTGTGCTATTTACACAGACATGACAAAGGCATTTGACTATGTCGATCATAAAATATTGCTACAAAAACTCTACAAGTATGGAATAAGAGGAAACATCCATAAACGACTAGAATCGTATTTAAGCAACAGATGTCAGTGTACAGAAATCTCTAGAATATGTCCTAAAAGTAAACTAGAAATAATATACACATCTGAACCTAGAAACATTATATTTGGTGTCCCTCAGGGTAGCATATTGGGTCCACGAATGTTTCTTATATATATTAATGATCTTCCTGCATATATAAGACATAAAATGGTCCTCTTCGCTGATGATAGCACAATTATTGTGAAATGTACAGACCATACAAATTATCAGTCAGATATTAATTCCGCTCTGTCTGATACTATACTGTGGCTTAAAAATAATAACCTAGTCATAAATCTAAATAAAACTAAAGTTATGCACTTCTCCCAACGCCTTCCAAACACATCAGTCAGTGTTAAATTTCAAAACTATGATATAGAGGAAGTCAGTAGTACTAAGTTTTTAGGTATTATGCTGGACAATAAACTCACTTGGAAAACTCATATTGAAGAGTTATGTAAACGATTGAGCAAAGCCGCCTATTTACTGTTTCAGTTGTCAAGGAAAATTAATATTGATACACTTTTAACGGCATATCATGGGCTAGTTGCCTCAGTGCTAAGGTACGGTATTATTTTCTGGGGACTATCAACTCATAGGGAGCTTATATTTAAATTACAAAAGCGATGTATAAGATCAATGTGCAATCTAAAAACAACAGATAGCTGTATCCCATACTTCAAGTCTCTTAAGGTACTACCTTTACCAAGTTTATACATATTAGAAACAGCATTATTTGTGAAGAGCAATCCTAACCTATTTGTTAAAGTCTCTGAAGTTAAAAAAAAACCAATACGCACTAAACAAAAAAATGTCACGTAAAATGCAAAACAGCTTTGATGAGTAAGAGTTTCTTTGGTATGGCTCCAAAAATTTATAATAAAATACCTGACGATCTGAAGAATATGACTTTAACTAAATTTAAAAAAACGCTGTTTAAAATGTTAATTGATAAGTGTTATTACAGTATTGAACAGTTCCTAAATGATATGTTAGAATAAGTGTTTTTATTTTTCTTTATTTTGTGTAATTGTATTTTAAATTAATGTCAATGTAAATTATCTTAAATTAATAAACTATTATCAAGGTCGCGGGACGTCGCTGGACACAGGCTGCCTCCAACAGGTCTCTGTGGAAATCATTGGGGGAGGCCTATGTTCAGCAGTGGACTTCCTTTGGCTGATGGATGGATGGATGATTATCAATGTAATTCGTAGCTGTAAAATTTTTAATATTAATATTTGTACGCCTTTATGGCAAAACATAGAGCTCATAATATTTATTTAAGATCATCAATGTACCTACCTATGTTACACAAATAAATTATTCTTATTCTTATTCTTATTCTTATCCCTCACATGTATTTAGAATTGCCTATAATCTAACAGTCATCATTTTAAGAATCATATACTGGGTATCTCAAGACTGCTACCGAAAACGAAGCCGGGTGGTAGTTTTAGTGACTACAAACACAATGCAACCAAAAATTTCGCAAAGAAACGCGACAATTATTTTTTATGATTTTTTATATATCGTCATTTTAGTAAATCTATAGTTTTTGCTAAATTAATAATTTAAACTCTTTTATACCATAGAGTCCTTACAAATAAAAGGGTATACACTATTATTTTAGGAAAAAATGAACCATCCAAATACGACCATAGGAAAAAATAAATAAAAAAAAACTCGTCGCTTTTTTTTCAACATTTTCTGTTGCAATGTGTCTAAAGTCACTAAACCTACCACCCTGCTTCGTTTTCGGTAGCAGTCTTGAGATACCTGTATAAGTCCGAGTCCGGGCTGCTCCAGTCAGTCTCGCGCAGTCATTCCTGTGACGCTACCATTTTTCGTGTTCGTGTTTTGTTTCTATTTCCTTTACTATTTTCGAATTCGTGTTTTACAAAATTGTGTTAATTAATTATATTTTACTATTTCTGAGTTCATAAAATTGTGTTTCTTTTATTATACTTTTTTTTAAAAACCCAAAGTCGGTTTTCCGCATAACATTTTGGTGGCAGCGCAAAGGATTTTTTCCAAAGAACAAAAATCTCGGAATACGTCTCCAAGTATTTCCTGATCACGAACTCAATGTGTCCAGTGGAAGTGAAGTGACTGAAGTGCTGTGAAGTGACGTGGAGTGAAAAAACTCGAATCCCGTGCACAGTTGGATTTGTTGTGGATTTACCATACAAGCGCTACTCCTACATTCATCTGCGTTGAGCTCTGCTGCGGTCTACCAGCGACCTCTCACTGTATCCAAAGAAGCTGTTATCAAAGCACAGTCAACGGTGTTTCCGGAAAATACTTGTGCGTGCCGTGATCCTGCCTATATCGACTCTGCCTTGTGCGTGCCGTGATCCTGCCTATATCGACTCTGCCTTGTGCGTGCTGTGATCCTGCCTATATCGACTCTGCCTTGTGCGTGCCGTGATCCTGCCTATATCGACTCTGCCTTGTGCGTGCCGTGATCCTGCCTATATCGACTCTGCCTTGTGCGTGCTGTGATCCTGCCTATATCGACTCTGCCTTGTGCGTGCCGTGATCCTGCCTATATCGACTCTGCCTTGTGCGTGCTGTGATCCTGCCTATATCGACTCTGCCTTGTGCGTGCTGTGATCCTGCCTATATCGACTCTGCCTTGTGCGTGCCGTGATCCTGCCTATATCGACTCTGCCTTGTGCGTGCCGTGATCCTGCCTATATCGACTCTGCCTTGTGCGTGCCGTGATCCTGCCTATATCGACTCTGCCTTGTGCGTGCCGTGATCCTGCCTATATCGACTCTGCCTTGTGCGTGCCGTGATCCTGCCTATATCGACTCTGCCTTGTGCGTGCTGTGATCCTGCCTATATCGACTCTGCCTTGTGCGTGCCGTGATCCTGCCTATATCGACTCTGCCTTGTGCGTGCCGTGATCCTGCCTATATCGACTCTGCCTTGTGCGTGCAGTGATCTTGCTTATATTGACCCTGCCCTGTACGTGCCGTGATCCTGCCTGCATAGACCCTGCCTCGCATCTTGTGCTGTGCGACCGGAAGTGCATCTACAATGCTGATAACTCACGCAGTCTACATTGTAATGTACACGTAAGTCCTTGGTCACTGCATACAACACAACACAACAGTTGCTTTTAATTAATATTAATAACAACAATTAGTATCGAATTTGGTCATATTTTCCTTTAATCTTACTGTATACTCTCAGCTAATCATAGTATGCCTAAAGTGCCCAAAATAGAATTAACTACTGAACACAGAGAATTTCAGGCCCACGAATCGAGTCCAACCCCAGATAAGGTTGAGCTCCCTCCGAGCCCTATAACAGACACTCATAGAAAATCACGACATTTCAATATGAGCATTGAAATAGAACTCGACACTCTAATCAAATTCATTAAACCATATGATGGAAATAGGGAGACTCTAAGTTCCTTTATTAACAATTGCAATAATGCTTACGAGATAGCGTCAGAAGTCCAAAGGCCTATCTTATTTAAATACATATTAAGCCAATTACAAGGCAAAGCAGACGTAGCATGCTCATTCAAAGAATTTTCATCTTGGGACCAACTCAAAGAATTCTTAAAATCCCAATTCGGCGATAAAAAAACATTATTCGTCGTTACTATCCGACCTTCAGGAATGCAAGCAAAGTAACACAGATACTGTCAGTCAGTTTGCACTAAAAGTAGAGTCATGCCTATCTAAATTACTCACGGAAATTAATATTTCAATACCCACTAAAAAGAAGGGTGAATTAGCGGGCCGCGTCGCCGCTATGCAAGATCTGGCGACACACACTTTTATAGTCGGCCTTAACCCTAGATTGTCAACTATAGTCAGATGCCGTGACCCCGAAACCTTGAATGATGCTATTAACTTTGCATTCTGTATCAGCCCATATACGTCCCACTGCAGGGCACGGGCCTACTCTACAATCGTAAGTGCGATTGAGAGTGGTTAGGCCATATAGTCCACCACGCTGGCCTAGTGCGGGTTGGCAGACTTACATACCATAGAAATTTATATAAATCGCTATGGTATGCAGGTTTCCTCACGATGTTTTCCTTCCCCGTTTTAGTACGTGGTGATTGACTATCAATACACACATGACTCCGAAAAGTCAGAGGTGTGCCCTGGGATTCGAACCCGCGACCACCGTGAACATGTTGGCAGCCGCGTCTAGTCCGTTTACCAACAGGCCACCACGCATTTCTCCACATACCATCAAGTAAAGGTGTTCCTGCCAACATTGTGTCTCCCAATTCGAGCAGCTGATCTCTAAATTCTTTCGGTGACACTGGAAGATTCAACTCCTTGCAAAGAATCTCTGAGAGTCTCTGTTCTGTTCCACCAAGGACTTTCATCATCAACTCATCTGTGTATTTGTGGCCGTAATTTGCACATAGTTGTGTTATCATTTTTTTGTACACTTGTTCCGTATCCAGTAACTTTGCATTATCAGAAGAAAAAATTCTACAAACTAGTGTTAGACGCTACACCCCCATCCAGACACCTAATATACCAATTCGGCATGAACGTTCAAATACAATACGCCAACAATCAATCAATTTTAAATACGATCAGAGACCGCGGATCACTAATAACAATTCCCAGAACACAATAACATGCAGATACTGCAAAAACATCGGCCACAGTATCGAGAACTGCCGTAAGAGACAATACAATAATCAGCGGTTCTCAAACTTTAATTCGAGTCAACCAGGTCCCTCGTTCAGACCGCGTGCTATTAATTTTGTACAAACTTCGGATAACATACCTGTCTGTCACGATGCTCCGCGTGAACCCTCTGACGATTTTGACGGTACAAAAAACTAAAACACGCCTCGTTCAAATATAGAATATAGAACGAGGCGCCAACCCGTTAAAATCGACAACAAATCTTCCATTTCCACTGTATCCGCTGCATCCACTGTATCCGCTGTATCCACTGTATCCGCTGTATCCGCTGCATCCACTGTATCCGCTGTATCCCCTGTATCCGCCGTATCCCCTGTATCCGCTGTATCCACTGTATCCGCTGCATCCCCTGTATCCGCTGCATCCACTGTATCCGCTGTATCCACTGTATCCGCTGTATCCGCTGCATCCACTGTATCCGCTGTATCCACTGTAT
This sequence comes from Hyles vespertilio, assembly GCA_009982885.2. Taxonomy (NCBI): domain Eukaryota; kingdom Metazoa; phylum Arthropoda; class Insecta; order Lepidoptera; family Sphingidae; genus Hyles; species Hyles vespertilio. Next base: position 47,048 of record CM042832.1, read on the forward strand.
CCACTGTATCCGCTGTTTCCCCTGTATCCACTGTATCCCCTGTATCCACTGCATCCGCTGTATCCCCTACATTCCATATACCAATTGTGTCCACAGTTTCCAATATATCCACTGAATCCAATAAGGCTTTTATACCCAGAGATCCTCAGGAAGATTTACGAAGTCTCCTGCAATCACAACAAACTCATGTTGCCTCACATTCTTGTCCAAACCTCCGTTTCTGATATACCTTTATCCTTACTAGTAGACTCTGGAGCATCCGTCAGTCTACTCAAATTAGATAGCATTCACAACAAAGTCACTCTCACAAAAGAATCAATTATAATAAAAGGCATCGATCCCGGGGAGGAAACAACGGAAACCTCCGGCCATTTTTTGTTAAAATTCACTCCTCTACATTCCTCACACAAACCAATGCAATACAGATTTCACGTAATAAACAACATTAGTCTGCCCTATGACGGTATAATTGGCAATGATTTCCTCAAATCCTTTGGTTGCTCTGTGGACTATAGCACCGATTCACTGTACTTTAAAAATCAAAAAATTAAATTACTCTTCTGCGAGCCTACCTATATAATACCACCCCGAACCGAGACCGTCATCGAATGCTCTGTATCCAACCCTAACGTGAAGACGGGCCTTATCCTAGATCAGAGCCCTTCCGAAAGCCTATTGATAGCAAACTGCCTTGTTGAAGTAAAACGAAATAATAGGATCAACTTGACTGTAGCTAATGTTTCCGAGTCCCCGATCTCTCTCACTTCAAACCTTAACCTTACTCTAACTCCGATCGACGCATCTTACATTACCACCCCAGACGTATTCAATTCCCATTCCAAAAGTGATACTATACAAAGGACAAAAGATGTCCTTGATCAAGTCCGTATATCACATTTAAATGCCGAAGAGACCCAATCCCTGCTCCAAATTTGCTCAGACTATTCTGATATATTCCACCTACAGGGTGAAAGACTCTCGTGCACAGAGGCCATTAAACATGATATTAAGACTACTTGCGACAATCCAATTCATACCAAGTCTTACCGATTCCCTGAAATACATAAGGCTGAAGTCAAAAGACAAATCGGACAAATGCTAGACCAAGGCATAATTGAACCTTCTACATCCCCTTGGTCATCCCCGATCTGGATCGTCCCCAAAAAACGCGATGCCTCTGGGCAACAAAAATCGAGGATTGTTGTAGATTACAGAAAACTCAATGACATCACGGTGGGCGATACATATCCTATACCGCAAATCTCGGAAATCCTCGATCAGTCAGGTAACAGTAAATATTTTTCTACACTTGATCTCGCTTCTGGTTTCCACCAAATTCAAATTAATAAGGAGGATGCTACTAAAACTGCGTTTTCTATCCCCGAAGGACACTTTCAGTTTACACGAATGCCATTTGGTCTAAAAAACGCGCCTTCCACATTTCAAAGACTAATGAATACGGCACTATCCGGGCTACAAGGTGTCCACTGTTTTGTTTACCTAGACGACATAGTTATATATTCCCATGATTTACAATCCCATATTGCCAACCTTACCTCAGTATTTCAACGTCTTCGAAAGTATAATCTTAAACTGCAGCCTGATAAATGTCAATTCTTGCGACATGAAGTTGCATACCTCGGACATATAATCTCCGAAGTTGGAGTCAAACCTAATCCCGACAAAGTAAAAGCTGTAACCCATTTTCCGGTCCCCGAATCGCCAAAAGATATAAAATCCTTTCTTGGCCTTGTGTCTTATTATAGACGATTTATCCCAGATTTCTCAAAAATTGCTAAACCTCTTACGTCGCTGCTAAAGAAAGATACAGCCTTTGAATGGCAGAATCAACAACAGCTGGCTTTCGAATGTCTAAAGCAAAAACTAACCACTGCACCTGTATTATGTTATCCCGACTTCACCAAACCATTTATACTGACCATGGACGGGTCAAATCACGCTATTGGCGCTGTGCTATCTCAGGGTCCCATTAGACGAGATAGACCCATCGCTTTTGCTTCCCGGACTCTCAACAAGAGTGAATGTAATTACTCAACGACGGAAAAAGAGTTACTCGCCATTATATTTGGCTGTAAAACATTCCGCCCATATTTATATGGCCGTAAATTCCAAATCATAACTGACCACCGACCACTGAAGTGGCTCTTTAATCATAAAGACCCGTCCAGCAAAATGCAGAGGTGGCGTCTAAAACTTGAAGAGTACGATTATGAGATTATATATAGAAAAGGGAAACTTAATTCTGCCGCCGATGCTCTTTCCAGATTCCCAGTCAACCCAATTTATAACGAGAACACACTAAATCCTACCAATTCTACCAATCCTAACAATCCTACCAATTCTACCAACCCTACTAACCCTACTAATCCTACTAACCTTACTAATCCTACTAATCCTACTAATCCTATTAATCCTACAAATCCTACAAATCCTACTAATCCTATTAATCCTACAAATCCTACAAATCCTACTAATCCTACTAATCCTACTCATCCTACTAATCCTACTAGTTCTACTAATCCTATTAACCCTACCAATCCTACTATTCCAACTGACACCCCTCTCACCGATGCAAACCTTAACCAAGACCTAATGGATCTACTAGTATCTCCTCCATCATTTAGCCTAGATGAGGTTGATACTAACTTAAATTCTAATGAGATTAATCTTGACATCGGTGCTGAAAACCCTAGTATTGAAGAACTTACAGATATTCCTAACGCAGATCTTGTACAAATTCCAACTCCAGAGTTCCGACAAATTCCCCTTGAGGACATAAATCCCTGTATTTCCCAATTTGAAAACTCAGACGTGCCGAACATCCAGCCTGTACCCAACAGGGAACTGTCCGCTTCGAAGTCTCAAACGCTATCATACAACGATGAAGATTATTCCAATTTCCTAAAAGAATTCGCAGTCAAAAAGGGCAACTATGACACTACGCTTATTGAACATAATGAAAATCTTATTAAATCAAAATGCAAAATTATTCTAGTTCCTTCGTCAATCGATTTGGACGAATCTAATCCGTATGTACAGGAACTTCTAGGAAATTTTCAAAACCCGGAAATCTTAATACATTCTGAACGGACTCTGTATTATTTTTCTAAATTTTCTCATGATAATAAAGATTACTACTTTTTATTCTTTAAGGTTCATTATTTCGATGAAAGTTCTTATAAAAAAATCGACGACACCTTAAAAACCGTAAGAACCGAACTATCCTCTGACCCAACTGTAAGAGAAATCGCAATTTCCGACTTTAGAAATCCCTTCGAGAAACAATCATATGTTAAAATATTTAATATACTTACTTATCTTTTCCATAATACTAACATAATCATTAACATTTATCGCAACTATATTATTTATCCTACTCCAACGGAAATAAAGAAAATACTCAAAGAAAATCACGATATTCCTATCACCGGTCATATAGGCTCAAATAGAATGCTTAAAAGGATCCAAGAGAAATTACTGGAAAGGAATGCGTTCGAAAATTGAAGATTACTTTAAACATTGTTCCTCTTGCCGACTGAATAAAGCTCTTAGACAAACAAATCGTGCACCAATGCAAATTACTACAACATCTACGAGTCCCTTTCAGCGTGTAGCGCTTGACGTGGTTGGCCCTCTTCTTGAATCCGGCAGTGCCAAACTCAAATATATTCTTACCATGCAAGATGATCTTACCAAATTCTCAGTCGGGTACCCTATGCGCAATATTACGGCAGAAGAAAGCACAGACTGTCTCGTTCATTTTATTAGTCTCTTTGGCATCCCGAAGTCAATACTAACAGATCAAGGGTCAAACTTTACCTCAGACCTTTTCAAACAGACTTGTAGCTTCCTCAAAATTAAACAGCTCTGGTCTACACCATACCATCCACAAACTCAGGGTGCACTCGAAAGGAGCCATTCCACTCTCAAAGAATACTTAAAATCATTTGTTGATCCCAATCACACCAATTGGCCTAGATATGTATACACCGCCATAATGACATATAAGTTATAACACCAATGTCCATTCTACAACTAACTTTACTCCATACGAACTCCTTTTCGGTCATAAACCCTTTATTCCTGACTCCGTTTTTAATTCAGCACCTGATACCACATATCCAGAGTATTTAAAAATGCTCCAACACCGCTTACAACATTCACGGAACAGGGCTATTCAAAATATCACCGCGTCTAAAGAAAGATCAAAAAATTACTGTGATCAACGAACTAGGCCCATTTCGTACAAAACGGGCGATTACGTCTTTTTGAAGAATCATGTGCGTCAAGGAAAGTCGCTATAATCCCTTTGGAAAGGTCCATATCGCATTGTCCGTATACATGGTAACAACACTTTGTCACTCTTGATCAATCGACGACATGTTAAGCATCATTATGATGAAATAAAACCAGCCCATATGGTCTCTGTTCTCATGCCACGACAAAACTGAAAAAAAAAAACTTAGTCTGAGTTTAGAAATCCTATTTCATTAAGAATATAATAATACGAATACTTACCTTCTCTATACTTACCTTAGTTAATATTTTATTTCAGCGTCACTGTACAAGCGCACCAGTATATACATCCTATCACCACAAGGTCAGGTATTTTCTTTGACTATGAAGGAAAGATGAAAATTCAAAGTGGTCACTTAGATTTATTAATCCCGCAAGATATTTCTCATTTTCCAGCTCATATAGAGAATGGCGACTCTGTAATCCAAAAGGTTAAACAATTTTGCTCACTTGATTATATTGCAAACCACGACTACTGTCTCAGTACTGTAGAACCTCTATCAATTCGATATCGTGATATCCTAGATTCGTATAAATCCATTGAACACCTTATTTCTAATAAACAACGTAGGTCAGCCTGGATTGGGGCTGGAGGTTCTATTTTAAAAACTATTTTTGGCACTTTAGACGAAGATGACGCAATAAGATACAATAATGCTATTTCTATGTTGCAAGACGATCAGAAGAAAATAGCCTCATTAGTTAAAGAAAATATATTAATAGGGTCATACACATACACATGTTCAGACTGAATATTATCTTCAAATTTCTGGATTGATTCTCTGACTTAATTTTGGCAAACGACTTACAAGTATTACTATTAAGTATACTGACTATTAAAATTTTACTGAGTAAATTAATATATGTTAAAGTGACTCCACAAAAATTTCAATAAACTGTTGGTTACACGGTACTACGACTTTTCTGTGGACCTTAAATTCAACCGAATAAATTGGTTTGAATAAAATACAATTTTACAAAAAAAATAATTAAACTGGCCACACTGACGGGTGGCATCGGTCACGTTGGATTTAATGACTGAGCCCAGCGTAGGTTGTTCATTAAGATATTGAGATCTTTAATAGTGTTATTGTCAAAGATGGGTGCTTCTTTTCTGTTCCTTGTGTACTTGAGTAAATAATTATTAGTTTTATTAATTCACATGCTGCCGAAATAGCTTAAGGGGAGTAGTTTTGGAATAAATTTACCTACTTGGCTATCCTCAAAACTAATAAATAATAAATAACACCCAACAGTCACATACATAGTCCTGACCCCACACTAAGATCGAGTCTTGTGTCGTGGGTATCGGGAACCACGAGAGACTTTTTCGGTCTCACAAACACCCAGACCCGGAAGAAATATTTGTGGGCCGCACAAACATTTCTCTCGGTGCGGGGATCGAACCCGTGGCCTCTCGTTTCACAGGCGGCGTCTAACCAACTGCGCCACGGAGGCTGTCAAAAACTAAATTAGCATTGCTAATTTTTTTAAAGAATGTCCTTTCTGTGGACATCTTTTCGGTGGACTTATAAGTCCACACGAAAGATAATGTCTACAGAGAAAATTAAGTAATAATGATTTAACAAGTAACGCAGTATTTTGCTTGCCTGTAAACGTAGACGTGGAGTGCTGTGGGCTCGATAGTAATGTATTTAGCTTATAATAATATTATATTATTACTCAGTATCGGAATAAAACCATGTTCCATATGATAGCGAATTATGTGATGTCCGTTCATTATTCTTTAACTTTAGTGATTCAGATAACTCAATTGCACCATCGAAAAAACAAAAAATAAATTCATTTTTTAATTTCAGCGATGAAGACACTTGCTTTGTAACTATTTTTGATATGTTTGTTCTTTTGTGTAGACACAAGACCCTTCTGTGCTCGAAAAAAAATATTATAATTTAATTTTTTAGCCTAATCGAGGAAACGATCTTGTTTTATGTTTTAATTTTAATATTCTGATTATATCATATTAAATGAGACTGATTTTGTAAAAATCCCGACCATGTTTTTTTTATACAATTTTTCGCCTCGTTTTGTGTATGACCCAATAACTACTTCATCACTTTCTACCTATAACAAATCAATACAACAACTAAAAACTAACGAAGCTATTCTGACTGATGCGATTGACAAGCTTTCGGTATTAATGGTAAACATTTCGTTAGAAAATTCACATAATCAAATTCATTCAAATTTAAATTTAATTCTCAACAGTTTGGAAACCACTGTCTTAACACTCTCATTTCAATTAGAAGATTTAAGCAACGCTATCATATTCTGTAACAAAAACATTTTAATCGCCGACGCAACTGTACCGAGAACTTGTTGATCATTATAGTAATATACCGAATAATTTAGATCTACCGCTAAGCTTAGATTTAAGTGAAATTCATAATTTGTTATCTTTGATCAATTTAAAATGTTTTCATACGTTAAATAAGATCGTTTTTATTGTACAGATTCCGCTAGTATTCCCTAAGGAATACAATTTATATCACAGCTTGCCTCTACTAGTCCCACATAATAAAACAGAAATATTTGGGCTACTCATTCCTAGCACAAAATATATTGCAGTGACCAACGACAAAACTCAGTACTGTACGATAAACTCATTAGATGAATGCCGAGTTTACAATGAAATTCACTACGTATGTAATATTATTAAAATATACTCTACTAGCTTTTCCCCGCGACTTCGTCTGCGTGTACATATTATATTAATACCGACGTAAAAGCAATACATTATATCGCTACAACTACGAAAACTTTGTATAATTTTGGTTCTGATTGTCACATAAAATTTCATCCCTTATTTCACCCCCTTAGTGCAATTTTTCTAAAAATAATTCACACCATTTTTTTTTCGTTCGTATTAGTTTCCGTGCGGTGATTAGGCAGTCAATAAATGACCCTATTCTCACAACAGTTCAACCCTTATTTTAACCCCATTAGGGTTAAGTTCAGAAAAATAAAAAAAGCAGCTATTTTTGGTCTTAATTGACTAACTGAAGCGCCATGTTCGAAAATTGTAACTTTAACGGTTTTGATTTTCCATACAACCGATTTTTACCCTTTTCACTCCCTTAGGGGTTGAATTTCCAAAAAATCTTTCTTAGTGCTACTCTACATCATAATAGGAACCCTTGTGCAAAATTTCATTTTTTTAACTCCAGTAGTTCCGGCTGTGCGTTGATCCGATAGTTCGGTTCTACAAAAATTCAACCCTTATTTATATTCATTTAAGGTTAATTTTAGAATAATTAAGTATGCAGTTATATTTGTTTTTGATAGGCTAACTAAATTGCAAAGTTTGATAATTCTAGCTTTATCGGTTTAGATTTTCCATACAACCATTTTTTACCCTTTTCACCCCCTTAGGGGTTGAATTTCCAAAAATCCCTTCTTAGTGCTACCCTACGTCATAATAGGAACTCCTGTGTAAAATTTCACATTTGTAGCTCCAGTAGTTTCGGCTGTGCGTTGATTAGATAGTCATAAAATCACCCTACTCTCGCAACACTTCAACCCTTATTTTAACCCCTTTAGGGTTAATTTTAGAAAAACTAAGTATGCAGTTATATTTGTCTTTGATTGGCTAACGAAACTGCAAAATTTGACAATTGTAACTCTAACGGTTTCGATTTTCCATACAACAGTTTTTAACCCTTTTCACCCCCTTAGGGGTTGAATTTCCAAAAATCCCTTCTTAGTGCTACCCTACGTCATAATAGGAACCTCTGTGCAAAATTTCACGTTCCTAGCTCCAGTAGTTTCGGCTGTGCGTTGATACGTCAGTCAGTCAATCAGTCAGTCAGTCAGTCAGTCAGGTTCCTCTTTTATATATACAGATTAGCATTAATCCAAGTTGCCAAACCGAAATCATTACTAAAACTCTTAATTATTTGTCTTCCCAATGTCATCCCAAATTCATTTCTGGCTCTGTAGACATTTGGCACCCTTTAAAATTTAATAAATGGTTATATGTTCAATCGCAACAAAGTAATTTAATAATAGATTGCATTAACAAAGAGCCATATGAAGTGTCTATAACAGGCGCTGGCATACTCGTAACGCCCAATTTGTGTACCGGATATTGCAAAAGCGCAGTCCTGGTTCCAAAAGGCTCTGTATATAATGTAAGCTTACCATTAAAACAATCCAACTATAGTTTAATCAATGACTCATTTTATACCTTAGATAATATTATTAAAATGTCGCGTAGTGTGTCCCCAACTCATCTCAAAAACGTTGATTTAGATAACTTTAATTCTAATCCCGAAATTCAAGCTCATTTACTAGCACTAGATAACATAATAGAAAAACCACATATAATAGAGTACGGGGCACACTATCCAATAACCACTATATGTATAGCAGTTCTAATAAGTTGCTATATCTTGTACAAATTAATTATATATTGTAGGAAAAATGGTAGCATCCCCAGAGTAACTTTCCTTACCAAATCCCGACCAAATCCCCCCGACCCTGAAGTAGGAATTCCATTAGAAGACATAGAAGACCCATCTCCTACCATACCTCCTCCTAGACTGAGGATGTCCTAGAGTAAAGACGAAAACCATTATGAACTTCGGAGTTGCAACCCCGAAGTTCACTCTTCTCCCAGGGGCTGTTACATCCCTCACATGTATTTAGAATTGCCTATAATCTAACAGTCATCATTTTAAGAATCATATACCTAGTCAGGTCATAAATTCTGTCACATGTTTAATATAAAATAATTTAAACAAGTTTATTCATTATGTAACCATTTATATACCAAAATGAACTTAACAAAACATAGATTCTTATGACACTAAAGTTTATTCAAAATATCCTCCGTGATTTTGAATACAGGCCTTCAATCTGCGCGGCCAGTTGTCTATCGCAGCACGAACGAGGTCCATGTCAATATCGGCGGCTGCCTTAATCAAGGATGTCTTGAGTGACTCCAAATTGGGATGAGGCTTTGAGCACGCCTTTTCCTCCAAGTGTTGCCATATCTTGTAATCTAACGGATTCAAATCTGGACTGGAGGAGGGCCAGTCTTCGTGCCGGATGAAGTCGATTTCACGCGCCGCCAGCCAGTCTTGTGTGTTCTTCGCTCTATGAGCTGGCGCCGAATCTTGTTGGAATACCCAGTGCCTGTTATTGAACATGGTATGAGAAACAGGTTCCACAAGGTTCGTCAGGACTGTATTTTGATACACAACTGCATTCGTTTTTACACCTTTCTCACAAAAATTTACCTCTGTTAAGCCCCAATAAGAAACTCCCAACCATACCATGAGCGAGGATGGAAAATGACCTCGTTGGACACGTGGAATACGGCTGCTCGCTTCTTCACTACTGTGTGCGTACACCTTATCATTTTGTTTATTGTAGCTCTCTTTTACGGTAATTTTTTTTTAATCTGAAAAAAGAATTTCCCGATATTTTTTTCCCGCGTACCGCTTCAACAAAGCGCGGCATCTCTTCAGTCTCAGGTCCATTAGACGAGCATTCAAACGATGTCCTGTTTTTCTTCGATATGCCCAAAGCCCTAAGTCTTCATTTAACACCCTTTTCACCGTGGTTCTGCTTAACCCCATCTGATGGGCGAACAGTTTCTGCTTACGTTTGGGATTTCTTTGAATTCGGCGCGAATTCACAGCTTTTATCACTGCTGGAGTCCTAACAGACCGAGGGCGACCACTTCTTGACCTGTCTACACTAGAGTCTTCATTGAATCGTTTGATGGTACGATAAACGAATCTTTTGGTTATATTCAATTTTTTCAGTATGTTAAAAATTTGAATTGGCGCGTAACCGCAACGATGCAACGCAATAACTGCAACACGGTCTTCTTTAAGCGTCCACTCCATATTTAAAAATGAGTAAAATTCTAAAAAGTATACATTTTTATTTTCATGAACAATTCGAAATTCTAATTCAATAAACTTTTTTGTGGCCGGCATCCTAAAAGAAAAGTTTTTACTGTGTGACAATACTTATGACCTGACTGTGTATAAGTCCGAGTCCGGGCTGCTCCAGTCAGTCTCGCGCAGTCATTCCTGTGACGCTACCATTTTTCGTGTTCGTGTTTTGTTTCTATTTCCTTTACTATTTTCGAATTCGTGTTTTACAAAATTGTGTTAATTAATTATATTTTACTATTTCTGACTTCATAAAATTGTGTTTCTTTTAGTATACTTTTTTTTAAAAACCCAAAGTCGTTTTTTCCGCATAACAGTACCCACCTAGGCAGCCTCTTACATATGAGAGATCTACCACCAGTAAACATGTACTTTCATATATGTATACATAAACTCACCCTTTTATCCCAGAAAGCAAATATACTGCCAGGTTATCCACGTTTCGCCTTATGTTCCCTCTCACGATATGATAGGGGGCGAGCCTATCGCCATATTGGGCACATATTTCTGACTCCAGACTGATAAGGAATAGAAAAATTGAACATCACTTGACCTGACCTGGGATTTAAACCCTTAACGTTGTAATTTTAGTGTGGCACAATGGTGCCACCGAAGCTTTATATCAGCCACACAAGAAACCAAGCGACAGGGGAGATATTTTTACTACGTAGGAGGAATGAGACGGAATCGTTTAGTCCGCGGTGGTAGTTTAACATCTCAATGTACATTGTCCAGGTGCCGAGCGCCTGCTGACCCACCTGCACGCATACAAGGTGCCGCTGGCGCTGGCGACCAACTCCACGGAGCAGGCCGTGCGGCTGCACGCCACCACCAGGCCGGAGATCTTCGGCCTCTTCCACCACAAGGCGAGGACTATTAATACACACAATAGTCACACACGAACTCCTGACCTTTCAATTTTTGAAGTGAAAACTTCTTTAGCGGCGTTGAGCACTTTTCTGTAATGGGTATAAAATCTTAAACTCGCGTCAGGACACGTGACCTGATCGTAAGACGAAAAGCGTAAGACGGATGGAGAGTAGACAGCTGTCAGTTAGCTGTCAGTGTATAAAGCTTTGATGAATTGCCAATGATTTTGAGTGGAGATTTCAACATAAACTTCGCAGACGATAAAAATCAACTATTAATTGAATTTTTAAATAATGAATTTGGTTTAACTATTTTATTGCAATGAATTTCGTGGCGATCATGCCATTCACCTAATGGCAAATGAAACGAGCGCTCATGGACAGAAGCAAAGCCAAACAACACCATGAATTACAGAGCATACTTGGCATTCCACTGCGCTCGCCATCCTAAGACATGAGATGTTAAGTTTCAATATGTCCAGTAGTTACTCCAGGTAGATTTTCTTACTGTATACACACCGTGTGACTCGTTATGTGTGTGCAGGTGAGCATCACAGACCCCGCGGTGAAGCACGGGAAGCCCCATCCGGACGTATACCTCATAGCCGCCGCGAGGTTCCCAGACAATCCGAAGCCCAAGAAGGTAACTTCTTAATAAATAATAAGTGTCTTCAACAGTCACAAACACAGTCCTGACACCACAGACCACAGTGTAAAGTATTTTTTTGTATTATAAGCCACGGGGGACTTTTTGGTCCCACTACACCCGGACCCAAAACAAATATTTGTGCCTTACATTTAACTCAGCACGGTTATCGAGCATATTATAAACACATAAATAACTTCTTATTTCACAAAACAAAAAAGTCGTCATTTTCTCCAAGGATTTCTGACAATTGATTCTACTCGATGGCGCAATACTGAAATTAAATTGCATATTACAATTTCCAAATTTTGCATTGACTCAATCAGGTCTACATTTTGCTGACCCAAGTATTTCTCTTTTATTAGATCACATTAGAACTTGGAGTGCTTAGGGAGATACTTTAATTAAGCAATAGATGGACACTATTTAAATTCTCATAATCCCTAAGCCATCGTAGTAGACTATGGCCTAAGCTCTCTCATTGAATATATGAGTTCAGTGCTCAGCAGTAGATGATTATGCATGCAGTGTAAAACATTCATCTTTCATTTTTCAACGTACAAATACTAATTAACTTAGCTAAATATATGTTAAAGTGTTGACGATAACGCAGTGTCTCGTGTTTGAAGATTCGGCGGTGGGCGTGAAGGCGGCTTGCGAAGCTGGCATGCAGGTTATACATTACTAGTGCTAACAACCTTATTAAAAGAGTTTTAATGTCTATTAATTCATCGAATGTTGTTATCTTCTTTGCTCAAACTGAATTCAAAAGCTGTTTGAATGGAATACATTTGATAGCCAAAATTGAATTTTACAACTGGCTATGAATATGTTCATGAATGTATAATATCACATTTCGTAATATACTCACTTTTATCTCGTAGTAAGTACGCAATGAGTTCAATATTATTATTGTCCACTCGTATTTCACCTTCCGAACAGCAGTAATAATGCATGATGTGTGCCGGTTTCAAGGGCATTGTAACCAAAGTAACTACTGGACATTGTAAAACTTAACATATATTGCAAGTACCCAATGTCAACTAAGCTTATTTCAATGAATGAACAGTACAAATACTACTAATCATAAACAGTAGCAAAACCAAACAATACCTTGAATTACAAAGCAATGTTTGACATTCCACTGCGCTCGCCATCCTGAGACATAAGATGTGAAGTCTCAATATGTCCAGTAGTTGCTTTGACTACAATGTCCTTCAAACCGAAATAGTGCATTTACATTGATGTTTTGCGGGAAAAATAGACCTTGCAGGTACCAACCTAGCCAAGTGGCCTCTCAAATATGAGAGACTGAGGTGAGGTGAGCTGAGATGAGGTGGTAAAAACCTTTTACCACGCTGGCAGGTGGTGATGGTGCCGGACCCGCGGCTGGACCGCGAGCACACGCGGCTCGCCACGCTGGTGCTGCGCTCGCTACTCGACTTCAAGCCGGAACTATTCGGCCTGCCGCCCTTCCACAAAGACAACAAGAAGAAATAGCACGTGAGCTGTTGAAGAAACAGACGACCAACACTGGTTTCCGTGCTGTATATGTACTTACCATAGAACAGGGCGAATAGAAATCGTAGGGTGATTGGAAATATGATATGCAAGTTTATGAGATTTTGTTAAGATTTCGTTAAACTTATATCTTTGAGAAAAAAATTGTTTACTTATAAGTGATGAAGGCGTGTAACAACATTTGACGCATCAAATGAAGTTGACATTTAGCTGTAAAGTAAGCTATGCCCATTTTTGTGTAGGGAAAAATATATTTTTTCAATAAATATAAACATAATAGCGATCCAGGCCCGGACTGCTTGGAGAAATTAATATGAAGTTCAAAGAAAATCATCATTTTCACCTAGTTATACATACGGACCTATTCGTATGGGAATTTTTGACATAAATACATAAACTCACGCCTATACCCAGAAGGGGTACCCAGGACACCCACATTTCGCCTTGTATGTTCCGTCCCACGATGTGATGTTGCGAGCCTGTCGCCATATCGGGCGCAAATTCCTGACTCTGGGCTGATAATAAATAGAAAAATCCAATATCACTTTGTATCACCAACCCGGGATTCGAACCCGAGACCTCAGCTTTGTAACCGTACCTTAGTACAACTACGCTACCGAAGGCAGGGAATTTTGACGTAATAAAAATTTCCAATTTATTCCTAAACTCCGAAGATTAATGTAATCTATTCGCACCGTTGAAGGTGCTTCATATTTAATAATCATCATCATAACCTCAACCATAGGAAGTCCACTGCTGAACATAGGCCTCACCCAAGGATCTCCTCATCAATCTGTTAGAAGCGGCATGCATCCAGCGATTTCTTGCAACTTTAGTCAAGTCGTCGCCGCGCCGTTGAATTTTCTTATAAGGTAGTTAAATAGTTAGTTTAAATTATGTAGTTTTATGTTAGTTAATGTAATATAATAAAGAGAAATAAGTTCCAAGTAATGTAACGTAGTGATATTGTGTATAGTAATTAAACATTACATTTGTATTCTCCTTCCTATGATCCCAGGTCTTTCCGCTATAGTTTATAGAGGCATCTTAGCAGGCCGGCCGGATAATTGTATCAAACGTCTTGGGACAGTCGTTTGATGCCATTAGATATTCTGCCTGGACGGCATTTGTGCTTACCATCAGACATAGTGTTGTTATAATGGAAATAATTATAATATAATATATTATACATAACACAAGATCATCTGAGTGTCCAGAGCGAAATAAAAGAAAATGGAATTCATTTAACAATTTAAACAACAATATATAAAATTGATAAGAAGTGATCTTCTTACATATTTATGTACTAGTAGACTTGTCCTGTGGACACAATGCAATTCAGCTCTAACATGAATACTTTTGTAACACTCCTTACTTTGTATTGACCTTGATAAATTGGCATACATTTCCCAAGTTTATGAAGAAAAAAGAAAATAGACTACTTACTTCTTGTTCTGCTATTTCAGCAATAAAACCATCGCATGAAAACATAATGTATCGTACAATTTATACATAATGCTGATGGCCAAGTCGATCTATTTATTTACAACGTAAAGAATTTTTAATATTGATATGATAATAACTTACGTAATAACTTTATACAGAACGTCCCTTAAGCAAGGACTAAATAAATTAATCGACTTGGTATTACATGCATCTCACAACTTTTTGCGGTAGAAAACCTGAGCTTCGAGACTTGGATTTTTTTACAGGATGTTTTTGATGGGATAAATAGTATTCTGTGATTAGGATAAGTATAACATTGTGGTATAACTTTGCCCAATTGCCATTAACAAACATTCAAACTATTCAACATATACACAGTTCACCTGAATAACAGTCGGCTCCGTTTAATGTATTGTATCAGCCTATATACGTCCCACTGCAGGGCACGGGCCTCCTCTATAGTCAACAGTACGATTGAGAGTGGTTAGTATAGTCCACCACGCTGGCCTAGTACGGGCAGACATTACATACCATTGAAATTTTTATCAATCGCTATGGTATGCAGGTTTTGTCACGATGTTTTCCTTCGGTATTAAAGTGCGTGGTGATTGACTATCAATGCACACATGACTCCGCAATGTCAATCAGAGGTGTGCCCTGGGATTTGAACCCACGACCACCGTGAACATCTTGATATTAGGGCGTCCGGTACCCTTTGGGCATTCATGGTTCGCCAACACTTACTCAATAAATTGGCAGTCACTTCAAACATAATTTTTCTGTTTAAACTTTATATATGCAGTATGTACTCGTATATATGTATTTTTATATCTAGATATTTTGTATGTATACAGGGTATATCAAGACTGCTACCGAAAACGAAGCCGGGTGGTAGGACACAATGCAACAGAAAATTTTGCAAAAAAATAAAACTTCAATTTTTTTCCTATGGTCGTATTTGGGTGGTAAATACGTTTTTTTTCCTAAAATAATAGTGTATACCCTTTTATTTATAAATACTTTATGGTATAAAAGAGTTTAAATTATTATTTTAGCAAAAACTATGGATTTACCAACCAAAATGATGATATTTAAAAAATCATTAAAAATAATTGTCGCGTTTCTTTGCGAAACTTTTAGTTGCATTGTGTTTGTAGTCACTAAAACTACCACCCGGCTTCGTTTTCGGCAGCACTCTTGATATACCCAGTAAATTATTCAATCGTACATTTTCAAAATTCTAAATAGTCGTACCTACTTGAATTTATGCGCCTACTGTTTCACTGTACCATCCAAAGGTCGTCAATTAAGTCTGCCTGTATACAACTTTTTATATGAATAAATAAACATGTTGCGTCTGGCCCGTTACCAACAGGCAGGCCACCACGTACATTATTGACAATATCCGCCCCTAATTGACAATTGTAATGGCATCCCAAAAAACGTACCTCTACGTGACTTCAAACCCCAGAAAAAACAACACAAGTTATGAAAGGACATCCCAGCTTCCGGCGGAAGTGTCCATCTCTAAATAAGCCATTGAAGCAACAATAACTAAACCGACGTGACACGCCAAAGAGACCGAATTCGTCCCAATCGACGGACAATAGCAAAGTCCGACCGGACGGAAGTACACACAATGCAATACAACAAACTATTTTTACAATTTGTGAAAAAATCACGCTCCTGACATCATTGTTGTTGGTTGGATGACATACTGTTTTGGTATCCTGCTGAATTTGAATAAGACAAAGGATTGTAAACAGAATAATGCCATAGTTACTATCTAAAAACGTTCGTGGTGGCCTGTAGGTAAGGAATTAGACAAGTAAAATTTGAATGACGTAAAATACATATGTATTTCTTTGAAACAAATTACCGCAAAGTATTTTTTTTACATACATACATAAATTCACGCCTTGTTCCCAGAAGCGGTAGGCAGAGGTGCCAGGGGCACCTACATTTCGCCTTGTATGTTTCGTCCCACGATGTGGTAGGTGGCGAGCCTATCGCCATATCGGGCACAAATCTGGGGGCGCGGTCGAGCCCCCTCCAAGTCGAGCTATAGGCCGTAACATCCTTTTCTCGAAGCAATTCAGACCATTTTCAACCCCCTATAACTTCGTTGTGGCTAAAGCATGAAGCCTGAATTTTCAGTTACTAAGTAGACATTGTGTAAACACGGTATATTTAAAATTTCATTCAATTTGAACCAGTAGTTTAATAATTGTAACTAGTCAAACTTTCTTAATTTTGTCACTCACTGACTGACTGACCGATCATCAAAAGTCAAAGGTACTTCTAGCAGACATAGAACCTTCAAATTTAGAATATAATTAGTGTTTAGTGTCTAAAGTAAGGGAAAATTCAAACATTTCATAATTTGTGTCTAGTTTTCTAGATAGACCAACTGCGTGAATAACTTTGTAATCCCATTTAAATGTATAGGATTACAAAGTTACATTTGCAGTTAATGAATCATTGTACCCGTATGTAATGGAATAATAGTTGTAGATAGATATCTATATATATGAGGCATAACAGGAGGGGATATAGAGAGGGGAATGGTGTATTCAGCCCATGAAACTGTATAATATTCCTCTAGAAAAACATGACGAAGAAAAACTTGCAAATAAATAGACTAAATAGCTCGAAAATATCAATTACAATGAAAGAAAGAACATTAATAATCAAATCCGCTATATTTGTGATAAATTGATACCTACAAAAATAAGAAAAATCCATAAGACAGAGGCTTTAAGAAAAATCGTTAGTGATATTCTAGAAGTAAGAAGAACCGAAAAGGAAAAAAGTAGGACTCTACAAAAAGACGTGAGATCCCATCAAAAACATCCTGTAAAAAATTCCAAGTCTCGCAGCTCAGATTTTCTACCGCAAAAATTTGTGAGATGCATGTAATACCAAGTCGATTAATTTATTTAGTCCTTAAGGGACCTTCTATATAAAGTTATTACGTTGGTTATTACCATATCAATATTAAAAATTCTTTACGTTTTAATTAAATGGATCGACTTGGCCATCGCATGAAAACATAATGTATCGTACAATTTATACATAATGCTGCTGGCCAAGTCGATCTGTTTATTTAAAACGTAAAGAGTTTTTAATATTGATATGGTAATAACTAACGTAACAACTTTATATAGAAGGTCCCTTAAGGACTAAATAAATAATCGACTTGGTATTACATGCATCTCACAAATTTTTGCGGTAGAAAACCTGAGCTGCGAGACTTGGAATTTTTTACAGGATGTTTTTGATGGGATTCCTGATTCTGGGCTGATACTGAATTGGAAAATCCAATATCAGTTTGCCCAACTCGGGATTGCAACCCGAGACCTCAACTTTGTAACCGTACCATAGTACAACTACGCCACCAAGGCAGTCAGTAAAGAAAAACAGTGTGTCTGTATTCACAAATCACGGTTGTAACAAACTTTTAAAAAATATTATTACGAATTCGAGTATTGAAATCGGACTTCGGTTTGGAAGCTGGATCCGCCCTAGTTCACTCCGAACTTAGTCTAAGATTACGATGTACGATACAAGATTCTAAAGTATTTTGTAAAGTATTTAGACATATTCGTACATTTTTACATGCGATGTTCCAACAATGGTCGTTGTCGTAGTACAGAGTAACCCAGGGGTTGAGAGATCTTAACATTAAGAATGTAGGAAGGCGCTGGATGCATGCTTCCAACAGGTCGATGTGGAGATCCTTGGGGGAGGTCTATGTTCAGCCACTGCTGTAAGTCCACTGACTTACTGTGACTGAAGCGAAAGAGAGAGAGAGAATATTATGTCGTCACAACGATGTGTGTTGAAAAAAACCGGGCAAGTGCGAGTCTCACTCGCGTACTAAGGGTTCCGTACCATCATCTATAAAAGAAATCCTAAAAAGCACGTTTTTTTTAAATTTTATTTTCTTTATTCAACAAAATTCAACGTTTGTTCGTGTTTATTAAAATCGAGTTAAAATTTGCTTAAAAATTACTTTTGTTATATGGGAGCCTCCCTTTAATATTTACTTTATTTTTATTTATTTTGAAAGGTAAATATACAACTAAATATTATGTGAAAATTTTAAGTGTCTACCTATTACCGTTATTAACATTGAGCACAAAAATACCCAAAAAACACGTTCACTGTATAGGGATATGTGGGATAAATATTAAAGGGGTAATGTATTTTATTTTTATTTGTTATAGTGGCAACAGAAATACATAATTTGTGAACATTTCATCTTTCTATCTATCACGGTTTATGAGATACAGCCTGGTGACAGACAGACAGACAGCGGAGGCTCAGTAATAAGGTTCAGTTTTCATCTTTTAGGTACGGAACCTTAAAAACGATCGTTATTTTAATAAACATGGGAGTAAGCGTTTAATTATCGTGTTCCCGTCGGAAGTGGGTCGGGATATCCTCAGGAGCGCGCCGTCCGTCCGTCTAATTGTTACGTGCCGTGAATACAAAGCTGGTTTATTGCGGGAGGGCTGACTTTATAGATATATGTATCTTACATTTACGACAGACGAGAATTCCTAAAAGGGAAGGGTGTCTGAGACTGCCTCGTTGCAAATATTGCAGTTCTCTGGTCAAATACCTGGTCAGGCAAAGTTACTCCTTTAAAGTTAAATTACTTAAAGTTTCTAGTTCGTTTAGCAACAGGCCACCACACACTACCAACAGGCCACCACGCACTCAAATCATTATTGCATTTAAATGGACATGTATGACATATTAAGCATAAGAAATATTATTCAAATTGGTGCAACCGGCTGTTATTTAAATTTGGAACCGGAAGTGCCTCAAATTAGGTCCTATAGACGTCACCGGTTTATTTAAAAAGTTTTATAAATAAATTACAATTCAAATATAAAACGAATACAAATCACACAACAGGAAGTGCGTATTTCCCGTAAAAAAAGTTGTCAAAGCAAAACGACGCGACGTTCCTTAATCGCTTCAAATCTTCCTAATTATGTACCGTTGGACCTTAACTACCCTTAAATACTATTAATTCAAAAATACACCCTGTTCACATCAAAATACAGTTTAAATTACCTTACCAATTTTTACAGACCTCAGATCGTTGACAAATCTAAAACAGAATTCTCAAAAATGTATTCTAATGATTTGGAATAACGTTGAAAATGTTTAACACCCCAAATCGCAGACGACATAGTAAAGATTTTTCTAAATTGTGCTCTGATACGTTAACATAAGGTCGCAATTAGCGTGGAAGGTTGAAAGTAACAGTTGCCAGTAAAAAAAGCATATTTTTTGGAGCGCGCCTGCCACGTGCAGCGTGCAGCCTGCGCCGGTGTGGCGGATTAGAAAAAAAAACGGAAGTCAGATGTTCACAACATTTTCTTCTTAAAATTGTATACTTTTAATTACAAATTATATTATAGATTGTTGTAATAGATAATATGTATTGTATGGTAATATGTATTGTTTATATATGAGTCTAATACTGGACTATCTAATAATTAGAGAGTCCGTAACTGTAAAGTAATCGAAACGTCAGGAAGTTGAAACATGTAAAATTATACCAAATTCCTGATAAAATATGTAAATAATAGTTTTATATAAATGTATAACTTTTGCGTAAATCTAAAAAAAACATAATGTGTATTATTGCATAGTTCGGATTTATTTTGTCATGTTTTCATATTTATAATCACGGTAATTTAATAATTTCGAATACAAAACATGTTTATACATTATTTGTATGCATTGTTGAATAATTTAATGGTTATAGTTCAAAATGTTTGTCGATACAAAATTATTTTTTTTTAAATCGTTTTTGGACATTGGGTTCAAAATATTACTTAAATTAATTTTGATCTAATTTAATCATTTAGTGAAAGTCAACTTGTTGTAATATTAAGTATTATGTCATTGATTGAATTAAAATAATTATATTCTTGTATACTGTATTTCTTTTTAAAGCTCCATTTTCTTTACCATAAACATTTTATGATATCTAACAGATTTTTTTTATAGCAATGGAAGGCGAGACGAGCAAGCCGTTCGCCTGATGGTAAGTGATATGACCGCTCATAAACAGTAGCAAAAATTCCACTGCCCTCGCCATCCTAAGACATAAGATGTTAAGTTTCAATATGTCCAGTAGTTACTCTGGCTACAATATCCTTCAATCCGAAACACAACAGGGCATTTACACTGCTGTTTGGCGGGAGAAATTGACATTGCGGTGGTACCTACCCAGGCGACCTCTCACATATGAGAGGTAGGTACTACCAGTATATTACTGGATGCACTTTACTTCATATTTTGTAAATATAAATAAATTATGAAAATGTTAACAACCCCTGTATTTTTTGCAAGTCCGTCTGTCACAAGCGGCGGATGTGTCTAATTTCACATTTTGCCCAAAATAAGCCGTTTACAGATCCGGCTACGAGTATACGCAACGTCTGCCGCGCAAAAAAAAAGTTTTTATTGTCATCCATCATTTCCGCGGTAATTTTTTGTCTCGGCGTGTGTAGGATTATTTACGGGTGGATAATATGTCTATGCCTTATGGTCTGGTGGACTGGGTTAATATTAGGAAGGCCTAAAATTCAATGAACAGATTTGCAAAAAGCATTGTCTTTTCCATTTTTTCGTATATTTAGTTGTGTAGTAAAATAATTAGACAATAGAATTTTTGATTCTTTGATTGGTGCAATATGGACAGCCTCCGTGGCGCAGTTGGTTGGACGCTGGCTGTGACAAAACCAAGACAAATATTTTTATGTTACCCAGGTATTTACTTCAGGTCTGGGTGTTTATGATCAATGTATTGTAAACTTATTTTGAAAAGAGCAACGCTAGAGTTTCTTGCCCGTTCTTCTCTGGCGAAAACAGCCTTGTGAACTGGGTGGTAGTGGAAAAAAAAGTGACAATCTAAATAAATATTTTCAATTCATTTTCATTTCATTTCATGAGTCGTCGCGTAGCATGAGTCGTATGTGGGTGTTCGCGTCTCCAAATCCCAGGGCACACCTCTGACTTTTCGGAGTCATGGGCGTATTGATATTTGATAGTCAATCACCACGCACTAAAACGGTGAAGAAAAACATCGTGAGGAAACCTGCATATCATAGCGATTCATAAACACAATCTATGGTATGTAAGTCCGCCAACCCGCACTAGGTCAGCGTGGTGGACTATATGGCCTAACCACTCTCAATCGTACTCTTGATTGTATCGAAGGCCTGTGCCCTGCAGTGGGACGTATATAGGCTGATAGAGATTCATTTGTCCTACCCAGGAGACCTCAGCTTTATAACCGTACCATAGTACAATTACGCCACCCAGGCAGTCATTGTATTATTAAGAACTTATTTTGATTGTTTTTGTTATTAATTAACATATTTATGCTATTATTAAATAAATAAATAACACCCAACAGTCACATACATAGTCCTGACCCCACACAAAGATTGAGTCTTTTGTCGTGGGTATCAGGAACTACGAGAGACTTTTCGGTCTCATAAACACCCAGACCCGGAAGAAATATTTGTGGCCTGCACAAACATTTCTCTCCGTGCGGGGATTGAACACGCGGCCTCTCGATTCACAGTCGGCGTCTAACCATCTGCGCCACGGAGGCTGTCAATTAGGAATAAGGATATTATGTATTTCATCATCTACTGTAACTGTAAAATAGCTTTATATAAGTGAAACTTTTATTTATTTATTTATTCTTAGAAAAGTAACCTAGTTTATAAGAGTAAAAATATTAATAAAACAAAAAATAAAAGTATGTTGCACCATCGTTGTTGTTTTGTTTCGTTATTTTTAGATTTCATTGTAAAATGGTCATTTGCGTCACTGTAATATGATCAATTGTTTTCATTAATTACACGAGTCGGCCATTTTGTCGTTATCAAATAACATTACAAAGCAATTAAAGTAGGCCAAATCACTACATAGTATAAAACAAAGTTGCTTTCCCTGTCCTTATGTCCCTTTGTATGCTTAAATCTTTAAAACTACGCAACGGATTTTGATGCGGTTTTTTTTAATAGATAGAGTGATTAAGAGGAAGGCTTATATGTATATTACGTACATATTATTGTACAGAAATCTATTTGTACCCGGGCGAAGCTGGGCCGGGCCGCTAGTAAGTAAATAAACTCAGATATACAACATCGAAGAGGTAAACAGAAGTGGTACAATTCTAGATTTTGTTTGAATCATTCAGTCAGGGGTGAATTAAATGCCACCTTCTTAACATACATAACACTGACCATACACAAAGAGTCTAGACCGAGTAAAGAAGTCCTTTGTGTGACGGACGTGTTACGTTGATGTGCGGAAACCGCTGGGCGGGGCGGAAACCAATTGTAAACATATGGGGAGGGAGCACCAGCAGTGGACCCTTTCGAAGATTTTACGATGTAAAAATATTGTTACTTACTGAAGTTATAGGTTTAAAATTATTCTTGATTATAAAAAAAGTTTAATAAAATAAAAAACACGCTTTAGTAAAATACCTGACTAAAAGCAAAAATAATTAATTGATAATTGCGTTTATAATTCGAAAAAGGAGTTGAATCAAAGTTAAATACATTCATTTTGTGGTTAAAAAGCTAGGATGCTTGAGGATATTTAATTGTTGCAAAACAACGTAGTAATGAGCAATGTAAACGAGTATTTTAAAGGGATAAGTTCTGAAAATTAACCGAACTCAGTCTCAAAATTCATTCACTGAACAGCCATTACTACAAATAAAAAACAAAAATCCTACTAAAAATAATCTACCACTGTCAATAACAGCGCAGTTCACCCCACAAAGGATCGTTGGTAAAAACCATCAGTAACATTATAATAAGGGCTGTAAAGCGAGTTTTTATCGCTTCCTCAAACGATACATCATCCGGCTAGCTTCCTTCCTTTTGTCGCATTTACATAACACGGATATTAAAATTACGTATTGTTGTTATTGTTTAGCCCACATAATGTCGGCCAGACATCCTTTCCTTTTAATCCCGATTCTATGTTAGGATTTATGGTTTTACGACCTTCGCTTCTAAAAAACTTTTTTACTTCACGGTTACTTCCAATTTTTAATTAGGATAATTGTTTATTTAAATTTAAAAACGGCTTTTAAAATGCATAAATTACTTTGACGTTTCTTTGACGTTTGACGTTTGTCTAAATTTAAAAGGGCCGTAGTTAAAATAAATATTGATGACACCACTTCCAAATGTCCATAAAAAGGTCATCCAAAAATTGCCGCGCCATCCGCCGTTTACGAAAATACATTCGCGCGGGAAACCGAAATAGCGCCGGAAACGCCCGTCGCTCATTATTCGTTTCACACAAATTTCAATTGTATATTGCAAAACTATTATATTCAAAATGCAACCTAACGTGCTTCATATAAAACATAATTTGATATCCTAAACTTGTCAAACTTACGCCCTTTCGGAACTTTACATTCACGCGGAAACGATTAGTTTCTGAACCACATGCTGACAGGCAGGATGCGAGAAATTCATTATCGATTTTTAAAAGTAAAACATACTCTCCCCTTCACACATAGCAAACACAACCCTTGAAAGAAAAGGACAGAGTTCTAACTAAACCAAGGAGGCGCATGCGTGTGCAGTCATCCCGATTTATGTGTAACATTCCCGCCATTTTTAACATAACCAAAATTGAACTTTAGCAAATGGACATATGGTGCAATTACGAATATTGTACCTGAGTGCTTATGACGTTTTATAATTTTGAAAAGCCCGTAGACATCTGCATTCATTCATAGCTTGAAATTAGTTTGGCCGCCCATTCCGGCGTCAGTTACGAAACCGCTTCGGAGGTGGAAGCATATCGCTCCAAAAATATAATTTTGAATTGTTCGCGTAAAATTGTGTAAAAACATAATTGTTTTGGTGTTTGTGATATTGTGAAGTAAGAGGATTAGTTCCATTGTTTAGATGGTGAGTTGATAATTTTTAGATTCAAAACTGCGTTTAGTGTTTGGAATAATCTTAAAATATAAAATTAAATAAACTATAGTTAAATACACCGTGCAATTAAATTAAAAAACTTTATAAAAACGAGTTATAAAGTAATAATTAATTTTATATTATCGTATGCTTAAAATTAAAGAAGATAATTTTACTTGGATTCCCTTTAGCTCCGTAATCGGTGAAAACTACACGCAATATAAGAACTGAATAGGAAACACTGGTTTCTGATGTTGAAGGCTCAATAGCCATATGAAACAATCCAGTGACATAATCATAAATTATAAACAAATTATTTATCGGCGATACTAATTAAATAAGTTGCTTATTACGAGACAGATTTATTGTAAAAGGGATGTAGTATCGTGTGTCTTTACATGGCAATTGAATTTCATATCATTTTAATATGTATCTACATCGAAATTTATTGTTTTTATCCAACTGAAACATAGATGAAAATATGCATTTTATGTTTCATTTAACAAATATAGCGAGGTATAGTTAAGTTGCATACATGTATATAGCTAGGTAAGATGAATATATAAGTATTTATGTTTTTGTTTAATGAAGCGTATAATTGTACCGACATAGTCGTGATAGCTATTTTAACCTCTTGTTAAATATAGATAGGATATAGAGAACGACCCTTAGTCGTTATCAGTATTCGGTAGATAGAGCGAAGGACCTCCGTCTCAATACCCCCCCCCCCCCCATTTGTTTACTGTATCATGGCATTAAAAGAGCAAGAATAAAAACTAAATTCACGCCCTTTCCCCAGAAGGATTAGGCAGACGTTACAAAAACACCCACGTTTCTCCTTGTGTGTTCAGTTCCACGATGTGAATATCCAATATGTGTATAATGAATAGTAAAATCCAATATCACTGCACTCGGGATTCGAACCCGAGACCTCGGCGTTTTAATTACCGTGGTACAACTGCGCCATCGTGGCTGTCACGTTGTCGCATAATAAAAAACTTATTACGTAGTAAGAAAGATCAAGAAAAGGTTCAAGAAAATATCGGATATTCCCAGACGAAATTTCTCACGAGTCGAAAGGAAATGTAGATCCCACGGATTTAATGGTGTATTGTGAGAACGTTCTAGAGTCAGCCATTTTCCCGCGCTTCACAATGGCGGGAAGAGAGGTTAATTATGTGAACTGTTTATTGTTAGACGGGTTTCTATATTGTTAATTAGACTAGTTTTAAAAATGGCGGGTGTTTACTGGCTTGGAATAACCAATAATTGATATCTGTATCAGCCCATATACGTCCCACTGCAGGGCACGGGCCTCCTCTACAAACAAGAGTATGATTGAGAGTGGTTAGGCCATATAGTCCACCACGCTGGCCTAGTGCGGGTTGATGGACTTATATACCATAGAAATTCTTATAAATCGCTATGGTATGCAGGTTTCCTCACGATGTTTTCCTTCGCCGTTTTAGTGCGTGGTGAAAATTCATACAGGACTCCAAAAAGTCAGAGGTGTGCCCTGGGATTCGAACCCGTGAGCACCGTGAACATGTTGGCAGCCGCGTCTGGTCCGTTTACCAACAGGCCACCACGCACTTAGAACTCGTGAAGGACACTGTCGCCAGAGTAACTACTGGACATGTTGAGACTTAACATCATGTCTCTGAATAGCGAGCGCAGTGGAATGCTTAGCATTGCTTCGTAATTCAAGGTGTTTGGTTTTGCTACTGTTCATGATCTGGTTCGCTTACCATCAGGCGAACGACATGCTCATCTCACCATACACTGCAATGAAAAAAAAAACCGACATCAACAGTTAAAATTTTAAGACAGAGTACTTAGTTTAAATTATGTTTTTGATACCTACATTCAAAATTTTTAATATTTTGTAATATGTACTTTGATACAAAATATAAAATTTTGAAAAAATATGATAGGTACCACAATAGTTAGTACCACTCGCCCCCTTTCGATCCCCTCTCTCCCCTCTTAAGGGGAGGGACGTGTGACGTAATTAATGGATGTCCCCTTTTCTCCATTATCAGTGTTAAACCCAATATGGCGTATAAGTCGCGGATGTGTCGCATTCGGATCCTTCCGAGGCGGATGTCGGTTCCGCCGAGGACCGCTTCCTGTATTAATACATCCCTAACTCGGACAGTTTAATGTCGGCACGGTCACAACGCACCTGGGGGTTACTCTGTACTCCGACACGGTCGAATGTTCGAAAGTTGAACGTCAACGTATAAAAGTATTCCACTTCTAATAAATAAATACACCCAACAGTCACACACATTACACATAGTCCTAACCCCACACTAAGATCGAGTCTTATGTCCTATCAGGAATTACGAGAGGTTTTTCGCTCTCACAAACCACTCACTCAAATACCAGAAACAAATCCCAGGTTAAAATAAGTATTTGTTTCGGTACGGGCATCGAACCCGTAGCCTCTCGTTTCACAGTCGGCGTCTGACCAACTGCGCCACGGAGGCTGTCATATTACATGAGTACCAAAAATTACAATTATATGCTCCAAATTACAACCTGCGACCTGTATCATAATTCTTTATTAACAATTATACCGCCAAACCCATGCCACCGGAATAGTTGAACACCGGATATTTGACAAAAGTCCGGGAAGTGTGCCGCGACTCGGGTAAAGCGCGAATTGTCCGGCGCGGCGGAAGCGACGGTAATGTCGCCCATTATGCTATTGTTGGCTGCACTGCCTATTATGTACGGCCTTGTGTAACTTACAAAGAGGATAATAGTAAATACTAGTGGTAGATCTCATATGTGTGACGCCGCCTGGGTAAGTACCACCGCAATGTCTAATTCTATCGCCAAACAGTAGTGTAAATGCACTGTTGTGTTTCGGATTGAAAGACATTGTAGCCCAAGTAACTGCTGGACATATTGAGACATCTTATGTCTCAGGATGGCGAACGCAGTGGAATGCGAAGTATTGCTTTGTAATTCAAGGTGTTTGGTTTTGCCGCTGTTCATGCGCGGTCGTATCGCTCACCATCAGGCAGAACGGCTTGCTCGTCTAGCCATTTCATGAAATAAAAATAAATACACCCAACGGTGTCCTGGATCCTGACGCTACTGTAACATCCAATTCTTGTGACGTGGGGTTTCTCATATATTCAATTTTTTTAAAACATGCTTAAACGGTGACTACACGATAAAATCAAAATCAAAATCAAAATATTCTTTATTCAAATAGTCTTTCACAAGATCTTTTGAATCGTCCTTTTCTGCAACTACCGCTTCGGAACGTGTTGTAGCTGTGAAGAAGAAGCGGCGCAAGAAACTCCCTCAGCAACACGAACTCTTCTTTTTTTTTCTTTCTTTTTCTTTTGTACATATGCATACATCATCATATGTAATCATATAGGATATGATTACAAAGCTGAGCTTTCGGGTTCGAATCCCTGGTTGGGCAAAGTTATATAGAATTTTCTGTTTATTATCATCCCAGAGTCTGGAATTTGTGCCCGATATGGCAATAGGCGCGCCCCCTATCAAATCCTGGGAAGGAACATACAAGGCGAAACGTGGGTGTGTTAGTAGGACCTCTGCCTATCCCTTCTGGGTAAAAAGGCGTGAGATTATGTATGTATCAGCCAATATACGTTCCAGGATAGGGCACAGTCCTCCTCAACAATCGGGAGTACGATTGAGAATGGTAAGGCCGTATAGTCCACCGCGGAGGCTTAGTGCGGGTTGGCGGGTTGACGGATTTTCTGTATCAGCCCATATGCGTCCCACTGCAGGGCACGGGCCTCCTCTACAATCGAAAGTACGATTGAGAGTGGTTAGGCCATATAGTCCACCACGCTGGCCTAGTGCGGGTTGGCGGACTTACATACCATAGAATTTTTTATAAATCGCTATGGTATGCAGGTTTCCTCACGATGTTTTCCTTCACCGTTTTAGTGCGTGGTGATTGACTATCAATACACACATGACTCCGAAAAGTCAGAGGTGTGCCCTGGGATTCGAACCCGCAACCACCGTGAACATGTTGGCAGTCGCGTCTAGTCCGTTTACCAACAGGCCACCACGCACTTACGTGACGGATTTTACATACTATAAAAATTTGCTACAGGCCATCACGCATTGAGTTTAACGTTTGTGAGACTGAAAAGTCTCTCGTAGTTTCTGATACACAAGGTTCGATCTTAGTTTGGGGTTAGGACTACGTACGTGACTGTTGGTTATTTATTATTTTATGTATTTATATTGCAGACCTACCTATCCCCGTGCTACAAGATGCCGACGCAGGCGCGTTGCGAGCGCGTCCCGCCCGCGCACGCCGCCTGGGACGCGCTGGACCTGCGAGTGTTGCAGGAAGACGACTTACCAATAGGTGGGTACCAGTTTATATACTAACTGGAATAAAAAAAAAATTGCTATGTATGCCGTTCGCCTGATGGTGAGCGATACGACCGGTCATGAACAGTAGCAAAACCTATTATATTGAATTACAAAGCAATGATAGGTATTCCACTGCGCTCGCCATCTTCAGACATAAGATGTTAAGTCTCAATATTATGTATAGTTAATCTGGCTACAATGTCCTTCAAATCGGAACTAACCACTGCATTTACTCCGCTGTTTGACGGGAGAAATAGACATTGATATTTCTACTACGTCTAGTTTCTTTTACTACGTTTCCTTCAAGTTAACAAACAATTCTTCTTAATTTAAGCTTTTTGAATATTTACTTTTGAAAATCTCTAGTGCGTGTCTTTAGAATAAACCCGATACCTTTATCTCAGCAATTCATTGAACATCATAAATTTCGCTTTAAATAAGTAACTATCTAGGCGACCTCTCAAATATTACAGACCTCCACTACCACCGCAATGTTCTCCCACCAAACACCAGTGTAAATGCTGAAGTATTTCAGAAGCCCTAAAACTATCAACTTTATTATTTTCCTCCTAGATCCTCGAACCTGGTGCCGCGCGCACGTGGGCGCCTGGGTGTCTCGCAGGGGGGGTCTTCCGGAGCGGTTCCCTATGAACGGCAAGGCGCTGTGTCTCATGTCTAAGGAGATGTTTGCCTCACGAGTCCCGCACAATGGCCATGCGCTTCATCAGGTAAGAAAAAAACCTTAAAATTGTTAGTGTTCCGTACTTAAAAGGTAAAAATGGAACCCTATTACTGAGCCTTGTTGTCTGTCTGTCTGTCTGTCTGTCTGTCACCAGGCTGTATTTCACAAATTATGTACTTGCGTTGAAAAAATGAAAATGTTAAGAGGGGCCACCATACAATTAACGTGTTTTTTTGTTGTTGCAATGAATGGCGAGTCGAGCATGCCGTTCGCCTGATGGTTAGCGATACAACCGATCGTGAACAGTACCAAAACCTAACACCTTGATTAACAAAGCAATGATTGGCATTCCACTGCGCTCGCCATCCTGAGACATGTGTTATCTGTATCAGCCCATAAACGACCCTCTGCAAAAATGGGTCTTTATAATCGAGATTACGATTGAGAGGGGTTAGGCCATATGAACACCATGCGGATCGAGTATAGCCTCAAATTATCAGTATTCAGCCTCAAAATTGGAAAACAAACGTAATATAATAAATACCAAGTAAAAAAATGATTTCACACGGGAAAAGAAAGCTTATCTGTGCGGACGGAAGTCGCGGGTATTTGATAGTGTTATATTAATGTAAATTAATAAATATATACTGGGTATATACAGCCTGCTACCGAAAACGTAGCCGGGTGGCAGTTTTAGTGACATCAGACACATGGCAAATAAAAAATGTGCAAAGCAAAGGACATAATTTTTTTGTTATTCTGTTCTATCCTCGTATTTGGGTGGTAATTACATAGTTTTTTCTAAATTAATATAATTTTATTTTATTTTCAGACGCTATGGTACACAAGAGTTTAAATAATTATTTTATCAAAAGCTATCGATTTACCACCAAAACACGATATTTAAAACACCATAAAAAAAGACGCATTTAGCACTAAAAATAACACTTGGTTTCGTTTTCGGTAGAAGTCTTGATATACCCTGTATCTTTAAAAATACCTATATTGGATAAACAATAATTGAATCAACTGAATATATTAGGTTTCAAATAAGTACCTTTTTTTCAAAAAACTTTACTGGTGGTAGGTCTCTCATATGTGAGAGGCCATCTGGGTAGGTACCACCGCAATGTCTATTTCTCCCGTCAAACAACACTGCTTAAATGCACTGTTGTGTTTCGGATTGAAGGACATTGTAGCCAGAGTAACTACTGGACATATTGAGACTTAACATCTTATGTCTCAGGATGGCGAGCGCAGTGGAATGTTGCTACTGTTTATGAGCGGTCGTATCGCTTACCATCAGGCGAACGGCTTGCTCGTCTCGCCATTCACAGCAATAAAAAAAAAAAAAATAATGAAAACCTAATTTTAATATCATTGAATTTAAAATAAATATTATTGTTTCAGGACTTCAGAAGAAGATTAGCCAAAGCGTTAGCCCTACAAGAACTAATTGAGAAGATATCTAGGAACTGATCCTAGATCTAGACATCCAAAGGCTTTTACTAGACATTTTATCTTCTAGAGATGAATTTTATAACTTTGTTTTTAAGGGTATGTACAACAATGGATATGGTCGAAAACTAAGAAAAACTCATAATGTTTGCCCCATTAGTCTAGTTATGTTGGGAGTGAAACTTAAGGTCCTAGGTTGCATTATCAGGTCGGCTAATTTATGTTTTCATATGTTGGAATAATGTATTGTAACATTTAAATAAATTCTTTGTAAAATATTTCTTCATTCTTTAATAAATTCAAATCCAGAGAAAATATTTTTAGCTTCGACTATGTTCACAAACAGGTATGGCATTAATCAAAGCCAGTTTTTAAATCTATTTTAGTAATATAATATGTACAATATGAAACGATACGAGCTTCGAATGTTCGGACGCCGTACGTAAAACTTCACTAATGTGCCTACATACTCCAAAAAATGTTAGATTCCTCTATCGTACGTCGTAACCATAGACTAAGTTCCGAGATAATGATTTAAGTATAATAGAGAATAGTATTGATTTTTAGAATTGGAAATAATCTTACTCCGGACGTAAAACATCAGAACATTCAAAAGTTTGTATCGTTTCATAGACTAAAGCCCAGTTTGAGCGAAAAAAAACAAAAGCTAAAATAGGTTTCAAAACTAAATTATGAATAAGTAGGGTAGAATTAGAAATGGCACTGTTTTGTTGTAGTATTATGTAATAGTTTTGATTCTGTAATGAGAATTAAATAAATATCAAGGATCAAAATTTTTTTAACATAGTAGATAACTTTGGTTGCCGTCATTGTAATTGTGCGGTTCAATTTTTGGATCCTTGATGGATATTTTTTCTCATTACAGAACTTATTGTTAGTATTGTGTTCCTAATAATATAAGGTACACACTTTGAAATCCAAAATTTTTTTTTTTGTAAATTAATCTTTTTGGATTTCAAAAGTTCCCTAGATTGTTTTCATCAAAAACCTTAATTATGGCCTTAGTTACATAGATTTATATCCAAAAAAGGATAATTTTGATGGTAGGACATTCAATTCCGCTCGGATATCGGCTTATGCACACTTAAAGCTGCCATCTTGAAAAATTGATTTTAATTTTAGCTTAAAAGTTGGTGAAAATGGTAATTAGAATTTAAATTTCAGTATTTTGTTAAATACATAAATAAGAAAATGTTTGCATATGCCTTTTATCTAATATTCATAACCTACGGTGCAAATATGAGTGTTACGCGTTTGAATTCTTTGCAATATCATTGCGAAGGGATGGACCGATTTTGATACATTTTAAAATTAATTTTCATTATTTTTCAATATATTTTTATATGAAAATATTGGAATTTAGGCATATGCAAGCATTTTAATTGTGTATCCATAAAAATTAATTAATGTGATATGGATATTTGAATCCGGAGAAATTAAAACTTTTACTTTTTAAAGCATTTTCGATGTTACTTATTTTGTAAATGTTAACTACCTTTGGAAATGCTGGAAACTCAATCCGGCTTTTCCGAAGATATTTTGAGCTGTTTGTACTATACATAGAAATTACGTTACATTTAAGTTTTTTAATAACGGGATGTACCGGCCAGTGCGAAGGTTAAGTTGTTGATATAATTCCAAAATTGTACTTCTAGTCATTGTAAATAAATATTAGTGAATATAAACGTGTTTAATTTTGAGTTTTGAATTGATGGCGTCACATGTTGGGAATTCAAGAATTAAATAAATATGAAATGAAATGAAATGTATTTATTGATCACGTAGGCAATTAAGGAGCTCTTATGACAAGTCAATACACATAGAACTTAATCTCTATTTACAATATATTTCCTATACTTAGTATTATTTATTTTAATTTTTTGCTTTTATCAATTTATTTATTAATTTTATTTATTTTTAAATTATATTATTTTTATTTATAATTAGTTTTATTTATTTATTTCGTTTTTATTCATATTTTATTTAAAGTATTAGTTTTTACTTTATAGTAATTTATTTGTCAAAGAAATACATTATTTACGTTAGTCAAATTAAATTATATTATTTGTGATTTGTGATATAAATTATATTATTATGACGTAGATTATATAACAAAATAAATACACCCAACAGTCACATACATAGTCCTGACCCCACATTAAGATAAATTAAGTCTTGTGTCGTGGGTATCGGGAACTACGAGACTTTGCGGTCTCCCAAACACCCAGACCCGAGATAAATACTTGTGGGCCGAACAAACATTTCTCTCGGTGCGGGGATCGTACCCACGGCCTCTCGTGTCACAGACTTCGTCTAACCAACTGCGCCACGGAGGCTGTCTGAATGACTGATATGGAACGTGCTTTGTGTGAAAGAGATGACTAATGAAAGTAGTTAAGATGGAAAGAGTCAGAGGATGAAGATGTATTGTAATCGACCGGTACAATGGTTTTAAGTATTATTTTATCCCATATAAATGTAAAATGCTTGCCCTGCTTTAATTCATTTCTGCTTCACCTAAAGGTAGACTGTTAGAGAATGCCTCTGGCATTAATTCCGCCTGCATACTGTTTTGTATATAAATATAATACTGTACCAGCACATAAACGTCCGTGGTACACTACTAGTGAACTTTAGCATTAAAACCCATAAATTTTATCAAAATTTTATGATAATACTGACGAAAACGATTATTTGCTTATTAATTTACAAAATTGTGAAAGTAAAACTACCTATAATTATCAAACAAACCAATAGTGTTGTTCATGAGCTGTAGTAAAATTGACATTTTATGTATTACTGAACATTGGCTTAAAAGCTACCAGTTCATGTTCAATTTCAATAATCACCAAGTTGCAAGCTCGTTCAACAGAGAAAATATTTTACATGGAGGCTCGTTAATAATCATAAATAATCTTATTAAATATAAGGAAAGACTTGATATTGTGCGCCTGTCTATTGAACGAGTTATGGAAGTAGCTTGTATAGAGATTGAACAATATATTGTATTTAGTGTATACAGGCCCCCTTGTGCACCACATAATACCTTTTTGGAAATTATGGAAGATGCATTGTACAAGGTATGTGTTTCAAAAAGAATTGTTGTCTGTGGAGACTTTAATATTAACATTTTAGAAGAATCTCCTATAGCTTGCAGCTTCATTAATCTTTTTAAATCATACAACCTGCATCATTTATTTTTTGAACCAACAAGAATAACTGCCACAAGTGCTACATGTATTGATAATATTTTTACTAATTTCTCAATTTGTGAAAAGTCAGTAATTAATGTTTTAGATTCTGATCATTGTGGTCAGTATGTTTCATTACCTAGTACTAAAACTAAAGGTCTAAGGAAAAGTATTGAGTTTGTTCCTAACAATATATATCGCGTGGAAAAATTTAGAATAAATATCAAAAACAATCTGCCAGCGCTGTCCCCTCACCAAGACCCAGACAAACTGTACAGTTCATTGTTTTAAATTATTAAATGTGAATTTAGAAAAGTATATAAATCTAAAACTATTATGGTAAATCAGCGAGTGACATTTAGTGAGTGGGCAACCACTGGTTTATTTAAAAGTCGGAATAAACTATATAATCTGTACAATGAAATAATGTTTAACCAAAATCCGACTTTTAAGGAATATGTAAAAAATTACTCCAACGTTTTCAAACGAGCTTGTTCCACAGCTAAATCGTTGTATTTAAGAAATAAAATCAAAATGTCTAACAATAAAATCAAAACTACTTGGAATATTATTAATTCTGAATCTGGTAAAAACTCGGTACGTGAAAGTAACTTTAATCTTAAAATAAATAATAGGAGTTTTACAGCAGATCTGGAAGTAGCAACTGAATTTGAAAGATTTTTTACTGATATTCCCAAAAATACCACCCAAAATCTTCAGTCATCTTCGAGGTCTGCTTTATCTATACTTGAAAAAATGGTTGCCTGTAAAGTCGGTTTTACGGGCGAAGATTTTACGTGACAACGTCTTTTTCTCGGTAGAATATTTATTGATATGAATATAATTAAATTGCACAATAGGAACAAGGAATTGAATGAAAATAAGAATTGCACAAATTTTAACTATAGAAATATATTTTGTTTACTAAAACATTGTACATGTAATGACGAATCTAAGCACTCCATATTTTCACTACAGACACAGCTGACGATACTTTAACCACACGTGTGAACTTGTATTGTGACGCTTTCTTGTTTTTCCAACGCCAAGAACGTTCGAGAAAGACAAAGACAGAGACACAAGCATGCGCCGATTCAATGCGCCTAATTCTCTAGTGCTGCGCGCGCACCGTTACGTTACCGGGCGTTACACTTTTTCATAAGTGACTCCCAGCCGCAACCTAATTTAAGACGTTGTCACGTCAATAAGAAAAATCGTATTTTGCCTGCTCTCGATTGTCGAGCTCGTCAAGACGATTCCTCTGACTCCAAACACGGGGGGTTTACTTTAAGAAATGACGGAGTTATGCCTGGACAAATATTTTAGGGGAGAGAGGGAGGAATTTGGGGATTTGGTTGGGGCCAATCTGTAGAGCTCACCGAGCCGGTTCCAAAGATACCAAACTCGGTGGGTCTACGATCTATATTGGCCGAGATAGGATTGGGGGGGGGGTGAGGTAAATTTTCGGGGTGGGGGTAAGGGAGGGGGGGGGGAGGAAGGTTTCGTGGGGAGGCTAACTTAAATTAATTTTTTGGAGGTAAATATTTTTTTTTGGGGGGGTAATTTTTTGCGTAATTTGGGATTTCTGGCGGGGTCAATTTGTAGCCCTCACCAAGACGGTTCCGAGGATACCAAACTCGGTGGGTCTACGACCTATGTTGGCCGAGATAGGATTGGGGGGTGAGGTAAATTTTCGGGGTGGGGGTAGGGGAGGGGGGGGGGGTAGGTTTCGTGGGGAGGCTAATAGGCACTATTTCGGAATAAGGGTGGGGGAAGGCAGGGGGGGGCTATGGGACAATTTTGGAAAAAGTGGGTGAAACTGAAAAATAATTCTCTAGTGCTGCGCGCGCACCGTTACGTTACCGGGCGTTACACTTTTTCATAAGTGACTCCCAGCCGCAACCTAATTTAAGACGTTGTCACGTCAATAAGAAAAATCGTATTTTGCCTGCTCTCGATTGTCGAGCTCGTCAAGACGATTCCTCTGACTCCAAACACGGGGGGTTTACTTTAAGAAATGACGGAGTTATGCCTGGACAAATATTTTAGGGGAGAGAGGGAGGAATTTGGGGATTTGGTTGGGGCCAATCTGTAGAGCTCACCGAGCCGGTTCCAAAGATACCAAACTCGGTGGGTCTACGATCTATATTGGCCGAGATAGGATTGGGGGGGGGTGAGGTAAATTTTCGGGGTGGGGGTAAGGGAGGGGGGGGGAGGAAGGTTTCGTGGGGAGGCTAACTTAAATTAATTTTTTGGAGGTAAAATATTTTTTTTTGGGGGGGTAATTTTTTGCGTAATTTGGGATTTCTGGCGGGGTCAATTTGTAGCCCTCACCAAGACGGTTCCGAGGATACCAAACTCGGTGGGTCTACGACCTATGTTGGCCGAGATAGGATTGGGGGGTGAGGTAAATTTTCGGGGTGGGGGTAGGGGAGGGGGGGGGTAGGTTTCGTGGGGAGGCTAATAGGCACTATTTCGGAATAAGGGTGGGGGAAGGCAGGGGGGGGGCTATGGGACAATTTTGGAAAAAGTGGGTGAAACTGAAAAATAATTCTCTAGTGCTGCGCGCGCACCGTTACGTTACCGGGCGTTACACTTTTTCATAAGTGACTCCCAGCCGCAACCTAATTTAAGACGTTGTCACGTCAAAAACTTGTACCTAAATGTAACGTGGCGTTTGAGTTCTCGCAAATTGGGCCGCAGCATATATTAAAATCGTTTAAAGAAATTAGTTTAAAAAAGACCGCAGACTTGTGGGGAATTTCTGTAATTAATATATCTTTAATCATTGAGCATATAGCACCCCACTTAGCAGAGATATTCAACCGCTGTGTGGTATCTGGTGTTTTTACTGACCTTATGAAACAAAGCAAGGTGGTGCCTCTTTTTAAATCCGGTGACAGCTCGGATCCGACCAATTTCCGACCTGTTTCAATCTTACCAACGCTTAGCAAGTTATTTGAGAAAATAATTCTTACTCAATTATTAACACATTTCAACACCAATAACTTGCTACACCAGAAACAGTTCGGATTTACGAGGGGTCGATCAACAATTGACGCGGGAGTATCTCTCCTGAAACAAATCTATGACGCTTGGGAAGAGTCGCAGGATGCACTTGGTGTATTCTGTGACTTATCTAAAGCCTTTGACTGCGTAGAGCACGACACTCT
This sequence comes from Hyles vespertilio, assembly GCA_009982885.2. Taxonomy (NCBI): domain Eukaryota; kingdom Metazoa; phylum Arthropoda; class Insecta; order Lepidoptera; family Sphingidae; genus Hyles; species Hyles vespertilio. The sequence continues at coordinate 84,674 of CM042832.1, forward strand.
GGTCAGAAAATTACGCCACTATGGTATCAGGAACCGAGCTCTCAATCTTTTGTCCTCCTATTTGAGCAATAGGGTATAGAAGGTTGATATTAATGGAAAACTTTCTGGAGGATCTGCGGTCACTATGGGAGTACCGCAGGGTTCAATTCTGGGACCTTTTCTATTCCTGGTCTACATAAATGACTTACCTTATCACGTCGGGAATAATCACGAAGTTGTGTTGTTTGCGGATGATACATCTTTGACATTTAAAATTAAAAGACAACAATTAGATTTTGATGAAGTAAACAGTGCCCTTCGTGAAGTTGTACATTGGTTTAATATTAATAATTTATTACTTAATGCTAAAAAAACTAAATGTATTAAATTCACACTGCCCAATGTTAGGCAATTATCTACCACTGTACAAATTAACGGTGAAGAATTTGATCCTGTTGCGTCTACTACGTTTCTGGGCATTACGGTCGACGCTAAACTCCAGTGGGGGCCGCATATCAATAAACTATCTGGTAGATTAAGTTCAGCGGCATATGCAGTTAAAACCATTAGGCGTTTAACGGATGAGGCAGCGGCAAGAATTGTCTACTTCAGCTATTTTCATAGTATAATGTCTTATGGAATTCTTCTCTGGGGAAATGCTGCGGATATTAATAGTATTTTATTTTACAAAAAAGAGCTGTTAGGGTCATTTATCAACTTGGTCCAAGAGTTTAATTGAGAGAAAAGTTTAAAGAAGTAGATATTCTTACTGTTGCATCTCAATATATTTATGAAAATTTATTATACCGGGTATCTCAAGACTGCTACCGAAAACGAAGCCGGGTGGTAGTTTTTCAATGTCAATTAAAAATTTCGCTTAGAAACGCGACAATTATTTTTTATGATTTTTTAAATATCGTCATTTTTGGGTGGTAAATCCATAGATTTTGCTAAAATAATAATTTAAACTCTCTTATATCTTAGAGTATTTATAAATTAAAGGGTATACACTATTATTTTAGGAAAAAATGTATTTACCACCAAAATATGGCAATAGGAAAAAAATTACAAAAAAAAAATTGTCGCTTTTTTTGCAACTTTTTCTGTTGCAGTGTGTCTGAAGTCGCTTAAACTACCACCCGGCTTCGTTTTCGGTAGCAGTCTTGATATACCCTGTATGTTCGTAAAAATATAACTCAATTTAAGCGTAATTGTGACATGCATAGTAAGAACACTAGGAACAAACATTATCTTGCCTCACACGTTACTCGTCTCCACAAGATAAATAATTCTTTTATGTGTCAAAGTGTACGCTTCTTTAACAAGCTTCCCAACAGTTTAAGAGAACAACCAATTAATAAGTTTAAAAAAGTAATAAAAGCTAAGCTGTGTCAAAAGGCATATTATAGAATTTCATATTATGTGGAAGATAAAACTGCTTGGGAATAAATTTATCACGTTTTGCATAAAATTGACATTATTGTAACTTGTGACATGAATCATTTTATTTGTAAATGGCGATATAAAAAAAAACAAAAGAAAAAGAAAGAAAAAAAAAAAGAGTTCGTGTTGCTGAGGGAGTTTCTTGCGCCGCTTCTTCTTCACAGCTACAACACGTTCCCAAGCGGTGGTAGCAGAAAAGGACGATTCAAAAGATCTTGTGAAAGACTATTTGAATAAAGAATATTTTGATTTTGATTTTGATAACATTTGAAATGGTTTATTGCTTAGGTGCCCGTTTTTTTTGCAAATGAGTTTATAATAAAATAAATAAAATATTATTTTGGGCGTTAGGTTGGTATTCAAACAATAACGTTAGCTAAACCACTTTATTTCATTTCTTAGCCAAGGCATCTTTGAATGCACTGGCGCCTGCGATGGCAGCGTTTAGCAGCTTGGCGCCATGTTCTCCTAGTTTCTTGGTGAATTCCTCCACATTCTGCTTCTGCTCAGTCGCTAGTTTACTCAGAACTTCTTTGAATTTCTCCAGTTCTACATTGTGGGCGTCTTTTACCCCTTCGAAGAGTTTCCGCGCTTTCTCCTCTGATGCTTTCGCTTCGTCTATTAATTTTGCTGGAATAGATTCACAGGTATTACATAAGAAATCTTGTTATAGTTGGCGAAAGCCGAAATACACAACATGAAAAGAAATTATGGGATTCACTTTCACTTCAAGCAAATAAGTCTCTTGATGTCTCAACTTATTATATTTATTTAGATTTCAAGGTTTCTGTTATATCATAAGCATCTATTAGATTATGTAAGTTATGCACATTGTACCACATATGTACGTTTGGCTAAGTAAAGTTCGGTGCTGTCATTAGCTGGGACTGTTAAATCTACGTGTGTGGTGGCCTGTTAGAAAACGGACGAGACGCAATTGCCAACATGTTCACGGTGATCCCGAGTTCAAATTCAAGGGCACACTACTAACTTGTCGGGAGTCATATGAATATTAAGAGTCAATCACCACGCACTATAACGGTGAAAGAAATATCGTGAGTAAACTTGCATGATATAGCGATTTGTAAGAATTTCTGTGGTGTGTAAAGTCCACCAACAGGCAGTAGGTCAGCGTGGTGGACTATGTGGCCTAACCCCTCTCAGTAATACTCTCGATTATGGAGGAAGCCCGTGCCCTGCAGTGAGACGTATATGGACTCATACAGTACAGTACTGTTACACTTAGATTATATACTCGTCTAGATTGAGCAATGTCAACAAACGATGCGCTAAAAGTGTCCTCACTTTCGTTGATATGTGTGAGTACGGGTCGTGTAATTATTGTAATCCAACTGTCAAGGTGTGTGTGTTTAGGGATGCCTACTCCAGATTATTAACTTAACTTTTCCCCATTATTTGATATACAAAATAGGTTAAATAAAATATTTTTTCTTTATTTAAAGTAATCATACTATTAATTATATTTATAACGCATTTTAGTAAAAACAATAAAGATCTAAACCCATCTCCTAGTGTTTGTTTCCGAATAGAATTAACTCTTTGGATTTATTGCCTGGGCTGTTATCTGATTTCTGTATTTATGTAAAATATAAATCATCATAAGTAAAATGTTCGGAACACACAACTGAAGTCATGTGAGGCTACGAATGGTCTTCTTTTCGTTTCCGCTGTGTAATGTCTCTCCAGCAATTTGCTAGTACGGAATCCGTAGGACGTCTAAAAATATTATTAGGACCTTGAATAAGTTCTCGCTGTTTCTTCAAAGATGACAATAGCAGTACCCCGTTTGTGAAATTATGAATGGTAATACACATGCAAGGCAAAGAATTAATAAAATTACTATGAAGTGTATGTCGTCGTGGGTTTCATTAATATCGTGTAGGTAAGTTTTATTTACTCATTCAATAAATAATGCCATTCTTCTTGTTGTTATTCTGATCGAAATATTATGTAATGATATTTGTGTTTTATAGTTTCTCCCAGAGTTTCAACATATTTTCCTAGTAATAAATTGACAACACTGGCCAATGAAACTCATCTTCAAAATAATGAATTTAAAGTTCATGTTTTCTTCAAATAATAGTGGTTTAACAATAATGTTACCGATAGAAAGTGATATTGGTATTATTATACAGTTTTCCCACACAATTTCGATACAATTCGACAGCACAAACCGGCATAATTAATTATTTTTCGGGAGCACGTTATCCATATGTAGTTCAAATGACACTGACGTACGTGAGAAGCGAGTCTACCAAATTTGGTATATATTTTCTGTCTACGTTTGGTAGACTTTTTTTGAGCCGCGCGGTGAGGTGTGATGTGTCATCTAGACGAGTATATAATCTAAGACTGTTACATCTACTCTCAAATATTTATAAAATAAAAACTTTTACTTACAATCTTTCATCCATTTTATAAGACTGTCGACACTGTTATTTCCTTCCCTTTTTAATTTCTCAAATGCTTCTTCCATTATTTAATTAAATTAGAAAATACAAAACATAATGTCACAATTTTAACGAATCGCGATGGTCGAAAATCAACGATTATAAAAATGACGGATTGAAATTTTTCCACAAAAAGGTTTTATATTTCGGGACTCGGGTATAATTGCGAAGCGTTGTTTTGAATGCAATAAGAATAGTTTTTCTCTCTTCATGTTTTATTATATTCGACATGTCAAAACAATTAGAATTCAATAATATGTCAAAAAATGAAAAAATAATCAATAAAAAAATAATATCAATTCAAAAATGTTTGATGTGACTTGCTTGGCGAGACGAGCAAGTCACTCACCCGATGGTAAGCGATATAACCGCTCAAGGACAGTAACAAACCAAACAACACCATGAATTATAAAGCAATGCTTGGCATTCCACTGCGCACGTCAACCTGAGACATAAGATGTTAAGTCTCAATATGTCCAGTAGTTACTCTGGCTACAATGTCGTTCAATCTGAAACAACAGTGCATTTACACTGCTATTTTTCGTCAGAAGTAGATATTGCAGTGGTATCTATCCAGGCGGCCTCTCACATATGAGAGACCTACCACCAGTTTAAATAATTATGCGCACTTCCGAAATGTGTGGAGTAATACGACTTCTAACAAACTATAATCCAACCGAAAGAGTAAAGACAATATGTGTAGCTAACTCATCTGAATCATCTCGAAGCTGGATGTTGTATACGACGCTGTCTGGAGCCCAGCACCAAGCACTAGTCTTCCTATATAACAAAGTACTCTGTGAGCACCCGGCACGAGCACGCAAACACCACACTATACTACATCACAACCGACAGACTAGCGACTAACTACCCTCCAATGAATTATATTTAGGATTAAATTAAATGAATATTACAGAGGATCTACCTCGGGTTTGGGGTGTGATAATTATTAAATAAAAAAACTATATTTTCCAGATACTACAAGAATTGAAATTGAAGAATATAGTTAGAAAAAAGGAATCAAGCGACGGTATATCTTCTTCAACTATAAGTATTTGTCATATTCATTCTAAAATCAAGGTAAAATTCAAAATCCAAATACAACGAAAAACAATGAGCTCATTTTTTAAGCAAGTCTCTGAATGGTGGGCTTTTATACATTTCGGTTTTTAATATTGTGACTCTATGCAAAGGTGTTCCAGTCATACGGCCTTATGCAAACGCGTCCATTAAATAGTATGGTACTGTACTGTACTGTATCAGCCCATATACGTGCCACTGGAGGGCACGGGCCTCCTCTACAACCGAGAATTTGAAAGCCGCCTGTACGGGACGCGGTTTTAAACCTTGTGCTGAAACAAATGATTGTAGGAACATTATTCACTGGCCTACAAATATTTCATTCAGGACCAGTTGTTGTGAGAGCCGGAAGTCTCTCTTAGTTTGTGATATGCGACATTAGAATTAGTTATTTATTACTAAGGAATTACGACTGTGTATGTGCCTTTTTTATTGCAATGAATGGTGAGACGAGCATGCCGTTCGCCTGATAGTAAGCAATACGACGGCTCATGGACAGTAGCAAATCCAAGCTACACCTTGAATTATAAAGCAATGCTTGGCATTCCACTGCGCTCGCCAGCCTGATAAATAACATATTAAGCTTCAACATGTCCAGTAGTTACTCTGGCTACAATATCCTTCAAACCGAAACACAACAGTGCGTTTACCCTGCTATTTGGCGGGAGAAATAGACATTGCCCAGGCAGCCTCTTTTTTTTGTTTTTTTTTTTATTGCTTTGAATGGCGAGACGAGCATGCCGTTCGCCTGATGGTAAGCGATGCGACCGCTCATGGACAGTAATGAAATGAAATGAAATGAAAATGAAAATGAAAATAATTTATTGAATCCATTAAAATGTTCAACATCATTTAGATTCAGTCATTTTTTTTATCTACCACCCGGTTCGGAAAGCGTTTTTCACTAGAGAAGAAAGGGCAAGAAACTCTAGTGTTGCTCTTTTCAAAACCAGTTTACAATGTAGTGAATTATTACAAAATTTACAAGTTGGTTTAAATCAGAGCAGTTTAATAATAATATGTTGTAAATTTACAATAAATATTTTTGATATGAATATTATTACATCTATTCCCAAGCCTTGTTATCGTCTAAATATTCCGAAATTTTATAATATGCCTTATTGCATAATTTTTGCTTGATAGTAGCTTTGAATTTTGTAATAGATAAGCCTTTAATATGACTGGGAACTTTGTTATAAAAGTGTATACAGTAACCCTTAAAAGATTTGCTGAGCTTGTGGAGTCTGGTCTTAAGAGTAGCTAGATTATTCTTATTCCTAGTATTTTTGTTGTGAATATCGCTAATCTTAAGAAAACTTTCTTTATTTCTATGGACTTAATTAAATTTTCAAAAATGTACTGTGATGCTACTGTCATTATATTTATCTCTTTAAACTTTTCTCTAAGAGAATATCTGGACCCAAGCGAATAAATTGACCTTATAGCTCGCTTTTGGAGAACAAAGATGGTATTAATGTCAGCAGCACCACCCCACAGTAAAATTCCATAACTCATCAGACTATGAAAGTAGGCAAAATATACCAATCGAGCTGTATCAACATCAGTCAATTGGCGAATCTTACCCACCGCAAAGACTGCGGCGCTCAGCTTTTTAGCTAGAGCTACTATGTGAGAACCCCATTGAAGTTTGGGATCTAATGTAATTGCTAAAATCTTTGTTGTATCCACAAGGCTCAACTCATCCCCATTCAAATTAATGTTAGCATTAACTTTTTTGACATTAGGTGTCACAAACCTTATACATTTCATTTTTAGGCTATTTAATAACAAATTGTTAATGCTAAACCAATGTACTATTTTTGAGAGGGTGTTGTTTACGTTGTCAATATCAGGATTACGTCGATTTACTTTAAATATTAATGAAGTATCGTCAGCAAACAACACTACCTCACAGTTGTCCCTTATAAAAAAAGGTAAGTCATTAATATAAATTAAAAAGAGAAAGGGTCCAAGAATCGAGCCCTGCGGAACTCCCATAGTAACGGCAGACCCAGGAGATCTTATCCTTTGACATCTACACTTTGGACCCTATTACTCAAATATGATTTGCATAATTCAAGAGCAATACCATTAATTCCGTAGTGGCTCAATTTCCTGATAAGTATATCATGGTGAACACAATCAATCGCTTTGGATAGATCACAGAATACACCTAAGGCATCCTGTGAGTTCTCCCAAGCATCAATTTTTTTTTTTTTGGTTTTATTTTATTATTTTATTTTTATTTTATTTATTTAATACCCAAACGAATTTGTACAACAACAAAGGTTTCGGTCCCCTGGCACCCAAACTAGGCTTAGCCTGTATTTTGGGTGACAGTGTTCCTCCACAAGGTGCCTTATATAGTTTTAGTGTCACATTTTGGGATATAACAATATGTGTTAGTAAAAACTCTATTAGTAAATTAACATAATTCAAGATCTAAAACTTGCTATGGAATTCTTTTGTAATAAAAGTATGTGCGTGTGTGTGTGTGTATGTGTGTGAGTGTGTATGTGAGTGAGTGTGTGTGTGTGTGTGTGTGTGTGTGTGTGTGTGTGTACGTGTGTGTGGGGGCGGGGGGTATTTAAGAGTTCAAGTGGGGGAAAAGATATTTTCTATAGTATCATATGTTTGTTCCATAAGCCATAGTTGCACTATTTTTTTGGTCTGGTATTTAGTCAGCTTGTGTATTGAAAGAATTTGATTAATTATATTGTATAGTTTAGAACTGAGGTAGTAGAACTGGTGTTTCATAAAGTTTGTATGGTGTTTAATACACGGAAAAATAATATTGACTCGGCGTTTTTCGGATATTGTTGGCGGTTCTCGGTGCTTTCTAAGTATACATTGAAGAATAAACAATTTTCTCACTGATAGCACATTACAGTTCTTATAAAGTTCCATTGTAGGGTACCTGTATGGCTTGCATAGCATGACTTTAAGCTCTTTCTAGTCTGAGTAAATACGTTTTGGGTGCACCGCCCCATGCCGTGACACAATACACCAAAAGAGACTGGCATAGTGCATTGTATACTGACATAAGTGTTTCAAAATCAGCCGAAAAACGTAATTTTTTGAAAATATACATAAGTTTACGAAGCCTATTAACTAGATTACCTATGTGAGCATGCCAATTTAAGTGGTTATCAATCAGTACTCCTAAATATGTTATGTTCGACGTTAATGTTAATGAGGTACAGGAACAAGTGTGATGCTGGGTGTGCTGACATGTGTGAACTTTTATTGTAATCGGAATGTTTGGTTGAGACTGGTTACTAATACAAAACGGGATTACTTTCGTTTTTTCTATATTTAATGTTAGGAGGTTTTTGGCTAGCCACACAGCCACATCGTCTATTGCCGCCTGAGCATAACACTGTGTTTCATTCCAGTCTTTGCCATGTATCAAGAGAGCTGTATCATCAGCATACGTGAACACCGAGCAATTTGGGAGGGACAGGGAACATAGGTCATTTATATAGAGAAGAAATAAGGTTGGTCCTAAGATACTCCCTTGTGGGACGCCATAATCGATTTTTGCTCTATTACTAATTATTTCACCTATTTTAATATGTTGGTATCTATTAGTAAGATAGCTTGTAAAAATGTCAAGTGCAATACCACGTATACCGATACGTTCCATTTTGGATAAAAGAGTCGGGACAGATACAGTGTCAAAGGCTAAGGCTTTTAGATAAGTCTAAAAATATTCCAAGACATTTTTGCTTTTTATCCAAAAGCTTGGACACTGTTTCAGACAAGGCAACTACCGCATCTTCTGTAGCAACACCAGGGCGAAAACCGAACTGGTTTTTAGACAACAGATCATTTGTTCGAATATAGCTAAGTAAACGCTTGTTTATGATCTTTTCCAAAATTTTAGATATAGATGGTAAAACTGATATTGGTCTGTAGTTGTTGACACTCTCCCTGTCGCCTGCTTTATAAATAGGATGGACAAGGGCTATTTTGAATGCATCGGGAAAGACGCCAGTAGAAATGGTGAGGTTGCAAATGTGGGTGATAAATGGGACTAACGTCTTTGATGCCAATTTCAGTATCTTGGTAGATATACCGTCAATCCCAACTGCAGAGTCCGATTTAAGATTTTGTATGATTTGCTCTACTTCAGAATTATCTGTTTGTAATATACAAATGGAATGACAAAGTGATGTTCTACTCAGGGTGGCCGGTAGAGCTGTGTTCCTTTGTAGAATTGTAGTAGCCAATTTGTTTCCTACATTTACAAAAAAGTCATTTACTAAGTTTGTCGATTTATATTGCCATGGATCGATTTTAAGAAGTTCTACAGATGGTGACGGCACATACTTAGTATGTGTTATAGACTTTATGAAATCCCAGGTGGCTTTAGGATCGTTCTTTCGTTTAAGGAATTCTGATTTCTCGTAATTAGTTTTAAGTTTGCGCAATAAAGAATTACAAAAATTACGATATCTAGTGTAAGTTATTTTTAAAATGAAATTATCTTTTTGTAATCTCAACTTCTGATGCATTAGATCTCTATTTCGTATACATCGCAACAAACCTGGGGTAATCCATGGTTTTATGTTTCGGTTTTTCCTAGAGACTTTTAAAAATCGTGTGTGTTTGGCTATTATGTTCCTAAGTAAGGACATGAGAAGATTCAAATATGTTACTTATGAGCTCCACACCAGCGTCTGTTGTGGAGCGACCCCGCGTGAAACCAAATTGTTTACCATGAAGTATTTTATTTTTTGAAAAATAAGTTTGAAGTTGTGAGAGCATAAGTTTTTCAAAAATTTTGCTAAATGAAGGTAGTACTGAAATAGGTCTATAATTAGAGGGGTCCTCTGAACTACCAGATTTTAAAAGAGGTATAACTTTATTCAACTTCATATTATCAGGAAATAGACCACTGTTTATACAAGCATTAAAAATTACAGCTAACTGGGGAGCCAAGACTGGTATTACAGAGTTTAGTTGTTGAAATTCCCCAGAGGTCACAAGTGTTTTTAATATTAATGCATTTAAATATTTTTATTACATCCATACTGTCAACGCAATGGAATTCAAATGAATCTCTGCCTCCAGTCACATTTTCTTGTAGTAACTTTTCTGCTATGGCAGGGGATGAGTTTAAACTTTTTGTTATAGAAACTGGTACATCTGAGAAGAAATTCTCAAAAATCCTAGCTACTTATACATTAGATGTAATATTTTGATTATTAATATTTAAGCTAAACTCTGTGTTCCGAGGTTTAGCCCTACCAGTTTCTTTATTAATCACACTCCAAGTCATTTTTATTTTATTTTTGGAGCTTTTTATTTTGTTACTTACATACATTGATTTCGCTTTAAGACAAACTTGTTTAAATATTTTGAATATTTTTTTACATATGTTTTAAAATCCTGACTATGGTTATATGTTCTTTCATGGTAAAGATTATATAGTTTTTCCCTACTTATACCGATAGTAGCCCAACTGTTAAAACATGTTTTTTTGTCACTGGAAACGGACCTGGAAGCAAAAATTGACTTGAATTCTTCACAAAATGTATTAAATACAAAGTTGTATAACTTATTAGGGTCATTACCCTTTACAAGTAGCAAAACCAAACAACACCTTGAATTACAAAGCAATGCTTGGCATTCCACTGCGCTCGCCATCCTGAGACATAAGATGTTAAGCCTCAATATGTCCAGTAGTTACTCTGGCTACAATATTCTTCAATCCGAAGCACAACAGTGCATTTAAACTGCTGTTTGACGGGAGAAATAGACATTGCGGTGGTACCCACCCAGACAGCCTCTCACATATGAGAGACCTACCCCCTACAACTCATATTAGAGGCCTACTACCAGTAAAGTGAGTACTTACGTTGAATGTACTTATTTAATTAAAAATCAGGAATCAAAATAAATCAGTTCATGTTTCAATGGAAGCTCTTATTTCATCAATAACAATATTTTTGACTGTTTCGAATCTTTGTACAAAAGTGTCTATGTCTTGTCGAGTGTGTCTGGACAGGATTCCGATAAGCTGGATGAATTGGACGAGGCCCAGCGGCTCTTTATTGGGGCATAACCTGAAATTAATAATATAAGCCCTCTAAATATATTAAGCGAAAGAGACTGCCCAATTTACTAGTATCGGTTCGAAGATTTTTGTGTCATGATGTAACCTACTTTTTTGTTAGGGAAAAATATATATTTGCAATAAATATAAACATAATTGCGACCCAGGCCTGGAATTCTTGGAATTGAATTCACTAGGAAACTGTCCCGCCCTCACACCCACCACTGTAACTCCTGTGAGCCAGGATCAACAGTGGCACGCAATGTAATGACACCGAGCATTGAAGCTCGGCGAGTCTCCGGGAATGTCTAACTTATCTTTAACCAGCAACGAAATTAATCAGAAAGTTAAATTAATAGGAGGAGTTGGAAATAAATTATTGTCCACTTCCCTCCGTGCAAAGCGGGTGACAGAACATTGAACTGAAGAGGTAAATAACCTCGCAAAAAGACTTTTACAGCCGGAGAAGCCAGCTGTAAAGCACCACGGATCAAATCATTATTACATTTAAATGGGACCTATTATGTGAACTGTTATGCTTGATTGCAGTAATAGGTATGGCAAAAACGCCGGAAAGAACGGAAGTTCTTTCTAGTCTCTACAAGGTCCATGTAGTATACAACTCCAGATGTTATTTGCATACTATCTAGCATGGTTTTACGCTCATTATGCCAAAGACTACACTCCCAAAGTATATGATGCGCGGACTGGTCATACTTGCAATTAGGTGTTGAACATGGACACGCAGGCGACGCAACAAGCTTAAAAGAGTATAGTTTAGACTTAAAGTTACCATGGCTCGTGAGAAATTGTGATACGCAATAATCGACGTCTAGCCATTTTTTTTTCTTTTTTTTTTTATTGCATTGAATGGCGAGACGAGCAAGCCGTTCGCCTGATGGTAAGCGATACGACCGCTCATAAACAGTAGCAATATTCCACTGCGCTCGCCATCCTGAGACATAAGATGTTAAGTCTCAATATGTCCAGTAGTTGCTCTGGCTACAATGTCCTTCAATCCGAAACACAACAGTGCATTTAAGCAGTGTTGTTTCACGGGAGAAATAGACATTGCGGTGGTACCTACCCAGATGGCTTCTCACATATGAGAGACCTACCACCAGTCCATGAGCCATGTCTTTGTTAAACGATCACGTACGCAAGGAAAAAATTGGTATAGATGCCGGCCCTTCAATTCAAAGATACCTCCCATCTACTTTGCCATTCATCTAATAGTTTGCTATATACCACTGAAACCGGTTTAAATAATCTGTCAACTTTTAAAAGTTCACGTGCGGTAAAAAAACTTTTATCCATATTCTCTCTATTAGAGTAATACATCGCGGCGCGACGTTGCACCTCCAGGTCGACTGGAAGTATTGTATTCACTAGTGGTAATTCCCTCATATGTAAGAGGTCGCCTGGGTAGGTACCACCGCAATCTATTTCTCTCGCCAAACAGCAGTGTAAAGTGATTCCACGGTCAAACTGAAATACAGTTACATGAAACCTATGCATATTTTTTTAATTTGTGACTTTTTAATGAATAAATAAAAAAAAATGTTAATGCAAAGTATAAATGCGCTGTTGTGTTTCGGATTGAATGACATTGTAGCCAGAGTAACTACTGGGCATATTGGTATATGGCGATAGTTCGCCTTTTCACATCATGGAACGGAACATATGAGGCGAAACGTACGTATCCTGGTAAAACCTCTGCCTACCCCTTCTGGGAAGAAGCGTGAGTATATGTAGCTTACCTTACATAAGACCTGTCGAACATATCCTGATCTATTAATATCCCATCAATAATATGGCATTCTGTGAACCATTTTGAGACTATTTCGTGTTTGGCGCCATTGCCGCCGCCAGCCGCTTTCAATACAGTATGCATTTCTTCCAAATTCATTTTATAGCGGGTTCGATTCCCGCACCGAAACAAATATTTGTGGGAATCACACAATTATTTCGCGTCTGGGTGTTTGTGAAAGCGAAAAGTCTCTCATAGTTTTTGATACACGACACAAGACTCGATCTTAGTGTGGGGTCAGGACTATGTATGTGATTGTCGGGTGAATTTATTTTATTTATTTACATTTTGTGCTGATTTTGATTGTAAAATCAGGAAGGCTATGGTAAAGATTTTTTCGTCCAAAAGTGTTACACTAATTTAGAGTATTGACAGCCTCCATGGCGCTGTCGTTTAGACATGGCATTGAAACGGGAAGCCGCGGGTTCGATCCCCGCGCTGAACAAAATACAGATATTTTTTTTGTGTAGGTAAAATGCCAAATATCAACTACTAACAATAGGTAGTATCCGGATTGTGTCGGAGGCCCGTGCCCTGTACCTATTTAGTTATTTAGTCCGCCCCGTAATCACAAAAGCTGTAAAGTAATCGTCAAAAAAAATAAAAAAATAACCAAGTCCGCGATAAAATCCGTAATAATAATTTTATTTCAATCTATTTAGGTATTTTAAATCTATTTAAACATTAATTCTATTTCTCACTCTTGAAATCGGTTTAATTATTTAAAATTGTTTTAATTTAAAAAATAAGCAATATAACACTCTTTATATTACTATAATTTATTAACTTTATGTATGCAACCAACCACTCCATACATCAATATAATTGATAGCATTTCACAAGTTTGCTAAATAAGCTTTTTTCGATCAACATAGCCAATCTGCTAAGGTTTTTATATCATTTCAAACTATGAAGGAGTGAGGAAGATTTTATTAAACACTCTTTACATTAGTATAGTTTATTATATATGTATGCAATAAAACACTCGATGTATTCATACAGTTTATTAACAACATCAGTATCTACGCCTGCGGCCAGTGCAGATGCACCGCGGCGACGTCCAGCGCGAGTATGTCGGCCGCGGCTCGCAGCGCGCGCGCGAGGCTCGGCCGCGAGCGCCGCAGCTCGCCGTGACACCACTCCTTCACGTACGTGCCCGCCTCCGTGCGCACGCGCAGGCGAAACAACTGCGGCTGATCTGGACGCAATACATACTAATTCATAATAATAATTAATGGGACAGAACGATACTCACTGACGAGACCATACACCATAACAAACCTGACATTACACTACACGACAAACAAAACAAAACAGTTTTCCTTATAGACATTGCCATACTAACACACATAATCTTACTTCCACACACACAAACAAACTAACGAAATACACGGACTTATCCATTGAACTTGAGACCCAATGGAGAGTCGAAACTGTAAAGACTATCCCTATTATAATTTCCAGCACCGGCGTCATCTCTAAGGACGTTGTAGCCAGAATAACTACTGGACATATTGAGACAACATCTTATGTCTTAGAATGACGAGCACAGTGGAATGCCAAGCATTGCTTTGTGATTCGCGGTGTTGTTTGGTTCTACTACTGTTTATGAGCGGTCATATCGCTTACTATCAGGCGAACGGCATGCTCGTCTCGCCATTGATTGGAATTTAAAAAAAAAACATACACAAATACGTTAAAAATAACGCCTTGCTGTCAAAAAAGCATTAAACTAGCTTTTAACATAAGGCAAATATTGGCACATACAGAGTACCTACACGGCGAATATCGGCGAGTGACGATTGTCCTGCCACACAATTTAAAAACTTGCCATGTACAAGAGGCCTAACTACACAACAGCACACAATCACTCACTAGCTAGCCGAGCATTCATTTTATATATTTGGTAGAACCACGCTGTTGTCAGTCGTGATTCATGACTCATGAGTCATGAGCCATCTTGAATGCCAACAGCATAATTCGATATTCCTCGATATCACTTTGAGTTACTATGAGAAAAGGTGGGAAGACCTTGAAAATACCAAACACAAAGTAAAAACAGTGATTAGACCACAAAATACTGTAAGAAAACCATCAAGAAGAAGAAGACCAAGAAGACCGTAGATAAACCATACTTGGTTTATCGATTTAAATAATAAATAAATAATTTTGACAGCCTCCGTGGCGCAGGCAGTTAGACGCCGCCTGTGAAACGAGAGGCCGCGGGTTCGATCCCCGCACCGAGAGAAATGTTTGTGCGGCCCACAAATATTTCTCTCGGGTCTGGGTGTTTGTGAGACCGAAAAGTCTCTCGTAGTTCCTGATACCCACGACACAAGACTCGATCTTAATGTGGGGTCAGGACTATGTATGTGACTGTTGGGTGTTATTATTATTATTATATTATAAAAATAATAAATACTGAGAGGCAATGCATTCCACAATCGCACTGCTTCTACGGTAAAGGAGCGATCGTAGAATGATGTATTATGTACCGGGAACATACAAAATACTACTAGCAAACAAGGGCGTCGCCAGTCGATGGCCTAGGTAGGGGCACATATTATGGAGAATGAGAAAAATGTGATTGCAACATACACAACTTTGACGGCGACCCCCAGACTGTCAATATTATTGTACAATAGTATGGTATATAAAAAAATACCGTATAGTAGGCAAGCCAAGTCAAAGATTTTGGTTGCTTTACTTTTGGCTTTTTTTTTTAATCTCTAGGGTGAGGGGCACCTGTCCCTACCTGTTCCCCTTGGCGACGCCTTTGGCTGGCACCGACCTCAAAAAAATGTTGGTCTATTTAGGTATTTCAGGTCTATTAAAAGTCTCTCGTAGTTTCTGATTCAAAGCATAAGACTCGATCTTAGTGTGGTGTCAGGACTATGTATGTGACTTTTGGGTGTAATTTATTTTGTGGCGTACTCCACACATATTTTATTTACTTTATATATTATATACTTTTTACATATTTATATATTTACACAATATTTATTTATTTCAAATATTTATATTACATATTTACAATTTACAGTTTACATTTTTATACACAATTTTATATATACAATATTTTCTAAAATAATATAATTTACACACCTTTTTAAATAAAACAATTCATTTACATTAATTAAAACTATATACAACAAATTCATATGTTAAATTACGGAACCCATTTTTCCTATCTGACATCTAACATATATTTATGCATTTATATCGAGCGTATTGTTCACGCCCGGTCCGGCAAGACGTGCGGTCGCGCAGGGGGGACAAACGGACCGTTAGGCCACTACCTGCCGAGACCCACCAGTTGGAACATAGATTCGCCCGCGAAGCCCGTGTTGCCTGCTAGCTTGCGTTTGCTATTTAATTACGTTTACTCAGCTATTTCTTACTGTGCTTGGTTTTTCTCTCGTACTATTCTATTGACTGTCTCTTCCACTCCTTCTATCTTTATGTATAGTGTGTAGTATTGTCTTGTGTAACGTGTGAACTGTTCTTCTGTGCACTGTGAACTGTACGTGTGAAAATAAACTGTTGCTTGTTGCTTGTGCTCGTTTTGTTGCGCTTGCGCACCCCTCGCAATACCACCACAAGTGCCTACCTCAACAACTGGCACTCATACACACCATCGCACCAAACACCTACACCCCCCTATAACTGGTGACCCCGAAAAGGACATACTATGTATTGGAAACGACCAGGTACGACTTCTACTACTATGAGTGACAGCAGTGAGTCCGTTAAAACCATTGGTTCACGTACCGAAGCCAACGTGACCACCCGACAAGCGCGCCGAATTCGCCCTTCAAATGACCGCGATGACATTGCGGGTCGGCGAATTAAAATTAGGGTTCCACCTTTTTCATCCGAAGACCCTGAGCTGTGGTTTGCGTTGTTGGAAGGACAATTTAACAGCCACAATATCGAAGACGACTATGTAAAATTCACCAGCGTCACCAACAACCTGGACTTGACTCACGCGAAAGCCGTCAAGGATATTATCCTTAATCCTCCGACAAAGAATCGCTACGACAAAATAAAATCGGAATTGATAAAGCGTTTGTCGGCTTCACATGAACGCAAAGTGAAGCAGTTGCTTACCCACGAAGAGCTTGGCGATAGGAAGCCTTCACATTTTTTGCGGCATCTGCAAGATTTGGCGGGACCATCTGTGCCGGACGACTTCCTCCAGTCCATATGGAGCAACCGACTTCCACATGCCATACAGACAGTGCTGGCGTCACAGTCAACCCAGTCGCTGGAGCAGCTCGCTGACCTGGCAGACCGCATCCAGGAGCTGACGTCACCACACGTCGATGCCGTAGCCACTTCTAGCACACCTCACGCATCACACCAGTCTGATGAGATCTCGGAGCTGAAGAAGACGGTGCAACACCTTACTCTCAAACTGGAAGAGCATACTCGTGCCGCCTGCTTCGTCACAGACCGGTCAAGGCCAGCAGACCGTCGTCGTACAGCCTCGCCGCATAGGAGCCGATCCAGTTCCAGCTACAAAAGGTACCCGCTGTGCTGGTACCATGCCAAGTTTGGTGCACAGGCTCGCAAGTGCCAGAAGCCATGCGACTTCTCCAAGTCGGGAAACGCCGCGGGCAATCGGTAGTGGCGACCAACGATTGTCCATCCCGTGGAGGTCGCCTCACTGACCGCAGTACGAATGTCCAGTTCCTGGTGGACACCGGCAGTGACCTGTGCGTCTACCCTCGTGCTGCGCTTCGGGAACGACGTGTCAAGACTGACTTCACGCTCACCGCAGCCAACGGGTCGACGATCGAAACCTTCGGCTTCGTCGAAATTAATTTAAATTTAGGGCTGAGACGCAATTTCCCTTGGCGTTTCATTGTCGCCAATGTTAATAAGCCAATAATAGGCGTTGATTTTCTTGGCTTCTATAACTTAATTGTAGACTGCCGCAATCAACGCCTTATAGACAACACAACTACATTATCAACCTATGCATGCGTTGCTAATATTAATGTTTTTTCTGTTAAGGTTCCTACAGGCGTCACGCGCTTCCATGGGGTGTTGGATAAATATCCTGAAATTACTCGCCCGTCAGGTACACCGGTGTCCCCAAAACACAACACGGTACACCACATCAGGACCACTCCAGGACCTCCTGTATCGTGCACTCCTCGAAGGCTAGCACCGGACAAACTTCAAGTGGCCAAGCAGGAATTCGCGCTCATGCTGAGTAATGGCACAGCGCGTCCTTCTGACAGTCCTTGGGCTTCTTCCTTACACCTTGCGCCTAAGAAAGGTAACGGCTGGCGGCCGTGTGGCGATTATCGATCGCTTAACGCACGCACTATCCCAGACCGTTATCCTATTAGGCATATCCAAGACTTCTCCCATTCCATTTCCGGTTGTACAGTCTTTTCCACCATCGACCTGATGAAGGCGTACAACCAAATCCCTGTCTTCGAAGATGACATCCCAAAAACTGCCATCACTACTCCCTTTGGCCTGTATGAATTTCCTTTTATGACCTTCGGTCTTAGGAACGCAGGCCAGACATTCCAGAGGTTTGTTGACGAAATGACGCGAGGACTCGACTTCTGCTACTGTTATCTGGACGACTTCCTCGTCTTTTCCAAAGACGAAGCTGAGCACGAAGCCCATCTCCATCAACTTTTCAGTCGCATGAGAGAATACGGCGTCCTCGTCAACACCTCCAAATGCGTCTTCGGTGCACCAGAGGTAACATTTCTAGGCTACCGAATCTCCGCCTCCGGAACCAAACCTCTGGAATGTAAGGTCCAAGCCATAAAAGACTTCCCAGTTCCCAAGACCATCAGACAACTGAGGCGATTCTTGGGAATGCTCAACTTTTATAGGCGATTTCTTCCAAACTCTGCTTCCGTCCAAGCACCCTTAAACGCCTTACTTTCGGGCAATGTCAAGGCATCTCAACCAGTCGACATCTCAGGTGAGGCCCTGTTGGCTTTCGACAGGTGCAAGGAGAGCCTTGCCAATGCTGCATTGCTGGCCCACCCAGATTGTCAGGCCGAGCTCGCTCTAGTAACAGACGCGTCCGACCTGGCAATGGGTGCAGTTTTGCAGCAATTCAAAAACAATCATTGGGAGCCTCTAGCATTCTTCTCACGGAAGTTGAGTCCCTCCCAACAAAAGTACTCTCCGTACGACCGCGAACTCCTGGCCATATATGAAAGCATAAAATACTTTCGGCATATGCTGGAGGCCAGGCATTTCGTAGTCTTTACGGATCACAAGCCGCTCAGTTATGCTTTCAGCGAGAGGAAAGCCAACTGTTCACCTAGACAGTACCGCCACCTCGACTACATCTCGCAGTTCACGACCGACATACGGCATATTTCCGGGAAGGACAATGTCGTGGCCGATCCTTTATCACGCGTCGATGAACTGCAGATGCCAGTCGATCTGGAAGTGCTGGCTTCATCTCAGGCTTCAGATCCGGAGCTGACTCAACTTCTGGGAGGAGAATCATCACTTCGCCTAAAAAAGTTGAGGATTCCCAATTCTCGTCTGGAGCTTTACTGTGACGTCAGCACTCGATCACCAAGACCGTTCGTCACCAAACCTCTGCGGAGACAGCTTTTCGACAGTCTCCATAGTCTCAGCCACCCAGGCGCTAACGCAACCACGAAACTCGTTGCCGAACGATTCGTTTGGCCTGGGATGCGCAGAGACTGTCGAGAGTGGTCCCGACAATGTTTGGCATGCCAACGCGCCAAGGTGAATCGCCACGTGTCATCTCCATTGGGCACGTTCGATCTGCCTCGCGCCCGGTTCGCATTTGTCCATGTGGACATTATCGGTCCTCTGCCCGTCTCACACGGGTACCGCTACTGTTTGACGGCGGTGGATCGTTTCACCCGCTGGCCGGAAGTCGTTCCCATGATGATATCACCGCCGATACAGTCGGGAAGGCCTTAATATCGTGGATATCCAGATTTGGATGTCCCACCGATATTGTGACTGATCGCGGACGACAGTTTGAATCGTCACTTTTCCAGTATCTCGGAAAAGTGATCGGATTCAAACATCGCAAAACTACCGCGTATCATCCATCATGCAACGGCTTAGTGGAACGATTCCACCGCCAGTTAAAGGCAGCCATAATGTGCCACATGGACTCCAATTGGGTGGACATATTACCCTTGGTGCTGTTGGGCATTAGGAGTGCCTACAAAGACGATCTGCGGTCGTCTTCTGCTGAGCTGGTGTATGGTGAACCTCTCCGATTACCTGGAGAATTCTTCCAGGCCTCGGCTCCTAATTCCACCGACATATCGGAGTTCACCACACGTCTGCACCGGTTCACATCCAAACTCCAGCCAGCTCCAGCTGCACGTCACAGTAAAGACAAAGTCTTTGTCTATAAGGACCTGGCTTCATCGAGTCATGTCTTCCTACGGGATGACACCTCTCGTGGCTCACTACAGCCACCCTACACTGGCCCATACAAGGTCATCACAAGAGGTGACAAGACCTTCAAAATACAGGTCAAAGGGAAGAGTGTGACAGTATCAGTAGACCGCCTTAAACCGGCCTACATACTGGCGGACCAATCTCCCAATCCCACCTCGACCACCACCCCAACTCCCAACCAACCTCCTTGTTCCCTACCTAATCCTGTCCCTACAGGGCAAGATGCCCAAGCCCAGGATGACGTCAGGAGAACGCGTTCGGGCCGTACTGTGCGATTTCCTGATTTTTATCGCCCGTAGTAACGGTCTCAGGAGGGGAGTGATGTGGCGTACTCCACACATATTTTATTTACTTTATATATTATATACTTTTTACATATTTATATATTTACACAATATTTATTTATTTCAAATATTTATATTACATATTTACAATTTACAGTTTACATTTTTATACACAATTTTATATATACAATATTTTCTAAAATAATATAATTTACACACCTTTTTAAATAAAACAATTCATTTACATTAATTAAAACTATATACAACAAATTCATATGTTAAATTACGGAACCCATTTTTCCTATCTGACATCTAACATATATTTATGCATTTATATCGAGCGTATTGTTCACGCCCGGTCCGGCAAGACGTGCGGTCGCGCAGGGGGGACAAACGGACCGTTAGGCCACTACCTGCCGAGACCCACCAGTTGGAACATAGATTCGCCCGCGAAGCCCGTGTTGCCTGCTAGCTTGCGTTTGCTATTTAATTACGTTTACTCAGCTATTTCTTACTGTGCTTGGTTTTTCTCTCGTACTATTCTATTGACTGTCTCTTCCACTCCTTCTATCTTTATGTATAGTGTGTAGTATTGTCTTGTGTAACGTGTGAACTGTTCTTCTGTGCACTGTGAACTGTACGTGTGAAAATAAACTGTTGCTTGTTGCTTGTGCTCGTTTTGTTGCGCTTGCGCACCCCTCGCAATACCACCACAAGTGCCTACCTCAACAACTGGCACTCATACACACCATCGCACCAAACACCTACACCCCCCTATAATTTATTTATTTAAAGGTTGATTTATTTCTCTTTTTTTTATTATAATTTTGTAGTCGATTTAGTAAAATACCCCTTACTACCTAATATATTAATCCAGCGACTTCTTGAAACTTTAGCCAGATCATCTGTCCACCTTGTAGGCGGGCGTCCGAAATTTCGCTTGCCTGTACGTGGCCTCCACTCTAGAACCATACGGAAATTTTCGTTGCAGGTAGTCACTGGATGCAGGCTCCAACAGGTCGATGTGGAGATCCTTGGGGGAGGCCTGTGTTCAGCAGTGGACTTCCTGTGACTGAGATGATGATGATGATATGTAATACTCCAAGAAGACCCTGAGTAGACTCACCAGGCACAGTTGTAGCCTCCAGCTCGTATATCCTCCTGACCCTGGTGAGCAGCGGGCGGCGATGCAGCACCCTGATGGGAGTCTTCTGTGTGATCAGCACGCGAGCCTCGTCGCTATCTGGAGTGTTGCGGTATGAGTTTATGTTCTTTATGTCTTGCTCTGTCACTGTGGGTGGGGATTCTGTCTGTAATAGAATGGCGAGTGAGTGAATGAGTGAATGAATGAATGAATGAATGAATGAGTGAATGATAGTGTATATTGGCAGTCTCCGTGACGCAGTCGGTTAGACGCCGCCTGTGAAACTAGAGGCCGCGGGTTCGATCCACGCACCGAGAGAAATGCCTGTATGGCCCTCAAATATTTATTTCTGGTCTGGGTGTTTGTGAAAGCGAAAAGTCTCTCGTAGTTTCTGATACACGACACAAGACTCGATCTTAGTGTGGGGTCGAGACTATACATACTATGTGTGTCTGTTGGGTGTTATTTATTTATATTATTATTATATGTATTGTTCTGTAACTATGGAGGAATTTCGTTCAGTTCCAGCAGCATTATGTGTAAATAGATACATTATGTTTTCATGCGATGGCTGATTCGATCTATTTATTTAAAACGTAAAGGATTTTTAATATTGATATGATAATAACTTACGTAATAACTTAAGACAAAAGGACCCTTAAGCAAGCACTAAATAAATTAACCGACTTGGTATTACATGGATCTCACAACTTTTTACGGTAGAAAATCTGAGCTGCGAGACTCAGGCTTTTTTTCAGGATGTTTTTGATGGGATATTTGTGAACCACGCAAACATTTGTGTAAGAGCCGCAGTCGAACCCGCGACGTCTAGTTTCACAGTCGGTGTCTAACCAACTGCGCCACGGAGGCTGTCACATTATGTGGTCTCCTATAAATTGTTGTTAATAAAATATACTCACGACGTCCTCTCCTTCGGAATGTCCTAATTTGATGCAGATAGCTTCGTACGTCTTGCATTTAGTCTCCTCGCCTTTTTTCAACTGTGTTAAGTCCTCTCTGGAAAAAAATAATTGTTTGTGTAATATGAGTCATATATAGGGTGTATCATGAATGCTACTGAAAAGGAAGCCGGGTGGTAGTTTTAGTGACTTCAGACAAAATTCAACTAAATATTTAGCTAGATAAACACGATTTTTTGTGATGTTTTAAATACCATCCTGTTGGGCGGTAAATCCATAGTTTTTACTTAAATAATTATTTAAACTCTTGTGTCTATATTCTTTAAAAATAAATTAGTGTACAATATTTTTTTGAGTAAACTGTGTATTTACCATCCAAATACGATAGGAAAAATAATACAAAAAAATATAGTCGCATTTTTTTGCAAAAGTTTTAGTAGCGTCCTGTCTGGAGTCACTAATACCATCACCTAGCTTCGTTTTCGGTAGCAGTCTTGATATACCCTGTATTCTAGTTTGTATATACAAACTACTGCCAACCCGCACTAGGCCAGCGTGGTGGACTATATGGCCTAACCACTCTCAATCGTATCCTCGATTGTAGAGTAGGCCCGTGCCCTGCAGTGGGACGTATATGGGCTGATACAAAAATATACTAACTCGAATATACAGAAACTCTAAAGTATATACTTCTATTTATATTCGGATAACATTAGCACTCACCTTGTAACCGGCACGAGGTTTTTGACTATAACTCTGCCGCATTTAGATATCTGTTCACATATATTACTCAGTTCTTCTTTGTTCAACTCTCTGCGTGGGTCTGTAATCTGAAAATACACACGCTGTATAAAGAAAAAAATATATCACACGATATCATGTAAAATGAACACACTCTATAATGAAAATAAACACTGAACACTATTATGACAAAATAATCACACTGTATGTGGTGGCCTGTTGGTAAACGAACCAGACGCGGCTGCCAACGTGTTCACGGTGGTCGCGGGTTCGAATCCCAGGGCACACCTCTGACTTTTCCGAGTCATGTATTGATAGTCAATCACCACGCACTAAAACGGTGAAGGAAAACATCGTGAGGAAACTTGCATCCTAGTAATGGGAATTTTTGCTATATCAAATTAACATAGCCATATTGTTATTTTTGAAGCCTTAGCATGCTCTATATTTCTGCTAATTGCTCAACAGAATTTGTAAACAAAAAACCGAACATATATTATAACTATTTATCACATCTAATATCACATACATAAAATTGCGTTCTCAGTATCTTGTTTAAATTGATTCGTAAAAGAATTCACTTCTTCATACATTAAACGGGATCGCTCAAAAATATTTATAACCGATCCGCTAAGCAAATCGCAAAATTTACATTTTGTACAACTTGTGAAATGTTATTAGCGAATTCACTTGCTATTTATGATTGCTATTGCTATTTATTTCAACACTACTGAATATCATAACAATTTGTAATAAAACTATGTTATGTAAAGTCCCCCTGGCACTAGGCCAGCATGGTGCACATGGCCTAACCCCTCTCAAACGTATTGTCGTCTGTGTAGGCCTGTGCCCTACAGTAGACCGTATAATTGTAGATATTGTTTGTACCTCTACAGCGAACGGTCGGCCGTCTCCGAGACAGCGGACGTCGACATCCTCCCTGCCAGCAGACATGAACTTCATGCGGTACTCAGTTTCTTCCTGAGTGAAACTGCAACAAACAGTACCATAATTTAACTAGAGACAGCGTCCGTGGCGCAGGTGGTTAGACGTTGCCTGTGAAAAGAGAGGCCGCGGGTTCGATCCCCACACCGAGAGAAATGTTTCTAAATATTTCTATCGGGTCTGGGAGTTTGTGAGAGCGAAAAGTCTCTCGTAGTTCGTGATACCTACGACACAAGACTCCATCTTAGTGTGGGGTCAGGACGGTGTATGTGACTGTTGGGTGTTATTTACTTAACATCTTGTGTCTCAGGATGACGAGCGCAGTGGAATGCCAAGTATTGCTTTGCAAGGTGTTTGGTTTTTCTACTGTTCATAAGTGGTATCGCTTACCATTAGGCGGACGGCATGCTCGTCTCGCCATTCACTGCAACAAAAAAAAAACTATGGGATGGATTTAAATAACCAGGAAAAAAGTAACATACATAATATAACTTAGAATACAATGTGTATTGGATAATAATTTCATATTAGATATAAATTAAGGGTAGTTAAATTGTAACAGTCACAGAGCGGTGACTAATACCTCTGTCCGCCCCGTGAAAAGCCGCCCACGAAAGCTGTAAAGTAACCGAAACGTCGGGAAGTCAAAAATGTAAAAATTAAACCAAATCCGCGATAAAATCCGTAAATATTAGTTATATTTCAATATTAGATGAATTTAATACATACCCGTACGCCTTGGCAATAGGTTCAAATATAATCTCTTGGACTGATGTTTCCATCATACGTTCTCCGTTCACGACCCATGGTGTTTGTGGTAGCTCTCTGCTCAGCTTTATATATCTGAAATGTAAATAATATGTATTCAATACGCTTTTGGGCATTAATAATAAACTGAGATGAGCGAGAGATTAACTTTAAGGTTTTAGAATTAAACACTGATGTACTTTCGTCTAACATGACAATCGTGCTATTGCAAATCAATCATTTTAAGAGTAAAATGAATGAAAAAGTTAAACATTATACTATTGTTAACACTCATTCGCTCACTAGTTCATTCCTTCATTCACTCACTCACATGCTCAATAATTCAATTACTCAACTGATCAATCATTTACTCACTCACTCACTCATTCATTCACAGATTATAATACCCGCAATAAAATAAAATCACCTACCTTCCTCCCAAGTAAGCCGGTGTATGCACACAAACGACGCTGACACATTTAGCGGCGCTGTCGACAGCCGGCATGTCGCGCCACCCCTCAGCCGCTGCCAGCGCTTCGTAGCTCACGTTCTCTAACGCTTGTTCTACAGAGCGTCTAGTGAACTCCACTGTAAAGCGCTTTACTTGCTTGCGACGCGATTCGAAATGAGCCGGAGAGAGGGTTTTTAGGATTTCTAACTCCTGGAAAGAAGTTAATTCTTTTGTGATTAATAGTAAAATAAATAAATCAAATATATGAAAAATATTTAGTGTATAATTTACATTAGGTTTTTTTGTGGTTAATAGTAAAGTATAGAAATAAAATATATGTGGAAAATATGTTGTGTAATATATATTTAATGACATGAAAGGTCAGATGCTTATATTAATAATTTTAACCACCATTATTTATACATTGTCAATTTCAATTGTGCTTATTCTTAAAATGTATCTGAAGCTTTCATGTTGTCAGGGCGCTACGAAAGACACTATATTATTATATTTATTTTATTTATTATATTATATACTAGCGCTCCGGCCTGGCACCGCCCGGGTGCACATGTCCTTTTCAAAATAGCAGCCAAAATGTTCAGTTATGACGAAATATTTTTTTTATCATTTGAAAAAAAATGTATCCTGTGTTACTTGCAATATCTCCAAGAATATGTGTACAAAGTTTCATGATGATGGGTTAGGTAGTTTGTGCGTGAAAGCGTAACAAACAAACTTACATTCACATTTATAATAATAAGTATAATAGTGTAGTATGATTCAATATGTCTACATATCTATACATATAAATAAAATTGAAGTGTCTGTAAAGTGAAAACTAAAAAAAAATGCCCAACTACATATCGTTACCTAGAACGAATATACACGATACCTAGAACGAAAATGACCTTAGATTTTTTTTTGTCTGTCAGTCAGTTTATTCCGGTTAATCTCTGAAATGGCTGGACCGATTTTGATGGGACTTTTACTGTCAGGTAGCTGATATAATAAGGAGTAACTTAGGCTACATTTGTTTTAGAAAAATTCTTTTATTTTAGAAAAATAAAGTTTATGTTAAATTCCACTGTGTTTCACTGGTGGTAGGTCTCTCATATGTGAGAGGCCATCTGGGTAGGTACCACCGCAATGTCTATTTCTCCCGTGAAACAACACTGCTTAAATGCACTGTTGTGTTTCGGATTGAAGGACATTGTAGCCAGAGCAACTACTGGACATATTGAGACTTAACATCTTATGTCTCAGGATGGCGAGCGCAGTGGAATATTGCTACTGTTCATGAGCGGTCGTATCGCTTACCATCAGGCGAACGGCTTGCTCGTCTCGCCATTCAATGCAATAAAAAAAAAAAAAAAAAAAAAAATTCCACGCGGACGAAATCGCGGGTACAGCTAGTTGAATATATAAATGTCGGTAAAACAATCATTACAATTTTACTAAAAAGACGAAGAGGTGCACGAAATCCTGCATTAGTATGATAAGGAGTAACAGTAACAGGCCTTGTATGAAGGTCGGATCCAGCTTTAAGAGGGGGGTTTATGCTATTCTTGTCAGCACTCTGGGTCCGATTTCATTACTCGAATTCATAATAATGATATTTTAAAGTTTGTTACAGCCGTGATTTGTAAACACACATACTATTTTACAATATTTTTCCACATGCAAAGAATTAATTGTGCTTATAAATTTTATCAACAAAATAATAGATAGATTTTGTCAATCTGGAGCCAGCCCAGAGGGGCATGACCCCCATGACCTCCCGCTGGATCCGCCGTTGGTTATAATATATGTTCAGTTTTTGACGTGACAACGTCTTAAATTAGGTTGCGGCTGGGAGTCACTTATGAAAAAGTGTAACGCCCGGTAACGTAACGGTGCGCGCGCAGCACTAGAGAATTATTTTTCAGTTTCACCCACTTTTTCCAAAATTGTCCATAGCCCCCCCCCTGCCTTCCCCCACCCTTATTCCGAAATAGTGCCTATTAGCCTCCCCACGAAACCTACCCCCCCCCCTCCCCTACCCCCACCCCGAAAATTTACCTCACCCCCCCCAATCCTATCTCGGCCAACATAGGTCGTAGACCCACCGAGTTGGTATCCTCGGAACCGTCTTGGTGAGGGCTACAAATTGACCCCGCCAGAAATCCCAAATTACGCAAAAAATTACCCCCCCAAAAAAAAAATATTTTACCTCCAAAAATTAATTAAAGTTAGCCTCCCCACGAAACCTTCCTCCCCCCGCCCTCCCTTACCCCCACCCCGAAAATTTACCTCACCCCCCCCCCAATCCTATCTCGGCCAATATAGATCGTAGACCCACCGAGTTTGGTATCTTTGGAACCGGCTCGGTGAGCTCTACAGATTGGCCCCAACCAAATCCCCAAATTCCTCCCTCTCTCCCCTAAAATATTTGTCCAGGCATAACTCCGTCATTTCTTAAAGTAAACCCCCCGTGTTTGGAGTCCGAGGAATCGTCTTGACGAGCTCGACAATCGAGAGCAGGCAAAATACGATTTTTCTTATTGACGTGACAACGTCTTAAATTAGGTTGCGGCTGGGAGTCACTTATGAAAAAGTGTAACGCCCGGTAACGTAACGGTGCGCGCGCAGCACTAGAGAATTAGGCGCATTGAATCGGCGCATGCTTGTGTCTCTGTCTTTGTCTTTCTCGAACGTTCTTGGCGTTGGAAAAACAAGAAAGCGTCACAATACAAGTTCACACGTGTGGTTAAAGTATCGTCAGCTGTGTCTGTAGTGAAAATATGGAGTGCTTAGATTCGTCATTACATGTTCAATGTTTTAGTAAACAAAATATATTTCTATAGTTAAAATTTGTGCAATTCTTATTTTCATTCAATTCCTTGTTCCTATTGTGCAATTTAATTATATTCATATCAATAAATATTCTACCGAGAAAAAGACGTTGTCACGTAAAATCTTCGCCCGTAAAACCGACTTTATTTTGTTTAATCCTGTGGGAGACAATAGCAATAGCCGAAACATATAGCATGCTAAGGCATAAAAAATAGCAAGTTAGTGATGCTAATTTAAAATAGCAATAATTGCCATAACTAGCCGACCCTCCTGGCATTATCCCTGGAATGTACAGCATACCTGCAGATCCTGAGGGTACTCCATGTTGAGTGTGACGAGCAGCGGCGCCACAGACCCCGAGTCCAGCGTCATGGACACGTGAGGCGCCAACTTGGCAGCGAACGACCACTTCCAAGCCTCTTTCAGTGCTGTCAGACAATCTGCAATGTGACCCAATTTATTTTTATTTATTCGGGTAACAGTACAATATAACATAGAATTAACAACAACTAGAAATACATAATCCACAACATTTTCCACATATAATAATATGTTTATTAAATAAACATGGGGTACATGGTACTCAAGGTAGACTGGTGGAGAATTCCTCTGGCATTAAGTCCGCCTATGTAAAATATATTTGTATATGAAGTTAAATAAAATAAAATAAAAATAAAAATACGAATTATTGCAAGATTTCTATACTAATATAAAGAGGGATAATTTTAATGGTGGTGAGTCTCTCATATGTGAGAGGCCGCCTGGGTAGGTTTTTTCTTATTGCAATGAATGGCGAGACGAGCATGCCCTTTACCAACAAACTTTAGCAAACCAAACAATACCTTGAATTACACAGCATTGCTTGGCATTCCACTGCGCTCTCCATTCTAACATGAGATGTAAAGTCTCAATGTGTCCAGTAAATACTCTGGCTACACTGTCCTTCAATCCTAAACACAACAGTGCATTTAAACTGCTGTTTGGCCAAGTAGTCATGACTGATGACTAGTCATGAGAAATATGTAGTTAAGTTTAATTGTTAATTTCTATTCTTACTTGGATCATATTCTTTAAATGTGTCAGCTAGCCTCAATGTGATCGCTTTCTCTCTGAGTAATGCGGATATCGGTGAAGACAAACCGCAGGCAAATGTTTTGCACTCGTAACTGAAAATAAAAAAGATTTTACCTTAAAGTAGATGAATTTTACGATTAAACAAATAGCAACAAATTGTAATAAAGCTATCATTTACGGCTCAGTGACCCCAAAAACTATGAAGATGGTTAAATTGCGACTATCAATTAGAACATGGACCAATCTCATCACGAAAAACGTATAAAAATTACCTGTATTTGGTAGATTTTTTATTACTGACTCAATAATTTTAAATTTGAACCATTAGTACCATAGATTAGAGATAACAAGCAAACAAACTCTTCAGTTATATTAGTATATAGATATTGTCTTCAGCTATAAGAAAATATGCCGCTGGATGTATTTGGATTCGAGGAGGCCTGTGTCCAGCAGTGAATAAACAACATAAATATATAACAAAGATCGAGTCTTGAGTAGTGGGTATCAGGAACTTCGAGAGACTATTCGGTCTCTTACAAACACCCAGACCCAAAAGAAATATTTGTGGACCGCACAAACGTTTCTCTTGGTGCTGGGATCCAACCCGCGGCTTCTCATTTCACAGGCGGCGTTTAACCATCTGTGCCACGGAGGCTGTCAGAATATCATAATGATAATGGATTATGATAGGCTGATGATGATGCATGCTTTATAAACTCATTTGCAAAAAAAACGGGCACCTAAGCAATGAACCATATCAGATGTTACTATTGGTTTGTTTGATAATTATAGGTAGTTTTACTTTCACAATTTTGTAAATTAATAAGCAAATAATCGTTTTCGTCAGTATTATCATAAAATTTTGATAAAATTTATGGGTTTTAATGCTAAAGTTCACTAGTAGTGTATGCTCGCTAGTATATGCTCGTGAAGTAAAAGTTAACAAAGATTTTTGTTTGTTTTTTCTTTAATAAAGTAAAAGCAGATAAATGTTTAGTATCGAGTGTGACCCCCTCTAGCTGAAATCACAGCTTGAATTCGTCTGGGTATGCTAGCGAGGATATCCCGGATACTTGCTTGCGGAATACGTTCCCACTCCGCGGTAATCACATTCTTCAGCTCTCTGATGGTCTGCGGAGCCGGTTGTACTGATCTCATGCGTCGTTTCAGAACGTTCCAGACATGCTCTATAGGATTGGGGTCGGGACTTCGAGCTGGCCAATCCAAACGACGAATGCCGACCTCTTGCACATACGCTTCCACATCGCCAGACGGGTGGGCGCGAGCGTTGACGTCCATAAAAATTAAGTCTTCGCCTAAAGCGGCCAATGCGGGTTGTGCATGAGGAATTAGAACTTCCGTTATGTATCGATGTCCAGTCAGTGAGCCGTTTTCAATGAAGACTAACTCTGTACGATCCATTGAATTTATTCCTGCCCAAAACATAACAGAGTCCCCACATAAGGTGTGATTTCTTCAAAACAAGTCTCTGCAAAGCGTTCTCCTCGACTTCGTAGCTCTCGCCGACGTCGATCTTCACCGAACAGAGATATCCTGGCTTCATCGGAGAACAATACCCTATTCCAGTCTTCTTGAGTCCATGACTCACAATTTCGAGCAAACCTAAGCCTGGCAACTCTGTGCTCACGGAGTAACTTAGGGCCGCGGGCCGGGCGATGACTGCGTATATTGGCCGCGAGAAGCCTCCTCCTGACCGTCCATAGACTAATATGCACATTTCTTACTTCTTCGAGGTTGTTCTTAAGGTCCACATACGAAGACCTGCGATTTCTCAATGCGCGATTCACAAGAAAACGATCAGGCCTTCTCTCGACGGAACCGGTGTCTTGATACCTCTGCCAGGTCCTTTGAACCGTCGAGCGACTCACACTTAGCCTCTGAGCCACAAAGCATTGGCTGCAACCCTCTTCGAGCAGCGCAATAATTTTGGTAGCTTTTACCACTTTCTCTAACATTATTGAGACAGCTAAACAGCAATAAATGAAGCTTTGACAATTAAGAATATGAAAAAATTCATAAAAATTAACTAAAATTTATGAAAACCGATATTATCTTTTGGAACTTCGCACCAAAAATGTAGGTAGAAAGTAGTAGTAGTGGTTTTCTGTAAAAACGAGCATCAAACGAAAATTTGAATTTAGAACATACTGTTTTAAACACCATGGCATTTTTAAAACCGGCCAGTAACATGTACAAATGATTACAATCATTTGGTACTGTATTTTTTTAAAGAGGAATTAAAATCAAAACCGCCCGTTTTTTTTGCAAATAAGTGTACAAGTCAATATGGAGATCCTTAGGAGATACATAAGTTCAGCAGTCGACTTCCTATACCACAAAAGAGAGAGATGGATAAACAACTGAAATCTCACCGTTTCTCCTCCAATACATTCTTCACCATGTCCATGCTCTCTTTCCAGAAGTGTTCTTGCAAGATGCCCAGGCAGCTGACGCATACAGCCACCTTACTCTTCTTGCATGCTGGCTCACCAGTATCTATAGTATTGGAGCTACCGTTGGTCGCTGGTTGTGCATCTGAAGAGTCGGTCTTTGTGGCATCTTTGGAATCTGGGTGTAGGAGCTGTTGAAGAATTTATGTTTGTTACATGGGTAATAAGTAATGTTATGGTTTTCTTAGTGGCAAATAATAAATTAAATATTTGATGTACAGGGTGATATAGACATAGAATTTAAGTTAAACCACATTGTTCAAAACACCACAGGTAACATTGTACCATGTTTGAAAATAAAACCCTGGTAGTTTTGTCAAAATTCACAGTCTTAGTTTTCAAAGCATTAAATCGGCTGGTATAGTTATGAGTCTTTTTAAGGCTCAATTAAGTTATTGAACTGAACTGCAATTAACTTAAGAGACAAAATACTTATAGCTATACAGCATGGCCAAAGATAGTGAAAAGTAAAATCACTATTTTTGACAATAAAAATCTGTTCAACCTGGGTGGTGGATGGTGAGAAACATGTGGGTCAAATTAAATGCCATATTAAAATATCACCCTGTATACATTGGCATAAGAATGTTACAGAAGTTCTCAAATCATGCATGGGCTGACACTTGAGAAACCAGTTAAAATATGTATATGTATACATTAACTAGCGTTGGGTCCGGCTCCGCCCGGGTGCATACATGTTTTAAAATGGCGGTCAAAATGTTTGATTCTGACTATCAGTTTAGAATATCGACCAATCGGACCACGAAAAACGAACAAAATTTTCTCGTATTTGCTAGAAATACCACTACTGCTTTCCTCCTATAGGTCATAGCGTGATGATATATAGCCTATAGCCTTCCTCGATAAATGGACTACCCAACACTGAAAGAATCATTCAAATCGGACCAGTAGTTCTAGAGATTAGCGCGTTCAAACAAACAAACACTGCAGCTTTATAATATTAGTATAGATTGTGAGTGTGAGTGTGAAACCATGACAAATGTTTTTTTTTTTTTATTAAATAAAAGAATTTTATACAAAATGAGATTGTGCCATGAGATTAAGTTTTAGTATGATCCTCCATTAGGTACGCCTAGATTTAGAGTGTGTGTAGATAAAACATGTCATATGGCATGTTAGCAGGACTGGAAAATTGATATGAACTGCCCAGCTGTTGGTTGAAGTCCCAAGACACACTGACTAATCCTGACTATGAAGAATTGTTTATACTCTCTTATAATACACAACCAAGATTTTCTCTTTAATTTATATTGAGCTTTTATTTTAAAATATTTGAGGTTATGTTTTTGTTTATAAATAATACGTAGCTAAACTAAATATTTATGAATGAAAAGTGTTGACTAAGATATTTAATAAACAAATATCTAAACTTTAGGCCGAGAGTATCTATTAGAATAATGTTGACTTACTTTAGAAATCGATTCCGATGCATTTTCGTAAGCCGTTGAGTTTTTATTGCCGGTGTAACGAAGGCAGCAAGCGTTACAGCATCCTAGTTCTTGACATAATTTTATAATATCACTTTTATTTATTTCTGTACTCATATTTGTTATTTAAATACACGTCTTTGCTTTAGAACCTTGAAATTAATGAAATAAACAAATGATCAGATGCACAGACCCATTTGCACAGACCATAGATTTAGTATAAAACAGATCGGCAATGTGAAAGAGATAGAATAATTTAACTCATATGTTAAAGCGAGATGCATGATGCGACCATACGTTTACACAGAAGTAGCCTGCAGTGACCCAGAGTCGAAATATGTTAAACTAAGCGAGCAACAAAATTCGCTTATTTTCATAATTTATATAAATTTACAGTACTTGGTTATATTTATTAAACGTAGTTTATTATAGTGCATTGTGCAGTGCCAAGGTGTGGTTCATGCAGGCGTAAAAATCCGAAATAATTAAAGTTTTCACAGGTACCGGCCACTGTTGCACAATACTATTTTGTGACGATATTATAGAATTAAATGGAAATCTGTGTATACATATCTATAGAAAAGAATATAGTATTTCATATATAAATACGCTGAAAGCATCCATTAAGTATAAAAAATTATATCAAATACGTGAATTTACAATAATTTCAACCAAAAGTTGCTAGGGATTGATTGACAGGTTCGATCAATAAAAGGTTGTCGATAAAATAGTCGATGACAACACATGTTTCCCTACATTTTTATGGAGCTATAGTATGTTGTGATAGTGTGCATTCTTCTTCTTCTTCTACCTGGCGCTATCCCGACCATATTTCCGCGGCCATTATTATCGTATTCATTCTACAATATTAGTCATTACTTTACTTTTTCTCCTTTTTTTATATTTGTGGAATAGTTAATATAACACTTCATGTGTGTGATTAATGAATTAAGAACCTGTTTCAGTCTCTGTCAAGAGGCTGTCAATTTAAATAAATAATAAATAAATAACACCCAACAGTCACATACATAGTCCTGACCCCACGCTAAGATCGAGTCTTGTGTCGTGGGTATCAGGAACTACGAGAGACTTTTCGGTCTCACAAACACCCAGACCCGGAAGAAATATTTGTGGGCCGCACAAACATTTCTCTCGGTGCGGGGATCGAACCCGCGGCCTCTCGTTTCACAGGCGGCGTCTAACCAACGGCGCCACGGAGGCTGTGTAATTTATAATAGTAAAACAAGAACATATTCGATATTATTATAAAATATGCGATACTTCTATGCACAGTATGATCGTCCACACCTTGAAGCAACATTATTCATTTATCACAACATTAGGTATAGGTTTAAAATGTATAATTCTCTTAGGAAAAACATTAGTTTAGGTGACGTGATCGAGAAAAGCTTCATAGTTTATTAAACTGTCTCTTTCTTTAGCCACAGGAATGCGACTAATGAACATAGGCCTTCCACAAGAATGTCTACATCAGTTTGTTGTAAGCTGGCTGCATCCAACGACTTCCTACAAGTTCCTCCGCACACCTCCAACGCGGCCTAGCAGGCGTCCAACCCAATGTGTTACAAGTCAATTAATTGACTTAAATAAGCATATTTTTTTTACTCTAGTATACATATAGTAAAGATGTGTTTCTTAGACTTACGCGAATGTTACTCATTGAAAAAAAGTAATAATCACGGATTTTGTTGCAGACTGAGTCCACCCTGTGACTACGAAAGCTGTAAAGCAATCGAAACTTCGCGACGGGAAATTAAAAATGAAAAAAATAAACCGAAAACGCTAAAACTTTGTAAATTATAGTTTTATTTTAATAAAAGTGTTTTTTGTTCTCAATTTAATTAGTATATGTACTATGTATACATCACAATGAAAAAAATAATTTTGTTCAGGTGAACATAAAGACCCATACAAAACATCTTAAACAAAAATTTTTCAAATAATATGACAATTTCTCTTTATTTATTTGTGTATTTATCAATCTGTATTGAAATAAACACACCAATAAGTTTCTGTTAATATATAATAAAATGGTCATATATCCATAACATTTTATTTCACAACTACAGGCCGACAGCTATATCGATATCGATATGATAGTATCGAAAGTGCATGGTACACCACTATATGTCAAGCACACATGTAAACTTCACGCACACAATCGTAAATCAGTTTTGGTCGCGCTCCAGAATGACACATTGCCGATCTATGTTCTATACTACATCTATGTAGAGAGATTCACGCTGTAACCGCACATGAGACATCAATAGCTATATCTAGCAACACAAGAAAATAAGCGCCATATTGTGGCCTTGATTTAAAATAGACCCTATTTCAATCACATTAGGTTGCTTTATTGCTTGAACGACGTCGCTTTGTCTGGCGAAATTTCTTTTTTCGCCCAACAACTAAACGCGGCACGTCACATGAAATAGAACATTATTTTGCATCTCATTCTGACATAAAGAAATTCGTATCGGTGTGTCTCATTTTTGCGATGTACAGTACATTTCGGCTCTCTCTAGAGGTAATTACTCTAAGTCTATGGCACAGACCACGCACAGACCAAGAAGAGATGTCAAATCTAGACTCTGACAATAAATCCGTTTCACGTAGTAAATCTTATAATTATTATTTAACATGTTCCTTTGAATTAAACTTATGATCCAAACCTATACTAAAATACATCTATATGTAAAATTGGCTCATTCATATTAATTTTGTTCTTAAAATGCGGTTAAAACTTTTCAACTTTCATTTTCAGTGATGTGATTTCGTGCGTGTGTGAAGTTATACAAAGTGTACAAGACAACGGCGCACCTGTCAATAAACATTATAGTATATGGTGAAGGCATCTTAATTAAGACGGATTTGCATGGTGCTAGCGAATATTAAGAAAGATGCCGAGAAAAAAAAAACTAACGTTACATATGCTACCCCTTAACAAATTACGCTAAAGTGATTGAACCTTACAACTGAACGGTAGACACTCAACAATAAATAAGCAGAGCTCATTATTTACTTATAAGTCGTGCGATTGTTTACATAACGCTCAGGGTACATAAAAAAGATATTAAATTAATACTGTCAATAGTCACATACATGGCTACTAACCCCACACTAAGATACAAATCTTGTGTCGCGGGTATTACAAAAATAATTATGGTTCACGGAAATTATTTGTCTCGGGACAGAAACCGAACCCGCGGTCTCTCATTTCACAGGCAGTTCTTACCAACTGCGCCACGGAGGCCGTCGCTGACTCATATGGGCTGGTTAGTTGTCATTAATGACTACTAAAATAGTTAACTGACCTTGTAATGTAAACCGTAATGACCTTGATAGGCAAGGCTGGAAGCGCAGGATCCGCCAAAACCCGCACGAAAACACTGTCTCAGTTTGGTAGCACAAATCACTTTTTCTTTTACATTTCACATAACACAAGTTACATCAAAAGCTATCAAATTGGGTAATGTTCAAAGCATAGTGAAATTAATAAAATTTACTCAAAATAACTGAAAACGAATTTACAATAATATGCACACGAATAATACATGCACACGCGATCGCAATCCGAATTCAATTAATAAAAATAAATTATTATTTTGATTTTTGAAAGATAAAGGCCTGTTCACATTAGATACAAAGCTTTCCTATTTGAGTTCATAATAATTCATCTGAACAATTAGTATTAGTACTGTATCAGCCCATATACGTGCCACTGCATGGCACGGGGTCTCCAGTGCAGTAAATTAGTAGTTAGTGTTTATTGATTTCACTAATTTTATCTCACAGAAGTCTCTATGCAAATTCTATGCTATAATGGTAGACGACATTTCTCTAGGTATAAGAATTTAGAAGAAATTTTATCACTTTAAAGTAACATTATTTTCAAAACACATTGAAGTAATGTTAAATACAATAATAAGCAAAGTAAATAGGCAATTTGTAACTGACTGGATCGGTTGATGATATATTTAAATAATATTATAAGCTCTTGAGCAAGTAAGGACCATTCTATCAGTCCAATAAGATCTTTTTTTTAACATAACTTTTATATCGGAGTAGGTACTTAATCAAATTATGTTATATCAAGTGTGTAGTGTGAACACACCTCAAGATGTCGGGCTTCTTTTGCAAAATGCTAAAAGTTACCGACAAAGAAATTGCCGCCTTTCGGCTCGCACTCACAAACGGCGGCGGCAACCTCAAAGGAAGAATAATCGAGCCGCGTTGGATCCGACGAAGTACACTATGACCGGCGGCTTCCTTTGACTAATAGGGCCGAATTGGGCCATCATTTTAAAAATCTTATTTTTTATTAATCAGTGTCATCAGATTATTTTTTCAATGAATATTAATTATTTAGAAAATTGAAATGTTATGTAGGTATTACCAAAACTTTTCTAATTATAATTAAATTCGCAATCTTACATGATTTAAGCGATGACCAGTGTGATTTCTTGGTATCTTTCAGTTTGGATTTATGACACTAAGGAAAATAATGACAAACAAAATAGTCAATCCATACACGATGCAACTGCACCTAAAGTTAATATGTTGTTAATTTATTGACGCTTAAATCTAAGTACGTCCCTGTTTAACTGATTGATTTATTTGAAATGAAACAAAAAATATCCTTTTTTGAAGTTAGAGAAGGATAATTTATACAGCTAAGAGTTCATGACCTTACCCATGTGTAAACAACGGTTAAAGCGAAGTCTAAGATAGTTTTGATGCTGTTAAAAATGGTTTTCGTGGTATATTTCGTTAACCGTTCAATTAACGACGAAATGAAAAAATACGTATGTGTTTAAATCTTGTTCTTCATCCATTCCAACTAGTTTTATGCGAAAAAGTGGTGATTAAACTTAAAACTTTAAACGGTCATAACTTCAAAACGGATAGGTATTTTCCAAATATTATTTTTTATTATGATATTAATATTATGCCCTTGTAATCAACTGAGCAAGTGCGCCATTTATTTGCGCTCCCTGTATAATATATGCTGCCATACATAGTAATTGAATATTATAATTTAATTTCCATACTTTTGTAAATCCTTATATTATAATAATTGTATATTAATATAATCGTTTCATTGCATAACTTTATAAACAATTACACATCAAATTATTATGTTCCCAAAATAGCGTAAAACGTAATGGGTTTCTTATGGTTACCATTTAAAAAAATGAATCAGCTGATGTAGAATATTGAAAATTAATAGAAAATAACAACGATTTTTAAATACGTAATTACGGTCGTTTAATTAATTATTCTACTTTAACTTCGAAACAATGTACCAATTAAATAAAACTTTTTTTAATTTTATGTGCGTAATGTCTTCAAATGTAAATAAAAATTGTTGCCATAGTATCTAAATAGGCCCGAATGTGTCAAAGTCAAATGTCCTTATTTTTATGTAATTCAAAATAAATTATTGTATTTAATTTACCAAAAAAATACTTATTTAATTCTTTTTCGGTGCTCTAGTTACAAATTATACACCAATATGGGCACAGTGCACGCGAAGGTAATTTTATAAATTAATATGAATAGGTTAGACATTACGAAAAATCAATTGGAATTGATAACATTAAAACCATGCAATAATACTTTTAATACGAGGAATTTAATATCAAGTGTAATTCAACGAAGTTGATAGTTTTTATTTATGTACTCTTAGTTTTTTCAACGTTTTAACAGCAAGTTTTTAAATCCGTAATTCTGTGTGTAATCTAAACGATCAAATCGTCAAAATCAAACTATACTTCATCACTAAATCAAATACAGCGCGGATCCAAACATACCAGTTAAATATCATTATTTTTTATGGCAATGAATAGTGAGACAAGCATGCTATTTGCCTGATATTAAGTGATACAACAGCTCATGGACAGTAGAAAACCAAACAACACCATGAATCCCAAAGCAATGCTTGGCATTTCACTGCGCTCGACATCTTGAAACATCAGATGCTAAGTTTATATGTCCAGTTGTGTACTTTTCTGTTATTGGTTATTCTTTAAACATTCAAACTTCACTGGTAGGTCTCTTATGTGAGAGGCGGCCTGGTTATGTACCACTGCAATGACTATTTCTCCTGCCAATTGAAGGACATTATAGCTAGAGTAACTGATGGATTGAGACTTAATATCCTATGTCTCAGGATGGGGCAACGCCAAGCTTGACTTTGTAATTCAGTGTTGTTTAGTTTTGCCACTATTCATGAGTGGTTGTTACACTTACCATCAGACGAACAATGCTCATCTTGCCATTAATTGCAATTAAAAAATCCATAATTTTCAAAGCTTCATCATCATCATCATTAGCCTATTCGCGTCCACTCCTGGACATAGGCCTCTCCTATGGCACGCCACTGGGCTCGATCTTCAGCCCAACGTCTCCAACTGCTACCAGCCATTTTTCGGATATCATCACTCCACCTCATTGAAGGGCGTCCTACACTACGCTTGCCGAGGCGCAGTCTCCACTCGAGAACACGTCTACCCCAACGGTTGTCGGTTTTCCGACAAATGTGACCAGCCCACAAAACAAAAAAAGCTTCAAAGCTTCGCTCTCATGGAATCTTCACATTCACACACATAAATCCTTGTTATTTTGATGTTTGCAGGCCGACCAGGGCAACATCGGCGAGGTGGGGGGAGGTATATTTGAGTTTGAGGAGCCAATTGAATTGGAAGATGAACCAATACCCAAGCCCACTATCAAACTAGACGGTGTCAGGGTATGTATGTAACTGTATAGTTTATTTAATGTAATATGAATGTTATAATTCTCTTTATTTTGCATATTTCATTTTTTACACTTCTAAATGTACATTTAAAAATATTCAATCTAGTTTTAGTGACATATTTATTTTTTCTATTTTTTTTTGTATTTTTCTCCTATCTTCATATTTGGATAGTTAACACATTGTTTTTTCTAAAATAATAGTGTACACTGTTTTATTTTGGAGTATGCTATGGTATGCAAAGTTTTAAATTAGTACAAATTGTAAAATGATATTTTAGTTATTAAATGAAATAGTTAATTCAATAAAAAGTTAATTGATTTTAGCTCTCTGATCTACAAAAACCAACATTGACATCTTTTGAATTAAAAAAATGTAAAAACCAAACCAAATCTGCCATAAAATCCGTAAATAATAGTCTTATTCCAATGTGTTATTACATTTGCGTCAATCTAAGTAACCATTATTTGAGTGAACTTGCAAAACTTTTTTTTGGTTATTTGTTATGTGTAGTTTAATTTAATTATTTATTTTATTTTATTTTATACCAAGTTGTTGTTATTATAGTTGTACTTTTTTTTTGTAAAGATTTTTGTTAGGTCCCGCTAGTTCGAATTAGGTATATACCTGTAATGACTGTTTGTGTGTGTGTTAAATAAATAAATGTATATTTATGTAAGTATTGTATTATTTGTCAGGCCCGCGTGGACCGCGTGCACGTAGACGGACTGAATCGAACAAAAGACGACATAATCCGAAGCACCGTGGACGACTTGTTCCAAGCGACAGACTTCGAGGATGTCATACTCAGGGCGCATCGAGTGAGTATATTTACTGGTGGTAGGTCTCTCATACGTGAGAGGCCATCTGGGTACGTACCACCGCAATGTCTATTTCTCCCACCGAACAGCAGTGTAAATGCACTGTTGTGTTTCGGATTGAATGACATTGTAGCCAGAGTAACTACTGGACATATTGTGACTCATCATATGTCTCAGGATGGCGAGCGCAGTGGAATTTACTACTGTTTATGAGCGGTCGCATCGCTTTCCATCAGGGGAACGGCATGCTCGTCTCGCCATTCACTGCAATAAATATATATATATACCTAGAATTTATCCTTGTTAATTCCAGGTTCGTCGCGCCCTGGACTCGATGGGATGTTTCCGGGACATCGGCGTGTTCATCGACGTGTCTTCAGGCCCGGGATCCACTCCTGAAGGACTCGAGGTAAATGAAATTAAATGAAAATATTTATTGAATCCATAAAATGTCATACACTATTTAGATTCAGTCATTTTTTTTCCACTACCACCCAGTTCACAAGGCTGTTTTCGCCAGAGAAGAACGGGCAAGAAACTCTAGCGTTGCTCTTTTCAAAATAAATTTACAATACAGTGATCATACAGGAGTTGAAATTCAGAGCAGTTTATAAATTATTATTTATAATAATAATTATATTGTACGGCTGAGTTAAGTGTGGTCGCTCTGACCGCGGAATCGGTATACACTGTTCAGCAAAAGCAATGAAAGGCAATACAAAAATTAAAAAAGAAAAACAAAGTAATTAATATTATCATTATAAGCAAATTGAGCAGACCAGTCTACACAAGCAGCACCCGTTCACGAGTATGACCCATGTGCCAGCCATCGGTCTCCTCAACCGTGTTATAGGGAAGTGACCGACCCGGCACACGATGCCGCCGCAAGCACAGACCTTTAAGCGAGCATGACGTACTCAAATTGCCTACGACTATGGTGACACAAGTGGGATAATTATTTTAATTATATTTAACAGAGTACCTACACACACATCCGGTTCGGGGACTTATATTTTTTATATTTATATTTATACTGGGTGGAATCGCTTATCGTCCGGAAAATTTATTATTGTATTGTGTATGTGAAATTAACGTTATATACGAGATTTATCATTAAAAACTACAAACTACCCCATAAACAACATCAGTACAAGATATCTCCAAAACACATATTATCTAAATCACCCTACACTTAAAAGTGCAACGACGACATGTCAATTGTCAATACTCAGGCGCGCGAGTGTATGAGTCATGCCACACAACAGCTGACTGTCGCGCAGAGACCTTGACCTTACTTTGCGCCTATTTATCGGTATTATTACTCTAAATATTACCATATGACATTTTGATTTATTTAGAATTTTAGTGTGTTAGGATCATTTAAGTAAATGCAGTTGTTGGTAAGTTGTTAAGATTTACATTATTATTTTCATAACGTACCTACTATCTTAGAAAAAGCTGCATATGTTTTTATTTAAACGTTTTAATAATGTCGAGAACAGACGACTTCGCTATCGAAGGTCACGGATTCTTGCATGATTAGGAAGTCTGAACTTACCATGATCGAGTAGCCTCGGATAAGTCGTTAAAATAGTTCTTGTGCTGGGAACTCGTGGATTCATCATTCATGATACCATTCCTACGCAAAGACTGCAGATGTTCTGTATCTGTACATCCTTCTTGCATGACCCAACTTTTTATTGGATCGAACATAACATGTCATTATTGTCACATACTCACTGTTCGTGTAATCACTCATTTTGACCGCAAGAAACTAACCAATAACCAAAATAATTTCGTACAACGTCACTCGGTACCGAATTTCGCACGACTGAGGAAGTGGCAAGATCCCTGGAAGGTGTCGGCGGCGCGGGAGCGGGCGGCGCGGCGCGGCGGCACGCTTTGTACTTGCGCTTGCGGCGGCGCAGCGGTGAGGGCGGCGCGATCAAAGGATTTTATTACTTAGATTTAGAAGTTTCTACTCGAATTCATATTGTATAAAGTAGGGTAACAATAATGTGTATTTATGAAGATTTTTTTCATTTATGGCATCTTTCTCTAAACAACGTTGTTTTATGAATAACTTATTCTAAATTAGTAACTAGTAGTGGTAAATTAATTTTACACTACATAAACAAAAACATAAAAAAATTAAAATAAGTATGCCAAAGTGTTCTAAATCATGTACTTGCCATGCACAATTTTTTTCGTGACGATAAGCGATTCCACCCAGTATATACTTTATTGTACACCATAAAATAGGAAAAATAACAGATTAAATTCTTAAAACTAAAGACATGGTAACAATTGGCGGCCTTTTCGCTAGCTGCGATCTCTTCCAGGCAACCTTTGGATGGACTGGATTAATATAATAAAGATCTAATGGGGCAGTACAGAGGACGAGATAAAAGAAAATTATACTAGATGTACATGTTATATATTATGTTTTAAATATAACATACTTAAATATACCTAAATTATAAATACATACATATATATATTAATATACTATATATTAAGTAAACAGTGAAGATGACAATACACATACATATTACTCGGTCACAATATCTCTGCACCTCGCAGGAATGCGATGCCCCTCCCGCTGCTTCTTTCTCCTTCCCGCGCTCGTCCGAACACGACAGTACGGTTAGCACTTTCGTTGCCGATACGCGTCTCAATAAAGTTTTAATTTTTAAATATATTGATGTTATCACTACATAGTGTAAAACAAAGTCGCTTTCTCAGTCCCTATTTCCCCTTGTTTG
Source organism: Hyles vespertilio (assembly GCA_009982885.2). Taxonomy (NCBI): domain Eukaryota; kingdom Metazoa; phylum Arthropoda; class Insecta; order Lepidoptera; family Sphingidae; genus Hyles; species Hyles vespertilio. The sequence continues at coordinate 128,379 of CM042832.1, forward strand.
CTTAAATCTTTAAAACTACGCAACGGATTTTGATGCGGTTTTTTTTAATAGATAGAGTGATTCAATAGAAAGGTTTACATGTATAATAACATCCATTAGGTAAATAGTGGAGAAATATTGTTATTTTTGAGGTTTCTAATGTGATGTCGTTAATTATCAATATTTTTCCGCTTACATTGCAAACGCAGGCTGAACCCTACGAGATTTATCAAAATAATGTACTACATATTTGTACACATTGAAAAGGTCTACAGAAAACTCCGCGATGGTATATGTCTATCTCTTATGGATAGGATATCCCACAATAAAATTTTTGGCATTTACTTTTTCCGACAAATAATGGCTAATTTTCGAAGCGATTTTAACCAATATAGCATTAATCCTTATCCAATTAAATAGCATAAATACATTGTTGATTTAATATAGATCTATGTGGTCCTTTACAGCACCAGATTTAAATTAATATTTTCGAAGATATTACAGATTTAAAATTGCGGGACGTAGCGCTTGCGGCGGTACTGGCCGGCCGGGGCGGCGGCAGCGTGCCTATATAGGAATGTTTATATGTATAATAATAATACGTACATATTATTGTACAAAAATCTATTTGTACCCGGGCGAAGCTGGGCCGGGCCGCTAGTAAATTAATATTTTATGAAATCATGATGTACGGTTTATAAACTAAATAAGAATGAAAAAAATGTTTAACTATTTTTCTATCATTAAGTTATGTTACGTAACGTTTAACACAAACATTAATTCAATCATTACACAAAAAAAGTAATGGATTGGTATTTGGATGCTTATTTTACACTCCGTACCTGAGCGCCGACATGACGTCATCAACGCCGGGTGCACAGATATTTTGACCGAGTTAGGTATATATATATATATATATATACACATACATACATATATACAATTATGACAGGAATAAAGATTACTGTAGTGATAAGTAATGTTCCTTAACAAGTCTTTTAAAACTTGGCAGCGTCTTGGCTTGTCTAATTGACAGTGGTAATACGTTCCACAAGCGAGCAGCATGGATGGTAAAGAACTTGTCAAGAAATGATGTGCTGTGCTTGGGAATCTCTAGCGTTAAATTCTCTGTTGATCTAAGAGATCCCGCATGAGTATGACTAAGGAAATTAAAGCGGTTCTTAAGGTAATGGGGGGTGTAGGGATGGAACAAGATACCATATAAGAGTGAGAGAATTCGAGTATTTCGGCGAAAACGTATTGATAGCCACTTGAGTTTGACTCGAAATTCGGAGACATGGTCATATTTGCGAAGACCAAATATGAACCTAATGCAGACATTCTGAAGTCTCTCAAGCTTTTCAATCTGGGCTTCGGTGAGGTCAAGACAGCTAGCATCAGCATAATCAAGGAGAGGAAAAAGAAGAGATTGAACCAGTGCAATCTTCGTGGGAATCGGAAGAAGATTCCGCAATCTCCGCAAGGACCCCGCTGCAGCAAACAATTTGCAACTAACTTGTTGCAATTGGGGACCCCAAGATAAGTTTTTGTCAATGAGAATTCCCAAATTCTTGACAGTGTCACTAAATGGAATAGCGCAACCATCAAACAGAATCTGAGGTAATTGATCCATATCTAATTTTGATATCATCCTGGGGCTGCCAACAACAATGACTTGAGTCTTAGTAGGATTGACTAATAGCCCGTGAGACTTACTCCAACTGCTGATACCCACAAGATCCTTGTTGATGGTGTTAATAGCCTCCATGACTCTGTCCACAGGAGCATGATAATATATTTGTAAATCATCTGCATACAAGCGGTAGGAAGAAATTAGATTTTTTGATATAGAATTAATAAAAACAGCGAAGAGTAAGGGAGATAAAACGCCGCCCTGAGGGACGCCAGTAAGTGTGTCACACCAAGAAGACACTGAGTCTTCAACACGTATGCGCTGGCGACGACCCGTCAGGTAACTACGAAACCAATCAATTACTGTTGGAGATATGTTAATAGAGCATAGTGTAGTTAGCAAGACATCAAAGTCAACGGTGTTGAAAGCATTGCTAAAGTCTAGCAAAGCTAGAACTGTTAGCTTGCCATTCTCCATCGCAGCTCTGATGTCATCCGTGATGTGAACAAGCGCAGTAGTGGTACCATATCCATGACGAAATCCCGACTGGAAAGGATTAAGGAGATTGTTACGAGTGAGAAAGGAGCATAATTGTTGGTGGACGAGATTCTCAAGGACCTTAGAAAGGAAAGGGAGAATGGATATTCAGTGTAAGATGCGGGATTAGGTTTTTTGGGGAGAGGAATTATTTCGGCCTCCTTCCATAAAGATGGAAAGATGGAGTTGGATAAGGAAAAGTTAAGAATATGACAGAGGATGTGGAGAATTTCGTCAAGGACAGGCAAAATCATACTGCGACTAACGCAGTCATTCCCAGATGCATTGGAAGAGATCGATAATATGCTCTTTTTAACATCACAATCAGAGAATTGACTAAAGACAAATTGAGGATATTTAGGAGTTGGAATAGAAGAAAGATCATGGATTGTTTTATTTTTAGTAGCCCTATCAAATGTAGGCAAAGCAGCGAAATGTGCATTCAATGAATCTAAATTTAAAGTATGAGGAATAGAATCTGAGCGAGATTTTCCAACTCCCATAGAACGAAGAAACTTCCAAACCTTAGCTGGATCCTTATTTTCTACAGATTTGTGAACATGTCGGCGTTGAGCATTCCTACACATCTTGTTGCAGTGATTTCGGAGAGCCACATATTGGTCCCAATTTTGTGACGTAGGTCGACGCTTGAACTTAGCTTTTGCTGCGACCTTTTTCTTCATAAAGACTGATATCATCAGTGAGCCAGGGTGATGGAAGATGCTTTATTTTTATAGCACGAATGGGAGCATGTATATCATACAGCTTGATAATATTGGCAGTGAAAAGATTAACCTTTTCATCGACCGAACTCGAACTAAGTAAAGGGACCCAGTCAATGTTGCTAGCATCCCTACGAAGACTATATTATATTATGACTATACTATATTATGTTTTATAATTATAGTTTTATAGGTAATATTTCATTGCATTTTTTTTCCGTCCTACAAAAAGCCAATTACAAATGAAGCCCAGTGGGGCAACAGCGATTTCGACTCATGTCACAAAATCGTGAAAATTATTTTATTACACATTAAATATAGCCTCTTAAAACCAAATATAATGTTTTGAGAAGCAAATTGTTTTTAATAAATTAAAGAAAAATATTTTAAACTATTTCCCCATTATCACGTGACTGAAAGCGTGCTGACGTCACTACTAGGGCGGCAATATGAATAAACTCAGCTCATGTTCATAAATGCGATCTACCGATCGCTGACGTAATTATAGTCACATGACAGTTTGTAGCGTTTTAGCGGGAATTTTGAAAACCATTTTTGTTTACCTAATTTGTAATTAAAAGGAGAATGCTCATTTTACTATAAAACTTAGTATAGGTGCGAAGATTTTTAACCGACTTCAAAAAAAGGAGGAGGTTCTCAATTCGACTGTATGTTGCTTTTTTTTTTATTTTTTTTTATTTTTGTTACCTCGTTTCTCTGTACTGTGTGAACCGATTTCGATCATTCTTTCTTTGATTGAAAGCTGGTGCTTGTCGTTTGGTCCCATAAAAATATGGTGAAGATCTGATGAATATCTTCGGACCTGGAGAGGGGAACTCCTTAAAATTAAGGAGAATTGCAATGGTTCTTTTTGCATTACGTTCATTAGAAAAGTTAAGTTATAGTGAGAGAGGGAAAAAGGGGTGGGGGTGAGGGGGGTGGGTGATAAAATTAAAATACACGTAAATACTAATATCTTCGGCAGCTTTTAACCGATTTTAGTGATTTCTTTTTCATTGGAAAGAACGTATTAACAGGTTGATCTCAGGAACACAACATTAAGATCTGATTATCATGTTCGGACCTGGAGCGTAGAACTCCTCAAATTTAATAGGATTTCAACAGTTCTTTTTTTTTTTGTTTTGTATCAGCCCATATACGTCCCACTGCAGGGCACGGGCCTACTCTACAATTGTAATCGATTGAGAGTGGTTAGGCCATATAGTCCACCACGCTGGCCTAGTGCGGGTTGGCGGACTTACATACCATAGAAATTTTTATAAATCGCTATGGTATGCAGGTTTCCTCACGATGTTTTCCTTCACCGTATTAGTGCGTGGTGATTGACTGTCAATACACACATGGCTTCGAAAAGTCAGAGGTGTGCCCTGGGATTCGAACCCGCGACCACCGTGAACATGTTGGCAGTCGCGTCTAGTCCGTTTACCAACAGGCCACCACGCACTTCGCATAAAAGATACAGTTCTTTTTGCATAAAAGAATTTTCTTTTTGCATGAAAGAGTTCAGTATAAAAGCTAGGCTACAGTGGTTGAGGGAAAAAAGGGTAGGCGCGAAGGGAGGGGGGGGGGAAATAATAAACATGTGAATATTCCAATATCTTTGGCAGCTTTTAGCCGATTTTAGCGATTTCATTGTCATCGGAAAGAACATATTCCTTGTGGGGACCAAATCTTCTTCATTTAAATACCTATCAACACTAAAAAGATAAAAATAACTAAAATTTTTAATAATAAAAATAAAAACCGACTTCAAAACAAAAATCCATTAAAAACCAAAAAATAATAAAATAATAACTACCACTCCAAAGCAAAAAAATAATATTTATTTCAAGGAGCTCGTGCATGTTGATTAATTTGCTTAATGACCTGACTAGCCAACAAATCAAAATATGTATATGCGTAACATATTGAAGGCGGGTCGCCCAGTACCAAACATATAGATATTTAAATGAATATAAGGCATAGGTCCTACATGTTTGGTACTGGGCGGCCCGCCTACAATATGTTATTGTGTGTTCATCTTCTTTGTCCTGTTTTATACAAAAATATTTTTTTCTGTGATTATAGTGTCTGTCTATACAGGGTATATCAAGACTGCTACCGAAAACGAAGCCGGGTGGTAGTTTAAGCGACTTCAGACATAATGCAATAGAAAATGTTGCAATTAAAAGCGTCAATTTTTTTTTGTTTTTTTTTCCTATGGTCGTATTTGGGTGGTAAATACATTTTTTCCTAAAATAATAGATTCTACCCTTTTATTTATAAATACTCTGAGGTATAAAAGAGTTTAAATTATTATTATAGCAAAAACTATGGATTTACCACCCAAAAATGATGATATTTAAAAAATCATTAAAAATAATTGTCGTGTTTCTTTGCGAAATTTTTAGTTGGATAGTGTTTGTAGTCACTAAAACTACCACCAGGCTTCGTTTTCGGTAGCAGTCTTGATATACCCGGTATAATAAAAGCAATTCCAAAAATTACTCAACATCCCTATTTTTTACAGGCAACCTTGATATACATATAAAGACAGGAGAATGGAGGGCAGTCTAAGGACTAAATAATAATGTTTTTCTAGATATTTATCTTAATACTAGCGGCCCGGCCCGGCTTCGCCTGGGTGCAAATACAGATTCCAGTCCATATTTTATTTAAAATCAATATGACAGCCGTTGTCTAAACTGCTTATCCATTTTCAATCCCATCCTGTACCTATTCTTATGTCCCATTTTATCCACCTTATATTCTATTCTATCCCATCTCTCCAGATTCAAATCATTATTTTGCTGTGGAAATATTATAACACTGTTACTACTCCGACGACATTCATTGAAATCAATTAAAAGATACCATAGATGACCCGACCACGCTTCGCTATGGCTTAGTTATTATATGATGAATTTTATATTGAATTATTTAGCATAGCAAAAAAGCCCGACCCACCTTTGCCTGGATGCAGATATTTTTTTATTTTACTCCACACCAAATACATGTTATTTTTCGTATAAGCTCTTGTATACCTAAACATGAATTAGCTATCCTACTGTCCTGCTCAATTCCGTCCCATCCCGTCTGTTCAGTCACTTCCCGATACGTCCCGTCTTTTCTCTTCATTGACCATCCCGTCTTATACCGTGCATTTACATTTCGTCCTATCAAATGTGTCAGCTATCCCAGTCCTCTCCCCTACCTCCCACTCTATTATATCCCGTTTCTCCATATCCAAATAGTGTGCCTTATAAATTTTTGACATTAAACACTTTAGCGATTTTGATTATCCATGCAATATTCCATCCCTTATTTCACCCCCAGTATGCTGTTTTCCAAAAACATTACGCCATTACTTTTTGTTAGTAATAAAGAGATTAAATATAAATTTTCATAGAAATACACTCACACACACAATTAATGTAGTAACGGTCATTGAGTAACGGTAGTAACAATTATATATAACTGGTTTCTCAAGACACAGACAACGCCTAATTTGAGAATTCCTGCAATATTCTCCATAATTATATAAAATTGTTATTTTATTCAGTTCAGTTCAGTTTTTATTTTTATGTGTTATTTTATGAAAGATTTTTCATTTTCAAGTGACATTCTATCTTGAAAAGAAGTAAAACTTCTTACGTGTGAATATTATTTATTTGATTGTCCTATATTTATTTAGCTTCATAATATACTCTTTAGTTTACACAAATTAAATTTCTGAACGTATGCATAAATATTTGACAACCAATTTAAATGTCAACCACTTTTCATTACTGTCATTATTTTACATCTTTAAAATCTAAAATACGCCATTAATCGAATATTGTGGATATATGTTGTCGATTCGAAACCTTTATTTAAATACGTTATTTAATTTGAGGGAAGAGTTTACCGTATTGACGGTATGAACATTAAATGTTTGACAGTTACAAACCCATGAACATTTTGTATGGTATAACCAAAATCAACAACTCCTTATAAATAAGAAATTAATTGAAAAAACATTTTCCAGTAGACCAAACTGTAAATCTAAACCATTCTCGAATCTCCACGAACACACACAAAAAATTTCATCAAAATTGGTCCAGTCGTTTAGGAGGAGTTCAGTCACATACACACGCACACAAGAAATATATATATTAAGATATATAATTCACGTGTCACGTTGTTTGTCCGCGATGGACTTCTAAACCACTCAACTGATTATAATGAAATTTTGTAGATATGTGTTATTTGTTCCAACTTAAAGGTGGGATAGTTTTTATCTCGATTGAATTGACGAAAGTATAAAAAAAAAGAAAAAACATTTTGCCATACAAAATGTTCATGGGTTTGTAACTGTCAAACATTTAATGTTCATAGCGTCGATACGGTAAACTCTTCCCTAAAATTAAATAACGTATTTAAATAAAGGTTTCGAATCGACAACACATAGCCACAATATTCGATTTATGGCGTATTTTAGATTTTAAAGATGTAAATTAATGACAGTAATGAAAAGTGGTTGACATTTAAATTGATTGTCAAATATTTATGCATACGTTCAGGAATTTATTGTAAACTAAAGAGTATATTATAATGCTACATAAATATAGGACAATTAAATAAATAATATTCACATGTATTAAGTTTTACTTCTTTTCAAGATAGAATTTCACTTGAAAATGAAAAATCTTTAATAAAATAACACATAAAAATAAAAACTGAACTGAACTGAATAAAATAAAAATTTTATATAATTATGGAGAATATTGCAGGGATTCTCAAATTAGGCGTTGCCTGTGTCTTGAAAAACCAGTTAAATATAATTGTTTCTACGTTAATTGTGTGTGTGTGAGTGCATTTCTACGAAAATTTATATTTCATCTCTTTATTACTAACAAGAGTAATGGCGTAATATTTTTGGAAAAACAGCATAGTGGGGGTGAAATAAGGGACGGGATATTGCATGGATAATCAAAATCGATAAAGTGTTTAGAAAGTAGAGAGAAACTGGATATAATAGAGTGGGAGGTAGGGGAGAAGACTGGGATAGCTGACAGATTTAATAGGACGAAATGTAAATGCACGGTATAAGACGGGATGGTTAATTAAGAGAAAGGACGCGACGTATCGGGAAGTGAATGAACAGACGGGATGGGACGGAATTGAGCAGGACAGTAGGATAGCTAATTCATGTTTAGGTATACAAGAGCTTATACGAAAAATAACACGTATTTGGTGTGGAGTAAAATGAAAAAGTATCTGCACCCAGGCGAAGCCGGGCCGCGCCGCTAGTATATTATAAAGTTATTTTGTTGCAGGTAACATTTCAAGTTAAAGAACTGTCTCGCATCGTCGGCGGAATCAATACTACAGTTAGTGAGAATGAAGGGAACCTCGTTGTGGGTACGTAAAAGATAATCTTACTAATACAATACTTCTAAAATGTTATTTATTTATATGAAAACCCACAAAGTAATAACTATAAGTATTAATAATAAGGTATTTGACTATTATCAATTTTTGGTAAACACACAAATACGTTAAAAATAAAGCCTTGCTGTCAAAAAAGTATTAAAGTAGCTTGTAACATAAGGCAAATATTAATATTTAAAATTAAAGTGTAGAGGTGTAGTGGGGACATCTTTCTGTCTCTTTCAATAGTATAATAACCCTAGTGACGTCACTATCTTTGTTTTTCATAATTTTTTTTGTTACTCCCACTACAAGATTTAAAACGTCTCTAACTTGTTTCATTCTGAATGGATTTATAAATTTGTTAGTTAGACCATAGCTATGGATCTGTATCTGTATCTGTATCAGCCCATATACGTCCCACTGCAGGGCACGGGCCTCCTCTACAATCGAGAGTACGATTGAGAGTGGTTAGTACAGTCCACCACGCTGGCCTAGTGCGGTTTGGTGGACTTACATACCGTAGAAATTCATATGAATCGCTATGGTATGCAGGTTTCCTCACGATGTTTTCCTTCACAGTTTTAGTGTGCACAGAGTCATAGCAATAAGTAATTATATTCGTGTTGACATCCCTGGCCACCCCTCGCCCAGGCGTGAAGATGCCAAACGTGCTGGGTCGCGGTGAGAAGGTGCAGGCGGAGTACAGCGTGGGGCACCGCAGCACCTCCAACTTCAGCCTCACCGCCACCAAGCCGTACCCGCACAAGCCGCTCGTGCCTGTGTACGTACATGTTCGTTCAGTCGTTCGTTCATTAGCTCATTCATTCAGCAGATCCTTCACCCGTTCAGTAGTTCATTCAATCGTTCAGTAGTTCATTCATTCGTTCAATGGTACTTTCAAACGTTCAGTAGTTCATTCATACGTTCAGTAATTCATTCATTCGTTCAATAGTGCATTCAACCCAAGAAGCTTATACCCCAATGGAGATTGCATTCCGCATATAAAAGTGAAGCACAAGAATTTGACCTTGAATGAAGTCGCTGTTGCCTGCTATCCTTTTCTTTAGAGTGAAAATGAATGAACTAAAAATCATGTTCATCAGTGTTGTATCAGTGTTTTATACGGAATGCAATCTCCATTTGGGTATAAGCTTCTTGATTCAACCATTCAGTAGGTCATAACTCCATGCAGTAGTTAATACATTCACGCCTAATTCATACATCCATTCGTTCTTTAGTTAGTTAGTTCATTCATACATTCACGTCTTCATTCATTCGGTGAGTAAATCATTTCTTCGTTCATTTATTCACAATTTAACTGCTCGAAATGTACCAACCGATGAGCCAAATATGTAATTTTTTTAAATATACCCTATTTCCGGGGTCGGCAACCGACCGCCACATCTGAGTCTTTGGATGTGAATCGCTATGGTATGCAGGTTTCCTCACGATGTTTTCCTTCACCGTTTTTAGTGCGTGGTGATTGACTATCAATACACACATGACTCCGAAAAGTCAGAGGTGTGCCCTGGGATTCGAACCCGCGACCACCGTGAACATGTTGGCAGTCGCGTCTAGTCCGTTAACCAACAGGCCACCACGCATTTCCTTAAACTAATACAATTTAATTAAAGAATACGTACTGAATGCACTGTATTGAACACACTCATTTTGATAATCATTTTGATTGGATTATTCAGTCATTAATCCACTCATCCATTCACTCATTCAGTCACATATCTATATCACATTAATACTCCTCTCTTCACAGCGTGTCTGCGTCGGTGTACCAACAGAACCACGAGTACCCGTGGTCCGGGTACCGGCTGCTCGACCGAGGCGTACTGCTCGACTTGGCCTTCAACACCTCTCCGGCGGTGAGGCTCTCTCTTTATCTCTCTCTCTCTCTCTCTCTCTCTCTCTCTCTGTCCCAAAGTTTGAGGACAAATTGTAGACTAAATTATATGGCCTTTAATTTTATGGCATTTAAAACTGTCATTTGTTAATTCATGACAGTTTCTCTCTCTCTCTCTCTCTCTTCTCTCCCAAAGTTTGAAGACAAATTGTAGACTAAATTATATGGCCTTTAATTTTATGGCATTTAAAACTGTCATTTATTCATTCATGACAGTTTTACCGAAATACCTACTTTTGAATATACAAATTGTATTTTTCTTATGGAAAAAACGATAAAAGTTAAAATTTACTATAAATTTAATTGTAATTGATTTGAAAACTACTTTGAACTTGCGATCGACGGCGAATTTCAGTAACGCTCCACTAGAGATTTACTGAAGCGCGTGCGCCACTTACGTCGGGACACTACCCGCTTTTCGCCCTGGGGTCCTACTATATAAATCCGAAATTCGAATCTTCGTGATGTTTTTCGTTTCGAAACCTACTCTGTAACACGAAATTCGAATCTTCGAATCGAAGAATAAATTGATATCGGCAATTCGAACATTTACATTTTTATTTACTATATTCATCCGAAACGAAGTTCGAAACTTCGGACGAACGAATTTTCTGACGATACGAATGTACCTACTCTGTAAATGTTCGTATTGCCGATATATTGGAATCATTCATTTTTCGATCCGAAGATTCGAATTACGTGTTACGGAGTAGGTTTCGAAACGAAAAACGTCACGAAGTTTCGAACTTCGTTTCGGATTTATATAGTAGGGCCCCTGTCCATATACAGGGTATATTAAGACTGCTATCGAAAATGAAGCCGGGTGGTAGTTTTAATGACTTCAGATACAATGCAACAAAATTTGACTACCCAAACTCGACGATATTTAAAAAATAATAACAAAAAATTGTCGCGTTTTTAGCGAAGTTTTTATTTGCATTGTGTTTATAGTAACTTAAACTACCACCCGACTTCGTTTTCTTGACATACCCGGTATCAAATAATATTTATGTTCAGACTAAACACAACCTACAATGGGAAGGCCTAGTTCGCGACACGTCGGTCCTCAGCAAAACCACAAGCTTCAAGGTCAGAGAGAGCAGCGGTGAGTGATGTATTTTATTTTATTTATTTTTTGTCTCTATACAGGGTATATCAAGACTGCTACCGAAAACGAAGCCGGGTGGTAGTTTAAGCGACTTCAGACATAATGCAACAGAAAAAGTTGCAAAAAAAAGTCACAATTTTTTTTTTGTTATTTTTTTCCTGTGGCCATATTTGGGTGGTAAATACATTTTTTCCTAAAATAATAGTGTATGCCCTTTTATTTATAAATACTCTAAGGTATAAAAGAGTTTAAATTATTATTTTAGCAAAAACTATGGATTTACCACCCAAAAATGACGATATTTAAAAAATCATAAAAAATAATTGTCGCGTTTCTATGCGAAATTTTTAATTGCATTGTGTTTGTAGCCACTAAAACTACCACCCGGCTTCGTTTTCGGTAGCAGTCTTGAGATACCCGGTATAGCATACAATACAAGAGCGTCGCCAGCCGATGGTCCAGGGCGCGGGGGGGGGGGGGGGCAGCTGCACCTACCTGTCCCCCCTTGGCGACGCCCTTGATACCGTATACAGGTGTATACTTATTTATTTATAAAAAGGAAAACTTTAAAAAATATATTTAATTTCCTTCTTTATTAATTTCCGCTACTTTCCCGAATCGATGGCGATGATGTCAGGGCAGTCAAAACTAGAACTGTTGGTCTCCAGGTCCTCAAATGAAGTCGATACTCCGACACATAGTGACGGTGGACCACCGCGACGAGCCGATATTCCCCACCAAAGGGTCGTGGGTTCAGTTCACGAGCGAGCTGGCCGGCCTGGGCGGGGGCGTCGCGCATCTCAAGACCGAGTTACAGGCAGAGTCTAACCTGCAAGTCACTGAGTCTGTGGTGAGTTGGGGTGGGGGGTGAAATTTTGACGCTAGTAACAAGTATAACATTGGTTGTGAGTATGACGGCGGTACCGAGTATGACTTTGTCACGAGTATGACACCGTTACCGAGTATGATTCTATCATCGAGTATGACTCTACCATCGAGTATGACTCTACCATCGAGTATGACTCTACCATCGTGTATGACTCTACCATCGAGTATGACTCTACTACCGAGTATTACTCTACCACCGTGCATGACACCGTCACCGAGTATGACTATCACCGAGCATGACGGTACTGCGGCAGGTGGTGCAGCTGTCGGGCGCGCTGGGCGTGCTGCACGACGTGTTCGGCACGGAGCTGGCGGACCACTTCTACCTGGGTGGGCCCACCACGCTGCGCGGATTCCACATGCGTGGGGTTGGGCCGCACGCGGACGGACAGGCTACTGGCGGAAGGGTATGTAGAGACATATACAGGGTATATCAAGAGTGCTATCGAAAACGAAGCTGGGTGGTAGTTGAAGTGACTTCAGACATAATACAATTTTTAACTAATTATATATCCTCATATTTAATAAGAGAGATTCATAATTTCCTAAAGTATCATTACATAAAAAATACGTTTTTTTTTATTGCATTGAATGGCGACGAGCATGCCGTTCGTCTGATGGTAAGCGATACGACTGCTCATCAACAGTAGCAACATTCCACTGCGCTCGCCATCCAACCAAACAATACTTTGAATTACAACGCACTTCATGAAAGATGATGTAAAAGCACGATCTTCGATCGTCTCAGTATGGCGAGCGCAGTGGACTGTGCCACAGCCACAGCCAACAGCCACGCTGTTGCTACTGTTTATGAGCGGTCGTATCACTTACCACCAGGTGAACGGCTCGCTCGTCTCGACATTCATTACTGTAAAAAAGTATTTCATTTTATATAATATTATATTACAAATTTCGTTAACTACCCTATTAGATATCAGAATTATTGTATTAAATAAAATTGTGATAAACATTGCAATATATCCATCCCTCTCGCACTACCCTCTATTGTATACACCCGTCCTTCTCAGATGTACTGGGCGTCCGGCCTCCACGTGTACGCGCCGCTGCCGTTCCAACAGAACAAGACGGGACTGGCGTCTCTATTTCGATCGCACTTCTTCATCAACGCGGGCTGTCTCGCCATGCCCGGTCTGTATAAATATTTATTTATTTGCAGGGAAAAATATAACAATATGTATACAGGGTGTCCAAGAAAATGACGCACAAAGATTGTATAGCTTGCTAGTATGATTTATTCCTTAAAATATGATTTATTTAATTAAAGCGACGCGGATGACAATCGATCGTGTACTAACTACGTAAACAACATTATTATACTAATCGCTGACTATTCAAAAGTACGGCGCTAGCCCGTACACCAGCTAATATACGTACATTTTAGTAAATCGTGATTGAGTAAGACAAGACAAATATACCCAACAGTCACATACATAGTCCTGACCACACAGTAAGATCGAGTCTTGTGTATCAGAAATTACAAGAGACTTTTGGTCTCACAAACACCCAGACCCGAAACCAATATCTGTCGTTCAAACAAATATTTGTTTCGGTGCGGGGATCGAACTCGCGGTCGCTCGTTCCACAGCCGGGGTCCAACCAACCGCACCACAGAGGCTGTCAAGTCTAGATTAAGATGAATTTGTACTGTACCTTGATAATACCAAACATGACGAGGAATAAAAAAAAAATAACATGTGCTTCCCCTTAACATATTACGCCAGTGATGGAGTCTTACAACTAAGCAGTCAACTCAACATCATATAAGTAGTAGAGAAGTACCTCACTTCTCAATAACAGCTTATTAAAACTACACGATTAAAATAAATTATTATACAGCTGAGACTTGACCTGAGTCGTAAAAAGACTCGGTATCTATAGGGGTTGATCAAAAGTCTTGGAACATAAAATCGCGATTTTTGACAAAACTATCAGGCAGTTTTTGATCAAACTTTGTATCATATTATCTATGGGCACTAGGAACATGTGGTTTAAATTAAATACAATATGTCAAGATCACCCTGTATAATTTATTTGTTTTATTTATTTAATCTATTCTATTTATTCTATTCATTGTACACACAGACGAGGGCGGGCGCGTGCCGCTGGAGTGGCTGCGCGCGGCCCGCGTGTCGCTGGGCGCGGGCGTGGCGCTGCGGCTGGGGCGCGCGGCGCGGCTCGAGCTCAACTACTGCGCGCCGCTGCGAGCCGCGCACGGCGACGCGCGCGCGCACGGACTGCAGTTCGGCGTCGGCGCGCACTTCCTGTGACGTACGTATACACACGCACGCACACGCACACGTACATGCACGCACGCGCACGCACACGCACGCGTACATGCACGCACGCGCACGCACACGCGCAAACACTTATTTTATTTTATTTATTTTAAACTTACCCAATTACAGATATTATATTCATCTCCAAATATGCCCAACTGGATTATAAAAACAAAGTTAAATGTTCCTCCACGCATACACACAGACACATACATACATACAGGCATCCACATTTTGAAGTTCTGACAGTGATCACTTACTATCAGTAACCTGTTTGCTCGTTTGTCAGACTTATTGTGTAAAAAAAACTCCACAAAAGTAAATAAATAAATAATTTTTTTTTTTTTTATTTTGCTTCACAGAACTGGATACAATCTTACAAGCTATAAGCTTATGGAACTATCATAGAAATGAAAACTATACATTGCAACCTACTAAGTGTGAACACAGCATGCTTAATTAGAATGTAGGTTGTGTTGCACATTAATTACTATCTCAATTAGATGAATTGGTATTGTAGATTAACATAAGATTTTTTCTTGCGGAAGCCTTAGCACCAGGACGGAATACATCAAAATTGTTTTGGATGTTATTACAAGCAGAAGTCACGCGGCAGATAGAAGAATGTTATCATCATCATCATCATCATCATATCAGCCACAGGAAGTCCACTGCTGAACCTATGTTCAGCAGTGGACTTCCTGTGGCTGTGGCCTCCCCCAAGGATCTCCACAATGACCTGTAGGAAGCGGCCTGCATCTAGCCACTTCCTGCAACCTTAGTCAGATCGTCCGTCCACTTTGTAGGCGGGCGTCCGACCTTTCGCTTGCCTGTACGTGGCCTCCACTCAAGAACCTTTCGAATGAAGAATGTTAACCGAGATTAAATTAAAGTTAATAATTACACATACATATACTACTAAACCCACATTAACTTTCATAGTGTCGTAGGTATCGGCAACTATGAGATATTTTTTGGTCTCACAAACACCGAGACAAATACTCCGTGCATAATTCGTACATCAAAATCGTGCATTCTGTCTATCACTTAGTTATTCACTCTTCCACTCTCCTACACGTCATTCACTCACTTATTCACATATTCTTATAATCATTCACCCAGTTATCTATACATATAAATAAAATTGAAGTGTCTGTTTGTAAAGTGAAAAAAAAAATCCAACTACATATCGTTATATACACGATACCTATAACGAAAATGACCTTAGATTTTTTTGTTTGTCTGTCCGTCTTTCTGTCTGTCTGTTTGTTTGTTCCGGCTAATCTCTGAAATGGCTGGACCGATTTAGACGGGACTTTTATTGTCAGGTAGCTAATATAATAAGGAGTAACTTAGGCTACATTTATTTTAGAAAAAATCATTTATTAAAAAAAAAAACTAATTAACTTTTTTGTTAAATTATATATTCAGCCACTCATTCGTTCATACTTCATTCACATGTATCCTTCACTCATTCGTTGCTGCATTCACATTAATTCATTTATTCAGTAATTTATCCTCACATCGTCTTCCTTTCAATCACATGTTCTCATATTCAGTCATTCACTCGTTCATGCGCTCACATTCATTCACTTATTCAATCATTTATTCTGACTACAAGATACACAAGTTGCACAACACGTTATTGGACACCATAAACTACAGAAAAAAGAATAGATAAAAACCTTACAAATAAGTAAATATTGGTCTTACCGCTATGAGCGCTCTTTTCCATTCATTCACTCGTTCGTTCATACATTCTCAAATTGGATGAATTAATTTCTTTAAACATTTTTCTGTTGCAGGTAAAAAAAATGAGCTGTGCAATTGGTTGTAACTTGTAACATTAGTTAATGTTAAAAATTGTAATTGTATATTGTTATGTCGGCCTTAGTATTGTTTCAAATATACTGCCTTTAGTTTTACTGTTGTTTTATTTATATTTACTTGCATGTATTGATATTTATGTTTCCCGACGATTTTTTTTTATTGCTTTGAATGGCGAGACGAGCATGTCGTTCGTCTGATGGTAAGCGATGCGACCGCTCATGAACAGTAGCAAAACCAAACAACACCTTGAATTACAAAGCAATGCTTAGCATTCCACTGCGCTCGCCATCCTGAGACACAAGATGTTGAGTCTCAATATGTCAAGTAGTTACTCTGGCTACAATGTCCTTCAATCCGAAACACAACAGTTTAACATTTAAACTGCTGTTTGTCGGGAGAAATAGACATTGCGGTGGTACCCACCCTGGCAGCCTCTCATATACCGGGTATCTCAAGACTGCTACCGAAAACGAAGCCGGGTGGTAGTTTTAGTGGCTACAAACACAATGCAATTAAAAATTTCGCATAGAAACGCGACAATTATTTTTTATGATTTTTTAAATATCGTCTTTTTTGGGTGGTAAATCCATAGTTTGTGCTAAAATAATAATTTTAACTCTCTTATATCTTAGAGTATTTATAAATTAAAGGGTATACACTATGATTTTAGGAAAAAATGTATTTACCACCAAAATAGGGCAATAGGAAAAAATTACAAAAAAAAAATTGTCGCTTTTTTTTTGCAACTTTTTCTGTTGCATTGTGTCTGAAGTCGCTTAAACTACCACCCGGCTTCGTTTTCGGTAGCAGTCATGATATACCCTGTATGAGGGACCTACCAGTATTTATTTATTTTTCATCGGGAGGATAATATCCTATCCTTGTGTGACCACCTCTCCGACAGAAGGGCGGATCCAGCCAGACCAGGGGGGGGAGGGGGTCGTCATTTGGAATTGTCAATCTACCTGCCAGTCGCTGACATCCGCCATTGGTTGTTTACTCAATATATTTATTTTTCCTGCATTATTTAAAACTAGTAAAAGATGCCAACTTTGAAAAGTGACGCTAGGAACGTTAGAATTCAGGTATTAAATTTTACGTAGGAAGATTAGCGTCTTCAGACATCAATAATATCCTTCGAAAAATTGTATCAACGCGTAGTTGCCGCCAAAGGTTTGTGTTGTCAGCTTTACAAAATAAATTTCACGAAAACAGAATTTTGTACGTACTGGTACAATAGATGTAAGTACATATTATCATAAACTAAAATGTATCTTACTCATCTCATTTTACGTTACGTGCGTGGTGGCCTGTTGGTAAATGGACCAGACGTGGCTGCCAACATGTTTACGATGGTCGCGGGTTCGAACCTCCGGGCACACTTCTGACTTTTTGGAGACATGCGTGTATTGATAGTCAATATATACGCACAATAACGGTAAAGGAAACATCATGCGGAAACCAGCATACCATAGAGATTTATTAGAATTTCTATGGTATGTGAGTCCAACAACCCGCATTAGGCCAGCGTGGTGTACTATATGGCCTGTGATATAGCCTAACGACCCTCAATCGTACTCTCCATAGATCGAGGATACAGATACACTTGTTTAAGGATGTTGGGGAGCGATTTGTTAGAAATCTTGTGAAGGAAAAATGACTTGCAGATGAAACTGATCATTTTCTCAACACTATTGATCGGATTGAAAAATCTTACTTTACCCGTTTTATTGCAATATCTATTTTTAATGGCAACACCAAATTCGATTACAGCGACTCTCTCACCGGGTCAGATAAGTTTGTGAGACTATAATAGTGAATTATATGAGGTTTTCAAATCCTAATATGTTGATGTTCTAAATTCAAATTCAAATTTTCTGATAATCCTTGCAAAACGTAAACTTGCACGGTGATTCGATTTTTTTGATGAGAAGTTAATTATTTATTGGAGGGTAGTTGTCGCTAGTCTGTCGGTTGTGATGTAGTATTAGTGTGGTGTTTGCGTGCTCGGAGTCGGGTGCTGTAGTTAGTTGGTGTGGTGCACTAGTGCTTGGTGCTGGTCTGCAGACAGCGTCGTACACAACATACAACTTCGGGAAAATTCCGGTGAGTTGGCTACACGTATTGTCTTTCCGCTGTATCTTATCGTATCATACTGTCGATTGTAGAGGAGGCCCGTGCCCTGCAGTGGGACGTATATGGGCTGATACAGATAGTTTATTAGGAGTCGTATTATTGTACACACATTGAGGTAATAAACTAGAGCGGACATCGGGAACAAAATCTCTGCGTATTGTGCTTACACACGGGTACCTAGTGAAGCGAGAGCGAAGATGATGTTACTGCGTAGGCGTGACAGAGACAGAAACAGAAGGAGCGGTATGGTACCGTTCATTTTGTTACCATTTTGTTTGCAGTGCCTTTAGAGTCTAGTATAATACCTCAATGTGTACACATTTCAAAGCGAGAAGTGCGCATAGATTTATTTTAACAGTTAGTATGTCTCTCATGTGTGAGGGGTCGCCGGCGTAGGTACCACGGCAATGTCTATTTCTCCCGCCAATCAGCAGTGTAAATGCACTTATTTCGGTTTGAAGGATGTTGTAATTCATGGTGTTGTTTAGTTTTGTTACTGTTCATGAGCGGTCGTATCGCTTTACATCAGGTGAACGTGGGTGAACGACATGCTCGTCTTCCTATTCAGTGCAATAAAACAATGTGATTTCCCTGTAATTCTTCGTATGGAGAGTCGATTTATTTTAAATTATAGTATGATTAATAGCTATTTATATACCTTGAGTTTAATGAATGAAGACAGGATAACAGATGACCTTTCAACAGATTTTTACGTTGGAAATATCATGAAATTGATTCACGATTCTACCTTAAACATTTTCAACTGTTTTGAATAATGTATGAGGGTAAAATTATGACGTGACGAATAGCTTAGCTGCGAATGAATTTATAAAATCTCAAGATGCCAGGTTAGAGAAATTTACGTATTATAATATATAGATACTAATATTGTTAAGCTAAAGAGTTTGTTCGTTTCTTCTTTGAACGCGTTTATACAGTAGTTCCTAAGATTATTGCGTTCAAACAATCAAACTCAGCCTTATGTATTAGTATAGATACCTATAATAGATACATATAATTGATTTTTTAAATTTATTTTTCAATAAATGTATTTTTTTATTTTATATACTGTAACATTTCAAAGGCAAATTAATAATAACCAAGTATGAAATTTGATATATCAATTTCGTAAAAATATTTTTTAAATGCATGGAATAGTAGGTTTTTTAATTTATTTTATTTATCTATTGATTTATTGTAGATTTATATTTGTTTTCCGCGCGACAGTAGTACTAATGACGCACGTGCCAGGTTTTATACTTAACCGCAATTTGTTGGCATATAACTAAAGTAATTGTCGACCGCAGACACTCAACAAAATACTATTAGCTTTGTCTTGAATTGAAATCGTACAAGAAAAACATTCTTAATATTCAAAATGTTTATTGATAAACAGGGTTATATTGACACATGTTTCTCTTTGTATATAATTTGAAAAAAAAAATAAGTAGATTTTTTGTCAAAAATCGTGATTTTACAAGTAGTATTCACGATTTTTGGGCATCCCATATAAATACGAGTATTTTTCCGCTTAGCTGAATTATAATTCGGTTTGGGAATTTACCTGAGCCGAAAAAGACTCGGTATCAATAATAGTTGATCAAAAGCCTTAAAACCTAACATATCAGGTAGTTTTTGTTCAAACTTGGTACAATGTTACCTGGGGTGGTTAGGAACACGTGGTTTAAATTAAGCTGAAGAGTTTGAACATGGCAATCCCAGGAACGACTGGTCCGAATTTAAAAAAAAATATTGTTGGATAGCCCATTTATCGAGGGACGCCATAGCGTACTTTTATCCTGGAAAATATATATAGTGGTACTTTTATCCCGATAAACTATTTCATGCGGGCGAAGCAATATAAATAAAATTAATGAAAAAGTCAATACACCTAACAGGAAACTGCTATTGATATTTTACAAATCTAAACGTCTGGAATTTTTTAGTCATGCATTGAGTCAATCGCCACGCGTTTAATAAAGGAAAATATCGTGGGGAAATCTGCATAAAATATTTAATTTCAATGCAGGTTGAAGACACACAGGCGTAAGAGCGAGTAAGGTTAAAGATATCACTCAAAGCGCTATTGAGAGGTTATGTTCCTTGTTTCCCTACGAGATCGAATCAGAAATGAGGAGATCCGTAGGAGAGCTAAGATTACCCACTTAGCCCAAAGCACAGCCCAAAGGATTACCAAGTTGAAGTGGCAGTGAGCCGGGCACATTACGCGTAGAATTGATGGACATAGAGGCTGACATTTTTTGGAGTTGCCCACAATCTAAGAAGTAAAGAGTTGCCACGTACAGGCAAGCGCAGTATCGGGCGCCTGCCAAAAAGGTGAGCCGGTACTAGGCCCATAGATAAGAATTATATATAGAGATAAACGCGCAAATCTACTCTTAATTGATTTTTCGACGTGATTTCGCCATCAGAGAGCGTGCTAGGCCAACGCGCAAAGTTTCAAAATTTTATGTCAATTTTTTAAAATTTGTATCATTCATAACCTCCTGTAATTTAACCAGTATCAAGTTGACATTGGTAAAATGTAAAATATACATAATTTGTAATATTAAAATAAAAAAAACTTATTTCTTGGTTTAGTGGCACAGTACCGCCATTTTATAATACCATTTATATCGTGTAACATGATAATTATCGTTGTCACCAGAGCGTGGCGCTAGAATCGAAATAATCGTTTTCAATATTTTTCATGTACGAAGTCGCACCCCTATGGGTGGTGCAATAAGGCTTAGGCTTATCTATTTTAAGGTATGTAAACATTTTGTAAAGTACAGTCAATCACGCAGACGAAGTTGATGGAAAAAGCTAGTTTATAATATGTTCGTATATTGATTAATTACTACAAATAATAAACATTACTCTATACTTGTTAATGAGAGTTAATTGGTCGCTAAATGTGGTGTGTATTGTGACTCATTCGGAGTTCACAACCTTGCGGCTTTTGGCAGTTAAAATTGTACCAACCTTGTGAGACTCATAAACGCATGCGGAATCTGAGGCTTTTATTTCACATTTTATTTTATTTTCATTTTATCATTATTTATTCAAAAATTTGCTACTTATTTTACTTAGGTAATTGACGAACCTTTACAGTTGTAAAACACCGTTGGCTTAACCATTTTTATAGGAATTTAAATATACATAAAAATTGTATTTTTCTATTAATTATCAGCCCAGAGTTAGAAATGTGTGCCCGATATGGCGATAGGTTCGCCACCTATCACATCGTGGGACGGAACATACATGGCGAAATGTGGATGTCCTGGTACCTCTGCCAACCCCTTCTGGGAAAAGGCGTGAGTTTATGTATGTATATTTATTCTATTGGATTGCACTGAGCGTAGGTCTGTTATGGTCACTTTATCGTCTTAGGTAATTTACTAACAATGAATAGTTGACCTGTTACATTAAGTTCTGACTCATTTTGAGGATAATCCAGCGTCGCCTTCCATTGACCAGTTAGCGATAACCGCAATTATATTGTCTTCACTTTCACTGCAATGTTGATCACGCGAACTTTTTATTCAGCCTACTTGCTGGTCTGCGTAGAGGTCGCAGGTTCAAAACCGTCGGTACTTTTCCAATAGACAATTATTATTCCAACTAATAGATATTTTTTATTGTTGTCGCCGAAGTTCATAACACTGTATTTGTGTTGCTATTATGCATGATTTTGAATGTTATGAATAATTGAATCCGGAGAAGACAGTTGGCGGTTGTAGAAGGAAACAAAAGGGGAGTTCGAGAGGTCTTCAGATTGCCGCACGGACTTCGATATTTACGAGGAAAACTATATTGATAAGTTCGGTAGAGTAGATCTGGGATTTGTGAGTAATTTGGTATATTGAATACTAACTTTGGTGTACGATGCTTGCTGATTAATAAAATTGGAGTTGCTGTATCCATAGCAACATGTATCAATAAAGTTCTAAGTAATAAGATGTAGGGTATGTTCCGATGACTAAAGTGTCCTAATTTATTTTACATTAGGGCTTAAGAATTAGTAAAAAGAGGTGCATAACTGTATACTCTTTTCGGAGTTATATGTATTGTATGTAAGTCCGCCAACCCGCACTAGGCCAGCGTGGTAGACTATATGGCCACTCTCAATCGTACTCTCGATTCTAGAGGAGGCCCCTGCCCGGCAGTGGGGCGTATATGGGCTGATACAGAATACAGATACAGAATGTATTGACAGTCAATCACCATGCACTATAATGAAGGAAAACATCGTGAGGAAACCTGCATACCGTAACGATTTGTATGAATTTCTATAGTATGTAATGTCCGACTGGCACTAGGCCAGTGTGGTGGATATGGCCTAACCACTCTCAATCGTTTTCTCGGTTGTAGAGGAGGCCCATGCCCTATAATGGAACGTAACTCATACTAAGATGAACGAGTGTGTCCACATTCTATAAATACTTGTAAACATAAATGTACTTCGTATAGTATTTATTTATTTATTAAATCGATACCATCGGTGCGCTACCGATAAAATTTCATGTTATTTTATAAATAAGTATTTTGCAAGGTGACGAGTTTTTATAAGTATATACAGCATTAAATTTTATGTTATTAAAACAAAACAATTCCCATGGTTGTCAGTAAGACATTGTCATTGAGCGATGAGACCGCCAATCGTACTTTTATATGTGTGATTTTTAATTATTGCATTTGTTTCTTTTTATGTGCAATAAAGTGTTTGTAAATAAATAACTAAACAAAAACACAACTTAATCTAAAACAAAATGTAGTAGTTACGTTAGTCGCCTTCGGAAGGAGGTTTTTAAAAACACAAATTTTAATTAGGACAAAAATAAATATAATCAATTATTACAAATTGAACTTAAATTAATTATAGTACTAATAAATTTGGTTGTCGCGACTTTCCTCGACGGCGATCGAAGAAGAAAAGCACTGCTGCCCGGTGATGGTGGTCCGACGATGCTGGTGGGTCATCGGCGTGAGTAATTCATATGGAATCTGCCGACTGTGCAGATTCGTGGGAACTTTTGGGAGTTTCGTTAGGGGCGACACGTAACACCTCCCCTCCTAGACCGACAACTATTTGCCAATGTTTAATGCAAATGTTGCGGCTCTTCTATCTTGAGTTGACATCTCTATGGCAGTTGTGGGAACATTCTCAACAGTAAGTGCTGCAATCGCAGATTTCTTCAGTCTTCTCCGAATGTATAACATAATGATGACAGCGAATACGATAGTCAGGATTACGAAAGTGTATACTGGAACTGTGATGGAAAGAATGCTTGATGAGTCAATAACAGGTGGCTTCACTGGAATTTCCATGGAAATTTGATTTTGTATGTTATGTAATTTATCCAAATCAATTGTTGTAAGATTATATGCGACTCCAGTATTCTGAGAAATTGCAATATCTGGAAGTGACATAATTTCTATTGGTTTTCCGCGGAGCTGGTTATAGATGTTAGCCAAAGTAAACTCAGGTGTTCTTATCTTGCAGTTTTGAGGGATAGTTGCTAAGAAACTGCCTTCTAGGATATGGTGCTGCTCTTGTCCACATAATATTTGAACTTTAGTGGACTTTGGGAATGATATGATGTAGTGCTGGTTATCAAGCTCGACTAGAGCTTCCTTGTACAAAGAGATAGGCGTGGGTTTACACGTTTCATCTATCTCCTGTGAAACAATGAGATGGTGAATGCAGTCCTTTTGAGTCTTCATCTGATGATTTACTTTTTCTTCACATAGAAACCATGTATCTATCTTCGGGCATTCTGCCTCTATGTACACATATTCGTTATTATTGGTTGCCATATAAGGAAAAGGGGATAGGATAACATAATGATTTTTATTCGGGACAGGACAGAGTCTGTATAAATTGTAAGTGGAGGAAGTAGTAATTGGGAATTTAAGAACTACCACGATCTTTGATTTTATAAAGTAAGTGCCTATTCTAATCATATTATAATAATATCTTATGTCTAAATTTAAAATTTTATCTGTACTATAAATATGTTTCAATGTGTTTAACATACTCTTTATTTCATTTATTCCAAGAATTGAATGGTGTAAAGTGCCACTAATACTAAAAGCTAATATGTTTTCTAATCTGATAATTTCGTCAGACAAATCTTTGACGTTTTCACTTATAATAAGAAATAGTTGCGACAATTTCGCATAAAATGTAACTCGATCGTTACCTATACTTGTAAAATTAGTAATATAATTTAATGCCTTAATTATTTTCTGTTGATTCATAGTTAAATTACTAAGTACTTCAAATTGTTTCGCGGTGATTTCTTTAAATAAGCTTATGTGTTTATTATAAGTTGTCGAAAGTTCAAGATTATTGTTCTGTAAGACTTGTAAGGAGTGTTCAAATCTTAATGCGTCATCGTGATCAAGATTCCCCGTTATGCTTTTTATAAATGTTCCAAGAGGGTTTATTAGTCCTCTCTTAATGCGAACTGGTTCTAAAGAATCGAGCTGACGAGATAACTTATCAAGCTTATCAAATAAATGTGTGATCTGATATTTGAATAGAGTAAAATTACTGTTCGATAGTTTGTTTGACGATTTAGTGAGTTCTGAGTATAAAGAAGTAATATGATGGCGTATGATGTTAAGGTCAATTTCCTGGAGGAATGTGTGGAAATGGGAAATTATTTTGGTGGGTCCTAACTCAAAAGGTAATATGCCAGGTCCATCACGAAGACTGTTAAGTCGGATTTCTTGTGCTTGGGCCAGGGACATCAGGCTCATTGGAATCCTGTAACGGATTGGAATTATTAGTTTTAGGGAGTCTTTTTATTCTATTTTTTGCAATGCGGCCTCGTTTCTTTGAGGTGTATATATGGATAGGTAAATTCGTAGTGACTTTATCATGAGTATATCTAGCCGCTAGTTTATTTCTTTGAGCTATCGGATTTTTTATAAAAATTTCTTGATCCTGTTCGTATTCAATTACGGGATCACGCTTACTGTTACGTTGTGTCATGATTACTTCGCGATTCGATTGAGATGACTCACTGATTAATTTGTATACTATTTCCATCTTACTACGGTGGTCATGTAGGTACTGTTGTAATAGTCGTTCTGTCAAATTTAAGTCAGTTGGGTCTCTAGGGTCAAAATGTCCAGTTATGAGATTAAACGGTCTACACTTAGTTACACTATGTATCGAACTGTTGTACGCTATTAATGCGTATGGGACTAAGTTTGAGATTTGTTCATTTTTATGCTGCAGCTTAAGCAGTCTAAGGTGTTCTAGTAGTATGCCATGAAAACGTTCGATCATACCATTTTCATTTGGAGCATTTGCTGCTGTGGTGTGATGTTGGATTTTATGCATTTTTAGGAATTCTGTTATGACTTGATTTGTGAATTCTGTACCTTGGTCAGTTGTCAATGTTAAAGGAAATCCGTGATGAGTGCAGAATGTTAAAAGTGATCTTAGAATGTTAGGGGCAGTACAGTCAGGTAATTTATAGACTTGCGCG
This sequence comes from Hyles vespertilio, assembly GCA_009982885.2. Taxonomy (NCBI): domain Eukaryota; kingdom Metazoa; phylum Arthropoda; class Insecta; order Lepidoptera; family Sphingidae; genus Hyles; species Hyles vespertilio. The sequence goes on from CM042832.1 coordinate 154,344, forward strand.
TATTTGGAAAATGAATCTATAATCGTTAAATACTTATCATGTTCTATAGTTAAAGTGTCGGCATGTATTAGTTCAAATGGCTTCGAGGGTGAAGGTACTATTCTAAATTGTTGATTTAAGGGGTTACGTTCGTACTTTCCGCAACCGCAAATGACACATTATTTTATGTACTGCGAAATAGTATCCTTCATTTTAGGCCAAAAGTACCGTTGAGATAGCGAAAGGAAAGTTTCATTAATACCTCTGTGATTTGTCTTTCCCTCGTGGTATTTTCGTATAATGTCTTGTTGGTTTAAGAATTGATTGACATCTTCAAGATCGCGCTTTACTAAAATTAAATCAATGGATGAACTTTTAAAGGTTTTCTGAATTATCGGAACAATACTATACATTTTATCTAAAGGTTGTACTAAAATGGCTGTTCGGATTTTTGGGTCGACATATCTTTTAATGATATTGACTATGTCGTCTTCTAAATTTCCTTGGGATACTTCAACTACTATTTTATTGTAGGTATCAAAAGGCTTCGTAATTTTTGGTTTGATGCTAGCTCTATAGGGTACTATGTTAATGACGATCTGTCTCTTGTACTTATTTATGGGATCGTCTACGATAGGTATTTCAAGGATGGGGTTTTCTACACTTGTGTGTACAGTAGAGGTCGTGTATGGTGTAGTCTTATTATTCTGATCTGACTCAATTAATGCTTTTATGCTGGGTGCTGTGTTGGTAGACGATGGACTCATAAGTGGTCTTAAACTAGGTGCAGTATCAGTAGATGATGCGCTTATCAGAGGTCTATCGTCAGGTGCTGTCACTGTGGAAGATGAGCTCTGGGAATCAGATATATTAACTATAATTGATTCTATTTCTTCATTATGGATTTCTATGCGGGAAAGTGCGTCTGCGTTATAATTATTTTTGCCTTTTTTATAAACAACTGTAAAGTTAAATTCGGAAAGTTTTAATTTCCACCTAGTGAGCCTTGAATTAGGGTCTTTCAAATTCATAAGCCAGAGTAAAGGTTTGTGATCTGTCACTACTTTAAATTTACGTCCAAAGAGATAATGCCTAAAATATTTGGTAGCCCAAACTATTGCAAGGAGTTCTTTTTCGATAGTGGAATAGTTTACCTCGCTATCATTAAGAGTCCTCGACGCATATGCAATAGGTCGATCGGAACCGATGGATCCTTGAGACAGAATAGCACCAATAGCGACGTTAGATGCATCTGTGGTAAGTATGAAGTCCTTTGTAAAATCAGGATATTGTAATATAGGGTCATTAGTCAACAGTATTTTACAGTTTTCAAAGCATTTTACGTATTCGGGGGTTAAATTTATCTTTGCGCCTTTCTTTAAACATTTAGTCAGAGGTTTCGTTAATCGGGCAAAATCTGGTATAAATCTACGATAGTATCCTAATAATCCTAAGAAACTTTTTATTTGTTTTGTAGTCCTTGGTATGGGATATTTTAAAATTGCGTTTATTTTATCTGGGTTAGGTTTAACGCCTTCAGGTGTTATAATATGGCCTAAATAAGGAGTCTCATGCTTTAAAAATTCAGATTTATCCATTTGAATTTTAAAGTTCGACTCACGTAATCTTTGAAAAATTTTCTTAAGATTCACCATGTGTTCTTGTAGTGACGTGGAGAAAACCAAGATATCATCTAAATACACTACACAAATTACATTTTGGAGGCCTCTGAGTACGTTGTCCATTACCCTTTGGAAGGTGGACGGCGAGTTCTTTAAGCCCATTGGCATACGTAAAAATTCGTAGTGGCCATGGTCAACATTAAAAGCTGTTTTATGTACATCTGAGGGATCCATTTCCACTTGATAAAATCCACTAGCTAGATCTAAAGTGGTGAAATACTGACATTTGCCTAGTTTGTCCAGAATATCATTTATATTGGGAATGGGGTATTTATCATCTATTGTTTTTTCGTTAAGTTTTCTAAAATCAACTACTAGTCTCCATTTAATTTTTTCTGAGGCATCCATTTTTTTTGGCACGATCCAGATGGGTGCGCTCCAAGCGGATGTCGAGGGTTGAATAATTCCCTGGTCTAACATTTTTGAAATCTGGTTTTGGACTTCTTGCTTATGTACTTGGGGATATTTATAGCTTTTGCTAAATACTGGGTTTTCATCTGTTGTATTAATTCGGTGCTTTATTTTATTAGTGAAAGTTAGGGGTTCATCTTCTAAATAAAAAACGTCTGAAAATTCCTTACATAATTGTGATAAATTAGCTGTCTCCTCTGCGTTTAAATGGTCTGTGCGCAACTTTGATATCACTTGTCGCGTGCGCTCATTCGAGGAATTTATTACAGGTGCAAGATGTTCGTAATTAATATGTGTCTGGTTCTTAGAAATCGATGCGTCAAGTTCCTGATTGTCTGTTAAAATTGTCTGTTCGTCTAAAGTTAATATGATGTCATCACTGGTGGGGTTTTCTATTTCAATTATACCGTGGCAATTAACTACTGAAGTTATGCATTCGGGAATAAGGCAATTATTAACGGCTTGTTCCTTTATTAAAATATCTCCATCAGATACATTCAAAGGAACTCTTACGAATTTTGATGTGCGCGCCGGTATAGTTTCTTTAAAGCATATGGAATTCTGAGAAGTGTATTGCAATATCGGATTATGTGCGAATTTAGTCTTTAGTACAAAGTTTTAAGGTCGATTTTAGTTTCCCATTTTTTCAGTAAATCCTGTCCAATAAGTCCGTCAAAGTAACTATGGAATTTATATACATATAATTTAATATATTCTGGGGATCTAAATTCTGGAAAACATGGAATTGTAATAGAGTAGTTGTTTCTAGTGGTTGCGTGCACATTTGTTACTTCGAATGGATCAATATTAAGTGGTATGTCTGAAAAATACTTCTGAATGGCTTCAGGACTAATAAAGGATTGATTAGCTCCTGTGTCAATAAGTAGTTTCAAGGGTGGGTTTTGAATTTTTATATATGGTAATGCCTTTGACTGTGTGTATTTAACTCTATTCTGGGGCATTTGAATCCGAATCCGAGTGAAAATTTGAAGAATTTTCCTGCGGGATTACAGATTCTTGATTTTGTGGGATGGGATGGTTATAGGAATTATTGTCGTAAGGTTCATACTCAAGTGGTGGGTAAAGTCCGTTGTATTCATATTGAAAACTATTATAATCATAGAATTCGTCTAAGTGGGGATCAATATGGTCATTTAAGTCATTTGTATTAATTTCCCTTGTTTTAAAATAATTATTTGGCGGTGGGTTACCATGCACTCGCCAGTCATGCCTTAAAGGAGGCAATGTGCGTGCTACGGGGTGACTGATGCCACTCATTGGCTGAGGATAGTTATTATTAGTAGGGGGTTGGGATTTGGGTGGGATTCTAAATCCTGTCGTCATGTTAGACCGTGGCAGGGATCTGAACATTTGTTGAGTCCTGGATGGTCCTTGCATGACATGCCCAAATTGTCGTTGTACATTGGGTTGTATAGTGTGACCTTGAAATTGGGGATGAAAATTTTGTGTTGGTCTAGGGTTAACGTGTAAGGGTGGTGAGTTCAGGGGGTGCGAGTAAGGGTTAACGGGTATGTAGGGTTTCCTACTCGTGTTGCTAGTGTGTGTACTTACCTGCTTATTTTGCATGTACAAAATATTGAGTTCTTCCTGAGCGTACTCTAGAGCAAGCTCTATGGTGTTAGGTCGCATGCATCGGATGCGTGAACCTAGAGGCTCTCGTAATCCTTTCAAGTAAGTTTGTAACGCTAATTTCTTATAAAGTTGCCTTTTGGCTTCTATTGTGGTAGCTAAAGTCTCATGCAGCTGGATGTACGTTGAAATAACGCTAAGTAAATTTTGGACTCGCTCATAGAAAACACTTGGGGTATCATTACCTTGTTGTAACATTGAAAGATCAGTATATAAAGATGACTCATCCCTATGATCTGAAAAAGTGTTCACTAATGTACTTCTGATACTTCGCCAATCGCTGGGGTTACCATTTGTCGCTAATGATCGCGCGGCGGGCCCTACAATCTTATTAAGTATTCCATTGAGCAATGAATAATTTTGGAGATCGTAGCCAGGCGCTATTTTTACATACTTTAAAACTAATTCGTCGCATATTTGCAGAAATCTAATGAGTACATTACTATCTCCGTTAAATTCTGGCACGAAGCGTAATGACTTATAAATCTGATCAATAGTGTCGCCTTGATTTGCTGGACTTTGCGCGACTACCTGTTGAGGCCTTTCCATTTCGTCAAAATTCTCTACTATGCTATTTAAATTACGATACCCGTCTCTTTGCTCGATGCGAAGAGCGTTTCTTCTATCAACTATAATTTCCCTACTTGATCGTGGGTGGAACATATAAATAGTAGGAATTAGGATCAATTCCTATATAGACTAAGGAAATATAACTAGGAATGACAACCAAATTTAAAAATGTGCAACTCACAGTATGTATTTAGCAAAATACATGGTCTCGTGGTGATTGACGTCGATGTCTGGAAGTCTCACCCTGCGGGTCCTTAATCTGCGTCTGGATCCTCGATGGTCCTGCTCCTCCGATGGCTTCCCGTTCGTTGAGATAGTCGACGCGTCGACGAAACGACTATCAGCGCGGTTACGATTTATGGAAACACGCACTGACTCGACTATCCTACCGACTGCGCCAGTTACGTTAGTCGCCTTCGGAAGGAGGTTTTTAAAAACACAAATTTTAATTAGGACAAAAATAAAATATAATCAATTATTACAAATTGAACTTAAATTAATTATAGTACTAATAAATTTGGTTGTCGCGACTTTCCTCGACGGCGATCGAAGAAGAAAAGCACTGCTGCCCGGTGATGGTGGTCCGACGATGCTGGTGGGTCATCGGCGTGAGTAATTCATATGGAATCTGCCGACTGTGCAGATTCGTGGGAACTTTTTGGGAGTTTCGTTAGGGGCGACACGTAACATAGTACAAAATAATAATAATAACAATAACAAATAACACCCAACAGTCACATACATAGTCCTGACACAGACAGTCCCACACTAAGATCGAGTCTTGTGTCGTGGGTATCAGGAACTACGAGAGACTTTTCGGTCTCACAAACACCCAGACCCGGAAGAAATATTTGTGGGCCGCACAAACATTTCTCTCGGTGCGGGGATCGAACCCGCGGCCTCTCGTTTCACAGGCGGCGTCTAACCAACTGCGCCACGGAGGCTGTCATGTCAATAATAATATTAATCTAGAGACAATTACCCTATGAAATGGTAAAATATTCGAACAATGTAACAACATCTTATGTCTCAGGATGGCGAGCGCAGTGTAATACCAAGCATTGCTTGTTATTCATGGTTTGCCTACTGTTCATGAGTAGCCGTATCGCTTACCATCTTGCTATAAAAAGTGTTTCGGCCATATATGTGGCAATATACAAGACAACATTAATAATGACAAAAGTCGGATGTACTTGAAATGTTGGAATAATGGAGGATATTAACCGATACGTTAAAGCAACAGGTAATTACAATGTACTCGAGTTTTTATTATGAATAGTTAAACAACTAGTTTTAGGGTTTTACAAACAATCAGGCTTACTAATTACCTTTTTTTATTACAGTTAATGGCGAGACGAGCTTGTCGTTCGCCTGATGGTAAGCGATACGAGCGATCATCAAGGGCGGATCCAGGGGGGAGGTTATGGAGATCATGACCCCTCCCCCCCTGGGCTGGCCCCAGATTGACAAAATTTATTAATTATCTTGTTGATAAAATTTATAAGCACATTTAATTATTTGTATGCCGATGAATTAAGTAAAAAAGTATGTGTGTTTTCACAAATCACGGTTGTAACAAACTTTAAAAAGTCATTATTACAAATTACCGTTAAATTGGAGTATTAAAATTGGACCCATTGCTATGACATGAACTGTATGACCCCCCCTGGCGTAAAATCTGACATGAACTATAATGTGACCCACCCTGGCGTAAAATCTCCGCCCTTGCCGCTCATGAACAGAAGCAAGACTAAACACCTTGAATGTCAAAGATCTTGGTATTCCACTACGCTCGCCATCCTGAGACATAAGATTTTAAGCCTCAATATGTCCAATAGTTAATCTGGCTACAATGTCCTTCAAATCGTAACACAATAATGCATTTACACTGCTGTTTGGCGAGAGAAATAAAAATTGCAGTGGTACCTACCCATGCGGCTCACTTATGAGAGACCTATCATCCTGTATGAGATCGATGTATTTCCTTTTTATGTGCATATAAATAAATTAAAAGTCGTGGAAACCCTCCGCGCGAAAAAGTTAAACTTCGTAATTTGGAAATGAAAATAGTGAGGGTATTGTTTCTTTAAGACAAACTTTACTAAAATTGATTACAATTTAAAACATAGAGTAAAGAGCGGTAAGTACGGGGCCAACTGACCAATCAGGACAATGGAACGTACAAGGTTCTTTCTATGTAGTCTGTGGTCACGTCTTAAACGTATGACCTATAATGTGCACACAACAAAATAATCCATTGTTCAGATCGTTCTAAGACGCGTTGTTCTAGTATTTATGGCCGCTTCTTTACTCTATGTGTAAGACGAAAACCTATAATGTGTTTTCACCTTAATAAAGTATACTTTGAAAATAGCATTCAAGTGTTAAACGTTTAACGCAACCTTGTTGGAAGTCGCAGTAGAAGTTTCACTTCAATAAGTGTCTTAAGTTAAGCTTCATACAATAATGTCAACTAACTTCCGCCTAATGTTCTCGGGACTGAGAAAATAACGTGTTGTGATACAACCACAAATGCGTAGCGTATTACTCATTGCAGGAAAATGGATACTGAGGGAAAATCGCTTTTTCCTTACGTGACAAAGGGGGCAAAATTGACAATTCATAGTTTGATTACTAAACTTATTATATACATAAACTCACACCTTTTTCCCTGAAGGGTAAGCAGAGATGCGTCAAGTACAGTCAGCAACATAAGTCGCTGAACACTTCACATTTTTTGATAACCTTTTTATGAATTAAAATTTGTACGTACTACTCTGTAGTCGTAAAATATAACCAAGTAAAGTCATCTATGCCGAGATGTGCCATACGATATTGAAAATTAATTATTATTTTGGATGATAAGACAATTCCAAATCTCGTGAGTGTTCAGCGACATATGTTGCTGACTGTTCATCCAGTTTGCCTTGTATATCCCATAGTATGCAGGTTTCCTCACGATGTGTTCTCTTCGTTAAAGTAAGATGCCTGTTGGTAAACGGACTAGACGCGACTGCCAACATGTTCACGGTGGCCGCGGGTTCGAATCCCAGGGCACACCTCTGACTTTTCGGAGTCATGTGTGTATTGATAGTCAATCACCACGCACTAAAACGGTGAAGGAAAACATCGTGAGGAAACCTGCATACCATAGCGATTTATAAAATTTCTATGTAAGTCCGCCAACCCGCACTAGGCCAGCGTGGTGGACTATATGGCCTAACCACTCTCAATCGTACTCTCGATTGTAAAGGAGGCCCGTGCCCTGCAGTGGGACGTATATGGGCTGATACAGTAAAGTAAGATAACATAAGTGATACTGTTGGTAAGTCTCTCATAATGTAAAAGGCCGCCTGGGTAGACACCGCAATTTCTATTTCTCCCGCCAAACAGCATTGCCAAAGCACTTTTGTGTTTCGGATTGAAGGACATTGTAGCCAGAGTAACTACAGGACATATTGAGACTTAACATCTTATGTCTCAGGATGGCGAGCGCAGTGGAATGCCAAGCATTACTGTTTATGAGCTGTCGTATCGCTTACCATCAGGCGAACGGCATGCTCGTGTCGCCATTCATTCCAAAATAAAAGTGAAAATCAATGAATAAAAGAAAAATAAAGTGATATTTCTGTACGAGGAAAGACAAACGAATATTTTATTGTATTTTATAGAGAATATGTTTCGGAAACGGTTTTTTTTGACACATACTAAGAAGTTCAGTTCTTTTTAGACAGCTACAGAGAACGGTTGCGTCGTACTGTTACTCTAGCTTATACTCGGGTAAAGTGCTAACGCAGCAATCACGCCATCGCGACGGGCTGCGGACCGCGATCGCCGCGATGACCCAGAAATCACTTCTGCAACGCATGCTAAAAATCTACAATAACAACTGTTAAGGCCAAGCAATATTTATTAACTAAATATGGCAAAGCCAAAAAGTACTATCACTATTAAAACTGAATCGGAACAAGTGTTGTATCAGTTGTACAATGAAGAAAAACAGCTACGGGAAAAATTGGAGTGCTTAGTAAATGAGCTTCAAATAAAAGTTGAGAATCTCCAACAACAATTAAATAAAGCTAAAGAAGAAGACAAAAAACAAGCCTGTGAGAATCCAGGAGCCAGCAAAAAAGTTCATTCAGCAGTCCAATATGAAACAGACGAAGAGGAACTCGCGAAGGAAACTGAATGGATACGTCAAGAGAGTAGGAAGAAAAGAAAGCGGAACTCATCACCTTCCCCGTCTCATCAAGCCGAGCCTAGCAAAAAAGCCTCGGAGAAGCCAAAGGAAAAGAAGGCACCTCTACCGCCTCCTATTGTTGTAGAAGGTATCAAGGACTATCAGAAACTTTATGATTTTCTAGTTACCTGTATACCTAGTGAATCATTTACTATTAAGATGATGAAAGGCGAGACGGCCAAAATAAACACAAAAATGAGAACTCATATAAGGCCATTACAAAGCTCCTAATAGATAATAAGAATCACTGGCACTCGTATGAGAACAAACAGAATAGACCAATTAGAGTGATGGCAAAAAATCTTCACCACACGTATTTGCCTGAGAGAATTATTGAAGACCTTAAAACTAAAGGAATTAAAATCATAGAAGCAGTTAATAAACTAAGCTGGAGGACTAAAGAACCTCTCAATATGTTTATACTGTCATTTCAAAAAGATGAAGACATAAACAACATTTATAATATACGCTCAATTCTTGGCTGTAAAGTGGAAATACAGCCAATCAAATCATCAAAATTGATACCGCAGTGTAAAAATGTCAAGCTTATGGCCACACTCAAAAATATTGCAATAAAGAGCCTAGATGCGTCAAATGTACGGGTAAGCATCTTACTCGTGACTGTCCAAAACCAGCGGATGCAAAACCAAAATGTATACATTGTGGTGAAGCACACCCTGCCAACTACCGCGGGTGCATAGTAGCCAAAGAATTACAAAATATGAAAGCAAGTCGATGAAAAATAGCGCAAAAGCTGTTCGAACTCCAACTACAAATGGAGCTAAAAAAATAGTTAATACTCAAAGCGTCAAAAAGGTGTGACGTACTCACAAATGGCTAAAGCTGGACAATCGCATATACAGGCACAAGCACAGTTACAGACTCAGCCACAGCCACAACCAAAACCGCAGGAAAATAATATCGAAGATAAAATCAACAGAATTTTAAATTTTATGACTTCATTCGACAATCGTCTGAAAAAATTGGAGCATAGCACCAAAACTGCTATCCTACCAAATTCTAAACAATGATGGTTAAAATCATGGCATGGAATGCCAATGGATTGCTTCAACACATAAATGAAATAGAAGTCGTCCTAAACAGAGAAAATTTCGATATTTGCCTCATATCAGAATCACACTGCACTAAGGAATCAATTATTAAAATCAAAGGATACAAAGTTTATCACGCCTTACATCCATTTAATACTCCTAGGGGAGGCAGTTCTTTAATAATAAAGACAACATCTGTCACTACGAAAAACTAAAGATAGAGGATCAAGACGTACAGGCTGTGGCGGTTTGTATACAAACAAAACACTATCCTGTAACTATATCAGCCATATACTCTCCGCCTAGGTATTCGCTAAAGGCTGAGCGATATATACACGTATTTGAACAACTCGGCTCCAGGTTTATACTAGGCGGTGACTTTAATGCGAAAAATACCTTTTGGGGGTCTAGACTTACAACAACCAAAGGTAGAGAATTATTATCAGCCGCTAGAGAAATCAAATGTGACGTCATATCAACAGGCAAGCCTACTTATTGGCCTACGGATACTCAAAAGATTCCAGATCTAATAGACTTTTTCATAGTGAAAAATCTCTCCCTTAATACCCTACATATTGAAGAGGGCTATGACATGAATTCAGACCATTCACCGATTATCCTAACTCTATCCAGCGGAATAATTCAAAAGGAAAATCATCTCACATTGACAAATAAACACACTGACTGGGAAAGTTTCAAGCGCGACTTAGAATCTATAATTGACCTTAAAGTTCCTCTTAAAAATTCGGAGCAACTCGAAAAGGATTTGAGACAATTTATAGTGAGCATTCAGCAATGTGCCTGGCAAAATACACCTATGGTGAAGACAATAGCGCGAAGCCAGTCTTATCCAGTAGAAATAAGGGACCTTATAGCTGCAAAAAGGAAACAGAGAAAACAATGGCAAATAAACAGATATCCAAAAGACAAACAAATTCTTAACACACTCACTAAGAGGCTCACAAGACTAATAAAAACCTTCAAGGACGAATCGATGAATACTTACCTTCGTGGACTGACTGGCGACCGCACGTCAGATTATTCACTGTGGAAAGCTACCAAAAACATCAAAAGCCAATCATGCAGGTCCCTCCCATTAAAACACCGAATGGGAGCTGGGCCATAAGCAACGAACAGAAGGCAAATCTATTTGCGAACCATCTTGAGCATATATTTAAACCTAATCAAGGTACCGCATTGGACTCCAACCTAGATAATATATCACAAGACGACCAGGCAATAAAACTCGTTACTCCTAGAGAAGTAAAAGTGAAATAAAAAAAAATAATCAAAAGAAATCTCCTGGTTATGACCTGATAACAGGAGAAGTACTGAACAATCTTCCGCGCAAAGCAATTGTCAAACTGACCACATTGATAAATGCCTCGTTCAGACTGAAATATGTACCTGATATTTGGAAATTTGCTGAAGTTATCATGATACCTAAGCCTGGTAAACCTCCGCATGACGTGAAATCCTATAGGCCAATCTCCTTGCTTCCAATAATAGCCAAGTTATATGAAAAATTACTTTTAAAAAGGCTTAAACCTGTTATAGAAGAGCGGAAATTAATCCCCGACTACCAATTCGGCTTCAGAGAGAAACACTCAACAATAGACCAAGTCCACCGGATTACTAATTTAATCGAAAAAGGCCTAGAAGAGAAAAAAGTTTGTTCGACGGTTTTCCTAGATGTGGCACAAGCATTTGACAAGGTATGGCACCACGGCCTCATTTACAAACTAAAGAAAATGCTGCCCAAGCAATTTTCAGAAATCCTGGAATCTTATATTTCTGAAAGAATGTTTCGTATAAAACATGAAGATTCTTATTCAGAAATAAAGTGTATAGAAGCTGGAGTACCACAAGGAAGTGTATTAGGTCCGGTCCTGTACTTATTATACACCTGTGATATGCCTAAACTTGAAAACAATGCCATTGCAACTTTCGCAGACGATACAGCAATTATAGCTACAGGTTCGACTCATAAAGAAGCAGTGGAAAAAGTCCAAACAGCTGTTAACATCATCTCTAACTGGAGTGAAAAATGGCGGCTGAAAATAAATGAAACAAAATCTGTTCATGTGGATTTCACAAACAAAAGACCAAATTATGAGCCTGTGTTCATAAACGGTACAACCATACCATATGAAAATACAGCCAAATACCTAGGCATGACTCTGGACGCAAAACTTCGCTGGAAAGCACACGTCAAAAAGAAACGAGAAGAGCTGGAGATTCGCTACAGGAAAATGTATTGGTTACTGGGCAAATACTCCTCGTTGTCGATATACAACAAAGTACTTTTGTACAAACAAGTCCTGATGCCAGTATGGACTTATGGTATACAGTTGTGGGGATGTACCAAACCAAGCAATATACTAATAATACAACGATTCCAGAACAAAGTACTGAGGGGTATAGTAAACGCTCCATGGTACGTAAGAAACGAAGATCTCCATCGGGACCTTAAAGTGGACTTCGTCAGAAATGTTGTGAAAAAATATGCCGAAGCTCATGACCATAGACTTCATCATCATGTGAACGTCGAGGCAATCCAGCTCCTCGACAACACGGACCTTGTAAGAAGACTAAAAAGGACAAAACCTTTTGAGTTAGTGCAATGAATAATTAGTGCAATGTAGTGTAGTGAGTGCTATTGAAAAAGAACACGCGAACATTGTGTCTTCCCCTTAATAGAGACAATAAGAAAAGTGTTATTGGACATGTTCTTAGTCATAGTCTCTTTAGAAATTTAGGTTAAATTTAAATAACTTATTAGTCATAAGACTAGATTGTTATTAAAGGGATGTATTAAATATTTAGTACATTACATATAAAAAAAAAAAAAATACTAAGAAGTTATACATCTCAAGGTGATAAACAAATAACACGAAAACTATTAAACGTAATATTATGTTTGTCACTGTTGTCGTCAGAATCAATTTATTAGAACTAAATTATAATTTAATACGATGTTTTTGTGTTTTCCACATACAAATATAAATCACGCCTTTTCAAAGAAGGGGTAGACAGAGCTGCCAGGATGTCCAGATTTTATTCATTATCAGCCCGGGGTCAGGAATTTGTGCCCGATGTGCCGATAGGCTCGCCTATCACGTTGTGGGACGGAACATACAAGGCGAAGTGTGGGTGTCGTGGTATCTCTGTCAACCTTTTCCGGGAAAAAGGCGTGAGTTTATGTATGTATGTATCTAAAAATCCGTATCACTTTGCCTTACCCGGGATTCGAAGCCGAGACCTCAGCCTTTTATTTTAATATACTCTGTGTCAGCGTTGTACCTTACTATAACTACGCTACCAAGGAAACCGAGTTTATTTTTTAATCTTTAATTAAATTGTTTCTAAATTGGTCCTGGTTAAGGTTGATTGGTTGTTTCAAAAACATTTGTGCCGGTTCGGGGAGCGAACATGCGGCCTCTCGTTTCACGTCTAACCAACTGTGACACGGAGGCTGAAATATATGTATATAATACATTACATTTACTGGTGGTAGGTCTCTCATATGTGAGAGGCCATCTGGGTAGGTACCACCGCAATGTCTATTTCTACCGTGAAACAGCATTGTAAATGCACAGTTGTGTTTCGGATTGTAGGACATTGTACCCAGAGTAACTACTGGACATATTGAGACTTAACATCTTATGTCTCAGGATGGCGGGCGCAGTGGAATTTTGCTACTGTTTATGAGCGGTCGTATCGCTTACCATCAGGCGAACGGCTTGCTCGTCTCGTCATTCATTGCAATAAAAAATAAAATAAAAAAAAAAACATAATTATAAAATATGTTAGTTTGTGACAAGTTAGTTTCACAAGTCACAAGCCGCGCCGTTTAGAATTGTCAATACATAGAATTGTACTGACGTCACTAGATATGCTCCAGTAATGTTTGAACTGTAGTTATAATTGTTTGATGGTGCGTCATTGTGACGTATTTTCCACGAAAATGCTGCTTGGGGGATTTTTAAACTATTTTGATGATAGAGTTTGGGTGGTAAATCGATAGTTTTTGCTAAAATAATCATTTGAACCCTTGCGTACCATAGCGTCTATAAAAATAAAAGGGTGTACACTATTGTTTTAGAAGAAACTATGTATTTACCACCCAAATACGACAACAGAAAATAAGAAAAAAAATTTGCTTTTCTTGCTACGTTTTTAGTTTTATTGAGTCTGAAGTCACTAAAACTACCAACCGGCATCGTTTCGCCAGCCCTCTTGATACACCCTTTATCATCTATGTGAGAGATTGTCTAGTTAGTTAACATTGTTTAGTCTATTTCTCCCGCCAAACAGCAGTGTAAATGCACTATTATCTTCCGGTTGGAAGGTTGAACATCTTATGTCTCAGGATGGCGAGCGCAGTGGAATGCCAAGCATTGCCTTGTGATCAATGGTGTTTGGTTATGTCACTGTTCTTGACTGGTCGTATACTTCCATATATAAGTATGTTTACCAACCAGCGTATCCATTTGCTTTTTGAAGTCGGTTAAAAATTGAATTAATTTTCTAAAATTGAATAAATTCATTTTATTAGTTTTAGAAACAACAATTACTTATCCTAAAGCACCTTAGTTTTGTAATAAAATGAATGTCAATCCATTTCCTACCCTTAAACTTATAATAAATTATTTATATGTATTACATTTTCAGTTGGGTCACTTACTTAAGCGTGATATTTGTTTTATTTTGATAAATGTGTCACATAACAGCTGTTAATATCTGTAATTAGTGCCCACATCTGAACTAAACTCTAAATGCAAAATGACTCACAATATTTTGTATTATGTGTGCTGTTGATGTGGCTTATTTAAAATGTAATAAATATTTATTTATTTATTCTTAACTGCACACAAAGAGGAAAAACACTTGCCCATTTTAAAAAGCTTTAAAAAAAGGCTTGAGCTACACATTCTAAAAGTACCGGAGACTAAATTAAGTTTAATATTTATCTTATTTTATTTTCTTTGTATCATATTTTAAGTGATATATCTATTTCTTATGAGAAAAAACTTCTTTAACCTAAAAAGTACAGTTTTATCGCTCTTGGCGATTTCCGACAGGCAATCTTTGGATGGATTTTGGAAAAGGAAAAAAAGGATTTTTTAATTATATTAGTAAGTATTATGGACACATGGATCTTATTCATTAACATACATTTAAAAAAAGTACACACATACATAAACTCGAGCCTTTTACCCAGAAGGGGTTGGCAGAGATGCCAGAACACCCACATTTCGTCTTGAATGTTGCTACCACGTGATAAGGGCCGAACCTGTCGCCTTAACGGGCACAAATTCCTGACTCTAGGCTGGTAATTTATAAAAAAATCCAATATGATTTTACCCGACCCGGGATTCGAACCCAAGATCTCAGCTTTGTAACCAAACCGTAGTACAACTACGCCACCAAGGCAGTCATTAAAATAAATAAAAACACCGCCTGCAATTTAAAATGTCGTCATAAAAACTAATATATTTTATTTTCCGCTATGTTTCACAGGTATTTGCAAAGCGATAATTTATCTAATAAGTTGGTATTATCCTGTGCAAATATCGTATAATGTCGCAGTCATATTTTCCTTATAAAACATGATGCTTAATGTATTATTTGTTTTCTCTACATTTATTTTAATCTCGATGGCTGGTTAGACTTTTTTATATAGTGAGAATGAGACGGGACGGGACGGAAAAATCACAAATAAATAATAACGTCAATCGTGGTTTTAGGTTTTTCTCAACTTAAGGGAAGAAATGGGGGTGCAATAAGGTTTAGGGTAGTACCTATCGATTTTTAAATATATAAAACATTTTTTCCTGTTGACAGCCTCCATGTCAAACGAGAAAACGTGAAACGACAGTTCGCGATTTCGATCCCCCCACCGAAACAAATGTTAGTGTGAACCACAGGTATTTTCGGGTCTAAGTGTTTGTGAGGCCGAAAAGTCTCTCGTAGTTCCTGATACACGACACAAGACTCGATCTTAGTGTGGGGCAGGACTATGTATGTGACTGTTGGGTGTATTTTATTTAATAACTAGCTGACCCGGCCACGCTTCGCTTTGCCTTGGTTATCATAGGATTCATATTATATTCAATTATTTAGCATAATAACTTAACGACTTGTATGCCTTGAAATAAAACTATTATTTACGGATTTTATCGCGAATTTAGTTTAATTTTTTACATTTTTGACTTCCCGACGTTTCGATTACTTTACAGTTGTCGTGGTCACGGGGCGGACTGAGGTATTGGTCGTCCGCTCTGTGACTGTTACAATTCAGCTACCCTTATTTTACAATTATTAAATTAACTTTAATTAACAATTAACTTGTATGCCTACACTTGACGTAGCTATCCTACTGTCCTGCTAAATCCCGTCTTAACCCGTCCGACCCGCAGTCACTTCTCGATCCGTTGCGTCCTTTCTCTTCATTATCCATTCCGTCTTATACCGTGCATTTACACTTCGTCCTATCAAATCTGCCAGCTATTCCAGTTCTCTCCCGTACCTTCCACTCTATTATATCCCACCTCTCCATATCCAAAAGTGTGCCTTATGAATTTTTGACATTAAAAACTTTAGTGATTCTGATTATCCATGCAATATTCCATCCCTTATTTCACACCCACAATGCTGCTTTTCCAAAAATATTGCAAGTAATATTTAGGTAAAATATAACCTATCTCACTCAGAGACGATATATTACATTAATTTCTATCAGTGAATTATAGCGAAGGAAAGGCTACTGTAAAAATTCGTGATTAAAGTGACATTCGATCTTGAAAAGAAATAAATATAACTTTTTACGTGTGCAAATTATCTATATATTAATACGTGATGCAAAAACTTTGGACCCCTTTTTACGAAAATTGCGCGGACGCAGGAGCATAAAATTTGGCACACTTATAGTTTATGTGTAGGAGAAGTGCAGAACGCTAATATTTTTCAATAATAAAGCTTATAAAGTACATTAAATCAATAAATAAAACATTACACACATTACCATGCATTTCACACACACATACATACACAAGTATTTGTATACGCATACATACTCTGGTGTCAAATTGTTTCTTTTCTTTTTCATTTTGTTCTTCTGACATAGACATATCAAAAAAAAGGTTTTATTTGCCTCATTTAATATAAAAAAAAGATTTTAATAATAATGCATAAAAAGTACATTAAATCAATAAATAAAACATTCCACAAACCAGCATGTATTTGACACACGCATTTGTGCACGTATACATACTCTTTGGTCAAATTGTTTCTTTTGTTTATTACAGACATAGTTGAATGTCAAACAGAAAAGTTTGTTTACTGTGGTTTTATTCAATGTTAAACAGAAAAGTTTTATTTGACGAATACTACGTGAAATACTGAGCGCTTATACAAATTGTGTAGCAGTAAGATACATTGAAATGGATACGGGCTATCATTATATGCATAAAGAAAGTTCTGTAGCAGCAATCTGCAATAACAACATTCAGGTATAAAAAAAATATAATTTGCTATTGCTGGTTCAAAGCAATTATTGTAGTTTACGATTTCAGTAATTGCATATACTTCAGGATAAATAAGTGATTTTGAGAGATACGTACATTTAAATGTGCACGAATTATTAGAATAACATCATTATACAGGTAAATACTTTTTCTCTTCTTGATTTGGTCGAATTTCGACCACTAGGCGACCACTAGTTTATTTAATTGTCCTATATTCATGTAGCTTGATAAATTCTCCTTAGTTTATACCTTGGTTTATACAAAATAAATTTCTGAACGCATTATTTGACAACCAATTTAAACGTCAATCCGTTTAATTAATGCATAATTAATGTCATTAATTTACATCTTTCAAATCTAAAATACGCCATTAATCGAATATTGTCGATTCGAAACCTTTATTTAAATACGTTATTTAATATGAGGGAAGAGTTTACCGTATCGACGGGATTAACATTAAATGTTTGACAGTTACGAACCCATGAACATTTTGTATGAGAAAATGTTAATAAGCTAATAGAAACTCGGGAAACCGGGAACGTTATAAAAACTATCCTATGTCCTTCTCCTAGTTCTAAGCTACCTCCCCACCAATTTTCAGCCAAGTCAGTTCAGCCGTTCTTGAGTTATAAGTGGAGTAACTAACACGACTTTCTTTTATACAGGGTATATCAAGACTGCTACCGAAAACGAAGCCGGGTGATAGTTTAAGCGACTTCATACACAATGCAACAGAAAATGTTGCAAAATAAAGCGACAATTTTTTTTTGTTATTTTTTCCTATGGTCATATTTGGGTGGTAAATACTTTTTTTTTTCCTAAAATAATAGTGTATACCCTTTTATTTATAAATACTCTACGGTATAAAAGAGTTTAAATTATTATTTTAGCAAAAACTATGGATTTAGCACCCAAAAATAACGATCTTAAAAAAATCAATAAAAATAATTGTCGCGTTTCTTTGCGAAATTTTTAGTTGCATTGTGTTTGTAGTCACTCAAACGACCACTCGGCTTCGTTTTCGGTAGCGGTCTTGAGATACCCGGTATATACTATAGATTTGTTGTCTCTACATTTATTTTAGTCTCCGTCGTTGGAGATGTCGATTTGATCTCGGAACAAATGTTTGTATACACAAGTATTTGTGAGTCTGTTTTATTTATTGCATTGAATGGAGAGACGAGCATGTCGTTCACCTGACGGTAAGCGATACGACCGCTCATGAACAGTAGCAAAACCAAACAACACCTTGAATTACAACGCAATGCTTGGCATTTTATTGCGCTCAATATGACCAGTAGTTACTCTGGCTACAATGTCCTTTACACCGAAATACGACAGTGCATTTACACTACTGTTTATAAGATCAAGATGATAATTATCACCCATTATAAGTCCCAATGGAAACTATATGCCATGTCTACAATTGAGAGGGAGGGGTTAGGCCATAATGCACCACGCTGGCCCAATGGACTTTACGTTTAGAAATTCTTATACATCGCTATGGTATGCAGGTTTCCTCACGATGTTTTCCTTCACTGTTATAGTGCGTGGTGATTAACTACCAATACATAATTTCGGATCAAGTGTGCCCTGGGATTTGAACCCGCTACCATCGTATCAGCTCCATTACCACCACACTAATAATAAATTATCAATTAAGATTTCCAATTAAGATTATCGTTTATTAAAATAATAATATTGAAAGCCATTGTTCAGTATTTCAACACTCTTCCTCGTAATAAATCTTAATATTACTAATTGAAATTTTGCGCGCCGCCATAACTTTCTCGGTACAAAGGCCCGCATATTCCAAATATATACCGGGTATCTCAAGACTGCTACCGAAAACGAAGCCGGGTGGTAGTTTTAGTGGCTACAAACACAATGCAATTAAAAATTTCGCTTAGAAACGCGACAATTGTTTTTTATGATTTTTTAAATATCGTCATTTTTGGGTGGTAAATCCATAGTTTTTGCTAAAATAATAATTTAAACTCTTTTATACCTTAGAGCATTTATAAATAAAAGGGTATATACTATTATTTTAGGAAAAAGTGTATTTACCACCCAAATATGGCCATAGGAAAAAAATAACAAAAAAAAATTGTCGCTTTTTTTTGCAACTTTTTCTGTTGCATTGTGTCTGAAGTCGCTTAAACTACCACCCAGCTTCGTTTTCGGTAGCAGTCTTGATATACCCTGTATACAGGGGCGGAATAAGGCATTGGCTGTGGGGCCCTTAGCCTCACAGATAAGAGGATCTCAGGTATTTAATGTTTTACGGTTTTGTTTTATATTTTGGTATCAGTCTTTGTTACATACACCTGCAACTGCTCCGTAAAAAATAAATTTAAAATAATAATTATTTAACCAATAGCCGTCCAGCCCTCCTCCACCCGGGTATAAATACACTTTTCAAAATGTTCAATGACGAGAAAATATTTATATCATAAAAATATATATTTAAAAATAGTATCCTATGTTACTTCTAATACCTCCAAGAATATCTGTACAAAGTTTCATGATGATCGATTAAGTAATTTTCACTTGAAACCGTAACAAACAAACTTACCTTCACATTTATAATATTAGTAGGGATAACCAGCCCTTAAAATAACCAGCGGGCCTGGAAAACGATCTTCCTCATAAATTCTGCTCAGAGCTGCATAATGCATACTCTACGTTTATAGAGTTGAGGGGCTTCCCTCGACCGCTCGCTTATATTCGTATAGAGACGCGATAGAGCCCAGTTGCGTTCGAGACGCCGGCATTGACGGCGTGCGAAATCGCACAAATAAAATATAGAGACGATTAAAAAAATAGACGCGGCTTTAAAAAATATAGAGACGATAAAAAAATAGAGTCGACTTTAAAAAATATAGAGTCACAGTTAAAAAATATAAAGTCGACGTTAAAGAGAAAATAAAGGTTATAAAAATATATAGAGTCGGTTTTTTGTATGTTTTGTTCAGTGATTGTGTGGTAGAGTAGGTAAAGATGAAAGCGCAGGGGAAGAGGTTTGTGGACCACGCCGGGAAAGCGTACAGGATGGGAGCCGCCGCCCGGGACGACGATCACATTGGATTCTTTGATTTGGTGAGTAGTTTCAAAATATTTTTATTTAAGCTATTGTACAGAAAAATAAAGTTTGTTTTCGGTGTGTATGCAAATTCACAGAAAAATATTTTTTTGTGTTTTTCGTTTAGAAAAATATAAAATGTACGGGAATCAGATTTGGTATTTATTAATTTATTTAAATCTTTATTGCACACACAATATTAAAATGTATAAAAATGAAATGGTATATGTTTTTTTAGACAATTATTGTCAAATTATTTGGTCTGTACCACATGTTTTTTTACAAATAATTAGACAGTGTTTTTTACTAATATAAATCAACATAAAATAGGTTTGTAACAAATTGTGACATGATATTTAAAATATATAATACGTCATAGTAATTAGGGTTTATTTCAAGGAATACAATGTATTAAGAAAACCTTCAACTAAATTAAATTAATGGATGTAATTGCAGTTTGTCATATTTTGATTTTTGCAATTCTAAATTTAGCGAAGTTTTGATTTACTATTGTACGTTCTGTAGAAAATTAATTTAACAAAGAAAAATCTAAAAGAAAACAGTGACTACTCAAGCATATTTTTGCCACAATTCAAGTTCCAAAAAATATTTTATATAATAATTTAAGTTAATAAATGCATTATAACCATTTGAATTCGTATCAGCCCATATATATCCCACTGCAGGGCACGGGCCTTCTTTACAATCCAGAGTACGATTGAGGGTGGTTAGACCATAATAACCATATGAATAAATAAATTAATACACCCAACAGTCACATATATAGCCCTGACCCGAGTTTAAGATCAATCGAGTCTTGTGTCCTATCAAAAGCTACGAGAGACTTTTCGCTCTCACAAACACCCAGACACGAGACAAATACTTGTTGGCTTCACGAATTTTTCATGGTGTGGGGACCGAACCCGCGGCCTCACGTTTCACAGTCGGCGTTTAACCAACTGAGCCACAGAGGCCGTCATTAAAAAAAAATCTATTCGACTCTCCCTAACTATGACGTACAAAAACGGTAGAGTTCGCACGTCGTCTCTATGTAATCATAAGCGGTTATAATTAAATTATGTGATAACATTATATTGAACTCGTTCGGAAAGGCGAATGCCCATTACTATGAAACTTAGTATCGGTGCGAAGATTTTAGTGCCTCGATGAAACCTACTTTTTTGTATCGGGAAAATTCATATTTTCAATAAATATAAGCATAATTGAGATCCTGGCCCGAATTTCTTGGATAAATTAACTTGAAGTCTATTAATAATATTTTTTCGTCTTTGTCTATGTGAACAAAATGTAAAATGTGATGATAATTACTTTATTTTATAAAAATCTTTCGCCCGGGATTAAACAGGAAAACTATTAAGGACCAACCATAAATTATGCTATAAATATTTTAAAGCAGTAGCAGTATCGGGATCACTATATACTTTACCGATACTATGAATAGGCATTCTACTTTAGTAAATACAATATTTTAATTAGAAAAATACTGAAGTCGTTTTTAGGGCGTGTTAAAATTAATCACTATATTTTAACACGCTTTTTTATTGCTATGAATGTCGAGATGAGCATGCCGTTCGCCTGATGGTAAGCAATACCGCTCATGGACAGTAGCAGAACTAAACACCATGAATTACAAAGCAATGCTTGGTATTCCACTTGCTTTGTAATTCAATATGTTGTTTGGTTTTGCTACTGTATTGTAGTACATGAGCGGTAGTATCGCTTACCATCAGTCGAAAGCCAAGCTCGCCTCGCCATGCATAGCAATAAAAAAAAATATTCTCTTTCTTTTAATTTTTATCAAGTTATAACTTTATCGTGCGAATGAAATAAATCGATGACTATAAATAATTTTTAAATTCTTTTTCAAATGATTACTCCGGCGCTAACCAGGTCAACAATTATTAGTTAACCATTGACAATTGATGGTAAAAAATATTTGCAAACCCGACGAGGAAAATATAATGATTTGCTTCGATATAATCACATTGACGCACGCTTTCGAAACATTGAGAAATCATTTATTGTTACTTTTCTTTATTTCTAGCATTGACAGAAAGTACCTTGATGACCAAGTTTCGCTCGGTTTTTTTTTCTTGGATTAAAGGGGTTCACTTGAAGGAATTACTCCACTAAGAGTCTTCTTGCACTTTTCACAATAAGCTCAAACCAAACACTCATTGAAGTGAATTGAAATGTGTGGTGGCCTGTTGGTAAACGGACTAGACGCGACTGCCAACATGTTCACGGTGTTCGCGGGTTCGAATCCCAGGGCACACCTCTGACTTTTCGGAGTCATGTGTGTATTGATAGTCAATCACCACGCACTAAAACGGTGAAGGAAAACATCGTGAGGAAACCTGCATACCATAGCGATTTATAAAAAGTTCTATGGTATGTAAGTCCGCCAACTTGCACTAGGCCAGCGTGGTGGACTATATGGCCTAACCACTCTCAATCGTACTCTCGATTGTAGAGGATGCCCGTGCCCTGCAGTGGGACGTATATGGGCTGATACAGAAACACTCATTGGCTTAGTACGAGTATAACTTTACAACACCATCTGCTAGAATAGCTTTAGTGTTATTGTATCGTTAAGGCTTATTGTTGAAAACACGAATAAAAAAACATTTTTTTTAAATGGATCCTATCTAGATCGATTTATCGCCCCCGAAATCCCCTTTATACCAAATTTCATGAAAAACACTAACACAACAACAAAAACACCCTCTTGTGTCGTATCAGGAACTACGAGAGACTTTTCGCTCTCACAAACACCCAGACCCGAAAGAAATATTTGTGGGCTGCACAAACATTTCCCTCAGTGCGGGGATCTAACCCGGGGCCTCTCGTTTCGCAGGTGGCGTATAATCAAAACGCTGTCAATACAATAACTTAAACAAACGTATTATATTTATTTGCTTAATGACTCATTTGCCGTGACAATTGAGTTCAAAGTGTCAGAGACATACCGTCATACATTAGACTTCAACGCGCATCTTTATCTTAATATATATAATTCACGTGTCACGTTGTTTGTACGCGATGGGCTCCTAAACCACTCAACTGATTATAATGAAATTTTGTAGATATGTGTTATATGTTCCAACTTAAAGGGTGAGATAGTTTTTATCTCGATTAAATTGACGAAAGTATAAAATAAAGGAAAAAACATTTTGCCATACAAAATGTTCATTGGTTTGTAACTGTCAAACATTTAATGTTCATAGCGTCGATACGGTAAACTCTTCCCTCAACTTAAATAACGTATTTAAATAAAGGTTTCGAATCGACAACATATATCCACAATATTCGATTAATGGCGTATTTTAGATTTTAAAGATGTAAATTAATGACAGTAATGAAAAGTGATTGACATTTGAATTGGTTGTCAAATATTTATGCATGCGTTCAGAAATTTATTTTGTGTAACCTAAAGAGTATATTATGAAACTACATAAATATAGGACAATTAAATAAATAATATTCACATGTAAGAAGTTTTACTTCTTTTCAAGATAGAATGTCACTTGAAAATAAAAAATCTTTAATAAAATAACACATAAAAATAAAAACTGAACTGAATAACAATTTTATATAATTATGGAGAATATTGCAGGGATTCTCAAATTAGGCGTTGCCTGTGTCTTGAGAAACCAGTTAAATATAATTGTTACTACATTAATTGTGTGTGTGAGTGCATTTCTATGAAAATTTATATTTCATCTCTTTATTACTAACAAAAAGTAATGGCGTAATATTTTTGGAAAAACAGCATAGTAGGGGTGAAATAAGGGATGGAATATTGCATGGATAATCAAAATCGCTAAAGTGTTTAATGTCAAAAATTTATAAGGCACACTATTTGGATATGGAGAAACGGGATATAATAGAGTGGGAGGTAGGGGAGAGGACTGGGATAGCTGACAGATTTGATAGGACGAAATGTAAATGCACGGTATAAGACGGGATGGTTAATGAAGAGAAAGGACGGGACGTATCGGGAAGTAACTGAACAGACGGGATGGGACGAAATTGAGCAGGACAGTAGGATAGCTAATTCATGTTTAGGTATACAAGAGCTTATACGAAAAATAACATGTATTTGGTGTGGAGTAAAATAAAAAAATATCTGCATCCAGGCAAAGGTGGGTCGGGCTTTTTTGCTATGCTAAATAATTGAATATAAAATTAATCATATTATAAAACTAAGTCATAGCGAAGCGTGGTCGGGTCAGCTATGGTATCTTTAATTGATTTCAATGAATGTCGTCGGAGTAGTAGCAGTGTTATAATATCTCCGTAGCAAAATAATGATTTGAATCTGGCGAGATGGGATAGAATAGAATATAAGGTGGATAAAATGGGACAGAAGAATAGGTACAGGATGGGATTCGAATTGGATAAGCAGTTCAACGACAACGGCTGTCATATTGATTTTAAATCAAATATGGACTGGAATCTGTATTTGCACCCAGGCGAAGCCGGGCCGGGCCGCTAGTCTTAATATATTGTCAGAGCAATAGATTATAGCGATTACAATATTGCTTAATAACATTTCCTTATTTTTTTAATTATTTATGTTAAAATATATTATATTTTGTAAACATTATAATAAATAATAAGTTGATAGGTCTCTCATAAGACAGAGCCTGGGTATCATTGGGTAATATCCCGAGATCTTTTGCTGTGTATCTTTCCTTGGACCACTAGTCGTTTCATGGAATCCTCGTTTCAACTTATGTACTTACCGAAACTTACCCAAAGAACTTGAGGACTTGTAGTGGCACAATCGACGATATTCTCCACCTTAATATATTAGTACAAGCATTACTTAAGAAATAAATACACCCAACAGTGACATACATAGTCCTGACCCCATACTAAGATCGAATCTCAGAAACAGTCGGAAACTACGAGAGACTTTTCGCTCTCAAACAACCAGACCTGAACGAATATTTGTGGCTTTACAAACATTTCTCTCGGTGCGGGGATCGAACCCGCGGCCTCTCGTTTCACAGGCGGCGTCTAACCAATTGCGCCATGGAGGCTGTCAGTATTAATAAGACACAGTATATTTAGTTGTTGGTTGTCTGGAAGATATCGCCGACTGTGATAAGACCGCCAATTGTCATGTAAATATAGGTAAATTTTTTGTTGTGTATTTTTCTTCGTTTTATGTACAATAAAGTGTAATAATATAAATATATTCTGTCAACTAACGGGACATAATAGTCTCTACCATGTAGAGACAGGTAGAGCGGTGCGTGGGGAAATACTGAATCACACTTTACACTTCCTCAAACGTTCATTGATATTTGTCTTCAAGGAAAAGCATGTAGTCTTTTTAATATTTATAATTAATTGATAGAGTCTGATTGATTATAAATATTTATTGGTAGAGTCATTTATATGTTTTTTTTTATTTAATGTATATAAATCATGTAATTAATTGATATTAAAGTTTATAATTACGATGATTGACAACTGTAAGAAATAAGATAAGCATTTTCAGGCAAACTTGATAAATAAATACAAAAAATTGGCGACTATATTCTTATCGATTTATTAAATTCAAAGTAATTTAATAATAAGCAAGATTGATTGTAAAAGTTCTTTTTGCGTATGAAAATAATGTTATTTGATGTAATAAATAATAACTAACTAAACAAAAAAACGAAAATTATTTTAATTGGGATCAGTCACTTCCCCGAATTCTTAGTCACACTCAAACCATTTAGTATTTTCCATCGGAGGAAAACAAAAATAATTAATTATTCTTTACAAGGAAAAGGCAATATATTTTTGATTAAATAATAAATCTGGTGTCTTTTATTGAAGCTTACTTGAAAGTGACAATTTCATTAAAATTCAAATGTTAGATTAAATTTTCAATAAATCTCTTATTGACGAATTTTAGCACGGATTTCAGTCAGTTCGCCTCGTGACCAAGAAAAGTGGGGATGTCAAAAAAAGTAAACAAACCGCGGTAAAATCCGTAAATATTAGTTTTACTTCAATTTGAAAAAATCTAAAGAGATACAAAGTTACATTTACATCTCAGCGGAAGTAAACCAAACAAACAGCAAACAGCAGTGTAAATGCACTGTTGTGTTTTGGTTAGAAAGGCATTGTAGTCATAGTAACTATTGGACATATTGAGACCTAAAATCTTATATGTACTAGGATAGTGAGTGCAGGGGAATGCCAAGCGTTGCTTTGGAAGTCATGGTGATTTTTTGTTTTGCGACTATCCCTGAGCGGTCATGTTGCTTTCGATCAGGCGTTTAGCATGCTAGTCTCGACGTTAATTATAATAATAAGAACTGTCAGTAACAGGAAACAAATAGAAAAAAGCGGAGTCCTTGAACAAAGTCCCGAGAACCAGTTCCAACCGCAAGGAATGCACACATCCAGTTGGACACTATCAAACTAAGAACGCTTTCGATTTAAATACTGCAAAAAATAATCATAGCATTAATTTATATCCATATACGTCCCACTGCAGGGCACAGGCCTCTTCTACAATCGAGAGTACGATTGGAATGGATTAGGCCATATAGTCCACACTGGCCTAGAGCCTAGTACTACAATAGTATAACGGTGAAGAAAAACATCGTGATTTGTAAGACTTTCTGTGGTACGTAAAGTCCACCAAAAAAAAAGTAACGTACATACAAACATACCAGGCATATCAAAAGTGCTACCGAAAACAAAGCCGGGTGGTAATTTAAGTGACTACAAACACAACGTAATTAAAAATTTCGCAAAGAAACGCGAAAATGTTTTTTTTTTATTATTTTTTGAATATCATCGAGTTTGGGTGGTAAATCCATAGTTTTTGCCAAAATCATAATTTAAAGCCTTGCGTACCATAGCTATACGCGTACCATAACTATCATTTCAGAAAAAAAACTATGTATTTACCACCCTGATACGACGATAGAAAAAAAATCGCCGCAGTCTTTTGCACAAAATTTAGTTGCATTGTGTCTGAAGTCACTAAAACTACCACCCAACTTCGTTTTCGGTAGCACTCTTGATATACCCTGTATTTTATGCAGTAAAGTCAAATTTTATTTAACCTAACTTTGGATAAATTGTGTTTTATTATAAAAAGTTCTATGGTATGTAAGTCCGCCAACTTGCACTAGGCCAGCGTGGTGGACTATATGGCCTAACCACTCTCAATCGTACTCTCGATTGTAGAGGATGCCCGTGCCCTGCAGTGGGACGTATATGGGCTGATACAGAAACACTCATTGGCTTAGTACGAGTATAACTTTACAACACCATCTGCTAGAATAGCTTTAGTGTTATTGTATCGTTAAGGCTTATTGTTGAAAACACGAATAAAAAAACATTTTTTTAAATGGATCCTATCTAGATCGATTTATCGCCCCCGAAATCCCCTTTATACCAAATTTCATGAAAAACACTAACACAACAACAAAAACACCCTCTTGTGTCGTATCAGGAACTACGAGAGACTTTTCGCTCTCACAAACACCCAGACCCGAAAGAAATATTTGTGGGCTGCACAAACATTTCCCTCAGTGCGGGGATCTAACCCGGGGCCTCTCGTTTCGCAGGTGGCGTATAATCAAAACGCTGTCAATACAATAACTTAAACAAACGTATTATATTTATTTGCTTAATGACTCATTTGCCGTGACAATTGAGTTCAAAGTGTCAGAGACATACCGTCATACATTAGACTTCAACGCGCATCTTTATCTTAATATATATAATTCACGTGTCACGTTGTTTGTACGCGATGGGCTCCTAAACCACTCAACTGATTATAATGAAATTTTGTAGATATGTGTTATATGTTCCAACTTAAAGGGTGAGATAGTTTTTATCTCGATTAAATTGACGAAAGTATAAAATAAAGGAAAAAACATTTTGCCATACAAAATGTTCATTGGTTTGTAACTGTCAAACATTTAATGTTCATAGCGTCGATACGGTAAACTCTTCCCTCAACTTAAATAACGTATTTAAATAAAGGTTTCGAATCGACAACATATATCCACAATATTCGATTAATGGCGTATTTTAGATTTTAAAGATGTAAATTAATGACAGTAATGAAAAGTGATTGACATTTGAATTGGTTGTCAAATATTTATGCATGCGTTCAGAAATTTATTTTGTGTAACCTAAAGAGTATATTATGAAACTACATAAATATAGGACAATTAAATAAATAATATTCACATGTAAGAAGTTTTACTTCTTTTCAAGATAGAATGTCACTTGAAAATAAAAAATCTTTAATAAAATAACACATAAAAATAAAAACTGAACTGAATAACAATTTTATATAATTATGGAGAATATTGCAGGGATTCTCAAATTAGGCGTTGCCTGTGTCTTGAGAAACCAGTTAAATATAATTGTTACTACATTAATTGTGTGTGTGAGTGCATTTCTATGAAAATTTATATTTCATCTCTTTATTACTAACAAAAAGTAATGGCGTAATATTTTTGGAAAAACAGCATAGTAGGGGTGAAATAAGGGATGGAATATTGCATGGATAATCAAAATCGCTAAAGTGTTTAATGTCAAAAATTTATAAGGCACACTATTTGGATATGGAGAAACGGGATATAATAGAGTGGGAGGTAGGGGAGAGGACTGGGATAGCTGACAGATTTGATAGGACGAAATGTAAATGCACGGTATAAGACGGGATGGTTAATGAAGAGAAAGGACGGGACGTATCGGGAAGTAACTGAACAGACGGGATGGGACGAAATTGAGCAGGACAGTAGGATAGCTAATTCATGTTTAGGTATACAAGAGCTTATACGAAAAATAACATGTATTTGGTGTGGAGTAAAATAAAAAAATATCTGCATCCAGGCAAAGGTGGGTCGGGCTTTTTTGCTATGCTAAATAATTGAATATAAAATTAATCATATTATAAAACTAAGTCATAGCGAAGCGTGGTCGGGTCAGCTATGGTATCTTTTAATTGATTTCAATGAATGTCGTCGGAGTAGTAGCAGTGTTATAATATCTCCGTAGCAAAATAATGATTTGAATCTGGCGAGATGGGATAGAATAGAATATAAGGTGGATAAAATGGACAGAAGAATAGGTACAGGATGGGATTCGAATTGGATAAGCAGTTCAACGACAACGGCTGTCATATTGATTTTAAATCAAATATGGACTGGAATCTGTATTTGCACCCAGGCGAAGCCGGGCCGGGCCGCTAGTCTTAATATATTGTCAGAGCAATAGATTATAGCGATTACAATATTGCTTAATAACATTTCCTTATTTTTTAATTATTTATGTTAAAATATATTATATTTTGTAAACATTATAATAAATAATAAGTTGATAGGTCTCTCATAAGACAGAGCCTGGGTATCATTGGGTAATATCCCGAGATCTTTTGCTGTGTATCTTTCCTTGGACCACTAGTCGTTTCATGGAATCCTCGTTTCAACTTATGTACTTACCGAAACTTACCCAAAGAACTTGAGGACTTGTAGTGGCACAATCGACGATATTCTCCACCTTAATATATTAGTACAAGCATTACTTAAGAAATAAATACACCCAACAGTGACATACATAGTCCTGACCCCATACTAAGATCGAATCTCAGAAACAGTCGGAAACTACGAGAGACTTTTCGCTCTCAAACAACCAGACCTGAACGAATATTTGTGGCTTTACAAACATTTCTCTCGGTGCGGGGATCGAACCCGCGGCCTCTCGTTTCACAGGCGGCGTCTAACCAATTGCGCCATGGAGGCTGTCAGTATTAATAAGACACAGTATATTTAGTTGTTGGTTGTCTGGAAGATATCGCCGACTGTGATAAGACCGCCAATTGTCATGTAAATATAGGTAAATTTTTTGTTGTGTATTTTTCTTCGTTTTATGTACAATAAAGTGTAATAATATAAATATATTCTGTCAACTAACGGGACATAATAGTCTCTACCATGTAGAGACAGGTAGAGCGGTGCGTGGGGAAATACTGAATCACACTTTACACTTCCTCAAACGTTCATTGATATTTGTCTTCAAGGAAAAGCATGTAGTCTTTTTAATATTTATAATTAATTGATAGAGTCTGATTGATTATAAATATTTATTGGTAGAGTCATTTATATGTTTTTTTTATTTAATGTATATAAATCATGTAATTAATTGATATTAAAGTTTATAATTACGATGATTGACAACTGTAAGAAATAAGATAAGCATTTTCAGGCAAACTTGATAAATAAATACAAAAAATTGGCGACTATATTCTTATCGATTTATTAAATTCAAAGTAATTTAATAATAAGCAAGATTGATTGTAAAAGTTCTTTTTGCGTATGAAAATAATGTTATTTGATGTAATAAATAATAACTAACTAAACAAAAAACGAAAATTATTTTAATTGGGATCAGTCACTTCCCCGAATTCTTAGTCACACTCAAACCATTTAGTATTTTCCATCGGAGGAAAACAAAAATAATTAATTATTCTTTACAAGGAAAAGGCAATATATTTTTGATTAAATAATAAATCTGGTGTCTTTTATTGAAGCTTACTTGAAAGTGACAATTTCATTAAAATTCAAATGTTAGATTAAATTTTCAATAAATCTCTTATTGACGAATTTTAGCACGGATTTCAGTCAGTTCGCCTCGTGACCAAGAAAAGTGGGGATGTCAAAAAAAGTAAACAAACCGCGGTAAAATCCGTAAATATTAGTTTTACTTCAATTTGAAAAAATCTAAAGAGATACAAAGTTACATTTACATCTCAGCGGAAGTAAACCAAACAAACAGCAAACAGCAGTGTAAATGCACTGTTGTGTTTTGGTTAGAAAGGCATTGTAGTCATAGTAACTATTGGACATATTGAGACCTAAAATCTTATATGTACTAGGATAGTGAGTGCAGGGGAATGCCAAGCGTTGCTTTGGAAGTCATGGTGATTTTTTGTTTTGCGACTATCCCTGAGCGGTCATGTTGCTTTCGATCAGGCGTTTAGCATGCTAGTCTCGACGTTAATTATAATAATAAGAACTGTCAGTAACAGGAAACAAATAGAAAAAAGCGGAGTCCTTGAACAAAGTCCCGAGAACCAGTTCCAACCGCAAGGAATGCACACATCCAGTTGGACACTATCAAACTAAGAACGCTTTCGATTTAAATACTGCAAAAAATAATCATAGCATTAATTTATATCCATATACGTCCCACTGCAGGGCACAGGCCTCTTCTACAATCGAGAGTACGATTGGAATGGATTAGGCCATATAGTCCACACTGGCCTAGAGCCTAGTACTACAATAGTATAACGGTGAAGAAAAACATCGTGATTTGTAAGACTTTCTGTGGTACGTAAAGTCCACCAAAAAAAAAGTAACGTACATACAAACATACCAGGCATATCAAAAGTGCTACCGAAAACAAAGCCGGGTGGTAATTTAAGTGACTACAAACACAACGTAATTAAAAATTTCGCAAAGAAACGCGAAAATGTTTTTTTTTTATTATTTTTTGAATATCATCGAGTTTGGGTGGTAAATCCATAGTTTTTGCCAAAATCATAATTTAAAGCCTTGCGTACCATAGCTATACGCGTACCATAACTATCATTTCAGAAAAAAAACTATGTATTTACCACCCTGATACGACGATAGAAAAAAAATCGCCGCAGTCTTTTGCACAAAATTTAGTTGCATTGTGTCTGAAGTCACTAAAACTACCACCCAACTTCGTTTTCGGTAGCACTCTTGATATACCCTGTATTTTATGCAGTAAAGTCAAATTTTATTTAACCTAACTTTGGATAAATTGTGTTTTCGTTTTGTACTATGAATTATTACGCAAACTTAAGTAACTGTATTTTTGTATTTATATTATCAAATTACATTTTAAAAAAATATACCCAATAGTCGCATATATAGTCCTGACCCACACTAAGATCGAGTCTTGTGTCGTGTATCAGGAACTACGAGAGACTTTTCGCTCTCACAAACACTCAGACCCGAAAGAAATATTTTGGGCCGCACAAAAAGTTGTGCCGGGCATCGTTCCCGCAGCGTCACGTTTCACAGCCTGCGTCTAACCAACTGCGCCACAGAAGCTGTCAGATAAGGATAAAATAATAAGAGCAATGTTAAGATTGAATTAAGATCATTGTCCAATATTTATGTCAACATTCAAGGATTCGGTTCAGATTCACAAGAACAATGGACCTTACTTAGTATCATGATGATTTAGCTGTATCAAACCATAGTTTTACTTTAATGACTTTTTACGATTCAGGCATTTTTTATTTTATTTTAAAGACCAGCCAACGACTGTTTACACTGAATATAACTAGACGATTAACAATAAGGTTTTTGACTCCTATTTTTTTATTGTATTTATCAAAACGTATCCATAGCTATCTATATATCTATACATAGCTATAGTCTAACAAACAAAGAAATTTATAAATCCATTTAGTATGAAACAAGTTAGAAACGTTTTAAATCTTGTAGTGGGAGTAACAGAAAAGAAATGCAAAACAAACTAGTGACGTCACTAGGGTTATTATACATTACAGTGTGCGCGTGTGAAAGAGACAGCAAGATGACCCCACTACACCCCTACTCTTTAATTTTAAATATTAATATTTGCCTTATGTAACAAGCTACTGTAATATTTTTTGACAGCAAGGCTTTATTTGTAACGTATTTGTGTTTGTAAACGAAATAATACCAAAAATCGATAATAGTCAAATACCCAATTATTTAAGAATAATCACAGACTAGTTCAGCATGCACAAAATAGAACAAAATAGAACAAAATAGACACAAATGTAAATTATATTAATAAAAATAATACATTACATTTTTAAGTATGTGTAAGTGTTCAAAGTGGTCGCGGATTCAAACCCTATAACGTTGACTTTTCAGTCATGTGTGTATTGAAATATAATCAATCACTACAATATAGGTGAAGGAAAATATCTTGAGGAAACTTGCATACCAGAGCTGGTCCGTGGTAGGTCTCATATGTGAGAGGCCGCCTGGGTAGGTACCATCGCAATGTCTATTTCTCCGACAAACAGCAGTGTAAATGCTCTGTTGCGTTGGTTTGAAGGACATTGTAGCCAGAGTAAGTACTGGATAATTGAGACTTAACATCTTATGTGTCGGGATGGCGAGCGTATGGGAATGCCAAGCATTGCTTTGTAATTCAAGGTGTTGTTTGGTTTTGCTACTCTCTATGAGCGGTCGTATAGTTTACCATGAGACGAACGGCATGCTCGTCTCGCATTTAATTGCAATAAAAAAGTCGGTAAATATTTGTTTAGTTAGATCATAATAATCATTATGTAATCTTACATTTTTTACAATCAAAATAAACCAAAACATCGTAAAGGTCACAGTCTTTTGCATGCAATGTATGGTTGTGATGCTGTTGTCAAAATATCAGTTTTTCTCTTTTCACATTATTTCATATTGTATATGTTAATACTATTATATTAAGAATATAAATGCTTATTGTTAACCAACTTCAACAAAAGGAGGAGGTTCTTAATTGGACTGTATTTTTTTTTTCTTAACTGCACATCAGGACAAACAATATATTACAAATGAATACAATATATTACAAAAGTGCAGATCGCTGTCTTGTCGCTCTGGGCGATTTCTTACAGACAACCTTTTTTTTGTATTTATTTACATATAGATATTTAAATAAATATAAGGCATAGGTTCTATATGTTGTACTGAGCGACCCGCCTTCTATATTTCACGCATATATTTTGATTTGTTGGCTAGTCAAGTCAATAATATTTTACTGGTGGTAGGTCTCTCATATGTGAGAGGCCATCTGGGTAGGTACCACCGCAATGTCTATTTCTCCCGTGAAACAACACTGCTTAAATGCACTGTTGTGTTTCGGATTGAAGGACATTGTAGCCAGAGCAACTACTGGACATATTGAGACTTAACATCTTATGTCTCAGGATGGCGAGCGCAGTGGAATGTTGCTACTGTTCATGAGCGGTCGTATCGCTTACCATCAGGCGAACGGCTTGCTCGTCTCGCCATTTAATGCAATAAAAAAAAAGAAAAGCAAATTAATTAAACAACAAATTATTTATTTCATTGTACAAGTACAATGAAATAATTAATTTGTTGCTTTGCAGTGTTTTTTTTATTATTATTATTTTTAACTTTATAGTTTTTTTTTGTTTTGAAGTCGGTTTTTATTATTTATACTAGCGGCCCGGCCCGGCTTCGCCTGGGTGCAAATACAGATTCCAGTCCATATTTTAGTTAAAATCAATATGACATCCGTTGTCTAAACTGCTTATCCAATTCCAATCCCATCCTGTACCTATTCTTATGTCCCATTTTATCCACCTTATATTCTATTCTATCCCATCTCTCCAGATTCAAATCATTATTTTGCTATGGAGATATTCTGTATCAGCCCATATACGTCCCACTGCAGGGCACGGGCCTACTCTACAATCGAGAATACGATTGAGAGTGGTTAGGCCATATAGTCCACCACGCTGGCCTAGTGCGGGTTGGCGGACTTACATACCATAGAAATTCTTATAAATCGCTATGGTATGCAGGTTTCCTCACGATGTTTTCCTTCACCGTTTTAGTGCGTGGTGATTGATTATCAATACACACATGACTCCGAAATGGAGATATTATAACACTGTTACTACTCCGAGGACATTCATTGAAATCAATTAAAAGATACCATAGATGACCCGACCACGCTTCGCTATGGCTTAGTTATTATATGATTAATTAATATTCAATTATTTAGCATAGAAAAAAAAAGCCCGACACACGTTTGCCTGTATGCAGAGATTTTTTTTATTTTACTCCACACCAAAGATATGTTATTTTTCGTATAAGCTCTTGTATACCTAAACATTAATTAGCTATCCTACTGTCCTGCTTAATTCCATCCCATCCCGTCTGTTCAGTCACTTCCCGATACGTTCCATCCTTTCTCTTCATTAACCATCCCGTCTTATGCACTGTGCATTTACATTTCGTCCTATCAAATCTGTCAGCTATCCCAGTCCTCTTCCCTACCTCCCACTCTATCATATCCCGTTTCTCCATATCCAAATAGTGTGCCTTATAAATGTTTGACATTAAACACCTTAGCGATTTTGATTATCCATGCAATATTCCATCCCTCATTTCACCCCTACTATGCTGTTTTCCAAAAATATTACGCCATTACTTTTTGTTAGTAATAAAGAGATGAAATATAAATCCCATCAAAAACATCCTGTAAAAAAATTCCAAGTCTCGCAGCTCAGGTTTTCTACCGCAAAAAGTTGTGAGATGCATGTAATACCAAGTCGATTAATTTATTTAGTCCTTAAGGGACCTTCTATATAAAGTTATTACGTTAGTTATTACCATATCAATATAAAAAAATACTTTACGTTTTAAATAAATGGATCGACTTGGCCATCGCATGAAAACATAATGTATCGTACAATTTATACATAATGCTGCTGGCCAAGTCGATCTATTTAATTTGAGGGAAGAGTTTACCGTATCGACGGTATGAATATTAAATGTATGACAGTTTTTTTTTTATTGCAATGAATGGCGAGACGAGAAAGCCGTTCGCCTGATGGTAAGCGATACGACCACTCATAAACGGTAGGAACGTTCCACTGCGCTCGCCATCCTGAGACATAAGATGTTAAGTCTCAATATGTCCAGTAGTTACTCTGGCTACAATTTACAAACCCATTAACATTTTGTATGGCAAAAGGTTTTTTTTCCTTTATTTTATAACTTCGTCAATTTAATCGAGATAAAAACTATCTCACCCTTTAAGTTGGAACAAATAACACATATCTACAAAATTTCATTATAATCAGTTGAGTGGTTTAGGAGCCCATCGCGTACAAACAACGTGACACGTGAATTATATATATTAAGATTAGGAAAACATTGCTCAAATAATGCGTTAATTTTATTATTATTATTATTTATTAATTACAGAAAACTATTTCTGATACTTTGGCAGAAGCGTGAAAACCACGCATTCGTCAAAAGACTGTAGATTAATAATAAATTTTGGTCGTGGCGACCTCCTGTCACAGTCACGGTCCAACCTTATAGTACCTATCTATATTATAGAGGGAGCGCTTCAAAAACGTAGATAAAAATCGTGGTGCCGGCCACCTTTTTCTACCCTCCTATTGGCTGATATTTGACAGGTTGAAATGCTTGGAAAAGAAAAGTAAAAAAATATATCTTAGGGCTATTTAGTTCCACTCAAACTCGTTTTAAAAGGATAATAGTTAAATATAAATTCGGATATCAAAGTAATATAATAATTATACCAATTTATTGCTAAATAATTAATGGTACTTTCCCAAATATAGGAGCGCTACCAACATTACGAACAAGAAAATATCTACGTTTTTCAAGACGCGAATACATGACAGCGCTCACTCTATATTTTAAATACTCTAAGCGTTCAACCTACCACGAAGACTGACAATAATCAATACTATTTCTAAGAAATTGGAAATGTTTCATTACTATTGACATTACTCATTGTGTAGAACTATGAGGGGGGAGGTTATAAGAGGGGGGAATTACTTAGAAGCAGTGAAAGGTGACACAAGGCTTTGTCGAAAATAAACTTAGAATAAAGAAATCAGAACAAGGAAATGGCTAAAATCAACTTTACTGGTGGTATGTGGGTGGTGGCAGTGTAAATGGACTGTTGTGTTTCGGTCTTTTTTTTTAACTGGCCCGGCATAGTGGCGTCATTGCACCTGATGGTAAGCGCAAATGCCGCCCAGACAGAGTATCCATTGGCATCGGACGGCAGTCCCATGCCAATGGGAACAATTATGCCGACCTGCTAAGGTGCCTCTTCACAATATATTTTCAATCGAACCAGTAATTCCTGAGATTAAAGATAACAAACAAACACTTCAGCTTTATATATTTTATATTAGTATAGATTATATTAGTATAGGGTGTTTGTGAGAGCGAAAAGTCTCTCGTAGTTTCTGATACACGACACAAGACTCGATTTTAGTGTGGGGTCAGGACTATGTATGTGACTGTTGGATGTTATTTATTTATTATTAGTGATTCAATACATAATTTATCCTTATATAGATAATAAGATATTGTTCAATCATTGATCCTCATACTGCAATTAATATAAATGTTATTGCATTCCAATCAACATTCCTTAATGCAGTTACTTCCATAAACATACAACAAAGACGTAAATAATAAAAATCATATAAAATGATCTTGACAGCCTCCGTGGCGCAGTTGGTTAGAGGCCGACTGTGAAACGAGCGGCCGCGGGTTCGATCCCCGCACCGGAACAAATATTTGTGTGAACTACAGGTATTTGTTTCGGGTCTGGGTGTGTGTGAGACCGAAGTCTCTTATATTTCCTGATACCCACGATACAAGACTCGATCTTAGTGTGGGGTCAGGGCTATGTATGTGACTATTGGGTGTATTTATTATTATTATAATTTATTATTACTCAATCTTTTTTACACGGGCCACAACACGTTTTAGGCATGGTGTTGCGGGACCACTGAACACAACTCATCGCGGGTGTATAGTAACCTATTTTTTTACTCGGCGAGCGTAGACTTATTATGATTGGCGTTATTTTTATGTTATAGGGGGTAAAAGAGCATAAAATTCAAAATGCTTTACAATTTATTTGCGACACCAGGCGGTCAAATCATAAAAGGCCCACGAGCCCATGGTTGAGTATAGCTGGTCTAAAAGATATCTGCTAGGCAACTTTTGGATGGATATAAGATAAGCAGAAAAAGTGGATATTTTGAAAATAAAGAAATATTATTTAAATAGATTGAATCCTAAAATCGACATTTAATATCACTATGGCGGCTCAACTCCTGTACGGTGGTCGCTACCCGGGATTCGAACACCCTACCCAAGCATAGTATAATTTTGTGTAATTATGTCCCGAGGTCATTGCCTCTCCATATTATAACTGTTCTTACCTACATCATACATTTGAACAAAAACTAAGACGAATGGTCAAATACCAGAAAAAACTAACAGAAGAACTTGTGTATAGGTAGGTGTCTCATATGTGAGAGGCCGCCTGGGTGGGTACCACCGCAATGTCTATTTCTTCCGTCAAACACCAGTGTAATTGCACTGCTGTGGTTTGAAGGACATTGAAGGTAACTACTATATTGAGACTTGACATCTTATTTCTCATGATAGCGAAAATTTTGCACGCGAATGAAGACGCACGCAAAACTAAATATTTTGTTTGGACTACGTGAATTGTACACATTGAAATAAAAAAAAAATTGCGTAATTTATCACGGATTTAATATAATTTTTACTTTTGCTATACTTTCCTAAGTTTTCGCCCCGTGACCACGAAAGCTGTGAAGTAATCGAAATGTGAAGGTAAAAAATATTATCAGCCTCTGTGTGTGTTATTTAAATCAACGATAAATTCCGTATTCAAATGGATATTATTTAATGGTTGTCTGTCAGAAATTGCCTTGTGCGATAAGACCGCCAATTGTACTTTTTTTCTAGTTTGAATTTGTTTCCTTTTGTTTTATTTATGGTGTACAATAAAGCTTATATAAATAAATAAATAAATAATTTCTAATTAAATGTACAAAGAACGAAGAAGAACACATATCTTAAATATGTATGTAAGTGGGAATAGTTCCGTCTCGGGTCAAATCAAGCGAAGATGGTCTAAGTAGTCTTCAGTTATATATTCATCTTAATTAAAATACGTCTTTACTGCATACGTCTTCCGTCCTTCCTCGTCTTCCAGACCGTTCTAATATATTCCGCCCTTCTGTACTTCAACATCTTAATCATTCATCCTTCAACTCTTTCCA
Source organism: Hyles vespertilio (assembly GCA_009982885.2). Taxonomy (NCBI): domain Eukaryota; kingdom Metazoa; phylum Arthropoda; class Insecta; order Lepidoptera; family Sphingidae; genus Hyles; species Hyles vespertilio. Next base: position 193,473 of record CM042832.1, read on the forward strand.
TCTAAGTATTTTAAATAGCCATCTCTTTCACACAAACCACGTTCCATATCAGTCATTCGTCTAACGTTACACTCTAATCATCTTTTATCATAACATTCAAATCCTACATGTATTTTGATTAACGGACAAAGATATTAATACCAAAACCACGAACAGATTATTTGGCGTGTGAAATTATGTGTTACTTGGTTTATTTTATGCCATCCAAACCGCAGAGAATACAATATATTTAACTGACCGTCATTGTTTCTATTGTCGGACTTTTGATTTTTATTGCTATTAATGACAAGACGAACATGCCGTTCTCCTGATCGTAAGCAATACGACAGTAGCAATACCAAACAACACCGTGAATCAAAGCAATGCTTGACTTTCCACTGCGCTCGCCATCCTGAAACATGAGATGTTAAATCTCAATATGTCCAGTAGTTACTCTAGCTACAATCTCATTTTATCCGGAATGCATTTACTCTGCTTTTTGGCAGGAGAAATATACATTGCGGTGGTACCTACCAAGGCTACCTCTCTCATATGAGAGACCTACCACCAGCAACTCTTATTTCTCTGTCTGTATCTGCCCATATACGTCCCACTGCAGGGCACGGGCCTACTCTACAATCGAGAATACGACTGAGAGTGGTTAGGCCATATAGTCCACCACGCTGGCCTAGAGCAGGTTGGCGGACTTACATACCATAGAAATTCCTATAAATCGCTACGGTATGCAGTTTTCCTCACGATGTTTTTCCTTCACCGTTTTAGTGCGTGGTCGTTGATTATCAATACACACATGACTCCGAAAAGTCAGAGGTGTGCCCTTGGATTCGAACCCGCGACCACTGTGAATATGTGGACAGCCGCGTCTAGTCCGTTTACCAACAGGCCACCACGCACTTTAGTCTAGATATACCCTGTATATATGTTAAACAAGCAATGTAAACACATATTATGATAATGAATGTGTCGCGGTTATTTCACATAGCGATAATGCTACGAGTTATTAACCATAAAATTGTATTTGCTATCGTATTAGGTTAGGTAAGGTTAACACAATCGAATATCAACTTTTACATATTATATTTTATGACGTAAATAGGCAATTCTGGCAAATTTGTTTGTGTGGTTTGGAATTAATTATTTGGAGTTATACTTCTTTTGGGGCGTTTGAAAAATATGTATACATACACTCACGCCTTTTTCCTGAAGGGATAGGCAGAGATTTTCACGATAATAACCAGGACACCCTTGTTTTCACATTGTGTATTCCGTCCCACGATGTGATGTGTCTACTCAAAGAAAAAATATCATAGTATTTTTTTACGATGTGATATACCACCATCCAAAAAGCGACAAGATGAAGTTATTTCATGGAAGCCGTTGCTAAATGTCATTTCTATGCCGCCATTATAAACGAGAGGGCAAAACTAAAGCGCATTTTTTAATTACCGATTTATCTAGATTTCATCATAATCGTCATCATGAGCCTGTTGCCCACTGCTGGACATAGGCCTTCTCTTTTTTCACGACTCCACCCTGTCTTCGACTTTTCGCATCCAGCATCTGCCAGCGACCTTTCACAAATCGTCACTCCACCTAGCTAATTAAATTACAAGTGCATTTTCTTGTTCAATATATTATATTATTCGATTATGTCAATTTCAAATCATAATTATAAAAATGCCCGTCTTTAACTTCCTGTCCTGTCGATAACCCAGTCAAAGCGATGGTAACTTAAAAATATTCGCGGGAAATTCCAAAAAATGTTCCAAGAATACTTTCTACATGCAAAGTTTGTTATGTGAGAGCTAATGACGTAGGTTGAAGATCTTACCTCAATTACAGCGGGTTATGGCTGGAAAAAACCCCGTGGAATATTCCAGACACAAATTGTTATGGAACAAGTGTAATGAACTATAATCTTGGCGTTTATCTTTTTCAAATTATGCATTTTATAAAAGCTGAAGTTTGTCGGCGCATTGATTTTTGTTAAGGGAACTATCAAAAGGCTTATAATAGTTGATCGTGTGATGCGTATGTTCAGGTTCTTTAACGGTATAAATTAACTACTGGACATATTGAGACTTAACATCTTATGTCTCAGGATGACGAGCGCAGTGCAAACTGCAATGCAAACCATTTGTAAAACTTTTGCAATCACTTTCCAAACTTGATTTGAGAAATAAGACAATTCACTCGCTTATAGAACTTTTATTGCTGTTACCATGTACACTGTTGAAATTGAAAATCAGAGTAGGTGCGACCATCACTCGGTTTTTATAGCAAATAATGTCAGTTTCCCCTCCTTTCATGCTATATAAAATCAAAACATTTACTGTTCATATTAAATAATCAATAAATAACACTTAAGTATTACACTAAAGTAACTGAATTAATGAAATTAACAAATACATTATACTGTTTTTTTCAGTCAAATGAAAATAACATATTGTTGCCTTCCTTTACAAATGTTTGGTGGTTATAAGTGTAGGTATTAGAATGAGCACTAACTTTCAGGAATTAACTATCGTATATTTTATAATGTAGCACTTAATACATTCACAGACAGAGTAAGATTATAACTATGCGATTCGGAGCGAGATGTGCTCGTGACGAGAGATGGCAGACTATCCTCTCATCCAAATAAACCGACCCTTTTATAGAACTACCCGAATGAGGATCGGTGGGGATAAATCTTACAGAAAATATATTTAAGCCATAAAATAGGGTCTATCCTTTCAACTAAAATTAAGGTCTGCCCAAACATCTGGGCTATTGTCCAAACCGAAAGGTTTACCCAAACATGTGTACTATTGTCTAAAAAACATAAATTTGTTGCTAAAGATTTCCGCCACTAAAGAACTTAACTATAATAATACAGTTTTATTGCCCCGGCATGAACGGGCCATTACAATTAGGAAACAATAATTTAGCACAGCATCTTTTTAACTAATATTACACAATACGGTACACAAAAATTCTTACTTTAATAAAACGACTCGCAGATGTTTTATGGTTAAACATCTGCAGTCATATTTTAAAATGAAATGCGTGTTTAAATAATGTTCAAATTACAAATAATAAGCGTGTTATTTTAAAAGCTAAATCTAAGTTGGCGTATTGCAACCGCCACAAATGTAATTATTTTATAGTACCTTTTTATATTTTATATTTATTTATATAACATTACTAAAATTCTCAAATGTCCAAAATATTTATTTTGTATGTCTAACACATTGCTTTGTAATTCATAGAGTTTGATTTTGCTACCGTCCATGAGCGGTCGTATCGCTTACCATCAGGCGAACGGCATGTTCGTCTCGCCATTCATTGCAAAAATATTTAGAGTAAGAGACTTTCCCTCACACAGACCACTGCACTGAGGAACTCTGAAAGTAAATCGCCAGCTTTCTGGATGATCGCAGCATAAAAGTTGTATTTGACGCATTTGCATCGAAACCAAGACCTTTAATTCTGGTGTTCCCCGAGGCTCGGTGCTTTCGCTGACCCTATTTATCCTCCATATCAATGACATGTTGTCTATCACCAGCTGGCATTGCTATGCAGATGCTAGTGCAAGTTAGGCAAGATACATCTAACTACAGAATCTTTATTAGGGATCTGTTAAGGAAAGATGGTCTCAAATTTTGTCGGAAATTGAGACCTCTCTGGGGCAGGCCTCTCAATGGGTTAAATTGAACATAGCATAATTTAACCCCACGAAGATATAAGTTTGCTCCTTTACAACCAAGAAGACCCCTTTTGTCATGGAGACACTCTCTCTAAGCATCCGAGAGTGAATTATTGATAAAATTGCAGTTTGGGTGTCATTTGGAAGGCAAGGGCAAATTGGCCAGCAAAAAGTTAAGGATTCTCAACAGAGCCAAGCAGTACTTTTCGCCGGATCATCGGTTATTGCTCTATAAATGCGACGATCCGGTACGACGTTGAGTTCTGCTCTCACCCCTGTGTAGAAGCCCCAAAATACCAGCTCGACCCACTTGACTTATTACAGCGCCGAGCTCTTCGAATCATCGATAATCCCGATCTCACGGAGAATGTGGAGCCGTTGGGATTGCAGTGAGACTTTGGTTCTCTCTGTATAATCTATTAATTGTTCCATGGAAACTGTTCTGAGGAAGATGTTGCCACTATCGCTATTCTCCCATCACACTTCCCGTCACCACAGTAGAATTCATTTTTACTACCTGGAAACTATCCCTTCCCGGGAAGTACGTTTCCAGTGTTCTTTTTTACCACGCACGTGCAAGCTTTAGAATGACCTCCCTGCTTCGGTATTCCCTGAGCACTATAACCTATCCTTCTTTAAACTAGGCTTTAAGAAAGTGCTTTTCTTATGGTAGGAAGTGACTTCATTTTGGTGGATCCCTGGATCCGCAAAAGTCTATGAGCGGCGGTGACCGCTGACCGTGAGGCGGGCTATATGCTAGTATACCTACAGGCCATAAAAAGAACTCCACAACGAGACCAATTAGTCGTCGTAATATCTTTACTACGTGGGCGGAGCCCAAACGCAGCAATGGTGATGGGGCCCCCTCAGAAGCCTAATATTGAAGTTTCGTTCTTTTTTTAAACCAAATCCGCACTATAATCTGTACATAATAGTTAAAAAAAATGTTAGTAAAATTCACATAAATCTAAAAAACCATTATTATTATTTTTATTTATCAAAAATAAACCTTGGTTTCTTTAATGGAAACTAAGAAAATAATTTTCGATTATCAATTTTGTTGGTAATAAATTGGCTAGGTTCTTCTCGTCATACGGCCTCTCGGGCCTGAGAGGCCGGGCCGCCGGGGGCCCCTAAGGTCGGGGGCCCGTGGCATTTTGCGCACTATGCCACCCTATTGTTACGCCACTGACAGTGGCGCACAATGATTTAACACCGAGCTCTGGAGCTGAGTGATTCTCTCAGGCACACTAGCTTATCTTTAACCCAAACAAATAGAGGAGTTGGAAACAAATAATTGTCCACTTACCTCCGCAGCAAAGCGGGTGACAAAAATATTGAGTTAAAAGCTATTGTTTATCCTCCGATATAAAGATATACAAATGGAAAGGCCAGATGTTTTAGGCACGGCGGGATAAAAAATTACATGAGTATAGTTTGAGCCGCTAAAAAGTCCAATAATAGGTATGGCAAATGCGCCGGAAAGCACGGAAATTCCTCCTAGATTCCACGAGGTCCGTATAGTATGCAACACCAGATGTTATTTTCAATATTAATAAATATAATTTTGCTCAACATTATTTAATGTTTGGATTCAGCATTATGCAATATTTTGCTTAGAAACAGTTGCGACTTTATATATGTGTGAAAGTATTACTAAAATTTCTTGTATGTATGTGTGTCTACGCGTAATCCGTGCACGTGATTGAGTCATGTCGGCATTAACAACTCAAGTTCAAGGATAACGGGATAATTTATTAGGTAGACAGCCTCTGTGGCGTAGTGAATGTGAAACGAGAGACCGCGGGTTCGATCCCCGCGCTGAGATAAATGTCAGGCCCAGAAGTAATTGTAAGTCCACCATCGTGACCACGAAAGTTTCAATCCACAACATTAGTCTCGGTTCTGGGTGTTTGTGAGGCTGAAAAATATCTCGTAGTTTCTGATACACGACACAAGACTCGACCTTAGTGTGGGGTCAGGACTATGTATGTGACTGTTGGGTTTTATTTATTTATATATTTAATTTGGTACAATATTACCTGGGGTGGTTAGGAACATGTGGTTTAAATGAATAACCAAACATCTATATCACTTTATACAATGTTGAAGTGTTGGTAATTTTTTGGCCTAACCCCTTCCAATCGTACTCTCCACCGGTCTATGTCCTACAATGGGACTTTACGTCCCAAAAAGTGTACAAACATAAAATTTTGATTTTGTGTTTATTGAGTATTCACCATTTAATTGTTTTTTTTGTGCATGTTATGTTTGTTTATTTTTTTAACCGACTTCAAAAAAAGGAGGAGGTTCTCAATTGGACTGTATGTTGCTTTTTTTTATGTTTGTTACCTCGTTTTTCTGTACTCTGTGAACCGATTTCGACCATTCTTTCTTTGATTGAAAGCTGCTGCTTGTCATTTGGTTCCATAAAAATATGGTGAAAATCTGATGAATATCTTCGGACCTGGAGAGGGGAACTCCTTAAAATTAAGTAGGATTCCAATGGTTCTTTTTGCATTAGGTTCATTATAAAAGTTAAGTTACAGTGAGAGAGGGAAAAAGGAGTGGGGGTGAGGGGGGGTAGGTGATAAAATTAAAATACACATAAATTCTAATATCTTCGGCAGCTTTTAACCGATTTTAGTCATTTCTTTTTCATTGGAAAGAATGTATTGACAGGTTGAACCCAGGAACACAACATGAAGATCTGATGATCATGTTCGGACCTGGAGTGTAGAACTCTTCAAAATGTAGTAGGATTCCAATGGTTCTTTTTGCATTGGGTTCAGTATAAAAGCTAAGCTACAGTGGTGGATGGAAAAGGGGGTAGGGCAAAGGGAGGAGGGGGGGGGGAGAAAAAATAATAAACATGTGAATACTCCAATATCTTCGGCAGCTTTTAGCCGATTTTAGCGATTTCATTATCATCGGAAAGAACATATTCCTTGTGGGGACCAAATCTTCTTCATTTAAATTCCTATCAACACTAAAAAGATGAAAATAACCAAATTCTTTAGTAAAAAAATAAAAACCGACTTCAAAACAAAAACCACTAAAAACCAAAAAATAACAGAATAATAAGTACCACTTTGGTACTGGGCGACCCGCCTTCAATATGTTATGCATATATTTTGATTTGTTGGCTAGTCAAGTCATTAAGCAAATTAATCAACAAGCACAAGTTCCATGAAATAAATATATTTTTTTTTTGCTTTGCAGTGGTACTTATTATTTTGTTATTTTTGGTTTTTAGTGGTTTTTTGTTTTGAAGTCGGTTTTTTTAAATTTTTATTATTGCAATGAGTAACTAGACAAGCATGCCGTTCGCCTGATGGTAAGCGATAAAACCGCTCATAAACAGTAGCAAAACCAAACAACATATTGAATTACAAAGCAATGCTTGGCATTCCACTGCGCTCGCCATCCTGAGACATAAGATTTTAAGTCTAAATATGTCCAGTAGTTACTCTGGCTACAATGCCCTTCAATCCGAAACACAACAGTGCATTTACACTGCTATTTCACGGTGTTATAATTAGTTGTGCAATTTATATATGAAACTTTTATTGTACTTTAACTAATTGTGTAACTGTAAGCAATCCTTAATTAATAAAATAATAATATAAGGTTGTTTAAACGGCTAAGCGGCGCATTTATTTTTAGTTTTTTTTGCCAATCTGTATATGGGCTGATACAGTTCACAATATGGTCATGTTATGTTGCGGGCAGGGTCCCATAAGATTGATTGCAATGTCATTCACCCGTAAATTACCGTTTTATCTCAGGAAACAGAAAGGGATGCACTGAGGTAACCCCATACACTCGAGATTGTCTATCTCTTTCGCTCATTTAGCCCTTGTCGTTGTGTGGGAAATAACATTAAAGAAAGCTTTTCAACACTTAAAAGAAATCTTACGCTTTATGTGCCTGCAAAATGAATACAACTGGCAATTTAAATGGATTTTTTCTTTCGTTATAAAATGAATAAAAGTGTTTTGAATCCCTTTGTAACACATATAATATTGTTAGAATTGCATGAGAGATTAATAAACTTTTTAAGCGCTTTAAACCCATGACATCATCGATAAATCCCGTAACATTGTCAGAACTGTCCAGTTTTTTGATATTTTACCAGCCTAAACCACAGACCATAAAATAGTTGGAATATTTAATTATTAAAGATTTCTTTGAAATTTAATTTTTATTTCGTCATTTTTGTTAAAATTAATTGAATAAATTACAATTTTGAAGTCGGTTTAATTTGAGCTGGTAAAGTGACTATTAATCTTTTAACAAAATTATGTCACGTATAACAGCGCTCTCTCTATATTTTAAATACTATAAAGATTATAGTTTAAAGTTAGTTAGCGTGGTGGCCTGTTGGTAAACGGACTAGACGCGGCTGCCAACATGTTCACGGTGGTTGCGGGTTCAAATCCCAGGGCACACCTCTGACTTTTCGGAGTCATGTGTATATTGATAGTCAATCACCATGCACTAAAACGGTGAAAGAAAACATTGTGAGGAAACCTGAATACCATAGCGATTTATAAAAATTCTATGGTATGTAAGTCCGCCAACCTGCACTAGGCTAGCGTGGTGGACTACATGGCCTAATCACTCTCAATCGCACTCTCGATTGTAGAGTGTAGGTCCGTGCCCTGCAGTGGGACGTACATACAGACAGATAACATTAACTGCGCAACCGGGAAAATTACTTAATAATTTAGTATATAAAGTCTGTGCGGTAGTCTTGTTTGTGTAATTGGATTTGAATAGACGCGGAAAGGTTTCTTTACTATCAAATGCAACGGACATACAATGCGATAACCCGAGCGAATAATACATTATATAAATAATTACATACAGGGTAAATATATACCTAGTCAGGTCATAAATTCTATCACATCTATATATATAAAAATGAAACCCGTTTCGCGTTGTCACGGCATCACGTGTGAACGGCTGAACCGATTTCGATGATTCTTTTTTTAAAATGTTTGTGGAAGTCCAGGGATGGTTTTTACGGCGAGGAAAATTTCAAATAATTGCCGGAAAAGCCCTAAAAACAGTCCTTTTCTTTACCCCATACAAACGTTTTCTAACTAAAACGTTGAGTCAATTTGAGCTTTATTGCTATTGTATAAAGTTCATATTAAATTACAAGCACTCACTGTTGTTTAAACAATGTACGTATGTTCCTAACGTCAAAGAGTCAAATTGCACTTTATTACCGCTATACAAAATTCAAATTCAATCATATCTATCAAAACAATGTGCGTGATTTTCCCATACAATATGTTCATGGGTTTGTAACTGTCAAACATTTAATTTTCACCCTGTCAATATGGTAAACTCTGCCCACAAATTAAAGTACGTATTTAAATAAAGGTTTCGAATCGAAAACATATATCCACAATATTCGATTAATGGCGTATTTTAGATTTTAAAGAAGTAAAATATTGACAGTAGTGAAAATGGATTGACATTTTAAAACATTTTAATTGTTTATGCATGCGTTCAGAAATTTATTTTGTATAAACTAAGGAGAATATATCTAGCTACATTAAGGCTCAATTGCACAAACTAACTTTGCCAATACCTTTGCCCTTGAAACTGTCAATTCCATACACTCGCAGGGTCAAATACATCTCAAATGTATGGCGATGACATTTTCATAGGCAAAGGTATTGGCAAAGTTACTTGGTGCAATTGAGCCTAATATAGGACAAAATATGCTTAAATAAATAATGTTCACACGTAATGGTGGATTTACATGTTGGCTGAGGCTGGGTCAACGTCTACCCACTCCAAGCTATTAACTATGAAAAACATAAGGCCAGCCGAGCCAAACACTCTGTTTACACGCTGGCGTTGCTGGAAGCTGGCTGAGGTTGGCCAAGCGTGTAAATGCAGCATAAGAAGTTATACTTACTCCTTTTCAAGATCGAATGCCATTTTTATCACAAATTTTTACAGTGGCCTTTCCTTCGCTATAATTCACTGATATAAATGTACATCGTATCGGACTGAGATATGTTATATTATACCTAAAGGGGGTAAAAAAGGGTTGAAATGTTATATCTAAGAAAATCGAAACCACTGAAGTTATGTCTATAAAAAAAAAAATTTCAACTCTTTATTACTAACACAAAGTAATGGCGTGCAATATTTTTTGGAAAAACAGCATTTTGGTGCTGAAATAAGGGAAGGAATATTGGATGGACAATAAAAAACGCTAAAGTTTTTAATGTCAAAAATTCATAAGGCAATTATTATATGTATATATATATATATATGGTTCTATATGGAGAGAAGGGACATAAAATAAAATAGAATGGAAGGTACGGGAGAGGGCTGGGATAGCTGACAGATTTGTTAGGACGAATGTAAATGCACGTTATAAAACGGGATGGATAATAAAGAGAAGGGACGGGACGGATTGGGAAGAGACTGAACAGGCGGATGAGACAGGATTGAGCCGGACAGTAGGATAGCTACGTCAAGTTTAGATATACAAGAATTTATACGAAAAACAACATGTTTCTGGTGGAGAGTGGAATCAAAAAATATATGCACCCAGGCGAAGCTGGGTCGGGGCGCTAGTGTTTAATATAAAATAATTGAAACAAGTTTATTCATTATGTAACCATTTATATACCAAAATGAACTTAACAAAACATAGATTCTTATGACACTAAAGTTTATTCAAATGACCTTCCGTGATTTTGAATACAGGCCTTCAATCTGCGCGGCCAGTTGTCTATCGCAGCACGAATGAGGTCCATGTCAATATCGGCGGCTGCCTTAATCAAGGATGTCTTGAGTGACTCCAAATTGGGATGAGGCTTTAAGCACGCATTTTCCTCCAAGTGTTGCTATATCTTGTAATCTAACGGATTCAAATGTGGACTGGAGGATGGCCAGAGTCCTAACAGACCGAGGGCGACCACTTCTTGACCTGTCATCTACACTAGAGTCTTCATTGTATCGTTTGATGGTACAATAAACGAATCTTTTGGTTATATTCAAAATTTTCAGTATGTCGAATATTTGAATTGGCGCGTAACCGCAACGATGCAACGCAATAACTGCAACATGGTCTTCTTTAAGCGTCCACTCCATATTTAAAAATGAGTAAATTTCTAAAAAGTATACATTTTTATTTTCATGAACAATTCGATTTCAATAAACTTTTTGTGGCCAGCATTCTAAAAGAAAAGTTTTTACTGTGTGACAATACTTATGACCTGACTGTATACATAGTCAAATGAAGGGTTGATGATTGACAGCAGCATAACAAACTAAAATTGTAAATAATAATAAATGTATTAAGGAAGATCGAAAATCAATGTATTACGGTTTTATTATGTAATTTTAATTGTATGTTACCATCAAAAGAATCATTTGGGTATCATCATCATTTTGTTTTTTTTTTTTTCACATATTTATGCAATTTATGTTTCTTTTGTACCAATTTGATTTATGACATTTGATGAAAATTAGAAATTGTCGCAACGTTTCCTACTTAATTTTGGGCTTCAGCGTATTCTTAGTTTTCACTATAGCCTTTAACATATTAATATGTATTTGGATATTTCATTGCCTCTATTAGAGTTAAAGAAAATGTATGACATAATTTTCAAATAAAGAAATAAAAAACGATTGTCAAATGTTTTAAAGTGTCGTGCCAATTTTCGTGAGATTTTTTTCCGTCTAGCCCCCTTTCACAACGCGCGATAAGGAACTTCGTTCCAATAATACTAGATGTACAGGTTATATATTATGATTTAAATATAACATACTAATATACCTACATTATAAATACATAAATTTTCCGTCGCCAATTTTATTTCTGAGTCACATTTTTCCGTTACGCGCCATATTTATTTTTATGATGTACATATTATCGTTTTTGGATGGTAAGTCCGTAGTTTTTTATTAAATAATAATGTTAACCCTTTTATTTTTAAGGAATCTAAGGTAAATTTTTATTTTTATTTTTTAGTTGCATTGTGTCTGCAGTCACTAAAACTACCACTCGGCTTCATTTTCTGTCAGCCTAGAGTAAGAAATTTGTGCCCGATATGGCGATAGGCTCGCCTATAACATCGTGGGACGGAACATACAAGGTGAAATGTGGGTGTCCTGGCACCTCTGCCTACCCCTTCTGGGCAAAAGGCGTGAGTTTATGTAGTTATCAATAATATTAATTTCCGGCCCGAGCCCTACTAGTCGACCTCTCGAATGAAGACGACTCGGAACATTATGGGCGCTGTATAATGATCCATGGACGCGGCATTCATGTAATTATCCCCAGATAATTAAACTAATTGGTTATCAAGTTTTCGGAGAATCTGTGTCTGTTACATTATTTATTATAGTTATATTACTATGGCTGAGTCATCGAAGCGAACGCCTTTATCTAAAATCCACAACCATAAAAATAAAGAAAAATAAAAATACTTTACTAGTAGGTCTCTCATATGTGAGAGGCCGCCTGAGTAGGTACCATCACAATGTCTAGTTCTCCCACCAAATAGCAGTGTAAATGCCCTATTGTGTTTCGGATTGAAGGACAGTGTAGCCAGAGTAACTACTGGACATATTGAGGCTTATCATCTTATGTCTTAGAATGGCGAGCGCAGTGGAATGCTATGCATTGCTTTTGTAATTCAAGGTGTTTTTTGGTTTTGCTACTGTTTATGAGCGGTCGTATAGCTTACCATCAGGCGAACGGCATGGTCGTGTCGCCATTCAGTGCAACAAATAAAAACTTTATTGAATATATAAAATGTTATACATTATTTAGATTCAAACACTTTTTTCCACTACTACCCGGTTCACAAGGCTGTTTTCGCCAGAGAAGAACGGGCAAGATACTCTAGTGTTGCTCTTTTCAAAACCAATTTACAATACAGCGATTATACAGGAGCCGAAGTTTAGATGAATTCAGAGCACTTTATAAATAATTTATAATAATAATTGATTAATAATAATTATTAAGATGGACTCAAGTTAATAAATCGATTGGCGCTCCGGGCTATACTTGTTGACGTCACAATTCCGCATGACGATAAACTTGTAAAAGTTGAAAAAGATAAAATGTCTAAATATAGAAATTATTTAATCTTTATTGTACACAAACGAATAGAACATCCCAATATAAAAAAATTACATCAATTGAAAGTACAAAAGGTATTCTTATCGTTAAAAAGCGATCTCTACCAGACAACCTATGAATGGATATAAAAGAAGGAGAAAGAAAGGGCAGTGTAAAAACAAAGATAAGAAAAGCTCCAATTAATTAATATAAATAATTAAATACATAATCATAAATAATACGTATACGCATCAAAATTCGTTGCGTAGGTTTAAAGATTTAAGTATACAAAGGGACATAGGGACAGAGAAAGCGACTCTGTTTTATACTATGTAGTGATATTTCCGAATAGAGGAAATAGTATTACCGTTAGCGACATGAGGTTACCGACATGTGGAATGTCGACTCAACAATTATTGTCCCGATTGTCGTTTCTGCTCATGGGTTGATACCAAAGAGCCGTCAACATCTACGGAGGCCCTCAATCGGCTGTTGGGTCAGGAGTCAGATTCAGAAGGCAGTATTGCTTGACACGGCACGTATTGTGAGGCGGTTCCTCACTTTGTGTCCCTAACCGCCGGTGGCTTGGGTCGAGCCTCTTACTGGTGGTAGGTCTCTCATATGTGAGATGCCATCTGGGTAGGTTCCACCGCAATGTCTATTTCTCCCGTGAAACAACACTGCTTAAATGCACTGTTGTGTTTCGGATTGAAGGACATTGTAGCCAGAGCAACTACTGGACATATTGAGACTTAACATCTTATGTCTCAGAATGGCGAGCGCAGTGGAATGTTGCTACTGTTTATGAGCGATCGTATCGCTTACCATCAGGCGAACGGCTTTCTCGTCTCGCCATTCAAAAGCAATAAAACAGCCTCGCCATTGTTGGATGACTTTTTATATCTTATATGTATTTTGTTTTTCTCCTTAGCGTCAATGCAGTGGCAACCAAAGGTAATGCATTAGTTTATTATTGGTATGTTTGTTTTTGTTAAATGAATGTAATTTAATGTAATTACTACTGATTGTACTTAAACAATTTAACAAAACACCTCTATGGCTTAGTTAATAGATGACAAAAGTTTATATGCAAATGTAACAACGGGTTTTCTGATATGACGTAAGGAAAAGTACATATTTCATATCGGATGAGTTGTGATAAACACCAATCGAGTTTTACGATTCCGGGTTTTGTTAAAACACGTTTTCAAAGTAGGAACACCTGCTTATATTGCCTATTCGTCAATAGATTTAGGTCTATGGCCCGAATTTTTAATTATAAATATTATCAAATGGTATTTAAAACGCAATGAATGATGAAATTTGCTAGATCAAATGCTGGAATGCAGGCTAGAGTCTTAATATTAATATATCTATAGGTTGACGAGTTTGTTTGAATGCGCTAATCTCAACAACTACTGATTTGAATTGAATAAATATTTTAATTTTGGATAGACTATTTATAGGAAAATACATATACTGGGTATCTCAAGACTGCTACCGAAAACGAAGCCGGGTGGTAGTTTTAGTGACTTCAGACTCATTGCAACAGAAAATGTTAAAAATAAAAGCGACGATTTTTTTCCTATGGTCGTATTTGGATGGTAAATTTATTTTTTCCTAAAATAATAGTGTATATCCTTTTATTTATAAGGACTCTAAGGTATAAAAGAGTTTTAAATTATTATTTTAGCAAAAACTATGGATTTACCACCCAAAAATGACGATATTTAAAAAATCATAAAATAAAATTATCGAGTTTTTTTTGCGAAAATTTTAGTTGCATTGTGTTTGTACTCACTGAAACTACCACCCGACTTCATTTTCGGTAGCAGCTTGAGATACCCAGTGAATTGCTCCGAATCAACTAAACTACGACTCTTGTATAATCACTGTATTTTAAACTTGTTTTGAAAAGATCAACGCGAGAGTTTTTTACCTATTCCTCTCTGGCGAAAACAGCCTTGTGAGCAACAGTGTCTAAATCTAAATAATGTATGTATTTTAAAGGTTAAACAAAGTATTTTCATTTCATTACATACTTTTATCTCGGAACACCTTTTTCGCTGGCAAATCGCTAGAAAATAAATATATATTAGTATTAAAAACAATAAATAAACCCAACAGTCACATACATGGTCCTGACCCCACACTTATATCAATTAAGTCTGGCCTATCAGAAACTACGAGATACTTTTCGCTCTCACAAACACCCAGACCCGAGACAAATATTTGTGGGACACACAAACATTTGTCTCGATTCGGATCGAACCCGCAGCCTCGCGTTTCACAGCCGGCCCCTAAAGAAGTTCCACCATGGAGGCTGTCGTTTTCAGTATTTGAGTTCATTTCATTACATATGTACTTTTACGCAGGAAATCCTTTAAATAGTAACTGTATAATAATAGATTAGTAAAAACAAATTAGTCATCACATCAATCCGAGTACCAGGAACAAATATCCATTAAGAGTTAACAATATCTTGTTTGTTCCGTTGTATAAACTGACAAGTTGTGGCGCGACAGTCATAATAACTCAGAAGGGGATATTGCAGTAAAATCGCAGGTGTTTTATATATGAGATGTTTATTTCTTTAGTTCATCATTTTATGCCACTTTTATTTCTTCCAATTTCACAAAAAAAAAAATTAATGCGTTTAATGGCGAGACCGCTCATGGACAGTAGCAAAACCAAATACAAAATAATGCTTGGAATTCCACTGCGCTCGCCATCCTGAGACATAAGATGTAAGTCTGAATATGTCTAGTAGTTACTCTGGCTACAATGTCCTTTATACCGGAACACAACAGTGCATTTAAACTGCTGTTTGGCGAGAGAAATAGACATTGTGGTACCTACCCAGGTAGCCTCTCACATATGAGTGACCTACCACCAATAAAAGTAAGTTTTTATAATTAGATCTGCTATTCGGAAGGTTGAGTACCAATTTATATGTGTATACTTTTAGTAAACATCGAGAGAAATCTGCTAGCGTCATTAGACAGTTATGTACACATATCTATCACTTTTATGTATTTGTTTACATAGCATGACGGCTATGGAGACTTGAAATTTATTATAAAATAAATAATATCTATGATTTTGTTCGAAAACATTTATTATATCAGATGTTAGATATATATTTGCATATTAATGCAATTGATCTGGGAATTAGTCCCAGAAAATGCAGAAAAACAGGCATCGGAAATAAAGTATGTTTTAATAAATAAATAAATACACCCAACAGTCACATACATATTCCTGACCACACACTAAGATCGAGTCTTATGTCGTATCAGAAACTACGACAGACTTTTTGCTCTCACAACATTGAGGTATTATACTAGAGCGGACATCGTGAAAAAAATCTCTGCGTATTGTGCGTGTATACGGGTACACAGTGAAGCGAGAGGAAAGATAATGTTACTTCATTGGCGTGACAGAGACAGAAATAGAAGGTACCGTTCATTTTGTTACAAACATTTTGTTTGCAATGTCCCCTCTAGTATATAATCTCAATGGCTCACAAACACCCAGGCTTGACGAATACTTGTGGATCACACAAACATTTGTCTCGGTGCGGCGATCGAACCCGCGGCCTCTCGTTTCATAGCCGGCGTTTAACCAACTGCGCCACGGAGGCTGTATTAATTAGTTTCTTGGCCGTTTTAATTTTTCAAATTACTGTTGTGGTCCGTTTCGAAGACATTGTAGCCAGAGTTACTACTGGATATATTGAGACTTCTTATGTCTCAGGATGGCGAGTGCAGTGGAATGCCAAGCATTGCCTTGTAACTCATGGTGTTTTGGTTTTGCTATTGTTCATGAGCGGTCATATCGCTTACCATCAGTCAAATGGTATGCTCGACTTGCCATTCTGTATATACCATACACGTCCCACTGCAGCCTCCTCTACAATCGATAGTACGATTGAGAGTGGCTAGGCCATATAGTCCACCACGCTGGCCTAATGCGGATATTTTCCTTCACCGTTTTAGTGCGTGGTGATTGAATATCAATACACACATGACTGCGAGAAGTCAGAGGTGTGCCCTGGGGTTCGAACCCGCGACCACCGTGAACATGTTAGCAGCCGAATCTGGTCCGTTTACCAACAGGCCACCACACACATTGCCATTCATTACCATAAAAATCATTGAACGTAGTCAGATCGTTATAGCTTTTATTATTCTTTGTTTACCTTTTCCAGTGTTTTTGAAATATGAAACAAGTATATTGCGGAAAGTTTATGTATGTCTCATGTTTTTAGTATTCAAGTTTCATTATATTTGTTTTCCTTGGAGGAAAATAGTAACATAAATGCTTATGATAATTTATTTTATGAAAACATACATAACACCTATTGTTCAACAATACGCTGTTACACAAATTATTTAATTATTTAATACTATAACATTTTTCAAAATGGCGGCCGAAATTTTCAATTCCGATTTTTAATTTAGAATATTGGAGCAAAGGATCCCTCATTTCGATTTTGAGACCACGAAAAACGAATAAAATTTCCTCGAATTTGCTACATTTTTCACTACTGCTACCCTCCTATAGGTCATAGCGTGATGATATATAGAGTGTAGCATTCCTCGATAAATGACCTAGCGAACACAAAATATATTTTCAATTCTCACCAGTACTTCCTGAGATTTGAGGTATCAAACAAACTCTCCAGCTTTATATATATATTAATATACTAGCTGTGCCCGCGACTTCGTCCGCGTGGAATTTAACAAAAACTATTTTTTTCTAAAATAAATGTAGCCTTAGTTACTCCTTAGTGTATCAGCTACCTGACAATAAAAGTCCCGTCAAAATCGGTCCAGCCATTTTAGAGATTAGCCGGAACAAACAGACAGACAGACAGACAAAAAAAATCTATGGTCAATTTCGTTATAGGTATCGTGTATATAACAATATGCAGTTGGTATTTTTTTTTTATTTTCACTTTACAAACAGACACTTCAATTTTAATTATATGTTTAGATTAATATGAAAAAGTGCGTGGTGGCCTGTTGGTAAACGGACTAGACGCAACTGCCAACATGTTCAGGGTGGTCGCGGGTTCGAATCCCAGGGCACACCTCTGACTTTTCGGAGTCATGTGTGTATTGATAGTCAATCACCACGCACTAAAACGGTGAAGGAAAACATCGTGAGGAAACCTGCATACCATAGCGATTTATAAAAAAATCTATGGTATGTAAGTCCGCCAACCCGCACTAGGCCAGCGTGGTGGACTATATGGCCTAACCACTCTCATTCGTACTGTCGATTGTAGAGGAGGCCCGTGCCCTGCAGTGGGACGTATATGGGCTGATACAGATACAGATTAATATATTTATTTATTTAAGTGCAATATAGAATTCAGTTCGAATTGCGAGACTTGGTTTTTTTAGAAGGTTTGATTTGATATGATAAATATTTAACTATACAGGAAACTTCCTACGTATCTTTACCTAGGCACAATAATGCAGTAAAATATTTGTTTACTGAAAGAACAGAAATCCGTCATCGGCGTGAATAATTGTTGACAATAGCATTGCAGTATCGGTCGTGCGTTTAATGCAACTCGTTCAATTTCCGGAAAGGACTATGTTCCTCAGAAAATATACAGATTGTCTGAGATATTTTGGCGCCCGAAAGTATATTTATTTATTTTATTTTGGATAACAAACAGTCGTATACATCAACAGAAACAAAAATTATACGTTTACTTATACTTTGAGTGCCAACACTTAAAAATATATCATATCAAATAGATAGTTAATCTCTCTTTACATTTTAATACATTGGACATGTATAAAATAAATAAATATACCCAACAGTCACATAAATAGTCCTGACCTCACACTAAGATTGAGTCTTGTGTCGTGTATCAGAAAGAACAAGAGACTTTTCGGTGTCACAAACACCCAGACTCGAAACTTGTGGTACACAAACATTTACATACACCCAACAGTGACATACATAGACCTGACCACACACTAAGATCGAGTCTTGTGTCGTCGCAACTATGAGAGACTTCGTCCTCACAAACACCCAGACTAGAAACTTGTGGTACACAAACATTTACATACACCCAACAGTGACATACATAGACCTGACCACACACTAAGATCGACTCTTGTGTCGTCGCAACTATGAGAGACTTCGTCCTCACAAACACCCAGACTAGAAACTTGTGGTACACAAACATTCGTGATGCGAGGATCGAATCCGCGACCTCTTGTTTTACAGTCGGCGTTTAACCAACTGCTTCACGGATTTACAAGTATTATAGCATTGAGTGCACCGCAAGCCCGCGGAACTGTCTCTCGCACGAACAAACCGCAAATTCATAGCTTTTTGTCCACAAAAAAATGTCGCCGAAACTTATTGTGGGTTAAATACGTTAGATTAACACCTATTAGACATTGTGATTTTTTTTGTTATACCTACAATAGCGTTGAGTCCAAGATTTGATTAAAATGTATTGCTTCAAAAAACATGGATTGAATGACTAAATAAAGGAATGTTTATTTATTTATTGCACAAAACAATCGAAATAAAGGCATGACAAAACTATAAATATTACACTTAATACTGTTTAGCATTTCTGTGTTGAGCATTACAAAAATTTACAGGTGTCCCCAAACTAGGTCAAGCCTGTATCTTGTGGTACCTAAATAAGGCAGTTGTATACGCAGCCGTAAGTCCTTAAAATCAGGAAAATATTTTTAGATCAAAGTAAATGGAAAACAGCATCTTTAAACTTTTCATGTTCATTATTATTAATCTACTATAAAAATATATAATTCTCATTTAGGACCAAAAAATACAGACGTTTCACTTTTCCGCATAACAAACAGCCAGACGAGATACAAATACTTGATCACATAAGTATTTGTGTTGGGATCTTCGTGACCTCTGTTCTCAGGCAGGGCTTCTCAACCTCGGAGACTCGACAATTATACGTGAATAAATTAACATTGCCCGTAGCTAATTCTCTATAGTCGACTTTGAACTGTAATGAGGGATCATCTAGATTGGCCGTTCGTGTCGACAGGATCCTCAGAATTCAATAGAATTGACTTCGCAAAAGGAAGGAAATTATGCTGCCATTATGCATAATTTCAACACGAAAGCTTTTCTTACAACCTTCGATGCAACGCGGGAAGAAATTGCATTAAAATGCGACAAAATATAATTAATCTTCTACTATATCAGCCCATATACATCCCACTGCAGGACATGGGCCTCCTCTACAATTGAGAGTACGATTGAGAGTGGTTAGTACAGTCCACCACGCTGGCCTAGTGTGGGTTTTTTTTTTATTGCAATGAATTGGGGAGACGGGCATGCCGTTCGCCTGATGGTAAGCGATACGACCGCTCATGATCAGTAGCAAAACCAAATACCATGAATTACAAATCCATGCTTGACATTCCACTGCGCCATCCTGAGACATAAGCTGTTAAGTCTCTCGTAGTTTCTGATACACGACACAAGACCAATGGCGGATCCAGCTTTTACGCCAGGGGGGGGGGGGGGTCATATAGTTCGTGTCAGAAAACTGGGTCCAATTTCAATGCTCCAATTCGTAATAATTACTTTTTAAAGTTTGTTATAGCCGTGAGTTGTCAACACACACACTGTTTTACTTTATTTATCGACATAAAAAGAATTAATTGAGCTTATAAATTTTATCAAGAAGATAATTTATTAATGTTGACAATCTGGAGTCTGCCCAGGGGGGGGGGGTCATGACCCCCATGACCTCCCCCTGAATCCGCCGTTGCACAAGGCTCGATCTTAGTGTGGCAGGACTATGTATGTGACTGTTGGGTGTATTTATTTTATTCTCCATTAGTACTTACCAGTATATTACATAATAAGATGAAACTAATTTTAATTAAAGTCTAAGTTTTTACTTAACAGTTAAAATAATGCACGTAAGGTTACAAAAGCTAAACCACGTTTGAGCGAAGTCGGCAAAAAACTGTGTTGACTGTAAATTTTATTTGAATAGTTTTTATTATACTTTTTCAATTGCATTCTGTATTTTATTAAAAACTTTTAAAAGGATTTGAAAGAATAGATCCCGTACCGGAAAATCTTTGGTAAATTTCTATCTGGTTAGATACCACTGGAATGTCTATTTCTCCCAGCAAACAGTGTAAATGCACTGTAGTGTTCCAAGGACATTGTAGCCAGAGTGACTACTGGACATATTGAGACTTATCCAGACAGAGACTTAGACAGCCTCCGTGGCGCAGGTGCTTAGAAGCTGCCTGTTCGATCCCCGCACCGAGAGAAATGTTTGTGCGGCCCACAAATATTCTTTCGTGTCTGGGTGTTTGTGAGACCGAAAAGTCTTTCGTAGTTCCTGATACCCACGACACAAGACTCGATTTTAGAGTGGAGTCAGGTCTATGTATGTGACTGTTGGGTGTTAATTATCTTATGTCTCAGAAGGCGAGGGCAGTGGAATGACTAGCATTACTTTGTAATTCAAGGTGTTGTTATTTTTGCCACTGTTCATGAGCGGTCGTATCGCTTACCATAAGGCGATTACAAATGTTGTTATGTCCAACACAGAAGCTCTTAGACCTCTGACCCGACACGTGTTAATAAACCAGTTGTTAAGTTGTTATTTCCTTAAACAAAAACAATTATTGTAAAGCGATTAGTATGGTAACTATTGGAACAAATTATTAATTTATTAGTTTTATAACTGCTTGTGTGACGCAGTTGTTTTATCACAAAGCCGAGGTGTTGGGTCCGAATCTCGGGTCGGGTAACTTGATATTGGATTTTTCTATTATCAGCTCGGAGGCAGGAATATCTATCGGATTTTTTTTTCATTGCAATGAATGGTGAGACGAGCCTTCCGTTCGCCTGATGGTAAACTACACGACTGCTCATGAACAGTAGCCAAACCAAACAACGCCTCAAATTACAAAGAAATGTTTGGCATTCCACTGCGCTCACCATCCTGACACATAAGTTGTTAAGTCTCAATATGTCCAGTAGTTACTCTGGGTATAATGTCCTTCAAACCGAAACACAACAGTGCAATTACACTACTGTTTGTAGAAGGAAATAGACATTGCAGTGGTACCCACCCAGGTAGCCTCTCACATATGAGAGACCTACCACTAGTGAATATGTATATGTCGATAGGCTGATCCCCTATCACATCGTGAGACGGAACACACAAGGCTTATAATGGGTGTCCTGGTAAGACCTCTGCCTACCTCTAGTAATGAACGGAAGAATCCAGTATCACTTTTCCCAACCGGGATTGGAACCCGATACCTCAACGTCGCTACATATCGTAGTACAACGGCGGTACCGAGAACGTCAAGTTTTATATTTTAATGACTCATTGTAATATGTACTAATAATATTTTATTGTTCAAGTTTTTTTATGATTTCACACTTTTTTATATAATTTTAAGCTGTATTTTGTTATTATTCGTATTACGCCCGAATACTGGAACGCAACATAAATATTATGTTGCACTTAACTACGTAAATCCCGCTCAAATGGACTGGCTCAGTGGGCCGTGCGCTGTTAAGAGCAACTTATTATTTGAATGGTGTTCGAGTATTCGGGCGTAGGGGTAATAATTAGAGCTGATTTATTTAATGTTAACGGAAATTGAAAATCAGTTATTTTTATCGATAAGTAAGGTCAAGAGATGAATTAGGATTAATATTGTAATAGGATTGTTGACATCAATTTTTATTATTGTTACATTCAAAGGTCAATATGAGCGAAATTGTAAACAGGAATAATTAAAATACTTTTAAGTTATAAACTAGTAACAAATATCGCTATACAGATGGCAAGAGTAACGTAAAATAAAAACTTAAAGTGTAAATGCACTGTTTTGTTTCGGTTAGAAGGACTTTGTAGCCAGAGTGACTACTGGACATATTGAGATTAACATCTTATGTCTCAACATGGCGAGCGCAGTGAATGCCAAGCATTGCTTTGTAATTCAAGGTGTTTGGTTTTGCTACTGTCCATGAGCACTCGTATCGCTTACCATCAGGAGAACGGCATGCACGTCTCGCCGTTCATTGAAATTAAAAAAAAAAATTGTTTACGCTGTTTCCACCAGAATACTTCAATTTAGAGATAACATTTCTGTATAAACCCATATGCTTCCTGCTGTACCTTACATGACACGGGGCTCCTCTACAATAGACAGTATGATTTACACCCGCCGCACATGCTCACACTCGCATTGGCGGTCACGAGCCGTGAGCGAGTGGAAATATTTAAAACCTATGGCGCAGTACCAAACTCCGCATTTGCTCTCACGTCCTGCGTCCAGGATGCGGAATGCGGAGTTTGGTACTGCGCCATAGCTTTTAAATATTTCCACTCGCTCACGGCTCGTGACAGCTAATGCGAGTGTGAGCATCTGCGGCGGGTGTTAGGCCATACCAAACGCTGGCCTAGTACGGGTTGGCGTTTACGTACCATAGAAATTCTTACATATCAGTTTCAGGTTTCCTCACGATGTTTTCCTTTGTTCAAGTGAGTGATTGACTATTGACTATCAATACACACATTATTCCAAAAATATAAGGTTATAATAATAAATAATAAAATCTTTATTTAAATAACATGACATGAAACAACTAGTGTTACCAGAGGTATCCAAACTAGGCGAAGCCTGTAACTTGGAATACAAAAAACGTTATAAATATCACCTTTCAAATGACATCACAAATCTGAATTTCCGACGAACAATAATGTAATGACGCTTCGGAAATGACCGTTTACCGTGACCTTCGTTTCAGAGGCTGCTAATTTTAACCATATATTATACTTCTATACATTCTGGCCCGTGCCCTGCACTGGGACGTATATGCGCTGATACAGAATATAGCAATACTTAACAATATCTATGTCATCACTTTGTTTTGAATAAGCAAATTAATCAACAAGCGCAAGTTCCATGAAACAAATCTTATTTTTTTGCTTTGCAGTGGTACTTATTATTTAGTAATTTTTTGGTTTTTAGCGGTTTTTTGTTTTGAAGTTGGTTTTTCTTTTTTTATTAAAATTTTTTGTTATTTTTATCTTTTTAGTGTTGATAGGAATCAAAATGAAGAAGATTTGGTCCCCACAAGGAATATGTTCTTTCCGATGATAATGAAATCGCTAAAATCGGCTAAAAGCTGCCAAAGATATTGGAGTATTCATATGTTTATTATTTTTCTCCCCCCTCCCTCCCTTTGCCCCTACCCCCTTTTCCCACCACCACTGTAGCTTAGCTTTTATACTGAACCCAATGCAAAAAGAACCATTGGAATCCTACTAAAGTTTTTTTTTTTTTTTTTTTTTTTTTTTTTTTTTTTTTTTTATTGCATTGAATGGCGAGACGAGCAAGCCGTTCGCCTGATGGTAAGCGATACGACCGCTCATAAACAGTAGCAATATTCCACTGCGCTCGCCATCCTGAGACATAAGATGTTAAGTCTCAATATGTATAAGTTTGAAGAGTTCTACACTCCAGGTCCGAAAATGATCATCAGATCTCCATGTTGTGTTCCTGAGATCAACCTGAAAATACATTCTTTCCAATGAAAAATAAATCACTAAAATCGGTTAAAAGCTGCCGAAGATATTAGAATTTACGTGTATTTTAATTTTATCACCTACCCCCCCCCCCCCTCTCCCCCACCCCTTTTTTCCTCTCTCACTGTAAATTAACTTTTATAATGAACCTAATGCAAAAAGAACCATTGGAATCCTACTTAATTTTAAGGAGTTCCGCTCTCGTCCGCACGTCATGAAGGTCTCTCATCGAAAATCAGCGTTGCAGTGCTGCTTAAGTGGTGCTGCAGCATACTAGCTGAATGAGAGCTACCTTTGCTGGCGCAATATTTATTTGTTTTTATTTTACCTTAACTGTTTTTTGTCAACTCCTCTGTTATTTTCTGTGCCAGCAATAAATATTCTTTCTTTCTTTCTTTCTTTCTTTCTTTCTCTCCAAGTCCGAAGATATTGCTCAGATTTTCACCATATTTTTATGGGACCAAATGACAAGCATCAGCTTTCAATCACAGAAAGAATGGTCGGAATCGGTTCACACAGTACAGAGAAACGAGGTAACAAACATAAAAAAAAAGCAACATACAGTCGAATTGAGAACCTCCTCCTTTTTTTGAAGTCGGTTAAAAATTCAGTTTAGAACAACCAAAAATGAATTTTACTCCATTTTCTAATCTTAAACTCATTATCAATTATTTTTTACTTTTTAGTTGGATCGTTTACAAAAGCGTGTTTTTTAGTTTTTTTTTTATTATAATTTAATTGCTTGCACTAAAAACATCCAGCTACGGCTGTATTTTCAGAGGAAGACAGCGGCGTGCAAATTACCCACTTTTAATTTTTTTTACCAAAAAGTCATTTTTATTATTATACTAGCGGCCAGGCCCGGCTTCGCCTGGGTGCAAATACAGATTCCAGTCCATATTTTATTTAAAATCAATATGACAGCCTTTGTCTAAACTACTTATCCAATTCCAATCCCATCCTGTACCTATTTTTATGTCCCATTTTATCCACCTTATATTCTATTCTATCCCATCTCTCCAGATTTCAATCATTATTTTGCTACGGAGAGCAACTGTTACTACTCCCACGACATTCATTGAAATCAATTAATAGATATAATTGCTGACCCGGCCACGCTTCGCTATGGCTTAGTTATTATATGATTAATTTTATATTAAATTATTTAGCACAGCAAAAAAGCCTGACCCACCATTGCCTGGATGCAAATATTTTTTTATTTTACTCCACACCAAATACATGTTATTTTTCGTATAAGGTCTTGAAATACTTAAACATGAATTAGCTGTCCTACTGTCCTGCTCAATTCCGCCCCATCTCATCTGTTCAGTGACTTCCCGATACTTCCCGTCCTTTCTCTTCATTAACCATCCCGTCTTATACCGTGAATTTACATTTCGTCCTATCAAATCTGTCAGCTATCCCAGTCCTCTCCCCTACCACCCACTCTATTATATCTCGTTTCTCCATATCCAAATAATGTGCCTTATAATTGTTTGACATTAAACACTTTAGCGATTTTGATTATCCATGCAATATTCCATCCCTTATTTCACCCCCACTATGCTGTTTTCTAAAAATATTACGCCATTACTTTTTGTTAGTAATAAAGAGATGAAATATAAATTTTCATAGAAATACACTCACACTCACACACACAATGTAGCAACAATTATATTTAACTGGTTTCTCAAGACACAGGCAACGCCTAATTTGAGAATCCCTGCAATATTCTCCATAATTATATAAAATTGTTATTTTATTCAGTTCAGTTCAGTTTTTATTTTTATGTTATTTTATTAAAGATTTTTCATTTTCAAGTGACATTCTATCTTGAAAAAAAGTAAAACTTCTTACATGTGAATATTATTTAATATTTATTTAATTGTCCTATATTTATGTAGCTTCATAATATACTCTTTTGGTTACACAAAATAAATTTCTGAACGCATGCATAAATATTTGACAACCAATTCAAATGTCAACCACTTTTCATTACTGTCATTAATTTACATATTTAAAATCTAAAATACGACATTAATCCAATATTGTGGATATATGTTGTCGATTCGAAACCTTTATTTAAATACGTCATTTAATTTGAGGGAAGAGTTTACCGTATCGACGCTATGAACATTAAATGTTTGACAGTTACAAACCCATGAACATTTTGTATGGCAAAATGTTTTTTCCTTTTTTTTATACTTTCGTCAATTTAATCGAGATAAAAACTATCTCACCCTTTAAGTTGGAACAAATAACACATATCTACAAAATTTCATTATAATCTGTTGAGTGGTTTAGGAGCGCATCGCGTACAAACAACGTGACACGTGAATTATATATATTAAGATTGTCATCGCTCCTGGATAATTATGCAAAATTTCGAGTCAATCCGAAATTTTGAAGTGCTCGAAAATCGACTTCAAAGATTCCGTTACATACTAACATACGTCTAAAGCTAATAAAAGTGTATTAAAAATGTATCAATTCACATGACGCATGCTACTTGTCACAGGTGTTTGATACGCGATTTAATTAAAAGCAAAGTTATTACTGCAATTTACGGACAAACCCGTGCGTCTATAAGGCTCGGCACAAAGAACAAGTGGACGTCTATCTTGTAAATCATAGAGGAAATCTAAGGACATTCCTGGTAACTTATGTGTATAAGCGTTGTGTAACTCAATGGTATAAGCTTAATATACTTTTGTAAAAAACGACAGGATGATATAGATATAAGATATCTATTTTTAACCAACTTCATAAGTAGGAGGAGGTTCTAAATTCGTAGGGTTTTTCTTAGAATGGTGTTTCAGAAACTCAATTGAACATCGATTTGGGAACGTTGATAAGTGATGAAAATACTCGTAGCTGTACGCGTTGATCAAAACCTTTGACATTTTTTTATACATAAACTCACGCCTTTTTCCCAGAAGGGGTAGGCAGAGGTGTCAGGACACCCACATTTCGCCTTTTATGTTCCGTCCTACGATGTGATACAGCCTATCGCCATATCAGACACAAATTCCTGACTAATAATGAATAGAAAATTCCAATATCAATTTGCCAACTCGGTATTCGAAGCCGAGACCTCAGCTTTGCAATCATACAACTGTGCCATTGAGGCAGTCAGTGGGTTAAACTAACGATGTTAATATCGCCCTGTAAATATATTTAAAACCTAGGGTTTTGTGATCATTGTTCGTTCCGTATGATTCATCAATATAACTTTAAGGAAACAAACTTGAAATTGCACATTTATTACTATTGTATAATTTAATGTTTTATTAATACTGTACAGTCAGCAACATAAGTCGCTACACAGTCACGAGATCTGGAATTGTCTTATCATCCAAAATAATAATAATTTTCAATATCGTATGGCACTTCTCGGCATAGATGACTTTACTTGGTTATATTTTACGACTACAGAGTAGTACGTACAAATTTTAATTCATAAAAAAGGTTATCAAAAAATGTGAAGTGTTCAGCGAGTTATGTTGCTAACTGTACTTTAGTTTGGTGGAGCAGTCTTACTACGGTATTATGACGATGAAGTGTCAGGTTCGAATCCCAGGTCGGGCAAACAGATTTTTCAACTCATTATAAGTCTGGAGACAGGAATTTAGGCTCGATATGGCGATAGGCTCCTATGATATCGAGAGACGGAACATACAAGGCGAAATGTGGGTGTCCTGGCACCTCTGCCTACCCCTTCTGGGAAAAAGGCGTGGGTTTATGTATATATGTAGTTTAATGTTACCATAGAGATATTCTGTACGTTGCGAAAAAAATTAAGAAACTAAAACGAGATGGAATATATTGTAACGTAGGAGTAAAAGAGACAAAATCTGTGATAGCGGTATAGTACCGCAGTCTTTTGTTTTGTTAGTGGTGTGCCCTCTATACAATATCTATATTAATATAAATAAGTAAATAAATAAACCCAACAGTCACATACATAGTCATGGGGGGGTTACTCTATGATATGAACTTGGAATGTTCGGATGTTCAACGTTCGGAGAAAGATATAAGTTTACCACTTCTAAAAATCAATACTATTCTGTATTATACTTATCATTTTCTCTAAATTTAGTCTATGGTTGCGACGTACGATAGAAGATTCCAACATTTTGTGTTGTATCTAGGGACATTAGTGAAGTTTTACGTACCGCGTCCGAATATACCAAGTTCGTATCGTTATGGGCTGATACAGACAGATTACAGTCCATTTACCGAGGAAGGCTATAGGCTACTTTATATCCCGGAAATATATACATCGAGACTTTTATCCCAGATTTTTAACGCGTGCTTAGACTCTAGCAAACAATGGTTTGTAATAAAACAACGGTAAAATAAAATTCTTTGACTACTATGGGAGTTTACCCATAAACTTGTAAATTGCTTAAACCTAATATGTGACACATAAGGGCAAGGACGAATGAATAAATAGCTTCCGTGGCGCAGTTGGTTAAGCGGGCTGTGAGTCAATAGGTTCAATCACGCGAAAGAAATGTTTATTTATTTGTTTGTAGTTTGTATCTAGGCCCTCTAAAATCGAAATTACGATTGAGAGGGGTTAGGCCATATAGTCCGCTATCAAATGAATATGTGATCTACATAATACATCTACTTGTTTAAATAAATTCTCATAAATCGTTATGGTATGCAGGTTTCCTCACGATGTTTTCGTTCACCGTTTTAATGCGTAGTGATTGACTATCAATACACACATGACTCCGAAAAGTCAGAAGTGTCTACATCAAGTTGATTTTATGAACATCTCACAAACTCACAAATTTTTGTTCATAAAATCAACTTGATTTAGCCGTTAGTGCGAAATAAAAAACAAACATAAGGCTGTACGGACAATAATTCTTTGCGTTTTATAAAAACTCAAAACAGGTTTTGGCGGGAACTCTAACGGTGTATTTTTCCGCTTATTATGGGGTCTTAGTGTGGAGTCAGGACTATGTATATGTACTATTGGATGTATTTAAGTATTAATAAATAAATTAGAGAAGTTTAACGTCATGTCTTTTCCAAATGAAGCTTCCTATACAAGACAGGACAAATCGCGGAAATGTAATTTCCTTGTCAGAAGGAAACGGGCACAAATAGTGAATCATGTTATGTGGGTGTATACAGAATAACATTTAAAAAAACTATTACTCAGATACTACGACAGACTTTTCGGTGTCACAAATACCTGTAAATAAATAAATACACCCAACAGTCAAATACATAGTCCTGCCCCACACTAAGATCGAGTCTTGTGTCGTGTATCAGAAACTGCGAGTCTTTTTGATCTCACAAACATCCAGACCCGAAACAAATACCTGTGGTTCATACAAATATTTATTTTGGTGCGGGGATCGAACCCGCGGCCTTTCGTCTCACAGCAGGAATCTAATCAGACACGGAGGGTGTAAAAATGTGGGAAGGAATTTCTCCAGCGATGGGCCTAACAATAAAAACACCCGTAAAATAGTTTAAATATTACATACATACATACATAAACTCACGCCTCTTTCTCGAAGAGGTAGGCAGAGGTGCCAGAACACCCACATTTCGCAATGTATGTTCCGTCCTTAGAGTATTTATATATAGAGGGAGCGCTGTCATACATTCGCGATTTGAAAAACGTAGATATTTTCTTGTTCGTAATGTTGGTAGCGCAACTATATTAGTAAAGATTTAATTAATTATTTAGTAATAAATTTCTATAAATTCCTTTATTAGCCGAAATTATATTTAGCTATTATCCTTTTAAAACGAGTTTGAGTGGAATTAAATAGACCTAAACTATTTATTTTTATTTTATTTTTTCAAATAATTTATGTATGTTGCACAACCTGTTCCAATATTAGCCAATAGGAGGGCAGAAAAAGGTGGCCCGGCACCACCATTTTTATCTACGTTTTTGAAGTACCAGCGCTCCCTCTATATATATATATATATATATATATAGAGGGAGCGGGATATATATATATATATATATATATACTCTAAGGTTCCGTCCCACGATGTGATATTGGGCGAGCCTTTCCTCATATCGGACACAAATTCCTGACTCCTAGCCTATAAAGAATAGAAAAAATTCAATATTTAATTCCCGAACCGGGATTCCAACCTATAGAGAGACCACTGAATTATATTGTCCCGCCTTGGCCTCGAACCCCTGAGTAAAAGTTCAAAGCCCTTTGCATAAAATGTAAAATTATAATATCATGAATCACAGTTCATTGCCGACCACTTACCTTAAATATGTTGAACCGACGAAAATGTATGAAGAGATTGATGAATGTGGATAAGACGTAATAATTTATTGAATTAATGTATGTATGTATATGCTTTTCACTTGAAGCAGTTTGAACATTTTTAACGACAATGTTAAAATTCAAATATTTATTAATACATAAACAAATTTATTGATAATTTAATGTGTACGTTAACACCTGGGGCCCTACTATATAAATCCGAAATTCGAATCTTCGTGACTTTTTCGTTTCGAAACCTACTCTGTAACACGAAATTCGAATCTTCGGATCGAAGAATGAATGATTCGAATATATCGGCAATCCGAACATTTACAGAGTAGGTACATTCGTATCGTCACAAATTTCGTTCGTCCGAAGTTTCGAACTTCGTTTCGGATGAATATAGTAGGGCCCGTGCATTAGTTCGGTAAAACAAAGAACTGTGTCGCAGTCCGCCCACCAGCGCCCACTTCCAAGATAACTCTTACAATGGCAAAACTATTCAAAACTATAACTAAATAAACTACTACTAATATTATTTAAACAAGACAGGAATTTTATCTTTTATTTTTATTGCAATGAATGGCGACACGAGCATACCGTTCGCCTGATGGTAAGCGATACCACCGCTCATGAACAGTAGCAAAACCAAACAACATATTGAATTACAAAGCAATGCTTGGCATTCCACTGCGCTCGCCATCCTGAGACATAAGATGTTAAGTCTCAATATGTCCAGTAGTTACTCTGGCTACAATGTCCTTCAATGCGAAACACAACACTGCATTTTGCTGCTGTTTGTCGGGATAAATAGACATTGTGGTGGTACCTACCCAGGCAGCCTCTCACATATGAGAGACCTACCACCAGTGTTATGTTATGTGGTTGATTAGGTTTTTTATGAATAAGTGGTAGTATATTTGACAGCCTCCGTGGCGCAGTCGGTTAGACGCCGCCTGTGAAACGAGAGGCCGCGGGTTCGATCCCCGCACCGAGAGAAATGTTTGTGCGGCCCACAAATATTTCTTTCGGGTCTGGGTGTTTGTGAGACCGAAAAGTCTCTCGTGGTTCCTGATACACGACACAAGACTCGATGTTAGTGTGGGGTCAGGACTATGTATGTGACTGTTGGGTGTTATTTATTTACTTATTATTATTTAATGACTGGAAGACCTGATTCAGTACAGGGAACAGGAGCAAAACAATTGCAAACCGGTTAGTGTCGACGACCGCGCCGCACTACAGCGAGCTTAATAAATTATAAGCTTCTCTACGTACATACATTAACTCACGCCTTTTTCCCAGAAGGGGTAGGCAGAGGTGCCAGTTACCAAAATTTCGTCCTACAATGTGATAGGCGAGCCTATCGGCATTTTGGGCATAAATTCCTGACTCCGGGTAATGAATAGGACAATCCACTATCACTTTGCCCGACCTTGGATTCGAACCCCAGACTTAGACCAGATTAGTAACCGTACTGTGTAACAACTACGCCACCGACGCATTTACGAGATCAAATGAAAGTTTTCAGAACAGAAGTTCCATTGAATGTTAGTGACTTATTCATTAAACTATCTAAAACTATTTAGTACTCAAATAAAATGCTATTTTATTATGCCTATAATACGTTAAATTAACAAAGAATGACGTTCAATAACATGTCGTACCTTAAGAATTAGAGTGACCTAACTAAAATAGTCTTATTTTTGGGAAACGTTCATTATAGATTTGTAACATAAGAAATTTTGTACCTATGGAAGATACATCTAGAAGACCGATTTATAGATCTTTCGGCCTTTCATGCGTCAATGAGTCCTTTAATAACGGGTCGATAGGTCATTTTGAGCCAAAATATTATTAAAAGCCAAAATATATTTTTTTTGGAGTAGATCACTCTAATTCTAAAAGTGCTATATTGGTACATACAAAGACAACTGCAGTCAATTTCATTAACAATTTATAATAACTTGTACTAAAATAATAACCATTTTACTTCAGGAAAACATTGTAAGTAGGTATGTGTCATCGGAAATACCCTTCCCCCACTTCCCCCCCTCTTGCTCGTACTAACTGCGGAAGTATCAAAAATACAAATGACTAAAATACTTTAAATAAACACTGGGTTTTTGCAGTAGTCATATATTATTATGGCTTTATTTGAATTGCCGTCCGGAATATTTCACTCCGGGCTTGTTTTAAAAGATTTTTTAACCGACTACGGAAGTAAGGTTGCAGTTGGTAAGACGCCGGCTGTGAAATGTGTGGCCGCGGCTTCGATCCCTGCGCGGAGATAAATATTTACAATTATTTCCATGTTTGTGAGACCGAAAAGTCTCTCGCAGTTTCTGATACACGACACAAGACTCGATTTTAGTGTGGGGACAAGATATTTGTGTGACTGTTGGGTGTAATTACTTATTATTGAGGTATTTTACTAAAGCGGACATCGGGAACAAAATCACTGCGCATTGTGCTGGTACAGGAACACAATGAAGCGAGAGAGATTTTACTGCGTAGTAGTAATGGAAATTATTGCTATTTCAAATTAACATCGCCATCTTGTTATTTTTGAAGCCTTAGCATGCTCTATATTTCTGCTATTGCTAATTGGCCATATTATTTATAACCATTATTCACATCTAAAATTACACACAAAATTGATTGTTCAGTTGTGGTTAAAGAAACTTTATTCTCAAAAGAAATTTTACATTTCACTTCATGAGATATAATAATTCTATAAGTAAAATGCTAGTATCGGACAGAACTAATCTATAATTTATTAATGTGGGTAGGACAGTTACAATGTGTTTTTTAATATTGGGACGATAATAAAATAAAATACCCACATGTCAACTCACAATGCAAGACTTGCTGCCAGGGCCGCATTCGAAGCTTTGATTTTTGAATAAATAATTTTAATATCTTGTTTCAATTGGTTTATAAATTAAAAACTCACTCCTTCATAGATTATACGGAATGATTTAAAAATATTAGCCGATCGGGTTTGTGAATAACAATCGCAAATCGCAAAATTTTGCTTATTTATATAACTTGTGAAATGTTAGTATCGATTTTGTATTTTGTAACTCTGTTTTTTAATAAATATTTTTTTTATTATGTAAAAATTTTATGTACATTTCACTTGCTATTTGTGATTGCTATTCCTATTTATTCCAACATTGCTTCGTAGGCGTGACAGAGACAGAAACAAAAGAAGCGGTACGGTACCGTTCATTATTGTTACAAATATTTTGTTTGCAGTGTCCCCTCTAGTTTAACTCAATGTTATCTCAAAGATTATAAAAACGCACTTCAGTTAAATGCATGTGACAAGTAATCGCGGAAATGTGTTGAGAAATCTTTTGTTGCATTAGTAACTGGCTATTTGTATGGAAATTGATAATAACAGGAAATGTTATTAGTTAACTATAAAGATATTAAGCAAGAGGACAGCTGTTGAATATAAAAATATGTAATATGTTGTTAAATGAAAGAAAACAGATGGTTTTGATGCTGTTTTCAAATTCATGCCTTAGATAAGCGAAACTGGACTGCCTCGGTGGCGTAATTGTACTATGGTACGGCTACAAAACTGAGGTCTCGGGTTCGAATCCCGGGTTGAGAAAAGTGATATTGGATTTTCTATTCATTATCAGCCCAGAGTCAGTAATTTGTGCCCGATATGGCGATAGGCTCGCCACCTATCACATCGTGGGACGGAGCATACAAGGCGAAATGTGGGTTTCCGGGCACCTCAGCCTACGCCTTCTGGGAAAAAGGCGTGGGTTTATGTATGTATGTATGTAAGCAATACTTTTCAAAATCAAATCTTGGTAATAACCCTATTACTTTGATTTGACTTCAAAAGCGCCGATGGGAATACCTTCTACAATAACAATAAAATAGCCTTGTTAAACATTCTGAAAAATTCACATTTTTAGTTAATTCAGTCACGAACGTCGTAAAATTTTCAAGAAGAACATCGCGTTATAATAATTGGTTTATTACATTATTAACTGAAAGATAAGTGAGAAAATATTGCTTTGAACAACTATAATGAATACACCCAACAGTCACATACATAGTCTTGACACCGCGCTAAGTTTTGCGAATTTTTTAGGTTGCATTGTGTTTGTAGTCACTAAAACTACCACCCGGCTTCGTTTTCGGTAGCAGTCTTGAGATACCATCTATTTTATGTATTTATAATATTATCTATTTGAGTTTTTTTAAGTATTCTCTGCCCTTTCTTTCTGTTTCTCATAAATCTATCCAATGGCTGTCTGATAGAGATTGTTTTAGTGCGATAAGACCGCAATTTGTACCTTGTAGTCATAAATTATCTCTTTATACTGTTATGTTTATAGTTGGTTGTGTACATTAAAGAAAATGAATGAAATTACTAAAAAGTAATAACCTCAGGAAAAATATTACCAATATTTTCTCGTGTTAAAAATAACTTAATAAATAAGTAAATAAACAAAATTACTAAAAGTAGTAACCTCAGGAAAAGCTAACCATTTTTTCTTCCTAATAATAAAACACAAAAAAATCTTTTTTTCTTAATATAAGCCGAATTAACTCATGTATTACATTTTTTCTTTATAAAAAGGCGAATAAACTCATATTTATATCTGACTAGCGGCCCGGCCCAGCTTCGCCCGGGTGAATATAGATTTCTCTGCAATAATATGCACGTATTATACTCATAAACCTTCCTCTTGAATCACTCTATCTATTAAAAAAACGCATCAAAATACGTTGCGTAGTTTTAAAGATTTAAGCATACAAAGGGACATAGGGACAGAGAAAGCGACTTTATTTTATACTATGTAGTGATGCGACATTACAAAAGGTAAACAAAGATTAAATCATACGGTAGCCGTTGTCGGGTATTTCCATTCGTCTTACCTAGAAGGGATAAAGTATGTTAAATATTGTAAGGGGTTTTTTGAGAATACTAACAGCCCGACCTGTCTTCGCCTGGGTGTAAACTCTTGAGTCAATTCCACATAAGAAACATATTATTCAGCGTTATAACATCAATATAAAAACTAAGGATAGGCCCTTCATTGGTAGTTTCAAAAAGAAGGCCGTAGAACGCGCTAAAATAAATATTAAATTAATATAATCTTCATTTTCATAATACAAGCGAACATTTTCAAAATCATTGCGAGTGCTGACTAATTTAATTAATTTGACAGCCTCCGTGGCGCAGTTGGTTAGACACCGCCTGTGAAACGAGAGGCCGCGGGTTCGATCCCCGCACCGAGAGAAATGTTTGTGTGAACATATATTTGCTTCGGATTTGTGTGTTTGTAAGACCGTAAAGTCTCTCGTAGTTCCTGATACACGACACAAGACTTGATCTTAGTGTGGAGTCAGGATTATGTATTTCACTGTTGGGTGTATTTATTTATTTAATTTCAGTAACGCCCCACTAGAGATGTACTGGAGCGCGTGCACCACTTACGTCGGGACCTCAGACTAAGTACTCTCTAGACGTAGCCATGACTGGGACGTGAGAAATAAGAGTGAGACCGCAAGTTAAAAATTAGTGTGCGTAAAAGAGACAGAGAGTTTTTTTTCTTTATCCTTGTCACCGTGGCCGGTTTTTTTATTTGTCAAACTGTGCAGTTTGTCAAACAAATATACGTCAATCAGTTTTTCCGATATTTTAATAGTTTTGGAGAGTGTAAAGCAGCAATTTATACAAATATTAGTGATTATAGTGTAGATGCAATGGTGGGTTGTAGTATTTTAGGCTGCAAAAGCCGCAGTGAACGAACAATTTGTGGAATAACATTTCACTCGTAAGTTACTCATTTATGTTACATTATAATTATTTTGTCGTTTATTGGTAAATAATGTTGTACTTTAATATCAATTCAAATTGTTTTACTTAGAGAAATATCGATCACATTTAGGATTTCTACAAATAATATTAAATATCCTTAATTTTTTAAAAGTTTAGTGTTACCTTGTTATGAAAATTGGTTTACCCTAGATAATACTTGCATATTATACCTTGCATACGTAGCGTTATTCATGCGTAAAAAAATAAAATTACTTCTTATTTTAGGTTTCCTGCTAACAGTGAAATTAGAATTAAATAGGTGGAAGCTACTGGACGCCAAAATTGGCACCCAACAAATAATTTTAAAATTTGCTCAATACATTTCGAGATAGATTCCTTTCATTATAAAAAGAAGAATGTAATAGTAAAACCAAAAGCAGTCCCAATAAAATATGTTAATGTAAGTAGTTGATCATTAATTATTTTTAACACGCTTTTATTAACTTCGCCTGTATGTATGTAACAGAATTGTGAAGTCGATTTTCGAGCACTTCAAAACGTCGGATTGACTTGAAATTTTGCATACTTATCCAGGACCGATGACGACGCAATAATTTAAAAAGTATATGATACTATTTTATATTTTATCCAGAATAATAAACAAAATATTATTGTTGAAAAAATATTATAATTGGTAATTTGCGCGCAGTTGTCTTTCTTTGATAAGACAGCCGTAGATAGATGTTTTAGTGCAAGCAATTAAATTATAGTTTAAAAACTAAAAAAAAACAAGCTTTCATATAAGATCGAACTAAAAAGTAAAAAATAAACTCAATATCATTTAAAAAATAAATATGATATACGAATAAATACGATTTAAATCGTACGGTTGGCAACGGTTTTTCGTCATAGGAGACCGTATGAGCCAGAACAGGAAGGGATGTAACGGGACGGGACGGGATAGAAAAAGCAATATAGGCGACGGCGGTCACGTTGAATTTAAATAAATCAGTATATACCGGTGGTAGGTCTCTCATATGTAAGAGGCCGCCTGGGTAGGTACCACCGCAATGTCCATTTCTCCTGCCAAACAGCTGTGTAAATGCACTGTTGTGTTTCGGTGTGAAGGATAATGTAGCCAGAGTAACTACTGGACATATTGAGACTTTACATCTTATGTCTCAGGATGTCGAGCGCAGTGGAATGCCAAGTATTGCTTTGTTAATCAAGGTATTGTTGGTTTTGCTATTGTTCATGAGCGGTCGTATCGCTTACCATCAGGCGGTCGGCATGCTCGTCTTGCCATTCAAGCAATAAAAAAAGTTGTACGCGAATTAATATGTTGTTGATATGGACTGGAGTCAGAAAGTATCTGCGCCCTAGCAAAGCTGGGCCTGACTGCTAGTTTATATACTGCTAAGGCCGTCAGCGACTAGGTACCTACCTAGTAACAAGTAATTAGTATTGTACATAATGATTTCTCAGTAATCTTTATTGAGAATTGAGATGAATGGCGATTCCATCTGTTTTTCAAATCCATTGAGACGTTATAGTCGTTTCAATGGCGATGAGTAACAATTATTGTGTCGGCCTCGTTGCAATTCTACGAGAAAAGCAAGGAATCATTTTATTTATTTAAATAGGCACACCAACGACACGTATATTACTCATTTTCTAATAATACAATCTTGGACAATCTACAAATATACATATCAATTAAAGGTTTACACAACATTTGTAATAAATTATACAACATCAAATAAACTAGAAGATAAATAAACAGAAATGTGAGTAACAAAAAAAACGTAATTGGAAATAAACGCATTCAAAACATATTCAAAATGAACAAGACAAATTAAATTTTATACAATAGCGACGTTCTTATTAAGGATTACTGCTATATCCAGACGGCTATATAAAACGAAACCAGGTGGTAGTTTTAATAACGTAACATTTTGCAAAAAAAAAATGCACTCCGGGAGTGCCGGCAGAAGTGAAAACTTGATTATTAACGTTGAGCATGTTTGATATTTTGGAATGGTTAGGGAATAATTTTGCACCAATTGCTTTATCAGTATAAAAGTACTATCATTTATGTGGTAGGATACAATATTCATTTATTGCGCTATCGTACACAAACATGACAATTTATATTACATTAAAAATTTAACACTTTAAAACTATTACAATTATTTTACATTAAAAAGTTTATCTCTCCGAAAAATCAACTTTCATCCATAATTTCAACGACTTTTTCACCATCATCATTACCAGAACTATCATCGCCAATCTCTAAAACTGATACGATAGGTTTATGGTAGCTGAAGTAAGAAACGAACAGTTTTGATTCGAACCTATTTAAATGTCTAATAAATTAATTCAAAAATTGAAGTCGATTAGATTTTTGAAGTGAAAACTTCTTTAGCGGCGTTGAGCACTTTTTCTGTAATGGGTATAAAATCTTAAACTCGCGTCAGGACACGTGACCTGATCGTAAGACGAAAAGTGTAAGACGGATGGAGAGTAGACAGCTGTCAGTTTATAAAGCTTTGATGAATTTAGCCAGAGCTACTACTGGACATATTGAGACTTAACATCTTATGTCTCAGGATGGCGAGCGCAGTGGAATATTGCTACTGTTCATGAGCGGTCGTATCGCTTACCATCAGGCGAACGGCTTGCTCGTCTCGCCATTCAATGCAATAAAAAAAAAAAAAAAAGAATTGCCAATGATTTTGAGTGGAGATTTCAACATAAACTTCGCAGACGATAAAAATCAACTATTAATTGAATTTTTAAATAATGAATTTGGTTTAACTATGTCGAATGATCGCAATCTTAGCACAACGAAATACAAAACTACTATTGATGCGGTCTTTTTAGACATTTAAATAGGTTCGAATCAAAACTGTTCGTTTCTTACTTCAGCTACCATAAACCTATCGTATCAGTTTTAGAGATTGGCGATGATAGTTCTGGTAATGATAATGGTGAAAAAGTCGTTGAAATTATGGATGAAAGTTGATTTTTCGGAGAGATAAACTTTTTAATGTAAATAATTGTAATAGTTTTAAAGTGTTAAATTTTAATGTAATATAAATTGTCATGTTTGTGTACGATAGCGCAATAAATGAATATTGTATTCTACCACATAAATGATAGTACTTTTATACTGATAAAGCAATTGGTGCAAAATTATTCCCTAACCATTCCAAAATATCAAACATGCTCAACGTTAATAATCAAGTTTTCACTTCTGCCGGCACTCCCGGAGTGCAACCCGTCTTTTTTTTGACCTATTTAGGCATTTTAGATCTATTAAAAGATTAATTTTATTTCACTCTTTTTATTACAATTTTGAAGTCCGTTTAATATTTTTTTTCCTGTTATCGTATTTGGTTGATAATTATATAGTTTTGCCTAAAAAATATTGTAATTATTTTAGTAAAAACATTGGATTTGCCACCCAAAAACGATGAAATTTAAAACATCACAAAAATAAGTGGCATATTTTATGCAAAAATTTAGTAGCGTTGTGTGATGTGTCTGAAGTCACTAAAACTACCACCTGACTTTGTTTTCGGTAGCAGTCTTGATATGACCTGTGTAGTCCGCATATCATATTAAGGTCATAGGAAGTCTCTGGATGCAAGCTTCCAATAGGTCGATGTGGATTTTTGGTGGAGGAATGCGTTCAGCAGTGGACTTCGTATGCTTGAAGATAGAGAGAATACAGTCTATTTTTTCTGTATATAATAAATGTCCACTGCTGAACATAGGCCTCCCCCAAGGATCTCCACAACGACCTGTTGTCGTCGGCCTGCATCCAGCGACTTCCTGCAACCTTAGCCAGATCGTCCGTCCACCTTGTAGACGGGCGTCCGACATTTCGCTTGCCTGTACGTGGCCTCCACTCAAGAACCTTTCGGCCCCAATGACCATCGGTTTCTACGAGCTATGTGTCCGGCCCACTGCCACTTCAACAGTGTTCAGCAGTGGACTTCCTGCGGCTGATATGATGATGATGAATAAAATGTAGAACAATGTTATTCAGTAATTAAACTAGCCTTCTATGTTTCGCACGACATTGTCAAGTCAAGGGCCGGCAGAGTTCTCACGCGCATTGTAAGTCTTGCGTAATTATCGCGACTCATTGCTTTGTATGCATTGTATGGATATGGGTTGTTCAATTCATTTAGGAAGTCTTTACTTCCGGATAACTAGAATAGTCTTGTTTTCTTTTAATTTATCTTTTTTTACAATGAATGGCGAGACGAGCATGCCGTTTGCCTGATGGTAAGCGATACGACCGCTCATAAACAGTAGCAGAGCCCTAAGGACATTGTAGCCAGAGTTACTACTGGACATATTGAGACTTATTTTTTTTTATTATTTATTATACTTCATATACATTGTATACAAGGCGGACTTAATGCCAGAGGCATTATCTACCAGTCTACCTTTGGGTGTTACAGAGATGAGATCAAGTGGGCGTATAATTTTTTATAGAAAAGAGAAAAATAAATAGAAACGTAAATAATTAATATGTAAATACATACAAATATAGGGTCAATACATGATATACTATAGTACATATATATAGTTATTATATGAATAATTATGACATAAATATATATCTTAAATATATATGTGTATAAATATATATGTATATATATATACATACATAAATACATATAGTAATATATAAGTAACAAACTATTGTGATGATTCTGCAACTTCCTTAAGCAGTAAATCACGAACCTTCATTTTGAATGTGAAACGGTTAGTGGACGTCCTGATAACGAGGGGGAGCGCATTTCACAGTAGTATCGCTTGGACTGAAAACGAGAAGTGAAGAAAATTAGAGCTGTGAGGGGGACACTTAAGAAGAAGATTATTAGACGATCGAAGTTTTCTATTATGATTGGCACCTAGAAATTGAAAGCTAGAGATTAAATAGGAAGGCGGAGAAGGAGATTTAAGAAGAGAGAAGAGTGTTGTGAGAGCACGCATACTCCGGCGTTGGCGAATAGGTAACCACTTGAGTTGAGAACGGTAAGATGATATATGGTCATACTTACGAAGGCCAAAGATGAATCGAATGCAGTTATTGAGAAGCCGGTCCAGTTTATTGAGAAGATCTGCATTCAGGTCAAAATAGCACACATCACCATAGTCAATCAGGGGTAGGATCAAGGTTTGCACGAGCATTAATCTGGTCAAGAACGGGAGAAAGTTTTTGAGGCGATATAGAGAACGAAGGGCACCAGTAACTTTTTGGCAAACGGAAGTGATTTGAGCGCGCCAGCTTAATGTAGTGTCTATGAGAAGCCCTAAGTCCTTTACAGTAAGAGACCACGCTACAACTGTATTATCGAAAATTACAGGTGGAATAATAGCTGTGTCCAACCTGCTTATGAGTCGTTGACTTCCCACAATTATGGCTTGACACTTTGTAGGATTAACTGTTATGCCATATTTATGAGACCATCTTCGAATGTGTTCCAAATCACTGTTAATTTTGTCGACTGCCGTGGATACACAATCGATACTTGCCTGAGCGTAAAGCTGCAAGTCATCAGCATACAAATGGTACGCACAATGAAGGTTTTGGGTAATGAGATTAATAAAAATTGAAAACAATAAGGGAGAAAGAATTCCGCCTTGAGGAACGCCAGAGTCAAGGTCGCACCAATTCGACGAAGTCTCACCAGTACGCACCGTCTGCTGCCGTCCTCGAAGATAAGAAGAAAACCAATCCAGTGCATCGGGAGAAACCATTAGATGGGAGAGGATGGATAATAGGATGTCGTGACTGACGGCATTAAAGGCATTTGAATTTGAATTAACATCTTATGTCTCAGGATGGCGAGCGCAGTGGAATGCCAAGCATTGCTTTATAATAAAAGGTATTGTTTGGTTTTGCTACTGTTCATGAGCGGTCGAGTCGCTTACTATCAGGCGAACGGCATGCTCGTCTCGCCATTCAAGGCAATAAAAAACCCTTTTGCACTACACTTACCATCCAATTAATTATTTATTATTTTCCAGTGGCGATACGCGACGGTCACCGAGCGAATAGTGACTGGGATAGGAGTCCTGTTATCCTGGCTTAGTTCCTGTGCGCTGTTAGCCGCCGTCCTCATATATGGAGAGCTGACCTCACTGTTTGTGCAACGACATAGGGCTGTCGAGACCACCCCCCATGCACATATGTTGAGGGTGTTTGGAGGGGGGAGAGTGCTGTAAGTAATACATTGTTTAATTAACAGTATTTTTATGTCAGCCTCCGTGGCGCAGTTGTATAGGTGTCGGATGACAAACGTGAGACAGCGGGCTCGGGCAAGGGCTCGGGCTTTCTCCAATATTTCATCAATTGTAATATTTCCTATTTGTTTCATGTTTAGATGTTTTGTGTATACCTATTGTATTCTTTATGCTAATTGTTTCCTCCTCCTCCTTGCGTCGTGCTCCTCAATATTGAGGGTCGTGACCTTATGCATCGTTTTGATCCTAACGAGCTTTTTCCATTTGGTTCTGTCTACCGCGGTGTGAAGGGCGCTGTGGAGTGTAGAGTGAGAGTGAGTGGTGCGGATCTGGTCAGACCAACGCATTGGATTCCGTCCACGAGGTCTCCTCCCGTTTACTTTGCCGGTCACAATAAGCTTTTCGAGGTTGTCACTGTCTTTCCTTGCAATGCGACCGAAGTATTTTAGAACCCTGCGTAGACACTCAGATGACAATCCCGATGATATTTTCAGTTCTTGCAATATACGTAGATGCGTGGGTCCGAAATGCTGACCAAGGGAAAGGCAGCATCTTTCTCCAGCACCACATCTCAAAAGCGTCAATGCGTTTGCGATTTGCAGATTTTACCATTGTTACCAGCAATTAATAAATCTTTCTTTCTTTTTTCTATAAAGACAAATGTTTTCTTCTCCTTTTTATTACTAATCTTTGTTCTCTCCAGTCCCGCAGGCAACCATTCACTACACATGGATGCGTTGGTAGA
Organism: Hyles vespertilio; assembly: GCA_009982885.2. Taxonomy (NCBI): domain Eukaryota; kingdom Metazoa; phylum Arthropoda; class Insecta; order Lepidoptera; family Sphingidae; genus Hyles; species Hyles vespertilio. The sequence continues at coordinate 236,932 of CM042832.1, forward strand.
AGATTCCTTAGCATTTGGGTTAGCAAGCGTTGCTATCATGATAGCACAACTCCTAAGTGCTGGCGCGGCTGTGACGCTTGCTAACTGGGCCGCAGCGAGGATGGTAGGTCACCTTCCACTCTTTAACTTTATAATTCTAGCGGCTTCTGCTCGGGACTGCCTCGGTGGCGTAGTTGGTTGGTACGGTTACAAAGCTGAGGTTTTGGGTTCGAAGGCCGGGTTGGGCAAAGTGATAAGAGGAGGCATGAGTTTATGTATGTATGTACTAGCGGCCAAGCCCGGTTTCGTCCGATTGCAGATACTTTATTGAGTCCATTCTACATAAATTATACAAATAAACCTTTTGTGTTAGTGGACAATAACTTATTTCCAACTCCTCCTATTAATTTAACTCTCTGATTAATTTCTTTGCGGGCTAAAGACAAGTTAGACATTCCCGGAGACTCGGCGAGCTTCAATGCTCTGTGTCATTACAATGCGTGCTTGTTGATCCTGCGACACAGGAGTTGCAGTGGTGGGTGCGAGGGCGGGACAGTCTTCCTCTTGAATCACTCTATCTGTTAAAAAAACCGCATCAAAATCCGTTGCGTAGTTTGAAAGACCTAAGCATACATAGGGACAGACAGCGGGAAGCAACTTTGTTTTATAATATGTAGTGAAGGGCATCTATAGTTCCTGATAAATTAGTGATAGCTATCTGGCACTTATCTGTCAGATAAATTACAAAATACGGTTGTAAAAGTTTTTTTTTTTTTTATTGCAGTGAATAGCGATACGAGCTAGCCGTTCGCCTGATGGTAAGCGATACGGCCGCTCTAAACAGTAGCAACATTCCACTGCGCTCGCCATCCTGAGACATAAGATGTTAAGTCTCAATATGTCCAGTAGTTGCTCTGGCAACAATGTCCTTCAATCCGAAACACAACAGTGCATTTAAACAGTGTTGTTTCACAGGATAAATAGACATTGCGGTGGTACCTACCCAGATGGCCTCTCACATATGAGAGACCTACCACCAGTTCTAAAAGTTCTTTTGTTTTTAATTTCCTCTGTTTTCTTTCTTGCTAAATGTCATGATTTTGGAATACAGCTTGAGTTTTCCACGAATTTTTATGCGGCATTGTGATAGGTCCATCCTTTATAACAAGGGACTCAAATATACTCAGATAATTGTTGTTAGAGTTAGTAGCATTTCTACTGAAACATGTATTATATTTAACAGGTGAATCGTCTACGAGTGAGGCTGCTTCGATCGGTAATCGGTCAGGAAATAGCGTTCTTCGATACCAATACTACGATGAATTTCGCCTCCACATTGACTGAGTGAGTTAAATATGTTTTATGTTTAATTTTTGACAGCCTACGTAGCGGTGTTCCGTAGAACGGACCGTTCTATCTATTAATTGACAATATTTTTTAATAGGCTATTTGACTAATTTCTGAAAACCATACCACATTATGAAGCGGGGTCTATCTATAGACCTTACAAATGAAGGTTATTTTTAATTACTATATCTATATCATTTGAAAATAAATTTACAAAATACACTGAAAAATTACACTGTCAAAACGCTCTGTCTGACAATGTGGCGTTTAGTTCGTAAACATCCGTTCCACAGATTCGTTCGCATATATCACTCATTCTTAAATCATCCATAGATCAATCAATCAGTCAATCGTCCGAATGAGTTTTTGCATTGAGGTATTACAACTGGAGCGGATTATATTATAGATCAAGTCAGCATTGCTGCAGATACGACACTTCATATATTTGTTACATTTTTTACCTAATGTTTCAGAATAAAGTAAAACGAAATATAAAAGCCCAATATAATCATACATTTTTAATAACTTATAAAGCTACATTATTATATAGATTTTAAAAACAACAAAACCTATAATAGGCTATTTGACTGTATAAAAATATTGACTTATTTGTTTCCATCCGTGTAAATAATTTAATTTTAAACATATTTCATTATCATACATTAAAAATATTGTATATTTTGTCTAAAAACCACAATAATAATTTAATTTATTTTGAGTTCGCGCCACGTGATCGTAAACGATTTTGATTGGCTATGACGTCATGCATTAGTATGAACTACTCACGTACAGGAAATGAATGGGATTGATAACGGCATAGATGCAAATTAAATATTAAAAATACCTTTAAAACGCGTTATTTGTCATTTATACCCGTGAGTTAATAATATTATCATGTCCAATGTAATAAAATGTGAAGAAAGAAAAAAAAAAACTATTTTTTTTAACAAAACCTCATTCGGACTATTGATTGATTGATTGATCTATGGTTGATTCTTAGAGTATTTATATATAGAGGGAGCGCTGTCATACATTCGCGATTTGAAAAACGTAGATATTTTCTTGTTCGTAATGTTGGTAGCGCACCTATATTAGTAAAAATTGAATTAACAATGTAGCAATAAATTTCTATAAATTCCTTTATTAGCCGAAATTATATTTAACTATTATCCTTTTAAAACGAGTTTGAGTGGAATTAAATAGACCTAAACTATTTATTTTTAATTATTTTTTCAAATAATTTGTGTATGTTGCACAACCTGTTCCAATAAGCGGTACAAACTCTAAGGGTTGATTAGAGAGTGGGTGACATGCGAACGAATCTCTGGAATGGATGTTTACGAACTGAATGCCACATTGCCAGACAGAGCGTTTTGACAATGTAATTATTCAGTGTATTATGTAAATTTATTTTTAAATGATATATATATAGTAATTAAAAATAACCTTTATCTGTAAGGTCTATAGACTCCACTTCATAATGTGTTATGGTTTTCAGAAAATAGTCAAATAGCGTATTGAGTTATCCTACTAAAAAATACTTTTGTGTCAAAATATGGATAGTGAAAAAATATATTACAATATCCAATGTATCTGATAATAAATATATTAAATAAAATAAATAAACGAATTTTTCAATATTTACCTATTAGTCCGTAACATTAATCTTATTCTATAATTTTGTTAAAATATGACATTTGTCAAAACGGCTTTGGTACATAATCTAATTTATTAATGTTTTTGCTACTTTATTCAAATTATCGTTAATTTACGTATGGAACGTTATTGAGAGGTTTCTGTGGTGTATTGTGTGGTTTTATTTACCTATTTCTTTTATTATTATAAATTATAATTATTATTCATATTAATATTACTACCAAGAAATCATAACATGTTTTTGTTTACGTGTGCATAGTAGTTTGTGTGTCATTTTTGTAGTGTGTACTTCTTAAATTGAATTGCGTCTCAGACTAATGAATTCATTACTCCGCCACTATTCTCCAGCCGGGTAATGGCAGAATATCAGTGTTTGCTCGTGTGAGTGAACGTATGCTGAGTCATCACCCTTTTGTTCTGCTGCAACACATATACTGCTACACTTTTTTTTTTATTAGATATTTGTAATATTAGTATTTGTAATAGATTTGTATTTTAGTTTTGTATCAGTGTATGTGTACTTTAATGAACAAATAAAGGTTTTTCTATTCTATTCTATTCTAATTAAATTCTATATTTTTTTTCAAGTGAACTGGAATGGTTTTTATATGTCTTCAGTTGGGAGTACGGTATTTTTAAAGCAATTAGAATAAATAGCATAAATGACAACTGTCATAGCCAACTGTCAGCGTAAGGGTACATGTACCCTTGCAAATGTTCCAAATTATTTGATCTAGATCCCCTCCAGTTGTATACCTCAACGAGTTTTTGTCAAAAAAAAAATGAATGATATTTCTTTCTTCACATTTTATTACATTGGACATGATAATATTATTAATTCACGGGTATTAATGTCGAATAACTCGTTTTAAAGGTATTTTTAATATTTAATTTGCATCTATGCCGTTATCAATCCCATTCATTTCCTGTACGTGAGTAGTTCATACAAACGCATGACGTCATAGCCAATCAAAATCGTTTACGATCACGTGGCGCGAACTCAAAATAAATTAATTATAATTGTGTTTTTTAGCCAAAATAAACAATATTTTTAATGTATGATAATGAAATATGTTTCAAAATTAAATTATGTACACGGATGGAAACAAATAAGTCAATATTTTTTATACAGTCAAATAGCCTATTTTATTCGTACTTTTTACATGATCTACCAACTGATGATTATATTTAGCGAGATACATAAAACGACGTATTTATCTAAAAACTCTTGACAAACTGTTTAATTATATTTTAAACTAGGAACAACCATAAACAATAATTTATACAATTTATTTGATATAGGTATATAAAAGCAATATTTCCAAAAGCTGAAATCAAACTATCATATTACGTCTTACGCATAGAGTAAAGAAGCGGCCATAGATATTAGAAGCGGGTAACTGGCCAATCAGGACAATGAAACATACAAGGTCACGACTTAAGCTAACGACTGATAGTGTGCACACAACAAAAGAATCCATTGTTCAGATCAGTCTATGACGCGTTTCTCTAGTATTTATGGTCGCTTCTTTACTCTATGCGTAAGACGGAATAATATAGATTTCACTTTATTTTCATGTACGTTGGACAGCCTGTCAAATATCAGCCAATAGGAGGGCAGAAAAAGGTGGCCCGGCACCACCATCTTTATCTAGCGCTCCCTCTATATACTCTAAGCTTTCAATCTACGTTTGCAGAGACATAGAGAAGCTTCGCAACGGGACAGGAGAGCACGTGGTGATGACTTCATATTTGGCGGGAACAGTGGTTTGTGGCGGCGGGCTGGCGCTGGCGTACGGATGGCAACTGACGCTTGCAGGTCTTAGCGTCGTGCCAGTCTCTATACTCGTTGCTGCTGTTGTCGCCAAGGTATTTAAATAATACCATCGTATATCACTCTGACTCTCAAGTTAGAGACTTCCCTCACACCCACCACAGCAACTCCTGTCAGCTAGAATCAACAGTGGCACACAAAGGATTGACACCGAGCTCCGAACGTCAGCGATTTTCTCAGGAACAATAGCTTTTTTTTTTATTGCAATGAATGGCGAAACGTGCATGCCGTTCGCCTGATGGTAAGCAATACGACAGCTCATGAACAGTAGCACAACCAAAGAACACCTTGAATTACAATGCTTGGCATTCCACTGCGCTCGCCATCTTGAGACATGAGATATAAAGTCTCAATATGTCCAGTAGTACTCTGGGTACAACGTCCTTCAATCCGAAAGACAATATCGCATTTAAACTACTGTTTGGCGGGAGAAAAAGACGTTGTGGTGGTACCCACCCAGTCAGCCTCTCACATATGAGAGATCGTCATAATGACAATGTTTACAATCGGGCCAACCATTGTAAAAGTTGTTCAGTATGAAAAAAATATAAGGAAACAAAATATCGTTTAATCTGAAAGATCCCTTTACGACTAAAATTGATTTTCATTTGTACATCAAAAATTCCCCGATTGCAAATTTTCCCAACATTTTTCATTGATACCCGCGCGTTCAAACAAACTCCACACTTTTGTTATATTTGTATGTAAATTGTAATGTAATAAAAAAATTGAGACCACCACTAAGATTATTTTGGTTAATAAGCTCACACATTAACTTTAAATGCTTATTCTACAGTACCAGACGAAATATTCAGGGCGAGAGGTAGTGGCATACAGCGCGGGCAGGACGGGTCGTAGAAGAGGTTTTGTCTGCCATCAAGACTGTCAGAGCATACGCTGGAGAAGACCTTGAGGTTAAGCGGTAAGTCTTAACCAATGAAGCATAAATAAATGAATAACCCAACTATCAAATAGATATAAGGTTTGAATGTTATGAAGAAAGATGAGTAGACTGAAACGTTAGACGAATGACTGATATGGAACGTGGTTTGTGTAAAAGAGATGATTAATGAAAGTACTTAAGATGGAAAGAGTTAGAGGATGAATGATTAAGAAGTTAAAGTACGGAAGGACGGAATAGTAGAGAACAGTCTGGAAGACGATGCTCTATAGCATTGCGCTTACCATCAAATACAGTTTTTTTTTACCGTCGTAGGCAGACGAGCTAGCGGTTAGCTTGATGCTAAGGAGTTACCGCTGCTCATGGTTTCTAAGGTGCCAGGAGCACAGATAAGCTGCTGCCTACAGATATTTTCGAGTAGATGCGACAATTAGGGAAGCTGTCAGGTGACAGGTCACCACTTTTTTTAACACAATCACAATACATCAGAGTCTGCCTCGGTGGCTCAGTTGTACCACGGTATGATTTGAAAGCTGAGGTCTCGTTTTCGAATTCCGGTCGGGCAAAGTGAAATTGGATTTTTCTGTTCATTATGAGGTCTCGGTTTCCAATACCGGGTCGGGCAAAGGGAAATAGGATTTTTCTATTCATTATCAGCCAGGAGTCAGGAATTTGTACCCGATATGGCGATAGGCTCGTCACCTATCACATCATGAGACGGAACACACAAGGCGAAACGTGTGTGCCCTGGCATCTCTGCCTACCCCTTCTGGGAAAAAAGGCGTGAGTTTTTGTAAGTATGTATGTATATGTACGTCAGAATAGCGTTTTATCGGCTGTTGAAATCTGGTAGAGAGGAGAAAGGAAGGCAGAAAAGATGGGAGGAAAGAAGGGGTCGTCGCCTCTCAGCAGTGCAGTTTGACGTATTTATAATTCTAAGCAGAATTAATCACTAACTTATCCTCGTTCTCCTCAGCTACTCCACAGCTCTTCAGCCCGCGTCTATCCAGGCTCGTCGTCGCGGCGCATGCGCGGGAGCAGGTGCTGGACTCGGCTGGTTGCTCACCTACTCGCTGAATGCTATTGTGTTCGCGTATGGAGCTGTACTCTGTGTACGAGACATGGACCTGCCGCCCGACCAGCAGCTATACAATCCCGGGGTCATGGTCACTGTGAGTAACAGCTTAGCATAACAAATAGCAGCTTAGCATAGCACATATGAGCTAGGCATAGCAAATAGCAGCTTAACATAGCAAATTGTAATAAAACTATTGTTTACGGATTTTATCGCGGATTTGGTTAAATTTTTACATTTTTTAACTTCCCGACGTTTCGATTAATTTACAGCTTTCGTGGTCACGGAGCGGACTGAGGTATTAGTCATCCGCTCTGTGACTGTTACAATTTAACTACCCTTAATTTCAAATTATTAAATTAAAAAAATAATTTAACAAAGTTCACACTAAGATCGAGTCTTGTGTCGTGGGTATCAGGAACTACGAGAGACTTTTCGGTGTCACAAACACCCAGACCCGAAAGAAATACCTGTGGTTCACACAAATATTTGTTTAATATTTCGCGTCCTCTCGTTTCACAGCCGGCGTCTTACTAACTGCGCCACGGAGGCTGTCAAGTTTGTCATGTAATATTTGTCCTTTTACGGACCAGACGCCGCTGCCAACATGTTCACGGGAATCGCGGGTTCGAATCCCAGGGCACACCACAAACTTTTCGGAGTTATGTGTGTATTGATTGTCAACCACCACGCACTAAAACGTTGAAGGAAAACATCGTGAAGAAACCTGCATACTATAGCGATTTATAAGAATTTATATGGTATGTAAGTCCACCAACCTGCGTTAGGCCAGCGTGTTGGACTATACGGCCTAACCACTCTCAGTCGTACTCGTTCCCTGCAGTGGGACGTATATGGGCTAATACAGATACAGATTTGTCCTTTTGAATTTGGAGGAGATTATAATTCTCATATGTCTTTATATTCCAGGTGCTCTTCTGCACGTTCATGGCAGCTCAGAACATCACAATGTGCCACCCACATCTAGAGATGTTCTCTAACGCACGCGGCGCCGCTCGCTCGCTGTACCGCCTGGTGCGTCGGCGCACCAACATAGACGCGCTCAACTCTAAGGGACTGACGCCTGCGTTCAGAGGAGATGTCGCCTTTGAGAATATATACTTTAATTACCCGTCACGGCCTGATGTTAAGGTGAGAATTAGGTTGTAATTGTTTTTGCGTTTGGGAAATTTATGAGAGTAAAATTATTACGAATTGCAAGAACACAGTCAGCCAAGGGGCTACTATACTCCGGCACGATAATTAATGTTGGAACATCACACGTAAAACTGTACGAATATGGCTTTATCCCTACTAATAAATGTAAGTTTGTTTGTAACGCTTTCACGCGAAAACTACTAAACCGATCAAGATGAAACTTTGTACTCATATTCTTGGAGGTATTAGAAGTAGCATAGGATACCATATTTTCATATAAAAAAATAAAATTTAGTCGGGATTGAACATTTTGGCCGCCATTTTGAAAAGTGAATCTCCAACCGGGCCGGACCGAAACACTAGTACATTAGAAAGTGTTCGAATCCCTTATCGTACGTCATAATGTTAGACTAAGTTTAGAATAAGTTTTATAGAAGTAATATTGATGTTTAGAAGTGGAAAACTTTTATCTTATAGCGTGCCTTGACTTGTAATAAGAGCTATTTAATTGTCTACATGATCAATAAACCAATTTAATTCTCCAGGTTCTCCGAGGTCTCTCCCTGCAAGTGTCCCACGGGGAGACGGTGGCGCTGGTGGGCGGGTCGGGATGTGGCAAGTCCACTCTCCTGCAACTTGCCCAGCGGCTGTATGAGCCGGACAGTGGCGTGGTGCGAGTAGACGGACACCCGCTGGCTGATTTGCATCTACATCACTATAGGAGGAGTATAGGTAGGAAATTGTGTTGGTGACTTATTTTAGTAGATAAGCCCTATAAACACGAAAATAATAATTTTACTCAAAGAACTGGAGTATAGGTAGGAAATTGTATATTGGTGACATAGCTTCGTAAATAAGCCCTATAAACACATAAAGAATAATTTTACTAAAACATAAAACTTAATAAAAAATACGCTCACAACATTTTTAAAATTCCCGCTAAAACGCTCCAACCTGTCACGTGTCTATAATCTACGTCAACGATCGGTAACAATCTCGCGTTTTATCAAAATGAACTGAGTTTATCATCTTGCTGCCAATTTGTTTTCGTCAGTGCGCTCCAATTGCTGTTTGCAGCTATTGAATACAATATTTTCATTTAATTTATTACGAACAATTAGGTTCTAAAATATTATATTAGGTTTTAAAATATTGTTTTTAAATTTTTGTTTAAGCATAAAATGTATCGAAATTTCGAGAGAAATCTCTTGTTAAAGATAGATTATAGAAACCGGCCGTTAATCTACCACCCGGTTTCGTTTTCGGTAGCAGTCTTAACATTCTCTACTCGTATATATTTGAAAAACTCCAAAAAAAAACTGCCTCGGTGGCGTAGTTGTACTAGGGTACGGTTACAAAGCTGAGGTCTCGGGTTCGAATCCCGGCAAAGTGATATTGGATTTTTCTATTCATTATCAGCCCAGAGTTAGGATTTGTGCCCGATACGGCGATAGGTTCGCCTCTTATCACATCGTGGGACGGAACATACAAGGCGAAATGTCCTGGCACCTCTGCCTACTCCTTCTGGAAAAAGGCGTGAGTTTGTATGTATGTACACCAAAAAAATTGACGCTTTATTTTCCGAATTTATTTGCAGGATATCTGTAGTCATTAAAACTACCACCTGGATTCGTTTCCAGTAGAAATCTTGATATACCCTGTAATCATTAAAGTAATTGTTTCCAGGCGTGGTAGGACAAGAGCCCGTGTTATTCTCTGGAACGATCCGGGAGAACATAGCGTTCGGCATGGACAATGTGAGCGAACAGGACATTATAGCCGCCGCCAAGACAGCGCACGCACATCACTTCATCACCAAACTCGCTGATGTAAGTCTTTTATATTCTAGTAAAATGTTATTTCCAGGATATAAATTTCTCGGCAAAAAACTACCTTATAACCTTCCTCGATAAATAGAATATCCAAAACTGAAATAATTTTTCAATTTAAGCCAGTAGTTCTTGAGACTAGCGCGTACAAACAAACTCTTCAGCTTTATTTATTGGTATAGATTCGGGTTTTAGCAGTACACTCTTGTAGATTGTTAAAGCTATAGTATGAATGAATGCTACCCTTGCTATGTCGGGTACTCGCCCCTCGCTGGTTATCGTCCCACATAATACCGCAAAGTGATACAGTTTAACCTCCACTGGCTCAAATTAACCGAGGTAAGACCGCGGGTATAGTTTGCTAGTTACATTTTTTTTTGCTGTTGATTGCGAGACGACCATGCCGTTCGCATGATGGTAAGCAATACGACCGCTCATGGACAGTAGCAAAACCAAACAAAGCCTTGAATCACAAATCCATTGCTTGGCATTCCACTGCGCTCGCCATCCTGAGACATAAGATGTTAAGTCTCAATATATCCAGTAGTTACTCTGGCTACAATGTCCTTCAATCCGAAACACAACAGTACATTTAAATTGCTGTTTGGCGGGAGAAATAGGCATTGCGGTGGTACTTACCCAGGCAGCCTCTCACATATGAGACACCTACCAGTATTCGTGAATTTTATTCCGCTGCCCCACCCTGAGCCCATGGCTGGCTACACCCATGACGCTGGCCTAGTGCAAGTTTGCGGACTGTACATACCATAGAAATCGCTATGATATGCAAGGGGAAAATTGGAAAAAAAGTGCGTGGTGGCCTTTGGTAAACGGATTAGACGCGGCTGCCAACATATTCACGTAGTTGCGGGTTCGAATTCCAAGGCACACCTCTGACTTGAGTCATGTGTGTATTGATAGTGAATCACCACGCACTAAAACGGTGAAGGAAAACATCGTGATGTATGTTATTATATATTTGTGTAATGTACAGGGCTACGACACAATGCTAGGGGAGCGAGGGGCGTCATTGTCCGGTGGTCAGAAGCAGCGCATTGCCATCGCGCGCGCTGTAGTCAGGAAACCCGCCATCTTGTTGCTGGATGAACCCACTTCAGCACTCGATCCTACTGCTGAGAGACAGGTAAATATCATCCACTGATTGCTTAAATAAGTATTTATAAATGTTTAAGACTTTTCTCTAATTTTAGCGATTTGTATCTTTTTGAAGCGTTGTCAGCGATGTTGGGTAATAAATTCGCAATCATAAAGATATTAATTAAACGAGTGCAGAAACCGCGAAGAAATATATTGTGTAAAAGAAGTCGTTTAAAAATATTGGTAGATTTTCCTTTATTTCTTTCTCTTTCACTTAATAGCAGTCACGATGTTCCTACTTGCTCTGAAGACTTCCCGCGGTGCCATTTTAATTGTCTATTGGCTCCATTTTATAAAAAAATGATGAAAATCCCGTTTAAATAATCCACAACCAAACCAGAATGGATGTCGCTTTTATAAATGTGGCTTCTAATTAAAAAACGAACATTACACTAGATGGCGTTAATATTATGTTGTGTCATTACAGGTTCAAGCAGCTCTCGACGCTGCAAGTGTTGGACGCACCACGTTGGTGGTTTCACACAGGTATGTTTAGCGTTTAGAATATTCATTATTTTACGTTTAGTATTTTAGAAAAATGTATAATAGAGTGTATCTAGTGGTAAATGGAATGTGACCTGCAAAGACAATGTCTTAGTACATTTCTAGGGTAGCCTACTAAAGATAAAGTTTATGATTATTCATAATTACGTTTATGGGCCTTTTAAATGAACTCGGATAAGCGTGGGATTAAATTTAATCTAGGCTTTGACTCGATGAACTCGCTATTGTGAATTTTATACGACAATTAGAAAAATCACTTTATCAGCGATTTGTAACAAGTTGTATCGTATTTTAAATCATAGCTGCTATATTTGCAGGTTGTCGACGATAGTGAATGCGTCCCGCATAGTTTACATGGAGCACGGCGCGGCTCTAGAGCAAGGGTCGCATGCTGAACTCATGGAGAAGAAAGGCCTCTACTGGAAGCTGGTCAACGACGATCTCACCACAAAGTACGTATTACATAATTCCCATATTTAGATGCTCTAGCTTATGAGCCTTTTTGCGTTGAATGGCGAGACATGCTGTTCGCCTGATGGTAAGCGATAAAACCGCTCATAAACAGTAGCAAAACCAAACAACACATTGAATTACAAAGCAATGCTTGGCATTTCACTGCGCTCGCCATGCTGAAACATAAGGTGTTAAGTGTCAATATGTCCAGTTGTTACTCTGGCTAGAATGTTCTTCAATCCGAAACACAACCCACTACACTGCTGTTTGTCGGGAGAAATAGACATTGCGGTGGTACCCACCCAGGCGGCCTCTCATATATGAGAGACCTTTTATTCATAAGGCGACATTATCATAAGACGACTGCGGAATAGTATCGGACGAGTCGCGCCAGCAGAAACCGCAGTTACCCTGATATACGCTAAGAGGGCCGGCGAAGAATTTTGGTTGGTATACCAGCGTAGGGCTTAAGTGTGAGGGACCCAGCTCGATACACATCAGCGCTCCGAGCTAGAAAGCCGTTGACCCCGACATGTCCCTTCCTCCAAGTTTTTCCTCATAAAAATGAGCCTATTAATATAAGCTTCATTCATTCACCCTATGGAGGGGGTTATTTTTATTTAGTATTTCTCCACAACATCGAATCAGAATTGAGAAGATCTGTAGGAGAGAGCTGGTAAACATAGCTAAAATAATTAAAAAATTTAAGTAGCAGTAGGCCGAAGAACTGTACCGATGTGGCTCAAAGATTCTACAGTGGAGGCCACATACAAGCTAGAGAAGTGTCGGACGTCCGCCCATGAGTAGGTCGGACCTCGTTAAGGTTGGAGGAAATTATTGGATGCGTTCTTTCAACTGGTTGATGTGGAAATCCTTGGGCTAGGCCTATTTTCATCAGTGGACTTCCCATATTTGAAGAGGGAGAAAAAGAGAAAACTTCTTTTTTTTATTTACAAGTACAATTATTGTACAAATATGCGTTAAAAACCACTGAGCTTTATCTTAATGTTCTTCTTCTTCTACTTGGCGTTATCCCGGCTGATGTCAGGGTCCGCCTTCCGACAAATTCTTCTCCAATTTGCCTGATTTTCGGCATCCTCAATAAGGCCATAGACATAATTTAACAAGTCGCTTTGCATTTCAGGAGCATAGCAACGACATTATCAACTGAGGGACAAGATGACGACGAGGTAGTAGAAGCGATTGAAGCACCAACTCCTTGTAAGCTTCGCCGGGCGTACAGCAGAGAGTCTACTAGGTTGAGAGGTCAGATATAGTTATATGTACTAGTTTTTTTTTAGCTATGAGTGGCGAGACGGGCATATTTTTCGCCTGATTGTAAGCGAAACGACTGCTCATGAACAGTAGCATAACCAAACACCAACATGTATCAACAAAGCAATGCTTGGCTTTCAATTAATTCTGGGTGTTTGTGAGAGCGAAAAGTTTCTCGTAGTTCCTATATACGACACAAGACTCGATCTTAGTGTGGTGTCAGGACTATGTATGTGACTGTTGGGTGTTATTTAACTTTTGGTTTTATTTTGCTCTAAGAATGTTCGTTGCTATACCAATATATTATACATAAACTCACGCCTTTTTCCCACAAGAGATAGGCAGAGGTGCCAGGACACCCAACATTTCGCCTTGTATGTTCCTTCCCAAGTGTTCCAAGTGTCCCAATAGGTGGCGACACTATCGCCATATCGGGCACAAATACATTATATACTTGTGTTATTGCAGATTCCTTCATGCGCAGTAGCATTCGTCTGGGTTCCGTGGCTTCAGCTCATCTCGTTAGCAATTCACCAGACTTGCTCAGTCATATTGTAAGTATAATGTTATTCCCTTACTTTCAAGTACATGCATAATCGTCATAAGGTTTTTTTATCAGCCCATAGGTAGGTAGTTCGTCGCACTACCGGGCACGGGCCTCCTCTTCGATAGAGAATACGATTGAGATTGGTTAGGCCGGTATAGTCAACGCTGGCTTGATATTTCGTGCATGACTAATATAGATTTTGCTGTCGTTTCGTTCTGTGACTAACATTGCTGGATGCCCAATACCTCTCTTCCCATAATTTTTTCTCCCGCTCCCCAACCGATCAAACGTTGTGGATGTCCATGGGCGGCAGTGATCACTTACGATCAGCTAACCTGATTACTCCTTTGCCGATCATATTCTAAAATAATTAGCATCAAAAATCGGCAATTCGGAAATTTGGGTACTGGTTGCTTAAGAAGACCACCTTCAATTTATCTAAGTTTAAAGAACATCAAAGTAGCACAACTAATGTTGCATCATCCATGCAGATGGCCCAACTTTAATCATTATCCATCTTAAAAACTTTTATAACATAAATTCTATATAATCTATAGTCATCATCATCATCATCATATCAGCCACAGGAAGTCCACTGCTGAACATAGGCCTCCCCCAAAGATCTCCACAATGACCTGTTGTAAGCGGCCTGCATCCAGCGACTTCCTGCAACTTTAGTCAGATCGTCCGTCCACCTTGTAGGCGGGCGTCCGACCTTTCGCTTGCCTGTACGTGGCCTCCACTCAAGAACCTTTCGGCCCCAACGGCCATCGGTTCTACGAGCTATGTGCCCGGCCCACTGCCACTTCAACTTGCCAATCTTATGGGCTATGTCGGTAACCTTGGTTCTCCTACGGATCTCCTCATTTCTGATTCGATCTCGTAGGGAAACACCGAGCATAGCCCGCTCCATGGCTCGTTGAGTGACTTTGAGCCTTTTAATGAGGCTCACAGTGAGAGGCCACGTCTCGGTGCCGTATGTCATCACTGGTAACACACAACTATCGAAGACTTTTGATTTTAGGCACTGAGGTATTTTTGACGAGAAGACGTCGTGAAGTTTCCCGAACGCTGCCCAACCGAGTTGGATTCGCCGATTGACCTCTCTCTCGAAGTTGGACCTGCATAACCGGACCACTTGTCCTAAATAGACATATTAGTCTACAACTTCGAGAATCGAGCCCCGAACTCTAATAGGGGTGGGCACAACATGGATATTCGACATGATCTTCGTTTTATCCATGTTCATTTTAAGACCCACCTGTTGGGAGACTCGATTAAGGTCTTTGAGCATAGTGCTAAGGTCTTCCAGCGATTCTGCCAAGACTATAATATCGTCGGCAAATCGAAGGTGAGTAATATACTCGCCGTTGATGTTGATGCCGAATCCTTTCCATCGCAAGAGCTTGAAGGCGTTTTCCAGCGCGGCAGTAAACAGTTTCGGAGATATGACATCTCCCTGTCTCACGCCTCTCTGTAGTGGAAAAGCCTTCGTGCTCTGATCCTGTACTCGGACCGACATGGTGGCGTTGTTGTATATACACTTCAATACTTCGATGTACCGATAGTCTATGTGGCACCGCTGAAGAGACTGTAGCCCAGGTCTCGATCGAATCAAAGGCTTTCTCATAGTCTACAAACGCTAAACAAAGCGGCAAGTTATACTCCTCGGTTTTTTGTATAACCTGCCGTAGCGTACGAAAATGGTCTATGGTACTAAAGCCTTTTCGGAAACCGGCTTGTTCGGGAGGCTGGAAGTCATCAAACCTGCCTTCGAGACGATTTGTGATGACCCTCGAAAACAACTTATAGACATGGCTCAGGAGCGAGATGGGCCTGTAGTTCTTCAGCAAAGTGTTATCACCTTTTTTGAAGAACAGGACCACCACGCTCCTGCCCCATGCCTCCGGCGTTGAGCCCTCGAGGAGAACGGAATTGAAGAGCCTCTGAAGGACTTTCAGTATCGGCGTTCCGCCCGCTTTCAGAAGCTCAGAAGTGATTCCATCCTCACCCGGCGCCTTGTTGTTGTTAAGTTGTTTGAGGGCCATCTCAATCTCAAACAGGCTGATGTCCGGGATATCATCGCTAAAGTGTCGGATTAACTCGGCTCTCGGGTCTTCGGCCGAGCTAACAGTAGGTTCGGCAACCGAGGTGTAAAGCTGTCCGTAGAACCTCTCGATCTCTCTTAATACCTCTGCCCTCGTCGATACCACGCGGTCATCGTCCGTTTTCAGCCTAGACAACTGGCTTTGCCCAATAGACAATCTATAGTAATAAAATATAATTGGTCTCATAATCGATATCTTTTGCTCCGATATTCTAAATTTTATTGGAATTGAAAATTTCGACCGCCATTTTGAAAAGTGTATCAGCAACCGGGCGCAGCTGGACCGCGAATATTATAAATCTATATAATATCCTATTCTCCTAGGAACCTGAAGAGACCGTGGAAGAGGAGTCAGACCCTGAGGTGTCGAGCCTGGCGCTGCTGAAGCTGAACCAGCCGGAGTGGCCTCTACTGCTGGGCGGAGGAGTGGCCTCCTTCCTCGTCGGCGCCACCATGCCTATTTTCGCGCTGCTGTTCTCCAAACTATATGGGGTTAGTAGTTGATTGTTTGATACTTGTGTATTTAACGTAGACAGAAACATTAGGGCGATCTTCGTTTTTTTTTGTTGCTTTGAATAGCGAGACGAGCATGCCGTTCGCCTGATGGTTAGCGATACCACCGCTCATGGACAGTATCAAGACCTTGAATTACAAAGCGTTGCTTGGTATTCTACGGCACTCGCCATCCTGAGACATATTATGTTAAGTCTCAATATGTCCACTCTGGCTATAATGTTATTTCGGGCGCATGAGTCTTATATTTAATTTGTCTGATTTTGTGTATTCTTGTATTTGGTTAACAATAAATATTTATTTATTTATTTATTTAACACTTTATTGTACACCATATACATAAAAAGACAAAACTAAATGAAATAAAATATATGCACAAGTGGCGGTCTTATTGCTTGAAGCAATCTCTGCCAGACAACCATGGGATGGATAAACGAAAAGAACGAAAGTTGGGGCTTCCGGTGTACGAGTATTACAATTTATAATATTGTTAATTTTATAAATAATCATAAATAAATAGTATTGTATTGTAAATCTAAGAATCTATTATGATAATCTCCAGATGTTCGCGATCCCCGACGGCGCGGTGATAGTGTCCCAGTCCCGTACCTACGCGGGCGCGTTCCTCGGCGCGGCGGCGGCGTGCGCGCTCGTCACCTTCCTGCAGACGCGACTCTTCAACCTGGCCGGCGCGAGGCTCACCGACCGGCTTCGGGTCATGACGTTCAGCAACTTTCTTAGACAGGTGGGTTACAATTCTCTATCTTTGCACCTCTCTCTAGGCAGGTGTATAACCTTGACTGGTCATGATATTCAGCAAATTCCTCAGACAAGTGACATTACCTCTCTCTTCAGGCATGTAACCTTGACTGGTGGTGGGTCTCTCATATGTGAGAGGTCTCGAGTTATGACAATCACCAACTTCCTCAGACAGGTGGGATTAGTATTCCCTCTCTCTCTCTACTCTCAGAAACCCCCCTTCCCATCCTCTCCCCTCTCTTTCTGTATTTACACTGCTGTTTGGCGGGAGTGATGAACATTGCGGTGGTATCTATCCAGGCAATCAATGGGACTGTCGTCTGATGCCAATTGATACTCTGCCTCGACGGCATTTGCGCCTACCATCAGGCGCAGTGTGGTAACTATACCGGGCCACTATGAAAAAAATAAGGTGACGGATCTTCTTTGTATCGTTATCGATATTGTTTCGTTTATTACTCTTATAACAGGTAATATCTTTCGACTTTAAAAATACGAGTAGAATCATCTACATTGCTTTCCTTATTTTACATCTTACCGATTGGGCAAGCATAAACCCTGCCATATTCGATACACATCATAATTATAATAAATAAATAAATAAATACACCCAACAGTCACATACATAGTCCTGACCCCACACTAAGATCGAGTCTTGTGTCGTGGGTATCAGGAACTACGAGAGACTTTTCGGTCTCACAAACACCCAGACCCGGAAGAAATATTTGTGGGCCGCACAAACATTTCTCTCGGTGCGGGAATCGAACCCGCGGCCTCTCGTTTCACAGGCGGCGTCTAACCAACTGCGCTACGGAGGCTGTCGATGATGAGGATGTCGAGTCAATTATGTTCAGATATTTACTCTTAATATAATGTTTTTTCTCTTAATATTATGTTCTTCTTTAGTTAATTCAGTGATTTCAAAGCTGTTTCTAATGAAAATATTGATTTCCAGGAGCAAGGCTGGTTCGATTCTCCCAAGAACTCTGTGGGTGCGTTGTGTGCGCGACTGGCGACCGACTGCGCCGCCGTACAAGGAGCAACTGGTGAGCAATGAGCATTAGCGATAAAACATATATTTTTATTTGTGAAACCGAACAGTCTCTCGTAGTTCCTGATACCCTCGACACAAGACTCGGTCTTAGTGTGGGGTCAGGACTATGTATATGACTGCAATTTTGGCACTTCCGACAAGTTTCGTGAATCCTGGCCTAGGCCAACTAGTTCATCCTGTTTCCTTGTTTATTTTATAATCATTTGCTAATTTAACGACATTTGAAGCTAACATATTTTTTTCAATAGGCAGAGTCACACTATAGTCATAGTCGACTGTGATGACAGTAAAACCCTGGATCCTACAGAAAATCCATATGGGGCTATAGCTGTATTGTTTATTTGTTTGCAGGCACTCGTCTGGGCACGGTGCTGCAAGGAGTCAGTACAATGGTGATTGGCGTCGGTCTCGCCATGGCTTACTCCTGGAAGATGACTCTGGTCAGCCTACTAAGCGTGCCTTGTGTAAGTACAAATAACTTCTACCATTAATAACGATTTTTTTTATTTAAATGAATGGTGAGACGAGCCTGCCGTTCGCCTGGTGGTAAGCGATACGACCGCTCATGAACAGTAGCAAAACCATACACCTTGAATTACAAAGCAGCGCTTATTATTCCACTGCGTGTAAAGTTGATTTTTTATATTACGTTTATTGTTAGTTTCATACATTATTTACAGAAGTGCCTAGTTTGTTTATTTTTTTAAGAAGAAAGTGTAATTCTGTTTAACCGCATTTTTGAAAATACAAAAATTAAACATATGTAACTTATGTCTTCACAAAATTAAAAGATAAATAAAAAAAATATTTAGATAAATTTTACCGTCTTTTTATTACCTACCGCTTTCTATTACCAATGCAATCCCGAGACTATCCCGGGATCCCGGGATTAACTATAGATAATCCTGAATCCCAGATTAGAAAAAAATACCAGGATTGAAACCTCTTGTCTCAATATGTCTAGTAGTTACGCTTGATACAACTTTAATCCGTTTCAAGGAGTACATGTAACATTATTTATAATTTGCAGGTGATAGGAGGTATCTACCTAGAAGGCTATGTAACCAAGAAAGCAGAAACCGTATCACGACGCGCGCTTGAAGCGGCGGCGAGGGTCGCCACTGAAGCAGTCACTAACATCCGCACCGTACAAAGCCTTGGTAAATACTTTCATTATTTATTGACGGGAAGATACTAATGATTTAGCAAATGCTATAGTGAGGCTATATACAGGGTATATCAAGACTGCTACCGAAAACGAAGCCGGGTGGTAGTTTAAGCGACTTCAGACACAATGCAACAGAAAAAGTTGCAAAAATAAGCGACAATTTTTTTTTTGTAATTTTTTTCCTATTGCCTATATTTTGGTGGTAAATACATTTTTTCCTAAAATAATAGTGTATACCCTTTAATTTATAAATACTCTAAGATATAAGAGAGTTTAAATTATTATTTTAACAAAAACTATGGATTTACCACCCAAAAATGACGATATTTAAAAAATCATAAAAAATAATTGTCGCGTTTCTACGCGAAATTTTTAATTGCATTGTGTTTGTAGCCACTAAAACTACCACCCGGCTTTGTTTTCGGTAGCAGTCTTGAGATACCCGGTATAGAAATTTTTTAGTTACATTTTTTTTTATGATGGCCTGTCATAGTGGCGGCATTGCACCTGATGGAAAGTGCCAATGCCGCCCAGGCAGAGTATCCATTGGCATCTGACGGCAGTCCCATGCCAATGGAAACAATTATGCCGGCCTGCTAAGGTGCCTCTTCACACCGCGGCGGAAGGACCCAGGATTGTAGGAAGGAGGGAACACGTGCGCCGGCAAACAATTCCACAGCCTGACGGTGCGGCACAAAAACGAATTTGAGAACCGTTTGGTTCGCGCCGGGATGGTGTGGACCGTCAAGCTATGGCTTCGCAAGCCAGCACGCGTGGTTCTGGTTAGGAATGGAGAGGAGGGGAGCAAGTTGAACAATTCTTCAGAGCACTCACCGTAATACAGGCGGTAGAACACACTTAGAGAGGCGACATCTCTCCGGAGTTGTAGCGACTCTAAGTTGCTCGTAACGTCTGCATCATTCACAATGCGGATGGCCCGCCGCTGCAATCCATCCAAGACATCAAGCAGGTACTGGGCGGATCCATCCCAGAGGTGCGAGCAGTACTCCATACCCGGCGGACCTGCGCTTTATACCGGGTATCTCAAGACTGCTACCGAAAACAGCAGGTAGTTTTAGTGACTACAAACACAAAGCAACTAAAAATTTCGCAAAGAAACGCGACAGTTATTTTTTATGATTTTTTAAACATCGTCATTTTTTGGTGGTAAATCCCTAGTTTTAGCTGAAATAATAATTTAAACTCTTTTATACCTGAGATTAATTATAAATAAAAGGGCATACACTGTTATTTTAGGAAAAAATGCATTTACCACCCAAATATGGTCAAAGGAAAAAAATTAAAATAAAAAATTGTCGCTTTTTTGTGCCACTTTTTCTGTTGCATTGTGTCTGAAGTCGCTTAAACTACCACCCGGATTCGTTTTCGGTAGCAGTCTTGATATACCCTGTAAAAGCGACAAAGCTGACCGGGCGTGAAAAACCGACGCACCCTGTTCAGGACTCCAACCCTGCGTGATGTGGCAGATATTACGCCCTCGATGTGATTCCTTGGATTGAGATCACAGCGGATATCCACACCAAGGATACTCAGGTCATTCCGCACTGAGAGGGGAGTGCCCTGAAGAATGGGGTGGGGAGAGAATGGGGATTTTTTGCACGTGAACGCACACACCTGGGTTTTCTTGGCATTGAACTCAACCATATTCCTGGAACCCCATGTAGAAATGAGATCTAAGGTCCGGTTGAGCTCAATGACAAGATCTTCGCGTCCCTTCACAGTTTCGACACGGCAACCTGGAGGCCCGCAGTGGTATCGCCCATGAACCGTGCTGTCATCTGCATAGCAATGAATGTTGCCAAGCGACAACAAGTCATTGATATGCAGAATAAACAAGGTGGGCGACAGCACCGAGCCCTGAGGAACTCCGGCATTTACCGACATGAGCGCCGAAGCGTGTCCGTCAACGACTACACGTATTCTACGCCCATGCAGAAAGCCGGAAATCCACGAACACAGGTTGCCGGGTAGACCGTATGCCAGAAGCTTGGACAGAAGACCACGGTGCCAGACCTTATCAAACGCCTTGGCAATGTCGAGGCTCACAGCAAGAGCCTCGCCACGCCGGTCAATCGCCTCACCCCAGCGATGCAGGACAAACGCTAGAAGATCACCCGTCGATCGATTATGACGGAATCCGTATTGTCGGTCACTGATCAACGAGTGATCCTCCAGGTAGGGGACCAATTGGGCGTTTATGATCCGCTCCATGACCTTACACATCACTGAGGTGATAGCGATAGGGCGGTAATTGGTAGGGTCCGATCGATCACCCTTTTTGGGGATCGGTTGCACATTGGCCTCCCTCCAAGATTCCGGCACAACACCTGTGCGGTAGGACGCTCGGTAGAGGCGAGTCAGTGCTGGAGACAACTCGGCTGCACATGCCCTTAAAACCACCGCTAGTATCCCATCCGGACCACTGGCTTTCCGCACATCGAGAGACCGTAACTCACGCCGCACATCACACTGCCTGATGCGAATATCTGCCATTGAGAAATCGCAATCAGGCAGTGTAGGCAGCGACTGGGAACCACGGTCTTCGAGGCGGGAATTAGCCGCAAAGAGATTTGCCAGCAAGGCAGCCTTCTCTTGCGGCTTGTGGGCCAGCCTACCTACTGACCTACTGATGTAGAAATATCTTATGGGCCGTTTGTAGTTTTCTAGAAATAAGCAGGAATAGACTAATAAGTGTATATTGGGATGTAATTTTATAATTGAATGCACTGATAGATTAAATATAATATCCGCGTAAAATACAATCTACGTAAAATGAAGAAACCCGTACAAACCAACGATTTTTTCGCCCTCTGGTGTTAAGTTAGTAAAAACGATTATTATAATTCGTCGTTGTTTGTTCTAAGTTAAACCACCGTGGCTACGGGTCTTAATTTTAGTGATTTCAGATATAAAACAAATAAAATTTTCCCAAAATATCGGGTTTTTTTTTTTTTTTTTGCTGTGAATGGCGAGACGAGCATGCCGTTCGCCTGATGGTAAGCGATGCGACCGCTCATGAGCAGTAGCAAAACCAAACAACATCTTGAACTATAAAGCAATGCTTGGCATTCCACTGCGCTCGCCATCCTGAGACATAAGATGTTAGGTCTCAATATGTCCAGTAGTTACTCTGGCTACAATGTCCTTCAATCCGAAACACAACAGTGCATTTAAACTGCTGTTTGACGGGAGAAATAGACATTGCGGTGGTACCCACCCAAGCAGCCTCTCACATATGAGAGACCTACCACCAGTATATTTTTGTGACATTTAATCATCGTGTTTGGGTGCTAAATCCATAGTTTTTCTTAAATTATAATAATTTTCCTAGGCGTGGAGCACACGATCCTATCCCGCTACTGTACAGCAGTAGAACAAGCGTCCCGCAGCGCGGCGTCGTCGCGTCGCGTGCGCGGGCTGGTGTACGGCGTGTGCCTGTGCGCGCCCACGCTGGGGTACGCGGTGTCGCTCGCGTACGGAGGGTACCTCATCGCGAGAGACGGGCTGCAGTACGAGTATGCTATATTGTAAGTAATATACGTTTAGCGTTGGAATAAATATCAATTGCAATATAGCAATAGCAATCACAAATAGCATGTGAAGTTGATAACTTTTATTTTTTTAGTTGCTGTGAATGGCCAGACGAGCATATTCGCCTGGTGGTAAGCGATACCGCTCACGAACAGTAGTAATGCTTGGAATTCCACTACATTCACCATTTTGAGACATAAGATATAGAGTCTTAATGAGTATAATAGTTGCTCTGGCTATTAGAATCAATCTGGCATTTACACTGAGAAAAAGACATTGCCGAAGCTACTTAATTGAATCCGCTGGCTAATCAGCGTTTCAGTATGGAATAGAAAATAAAAGAAAAATATATTTATTACTAGCACAATAACAGTTTTTACAGCTAGAAAAGCCAGCTGTAAGGCGCCACGGATCAAATAATTATTACATTTTAATGGGACCTATTATGTGAGCTGTTATACTTGATTCCAGTATTTTAAATGGTATACAAATAATATATTGTCTTTTTAGAGTGTCAGAAGCCCTGATCTACGGCGCGTGGATGTTAGCGGAAGCATTATCCTTCGCCCCCAACTTCGCCGCGGCGCGTCGCTCCGGAGCCAGGATCCTGGCGGCGCTGCGAAGACAACCACTCGTAGTGTCCGAACCTACTGCCAAGGATGAAGAGGGATGGGTGAGTTCACAGCATCTTCTTCTATTTAGTATAGTTATATACCGGGTATATCAAGACTGCTACCGAAAACGAAGCTGGGTGGTAGTTTTAGTGACTACATACACAATGTAACTAAAAATTTCACAAAGAAACGCGACATATTTTTTTTATTCTTTTTTAAATACCGTCGTGTTTGGGTGGTAAATCCATAGTTTTTACTAAAATAATAGTTTAAAGCCTTTCGTACCATAGCTTCTTTAAAAATAAGGTATTATTTAGGAAAAAAGCTATGTATTTACCACCCTAATAAGACCATAGAAAAAATAACAAAAAATTCGTCATAATTTTTTGCACAAAATTTAGTTGCATTGTGTCTGAAGTCACTGAAACTACCACCCTGCTTCCTTTTCGGTAGCAGTCTTGATATACCAGGTATGTGATACCGAAAAGACTCGTAATTTCTGATCCCAAGAATCGATCTTATGCAATCAGGACTATGCATATGACTGTTTCTATAATATTAATGTATATTTCAGTCCGCATCAGGCACAGTGGAGTTCTCCTCCCTCCACTTCTCTTACCCGACGCGTCCGGGCTCGGCGGTGCTGCGCGGCACGTCGCTAGTGCTGCCCGCCGGCCGCACCGTGGCGCTAGTGGGCAGCAGCGGCTGCGGCAAATCTACCCTCATGCATTTATTGATGAGGAACTATGACCCGACGCAGGGGAGTGTGGTAAGTGTTCAATGTCCAATTATAAAAAATGGTAGCTAAATTTAATATTATTATAATGGCCTAAGTTTTAAAACCCTGTCTATAGGGCTGTAATAATTGGGTTAATTATGTTTTTGATTACTAATTTTAAAAATTGTTTTACAACTATAGAGTTTATAGTAATTGCATCTAAAACTTTTTTATGACAATAAAGTGGGTCATAGCTCTTAGTATGTAAAATGTACTATGTGGTCATAGACATACAAAAACAAAAACTAATGTAGCACTATTTTGTTCTTTGAATCCAAAAGTCAGTAGCCATTGCCAAAATGTTTGTTTGTGTGTGTGCGCGTTTGTGTGCGCTTATCAGAAATAGCTAAACTGATTTGAGTGGGATTTCTAAAAATGTAGGTATTGTAGTACAATTCCTGAAAAAGATAAAACTATTATCATTATAAACGAGTTTGATTGGACTTAAATAACTTTTAACTATTTATTTTTACTTTTCTTTTCCAAGTAATTCATGTATGTTGGCCAACAGTGAAGAGATGACCCGTCACCACCATTTTTATCTACGTTTTCGAAGTACCAGCCCCTTCTTCTATATTATAGTTACTCTAAGATGTTTAACTTACAGAAGCTAGACGGCCGCGACATAAAGAAGGACATGTCTCTCCCAGTACTGCGCTCGCAGCTGGGCCTGGTGCAGCAGGAGCCCGTGCTCTTCGACAGGACCATCCGGGAGAACATCGCGTACGGAGACAATACCAGGGATGTCAGCCTCGAGGAGGTCATCAGCGCCGCCAAACAGGCTAACGTGCATAGTTTTGTTGCTGGACTACCTTTGGTAAGTTTTATTGATATCCAAAATAGCAGAAAAATGTTCTACTCCACATACAGGGTATTTCAAGACAGCTACCGAAAACAATCCCTGGTGGTTGTTTTAGTAACTTGACCAACAAATTTATTTACCAAGCAAGTACCTGCATGGCACATACCTGCATTTTTCCAAAATTATATCCTACACCGTTTTATTTTTAAAGACGCAAAAGTACGCTCGGGCTTCAATTATTTTTTTTGCAAAAAACTATGGATTTACTACACAAACACAAGTTAAATAAATTTAACTGCCTCTGACCGCCTCGGTGGCATAGTTGTAATACGGTACTGTTACAAAGCTAAGCTGAACAACAAACAAAGCTGAGGTTTCGGGTTCGAATCCCGGGTCGGGCAAAGTGATATTCCGTTAGTATGATAGTCTATTCATTATCAGCCCGTAGTTAGGAATTTGGGCCCTATATAGCGATAGGCTCGCTTCCTATTACATCATTGGACGGAACATTCAAGGCGAAATATGGACGCCTGGTACCTCTATCCCTTCTGGGAAAAATGTAACGGGGGTTTATGTATTACGCATATTTCGAGCTTATCATGTTGCGTATAATCCAGTCTACAATTATCACTATTCTTCTGTTCTTTTTCCTAGGGTTACGACACCCGCCTAGGTCCCGGAGGCGCGTCTCTCTCCGGAGGTCAGAAACAGCGCATAGCCATCGCCCGCGCACTAGTGCGTTCCCCGCGGGTTCTCTTACTAGACGAGGCGACATCGGCACTAGATGCAGCGATGTGAGAAGGTGGTACAAGCCGCCTTAGAAGAAGCTTCTAAGGACCGAACTACGATTATCATAGCCCATAGACTAGCTACGGTTAGGCATGCTGACACTATCTGTGTTTTGGATAAAGGTATGTTTAAGTTTGGCAAGTTCAAAATGGCGGTTGTTTGACATTTTCATTGAGAATTTTAAATCGTTGGAGTAAAGAAATGTAAAGAATTCTGGTTTCATGAAAACGCGTGAAATATCCCAATTTGACTAAATTCGTGTAGTCGTAATGAAAATAACTTTTGTTGATTCTAATAGAAATGGCATTTAAAGTTAAAATCTGTTTTATGGATTATGGTTTTACGTACTGCATTAGACAATAAAATCTCACTAATAACAAAAATACGAAATTTTTGGCTTAGAATTTCATACAGAATATTAGTTTTGGTTGTTATTGTCGTACAGATCTTTTAATAAAGTCACTTATTAATCTAATTTTATTCAAATAACTAATAAATATTTTTTGTGTCCATTACAGGAGTAGTGGCGGAGAGCGGGTCCCATGATGAGCTGGTGAAGCGGCGGGGTCTATACGGGAACTGTTGCAGCAACAAGCACCGGCGAACTCGAATCAGTGACAAACAAACACAGACAAACCATAGACAATGTGGATTGGATATTACCACTGCCTAAAATATGAGAATTGTCAATTGGGAATGAGTATGGAAATTGGCCGATGTTGCCCATAATGATAGCGAAAAAAAATTGTGTTAGGATTAAATACAGAAGTATACAATCAAAAAAACATTAATATTAAAACTTCTAAAGACTATTAACAATTTTATAAAGATATCTACTTGTTTAAAATCCCGTTTTTGACAGCTCAAGTTATAACCTTCTATGTCTATGGTATGATTTGGCAGCATAGTTTTTGACTTTAGCCGGTTCGCAGCAAAACGAATGTAAAGAAGTCAAAGGTAAAATCGCTTTCAGTACAAACTGAGGCAAAATGTGCCTTAATACGTGCCTTGTAAAATATTATTATAAAGAATATACTTAAGTATTATTTAAGCATTGAACTTGCGAGTTTTGCCGAATAAAATAAAACAAAATTGTAAAATCGATGGTTAAATTGGTCGATTGTCATAATCGATATAATATTGATGTACTTACTCGATTCAAATTGTTTGTTAAGCTAATAGTGCTGTGTTACTACTACTTAAAGATGAAAAAGGCTGCTTTGAGAAGTATTATGGAGAATAATGCAATAATATACTAGTGGTAGGTCTCTCATGTGTGAGAGGCTGCCTGGGTGGGTACCACCGCAATGTCTATATCTCTCGTCAAACAGCAGTTTAAATGCACTGTTGTGTTTCGGATTGAAGGACATTGTAGCCAGAGTAACTACTGGACATATTGAGACTAAACATCTATATGTCTCAGGATGGCGAGCGCAGTGGAATGTCAAGCATTGCTTTGTAATTCAAGGTGTTGTTTGGTTTTGCTACTGTTCATGAGCGGTCGTATCGCTTACCATCAGGCGAACGGCATGCTCGTCTCGTCATTAACAGCAATAAAAAAAAAATAGGGTATTGTAAAAATGATATTTTGTTATTGTTGTAGGAATTGCTAATGTGATATTCAATTTATGTTCTATCTCCATTATATACTAATTAATATACAAAACAGACAAATATATTCTCTAGTATAGTATGTTATCTCACACAGTATTTTTAGCTATTCTTTTAAATTCATTATGAATCGATTGCAACTCAAATCGATTCTTATCGATTCTAAATTATTTCCTAAGTTAACAATATGAGTTTTGTACTCTCATAATTATTTAAGCCAAAAAGTGCTATTTTAGTATAGGCATACATATGTCGACTCCGAGCTATGCTCGCGATATCACTGTGATTATAAATTATTCTATTGTTTAAGTTAAGCCACTATTTCAGGTTTAAGTTAAAATTAAACCGGGGTTTAATATTGTCTCGGTTAATTGGCTTTTAGTGTAGATATCGTCCAATTTTATTTTACAAATTGTGTTATTTATTGTGGTAATAATTATTTGTTACTAAAAGCATCAAAACATTGTTTATTTTTATAAGTTATTTGCCTTTTGTGAGAAATTTACAGCCATATAGTTTTAAAACCTATTATAATTAGATATTTAATTTTTTATTCGCTCAAACTAAATTCAAAAGTTGCTCGAAAGGAGCAGAACATTTGATAGCTAAATTAGGTTTTAAACTCTATGAATATGGCTATTTAAAAATGTAGAAAAAAAATTGAACGAAATGCCACATTATTTTATTAAATACAAATATTCATATTCTTTTATTTTTTAATAATTGGACGATTAATGTAAGTTCCATGACAATGTATTATTAAGAGCCAATGTGATATATAAATAAAACAAAATTTTTAGCTTTATTCATTTATTTTACATTTATTACGACAAAACATTCATTGAATACAGACACCGATATTATGAAAAACGCTTATTTTAACAGATAAGTAGGAAATAGGAGACACGTGGCCATTTTTGTTTCTGTAATATCCACAAGATTATTTCTCGTAAACAGAGAGAGAAAATAGTGGAAGTGACACTACTGCAAGCACCCTGTGTATTCAAATTCAACTTTATTGTACAGACATAGGGTAGATATTCAAATATTTTTTTCGGTGCTACAAATCTTTATGTTAGGTATAATTAATAAAAAAAATCTCTAAACGATAGTATGATACAACACCATTAGGCATATTTATTCGCATTGTCTGACTACGAGCAATTAGCAACTGGGTGAAATGTAGAGCAGAATATTACAAATACAAAGCAGTACAGAGCATATTTTCTTCTTTATTTTATTGTTATATTGGCGGACTTACTCAGCCAGCGTGGTGGACTATATGGACTATATACCCTCTCAATCGTACTCTCGATTGTAGTGGAGGCCCGTGCCTGCAGTGAGACGTATATGGGCTGATACAGTATTGTTGTATTATCATTTTAACTAGTTAGTTATTGTGTTAAAGTAAGTAGTTAATTATAATTTAATTTCACTTCTATGTAATTTTTTCTGTGGCTATGACAAATAAATCGGTTGTAAATCGATTCGATACAATCAATCGAACAAGGCGTGTGAAAAGTGTCACTTCCACTTGTTTTCTTTATTCCGTAGTAGCCGGATCGAATTTATAGGTAAATATAAACATATTTTTAATAACAAAATATTGGCAACCAATTACATACATAGGATTAGGCAGAAAGAGTATACTACGTCCAAGATGTTATACTCATCATAATGAACTTTCACTATGGGGCCAACCCTGAAATCGCAAAAACAGCTGTTCCGTACATTTTGCAGGCTAAATATGTTTCGCCATTTCAGGATTGTTTTTGGCTTGGGCTCTTTCTACCCAACCGTATTAAAATACGGCGAATTATACTCATGTTAAATTATTTATTTATGGTAGTAATGTATTAGTATTCCGAATCATGACGCGCGTCCAAACCGCGCGCGGTGATCCGCGCGTAATTCGCGTATAATTCGCGCGATTTGGACAAGATCTCTTATTCTTTTTAAACGGGTTAAATAAAACGCATAATTAGGGGTCAGCTTTCCAGTGTCTCTTATATGAAATAGACAGAAAATAGAAAGCTCATAGAAATGTTTTGAAAAAGACAACATTATTAGAAGATATTGTATCTTAAGTAGATTTGTTCTTGTGTTTAATTTATAAATATTTTATTTGTGTTTTGTGAACAGTTTTTCGTAGTTAGTGATACATAACTTATATGGTGTGGAATGACAATGTTTACGAAGTGCTTCTGGTCGCATAATAATTTTGTCTCTCTCAAACTTTTGAGCACAAAGAAGAGATCCATACCCCTTTGTTCTGTCTATGCCTGTAGTAACAACATAATATTACAATATGGCCAGAATTTAACTAAATCATATTAAGTGACATAAAACAATTTCATAGTATTAAATACCTGAAATAAACTATTTTAAAAACAAAGATAACATCTTTAAAAATATATAGAAAAGAAAATATTTAAAATATTTCTGCGTCTCTAAACATTGTGTAAATAAATTTCATCTCGATAAATTATTCTATTTAAGTATAACAATAAAAAATAAAAACATTTTTTTTTGCCAAAAAGACAAATGAAACAAACTGTTAAATGATTTTAACACTAAGTGCGTATAAAACCTTTTTGAGCGTTCTAACTAATTTAGTATTTAATTAAAATGTATTAGAAATATATAAGTTTAGTTTTAAAACGGAGGTAGTTACACAAAATAGACCGTAATAATTTCTCGATATCATTGTATTGTTTTAATATTTTTTCACGTCAAGATGAACCTAATAGTTAGTATGATGCATTCCAGTTGACAAAATAATGCCAGTGTTAACTCCAAACGTGATACTTTCATTGTTTTTTTTTTCTTATTTCAAGAGTGTGAAAATCTTGTGTAATTATTTTTTCATTTGGTCTATTAACTGTCAAAATATAGCAATCAGCAATAGCATGTGATTTCAAATCATTTTCTATGTGAAATATCACTACGAAATCGCTGTGAAGTAAAATCTCATTTTGAAATTTTATTTTCTTAACTATTTGGACTTAGGCCGTTCTATCAATTTTCTAAAACGTTTTGTATAACTACCCCCTAAAATAAATCTCTTAAATACTGATAAAATGTTAAGAATTTTTCTTATACAATAACTTTAGGAAACTTTTGCATTTAAAATTAAACCTTTTCATTCAAATTATATTCCACACCCAAGTTGGATGAGCTCATTAATTTAAGCACCATTTTCATGGAACCCCAGTGTTTTTTGGAAATATTATACCCTACCTGGGTATGGAACATAGGGCTACACTTCCACGCATGTTACAAATAAATCTTAGGGCGAAACTTTATCAAGAATGGTTCAGTAGTGAAATAAGAGACTTATGACTAGAATCCTGTAAACTACACATCCATATTTTAAAATCTTATCTCTAAACATTCAGATTTTAAAATACTTATATTAGGGACCGTATTATGAACAAAATAAATAAATATCCAAATCTAGTTTTGCTTCCAGCTGCTACTGTAGAAAAAAATCCATAATTTAAAAAATTCCGGTGTAAAAACTACCCTATATCCTTTCTCGATAAATGGACTATCCAATACTTAAACCATTTTAAATTCGAATCAGTAATTCCCAAGATTAGCAAGTACAAACGCAATTCTTCAGCTTCAGTTAGTATAGATGTCATGTGCGTACATAAGTTACAAATGAATTTATTACTTTTTTGAAAATTATGTCATTATGTTTCAATTTAAAATAGAGCATTTTTTCTTAAAGTCTTTTTCTATACTGGTACGGTATGAATGCAGATGGTTATAGCAGAATGGCTATATCACTTCTCACAACTTTGCCGGAACTGTTCGAAAATATCCTAGCATTACTCACTGTGGGTTTTCAGTGATAGCCAATATGTTACTTTTGCAAACGGAATTTATAAGTTCATTTCCTAAAGATTGTGTCTATAATCATTCAAAATTAAAATTCGCCCGTAATGATAAAATTTAAAATCCCCCTACCCTAATAAAATGGATTAAAAAAAAATTAAATATCAGTATAATACGGTCCCTAGTTGTATCATGGATTGCACAATATTACTTTATTATTTTTAGAAAGAGATGGTGCAATGATGCGGCTTATAACTACATGATTACTAGCCGCATCTTAGCCTTGTCTCTGTCCCACACAATTTTCTTGACTGATATTTTTCTTAGTATGATTATTTGTGTTAGATGTGGTAAATTAAATATATTTTCCCATTTCTGTGTAATATTTGACTTTGTGTGTACATATAGTATTTGACCAATATAGTGAGTATTTGTGTAGTATTTGACCGAAATCATGAGTATTTGTGTAGTATTTGACCAATATCATGAGTATTTGTGCAGCATTTGACCAATGTCATGAGTATTTGTGTAGTATTTGACCAATATCATGACTACGTGTGTAGTATTTGACCAATGTCCTGAGTATTTGGGCAATATTGTGTGAATTTGTGTTATATAAACATATTAATTTGTGTCACAAATTAGTTGTTACTTTTCAAATTGAGGGATCTTTATGCTCAACCACTTTACATATTATGCAGTCCATGCTACACGATATTGTATGTTCCATCATCGCCATATTTTACATAACATTATACTGGCCGATAATGTGACCACAAAGCTTGATGGTTAGCGCAGTGCATAGAGTTTCCACTTGAGATGATCTCTCAACACAATGCTGCGTAATTGTATTCGGATATACAGAACCCGACATAACATACATGCCTCACTATGACGTATTAATGTTTTATTTTTTAATTTGGTGTTTATATTC
Source organism: Hyles vespertilio (assembly GCA_009982885.2). Classification (NCBI taxonomy): domain Eukaryota; kingdom Metazoa; phylum Arthropoda; class Insecta; order Lepidoptera; family Sphingidae; genus Hyles; species Hyles vespertilio. Next base: position 269,172 of record CM042832.1, read on the forward strand.
TGGTCCAGCATAATGACCACATTGCATCTGATGATAAGCGCAAATGGCGTCCAGGCAGAGTATCATTTGGCATTAGACGACAGTCCCAAAGTAATATGGTGTTTTGACAAATCAACCATCTTCGGTAGTATAGTGGTCAGTATCCCAACCAGGAGAGCGGGTTCGAATTCGCGGCAGGAAAAACTCGTATTGTAATCTCGAGATTACTAAGTTAACGTGACTGTACTTATAACTTTATATTAATTTTTTGTTACCTTGACTGTATTATGTAATTCTAAATTTATTTTTGTGAATATATGTTATTTACGTAACCAGATATTTTTATCTCTCGGCGACATTAATGTCAACCTAATTGTATCATTAACGGGTTCCTACCGGATGTTATTTTCCGCGCGGAAATTGAACCAGTATCAAAAATGCTAAATATGGTGATGATGGAACACTGCTAAGTTAAAAATACTTAAAATATTAATTTAAAATAACATCGAGAATAGGCCATTTGAGACCATTATGAACTATAAGCACGTAGAGTCTAGGCTAGGTAAATAAAACTTACCGAGTACCTCTGAGCTGAGTCTAAACCAGTCTTACTTATTGACCGTATTTATTGAAGATTGAGTGACTGTACGTAAGCCTCAATCTTTAATAAACACAGTATTCAATTCTTTAAATTCCATTTATACGGGGAGTTTCTCGCCGTCGAGAATCGTATAACATTATCGTATACCATAATATTTATACCTTCGTATTCTGGCAAATGATAATATTATGTACTTTTTTTATCTGTGTAAGTATCACAGCAATATTTGTCTCCCGCCAAGCTGCAGTGTAAATGCATTGTTGCTTTTCGGATTGAAGGACATTATAGTCAGAGTGACTACTGAACATATTATTAGGACTTAACATCTTATGTCTCAGCATGGCGAGTGCAGTGGAATGCCAAACAATGTTTTGTAATTAAAAAAGTTTTGCCAGTGTCCATAAACGATCCTATCGCCATATATTCATTGCAATATTTTTTTTTTCACAATAATCGTATATTCAACGCGAAAACTCCGTATAAATGGGACTTAAGACCACGTCAGAAAAATCTCTGACATTGAGCCCCCGTTAGGGGCGTCCAAACATTTACTTCCGAAGCGTAAAGCTGTAACCCTGTAGATATTTTAACCTCCAAAGCCCGAATACTCGAAAGCATTTTAAATATTAAGTTGCACTTAACTACGCAAGCGCCACTTAAATGTACTTAAATTGAATTCCTATGGTATGTAAAGTCCGCCAACCCGCACTAGGCCAGCAGCGTGGTGTACTATATGGCCTAACCACTCTCAATCGTACTAATTTTGTTTAGTACAGTTGTAAAGTTGTTTGAATGCCGGTTGTGAAACGTGAGGCCGCAGGTTCGATCCCCGCACCGAGACAAATATAAATATTTGTGCAATCCACAAGTATTTGCTTCGGGCCTGGGTGTTTATGGAACCGAAAAGTCTCTCATAGTTCTTATTTTTATTATTTTTGAGGAGACTCGTGCCCTGCAGTGGAACGTACATTTATAAATGGGATTTACATAGTTAAATTCCACTTAATATTTAAAAGGCGTTTCAGTATTCTGGCGTCACTAACCAAACCGATGACTCAAAACAGACTACATCAGACTTTCTCAATTTAAATTCTCTCTCAGAATCTTTGAGACTCTATGAGATATCTCTGAGTCTTTGAGACTTTGTGAGAGACCTCTGAGAGATTTTTATGACTATAGAGATATCTCTGAGAGTCTCTATCCTTTAGATATCCCGCGTCTACACTTTACAAACATCAGAGGCACTCGTGGCACCTCCTTATAACTAAAACTACAAAAATCACTACAAACTACAAAATACATTTAAAACGATATTTAAAAATACTATGCCAACACTTTTAATGAGAAATTGAACTGTTACATTTTATGTTGTAAATATTATAGACTTTCCACCCTTTAATTAAGTATCCTCCTAAAGTTATACCCCTTTAAATTTCTATTGTATGTAAAAGTTCCCCAATCCGCACTAGGCCAGTAGTTTGCTACATGGCCTAACCCCTTTTAATCGGATTACTAAGCATAGAGAAGGTCAGTTCCCTGCAGTGAGATATATATGGGCTGATACAAATGCCAATATAAGGGAGGGGGGTATAAGATCAAAATGATTTTGCGAAAATTCACTTTTAAATATTAAAGCAATAAATGTGATTTTTATTTTCTCATTAAATATGCTAGCATAGTCCCTCTGCACGATTTAAAATTAACATCCATTTGCACCCTACTTGGCTCGGTTTTTATGCGGACAAAAATTATTTTGGTAAAATTTTCATCAATGTACCGGACATTTACTTCGCAGCTCATTTTGTTGAGCAACATAATGAGACTAAATGATCAAACAATATTTATTTCTGTCTTATTTAATATCAAATGTATTTTAATGGGTCATTCGAGTGCATTTTGGTGCAAATGGGTCGGAAAAATTGGGATTTTCACATTGACGGAATACTTATTTCTAATTGCACTATTATTTTCCCCCTATACTATTGGTCGATGGCTACTATGGTAGACCTAATAGCTGCTAATAATTGCTAATAGCTGCTAAATGCTGCTAATAGCAGTGATAGCTATATTAAGTGGTATATGACGTCATAGTAGCTAAAGAATTGCTAGCTACTAGTTGTAAGTATTGATCGTAGGTTTTATTAATATTGGTTCGTATTCACGTTAATATTACACTAAAATATATTTCTCACGGATTTTTTCGCGTATTTGGTTTACTTCCACACGACTACGAAAGTTCGAACATCGCACGTAAAACTATGAATATGTTTTAATATAACAAAATGTTTGAGTCCTGTATTGTACGTAATCTTAGACTAAGTTCAAAGTAAATGATAAGTTTTATAGAAAATAGTATTGATGTTTAGAAGTGGAAATCTTTCATCTACGTTCATTCTTTCATCGACGTACAAACTCCTTTTTATTTTCATTTTGTTGTGAGATAAATATATAAATTTATGTTAAACGAGTGTGTGCGTCCTCTTATTGTGACTAATAAATGAGTTTTCTTTCTTTCTTTCATCTTATATGTTGACATTCCTCGTCCAAACATTCGAAGTGTTGGAGTATAGAGTAACCTCCCAGGACAGCTATTATCCTTTAACCTAAACATTGTGAAATTTAAAGTATATACACGATAAAATCCGTAAAAAATAATTTTATATTAGCAGCTAAATTGTCTGGCACCAGATAGTCGTGGCAACTCTCGATCGTTGTGCTCTCTACGGTGGTAAGTGATACTTGGTCGTGAGTTGTACTTGGTGGTGAGTAGTGGTGAATGGTACTACGTTTGGTGGTCGGCGATGGTGGCGAGTAAAGCACCTCGGAGTGGTAGCATTAGCGCCGCTGGGACTGAAGATAGGCCCCAAACATCGCACGCGCTGCCTAGGACTGCTCCTGTATACCATATATTTGATATTACTTGTCAGTGCGATTCTCAATTATTTTAATAGTTGGACAAGTGTTTTTTTATTAGTAATTGGTTGTCGGAATTTAAGTGTTAATCGAATGATGAACAATTACTAAAATGTCAATGAGTTCTTGAACGAATGAATGAATGATGAATAAGCCAAAAATTAATGATTGGTGGGTCAAACTTAAACGCCGCTTGTGAAACGAGAGGCCGAGGGTTAGAAACCCACACTGAGAGAAATATTTATGCGACCTACAAAATTTCTTTCGTGTCTGGGTATTTAGAAACAGAAAGTCACTCATAGTTTCTGAAACACGACACAAGACTCGATTTTAATGTGGGGCCAGGACTATGTATAATAATAATAATATATAATAATAAATAATAATAATAAAGTTTATTTGGTTTAGAGAAAGTAACACAAGTTTAAATAAAAAGTCAAACCATAACAAAAAAAAATTAACATAAATAAAACAACTAATACAATATACCGGGTATCTCAAGACTGCTACCGAAAACGAAGCCGGGTGGTAGTTTTAGTGACTACAAACACAATGCAACAAAAAATTCCGCGAAGAAACGCGGTAATGATTTTTTATGATTTTTTAAATATCCTCATTTTTGGGTGGTAAATCCATAGTTTTTGCTAAAATAATAATTTAAACACTTTTATACCTTAGATTATTTATACATAAAAGGGTATACGCTATTATTTTAGGAAAAAATGTATTTACCACCCAAATATGGTCATAGGAAAAAAATAACAAAAAAAAATTGTCGCTTTTTTTTGCAAATTTTTCTGTTGCATTGTGTCTGAAGTCGCTTAAACTACCACCTGGCTTCGTTTTCGGTAGCAGTCTTGATATACCCTGTATGCTCCCTAAACCAAAATGGTTCCAGCTCAGCTTATTGCCGCAGCCTGAGCTACGGCGCTGGTTTTCAGCTGCACCTAAAATAACTATATAACTGTTTTGTTGTTTCTTTGTTTATTTAATTAAACCAACCCGCACTAGGCCAGCGTGGTGGACTATATGGCCTAACCACTCTCAATCGTACTGTCGATTGTAGAGGAGGCCCGTGCCTTGCAGTGGGACGTATATGGGCTGATACAGATTTAATTAGAAATGAACGATGAGCCGAATGAATGATGACCTTCCTGAAAGATTGACAAATTGAATGACAGAATGACAGACCAATAGAATGAACCACTTCCACAATATAATCTGTATATCAGTAAAAAATAAAAATTATCAGTATTTACCTATATGCGGCTTGGGCACCGCACACAGCGCGACGAGCCGCCAGTGTTGTTGCGCGAGCAGCTCGCACCGCGAGTACACCCAGCACGTCGCCGCGCTCGTGATCAGGTGCGTCGCTTCTACGCATCAGTAGTGTTGGGTATACAGCAGTTGTAGTTATATATAGCACGTAGATGGAATAAATAGCAATAGCAGTTGAAAATAGCATGTGAAGGTGGTGTAAATAGCAATAGCAATCACAAATAGCATGTGAAGTAGTTATAAATAGCAATAGCAATCACAAATAGCACGTGAAGTAGTTATAAATAGCAATAGCAATCACAAATAGCACGTGAAGTACGAATAAGTAGCAATAGCAAATAGAAAGTGAACTGAAGTTATTACTGGACTTATTGAGACTTAACGTCTTATGTCTCAGGATGGCCAGCGTAGTGGAATGTTCAAACATTCCTCCTGTCTATGAGCTGTCGTATCGCTTACCATCAGGTGAATGGTATGGTCGTTTTTATTATTTTGTTATTTATAGCAATAAAAAATCTAAAGCTACAAAAACATTGAAACACCATCGCAAGATATTAAACATATTATGGAAAATAACAAAAAACTTATGTTACACCAGAAACAAAAACAAAATAATAAAGGAGGGGAGCAACAAAAAAAAAACTCACTAAGCACCAACACCACTACAAAAACCTTATTTAACACCAAAAACACTCACTAAATAACAAAAAAACATTTTTTTCACTCACCAAGCACCAACGCCACGACAACATCAGACACATACAGGGTGCCCTCAGCGTGAGTTAGGCTCGCGCAACACTCGATGTATAGCAGCGCCAGAGCACACGCCTGGCTGCCCAGCGCCGGCACCGCTGTACCGCGAGACAATCCGGCGAGGTACGGTAGCACTGTCACCGCCAGGGTGGACAGGGTCGATGACAGGGGGGGGACTATTATGCGACCACACTGGGGGAAACATTAAACTGACTGTGTGTTTGTGAGACGAGCAGACGCTACAATCATATGGGGGCTTGGAATTGGTGTTACATTTTTTATGTAAATTATTAAGCTCAATTGCGACGATGAATAAGGTAATCCATAGCTTTTTTAAACTTTTCATTGTTTTGATTTCAGTATTAACCAAAAATGTTAGTGTAGTGGTTTCTTTTATTAATTATTATTCCAATTATTTATGTATTTTCATATTTTTTGGCGTATTTGATAAAATTAATTTCGCTCAGATCGACATCCACCTAAACGTATTCTTTTCTGTTTTATTTATACTGGGTGGAATCGCTTATCGTCCGGAAAATTTAATAGTGTATTGTGTATGTGAAATTAACGTTATATACGAGATTTATCATTTAAAACTACAAACAACCCCATAAACAACATCAGTACAAGATATCTCCAAAACACATTATCTAAATCACCCTACACTTAAAAGTGCAATGACATGTCAATACTCAGGCGCGCGCTTGTATGAGTCACGCCACACAACGGCTGACTGTCGCGCAGCGACCTTGAACTTACTTTGCGCCTATTTATCGGTATTATTACTCTAAATATTACCATATGACATTTTGATTTATTTAGAATTTTAGTGTGTTAGGATCATTTAAGTAAATGTAGTTGTTGGTAAGTTGTTAAGATTTACATTATTATTTTCATAACGTACCTACCATCTTAGAAAAAGCTGCATATGTTTTTATTTAAACGTTTTAATAAAGTCGAGAATAGACGACTTCGCTGTCGAAGGTCACGGATTCTTGCATGATTAGAAAGTCTGAACTTACCATGATCGAGTAGCCTCGGATAAGTCGTTAAAATACTTCTTGTGCTGGGAACTCGTGGATTCATCATTCATGATACCATTCTTACGCAAAGACTGCAGATGTTCTGGATCTGCATACATCCTTCTTGCATGACCCAAGTTTTCATTGGATCGAACATAGCATGTCATTATTGTCACATACTCACTGTTCGTGTAATCACTCATTTTGACCGCAAGAAACTAACCAATAACCAAAATAATTTCGTACAACGTCACTCGGTACCGAATTTCGCACGACTGAGGAAGTGGCAAGATCCCTAGAAGGTGTCGGCGGCGCAGGAGCGGGCGGCGCGGCGCGGCGGCACGCTTTGTACTTGCACTTGCGGCGGCGCGGCGGTGAGGGCGGTGCGATCAAAGGATTTTATTACTTAGATTTAGAAGTTTCTACTCGAATTCATATTGTATAAAGTAGGGTAACAATAATGTGTATTTATGAAGATTTTTTTCATTTATGTCATCTTTCTCTAAACAACGTTGTTTTATGAATAACTTATTCTAAATTAGTAACTAGTAGTGGTAAATTAATTTTACACTACATAAACAAAAACATAAAAAAATTAAAATAAGTATGCCAAAGTGTTCTAAATCATGTACTTGCCATGCACAATTTTTTTCGTGACGATAAGCGATTCCACCCTGTATACCTCTCATCAGAAAAATGGAAACACCTTGAAAGTTTGTGTATATTTATGTTTGTATATATTTTGTGTATATTATGTTTTCTAAGGATTATCAGAAAAATGTGTATAAAAAATTTAATTTTGAACATCAACATTAGGATTTGCAACCCTCATAGTATTCACTGTTAAACGACATTTTTCATATATTCCTAAAAATACACAATTTTTCTGATGATAAGTATACTTTCAAAAAATCGATAATATACCCCAGGTCAAATACCCCATTATACCATATTAGTTACATTTTGCTATTTATTGTAAGATGTACAATAATGTACAAATAAATATAGCCGCGTACTCACCAGTACTAGCAGCGACAGCGGCACGGCTACAAGTGAGGCTGCGTAGTTCACCACCAGTATGGAGGCGGTCATGTGGTCCGCGCTGAAGGCCGCAGACAGCCAGGCGCACGGACCACCCACCGACGCGAATAGAGCACTGACATACAGAGTACAGACACATACATATTATTGGCAGTAGATCTAGCAGAGGCGCCCAATGTTTATACTGCAACGTCCGGCGGTTCCTCTGGGGCCCTACTCTGTAAATCCGAAACGAATTTCCAATCTTCGGACGATCGACATGACAGCATCATGACAGCCTCCGTGGCGCAGGCGGTAAGACACCGCCTGTGAAACGAGAGGCCGCGGGTTCGATCCCCGCACCGAGAGAAATGTTAGTGCGGCCCACAAATATTTCTCTCGGGTCTGGGTGTTTGTGAGACCGAAAAGTCTCTCGTAGTTCCTGATACCCACGACACAAGATTCGATCTTAATGTGGGGTCAGGACTATGTATGTGACTGTTGGGTGTTATTATTATTATTATATTATCGAAGTTTGTATACGATACGAATGTACCTACATATACTTATGGTCGTTATTGACTTATGGTCGTAACCATAGAATTAAGGTTACGATGTACGTTGTACAAATTAGAAAATTTACAGAGTAGGTACATTCGTATCGTCATAAACTTCGATAGTCCGAAAATTCGAACTTCGTTTCGAATTTACAGAGTAGGAAACCTGGGGCCCTACTATATTCATCCGAAACGAAGTTCGAAGCTTCGGATGATCAAAGATTGTATACGATACGAATGTACCTACATATACTTATGGTCGTTATTGACTTATGGTCGATGTACGATGTATGTTATACAAATTCGAACTTTTACAGAGTACATACATTCGTATCGTATAAAAAACTTTGATCGTCCGAAGTTTCGAGCTTCGTTTCGGATGAATATAGTAGGGCCCCTGTACTACGACACGAAGACGCATGTTCGGTTATCGAACGGAAAACTGTAGGAATATGCCTAAATAATTTACGAAAACGTTCGAATCCTGTATGGTACGTCGTAATCTTAAACTAAATTCGAGGTAAATGATGAGTTTTATTGAGAGTAGTATCTGTATCAGCCCATATACGTCCCACTGCAGGGCACGGGCCTACTCTACAATCGAGAGTACGATTGAGAGTGGTTAGGCCATATAGTCCACCACGCTGGCCTAATGCGGGTTGGCGGACTTACATACCATAGAAATTCTTATAAATCGCTACGGTATGCAGGTTTCCTCACGATGTTTTCTTTCACCGTTTTAGTGCGTGGTGATTGACTATCAATACTAGTATTGTATTGAGAGTAGTATTGATGTTTTTTTTTCTTCTTCGTGTAGGGGTATACAGTAACCTGGTAGTCTTTAACTTATTATTTGTTTTTATTAATGAATAAATAGAAAAATCCCTTTATTTATTTACATTTCGGTACTGTATTAACATACAACAAAACCAGGCAATTTATTGGGAGAGGCATTTTGTCAAATTACCCTCATGAGTACAATTTTAAGAAACAGTGATATGGGTACAACTTTTATGAGTATACAGGTTGGTATTAATATATGGTATTTAATTTAAACGACATGTTCCTAACCATCCCGGGTAACATTGTACTAAGTTTGAACAAAAACGACCTGATAGTTTTGTAAAAAAGCGAGATTTTACATTTCAAGGCTTCAATCAACCCCTATAGATACCGGGTCTTATTACGGCTCAGGTAAACTCCCAAACCGAACTTAAGTTCAGCTAAGCAGTAAAAATACTCGTAATTACATGTATGGGACGCCCAAAATATCGTAAAAACTAAAATCACGATTTTTCACAAAAGATCTTCTCATATTTTTTTCAAATTATGTAGTGTCACCTGGGGAAATGAGAAACATGTGGGCTAAATTATGTACCATGTATATTGACACGTGGTACTTAATATATCAACCTGTATAAATGCAAATAAAGGATTAAATACTCACCCTTTAACAATCCTATAGTCGGTAACATCTCTGAGAGCGCTGACGACGACCACGGCGAGGGCCGGCGCGACAACGTGCGCGTGAACACAAGCCACCGCGTGCAGCCGCCACGGACACCAAGTGGGGGGGGAACGCGTGCCGCAAACATAGTATATGTACGAAAGCGGGAGGTATAGGAGGTAGTGGGTGTGCAGAGGGCCTGCGGAGAAATTAACTTTATTTTGTGGGAGTTTTTGCGTAATCGTAACCTTTTAGGGAATTAGCTATTCTAACCTAACCTTTTTTATCGAGAACAAAGATCTTTAAGTCGGTGTAAGGCGAACTAATCTATCGAGAACTTCAGCACCGCAAGCATAGTAAATGTAGTGTATGTGATGGATTTTTGCATAATCCAACCTATTCTAACCAGGGACCGAAAACGGTTCCGGAAATACCGGTATTTTTTGGTATCAACCGAAAAAAAATATACCGGTATTTTTAAAGGTAACCCCTATACGCCGATTTTATTAGATTCCTAGAATTTAACCGGTATCATACCGGTAACCGAAATGAGGATTACCTCTATGTTTCAAGCGTCGTCGGCAAAAGTCAAAGCGTCGATGCGCCGTGTGTCGACCAAACACGACCTCAAGGCCGTCGCCCCGGTTGGTGCATATTGTAACTTGCATTAATTCGACGCAAACGCGTTCTTTGTGATTTTTGAATTTTGAGACTCTTAATTGATATTTCATTCAGTACGCACGTCGCCCGAGAGTGTTGAATTATTTGTTTGGTTTGGAATCGGATTACCTATATACTTTGAAAAAATAAGATAAGCCACGTCCCGAGCAAATGACCTTGAGCATTTATGTCTTTCTAATGCCTACTATACACGACGTCGTATTCGGTTGCGTCCGCCGACGTATAAAGGAGGTGATTTGTGCCTCTGTTATAGGTATTTAACGTCCACAGATGCGTTCGCCTCGAATCCGATTGTTGTCGGTTTTTGTGGCACGGATCAAAGGGTTTTGTCGCAAACGTCCGACTTCTGTCCACAAGTCTTCGCTTTTTTTTACCATCGCACCACACTTTACCGCAGTAGAGTTCATTCGAGGGGGTTAAGAGCGTTTACACCTTGCACGCAAAGTCAACTATAGGTATTTCTTTGTTAATTTCACGCACACATAAGCGACCAAAGCTGTGTGCGTAGAGCTGCCGCGTCGCCTCGCTATACAGTCAGCGCAACCAACTTTGATCCGTGCGCTTCAAAATTCTAATATTCAATTGAAATGTAACTTATGATTTATATATTGGTAATATTATATCATAAAAATATTTTATTTGCTTTATAAGTAGACAAATATTACCGTGCAAGCAATGAACAATACAAATTTAGATACTAATCATATTTTCGTTATTATTACATTGTTAAGTTGCATTCAAATCAGTGTTCATTCAGTAGACACTACGGACGTTTATTAATCATTTCGTGTTCGAACACATGAGAAGAGGCCCCGAAGGCCTTACAACCCCTTACAATTACGAAATATATTTAATTTTATATTACAATATATAACATAATTTAGCCTCGGTATTACATCCCATTATATTATCTGAAACATAATTTATACTCACTACAAAATCATTGTAGGTAATAAAAAGAAAAAATATGTTTTACTACCAAAGTACTAAGATGTGGTAATCGCAGTCCGCGCGTGGCAATTTTTACGACGCACGGCAAAAATCGACTGCAGCCAGGCCGGAGCGACGAGCGATACGTCCTCCCTCTAGAAGGCCTTGCGGCGGTCTGATTTGACACCGGTCGGACAGCGTGTTTTATAGTGGTTTTTAAAATATTTGTAGAAAACATGAAAACTAATTTTGTTGAAATATAAAATGGCAATTTATTGATAAGATGTTCTTCTATTATAATATGAAATTGCTATAAAAAATTATGTACGATAAGTTGGTGAAAAAAAATATGTTCTTGACGAGAGTTTCTGAATAATTTCGCATTGTTTAAATTTTTATTTTTCAGAAACTAAACATACGAAGATTATTTTTCTCAGCAAAATCCCTCCATAAGGGTCTTATAAGTCGGATAATATTTTTATTTTCATTTTATATTTAGTGATTTCGGACATCTTAAGCTTTTAAATTGCCACTTAAAGCCTAAATAACGAAACTTGTGTTCAGTAATCCTTATAGTGCTCACAAATTATCCATCAATCTATAATGTTTTCTACCAAAATCCCTAGATGACAACCTTTTCTAAAATGAGTACTAATTATTTTGGGGCATGAGTCCAGGCATGAGGTTGTACCGTGTGGGTATTTTCGGTCGTTTGTCGAAAGGAGGAATGTTGATCCGCCGACCAGGGAGACCCGTAGAAACGGTTGACCGCTGGCCGCCCGCGGTATAATACAGGGGCTAACCACCTCAAGAGGCTGCCTCACCATGCCTCGCATAATCTTGGGTGGGTCCATCATGCCGGTTGGTGACCGGAAGTGGGGTCTCGGCGGCCCATCCCGGGAGGGTACGGGGGCCCTTCCGTCCGGCGCGGCGGATCAATTCGCTTCCTGCCGACCCTTTCGTGCCGGTGCCCATTCGGCCTTCTTAGTGCCCAAACTTAAACCCTTCGTTGCTTCTGCACCAATCCCATCCTTTCAACCATGACAGTGCAATTAAACAGAGCAGGTCCTTCAGCGGTGCATAACCCCACCACTGCGTTCACTATGGAGTCAACTAATATCCGCGGACCCCATACGAACCTCAATGCCGTCCATCAACATCTCGAGACGGCCCAGCCTGCTTTGTTCTTCCTAACGGAGACGCAGATTCGTTGTCCGGCCGATGATTCTTACCTGTTGTATCCCGGTTATTCGCTTGAAGTAAACTTCAAGCCTAAAGCCGGGGTATGCTTGTGTGTTCGGTCGGACATCTGCTGTCGCCGTTTGCACTGCATGGAGGACCCCTCGTTCTCCGCTCTGTGGGTGCACGTGGATCTAGGTTCCCTGAGCCGCATCTACGTGTGCCTTTACAGCTCTCACCACGGGGACGATGAGGCGACTCGGCTGTTCAGGTATCTTAGCCAGGCAGCTAATGACGCGCAGGCGCAGTTCCCGGTAGCCGAAATGGTGGACTTGGGGGATTTCAATGCTCATCATGAATTGTGGCTGGGATCCTCCAAGACTGATCATGCTGACAGAGCTGCCCATGCATTCGCTCTGACTCATGACGTGACACAACTGCTGAATCAGCCCACCAGGATCCCGGATGTGGCGAGTCATGCGCCTTCTCTGCTGGAACTTCTGCTGGCAGGTCACCCCGCCGGGTATCGTGTGACCGTTAGTGCGCCTCTGGGCACTTCTGATAACTGCCTGGTTGGGTCGTCATTACCATTCGCATCACCACCACGTTCCGTGCAGGTTAAGCGGAGGGTCTGGCATTACTCGTGGCAGATTGGGATGGTATGCGGGAATATTTCACATTTATCTCTTGGAGGCGGCGCTGCTTTGAGGGTAAAGATCCCTCAGCAAGTGTCAACGCTATTGCTGACAAGATCAGACTTGGAATGGAATATTACATTCCTTCCTTTGAGATGGCCAGTAAGGGCCGTGGACGCTCCTGGTTCGATCGTGCATGCGCCGATGCTGTCGGTGACAAACAGGCGGCATACCGCGCTTGGATCAGAAGTCGCGCCATGAAGGATCCCAATATCAGTTCCCTCAAAGAAGCCTACAACCATGGCTTGCAAGAAGGCCTACGTTAGGGCGGATGCCCAGCGCGTTAGCAGGATTGGGCGTGCGTTGGCCAATCACCCAACTAGCAGTCGTGCTTATTGGAGTTTGGCCGGGGCCGTTCAATCTAACTTCTGCCGTCCAGCGTTGCCACCGCTGAGATACCCAGAAGGGTCGCTGGCCCACAAGCCGCAAGAGAAGGCTGCCTTGCTGGCAAATCTTTTTGCGGCTAATTCCCTTCTCTGAAGAATTGTTCAACTTGATCCTCTCCTCTCCATTCCTAACCAGAACCACGCGTGCTGGCTTGCGAAGCCATGGCTTGACGGTCCACGCCATCCCGGCGCGAACCAAACGGTTCTCAAATTCTTTTTTATGCCGCACCATCAGGCTGTGGATTTTTTTGTTTGGATTGTTTTTGGTTGGAATTTTTTTGGAATGTTTGCCTTCTCGCGTGTTCCCTCCTTCCTACAATCCTGGGTCCTTCCGCCGTAGTGTGAAGAGGCACCTTAGCAGGCCGGCATAATTGTCGGACGGCAGTCCCATGCCAATGGATACTCTGCCTGGGCGGTATTAGCGTTTACCACCAGGTGCAATGCCGCCACTATGGCAGGCCATTATAAAAAAAACATATTGTCGTATATCAACGAGTGATCCTCCAGGTAGCGGACCAATTCAGCGTTTATGATCCGCTCCATGAGCTTACACATCACTGAGGTGATAGCGATAGGGCGGTAATTGGTGGGGTCCCACGGATCACCCTTTTTTGGGATCGGCTGCACATTGGCCTCCCTCCAAGATTCCGGCACAACACCTGTGCGGTAGGACGCTCGGTAGAGGCGAGTCAGTGCAGGAGACAACTTGGCTGCATAAGCTCTTAAAACCACGGCTGGTATCATATCCCATCCAGACCACTGGCTTTCCAAATATCGAGAGACAGTAACTCACCCTGCACATCACACTGCCTGATACGAATATCCGCACATTGAGAAACCGCAACCAGGCAGTGTTAGCAGCGTCTGGGAACCACGGTCTTCGACGCGGGAATTAGCCGCAAAGAGATTTGCCAGCAAGGCAGCCTTCTCTTGCGCCTTGTGGGCCAGCGACCCTTCTGGGTACCTCAGCGGTGGCAACGCTGTACGGCAGAAGTTAGATTGAACGGCCCCGGCCAAACTCCAATAAGCACGACTGCTAGTTGGGTGATTGGCCAACGCACGCCCAATCCTGCTAACGCGCTGGGCATCCGCCCTAACGTAGGCCTTCTTGCAAGCCATGGTTGTAGGCTTAGAAGTGCCCAGACGCGCACTAACGGTCACACGATACCCGGCGGGGTGACCTGCCAGCAGAAGTTCCAGCAGAAAAGGCGCATGACTCGCCACATCCGGGATCCTGGTGGGCTGATTCAGCAGTTGTGTCACGTCATGAGTCAGAGCGAATGCATGGGCAGCTCTGTCAGCATGATCAGTCTTGGAGGATCCCAGCTACAGTTCATGATGAGCATTGAAATCCCCCAAGACCACCATTTCGGCTACCGGGAACTGCGCCTGCGCGTCATTAGCTGCCTGGCTAAGATACCTGAACAGCCGAGTCGCCTCATCGTCCCCGTGGTGAGAGCTGTAAAGGCACACGTAGATGCGGCTCAGGGAACCTAGATCCACGTGCACCCACAGAGCGGAGAACGAGGGGTCCTCCATGCAGTGCAAATGGTGACAGCAGATGTCCGACCGAACACACAAGCATACCCCGGCTTTAGGCTTGAAGTTTACTTCAAGCGAATAACCAGTATACAACAGGTAAGAATCATAGGCCGGACAACGAATCTGCGTCTCCGTTCGGAAGAACAAAGCAGGCTGGGCCGTCTCGAGATGGTGATGGACGGCATTGAGGTTCGTTTGGGGTCCGCGGATATTAGTTAACTCCATAGTGAACGCAGTGGTGGGGTTATGCACCGCTGAAGGACCTGCTCTGTTTAATTGCACTGTCATGGTTGAAAGGATGGGATTGGTGCAGAGGCAACGAAGGGCTTAAGTTCGGGCACTAAAAAGGCCGAATGGGTACCGGCACGAAAGGGTCGGCAGGAAGCGAGTTGATCCGCCGGACGGAAGGGCCCCCGTACCCTCCCGGGATGGGCCGCCGAGACCCCACTTCCGGTCACCAACTGGCATGATGAACCCACCCAAGATTATGCGCGGCATGGTGAGGCAACCTCTTGAGGTGGTTAGCCCCTGTACTATACCGCGGGCGGCCAGCGGTCAACCGTTTCTACGGGTCTCCCTGGCCGGCGGATCAACATTCCTCCTTTCGACAAACGACCAAAAATACCCACACGGTACAACCTCATGCCTGGACTCAAGCCCCTCGAAAAATCCGGAAAACCATGAGCTGATCCCGGAACGCGATCCCCTTATGTAGATCACTATGACGGCCTTTACGCCTCGTGGACGGTGGTCGCTACTCGGGCGGACACTTAAGTCCTACCACTGTATCACTCATTTGGCACTACCCAGGGGTCAAGTGTAGGGAATCTAGGGTCAAAGCCTACGGACGCGAGTGACATTAACCCCCTCGAATGAACTCTACTGCGGTAAAGTGTGGTGCGATGGTAAAAAAAGCGAAGACTTGTGGACAGAAGTCGGACGTTCGCAACAAAACCCTTTGATCCGTACCGCAAAAACCGACAACAATCGGATTCGAGGCGGACCCATCTGTGGACGTTAAATACCTATAACAGACGCACAAATCACCTCCTTTATACGTCGGCGCAACCGAATATGACGTCGTGTATAGTAGGCATTAGAAAGACATAAATGCTCAAGGTCATTTGCTCGGGACGTGGCTCATCTTATTTTAATGTTTTATAATTTAAAAATATAGGGTTTTTGTACTAAACAATATTATTTATGTGAATTTAGGTATCTATCTATTTATTTATTGAATTAAGTATACTGAGATATAAAATGTCTTTACCAAATCCTTGCCTTTACTCATTTCCTTTTATTTTCAACACTATTACATCGCAAGTAAAATGAACCGATTCCAGGAATATTGGGTAAACAACACGCCAAGTATATGATTCACTTGGTATACAATATGGAAATGAGTAACTATTCTCCAATGCGCTCTCTTTTGCCGTCAAGGTCTTTTTTAGGTTATCGGTATTAAATCGGTTCCCGTATATAAGGGTAACCTTTATAATTTGCATTGGTTACCGTCATAACGGGTCCCCAAATCTTAAAGGTAACCGAAATTGGTCGATACCGGTACCGTTATTTGCAACCGGTTTCGATCCCTGATTCTAACCTAACCTTTTAG
Source organism: Hyles vespertilio (assembly GCA_009982885.2). Classification (NCBI taxonomy): domain Eukaryota; kingdom Metazoa; phylum Arthropoda; class Insecta; order Lepidoptera; family Sphingidae; genus Hyles; species Hyles vespertilio. The sequence continues at coordinate 285,770 of CM042832.1, forward strand.
GAAATAAATAATCCTAACCTAACCTTTTTTCTTGAGAACAAAGGTTAAGTCAGTCTAAGGCTAAGCCAATTTATTCCGAACTTCACAAACCTTTTAAATTATTATGGTAGAATCTAGTGTGCGTATTTTCTCATATTATCTTTGCTTTGTTGATCAATGTACTCGTATATTTAACTAAGACCTAGTCTTGTGTAAAAATTAAAAGTTACCTATACGATTATAAACTGTAAAATAAAGTAACTGTAATAATATAAACTGTAAAACTGCAAAATAAATCTTTATTATATTAATCCAGTCCATCCAAAGGTTGCCTGGAAGAGATCGCAGCTAGCGATAAGGCCGCCAATTGTTACCATGTCTTTAGTTTTAAGTATTTAATCTGTTATTTTTCCTATTTTATGGTGTACAATAAAGTATATATAAATAAATAAAATAAAGAAAATGCCACAACGACCTCTTGAAATTGTAATTTATATGATACTCAACATCAGCTAAATAATTTAGCCATTAAAAGTATCTAAAAACCCGAAAATAAGTCAAAAATCGGATGGCCTAACGAATTGTCAAATCGATAGGATCCCAAGAGCCCAGCCTATTTATACTAGTGTTACTAAGCACCCGGCTAACTAAGTGCATACTGTGATTTAGTCTTAGTAAGAAAGCTTAAAATCTTTCAATGCAAGCGTGAATGTAATGAGAATGAATTGTTGAAACTAGCCCCGTTGCTATAATTTGGAATTTAACTAACCTCATTGTACACAACATTTAAAAGGAGTGAGTGTTGTGGGACCGACATGTCATGAAGATATTAAAACTGGCATTTATAAACAAGTTTAGGGGGGAAAAGCTTAAATTACCCTTCCAATAAAGAGAGACCAGAAGAATTAAGTTGGAGTACTAAATTGTGTCATACAACGCTCACTCCTTACGAATGAATAATTACCTAAAAATTAAATGCATCGATCTACAGAAATTCGTCATCAGTGTGTTGGGAGGACACGCTCCAGCGGTCTGCCTCCCCGTCGAACTCCGAGCTAGAATCTCCCGACGAATGTGCTAGAATGCGGGGTCCTTCGTTTCCAGTGGTTGGTGAGGTGCTAAGTAAATCTCCTCCCTCCCTATCAGTATTGGTCTGAGTCTGTGAATGACGATTAGAAGTGCGGCGCCTTTGACGCCCTCCATTCTGCCGCGGGGTTCCATCCGGCTCATCGAGACCTAACTCCTGCCTCCTGCGGGCCTCAATCAGCTCGCGATAGTACGTGTTCATCGACTCCTCGGCAGCGCGCTCGTCCTCAAACTCAACCGAGCGGCCGCGAATCATTTCTCCCGTATGCGGGTCCCTCAAGTCAATCCTCAGGCGATCTGCTATTCTCCTCACGACACGGCGAGTCAGCTCCTCGATAGCTGGGTTGCGTGGAGTGAGGAACGCGGATCGACCACGTCGCGTTGCAGGCTGGAAAGCTGAAGAACGCGGGTTATTCTGAAGCGGGGCGTGGTTTTGTCCACCCTGGTTCAGTGATGAAGAAGGCGCTGAATTATCCCTTGGTGTATCAGATGACTGGCGGGGAGTAGGTTCACGCCTACGTTGGTTAGGCTCATCTGATTGTCCCGGCTGACGAGAAGTGTTGCCGCGCTGCGAAGCTCGGCTTGAAGCGTTATCAGGTGCGGTGGACTGACGGCCACTCGTAGAAGCCTGCTCGGTCGGAGCATCGGATGCATTCGGCTGCACTGCACCATCATTCGCTTGGTTCTCTCCCTGTTCGACAGTGGGTGGAGGCACAAAAGCGGGTCGTCCTGTACGTTGATTATTATTATCAGCTGCACCTGGCTGCGCCTGTGGTCCGCCACGATTCAGTTGCGCTTCCCGCATCGCCGCGCGACATCTCGCCGCCCGCCGCCTAGCAGCCATACGCGCGGCCTGAGGAGTCTCATACGCAAACGCCGACTCCGATGTATAGCCATTGCTTATCATGTTATCGTACACCATCATTACAACATCAGACGTCGACAAACCAGGCGGTAACATCCGAAGTAGGTCAGCATTGTCCGCGGATCCATTACCACCAGCCAGCGCGGCGTTCACCATCGGGTATATTATGTCATCAGGCATGACATCAGGCGCATTGCTGTCCCAGCACTGGGCGTTATTCGCTTGCCTCGGTGCGTTAGGTCGAGGGATCATCGAATTCGCCATATTCAGAGGCGGCATGCATGGATACGCGTCGAGATACGGCGATATATTCTGTCCCCACGTGTTGTATCTTCCCATTATCTGAGGTTGCATAAATTGGGGTGCATACTGCCAGCCGTTCCCATCAAAGAACAGCGGTATGGCATGAGCCGGCATGATCTGGCCCAAGTGGCGTGGCATCATCTGAGGCCCATTCTGCGCAAACATTGGGAAGTGGTAGGAGTTCATGCGCGTGTCTATAATGGGGGAAGTCCGGGAAAGGAGCTTCCCGGTAGCGAATCCATGAAGGGCGGTAGGAACGGGTACGGTGCGGGCGAGAGGGGGTCCGGTAATGTCTGCATACCTGGGCAGGGGTACGGCTCCATGTATGGCATGTGGTCTCGGTGAAACGTCTCGTTATGGAGCGGCAAGTTCAGGCGCTGAGCATTCCGAATTATCTCGTTTTGTAGCGCGATATTATAGCGATGGGCGTGAAGTAAGTCATGTTGGGACGGCGTATTCCGCTGATTGTTTTGGTTCGAGCTGTTATTTGTCGACATATTCTGGCGCACCGATCTAGGTAAGATATCACTCAGTGCCGATATATTGTGGCGCAGCATGTTTTGATTCAATTCGTTGAGGATCGCCGCGTCAGCATTCTGAACATTTTGGTTCACGTCATTCTGGGCGGACGAATTTTGGTTTTGGTCATTATTGTTACCGGCGTTTTGACCCATCATGTTATTGATTCTCTGAGTGGTCTGGTTCAACTCATTCTGGTATCGCATGCTGATTCTCTGCGCTATTTGATACATTTCATTCAAGAACGGAGTATTGGGTCGTCGAGTGCTCTGTAGGAAGCTGTTCAGAAACGGGCTATCTGACCGCGGAGGTCCCTGACGCGGACCAGCAGGCCTTTCATTCGTAGGCGCATTTTGGCCCTGAGCATTCTGATTTTCATTATTATTTTGTTGACAATCACCGTTCTGTTCATCAGTGTTCTGACCATCTTGATTCTGGGGCATATTCGGCGCATTTCCGACACCCTCTTCCTGTGCCAGCATATCGTCGTTAGACGGGGCATCACCAAACTCGTCTTCCGGTGGTACGTTCTCATTTAACGCATCTTCTAAGTTCTCTTGAAGATTTTGTCCGTTATTACCATTCTGCTCTCCATTACAAGATGCCTGATCAGCTTGGCACAATTGTTGACGCTCAGCGCCCTCCTGATCTTGAAACTCATGTTCCAGCATTCCATCCAATATGAACATCAATCTGGTGGATATAGGGACGCCGCGAGTCCTTCTTCGGAAGTATTCTAGGTCTCCGGCAGCCGTGTATGACCTGTCGTATTGCCCATCAGGGCCTGGTTCTGATGTGAGTCTGTAATAATCCTCGTCAGACATAGGCTCTCCAACCATTCTATCCCATATGTAAGTGACAAGGCCACGCCTGCGTCGGTTGCTGCTGCCGACGCCGGCCATCATCTTGGCAAGTGATTGATCACTGATATTCAGCAACTATCTGAACAGTGCACAAATGATTACTGATGAAGCAAGCGATGGAAGCTTGCGATGTCGGAACTACCGTTATATACGCAGCCCTTGAATATTAGAACCTTCCAAAATCTAGTATATGTGTTATCGAAATACTTGAGAACTTTCAAGAAATAATTATGAATAGTAAAATACTACTATGATTTACAAAATTATTTTAATTTTCAAAATGTTTTTGGGCTTCATATAATAAAGATAGCCATGACATAAATGAAGGAAAACTGTTTACAAAAACATAATCTCTCTCTACTTGAGATTTGGCCAAGTTACAAGGAAGTAATATCTTCTACCACTTTTACCTTATATATAGCCTATCGTTATATTGGAGCAAGTCTATGGTCTACAACAGAACCCTACTAGACTACATAATCTAAATTTTTATTTTCTTTAACTGTTGATCATGAACCTCATTATTTAAAATAATTTCATTATGTTACAATACCTAATTTTAAAATATTATTTTATATATAATAGGATTATTGTTCGCAATTAATGACGCTAAATTAAATACGACCAGGTTTTCATGATCTAAAAAAATAATAATGACATCATAACATGGCATAGTATTTAACTATATTTGTCTTTAACTCAAGTATCAAATATAAAGTTCATATTACACTCTTAAATCACTATGACTATAAATGAGCTATCACCTGAATATAATACAATGTATCTGGAAAGCTAATGGCTCGGTGATAAGCATGGGGTGTGCAAATCACTCTTAATGTTGGACGTATTGGCTGGTACAATGATGGTTTTATCCACACAATTTCCATGTTCAAAATCCTGATTAAATATTTCAACTATGCTATATAAAATATAACTTTAAATAATGGTTAATGTCTCATCTATGAAACTAAAGCTAGATGCTAAATAATTTTTTTCAGATTGCAAAATTTGTATCACGAAATTGTACAGTTATTCTAAAACTTAATATGTTCTACCCAATTTTGTATCTAAACTGTGATTATCCTAAAAATACTGTAATGTGTGTGAGATGTCAACGCAATAGAATTTAGAAAAAGATAAATATTATAGTTTAATCAAATGTGATGATGATAGACCCAATTGTCTGGATATTGTTTGTAAAGTTAAAAGCCAATTGGTTTAACTCCGAGTTCAGTCTAGTAACTACTGCATCCAATGAATGTATTGTTTCTTGCATTTTCTATTCGCTACTCAACTAGAGTCAGGGGCGTAACTATAATGGTTTTTCTACATATTTTTGTGTTTTGTGCTCCAATTCGTTTTTGTACCGACTGGACGTCCGTGTGTCACTTGTGCTTCGCTTTGAAAACCAGCACTGCGGTATTATTCAGGTGATATCGCAGCATACAAGCTGAAAGAGTGGCTATTTGTTGGCACAATATTTTAGGCATAAAAAGTGTTTACTTGTAGTTTAGTTTATCTTTATTGTGCCAATAATAAAAACTATTATTATTAATTTAATATTATTACATATTTAAACAAATATTGCCACTTCAGAGAAAAAACTGATTTCTGCCACTTGAAAATTATATCAAACAGCCAACTTGCTTAAACAAGGTTCTCCGCCATTTTTAAGTTAATAAGCTGTTAAACAAGCTGATTAATTTTTGGGTCAGCTCATACTATAACGGCATTTGAAAACTTTAACAAGTTTTTACAAATAAAGTAGTAAGTGCTTAGTCAGTAAACTATGGATATACTGTATCATATCAGGCCATAATTGCTCACTCTTGAGCATGGGATACTGCTACTAATTTATACTTTGGTACGATTATTACAAGCCTTGTTATAAAATGTGTTGATTAATTCTTAAAAAAAAAAGTTTAAGAATAAATTAATGTTTTTATTTATTATTAATTTTGCAGAAAATGTTTGGTTGCTCCCATGCTTACACTCTTAGTTTGGAGGCCCCATTAGACTGAATATTTTCCTTGCTCGAGCACCCTATAGTTACGCCAATGGCTCAAGTTATAAATTTGAAAGTATGTGATAAATTTAAGCCAAATTGGGTTTACAAGTGTGATATGTTAAGCAGATTTTAAATATATCATTTGAATATTTAATAGTGGTATGGCAAATTTTATACAACTGAAAATACATAATTATGAGTATTAGGAGATTCAAAATGACTATTGACATCAATTTGTTTAATTATATAAAACAATTAAATAAAAAAGTAATTGATGGTAAGTAGTATTTTTTTTTTGTTTATATTAGCGCTAAATTAACTTATTTTTATCAAAACTTACCAATTCCAATTTTGAATACATACCTACTTAAAACAATATTTACGTAAGTTTTATACTACTATACACTTATATCAGTGTTATGTTTATTTAAATTAAATTCCTTAATTTATAGAGTGAAAATATTCAAAAAATAGTAATAAAAAATATACCTTTAAAGCCAATTTGGTGTTAGAATCATAGCAATAAATTTTGGAATAATTACATGGCCGGGTGCAATGCTTTCTAGAATGGTCTAAGAACATGCGTTTAGTTGCCTCCGGGTGCTCCTATTTTCGGCCCCAGCACCGCCAGTGTCACCGCCACCAGGACGCCGAGCACCATCCAACGCTTGCGCACCTCCCGCCATAAATTTATCCTATAATCACTATTCACAACGAAATGTTTCTCGCCATTAAGAAGCTTCGTCGACGCATAACTATCGCACTCCATTTTGCACACTTTTTGCCCGCTTTAATCTAGGTGGCCGCAAATGTCTTGGACGGAGAGAGAGACTATGTTTTCCTTGTAATAAACTCCCGGCGAAAATCAATGGTTTGTACATATTTAAAATACCGCGCATCTGCATTGCCGCAAAGCGCAAAGCGTGACGTAATCGTTCTTTCATAATTCATATGAACAAAGGAAACCGTAACATACAGCCTAATTTAACGCACAAGTCCGAAAAGCTATTTAAAGGAATGAATTAACCATTTGTCACTTTGATAAACTTTAATTTTAATATTTTATGGCGTAGTTCATTACATATTCAATTTTAAATCAGTGCGCAACCGAGATTGCGCAAATAATTCATATCGATTTGGCAAAAGGATAAAGCCCTTGTGACACTGCCTAGCTGTTATAATAAAATAGTTTTTTTATTACTCATTAATTATGCAAATGGAATCCACTACCTTCATTTAAATTCAAAACACTATCTTCCTATCACTGACTCGATAATCAATTAATTTATAACTAGTGCATAGGGCATAAGTCCTAGACCTGCGCAGCTTGAACAGAAATATTGATTTATGGGAGGGATTGAAATTGCGCGGTACCTATGCCACTGCCTATCGCGCCCCCACACAAGACCTGCGACGTATACAGGAACTAGCGTATTGACGTCATTATGGTTGGGGGGGGGGTCTACTGGAAAATGAATTCGCAAAGCTTCCATATCAAGATTTATATTAATCTTGTTATATTTTATAACCGCTTCCTTTAAGAAGGTAATATAAATATTATTATTAAATCAAAAGTATACCATATTCATTAAAAACCTCCCTTATCCAATGAATATCAATTTCCTTTGTTGGAAAAGAAACTGCTTGCCCTGGTTGAATGAACTGAATACATTTAGACCCAAGTGGTCTGAGCACGGTTATCAAAATATGGATCTAGTCAGAAATACATAACAGACTACGTTATCAGATAAATTACTTGAGAAAAGAAGCTCCACGGGTATTACCCCAAGCATTAAAAAATATGGTTTGACAAAGGCATTTCAGTTCATACAGCCATAAAAAAAAAACTTTTTTTATACTCACTATCTGGAATATCACTTCATGTTACATATTTCTAACAGGAACAAGCACTATACAAACTTAGTTACCATTAATATTTTTAATATTTCAACAATGTTTTATAGTAAAATTCGGTTTAAATATAATAGCGCAAACATAGACATAAAATATAACAAACTACGCGTAGCCAAGTCTGAGCAGGGCGTTTAATAAACTTTTATTGATTGGGTCGAAAACATCTGCTCATATAACTTTAAGCTTAAATAAAATGTCAAATTCAATTATTTTCTTACTACTTTAGCAAACCTAATCACATTTAGACTACGAAACATCTACATACAAGCAAGGAACTTAAACTCTATACATAGTAACAATTAAAAGTAGATTTCATACAGTTTTTGGCAACACCGAGCTAGTAGTTCCCCTAGCACTACATTTCTTGACGGTATTCACTTCATAAATTAAGTTCAACGGTAAAATTATATTCAAATAAGAAAGCGTCTGCGAACGCCTATAAAAACGCTGACACTGCGCAAATGCAACGCGCAGCGGCCCGGGGTGGGGCTAATATTGTACGTGGGAAGCAGGTAAGCGCAGGTTCCCGCGCAGGCGCTTTGACAGGTATATTGATTTGGCACAAGACATGGAGTCTGTACAGCCACCCAATAATTTTGACAGCTAAAATATATGTTTACACAGTAACTCTTTGTATGGGATTTTTAGTTTAAATGGTTATTCTAGAAATAATTTTGTCCAGTGGAGCATGTATTATATCCAATATATTATTGGTTAACAAACTATGGGTGCCAAAAAGGTGTTTATTTCTAAAATTTTCATAAATTTTATGCTTGACTCTTACCACATCTTAATAACATAACATTCAATATTATATAACTAATTATATCGACCGCGATTGCTCATGGGACGCTTTATTATGATCAAAAAGAGACTAAGTAAGTACAGGCTACTTCAACAGAGGTTGGTAGGTAGCTGAACTGAAGCTAAGAGCTCAGAGCCCGGGGATAGCCCGGACACGGATCCTACGTCTGTGGTCCTACGCATGCGTCCCACATTCTAACCCACGCACTTTTTTAGCTGTATCAATTACGCTATGGACACCAAGACCGTACAGCCTTGCAAAAACTTATTTTTTTAAATCTTACATGTGACTGACAGAGAAATTGTAAACCATTAAACAATTTCAAAAGCTTAGAAGAAAAAGCTTTGATAAGAATGCTAATTTGAGGATACACCATGTCATTTTTAACTAGTATCGATTAATTAGAGATGAACAGTTTATTTAGATTGTGTTCAATTAAAACTTATTTTATTAAGATACGATATATTTTTAAAAGGACGAAATTAAACTTTAAAGCTCACTTTATATATGAAAGGGCATCGTGTATCGCCATTATAGAGGCACTACGCAAGTGCAATGACTATACTAGTTTTCCTATCTATCTTATTTGGTGTCTAAGCCATACAGTTTTAACTCGCATCGATAAGTCAGAGATATTCAGTTCATTCAGCACTTCATAGGATAAAAATGTAGTTTTTAACCAGTTTTTACATTACATACAATGCGCATTTGTATATGCGCAGTTATTCCTATCGATTAGAAAATGACGTTTTAATCATACACAACCTTTATTAAAATATCATTATTTTAAACCAAATATAATGAAAAGGCAGTCCTAGTTAAAGAAACTGGACGACGATTTATGGAAAGCGGTCTGTATCCACTTTATATCCTATAATAGTTCAATATATATAAATATACATATATCTCTTTAGCTACAGAAAGTCCACTGCTGAACATAGGCCACCCCCATGGATCGCTATGTTGGAAGCGGTCTGCATCCAGCGATTTCTTGCGACCAGATCACCCTTCCACCTTGTGGTCAGGCGTAAAATATAATTAACATCATTTTCTTTTAACTATCATAAAATAACATGCATTTTAACGTAAATTGCGACCAATTCGTTAATTTTCGATAGGTACATATAAAGTACATCAATAATGAATTGATAGGTTTTTTCATACAGTTTTTGATATCACGACGTACACGTTGGTTGACCGCTGCCACTACATTTCTTGAGTATTTTCACTATAATGAAAATTTTCAACGGTAGTATTTAATTTATACGAGAGAAAACAAACCGGATGCTTAGGAGAACGCTTTTCATCTGAGCGCTAACGACTACGCGCTGATTTTCTTTAGCATTATCGATTAGGCCAGGGCGTAGCTTTATAAAGCAAAGGAATCGAAGACTATACAGCCGTATGTCTGAAATTGTTTATAATAGATCAGAAATATTCAGCCGTCATATCTGCTACTGCCACTCCTGTAAATTAGCCAGGACCTTGGAATACTTCGGTCACATTTCAAGAAAAGACGGTTACAATCTTGAAACGCTGATTGTGACCGGCATAATAGATCGTAGAAGATCTCATAGTTGCAACCCAATAAGTTGTTCTGATCAGACCTGCACCGCCCTTGAGTCTACACTCCACAATGCCCTCCATACCGCTGGAGACAGAACCACATGGAGAAAACTCGTTTGAATGAAACCGATGCATAAAGAAGGTCACGACTTTCAACGCTGAGATAAACGATGCAAGGAGGAGGAATTTGTCTTCAGCCCGCAACGAATTGAGTCAAATAGTTATTCAAAAGTTTATAACCAACAGGCCTGTAATCATACAATTTGATATTATGTTGTGTGGTGAGGGTATAAGAATTACGTACGAGTTTTTGGTCAAACAACACCTAAACGCGATACAAATATTTAAATATCACAAAAACACTTATTTCTATGCAGGATCAGTCTTACGGAATCAGGTTTCACAATCGCAAATGCATGACCCTGTAAAACCCTAATTTAAAGGAGGGGTAGTGGCGGATGCTAGGGCAAAGTATCTGGTCAATTTCTATTTTGATACAGAATATATTTCCACAATCTATTGATGATTCATAGGAACACGAGTTAAAGTTAAGTTAACAATGATATTGGTAGAAAATAAACTACAAAATTCTTGCTTGCACGTCCATTTACTCGAAACACTGTTCTATACTTAATTAGGTTATAATAATGTAAGCATAATAAAGTTCCAGCTGAAAGTACTTGCTGGTTAATGAAATTATTATACAATAAGGGCTGAAACTGCGTTACGCGGGCGCCCGCGACGGGCCACCGTCGCGCGTCTCTTCGCGTGGACACGCGGGCGGGCTCCGTGAGAACGCGACGGTCCCCGTCTCGGAGACCGGATTTACGCAGTGTCGCTGGTTCAATTTTAGATTGTGCCATGATAGCCAGGTCGTCCGTCCACCTTGTAGGCGGGCGTCCGACATTTCGCTTGCCTGTAAGTGGCCTCCACTCTAGAACCTTTCGGCTCGAATGGCCATCGGTTCTGCGAGCTATGTTCCCGGCCCACTGCCACTTCAACTTGCTAATCCTTTGGGCTATGTCGGTAACCTTTGCTCTCCTACGGATCTCCTCATTTCTGAGTCGATCTCGTAGGGAAATACCGAGCATAGCCCTCTCCATCGCTCGTAGAGTGACTTTGAGCTTTCTAATGAGGCCCAAAGTGAGAGGCCACGTCTCGGTGCCGTATGTTATCACCGTCATGTTACCGCTGGCGGACACTGCGCGCTGTACCACGCGTGCCCCCGCGACGGGTTCCGACGCACGGAGACGGGCCCCGCCGCGCGGGTGCGGGACGCGCGTCCCCGTGCCGGACGCCCGCGCGGCTTCCCGCGACGGAGCACTTTTGTATGAAACCGCGCGAGTGCCCGCTTAACGCAGTTTCGGCCCTAAGAGACTTAACAAGTATTGTCTTGGGGAGATAAGCGCAGTGCTAATTTTGCAGTTATTTTAAGGCTTTGTACGTTATTTGAACGGTGTTGCTTCAATATAAGAGTAGGCCCGAAATAAGAATGCTCAGCTAATTTTGACGTTTTAACTTAACTAAAAATAAGCACTTGGCATTATGTTTTGTTTTCATTGCATTTTAAGCAAATGTCAGATTTGACATTTCAAAATTACAATTCAAAACAAAAAAAAAAATTAAATTGGCGAAGTGATTTATTCAATATTCAGTGCTCATATTATTGAAAAATGCCAATAGGAATTATTAGTTTAAAAATGTTACCAAATACAATACGACAATTAAATTACGCAGCTAAGAAAAGTGTACCAATTTTGAGGTTAGTTTTTTGGAATTAAATTTATTTTAATAATTCAATACTGTCGTTACTTGTTATTTTTAATATCCAAATATATTTCAAATACCTGTTCTATTGGTAAATTAATACCTGTTTAGATTATATGTTAAGTTAATATTTTACTAACTATATTATGAAGAAAAAATAAAATTTTATATAAATCCCAATATTTACAATTACGTTATAAATCATGTAATATCCGCTATATGAAACAATCCCAAAGCATATAAAAGTGATACAATAATAAGTATACTAACTGGTGGTAGGTCTCTCATATGTGAGAAGCCATCTGGGTAGGTACCACCGCAATGTCTATTTCTCCCGTGAAACAACACTGCTTAAATGCACTGTTGTGTTTCGGATTGAAGGACATTGTAGCCAGAGCAACTACTGGACATATTGAGACTTAACATCTTATGTCTCAGGATGGCGAGCGCAGTGGATTATTGCTACTGTTCATGAGCGGTCGTATCGCTTACCATCAGGCGAACGGCTTGCTCGTCTCGCCATTCAATGCAATAAAAAAAAAAGTATTTTCTGATTTTATTTATTTCAACAGCTATTAGTTACATTTCAACTGTTTTCAGTGTCGTACGCAACAAATCAGCATACGAAGGAGAAGGGAAGACAACAGTGCGAGTTTTGAACCAAGATCATGACCTGGGACTGATGATAGATTCATATGCAACGGTAAGTCAAAGGACAATGGCAGATTTCCATACATGATTTTAGTTGATGTAAATTTAGAGCGTTAGTGGTCAAAAAAATATAAATGAATTCCGCTGCCGTTCCTAAACAATAATGTGTTGAGAAATACTGGTGAAAAAGTATACATTACTTACTAAACGTTTTTAATTTATAGATTTTGGGGGTATGTTCTATTTGTCATTTTCAATTGAAATATTATTGTTTTCTTAAAAATGTTATTTGGTGAACTAGGGCTATGATATAAATATTTACCGCACTTGTTTTACCAAATAAAGCTATTTTCAGAATAGATTTTGCGAGATTCAATGAAAAATATTTTTTGTCGGCTTAAAAGACCTTACGCCATTGCTGAAAAAAAACGGACTCCCATACAAAATAGTCACTAAAGCTTTTTATTTTATTGTGAAACTTAAACATCGTAACACAACTATAATTAGTATGCTGAAAAGTCACGAAAAATAATAATATTATTATTGTAGTATAGGAGCTAGCAACGTTTTCGAGAAAGAATTTTAGGTCAGTTGATTTTGTGATATGTCGTCCTTCTTGCACTTTCGGTTAGAGTCTGGGCTATCTGGCTGGCGGTAGTGGTTGCGTTCATTAGTGCGCATCCTACCTGTCCAGGTAATAATCCTGGATTTTAAAAGCATTTTAGAAGGCGTAATTTTTTTTTTTTTTTTTTTAAATAAGTCTCTCTGACATACTTTTTTTATTGCCAGACATCATTGACAATGCTAACTATGTGCCATACGCGATTTTATATTATTTTTATAAAAATTTCAAAGTATTTTATAATGTCTGTAATTTAATATTATGTTATTTACAGATAAGAAAAACTTAAAATAAATTTGCCAGACATTAATTCGATTGTTAAGCCTTAAATTAAAATTAAAAAGTCATGAAAAGTATTGCAGTATGATGCAATGCTAGTAGTCCGACAGAAACAGCTGAAGTCATCCAGTTTGCCACCCTGTAAAGTGGAATTGCAACAGCATTTATTGAGGGTTCGTTACGTCACGAAAATTTGGAGAAATGCTCACTCAAAACATCCAACATCTTATCTCCAATGGCTTTCGGTTGGACCATTAACGGTGACAAATATGATTTTGTCTGGTTTTGGGAGATCAATTACCATCCTCATTAATTTTTTTGGAAACTTGCTCTGACTAGAATGATTATTATTATTATTATTATTATTTATATGGTATTTAAAATAATTTCTACTATTTCTGGCGAAATAATCAGCTACGCAGGCTTGCGGCCAAAACGAAACTGATAATGAATAAATGATAGTTAAAACACGTAAGAAATAGAAAAATAATGGATGAGCTTATTAAAATGTTTCTATTGACAGGAATTTACGAACTATTCGGCAGGTATTTAAAATGACAGCTTTTTGCATGAGGGTATATGTTAGGGGATGTATTTGGAGTGTCTTCAAACTTTTATGAAGATCCTTAGGAATTACACCTATAGTTGACACCACAATTGGTACGGTCCGCACGGAGTCAACTCGCCACTGTCTTTTTAATTCAACGAAAGGTTATATTTTGCTATTTTTTCTATACATGTTGTTTGTAGGTTATGGGTATTTGGTATAGCTATATCAATTAGAAAAACTGTTTTGTTTCTTTTATCGTGTAGTGTAATATCCGGTCTATTGTGATGAATTGTCTTGTCTGTCATAATAGTCCTGTCCCAGTAAAGCTTGCAGTTGTCCGATTCTAGTATTATTTTGGGTGAATTTTTATAATATGACGTTTTATTTGTTATTAACTCGTATTTGTATGCAAGATATTGGTGTACTATTGCAGCTACTTGGTCATGTCGATGTTTGTAAATTGTAATCCGTCTGGGTTATAGATTTACAGGCTCCGGTTATATGTTGAATTGTTTCAGGACTACTATGACAGTGCCGACAGAGATCATTTTGGACTGTAGGATCTTTGATTATGTGTTTCCTATAATTTTTTGTGTCGATTGTCTGGTCCTGGATGGCAACCATGAATTTCTCCGTTTCGGGAAACATTTCGCCTCGCTTAAGCCACGCGTTTGACGCTATTTTGTCAACGATAGGATTAGTTATGTCGAGGCGGTGTCTCCCGTGGAGAGATTTTTGTGTCCAGGCATTCAGCTTTTGTGTGTTAGTGGTCGGGTTTAAGTCCATCATGGAATCTAACAGGTTAAGTGGTGTATATTTATGATCAGCTCGTACTACAGCTCTATGTAGTTCTGACTCATGGAATTTGGAATGGAAAAATAATCGTAGTGTTTGAATATTATTATTATTTTTTATTACATGTACAGTGACAAGTTATTTACTTTTGTAATGGTTCTCTGTATCATTCTCGACTTATTCTGCAACTGTCTCTCTCCGAATACTAGCATTATACCTACTGCAATACTTTTCATGACTTTTTCATTTTAATTCCAGACTTAACAATCGAATTAATGTCTGGCAAATTTATTTTAAGTTTTTCTTATCTTTAAATAACATAATATTAAAATTACAGACATTATAAAATACTTTGAAATTTTTATAAAAAAGAAAATAAGATTCGCGTATGGCACATAGTTAGCATTGTCAAAAATGTCTGGTAATAAAAAAAGTATGTCAGGTAGACTTATTTAAAAACAAAAAATAAAAAATTACGCCTTCTAAAATGCTTTTAAATCCAGGATTATTACCTGGACAGGTAGGATGCGCACTAATGAACGCAACCACTACCGCCAGCCAGATAGCCCAGACTCTAACCGAAAGTGCAAGAAGGACGACATATCACAAAATCAGCTGACCTAAAATTCTTACTTTTCAAACGTTGCTAGCTCCCGTACCATTGGCAAGTATGACATTTCTAAACGCGTTGTTCATGCAAATACGATTTCGCCATTGTCCTTTATTTATTTTTAAAATTATAATTTTACACACTATACAAAAAACATACAGCCTTATTCATAATCAATATTAAAATATATTTTGGTTATTAAATATTTTGACCCTATCAACAACTTTAAAATTCAGTTAGCAGCAGAAAAGACAAAAAATTTGTCAACTAAAATAGGTTTATGAATAAGGCCAATATATTTTAATAACTTAATGACTTAATAACTAAAATAATTATAAAAAATAATAATTATACAAGTCAGCTCTTGTAATTTATTATAAAATGTTCATATGATAAATTTCTCAAATATCTCTGAAATGAAATATATTCCTCATGAATAATTACAATTGCCCCTAATCATTTCATAATTATTTATCAAAATAGTGCAAGTTTTACATAAAAATAAAACTTGTATTATTGAGCAGAGACGATGCACAGCATCTGTGAGAGAGTGTCTTACTTCCTTTTCCGTTTTTACGCAATCTTTTTTCTGTTACTTCCGCTTCGTTCCGACCAATGACCGTTGAGCAGGTGTCACATGGTCTCAGGAGATCGCCTGTGGTGGGACAGCGCGATGTTGGATCATAGAAGTCTCTCACCAGGAGGTCTTAATGGGATGCTGTGCATCGTCTCTGCTCAATAATACAAGTTTTATTTTTATGTAAAACTTGCACTATTATTCAGCATGTGACGATGCACAGCATCTGTGAGAGATGTGTTTATAGCTCCTGGTGACCACGTAACGACGCTATGTGATAAGGTTCAGACAATGAAACACTGAAAGTTAAATATCTTTGGATTATATTATGTACTAGCTGTCGGACCCGGCTTCGCCCGGGTGCAGATAGCTGTTGAGTCCGGTATTGATTTGGCAACAACATATTATTTCGCGTAATAACTATATTTCCCGTCCCGTTCTATCCGGTTTATGTCCCGTCTCATTCAGTCACATGATGAAATTTTAATTATCATTTATTTTCAGTTTTTAGTATTAGTTTTATTAAAAAATTTCTTTATATACAATATTTTGTGAATGTGATATTTATTCGTTGGTGGGAGAAGTGGTGGGCGGCGCCCGACGTGACAGCCCAGTGGTGGCATGCGCGTGAGCTGCGCGTGGGCATTGCAACATTACTTTATTTTTCTAAAATAAAATATTTTTTCTAAAATAAATGTAGCCTAAGTTACTCCTTGTTATATCAGCTACCTGACAAAAAAAGTCCCGTCAAAATCGGTCCAGCCATTTCAGATTAGCCGGACAAACAGACAGAAAATAACTTTTCTGAAATAAATGTAGCCTAAGTTACTCCTTGTTATATCAGCTACCTGACAAAAAAAGTCCCGTCAAAATCGGTCCAGCCATTTCAGAGATTAGCCGGAACAAACAGACAGACAGACAAAAAAAATTTTAATATCATTTTCGACACAGGTGTCGTGTACATTTTTTTTTAATTTTCACTCTTAAAACAGACACTTCAATTTTATTTATATGTATAGATGTAGTAGGATATTTTTTTTTATTTTCACTCTTAAAACAGACACTTCAATTTTATTTATATGTATAGACTAGCTGTGCCCGCGACTTCGTCCGCGTGGAATTTATCAAAAGTTTTATTTTTCTAAAATAAAATAACTTTTCTAAAATAAATGTAGCCTAAGTTACTCCTTGTTATATCAGCTACCTGACAAAAAAGTCCCGTAAAAATCGGTCCAGCCATTTCAGAGATTAGCCGGAACAAACAGACAGAAAATAACTTTTCTAAAATAAATGTACCCTAAGTTACTCCTTGTTATATCAGCTACCTGACAAAAAAAGTCCCGTCAAAATCGGTCCAGCCATTTCAGAGATTAGCCGGAACAAACAGACAGACAGACAGATAGACAAAAAAATTTTAAATATCATTTTCGGCACAGGTATCGTGTATATAACGATATGTAGTAGGACATTTTTTTTATTTTCACTCTTAAAACAGACACTTCAATTTTATTTATATGTATAGATAAACAACTTTTTGGGCGTAATAATAAACATATCTATTCAATAGGCTCAAAATTAACTGCAAGATTTAATTCTGATGGCATTGATTTGCCAACTATTTGCTTTTGGTAAAATTTTGAAAATGATACAGAATACCATAAGCTGATTAGGATGTGGGCCTTGGAGGTACCGAACTCTTCCGATTCAAATCTCGCGTCGTTTGATGAATTTAGCGAAATTGTACGAGCTTTGCCCCTAAACAAGGCTTCTGGTGACGATAAAATAACTAATAAAATGATCAAAGAAGCGTGTAAATTGGCCGGCGATGCATTACTCACTGTCTATAACAGATGTATTGCTGAAGGGGTATTTCCACGGGTATGGCGTACCGGTTTCATTCGTATAATACCCAAGGGTGGCGATAAATCTCCACATGATCCTAAGTCGTATAGACCTATTACACTCTTACCGTCTCTAGGTAAACTTTTAGAACGTCTTATCGTCCCTCGATTGCTACCGGGTGGACCAAAGTTTCACGAAAAACAGTTCGGATTTACGACGGGTAAGTCAACTATCGACGCGGCAATATCGGTTAGAAGAGCTGTAAGTACATCGGCGCGCAAATATGTACTCGGTATTTTCCTGGACATATCCGGTGCTTTCGACAACGCTTGGTGGCCAATGCTGCTTCTTAAGTTGAAATTACGAGGTTGCTTTAAAAATATATATTCACTTATTTACTCGTATTTCTCGCACGGAACAACAAACTTAAACTTGGACATTATGCTGTGTCGAAACCACTTACGATGGGCTGTCCACAAGGTTCGGTCTTAGGTCCTTATTTGTGGAACTTAGGGTTCGATGATTTTCTTGCAATTCCCTTGCCGTCAGGGTGTTCTTTGACCGGATATGCGGACGACGGCCTCTTGCTTATAGAGTCAAATAGTAGGTCGGGATTAGAAATTATGTCGGACGCTTGTTTAAAACTAATATGTGATTGGGGCCATCGAAATCGCTTAACCTTTGCACCACAAAAAACGTTCCAATTACTTCTGAAAGGAACTTTAAAATCACAGCCGCGAATTAAATTTAATAATATCAATGTTAAAAAAAAGGAATCGGTTTGTTATCTTGGTTTAACTTTAGAAAGGAATTTTTCCTTTCTTGAACATATTAAGAACGTCGGGGAAAAGTCGAAAAGGAACTTTTTTGCTTTGACAAGAGTATCAAAATCAACGTGGGGGCTATCTTTCAATACACTAAAAATCATCTATGGAGCAACTTACTTAGGATGTATCTGTTATGGATCTCCCGTATGGGCTGATAGGGCTACTATCGGTGCTGTGCGAAGAAAACTGCTCCAGAGCCAACGTTTGGCGTTGATATTCTTGTGCAAGGCATATAGAACTGTTAGTACCGAAGCTTTGCCTGTCCTAGCGGGTGTACTTCCAGTCGACCTGGAGGTGCAACGTCGCGCCGCGATGTATTACTCTAATAGAGAGAATATGGATAAAAGTTTTTTCACCGCACGTGAACTTTTAAAAGTTGACAGATTATTTAAACCGGTTTCAGTGGTATATAGCGAACTATTAGATGAATGGCAAAATAGATGGGAGGTATCTTTGAAGGGCCGGCATCTATACCAATTTTTTCCTTGCGTACGAGATCGTTTAACAAAGACATGGCTAGATGTCGATTATTGCGTATCACAATTTCTCACGGGCCATGGTAACTTTAAGTCTAAACTATACTCTTTTAAGCTTGTTGCGTCGCCTGCGTGTCCATGTTCAACACCTAATTGCGAGTATGAGCAGTTCGCGCATCATATACTTTGGGAGTGTAGTCTTTGGCATAATGAGCGTAAAACCATGCTAGATAGTATGCAAATATCATCTGGAGTTGTATACTACATGGACCTTGTAGAGACTAGAAAGAATTTCCGTGCTTTCCGGCGTTTTTGCCATACCTATTACTGGAATCAAGCATAACAGTTCACATAATAGGTCCCATTTAAATGTAATAATAATTTGATCCGTGGTGCTTTACAGCTGGCTTCTCCGGCTGTGAGTCTTTTTGCGAGGTTATTTACCTCTTCAGTTCAATGTTTTGTCACCCGCTTTGCACGGAGGGAAGTGGACAATAATTTATTTCCAACTCCTCCTAATAATTTAACTTTCTGATTAATTTCGTTGCGGGTTAAAGGCAAGTTAGACATTCCCGGAGACTCGCCGAGCTTTAATGCTCGGTGTCATTACATTGCGTGCCACTGTTGATCCTGGCTCACAGGAGTTACAGTGGTGGGTGTGAGGGTGGGACAGTCTCCTGTTTTGGTAAAATTTTGCGAACGTATTTGGTCGGCGCCAGTTACCTCGCGCAAGGATTTCTTCTACAGAGAAGTTTTCGTACCAATTTAAGGACGCTACTGCTGATCGTATACTGCCTGGTGAAGCAGAAATACCTGCATCTCTAAGGGCCGACTTTATCCAATTTCCAATTATTGCTCGCGTTGCACCACGACTAGGTCCTCGTATAGAGATAAACAAGGCATTATTACAATCAGCAGTGCGTCTTTCAGCTCCTAAGGCAATAACTTTTTGAATCCAGTAAATAGGACACACATTAGGATTATTATGCTTTAAAAGCTTCCAACCTGATTGTCTATAAGTACTCGTATCTGTCTTGGAGCCAAATGAGGGGTAAAAAATACAATAGTCATTGCTATTCACATAATATTCAGGAGAAATTTTTAAGAGTGTGAGATCGTGCACACGCCTTCCCGAAGCAAGAAGAAGTATACATGCTAATCTTCGGGAAGCTTCAAATAATGTTACATAATTTGGTGCGTTTACTTGCAACCAGAGCACTAAATCGCTTGGGTCGCAAATGGGACGTTTTTCTACTTTGGGCTTTTGGAGCGAGATGGCTTTCAGAATATGTTTAACTAAAAAATTTGAATTTAGGTTCTGGTTGTTATTAACTTGACCAAATGTTAAAACTACTAATTTATGCAATAAAATAGTAGGGAATGCTAGATTTTCCACGAGACATAAATGGGCTAAAAATTTTGACAAACTTGCACCATTTGGGTGTTTAAAATCAAATGAATTTGCAATACACCAATTGATCCATCGATTCCATGCTGGCTGATAAGTTCTTAATGTAGATTCTCTCCAACTGGACTTAAGTAAGGATTTCTCTGCTTCTGACCATTCCTTGGTAACATTGTCCCAGCCCCAATTTTCCAGACATATAGTTCTATCTCTTGAGCTGATGAGTCATTTCCAATAGTGTTATGGATCGTGTCCCCCCTTCTTTCTGCACGTACGATACGACTGTCCGATTGTCGGACTGTAGTGTCACATGATGGTTCTGCAATAGGGAACTGAAATGCGTCACTGCCGCTAGAATGGCAAATAACTCTTTCCTGTTGCAGTGCCAGGTTCGCTGGTTGGGTTTCCAATTGCCCGATATAGTGAGGTCGTCTAGCTGTGCTCCCCATCCGTAGTCGGACGCATCTGTCGTCAGAAAATGCTGAGTTGATTTCAGGAACAAGTTGTTTTTCACTTGGCCCGATTCCAGTGTTGTAATCCACCACTTCAGGTCGATCAATGTGGACTCTGGTAGCATTACTTGTTTCCGTGATGTTATTTTGGAAATATCTCTTGAAAATCGTTGGACGTAACGACAGTGTAACCGATCCCTTCTTACTACAAAATTGGCGAAGTTCAGAGTGCCTAATAATACCTGAGACTCTCTCAAGGACATTGTTCTCTTGCTGACGATTCGCCTCAAGCTGTACAGTGTTGCTTGTGTTTTTCTCTCTGGAAGTGCCTTGAAGTTCTGTTTCGTGTTCCAGACTAATCCCAGATATTCTATTTTTTGAGTAGGCCGGATCACCGATTTCTCGTAATTGATTGTCCAACCCAGCCACTGGAGCGTATACAGAGCCAATTGTGCCTGTGATTGTGGAAGTTTCTCGGATTGGCATGCTATGAGGAAATCGTCTAGATATACGATGACTCGTATTCCTCGAGACCGAAGATTCTGCGCAACCCAATTTGTCAGGGATGAAAAAAATTTGGGTGCGCAAGATAGTCCGAAGGGCAAGCTCGTCACCTGAAGTACTTGTTGGTTGTATACCACTCTTAGAAATTTTCGATCGCATTCTGAGACATTGACGTGAAAGTACGCTGATGATAGGTCGATTTTTATCATCCAATCCATCTCTTGCGGAAAGTGAGGTATTTGGAAGTGTGATATTAGTTTGAAAGGCTTTGAAATGTATCTGTTCAATCTTTTGAGATTGAATATAGGCCTGCAGCTTCCGTCGCTTTTCTTTGTCAAAAACATTGTTGACAAAAAGCTGGGACCCAGTCGATTTTGGTCTGGAATCTCCAGTACACCCTGATGGAGTAGTGTTTTGATTTGTTGCGACATTGCGGCTGATTGTTTTGTTTCGAACCGTTGAAGCAACCTCTGTGATGGATAGATCAGTAGAGGCTTGGAGGTGAATGGAAGACGCATTCCCGTAATTAAATCGAGAAGGGCCTCCGGAGCCCGAAGCGTCAACCACTGCTTGCGATGCGCTCGCAGACAGCCTCCGTAAAATCTGCTGATGTGCGACAGGGGCCTTACGTCATTGATCGGCGTTTCTTTTGACCGCTGGGCCGTCTTTCTTGAAGGATTGCTTGGGTATTGTGGTAAAGGTTCGCTTGGCATTATTGACGCCGGATGTTCCTTTTTTATAGTGTTGATGTCCACTGTCTAGAAAGGAATGGCCTCGACGCTTAATGTCATATGGATTGTTTGGTACTGTCACTGGTTTAGTGTTGGGTTTCTGTCCTTTTTCTCGATTGTACCAAGGACGAATCCATTTCTCAATACCACCGGTATTATGTATATACGTCTGCAGCCGAGACTCGTCAAAAAGATATTTCGAACTCGGAGGTATTTTACTCAGACCCTCTCGCAAAATCTTATTAGGTAATTGATTCAAAATACGATCCCGACGAGTTTCTATGCACTTTGCTCTTTTTCCGCATACTAATTGCATAATTTCTTCATTATTTTTATGAAATTTGGACGTTGGTTGAAATAGCTCCGAAATTTTATCAAATACGGCGGAAGGCGATAAAACTGTGTCCGAAGATGCTGCCCAGTCAATAATTTGCTGTAGGTTATTATTTAATAATTCTTGTTGTGCAAGTAAAGCGTTGGTCAAGGACGCTACAATCCTCTCAGAACTAGCAGCGTAATCCTTTCCATTGACAAATTGTCTCAATTCGTCGTTAATTTCTACCTCCATAAACCCCGGCGTTGCAATATGGGATTTTAAGGCGTCCGCGTACCGCACGTTTTTCCAGTCCGGATTACCAAAGCGTTGGAGCACCTCGAGTTGCTTTACCCGACTAGGTTTTGCCATAGGTATTTTAGGTTCTTTATTGTCGTTTTTACTCCACTCAAATTTAGCTTAAATGAACCGTCTGGACCAATAGTACCCGCTGCAACGGGCCGATTTAAGATAAAACCAACAGGACGTGTGCTAGGGCCCGGCGTTGGTTCTATTTCAGATTGCACTACTGGTAATGACAAAAATTCGTTGGAGGCGGTACCCTCTACCGGTAATAAAATCGCATCAGGCACTTGTGAGGGTGGCGTGTTGCGCCTTACCGAAGACTCCGAAAAGTATTTATGCCATAAAAGGTTCGTTAAGGTGCTCACTTGGTCAGATAAGGCTTGGATTGACTTACCATGGCGGCTCCGTTTTACCTGAGGGTAGTCCGAGTTCTCCGAGCTTGACTCGCTTGATTCGCTTGATGCTAAAGAACGGCGCTTGCGACGGTTTGAAGGTGTAGTATCGTGGTCTGAACGACCAGCGCGATCCTCGGCAGAAGACGCGGCACGAACATCAACCGGCAAGTCTGCCTGATCGACATTCAAGCGCCCCGGAACACCAGAATCACTTTCGCTCATTATACTGAATAACTTTTAACTATTACAATATCAATGTTGATATTTATTCACTATAATTCACTAACAATTTATTTTACTTTATTATAAACGATGTTACTTCTTCGAAGGAAGAACGACGCTATGATCCAACATCGCGCTGTCCCACCACAGGCGATCTCCTGAGACCACGTGACACCTGCTCAACGTTCATTGGTCGGAACGAAACGGAAGTAACAGAAAAAAGGGAATAAATTGGGTAAAAACGGAAAAGGAAGTAAGACGCTCTCTCACAGATACTGTGCATCGTCACATGCCGAATAATAAAAATATTATGAATTCAAATAGTGTTTGACAATGTTTTGAGTGGTTAATTTCTACCACTGCTTTGGAAGGTGTTGAAGCTGTGAACAAGAAACCAACCACCAAACTCGCTCAGCAACATGAACTGTCTTCTAATTTTCCTTTTTTTAGCATATATGATATATTTTCATGTCAATTTTCTGTGTGACAGTGTTACCGTCCAAACAATCTTGCCAGCACATGCAGGGGCCCTACTATATTCATCCGAAATTTGGACGATCGAAGTTTTTTATACAATACGAATGTATCTGCTCTGTAATAGTTTAAATTTTTATAACGTACATCGTAACCATAAGTCTATGGTTACGACCATAAGTCGATAATGTCGATAAGTATATGTAGGTACATTCGTATCGTATATAAATTTGCGAAGTTACGAACTTCGTTTCGGAGGAATATAGCAGGGCCCCAGAGACATGACTGACAGAATGTCTCTATAACTTCCAAAACATATTTGATTTATATAGTCAAAGTATAAAAATGTATACGAATATGTTTGTTTGAATTTTCAGTACGGATTCAAACTGAACAATGGATTGACGGTGCTCGGACCTATGGCTATATTTCCAAGGTAAGTTTTGAAATGATTAACCCAATATTCAGAGTAATTAACGATGAAATATGTATCAGCCGATATATGTCCCACTGCAGGGAACGGGCCTCCTCTACAATTGAGAGTGGTTAGGCAACATAGACTACTACACTGGCCTAGTGCAGGTTGGCGGACTTTACATACCATAGAAATTCTTACGAATTCACCATGGTCTGTAAAGTTTACAATCCACACATGACTTCGATAAGTCGGAGGTGTGCTCAAGGATTTGAACCTGCGACCACCGGCAACATGTTGGCAGCCGCGTCTGGTCCTTTTACCAACAGTCAACCACACACTGACATACTGCCGCTATGTAACAATCCCAATCCAAAATTTGTTGTTTGAGATTGACAGCTCAATCTTTTTTCTGATACTATATTGCCAATAACTAATGTCAGTACTTAGTGAAAATACTAAATGAAATGAAATGAAATGTATTTATTGGTCACGTAGGCAATTAAGGAGCTCTTATGACAAGTCAATACACATAGAAATTAATCTCTATTTACAATTTATTTATTTATTTATTTATAAACTTTATTGTACACCAGAAAAAAACAAATACAATAACAGAAATTAAAAATAATATTAAAAATAAGTACAATCGGCGGCCTTATTGCACTAGGCAATCTCTTCCAGGCAACCTTTGGATGGAGATAAGACACAGGAGAGAGAAAGGGCAGTCTAGGGTGTATAATGAAAGAAAAAAAAAACAAACTATACTAACAAATTAAAAACACAAAATAAAAGTAATACATTCATATAAATATGTACAACATACATACATATATACATCAGTAGCGTGCCTAGGGTTGTGGACTAGGGCAAGCCCAATATTTTTTTAGTAAGAATATGTATTGGTTCAGGAGCAAAATGGTATTAAGAAAGAAGAACGTGTTCATCATGCGATAGGGGGCGAGCCTATGCGATGTTATTAAATAAAAAAATATATAGAAAACGACCCCAGACTCGAATCCGAGACCTCAACTTTGCGCCATCGAGGCAGTCCTAGAACTACCACACGATCTATATAAGATTAGGATAAAAACCAATTAAATAATAATTATCTTTATCACCGTTATGAAAAAATGTATTACAACAAGTTGTTCGAAAAAATCTAATAGATGGCGCGATTTTCTCGGCCATCTATTTAAGAGCGTATACACCTTGCGCGCAAAGTCAACTATAGGTATTTCTTCGTTAATTTCACGCACACATAAGCGACCAAAGCTGTGTGCGTAGAGCTGCCGCGTCGGCTCGCTATACAATCGGCTCAAACAACTTTGATCCGTGCGCTTCAAATATTCAATTGAAATGTAACTGTAATATAATATCATAAAAATATTTTAATTGCATTATAAGTAGACAAATATTACTGTGCAAGCAAAGAATAATACAAATTTAGATAGTAATCATACTTTTGTTATTATTACATTGTTAAGTTGCATTCAAATCAGTGTTCAATCAGTAGACACTACGGACGTTTTATTAATCATTTCATGTTCGAACACATAAATAGTGTTAGGGGCCTTACAACCCCTTACAATTACGAAATATATTTAATTTTATATTACAATGCATAACATAATTTAGCCTCGGAATTACATCCCATTATATTACCTGAAACATAATTTATACTCACTACAAAATCATTGTAGGTAATAAAAATAATTAAATATTTTACTACCAAAGTACTAAGATGTGGTAATCGCAGTCCGTGCGTGGCTATTTTTACTACGTACGGCAAAAATCGACTGCAGCTAGGCCGGAGCGACGAGCGATATGTCCTCCCTCTAGAAGGTCTTGCGGCGGTCTGATTTGATCCACGTCGGACAGCGTGTTTTATAGTGGTTTTTAAAATATTTGTAGAAAACATGAAAACTAATTTTGTTGAAATATAAAAATGGTAATTTATTGATAAGATGTTCTTCTATTATAATATGCAATTGTTATAAAAAATTATGTACGATAAGTTGGTGAAAAAAAATATGTTCTTGACGAGTTTCTGAATAATTTCGCATTGTTTAAATTTTTATTTTTCAGGAACTAAACACAAAAAGATTATTTTTCTCAGCAAAATCCCTCCATAAGGGTCTTATAAGTCTGATAATATTTTTATTTTCATCTTATATTTAGTGGTTTCGGATATCTTAAGCTTCTAAATTGCCATTTAAAGCCTAAATGACGAAACTTGTGTTCAGTAATCCTTATAGTACTCACAAATTATCCATCAATCTATAATGTTTTCCACCAAAATCCCTAGATGACAACCATTTCTAAAATTAGTAATAATTATTTTTCCTTTAATTTATTTAATGGTGGCTATTAACTCATTTGAAAAGTCCTGTTTTTAAGCCAAAAAGCGCGTGCAGGGTATAAACGCTCTTAATATTGTCAAAATACTTTAGGCCCCATCATTAGTTTAAATAGATGAATAAAACAAATGTGTAAGTTAAATTACTTTTGGGCATGCATACGTAACTTTATATTGTAATTATGTTGTAAATTAATAAACAGCACTACAATAGCACAAGTACGGCGCCGTGTTTAACTTCGCGGCCAGAAATTATTGTTAATACATTCATGTTATGTTTTTGTGTATGCATGTGATTTTTTGATTCATCATGAGCCCTGAAAGGAAGCTAAGGAATATCTGAAAAACACTACGATTACTGTCTACGCGAGCATAATGTTAAGAAATCTCATCACATATTATGTTATGTATATGACGCTTATAGAGGTTTCTATACGCTGTTTACCGGAATTATGAAAATATATTAATGCATGCATTCACATGTTTTTGTCAATGACTATAAAAGTACCTACCAGTTAAATTATTTATATCACTATAGCCGGAACAATTCCAATTTAAGTACATCGTTCGAAAAAAATATACAACACCGACAGTATAACTTATTAGTATTAGAACATCCAGCAATCTATGTAGTTATGTGCACTGATCTATAAAATTGTATTCTATAGTTTTCACTACTTTCGAGAAATACACAACAAATCAGACGTAGGTTTTCGACCAGATACGAGTAGTTGTTTGTCTACGAAATGTAATGAATTTACCTTTTCCTCGCTGATCAACACTTGCACACACTTCAAACCATCACAAGGCACATTTTCACCCATTATTATGCGTAATAAACGTAAAATACTATAATTAAACGAAAACTTAACGTAGATGTTCAGTGGTTACTGGTTAATCGTCCGCTCGAAAGACATAATAATAAGCGTGAAGCTAGCCACAGGTCATAAATGATGGACAATTCCAAATTAAGTATTATAATTATATATTAATAAAAATATTTAGAACATCATAATACGGTCTCAAAAAATATAATTTTATTTTATATATTATCCAATATAACTTGTAGAAAAACATACATATTTTTCGATAAATTTGGATCATAATATGACATGTCAAGTGCACAACTTCACTCCGCGAAGCCGGGCATTTTGCTTGGTACAAATTGCATTAACAAATAGCTATATGTATAGGTACGTAGTGTCATGGTAGTAGCATTTCACCCATAGGTGCGACTGAGAGGGCAATATACGCCAGAAGCCAGGTAAAAGCACACGAGAGAGAAAAAGATAGATAATACTTTGGTGTGTTCCATCTTTTTAAGATATTGCGTCACGCGTGGAACAGCGTTGATTTTGAATGAAATAATTTTATATTAGTTTTTGACCTCGACGCTCGCTTAGGCGAGTTGCCGGGTGCGGCCATGCGGCGCTGCGAACGCGGGTGCTCCGTCGCAGGCGCGGGGCTCCATTATGGCGCGGTAAATTTAAAAATGATAGACGTTTTGCATTAAACGAATGTATTTTATTTAAGGTACTAATTTGCCTTTAGGATTGAGTATATGCGTATTGAGTAAGGCAAGCCGGGCTTTTGGGCTTGTATGGAAGTACCGCCACTGATATACATATACAAAATAGACATAAAATATAATAAATATATACACAATAAATGCTAATGGAAATAGTAAAAGCACATTAATGTGTAAATTCAGAGAGAGAGATAGTGTTCCTTGACTAGTGACTTAAAAGATGACAATGTTCTAGCCCGTCTCACGACATCTGGAAGTGAGTTCCACAATCGAACAGCTAGTACGGAGAATGATTTGTCCATAAATGTCGTGGTGTGTACGGGCATTCTCAGTTTCATGTTCTCTGACGACCTCAGGGATCTTTCATGGGAATCATGAAGAAATATAAAACGGTCTTTGAGATAAGAGGGGGTGAGAGGGTTAAATAATATATTGTATAAAAGTGAAATACAATATATTTCCTATACTTATTATTACTTATTTTAATTTCTTGCTTTTATCAATTTATTTATTAATTTTATTTATTTTTAAATTAATTTTATTTTTATTTATAATTAGTTTTATTTATTTATTTCGTTTTTATTCATATTTTATTTAAAGTATTAGTTTTTACTTTATAGTAATTTATTTGTCAAAGAAACATTATTTACGTTAGTCAAATTAAATTATATTATTTGTGGACCATAAATATTACAACGGTGCGTAGCGGTTTATAGTTACCACCGGATCCAACGCGGCCCTTCCTGAGAAGACCCGGCGAAACAAACTCAGTGGGCTTACACTACCACTGGAACTACGCGACGCGACCCAGTCCTGAGTATATCCAGCGACTAAGACTCAGTGGGCTTGTTTTGGGTCCAACTTAAGACAACGACCATAAGTATTTCCGATACGTCCCGTATGTTTAGGCTTACTGCCGGATCCAACGCGGCCCTGACTGAGAAGACCCGGCGAACAAACTCAGCGGGCTTTACTTTACCACTGGATACTACGCGGGCGCGACCCATTTCTGAGTAGATCCAGCGAGTCAAACTCAGTGGGCTTGGTTTTGGTCAATTTACTAAAATAAGTATTTGTGACTTGTCTTACAAGGATTTGCCATATTAATTATTATTTTTATTATATGATTTTTTCGATTTTTTCGATCGGTCGTCATATAATTTAATTGATTTATTTGATTGTATATAGCTTAATTTTTGAGTTCACAATTTTAGATATTTTTAATTATTTAAATTAGGTGGTGTAATAAGCGAATAGTTCAGGGCCCCAGGAGGTCGCAATGTGCAAGAGAACACCTAATCCCAGGCTTTTTTATCCTCAATATATTCCTTAATATTATAATAACCCCTAGTCATAAGTTTGTTTTTAATATGGGCCCTAAATAGTTTGTCCGGTAGCTGCGTTATCCTATTGGGAAGTTTATTATAAAATTTAATACAACTACCCAAGAAAGATTTTTTGACTTTTCTAGTCTAAACGAGGGTATTGCTAGTTTATTTTTATTCCGCGTATTAATGGTGTGGGTGTCACTGACCTTATAAAACTTATTTATATTTTTACGAACGTGCATTATATTCTGAAAGATGTATTCAGATGACACGGTTAGTATATTGCTTTCTTTAAAAACAAATCGCAAAGAATCGCGGCTTCCTAGATTATAAATAGCACGGACTGCTCTTTTTTGTAAGATGAATATGGATTCGATATCGGACCGCGAACGCTGCGCTGCTAAGTTTAGCTGATAATCTCTCAATTTGTGGACCCCATTGTAATTTTTTTATCTACAATGATCCCTAAAACAATTGTGGAATCAGCTAAATTTAGAATTTCTGAATTTAATTCGATACGCGTGTTTACGCTTGCCACGTTCGGTAAAGCAAAACGGACGCATTTAGTCTTACTAGCATTTAATAGTAGATTATTAGCAGAAAACCAATCCGAAATTAAATTAAGAATATTGTTAGGTGTATCTAGATTATCGTCTTTTCCGATTAACTTTAAATATTATAGAGGTGTCGTCAGCGAATAAAACTATGTCTGACCATTTCTGAACCATGCAAGGAAGATCATTTATGTAGACTAAGAATAAAAAGGGGCCCAGAATGGAGCCCTGCGGAACCCCAATTTTAACTTTTGATCCTACCGAAGTGAGCCCGTCCAAAGAAACCTTTTGTTCACGACCCGACAAGTAAGACATTACGAGATCAAGTGACGTATCACTGATTCCGTAGTACCTTAGCTTCATAATAAGTGTTTGGTGGTCAACACAGTCGAAAGCCTTGGAGAGATCACAAAAACTCCTAGAGCATCTTGAGATGCCTCCCAGGCTTCTAAAACCGACGTGATTTGTGATGTCCCGGCATCTTGAGTTGAGCGACCCTTTGTGAAACCAAATTGATTCCTATGTATTAACTTATTTTCATCAAAATGTGCTAGCATTTGATTAAGCAAAAGCTTTTCGAAGATTTTGCTAAGAGCCGGCAGTACAGAAATGGGTCTATAATTCGACGGATTGTTCGAACATCCTGACTTAAAAATGGGTACGACTTTACTAATTTTCATTAAGTCGGGAAAGATACCGTCACTTAGGCAGGAATTAAAAATAGTAGCTAATAACGGTGCAATGTTAACAATAATAGCTTCTATAGCTTTAACAGACAGTCCCCATATATCTAGTAGTTTTTATTTTAATTTGCTTGAAAGCCTTTATTATTTGACAACTGGTTACCTTTTGAAAGTTAAACTTAGGCATATTTCCAGGAACATTTTGCTTTAAAAAAGATTCCGCTAAATCTACTGATGAATCTAAATGTTTAGTTAAGTCTAATGGTATGTTTGTGAAAAAATTATCAAGATAATTGACAATAGTAGATTTATCTGAAATAAGGTCGTCATTTATGCGGAGAGCAATTTGTTGTCATTTTTTTATTTTTCCCAGTTTCAGTATTAATAATTTGCCAGGTAGTTTTTATTTTATTATCTGACAATCTAAGCTTTTCACTTATATAATTAGATTTAGCCTGCACACATACTTTTTTAAATAATTTTGAATATAATCCGACATATTTTTTAAAGTTGACATCAGGTGTGTAGGACCTTTTGTCATATAACTCATACAAAATTTCCCTACTACGTCTAATGCCTTTAGTGGCCCAAGCACAAAATTTTATTTTAGAGTTAATTTTAATAGTTTTAATTTTACATGCTTGGTCAAACTCTTTACGTATAATTTTAAATAATGATGAGTACATGTCGTTTGGACTGCCATCAAGTGTAAAAGTATCTATTTTTGATTGTACATTACTGTTAAATTGACCTAGGATTTTCTTAGATAACAGCCTAAAAGTTATTAATCTACTGGTTTTGTCTACAGCATGTTCTAATTTCACTAATTGGCATTTATGGTCAGATCTAACCCCTATCTTTATACCTTTTTCAAGTACTTCGAAGTTTGTTATGAGTCAATACAACTCGAAGTTTCAGACGTAATTCTAGTAGGCTCCGAGAACAAACATGTAAAATTAAATGAGCCGAATAAAGACACAAACTACACTTATCAACCGAATCAACTAGTAAATTAATATTAAAGTCCCCACAGACTAGAACTTTTTTATTACTTTTAATTTTATTTAAAATATCCTCCATTGTTGATAAAAATAGCGAAATATTTGATGAAGGAGGTCTATAGACACACAATATGACATAGGAATTTGTTTCCGCACATGCTACTAAGGCAACATGGTAAATGACAAATCGAAATGTAGAAAACAATCCAGATTGACTTCAATCTATTTTTGTCGATTCATTATTGGCATTGGCCGTAAATGACTATACAACATTAATACCACTGACAACTTAAGTCGCGTAGTTGATAACGCACCGATTGTGGAAGACCGCGGGTTCGATCCCCGCAACTGAACAGCTGCCCGGTTTCGATGCGGAACGCAAGACACGGACAAGGCTGAACAGATTCCGATCCAACCACGGGGAAACTAACCACTACCTGCTATAAATGGGGTCTAAGGGAATCACCACAATGCGACTGCGGAGCACCCGACCAGACCCTGTCCCATGTCGTAAACGAATGCCTACTTCACTGTCTCCCGGGTGGAATATCGGATCTTCACATATATTTTTTTGCAGTGAATGGCGAGACGAGCATGCCGTTCGCGTGATGGTAAGCGATACGACCGCTCATGAACAATAGCAGAACCAAACAACACGTTGAATTACAAAGCAATGCTTAGCATTTCACTGCGCTTGCCATCCTGAGACATAAGATGTTAAGTCTCAATATGTCCAGTAGTTACTCTGGCTACAATATCCTTCAATCCGAAACACAACAGTGCATTTAAATGGCAGTTTGACGGGAGAAATAGACATTGCGGTGGTACCCACCCAGGCAGCCTCTCACATATGAGAGACCAGTACACTCCTGATGCAGCAAGCTGACTAAAAAACCTAGACATAGAAGTTTGATCCACACAGCATCAATGCCATACCCAATGATGATGATCTCCGCAACGAGACCAATTTTTATGCGACCCTCAAGTATTTGTTTCAGATCTGGGTGTTTGAGACAGAAAAGTATCTCGTAGTTCTATACCCATGACACAAGACTTAATTGATCTTACTGTGAGATCAGGACTATGTATGTGACTGTTGCTTGTAAATGGCAGTTTACAGCTTCTATCACCATACAGGCCCTTAAAATCTATAAATATTTTTAAGTTTTGATTTTGTTGAGACCAATAGTACAGGCAACGAAGCATTTTTTCCTGCATAATTTGCCAGGAGTTTTTTGTTTTCATGAAGAGGTGGCATATGACCCCACTAAGTTAAAAACCCAAAATACTTACAAAAATGGCGTCCGCTAGAGCCGCCATTTTGGAAAACGCGTTTGAAGCCATATCTCCGGAACCGTCCACTTTAGGCCCATCATGCTGAGGACCTTTCTTGTAGATAATTAAATTTCCCATCTTTTTGTTCAATATTTTTTTTTGTACCATTAACCGTTCGCGATTTAGAATGTTATTAATATTCGTTTCATGCCTTTTTGCAGATATCTTTGTTAATAATTGTTTAAACAAAAAATTGTTAATAGCCGCGTACTGACTAGCCGCGCAGCCTCGCGCGGCAGCCTCAGACGTTTGCTGCGGGACGATTGCCTCGCGAGGCAGCCTCGATGTGTACATTTTTTGGATCGAGGCAGCTTCGCGCGGCATGGCCGAGCCAGTTTCGCTCAAGAGAAGTTTTGAGGCAGTACGTTCGGAAAGCTACCGCCACCACTGCCATTCTAATAATTTTACGGCTTGTAAAGTAAAGAAAACGGAAACCGAAACGTTTTTGGATGAAACTATTATACCAAAACAGATTTGAGTTTTTTTTGAGTTTTATTAGTATAATCGGGACATTGCGCATCCCAAAGTCTTCTATATTCACCGTATAGTTGTATTAATTTAAGACACTGTTCTTTATCCATGGCGCTAACCTGCGACGAACAAGCGAGGCGAAACACAACCGTCTTGATTGACCGCGGCAAACGTACCGAGGCGCCTTTGAGCACGCCAAAAAACCGACAACGCTCGGCTCGGGCCGCGGCACGCTCGGGCGAGGCGGCGTGTGCGTTTGCCTCGGGCGAGGCACGTCCCGACTAGCCGAGCATTTGCTTCGCGCGGCAGGCCTCGCGAGGCTGCTCGGTCAGTCAGTACGCGGCTAATGACTAAACTTTTAAATCAATAAATAATTAACAACTTTTTCTCCCATACTTTTTTTTCTCTAAAATCAATATTTAGAAGTTATCGCGCGTTGAATGGTGTACTACCGAATCAAGGTCAATGGAAACGAAGGATGCATAGCGTAATTATGAAATGCAATGATTTCTCCATGATTATCACGTAATTAATTAAATACTGATGGCATAAGGGAACAAAGCAATGAGGAAATAGTAAATTTTGTTAAAAATTCATGTAAAATTTATTGTAAAAAAGGTATAAAATGAAAATTAATAACATAGTAAATCGCGAACGGTTAATGGTACAAAAAAAAATATTGAACAAAAAAGATGGGAAATTTAATTATCTACAAGAAAGGTCCTTAGCATGATGGGCCTAAAGTGGACGGTTCCGGAGATATGGCTTCAAACGCGTTTTCCAAAATGGCGGCTCTAGCGGACGCCATTTTTGTAAGTATTATGGGTTTTAACTTAGTGGGGTCATATCACATATGCCACCTCTTCATGAAAAAAAAAACTCCTGGCAAATTATGCATTGCGGACAAGAGTAACCCGTTGCTTCGTTGCCTGTACTACAAGGGGTATTTAAAAAAAGAAAGATAGTTAGTTGCTTATAAGACACTAAAATTTATAAATATACTTCGTATATTTTTTATATTTATAGTATAACTAGCGGCCCGGCCCAGCCCAGGTATAAATAGATTTCAGTACAATAATATGTACGTATTATACATACCTCTTGAATCACTCTATCTATTAAAAAAAACCGGGTCAAAATCCGTTGCGTAGTTTTAAAGATTTAAGCATACAAAGGGACATAGGGACAGAGAAAGCGACTTTGTTTTAAACTATGTAGTGACTAACTATGACAATGTTTAATTTGTGTTTGGTCAGGACAGTGCTTTCATGGCAAGTGAGAGATTCAGACGAGATCACCGAAGATTCCTTGAGGTTCTTCAAGATGCTTGAACCTAAAATAGACTTACTGGTGAGTTTGTATTGTTTATATTTATGGGGCCTCATTAATAAACTCGGATGAGCGAAGGATTGACTTTAGGCACTGGGCTAGAGAAATCAATCTATTATCATGAATAGCTAGATAGTAATGACTATAATAATAAAAATCTATATTCTTCAGCCTAACATGATAATCCTGTTATGGCAATCCACTGATTTTAAAAGTAAAAAGAACGGTCAAAATAAATTAATAAATTTTAAAGTTTTGCGCTAAAATTTAATCCCTCGCTCATCCGAGTTTATTAATAAGGCCCCTTGTGTTTGCCTGTAACGTGGCGCAGTTGGTTAGACGCCACCTGTGAAACGAGAGGCCGCGGGTTCGATCCCCGCACCGAGAGAAATGTTCCGTGCGGCCCACAAATATTTCTTTCGGATTTGTTTGTGAGACCGAAGTCGCCCGTAATTCCTGATACTCGTGTACGTGTATACTCGTGTATCAGGAACTACGGGCGACGACACAAGACGCGATCTTAGTGTGGGATCAGGACTATGTATGTGACTGTTGGCTGTATTTATTTTTTTTTTTTTTTTTTTATTTATGCTATATACCGGGTATCTCAAGACTGCTACCGAAAACGAAGCCGGGTGGTAGTTTTAGTGGCTACAAACACAATGCAATTAAAAATTTCGCTTAGAAACGCGACAATTGTTTTTTATGATTTTTTAAATATCGTCATTTTTGGGTGGTAAATCCATAGTTTTTGCTAAAATAATAATTTAAACTCTTTTATACCTTAGAGCATTTATAAATAAAAGGGTATATACTATTATTTAGGAAAAAATGTATTTAACACCCAAATATGGCCATAGGAAAAAAATAACAAAAAAAAATTGTTGCTTTTTTTTGCAACTTTTTCTGTTGCATTGTGTCTGAAGTCGCTTAAACTACCACCCAGCTTCGTTTTCGGTAGCAGTCTTGATATACCCTGTATACATAGTTGTATACAGGCGGACTTAATGCCCGAGGCATTCTCTACCAGTCGACCTTTGGATGGTGCAGAGAGTGAAAAAGTAGGCGCATAAATTCAAGTATTTAGCATTATGAAAATGAACGATAGAATAATATATATATAATAAATAAATATATAGATATAAATATACATGCAAAATACATAGATATACAAATACATATATACATATATAATACATATATAAAGTCTAAACAGGAAAAGTATGTTTAAAGTGACTCTGCCAATTTATTGAGTAAGTGTTGGCGAACCTTCATCTTGAATGCCAAACGGGTACCGGACGCCCTAATATCGAGGGGGAGTGCGTTCCAAAGAAGAATAGATTTTATAGAGAAGGAAGAGTGGATAAAGTCTGTGCTATGAATAGGACAATGGAGTAGGAGATTGTTGTTTGAACGAAGATTCTTATTATGGTTACTGCCTAAGTATTGAAATTGAGACGTTAAATAAGAGGGAATTAATTAATTAATTTATTTTCTTCACAGTAAACTGTATTATCCCCAGGTAATAGGTCTGGAATCTAAAGATCGTGCGTCAGTAGACAAGGTATTCCGCGCGGCTCGAGCCAGCAAGATCAACGTAGAGATCCTACCCACTGAGCACGCGTGCTCTACGTTCAACTTCCTTAACGCTGAGGCCAGGTTAGATTAACATAAGCAGTGATAAGCCAACAAGGGCGGATCCAAGGGGAGGTCATGGGGGTCATGACCCCCCGCTGGGTGGGCTCCAGATTTATGAATTATCTTGGTGATAAAATTTATAAGCGAAATTAATTCTTTGTATGTCGAAAAAAAAAAGTGTGTGCGTGTTCACAAATCACTGCTGAAACAAACTTTAAAAGGTCATTATTACGAATTGGAGTATTGAAATCGGATCCAGTGTTCTGACATGAACTATATGACCCACCCCCCTGGCGTAAAAGCTTGATCCGCCCTTGTAAGCCAGACTATAGTTCCCCTACTGGTGGTACGTCTGTCATATGTGAGAGGAAAAGTATTTGAAACTTTGATATTGTATCTGTATCAGCCCATATACGTCCCACTGCAGGGCACGGGCCTCCTCCACAATCGAGAGTACGATTGAGAGTGGTTAGGCCATATAGTCCAGCACGCTGGCCTAGTGCGGGTTGGCAGACTTACATACCATAGAAATTCTTATAAATCGCTATGGTATGCAGGTTTCCTCACCTGTTTTCCTTCACCGTTTTAGTTTTTGATATTGTATAGAAATATTATATTTCAAGACATAGATTAGATGAATATCTTATATTACAATATCAACTTTTAACTTCCATCCATCATCCATCCATCAGCCACAAGTAGTCCACTGCTGAACATAGGCCTCCCCCAATGATTTCCACAGAGACCTGTTGGAGGCAGCCTGCATCCAGCGACGTCCCGCGACCTTTACCAGGTCGTCGGACCATCTTGTGGGTGGACGTCCTACGCTGCGCTTTCCGATACGCGGCCACCATTCGAGCAACTTTTAACTTACTGCTAAAAAATAGTGACCACATAATATTGTAAAAAATATATTATAACATTATTTTTAACCTTTTAAATTTTTGCATATGTGACAATGTTGCACCTGGGGGTGCGATATTGAGACTTAATAACTTATGTCTCAGGCTGGCGAGTGCAGTGGAATGCCAAGTATTGATTTGTAATACATTGTTGTTTAGTTTTGTTACTGTTCATGAGCGGTCGTATCACTTGCTATCAGGCGAACGGCATGCTCATCATTCGTCAAGCCATTCATTGAACTAACTTACTGGTGGTAGGTCTCTCATATGTGAGAGGCCATCTGGGTAGGTACCACCGCAATGTCTATTTCTCCCGTGAAACAACACTGCGTAAGTGCACTGTTGTGTTTCGGATTGAAGGACATTGTAGCCAGAGTAACTACTGGACATATTGAGACTTAACATCTTATGTCTCAGGATGGCGAGCGCAGTGGAATGTTGCTACTGTTTATGAGCGGTCGTA
Source organism: Hyles vespertilio (assembly GCA_009982885.2). NCBI lineage: Eukaryota > Metazoa > Arthropoda > Insecta > Lepidoptera > Sphingidae > Hyles > Hyles vespertilio. Next base: position 323,482 of record CM042832.1, read on the forward strand.
TCGCTTACCATCAGGCGAACGGCTTGCTCGTCTCGTCATTCATTGCAATAAAAAAATAAATAAAAAAAAGCCCTTGGAATATTTAAGGCCTTATTCATAGACAAATCTAAGATCTCGGGTTCGATTCCTGGATCGGGCAATATGACATTGGAATATCAGCCCGGAGTCAGGAATTGGTACCCTTTATCGCAACCCCGATGCAACAATGTCACATATGCAAAAATCGCAAGGTTGGAAGGTATAAAGAAATAATCTTATATTTTTAGAATATTACGTGGTCATAATTTTTTTAACTGTAAATTAAAATTTTATATTGTGATAGAAGCTGTTCAACTTGTCTATGTCTTGAAATATAATATTATTATACGATGTCAAAGTTTTAAAATGTTTTTACTGAAAAGTTGCATTTTTGTAAAAGTGACATTGTGGCAACGGGGGTGCGATATGCCGATAGGCTCGCCACCTATCACATTGTGGGACAGAACTAAAGACGAAATGCAGGTGACCTGATAGGGATAGGCTGTTCTAGTTGCCTCTCACATATGAGAGACCTACCACCAATGCCATTCCAAGGAGTCATTACTATGTATATGACTATTGTATTATATTTCTAGGTCAGTGGCAGCGGCGTTAATCCCTCCAATAAAGGTAGAAATGAACGAAGATGACATGATGCAAGCCAAGATGCACTATGGTGATATGTTCAACACTGGATTCAAGTAATACTTTACCCAGTCATGGGCAGTGTATGGTGACAGTCACTTACTCACTCTGAATCACGGCTGTAACAAATTTAAAATAAAATTATTACGAATTCGAGTATTGATATCGTATTCAGTGTTCTAATAAGAACTATATGACCCCCTGGTTTGAATGTTGGATCCGTCCTTAGTGTATAGGCGGGAAAGTATCTAACTTAATTAACATATCCCACCCTCATGCCAGTACTTGAGCAAGTTACTAGCACAGAGACTGGCGTAAGTGACTGTCATCGTGTGCAATTAATCATTAGAAGCTAATGTTGTAAATAATAGAGAATTATTTATTGTTCATGTTGTTTTATTTAATCTTAAATAGGTTTGCTAATTCATATCCTTGTTCATTATGTGGTCCTGTGCCTTAATTATATGGAAAAATAGATGAACTGGAAATAAAATTAACTTTTATAAATTTTACGGCCTTCGTGGCGCAGTTGGTAAGACGCTGGCTATGACAGAGGTCGCGGGTTCGATCCCCGCAATGAGATAAATAATTGTGATACTCATATATTTGTGTCGCGTATTGGTGTTTGTGAAACCGAAATGTCTCTTGTAGTTTCAGACACGCGATACTAGGCTGAATCTTATTTATTTAAATCTTTATTCTACACTAACTAACAAACCACTGCAAAGAAATAATAATAAAAAAAGAATTAATGTGTGTCACTGTTAGATATATTTATTAATCATCAAATATACACTAGAATCTAGATACAACATGAGCGCTTAGAAAATGGCACCAAAAAAGTGCTTAAGCACTCTTTCGCCTTCAGTCACGCACCGACGACCGTTGCTTCTTAAACGTCGCAGAACTTTAGACAATATTATGTGAAAAGCTACTTTAAGCTCCAGGAATAAGGTGGAATTTGTGTTAATATATTTGGAATATGTGATCCTTTTGTTTACTTTTTTTGTTTCAATGCATCGGTGCCACTTTTTAACAGAACATTTACAGGGAACTGTGTATCTAGTGTATATTTGATCGAAGATCTACACTATACAGAAGAAATTCTAAGTCAGGAATAATAAAGAAAAACATATTGGAAATATTTGGGAATGTCATTTATTTACAATAAATAATTATTTCTTACAATTTTCCTTAAAATAACATTTAGTAAAGCGATAGATTTGCTCAATTTTATTTCGAAAAATCCTAATAATTGGACAAGTGACAAGTACATAAGCAATATAATACACATTTTTATCGGGAATAATTATTTGCGATTTCGCTCTTAAACGCGTGTTTTCACCCAACCATTAACTCCATTGACAAATTATCATTATGCACTGGACATAAAGGTGACTTTCCTATAACAAAATTTCGCTTTTCGCGCGGTTTCTACGATATTCGCGCGTCTGCGAGCGAAAAGCAATCACTATATCTTGATAGAAAAATGTGCATTACGTTGTGGTGATAAGGGTGAACTTGCTATGTAAATATTTGTTTGTTTTTTGCCTCGACAGCTATTAATACATGTCTTGGGCTCAGTTGCACAAACTAACTTTGCCAATACCTTTGACCTTGAAACTGTTAATCCCATACATTCGCAAGGTCAAATAGATCTTAAATGTATGTCGAAAACATTTTCAAAGGCAAAGGTATTGGCAAAGTTAGTTTGTACAACTCAGCCTTATTAAACTATAAATCAAAACTACAGGGTGTATTCAGACTGCTTCCGAAAACGAAGCCGGGTGATAGTTTTATTGACTTGTCTGTAACATGATGCAACTAACAATTTCGCAAAATAATGTGATATTTCTTGTTAATTTTTAAATACCGTGTTTAGATGGTAAGTGTATATATTTTGCTAAAATATTAATTTAAGCCCTTACATACCATAGCTTCTTTAAACAATATTAATTTAAGAAAAAATATGTATTTACCACCCGAATATGGAGATAGGAAAAAAATGATAAAAAATCGACAAAAACTACCACCTCGCTTCTGTTTTGGCCGCAGTCTGGTTACACCTGTATAATAATACAAAAACTACCTAATCTCTTCCATTGCATCAACACTCATTGGTATTATGGAGGTTCGAAAAGAAATTCGCAAGTGTAACGAATATTTAATTTTAGTTTGAATTAAAATCAAAAGAGTTCAAAAGATGATATGAAAAGTAAAAAAAGGGGAAGAAGAGGAGGGATGGAGAAAAGCTTTGAGCCCATCATACTGCCGAATCGATAGTCGAAAATATTATCTATTTAAATAACATATTTTTCTATACAAAACTATGTTTACTACTTACAATTAACATTGATAAAGTATTCTTAAGCAGTGTAAGGCGTGAGACTTAAAAGGTGGACAGTTTTTTTTTAAATGGAATCAGTGAGTTACTGCGTACATGTCATTGTGAAATGGTTTGGAGGCCTTCGATCGAATATACACTAGATTATAAGTGACGGCCTAAAAAACTACAAGAAAAATAAGAGCACAAATAAGCGAGTGCTCATTTGATTTTAGTATGGTCCAAAAAAATAATTTAAATTTAAAGGAATAAGGTTTATTGTTACCTGAAGTTGATTATGATTTTTGACATTTTGCTACATCTCGTAGTTCGACATTTAAATGTATAAGTATAAGCAACCTTGGCCACTTTTGGCGTGTGATTTTGTTCCGGACCCTGTATCTAGTGTATATTTGATCGAAGGCGGAGGCCTATGTCCAGCAGTGAACTTCCTGAGTATTGGGCAAACGCTAAGTTATAATTTAAGTGTTAAGGAATCGCTTCCGAAAATTACGACAGGACTATAGTCAGTACTAATGATACCTAAAAAATATTTTGGTGAGAAAAAATCTATTAGCGTTATTAATAAGAACATCAAGCTTTGCTATCAGGAGTAGACCGAGTTGATACAAGGATACCCACGTTTCACCTTGTGTGTGTCCCAATATGTGAAAAGGGACTATCGGGAACAAATTATTAAGTCCAGGCACAGAATACTAACAGAAGTCAAGCTTGTGTATGTACTTCACTTTTGTTGCCACACTCACACAACGCTCGGCGTTCGCGCAAAGGTTAAAACTCGCTCTCGCAGTGGTCTCGACTGGTTTCGAATATCGTGTCGGTGAACGGTGTCTATGTGTGCGTAGATATAACGCGCTTTGTATGAAGCTTGACTGCTGTTAGTTAAGTATTCCGTGCTCCAGGCTAATAATGAACAGGAAAAATTCAATATCGCTTTACCCAACCGAGGATTGGAAGCCAAGATCTTAATATTATAAGTATACTGTAGTACAACTGCACCGAAGAGAGTGTTATTCACACCACATTATTTATAATTTTTTCTGGTTATTTGTTATCAAACTATTGTATGTTTAATGAAAATATAGTTTTAATTACTATATTAACATTAAGCATGGAAAACCGGTATTTTTTCTGACCCTTCATAGGTATCAATGGTACTCCATCACTTATCCTTTTTTACACAGGGTGTTATTACATTTTTCTAAACACCCTGTATAAGTGTTCGCTATGCCCTGTATGTGATAAACACTTATGACTAGTGTCTCAACTAGACTAAGCCCGTCCCATGGGTACGATGAAGGACAGTGCATCACCCACTTCGCCCCAGGCCACCCTTTGCAGCTGGAATATTACCACCCACACCGTGAGGACTATCACCCACGTCACAGCGCCTACCACGCTCATTACCACATCTGGAAACAAGAAACATTTATATAATTCTTTACGTATACTTATTGTATTGTTTGTATGTGGAAACTTATAATTAGCCTTTAGTTACCTATTATTCTAACTTTATGTACATATTTACTGATATGACATGTTTGATGGTAAGTGTAATGCAGACTGCAGTTCAAATAAAATATATTTTTTACTGGTGGTAGCGAAATGTCAGACGCCCGCCTACAAGGTGGACGGACGATCTGACTAAGGTTGCAGGAAGTGGCTGGATGCAGGCCGCTTCCAACAGGTCATTATGGAGATCCCTGGGGGAGGCCTATGTTCAGCAGTGGACTTCCTGTGGCTGATATGATGATGATGATGATGATGACTGGTGGTAAGTCTCTCTAATGTGGGAGGCTGCCTAGGTAGGTACTCACAATGTCTATCTCTCCCACCCAAACGCACTGCTGTGTTTCAGTTTGTAGGACATCCTAGCCAGAGTAATTACTGGACACATATACATCTTTTAAAGAAACTCTGGCTTATGAAATCTGCTTAACTTTACACTATGGAAGGTTCAATGAAAATTCCAACTGTAGCATAGCATTAAAACGTTGAAGGAAAACATTGTGAGGAAACCTGCATACTATAGCGATTTATAAGAATTTCTATGGTATGTAAGTCTGCCAACCCACAAAAGGCCAGCATGGTGGACTATATGGCCTAACCACTCTCAATTATACTGTCGATTGTAGAGGAGACCCGTGCCCTGCAGTGGGACGTATATGGGCTGATACAGATGCATAGCATCCGAAACGAAGTTCGAAACTTCGGATGATCGAAGTTTATATACGATACGAATGTACCTACATATACTTATGGTGGTAGGTCTCTCATATGTGCGAGGCCATCTGGGTAGGTACCACCCGCAATGTCTATTTCTCCCGTGAAACAACACTGCTTAAATGCACTGTTGTGTTTCGGATTGAAGGACATTGTAGCCAGAGCAACTACTGGACATATTGAGACTTAACATCTTATGTCTCAGGATGGCGAGCGCAGTGGAATGTTGCTACTGTTTATGAGCGGTCGTATCGCTTACCATCACGCGAACGGCATGCTCGTCTCGCCATTCACTGCAATAAAAAAAAATATGTATACTATGGTCGTTATTGGCTTATGGTCGTAACCATAGACTTATGGTTACGATGTACGTTATACAAATACAAACTTTTACAGAGTAGATACATTCCTATCGTATATAAACTTCGATCGTCCGAAGTTTTGGACTTCATTTTTGATGAATATAGTAGTGCCCCAGCAGTAGATGTATAAGGGTTGAAATATTGTGATATTATACTTACATTTCTTGATCTGCTTCTGTTCATCATACGGTGGCTTGAAGAAAGCTTCTCTGAAGAACCATACAGCATTCACAGCCCATACAAAGGGCAGAAACATACATCCCACTGAAAAATAATTTATTCATATTTGTAAATATCATATGTGACCGTTATTATCATCGATATCAATGTTACACTAGATAAGACGTTCTTTGTAACAAACGTGTCCCACCCAAGTGCGGTGCATGCACCGCACACGAATCAGTCTGCCGCGTGACGGCCCGCGCAATAGTACGCCTCTTTGTTTATATTTATAAGTAATTATTTTGACTTTTCCCCGTCAAACCGACAGCGAAATTTTCTTAAGTTACAATATAATTAAAGAATACAACGTAAGTTATATAATATTGCAGAATAATGCCGATAATACAGATCTTTTATTTATTAATGGATTAAATATATTTTAGAGCTCGTTAAAATACAAGGTGAGCTCCTTAATCGTGTATCTCATTTCCGCGCATAAAAATTGCCCGTCGAGTGAGAGAGACGAACTATATAAGATATAGATTATTCAAGGGACATTCATATCAGTGGACCAAATAGGCATAAACTATTCGAATACATTACAAATACAAATATGTAGGAAGGATTGTAGTTGCAAATTGATTTCAGTATTTTATTTTAATCATATGTTGTTAATTATTAACTCAAAATATGTGTGTTGTATGTATATTTTGAAACAGTGGATAGTATTTAGACCCCATTTCTTAATATGAATTACTTAATGGACTATTCGAACCCATTGTTATTGAAGACTAATACCATTTAAAATTGTTTTATATTCTTCCGCGTCGGTTACGAAAAAGGAGATCTCTATAATATTTGTCCACAATTATTGGAATGGATATAAGTGGCTGCCATTAGAACATACCTATATTTGAAATAAAACTATTATTTACGGATTTTATCGCGAATTTAGTTTAATTTTTTACATTTTAACTTCCCGACTATACCTATATTTGTTCAATTTATTTTCGACACGAAGATTTCAGATATTCCAAATGCGGTAGTCATTTTTGTATCGGCTTGTTAAAAATTCATAAATGTTATTATAATAAATGTCAGACTGATTGTACACTGATTGACTGCTTGACAGACTTGTACACTTGTAAGAGTATTTAATTCATTTACATCATTTCCATTAATTATTCACGTAAATAAAAAAAAACATTGCAAATATATTATTGCTATGACGGTATTTATACTTAGGCAGTATCTTAGGCAAAGCTATTATTGACATGAACTGTCTTGTCTGTCTAATAATCTTTGATCATAATTTGTAATATTCAAGTAAACGTACTAGATGTCGCTACTGAGCTTTTGACAAATACGGGACAAATAGTTTCTATGACGCGCCTCGTCTATCGGTAGAATATAAGTCAATGGTTATTATATTTTTAAATGTAAAATTTAGAACATAATATTTTTTAAAGATATTCTTTTCCATTATTGTTCAATTATTATAGGCAGGCTGTGTACTGTCAACTTAAATTTTACTTGAAATAAATAATAAATCTTACATGAATATAACTTGGCAAAAAAGATGTACCTACAATTGACATAAAATAATTATGTCATTCTATACATTTTCAGATGGTTTTTGTTTATTTTGTGATTAAAAATAAACAGAGAGACTATTGTGGTTAAAGAACTTTATTTCTCATAAGAATTTACATTCACTTACATGAGAAAATTATATTAGGTTATTGTACATTACTATTATATTTGATTGGGCTTATTCGTACATACTATTTAGAGGTAGGTACTTTGATGTTTTTTTTCAATTAATTTTTTTATTTTAAATGTAGGTAGTTGGTGTTGATTCATCGGCCAGTGATCATACTCGACAGCTAAAGTAGTGTTTTATAAAAATATATAAACATAAATGATAAGTAGATATAATAGGTGTTAGTTAACTTAAAAAGTTTGTGCTTTTGTAATTAATGAATTTTTTAAATACAACAATATTTTTTTTTTTTTACTATTACTATTATTTTAATACATTTTTGTTCGTGTAATTCTTTATATTTTTTTATTTATTTATTTATTTTTATTCTATATTACGGTTGATTTTAATTGTTTTTATTATGTGATCCCTCAGAAGTTTTTTAAACATGGTAATTGATTTTGACTCCCTTATATCTTTCGGCAGTTTATTGTAAAGTTGAGCACCTTCATACATTAGACATTTTTTCCCATAATTTGTCCGTGGTATTATTAATAATATATTGTTGCTTCTTCTGAGTTTCATTTTATGTTGTATTTTTTTCTTAGAAAATGTTATTTTTGTGTGTATGTCTTTGTTTAATATTTTTCGTACTAAAATACAACTCTGATACATATATGTTTGTGAGATATTCATGACCTTTATTTGTTTGTATAGTTTATCTGTTGGCGTAAAGTAATCAAAATGAAACAAGGTTTTCAATAATTTATTTTGAGCTATTTGAAGGGACTTCATGTTTTTTTTTTAGCTGAAGTTCCCCATATTTCAATTAAGTATTCAATGTGAGGTTTTACAAGGGAATTATAAATTACATATCGTACTGGACGTGGAAGGCAGCGGACTAGACCTTGAACCATGCCCCCTAAGCGACGTCAATTTAGATTTCACTTTATGAATATGAGGGACCCAAGTGAGTTTACTGTCTAAGATAAGTCCTAAATATTTTGTTTCATCTACCTTATTGATATTTATGCCGTTTATTTTTAAGGGGCAGTAATCACCCACTTTTTTATTATTCGCTGCAAATATCATAAAGTTAGTTTTTGATATATTAATAGTTAAGAGGTTGCTAAGTTTGGGCTTCATCAATAATGGAATCTATGGTTTGACCAAATAAAAGAGACAGGTGTCATCAGCATAGAGAGTAATATCTCCTTTCAAGCCTATCCTTCCAATATCATTTATGTATATTAGGAACAGTAGTGGCCCCAGAATGGACCCCTGAGGTACACCAGTTGTTATAAACATCGGAGAACTCTGTGATTTACCTAATTTCACTACTTGTTGGCGACTGCTTAAATATGATTTATAAATTTCCAGAGCAACATTTTTTAGGCCGATGTTAGCTAGTTTTTGTATCATTAATTTATGGCTGACTGTGTCAAAAGCTTTTCTTAGGTCTATAAACAACAATAAATAAAATAACCATTATCTAAACATTTTCCATTGTAGTATATTGGGTGCCATATCAATACTAAATTCAATCTCAGCTCCATCATTAAAAACAGACTTTTTATCCAAGCTATACAAACTTGTATTGTGGAATGGGTAGGCATAGATGAGATATTCATTGCTCATGTACACTTTATTGGAATGGCATTGTTCTTATCCTATGAGTCCTTTTAGGCACTCTGTGGAGCTAGTACAGAAAAAAATATGGTCTATGTTCAGCTACAGGCTTCTGTACGATGGTGGAAGTTATTATTCCACAAATACGCATTGTATGACTCAATATATCAAGTGTAGGCCGGTTTAATAATTTCTACTAATCATTATGTTAAGTACTTATTTGATAACAATGACAAACTAAATGTTTTTATAAAAATCATGAAATATATCGATGCGATTAAGTGTTATTATACTTCGCTTATATATTTACATATTTTGGGCTTTTAAAATGAATGTTTAGAAAAGAAAAGCAATGACTACCTACTTCTGAAGCAAATATTAATTTCTTAAGAAAAGTATGATAAATAAAACTTACCTCTGAAATACCATCTGCAGAGTTGTAATTTTTTATCATTAGAGAGCCTGTTTAGATCCATTTTCTGTTAATAATAGTAAAATAATTATTAATTTCGTTATTTTAGAGCTGTGTTGACTAATAAAATAAATGCGCCGAGCAACGTACGCATTCCTTTTGAAATATAATCTGACCTTGTTTAACGCACTGGAACTGTATATGGTTATTTCTTTCTATTTTAAAATAATTGCTAAAAGTACTAGCTTTCAGTTTATAGGTCAATAATTTAGGGACAAATGTCAAAATACAAGTTTTTCAATTTGACCAAGGAACTCAAAACATTCCATCAGTCAAATATAATAAAACTGCCAATTCTAAAACAAACTAGAAAACAAATAAAAATGTTAAACATTGCATTAAATTACCATTGATATGAAAATAAAACGTAGTGGAATATAATTTGGATTTATTTACTCGTAGTTTTCGAGACTATCAGTTTGCGCTGAGTTGAGACTGTGGTTTGAAACGCTAAATGCTTACTTATATGATAATAATCTTGGTTCTTTCCAATTGTGGTTTAAATAATCAGGACAAATATACTATAGGATAAGTTACAGCGTTAACAACTTTTGTTGATTTTAAATATTTTCGTAACAGAACCATATCACTGAAATTCCTTAACGGAACGTAATAATTCACAGAAACAAAATGGCGTACTTTGGTTGAACGTCAATATTGAAAAATGTTTTAATGAGTAAATAAAATGTTTTCGTCGTACTATCATGTATTGTTATGTGTTATTTTGTTTACATTTAGCTCAATAACATGTAAGTACCTTAGTTGATTTAATTTTAAACTTTGAGGAGATTTTTTAACGCACAAATCGCACTCAAATTATTTATTGAATTTTGAGAATTCGGAGGCTATAACTTAGAGAAAAGACCTTGGTATCACATCCGACAGCCTTTAAAGCCCCATTTTATCAATTACGCACAAGGTTTGTCGTAATTTACTGCCAATATATGTCCCCACATGATAAAAACTTGAAGCATTTTTTTTCAATGAATTTAATATTTATTGTCTAACGGTATTTATTTTTCACATAAATTCTTTCACTTTTACAATACAAACCATTTTTGTTTGTGTAGAAAGCGAATTAGAAATGTGCGGAACATTCAAAATATTTTGTGCGTATTTGTATGGTAGATTTCTAACAGGTGAATTCTCTATCTATGTGGATATATTCTAAGATCATTCAGTTCTGATTCTTAAGCCCACCGAATATTTTCAGAAAGTGGTGAGGTTTTTTTTTTTATTGTGACCTGGCATATTGGCCACATTGCGCCTGATGGTGAGCGCAAATGCCGCCCAGGCATAGTATCCATTGGCATTAGACGGCAGACTCATGCCAATAGATACAATTATGCCGGCCTGCTAATATGCACTGTTGTTTTAACCGACTTCATAAAAAGGAGGAGGTTCTCAAATCTTGTGAGAAACAGCTATGTAAGTGATCACTGCCGACATGAACGTCCACAATGCTTGGATCATATGTGATGTCAGACCATCAATCTATCAATTGCTGTATCAGCCCATAAACATTCACTGCTGGGCATTAGACTCCTCCATAACTGACAGGATTTAGGCTGTACACAATATTGCCTTAGTGTGGGCTAACAAGTAGGAACACTCTTGTAGGTGGAAAAAATATGGTGGCTTAAAACAGGAAAAACATTGACAATTCATTGTTTTAACATTGCAGATAACATGTTAAGTTTCCCTTTAATTTGCATAATTGTACATCTTTTGTTTGGATAAATAGCAAATTGTATACTTATGTACTAGGGCTGCCAGTGTAAAAGCCAATTAATTATCTACAAATATTTTAGTATAGTAGTTAGTAAATATTCAAGTACTCTTGAAACTGGACTACATTTATGTATACAAAGCCTTATAAACTACAGTGGCAAATATCAACTCTTTAACCAGCAATTCAATTATTATAATAATGGAAATTATTATACTAGTAACCCAATAAGTCTCCCTGCTGGGCAAAGGCCTCTTAAATTCTGATATTTTTGTTGACTTCAAGCACTTTCTGACCGTCCCTGACATGATAATCTTTAAATATTCATGGTGAGCAGTAATACAGTCTAAATAAATAAATTCACCCAACAATCACATACACTGTCCTGGCCATACACTAAGGTCGAGTCTTGTATCATGATATCTGATACTACAAGGAATTTTTGGCCTCACAAATCTCCAGGCCTGTGACAAATACTTATGAGCTACACAAAATTTGTCTCTGTGCTGGAATTAAACCCTCAATCTCTCGTTTCATAGTCTGCATCTACATAGCTGGTAGCAACACTAATACAATCTATTCAGCCTCCACTTCTCCGCTCACTATAAAACAAACCCCCTCATTCCAGGTACATCAGACCTCCTGCCGCCCCCTCCGTCACTAGTCCTCTACAGCCCCGGTGAGGCTGGCTACACAGACGTCCTGGTGAAGAGAGTGCATGACAACCTGACACTTGTGTGCGAGCTGAGAGGAGAGACCTCACGGAGCTATGTGTGGAACTATATACCGAGGAACGCCAGTTTGGTACAGAGGTGAGGTTTTAATATATCATCAAAATGAACTGGTGGTTGGTGTCTCGTATGTGAGAGGTCGCCTGGCTAGGTACCACCGCAATGTCTATTTCTATCGCAAAACAGTAGTGAAATGCAATGTTGTGTTTGGGATTGATGGACATTGTAGTCAGAGTAACTACTGGACATATTGAGACTTAACATCTTATGTCTCAGGGTGGTGAGCGCAGTGGAATGCCAAGGATTGCTTTGTAATTCTCAAGGTGTTGTTTGGTTTTGCTACTGTTCATTAGCGGTTGTGTAGCTTACCATCAGGCGAACGGCATGCACGTTTCGCCATTTATTGCAATAAAAAAGTGTGTTGTGGCTAGTTGGTCACAGACCAGATTTGGTTGCTAACATGTTCATGTTTGTCATGGGTTCAAATCCCAGGGCACACCTCTTTTAGAAGTCATGTGTGTATTGAGTCGTGGTGTGAAATGTGAAGCTGTTGATTTGATCCCCGTACAGAGACAAAGTGTGTAGCTCACAAGTATTTGTTTCAGGTCTGGGTATTTGCAATACTGAATAGTCTCTCGTAGTTTGTAATACACGACACAAGACTTAATTGATGTTCAGTTCAGTTCCGTTCTTATTTTTGGCCTTTGCGTTATTACCACCCCGCAATTCTGCCAGTGACAAGTTATTTAAACAACAAATGAAAATGAAAATTGTGGAGTCTATTTTCCAAGTCGACATAAACCTGCAACACACAGAGACGAACACATTTCTAACTATGGTTAAAACTGTTAGTTTTAGAACTATACGAGAATATTATGTATATTATATATATTAATATTAATATTGTTAAATTAAAGTTTGATACTGTTAACATTAATACATTATTTAATAAGTTTATAAATGGAGTAGCAGTGAGGGTGAGAAGCGTTTTCATGCAGGTGGGACGGGGAATTTCAGGGGGGAGAATTTCATAAAGTGGGAGGCGTAAATTAGGGCAGCTAAAAAATATATGGTCCAGGTCGCCCTCATCCAATCCACATTCGCAGAGGGAATGATCTCGAATTTTGATTTTAGCCAAGTGAACTGGAGTGCAGCAGTGGTTTAAGCGCATCCGACAAATTATTGAGGAGGAGGATTTGTCCAGATGTTGAAACTTAAAAAAGCCATGGTGGCTCAGGAGGGATTTCTGGTTGAATAGAGCCATAAAATTTTCCCTTTATGTTTTTAAAGGTTTCCCACTCCTTACTCCATGCTTCCATCATCCTCTCCTTCATGTTTGAACATACATCAAGAGGGATAATTTGGAAGTGTTCAAGAGAGCCAGAATTAACAGCCTGTTTAGCACAAGAGTCCACTGTATCATTACCTAAGATTCCAGAGTGTCCAGGTATCCAGGCTAAGACAACCTTTAGGCCAATTACACAAAATATACAATTTCCACACCTCTAAAAACCGAGTCAAAAATATCAGAACAAAGGTCTGACACCAATCACAGTAATTTTGCCGTATTCTATCATTATAATATATTTTCTATTAAGGTATCACTCTATATATTGAAAATCGATGTTATTATTCTTTTCTTAATTTATAATGGATAATACCCAAAAAATTGCCGATGATATTGAAAAAATCACTAATTGTGAAGCATACGTGTCTACTCCTGAGGATTGCCATTTATATTTAAATTCCGATAAAAATAGTTTAAAAATACTTCATATTAATATACGTAGTATAGGCAGTAACTTTAATCATTTACTAGTTTTGCTCCAAAGATGTACCATTAAATTTCAGGTGATTATATTATCTGAGTGTTGGCTGAGTAAATGTCCTAATGTCCCAATTCTTGATGGCTACTGTTCACATACATCAAATAATAGAAATCAAAATGATGGTGTGGTCATATATGTACAAAATTATTTAAATTATTCAGTTTATACTCCTGACTACGATTCCTGTAATAGTATTGTTGTGACTTTTTCCAATGGTACTGCTATACTAGGTATATATCGCTCGCCTGCCGATAGAAACTTAAACTGCTTTTTTGGCGATATTGAAAAAATGTTGATTTCTCTTCAAGCACATAAGACAATTGCAGTTATTGGCGATATAAATATAAACATTTGCAAGAACTCAAATGGAACTGATTCTGATTCATATCTTAACTTAATGGCATCCCATGCTCTCCTGCCTGCACATACATTGCCAACCAGACTTGAAAATTGTCTCGACCATATTATGTTAAAAACGAATGCTTGTGCTTGTGCAGTTGTCCTTGATAGTTTAATTACGGACCATGCACCTATAGCCCTCAGTTGTAACTTTAACTTCAAGTCTCATTCTTCTCAACGTATATCTATATCAATAGACATTCCTGAAGCTGTAAAAAAATTGGCTACAGCAGATTTTGGGCCGGTTTTAAATAGCTCCTGTGCTAATGACGCGGCTGAGAAATTTGTTAAAACTATTACAACCATAGTAAATGAATTTAAGCAGATGAAAAAAGTAAGTTCCAAACATAGAATAAAAAGCAATGGATTACACCCGGGCTCCTAAGATGCATTCGTCATAGGGATAGATTACAGCTAAAGTACAAGAAAAACCAGGGGAATGATACATTAAAAAATATATATTATCGGTACAGAAATTTTTGTAATAAATTATTAAAAAAGGTTAAACGAAAATATGAACAAAGTGAAATTAGTAAAGCTAAAGGAGACCCTAAAGCCACCTGGGATGCAATTAAAAAACTAACTTACTTAAAAAAAACCAAGGATTCATCCACGCAACTACTTTCTAACTCATATAACCGTCTAGTCTCTGTAAATTCAGTAAACCACTTCTTTGCCAATGTTGGTAAAAATTAGCATCCAAAATAAATCCAATAAACCCTAACATAGAGATACCACCCAAATCGTTGTCCCCTCAGTCAAACTCAATAGTTATGTTAAGCACTGATAGTGCTGAAATTCACAACATTATTATGAATTTAAGGAATGGTGGTACTGCAGGTTGGGATGGTATCTCTACTACACTGGTAAAAATGTCAAAGCATGTGCTTGTTCCCATATTAGAATATATTTACAATCTTTGCCTACACACTGGTGTTTTTCCCAGAGTATTTAAGCAGGCTATAGTTCATCCTATTTTTAAGAGTGGAGATAGGGCTAGCGTCAATAATTATAGACCTATATCTGTACTCACAATCTTTTCAAAAATCCTTGAAAAAATAATAAACATCAGATTAATCAACTTTATTGAAAAATTTAATATTCTATCTAATAATCAATATGGTTTTAGAAGAAATCTATCTACAGAAGACGCTGTAATGAAATTAACGGAAATCATAGCAAAAAATTCTGAAAATTCATATAAAACATTAGGCATATTTCTCGACCTGAGCAAGGCTTTTGACACTGTCTCTATCCCACTTCTCCTCAATAAACTAAATGTCATTGGTGTACGTGGTGTATGCTTTGACATTCTAAAGGACTACCTAAGTGAGCGCTCACAGCGTGTCTATATCGAAGACTGTTTGAGTGAAGAGGAATTTTTAACATTTGGTGTTCCACAAGGCAGCGTCCTTGGACCTACCTTGTTTTTAATATATGTTAACGAGCTATGTGATTATCCGCTCCCCAACTGCAATATAATTTCATATGCAGATGACACGGTTATTTTGATACATGGCAAGTGTTGGAATGAGGTAAAGGTTATGGCTGAGTCAGCCTTAAGAATAGTAATGATATGGTTATCACGTAATCTTCTCACTCTCAACTTGGAAAAGACTGCTTTCGTTACTTTCGGTCCCAAAAGATCATCCCTACCGGCTACTAACTTTACAATCGTTGGCCATAAATGCTGTAACCCCTACAATATAATTTGTGATTGCAATAAAATAAACCGAGTAGATTTTATAAAATATTTGGGAGTCATGGTGGACGGTTGTTTAACCTGGAATGAACACATTGATGTTGTAGTTACGCGCGTTAGGAAGCTTATGTTTGTGTTTAAAATCCTGAGAAATATTGTAGATCAATCTTTGTTAAAGCAAGTATATTATGCTCTTGTTCAATCAATTTGTACTTATTGTATTACAGTCTGGGGAAATTGCTCGAAAACTGTCATGATTCGACTTGAAAGAGCTCAAAGGGCTGTTTTGAAGGTAATGACTAATCGATCCATCTTATTCTCAACCTGCGAACTTTATCGAGATTGCAAAGTGTTGACTATTCGTCAATTGTTTATTTATCGTGCTGTCCTTCGTAAACATCTGCAGACTTCGTTTGATTCTGAACACTGCAAAAACAAACGTAGGTCAGATAAGGTCTTCCGGTCTGAGCGCACTAAAACAAAGTTCGCTGGTCGTAATTTTTATTATATGAGCTCCAGATTGTACAACAACATCAATAAAGCCCTTAATATATATCCTATGACACATAAAAAATGTAAAATGACCCTCAGTATTTGGCTCATGACCTTTTCATATGACGACACGGAAAATCTTCTGTGACAGACACTCACACACACACACACACTCACGCACACACATTCACACACACACACACGCACACACATTCACACACACACACGCACACACATTCACACAAATGCAGGTTCAAATAGTATTAATGATGGGGAGGGAAGGAGAGGTTGAATGTTGTGAGATGTATATAAATCTACATACATATTATTCTCTCTCTCCCCACCCCTCTCCTGTTCTCTTTTTGTTGTTTTATTATTATTATTTTATTTTATCTTTAATTTTTATCATACATTTATTTTTAATTGTTTTCTTATTCTATGTTTTTTTTTTTTTCTTTTAACATAAATTTTGCTTTTGTTTAAAGTAATTATATATGTCTGGAGGTGGGCGTTGCTAGCTGCGACACAGTTATGTCTTTAACTACTGCAGCTAGCAACATACTATTGTACTCAGGGCTTGTAAAGTTCTTTTGTTTTGAATAAATTATTATTATTATTATTATTATTAATTTGGTAGCATTTAAAAAGACATTCTTTGATTTTGAGGATTACTGGAAATCTAGATTTTAATTTAAATGAGTTTGAGGCAATAGACTGAAGGCAACTTTTGGATAATGACATTATTTAGCTTATGTGAAATTACAAAATTAATGGCTTCCAAGATTGCAATGTTAATATGGGGTCAGGACTATGTATGACTGTTGGGTGTATTTATTTATTAAAAGCCTTATATACTACCATGGCACCTATCAATTCTACCTACCCCATCATTGTTATAAATATGGTTTTTTCTTAAAACTACCTACTACTGGTAACTGCCAGTTACTATCTCTGCCTACCCCGTAATACATATTGATGTTTTCCCAGGCCATACACAGTAGAGCCAGATGACACAACAAGCAGGCTGCTGAAGCTGGACCTCCAAGTGTCGGACAGCGGGCAGTACATGTGTTCAGCTCCACCATTCAGCGTCACCAAGTACATACTAGTTCAGACTAAAGGTGATTATTATATTTTGTTTATTTTATGTTGGACGCCCACCAACAAGGAGGACGGACGAATTGCTAAAGTTGCTGGAAGTCACAGGATGCAAGCCACTTCTAACAGGTTGATGTGGAGATCCTTGGGGGAGGCCTATGTTCAGCAGAGGACTTCCTGTGGCTGAGATGATGATGATATCTTTTTTTGCACCATATAAAAAACTAATTACAATGAAGAAATAATATTAATGTTTATATATTTTATTTCACTCTCAATCGTACTGTCGATTGTAGAGGAGGCCCGTGCCTTGCAGTGGGACGTATATGGGCTGATACAGATACAGATATTTTATTCTATGTGCACCATGCAAAGAACAAGTTAAATGGTAGAAATCAAAAGAATAAGTTTATTTTATATCAATGTTGCGAAGACAATAATTATAATATATTTGTTAGTAAATAACATAGAGGAACCACTTTAATAAATGTGTACGATTCAAAATCGTGTGTTAATCCCGGCTGGCATAACTGTGCCTCGTTTAACGTCTGTCTTTAAATTACTAGTCGGCATAATTATTATATCTCTTACCGCCGCCGGCATATTTATGACACATCGGAGTCCCCGTAGACTTCATTGTATGTATATTCCTGGCCGGAATAACAGCACATCTAAAGTCGCCCGGCATAACTGACACAACTCTAACCTTTATGACGTGTCTAAGTCCCCACTGGCATAATGTACAACTCCGTCTCTTAATTTTTCACCCGGCATAACTGACACATGTACACGTCGGAGTCCCCGCTAACTTCCTTGTACATTCAAAGTCTGTCTTTTAATTCCTGGCCGGCATAACTGAGCCGCATCTAAATTCCTGGCATAACTGAGCCGCATCTAAACTCTCACGGCATAGCAGATCCAACTAACCGCCGCTGGCATATTTGTCACGTGTCTAACTCCTTGCAGGCATTATCGTGCATTAAAAATCCGTCCCTAAATTCCTTGCCGGCATATCTGTGCCACATCTAACCTCGCGCGTCATATCTGACCTAACTGTCACTGGCATATATGTACATTAAAAGTCCGCCTCTAAATTCCTGGCCGGTATAACTGTAACACATTTAAACTCACTCGGCATAACAGATACAACACAAACTTTTGTCACGTGTGTCACTCCCAGCTGGCATAATTGTACCTATATGCTGGCATTATGTACAAGTCCGGCATAACAACACATTTAAACTCACCCGGCATACACTCGGCAGGTGCGATGCAGTGCGCCCGCGGCGCGTTCGCGTGCGGCGCGCGCTGCGTGCTGCCCGCGTACGTGTGCGACGGCCGCACCGACTGCACGCGCGGCGAGGACGAGCACCCGGCGCTGTGCACCGACAGGGTGTGCTCGCGTTAGTATTATTGTATACAGGGTGTGATAGTGTGTTTGGGTTTGTGCTGCGTGCTGCCCGCGTTCGTGTGCGACGGCCGCACGCAGTGTTAGTGATATTATTACTGTACAGTATGTGAGAGAATGTATTAGTGATAGTATTACTGTACAGGGAGTGATAGAGTGCGCTCCCTTTGTTATTTCTGTATAGAGGATGATATTTAAAATCAACTTGACAGAATTACTCTTTATTTTTACCGCTCTATGTAATACATATATACACATACACGCAGGTAGCGACAAGTTGAACTGCTCGAGTGGTCGCTGCATCTCGGAGGCGGCGTGCTGCCGCAGCGCCAGCCCGCTATGCCAGCAGCCCGACTGCTGCAACGAGTACCCGAGGTACTCGAGACTCGAAGGTAACTATATACAGGGTGTATCAAGACTGCTACCGAAAACGAAACCGGGTGCTAGTTTTACTGACTTCAGACACAATGCAACTAAATTTTGTGCAAAAATTTGTGACGATTTTTTTATTGTTATTTTTATTTTTTTAATATTATCGATGTTGAGTGGTAAATACATAGTTTTTTGTATAATAAAGACGCTATGGTATGCAAGGCTTTAAATTATTATTTTAGCAAAAATTATGGATTTACAACCGAAAAATGATGATATTTGAAAAAATGATTAAAAAAATGTCTCGTTTCTTTGCGAAATGTTTAGTTACATTGTGTTTATAGTTACTAAAACTAACACCCGGCTTCGTTTTCAAATCAAATGTATTTTTTATTTATAGCAATCTTTAAATATTTTATTCATTGTATCTATTGGCATGGGACTACCATCTGATGCCAATGGATACTATGCCTGGAACCATCAGGTGAAATGTGGTCACTATGCCGGGAAAGAACAAAAAATAAATAAAAGGCGAGACGAGCAAGCCATTAACCTGATGGTAAGCGATACGACCGCTCATGAACAGTGGCAAGACCAAACAAAGCCTGTAAATACAAAGCAATGCTTGGCATTACACTGCGTTCTACTTTGTGCAATAAATAAATAAATACACCCAACAGTCACATACATAGTCCTGACCCCACACTAAGATCAAGTCTTGATCAGGAACTGCGAGACTTTTTGTTCTCGCATACAACCGAAACAAATACATGTGTTCACACAAACGTTTCTCTCAGTGCGGGGATCGAACTCGCGGCCTCTCGTTTCACAGGTGGCGTCTAACCGACTGTGCCACGGAGGCTGTCAATAATATTAATGAAAATAAAACTAGAGCGGTCAGTTCAGATCAGTTTTCGCGCTAAGTGTTACAACACTTTTCTTCTCCTTCCAATGTAATATATGAGTATAATATTATCGTTTGTTCTCAGGCTACGTGGACGTTGAGTTTCCGCCGCAGTTCGAAGACCGCCACGCGCCGGACGACTACGGGTTCATACAGTCCACTATTTACACTGTTACTGGTGAGTACACTATACAGGGTGTAGCACAAAATGATTTGTGTAATCAGCGGCATATGTACACAGGGTGTTGGGGAAACGCTCCCAAAAAATAAAAGCAGGCGATATTATTTATGATATTTTTGATGATGGGTTAGAAAAAATAAACGATCTAAGAGAAAAAAAAAGATTTGAAACATAACATTTTTTTTAAATCCATCCCATGGTTGTCTGTAAGACATTGCTATAAGCGATAAGACTGCCATTTGTACTTTTTATTTATTATTTTTGTTTCTGTATATTGTTTTTTTATGTGTACAATAAAGATTTAAATAAATAAATAATAAAATAAATATGTGATGTATTTAATGACGAATATATTTCTACTTTAGTTGTACCATACATATTGGAGTGTAAGTAATGATAATAATTTTGTAAGACTATATCTCATTAATACTCTAACGTGTCTATTATTTCGTTAGTCTTCTGCTAACCTATACAACCTTATAGTACATAGTACGCGACAGGTTGGGATGGCAAGCGGGGTACATACATTGCAGTGGGACGTATATGGGCTGATACAGTAATGTAATGTACATTGCAGTGGGACGTATACAGGGTATATCAAGAGTGCTACCGAAAATGAAGTTGGGTGGTAGTTTTAGTGGCTTCAGCCACAATGTAACTAAATTTTGTGAAAAAAATTGCGCGAATATTTTTTCTATCGTCCTATTAGGGTGGTAAATACATAGTTGTTTCTTAAATAATAGTGTACACCCTTTTATTTTTAAACACGCTATGGTACGCAAGGGTATAAATTTAGCAAAAACTATGGATTTAAGACCCAAACTGGACAATACTGAAAAAATTATAAAAAAAAATTGTCGCGTTTTTTGCGAGATTTTTAGTTGCTTTGTGTCTGAAGTCGCTTAAACTACCACCCGGCTTCGTTTTCGGCAGCAGTGTTGATATACCCTGTAGTTACTATACTCTTCGTGCATTGTCCTCCAGCATGCGCGCTGATCTTCATGATAGCTGTGGTCCTGTTAGTGTCCGCCATATGCAAGATGCACATGAAGCGCGCGGCGCTACGCAGCTACGCGCACGCGGAGCGCGCCACCACGCGACACTACAACGCGCACTACGCGGCGTACGCGCAGGTGAGGAGGAGGGGGGGGGGGGGGGGGGAGGCTGTAAGGGGAGATACAAACAGTGGGATTTGTGGTTTGTTTGCAGAGTTTTGTTGTAATGTGTGTAATGGGGAATATTTTGGGGGAGGAGTAGGTGGAGGGAGCGGGTGGGTGGGTTAAGAAAGTGATTTGTGCTTTATTGATGAAAACATTTTTTAGTAATGTGTGTATCAGGAAACTGGAACTACTGTGAAACTAGGGGAATGGAGAAGAGGAGGGGAGGGGTAGTTTTAGATTGTGCTTTGGCTTTTATTGCAATAATTTTTTTGCAATGTGTGTAGTAGGGAAATGTATAAAAAAGGTCATTTTCTTGCTTGTTTTGACAGCTGTTAAGATGTTAAAAAATGTTTTTAAGTATAACTGAATTAAAGTAGAACATAGCGGAAAGGAAGTGTTTGAAAAAAAAAGAGTTATTTAACATTTCAATAAACGAAAATCTTCACAATTAATAAAAACAACCGTGCCCAATCACCTACCTTTTTTACTTCATGAATTTTTTTGAACTCAAACCTACCCCTCCACGTGTTGCAGGCTCGCTACCCCCCCGCGCTACGAGTCGTCCCGCCTGCTGCACGACGAGGCGGCCGACACCGCCGCCGCGCCCGACACTCCCGCCAGGACACCCTTACAGGTATACAGGGGAAGGGGGGGGGGGGGGTACTCTTTCGAGACCTTTTCGCGACCCCCGAAGAGGCCGAATTATACTGTGATGCACGTTCCTCAACGTTTATTATTAACTAGCGGCCCGGCCCAGCTTCGCCTGGGTGGAGATATTCTTTCACTCCACTCCACACCTGAAGGCAGCCTTTGTGATATTGATTCGTTGGTGGGGGAAATGGTGGGAGGGCGCCCGACATGACGGCCCAGTGGTGGCATGCGCGTGAGCTGCGCGCGGGCATTGCAGCATTACTTTATTTTTTCTAAAATAAAAGAATTTTTCTAAAATAAATGTAGCCTAAGTTACTCATTATATCAGCTACCTGACAATAAAAGTACCGTCAAAATCGGTCCAGCCATTTCAGAGATTAGCCGAAACAAACAGACAGACAGACACAAACAAAAAAATCTAAGGTCATTTTCGTTATAGGTATCGTGTATACAGGGTATATCAAGACTGCTACCGAAAACGAAGCCGGGTGGTAGTTTAAGCGACTTCAGACACAATGCAACAGAAAAAGTTGCAAAAAAAAAGCGACAATTTTTTTTTGTAATTTTTTCCTATTGCCATATTTTGGTGGTAAATACATTTTTTCCTAAAATAATAGTGTATACCCTTTAATTTATAAATACTCTAAGATATAAGAGAGTTTAAATTATTATTTTAGCAAAATCTATGGATTTACCACCCAAAAATGAAGATATTTAAAAAATCATAAAAAATAATTGTCGCGTTTCTAAGCGAAATTTTTAATTGCATTGTGTTTGTAGCCACTAAAACTACCACCCGGCTTCGTTTTCGGTAGCAGTCTTGAGATACCCGGTATAACGATATGTAGTTGGACTTTTTTTTATTTTCACTTTACAAACAGACACTTCAATTTTATTTATACAGGGTATATCAAGACTGCTACCGAAAACGAAGCCGGGTGGTAGTTTAAGCGACTTCAGTCACAATGCAACAGAAAAAGTTGCAAAAAAATAACGTCATTTTTTTGGCTATTTTTTTCCTATGACCATATTTGGGTGGTAAATATATTTTTTCCTATAATAATAGTGTATGCCCTTTTGTTTATAATAATCTAAGGTATAAAAGTGTTTAAATTATTATTTTAGCATAAACTATGAATTTACCACCCAAAAAATGACAATATTTAAAAAATCATAAAAAATAATTCTCGCGTTTCTTTGCGAAATTTTTAGTCGCATTGTGTTTGTAGTCACTAAAACTACCCGGCTTCGTTTTCGGTAGCAGTCTTGAGATACCCGGTATGTATAGATAAATTACATGAGCGTTGGAATAATATTATTACACAAATGATCTCTAAAATATTCCCATAAAACCAATTGTAATTGGTAAAGAACAAAATTTTAACATAATATCCGTATTTTTTTGTATCATCGTTAATAACATGGTTATCGGAATGAAATGAAATTAAATATATTTATTGCTGATGTAGGCAAATAAAGAGCTCTTATGACAAGTCCATACATACCGGGTATCTCAAGACTGCTACTGAAAACGAAGCCGGGTGGTAGTTTTAGTGGCTACAAACACAATGCAATTAAAAATTTCGCCTAGAAACACGACAATTTTTTTTATGATTTTTTAAATATCGTCATTTTTGGGTGGTAAATCCATAGTTTTTGCTAAAATAATAATTTAAACTCTTTTATACCTTAGAGTATTTATAAATAAAAGGGTATACACTATTATTTTAGGAAAAAATGTATTTACCACCCAAATATGGCCATAGGAAAAAAATAACAAAAACAAATTTGTCGTTTTTTTTGCAACTTTTTCTGTTGCATTGTATCTGAAGTCGCTTTAACTACCACCCGGCTTCGTTTTCGGTAGCAGCCTTGATATACCCTGTATACAAATCGTTTTCTATACTTAGTATTCTTACTCACGATTTACTAAAATGTACATTAGCAGGTGTGCCATTTCTTTGGACACCTTGTATATTAGTCACCCCTTTTTCCCAGAAGGGGAAGGCAAAGGTGCTACCAGCACACTCACATGTTCCGTCCCACGATGTGATATGATAATGATATAAAAATCCAATCACTTTGTCCACGGGATTCGAACCCTGTACCACAGCTTTGTTATCGTTCTAAAGTCTAAACGGAGTGTTTAATGTCGACAGTGCAACCTGGAGTGTCCGCCTTCGCCCCCGGCGGCCGCGGAGGCGGAGCCCCGGCCCGGCGGCTTCGGTCTCGCCAGGTTGTCCGCTATATTCTCATCGCGGTATAGACAGGTGAGTTATCATTAACCGATTTCGAAACGTAGGCGTATTTAGATATCATTTGGTACGTAGTTCTAAAGCTTAGCTATTTGTGATGAAAATGTGCATCCAATAATAAATAACACAAACCACTTGTCACACTTGTAGCTCAAGGTAGATTTTTTTAAATTTTCATTAGAAAAGCTGTATTTTGAAAACTATTTTTTTTGGTTTCTGTGCCGTCATAGCTTGGCCTATCTTTGGTCACCAGTTTATCGTCTAGTTATGGGACACCCTGTATACATAGGAACTATAGTAGTGTCCTATAGAACTGTAGAAACGGTTTGACTGCAGGATCGGTGTTTCCATGTAAATACATATTTATACTCGTATAATGTAAAAATTAAACCAAATCCGCGATAAAGTCCGTAAATAATAGTTTTATTTCAATTTATACTCGTACATTAGGGCAAATTTGACAGCCTCCGTGGCGCAGTCGGTGAAAACGGCCACCCGTGAAACGGTGGCTGTGGGTTCGATTCCCGCACCGAGACTCTGTCGGGTCTGGGTGGTTGTGAGACAAAAGTCTCGTAGTTTCTGATACCCACGACACAAGACTCGATCTTAGTGTGGGGTCAGGACTATGTATGTGAACTGTGAGTTGATATTATTATTATTTAAATTGGCTAAATAATGCCTAATATTATTATTTCTCAACAGGTACCAACCCAACCAACCGATGTGGAAATGACGCATGTCCGCTCGTCATCTCTCAACAGTTCCCCCACGAGGGGTCAGCTGCAAAAACTACAGGAGTCCAACGTACTGCGACCCTCAATTCGGAGTTTTTCTTCGCGAACCCAGAGACTCCTGACTCGGGAAGGGACCTCAACTACCACGCGACCCCAGTGGACTTCTTCAGAAGACGCGCGATGAGACGAAACACCTTGGAGAGGGTTATGGACCAAATAGACCGCCAGAGACTAACCCTACAATTAGGTAGGTTTCAATTTACACTACCCAGTTTCAGCCGCGATAGACGACCTGACACCACCCAACGTAGCTGAAATTAACATCAACGATCTAGACTTTGTCAGGCTCAATTCTACGGACACTTATACGCTAAATGGAAGGACTATTAGACTACTAGGGGCCGATTTCGAAAATTATCCCGTCATGCCCGATGGGTCGGTTAGACCCCCTCCGTATACTGAAGCGATGAGGTACAAGTTGTACGGACCACCCCCTGAATATTTAAGTCGGGAAGGTTTGAATCGCGAGCAAAGGGTCGACGAAGAAGCGAGGAATAATATCGAAATGCCCCCGTGTTATGACGAACTAGCCGCAGGCGTGAACGGAAATGACTCTGTAAACAACGTTGATAACGGTAATAATAATATCGATAATACCGTTACAAATAATAGCGATAATACCGTTACAAATAATAATATCGATAATTCCGTTATAAATATAACGGTTTGCAAATAACTAATTTAAATTCTGGTATTGACGACCTACCCGCGATCGATTGTGACGCGAATGCTAACGAAGTTATAACGGGTGTTAATAACGTTTTAGATAACGCGCTATTGAGAAACGAATCTGTCGGCTAATATAGCAGTTTAGCTAATAACGTGTTAACAATAACAGTGCCTAGACATATAGTTATATTTTAATTAGATGTTAAAAGTACGTTTTTAATGTAACTGAATGGTAAAATATTAATGGCGGTGATTGACAAAATAATAGGTTATAATCGACTGCTTTGGTGGTGTAAATACGTACGGTACGTTTACAAATCGTCTCGGGTTCGAATACGGGTCGGGCAAAATGATATTGGATAGTTTTATTGTCTTGGTAGCATATCTGCTTACCCATTGTGGATAAAAGGCGTGATATTTATATTTTGCTTTGTTTATCTTTTCTTTACACCATCTAAATGTTGACAAGCAGAAGAATGCCTCAAGAATTAAATCCGACCTCATACAATACAGGGTATATCAAGACTGCTACCGAAAACGAAGCCGGGTGGTAGTTTAAGCGACTTCAGACACAATGCAACAGAAAAAGTTTCAAAAAAAAGCGACAATTTTTTTTTGTTATTTTTTCCTATGGCTATATTTGGGTGGTAAATACATTTTTTCCTAAAATATAGTGTATACCCTTTTATTTATAAATATCTAAGGTATAAAAGAATTTAAATGATTATTTAGCAAAAGCTATGGATTTACCACCCCAAAATGACAATATTTAAAAATCATAAAAAAATAATTGTCGCGTTACTATGCGAAATTTTAATTGCATTGTGTTTGTAGCCACTAAAACTACCACCCGGCTTCGTTTTCGGGAGCAGTCTTGAGATACCCTGTATATAAAAATCTATTTAATATTTTTTTTAATTTAGTTTCTGTTTAAAATTAAACTTTGCTATTGATTTTCATAACTTATTTGTATTTCGTCTTCTTAAAGAATTTAAACACATATTTTCAGTAGAAAGTATGAACATCATTAATCACAGGTCGTAGGTTGAATCCCTGTGCGTAAACTATTATTTTGTCAAGTTGCCGCTATAACTTTGGCTTGATATTTACTTAGATGTTTCCTTCACCATACACTTAGCTGTACTTGAATTAGCTGGTGGAATGATGGTGGACGGTCAGTGTGGTAGAGAATGCTTAGTCCCGGGTTCAGTGCCCAGGTCGAGGAATCTTTTTTGATGACATGTTTTAAGATATTTTTTTAGTACTGGCTCAGTTGTATTACGATTACAACGCAGGTCTCGGGTTCGAATCTCCGATGGGGTAAATTGTTACTGAATTTTTGTATTCATTATCAACCTTCTATAATCATGAATCTTTAGTGTGAAAAGGTTTTAGTGGGCCGGCATAATTGTGTCGAATAAAAAGGGGTAGTATATATTTTGACGGCATTGTAAATTGAGCTTACCTGGCGAAGTGTGTTCAACGCCCATCTTTGGCAATCTTTGGATAGTTAGTAGTACTTCTGCCTACCCCTTCATTCGTGATGTATAACACTAGAATTATCTCGGTATTGGCTGCGTTAAAAAATCTCAAATAAAAGTCTCGCTATATATTTTCCCGGGATAAATACTACCTGCATTCAACACTAAAAATGATTTTTCAATTTGGATAAGTACTTTCCGAGATTAGCGCGTACAAACAAACTCTCCAGCTTTACATATTAGTATAGTAGTATAGTATTAGGGCGATAAGACCGCCAACTGTACTCTTTAATTTATATGTAAAATATTGTATACTTTGTCATTTTTTGTGTGCAGTAAAGAATGAATAAATAAAATAAATAAATAAATAAATATAATTACCATCCACACTGATCGTTCGTCATCCCACCTCACAAATGCATATATTTTTCTACAAACACTTAAGGCCGTTCTCTGTATGCTATCTATCTTTAACAAGGTGTTAATATACCATGACTATGGCGGTACAATCCTACGCTTCATTAAACAAAAATAGACAAATATATTCATTTAATCTAGCTATCTATAAATACACTCATAGGCACAATTAACCGCCCACCTATATTTTTCGTTACCCTATTTCTTTATGTTAACTGTGGCTTATCTACAGTTTTGTTTTTGTTAAGTGGGTACTTTAGCAATACTCTTAACACTTATACCCTCCTTTCAATCCATAAACTTGTATCACCGAAGCGTTTTTTGTATATCTATATTTGTTAACTGAAATATAAATTGCATCGAAATATCTAATGAAATCTCTAGTTAAAGATAGATAGATTATAGAGAACGGATGTTAGCCAATTTGATCGTTGCCATGTTAGATTAGTTTTAGGCTGTTAAGTGATACTCATTACGTGTAAATATTTATTTCTGTTCGTCCAGTTTTGTGTGTTTCGGGTTTTATTTCGTGTATTTTCGACCTCTTAGGGGCTATTTGAGAAATTAGTTTGATGGTAATATTTTCGACCCCTATTACGGGGTTGTTTGAGAAAATCTATAGCTGATGTTAAGTATACTGAATTTAAAAGTTTAAAAGTAATTATCGTGAAATAAAACTACTTTTATAAGCAATTTATCGTTAATTTGGTTATACTTTACATTTTTAACCGTCCCAACCTTTCGCTCCGTGACCACGAAAGTTATAATTCGAAACGTTAAAAAGTATAAAATGTAAAATTAAACCAAATTCGCGTTAAAATCTGTAGTTTCATTTTAAGTTTAAACGAATATTAATAGTAAGAAACTGTTATGTCACTATAGTGAGTTAAGTTTGGGATTCAATGGTATTTCTGGTTTTGCAAAGGCCAGCATTGTTATGTCGATTAATGATAGTCAACTAACAATGGTGGTTAGTTTATTGAGAATGCAAGTTTACCATCAGGTTAAACTTTGGGCAGTTTGCGGTGATCATAAATATAAAATAAATATTAAAAAGATAGTTGCTAAAAGGGTCTGTAAATTAGCATATCATAAAATTTTAAAAGCCCAAGTCAAGTTCCGATAATAATACATTATAGATAAATTATGAAAATATTTACAAACACAGGAATAGAAATCTCTATGTAAATAAACTAAAGTTAAACTTACTTGGGCTTAACAAAACGACCCCTAAGTTTCTATACTGGCCCCTAAGTTTCTGAAACGACCCTACGATGAAAAATACTAAAGTACCACGTAATAAAATCTGAAATGTAGTATATATGTTCGTGTCACGAATAAATTAGGCACGTTTATACAGAGTGTTGGAAAGATATGAATTACAGCTCCGTGGGTAGTTGGTTATTCACACGGCTGTGAAACGAGAGGCCCGGGGTTCGATCCCCGCACCAAAGAAATATTTGTGCTGAACCACAGGTATTTGTTTCGGGTCTGGGGTTTGTGAAAAGTCCTCTCGTAGTTTCTGATACAAGCCAGGTGGTTAGTTTACGGCCGTTCTCTATATCCTATCTTTAACAAGGGTTAAATAGCTACCATGACTAGGTCGGTACAATTCTACGCTTGATTAAACAAAAATATATATATTTATCTAATCTAGCTATGTATAAATATATGCACCATATCCATACCTCTTTATCTTTGTTAACTAAAACATATATTGCATCAAAATATCTAATGAAATCTCTTGTTGAAGAGAGATACATTTTAGAGAACGGCTGATAGTACTTTAGATACAATTCAACTAAAATTATATTTATTATTTTTTTTCTTATAAATTGCGCGGTAAATACGTAGTTATTCCTAAAATAATAATACATTCTCTTAATTTTAAAGATTCTATGGAAAGGTTTAATTATTATTGAAGCAAAAACTATGGAGTTTACCACACCAACATGATGATATTTAAAA
This sequence comes from Hyles vespertilio, assembly GCA_009982885.2. Lineage (NCBI taxonomy): Eukaryota > Metazoa > Arthropoda > Insecta > Lepidoptera > Sphingidae > Hyles > Hyles vespertilio. The sequence goes on from CM042832.1 coordinate 353,279, forward strand.
CATCACAAAAAACATCATTTTTTTTTCAAATTTTTAGTTGCATTGTTGTCTTTAGTCACTGTAACTACCACCCGGCTTCGTTTTCGGTAGCAGTCTTGATATACCCTATATATGAAATTATTCCTATATTTCCACCACATTTGTATAATTTAGCGTTGTTTAGGGATATTTAGGCACCTATTTTATTAAGATACATCACACATACCCTTGACAATTCACTTTGAGTATTAAATAGTCTTATACAAAACGAAGGAATTATGGCTTTTGAGAAATAATAAAATAGGATATCGATTATGCATATCGCATCTTTAAATTAGAGTGACCTAACTAAAAAGTCTTATTTTTGGGAAACGTTAATTAAAGATTTGTAACATAGGACATTTTGTACTTATGGAAAATACATCGAGAAGACCGGTTTATACATCTTTCTGCCTTTCATGCGTCAATAGGTCCTTTGATAACGGGTCGATAGGTTATTTTGAGCCAAAATATGATTAAAAGCCGTTTGTTTTGCATTATGTCAGTCTAATTCTAAATGTGCGATATTTTTAAAATTTCAATTGCTCCATATTGTGGTTATTTAAGAATCTATAGCAGTCAATATATACGTTCCACTGCAGAGCACAGGCTTCTCTACAATCGAGAGTACGATTGAGAGCGATTAGGCCATAATATAGTCCATTTAAGGATTTATAAAGAAAACATATCAATAAAGTGTCTCGGGATTGAATTCCAGCACTTGACTTTTCGGAGTCATGTGTGTATTGATAGTCAATCACCACGCACTAAAACGGTGAAGGAAAACATCGTGAGGAAACCTGCATACCATAGCGATTTGTTAGAATTTCTATGGGATGTAAAGTCCGTCTGTCACTAGGCTAGTATAGTGGTCTACTTGGCCTAACCCAGTTCAATCGTACTCTCGGTTGTATACCGGGTATCTCAAGACTGCTACCGAAAACGAAGCCGGGTGTAGTCTTAGTGGCTACAAACACAATGCAATTAAAATTTCGCCTAGAAACGCGACAATTTTTTTTATGATTTTTAATATCTTTATTTTTGGGTGGTAAATTCCATAGTTTTTGCTTAAATAATAATTTAAAACTCTTTATACCTTAGAGTATTATAAATAAAAGGGTATTACTATTATTTTAGGAAAAAATGTATTTACCACCCAAATATGGCCATAGGAAAAAATAACAAAAAAATTTTGTCGCTTTTTTTTGCAACTTTTTCTGTTGCATTGTGTCTGAAGGTCGCTTAAACTACCACCGGCTTCGTTTTCGGTAGCAGTCTGAGATACCATGTATAAGGCCTGTACTCTGCGTGGGACGTATATGAGCTGATACAGATACAGGTTAATTTCGGTCAAATTTCTTGTCGATTTGTATAGGAGTACCTACTTAAATTCTAAAGGGAATATAAAGGGATAAGATATACACAATTAAGTTCTTATGCATAGTCACTTTAAACCTATATTAGTTATCGAATTATTGGTGTTTTCGCTCAAAATGAATTCAAAGTTGTTCTGAAGGGACATGAGATTCGATAACTAAAATCTTCGATCAAATATACACTAGATACACAGTTCCCTGTAAATGTTCTGTTAAAAAGTGGCACCGATGCATTGAAACAAAAAGTAAACAAAAAGATCACATATTCGCAAATATATTAACACAAATTCCACCTTAGTCCTGGAGCTTAAAGTAACTTTTCACATAATATTGTCTAAAGTTCTGCGACGTTTTAGAAGCAACGGTCGGTGCGTGACTGAAGGGCGAGAGTGCTTAAAGCACTCTTTTTTGGTGCCATTTTCTAAGCGCTCATGTTGTATCTAGTGTATATTGATCGAAGACTAAAATACATTTTGAAATTGTCTATGAATAAAGCATAAATGTTACAAGTTGTATTAAAATAAGTGTTATTTTTGCAATGTTAAATGTATTTGAAATGTGGGTGTTTTTATATTGCCAACATTAAGAAATGGTAATTAAATTGGCTATGTCTTATGAATTTAAGCTCCTGTGTTCGATATTATTATGAAATCCATTTTAAGTTTATTAAGAGGTATAAAGGCAGCTTGGGTTCAAAGTTTGGTTATGAATTTGTGTATGTAATGTTGTATTGCGGATAGCCAAGACAGGTAATTAATTTTGTGTAAATCGGTTTTAAATAAATACACCCAAAAGTCACATACATAATCCTGACTCCACACTAAGATCGAGTCTTGTGTCGTGTATAAGGAACTACGAGAGACTTTTCGTTCTCACAAACACCCAACCTGAAACCAATACTTGTGGGACTCACAAACATTTCTCTCGTGCGGGGATCGAACCCGCGGCCGTCTCGTTTCACAGGCGGCGTCTAACCTGCGCACGGAGGCTGTCAGCTTCAAATCTCATGATTTATTTTTAATGTGACAATAATTAAACTACCTAACACTGGCAACCCATTACTTATACGGCGTGAATTTATCCCAGTGGCAATAAAAATGCCAGCTTTCACACCATGAAATATAAATTATCATAATAAATGAAATTACTTTAAATGTACAGCGTGTATCAAGAGTGCTACCGAAAACGAAAGCCGGGTGGTAGTTTTAGTGACTACAGACTTAATTCAACTAAACATTGTTGCAAAAAAAAGCGACGAATTTTTGTATTTTTCCGTATCTTCGTTTATAATTTAAACCCTTGCGTACAATAAGCATACTTATAAACAAAAGGTGTACAATGTTATTTAAAAAAGACTATGGATTTACCACCCAAAAAAGATTTAATTGAAAAAGTTTTTGTTGTATTTTTCCTATCGTCGTATATGGGTAGTAAATACATGATTTTTGTGTGTTTTTATTTCTACATTTTTTGTTGCATTCTGTCTGAAGTCACTAAACTACCACCCAGCTTCGTTTCCGGTAGCAGTCCTTGATATACCCGGTATAAATTCAGTCCAACTTCCTATCAGTCTGGTATATGAATATAATATGATTAATCAATTTTGGTCTTCAAACTCCTTGCCTTAGAGGTTTAGTGTTATAAACCGATTGTGAAGTCAAATTATCCCCTCTCGATTTGATGGTCTTGCATCATATCTATTATCCTTTCTTGCCATCAGGTGAACAGTTTGCTCATATACTGGATCTATTGTATAAAAAATTAACATGACAAAATAATTACAATACACTAGGTCAGCGTGGTGGAGCATATGGCCTAACCACTCTCGATTTGTCGATTGTAGAGGAGGCCCGTGCCCTGCAGTGAGTGGGACGTATATGGCTGATACAGATACAGATTGTATAAAAACATTATTATGGACCAACTGATTACAATTAAATGGAAAGTGCAATGCAAGATAAAGCTTACATGTACACTAGGTGTAAAAAAAGGTTTGGATTTGGCCGATAATTGAATCTAGTAGAGCAGAAGAGCGGACAGACGCGGCTGCCAACACGTGCACGGTGGTCGCAGGGTTAAATCCCAAAGCATCTGACTTTCGGAGTCATGTGTGTATTGATAGTCAATCACCACGCACTGTAACGGTGAAGGAAAATATCGCGAGAAAACCTGCATACCGAAGCGATTTGTAAGAATTTCTTATGGCATGTAAAAGTCCGCATGGCACTAGTCCAGCTTGGTGGACTATATGGCCTAACCCCTCTCATTCGTACTCTCGATTGTAGAGGAGGCCCGTGCCCTGCAGTGGGACGTATAGGGCTGATACAGATACAGATTGTATAAAAACATTATTATGACCAACTGATTACAATTAAATGGAAAGTGCAATGCAGATAAAGCTTACATGTACACTAGGTGTAAAAAAGGTTTGGATTTGGCTGATAATTGAATCTAGTAGACAGAAGACGGACCAGACGCGGCTGCCAACACGTGCACGGTGGTCGCAGGTTTAAATCCCAAAGCATCTGACTTTTCGGAGTCATGTGTGTATGATAGTCAATCACCACGCACTGTAACGGTGAAGGAAAATATCGCGAGAAAAACCTGCATACCAAAGCGATTTGTAAGGAATTTCTATGGCATGTAAAGTCCGCATGGCACTAGTCCAGCTTGGTGGACTATATGGCCTAACCCCTCTCATTCGTACTCTCGATTGTAGAGGAGGCCCCCTGCAGTGGGACGTATATAGGCTGATATAAATAGATACTTTAGAATTGCACTTACTATCGATGCTTTGTAATCATTTTGTCAAAAGTTTATGAAACAGACCGTGTTTAACAAGCAACTAACATGTAAACAAATATATACGTATATATTTCTCAATACGAAATTGTTGACAACAACTGACTTTCCACAATCGTTTCAGTGTAAATAAATGTTATCTACCTCTAAATGTAACCACGGCCGACCAAACGCAACGCTTTTGTTACAAACTAGCAATATATTGAACAATTAGCACATGCCTTGATCAAAACTTCCATCTCAAAAAGTCCGTTTTAAATAAATAAGTACAACCAACAGCAGTGGCGTAACTACCCCATCGGGGGCCCGTGGCAAATTTTATCAAATGGGCCCTTCTTTTAAGGTGGCCTATTTGTAAACGGACCCGACGCGACCGCCAACATGTTCATGGTCGTCTCGCGATAGAATCCCAGGGCACACCTCTGACATTTCGGAATCATGCGTGTATTGCTAGTCAATCACAATGCACTGTGGCCGGTCAAGGAAAACATCGAGAGGAAACCTGCATACCATAGCGGTTTTTAAGAATTGCTATGGTACGTTAAGTCCGCCAAGGCACAGTAGGTCAGCGTGGTAGTCTATATGGCCCGTGCCCTGCAGTGGGACTTATATGAGCTGATACAGTACTGTACAGAATAATTTTTGATGACATGGTTTCATATTTCTCATCAGTTTCTTCATTTCATGAAATCTAAAAAGGGTCCTCTAATAACGATAAAAGAGTGCTTTTGGAATTCGATTTTCATTCCTTTCTACCACGAGGTACCGAAAACTTATCTTGAGTCGTATCAAATATAAGGAGTATTATTTATTTTATTTATTTAGGCCCAAAACAACAATAAGCTCATTTTTGTATTTTCGGGCGTAATTATTTTATCTGGCCATTAACTCAAATTTTGCGAGGCCTCCTCCAAATTACGCCATTTCACCGTCAGCTTGTCGCATCCAGCATCGGACAGCGACCTCTTGCAAATCGTCACTCCACCTAGCTGGTAGGCGTCCTACACTACGTTAGCCAAGACGCGGTCTCCTCGCAAAAATATGTTGACTCCAACGGTTATCGGTTATCGGTTCTTCGACAGATATGGCCAGCGCACTGCCACTTCAGCTTGCTAATCCTGTTTGCTGTCTATAACTTAGGTTCTCGGACGGATAAGCTCATTACGGATCTTATCCCTTAAAGAGACACCGAGCACAGCATAAGCTAGTGGACCCGACGTACTGAAGTCTCAGCACCGTAGGTTATGACAGGAATGATGCATTGGTTGAAAACTTTTGTTTTCAAACTTTGTGGTACAGGTGACGAGAAGACTCGACGTAGTTTACCAAATACTGCCTAGCCCACCTGGAATTTTCTCCTCTTAGCCTCTTTGAGAAAGATCTCAAAGTTGTTTCTACCTTATTAAAGTGTCTGCCCGAGGTATGCATATTCGGAAACAACTACGAGCAGGTGGCCACATACCACGATTTGATCAAGGTTGTAGTTGGTCATTACTTTGGTTTTGTCAAAGTTAATTTTATGATCTGTTCGCTTTCAAGCTGAAGCCAGGCCAAAAGGTGCAGCATCTGTTGTTGCTTCTCCGCGATTCTGCAATCAAGACTATATCGTCAGCGAAATGTCATCTACGCTTGTTTTAATATTTTATTTATTTATGTCATTATTTATTGTCACTGTCTCATAAAGATTTTTGGGCTTACTCGTAGGGCTTACTTGATTTTCTCAATCACAAATTGTTTCAATTCGCCTTTTAATTATTTTAAATAACACCTGTCTGTAACATATGGATTTAATAATTTCCACTCCTATTAATATACTTGTTTGTGATTTTTTTGAGTCTGAATATTCACTATCGCCGAGATTTGCTATTATAGCGCATTTTTAGTTTCGTCCATTCGTTCATTTCTGTGACTCTTATTACTCTTACTCGCCTTTTCGTCAATAAATTGCTCGTTTCCAATGCACTGACTTATTATAGGGAACTTTTTATTCTTGCTTCGAGTTCTTCGGTTAAAATATTACCTTAATATTCATTAAATTGTAATTTATTGGATTTCAACTAAGATTATACTGTAATGAAACAAAAACAAGACATATAAATCAAATACATATTATGGTAAAATGTTTGTCATGTTTGAAATGTAGCCAATTATTTATTATTATTATTAATTAATATCGTTATTAATGACTCATTATTTTTCGCTTACACCCTGTCGGTTTGAACTCGAGGTCCTATCGAGCCGGGGCCCTGTCGGGCTGGAGACCCTGTCGGACCAGGGCCCTGTCTGCCCTGCCGGGGGCCCCTAAGGCCGGGGGCCCGTGGCATTTTGCGCACTCTGCCACCCTATTGTTACGCCACTGACCAACAGTCACATACATAGTCCTGACACCACACTAAGATCTATTGTCTTGTGTCAGAAACTAAGACAGAATATCTCAAAATCACTTTGGGTTACTCTATAAAAAAAGATACGAACTTTGAATATTCGGATATTTGACGTCCGGAGTAAGATATAAGATTTCCACTTCAAAAAATTATTTTTCTCTATTATACTTATCATTTTCTCCGAATTTAGTCTATGGTTGCGACGTACGATAGAGGAATCCAACATTTTGTGGAGTATCTAGACGCATTAGTGAAGTTTTACGTACGGGGTCCGAACATTCGAAGTTCGTATCGTTTGTATAGAGTAATCCACTGAGCAGAAGGAAATAGCTGCGGATCATACAAATATTTGTCTCGCGGAATCAGCCATGGAGATTTTCGTAATACACGCTCTGTACAAACGGACTTTATGAAATGGAATATAATAATACATTTCTTTTTACGTCCCTGTGTAATGACTTGTGGGTCACCTCTCACTAATAGATATTTTAAGTACATGACACTTAAATTAATAATTTTCGTCCAATATAAATGTTTGTATTTTAAATTCCCTAAATTGTCCAAGAGACACAATTATTTGTAATTCCAAAATTATTGTGAATTGTATTTAGAAAATATACATGGTGTTTCAGTAAAAAAATATATAAGGAAAGTAAGATTACACTGGGCCTCCATCAAATCACACGCAAAGAATAAAACACTACCAAAGCAGATTCACGACAGTTTAAGACGGAAATTAATAAGCGACCCATATCTAAGGTTATATTTCTATAATAGACCAATAAAAATACACCATATATGAACGTATCGGACATTATCATAAGCCCATTGGTCCATTTCCAATAGATCCTTAGACAGACAAGATTGTTATTTAAGTTCAACCGGTCGAGAAAAGACTACATTCCTACTGTAATGAAACGGTATGACTATCATTTAATCTGTTTCGGTTGAGTTTAAAGAAAATATATATTACTGTTTTTAAAAAGGGCATTTGAAAAATTGATACTATTGAAACACCATTTATATTTTCTCCTAAATGTATGTACTTAATTCAAAATGTATTTATGCCATAGAGCAGGCATTATTGCAATATATAAGACAACATATCAATGTAAAAACACTTAGTATGTATATAGATAGTTAATTAGCTTGTGACGCGCTGTTGGTCTGAAAACAATTTGTATTCTGATACAACCCTTAAGTGGTGTTGGACAAAATTCTAGATTTGCCCCTTAAAATGTTATAAATACTTTGTAATGTTGCCTCTAAGTTTATAAGGTAAATGGCATTATTGGGAATTGTGATTGTTTTGTATTATTATTATTTTCTATGTAAATCATGTATTGTGAGCTACAGGAAATATTGTAAATGTGTGTATGTTAGTATTTTGAAAGTTAAATCACAACTTTAGAATTATAGAGACCTAACTAAAATGTTATTTTTTGGGAAAGTTTCGTTAAAGATTTGTTACATAAGAAATGTAGTTATGGAAGATACATCGAGAAGACCGATTTATACATCTTTCTGTCTTTCTCGCGTCAATAGGTCCTTCTTTAATAGTAATTTTGAGCCAATATATGATTAAAAGACAAATCTATTTTTTTATTAGGTCGCTTTAATTCTTAATGTGCGATATATCTTTCCTGGATATTTAAATTTAAAACAATTAAACAGTGAAAAGCTTGGTATTATAGATTGTCTACGGTCTTTTGGCGTGCGTATGGTTGTCATGCAGCTGTCAAAATATATTTTTTTCTCTTTTCACATTATATTATATTGCACATGTTAATACGATAAGTTCACGAGTATAAATACTTGTTGATTAAATGAAAACATATCTTAATTAATGTGGTAAATAGATATTTTTAGCATTTTAATTTTAGTTCCAAATTTAGCCACACACCTTTACACTTTAGACGAATTATACAAATATGTTAAATGCAACATGCATACAAAATACATATGTACATTTGGTATGTGGTAGGTCTCTCATATGAGAGGCCACTAACTAGGCTAACTAGGCAGTTACCACCGCAATGTCTATTTCTCCCGACAAACAGCAGTAAATGCACTGTTGTGTTTCGAAGATTATTGTAGTCAGAGTAACTACTGGAAATATTGAGACATAACATCTCATGTCTCAGGATGGCGAGCGCAGTGGAATGCCAAGCATTGTAATTCAAGGTGTTGTTTGGTTTTGCTACTGTTCATGAGCAGTCGTATCGCTCACCATCATGCACGTCTCGCCATTCATAGCAAAAAATGCCCATTTTAATAGTTCAAAATTGTCAACTTATCAATCCTACAAACGCATCAGAAATGAAATAAGTTGTATTCAGAACAATGGCGCGCTGTAGTAGTTAGTCCACAGCGCTACAATAAACAGTACAAATGATGTCCGCGGCCTTGCGTTGCCTTACCGTACTTAGACTAAGAATAAACATGTTCTAGATAATTATGTGCTGTTTTATTTATTATCTTCAATAATTAATAGTTACCTGAAATAGACAGGGGGGGGGGGAAGTGAGACTATTCAACAACATACACTCAACAGTCCCATCAAATTAAGATCAAACAACTCTTGAGTCGTGGGTATAAGAAACTATGAGATTTTTCGGTCTTACTCACACCCAGACCTGAAAAAAATATATCACAGATATATCCGTTAATTACACACATACAAGGAAGATATAAAATAATGAGTCTTAGATAACCTCGTCCATACTTGTTTACCTTAGTAATGTATTCAAGAACATCTCCATGTCGTGATATTTTAGAAACTATATTTCACTTTCAAAAAAATGTGCAATGTGCAAACATATCGACAGCCAAAAAGCGACATGATGAAGTAAGGGTGTTATTTATGGACCAAGAACGCATGTAGTTTTCATTATCATTTTAAATTTAAATAGTATTAAACTTTAAAGTACTAGGAAAGCATAACGCTGATGGAGATATTCACAAAAAGCAGGAAACTTTCCATTCGCTAAGTTAGGAAATTGATTGTCGAATACAGTTTTCATGTACCAGGAGCGCATGAATGTGATGGAGGGTAGTTTTAATTTATAATGAGAAGCTAACTTCCTATTGGCTACAGCTGCTAATGCTACTAGTATAAGCCACACCCCACTAATTACGAAGGACCAATGAGCGTCCCTTTAATTTCATTATTCATAAAATGGATCTAACTTCCTATTGGCTCCACCTGAGGCTTCTACCGGCGTAGGCCACGCCCACCAGCAACAAAGGACCAACCAGCGTTTTATAATTCTTACGTCTCACCATTGATATGAATTTCCTAGAAACTAGTATAGTTCCATTTTGTTAAATATTGTGGTGAATTGTAAAAAACTTAAAGCTAAATTAAAACTTTTATTTAATTTGGTAGGCATTACAATAAAGAAATCGTTTACTGATCACAAAAATATCAGGACTTCATAAACAAAAACGGTTTTATCGCACGTAATATATTAAAATATAAATGCTTTTGTCTATTTTTATTGTCGCTTTTTCGTTTCATCTATTTTCCAATAAGTATTCACTTAAAAACCCTTGGAATTAAAAATTCATCCAAAAAAATAAATAAAACTGCCCAAATAACATAATTGGAATCGGAATTTATTAAAATAATATTTACAATGATACGTCTCCGTAACAAGGCGCTAACTCTTATGGCAAATAACTTATCCTACTCTCTCCTACTTAACCTACGCATCGTGTGAAAGGGACAGAACGTCGCGCCGCGACTGTGTGCGTTTGCCAGCGCCATCTGCCGACGCGCCAGTGAAACTACAGTTTACTACAACAGAACACAGATGTCGCCGTCACACGAAATCACTCGACTAAAGTTATAATCTGTGGAATATATTTAAGGCGTTGAATTCAGATAAATATTTAGTGGAAATTGATTATTCAAATATATTTCATTTTTTTCTCATTCCACAGATTATAAACTTAATTGAACAAAATATGTACAATGTGTTATTACTACTAACCAGTCGATTTCATCGAAATTATATTTTTCCATAATTAGGAGGTGCTTACGAAGTTTGTTCCACGGCTTAATATAACTTAGTTTTTATAAATATATAGTTAATAAAAATTAACTTCGATGAAATCTACTGCTCGTAACCATATTGGAATTTTAATTCTAAAAGAAAATTTCTTTATATGGAATAAATAACTCTTCACGCGATATACACATATGTGCAAAAATTAAGGCTTAGAGTACATAATGTATAAAGAAAACGCGCGAAATTCAAAACCCTTGAATAAAAATGGCTGGACCACCTTTTCTGTCCTCCTATTGGCTGATATTTGACATTGCTGAAATACGCACGAACATTTGGAAAGAAGTTAAATTAAATGTTTGGCGCTATTGATTTCCATTCAAAATTGTTTTGGGCAGATAACACCTAAATATTCGCTTAAAAACAGAATTTACAGCAATTTGTCGTGAAATAATTAGCTCAATTTAACTAATATAGACTTCTATCAATATTCTGAACAAAAAAAGCAACTTTTTGAAGACATTAATTTATGAAAGCTCTTCCTCTATACATTAAATACTCTAAGAATTACGGATACACGTCGCGCGGTCAATCGCGACTTTTAAAGACTGATTACGACTTTTATTTTTTGAACACCAATTAAAATATAATTATGTATCATATATTGTGTAAATACTAATTATAAATAATTCGTCTATTATTATTTTATTGGAGCTTGTATCCTTTTTTTTTCTAGACTGCCCTCTCATCTTTTATTTTTTTTCTATCCATCCAAAGGTTGTCTGTAAGAAATCGCCTAGAGCGATAAGACCGCCATCTGTACTTTTTTTTTCATTTGTAATATATTTAAGTGTTTATCCTTTTTGTGCAGTTAAGAATAAAATAAATAAATAATAAATAAATAAAATTGAACAAACTTTGGGTTTATCACTCAGTCGACTTCAAATTGGTGAATCAAAGCCGTTTTTCAAAGTCGATAAATGTCGCTATTGAGTCCGCGTGACTCTGTCAAGTATCACAATATTATGTACAAGTATTTTGCATCGTTCAGACATTTGCGGGAGATTTTTGTGTACATTAAAATACAAATCTGGTTTGATGTATGCGTATTTTTCATTCGACAAATATGTACATGAGAAATGTTACGTATATAAATAAAAAAATTACGTATCAATATAATAAATATTATTAAAAAATAAAAAAAACTTGTTGGAGTTGAACCTACAAGCTATATATGACTTGACGCATCCATTTTAATTTGTTCAATATTTCTGACCACTTTTTACTCGCGTAAAAGGTGGACAGATAATGTCTTGTCGAATAAAAACACGCACACCCCATCAAACCATTATCAAAAGTGGAGTTCATAAAATGTTACAAACGGATATCGAACCCGCGACCTATCACACGCGAGACGGACCGTCTCGTACCAAAAACAATTTCACCAAAACCGACGTCAAAATTTACAAATTTTTCCCATATCTAATATTGCACTTACAAATCACTAATTCAAATCGTTCGACTGTAACACGTCGACTTGATATGCGGCATTAACAAATAAATATAACACACAAAAAAAAACTGCAGGAATGAAAAAAAAACAATCCATTGTTAAATTATATAAATGCAGGAAACGCCGCGCGCCACTACAGTCCTTTGCGCTGGCGTTCATTTGGAATTGTTGACATCGGTCATTTCTGACAGCTGTCACTTCTAAACTGTCAGGCTGGTGATCAGCTGTTCGCACAGCTTGCCGTACTCCCGCTGGTCACCAGAGATCCGTCTCATCTTCAATCCCTTTTTCTCCATGGCCTTGTTCTCGCAGACTATAAGCTCTATCTGTATGCCGCCGGAATATTCTAGATTCAGGTATCCTGTTAATTCATCGTCGCCGTCCCTACTGTCGTTAGTCTCTACGAAAATGTTCTGTGGTGGAACTCTACTGTTAATCGCCTCTTTTAACAACTCTACTATCCTCGTAGAGTCCAGTTTGGAACATACTGTGGATAGAGTCACTTCGTAGTATTCTTGGACGCAGGAAACTTTTGGGGGCTCAGTAATATGGGAATCTTTCTCTCTCCGGTCTGCAGATTTCTTGTTAAGCGTAGATCCATCGTAGATCGTTGGAGTTTGTCTATGTCTTCGCTGGGGGCGTGTTTTCCTCCTCGCATTTCTCTAGACAATGCCTGCTGTTGTCTCTGGGCAGGTACATCTCTTCTCCGTACTCTCTGACTTCTCCCAAAGTGCCTTGTGCCGAGAACGAAGATCTAGGAGTCTCACCCTTCTCAGAGAAGCTTCCCCGGCCGAAGTCGCTCCTTTCGGAGAAGGAAGAACGGCCGTAATCTCCTCGTTCAGAGAAACTACCCCGATCAGAGAAAGAGAACGAGCCTCTATGATCTGAAAAACTACCTCTATTCTCACTGAACCCAGAACTAATGGACACAATATTGGAGTATATGGACTGAATATTTGCTCGCAATTCGGTGAGACATTAGCCGAATCATTACTTAGCGAATCATCACTAAAACCTAGCGACTTATCGCTCCCCCTTCTAGGATACTTCAGGTCTTCGCTCAGGAACTTGGCTTCTTCATCTTTAGGGACTGCATTTCCGTGTCCTTAGTCTCGAAAACTTCCTGAGTCTCCGTCTCTTGAGATACCTTCCTGCCTATCCCCTTGGTGATGGACGGCCGGTCGTCCATATCCGAGGGTTCGGAGATCACGAACTGTGGTAACGGATACTTTGTGTTCTCGAGACTATCCATGCTATCTTCAGATGACGATGCGACTAAAGTGATCTCCGAGCCTAGACAATCAGTTAAACTGATCTGCGGATGAGTTGATAAATAAGTCTGGAAGCTTCTGTCGACGAATTTTTCAGTACCGTTTCCAATTTCTTCTTGTATCATATCGAGAGGCGAGCCAGGATTGGATATGGGTGAATTGTTTAAGGATCTGTGGGTGACCATGTGTATTTGTGGGTGAACCATGGGGTGGAGTTGTGGGTACTGCCCGGTGTCCATGTCCACGTTGCTGCGGAGGTCTAGAGGGGTGGCTGAGGGTTGGGGGGTGCCTCGCGTGATGGAGCCGGTGTGGAGGTAGCTGAGACCCTCGGTGATCTGATGCAAGGGGGATCCCGGACCCGCGGGCGACGCCGGGCCCGACAGTAGTGCGTAGTTTGTGATGCTGTGAATCGTCTTGAGCAGTTCTTGAGAGATGTTCACGTTTGCTGTGAGCGCGTGCAGGTTGATGCCGATTTTTAAGGCAACGTCCTGATGAGAAAACAGCCGTAATTAATCATAATGCACATAACTATTTAAAAGAAAATCCTCAAAGAAGACATTCTCTGTTTGCCTAAATGTTACCCGTGGCCACAGATCACTGCCGTGCCTAACTAATTGTATATACTCATAACATCTTTACAACATATAGAGATAAGAGATAGATATACAACAAAAATTAGACAAAAAACAGGAAAACTACAAGTGGACTGTATATCCTAACGAAGTGGAAGTGTCAGAGCGTTGTATACAGGGTGCAGTACCTGCGTGAGCAGCAGCGAGGCTCGCAGGTCGCGTGCGGCGGGCGCGGGCAGGGCTCGCTGCGCGGCCGCTAGTACTGCGCGCGCGGCCTCGCCCGACACGCCGCGCAGGTCCAGCGCGCCGCCGCCGCACCGAGCCTGGATCGGAGACCCTGACCATGCCCAGTCTTTAGTATTAGTCATCACATACTCATACACATAGTCAGTCATCTCGTAGCATTAGTATAGTCATTAGTCTTGCACGATATATGGACTATCCAGTTAAATATTTTTTCGATTCGAACCAATGCGGTCACTCTGTACTCCGATAGAATGACGAATGTTCGAATACCGCACGTAAAGCTGTACGTATTTGCTTAAAAAATATTCGAAACCTGTATCGTACGTCGTAATCTAGGAATAAGTTCGAAGTGAATGATAAGTTACGTAAAGAATAGTATTGATTTCTAGAAGTGGAAAACTTTTATCTTATACAGGGTGATATTGACACATGGTACTTAATTTAACCCACATGTTTCTCATTACCCCAGGTGACATTGTACATATTTTGGGTAAAATATGAGAAGATTTTTTGTAAAAAATCGTCATTTTAGTTCTCAGAATAGGGAATATGCACGTGATTCCAAAATAAGTCAAATCTTTTTTTTGTAATCTTGATTGATATAGAAATATACCTTAAAGATATTTTTTAAATTCATCAACTCTAAATCGGTAAAATAAATACTTAATAAATGACATTTCAAAATTTAACGCGCAATATTTCGAAACGCGGGGTATTGCTTGAAAAAGAAAGTGACGGTATTGGTCACGTTCTTATGAAGTTTTAGCTTTTTAAGTGTATTGTTTTACGTTTGTTTATGAGTTATTTTGTGTTTTCTTTATATTATTTATAAAAATGGATTATTTTGTCACGAAATACAGTTCTGTAGCAATTAATGAAAGAAACTTAATCTAAACACTACGTTGTTGATATCGATAACGCTGAAGTTACAGCGAGTTCGCACCAAAATGGCGTTTAAATGCTTGGAAACTGATTGCAGTTTTGATTATTTTTTTGTCTTTTTGTGATTGATATTTTCAAAGACTTATATTTTATTCCGGTAATTTAATAACATATAGAATCGATTAAAAATATAAAAAAATGACATGCATATTCCTTATTTTGGACATCCTATGTAGATACGAGTATTTTTACCGCTTATCTGAACTTCAGTTCGGTTCGGAAACTTACCTGAGCCGTAAAAATACTCGGTATCTTTCGGGGTTGATCAAAACCTTGAAACCTAAAATCGCGATTTTTGACAAAACTATCAAGTTTTTGTTTAAACTTGGTGCAATGTTACCTAGGGGGGTTAGGAACATGTGGTTTAAATTAAATACCACATGTCAATATCACCCTGTATGTTGAAGTTCAACGTCCGAACATTCAAAACTCATGTCGGAGTATAGAGCCCCTGTAGTGGCTGAGATTACACTTTAACTTTGTATATTTTGCTATTTAGATTTCTAAGAATTTTGTAGAAATATTGCCTAACCACTCTCAATTGTATTCTCGATTGTAGAATAGACCCGTGCCCTGCAGTGGGACGTATATGGGCTGATACAATACAATACAATTGTGGAAATAAACTAAGTGAATGTTAGAACTAAAATGCAATTACAAGTTACTATTTACTGTAGTACTGATTACTAGAAAGATTATAATTTAGCTAATAATATTAATTACTATAAATAATAAAGCTACTAATTAATGTAAGATAGTTCAAAAAATCTTTATAGCTACTGTCGAATTAATAATTAAATATTGATTATTGATGAAATTATAATAGCTCTCAAATATTTTACTTTTAATAGACCATATACGGTACAGAGCAGATTTTATGAAAAGAAAAACAACTAGACAACAATTATTAAATTACCATTACCAATTAAACTAATGTTTAAACAATAAACAGAACTTTGACCCATCATTAATACACAGTAGGAACATTTTTGTTTAAATTAAATCTTCAATAATTATAAACAAATACTATTATTCTATCGTGCTATCAAACCACAAATGTGGGGTTACTTTATAAAAAGATACGAACTTCGAGTGTTCGGACGCCGCACGTAAAACTTCACTAATGTGCCTAGATACTCCACAAAATGTTGGATTCCTCTATCGTACGTCGTAACCATAGACTAAGTTCGGAAAAATGATAAGTATAATAAAGAATAGTATTGATTTTTACAAGTGGATAACTTATATCTTGCTCCGGACATCGAACATCCGAACATTCGAAGTTCGTATCCTTTTTTAATGGTTTCTTAGATTTACGCGAATGTTACAAATTGAAATAAAACTATTATTTACGGATTTTATCGCGAATTTAGTTTATTTTTTTTTTACATTTTTGAGTTCCCTATGTTTCGATTACTTTACAGCTTTCGTGGTCACGGGGCAGACTGAGGTATTAGTCGTCGGATCTGTGACTGTTACCATTCAACTACCAAATCCTTTCGTATCCTTTTTATAGAGTAACCCCCTGTACATTAAGATAAAATTCAATATTTAACGAATGAGTTCAGACAAAACTTCTGTTAGATGAAATAGTGAATAAGCGAAGGTGAATGTAAAGTTCCTTACCCGGCACTGAAGCCGCGGGCGTGTGCAGTCGAGCATCAGCCAGCGGCGGCGACGCGCCCGGCACGCACGCGCGCCGCTCCAAACCACGCTGGAAATAATGCATTATTCATTGAAAGGGGGATCCAGCTATCAAGGGGGAGAAGGGTGAGGGTTGTGTCATATTATTGTCTTGTATTGTCTCGTAGTGATGATTTTTTAAAGTTGTTACAGACACCTCTACATTATTTATCGACATACATATAATTTTTTGTACTTATACATTTTATCCACAAGATAATAAATACATTCTGTCAATCTGGGGCCTGCCCAGGGGGGGTTGTGACCCCCGTGACCTCCCCCCTGGATCCGCCGTGGATTTCATTCGTAAATATTTTATAATCGTATCTCAATATACTGGTGGTAGGTCTCTCATATGTGAGAGGCCGCCTGGGTAAGTAGTAGGTGCTACAGCCATGTTTATTTTCCCGCCACACACCGGTGTAAATTCACTGTTGTGTATCGGATTGAAGGACATTGTAGCCAGAGTAACTACTAGACATATTGAGACTTATAATCCCCGGCGCGTAAGTTGAACAAAGATGGCTGACGTCTGCGCAGGTACAATAGGGTATTTGACTATTATCGATTTTTGGTATTATTTCGTTTACAAACTCAAATATGTTAAAAATAAAGCCTTGCTGTCAAAAAAGTATTAAAGTAGCTTGTAACATAAGGCAAATATTCATATTTAAAATTAAAGAGTAGGGGTGTAGTGGGGACATCTTGCTGTCTCTTTCACACGCGCACACTGTAATGTATAATAACCCTAATGACGTCACTATCTTGGTTTTGCATTTCTTTTCTGTTACCCCCACTACAAGATTTGAAACGTTTCTAACTCGTTTAATTCAGAATGGATTTATAAATTTCTTTGTTTGTTAGATCATAGCTATGGCTACGATTTGATAAATACAATAAAAAAATAGGAGTCACATACCCTATAGTAGTGAGAAGTGTTACCTTACGCAAAAATAAAAATAAATGCAACTTCTTAATCGATTGGTAATTTTGCGTTTTTTTGGGAAACAAATAATTTATACAAACATTCAAAACGATTAGTTTTGTTTTTCTTTAAAAATATACAAAATAAAAACTAATCTGAGGTTATTTAGTTTAGTTACAATTAAAACCACCTTAACTAACATAATTTACTTTTTTAAAGACATCGTAGACTATCCTTCTCTCTTGTCTTCTTAAAGATGGCTGCCGAGCCATGTTATTCTCAGAAAAACAAATTTGTGTGAGAACTTCCGTACGCGACAGTACTCTCGGGCGAAAGGGACGCGTGCGCGGGTGTAGGAGTACGAAAAGAGCCTAATGCGCATGCGCGCCGGTGTTTGAGCCGCATTCTCCGCGTCGCACCTCATACCGCACTTCAGTTGGGACCCGAAAATTAGTCACTGCGCATAGTTCAACTTATGCGCCTGGGACTCTAACTTATTATATCTCAGTCGCCATCCTGTAAGCAGTGGAATGTTGCTACTGTTTATGAGCGGTCGTATCGGTTACCATCAGGCGAACGGCATGCTCGTCTCGCCATTGATTGCAATAACTATTGCAATAACACTGACACATTCGTTTTTGTCATTTCTGTAACTTTGGTAGCGGTTGTTTTTTCTATTATAAATTATATCCAATTTTATCACATGCATCTGGTTTTTTTATTTTTTTTATTGCTGTGATGGCGAGACGAGCAAGCCGTTCGCCTGATGGTAAGCGATACGACCACTCATAAACAGTAGCAACATTCCACTGCGCTCGCCATCCTGAGACATCAGATGTTAAGTCTCAATATGTCCAGTAGTTGCTCTGGCTACAATGTCCTTCAATCCGAAACACAACAGTGCATTTAAGCAGTGTTGTTTCGCGGGAGAAATAGACACTGCGGTGGTACCTACCCAGATGGCCTCTCACATATGAGAGACCTACCACCAGTAAAAAACGTTTTTCTTCATAATCCATCATCAATGGTGGAGGGAGGGGAGGGGGGGGGGTCGTCAGAGGGGGGCGGGGGCAGTATATACCTGTAGCTGTTGGTACTCTAGTCGTGCGGACGCGATGTCGTGCGCGGCGCGAGGCGGCGAGCACTCCGCGCGGCGCACCGGCGAGTAGCGCTCCGCGTGCTCGCGAGCTACACATACATGTATACATATACTCATGTATACTTATATACTACACTCACAGACATATATAGTCACATATACAAGGTGTATCAAGGCTGCTACCGAAAACTAAGCCGAGTGGTAGTTTTAATGACTACGAACACAATGCTACTAAAGATTTCGCAAAGAAACGCGACAATTTTTTTTGTGATTTTTAATTGTCCTGTTTGAGTTGTAAATTGAGTTTTTGATAAAATAGTAATTTTAACCCATGCATATAAAAGTGTCTTTAAAAAAAAAACGATGGAAGGAAAAAATAACAAAAAAAATCGTCGCTTTATTTTGCAAAACTATAAGCCGCATTATGTTTGAAGTCACTAAAACTACCACAAAGCCTCGTTTTCGGTAGCAGTCTTGATATACCCTGTATGTAAATCTGCCAACCCGCACTAGACTAGCGTGGTGGACTATATGGCCTAAACACTCTCAATCGTACTCTTGGGCGTAGAGAAGGCCCGTGCCCTGCAGTGAGACGTAAATGGCCTGATACAGATTTGCAAAAATTAATTAAAATTTAAGAAGACTATTTCAAGCTATTTTATAGTATTTTTTAATGTGATTCTTCTCTAACATAATGCTATAGATATGAAAACTATTAATTATATGAAAAACATTATTAAGTGAGTAATGCAAACATCTAAACAACACACACCAAAACACAAACATGCATAAATACTACACATCAAAAAAAGTATGTGCAAAGAAAAAACTGCAAAAAAAACTTTTTACAAAAAATATTTCATTTTCTTACCATCTTTCATCCTATGTACTTTACCCTATTCGTATGCACATAATAAATAAATAATTTTGGTTTATATTTTAATTTAGTTTATTTTTGTGATGATTTTTGCAAAAAAAGGTTAATTATTTACACTTTTAATTATAAATATATTTTTTAAATAACACCCAACTGTCACATACATATTCCTGACCCCACACTAAGATAGAGTGTTGTGTCGTGGGTATCAGGAACTACGAGAGACTTTTCGGTCTCACAAACACCCAGAGCCGGAAGAAATATTTGTGGGCCGCACAAACATTTCTCTCAGTGCGGGGATCGAACCCGCGGCCTCTCGTTTCACAGGCGGCGCCTAACCGCCTGCGCCACGGAGGCTGTCATTTTCTTTCTATATTTTTTATCTTTAAAGAAACTCATTAATTGTCAACAACCACGATAGCACTGTTATTCAATAGTAAAACATAGCTAAACATGTACATGGTATAATTCTAACGAGAACTTTTTATATGTAAAAAAAACAGTAGAAAAAAGTGGCACTACTGAAAGAATCTCAAACTTGAATATACAAAATTCTTAAATAATATCCCTTTAAATAAAATCTCACCAAAATCTGTAGTTTTTAAGAAAAAATATTTATTCACTTATTGTTTACTATTGCAAATTGTAACTTAGCTTTATATTTTTTTGATATGTATCTAATATTTCACTATTATAACTAAAAATCTTTTACAAAATCTTTTTTTTAATCAACTTTTTCCTATTATAAAATGCGAAAATCGTCACAAAACCTTAAAATTACCGGAACCCCGTAATATTGTTGTGAACCTACCCATCTCTTGGACTGTAGCTAGCATCTGTAGTTTGACTCGTTGAGGTCCCGAATACTTCCTCTGACGCGTATACTGTGTGTTCTGGTAGTTGACAGGCGTGCCGGCCGTGATGGACCCCTGGCCTTGGGCCATGGCCCCGAAGGACCCGGCCTGGCCTTGGCTGGTGAAGTTGGAAGGTCCTTGATGCCCTTGACTGGTGAAATTTCCCTGGGTAAAGTTGGTTGAGGATTGGGTGCCCTGGTTCATAGGAGTACCGCTGGTAATCGACCCAAATTGCTCTGGTTGTACCCTTGATTTGTGGTTGGACTTTGGGCTTGGCTTATTGGAGTGCCACTGGTAATTGATCCAAAATTGGTTTTGTTGTACCCTGTGGTGGTCCCAGTCTGGCCTTGACTACCCTGGATGGGAGAACCTCCTGTTATCCCAAAGTTACTTTGATAGGTGCTGTTCCCTGGTGTTCCAGTCGTAACAGATCCCATGTTGGGTGGAGAATATCCTGTAGATCCTTGGTTTGGTTCATCGGCGTTCCTGACGTGATGGAGCCAAAATTTGTGCTGTAAGTTGTTCCAGATGTAGTAGGTTGGTTGATAGGTGTACCAGTGGTTATCGACCCAAAATTCCCTGAATATCCCGTCGAAGACCCACTGGGGAGGCAGGGGGTGCTTTGGACATTCTGTCCAAGCCCACCGTTGGACATCGAGCCGTACGTATTGAAGTCAAAACTGCAGTCAGTCATCGAAGTGCAAGTTCCATAGTTCGCGAAATTGTTGGTGGTAGGAAACGACGAATAACTCGAGTAGTTTTTTCTGTTCGTAGTTATTTATCGGGGTGCCAGAGACTATTGATCTTTGGTTCTGTACTGGCGTGCCTGTCGTGATTGACCCCGTTTGGTTCGCCACTGATCCGTGGCTGGGCGAAAACTGTCCTATGGTGGGGGTGAAAGGGGATACGGCTTGCGATATAGGGGTGCCTGATACTATCGACCCTTTGGTGGCCATGACACTCCCTTGAGGTATCGTTTCGAGCACAGGTTTCATTCCTTTCTGGTTTTGCTGGTTGTAGTTCGGAGTCCCAGCGGAGATGGACCCCTGTGTGGGGCTCTGTGGGACGGACGGCGGCGCGGGGCCCGTGGGGGTGGGGGGGGGCTGGTACCCCGAGTACTGTATCGAGGGGGGCAAATAGTTCCTCTTCATGCGCGCCTCGACTTCCATAACTAATTCGGGGCTTATAACTAAAAATGTTTAAATGAAAATAAATTAGCGAACACAACGACAAAATAATAATGCAAAAAAACAAAATCTAGCTAGACATGCGGCAAACTACTGTTGAGATAAAAAAAAATGCGGTAATGTTCGGAATTGACTGCTGTGATTTATATTCTATAGTTTCATACTAATATATAAAGCTGAAGAGATTGTTTGTTACTATTTTTGTGTTGGATATTATTTTATTATTATTTTTGTGTTGGATAGCTCGTTTATCGAGGAATGCTATAGGAATGCTTTAGGCTTTATATCATCACGCTGTGATATAGGAGGGAAGCAGTAATGAAAATCTAAACACGAGGAAATTTTATTTTTTTCTTGGCCTGATCAATTTCAAAATCGATATCTGAGATGATAGTGATAGTGATGATGTATTAATTTAATGTAATTGATACTTGTAATTGCTGCATTTACTTATTTGTAATTTGCATGGCTAGTCTTGTATTGTTTTGGATGAATACAGAGAAATTACATATCTACGGCATATAATTATTTTTTTATTACTATGTAGGCAGACGAGCTAGCGGTCCGTCTGATGGTAAGCGGTTACCGCTGCTGATAGACCTCCATAGTGCCAGGGGACCAGCACAACAAAGTCGCTGCCTATTTTAAGGACAGTACTCTCTTTAAACCTCGTTTGAAGGACAGGTCATAGCTCTGAGGAAACACCAATGCAGGGAGTTCATTCCAGAGCTGTACATATTTAATAATGTAACCTGCATTCTGCATATAAATATTTGATTTGATTTGAAAAGATTTGAAGGTCATTTGCTCCGATATTCTAAATTGATAGTTAAAATTGAACATTTTCAACGTTTGAAAAGTGTATCTAGGGCCCTACTATATTCATCCGAAACGAAGTTCGTAAATTCGGATGATCGAAATTTATATACGATACGAATGTACCTACATATACTTATGGTCGTAACCATAGACTTATGGTTACGATGTACGTTATACAAATTCGAACTTTTACAGAGTAGATACATTCGTATCGTATAAAAAACTTCGATCGTCCGAAATTTCAAACTTCGTTTCGGATTAGCGAAATCCGAACATTGTTGGCAAGCAGTACGTCAGTAGTGAGTGTATCGATAATAAATGATTTTTTCTTTCTTTCTAATGTCAGTGAATTCCGAACACAGTTGGTAAGCACTAAGTCAGTAAGTCAGTACGTCAGCATCAGTAGAGTGTGACTGACCTGGCGGTCTCTCGGTGACGGTGAGCAGTCCGGTGCGGCGCACGCGCATGCTGCTCGTCGATGACGGCGTGGAGCTCGGCTGCTGGAATGTAACGGATGTGAGATGTACGTCAGTAGTGCGAAGTTTGTGAGGTGTGGGAAGTTTGTGGGTAGAGGGAGGTTCGTCAGCTGCAGCTGTGGGTACTTCGTCGGCTATGAGGAGTACGTCAGTAGTGGAAAGTTCGCCAGCTGTGGGATATTCGTCAGGTGTAAGATGTTCGTTAGCTGACGAATCAGCGGTTTTGTATGCTTGTGTAAAGATGAGGTGTTATAAATTAACCCTTTTCAAATGCTTATGTCTATTTTTAGATCAGTTGCTGGTGATGAAGTTAATTCAGTGAGCTGTGAGTTGTCTGGTGACCAGCTGTTTTGTAATGTTGTGTAAATATGTACTGAGTATATCTATCAGCTGATATTTTAAACTATATCAGCCCATATACGTTCCACTGCAGGGCACGGGCCTACTCTACAATCGAGAATACGATTGAGAGTGGTTAGGCCATATAGTCCACCACGCTGGCCTAGTGCGGGTTGGCGGACTTACATACCATAGAAATGTTTATAAATCGCTATGGTATGCAGGTTTCCTCACGATGTTTTCCTTCACCGTTTTAGTGCGTGGTGATTGACTATCAATCCGTTTAATTGATTATCTAGTCCGTTTACCAACAGGCCACCCACCACGCACTTACAATATTTAAACGATTACTCAAAATGTGTATTACGATGCGCACGTTAATACTTATGAAAATCATAAGATTTTAAACACTTTCCCCCTTATTCATAAGAAATCGCTAATCAACCATAATAACGTAAATTAGTTAAATATTTTTAAGAGGAGATAAAACGTTGATTACGCTCAGCCACGCTTAGTTATTCATAAGATTCCTTTTGACATATACCGGGTATCTCAAGACTGCTACCGAAAACGAAGCCGGGTGGTAGTTTTAGTGGCTACAAACACAATGCAATTAAAAATTTCGCATAGAAACGCGACAATTATTTTTTATGATTTTTTAAATATCGTCATTTTTGGGTGGTAAATCCATAGTTTTGCTAAAATAATAATTTAAACTCTTTTATACCTTAGAGTATTTATAAATAAAAGGGTATACACATTGACTTATATTCTACCGATAGACGAGGCGCGTCATAGAAACTATTTGTCCCGTATTTGTCAAAAGCTCAGTAGCGACATCTAGTACGTTTACTTGAATATTACAAATTATGATCAAAGATTATTAGACAGACAAGACAGTTCATGTCAATAATAGCTTTGCCTAAGATACTGCCTATGTATAAATACCGTCATAGCAATAATATATTTGCAATGTTTTTTTTTTATTTACGTGAATAATTAATGGAAATGATGTAAATGAAATTAAATACTCTTACAAGTGTACAAGTCTGTCAAGCAGTCAATCAGTGTACAATCAGTCTGACATTTATTATAATAACATTTATGAATTTTTAACAAGCCGATACAAAAATGACTACCGCATTTGGAATATCTGAAATCTTCGTGTCGAAAATAAATTGAACAAATATAGGTATAGTCGGGAAGTTAAAAATGTAAAAAATTAAACTAAATTCGCGATAAAATCCGTAAATAATAGTTTTATTTCAAATATAGGTATGTTCTAATGGCAGCCACTTATATCCATTCCAATAATTGTGGACAAATATTATAGAGATCTCCTTTTTTCGTAACCGACGCGGAAGAATATAAAACAATATTAAATGGTATTAGTCTTCAATAACAATGGGTTCGAATAGTCCATTAAGTAATTCATATTAAGAAATGGGGTCTAAATACTATCCACTGTTTCAAAATATACATACAACACACATATTTTGAGTTAATAATTAACAACATATGATTAAAATAAAATACTGAAATCAATTTGCAACTACATCCTTCCTACATATTTGTATTTGTAATGTATTCGAATAGTTTATGCCTATTTGGTCCACTGATATGAATGTCCCTTGAATAATCTATATCTTATATAGTTCGTCTCTCTCACTCGACGGGCAATTTTTATGCGCGGAAATGAGATACACGATTAAGGAGCTCACCTTGTATTTTAACGAGCTCTAAAATATATTTAATCCATTAATAAATAAAAGATCTGTATTATCGGCATTATTCTGCAATATTATATAACTTACGTTGTATTCTTTAATTATATTGTAACTTAAGAAAATTTCGCTGTCGGTTTGACGGGGAAAAGTCAAAATAAATTACTTATAAATATAAACAAAGAGGCGTACTATTGCGCGGCCGTCACGCGGCAGACTGATTCGTGTGCGGTGCATGCACCGCACTTGGGTGGGACACGTTTGTTACAAAGAACGTCTTATCTAGTGTAACATTGATATCGATGGGTATACACTATTATTTTAGGAAAAAATGTATTTACCACCCAAATATGGCCATAGGAAAAAATAACAAAAAAAAATTGTCGCTTTTTTTTGGAACTTTTTCTGTTGCATTGTGTCTGAAGTCGCTTAGACTACCACCCGGCTTCGTTTTCGGTAGCAGTCTTGATATACCCTGTATTATCTAATACGGTAAATTAGGCCGCGAATGTTGCCACTTGATGGAAAAAAAATAGATTTAATTCCCTCATCATTCACTGTTCAGTGCTATACTCTGTAATTTCAAACAGATTTTGTCTATGGAATCCAAAAAAGACAACGTATTTGTCTATGTTGTTTGTTTTTGAACATATTATAAATTTATCTTAAAATGTTGAAATCGGAGTGTTTTTGAGAGCTAATGTAGTGTATTTTATTCTATTTGTGGACGGCGATATTGTGATATTTACGCCTAAAATGCAAACTGGACAAAAGTATGATTATTTGTTGTAGTAAGTATTTTAAACATACGTCTTCATATTGTATTTCCCTAAGGCTACATATTGGTAATAACATTTGTTTCTTTTTCAGCACTCAGAAAATAATAGATTTGGCTACACGAGAAACATAATTTACTGACAGCAAGGTTGTAAGTAACAATATTTTGATACAAGGATAAGAAGAGAGGTTATATGTTGCCGGATCACCCGATATATTAGTTGGCTTCGAAACTATTAAAGAAATAAAGTGTACTTAAGCAAATAGATTTCAAGAAATTACTCCTGAAAATATACCCTTATTGGTAGAACTCAATTACATATTATATTAAACTTTACTATACTTCTCATCAGAAAATTGAAACACCTTGCAAGTTGAACGTTTTGTAATGATTATCAGAAGAGTGTGTTTAAATTTAATTTGAATTCAGAACTTCAACTCATATTATTCACTACTAAACAACATTTGACATTTATACCTAAATACACACATTTTTCTTATATTCTTCACACAACATTAACTTATAAGGTATTCCGGTTTTTCTTGAGATGTATATTTTATTACTAATATAATATGTAATGATTTGTGTATAGAATTTTAGTATACAAAATAATCCCACTGCATTAGCTGTCGGACAAAATAAGCATAATATTAAAATACCAATAATTGCTGTCAGATCTATTTTTGCCAACATTCCCATTACCTTCAATCCCGAATTTATACTATTACAATTATTAAAAATGTGATATAAAGAACTGCTGTAAGGAAGAAAATTATCCTATTAAAATATCCTTCGACCAAGTAGTGTATATGCCTTACATTGACAAATGAATTAATATACACATTTTCTCTCACATGCACACAATCACACACACACACACACACATCCCAACATACATATTTCCTATTATTATTAATCTGTCTGTATCAGCCCATATACGTCCCACTGCAGGGCACGGGCCTCCTCTACAATCGAGAGTACGATTGAGAGTGGTTAGGCCATATAGTCCACCACGCTGGCCTAGTGCGGGTTGGCGGACTTACATACCATAGATTTTTTTTATATGGTATGCAGGTTTCCTCACGATGTTTTCCTTCACCGTTTTAGTGCGTGGTGATTGACTATCAATACACACATGACTCCGAAAAGTCAGAGATGTGCCCTGGGATTCGAACCCGCGACCACCGTGAACATGTTGGCAGTCGCGTAGTCCGTTACCAACAGGCCACCACGCACTTAACTTATTATTAATAATGTTACATAAATAGTGTTGGAGTTTCATTAAGTTTGTTATTTTTTAAATGCTGTTTTCCTAAAATTGTTAACCCACCACACACACCCATTGTGGGTGGGTGCCCAAGACAGGGGCTTGCTTACTTTGGGACCCAAATATTAGATAGTTAAATAATTGTAATTTTTCAATAAATAAATACATATTGTTACTAAAATACCTGACCATACTTTATTACCCTATATTCAAGGATATTGTCCAGGCAAAATACACAGCAATATGATTATTTACAACATACTTTTATAGATACTAAGGTATATAGGGAAAAATAATTGTTTAATAAATATTATAATTAATTTTGAAATAATATTTAATTGTCTATAATTAATTTAATGGTGCATTATTCGAAAAATATATTTAATATAAATGTAACTATGAAAACTTAAGAAATAAAATGTAGTACATGCAGTTCAACATTTTTATTTACAAAACCTCTAAATCTATCTACATCATGACACAAATTGAAAAATAATTTGATGCTTGCATTATTATAGACCAAAATAATGATTTGTTTTAACCACTTGATGCGGGCAACTTCCAAAAGGTTTATGTGAAGATTATTAGGAGACCAACAGTGGACTTCTGTGGCTAAAATGAACAAAGAAACTTGGGACGTTATATATTTGGTAATTGGTACGAAGTCCTCAATGCACTTCAATGTTGATGACTGATTAAAAATATGTCTTCTTATTTATCTTCTTCTACTTGCTATTTATCTTTCATTTCTTGCTTTAACCTCTTCAAAAATTGTTTTTATGTTCCATGGATATATAGATGGTACAGCACCTCTCTCCAAATATTTGTGTGTTTGTTCAAGTCCTGAAACAAATTATATCAGAATGTAGCCATCCAATAAAATAACTTTGAAATTATGAGTACAAAGGTTTAGATTAGGTTAATTCAAACAAGCTGTGTGGTTATTTTAATGCAGAAACTTGAAACATTACAGTAACTTTGTTTCTCTAATTAATCGCAAATAAGACCATTTCGAATGCACGGTGGCCTGTTGGTAAACGGGCCAGACGCGGCTGCCAAAATGGACACGGTGGTCGCGCTTTCTAGTCCCAGGGCACACCTGATTTCTCGGAGTCATGTTTGTATTGATAGGGAATCATCATGGCATGCATTAAAAGATCGTGAGGAAACCTGCACACCATAGCGATTTATATAAATTTCTATGGTACCTACGTAAAGTAATCCGGCACCCAAATATAGGCTGATATAGTATAGTATCAGTTCGGCTTACCTGTGTATTTACTGATAGTTCCGTAGCCACTTCGAACACTCGAACTTCATCAACATCAATATTCACCACTTTATATATTTTTATGCCGACGGATATTTCGACGGCCAACTTAGAGACATTTTTGCACAACACATTATAATTAAAATAATTTATTATTTTGCTTTTTAAAAACGAAAATGTTTTGGTAACCAGTGATGACAATTGATAACGCTAATTTGACGGTGAAAAATCCGCCATCTTTCTGCTTAAAATTTGCTTAAACATGGGTCCCGGCCATTTTAAAGTTAATGCGCTTTATTATAGCTAATTAGTGATTTTTGACGGTTATGAATAAATTTTAAGTGACAGTTCATATTAACGGCAACTAAACACTGCGTTAACTTCTTTTGCATAAGGGCGTTTATATAAAAGATTTATTAAGTTGCAACAGTTTAACCCGGCTAAAATCCTTCGAGACAACTTAAATGATTTATTTTTTATTAGAGGATACTAAAATGGTTTAGAATGTTGAGAAAAAAAGGATAGGAAATATTATTTGAAATAGATAACATTTTACACTCTTATGTCCATGCATTAAGCTGCGTCAGCACACGATAAGTTCGTCAGCTAAGAATTCTAACGGTTATGTTTATCTAAGTATGTATATACCATTTGCGCGGCGTTGGCGGAGACAGCCTGTGTGGCGGCGTCCTCGGGCGTCGCCATCGTGTGCCGCTTGCTGCTGCCGCGACTCACCATATACCTGCGATAGAATATACTTGCTGACGAGCTTGTACGATTTGTATGCATATGGCATGGACTTTTAAAACGTCGCTGACGACTAGAAATTCTATATCAATGTTAGTATAGATAGCTGATGAAGTTGTACATACTCTATGGACACAATATTGTATGCATGTATATTGCTGACGACTTTGTACAATGTACACACTATACGCACAATTTTTACGACAAACATAGTTGTACATAATTTACATTAAATTAAATATATTTTAGAATTATTTATGTCTTAGAACATAATCAGCTAAATACAATCACAAAAAGAGATATGAATATTATGAAATATTTCTGCCTTTACCATCATATTTCATAGACTAACAATGTAAAGACATAAAAAAGCTATGTTAATCTAGCATACAGCAAGTAAATATAAGATGTTACCTGCATAAGTTGGCGTTGTACGCTGAATCATTTGATTGTTCTTCAGAATGGTCTGAATCCTCTGGCCTCTGCGATGAGCCACTATCCGATACCTACAGAGAGATATAAATTGTGTTATTGTTCTTGGTAATTGATTAAATATATTCTGTTGTTATTAAGCTAGAGCTATAAGACAGCCATTTCTACTTTTTTTTATATCTTTAAGTGTTTTTATATCTTGATGTGCAGTTAAAAGTAAATAACTAAATAAAGATATATTCCAATAAAAAATATTTCCATCGTAGACGTCATAAGTTTGCTTTAACTTTTCTTGAAAATTCTAAAGCTTTTTTACGCACAATGTGGAAAGTTATCATTGTAGAAAAATGAGTGAATGTGACAATAATTCTTTTTAAATTTCGACACTGGGTCATTTTGGAATACCTGAAAAATTCATAAATGTTTCTTGTGTGTATATATTAATCGGTTGCTGACGCTAATATCCACATCGGCCGCCAGTGATACTCACGTGATGGTCCGGAGCGGAGTGGCAGCACGCGCGCTCTCTGCCCCGCGGCACGTGCGCGCCGCCGTCCGACGCGCGGCGACCGAATGTTGACGCTGTAAACGGAAGTCCGTCAGCTATTTATTATACTTGGATTACGATGTTTTTATTCGATGAAATTTTATCTTATGAAAACAGCTTTATTTATCAATTTCAACTCTGGACTAGCTACTAATGATATTTATTCACCATAACACATAAATATATTTTTTTATATTGACAGAAGATAGCCTTTACTGCTGAAATGTGCAGTCGACTATTTAAAAACATTCACATGATTATTTATTTATTAATCTTTTCATACATAATGTTGTATAAAGGCGGACTTAATGCCTAAGGCATTCTCTACCAGAAAACCTTTGGGTGATGCAGAGAAAAAAAGTGATGAAAGTTAATTTGACGATTCTGCAATTTGTTTGAGTAGACGTTCCCGGACCTTCACTTTAAATGCGTAACGGTTTCTGCATAGCCAACTGATTATGCAACATACTTTTAAATTTAGTATAGCATTTTTATGCTGATATTTTCCTGTTTTATCCCGGGCGACAGATTTTATACAATAAAGTATTCATCACCACATTTTACATTTTATTCACAGAGCCAAAGGCAAAAAATAAATAAATATTGGACCGCATAATAAAATGGGCATTTTTCGTTGAAGGCGCCCTGACTTCTAAATCTAATCCTATTCTTATATCTATCTCTTGGTTTGTCTGTTTCGGCCATAAGATAAATAATAATAATAAATAACACCCAACTGTCACGTACAAAGTCCTGACCCCACACTAACATCGAGTGTTGTGTTGTAGGTATCAGGAACTACGAGAACTTTTCGGTTTCACGAACACCTAGACCCGGAAGAAATATTTATGGACCGCACAAACATTTCTCTCGGTGCAGGGATCGAACCCCCGGTCTCTCGTCAGCTGTTAGGCGGCGTCTAAATAACTACGCCACGGAGATTGTCTGATTTCTTTTTGTACTATGCGATTCAACTAAGAATAGTACTGACCCTGCGCCATATTGGTTCGTAGTAGCTGTCAAATAGCACAATTTAGGTAGGGTGAGCAAAACAAGATTTCTTAAAATAATATTTTTGTTGAATAAAAGTAATATTTTTATTATTTAATAATTCGTAAAAAAACATTATCAATGAATAATGTCGTGTTATAGTTACTTTCGGGCGAATAATTGCACATGAAGTAAATAAAAAAATTTAAAAATATACTTTTTTATGCTATTTATGACTAAACATTCTTGTTTATGTGTCCATATAAAATTTTGTAATTGTTTCAATTTATTTAGTTAATTTATGTTCAGGAATTTGACTATGTGAAAAAAAATTGATGTGTAAATATTTTTTTGTTGCTGACCATACTTTTCGTGTCATATTTGACAACTAAAGGTCATTGACGTTCCTATTCTTATTTGAAACGCATTATATTTGTTTTCTTTTTGTGTGCAATAAAGTGCAAATAAATTATAAAAAAACTATATGTCAGAATATACCTTGCGTCTGCATAGCGTGAGGTGGTTTCAACAGATGCTGGTCCTTAACGCTGAAGTATCGCGGCGGCTGGTGCTGGACGGCAGGCAGCTTGGCGGCCAGGTTCGTGTTGGGCAGCAGCGACACGTGCGTGCCGGGCTGTTGCTGTTATATTATAATATATTAGTTGCTGACGGAAATATCCGTTGGTAAGGAGGAGTGCTGACAGAAATATCCACTTTCGTTGTAGTTACTACTACGGTAGTTATACTCGTAAGTGTAGTGTTGAATTGATTGCTGACGAATATCACTGTATTTATAATTTTATAGGTTAATGTAGTCTTATAGTTATAAAGTTCGTATTTATCAAATAGCATTAGATGTAGTTTCATGTCAAGCATATTTAAAAATAATTTCATGGAACCCATTTTAGTATTATAAAATCGAAGCTATAAGAGAAGCTAAACTCGTAAATTCAATGACACTATTTTTTAATAAGACAAATTTTAGAACTTCTAAAAAATATCTATGAAAATAGTATAATGAGGCATATATGTAAAGTCTACCAATCCAATTCGCAATAGGCCAGCGTGTGGTATGGCCTAACCCCTCTCTATTGTATTCTCGATTGTGTCGGAGGCCTGTGTTCTGCAGTGCGACTTATATAGGGTGATACTGTATACAGTATCAATAATAATATACGTACGTTGAACTGTACGGAAACGTAAAGCGGCGACGGACGGAGATCAGCTGATACCGCACACGCGCCCAACTCACCGCCCTGTAAGTAATATCACTTGCTTATAATGTACATGTAATAAATAACGACCAACAGTCAATAATACTGGCGGAAGGTCTCTCACATGCGAGAGGCCGCCTGGGTGGGTACCAGCGCATCGTCTATTTCTCCCGTCAAACACAAGTGTAGAGGCACTGTTGTGTTTCGGATTAAAGGATATTGTAGCAAGAGTAACTGGACATATTGAGACTTAACATTTGTCTCAGGATGGCGCACGCAGTGGAATGCCAAGCTTTGCTTTGTGATTCGAGTTGTTGTTTAGTGCTAGTGTTTGAGCTGTCGTATCGCTCACCATCAGACGAACCGGCGGTTGTACTTTACATATGGGTAAAGTGTTTTTCATTGTGTATTTTTTTAATTTGTGTTCAGTAAAGTGTATTAATAATAATGACGCATGCAGTAGTGACCTGCGCGTGGCGGCAGTCGCCGGGCCCGACGGTGTGGCGCCGCGCGGCGGGGGGCCCGGCGCGCGCGGCGGGGGGCTCGGCGCGCGCGCCGCTCGACTCGCCGAACTACACACCACATAGCAAGAAAATAACGTTACTGCATGGCCAGTGTGGACATGTAACATATTAGATTATTAACAAAAACTGCGATAAAATCCCTAAATATTACAACAAATGGCACTGTCGTCATATTACGTTTGCGTTTCATTTCATCCATCCGTCCATCAGCCAAAAAGACCATTGCTGATCATAGGCCCCCTCTAATGATTTCCACAGTGAACTGTTGGAGGCAACCTGCATACTTCCTTTACACCCATCCTGTAGTGCGATTCACGTAACTTTATGACGCGCCGATCAAGTTGCGGTGCGGTTACAATTAAGTTTACGCTTTGGTACAAAACGGTATTCTTGTAAGTGTTTAGCTGCGCGTGAACTGCGCGTGAGCTGCGCGTCAACTGTACGTCAGACGTATGAAATTTGTTTGACTTTGACATATACGCGCAGCAGTAGAATACGCTAAAACGTCTGCGTGACGCGAACTTGACGCGAGCGTATTTGACAGCGGTTGTCAAAACTACGAGAATACGAAAAGGGCTGATTTGATCGAAACTTATCCGCAACTGCACTGCAGCTGAACTTATTATAATACGTGAATCGCCCTACTGACCTTTACCAGGCCGTCTGAACACCTTGTATAACCACCTCTATACACCCAGTGTGAAATGGATGTATGGAAATGAAGAGAGTAATCAAATGCTTACTTATCTAAATCGTAAAAGAGCAAGAATATGTTATCAGCTCACAAATTTATCATAATAATCACTAAAACCGTCAGCTAACATGTAATCTTACAATTTTACAAAAAATATCGCCTGATCTATCACTACTCACTAATTACAATAAGAACAAATAGTCAGCTATGAAATCATTAAGTTACAACAAAGAGGAATTTCGTCAGTTAAAAATTTACTCCAGCTACAAAAATGAGGAGATTCGTCAGCTAACAATACACAATGAGTACTCTCGTCAAATGTCGGACGCCCGCCTACAAGGTGGACGGACGATCTGGCTAAGGTTGCAGGAAGTCGCTGGATGCAGGCCGCTTCCAACAGGTCATTGTGGAGATCCTTGGGGGAGGCCTATGTTCAGCAGTGGACTTCCTGTGGCTGATATGATGATGATGATTCTCATCAGCAACAGCTTACCTTCTCAAGGTCGTCTGGCGCGATGGTGAGGTAGTCTTGCGGCGCGGCTGGTAGAGACACGAGGCTCTCCGACCAGCCGCTCTCTTCCGCGTCCATTTGCTCCTCTTCTGAGCTCTGTAAAGTCGAGTTGGGGAGTAGCGTCAGCATATTAATATTCATGTATTTTTGAATAAATCAGCTTATACCGAGTATATCAAGACTGCTACCGAAAACAAAGCCGGGTGGTAGTTTAAGCTACTTCAGACACAATGCAACAGAAAATGTTGCAAAAAAGAGTCATTTTGTACCACGCAAAAACGATGATATTTAGAAAAGGATAAAAAAAGTCTCGTTTCTTTGGGAAATTTTTACATTGTGTCTGAAGTCGCTTAAAATAACATCGGTAACACTCTTGATATACCCGGTATATAACAACAAGGCACGGGCCTCTTTACAATTGTTCGATTTAAAGTCTAATAAACCACACTAGCTTATAGCTTCCAACAGGTCATTGTGGAGATCCTTGGGGGAGGCCTATGTTCAGCAGTGGACTTCCTGTGGCTGATATGATATGATGATGATGATGAAACCACACTAGACCAATGTAGGAAAAATGTTTTGCAATATAAATTGGACAATTTATACTAAAATGTATACGGATTTTATCTATTTTATGTGCGCTGTGGATACGGGCGTTTCGTTATTTTAATAGGGCATTTTAATATAATATATTTTTTGTAAACTTACAAACACAAATACAATTTAAAATAAACATTTATGTTAAAGCAGTATTAAAGTAGCTTTTAAAATGAGGCTAATATAGTGTTTTACACTAGAGGGGGATTTTAGTGGGGACATATTTCCGTCTCTTTCACACGCGCACACTGTGATGCATATCAAGACTAGTGACGTCACTAATCTTGTTTTGCATCTCTTTTCTTTTACTCCCACTAAAATATTTAAAAGTTTCCTAACTTGTTCAAATCTAAATGGATTCACAAAAATCTTTGTTTGTCAGATTTTGCATATGGATACCTTTAATAAATACTATAAATAAGGAGTGAAATATTTATGGTGCATACCTTACAACTAGTGAGATCCAAAGGCTGTCCCGTCGTGCCGTCCAGGGAGTCTGAAATATTACACCAGTCGTAAAATGTTAATGCTTTTAATAATCGCTGTATTATCTTGATATTTATTCTGACACATGACTGAAAAGTCAGAGGTGTGCCCTGAGATTTATTATTTTTTTATTGCAACGTATGGCGAACCCAGCCGTTCGCCTGATGGTAAGCGATACGATTGCTCATGAACAGTGGCAAAATCAAACACATTGAATGACAATGCAACGCTTGGCATTACACCGCGCTCGCCATCCTGAGACAAAGATGTAAAGTCTCAATATGTCCACTAGTTCCTCTGGCTAGTGTCCTTCAAACCGACACACAACAGTGAATTTACACTGTTTGTCGGGAGAAATAGACATTGCGGTGGTACCCACCCAGGCGGCCTCTCACATATGAGAGACCTACCTACTAGTAAACTTACCACCAATTAAGACTTTTAGGTAATAAAAATATTCTCACCCCGATGTTGCAAGCTATTTCTTGCGCTGGTGCGTTGCTCTATTTTGTCCATGAGCAAGTGGTAGATGGCTGATATGTGGTCGAACCGTTCCTCTTGCACCGACTGTAATTACAATATTTAACTTTCAATTATGTATTTCGTAGTTTAGTGATACACAAAATGTAAGTGGGTGTATTTATACGTGGTACAGGGCGGTGTAGAGTGGATACGGATTGAAGTGTAGGGGGATATACGGGGGGTGTAGGGTAGGTACAGAGGGAGGTTTAAAGGTATACACGGGGCGGTGTAAGTTAAAAACGGAGGGAGGTGTAGAGGTATATACGGGGGCTGTAGGTTATCTACAGAGTGGGGTGTAGGGCTATATAAAGGGCGGTTTTAGCTAGATAAAGAGGGAGGCGTTGGGTTAAATACAGGGCGGTTTGAGCTAAGTAAAGAGGGAGATTTAGAGCTATATACAGAATGGTTTTAGTTAAGTAAAGAGGCATGTCTACAGACATTCCAGGGGTATGTAGGGGGGTGTACTGTACATACCTGTTGCACGAGTTCAGGGGGATGTAGGGGGGTGTAGGTGTTTAGCTAGGTACAGAGGCATGTCTACAGACATTCTAGGGGGATGTAGAGGGGTGTACACACCTGTTGCACTAGTTCCCGTGTGAGTCCGGGCAGCGTGAGCATGTGCGCGGTGACGGTGTCGGCGGCCGAGTCTGCGAGCGCCGCGCCGCCCGCGCCGTGGCAGGAACACCAGCCGCGAGACGCCTCTGTGTATATACAGTGGTATTTTTTTAAATTGCTTAAGCATAGGTATACAGGATGATATTGACACATAGTACTTAATTTAACCTACATGTTACTCATTACTCCAGGTCACATTGTACATAATTTGAAAAAAAAAAAATGAACACTTTTTGTCAAAAATCGTTATTTTTGTTTTCACGCTTTTTGGACACCCGTATAGTTACGAGTATTTTACCGCGTTGCTGAACTTCAGTTTGGTTCGGTAACTTACCTAAGTGATAAAGACTCGGTATCATTAGGGGTTGATCAAAAGCCTTGAAACCTTAAGTTGCAATTTTTGACAAAACTATCAGGCAAATTTTATTCAAACTTGGTATATTTTTACCTGGGATGGTTAGGAATATGTGGTTTAAATTAAATACCGTATGTCAATATCACCCTATACAGGGTATATCAAGACTGCTACCGAAAACGAAGCCGGGTGGTAGTTTAAGCTACTTCAGACACAATGCAACAGAAAAAGTTGCAAAAAAAAGCGACAATTTTTTTTTTGTTATTTTTTTCTTATGGCCATATTTGGGTGGTAAATACATTTTTTCCTAAAATAATAGTGTATACCCTTTTATTTATAACTAATCTAAGGTATAAAAGTGTTTAAATTATTACTTTAGCAAAAACTATGGATTTACCACCCAAAAATGACGATGTTTAAAAAATCATAAAAAATAATTGTCGCGTTTCTATGCGAAATTTTTAGTTGCATTGTGTTTGTAGTCACTAAAACTACCACCCGGCTTCATTTTCGGTAGCAGTCTTGAGATACCCGGTATAATAGGTAGCGGCCCGCCAGATAGTAAGCGACTACCGCTGCTCATGGACCTTTGCAGTGCCAGGGGACCAGCACAACAAAGTCGCTGCCTACTTTAAGAAGAATACTCTTTTAAAGCCTAGTTAGTTTTGATTTATATGGCCGAGTGTTTGAATGAGTGTGAGTAAGTATCAGTCAAGGGAAGGTTGTACGAATGTGTGAATATGGACCTAGACGGCGCGACATGGCAAGTAATCTATATTTTCACTAAAGGATATCCAAGTGTTTTACATGTACGCCGTGATTTTGAAAGGCATTTCTCGATGCCACGACATCAAAACAATGGATATGATGTCGTATTCTCATTTGATTAGTTTGAATATACTTTGGTAAATAATTGAATCCCGTACCGGTCTACGCTGGCTTTAACTAACGAGTGATTGATTGATTGAGTTTATTAGCAAGTTCCCGTACGTTCCATGGATGAATAAAGGTATGACCGAATGAATGTATGACTGAGTGAATATAAAACTGAATGAATGACCAACGTGGTGTATGGATGGAAGACTGGGTGCTGAATGGTACCAGGTGACAGTGAAAAAAAGGGACTGAATGTAGTGCATCACATTTTATGGGATTTATAAATATTTTCTTTTATGATCGAGTTTATTAGCAAGTTCCTATATGAATGTACGTGTGAATGACTGAATAAATGCATGTCTGAATGAATTTGTAGCAGATTGAATGTATGAATGGGTGAATTTATAACTTGAATAATGTCTTACTAACAGGGTGTATGAATGACTCGGTGCCGGAATGTATGACCTAGTTTATCAATATGTGTAGTATACTGTATAGTGCGTGCGTGCGCGTGCGTGCGCGTGCGCGTGTGTGTGCGCGCGCACCTCTGTCGGCGGGCGCGGGGCCGGGCTGGTGCTGCGCGAGCCAGCGGTGGCGCGCGACGGCTCGCAGCGACAGGCGCCGCTCCGGCTCCACCACCAACATGTGACGGATCAGGTTCTCGCAGTCTGGATATATGATACCACAGGTATTACTGTCGAGATGCCGTGGTTATAAGGATCACGTCTAGGGTTTGAATTCCGAGGGGTGACTCGTACTGAGTCACCATCATACGACACGATGAAGATTCTTTTTTTACATACATAAACTCACGCCTTTTTCCAGAAGAGGAAGGCAGAGGTGTCACCCACATTTCGCCTGGTATGGTCCGTCCCAATGTATGATAGGTGGCGAACCTATCGCCATATCGAGCACAAATTCCTGACTGAGTTGATAATGAATAAAGAAATCCAATATCACTTTGACCAACCCGGCATTCGAACCCGAGACTTCAGCTTTGTAACCGTACTTTAGTACAACTATGCCATCAAGGCACCGAGGCACCGAGGCTTATTTATATAACTTGCTAAATGCTATTATCGACATCACATGCTATTTGCTATTGCTATTTATAACACTAATCGGTTCTTACCTTGCGACATGAAGTATGGTATTCGAAACTTCCCGCTGAGCACGACATTGCGCAGTTCATGTAACGTGCCTCCGTCGAACGGCAGCGCGCCGCACACCAGCACGTATAGAACCACGCCCAGGGACTGAGAATGATACCATGCTCGTTAACTCACATATATATGTTTATTGTGGAACATAGGTACAGTCAGCGACATAAGTCGTTGAACACTTCACAGTTTTTGATAAGCTTTTTATGAATTAAAATTTGTACGTACTACTCTGTAGTCGTAAAATATAACCAAGTAAAGTCATCTATGCCGAGATGTGCCATACGATATTGAAAATAATTATTATTTTGGATGATAAGACAATTCCAAATCTCGTGAATGTGTAGCGACTTATGTCGCTGACTGTACAACATGATGTTATAATATGTTTATTCGTCCGACTAGGGGTGATCCATAAATTACGTCACAAGAATTTCATGATTTTTGCCCCTCCCCCCGTTCCTGTCACAGCTGGTCACATTTGGGAGACTCTCCCCCTCCCTAAATTATTGAATGAAAACAGCGGATCCGAAATCAGTTTAATTTCCATTTATCAAAGGTCGCCTAGGCGGTCGGCGCGTCACACTAGTAGAGTGAGTGACCGACAAAACAATTGGTATCTTATATTTACACAGATATTGTTGTATATGTTTTTGAGGTTTTCGTAAAATAATAGTTTAAAGTTCGTGTTTGAAAAGTGATGTCACAAAATTTAGAACCCCTCCCATCCCGTTGTCACACAATGTCACACTTCGTCGACCCCCTCCCTCCCCCTTAACGTGTAATGTAATTTATGGATGGCCCCCTATGACCCGCCACATTGGCAAACAATAGCTTAATTGCGGGCAGCTCTGGTCTGGTCTGATCTTATTGGTATCATGGTCGTCAACTTGCAGGTAAGTGTATGGCATTGGTCAAGCGTCCCACTACCTCAGGCCTATATATATATCTTGGTATTGAAAAGTTGATATCCAAATAGAGATCAAAAGTAGGTCTCAAAATTATAAACCAAATATTGTGCCAAATAACAAGAGCTATGCCATACATAAATATTTGGTTTTAAGCCAATACCGTAAACTCACAACACTCACAATTTCTCAGTTCATTATTTTTTTATTATTAAAATACATCTTTTTCTCCACCCTTCTTAACCTCTACACTTTTATCCCCAACTCTTAAATTTCCAAACATGCAACCATGGTCGCAAACTCACACAAAACCCACAAAATGTCCTACGTACGTACCCATATGTCAGCGCGGGGCCCATCGTAGTGCCTCCCTTCGAAGAGTTCAGGCGCGGCGTACGGGGGGCTCCCGCACCACGTGGACAGCGGCGAGCCGACCCTGTACTCGTTACTGAACCCGAAGTCTGCTAACTGGAATTGAAAAACATAATAATTGTCGTGGGTGTCAAAGACTACGAGAGACTTTTAAAGAGAGAAAAGAAAGAGAAACACATTTATTAACAACACAAAACAATGCATACACTCGCATAATATCCAAAAAAAAGCTTTTTTAACCATATGTAATTCAACGTATGTGCCCTGCAGTTTGTGACATATGGGCTGATACAGTAATACTAAATAATTCGTGGTAGGTCTCCCATATGCGAAAGGTCGCCTGGATTCTGTACCACTGCAATATCTATTTCTCCCACCAAACAGCAGTGTAAATGCACTGTTATGTTCCGGTGTACAGGAAATTAAATAGTTAATACACCCAACATCCACATTCACAGTTCTTGCCCCAAATAAGATCAAATAAATCTTGACTATCATATACGTAACATCGTATGTCTGTGTGTAGTGAGAGATATAGATAGCGTGTGTGCGTGCATGCATGTGTGCGTGTGTGCGTTCGTGCGTGTTTGTGTGCGTGCGTGCGTGCATGCGCGTGTATGTTTGTGTGAGAGGGTAGTCACACCGACCTTAATATTCATATTCTTGTCCAACAAAAGGTTCTCCGCCTTAAGATCTCTGTGCACTACTCCATTGGCGTGACAGTATCCG
Organism: Hyles vespertilio; assembly: GCA_009982885.2. Classification (NCBI taxonomy): domain Eukaryota; kingdom Metazoa; phylum Arthropoda; class Insecta; order Lepidoptera; family Sphingidae; genus Hyles; species Hyles vespertilio. Next base: position 393,990 of record CM042832.1, read on the forward strand.
ACCGCGGCCACCATCTGTGCGAACGCGCGCGCCGCCTCCGCCTCGGACATGCGGCCCTTCGACACCAGGTGATCTGAAATCAATCAATACATCCAACAGTCACATACATAGTCCTGAACCCACACTTAAATCCATTTCATTTCTAAACGAGAAGTAAACCTCCTATAGCCTTGCTTAATATATTTCGGGGAGGGGAGAAGCGCGGGGTGGGGGGGGGGGGGTATGGGACTCCGACCTTCCAGCCTGATGTTGATGTTGATGTTGCATCCAGGCTGGGTCCCTACCGAGATCTAAGAAGATCTTTTGCCGGCAAACCGACCAAAACCTCTCGGCGGTCATCACGCGCTTTATGAATGACAGGCGATGTGTATTTATCCATTTGTATTTCGAACTACGAAATGTAGCAAAAAGTCTTCAATTATAATGAACTTCAGATAACAATTTAAATTACGATTTATTATGTTTTGACCATACTAAAATCAAGTCAGACCACACACTTGTTGGTGCTGTTATTTCTCTTGCCGTTACTTATAATCTAGTGGATATTTGATCGAAGACCGGCCATGACCTCCTACTCTCAAACTTGGAAGGTATCACGTCCGAGAACGAAAGGTCCACTGTGTCACTTAAATCTACCTAACCTCCACGATGCGTTACTTACCAAATATTTCACCGTTTGGCGCGAACTCTGTGACTAAGTATATTGTGTGGCTGCTCTCCATCACCTGAAAACAATAATTACATCAAACATTATTTTATAAAACTGTACGAATATGCCTAACACACATTAGAAAATATTCGAATCCTGTATCGTAAGTCGTAATCACAGACTAAGTTTTTAGAAGTAGAAGTTTTCTCATATTATGTTGAATTAACGTGCGAACTTTCGGAATTCGTGTCGGAGTATAAACTTACCCCGAGGATTATGTGTGTAACTGTCGGGGGTATTTATATTCATTTGTAAGTAAGAGAAGACTAAGGAGTCTGTATTACGGTCTACAAAATAACCTGTCGACAATAGCCAGTCGATATAATGAGTTTTTTCATCTAGATCTGCCTCAGTGGTATTACTACGGTATGAATGCAAAGCTGAGGTCTCGAGATCGAATCCAGGATCGAGCAAAGTGATGCTGAATTTTTCGATTCATTATCAGCCCAGAGTCAGGAATTGTGCCCGATACCTATCACATCGTGGGACGGTACACACATGGCGAAATGTGGGTATTCTGGTTGCATCTTTGCCTACCCCTTCGGGTAAATAAGCGTGAGTTTATGCATGTGACACCTAGATTATTCTATACCAACAGCATTTTATTCCCTCTAATGTCAGTTTAAATTTGTGGTTAAAATCAAACTCTGACCTTGTTAAAATCGCAGTTAAGTTAAATCGACACAGGTAAATGGAGTTAACGAGTGTTACGATAATTTGTTAATGTTTCCTGTTGCATATTACCATCAATAGTATAAGAAATTACGTCAATCAGAGCTTAGTTATAATTTATAATGTTAATTACTGATGTTATTCGATTTAAATAAAAAATACACACACATGTCACATACAGGGTATATCAAAACTGCTACCGAAAATGAAGCCGGGTGGTAGTTTTAGTGACTTAAGACACAATGCAACAAATTTTTTAAGAGCGTTTATACCCTGCACGCGCTTTTTGGCTTAAAAACAGGACTTTTCAAATGAGTTAATAGCCACCAATAAACAATTTAAAGGAAAAATAATTATTACTAATTTTAGAAAAGGTTGTCATCTAGGGATTTTGGTGGAAAACATTATAGATTGATGGATAATTTGTGAGTACTATACGGATTACTGAACACAAGTTTCGTTATTTAGGCTTTAAATGGCAATTTAGAAGCTTAAGATATCCGAAACCACTAAATATAAGATGAAAATAAAAATATTATCAGACTAATAAGACCCTTATGGAGGGATTTTGCTGAGAAAAATAATCTTTTTGTGTTTAGTTCCTGAAAAATAAAAATTTAAACAATGCGAAATTATTCAGAAACTCTCGTCAAGAACATATTTTTTTTCACCAACTTATCGTACATAATTTGTTATAGCAATTGCATATTAGAATAGAAGAACATCTTATCAATAAATTAAAATTTTTATATTTCAACAAAATTAGTTTTCATATTTTCTACAAATATTTTAAAAACCACTATAAAACACGCTGTCCGACGTGGATCAAATCAGACCGCCGCAAGGCCTTCTAGAGAGAGGACGTATCGCTCGTCGCTCCGGCCTGGCTGCAGTCGATTATTTCCGCGCGTAGTAAAAATTGCCACGCGCGGACTGCGATTACCACATCTTAGTACTTTGGTAGTAAAATATTTAATTATTTTTATTACCTACAATGATTTTGTAGTGAGTATAAATTATGTTTCAGGTAATATAATGGGATTTAATTCCGAGGCTAAATTATGTTATGTATTGTAATATAAAATTCAATATATTTCGTAAATGTAAGGGGTTGTAAGGCCCCTAACACTATTTATGTGTTCGAACACGAAATTATTAATAAAACGTCCGTAGTATCTACTGATTGGACACTGGTTTGAATGCAACTTAACAATGTAATAATAACGAAAATATGAATAGTATCTAAATTTGTATTATTCTTTGCTTGCACAGTAATATTTGTCTACTTATAATGCAAATAAAATATTTTTATGATATTATATTACAGTTACATTTCAAATGAATATTTGAAGCGCACGGATCAAAATTGTTTGAGCCGATTGTATAGCGAGCCGACGCGGCAGCTCTACGCACACAGCTTTGGTCGCTTATGTGTGCGTGAAATACCTATAGTTGACTTTGCGCGCAAGGTGTATACGCTCTTAAGCTGTGACGTGTTTTATTTTTCCATTTTTACTATAGTCGTATTTGGGTGGTAAATATATAGTTTTTTTCTAAAATAATAGTGTACACCTTCGATCAAATATACACTAGATACACAGTTCCCTGTAAAAGTTCTGTTAAAAAGTGGCACCGATGCATGACATGAAAAAAGTAAACAAAAAGATCACATATTCCAAATATATTAACACAAATTCCACCTTATTCCTGGAGCTTAAAGTAGCTTTTCACATAATATTGTCTAAAGTTCTGCGACGTTTTAGAAGCAACGGTCGGTGCGTGACTGAAGGCGAAATAGTGCTTAAAGCACTCTTTTTTGGTGCCATTTTCTAAGCGCTCATGTTGTATCTAGTGTATATTTGATCGAAGGTGTACACCCTTTTATTTTGATGGAATTTATAGGAATGTTTTAGCTGTAATTTGTTTGTAGTTACTAAAACTACCACCCGGCTTCGTTTTAGATAGCAGTCTTGATACACCCTGTATGTTTGTTGGCTATTGATAGCTGTGAGACATCCAAATAAAACAAGATAAAATAAATAAATCAATGAATCATTCAGATATTTCTAATAAACGAATGACTGAGTGAATGAATGTGTTAGAGAAGAGTGAATGAGTGAATGATCTCACCTGGTACAGTCTGACTATGTGCGGGTGCCTGAGCCTCTTCATAATGGCGATCTCTCTGAACGTTTTCTTCAAGTTGTCTTCATCTAGCCGTGATTTGTCTATTATTTTTATCGCCACCTGAAAAAGACAAAACATTGTTTAAAGACTTACTATTGTTTAGATTAGTTGCCCAGTATTTCTGCTAAAAAATCTTTACTAACGTTTAAATTAAAACTGCTATAGTCAATGTCTGAAGGCTGCAGTTGATTATTTTTATTTTTATGTAAATATTTATGATTTATTTTAAAGAACTTCCACCAAAGAACACACAATATTTGCTTATTAGGTAATATGTATAATATTTATTAAAATCACTCTTCCACTTACAGGACGTAAAATATTGCGAATAACAAAATAAATTTGGCTAAATAACAGAATATACAATACTGTGCTGTAGCCTATATACGTCCCACTGCAGGGCACGGGCCTCCTTCACAATCCTGAGTACCATTGAGAGGGGCTAGATAGTCCACGCTGATATCGATCGTAATGTGCGCTAAGGACTTTGTATAGATGTGCAGTGATTTCGATTGTATATGTATATTTGAAAAGTGCATAGTGGCCTGTGAGTAACGGACCAGATGGGACTGCCAATATGTTCACGGTGGTCGCGGGTTCAAATCCCAGGGCACACGTCTGACTTTTCGGAGTCATGTGTGTATTGATAGTCAATCACCACGCACTATAAAGGTTAAGGAAAACATCGTGAGGAAACCTGCATACCATAGCGGTTTATAGGAATTTCTATGGTATGTAAGTCCACCAACCCGCACTAGACCAGCGTGGTGGACTATACGGCCTAACCACTCTCAATCACAATGGACAGCCTCTGGCGCAATCGGTTAAACGCAGCCTGTGAAACTAGAGGTCGCTTGTTCGATTCCTGCATCGATAGAAATGTTTGTGTGGACCACAAATATTTTCTTTCGTGTCTGGGTATTTGTGAGACCGAAAGTCTCTCGTAGTTCCTGATACACAAAACCCGATCTTAATGTAGGGTCAGGACTATGTATGTGATTGTTGGGTGTTATTTGCTTTAATCATAATCTGGATTGTGTCGGAGGCCCGTGCCTTGCCGTGGGACGTATATGGGCTGATACAGTACATACAGGGTATACCAAGAGTGCTATCGAAAAAGAAGCTGGGTGGTAGTTTTAGTGACTTCAGACACAATGCAACGAAATGTGCAAAAAATTGCGCAAAAAATTATTCTATTGTCCTATTATGATGATAAATACATAGTTTTTTTTCTGAATTAATAACGTAAACACTTTTATTTTTAAACACGCTATGGTACGCAAGGCTTTAAATTATAATTTTAGCAAAATCTATGGATTTACCATCCTAATACCACAATAGAAAAAAATAACAAAAAACTGTCGCGTTTCTCTGCGAAATTTTCAGTTGTATTGTGTTTATAGTCACTAAAACTACCACCCGGCTTCGTTTTCGGTAGCAGTCTTGATATACCCGGTATATAAGAGGGTTTCGAGTAGACACAGAGGGAGATTATAGGTATGAAGGGAGTGTAGAGTTACGAAGAGGCTGAAAGAGCATTGCCAAGGACTTCTGTTGGCTTGTTTCGATCTGTTGTTTACAGGACGGGAACTGATAAGTTGCGATAAATCTGATGGCACGGCGACGATAGCGACGATAACGTAAAAAATCATTTATCCACACGCCTTTGTTGTTCTCATTGAAAAAAGAATTTTATTTAGTTAGAGCATCGGTGGCGCAGTTGTACTAAGGTATAAGGGCTGAGGGTCTCGGGGTCAAATCCCGGGTCGCTCAAAATGATAAAAGATTTTACAATTTAGACCGGAGTTAAGATTTTGTGCCTGATATGGTAATAAGCTTGACTCATCTCCAAGGCGAAAATGGGTAGCACATCTGCCTACCCCTTCTGGGAAGATGGCGTGTTATCTGTTATTTATTATATACCGACATTAAAGTATCCTTTTTGTACATAAATGTATATTCGTCACACCTGTATCCCATAGGGGTAGGCAGAGACTATCGACCGCCACTTCGCGCGACCCTGACATATTACATTCGCTTCATCCATTTTTTTATTGCCATGAATAGCGAGACGAGTGTGTCAATAGCCTGATGGTAAGCAATACGACCGCTCATGGACAGTAGCAGAACCAAACACCATTAATAACAAAGCAATGCGTGGCATTCCACTGCGCTCGCCATCCCGAGACACAAGATGTTAAGTCTCAATATGTCCAGTAGTTGCACTCACTACAATGCCTTCAAACCGAAACCCAACAGTGTATTTACACTGCTGTTCTACGAGAGAAATAGCCATATCATACCTACCCAGGCGGCCTCTCACATTTGAGAGACCAATAAAAATTCAATTAAATATTTTTCCAAAACTAATTCGTATATTCCATTTTATGCTAGAATTAGACTCCACACTGCCCCAATTTTACCTTATCACATGGTTACCACTACCAAATGTAATTTCATAGGGAAAAGCACTCGGCGACAGTTGACCTTGACCCTTCGGAGGTCACGCGGCGACCTCACATTATCCGTCTCGAATATGAACGCGTTCGTGACCTATATAACCACCAAGGACTGTAGCATATGAAATATAACTAATACAGTCTGACCCCATAACAATATCTGTATAAGCCAAAGGCCGATCCAGCCTTCAAATTAAATTAAAGTTTAAAAAAACTAACTAAAAGTGTGGGGTGCTGTAGGATAAGTAATTGTTGTAAACACCCCACGCTTTGTAACAAGAAAATGTGTGTATTTTACTCCATTTTCTTTCGTATCTTAAACTCATTATCAATTATTTTTTAGTTTTAGTTGGATCTTTTATGCAAGCGTGTTTTTTCAACCCCGGCTCCCCGAGCCACTACTAACTCTCACCTTGCACCTTCCGTGTTAGTAGTGTCCCAGTAAACCATTTCCTTGCCTAAGTTCATAATTTTCATTCCCCAATCACACAATCCATGCCTTTCCTTGCTTTCCTTCCTTATCCTATCCTTAACTGCCAATCTAAGGTCTGCCGCGCCGATAGATGCATGGCTAGGGGCGAGCCTAGTCTTTAGCGAGCCGTTTGTCCTGGGGTTGGGCGCCCCCAGATAACGACTAGCATTGGCCTGGCATGCCGGGCTCTGCCAGGCTCGACAGTTATTTTTCCCTTGCTACTCGTGGGAACGCAATGATGATTGATAATTGTAACAAAAATTGTCAAAATGGCGGCGACGCGGTTCGCCACCCGTCACGTCTCGTATCCCATGCACGCGAAAAGCGGACTGAAGAAAGCCGCTTTGCTACTTTAAATGTTAGAGGAGGGATGGATGCAAAAATTAATGAAGTGTGTCAGATGATGAATGAAAGACAAATCGATGTTCTGTGTGTGAATGAGACGAAACGGAAGGAATGTGAGACCATAAGATATGGTGCCTACACAGCATACTGGGCTGGGGTGCCTAGCAAGGCCAGATGCAGTCAAGGTGTAGGTCTCATATTATCTGAAAGAATGGTAAAATGTGTGAATGAATTTGAATGTGTTAATTCAAGGCTTGTCTGGGTGAGATTGAAAGTGGGATTAACTCGTATCTTTATCCTAGGGGTATATGCTCCAACGGATGTAGGTACGAGTTCATCTAAGAGTGCGTTAAAAGAACGAGAAGAATTCTGGGAGAAAGTGAGAGATGTGCTGCAAATTCGTAATCAAAACGAAAGATTAGTTATGTTAGGGGATTTTAATGGTTGGGTAGGACTGAAACGTAAAGGATACGAAAGGGTACTAGGTTCGTTCGGTGATAAGAGAGTGAATACTAATGGAAGAAGTTTGCTTGAAATATGTGTGGAAATGGGTTTATGTGTGACAAACACGATGTTTGCACACAAGATGATCCACACATATACTTGGGAAAATGCTGCGATGAAGAGTATGATTGATTTTGTGATAGTAGACGAAAGATTAAAGAAGAATGTTATGGATACTAGATCGTTCCGTGGAACGGGTCTTGATACTGACCACTTTTTGGTCGTGTGTCGAATAAAAGACCTGTTTAAAAAGTGGCGTAGCCGTATCCCCGAACAGTCTAGTGTGTTAGAAAGGATAAAAGTGGAAAATTTGCAAAGAGATGTAAGAGAGAAGTACGAACGTATTCTGAGTGAAAATTTTGAAGGTTTGGATGAGGTCTATGAGGTAGAAGAAGTATGGAATAAGTTTAAAAAGGTAGTTGTTAATGGCGCAATTGAAACATGTGGACTGAGTAAAAGGAAAAAGTATAAAGAGATGAAGAATGTTTGGTGGGACAAGGATGTGCAAAAAGTAGTAAGTAAAAAGAAGAAAGCGTGGAGAGATTGGTTAGCTATTAGAGCTGATCAAAGAATGCTAAAGGCAAGTGAAGAAGATGTATACAAGGCAAAATTGGAATATAAGAAGATAAAAGATGTAGTGAAAATAGTAGTAAAAAAGAAGAAGCATGAAGAAAAAGATATGTTTGAAGAAAGATCGAATGAGAATTTTCAGAAAAACATCAAGTTTTTCTGGAAAGCAATCAAAAGTGTCCGGGGTAAGTTAAGTACCTCGGAGCGTAGTACTGTAAGGGATAAGCATGGACTACTAGTGAATGGAGAAGAATGTGTGCTGAAAAGATGGAAGGAATACTTTGAAGGGTTGTTTGAAAAAGAGGAAACACAGCAGTGTACAGTGACGGATGAAAGTGAACAAAATGAAGAAAAGATTGATGTGATGGAAGTGGTGAAAGCGTTGAAAAGTATGAAAATGGGTAAGGCTGCTGGGTATGACAGAGTAACAGTCGAAATGCTGAAGGCTGGACAGGGTGTGGTGGCACGCCTGCTTTGTCATCTCTTGAATTTGTGCTGGACAAGTGGTGTTGTGCCAACAGATTGGTGTAACGCCGTTATTGTTCCACTATACAAAGGCAAGGGATCAAAGCAGGAGTGTCAGAATTACCGTGGTATCAGCCTCCTAAGTGTTGTCGGCAAATTGTATGCTAAGGTATTGATTGAGCGAGTTGTAAAAGAGACGAATGACAAGATATGGGACGTGCAAGCAGGATTTAGGAAGGGTATGGGATGCACGGACCAGGTATTTTCTCTACGAAATGTTGCTGAGAAGACCTTAGCTAAAGGTCGAAAAGTCTTCTGCGCCTTCGTAGATTTAGAAAAGGCCTATGATAGAGTGATGAGGAATGAGTTATGGGCAGCACTGTCCAAGTTTGGGTTGAGCAGCAACCTAATTCGAGCACTACAGTCTCTTTATAAGAACTCTAGTGCTTGTGTTAGGATAAACGGAGCATACACTGATTGGTTTCGCATCGATAAGGGTGTGAGACAGGGATGTGTAGCGTCCCCGTGGTTGTTCAACCTTTTCATGGACGGTTGCCTAAAAGATCTGAAAGATAGTGAATATGGGATAAGAATGAATGAGTTGTCACTAAAATGTCTTCTCTATGCTGATGATCAGGTTATTCTTGCATCATCAGAGGAGGAGCTACAAAATATGGTGACAATTATGCATGAAGCGTTTGAGAGAAAAGGAATGAAAATAAATGTGAGTAAGACGAAAGTTATGGTATTTGAAAGGGAAGAGAATATGACAAAATGCGATATTATGATAGGTAATGAGCAAGTAGAACAAGTGAATGAATTCGTATATTTGGGCTGTGTTTTCACAAGTGATGGAAAGCATGATAGCGATATTGAAAGAAGAGTGAATGCGGGAAATCGAGTGAATGGTGCGCTACACTCCTTTATGAATAGTCGGAAGGTCTCCAAAAAGGCACGACTGGCTGTCCATGGAGGAGTGTTAATTCCAACGCTTATGTATGGTAGTGAAAGTTGGGTATGGCAAAAGAAGCATGAAAGTAAAATTAGGGCAGTAGAGATGAGATCGTTAAGGGGAATGTGTGGTGTAAGCTTGTGTGACAGAGTGCGAAATAGCGTGGTGATGGAAACTTGTGGAGTGAAAGAGGATGTAGTGACGAGAATTGAGAAAGGAATGTTACGATGGTTTGGTCGTGTAGAGAGGATGGATGAAAGGAGAATTACGAAACAAATACATAATGCGAGTGTGGATGGAAGAGTCGGTAGGGGTCGACCTCACCGAACATACACCATCCAAATCGGTGATACCCTCAACAAGGGTCAGGTTAAAAGTACCCTGAACCGACGAGAATGCATGAAGACGTTGATGAAAGTGGATGAAGCGAAAGTAGTATGTCAGGATCGAGCAAAGTGGCGGTCTATTGTCTCTGCCTACCCCTATGGGACACAGGCGTGACGATTATGTATGTTATGTATGTGTTTTTTCAAGCGCTAAAAACATTATCTACGGCTGTCTTATCAAAGAAAGACAGGCTGTGCACAAATTAACAACTTTTGCTTTAAAAAAAAAATTTACTATTCTGGATAAGATAATTTCATATAGTTTTTAAATTATTGCGTTGTCATCGGTCCTGGATAAATATGCAAAGTTTGAATTAAATCTGATCGTTCTAAGTAGGACAAAATCGAGCTCAAAGGAGTCGGTTACATACATACATACAAACATACAGGTGAAGCTAATAAAAGCGTGTTAAAAAGGTTGTGGGCATGGTAACCCGAAAATCAACGAAGTAGGAGTCTGCGTATGATCTTACTCATGATCGTTATACGCAATAAAGATTTAACTCTGCGAATTTATTATTCTGTATCAACCCATATACGTCCCACTGCAGGGCACGGGCCTCCTCTACAATCGAGAGTACGATTGAGAGTGGTTAGGCCATATAGTCCACCACGCTGGCCTAGTGCGGGTTGGCGGACTTACATACCATAGATTTTTTTTATAAATCGCTATGGTATGCAGGTTTCCTCACGATATTTTCCTTCACCGTTTTAGTGCGTGGTGATTGACTATCAATACACACTTGACTCCGAAAAGTCAGAGGTGTGCCCTGGGATTCGAACCCGCGACCACCGTGAACATGTTGGCAGTCGCGTCTAGTCCGTTTACCAACAGGCCACCACGCACTAATTTATAATATTAATGATATATTATCAGTCTATCGATCTCAATATAGAGTGGAGGTACGACGTCATAAGTCCGTTAGGGTCGTGGGCATGCCCATCGTGCCCACTACGGTGGACCCGCGCTTGGTATCAGGCCTCCTCTACAATAAAGTACGATTGAGAGGGGCTAGACCAGGGGGTCACTGTATAAAAACGATCCGAACTTCGAATGTACAGGCGCCGTACGTAAGGCTAATGTGCCTAGATTTTCCACAAAATGTTGGATTCCCCTATCGGCATCCTCATTTCAAAGTTTTTATAGAGTCACTCTGATAACTGTGACGACGCATATCGTATACTGTAAAAAGCAAGGGCAGGGTTGACACATAGAAATGGTGCCTAATCCTCATTAATGGATTCACAATTTATTATTTTTAGTATTCTTTTACAATAAATGATATTGGCGTATTGAACTTAAGAGCCGCAGTTTCACATCTAAAAATCCGAATATGTCTCGCTAGCCTTAGGTTGGCGACCCCTGGGCTAGATATAGTCTGCCACGCTGAACTTTTTTTTACATGGGGAAAAACCTCTTAGATCCCCTTGGGGTTGGTACACAGGGTGTTCCAGATTTCTACCGGCTAAAAACCCCGTGACGTTAAGCACACATAATGACTCCGGGATCTTATGAGGAACAAAAAAACCACCACAGACTATAAATAATAAATAAATAACACCCAACAGTCACATACATAGTCCTGACCCCACACTAAGATCGGGTATTGTGTCGTGTATCAGGAACTACGAGAGACATTTCGGTCTCACGAACACCCAGACTGGGAAGAAATATTTCTGGGCGTCACAAACATTTCTTGGTGCGGGGATCGAACCCGAGGCCTCTTGTTTCACAGGCGTCTAACCGACTGCGCCACATTTCAATGCCATGTATGTGACTGTTGGGTGTCTTTAAAGATTTTCTCATTCCAGAACGCGACTGGCATGCCTCACTATGTTCATACATCTATTGTATCAGCCCATATACGTTCCACTGTAGGGCACGGGCCTCATATACAATAGAATACGATTAAGGGTTAGCCTATAGTCCACCACGCTGGCCTAGTGTGGATTGGCGGACTTTACATACCGTAGAAATTTTACAAATCGCCATGGTATGTAGCTTTCCTCACGATGTTTTCCTTCGCCGTTATAGTGCGTGGTAATTGACTATCAATACACACATGAATCAACAAATCTTACGTATGGGTGCCAAACATGGGCATTGACTCAAAAACATCTTTTAAAACTAAGATCGTGTCAAAGGGGAATTGAAAGGAGTATGTTGGGGGTGAAGCTAAAAGACCGCAAAAGAGCAGCAGACATTAGATCTACAACAAAGGTGGAAGACGTACTAAAGAAGATAAGACGGTTAAAATGGCGATGGACAGGACATATGACAAGGGAAAGCAGAATGAAATGGACTAAAATTATAACAGAATGGCAGCCACGTGATGGCAAAAGAAAAAGAGGTAGACAAGCTAGAAGATGGGCAGATGATATACAGATGATTGGAGGGACAATCTGGTCTAGAAAAGCTACCAATAGAGAAGAATGGAAGCAGCTGGAAGAGGTCTATGTGTCACTGGACACGCTGACCACTAAACCTGGAAACTCGAATTTGTTACTGTATGTAAAATCATTGTTTAGTATCAGCAATAAAGGCTAATAATAATAATAAACACACATGAATACGAAAAGGCAGAGGTGTGCCCTGTAGTGCGATTCACGTAACTTTATGACGCGCCGATCAAGTTGCGGTGCGGTTACAATTAAGTTTACGCTTTGGTACAAAATGGTATTCTTGTAAGTTTTTAGCTGCGCGTGAACTGCGCGTCAACTGTACGTCAGACGTATGAAATTTGTTTGACATTGACATATACGCGCAGCAGTAGATTATGCTAAAACGTTTGCGTGACGCGAACTTGACGCGAGCGTATTTGACAGCGGTTGTCAAAATTACGAGAATATGAAAAGGGCTGTTTTGATCGAAACTTAACCGCAACTGCTCTGCAGCTGAACTTATTATAATACGTGAATTTTTGCAATGTATTTTTTTTTATTTCAGTGAATGGCGAGACGAGCATGCCGTTCGCCTGATGGTAAGCGATACGACCGCTCATGAATAGTAGCAGAACCAAACAACACCTTGAATTACAAAGCAATGCTTGGCATTCCACTGCGCTCGCCATCCTGAGACATAAGATGTCAAGTCTCAATATGTCCAGTAGTTACTCTGGCTACAATGTCCTTCAATCCGAAACACAACAGTGCATTTAAACTGCTGTTTTTCAGGAGAAATAGACTTAGCAGTAGTACCTACCCAAGCGGCCTCTCACATATTAGACCTACCACCAGTATAGTGTATAATGGACGGAACCCAAAGTGTGTGTTCAGGCCCGCACTTGACAAGTTTTTAGAGTTCCAAAGCACAGCAACAAAGGATTGAAACCTATTCAAATTAACTCGTGACTCGAAGCCAAACTAAAGACTAAACTTTTGTCAAAAACCTGTTATTTGTCAAGGACAAAGTCTAAAGGGAAGGAATTCACGTGTACATATTATTTATTCTTGTGGTGTTTTGTTTTTTTTTTTTATTTATTAGAATCTCCAACGAAAAGAAATAAATAAATAAAAGTAAAACTACTTCATTTCTAGTATTTTAAATTCATAATAAATCTAATAAATGTTTAACTATAACTATATGAGAAACACAAAGACAAAAAAGTTACTATTTACATTAATAATAGCTATACCCGCGACTTCGTCCGCGTGGAATTTAACAAAAACTTTATTTTCCTAAAATAAATGTAGCCTAAGTTACTCCTAATTATATCAGCTACCTGACAATAAAAGTCCCGTCAAAATCGGTCCAGCGATTTCAGAGATTAGCCGGAACAAACAGACAGACAAACAAATTTTAAAGATCATTTTCGGCACAGGTATCGTGTATATAACCATATGTAGTTGTACATATTTTTTATTTTCTCTTTACAAACAGACACTTCAATTTTATTTATAATATGTATAGATTTCATTTTTTATAAAATTTTAACACTCGTAAATTACTTGTTTATTGTTTTAATACTGATAATTATTCAAATGATTAATATTATTTTACGATCTATTATTCGTAGTTTTTTAGTTTACTTGTTTTGTATTTCTTTTTTATAATAATTCGTTAATGAAATTATCTAATTATTGTGTTTTTTGTTTTCAATTTGATGTTCACTAATATTTCATTATAATAATTATTTGAACTTTTGATTATCTGAGGTCCAACAAAGATAGCACATAACATTTATACTTAACTACATGTGTATCTTTCTGTGTGAATCTTCAAAAACAGGAAATTGATGAAAGCTCTCAGCCTTTATAGAGATACTTACAAATTAGAATCTAAAATTGACAAATTTTATTCCCATTTCAACCCCTTTATTCATAAATATAGCCAATGTTCAGCACTGATGATGAACGACGCTAATGGTGAAAGAATTTTTAAATTTTTCCTGTAGATTCAGAGCCTATTCGATGCAAACAAACAAACATTTAAATATTTCGTTTTTAAAATATTAGTTTAGGAGTATAGATATAAGCAACATATAAAGGGTCTCGAGGTCGCTCAAAATTATTTGGTTAAATATCGTCAAATTATGATACATCAGACAGTCACTTAATTCCTAACCTAATAGTCTTGCGTCATCTAACAGAAAATACAAGAGGATTTTCGGTCTTATAAACACCCAGACCAGAATCAAATACCTGTGGATCTCACAAATATTTATCTCGGGGATCGAACCCCTAGCCTCTCATTTCACAGCCAGTATCCAAGCCAACAGCACCACGGAGGCTGTCAATCCTAGTGGAATGTTCCATTTCTGACGCACGACTATTGTCTATTGACTATCGGCTGGTACAAAAACATTACTTTCCAAGTCATCGAACCGCCTTGCACCGTCCTTGCCGTGAGAAAAACTAACCTCGGTGTTTTTGTATGGAGAACGTCGTCTTTTTTTCAATTTACAGTGATGAATTGACTTCTCGGAGTCACAGATACGATCGACAATAGAATACATACATACAATAACAAATAAAGTGGGTAGGTCTCATATGTGAGAGGCTGTCTGGGTGGGTACCACTGCAATTACTCACGCCAAAAAGCAGTGTTACAACACTGTTGTGTTCCGGTTGGGCGCCAGACTATACTCTCACACGGAAAATACCAGGTGCGTGTCCGGGTAGCACTTCTGATTACATCTTCTGGGAAAGAGGCGTGAGTTTATGTATGTATGTAAACGTACTGTAGTGGATTTCGGGATGCCGTCGGCATCAGAAACTACGGGAGAATAAGGTCACCTACTTTATCCAGACCCTGCCCAAATATTTATGGATCACAAGCATTTGTCGCTATGGGTCGCAGTGGTCGCTCATGTAACAGTCTAGTCGGAGTCTAACTGAATACAGAGACTGGCATGACTTTAATGACTACGCGCTGAAGAAAAACATCGTGAGGAATCCTGCATAGTGATTTGCAAGATTCCATGCGAGGCTACCCGTTATAAACCAGCGTGGTGATTTTTTTTTATTGCTTTGACTGGCGAGACTGGTTTGCCGCTCGACTGATGGTTAGCCCGACAGGCAGAGGACATCGTGGTGGAATTCTAAACGCCCCTTTGCCATAGGGTAGACCTATATGCATACTTACTACGCTATTCTACAAGCAAGAATTCGATAGAGTATTTAGGCCGTAGACTGGTTGTACTTCTCTCATGTGTGAGAGGCCGCCTCAGTAGGTACCACCGCATTGCCACTGTTGTGTTCCAGTTTGAGACATTGTAGCCGGAGTAACCACTTGCCATATTGCGACTTAACACCTTGTCTTAAGGTGGCAAGCGAAGTGGAAAGCAAAGCATTGCCTCGTAATGCATTGTGTTTAGTTTTGCTACTGTTCATGAGCGGTCGTATCGCATTATGCGAACGGCATGAAAACTACTAGGAAGCTTCTTGTTCATAGTTGGTACAATGTTGCCCGGTTAACCTCGGGACATGTGGTTTAAATTAAATATATACCTTGTAAAAAGGTGAAGAGTTTGTCTGTACGCTCTAATCTCAAAAACTACTGGTTCGAATTTATAATTTTGTTGTTTATAGCTCATTTATCCAGTAAGGTTAAATTATCGAGCTATGACCAATAGAAGCAGGGCATCAATAAGAAATGTTTCAAATACGGTCGAAAGGCAGGGCTGGTAAAGCATTATCGGCCGTTGCCAATAATCAATCGAAAAAATTAGATTGATGTAAATCTGGATTGTTTTCTACTTTTCCGATTGGTCTCTTGTCATGTTGCCATAGTTTTTTCACTACTGAGATTGATTATTGGCAATATAGTATCAGAAAAAAGGTTGAGTTGGCAATCTCAAACGACAATTTTTGGATTGGGATTGTTTATTGGCAGCGGCTGTTAATGAATGAAAGTCATAAATGAGACTTAAAATAATCCAGAAATATTCCCATAGACCAGTAATTCGAGAATAATCATCCGTTCTAAGAATCAAAGCAGATTATTTTTGTCAATCCACCAATATTGTGCTTGGACGGTCAGTGTTTACCATAGGATGTTTTCAATGGAGGCATCGGGAATTTTCCCTATAAATAATGTCGTGGAAATATATGAAGATTTATTTATATTTTGTCCGTCATATTTGGGTAAGCTCACGCGTATTATTGAAGGGGTGGGCAGAGGTGGCCAATATTTCCACCTGCACGCCGAAATTAATGCCATTCCAATATGCGATGAATTAGCATATAGCCATGCCAGGCATATGTTGCAGACCCAGATAATAGACTTGAAAATTTCTAACTAAAAACTTTACACAAATTAAAGTGGCTGACCTGACCTGGGTTTCCAACCCGGAATCTCATACTTTACAGCCCTTACAGACTGCCTTTGAAACAATAAATAAAAACGCAACAATTACACAGACAGTCTTGATCCCACAAAGGTCCAGTCTTAGTTTCGCGTATCAGAAACTACGAAAGACTTTTCGGTATTCCAAGACAAAGCGTTTTTATGGGATAAAACCATTCGTCCATAGATCAGCTCATTCCTATAGCGACCATTTGTATGTTGGCGGAATTGATAGAAAATACATAATACATAAATATATGAACAGGGTGGGAAGCGCGTTGTATTCAAACGTAAGTGGTACGCGCTCTCCAGTACATCTCTAATGGAGCGCTACTAAAGTAACGTCCGAATACTGGAACTTCATTTAAATAATAAGTTGCTCTTAACAGCGCACGGCCCACCTAGCCAGTACATTTAATCGGGATTAACGTAGTTAAGCGCCATTTATATTTAAGTTGCGTTCCAGTGTTTGGGCGTAAATCTCGCAACGATTTTGAAAATTCTTGCTTGTTCTTCAATCATTCTTTTCACCGTTTACACGACATCTATTAAGTTAATTTAATATTTATTTCATCGCGATTTTCAGTCATCTTTTTGAAACCCCCAATGTACTGTATGTAGGGCCTAGTCTTAGTTTTAAATCAATGAATACACCCAAGTCACATACATAGTGACTGAAGATTCAAGTCTTGTGTCGTTGGTATCAATATATTTTTTTTAGATGAGATGACCACGCCGTTCGGCTGATGGTAAGCGATACGACTGCTCATAGAAAGTAGCAAAACCAAACAGCAAGAATAACAAAGCAATGCTTGGCCTTCCACTGCGCTCGCTATCCTGAAGGCTGAAACATAACATTGACAGCCTCCGTGGCGCAGTTGTTTAGATGCCGAGTGTGAAAAGAGAGGTCGCGGGTTCGATCTCCGCACCGACACAAATGTGTGACCCACTTTCGGGTATAGTTGTTTGTGAGAGCGAAATGTCTCGTAGTTCCTGATACCCACGACACAAGACTCGATCTTAGTGTGTGGTCAAGACTATGTATGACTGTTGGGTGTATTTATTTATAAGAATACATATTATGTTTATTCTATATGTCTAGTTTCGCTTTTATTATTTGACTCCCATCAATCCATTCATTAATAATTGGTGTTTTTGAAAATATAGAATTGTCTCAGTTATGCAGATTTAGAAACGAAATGTATTTAGTATTTACATTGTCAATATAAGTGAAATTTGACCAAAAATAAACATATTTTGTATTGCTTTAATACCTGTATTGTATAACAACATCGATTATTCGTTTAGTATTATGCATTTTGTGACGGGATTTCCCAACATTGCATGGGTGACATCAAAATGTTATTTCTAATCTGGGTATTGATGAAATTGTAAAATCCCTCTTGAATTTATGGATCCTGGATTTATATACAGCAATGAATGGCGAGATGATCACGCCATTCCACTGATCGCTGATGGTAAACAATATGACAGCTCATACGCAGTAGCAAAGCCAAAATAACCATGAATTACAAAACAATACCTAACATTCATAAGAAGTTAAGTCTCAATATATCCAGTAGTAACTGGCTACATTGTCTTCAAACCATAATACAATAGTGTATTTGCAATGCTGTCAGGCGAGAGAACTAGACATTGCAGTGGTACCTACCTAGACGGCCTCTCACATATGAGTGTCCGCCAGTAAAAAAACTATTTCAATCATTCATCTTTCCTTTCCTCATTTAAATTCCTGCCAAACTTGTATTATTAGGGAATCAAGCTTCTAATTAAAACTTTTCATCCTTTACAAATTACTTATTAATGTAACTTTTCCATTTATGTATGAACTTTGGATAGCGGTATGGACATCTACCATACTTTTTCTCATTGTGAAAATCATGGCCTCTTATATACAAAGCAATATGCAATGTGTGAATTGGGGATTATTTTCATTACAGTTTTGTAACTTTAATGAACTGAATACATGAAGTAGTTTACACTCGGGATTTCCCTGTAAACAGTGTTAGACCAGTGAGAATAATATACCAATGAACATATGACTTTTTACACTATTATTCATTTTTTTGAGTTGTCTAACTTTTTTGTCTTGTTGGATGAGGTGTTAAATTAAGAATTTATAAATAAATAAATAAATGTACGACATAATATGCAACTTTACATACCTAAATCGATGAGTTTAAGAAATATGTATAACTACAGTATAACAACACATAGGTTCTACTGTACTTTAGAGATAAAAATCAATGCTTTTAAAAAAGATGGGTTGATGGGCCTCAAAATCCGAAAGTTAAACTATGTGTAATCACTACATAGTATAAAACAAAGTCGCTTTCTCTGTCCCTATGTCCCTTTGTATGCTTAAATTTTAAAAACTACGCAACGGATTTTGATGCGGTTTTTTTTAATAGATAGAGTAATTCAAGAGGAAGGTTTATGTGTATAATGTGTGCATATTATTGTAGAGAAATCTATACCCGGGCGAAGCTGGACCGGGCCGCTAGTTTGGTAATATGTTACTACTTACAAAATACTAATTTGATAATTAGAATCCATATTACGATGAGACTAGCTTACCATTCACCTGATGGTTAGTGATATGTCTGCTCATGGACAGTAGCATAACCAAACACATACAGGTGGACATAATGACTGAACCATTTTGACACTCTGTTCGGGTAATGCATTAAAGATAATAGGTGTATTTTCCCTGAATCTCAAATGAAGAAACAATTTAAGATGCACATATTCACACAAGCATATATTAATACATAAGAATATATGTGCCAAGATTTGATTTTGTTTACAGACTGAATGAAATCTATTAAATGACGCTAATGCTTTTTGAATAATAATAAAATGCCTAAATAATAACTTTAGTAGCATGAAATTCTGCTTATAAGATTGTTATATAAAACAAAAGAGTTCAAAGGTAGAATTTTGTCAATTTTATCACCACTGGGTAATTGTGGAAAAAACTATTGCATAGAAGTTGGACATTTTAAATAAAGAATGTGGAAATTAGTGGAGCTGTTCTAAGGTGTTGTGGATATGAAATCTCCTTGGCACATTAGTAATATTGTTTAAATTACGAATTGAGGATACTCTGTAGTGTTTACCGTAGTTGTCTTTCTGGTAATGAGGTACCAATGAAGTTTTATGTGTTTTAAACTACATATTAGTCTTATATGATTATGAAACTACTCATTTCATATTGTGATACCTAGAACTTATGTTTGAAGGCAAAATTAAGGTAAAAGAACAGAAAAAACGAAACATTGTGGGTGTTTTTCCAAACTTTACTTGAAAAAAGTAAAGTAGTAAAGTTTTGTATGCATAAATCTGTGTGTAACAAGTCGTAGTAAAAAAAAAATACGATAAATATGCCATCTTCGAGAATAAGAGTCTCATAAGAAAATGGACGTAATAATTGTGTGTGCAAATATTTTCGTATGTTGTCTCTGTCGTGGCATACGGGACAGAAAGGGACAAAGCAACTAATATAGGAAGTAAATAGTTAATAGAGGCGCAAGATAACAACTCGCCAATAACCGAGCTCTGTAATTGACAGTACTGTGTACGAGACACTGAATGAAAAATTCAATTGAAAATAATTGTTGCGAAAACCATGGGCGGCGAGGTCACGGGCGGGAGCCCGCCAGCGCCGCCAAAAAACAACAAACAAACGACGGAACATTTGAATTTTTCGAATTTCACAAATTTTTACTAAACTTATTATCCGACCGAGTACGGTTGGCACCGACGCATACGCACCCCAGCCCGTAAACAATGTACCATCAAACTGGTCGTTTTTAATATTTTTTTACACCAAACACGTTTTCGCTCCTCATCCATCAGGCTGTAACATTAAAACGAGTTCTTTATAGTGCGGTGTGTGGCGGAGGCGAGTGCCGACCGAGTCGGGATGATGGCAATGGAAAATAACCGTGCCCAGTGCGGCACTTGAAGCAACTCCTGTCGCCCACGGCGGCCAGGACAGCCAGCCGTCGCCCACGGCACCGTCACTCGTTTGCTGGCAGGACAATGAGCGTGTTCAACACTAAAAGCACAGTATTCGACGTCGGTACGCACCTTACTTTTAGTAATAACATGTGTGGCCAGTTTCACTACGGCAAAGTTTCCCGTGCCTATGGTCTTTTCCAGCTCGTAGTTGCCCACACACACGAGCTGGTCTATCGGGAAGTGTTTACTTTTGTGCGGTGGCTTGATATTGCTGGCCATTTTCGTGAAAAACGCGAGAAAACCAGCTCGAACTCACGGCTCGTCGAGCGATTTTTGTCCACTGCGGTTAGTTCGCGTCTCCGACCGCCTCGGCGCTAGTGGCTCTCACGTCATTCGCCTGGGGACGTTCATGTGCGGCCTCCGATGTTTCATTAACAAACGCAATTTTATAATTAACTAATATTTAATTCGTACGCTTAACGTTCGCATAAAACGCGTCGGATTCTTTACAGATTTTAGTAAGCTACTGAGAAAGCGTTTATTTTATGTTCGCGGCGACGCTTATCAGTAATTCTCTTATCAATACGTAGGGATACGGTTGAACATCACTCGGCTGTGAAAAAAAGAACTCGATTCACAACCTTTACGCGACATGTGCCGTCTCTGTCGTTGCCATTCATTTATCATGGGATGGAGGGAGACGGGGCGAGCGATCTCCGTCAAGCGGCTGGTGAGTGACGTCAGCGGTGACGGCTGACGTCACACGCGGCAATTTCAAACCGAGTTGGTGAGGGGTGGGTACGTCAGTGAAAAATATTGATTTGTGCTAACGCGACGTGCCGACGTGAATGTTGCTCGGTTTATTGTTTGAATAGTTGCTTCAGTATACTACCGAAATGCCTTTGTTTCAGACAAAATTTAAAAAAGCCTTTTTTTGTCTATTCGAAGTCAAAACGATCAGTAAACTCCAAGGAAAATGTTAAGTTGGATACCACCAGACGAAAAAAATATTTAAGGGGCATTGTTAGAAAGGACGAAATAAAGATGGTTCTCAACGTTCAATATACTGCTAAAATTGAATAAACATATTAAAGCCTCAAAAGAGGAGTGTTTTTGTGTGCCTCCACAAAGGGATTCGTTTAACTATCACTGAAGATCTAATCAATTATGTACGAGTATCACGGTCGGTGTGATAAGATGCTGCTTCATTCATGCGCTATTACAATTTTATCTCCATTGTTGAGATTGTATCGATTAGATGAAAGCGAATGGTGACGTACAGAGCCATCTGCGGAGAGGAATGCGAAGTTTTTTTATTGACATGTAGTCAGCTGACGTTAAGTTATCTAAATAAGAAAATAGATGGCGTTTCAAAGTTAAAATCAATATGCGCATGAGAATTTTTCCTGTCATGAAATATTGTTTTTTTCCCCGACTAACTAATAATACTACAGAATACATTTTACATATGAATAATACGATGTTTTAAAAGTAGAATGATCTCATTTTTGTTTATTGCAATGAATGGCAAGGCGAACATGCCGTTCGCCTACTGGTAAGCGATACGACCACTCATGAACAGTAGCAAAACCAAACACCTTGAATTACAAAGCAATGCTTGGCATTCCACTGCGCTCGCCATCCTGAGACATTAAAAATCTAAAGTCTCAATATGTCCAGTAGTTACTCTGGCTAAAATATCCTTCAATCAATTTCAAATCTATCAAATCAACAATTCAATCTGGGGTACCCACCCAGGCGGCCTCTTACATATGAGACCTACCTACCTATATATACTGGTCAAACTGGACAGTAAATTAGTAACTATTATTAAATAATAGTTACTAATATACTGGTCGGCCGTTGTGGTCGAAAGGTTCTTGAGTGGAGGTCACGTACAGGCAAGCGAAATATCGGACGCCCGCCTACAAGGTGGACGGACGATCTGACTAAGGTAGCAGGAAGTCGCTGGATGCAGGCCGACGACAACAGGTCACTGTGGAGATTCTTGGGGGAGGGCTATGTTCAGCAGTGGACTTCCCGTGGCTGATATGATGATGATTAAATAATAAAGTCTCCATAAACTCTGTATGGATGAAACCTTTTCCTTATTTGTTGTATTCCTATTCAGCTATGAAATGTTGCCTTTATTCCATCCCTTATACTTTAGGCGGTTTGCACATTGTCCTCATGCACGCTGAATTGATTTCTATGCAGTAAACGGTACGAGATTTCCAATAACTTCTTTTTTTTTCCTTTCTCTTTTCTTTTTGTTGCTTTATAGTCTTCGACCCCACGTATAGTAGAATTGTTGTACTATGATGGCTTCGGAGCCAGCTGAAAATCAGTGCTGTTGTAAAACAGCGTATACTGAGCTGGTATCCATTCTCCACGCATATTACAACAAATACCAGAATGGGCCTGTTATCTTAGTCTTAACTTACTTGTATTGTTATTTTGTTGTATTGTGTGTGTGGAAGAAATAAATGGTTTAAATGGTTTAAATAACTATGACTGCCTCGGTGACGCAGTGGCACGGTATGTTTACTACGCTGGGGTCTCGAGTTCGAATCTCGGGCCGGTGTAATTAATGTTTCTATTCATTATCATGAATAGCCAGCCAGAAGTCAGGATTTTGTGCCCGATATGACGATTTGTATCATATGTATGTATGTTATACACATAGATTTATCTATGGTTATACACATAATACAACTGCCCCATCGAGACACAATGTTTATTATAGTCATTATTATTTTGAGGCTTGGCCTAGCTGCAGCGCCGGATCTAGGTATTTTTCGAGGCGGGGCAAAAACTGAAAAATGCCGCCCCCACCTGCCTATATTTTTATCTTAATCATTGTCATCATTTTTAGCAACCAGATGCCCACTGATGACAATGGCCTTGGGGAAAGAACGCCATTTTACCATCAGGTTTGCGCTACAGACGTCCTCTACAGCGTCCTACCGCGCAGGAGTTGCGCCTGAATCTTGGAAGGAGGCCAATGTGCAATCGATCCCCAAAAAGGGTGATCGGTCAGACCCTACTAACTAACGCCCTATCCTTATCACCTCAGTGATGTGTAAGGTCATGGAGTGGGTCAAAAACGCTCAATTGAGCTGCTACTTGATCACTTGGATTACTCGTTGAGCAGTGACAGACATCGCGGATTCCGTCAAAATCGATCAACAGGTGAAACTTCTTGTGTTTGTCCTGCATCGCTGGGGTGAGGCGATTGACTGGCGTGGCGAGGCTCTTGCTGTGAGCCTTAACATAGCCAAGGCTTTTGATAGGGTCTGGCACCGTGGTCTTCTTTCCAAAGTTCCGGCATACAGTCTGCCCGACAATTACCTGTGTTCTGGCTTTCTCCATGGGCGTAGAATACGTGTCATCGTCGACGGACACGCTTTGGCGCTCATGTCGATAAATGCCGGAGTTCCTCAAGGCTCAGTGCTGCCGCCCACGCTGTTTATTCCCCACATCAATGATATGTTGTCGCTAGGCAATATTCATTGCTATGCAGATGAGAGCCCCGCTCTTGGGCAATACCACTATGGGCCTCCGGGTGTCCGGGTCGACACTCAGGGGACGCGAAGATCTTGTCATTGAGCTCACATGGGTTTCCAGGAATATGGTTGAATTCAGTGCCAAGAAAAACCAGGTGTGTGCGTTCACGTGGAAAAAAAATACCCGTTCTCTCCCTTCCCAATTGTTCAGGGTAGTCCCCTCTCAATGCAGAATGACCTGAATATCCTTGGTGAGGATATCCGCGTGATATCAATCCAAGGAATCACACCGAAGGCGTAATATCTGCCTCATCACGCAGGGTTGGAGTCCTGAACAGTCGTCGGCCGGTCGGTCGGTGCGTCGGTTTTTCACGCCCGGCCAACTTTATCGCTTGTGTAAAGCGCAAGTACAGCTGGGTATGGAATACTGCTCGGACCTCTAGGATCCGCTCAGTACCTGCTCGATGCCTTGGATGGATTGCAACGCCGGGCCATACGCATTGTGAATTATGCAGACGTTACGAGCAACTTAGAGTCGCTACAATTTCTCTTTCTTTTCTCCGTACTAGAAAGTTAATATTGTAACCACTGCCTTAATTTTTTTAGATACAAATTGAATTGGTTTTGAATTCTAACAAAATAATAGTAAGCTTTGTTTTTGAATATTAGTTATAAGGGGTTGAAATAAAGTATAATTTCATAGCTGAATAGAAGATGGGAAGGACCCAAGAGAATGTTTTATGTTGATTTTTGTAAAAAGCTTTCGTTGAGTTTACAATGTAGTTGTAGCGGTATATTTGCCTTTACAACCATATTATCATAATATACACGTAGACAAAATCGCTTTGATCGGTTAATCAACAAAACTTACTAGTAAACACAAATTGAATATTTGAAACCAAACGTAGTCATTGAGATCGATGGAGTTTCCAAACATAGCTTCATCTCTTTTTCACACGTCCCTTTAGCATATTCATTAATATACGCGCCCCGCGAAAAAAAAAGTTCTGCAGTGCCCGTGTAAGTGGTGTTACGGTATTGGTGAGTTGTGAAGTTGTCTCACAAGATTCAATATGCCGTCCTCTGAACTTGCCGCCCGGGGCACAGACCCCGTCTTGCCCCCCCCTAGATCCGGGCCTGCCTAGTTGGTATAGGCTGTGAAACGAGAGATCGTTGGTTTGATGTCCAGATTGAGACAATATTATGTTCATGATATTTTATTAATTGTTTCAGGTTTCCGTGTTTGTGAGACTGAAAAGTCTCTCGTTGTTTCTGACACACGACACAATAATTTTTAGTGTGGGGTTAGGACTATGTATAATTGTAATTGTTGGTAAAAATAATGGGAGTACAATAAAAAAAATCGTAAACCTACGCATTTGTAAGTTTTTTTTTAATTTATTGAAATAACAATGACACAATAAATAATTCGGTGTGACGATTTTGTCCATTTCAATACAATCACCCTGCAATACATTGCACTTTTAAAAGAGACACAACGCTGCATATTTAATAGGAACAAGGCATTGTACTGCGAATGATATATGCAAGAGAACTGAACTAAACACTATAAAATTTATTTCTCTAGTAATTCTGTTATGACAATTCAAAAACAAATTGGCTCCAACATTCGTCACACCCGTCCAACATAGTCAAACTATCGACCAAACATTGCAACAATATAAATAATAAAAAAAATGCATTTATTCACAAATACGCGGTCGCGAGTTGTTCAAATAAATTATTAGAAAAGTTTCATAACGATTAAGGTTAAAATAAATACCAACATGAGAAGAAAAAAACGTCCTATTTAAAAAAAACACCTGATTTCACACATTTGCCTAGACACAGTTGAACTTTATAATTGTAATATTTATTTCCAAAAATAATCTAAATTGCTTGTAAAATGACAGATATTAATATTTTTACTATTGTAGTTATATATTCGCTTTCTCTTTCACACACATGCACTTTGTGCAAGATGACGTCATAACACGATACTTGCATCCTTTTCTATCATTTACCAACTTTGAAATAATTAAGACTTGTTTAGCAAACGGATTTTATAAATTATTTTTGTTTATGATTTTGGATAGTTTAAACTCGATAAAAATATAATTAAAAATTCATTCAACATCCCCATTAGGCAGGTAACTCAAATATACAATCAAAATATTTAATATCTATTTTTAAAAGTCGACAGTGAAACGTAACAGCGCGGGATCGATACAAGACTTAATTGATCTTAATGTGGGCTCAGGCCTATATGTGTGACGGTTGGGTGAATTTATTTATTTATTTAAAAGTTAAATTTGTGTCTAGACAAACAGAAAACCGGGCAATTCAATAACCTATGACAAAATATATTTCATCTAACTAAGCGCGATACAAATTTACTCACAATTCTCGGACCAGAGAGATTTCAGCGTAGTTCTACAATCGATGGTAGAGATACCATCATTGACAAAAAGAACAAACAATATTAGACAAATATTTTAATGAATGTAACAAAAAAAAAAAAAACTAAATATGAGGTTATACTGTTTTACTAAAGTATGGATTTAGATTCCCTTTTTAACCGACTTCAATGAAGGAGGAGGTTCTGAATTCGTCGGAATCATTATTTCATATAATATAAATAAGTAAATTTGGTAACATGACGTTGAATTATAAATTATAGTAATTTTTCGTTCTTTCCAGCTATGAATATAAAAATAACAATGACAATTATTTTCAACAATTAAATTATGACTATATGGGATGTCAGTATTGCGCCTAAATATTTACATTTTGAAAATTATGCCGGCTCGCCTTACTTCTTAGTCTCATAAATTACTAATAAGTAACCACACTAAAAGCAAACAGCTCAGCTATTTAAAACAAAAACATATTTTCGAAAAAATAATGTCAAAAATTCAAAATATTCTAAATTCTAGATAATTTCAGATTTAAAAATCTGTGTATATTACTATATAATGTAATATTTGTCCAACAATTGTAATTACTTTTATTAATTTATACATACATAAAAAAAAACTTAATTATAGCTGGGCAAAGGGGAGGCCTTTGCCCAGTAGTGGGACACAATTTAGGCTATTGGCGCAATACATTTACATTTCAATTTTGACACAATTTTAAACTGACCATCATATTTGTTACATACCAAAAAAGTCCCAAAAATGTAATAATTCATAAAATACCATTCTGGGAATCAAAAACAGTTCTTTCATAAACTATTTAACATATAAACCAACAAAATAAAATATCTCTCTGGTCGCTTCACTTTAAACTCACAATCCAAAATATATTTAAAATTTGATAAAACATTACCCAATGTATTTCCACTATTGTCATTGGTACATTAAAATACATAGGGTATTTTTTTACATATATGTAACTTCACGCCTGTATTCTTGGCGGGTAGGCATATATTATTTACTGTCTGAAAGCCAATTTAATGTCAGTCATATATTCGCCTGATGGTAAGCGATACGACCGCTCATAAATAGTAGCAAAACCCAATGAATTACAAACCAATGCTTGGCATTCCACTGCACTCGCCATCATGAGACATAAGATGTTAAGTCTCAATATGTCCAGTAGTTACTTTGGCTATGATTTAAAATGATACAAGAACTTATCGCCGTAATATTTTTTTAATTTAATTATTTATTGGATACAAATTTAAAATTATAATATTTTCTTTTAAATCGTCTTAAACGATAAAACTGTTATTTTACATGAGATTCGATTTATTAAGTTATTATATACTTACTGAAATATGACGGATTATTCTAACAGATATACGATTGTCAATACATGTGTTTATCGACAAAATTATGTCGGCATATTACTGCTTCCGTTATGCTATCCTAGTAAAATAATGTACCAATACGTAGCGGTTGTCAGTTGCAACAATAACGTCGGCATTGCACGTCCGGCAGTTGGTCAAACAAAAATCTATATATTATATTTTGTACATAATATCTGCAGAGTCAACAAACAACAAATTATATTATTTAATTATTATTACATTATTTTCATATAAATAAGCTTTACACGCTATGTACAAACGGACGTACCGTTATTCCGTATATATATTTCACGAGAATTTTTGTTCAAGCGTTTTGGTATTAGTGCGTGGGCCGTATTCAGGGGTATACAAAGTGTTCCGAAAACTAAGACAGACGATAAATAATGATATATTTAATGGATCAGAAAAATCGAATATCTATAACAAAACACTTTTGTTAGCAATGACTCATGATTATTCTTCTTTTTGTGTTTATTACTATTTTTTAAAGTAAAATAATGTGATTTCTAGTGAAATTAACATTCAATGTAGCTGCAACATTATGGTACTTCCGTAGCTAACAAAACTGTATATTTTTTTCTTCGGAATATTTTTTGTGACCCATAAAAATTATCTTTAGTTTGTCCTGTCTTCGTTTTCGACAAACACCCTGTATATAGGGGTTTATGGGCCCCGTAAACATAAATGACTGTAGGGAGAACTGTACAAGGCTAAAACCAATATGAAGGTTTGTACATTTGATTTTTACCACAAAAGTTAGTCATAATGGGTATATTAAGCTAAAAAGATTCTAGACTTCTCATAATGAACAACTTTTACTATTGAGCCTGAAATGGCGAAAAAATCAGCCGTTCCATACAAAATTAATCTTTTATCTAAAATATTTGTATTTATAATAAAGAGGAAGCGTAAAACGTGGATATTTTTTATTCGTAATATTGTTAGCACTGCTATACTAATGAAAATTGAACTAATTATTTCAAAACAAATTGCTATATATTTCGTTGGTAACCGAAAGTATATTTATTTCTTGTCCACTCAAAACGAGTTTGAGTTAAATTAAATATCCATAAACTATCATTTTTTACATATTTTTTTTTCAAATAAATCGTGTATATTGGACAAACAGTCAAAAGTCAGCCACAGGTAAATAATAAATAATTGAAAATAGCAGCACCAACATTTTAATCAATGTTTTTGAAGTACCAGCGCTCCTATATTATATATACTCTATAATACATATATATTTAATATGCTTTGAAGAATTGTAAGCATAATAAATAAAAAAATAAACTAAAATGTAAGGAACAGCTGTATTTCTTAGATTTCAGGGTTTTTCTCATAGTAAAATTTAATTATGATACATAGCATCCCTCTTTAACCTTTATATACCTTTTACAACTAACCTTATATACCTGAACACGTCCCTATTCAAGGTGAAAGACTAGTAGTCACGCCCGATGGTACAAACAAACAAAACATATTGTATTAATATCCAGTTATTTGCTACATGACTCGATTTGGACAATTTTTTGGCAATAAATATGCCGATACTTTTAGATTTGGCTTATTTAACCAGAACAGTATTTTGGCTGAGTTTTAAAATGGTTTTATGGGGTGAATAGACATAAATAATATTACAATTTCCATTCACAGGTTGGTTGGAAGAGATCGGGATAAGGCCGCTTATTGTAACCATGCCTTTAGTTTTTTAAATGTTTTGTAAACCATTTATTACGGTGTACGCAAAGAATATATAAATAAATAAAATTGTCTTCATATATGAAGAAAAACATGTTTATTAAACCAATTGTGTTTGTAAAATATAATAATTCAATTCTTTTTATGAATATTTAGCTTCAATCAAGTCTGTTATGAATATTTCTGTTTTGTATTTCAATTATATTTATATTGATTTTGATTCATTAAAATTATATGACCAAACCCTCGGTAAAATTTATGACAATAATAAAATATCATTTTTAATAAAAATTAATATTATTTAACTTTTCTTCTCCATGTCTCAATAAAATTTACTAGAAAATAACTTTTATGTATATAATAGACACCCCGTTTCATTTTAAATATGAGATTCTTGACCTCCGTGACAAAGACGAAGGCTGTAAAACGAGTTGTCTCGGGTTCAATTCCCGATACTAATTTACGTGTAATCATGTATTGGTTAAGTGTCTCAACAACAGCTTTGAAACGAGTGGTCTGGGATTCGATCCTTGATACTAATGTTTTACATAAACAAGTCAAGTATTTAAATATCGTAGTTCTTGAGTTAGTATGTATACGGGTTCGATTCCCACACTGAGGCTAATGTTTGCGTGAACATTGGTTAATTATCTCGTAGTTTTTGAGTATACTGTATCAGCCCATATACGTCCCACTGCAGGGCACGGGCCTCCTCTACAGCCGACAGTACGATTGAGAGTGGTTAGGCCATATAGTCTACCACGCTGGCCTAGTGCGGGTTGGTTTTGGGTTAGTTTTTGAGTATGTTAGTGTGTTATTGTCCATATCGAGTCAGTGGGCGTGTGTAGTGGGCGTGGCGGTGGGCGTGGCGGTGGGCGGGGCTACGTGCGCGCCAGCTCGTAGAACAACACGTACGCCTCTGAAGATACCACGTTGCGCGGACTTATTGGTGTCACTCTGAAATGTTATATTGGTAATTATTTATATTTATTTATTTTAATATTTATTGTACACCAACTTAACAACAACATAGCTATACAGAAATAATAATAACAAAGAGTACAAATGGCGGTCAAAGAGGACAAATGTTGGTATGTTAAATGATTTCCAACAACCACGAACAATACGGATTAAGACATAGTAAAGTGTAAAGTTTATGGATACTGTATCTCATTTCCACAAGTTGCCTGCAAGAGATTCCAGATAATAATAAGGCCACTTATTGTAACCATGATTTTAGTTTTCATTTTGGTGTACAAATAGCATACAGCCATTACCAGTACGTTTGAATACCTCCGTGGCGCAGTTGGTTAGACACTGTGAAACGAGAGGCCGCGGGTTCGATCCCCGCACTGAGAGAAATGTTAGTGCGGCCCACAAATATTTCTCTCGGGTCTGGGTGTTTGTGAGAGCGAAAAGTCTCTCGTAGTTCCTGATACCCACGACACAAGACTCGATCTTGGTGTGGGGTCATGACTATGTGACTGTTGGGCATATTTATTTATTTAATAAACGACATTTGAGATATATTCCCAAATATATATTTTTTTCTAATAATCCTTAAACATAAACTTGCAAGGTGTTTCTAATAAGTACATAATATGTATATAAATGAATACATAGTTATATACCTGGAGTCGTTGTACTCGTGCCACTCGCCCGTGTAGGGATGCTTGCAGTACGCCGTGTAGTGTCCAGAGTACGTCGTGCCTGCAAAACAATTGCGACTGGCGTTAGTTGCTGGTTGGTTTGTTGGCAATTTGGTTAGAGACCGGAATGTTTTTGAGAACTTATGGTGACAAGAATTATGGGAATCGTAAGGTCCTGAGTTATACAGGGTGTCCAAATAAATAGCGCACCTGCTTGTATAAATTTTAGTAAATCGTGAGTGCGTCTAGATTAGGATTAATTTACGTAGCTTACTCTAATAATAACTAAGATGGCGAGAAATCAAAAATTAATAGCAAACATGCTTCCCCTTTACATATTATGCCATGCGGTTGCTCGGATTCGACGGATGGCTAATTATTTTTGTTTTCTGATTTATGTTTTATTGGATTTAATTATATTACTGATATAACACTCGATAAGTGGAATAATATAATCTGTTTGTGTTTAAAAATTAAATAAGCTTCTGATTTTTAAGTCTAGTGTATATTTGATCTAAGGTTTTTTTTTTAATTTAATGGTTTCCATTTGACAATCGCGACACACATCCGAAGACGACGTCTGCAGGTGCATCTGGCGTGTAGATCAGCCATCCGAAGACTATGTATGCAGATATTTTAACTTGCAGTGTAGATGAGATTATATATATATACAACATGTAACAGATTTAAATGTAAAAGCGGAAAGTAGTACGTTCAGAATCAGCTACTGAACCGATATCAACATTTTTTTCGGTAGGTATTTTTTTTCAAAATAATTAGTTAAGACCAAGTAAATTACAGACACTCCTTCGTTTAGTACTCCGAACAAACGAAATTGAAACGTAACTCCAGCACATAAGATCATTTTTAAATGAATCACTAAACGAATACTCTAATAAACTAAATAATGAACAAAAATGAACTTTATTTCGATAGTCATAAAGTTTATTTGAGCAATCTATCATTAATCAAACGCACACAACGATAGGCCTCAATAAACGTAATAAGCTACCAAAATAAATAACTATCATATTCTCTTTTCCGCACATTTAACTACAACTAGATAGAGCAGGATGCAGCTATTGTTTAATGCAATTTGATCCATCCGACAAACGATGGCGCGCGCGGCGGTATAGGGATGCGCCGCGAAAAAAATTACTCCCGGTATTTGCAAGGCCGGGCGATCCAAATCCCGCGCAATACATGCACTTAAATGAAACAAATTAAATGTAACAAAATCAATATGAAAAGAAACAACAAATAGGTATTTCTATGAAAAATAATTTCGGGGAACGTTAAAATGGTGATTAAATTCGGTTTGTAATTTTGCTACAATGTATGCGGAATCCCGGTGTGTCAGATATCCCGTTATTGCAATCCCTAAATGGGCACCGAATATGTGAAAAAAATCTAGTCGTGCACCGCAGTTATCTGTGTCTACTTGTGTTTAAGTGTTAAGTAGATATTTCGATAACTTTCGCGCGCGATGTCTTATCGGTATTCGAATATTCAAATACACTGAAATGGTGAGAACTTTGGCACTGTGTGGTGATAATGTATCATTGGCATGTCTGACGGTATCTCGATGCTGAGTTCGGAGAGCGCTGGATAGGTCGCGGCGAACCTGTGCAATGGCCTCCTAGGTCACCTGACCTGACTTGACGTCTCTTGACTTTTTTTGTGGGGACGTAATAAATCTCTGGTATACTTCAGTGAAAGTACTAATGTGGAGGATCCAGGATGAGGAGGGTAATGTGGAGCAAATTCCTAAAAGTGAAGAGTGACACTGAAGTTTTACATAAATTACGTGAACAATTACGCAAATGTGCATCAAAGTGTATCAAGGTGGTGGACATGTCGAACATATTTTAAAAAGAAATCGCCTCATGAGTGCCATGTAACACGTAAGTTAATTTTGTTGTATTTTTTTGTGTTGTGATTAGGTTGTGATTCCCAATCTAGTATTCGTTGTTAGATATTGCGTTATCTTATTATGTTATTCAATAATAATGCAAAATAAATGACGCCCGTATCCTGCCCGCCTGTAGGAACTAAGTTTAGGGGAAGTGAAATTAATAATATTTTATAGCCGATTCATGCAAAATATTGTCTTATGTTGGGTTCGTACGCATTATATCTAGTAAGTAAAATATTTAGATTTTATAGTTAAAACACAAATGTTATGCTTACAGATTAAATAAATAATAATTTGTTTACCAAACCACCCAGTAATCAGTTACGTACGTAATTTGTAATTTGTATTTCGTATATTGTCAGCTGTTTCTGCCGGCGCGGCGCAGCGGTCGGCGACCGGCGTTAGGTACTCGTGTGAATGTGTCTTGTGTACATGTGTGCGTGTCCGGCGAGCGTGTGTAGTAGTACACTCTTATTTGTAACTCGTAAGGTGACCATGTTAAGTGCCTACATTTGGTATAACTAATTTCATAAATAAAAGATTTTGTAATTATGATAGTACGATTTCAAAGCATAAACTATGATTGCAATAATATTTTAAAGTTGGGGTGTCTGAGGTTGTGAATTAATCCTGTTACACGTTGTATATATATATATTGACAGCCTCCGTGGCGCAGTCGGTTAGACGCCGCCTGTGAAACGAGAGGCCGCGGGTTCGATCACCGCAACGAGAGAAATGTTAGTGCGGCCCACAAATATTTGTCTCGGGTCTGGGTGTTTGTAAAACCGAAAAGTCTCTCGTAGTTCCCGATACTCACGACACAAGACTTAATTGATGTTAATGTGGGGTCAGGACTATGTATGTGACTGTTGGGTTTATTTATTATTTATTATATATATACATACCGGAGTGATTGCTGACCGCGTACAGATGGTAGGTGGCGTGCGGCGGACGCGCGGCCGCGAAGGGCGCCATGTCGAGGTTGCTGAGCGGGAACTCCACCACCACGCTCAACTTGCCGCGGAAACGCTCCAGCGGCGAAAACCTGCATATCATCACATAATAACATTAGATGATACATTGCAGGGGAGAGAACCTGCCATACATCAACATACATCAGGAATAGTCGTGGAACATCAGAGTATACACTACAAGGGGGTTCAACAGGGGATATATTCTAGGGGAGAACCTGCCATAAAACACATCACCATCACAAACTCTACATAAATTACATTGAGGTATTATACTAGAGCGGACATCGGGAACAAAATCTCTGCGTATTGTGCGTGCACAGTACACAGTGAAGCGAGAGGGAAGATAATGTCACTGCGTAGGCGTGACAGAGACAGAAATAGAATGTACCCTTCATTTTGTTACAAACATTTTGTTTGCAGTGTCCCCTCTAGTATATTATCTCAATGATAAATTATAATACAGAAGGATACGTACAGGGTCATATTGAGACATGATACTTAATTTAACCCACATATTTCTCATTACCCGAGGTGACATTGTACAAAATTAGACAAAAATATGAAAAGATTATTTTGTCAAAAATCATAATTTTAGTTTTCACGGTTTTAGAGGATCCCATATAGATACGAGTATTTTTACCGCTTAACTATAAACTTCAGTTCGAGAACTTACCTCATCCGAAAAAGACTTGGTATCTATATGGGTTGATCAAAAGCCTTAAAACCTAAATTTTTGACAGAACTATCAAGCAGTTTTCGTTCAAACTTAGTACAATGTTACCTATGGTGTTTAGAAACATGTGGTTTAAATTAAATACCATATGTCAATATCACCCTGTATATTGTACTACGATTCTTGTACAAGACTTTAGAAAGTAAGGTGCATTGTGTTTACCTTTTGAGGTGCAAAACGAGCACCTGCGGGAACTTTTGCACCGTGAACCACTTCAGGCACTTGCGACGCACGCCGCACTTCGAACACGTCTGAAATTAAATATTATATAATTAGTTATTTCAGGTAACTTTGTACCACTAGGGTAACATTGTACCACATTACATTATTTTTTTATTGTGACCCGGCACAGCTTTCATAAACTCACGCCTTTTTTCTCAGAATGGGTAGGCAGAGGTGGCAGGATATCCATATTTCTCCTTGTATTTTCCGTCCCATGATGTGATAGCGAGCCTATCGTCATATCGGGCACAAATTTCTTACTCCGGGATCATACAATAGAAAAATCCAATACCATTTTGTCCGACTCGGGATTTGAACCCGAGACCACACTACATGCGAATTTGTTATTGAATCTATGTCTTGATAATTACCGCAAAAAAGTTAGATGCCTCGTTTTGGTCTGATTTATATATCGATCATATTCATACTGTGACCGAAATCGAAGCCAAAGTATAGTTTTAATGACTTTAGACACAACGTAACTGATTTTTTCTATCAAAAAAAAAAAATGTGTTTTCTTGTAAAAAAAATTCTATGGTTTGTTACCTATTGTTCACTTACTTACAATTATTGTACTTTATTACGTGGTGTTCAATAAAGTGTTATGTATTGTATTGTTAACAGTATATGTATGTATATACGTGTTATATATGTATACGTACCGGTTTCTCGTCTCCGTCGAGTTCCTCTTGCTTGGTGAAGTACTGCAGACACTGCTGCAGCTTTAGGTTTCCCGTGCGGGA
Organism: Hyles vespertilio; assembly: GCA_009982885.2. NCBI lineage: Eukaryota > Metazoa > Arthropoda > Insecta > Lepidoptera > Sphingidae > Hyles > Hyles vespertilio. Next base: position 429,739 of record CM042832.1, read on the forward strand.
CGGAATCGGCAGACTGGAAACAATATCACAATATGTATGCTGTAGCACATATACGTCCCACTGCAGGGCACGGGCCTCCTCTACAACCGACAGTACGATTGAGAGTGGTTAGGCCATATAGTCCACCACGCTGGCCTAGTGCGGGTTGGCGGACTTACATACCATAGATTTTTTTATAAATCGCTATGGTATGCAGGTTTCCTCACGATGTTCACCGTTTTAGTGCGTGGTGATCACAATCCCTTGTTTTAAATACATCCCATGGTTGTTTAGAAGACATTGCTATAGACTATAGAGTATAGAGCGGTAAGACCGCCATTTGTACTTTTTTTTAATTGTTTTTATAAAGTAGTATAAGTTTGTATACAAGAAAGATTTAAATAAATAAATATGTATGTATGTATGATGAATGCATGTGTGTATGTGTATTTTTTTATTTGATATATTTATTTATTATTGAACAGTGTGATTACTAAACATCAATTACATGCATGTATGTATGCATGTAAGAACATATGCACGCATGTATGTGTATGTGTATGTATATGTATGAGTGTACACACGCACCTGAGGTCCCAGAACGGGTCGAAGGTGACGGAGTCGTGGTTGCAGTGCGTGCAGCGCAGCGTGGACTTGAGTTGTCCCACGAAGATGTCTCCCACTCGTGAGTCCTCCATGCGAAGGTAACGGCTCCACGCCTCTGCCGCCTTGGCAGAGTCGCTGTGGAGACAGAAATACATCATGAGTCATGGGGGTGGGTACTTTATACGACGGCCAAGTTACCAATAACACCTGACAAAGTCATTTCATACAAATTGAAAATCTGTATCAGCCCATATACGTCCCACTGCAGGGTACGGGCCTACTCTACAATCGAGAGTACGATTGAGAGTGGGTTAGGCCATATAGTCCACCACGCTGGCCTAGTGCGGGTTGGCGGACTTACATACCATAGATTTTTTTTATAAATCGCTATGGTATGCAGGTTTCCTCACGATATTTTCCTTCACCGTTTTAGTGCGTGGTGATTGACTATCAATACACACTTGACTCCGAAAAGTCAGAGGTGTGCCCTGGGATTCGAACCCGCGACCACCGTGAACATGTTGGCAGTCGCGTCTAGTCCGTTTACCAACAGGCCACCACGCACTAAAAAATAAGATAATAATAAAAAAAAGTTATTATAGCAGCATATGAACACATACCTGAGGCTATCGTCTATCTCAGTGAGAATGGGTTTGGGCTTCACGGTCACTCGGTTCACATCCTCGTGCAGACCTTCCAGCAGGTAGCGTAAGAACTCCTGGAAAATATATTAATTGTATTAAGTACAGGTTCTCAATAACAAAACGGTGCATTGTGGGCTGTTGATAATGGACCAGTAGTATGAATGGATCAGAATAATATGACCTGCCTGTTCGTGTAACTCTTATACTGGCAACATTTATATTTGTTTATTGATTTTTGTATGTTGGTAGCATTTTGTCTTCTCTCGAAATAAATAATAAAGAGTTCATGGGGTTGGTTTTTTGAGTTGCTTCCTTTAATTATTCCATAATTGCCAAACGTCAACTTAGCAAAGTGTTCAAAGTCAATTTGATAGCGAACGACAGTGCCCTGGTAAATAAAGTTGTAATCAGACAAAGAACAGTCTTAATGAGGTTAAAATGTATGAGAGGCTTCGCTATTTGATACAGTGGCTCCCTCTTTGTCATTTTTATATGTAGCTGTAGGGGGATCTTCCAGAGCGGCAGGACTACGACCCATAGGTATTTCTATGGTTTGGGTGTTTGGGTCTATACAGGACAGTATTTTTGTTATTTATTTATTTTGTTTTCTTTGTGTGTAAAATGTAAATTTTAGTTTATTCACTGTTTCTCAGTAAGTGAATTATGCATGCAATTATTCATGAGAAATAAAGTTCTTCTTAAACATAAACCTATTATCTTAGTGTGAGGTCAGGACTATGTATATGACTGGTGGGTGTAATATTTATTTACTTATGTGGGAATAGTTGCGTCTCGGGTCAAATCCAACAAATATCGTTTAGATAGTCTTCAGTATATTATCTTCTATTCATCTCAATTTCGTCATCACTTCAGTCGTCCTTCACGTCTTCCAGACTGTTCTCTACTATTCAGTCCTTCCGTACTTCAACATCTTAATAATTTATCCTCTAACTCTTTCCATCTTAGGTACTTTTATTCGTCATCTCTTTCACACAAACCACGTTCATATCAGTCATTCGTCTAACGTTTCATTCTAATCATATTATAAATAATAACATTCAAATCCTACAACTCCGCCATACTGACATCCGACTGCCGTCAGTCAGGTCCTATTTACAACACATAAAATCGACAACAACTAACTAAAACTTGGTCAATAAATTTAAAACATATTTTAAAAACATCTTATCCTAAGAAACAAATAGCTTATTACACATCTTATAATGAATACAAAACATACGATACAATATCGATTTTTCTTCCTTTTTCATTCAACTCGTCATTGTGTATCTTGAAATCTTTCTTCATTCAAATCCTACAACTATGTCTGTGTGTTTGTTACCTGTGCATCCTGCTGGCTGTACCCCATGAACCTGGGCGCGAACCGCTGCACCTGCGATTTGAAGGCCGTGGTGTTCACCACCGCGTCACGCTCGCCGCTGCGCCACAGCTCCTTGATCACGCTCGCGAACGCTGCAACACGGGGATGACGCGCGTCATGCTCGGGAACGGTGACGTGTGGGTAATGATTGTGAAACTAAATTTCATTCTTTCATAATTGTAATATTTAGGTTTAATGGCAAATATACGCCCAAATAAATAATTATTATAATAATACTCGTTAAACATGTAAGTGCGACTTTTGATGATGTCGATAGTAGTTAATTTCGTGACATGTACGTTTACAAAGAAACCACTGTTGACAAAATACTAAAGCAATTAATAATAGACAGTTTTGAAACTTATGTTAAGTCATCGAATGTTTTCGTCTTCTTAGCTCAATTTGAATTCAAAAATCGTACGAGAGAGACAAAACATTCTATTACTCAAATACATCGATATCAATGTTACACTAGATAAGACGTTCTTTGTAACAAACGTGTCCCACCCAAGTGCGGTGCAATGCACCGCACACGAATCAGTCTGCCGCGTGACGGCCGCGATATAGTACGCCTCTTTGTTTATATTTATAAGTAATTTATTTTGACTTTTCCCCGTCAAACCGACAGCAAAATTTTATGAAGTTACAATATAATTAAAGAATACAACGTAAGTGATATAATATTGCAGAATAATGCCGATAATACAGATCTTTTATTTATTAATGAATTAAATATATTTTAAAGCTCTTTAAAATACAAGGTGAGCTCCTTAATCGTATATCTTATTTCCGCGCATAAAAATTGCCTGTCGAGTGAGAGAGACGAACTATATAAGATATAGATTATTCAAGGGACATTCATATCAGTGGACCAAATAGGCATAAACTATTCGAATACATTACAAATACAAATATGTAGGAAGAATGTAGTTGCAAATTGATTTCAGTATTTTATTTTAATCATATGTTGTTACTTAATAACTCAAAATATGTGTGTTGTATGTATGTTTTGAAAAAGTGGATAGTATTTAGACCCCATTTCTTAATATGAATTACTTAATTGACTATTCGAACCTATTGTTATTGAAGACTAAAATCATTTCATCATCATCATCATCAGCCTACTCGCGTCCACTGCTGGACATAGGCCTCTCCTATGGCACGCCACTGGGCTCGATCTTCAGCCCAACGTCTCCAACCTCTACCAGCCATCTTTCGGATATCATCACTCCACCTCGTTGGAGGGCGTCCTACACTAAGCTTGCTGAGGCGCGGTCTCCAGTCGAGAACACGTCTACCCCATCGGTTTTCGGTTCTTCGACAAATGTGACCATATCATTTAAAATTGTTTTATATTCTTCGGCGTCGATTACGAAAATAGGAGATCTCGATAATATTTGTCAAGAATTATTGGAACTGATATAAGTGGCTACCATCAGAACATACCTATATTTGTTCAATTTATTTTCGACACGAAGACTTCAGGTATTCTAAATGCGGTAGTCATTTTTGAAAACTTCTGTTGTACCATTCCTTCTGTCTACTAGTCCCGAAAAAAGTTTATCAAGCTGATTTAAAAATTCATAAATGTTATTATAATAAATGTCAGACTGATGGTACACTGATTGACTGCTTGACAGACTTGTACACTTGTAAGAGTATTTAATTTCATTTACATCATTTCCATGAATTATTCACGTAAATAAAAAAAAACTTTACAAATATATTATTGCTACGACTGTATTTATATTTAGGTAGTATCTTAGGCAAAGCTATTATTGACATGAACTGTCTTGTCTGTCTAATAATCTTTGATCATAATTTGGAATATTCAAGTAAACGTACTAGATGTCGCTACTGAGCTTTTGACAAATACGGGACAAATAGTTTCTATGACGCGCCTCGTCTATCGGTAGAATAAAGTCAATGCTCAAATAGGTTTTAGTTTGTCTATTAATAAAACCGTAATTTTAAATACAGTGCCATCATATATTTATAATCCGTCGATCTGGTTGCTTTGATGGGCTAGCAGATCCCTGCCGTCAACTATTTACAACAGCAGCTCATCTAACAGCAACTGGGGCTTATCTACTTGTACACATACTCTAATCTACCCGTACCTTTAATGAGCGCCCCCTTCATACAAGACAGCGTGGTATTGATGTCCGCTGCGTATTTGTCGTCGGAGAGATATTCCAGAAGCGGCCGCGTGTTGGACAGGCACTGCAGCACGCTGTTCATGAAACAAGTGTTGCCGATGTTGCGCAGACCGTTTAGACCTGGATAGGAATGTTATTGGTAGGTTCAGATCACTATATTGAGTGATGCTTTTTTTTATACACACCCAACATTCACATACTTAGCTCTCACCCCACATAAAGATCCATTAAGTCTTGTGTCGTGGGTATAAGAAAATATTTGTGCGCCACATAAACATTTGAGTCGGTGCGGGGATCGAACCCGCGACCTCTAGTTTCACAATCAGCATCTAATCAACTGCGCCACGGAGGTGGCCAAAAGACTGTTAAGAAGGAAACCTTTTCGTTTCTAACCGTAGTTTAATAAAATGAGTATTATTTGAGAGAAAAATGAAAATTTATGGACGATATTGGTAGCTATAGACCACTGTCTTGAGTGTTGTTTGAAGGATACCTTCTTGTGTCTACCTCTAGTTTACTAAAATCAATATTATTTGAGAGAAAAATGAACATGTATGTTGCTATTGATGTTGCGCGTTTTCGGTCTAAAGAGTATTGGTAGGTTTAAACTACTATGTTAAGTATTATTCTAAGGATACCTTCTTATTTCTTCCCATAGTTTGCTATCATCGGTTTTATTTGATGGAAAAAGAAGATTCGTTACTGATGTGCAAATCGTTTGGACCAGTGGGTAAAGGAACGAGATATATTAATGTAGGATACCTTTAGCCAGGTCAATTAATAAATTATTGTATGAGTGATTAGTTAAAGTTTATTGCCTATGATACGCATACAGTTTACACCTGTGGAGGAACAGTACTGGTTGTTTCACACCAATATGTGCATTAAGTATTGTTTGAGAGTTTGAGAGTATGGACAATATTGATGGTATACCTGGATTGTTCGAAAATAAAATATATGTAATAACTGGTTATGTTGCCTATTTCGATCGTTTCAAATCAAATCAAATCAAAATATTCTTTATTCAAATAGTCTTTCACAAGATCTTTTGAATCGTCCTTTTCTGCTACCACCGCTTCGGAACGTGTTGTAGCTGTGAAGAAGAAGCGGCGCAAGAAACTCCCTCAGCAACACGAACTGTCTTCTTTTTTCTTTCTTTTTCTTTTGTTTTTTTTTATATCGCCAATTACAATTACAATAACAATGGTTCATGTCACAAGTAACAATAATGTCAATTTGATACAAAACATGATAAATTTATTCCCAAGCAGTTTTATCTTCCACATAATCTGTGATTCTATAATATGCCTTTTTACACAGCTTAACTTTTATCACTTTTTTAAACTTATTAATTGGAAGTTCTCTTAAACTGTTGGGAAGCTTGTTATAGAAGTGTATACTTTGACCCATAAAAGAATTATTTATCTTGTGGAGACGAGTAATGTGTGAGACAAGATTATGTTTGTTCCTAGTGTTCTTACTATGTATGTCACAATTACGCCTAAATTGAGTTATATTTTTACACCTGAAGGGGGCAAGACAAGAACAATCAATATAATGATACCTTCTATCTTATGCCAGTTTAGTTCGTTCTTAGTTAAAGAGGAATACGAATAATTGATTGGTGCATTTATGTTGCTTCTGATGTTGCGCACACCGTTTCGACCTGTGAGCAACGAACGATTGGTCAATATTGATGGGGGATACCTTCTGCTTTTAGCTACCTCGGATTAGTATTATTAGGATACAAAAACCTACCTCAATGGCGTTGTTTTACTACGGTACGGTTACAAAGCTGAGGTCTCGTATTCGAATCACTGGTGGGAAAAATGACGTCAGGAATTTGAGCCCAACATGGCGATACGCTCGCCCCCTATTACATCATGGGACGGAACATAAAAGGCAAAATGTAGGTGTCTAGGAAGCACATCTGCCTACCCCTTCTGGGAAACAGGCGTGAGTTTATGTATGTATGTAATTAAAGGTAACTGTCTATACATTATGTAGTTTGTGTTATATGGCAGGTCGTTTAGAACTATAAGGAATGCAGAAAATATTGATGGGGGCTACCTTTTACCTTTAGCTACCTCAGATTAGTATTGTTTGAGGAAAAATGAAAAGATTGGAAAAAAACTCGTCTATTGATGAACTAAGATCTTTTAGACCTATAGGGAACAGAGGAAGTGCTAATATTGATGAGGATACCTTCTACCTTTAGCCACCTTGAATTAGTATCGTTTGAGGAAGAATGAAAAATAAGTGGTACCCATATTTATGTTGTAAGATCGTTTAGACCTATGAGAAATGGTGGAATGGTCAATATTGAAGGGGATACCTTACCTTTAGACAGAGTTATTAATTTATCATTCTTTACTATACACAAAACACAATTAAAGAATTTTACAAAGTAAAGAGTTAAAGGTAGAAGTCCAAACGACGCTCTTATCTCTAACAGCAATCTCTTTCGGACAATGTTTGGACGTCATCAATATTGGTGTGTGTTATCTTCTACCTTTAACATTATTATTTGGACGGAAATTGAATGTTGGATTAGTGTATTCATGTAACGTATGAATGTCGCGTTTAGCCTAGTCAATACACAAGTGGCGTATAAATTCTCAGCTACTAACAAAAAACAACCTAATGTTTTATTCTAATAAAATATTATAATATTCAAAAATAATTCTGTAGTTGCAACATAATCCCACATTTTTAACTCTTTTGCTAGATACGTCACGGTTCCATAAAAATGTACTTATGATACTAAAAATCTTTGCTACATATTTGCCCCTATTTCGTCGTATCTTAAAAATGTATATTAATGTAAACAACTCATTACTCACCACTAGTATGACTGGATTGTTTCTCAGTCCGCGACTCGGACACCGAGTCCGACCGCTCGCTGCTGCGGCGTAGCCCACTCGGCCCGCTCTTGCCGCCGGCTAACTCCTGTCAAATCCAGAGACAACTTTAATTTGGCCGACTTTTTGTCGACGCGATTTTTTGTCGCACATTTGTTTGACTATACCCGGCTATATATCACATATATATGTATTAAAGTGACCAGATTAGAGTTCGTCGCAGCATGGATGGAATTGCGACAAATTATCGCAGTTTAAAAAATTCACACATTGTGCACAAATTAATGGTTATGAGTGATAAGCGTCGTGCAAACAACAAAATATACAAGTGGTTAAAACTAATTTGAATCACAACAGGAAAACATGTACAACAACGACAATTAACAAAAACTATACTTACTTAATGTTCAAGACGATCCCATTCAACCTAACAAATCGTGTATACAATGACATAGACCTTTGAATTGGCTACTAAGACCACCTAGAAACAACGATTACGTGTACAAAGAAACAATATAATAGAAATACTTCGCTAATTAAATCCGTCTCCCATTCACACATTCGAAAATTAGCAAATTTACAAAACCTCACCTAACGACCAAACATCAAACCACTCATTTTTTTACAACAATCACAAAAACCAAAATCGCAAACGCATGCGACACCATGCGACTAATAATCGCACCATTCGCGCCAGACTGGCCGCGGCGAGCTGCACCGCGTACGCACTGTGCTCGCGGCCCGCCAGCGCCACGCGCCGCGACATGCGCCCGCTAGCGACCGCGCGCCGCTCCTGCGTGCGGTCTAAGGCCGCCCACACATCAAAGACATTTTCAATTTTCATGTTTTTATTTTATTTTATTACAGACGAGCTAGCAGCCCGCCTGATTGTAAGCGGCTACCGCTGCTCTTGGACCTTTGCAGTGCCAGGGGGCCAGCACAACAAAGTCGCTGCCTATCATTAGGACAATAAATGACATGATTTTTTGGTAGTAAAGCTAGCGACAAGTTTGATGGTACGTCATTTTGCTTTATGCAATTTGAAAAAGATTACGATAGTCAATTATTTAAAGGATGTGATATTCAGTTCACAGCAGTAGAAAACATAGAAAATATTGTTACAGTACAGTTACAGTAATTTCAACGTTATACCATTTCTAATTCAAAAAGTTCCATTTGACATTCCATACTTTTATCATAAATAACTTTGTGCAGACGTAACTCACACAATTTCAATAAAACTTTCCGTAAAACCATGGAATTATGAAGCTATTCTTATTTTATCACAGGATTTACAATCCATAATAACTAAATTTAAATCCTTTAAATAAAGCAAAATAACCATTTTAAACAACATACTTTTTTACTAGACGTCATTACAAAGTCACGTCGTTGGGTCTTCCATGTGTAGAGTTGAGACTATGCAAACGCATTTGTATACGCACAATCAGTAAAAATATAGAAATAATCGAGCAGTTTTAATCCAGTTGTTTTCTAATTTTAAAAAGTACTGAATTATCAGCTAATAACAAGCATACTATCAACGAACAACCATCAATAAATAATGTAATAATAATTTTAATAAAAGGCAATAATTTAACAATTTAATAATTTAACAATAATTTTGTGTATGTGGTGGCCTGTGGGTAAACGGACTGCTGAGACGCGGCTGCCCACATGTTCACGGTGGTCGCGGGTTCGAATCCCAGGGCAAACCTCTGACTTTTCGGAGTCATGTGTGTATTGATAATCAATCACCATGCACTAAAACGGTGAAGGAAAACATCGTGAGGAAACCTGCTTACCATAGCGATTTATAAGAATTTCTATGGTATGTAAGTCCGCCAACCCGCACTAGGCCAGCGTCGTTCCATACACTGCTGATAAAGCGTTGGCGCTACTTGTTACCCTAAATTTGTTGAAGTTACAATATATAAACCTAAGAGAATCAGCAAGCGAAAAAGGCTTTCAATTGTATCCTTCGTATTATAAATCTGGCACGGTACATATACAAGTTTTCCTTGGTATTTGTTAATTTATTAGATTAATTTATTTTATTTGTGTCAAATTTACTGAAGATAATCATAAAAAGAGTTTTGGGAAATATTGATTTTTATCTTTTCTTTCGAACTGCATAACTGAAAAAATTGCAGGTCGATACAGACGTTCGAAGTATACAAGTACAGAACAGACTAAGATTCAGAAAAATACGGTTTCAACGCAGGATCTAGCAGGATTTCGTAGAAATTTAGGGTTTTATAGGGCGTTCCATACATCAAAAAACTAAAATATTTTTTTTAGCCAAAATTATAGGGTTAAACAAAAATGTACAAAGAATGAATATTGTAAGGAATGATAATATCGAACCGTTGGCGTCAAAATAAATTGGCAATACCGAAAAAAATCGTGTCGCAAAAAATTGCCATTTCGACTCAGTGGGCCGGGCCGCTAGTAATAAATAAATCATTGCTTTTGTTCCTTAATACTAAAGTGACTTATGCAATTGTGGATCTGTGTCTCATTAGGATAAAGGTGTACATAAAAAAAAAACGAAATAATGTAAACTAAAAATATAAACTGTAATCGATTAAGAAATACAAACAAATGTTATCGATATCTCGTTAATAATCGGATATTGTACTAACCGATTTATTTGATATCATCCCTATTTCACAATTTTGAGATATGTCAAATGGAACTTTTTGAATTAGAAATGGTATAGCAAATTATTACGAAACTACTGTATCGAAATTAGTTTCAAGACTGGATCATTGATTATTAACTTCTGAATAATAAATTATTGATACTTTCACTATCTTTCTTACGTGATGGTAAATTACACCATCAGTTTTAAAATTATCAAGATACAATATATCACAACTACTAACTAGTCTATACCTCAATGTTTTTAAAACCCCAATGAAATTCCGTACGTCAGTATTGATAACACAAGCACCTAACTACTCTTAAAGCTACTGTCTCTTATCCTGACTTATGTAATGGATCTTTAAATCTACTTTTATCTTCATAAAATACTCTGAATTAACTTGCACATCTCATGGACTACAAATTGACATAACTTATTTCTCATCAGAAAAAACACCTTGCAAGATTATATTTTGTAAGGGTTATCAGAAAAATGTGTACACATATTTAGTTGTATATTTCCATGGCATGTAAGTCCGCCAGACCGCACTAGGCCAGCGTGGTGGACTATATGCCCTAACCACTCTCAATCGTATTCTCGATTGTAGAGTAGGCCCGTGCCCTGCAGTGAGACGTATATGGGCTGATACAGATGTCAAATGTCGTTTAATAGTGAATAATATGAGCGTTTCAAATTCTAATTCAAATTTATACACGCATTTTCTGATAACCCTTAAACATAACCTTTGCAAGGTGTCTCTATTTTTCGATATATATCAACAGCCTGATAAAGTAATGAACCTGATAAGTATTGACTCCATATGTCCGCTCTGTGCCGAGTCTCTGCCGTGCGGGTCGGGGCGGGGGCGGCGGCGGCGCGACGGTCCGAGGGCGAGGCTCGTAGCAGTGCCTGCATCCACACCTCATTGTTGAGGGCGGCCAGCAGCGTCGTGGTCACGCATGCTACTATCACCAGCGCCTCGTAGTATGTCAGCATATACCTTCGGACTTTCGAAGGTTTCAGACCTTCGACTGATGAGCCTTGATAGTTCTTCAAAATATTTAAGGTTGGGAGTTCGATCTTCAATTGATCGTGTTTTGTTTCAATAACTTCACCAGCAACTGCAGATTTTTTTTTAAATTTATCCTTTGAATTCAATTTCGTTCAATTACTTATTTAATTAGCGTTGGTGTCAGATCTTTACGCTGTCGAAGGTTTCAAATCCGACCTTCGATTCGTCTTTTGGGTTCTTGGATGAGCCTTGATAGATCTTCGGAATATTAAGAGTTAGGATTTGATCTTCAATTGATCGTGTTTTGTTCCAGTATTCTATCACCAGCGTCAAATGTTTTAAAATTGAACGTTGGAATTCAATTTCGTTCAATTACTTCTTTAATTAGCTTGGTGTCAGATCTTCGGGCTGTCGAAGGTTTGGACGTCGATCTACAATTGATAACCTTTAGTTTCTATGTCTTCTTGATGGACAAGAGACTTTCCGAGTATTGAAGGTTCGAATATCGATGAAAGATTAATGAAAGATTTAGTTAGATCTTCAATTAGATAGACAGTGAGATTGGTCTCGAGCAGATTTCAGTCTTCAATTTATAAGTGATGCTTTCTGTGTAGTGTATATTCGTAACTTTCTTGTATAACACTCGGTTGCTGATTATTTTGTTATATTAAGTGCAGCGTCAGTTTGTAAAGATAAGTTCGATGTTAAGTATTATTCGATTTTATTGGTATTATGGTTGAGTGTTTTCTAATTATGCTTTTGTACTTCCGTAAAATCTATTTCAGATTATTTTATACAAGATCTGTAATCTTCAGCTTATTGATCAAAGAGATAATCTTGAGATAGGCTGACAATCTGTTGTCGACAATATCGCAAAATTTGCAGTGACAACAAGGTTGGTTTTGAATGCTATTGATTAAATTCAATGTTTAGTTATATCCAATATTTTATCTCGATTGTATAAATCTTTTAAGAATTTTTAATATACATATCACAGCTTGTTCTTTGGTTATTAATTATTATATTAAAATTTTCTTTTTAAATTTTTATCACGATATTTTTATTTATAAAGATTTTACAAATATCCTGAATATCTGAAGCAATTTATTTAAAGACCATACAAATAAATAATTTCCGATGATCTCAAGAAAGATATTTTTATGTTGTTTCTAGTTCCTGAAGTTAAATGACTAAGCGTTCAATCATTTAATAAAAAGGCAAGGACACGATGAATCCAAACGTATCTTCATGAATTCTTTGGAAAGGTCACTTAAGTACTGTTTTAGTAAAGAATTGACTTCTTCCACCATGGAATCAATCAAATTATCTATTTCCTTACGATTATTGCGTCCGTCTGGTTCTTTAAAATATTGCATTCAGTGCTTCTGAGATCTACGATAGATCACACACCTTCGTTTTTATTATCAATGTTATTGTTTATCCTTTATTTAGGTCAGTTTAAGACTTCAAGGTCACTATTTTCACATATTATATCACTGCCATTGATTTTGTAGGTGTCTTTTTATTGTCCTTTTCGTTCACTTTAAGTCCTTTTGCACTATTATCCGCTGATATTAAAAGTCCAATTTTTGAGCACTTATCACAACCAAGAGTTTGGCATTAAAACACTAAACACTCCAGTTCAATTTAATTATATCTCAAAAATCTAAACAAATAAATTCGTTAAGGCCACAGGGGAGTTGTAAAAGCGCGCGAATTTCACAAGATGGCGGATTTTGACGTGGAAAAATGGCGGGAGATGGAACAAAGATGGCGGTCAGGTAATTCCGTCAGATTTGTGCATTTCGCGGGATTTTTCGACGGTGTTCGGGTAAGGGCGCGGCGTTACTGGCCAGGCGCCGGGGGCTTGCCAAGATCTCGTGCCAAGTTTCACAACACCAGACAGTGGTCCAAGAGTCTTGACCACGTGGCGACTTGGCATTGACGACTGATAACAATACGATGCTCAATGACTGGTGCGGTGACGTCATAGTCACATTTTTGACAAAAATGTAGTTGAATTCCGCATTCAATGTTATGGACACTGCCTAACCCTCATACCTACTGCAACTCTTCTGTCGCAGCATTGTAAATAATGGAATGAGTGAGCAGTGACATTCACATTTTTGACAAAAGTTGAGTTTAAATTCATCTTAGTTAAAGACTTCCTGCAGCCTCCGTGGCGCAGTTGGTTAGACGCTGACTGTGAAATGAGAGGCCGGGGTTCGATTCCCGACAGGCTAATGTTTGTGAGGTCCACGAGTATTTGTCTCGGGTCTGGGTGTTTGTGGGACCGAAAAGTCTCTCGTAATTTCTGATACCCACGACACAAGACTCGACCTTAATGTGGGGTCAGGACTTTGTATGTGACTGTTGGGTGAATTTAGTTATGATTTAATTCGCCCTCACACCATCCACTGCAACTCCTGGGTCGCAACAAAGGATCCTCAACATTGAAATGACCAAGCATTGAAGCAAGTTTCTGGAAATTTCCAAGTAGGTAGGGGTGGTGAAAGTATAATATATATTTTGTTATTGAAACGAATGGCGATACGAGTATGCCATTCGCCTGATAGTAAGCGATACAACCGCTCATGGACAGTAGCAAAACCAAACAACACCTTGAATTACTAGGTAATGCCTGGCATTCCATTACACTCGCCATCCTAAGACATAAGATGTTAAGTCTCAATATAGCCAGTAGTTATTCTGGCTACAATGTCCTTCAATCCGAAACACAATAGTGCATTTACAACGCTGTTGCTGGTGGTACCCTACTCCACATATATGAGAGACCTATCACCAAGAATTCTTACATTTTTAACTTCCCGTTCCGTGACCACGAAAGCTGTGAAGTAATCGAAACGTGGCGGGAAATTAAAAATGTTAAAATTACATCAAATCCGAGATAAAATCCGTCAATAATAGTTTCCATCAATACAGCTGAAGAGTTTGTTTGTACGCGCTAATCTCAGAAACTAATGGTCCGAATTGAACAATTCTTTTAGTGTTGGATAGTCTATTTCTCGAGGAAGGTTATAGCATACTACATATCCCGGGTAAATATGTAAATACTGAAACATTTATCTCCGAAAAGCTTTCTCAGAAAAAGTTGCGCTCATTACTATGCCATATATAGGATATATCCAGACTGACTGAAAACGAAGCTAGGTGGTAGTTTTAATGACTACATACACAATGCAACAAAATTTCAATTCATTTTTAACCGTCTTCGAAAAAAGGAGGAGGTTCTCAATTCGACAGTATGTTGTTTTTTTGTTTTGTTTTAATCATCATCGAGTTGTAAGTCCATAGCTTTTACTAAAATAAAAATTTAAGCCCTTGCATACAATAGTATCCTCCAAAATAAAAGTGTATTATTTAGATAATTTAAATGTTATGTAGGTATTACCAAAACTTTTCTAATTATAATTAAATTCGCAATCTTACATGATTTAAGCGATGACCAGTGTGATTTCTTGGTATCTTACAGTTTGGATTTGTGACACTAAGGAAAATAGTCAATCCATACACGACACCCAAAGTTATTATGTTGTTAATTTATTGACGCTTAAATCTAAGTACGTCCCTGTTTAACTGATTGATTTATTTGAAATGAAACAAAAAATATCCTTTTTTGAAGTTAGAGAAGAATAAATTATACAGCTGAGAGTTCACGACCTTGCCCATTTGTAAACAACGGTTAAGGCTAAGTCTTAGAAAGTTTTGATGCTGTTAAAAATGGTTTTCGTGGTATATTTCGTTAACGGTTCAATTAACGACGAAACGAAAAAATACGTATGTGTTTAAATCTTGTTTTCCATCCATTCCAACTGGTTTCATTTGGTTTCATCATTTATGACTACTTTTAAGCATAAAGATAAATATGATTATTTGTATTATATTTTATTCTAAATACTTTGTTAACAAAGAGGCTAGGGTGACCATAGTTTTTGAACCTTTAGAAGCTTTGGCTGCAATTAGAGTCATTGCGAAATACTAATATACTAATAAGCGAAATACCGAAAAAGTAGTGTTGCTGTCATTTTCTAATTGAATGATCTTGCCGACAGCAAATACATAACTACAGAATCTTTAAGTAAGTTAGGTTAAATTAGCCAACGATCATGTTATGGTAAGTTATGCTAGCTAGCTTTTGAACAACAGTCAAGGTGTGTTAAAAATCGATAACATTGTTACAGATGGCTTTCGATGTGCTTGTTGTTAAAAGTTATTGGAGGTATCATGGGAGGTACCGACCCGATGAGTAACATTCAGCAAATAGCCACTAAAGTTACACATGGTTCCAAAATGTATTGCATAGAGGCAGCGGCGTGCACAGGATTATGACACTGAGTATGCGGCGGAGTACTCGGTCACAAAAACTTTTTCTTTTATAGATTTTTAGTATAGCCACCGCCACGCGACGGATCTCTAAGTCGGAAACCTTAACTTATTATATAAAGGAAAAACAAAAAAAAAACACGTTAAAAAAATCATCAATATTTTCAAAATTTTTAGTTGTATTATTTCTAAAAACAAACTACTACTCGACTCCGTATTCGGTGGCAGTCTTGATACACCCTGTATATTTCTGTGGTATATAAGTCATAAATCGTGTTATATAAAGTCTTACCAATGCGATTTGCAGTATATAGATCACCATGACGTCACTACACGCCGCTAACGCACTGGCATAACACTGGGGTAACTCACATGGCACTTTTTATTACAGCGTCACAAATATTTTTTTACATCTAGTAGGGTAGGCAGAAGCGACATTAGCGCTAGTACAGAGCCCCGAGATTGTTAAATTTTATTTTGTCAGACTTTTTAAAATTATTATTTCTCTTTTATTCCACATATTTTTCTTTCGGTAATTATGTCCAAATATTGATTTAAACAATAACAGACATAAATTTCTATGAATTAGAATGTTTTTTTTTTCACTTAAAACACTAGTAATTTTTGCAGAAAAATCAGTATATTTTCCTTTTTTATTAAACTGTGGAAATCTTTAGTATTTCGTTCTATTTTTTTAACACAACTATGTCCAAATCTGTGCCTACAAGCCACGTCGTGTGTAAACACGAATTATTTTTGATAAACTGAAATATCGAGTCAGATTCGAACCTCATATCTGATAAAGCTATCGGGTGACATAACTGTCGCGCCTACATTTAAAATATATCTTATTGGATAACCAAAACTAATCTATAATCTACACTCGCTCTATCTACATCTATGTTCACGGTGGTCGCGGGTTCGAATCCAAGGGCACATCTCTGACTTTTCCGAGTCATGTGTTGTTAGTCAATCACAACGCACTAAAACGGTGAAGGAAAACATAGTGAGGAAACATGTATACCATAGCGATTTATAAGAAATTCTATGGTATGTAAGTCCGCCAACCCGCACTAGGCCAGCGTGGTGGACTATATAGCCTAACCAATATTAATCGTACTGTCAATAGGGAATATGCATGTCATTTTTTTATATTTTTAGTCAATTCTGTATGTTATTACATTATCGGAAAAAAATATAAGTCTTTGAAAATATCAATCAAAAGAGTACAAAAAATAATCAAAACTACTATCAGTTTCGAAGCATTCAAACGCCATGTTGGCGCGAACTCGCTGTGACGTCAGAGGTTGCGTTATGAGCAACGTAGTATTTGGATTAAGTTTCTTTCATGAATTGCTACAGAACTGTATTTCGCGACAAAATAATCCATTTTATTTAATATTATAAAGAAAACACAAAATAACTCAAAACAAACGTAAAACAACAAGCTAAACTTCATAAGAACGCAACCATTGTCGTCACTTTCCTTTTCAAGCAATAGATCGCGTTTCGGAAATAATCGCGGCAAATTTGAAATGTCATTTTTTAAGTATTTATATTACCGATTTAGAGGTGATAAATTAAAAAAATATCTTAAAGGTATAATTCTATATTAATAAAGATTACAAAAAAAATATTTTGCCTTAGTTTAAAGTCTGGTGCATGTTCCCTATTGTAGAGGGGGCCGGTGCCCCGCAGTGGGACGTATATGGGCTGATACAGATACAGATACATATACAGATACAGGTAGTCTCTGATATGTGAGAGGTCGTCCGAGTAGGTACCAGAGTCTATTTCTTCCGCTAAATAGCAATTTAAATACACTTTTGTGTGTCCATTTGAAGGACATTGTAACCAGAACAACTAATGGGCATATTGAGACTTAACATCTTGTTTCAGGATGGCGAGCGCATTGAAATGCCAAGCATTGCTTTCGAACAAATTTTAAATTTAATTAGAGCGAAGACAAAATATTCGATAACTTAAATTGGTTTTAAAATTGTCAATGAATAGGGCCGTATTTTATTTTCAAATCGAGTGTCTTAAAAATCCCTATTTATATTTTTGATATTATTAATTTGGTAGTGTGTTAATCTGGTAATGTCTCTAGTAGGACTCGGACGGCAGTCCCATGCCAATGGAAGCAATTATGCCGGCCTGCTAAGGTGCCTCTTCACACTACGGCGGAAGGACCCAGGATTATAGGAAGGAGGGAACCCATGAGACGGCAAACAATTCCACAGCCTGACGGTGCGGCACAAAAAAGAATTAGAGAACCGTTTGGTTCGCGCCGGGATGGTGTTTATACTGATTTATGATGGTTTTGCTGTTGGTCCTGGCTTACAGGAGTTGCTGTGGATTTGCGGGTGGAAAAGTCGGTACATTTCTGAGGAGAATTCAATGAATGTAATTATATACTGGTAACTGATTAGTTAAAAAAAGAATAGGCTAGAATATAGGAATTAGGTTGGAATTCAGATCCTGACTTTTAAGACTGTATTTTATTATAAGTGTTCTGATGATAACAGATCAAATACGGCTGCCAGAATGTTCCGGTGGTCGAGGGTTCAAATCCCAAAGAGCATTTGATTTTTTGGAGTCATGTGTTTATTGATAGTCAATCACCACGCAACTATATCGATGCAGGAAAACATCAGGAGGAAATCTGACTAACAGGGATTTGTAAGAATTTCTTTTGTAAGTAAAATCCGCCAACCCGCGCTAGACCAGCATGGTGGACTATATCTACCCCTTCTCAATTTTACTCTCGATTGTAGAGGAGGCCCGTGCCCTGCAGTGGGACGTATACGGGCTGATATATATTTATCATAATAATTAACAGTCACTTAAGTGTGAAGGGAACCATTGCAAAGAGTTGTCACCAATCCGCACTACGCCAGCTTGGTAGTCTAAAGCCTTAACTTCTCGTAGAACCCATGCCCAGCAGCGGGCTACTGGGTTACCTTAATTACAGTTACTAAACTTTAAGGGTTTTTACTAAAAATAAATTCCTCAACTCCTGGGATTCGAACGAGTATACCGTACAGTGGCGATCCGTCCACTTCCATTAAAACAAGGTCACTTCACTGCAAAAAATATGTCTATAAAATTAACGCACAATATATTTCGAAAATCACTATTGACAGAATTGACAAGTTATTTTGTTTTTCTATTATGACATGTTGACAGATATTGACAAAATAAGGTTTCTATTTAAAAAGTATGTAATAATTTCATTTAAAAGTATTACTAGCGGATATGCTGCAAGGCACGTTCCTCGTCAACTATATACAGATCGATTGAGTTGGGTTAGGCCATCATCCATCACACTGGCTTAGTGCGTGTTGTTGGACTGAACTTACCATAGGAATTGTTACTATGGTATAATAATAATTAATACCCAACAGTATGTATGTGATATAGTCCTGACCCCACATTAAGATCAACTAATGCTTTGGGTATTAAGTCCACGTATTCACAATTTGTATAGAGTATTAAAAATAAAAATAAATAAATAAAATTACATGAGGACAAGTATGTTTTTTTAATTATTATCATTACTATAACGCGTGGCACTATGCCACTTCTATCGGTGAAGGAAAATGTCGTGAGGAAACCTGCATACCATAGTAATCATAAAAATAGTTTTTATGTTATTCCGCTAACTCGCACTAGGTTAGAATGGTATATGGCCTAATCCCTCTCAATCGTACTCTCGATTGTAGAGGAATCTCGTATTGATTGTCTGATAAATAAGAACAGTATTCAGCAATGTATAAAAAACATTCAACGAATCCAGAACAGAGTTGAATCAATTTAAATTCTTTGGTATTCCATTGAGATGAAAATAAAAAATCTATATTAATGTAAAGGGCAAACGTAAAAATGTATAAAAAGTCACGACCCAAAAATGTCTCACCAACACAAGAGTTAGCAAAGAAATGGACTCCGCGAATCGTCAATTCTGTCCCTATTAACCACTATTAAAATAGGCGCAGCGTTTGAACCGCAATGACAAACTATATCCTTCTCTTTCTTTGTATAAATATAGTATGTTCTCCATCCTGCTCGCACTGCTCTCTAAATAAATTTTATATTTCGAATATAGAATTAACATCATTAACTTATGCCATCCTAGTACATGATCGATACCAATAACATATGTAAATAAATTCTTGTTATTTACGTATATATTTTTTTATGTGAAATAAGGCTGCGATTTTCAAGGGAAATCCCTTATGTCCTACTTTAAAAACAAGAGGAAAGGTAGAGAAATTACATGAACAGAAATTTAGGATTTTTTCATAACACATTAAAGTGCTTTTTACAAATCTCTATTTGAGATGTTTTGCCGTGTATTCGAATTTTAAAACGACTAGAATTTTCTATTCAATATCCTCCAATCATTAGTCGGGGCAATCCTATAGACTGATGAATTCATAGTACCTTTGACCTCTTTCTCGCCGAATCTTTGCAAATCCATAGACAAACAAGATGGCCGCGTGAGCGTGTCTGTGGCAACACGTGGCGAGAGAAGCGTGGCGCGAACAGTTTTCACTCTATTTATTTCTGGACATTACATTTCAACTGGGATATATTTAGATTCGTACCGAGTCGATGTCGCGCATTCGCCATTGTCAAAAAAAAGTTATAGTGAATAATTTGGCTCCAAGCTGATATGTCCTATATAAGTTATAACCCTTTGCTTAAAGGTTACTTCGTTTACAAAGTATGCGAGGAATGTTCATTTTTAAACAAGGACGATTCGTTACGGATATAGTTCAATCAAATTAGTTTTGTAGGCGTCTCTTTATAGTTATGATCGCCTAGTACTCATGTTTGTGACACTTAACCTAAACTATATCAAATTTTTGATTCTTTTTTGTATTTTTCCTGACCAAGTCCAGATCAATCTAAAATTTGCATTCACAGAAGAATATTAGAATTATTGCTCTATTCATAAAATCCTTGACTACTCTGAACTGAAAGGAGGAAAATATGTGTCCTGTAGATTTTCCTCTTAGCATGGTACCTGGGATTTGTCTTACAGAGGGGTACACCGGAATACCGAATTAAAATAGTACGCACACACACATACACCTACACTCACACAAATAAATGACCTCAATACTGAAATGCCAACGAACTCGACGCTGCCATTTTTGCATTCGCACACCTTATACGAGCCGAGTTCCACTAATTGCTGAACATGTGACAAACATCTTCATACTTCTGCAAGCCTAGTACTTGATACTTTAAGTCCACTGCTGAACATAAGCCTCCCTCAAGGATTTACACATATACTTGTTAGAAGTATGCATCCAGCGACTTCCTCCAACCTATGTGGCCCTAGTATTAGTGAGTATGCTCCTAATATTTTGCTTAGAAATACTGTTTTGAGTCTCAATTACCAAGCTCTCTGGTGATAATGTGATCCTACTAGATGGTAACTCGCGAAATATGCGTATAAACTATTTTCAGTATAAAGATACATAATATATTTAAGTAGGTATTAGGTAGATAATGCTTAATGGACGGATTTAATGCATATGAATTGTTCCTAAATATGCTGTAAAAAGAAAGATATATAATCATTTACACTTCCGGCACGTTTTCAATATTCCACGATACAAAAATATACATTGAATATTATGATAATTGATAAGATTAGTAGAGAACATCTCGAAATATCCGAATCGATAATATGATAAAGTACTAAAAATATATTTAGAACTCACTAACACAATAACTTCTGACAGTCTTCAAATCGACTCTAACAAACTTTAATTCCATATCGATGACCAAATCGATAAAACATCAAAATATTTCTACACACCACGTCGACTTCATCACGGTAAACAAAACATCGCAAAAACCAAACAATTCCAACCTATATTTAGAATTTCACATCATACGTAATAAGCTGGACTTCAAAAACCATAATCTGCAACACGACGGGCTATCAAAAAAAAGTATATAAAAAAAACAATCGTGCATACACAACCGAAGCCAATGAATTCGTTCCGACGGCAATTTCAAATTTCAAACTGTACAACAAACACTGAAATACGAAATTGCCGTTGGAATTTGAATACAAACATTACAGTGAAAATGCTGCAGATCTTGTGTAACTGTTTCAATCCAAATAACAGTTTTAAATCCCAAAAAGGTATCTAAATTCGATAACCAATTAGAAAAAATAATTCAATAGAAATAGCAACACCAAAATCCAATGATATGCCCTAAAGCACTTACCGTTTTGATATCGTCGTATTCTCTACTGACGACTCTCCGCCTCCGGACGGTGTCTCTGGACTCGAGTCCTCGGTGGGCTCACTGATCGTGCTCTCTGTACTCGTCTCCATGGACTTCAGCCCCTCCTCTTCCTATTCTCCTCTCCTTCAGTCTTCTCCGAACGTTTCTTCAAATAGTTCTCATGCTCAAACGTTTTGTTCTCAAAACCAGTGCCGCTTGGCGACTCGACGTCGTTGTTTTTAAAACTGTCGCGTCCTTTCAGAGTCTATGTACTTAAGATTGACTCGAGACTTTCTTGTTTCACTTTTGGGCTCCACTTTGGCTTCATCAATTTTGTTGTTCACCCCGGCCTTCTTCGGCGTGGACGTGCCCGACGCGATCGGCCTGCGAAATTGTATGTACGAAGCGAAATTAGATGTGTGTTTCGGTGTCTTCACCTGTTTCTCTATGTCGCTTTTCAGCGTTTCCTTGTTTATCACTACTTCGGGGCTGTTTCGTATTTTTTTCCTGTCGTACGCGTCCCCATTCTCTACTTGAATGACTGTGGACTTTTCTAGAATTTTCCCTATGGGATTGTTCGGGTCGAGCTGGCTTTTGATGCTGGCCAGGCGCTCGGAAGGCAACTTGGACGTGAGGGAGGTGGACATGGAGTGCTTGTCGGTGGAAGGCTTGGCCAGAGAGACCGGCTCGGACGTGGTCTTACTAATGGACAAGTCGGAGTTGGAGTTGGACCGCGAGCTGCCGGAGCCCAGGTCCCACTTGGACGTGCCGTTTTGTCGACGTAGGGTAAATGCACGGGCACTGGTTTGTCGTCTTTGGGCAGTATTTTCGCGTACCCGCCGGTGCCGTTCTCGCATTCTTTGAGCTGATTGAGATACTGTTCTACGGAGCTCCTGGCCGAGTACCGGGACTCGTTGGCGGGCAGTTTGGTGACGGTCATTTTGGGATCGAATCTCTTCCGTATCTCGGGTACGGACGCAGTTCGTTGCCGTTATTGTCCCTCACGCCGTTCGTCATGGAGTTACGTTTGGCGTAGCTCGGCGTCGGCGAGCTATCCTTGTATCGGCGACTTTCCGCTCTCTGGTTTGAAAGTTTACGCTTATATTTCTTTTTAATTCTCACGTAATAATACAGTGATTGCGACATGTGATCGTGTGTGTTAGTTCGACATTTGTCGTCATGCTTTGCTGTAATACTTTCGACCGGGCCCGACTGTACTTTCGTGAACAGATCCAATATGAAAAGCAACGTCAATTTTAGGTTCGGAGAGTAGAGTTGGTCCGCCAAGCGCTATTTAGGAGTATTACTAGCAAATACATCGGTGTTACTACTGATGCGGTCCGCGCTGGACGAGGCGCGCCGGGCTCGTTATTCGCGGTCTCGTGATGCGCGGTCTCGGACCAGCTCGATGGTCTATCTCGAATAGCTATTGATGGCTCTCTTTAGTGCGATACTGTTAACACACGCACACACGGCGCACACGGCAAATTTTGCGTGTTCTGCGAAATTTATGACCATTTTCTCATGGTGTTTCAGCCAATTTACGTTAATTGAAATGGTAAATGAGAGGTAACACATGTAAAATATGATGGAGATACGTCATTTTTTATGGAGCTCATTCGCTCGACAAGTTTTGAAAGACGTTAAAAAAGCGTTGCAAACATATTTTTCTGGAGGTAAATTACATTTTATTAAAAAGAAAAGTTGTTTACTAATGATTAGCCGAATCAGGCATAGAAGTAGGTCAAAATATGGGTACAGTTTACTGGAGAAGCCCAAGGCGGATAAGCCTTAATTCAAATCAGCGAGGTTTCGAAAAAACTATGCTATGCTAGAACTCGAACACTAGATGAAAAAATTAATTTTATTTTGAAGCTGCAACTATGGAACCTTTTAAAGGTTTACTTTGATCAGAACAACGCCTTTTTAACCATGAAAGAAACTTAATGCAATGTGTATACAAGAAAACATAAAATGTTGATATCGCGTATCCGAAATATGTATTTGTCATATTTTAGTTCCACGGTCTTTCGCATTGGATTATTTTTTTTCTATTTAATCTAGTAATTGTTGTTTTACAGATAGCAACATCCCGTAATGCGAACTTGTATGATATCTGCAATATCATCTCATATCATCAGGACAATTATTATTAACATCAAGGGCAGAGGCAAATATTGCTGTTTCATTACAATGGTCAAAGTGAACTGTAATAGCATTTTGAAATGCTTTTTTATATTATAGGGGCAAACGAGCATGCGGTTCACCTGAGGGTAAGTGATCACCGCCGCCCAAGAATCTGCAGCATCATAGGACATAGAAATGCCTTGCCAGAACTTAATATTTTTTAAAATTTTAATTATTTTCGTTATCGTGAAATCACTTTGCTCAATAAGCAAAGTGCTTGCGTTACCATAACTTCAAAAATGCTTTGATTATCATGAACAATTGGCCTAATACACTAAGCCCATCGTCTAGAATGTATATTTATTTATGCAAGCATTTAGATATTAGATCATAACTGCTCAGACCAAATAGATTACTAACTGGCCATACAGGCATTTTCCACCTTTCAACATAATTTTGGCGGCCTGATCAATTTGTGTGACGTAACATTTAAAAAACACTATGAAGGCAACATAAAGTATGCGTCCAACAGTGATTACTTACTTTTGAATAATCTAAGCATTCTGCGACAGGTCAAATTCTATAAATGTGACATAGAGATGAAGTTAGGACATAATGACACACACAAAACACTCGCTCCATGAGTTCATTCTCGTTAACACACTCATAGTGAGTTTGTGATGATCGAATTAGTGTTTTGAGTTAATTTAGATGATTTTTGAGAGTGTGTTGTGTGTCCAATGTGTGTTTTTGTAATTTTTTATTTCCCTGACATGCGAAATTATTGGTTTTATTTTGACGACGCGCCTTATTTGTTGATTTGAGGACAAATAACAGCGAAAGATATTTAGCTTTATTGTTTATTTTTATCCGATTTTTTATTAAATTACTTTTTTGATCACATTCCCGGCGTATAAGAGTGTAAATTATTATCTTGATTATCACTTTTCATACTACCTATGATTTTATTGATTAGTTTCGTGATATATTTTTCTTACTTTCGCTAGTGCAGTAGAAAAACAACGCTATCAAGTTGTTTCTTATTAAATGTATTTTTGAAATCGATTCTGGATGATTTTTTCCTATTTCCCTTTCTTTTTTATAGTTCATACCTATATTTATACATCTAATAGGGTCAAGGGTTCATTTACACGTTATAGGTGAACAAGATATAATAAAATTAGTCTCGAACCAAAATTTAAAAGTTATGTAAGACTCACGGTAATCGTGATTATTAACTTCTATGGGGGTACAATAAGGAGTAAGCATTCACAGTCCGGCGGCGAAATGGCGAGTAACTTACATCCTAGGCGCGAGACAAACCGCTTGCTCGCTACCTACTGAGCTAATAAATGTTGTTTAACATTTATTACTAGGATTTTATTGCATTGAATATCCATGTTCTTTAAATTTAGTAATTTTGGTTACAGGATACAGATCTGGCAGTGGAAGATACAAAAAAAAATGAAAGGAAAAGGCGAATGTATCGAATAAATTACTAAATAAACGTCAACAACGTACAGCGTCTTGTACGGACGCATTACACTCCGATATAATTTTTTTAATACGGCAGCGTATTATCAGTTCCGTTCAGTAGGTTTCAAATATTTGGGGAACCTAGTGTATTTCAGGGTATCAATGTAATTGTTTAAGTGAGCAACTTAACTGTCATCTACCACCTCAAACCCCCGGGCGCCGCGAGCCTAACTGCATTCAAAAATTTCAACTCGAAATTATATAGTCCCAGAGATGACGACCAAAACCATGTATCATAGCAATACGGTCGAAACTGTATAAAATCGTTAGATTATGTGATTCTGAACCTACTAGGTAGGTAGTAACGGTCAAAAGTGTAGCAATTGCATGTGAGGCTATTTCTGCTGTGTCCCAAAAAAAGAGGCAGTCGGTATCATAGCAATACGTCTGATATCGGAAATGTACATAGATTTTATAATTTTATGACGAATAAGTTAGTTTTCAGACATTTTGCGCGTAGTATATAGCTGAAGCGAATTTTTGAAAATGTCAACAAATTTAGCCGACCTGTATTATAGCAATCCGAATGATTTTTTTTTTCTACCGTTCGTTAATAAGACAGGATTGCAAAAAAAATGTTTTCTGACATTTTAGATATCACATGTACTCCAAAAGAGAAAATAACGTTTTGGAGTCGCTTGGCCGATGCTGAGTGCTTCTTACGTTCCTGCTGCGGTGGGAATGGTTTTTTGCATGTTACGCTCTTGCCACTCTCTTACTATACATAGTCACTCACCAGCTGTCCTAACCGTTGAGATGACGCTCACTTAAAGTGACAACAAACTATAAGTTGCTCAGGCGGACGTGGGTGTGTCGCTGGTTGTCAGAGGGCTCGCGGATGTTTTTTTTTTTCTTCTATTCCCAATGATAAGGCATGGTTTGCTCATCTGCCATTGACGAAGTTTTCGGGGATGGAAGAATAGGTTTTTAAGAATTCCAAATTATCAATTATAATAGACGTTTTTATAGCATAGATACATTGTCCGCGCTCTATTTTGGCAAGACAAAAAGCAAGGTGAATTGCCCGACTTGCAATCAGTCACGCTTCAACACGGTCGATATCGAAAAGTTGTCTGATAAAGGAGGTGCTACACTGAATTCTTCTGATATAATTTTTTTTACATCTGGTTAATTCATTTCATCAAGTTCAACAATTTTCAGACAAATTGCTATGATACCGATCGGTTAAAATTCCTTAACATATTTATAATGGTCTCAAAATTTGATGCATCCAAATTTCCTTCTGAAATATTTTTTTTCCTTTTAACGAATCCTAATTTACCCGTAAAGAAAATTTTCAGACGGATTGCTATCATCATGTTTTTTTGTCTCATTTTTAATTTTTCTAAATTATTTTTGGGTTCGCGCTACACTATAAACTTCTGAAAAATATGTTTTCGGTATCTTATAGCTATTATATAACTACAGTCAGAAAATCAGACAGATTGCTATGATACAGTCCGGTAAAATTTGTTGACATTTTGAAAATTCAGTTCGGTCAAACGCTACGCGAAAAATGTCTGAAATTGGTATTTTTGAGTTCGAAATAATCAAATCTATCAAGTTGATGCGATTGTGGCCGTATTGCTATGAGACAAAAATTTGGTTGTCATCTCTCGTACTAATATCAAAAAGAACCTGCATTAAAAGCGATACCTCAGTCATTAAAAAATAAATAGAAAAATGCTTACGTCATCATTAAAGTACAGGACTAAAAAGCAATATGCTTCCGTTGCCATGAAATGAATAAATGCTTTCGTTATCATCAAATTAATTTATCTTAAAAGCAAAATGCTTTTATTACCAAAGAAAGTATGATCTAATCTAAAGTTCTGAATTTATAATTTAAGATTAAATTAAAAAATATACATGTAATAATTCCTTTACTGGAAATATCTTTTACAATATAATTGCTAAACTATTGCCAAGATAGATGGATAAAGAAAAAAAAACTAATTATTACCGAGGTATCGAAATAAAAACTTAAAAGCTGTAAGATTAAAAAACACCATTTTACTAATTTCGCAGACACACAAAACAAAAAAAATTAAATAAAAAATATACCTCTGATATGACGGCAGCTGAGCTTCTTGGCTTGCGTGTGCTCCCCGCGGCTGGTGGTCTGCCAATGTCATTGGAAATCGACTTGGACCTCGAAATCTCGCCATAATTCTGGTTCTGCTGCTGCTGCTGAATCCTCTGGGTAAGTGGTATATAGTTTGCCGGAGAATATTTATTGTACAATTCCGCTGTAGACATCGCCAATGCTGCTGAGCTGTAGTTCCTCTACTCCTCGGCAAAGGGTCGCTTGACGTCTTACTACTCTCGCTTCTGGTCGTGGATATATCTCTGGATCGAGACTCGCTTCTCTCAGAACGGTATCGACTTGATATTCCACTGTCAGAGTCCGTCACACTCGGCGCTCTGGAAGTTCTGGAATATTCCACCAAGGAGGTTTTCCGTTCCCGCTTTCCATCTATATCGCTGTACTTAGATCTGTACTCTGAATCTATATCACCGTATGAGTTCCTTAGTGTGGTTGTTACGTAAGTGCTACTCCGAGTCCGACATATGGTTTGTCGAGACTCGACGACGAGGCCAGCGTCGACCTGTACGAGCCCGAAAGACTCGACGAGGATGACTCGTACCTAGATGGCGAGACCACAGGCATCTTGACTCTTCTTAATGTAAATAATAAGTTATATCTATAGATATCTTTGCTTATATATTTCTCTTAATTTTTATATTTCATTCTGGACGGCCGTTTTTGTTGCATGATTTTTCTTTTCTTCACTAACGAGTATTTCTGAAACAAAATTAGATTGCTTTAGATACTTTTATTCGTATCCTTCAAACATGGTCATAGACGTTAGATCCACGCAGGATGAATGGCATACCCTATGATGATGGTGGACAGATATGGGTTCAAAATAATGATAATATTTTTCATGGTCTTAATTTCATGTTTTTTTTTATTTAAGAATTTAAAAACTTGACTTTTACATAGGTTGGCTTCTGTCGCAAAAAGCGCTGTTGGTTAAATAACAAGATTATTTTTTCTCTTTTCACATTTTGTTAAATTAAACATGTTAATATTATTCGACTAGGAATACTTATATTTTTTTGTTGTTTATATTATAAAAATATATCTCAATCTATGCATTCAATATATATTTTTTTAATTTTATATGTACATAGTTCCAAAATTCGCCATATACCAATTTATGACTAGCTTTTTTTATTGACATGAATGGTGAGACGATACGACTGCTTATAGATTGAAGCAAAATAACATCATGAATTATAAAGCAATGCTCGCATAGACGACTTAGAATTATATTTCCGAAGTCAGTATTGAGTTGTTATATTATATTTTGAAGAAAGACCGCTGGTCGGAGGTATTTGTGACAAATATTGGATAACGTAAAATGCAGTAGACACGTATTGGACTAGACTACGTTTAGCAGTGGAATGCTATATGATGATAATGATAATTGACATAACATAACCGTGGCGCAATTGTATAGACGCCGGCTGTGAAACATGAGGTAGCGGGTTCGATACCCACAAAGGGACAAATATTTGTGTGATCCAGAGGTTATTATATCGGGTCTGGGCGTTTGTGAGACCGAAGTCTTTTGTAGTTTCTGATACACGACACAAGACTCGATCTTAGTGTGGGGTCGAGACTATGTATGTTACTGTTGGGTGTTATTTATTTATAAAGCAATAGATTTTGAAATGAATGCATTTGACCAACGTAGGATTTTTTATCAAGAGATAAGAGATGGCAATTAACTGAAGACAAAAGAATTGATTGAGAAATATTAATTATTATGTGATAATAGATTAAGAAACAGTTTGTGAAATAAGTGTCTTCAGGTTCGATACACTAGGACAAACGTAATCTAACAAAGTAATTTTTCAAGTCTTGTTTTTTCTTATTGCAACGAATGCCGAGACGAGCATGCCGTTCGCCTGATGGTAAGCGATACGAACGCTCATGAACAGCAGCAAAACCAAACACAATTCATTAAACACAATGTTTGGCATTCCATTGGCATCCTGAGACATAACATGTTAAGTCTTAACTCAATATGTCCAGTAGTTACTCTGGCTACAAGTACAGTGTCCATCAAACCGAAACACAAAAAGTCCATTTATACTGCTGTTGGCAGGGAAACCCTTCTGGGAAAAGACGTGAGTTGTGTATGGCTGTATGTTGAAAAATGAACCGCTCTATATATTTGGCAGGGCGATGACCTCGGCATGACGTGGAAGTTTACGCCCTGGATTAAGTACATTAGCCGTTATTGGGATGCCAAAACAGTAATCGTCGCGGGTTCGATTTTCGCGCCGAGACATGTTTGTGAAATATGCAAAAGATTTTTTTACACTTAGATCCAGCCTTGTGTCGTATCAGAACAACGAGAGACTTTTAGTCTCACAAATACGAGTAACATTACCTGTGGACCACAAAAAAAGATTTGGTTTGAGCATAGCCGAATCTACCTAAGGGCTTTTGGCCTTTTCAGCCGCAGCCTAGGGCACCGTGGATACAAAAGGCCCCAGGCTTAACTTATTTATATGTTTAGTTTAACGACATTATAAAACAACGCTAAATCATTAGTAATATTATGTGTAAATTGTATTAAAATAAATAACACGTGTTATTGTCCTATTATTTTTTTTACAGTAAACCTAGTTCACTCCGCAAAATAGTTTTGTGACGCAATTAATTAGTTGAATAATTACTGGGCCTCTGAGTACAGTCCAGGGCCCCACAATTTCACGGTCAAACCTTGGGTGTGAGTATCGAATCAGTGGGCTGGATTAAGCTCAATATTTTCAAGCTAAAAATTAAGCATGAAAATCATACATTTAGTTTAACAAACCCGACTTGGCTCGAACGCAAATGACGTACAAACAGGACAAATATCCTAACAAAATGTTTACAGAACGGGGTCGGTGGCCAGACGAAATTATGGGATGTGCCGAGTTTATATAGAACGCCGTGACTCGGCATCCATCCATCCATCCATCAGCCAAAGGAAGTCCACTGCTGAACATAGGCCTCCCCCAATGATTTCCACAGAGACCTGTTGGAGGCAGCCTGTGTCCAGCGACGTCCCGCGACCTTTACCAGGTCGTCGGACCATCTTGTTGGTGGACGTCCTACGCTGCGCTTTCCGCTACGCGGCCTCCATTCGAGCATATTGTTCAACTTTTTCGGCTTATTCATAGAGAAATGTTATAGTAGCTTTTTTTTATTGCTTTGAATGGCGAGATGGGCATGCCGTTCGCCTGTTGGTAAGTGATATGAACAATAGCAAAATAAAACACCTTGAATTACAAAGCAATGCTTGGAATTCCACTGCGCTCGTCATCCTGAGACATAAGATGTTAAGTCTCAATACGATCTTATCTCCCCATAACTGCCAGCCCGTGTGGCGCAGTTGGTTAGACGCCTGCTATGAAACGTGAGGTCGAGGGTTCAATTTCCGCATCAAGACAAATATTTATGTGATGCACAGGTATTTGTTTCGGATCTTGGTGTTTGTGAAACCGAAGTCTCTCGTAGTTCCTGATACCCACGACACAAGACTCGATCTTAGTGTGGAGTCAGGACTATGTAGGTGATTGTTGGGTTTATTTATTTTATTTATTTCATTACCTCCTATAAAAAATACGGGGAAGGGGAAGAATAAGGCGAGGACGAAAGGGATATTACGAGCCTGGGTCACCGATGACTGAAACTGTTTTCTACGATCTAGTAATAGGCCAGATAATAGAGTATTCCACTCTTTTGTTTTCAAAAGTATCGCAAGTTGTTCCTTAAGTAAAAACAAACTAGAAAAAAACTGTTATCTATATATATATAAAATGAAACCCGTTTCGCGTTGTCACGGCATCACGTGTGAACGGCTGAACCGATTTGGCTTATTTTGGTCATAATATTGGTTGAAATATTCGTAAAAGTTCTGGGAAGGTTTTAGGAGTGAGAAAAATTGGAAAATTTCTAAGGAAGATACTAAAAACCTTTTTTTTTGGGTATCGTTCAAGCGTGTTGCGTCCAGCCAATATAGGATGATCTTTGTTTATTTGACGGGAGACGTAAAAGACGGTCCAGCTTCAACTACCACCCAACGTAAAATGATCTATCTTTCCATTGTCTTTCATTGACGGCTGACGAAATAGAACAAAATTCAAAAATGTGTACAACGTGTATATAATATTATCTAGATACGGCGTCTTGCGCATAATTTTGTTAAATGTAAAATAAAACGATGTCCATATCTACCAAAATAGCCCATTGTTTTTTTAGATTATTGCAACAGTTTTAAACAAGGTATACTCTATCGAAGCGTTTTGCCGGAGAAACACCAAAATATATCTAATTATAATTTTTCGTGTTCATAAACGACATTGTCTTTTGAATTGATACTTTTAGATGCGCTGGGGGACAAATTTAAATTCCGCATTAGTATTGTTTTCAGACTCAAGTAAAAAAAAATGGTACGTTGATACCGTATCTAGACATTATAATGAAACGATATGCAGTTTTATATTTTTATATATTTGTTTTATTACTTACGTCACCTGGTAAGGCAGTATGAAGGTTTTATTAATTTGTATATGGTAACGTACTAGACGCGACTGCCAACAAGTTTACGATGGTCACGGGTTCAAATCTCAGCACACCTCTGACTTATCGGATTAATTTCTACGTCAAATTAAATCCGCCAACCCGCACTAAGGCAGCGGGGTGGACTATATCTTCTTCTTCTATAATATAAAAATGAATCGCAAAATGTGTTGGTAAGCGCAAAACTCAACAACGCCTGGACCAATTTGGCCAATTCTTTTTTTAAATGTTTATTATTCCTTTATTACTAACAAAAAGTAATGGCGTGCAATATTATTTGGAAAAACAGCATTTTGGTGCTGAATTAAGGGAAGGAATATTGGAATGAACAATAAAAAACGCTTAAGTTTTTAATGTCAAAATTTCATAAGGCAATTTTTATATGTACATGTATATGGAGAGACGAGATATAATAGAGTGGAAGGTACGGGAGAGGACTGGGATACCTGATAGATTTGATAGGACCAAATGTAAATGCACGTTATAAGACGGGATGGATGATAAAGAGAAAGGACGGGACGGATCGGGAAGAGATTGAACAGACGGATGAGACGGGATTGAGCCGGGACAGTAGGACAGCTACGTCAAGTTTAGGTATACAAGAGTTTATAGGAAAAATAACATGTATTTGGTGTGGAGTCGAATCAAAAAATATATGCACCCAGGCGAAGCTGGGCCGGGCCGCTAGTGTCCGATAAAAATCCATTTTAAATTCCCGCGCGTAAATGTAACAAAATGCTAGACGCCGCGTTTCGAGTGATTACGTCACATGGTCTCGTAACCTGACTCATTTAAACAACGACGCTGTACTTTGGAAATTATTGCAATAAGCATGGGTTTATATCTTGTAATATTTTATTTACAATATAATATACAGTCAGCAACATAAGTCGCTACGCATTCACGAGATTTGGAATTGTATTAATTGATGACTCTACTTGGTTATATTTTACGACTACAGAGTAGTACGTACAAATTTTAATTCATAAAAAGGTTATAAAAAATGTGAAGTGTTCAGCGACTTATATTGCTGACTGTACTGGAAGTGTTGAAATAAAGTTGGAAATTATAGTGTCAATAACATTGATTGAAACTCGTTTAATCTGTCAATTACTTCCTCTTCCGAATTTTGTACCTTTCTGTTGCAATGTCTCTGTGTTATGTTCAGGTTAGACGATATATATACTAATGGACATAATATATCCAATATAATAAGTGCACGAAAATGGAGCACTTGCTACGTTGGACACAAGGGCACAATATAAATATAATAATAAAGAAATAATATTTGAAAAATATCTACCTTTTTTGGAGTGATGATTTCACCACTTTTCGCATAAAACCAATTGGAATGGCTAAAGAACAACATTATAATATATACGTATTTTTTCTTTTCGTCATTAATTAAATAGTTATCTGAATATGCCATAAAAACCATTTTTAACAGGAACAAAATTTTCAGACTTCGCCTTAACACTTATATATAGGCAATGACATGAACTCTCACAACTTTGGCGTAATTTATTAAGGGGAAGCATGTGTTATGTTAATTATTGATTTGTCAACATCCTTGATAATATCAGAGAAGTTACGAAAATTCATCCGAATACAGACGCAAAGACGATTTACTTAAATGTATATCAGCAGACGTGCCGTTACTTTGGACACCTGTATATCAAATGGTTTTTTTAATTTTATGTGTTTTTAAGCTGATTTTGCCTGATATAAAAGATTTTACGTTTTTAGTTGTATATCTGATATATAACATTAATATATATCTTGATATGATTAACAAAAATTGGATAATTTGAACCCCGATAATGTTATAATGTCTTGTAACATATAAGTTATTGGTTTTAATCACAACAGGAAGAATAATGTAACAACTTTGTTACGCACAAGATTACCATTTACAGTTTACACACGGAAAGACAACACATTAAATCATGGCGGCTACCGTTATATTTATAGAACATTTAAAAAATATATATTTAAAACACTCAACAGTTACATACATAGTCCTGACCCCACACTAAGATCGAAACTTGTGTCGTGGCTACCAAGAACTATAAGAAACTTTTCGGTCTCACAAACACCCAGACCCGAAAACACCTGAGAATCACACATATATTGTTTCAAAACGAGGATCGAACCCGCGCTCTCACACTTCACAGACGGCGTCTATCCACTATTTATTACTTTTAGCAAAATATCCTATTACTAGCGGCCCGGCCCAGCTTCGCCCGGGTACATATAGATTTCTCTACAATAATATGCACGTGTTATACACATAAACCTTCCTCTTGAATCACTCTCCATCCATCCATCCATCCATCAGCCAAAGGAAGTCCACTGCTGAACATAGGCCTCCCCCAATGATTTCCACAGAGACCTGTTGGAGGCAGCCTGTGTCCAGCGACGTCCCGCGACCTTTACCAGGTCGTCGGACCATCTTGTTGGTGGACGTCCTACGCTGCGCTTTCCGCTACGCGGCCTCCATTCGAGTACTTTCCGACCCCATCGGTCATCAGATCTCCGCGCTATGTGCCCGGCCCATTGCCACTTCAACTTGCTAATCCGGTGGGCTATGTCGGTTATTTTAGTTCTCCTACGGATCTCCTCATTTCTGATTCGATCTCGTAGGGAAACCCCGAGCATAGCCCTCTCCATAGCTCGTTGAGTGACTTTGAGCTTCCTAATAAGGCCCATAGTGAGAGGCCACGTCTCGGTGCCGTAAGTCATCACTGGCAACACACAACTATCGAAGACTTTCGATTTAAGGCACTGAGGTATTTTGGACGAGAAGACGTCGCGTAGTTTCCCGAACGCTGCCCAACCGAGTTGGATTCGACGATTGACCTCTCTCTCGAAGTTGGACCTGCCTAACCGGACCACTTGTCCTAAATAGACATATTCGTCAACAACTTCAAGAGTCGAGCCCCCAACACCGATGGGGGTGGGCACAACATGGACATTCGACATGAATCACTCTATCTAGTAAAAAAACCGCATCAAAATCCGTTGCGTAGTTTTAAAGATTTAAGCATACAAAGGGACATAGGGACAGAGAAAGCGACTTTGTTTTATACTATGTAGTGATGTCAGTTAACTACCAACCTCACAACTACTCTAACCTCTAACTACAAATCATCAACTGCTTTCCTAATAAAAAAATCGACCCTATGACCTCGACGCGTCAAGCTGAGTATTTGCCAGTCGTGTGAGGTGACGCGAGCGTCAAGGTCACTTTCCATCGTATCGCTGACGTCACTGTTACGTAACAATATTTTATCAATGTTGCTAGATATTTGGTTGGGATTTTTTGCACAAATATTTGTATTTGCGAGTATTTGTTTCGTGGCTGGGTGATCAAAAAGTCTCTCGTAGTTTCTGATACAACATAAGACTCGATCTCAGTGTGGGGTCAGGGGCCCTACTTATATATTCATCCGAAACGAAGTTCGAAACTTTGGACGAACGAAGTTTGTGACGATACGAATGTACCTACTCTGTAAATGTTGGGATTGCCGATATATTGGAATCATTCATTCTTCGATCCGAAGATTCGAATTTCGTGTTACGTTGCGAAACCTACTCTAGGTTTCGCAACGAAAATCGTCACGAAGATTCGAATTTCGGATTTAAATAGTAGAGACCCAGGACTATGTATGTAACTGTTGGGTGTTATTTATTTATTAACTGTAGATGTGCTGCGTAACAAAATGAGAGGAGATAGGGACGTGAAAATATTTAAACAAAGACATATGTTTTAAATATTATTTGTTAGTTCGTTCGATACATAATAATGCAGTTAAGACAAGTTTAATTATGGTATATTTTGTTTTTGTATGAAATTTAATAAAATCATATATGTATAAGAAACTATTTTTAGCAATTTAATGTAAACTTTACAAATTACACCCGGCAACATATTATCGTGAGTTATCACTTCACATCGAAATATATTTCAAATTGCATTATCCAATGCCTTGGCGTAGTTGTAGTACGGGGTTACAAAGCTGAAGTCTCGGGTTCGAATCGGAGTCGAACAATATGATATTGAATTATTCTATTCATTATCAGCCAGGAGTTAGGAATTTGTGCCCGATGTGGCGATAAGGTCGCCTATCACATCGTGGGACTGAACATATAAGGCAAAATATGGTGTCCTAGTTGCACCTCTGCCTATCCCTTCTAGGAAAAAGCGTGAAATTATAAAACTAAGCAACGCAATGAATTTCAAAGTAACGCTTGGTATTCTTAATTCCACCGCGCTAGCCATCCTGAGGCATACGATGTTTAGTATCAATATGTCCAATAGTTACTCTGGCTATAGTGTCCATAAATCTAGAACATAACAGAGTATTCACCCTGCTTTTCGGCGAGAGAAATAAAATATTTACTCCATTCTTCTCTATACGGTTCTACAGGACCCCTAGACTAATGTCACTTTTCTTTTGACGACAATGCCTGCGGAAAGTTCAAATGTATAAGAATGACATAGTGCGTATACAAGTACTAATTGACGCGAGCAGATGGTGTTAATCTTCATAATTGTAACTTAACGTAACGACCTACATTCGTTCAACATTTCGCAATGTTTTAGCGAATTAACACATTTTTATCCCAGTGATCTTAGATTCTATATTGGTATACCTAATATGCACCTGACCTATAATACAGTCCAAATATCCAACATGGAAAGTACTATAGGGCACGAGCAAAGTTCGATCGAGCAGGGTTAGGCCATAGTCCACCACGCTGGCCTATTGCATGCGGACTTATGTATGTTTAATTAAATTTATTGATACTGATAAACATTAATTTAGAAACAACGCCATCTATCGGTACCCACCTGAACAACATCAACAAAGCACGAAAGCTTTTCAAAATGACTGTTTTTGATAAATCACGTCACAGCATTAAGTTGATATGTATGTTTATTTTGGCATTCGCAATTGGGTCAAAAATTCGCTCATGCATTATAAATAGAGCTCTTTGTGACTCGACTCCAGTTATTGTTGCAAATGCTAAGACTGCAATGCATGCTCGGTCCGGCCGCGGCATCGCCTGGACGCACATTCTTTTTAAGAGCGTTTATACCCTGCACGCGCTTTTTGGCTTAAAAACAGGACTTTTCAAATGAGTTAATAGCCACCAATAAACAATTTAAAGGAAAAATAATTATTACTAATTTTAGAAAAGGTTGTCATCTAGGGATTTTGGTGGAAAACATTATAGATTGATGGATAATTTGTGAGTACTATACGGATTACTGAACACAAGTTTCGTTATTTAGGCTTTAAATGGCAATTTAGAAGCTTAAGATATCCGAAACCACTAAATATAAGATGAAAATAAAAATATTATCAGACTAATAAGACCCTTATGGAGGGATTTTGCTGAGAAAATAATCTTTTTGTGTTTAGTTCCTGAAAAATAAAAATTTAAACAATGCGAAATTATTCAGAAACTCTCGTCAAGAACATATTTTTTTTCACCAACTTATCGTACATAATTTTTTATAACAATTGCATATTACAATAGAAGAACATCTTATCAATAAATTACCATTTTTATATTTCAACAAAATTAGTTTTCATGTTTTCTACAAATATTTTAAAAACCACTATAAAACACGCTGTCCGACGTGGATCAAATCAGACCACCGCAAGGCCTTCTAGAGGGAGGACGTATCGCTCGTCGCTCCGGCCTGGCTGCAGTCGATTATGCCGCGCGTAGTAAAAATAGCCACGCGCGGAATGCGATTACCACATCTTAGTACTTTGGTAGTAAAATATTTAATTATTTTTATTACCTACAATGATTTTGTAGTGAGTATAAATTATGTTTCAGGTAATATAATGGGATGTAATTCCGAGGCTAAATTATGTTATGTATTGTAATATAAAATTAAATATATTTCGTAATTGTAAGGGGTTGTAAGGCCCCTAACACTATTTATGTGTTCGAACACGAAATGATTAATAAAACGTCCGTAGTGTATACTGATTGAACACTGATTTGAATGCAACTTAACAATGTAATAATAACGAAAATATGATTAGTATCCAAAATTTGTATTATTCTTTGCTTGCACAGTAATATTTGTCTTCTTATAATGCAAATAAAATATTTTTATGATATTATATTACAGTTACATTTCAATTGAATATTTGAAGCGCACGGATCAAAGTTGTTTGAGCCGATTGTATAGCGAGCCGACGCGGCAGCTCTACGCACACAGCTTTGGTCGCTTATGTGTGCGTGAAATTAACGAAGAAATACCTATAGTTGACTTTGCGCGCAAGGTGTATACGCTCTTAATGGAGAAACCGTTTATTCAACATTTTTCGTTAATGCTTAACTCCTATTTGCCATAGCGCGATGTTATGTAGCTTATACAGGGTATATCAAGACTGCTACCGAAAACGAAGCCGGGTGGTAGTTAAAGCGACTTCAGACACAATGCAATAGAAAAAGTTGCAAAAAAAGCGACAATTTTTTTTTGTTATTTTTTTCCTATGACCATATTTGGGTGGTAAATACATTTTTTCCTAAAATAATAATGTATACCCTTTTATTTATAAATAATCTAAGGTATAAAAGTGTTTAAATTATAATTTTAGCAAAAACTATGGATTTACCGCCCAAAAATGACGATATTTAAAAATCATAAAAAATCATTGTCGCGCTTCTTTGCGAAATTTTTAGTTGCGTTGTGTTTGTAGTCACTAAAACTACCACCCGGTATATTCCACTGGTCACTCATATGTATGTGAGAGGTCGCCTGGATAGGTACCACCGCAATGTCTATTTCTCCCGCCAAAGCCGAAGGACATTGTAGCCAGGGTAACTACTGGACATATTGAGACTTAACATCTTATGTCTCAAGATAGCAAGCGCAGTTGAATGTCAAGCGTTGCTTTGTAATTCAGGGCGTTGTTTGCTTTTGCTACAGTTCATGAGCAGACGTATCGCTTACCATCAGGCGAACGGAATGCTCGTCTCGCCAATCATTGCAATAAAAAAGTCTTCCTCGTTAAATGGCTTATGCAAAACCATAATACATTTTCAATTTGAACTAGCAGTTTCTGAGATAACGCGTTCAAACAAACAAACCCTACCGGTTTTTAAAGCTAGCGGCCACACACGCCCGGGTGCATACTGCATATACATTTTTTTTTAATTATTATATCGCCTATATCCGTGGTTCATAACCTTTTTAGGTCCGTTACCCCTAAGATCTAAGGGTGACTGATTTTACCCCTCCCTCCCCTCTAGGGTGCCTGATTTTACCCCTCCTCCCAAGGATAGTCTCAAACAACACGTGTTAATACCTTATACGTAGACTTTATTAAACCTAAAACAATTGCACATAGCCAATAACCATGCTTTTAAAATTTCTATTAGTTTAAAAATTTTATACCACCACAAGGTACTGATTAGGGTTTACAAGTTTGGTAATATTAGGTTTTGTTTTACTAAAGACAATAACCAGCTCATTGTTACCCCCGCAAAATACAGGTTTTACCCCCGCGGGGGTAATTAACCCCAGGTTAGGAATCACGGGCCTATACTCATCAATATTGATGTAGATAGAATACGTAACATACTGCTCGTAATGGTAAAAGAGTTTTCATACCCAATGAATGAAAATAAACAACCACATTTATTGTCTATAATATTAGAAAGAAATAAAATAAACAGATTTATAAGTCACAAAAATATAACTCACACACTCAAACAACGTACTTTTACATTTAAAAACTTTTGCAAACGAAAAATAAGGAAGGAGTTTGCGTGCGTGTGGATTACTACAGTTAAATGAGCAAATAACCAAGAAAATATAGACAGGGATCAGTAATCTCCCATCTTTCCTTTTAGTGTTCGGAAAAATCGGAAACTTAATAAAACCACTTTGTTATTCTTCTGTCACTCAAGAAAATCTATAGAAACCACCCATTGACCTAGATTCTTGAAATTTGGCAAGGAGCGAGCTCTCTTTAAGTATAGGAATAATAAGTAGGTATAGCATGAGAAGCTGCTGTTATAATGAAAAATATTGCGAATACATATTTACACTTTCAGGTGTAAATATAGTTCGTATATAAATAACGAAAAATAAACAATAATTCAAAAATTATATCCTTACTTTACTACATATTATAACACAATCTGTCCCTATGTCCCTATGTAAGGGATATATGTATGCTTAAATCTGTAAAACTACGCAACGGATTTTGATGCGGTTTTTTTTAATAGATAGAGTGATTCAAGAGGAAGGTTTATGTGTATAATACGTACATATTATTGTACAGAAATCTATTTGTACCCGGGCGAAGCTGTGCCGGGCCGCTAGTAATATTATAAAGGTAAGAAAGTTTGTGAGTATGGATGGATGGATGTTTGTTTCTCTTTCACGCAAAACGTCTTAACCAATTAACATATAGGCTACTTTTCATGCTCAAATGTAGTGTTCCCGAGGGATGTGCACGGAAGTAAGGAATGGCAGTAATGTTGAGTTTAAATATTTATAACCGTTGTCACTGGAAATAGATCCTGTGTTTCTATTATTATTATATTATATTATTCTAAGGTGGACTGGACTGAAAAATGATCTGCACAACACAACAATATATGGTATGTAACGGTATTGTACAGGATTCTAATTGCATGAATGCGACTCGTTCTTCGCCGTTTTTTATTTTAATATTAGTAGTTTAGCAGTGATTGAAAACATTGATGGATTACATCTGAGATAACTGTCAATAAGGCACTATCAGTAAGATCTAAATTACTGAGTTTCAACCACGTTTTAATAAATAAACGCAACAGTCACATACATAGTCCTGCCCCACACTAAGATCGAGTCTTGTGTCGTGTATCAGAAACTACGAGTTACCGAAAAGGTCTCAAAAACAAATGAACAAGTCTACATTGTGCCCAAGGCAGAGGTTTTTTTTTTATTCTGGCCCGGCATAGTGGCCGCATTGCGCCTGATGGTGAGCGCAAATGCCGCCCAGGCAGTGTCTACTGGCATCGGACGGCAGTCCCATGTCAATAGACACAATTATGTACAAGTTTTGGGATATGGCCTAATTTTCAATATGGCAGACGACTT
The DNA here is from genome assembly GCA_009982885.2 of Hyles vespertilio. Classification (NCBI taxonomy): domain Eukaryota; kingdom Metazoa; phylum Arthropoda; class Insecta; order Lepidoptera; family Sphingidae; genus Hyles; species Hyles vespertilio. Next base: position 471,060 of record CM042832.1, read on the forward strand.
AATTTTTATTCTTATTTTTAAACAATCGTAAAATACCTCGGTGTAGCATTTGCAATTTGATGCATTTTCAATTTGAATTTGATTTTGAATTTTTCAATTTACCAGCCCGTAGTTAAGTATTTGTGCCCGATATGGAGGATAAAATAGACAAGGCGAAACGTGGGATTCCTGGTTATTACCACGAGAATTTCTGCCTACGCCTTCTGGGAAAAAAGCGTATGGCTAGGTATTTATGTATGTATGTATGTACAGAATCGTAAACAGGTTTATTTCAAATCTGCTTAGTAATTGTAGTATACAAATTACAAATATTGGCATATTTGGTGGTAGGAGTAACACAAAAGGACGCACTATAGTGCCATGACGTCATCACTACATAGTATAAAACAAAGTCGCTTTCTCTGTTCCTATGTCCCTTTGTATGCTTAAATCTTTAAAACTATGCAACGGATTTTGATGCGGTTTTTTCAATAGATAGAGTGATTCAAGAGGAAGGTTTATATGTATAATACGTACATATTATTGTACAGAAATCTATTTGTACCCGGGCGAAGCTGGGCCGGGCCGCTAGTCTTCTATAAGGAGCTTGCGTGCGAAAGAAAGAAAGAGTGTCATACACTACGAAACTAAAAATATAAATATCTCAATTTAACAAGGAATTTTAATGCTGTTTCAAATGTTTGTTTTTTAATGCGATGAATGGCGAGGCGGGCTTGCCATTTATCTAATAGTAAACGATTCGACCGCGTATGGACAGTAGCAAAACCAAAACACCATGAATTACAAAACAATGCTTGTTATATATATTAATCCTGATACATAAAATGTTAAGTCAATGTCCTTCAAATGGGACACAACAGTGCATTAACAGGCGGGAGGGAGGAGGATTGACGGGAGAAATGGCCAGGCGGTGGTTTGTCAGACAGCCTCTCACATATGAGAGACCTACCACCAGAAAAAAATAGGTTCATCAATTTCATAATAAATATATTTTCCTGATGACTCATGGATTGAATCATCAGGACATATTGTTACCGTCTAATTTACGTTTACATTTACGTCATGCAAGTGTGTAACAATCCCAAGGAAACCCATTAAAATGAGATTAAACTAAATTAAATATTAAATAACTTACGTAACTTTATTTAATGAAATGCGTATTGTCTATTAACAGATATTTTCAATTCATGTAGATTTGGGATTAAGAAATTATTAAGTAATTAAATAAATAAATAAATAACACCCAACAATCACATACATAGTCTTGACCCCACACTAAGATCGAGTCTTGTGTCGTGGGTATCAGGAACTACGAGAGACTTTTCGGTCTCACAAACACCCAGACCCGGAAGAAATATTTGTGGGCCGCACAAACATTTCTCCCGGTGCGGGGATCGAACCCGCGGCCTCTCGTTTCACAGGCGGCGTCTAACCAACTTCGCCACGGAGGCTGTCAATTATACCTACTAAGTGATTCGTATAAAGCATATTATAATGTAAATATCAAACCAACTAACGGTGAAGGAAAACATCGAGAAGAAACCTGCATACAATGGCGATTTGTAAGAATTTCTATTGCACGTAAAGTTCGCCAATCCGTACTAGGCCAAACTCTATGCTCAGCTCACTACATAGCTTAAATCCTCTCAATCGTACACTCGATTGTAGAGGAGGCGCTTGCTTGCCCCGGGGCATAAATGGGCTTATTCACTAAATTACAGTATATTATAACATTTGTGTGAATCTAGTGAAACCAGTAAGAATATTTTTGCCAAAACATTCATACTTAAGTATTGTCATGGTATGATGCATTTTAGTGGGTAGACATTCTTACTCAGTCAGCTTATTATACACCAGTTATGGGAATATGAATTTCCTAATAAAATTGGGGAATATGAAAACTGGCAAACAGAATGACTAATGAAGTCACTCAGATGATCTAATTGTCCTTAATAATGTAACATATAACTACCATTGCTCAATAGCAAGGCAAAGCATCAGCTTACATCATCATCATCATCATCATATCAGTCACAGGAAGTCCACTGCTGAACATAGGCCTCCCCCAAGGATCTCCACGATGACCTGTTGGAAGTGGCCTGCATCCAGTGACTTTCATCATTTTTGACAAGTATCAGCTTTGCCTGTGTCAAAATATTTTTTCAGATGACAGTTCTGCTTTATCTTTTCTTGGAATAAAAAGTATCCTATAGTCTTCTGCGACAACCAGACTATTTGTCACTAAAAGAATTTCTCAATTTGGAGTTGTAGTTCTTAAGATTAGCGTGTTCAAACAAACTATTTAGCTTTGAATATACAGATATGTAAGGTTTTTATTAATGATTTAATTACTAAAAACCTAGCCAAGAAGCTACAAGACTTTTTGTACCAATATTCAGACTCAAAACAAATACTTGTAATACTTGAAATATTTGTGTGGGATTAAAAGTTCTATTCATTAACATAATAATAACACCTAACAGTCACATATACATATAGCCCTTACCCCACAATAAGATCGAGCCTTGTGTCTTGGGCATCAGAAACTACGAGAGACTTTTCAGTCTCACAACCACCCCAACCTGAAATATTTGTGGACCGCACAAAAATTTCTCTCGGTACGGGGATCGAATCCACGGCCACTCGTTTCATAACCAACTGCGCCACGGAGGCTGTCATAAATCTAAGAAACCTTTAAGAATATTTTGGGAAAACATTAATAAACCAGCTCTTAATACATTCACTGTGTTAGGGGATCTAAAGGGTCCTTTGGCAGTGAGGTGCATAAAATGTTACATAATATATTTATTTATGTATGTTCTGTATTTATATTATATAAATAGTATTATTTAAGCTTTTGTTTTTTTATGCTATTTCTTTCTCCTTCTCATAAAAACATTTCATGATTGTCATTTATACTTTGTTGTCATATTATATCTGTATACTCTTGTTTACTGTGTGTAATAGATAATATGGATTAGGACAGTTACGAGTTCTAGTAGGTCTCCAATACACCATCTAAATGTTGTCTAAAAAGGGTGTCCAAGCTAATATATTAATTCAATTGTTAAGTATAAAAAACCTACATATTGAGGCAGGAAAGCGATTTTGTCGTATCTCAAAAATTCGATATTGAGCGAAGCTAAAGGAACTATTTAGTTTATAAATAATTATGGAATAGGTAATCTGGCACACTATACTAATGACTAATGCATACACATGTGGAGTGCATATTGTCAATATTCTTGCTAATTTTATATGTAAATCTGTATCTAGTAGCAATGTATGTGGGTTGTGAATTTGAAGGTCTGGAATTCAAATTTTTGTGACATTTTTAATATGAAAGTTTCACATGGTATTGAGTTTTCATAGAAAAATGTTGGGTCATAAATTAATAGATATAGTTTCAACATTTCTTATGTTAATGGTATAATAATAAATATATCCAACAGTCAACCATAATGATAGGTCCCAAGAATAAGATTACACCAATAATAAGATAAGTTGTTTATCATATTTAATTCACAAAAATATATGTATTCCCTTTTATTTTTATTTTGTTTTATTATTATTTCAAAATTTAAATGTAACATCACAATATTTCATAAGTCATGAATTTTATGTGGTTTTGGAGGGTCATGGAACTTTCTGCCTCCTTCCCAAACTGCCATTGTTCAGTTCGGAACTTTACTATCAAACACGAGAGATTTGATTCCTATGCCTAGACAAGATTTTGGGTGTTAAAATACTAGGTTTAATGCTTGAATAAAGGTGTTGTGTGAACCACAAGTATTTATTTTGGGTCTGGGTGTATGCGAGACTGAAAATGTCTCTCATAGTTTTTGATACACCAAACAAGAACCAGTTTTTGTATGGGGTCAGGACTATGTATGGGACTGTTGGTTATATTTATTTATTCTATGTTTCTGACACTTGCAAGACATGAAAAATGTACTTTGAGGATGAGATTCTGAATGACTTTTAGATATTCTTTACCTGTAGGAAAAACCTGATTACTTAAATAACAATTTAATCAGATAAAAAATTTCCAAATATATTATTAAAAATGGATTAATATTCAACTATAGTGAAATTGTGCAATGCTGAATGAAGCTTATATTAAAATCATGTTAATATGTTAGAACTATAAAGATATTTATCACTTTCTTCATAAAATATATATCAAGGTTACTCTTTAATAATAACATAAATTGAGACAAGTTTACCAAAGATTAATTAAAGCATTTGAAAGATTTAAATATAAATAAAAATTGTCCGAGATAATAAAAATTGGATCAATTAATTAGTGAAATGTTATAATTATAAAAAAATATGTTACAACATACTTGTAAAATTTTTCATGTAATATTTGTACTTAAATGTTTATAATTAATAAATTAGCATAAAAAACAATTGAATTTAGCATAAACATTCACTTTCACAAATCTGTCACACTTTCGTCACACAAGGCTGTGCGATAAAGATTCCTTTGCGTGAACAAAAAAAGCTGCGCAAACAAAAAAAAACACTGTTTACTTTCAATGCAAACATATTATTTGCGTTTTACAACGATGACTTTAAACAGTGCGACATACCGAGAACGCACATAACGTAGTCTCGTGCTATGAGGCATTAACTGAAGGTCGCGACGAGTATTTAATCCAATTAGGCCGCATTCAAACAAAGCACATTTTTCTAACACCATTTCACTTCATACATTGTAAACACTGTAACATGACACCGATGGCAGAAAATTGATTGGTGAATTCAAGGCCACAGCAAACTGGCGCTTAATAAGCTCACAAAAGGCGCATTAAACACTTTCACACGACTCACCCGGCCTCGCACTCGCAAAATCTCCAAATATAATTCCCGAAATAAGTTCCCGCGTATTATTTTTAGATGCGCCAAGCGAGTAGTGCACACCACATCGCGATACAATAAATACTAATTTAATTCTTTAACACGTAACATCACGTGCCGCGTATCGAAAATGTTTAGTATCGATCGTTTACTATTAGTTCGAAGCGGAAAATACGCTGGGATACTCACAAAATTAATAATATCTTCGTAACTAAGTTACAGCGCTACACTTAACTGCACAGCGGCAATGCACTGCGGACCACCAACGAGACCTTATCACACGCGCCGTACACGTATCTCGACACTTTCGGGCTTTCTTATATGAAAATGGAGCGTATACGTTTAGAAAAATATTTTTTTCTCCTCCTGTGTAATTTTAGAAGACACGGTGACTCCATTGGTGTGACGTCACGCAAATTGTTGGCAATCCTATTTTTATGCCACTTCCTACACAAACGAGAAAATGTCTTATTGAAATTATTTCATTTGCTATTATAACCCTTATCAATGATAAATAAGACTCAAAATATTAATTCTGTTAGGTTTATAAACCTTTGATAGATGTTTCGTATTGCCAACGAAAAAAATAAAACGAAAAATACACAGTTCATTTGCTCTACTCTGCACCAGCTGATCATGGTCAATATGAATTTATTTTTTAAATTATGCCGATTAAGAGTAAAATAAACCCAAAAATAATAAAAGTAGAATAAAATTATATTCAGTAATGTTGTATATTCAAACTTTATATCAATAAAATAACATTTAATATTTGTAAACGAATAAGTTATTTCAATTAGACGCTAGATGGCACTGTCAACTATTCTTTTATTACCGAGGTGTGTCGATAGATGTCATGACATGAACTCCAAATGCTGTATTCAGGATATTGGATGCATATATATTTCATATATATAATACTAATCTATGATTGGATGGAAGGGTGCAAAATGCATACACCAATGTGTCACCGGATAACTAAATACTAAGAACCTAGTATTTAAACTTCCTAATTTATCCAGGAGGTGTAATATAAAATCGGCCTTACTTATACCGTTAAAATATCTGTCAATTAATTTCAAATATGTTTTAATATGAAAATAAACACGCTTAAAAGATTTAATACCTATTGTTATCTACAGTAATTATTTCATTTTCTGAAACAATATTAATTGACGTACCTACTCAAAGTCAAGTGTATTTAAAGGTATTGGAGAATTTTATTTTATACTAGCGGCCCGACCCAGCTTCGCCTGGGTGCATATATTTTTTGATTCCACTCCACACCAAATACATGTTATTTTTCGTATTAATCTCTTGTATACCTAAACTTGACATAGCTATCCTACTGTCTGGCTCAATCCCGTCTCATCCGTCTGTTCAGTCTCTTCCCGATCCGTCCCGTCCTTTTTCTTTATTATCCATCCCGTCTTATAACGTGCATTTACATTTCGTCCTATCAATCTGTCAGCTATCCCAGCCCTCTCCCGTACCTTCCACTCTATTATATCCCGTCTCTCCATATACATGTACATATAAAGATTGCCTTATGAAATTTTGACATTAAAAACTTTAGCGTTTTTTTGTTGTCCATCCAATATTCCGTCCCTTATTTCAGCACCAAAATGCTGTTTTTCCTAATAATATTGCACGCCATTACTTTTTGTTAGTAATAAAGTAATAATAACAATTTAAAAAAGGAATTGGCCAAATTGGTCCAGGCGATGTTGAGTTATGCGCTTACCAACACATTTTGCGATTCATTTTTATATTATAGAAGAAGATATTATAGTCCACCCTGCTGGCTTAGTGCGGGTTGGCGGATTTTATTTCACGTAGAATTTAATCCGAAAAGTCAGAGGTGTGCCCTGGGATTTGAACCCGTGACCATCGTTAACTTGTTGGCAGTCGCGTCTAGTACGTTACCATATACAAATTAATAAAACCTTCATACTGCCTTACCAGGTGACGTAAGTAATAGAACAAATATTTAAAAATATAAAACTGCATATCGTTTCGTTATAATGTCTAGATACGGCATCAACGTACCAATATTCTTTTTATTCTTGAGTCTAAAAACAATATTAATGCGAAATTTAAATATGTCCCCCAGCGCATCTAAAAGTATCAATTCAAAAACAATGTCGTTTATGAAAACGAAAAATTATAATTAGATATATTTTGGTGTACTCCGGCAAAACGCTTCGATAGAGTATACCTTGTTTAAAACTGTTGCAATAATCTCAAAAAACAATGGGCGATTTTGGTAGATATGGACATGATTTCAATTTACATTTCACAAAATTATGCGCAAGACGCCGTATCTAGATAATATTATATACACGATATACACGATGTACACATTTTTTGAATTTTGTTCTATTTCGTCAGCCGTCAATGAAAGACAATGGAAAGATAGATCATCTTACGTTGGGTGGTAGTTGAAGCTGGACCATCTTTTACGTCTCCCGTCAAATAAACAAAGATCATCCTATACTGGCTGGACGCATCACGCTTAAACGATACCGAAAAAAAAGGTTTTTAGTATCTTCCTCAGAAATTTTCCTATTTTTCTCACCCCTAGAACCTTCCCAGGACTTCCACGAATATTTCAAGACCAAAATCAGCCAAATTGGTCCAGGCGTTGTTGAATTATGCGGTTACCAACACATTTTGCGATTCATTTTTATATATAAGATAGTATTTTTTCCGATTATAGTCGCTTGATTTTTTTTTGCATTCTCATGGGTCCTGATTTTTACTGTTAGGAATTAATCATTCATATGACTATGATAAGGATTTTTTATAGTTTCTAATATTGTAAGCATTTATTCATCATACAGTTTCAATTAACTATCTAAAATGGTGTTAAATATACTTTCGGGATGCACTTACTATGCCTAATGTTGACTAGCTTTTAGAGTTAATTTTTAAATTTAATATTGATTGCTCTTCTGCTATGTAGTACTTCCACCCACTGTTAGAATAATTTTACAAGGAAAATTTAGTTTATAGTGGATCTAAATCTTAATTAAATGGTTGTGTATCTATTTTTTTAATATTAAGAGAATATCAATGCATAAAAACATACAAGAACCTGCACAAAATATATTTTGTAATATTGCTTATTTCCTGGATATTTGTTTGTTTCCTGTTTGTTAACCGCATTTCCGTTTGACGTAAGTGTAGGATCATACTCTTTTCCTCATTAATTTAATTTGACCTGTGACTAAGAAAGTGCACATATATAAATATTTTAACTCGTATTCCTCAAATTACTTTAGATATGCCGTTTTGAACTTGTATCTACGTACCAAACAATATATGAAGTATTAAAAGTACCTACTTGCCTTGTAGTTTTAAATCAATGGCAGTAGATTGGCAAGTCCTTTTGAATGTTTTTTAAATTTTAATGTTGGATATTGGATTAATTGTATATGTTAACTAAATGAATTGTAGTATTTCTTGTATTATCTAGTTGACTGTTTAAGTTTAAAACTACCTACTTTGATTATTCCACTGTGTCTACTTATTGTATTCTTGTAATATTTTAGTCATAAAGGGGTAGTAATGAACTAATAAACTGGAATGCTGTAGAAATTTAGAATTGTCTATAACCTCAAAGTAATCGGATAGGTTAAGATCAGTCACGTTGCATTTTAATTATTCCAAATATTTAATTTATAAAGTGCGTTAAGTGAATGAATAATGGCGGTGACAAAGTGTTGATAGTAGAACGGGTGACCATAAGCTCAATGTGACGATGTTAATTTAAATACCTATACCAGAAAATGATATGGGTGTTTTTAAAAGTTTTTTTCAAAGACTAGAAAAGTGATTGTGGAGTTAAGAAGGCATCAAGTATCAAGGAACTGCTCAAACGGTGACCTAGAAGAATATGTAAGTATACGTCGTTGAGATATTGTATTAGAGCGGACATAGGGAACAAAATGTCTGCGCATTGTGTTGGTACAGGAACCCTATGAAGAAAGAGCGAAAATGATGTTACTGCGTAGGCGTGACAGAGACAGGAACAGAAGGTACGGTGCGGTACAATTCATTTTCGGTTGCAGTGTATAATATTTCAATAATATATTTATGTACTGTTTGTAAAATTCTCCTGAAGGTAAGCGATACGACCGCTCATGGACAGTTGGCATTCGACGGCGCTCACTATCCTGAGACAACATTTAAGTGTTAATAAATCCAGTAGTAGCTCTAGCTACAATTTCCTTCAAACCGGAAAACAAAACTGCATTTACACTGCTGTTTGGTGGGACAAATAAACATTGCGGTGGTACCTACCCAGATGGCCTCTCACATACGAGAGACCTACCACCAGTAACTTCAGTTGAATTTTAATCTATAAATTAATTTAACCTCGTTTAAATTTTCGTAGGCATACCTTTAATCGTCTGATAACTGTATTTAAATGTTGCGTCATTTATGTAGTCGTGAATGGCGTTATAAAAAAGCTTACATAGATTTGTAAAGTTTTGCCACTTTATTCATAAACAATTATAAAACCTATTTTAGCTATCGAATGTTTTGTCCGTTTTGAATATTGACGTAAAATATATGGACGGGGCGGAGAGCAAGAAAAGTGTTGTCACGAAAGTGGTCCCCAGCACCAGTGCAGCGGTTGTGACGTCACAGCGCACCGGTCTGCAAGTCGTCTACAAATGCCTAATTGTATCGTGCGTGGATGCAATAAAGATGACCGAAAGTTCACAAAAAAAAAAGAACATTTTTTATCACCGCTAAGTAAAAATTATATTACTTTAAGTCAATATAACATGTATTTTAGCATTATTGAAAAACTATTCCATTGACGTAAAATTCTAACAGATGTCGTTGATTCGTTTTGAATGATTTTTGAATTCAGTTTGAGCGAGAAAAAAGATGCGATAGCTAAAATAGGTTTTATAACAATATGAATAAGACCGTTAAATCAATTTAATTAGTACCTAAGTTTTAATTTATTTATACCTTTTTTTCTTCTCAACGTACAAAACTGAGGAAATTTATTTGTAATTTAAAATGTATTTGTATAATATCTGTGTGTAATATGTACGTAAATAAATAAATAATACCCTACAGTCACATGGAATGGATTGAAAAACATGAAATGACGCGGGCGCTGCGTCTGCTCAACGCGGTGTCCTGCCAGCTCGATTTGTTCTCATGCTCACTGACAGAGTTCACAGAGGCCGCTACTGTACTGATTAGTATTAATTAGTTGTATTATTATATAAGAATGTAATATGTGCTACTCTACTGTATTAGGTGTAACCTGTAAATAGTAGTAAGTATGTGGAATAAATAAATAAATAAAAAAATAGTAGATATTTTTGTGTTTTAATAACAAACAAAAAACTAGGGCAAATAAAATCTTCGTCTAGATTAAGAAGCATGGTATTGATTTTCCAATATCAATTAAAAAACATTATAAGGTAAATTGACTTTCATATCTTACTTGATGACATTAAGCCAACGCTAGTTTGGTCTATCCCTCGGTCGAGGTCATGGAATGTAGAGGCTCTGGTGCAGATTGCTGACGCAATTCTGCGGCTTTCTTATATTTATTTTACTCATTAATTAAAACTATATTAACTATGTTTGAAGTTTTATAGATAGCATTTTTCATGTACAGTCAGCAACATAAGTCGCTAAACAGTCACGAGATTTGGAATTGTCTTATCATCCAAAATAATAATTATATTCAATATCGTATGGCACTTCTCGGTATAGATGACTTTACTTGGTTATATTAAGTGAGGTGAAGTGTTCAGCGACTTATGGTGCTGACTGTACTTTTATGTACATAATTTTCTATAATATTATGTACTGTAGTGCGATTCACATAACTTTTTGACGCGCCGATCAAGTTGCGGTACGGTTACAATTAAGTTTACGCTTTGGTACAAAATGGTATTCTTGTAAGTGTTTAGCTGCGCATGAACTGCAGCAGCAGTAGAATACGCTAAAACGTTTGCGTGACGCGAACTTGACGCGAGCGTATTTGACAGCGGTTGTCAAAATTACGAGAATACGAAAAGGGCTGTTTTGATCGAAACTTAACCGCAACTGCACTGCAGCTGAACTTATTATAATACGTGAATCGCCCTACTGGACCGACCCATATATGTCCCACTGCAAGGTACGGGCCTACAATTGAGAGAAGTTAAGTTATATATTCTACTACGCTGGCCTTGGACTTCGGAATTTACACACCATAGAATCCCTAGGGCATGCATGTTCCCTCACGATGTTTCCTTCACCGTTAAGTTGAAATCACACTATATGTTTTCGTCTTACGCATAGAGTGAAGAAGCGGCCATAAATACTAGAGCAACGCGTCTTAGAACGATCTGAACAATGGATTCTTTTGTTGTGTACACATTATAGGTCATACGCTTAAGACGTGACCACAGACTACATAGAAAGAACCTTGTACGTTCCATTGTCCTGATTGGTCAGTTGGCCCTGTACTTACCGCTCTGTGCCTCTATGCGTAAGACGAAATACTATAATGTGTTTTCAGCTTTACAGTGCGTCGTGTTTGACTATCATTACACACATGACTCCGAAAAATCAGAGTTTTGCCCTGGTATTTAAACCTGCGACCGTCGTGAATATGTTTGAATTGTCTGGTCTATTACCAACAGGTACGCACTATAAAATAACATGAGAGATAGCAAAATGATCTATGGTCAGCTAATTTATTATTAAGGATTTAGAAACAGGTTATAAATTATAGACAATTTGCGTGGGCTGTATATTCCTATTCAGGTGTCAAAACTTGGCGCGGAAATATTAGATGAATGAAGTGAAACAACAGTTAGTAAAATATAAAAATTGTTTCATTGTATCTAATAAACTAGCGGCCCGGCCCAGCTTCGCCTGGGTACAAATAGATTTCTGTACCATAATATGTACGTATTATACACATAAACCTTCCTCTTGAATCACTCTATCTATTTAAAAAAACCGTATCATAATCCGTTGCGTAGTTTTAAAGATTTAAGCATACAAAGGACATAGGGACATAGGGACAGAGACAGCGACTTTGTTTATATACTATGTAGTGATAATCACATTTTCTGCCTACAAGGAGTAGGCAGACGTGCAATTAAAGAGTAGAGGTGTAGTGGTCTCTTGCTGTCTCTTTCACACGCGCACACTGTAATTTATAATAACCTTAGTGACGTCACTATCTTGGTTTTGTATTTCTTTTCTGTTACCTATTCGTTTCTAGCTTGTTTCATTCTGGATGGATTTATAAATTTTATTGTTTGTTAGACCATAGTTATGGATGTGTTTTGATAAATTCGTTATATTCGCATAAAAACATCGTGAGGAAACCTGAAGAGGATTTGTAAGAATTTCTATGATATGTAAACTCCGCTTGGCATTAGGCCAGCGTGGTGGACTATACCACTCTCAATCGTACTCTTGATTGTAGAGTAGTCAGTACCCTGCAGTGGGGTGTATATGGCTGATACAGTACAGTACAGTACAGGTACTCTATTTTGATTTTGACAGCCTCCGTGGCGCAGGCGGTAAGACACCGCCTGTGAAACGAGAGGCCGCGGGTTCGATCCCCGCACCGAGAGAAATGTTAGTGCGGCCCACAAATATTTCTCTCGGGTCTGGGTGTTTGTGAGACCGAAAAGTCTCTCGTAGTTCCTGATACCCACGACACAAGATTCGATCTTAATGTGGGGTCAGGACTATGTATGTGACTGTTGGGTGTTATTATTATTATTATTTACTGCTCTTTATTTCCATAATATTCTTTTTTACATTTTTACACACCATATATATATATATATATATAAAACATTATGTCGTTTATTATTATTATTATTATAACTCTTAATGGGCCGTTGGTTCAAAAGCCGGATTCAGAAGGCAGTATTGCTTGACACGGCACGTATAGTGAGGAGGTTCCTCACTTTGGAATACTAACCACCGGTGGCACGGGTCCTGAGTCACCGAATGGTCATTTATTGTTATATTTTTATATGTGTTTTGTTATTTTGTAATATGTATATCTATATATATTAATACGTGATGCAAAAACTTTGGACCCCTTTTACGAAAATTACGCGGACGCAGGAGCACAAAATTTGGCACACTTATAGTTTATGTGTAGGAGAAGTGCAGAACGCTAATATTTTTCAATAATAATGCTTATAAAGTACATTAAATCAATAAATAAAACATTAAACACACTACCATGCATTTCACACACACATACATACACAAGTATTTGTACACGTCAAATTGTTTCTTTTGTTTTTCATTTTGTCCATATTGACATAGAGTACTGACATAGACATATCAAAAAAAAAGTTTTATTTGCCTCATTTAATATAAAAAAAGATTTTAATAATAATGCATAAAAAGTACATTAAATCAATAAATAAAACATTTCACAAACCAGCATGCATTTGACACACGCATACACAAGTATTTGTACACGTATAAATACTCTGTGGTCAAATTGTTTCTTTTGTATAATACATAGTATAAGTTTAACTAGTTTATATAAAAATATAAAAAGATATATGAAATGAGGGGATATAACTTAATGTAATAAAATGTGAAGAGAGAAAAACTATTCTTAATGAAATTAAAAATGAAAATAATTTATTGAATCCATTAAAATGTTCAACATCGTTTAGATTCAGTCATTTTTTATCTACCAGCCGGTTCGGAAAGCGGTTTTCACTAGAGAAGAACGGGCAAGAAACTCTAGTGTTGCTCTTTTAAAACCAGTTTACAATGTAGTGATTATTACAAAATTTACTAGTTGGTTTAAATCAGATTTGTTTTGACAGCAGCAAAACACCAGTTTAATTGCACTTTTGTGTTTCGGATTGAAGGACATTGTACTCACAATGACTACTGAACATATTGAGAGTTAACGCCAAGCATTACTTTGTAATTCAAGGTGTTGTTTGGTTTTGCTACTGTTCATGAGCGGGTGTATTACTTACCATCAGGCAAACGGCATATTCGTCTCGGCATTTTATGCAATAAAAAAAACCTCGCTCGCGCTGACGTATGATCGTAAACGACCAATACAGTGACGAATAATTTAACCGCCATTTTGGTTTACGTTTCCTTGTGGTATTTGCGGTTATTTTGCTTGGAAATTTGTCCGGCAAATGGGTGGTAGTTATGCACAATTACCTATTGTTTATCTATCATAGTGGCTTTAAAAAGAGGCTAGAATTATACTAATAGTAAATCCGGTGCAGTCCTAATAGTATAAAAAAAGTTGAGCGTCTACCTCTGGTCAATTACTTATTTATTTTTACTAGTGGTCGCCTAGTGGTCGAAATTCGACCAAATCAAGAAGAGAAAAAGTTTTTATGTTGTTATTCTGATAATTCGTGCACATTTAAATGTACGTATCTCTCAAAATCACTTATTTATTCTGAAGTATATGCAATTACTGAAATCGTAAACTACAATAATTGCTTTGAACCAGCATTAGCAAATTATATTTTTTTTATACCTGAATGTTGTTATTGCAGATTGCTGCTACAGAACTTTCTTTATGCATATAATGATAGCCCGTATCCATTTCAATGTATCTTACTGCTACACAATTTGTATAAGCGCTCAGTATTTCACGTAGTATTCGTCAAATAAAACTTTTCTGTTTGACATTCAACTATGTCTATAATAAACAAAAGAAACAATTTGACCAAAGAGTATGTATACGTGTACAAATGCGTGTGTTAAATGCGTGCTGGTTTGTGTAATGTTTTATTTATTGATTTAATGTACTTTTTATGCATTATTATTAAAATCTTTTTTTATATTAAATGAGGCAAATAAACCTTTTTTTGATACTTATGTCTATGTCAGAAGAACAACATGAAAAGAAAAGAAACAATTTGACACCAGAGTATGTATGCGTGTACAAATACTTGTGTATGTATGTGTGTGTGAAATGCATGGTAGTGTGTGTAATGTTTTATTTTTTTATTTAATGTACTTTATAAGCATTATTATCGAAAAATATTAGCGTTCTGCACTTCTCCTACACATAAACTATAAGTGTGCCAAATTTTATGCTCCTGCGTCCTCGCAATTTTCGTAAAAAGGGGTCCAAAGTTTTTGCATCACGTATTTATATATAGATTCTTCTTGGTACACCAAATAAATATTAAGAACTAATTGAATCTGTATCTGTATAAGCCCATATACGTCCCACTGCAGGGCACGGGCCTACTCTACAATCGACAGTACGATTGAGAGTGGTTAGGCCATATAGTCCAGGCCATATAGTGAGATGGTTATAAATTTACGTAAAATTCGTCAAGGAATGCGGGCTGCTTTCACTTGCGCAAATGGGCGGGACTGCGCACGATCGATACTCTTGGGGTGTTAGCTACCCCTTCACGAATACACGCGGTACCTACTGCGAAACACGATGGTATTTCGGCAGGTTTGGTAAAACGATACATTATAAGGGTTCATAACTTAGTTCATAACCTTTGAAAAATTTATAAGGATTGGAAAACAAAAGATAGCGCGAGGTCTTTTAACAAACGGATTAGCACAGATGGATGAAGAGGGTGCTAAGAATTAAATTATAATTAATTAGTATAAAAAAAATATTTTATGCTTTTTAGTAGGATCGTTTATTAAAGCGTGTTTTTTTAGATTTTTTAAGCTATACTTTAATTAATTGCACTAAAAACATCTATCTACTGCTGTATTATTAAAGGAAGACAGCTGCATGCAAATTACCAACTTTAAATATTTTTTTCAAAAATTTAAAATTTCTGATTGTTTTGGATAAGATCAAGTCACCATTTTTTTATATTGTCATCGGTTCTGGATAAGTATGCAAAATTTCGAGTCAATCCAACGTTTGAATAGGGTCAAAATCATGTTCAAAGATTCCGTTACATACTAACATACGTCTTTTTTTCTTTTTTTTTTTTTTTTTTTATTGCATTGAATGGATAGACGAGCAAGCCGTTCGCCTGATGGTAAGCGATACGACCGCTCATAACAGTAGAAACATTCCACTGCGCTCGCCATCCTGAGACATAAGATGTTAAGTCTCACTATGTCCAGTAGTTGCTCTGGCTACAATGTCCTTCAATCCGAAACACAACAGTGCATTTAAGCAGTGTTGTTTCACGGGAGAAATAGACATTGCGGTGGTACCTACCCAGATGGCCTCTCACATATGGGAGACCTACCACCAGTTTGTGGGTGATACTAAAAGGCCCTATTCGCACTAGGCCAACGTGGTGGACTATATGACCTGACTAATTTCAATCGTACTCTTGATTGTAGAGGAGGCCCGTGCCCTGTAGTGGGACGTTTAAGGGCTGATAGAGATACTAAAAGGGTGAGAGACCTACCACCAGTAAAAGTCTGTAGCTAATAAAAGCGTATCAAAAAGGAATATAATGTTTTTAAATAGAGCATTATTTGTAATAAAGTATTAATATGGGATTCAGTGTTCGGAGTTTGATTGGGGAGGGTTTACAATATATTTACTATACGCTATGACCTTCAAACGAGGCTTAAACTGTACTGACAGCCTCTGTGGCGCAGTTGGTTAGACGCTGACTGTGAAACGAGAGGTTGCGGGTCCGATTCCCGCACCGAGGTAATTGTTTGTGAGACCCATTAGTATTTGTCTTCGGTCTGAGTGTTTGTGAGACCGAAAAGTTTCTCATAGTGATACCCACGATACAATACTTAATTGGTCTTAATGTGTCAGGATTATGTATGTGACTATTGGGTATATTTATTTACTCTTCTTACGGCAGGCAGAGACTGCCATATTTGACCCCTGGCATGCTGCAAGGTCCATGAGCGGTAGTGATCGCTTATCATCAGGCGGGCCGCATGCTCGTTCGCCCATAAGAGCAATTTAAATAGAATATACATATTTCACCCCACATTTAGATCAAGTCTTACAAATACTTGTGTACCCAAATATAAATCTGTATCATGTATGCTTCTCAACTCATCAGGTCTTAGCAGCCTCTCTTTTCACAGTCGGCATTTAACCAACTTACCATGGAGGCTGTTAATGTCACAGGCATATTTACATAGATATAGACGTCATACGACATCGATATGTACTGTACTGTATCAGCCCATATACGTCCTACTGCAGGGAGCAGGCCTCCTCTATAATCGAGAGTACGATTGCGAGTGTTTAGGCCATGGTCTTAGGTCTACCATGCTCGCCTAGTGCGGGTTGGCGGACTTTACAATCCATAGAAATTCTTAGAAATTCGCTATATTCTGCAAGGTTTCCTCACGATATTTTCCTTCACTTTTAACGTGTGTGGTGATTGATTAGCAATACACACATGACTCCGAAATGTTGGAAGAGTCAGGTTTTTATACTATACTGCATATTACACTCAGTGTATATTTAGAAAAATAATAATTTAAAAGTTTTGCTATTGCATGGAAAAATGGCTAAACTACATAATTGGAAGTGCCACCATATGCAGGATATATCAAGATCTATCGAAAATGAAGCTAGCAGTTTGAGTGCCTAGAAACACAATGCAACATTATTTTTTTTATGATTTTCTAAATATCGACATTAGTGGGTAGTAAATTTATAGTTTTTGTTATAATATTAATTTAAACCCTTGCATATCACAGCTTCTCTGAAAATAATAAGGGGTACATTATTATTTTAGAAAATCACTATTTACTCACCACACCAATACGACGGTAGGGAAAAAATATTGATTTTTAAAAAATATATATACAGGGTATATCAAGACTGCTACCGAAAACGAAGCCGGGTGGTAGTTTAAGCGACTTCAGACACAATGCAACAGAAAAAGTTGCAAAAAAAAGCGACAATTTTTTTTTTGTTATTTTTTTCCTATGGCCATATTTGGGTGGTAAATGTTTTTTTTCCTAAAATAATAGTATATACCCTTTTATTTATAAATACTCTAAGGTATAAAAGAGTTTAAATTATTATTTTAGCAAAAACTATGGATTTACCACCCAAAAATGACGATATTTAAAAAATCATAAAAAAAAATTGTCGCGTTTCTAGGCGAAATTTTTAATTGCATTGTGTTGTAGCCACTAAAACTACCACCCGGCTTCGTTTTCGGTAGCAGTCTTGAGATACCCGGTATATTACATTATGTCTCAAGTCAATAAAACTACCACCAGGCTTCGTTTTCGGTAGCAGTCTTAATATACTGTGTAGTCATATATAAAGATAAAATTATATCGTCTTAAAACCGGATATACTCTGAACCTGGCCCGGAAAGCCTTGTCGATATAACGGGTTTTATTCCTCGTGGATACAAGAATTATACCAACGGCAATTTAAGTAATTTCTGTATCAGCCCATATACGTCCCACTGCAGGGCACGGGCCTCCTCTACAACCGACAGTACGATTGAGTTTAAGTAATTAACGAACACTATAAACCTTTAACAGTGAAGAAACACTTGAAGAAATATGCATAGAAAATTCTAGTACGACGGCACGTAAAGTCTAAACTCTAAACGCTTTTCGTTGCAATAAAAATTATATAGTTTCAGGGTCTATTCTGTGCTTCAAAAGGCAACTGCTGCATCCATGGCTGTCGGATTTTATTTCATGACATAAATATTAATGATTATATCATATCTTTTTATGTTTATGTTTATGTTTGTTGCAATAATTTATTTGAAAATTTAATTTTAATACGAATGTATTTTTCATATACATATATTTATCTATATATTAGGCAATCTATATCAATATAATATTCTTTTGAATATTCATTTCTTTATACCTGAACTTTTGTTTTTGGTATTTATCTATGCACCTTCCTTAAGATGTCTACACCACCCAAAGGTTGCATGGAAAAGAACGCCCCAGGCATTAATTCCGCCTGTATATTTTGTATATAGGGCATTAATAAATAAATAATAAATGGTGAGTAGACTAGTCTTTAAATTATATAAGTTTGTTATGTTTATTTAGTCGATTAACTGTTAGTCTTATTTAATATTTAATAAATAAATAAATTGTTGATCATCACGCCCTATAACGGTGAAGGAAATCATCATGAGGAAACTAGCATACCATACAGAGTTGCAAGAATTTAAAATATTAATTGAACTCATAAATTGTCATACATTATTTATATAAACGTCCCTTTTTACTTTTCCCTCTACCACCCGATTCACATAACTGTTTCCACTAGAAAAGAACAAGCAAGAAAATCTAGCGTTGCTCTTTTCAAACAAATTAACATTACATTGAATATAAAGATGGATTGAAGATTAGTTTAATTTAAAACAGTTAATTTAATAAAGTCATGTAAAGTTCGCCTACCTGCCAGCGAGGACTATATGGTTTATCCATCTCGATGGTAGAGGAGGCCTGTGCCTTACAGTGAGACGTTTATTCATCACGCTTACTTCTATTTACAGGCTACACCCAATACAGTAGTATTCTACTGTATCAGCCCATATACGTCCCATTGCAGGGCACGGGCCTCCTCTATAATCGAGAATATGGTTGAGAGTGGTTAGGCCATAGTATTCTACTAGAATGGTTGAATTCTACTATGCATAAAAAATAATTATAAATGGATCTTCATCAAATTTAGGAAGGAAACGTTGGTGTCCTGTACAACCTGTGCTCTCTTTGGAGAAAGGCGTGAGTTTATGTATGCATGTAAATATTTTATAAAGATTTTTTTAATGTTAGAATTGTCTATAAAAGAAGTAAACAAAATACCTTTAGTTAGTTTAGATTAGCCAGGGTACGCCCGGGTGGAGATAGTTTTTGATTCCAGTGTACATCAGAAATATATTATTTCCCGTACTGTTTTATTTATTTTATTTTATTTGGAAAATCAACAGCTACAAATAATGCAATACATTTCTTTTACAGACAGCCAATTATAGATTTTCACTCTGACGAATCAGATTGCAGTAATTTATTAAGATATAAACTCAGTGTAGTCCTCTATACTTGTTTTCCCTCATATTGCATTTAATCCTATTCCATCCAATCTCTTTCGAGATTAAAAAATAAGAGATAATAATAAAAATAAATAAATAACACCCAACAGTCACATACATAGTCCTGACCCCACATTAAGATCGAGTCTTGTGTCGTGGGTATCAGGAACTACGAGAGACTTTTCGGTCTCACAAACACCCAGACCCGAGAGAAATATTTGTGGGCCGCACAAACATTTCTCTCGGTGCGGGGATCGAACCCCCGGTCTCTCGTTTCACAGGCGGCGTCTAACCGCCTGCGCCACGGAGGCTGTCAAAATGTCATATATTTAAATTCCTACCAATCATTTTCGGGTGGTAGGTGTCTCATATGTGAGAAGTTGTCTGGATCGGTATCACGCAATGTCTATTTCTCCCGTTAAACAGCAGAGCATGCACTGTTGTGTTTCAGATTGAAGGACATTGTAGCCAGAGTTACTACTGGACATATTGAGACTTAACATCTTATGTCTCAGGATGGCGAGCGCAGTGGAACACCAAGCATTGATTTGTAATTCAAAGTTTTGTTTGGTTTTGCTATTGTTCATGAGCGATCGTATCGCTTACCACCAGGCGAACGGCAGATCGACATGCCATACATAACAATAAAAAAATCATCATCAGCCCGTTGCAATCCACTGCTGGACATAGGCCTCTCAAGGTACACCACAAAGCCCAGTCTGCTGCTTTATGCACCCAGTCGCTGCCGGCCCTTTTGAGTAAGTCGTCCCGCCATCTGGCCAGAGGGCGTCCCACGCTACGTTTGCCAAGACGCTGTCTCCACTCCAGAACACGCTTACTCCAGCGACTATCCGTTTTGCGACATATTGCCACTTCAACCTACTATCTCTCGGCGTTATATCATATTTTGCATTGTTTTGCTTCTGGCCATGAGCGGCCGTATCGCTTACTATCAGGCCTTAAAATATCTATATTGTAGAGGGAACGCTAGTACATAAAAACGTAGATAAAAATGGTGGTGCCGGGCCACCTTTTTCTGCTCTCTTATTGGCTGATATTTGGCAGGTTATCCAACATACATGAATACTTGGAAAAAAATATCAAAATAAATAGTTCAGGGCTATTTCATTTCAGTCAAACTCGTTTTAAAAGGATAATATAATTACTAAATATAATATTGGTTATCAAACGAATTTATAGCAATTTATTGCTAAATAATTAATTCAATTTTCACTAATATATGAGCGCTACCAACATTACGAACAAGAAAATATCTACGTTTTTCAAGACGCGAATGTATTTCAGCGCTCCGTCTATATTATAAATATGCTCTACGCATCAAGCGAATGATAAGCTCGTCTTTCAATTACTTACAATAATAAAAATCAATAGGGTTAATAAGTCACAGTCTTAAAGCTGTTACAATAGTTACAAATACGGTTTTAACCTTCACTACTTATAACCTAAAACTTGTGTCTCACGAATAATACTAAATATATACTAATAAATAACTAAATAAACAGTACTAAATATGTGCTATAAATAAAATACGAGGTTAAAATACTATTAATATGTTATGAAGCAGACAAAACAAAGAAAAAATTACAAATCATTTTCTTTTTTTCAATTTGTAGTATGTGACTTAAAATAAGAGACGAAATACAATATCATGTTATGAAATAGATAACAAATTAAAAAAAACACATATAAATAGTTGTTCCAATTTCAAATTGTTATTTTTGGTTATCCGGCTTCGATTTTTATTTTAATCTTGTGTATATTGACGGATTTATTGCCTAAGAACATTTTCTCCCCGTCGAACTTAAGGTAGAGCAGAAAGACGAAGGCAGGTGTTAAAATAAATTATATAATATAGTTAAAATAAATGCCATAATAGCGATTAAACTGGAACAACTGGACTACACTGCACTTACTATAAGGTTTGTTGTAGTCATTTGAAGCCAGAATGTTTTTTTTTATCTAAACTAGATTTTATCTAAACTAAAATGTAGTAGGCTGTATGGGCTAGAACCCTTTGCGTTCCCATAATAAAGGAGAAAGAAGAACAAAAAAAATGGAATGAAAAATTAATTCAAAAGTACTTTTCTAAGGAAACTAACGTGTTTACATTCTAGTTATTTTGTCGTTCTAAAACCAAACTTTTTTTTATATAAGTCTTTCTTATTAGTTATATAAAAAGGAATTATTGTGCAAAATTTAATGTTAATTTTATTATATGAGAAAAGATGCCAGTTACTGGATGGTAAGCGATACGACCGCTCATGGGCATTAGCAATGCTTGGCATTCTACAGCGCGGGCCATCCTTTCACAAGATGTCAATGTGTCCAGTAGTTACTCTGGCTACAATGTCCTTCAAACCGGAACACAACAGTGCATTTACTCTGCTGTTTAGCGGAAGAAATAAACATTCCGGTGGTACCTACCCAGTTGGCCTTTCACATACAAGAAACTTACTACCAGTAACGTCATGTTTCTAAATAAGTTTATGTTACGTTTTGACAAACACTCAATGGTAGAGTTTTTGTTATCATCAATATATACTTTGGTTTGTAATTATTTATAAATATTTGTGATAATATCAATATCTAATATCATCTATACCTACATATAAATGAAATTGAAGTGTCTGTCTTTAAATTGAAAATTTAAAAAATGTCCTACTACATATCGTTATATACACGATATCTATAACGAAAATGACCTTAGATTTTTTTGTCTGTCTGTCTGTCCGTCTGTCTGTCTGTTTGTTTCGGCTAATCTCTGAAATGGCTGAACCTATTTTGACGGGACTTTTATTGTCAGGTAGCTGATATAATCAGGAGTAACTTACGCAAAATTTATTTTCGAAAAAATCTTTTTTTTTAGAAAATTAAAGGTTTTGTTAAATTCCACGCGGACGAAGTCGCGGGCACAGCTAGTAAATTATTAAATGATCTGTTCTGAATTCACCTAAGCTACAACTCCTGTATAATCATTGTATTGTAAATTTATTTTGAAATGAGCAAGAAACTCTAGTCTTGCCTGTTCTTTTCTGGCGAAAACAGCCTACTTGTGAACTGGGGGGCAGTACAAAAGAAAAAAGTGACTAAACCTAAATAATTGATCTGAATCTGAATGTAAAGAAATTTTATTGATGTAATAAATATTTTCATTTCATTTCATTTTATTTCATTTCATATGTAAAAAGTGACGGAGACGAATATTTTAATATATTTTTTCCAAAATTTACTTCAACCAAGGACCTTAAGGAGTAGTCATTTTAATAGATATTCAAAAATATCTATGCATATTATACTGTTTTGATGTTCACCCTTTCACCCACCCAAAAGTATTCGCGTTTTAAAAGTTTTGTAATTTTACTATAATCGG
Source organism: Hyles vespertilio (assembly GCA_009982885.2). Classification (NCBI taxonomy): domain Eukaryota; kingdom Metazoa; phylum Arthropoda; class Insecta; order Lepidoptera; family Sphingidae; genus Hyles; species Hyles vespertilio. Next base: position 494,307 of record CM042832.1, read on the forward strand.
AATTATAATTCAAAAAGATGCCAATACTCTTACTTTACTTTATTAAGATATACCTACTGAGAAAATAAGGCATTGCGATTTAGCTTGCTTTATCTTTAAAAAAACATTCTAATAATGTCAAAACTCTCATCGTTAAACATTTAAAATTAGAATATAAATAACCTTAAAAATCATATTTCAATCAAGAGAATAAGTGATAAAAAAATAGAGCCAAGTAATTTATGAATAGTTAAATTAATTGACCCCTAAAGGTATTTCGTTAATCATTTTTTTTCACGTAAATTATTTAGGTGGCTGGAAATTGTGACACTACACAGGCCAGTAGTCTACATCAGTTGATTATGTCACATGGTAGTAGAAGTTTCATTGTAGCCAGAGTACTGGACATAATAAGATTCAACATCTTATGTATCAGGATGGCGAGCGTAGTTGAATGCCAAGCATTGCTTTTTGCATGGACTTGTTTGGTTTTGATATTGTCCATGAGCGGTCGTATCGCTTACCATCAGGCCAATAGTATCTTCTCGCAATCCATTGCCATAATTGAAAACATAGAGTCAGTTTGAACAACTAGTAGGCAGGCCTAATAGCAAAAGAATAATGTACATTTTTTATTTTAGCTTAATTAGTACTTAAGTATAATTGGTTTTCAGGTGAAGAAGATTGCCTTTTTAATGTCTTCTTGTATCCGTAAAAAGTCAGCCTAAGACTTTTTGAATTTAAACCTATATACAAATATAAGAACAAGTTATTTATTTGTACTTCCAAGATTAGTTTCATTGAAAGTAAATTTTATATTTTTGACAAACATATCGGTATTTTAGGTATGTGTTGTGTCTCTTATGTTACACCATTCTTTTATATTTGATTTAGTTAAGTAGGTATTATTTTCGTCCCAACGTCCACTTCACATAGGATCAAGTAATGTAGTAGGATAGATGAATGATTGCGGTTTTAAAAAGAACTACAAGGAAGACTCCTAATATTGGTATTATGTTGTAAAACATAACTGAATACCTACAGATTCGTTTTCCATTATGAAAGAAAAATGCCTACATAATTTACCTTTTTAGGTACCGATATATTTTCCATTATAATGTATTGTGTATTCCGATTTTCCGGAGTATTTGTGAAATAAATTACATTCCCAATTGTTTTTTTTTTCGTTTAAAAGGGATGATGCAATCTCTCGGTTGTTTTTATTTTCACAAAGGACGCTTCAAGGTGCCTCAACAGGACCATTAACACATTCCCCCACAACCGCAAGTAGGTTGTTGCAAAATTAAACAGTAGGTAGTAACGATTATACCTACCGTTCTGGATGCCTCTTTTAGGCATAACTCCGACCAGCAGGTCGCGAGGCAAGGTTAAACCGAGCGCGCGCGAGACCCGGCCGAGCCCGCCATTTGGCCAACGTAAGCCGCGCGTGCGCCACCTCCCGTCGTGCCAGTACTGCCAACCTCGCGACACGTTTCCGCCTCGCTCGGGCCCTTCGCCCTCCGCCGCCCGCGTCGCACCGCCCCGCCGACTCCCGACAACGCAGCAAACGCGGAAACATACCGCCGAAAACCAAATCATTCCCGCCAAAACCATGTTCCAAATTCAAAAACCCTTCAGTCCCGTGACGTGGCCGATCCCAACAAAACATTGCGCGCGTCGTGAACTTCGTCCGAGTGATTTCGCGTGTGCTTCGTGCGAAGGTTGCGCCCAACTGCTCCGTCCACGTTTATTGTACTTCTGACCCTTATCAGGGCTTTATCCACCACTATCAGTTGTATAATACGTCCTTATGTGTTCAAAAAGTGTTCGTTTTCGGCGAGCGGCGCGCGCGGGCCGCGGCGCGGCTACCGCTAGGCCTAAATGAGCGGATCGCGCGCGGTCGTGCAAAATTTTTGCACAAATCACAAGCAAATATATCCAATAAGATTTCTTATAGGCCTATTTAGAAAACTGTTGGTGCACCACCTGTGGACTATGTATTTCGTGTTTAATGAGCTTTTTGTAAGAAATGCGACGTGGTTTTATGATTTTTTGACGTTTTTGTGAAGTGATTGTGCGCGGACCCACAAAGGATTGCAAATTTGTTAAAAGTGAACATTTTCTTGGATTTTATGTTACGAATCGACTTGGCACCGTAAGTACTAGTGTTTTTTAATAATAACATAAAATTTTATTCGAATTTTAAAGTCTGGGCATTAATTTTTGTGCATTTTTTATGACATGGCGCTCTTGGTGCACGGGTGGGGCAAATGTAATTTTTAGCCCAAAGCGCACATTAAAACTGTTAAAATATGCTTGAATTATATTATTAGGACTCTGACAATATTATTGACCACTTTTCGCACTGAAAAAACTATTTTTTTTTCATAATCGATCAGGTCAAAGTTGACCATCTAAACTCGGCAACTTGCTAACTCGCTATGATATGTTTGACTCTTATTTTCCATTGAATCGTTATAAAATTTAATTAATCAAAACATATTTTCTCAAAAAAATATTATTTTCACATATTTATAAGTACTTACTAGACTTGTGTTATAAAGTGACTTAAACTGAGATTTTTTTATACTCCCCTATATAAACGGGAATAGGGACGTCTCCAGAAGTAAAAACGTAGTTTTAATTATAAATAATTATATTATTTGTTGGTAAAAAGGCTATGACACTTTTGACCCTTAATATATGAAATATATTAATTAATAATAATTTGTACTCTTAAAAAATGCTAAACAGGCCATAAATAATGGAAATTATCCATATTTTCCTTTAAAAAGGGCTCACAAGTATTTTTAATTGCTTTGTCTATGATGTCATTAAATTCAACCTTTAGGCCTAGAATAAAATAATTATATTTCGTTGATTTGTGTTAACACCTATTATTAGGTACTGTGCGCATTAAAAATGCAGAATAATCTGGTTAATAATCCATAAATAAGTAGTTTTTTACATTTCCTCTTCGGTGTGAAAATCAGTTAAAGGGATTTCGAAAGAAAACATCTCATAAAATAATAATTGGTAAATTGAAGATATAAACCTCCCTAGTGAAAAAGAAATAATTTCCAAAAAGTTTGCATTATAAATTAATATCACGTCGATATTTAAATGTAGGTATTTGGAACCCTATTTACCGCGAGGCAGTATGTATAGTATCCCTTTGCCGTGCTCCCCTCGGTATAAAAAGTAGTTTGTCGGAAGGGCCGAATTCGTTTCGATACTTCAATAAATATATATGTTTCAACACGATTTGTTTTTTTGGTGAAACACGCTTTAAAACAAGTAATTTTGAATACGTATCTTTTAAAATGGATAAATGATATTTTCGTTAAGATGGAAAAGAATTAATACTTATATATTAAGTAGGCAGATATACATAGCTAAAATCGTTGTCTTTCTAGGCTCAATATTAGTGTTAGACAATAATTTCATTAAAATATATACTTATTCATGTACCACTGCTGGGAATGATGGCCGTTATTTTAGGTTATAATTTAGTCTGCCACGCTAGGTGGGTTAGAATATTTTACATACCTTAGTATTTAAAGAATTTTCAATCCATGTTTCCTTCACCGTTAAATGTATATATTGTTCGCAAATTACTTAAATTGCCGGTGGTATAATTTTTGTATCCACGAGGAATAAAACCCGTTATATTGACAAGGCTTTCCGTTCCAGGTTCAATGTATATCCAGTTTTAAGCCGATATAATTATCTCTACATATTACTCTGTATAATAGTACGCTTTCAATTACATAGTGTCGCCATTTTGTCATGCTATAGTAATACTTATAATTTATTGTTCTAAGTATTTCATACTTTCATATTTCGTACTGCGTGAAATATGCAGTAAATTAAAAAAAAACGGACTCTGAATTTTCAAATCAGATCAAATGGTAAGTGATCACTACACACGAACATCCGTAACGCCATGGATGTCTTACCCATCATATCCGGAGGGGATGGGAAGGGGTAAAAAAGTAATCGTTTAATGGCAAATAGTTTAAAATATCTTGTAAGTGTAAACTATCAGTCCATATACTACAGCAGGGCATGGACCTCCTCTACAATCAAATGATTGAAAGCGGTATAGTCCACCACGCAGGCCCAATGCCAGGCGGACTTTACATACCATAGAAATTCTTACAAATCCCCTTCAGGTTCCTCACGATGTTTTTATACGAATAGGGTATTTCACTCCTATTTTTTATTGTATTTATCAAAATGTATCCCATAGCTATGGTCTAACAGACAAAGAAATTTATAATCCATTCAGAATGAAACAAGTTAGAAACTTTTTAATCTTGTAGTGGAGGTAACAGAAAAGAAATGCAAAACTAAGATAGTGACGTCACTAGGGTTATTATAATTACAGTGTGCGCGTGTGAAAGAGACAGCAAGATGTCTCCACTACACCCCTACTCTTTAATTTTAAATATTAATATTTGCCTTATACAAGCTACTTTAATACTTTTTGACAGCAAGGCTTTATTTTTAACGTGTTTATGTTTGTTAGTGAAATAATACCAAAAATCGATAATAGTCATATACCCTGTTGCCTACCAACCTACCTACAAGTTAAAATATGCTCTGACGTCATCACAAGCCGAGCCTAAACCAGTTCATCATCATTTCTCCTTTTCCGTCTCAAGGCGAGGTTAAAACATTAAAAAATCTATAATAGCTGTTCTTTAATGGACGACGGATACTTTTAATTTATCTAGGCCAATAAGAGTGATAGGCCTAGTACTCTTACGTCTCATTCATAGACAGTCAGAAGTCTATTTTTGTTATAGATTATTTTGTCTCTTTCAAACTACTTTTGAATTCATTTTGAGTGAAGAAGACAAAACATCAGATAGCTATAATAGGTTTATTAATCATCTATGCATAAGGCGGTTAAATTGTGTCTTATTATATTAAAGCTTATATATGAAACTACATAGTTCCCTTTTTACGACTAGGCTCCGTCGCATTTATTATGCCGGACACAAATCCAGTCCCAAACTACTTGTATGATTTATCAATCGGAAGAAAATCATAATCAAAATTTGACTTGATAATCTAATCTAACATGACATCTATGTTATATATTCAAGAAATATATAACATAGTTGTCATGACGTCACAGAAATATATAACCATAGTAATACATAGTCCTGGCCCCACAGTAACATAGTCATATTATGTCTTGTACCATAAAGTAGAGACCCTTTTAGTATCTCTATCAAGCCCTTAAACGCCACTACAGGGGCACGGGCCTCCTCTACAATCAAGAGTACGATTGAAATTAGTCAGGTCATATAGTCCACCACGCTGGCCTAGTGCGGAATAGGGCCTTTTAGTATCACCCACAAACTGGTGGTAGGTCTCCCATATGTGAGAGGCCATCTGGTAGGTACACCGCAATGTCTATTTCTCCCGTGAACAACACTGCGTAAATGCGCTGTTGTGTTTCGGATTGAAGGACATTGTAGCCAGAGTAACTACTGGACATATTGAGACTTAACATCTTATGTCTCAGGATGACGAGCGCAGTGGAATGTTGCCACTGTTTATGAGCGGTCGTATCGCTTACCATCAGGCGAACGGCTTGCTCGTCTCGTCATTCAATGCAATAAAAAAAAAACCCCATATATCAGATCAATTTTACACTATAATAATACATACATAAACTCACGCCTTTTTCCATGAGGGGTAGGCAGAGATACAACCAGGACACCCACGTTTCGCCTTGTATTTTCCGTCCCAAGATGTGATAGGAGCGAGACCATAGCCATATCGGGCACAAATCCTTGACTCCGGGCTGATGATGAATAGAAAATTCAATATCACTGCCCGAGCCGGGATTCGAACCCGAGATCTCAGCTTTGCAATCATACCGTAGTACAATTGTGCCACCGAGGCAAGTCAGTACACTATAATAAGTTATAATAATATACAAAGTAAACAGTCGATAGAGCTAGGCGTATATTCTAGAATATTTTTTGTTAATTATACATTTTTTCGGCACGGGGTTTGAATCCGGGAACACTTGATTATACCCGGCTTTTCACTCCGTATGCTTAGGTCATAAAAATAATTCCAAATGTGGTATTATATTATGTTCAATCAAATTATAAAACAAGTTATACTTTGTCAAGGAAAAGTTTAAAGAGCCGGCTTCGCAAGATTTAAATCAGCATCGAAATTGGTCGAGGTAAATTTCGTGACAATCAGAATATATCCTAAATTAAACAATATATGTATTTTAAGGTGTGACAGATATAAATACATTTCAAACGTTACAAAAGAAAACAAAAGATAATTTTTTGATACTCAAAAAAAAAAATATCACCATAACATTTTCTCATAAAAAATACATTATTGTATCTCTAATCTATAGAAATAAATGAAATTATATTTATGATAATGTAATTATGATAACTACTTTCATAGGACATTTACTTTGGCACATACATAAATCACAACCTTTTTTCCGGACCCGGGATTCGAACCCGATAGCGTACCGTATTATAACTACGCCACAGAGGCAGCCTACTTTGACCTAGTCGTCTTTTGACCTTCGTCCACTACGTAGGTTACGGTTTTGACTATAGATTTATCGCTCTACTGGCCGGTCTAGAGATATAATTTTTAGCCACGCATAAATTCTGAACGGGGCTTAAAGAAAGGCTGAAGGTTTATTCTGGTCTTAAAGTGGTAAAAGGTTGGTAAAACGTACCGTGATGCCTTTAGACTAGGATAGAACATTTTAAAAACGTAATGTTATTTTTTTATTATAGTAACGGAGTGTAATGACCAAAAATACTAGAAAGTAACAACAAAAATTCTATGAAGTTAGAATAGCTTAAGCTTTAATTCGAGGTACATTATAAGTTTTTTCATTTTTTTTTGCGTCAGCAGTTGTTACAATAGTGTTAAATTGGTAACCAACCATATAGGTACATTTTAAATTATGAAAACGAAAAAATTTTATATGTTCTATGAATCTAAAATATTTCCGTTAATATACGATTTGTTTGTAACATAAATGTTTGCACGGTTTGATGTTAAAAAAATAATTATATAACTGGAATAATCTAGAGAAATTACCATACAAAGTTACCAAAAACTGTCTATTTTATTAAATCCACGTATACAAGTACAATTACATTTTCGGACTTTTAATATCAACAAATTACAAACCATAGAATGTATTATATAGTAGCTTAACAATTATGTCTCTAGACCGGCCTTTAGTGTGATATAGTCCGTTTATACACGGTCATATTGGCCTACTGCCAAACATTGAGACTTAATACAGGCTGATGTATTATATGACCTATGACCCTGAGGTCATAGTTATGACCCACAAACAACCAAGTCATATTAAAGGTCGAAATTATTTTTAAAGTTGGATTATTTAATAATTATTTTGCCTACTATGGTAGTACGTGACTTCATACACGTAGGATTATGGTTCAGGTTTTACGAGCAAAACGCGTATTATAGAGATGAAAGTATTGTGATTGCCTCGGTGGCGCTGTTGTACTACGGAACGATTACAACGATGAGGTCTCGCGTTCGAATCCCGGGTCGGGCAATATGATTTGAATGTTTCTATTCATTATAAGACCGATTTTTTAATTGTACACACAATAATCAATATGTGGAAACAACAAAGAAAGATTAATCAAAATCGGTTCAGCCACTACAAAGTAATGAGGTAAGTAACAAACATAACAAAAAAAACATACAGTCAAATTGAGAACCACCATCTTTTGTTAAAGTCGGTTTAAAAAAATAAAAAGAGTGGCGGTGTGATCGCTTAAAGCAATGTCTTACAGACAACTATGGGATTGATTTAAAATAAGGAGAATGAGGGGGCAGTGGTGAACAATAAAATATGAAAACAAGATAATACTAATACTAACTGAACATAAAAATATTCTATTACAGGTTTTAAAAATAAGTTATTCGATGTTTTGTCTCCTTCTCTCAAACTGTAACCAAATTCGTATGAGAGAGACAAAAAAACAATAGATTTTTAGCGCCCAATACTGGAACGCACCTTAATATAATGGCGCTTAACTACGTTAATCCCGATTAAATGTACTGGCTAAGTGGGCCGTGCGCTGTTAAGAGCAACTTATTATTTGAATAGCGTTCCAGTATTTGGGCCGTAAGACTGTCTTTGAATAAGGCTCTTGGATTACTAATTACTTGTCACTTATTTTTGTGTGTAGTGACGTCATACTTCCACTTATGAAGGAATGTTATTTTGTTATTTCTGAATTTTTGGTTATATACAAGTGTCAGGAAGAGATACTTCAGTGCATTCAAATGACAGCCTCCCTGTTCAAGTTGGTTAGATGCCTGTCATATGCGAGGTCACAGGTTCGATTCCCGCATAAAGTAAGATTACATGATTACTATGACTGTGAAAAAATGGGGTCGTGGGCTCGGTCCTCGTATCAAGAAAAATGATAGATCCACAATATATTTGTATCGGGTCTGGGTGACTGTGAGAGCGAAAGTCTCTCATAGGTTTTCTGATACACAAGACTCGATCTTAGTGTGGGGTCAGGACTATGTTACATACATACATACATAACTCACGCCTTTTTCCAGAAAGGGTAGGCAGAGGTATTGGTAACAACCAGTTCATGGTGGACTGGTTCGTTTCGCTTTATTATTCACTAAAATGATGGTATACAGGGCGAACTCATCGTATTGAGCTCAAATTCCTGGCACCGGGTTGACAATGAAGTTGAAAAATCTACTATTCCCACGTAGTTCAGTCAATATGTAAGGAATAATTAATTGACCTCCGAATAAAGACCTACCCTTATTTACATAATGAATCGTTAGGAGGGCATGTCAAGAGGTCACAGAAAATTGAAAAAGCCGCGCTGTTTGCTGATTTTGAGAAAATCAAAAATGAATAAAAAAATTGAAATGCTTTTTCTTGGAAAATATTGGTTTTAGGAGAAAGTTTTTAAATAAAAAATGTAGAAGGCATTGCGAACCACATTTTTTGTCATGGAGTGACGTCATCCGACTTGAAATAATGTGATGCAAAACATAAATAAAGTCACTAAGTTCAAATTTTTGCTGAACAAAAGTTCAAATTTTTTGATAACAAAATCAGAAAACATGTACTGTTATTTCATTTGAATAAAAAAAAAGATAAAAACTGAATGGCATGAGTATTGTGGCAATGGTACGGTACATAATGTACAATTTGTACACTTCGATAAGTTCCAACTCGAAAACGGCAAGTTTTATAAAAATTTTGTGTAAATAAAACTTGTAGCTAATTTTGTGATGAACAACTTTTTAATTTACATTATTATAAAAAAAATCGTTTTTTCTATCGAAAATAGCGTTGGAACACTTTTTTGATCCATTAGCGCCCTCGTACTTTTTGTATTTCAAGTCGGATGACGTCACTCCAATGACAAAAAATGTAGTTTGCAATGCCCTCTAAATTTTTTATTAAAAAACTTTTCCTAGAATCAAAAGTTTCCAAGAAAAAAGAGTTTTTAATTTTTTTTTTAATTCATTTTTTGAATTTCCTCAAAATCAGCAAACAGCGCGACCTTTTTAATTTTTCTGTGACCTCTTGACATGTCCTCCTAACGATTCATTATGTTAAATAAGGGTAGGTCTTTATTCGGAGGTCAATTTACATATTGACTGAACTAACGCCCGCTCCGGGATTCAAACCCGTGGCCTCAGATTTGTAATCACACCGTACAGCTACGCCATCTAGGCAGTCGTTGTATGTGACTGTTGGGTGTATTTTATTTTTATTGCTGTGTATGGCGAGACGAGCATGCCGTTCGCATGATGGGAAGGTATACGACTGCTCATGAATGGTAGCATGACCAAACAACACCATGAATGACAAAGCGATGCTTGGTATTCCACTGCGCTCGCCATCCTGAGACATAAGATGTTAAGTCTCAATATGTCCAATAGTTACTCTGGCTACATATCCTTGAAACCAACGAAGAGTCCATAAGCAAGGTGGCGACTTATTATATTCTAGTTTAGAAGCTGTATTCCTCTAGTCTACATTATTCGACTATGAGTTTCATTGAATTCCGTTCAGTTTTTTGTGTGACGCAGACGCGCAAAAAATATAACGATTCATTTGAACGGTAATTACTTAAAAAATGAAACGTACTGACTTGACATACATATTAGCAACTTTTTTGGTGTAGCCACGTTTAAAATATAGGTTTTTTCACAGAAGTCATTAGTAGGCAAACGAAATGTCGGACGCCCGCCTACAAGGGTGGACGGACGACCTGGTTAAGGTTGCAGGAAGTCGTTCGATGCAGGCCGACGACAACAGGTCGATGTGGAGATCCTTAGGGGAAGCCTATATTCAGTGGACTTCCTGTGGCTGAGATGATGATGATGATGGTCCCGTTGAAAAGATGGTTGAGAAATATGAGGTCTTAGGGTGGATTCCACGATGGGTAATCTTGTGTGTATTCAATTTGAACTATTTCATATTTTTGTTCAGGATTTTTAACTGGCATGTAGGTAAGTTCAGCTCTTAAGAACAAGAGTACGATTGTGAAGGGTTAGGCCATATAGTCCACCACACTAGCCTAGTGCGGGTTGGCGGACTTACATACCATAGAAATTCTTATAAATATCTATGATATACAGGTTTCCTCACGATGTTTTCCTCCGCCGTTACTTTGTCTGGTACACACGTGACTGCAAAAAGTCAGAGATGTGTCCTGGGATTTGAACTCGCGACAGTGAAACTGTTGGCATTCGCGCCTGGTCTGTTACCAACAGATGGTTACTGTCCACGACCGTCTTGTCATTCACGCTATAAAAAAACTATATTTTTATGCAAAGCGTGACAATGATGTTTGTGCATATACAAATTATAAAAGTATTATAAACATTATATAAGCTGCAATTTTACAGGGGGTCCCAAAATAGGCAGAACAAGTATCTTGGTGACCAGTAATACTCCAAACGTAGTTAATACAAGTATAAGCAAATACTAAAACGTAGTGGTGAGTGCGTGGTGGCCTGTTGGTAAACGGACCAGATGCAGCTGCCACCGTGAACATGTTCACGGTGGTCGCGGGTTCGAACCCCAGGGCATACCTCCGAATTTTCGGAGTCATGTGTATTGATAGTCAATCAACACCAATGTTGGTGAAAACATCGTGACGAAACCTGCTTACCATAGCGATTTCTATGATATGTCAAAGTCCGCCCAACCGCACTAGGCCAGGGTGGTGGACTATATGGCCTAACCACTGTCAATCGTTCTCTTAATTGCAGAGTAGGTCTGTACCCTGCAATGGGACGTATATGGGCTGATACAGTGTCAAATAATAATACTAATAAAACCCAATATTCACATACATAGTCCTGACCCCACACTAAGATCGAGTCTTGTGTCGTGGGTATCAGGAACTACGAGAGACTTTTCAGTCTCACAAACACATGGACCCGAAAGAAATATTTGTGGGCCACACAAAAATACAATTGATGTTAGTGTAAAAAAATATGAGACAATGCCCACTCAAAAGATTGAACCCGATATGGCTATATGCCTGCGTGGTAGACTAAATGGCCTAACCCCGCTCAATCAGTCTTTGGATTGTAGAGGAGGCCCGTGCCCTGCAGTGGGACGTATATGGGTTGATACCAAGAACTAGTACCATAAACTAATCACAAAATCCTTGCTAATTAAATATTCATGGTTTGGGTGACGTCATCCTTTGTGTATTTGTTGCTAGGTATTGCGTAACATTTACGTCTGTATGTAATGGGGGTAGGTAGGGAACTTACATCATATGCTGCCGTCCAAGCCTCTTATAACTCTAAAATAGTCTTAATCATGATGCGATCCTGAAAGTCATATTAGAGCATGGAAGGATTATACAAAATAATTCTGTATCAGCCCATATACGTCCCACTGCAGGGCACGGGCCTCCTCTACAATCGACAGTACGATTGAGAGTGGTTAGGCCATATAGTCCACCACGCTGGCCTATTGCGGGTTGGCGGACTTACACACCATAGATTTTTTTATAAATTGGCTATGGTATGCAGGTTTCCTCACGATGTTTACCTTCACCGTTTTAGTGCGTGGTGATTACTATCAATACACACATGACTCCGAAATGTCAGAGGTGTGCCCTGGGATTCGAACCCGCGACCACCGTGAACATGTTGGCAGTCGCATCTAGTCCGTTTACCAACAGCCACCACGCACTTCCTAATACAAATCATACGTCCATATATAAGAATACTTTACTTTTACTGGTGGTAGGTCTCTCATATGTGAGAAGCCATCTGGGTAGGTACCACCGCAATGTCTATTTCTCCCGTGAAACAACACTGCTTAATGCACTGTTGTGTTTCGGATTGAATGACATTGTAGCCAGAGCAACTACTGGACATATTGAGACTTAACATCTTATGTCTCAGTATGGCGAGCGCAGTGGAATATTGCTACTGTTCATGAGCGGTCGTATCGCTTACCATCAGGCGAACGGCTTTGCTCGTCTCGCCATCAATGCATAAAAAAAAAAAAAAAAAAAACTTAATACTTATTTTTTTTATTATATTCTCGATTGGTCTTTGTATAAGCACATATATATGCTTATGCTTGGGACATCTTAAGTAACACTCTATTTCGTATAATAACGCCCAAATACTGGAACGCAACTTAAATATAAATGGCGCTTAACTACGGTAATCCCGATTAAATGTACTGGCTAAGTGGGCCGTGCGCTGTTAAGAGCAACTTATTATTTGAATGGCGTTCCAGTATTCGGGCGTAGATCTCGTATGCTTATTATCTTTAATAATTTGACTGACTCTATCAGGCCATTTCATACAATAAATCTCTTGTCATTTTTACTGATAACTTCCTTGACTAAATTATCGAATCACATTTTATGCACCTTTGTTAAAATCATCTTCAATTTTCTCAAGATAATAATACATTGAATACCAACCACTTTTAGTTAACCCGATGTATACAATTCTACAAATATTGTCAAGTCCCTTACACTACTTAACATCACAGAGATATCCCTATTCTTAAATAGATCACAAAGCAGTTTTACTATTATAATAATTCATGTAAAGTGCTCGTCCCTTATGTAATAAATTTCTGGGATACCTCATTGGTTCAAACAGCAACTATGATAGTTCATATACAAGGGTTCATTTAATATAATAGAACTATAACATTTAAATTTAATAGACGAATAGTCCAATAGCGTGGTATAATTTAGATTTTCGAAAACGTGTTCCAATTATAAATGCACCCTAAATTTAAAATGTAATAATAAATGAACCTGTTTAGATACTTTTGATGGGTATGGGAGCGTCCTTGGACGGTTGTCTTGGGGTGATTTCTTCAAGGTTAAGAAGGGAACCTGACTTAATCGGTGGCCCAAGGTCACATGTTAAGGGCAGCTTCAACCGCTTTTTATTTTATTATACTCTTTGTACATCGATGATATGTAAATTGTTGTATTGTAGCAAATGATTTATTGGCACAAGAGTATTTCTTGTTCAGGTTTATCTCGTTGCTGGACGGTGGTAGCCCTCGTGATTGTATTTGCAATAGGAGCAAACTGGGCTGTTTTGTGTGTTGTTTATACATGGCAGGTTTTGCAGTAGTGTGGGTGGGAGAGACCCAAAAAACTTAACAAATGATAGTAGCACTGAGAGATGAGCACATGATATTTCTCTTAGTAGGACATCGGAAGTTCTTGGATGCATACTTCTAACAATTTAATCCATGACGGAGGCTGGTGTTCGACAGTGGAATTAATTAGCATAAAGAGAGATTGAGACAAGATTTCATGAGTAATGAAGGGACAAAAGGCCAAGATACCGCAGACTATTGCCCTGGACTACGGCGTCGAGAAACTAGAGGCACCGTTGGATACAATAGGTCTCTATCGAGATTCTTGGGAAGGTCCATGTTTCCATTGTTAATCAAGGACATCCTGTGCCTAAAGAGAGAGAGAGAGAGAGAGACAGAGAAAGACAATGAAGTTTATGACATCATTATGGTTCTTCGTTAGGGTTCACGTTATTCATCGATTTGTAGTTGTATCGCTGTAATCATTATTCATTACTTAATTAATCAATAAATACACCCAATAGTCACAAACATAGTCCTGACCCTACACTAAGATTGACTCTTATGTCGTATCAGAAACTACGAGAGACTTTTTAGTCTCACAAATACCCGTGGATTACACGAAAAGTTTCAGTGAGAGGATCCAATCAGTGGTCCCCTTATCCGTAACGTCTATGAGCTCTGATGCTCGGTGCCAATTCTTTGTGTGCTGTTGATCCTGGCTGACAGGAGTAAACAGTGGTCTAACCAACAACCTCTGAAGGCTGGCCTCTCCTATGGCACGCCACTAGGCTCGATGTTTAGCCCAACGTCTCCAGCCGCTACCAGCCTTTCTGATATCATCACTCCACCTCGTTGGAGGGCGTCCTACTAGTGCCAGTCTTACCATTCTAAAAATAAATTTTATTTTTTATTTGGTAATTGTATTTTATACAATGATTAGCTGAAACGCCTGGAAACAGCAGACACTGCGGCGTCACGCGTTATCTATGTAGGTTGGCATAAAACATTCACTACATGTTACTGATAACGGTTTTATTGTTTTTTTTTAAACCTGGCAAAGCGTACTGCACCTGACAAGATATTTTTAAATATCTGGTCGCATATATAGCCCTGACCCCACACTAAGATCGAGTTCTGTGGGTATCAGGTACTACGAGAGACTTTTTGGTCTCATACACCCAAACCCGAAATATGCAAATGTTTGTCTCGATGCGGGGATCGAACCCGCGGCCTCACGTTTCACAGACGATATCGAGCCAACTGCACTACGGAGGCTGTCAAAATATTGGCAACGGAGTGCCACAATCCACACTATTATGTTGGAAATATAATTGGATTTTTCCTGGCGAAAGGACCCAGGAATAATGGAACAAGGGGATTTGTGGACTGTTAAAAGAACACACTACTAAGTTGTTGTTCCACAGCTCAATTACGATTTGTATATACCTAAAATAAAAAAGTAATTTAAATTAACTTCAAAACTAAAAAATATTTTATTAATCTATATTCGATACTAATATTATGAAGAGGAAATATTTTTTCTTTGTATTGAATAGACTCTGAATCTGCCTACTGGGCCTACTGAGAAAATTGTTAAAATCCGACATTATTCCTAATGAGTATAGGCGATATAATATTTAATGTAATATAAAAATAAATGAATTTGTACCCAGTTGGTGCCGGACCGGGCCGCTAGTATCAAATAAAAAGGGAAACTAAAAGGTAATTTTCATAAAAAAATTAAATAATTCAATATCCCAACAAATTTATTACAAAAATATAAAATATTAATAAACTGTATAGTATTCCTAAATATAAAATGGTTTACAGAGCAATGGTAGAGTCTGATAGTTCAAAAGTAACAGGGTACAATAAAACTTACCTTTGCTGGTGGTACGTCTCTCATATGTGAGAGGCCGCCTGGGTAGGTACCTTCATATTGATTATTCTTCCCCCAAACGGCAGTGTAAATGCACTGTTGTGTTTCGGTTTAAAGGACATGATAACAACATCTTATGTCTCAGGATTGCGAGCGGAATGGAATGCTAAGCATTGCTTTCTAATTATAGGAGTTTGGTTTTGCACGCCCATGAGTTGTCGTATCGCTTACCATCAGGCGAACGGCATGCTGGTCTCCCCATTCATAGCAATATTTTTATTATAATGATGAATTCATTTTGAAGTCAATCGACCTAGTTATTAATCCTCGTGCCGAATATTCTATCATTATCTTTGGCCATATGAAATACACCATCGAAAATACGACTCTCTCATTATTAGGTTTTCAAAAATATATTCTTTTACATCATCATTTTATATTTTTTAATTATTTTGTTATTACGTAAAACTACTTTTATAATAACACAATCTTTATAAATATTTATCAGCATTTTAAATTAAAAAAGCAATTGCAATTAAGAACAAATATTATCCATCAAATTTCAAACCAAAAAGGTCGAATCATCAAAATCACTGTCGCATACGTCGTTTTAAATTCCGAACAGTCATTGCACTACCTTGTACCTAACTAAAAGGGCGTACGTGCCATTACATTCTGCGCGAGTTGAGTCACTTTGGAATTGATTCAGTCGGTAACCATGCACAATTATGGGCCTCAGACGGTTTTTTTTACCGTCTGAGTGTAAAAAAAACCAGTCTGTGTTTGCTCGCCGGCTGCCCCCCGTGTCTAGGGGCCGGACTGCGCGCGGGGGGTCGGGGGGCGGGGGCCCATGAGTTTGATTACGCGAAAAAAGGATCACTTAAAAGGGTTGTTAGTCGAAATTCGTAGAGTGAATGTTGTTTGTGAAAAAAGGCGTGTGTGTACACATTTTTAACTGATTTAAAAAAAGGTTTTGTGTTTGAGCGGTTTGTATGTATCTTTGAATGTATGTGTGTGTGTATTTATGTTTCTTTCTATGAATGTATGTCTATTTGAATATCTATGACTTTTTTCAAAAACTACTGATTCAAGGTATTCAAGGTAGGGCTCTCATATGTGAAGACGTCGCCTGGGTAGGGAACACCGCAATGTTTATTTATTCCGCCAAACAGCAGTGTAAATGCACTGTTGTGTTTCGTCTGAATGGTATTGTAGCTATAGTAACTATTGGACATATTAAGACTTGACATATATCTCAAGATGGCGAGCGCAGTGGAATGCCAGGCATTGCTTTGTAGTTCAAGGTGTTGTTTGGTTTTGCTAGTGTTCATGAGCGGTTGTATCGCTTACCATCAGGCGAACACAACTATGAACTTCACTAGAAATTCACTGCTAAATACAGGCCCCTACACATGTTCGCTAATAAAATAATATTGGCAAAATTTGAGTCGCCAATTTCTGGGGCATTAATCATGGTTTGTCGGTGGGTCGGTGATAAGTGATAAGGATGTTATCACTGATAACGCGTCGGGGGCGCCGGGGTGTCTAAAAGGAGGTGTAGACATCAAGGGCCGGATTTTCATTCATTGCCTGTATCAGCCCATATATGAACTACTGCAGGGCACGGGGCACGGGACACGGGGCACTCTACAATCGAGAGCACGATTCTGCCTGGTTTACAGCAGTTCTCTATAATCTATCTATCTTCAACAAGAGGTCAAAACAGCTACCATTACTGTCAATACAATTCTATGCTTCAATAAATAAAGATTGATAGTTATCTTTATCTTACCTAGCTATTTATAAATATATGCACCATATTTTTACCTCCCTATCTTTGTTTACGAAAACATAAAATGCAATGAAATCTCTAGTTCCAGATAGATAGATTATGGAGACTGGCCGTTTGTTAATGTATGGTGGCCTGTTGGTAACGGATCAGATGCGACTGTCGATGCCGTGTTCACGGGTTTGAATCCCAGGATTTTTCTGAGTTTTGTGTGTTAAAGTAGCTTGTAACATGAGGCAAATATTGGTATTTAAAATTACAGAGTGGGAGTGTAGGTATATCTTACCGTCTCTTTCACACGCGTACATTATAATGCATGTTAAGCCTAATGACGTCACTAGTTTTGTTTTGCATCTCTTTTATTTTATTCCCACTGTAAGATTCAAAAAGTTTTCATAAATTGTTTAATTCTGAATGAATTTACTAAATAATTACTTTGATAAATTTTGGTTATCGACACATTTTGAAAAATACAAAAAAATACCTCGGTGGTATAGTTGTACTACGATACAGTTGCAAAGCTGAGGTCTCGGGTTCGAATAACGGGTCGGGCAAAATTGTATTGGATTTTTTTATGCATTATCAGCCTGGAGTTATGAATTCAGGCCCGATCCAATATAATATCGTGCGACAGTGCATACAAGGCGAAAAGTGGATGATCTGGCATCTCTGCCTACCCCTTCTGGGATAAAGGCGTGAATTTATGTATGTATGTAGTAATTTTGGTTTTTTGAATAGACTTTGAAAAAAGTTGCAATACATTTTTTTTCTGTGTATTTTTGCAATGGTGAATGCCGAGTAATGTGGTAAATAGTCTTCATTTTAATCGGAATTCTTGCACTAATAATATTTTGTGTTATTTGATGCCCTATTTGTATCAGCCCATATAAGTCACTCTGTTGGGCACGGACCTACTTAACAGTCGAGAGTGCGATTGACAGGGGTTAGGCCTTATACTCCACCATACTATCTAATACGCTAATTGTAATAAAAATAAATACCAAGGGTCAAGTAAGCCAGAGTACCTCCCTGTCGCCTCCTTTGCGAAGTTAGCGCGTTCATACCATTATGTCAAGGTCGACAGTGCTTCCTCGAAGAAATAAGCTAGGAAGCTACACTTGTAACTTCTGAGAAACGAGTGCGGGTGCAATCCCGGTTGGCAAATATTAGATATGACAGGTGTTGTGATGATAAATCTTTCGTAGTTTTTGATACGAAATATAGTCTGAACTGTGTATGTGACTGTTGGGTGTATTTATTTATTAGTAAACATATGCCAATATTGCGTATACAGGTCACAGGAAGGCGCTGGATGTAGGCCGCTTCCAACAGGTCGATGTAGAGATCCTTGGGGGTCTGCCTGTGGTTGAGGAGAGAGAGAACATATTGTTTATTTAATTATACATTGACATTTCACAAAGGTATTTATTTCATTTTAAGACGTTCAATTATTTTATTTTTTTTGGTATCTTTTTACAAAGATTGGTGACACGATCATGAAATTCGCCTGATGCGTTGTGACTGCTCATGAACAGTAGCCAAACCAAACAACACTATACAAAGCAATGCCTGGCGTTCGACTGCGCCCGCCATCCTGAGACGTAAAATTTTAAGTCTTAATATGTCCAGTAGTTACTCTGGCTACAATGTCCTTCAAACCGGAGCATAACAGTGCATTTACTCTGCTGTTTGACGGCAGAAATTGCGGTGGTACATATCCAGGCGGCTTCTCACATATGAGATACCTATCACCAGTTATAGTTTGACGTTTTATTTTGTTAATTAGTCATATTATGTATGTCCTTGATTTGTTATTTTATTATTTAAGTATATTTTTCCTTGTTTTTGTTTACGTGTGTGTTATTTATAAGTGATGTGTACTACTTTATATGGTATAAGCAATCTGGCCCGGCTTCATCTGGGTGTAGATAATTTTTGAGTCCAGTCCACATCAGTCATCAGTTTAAATGCGCTGTTGTGTTTCGGATTGAACGACATTGTAGCCAGAGTAACTACTGTATATATTGAGACGTTACATCTTATGTCTCAGGATGGCGAGCGCAGTGGAATGAGAAGCATGGCTTTGTTATTCAAGGTGTTTAGTTTTGCTGCTGTTCATGAGCGGTCGTATCGCTTACCATCAGACAACGGCACGCCCGTCTCGCCATTCATTGCAATAAAAAAAAAACAACAATATATTATAGCTTTGCAAGCCTACGTAATGTAACTAGTGGTTCCTTTTAAGTACTCAGGGACCATTTTACAAAATATGTTTTGTAATTCACCACCCGGTTGGTTGATTGGTTAAATATAATACAATACTCTTTATTGTAAACTAAATACAAAAGAAACAAAAACAGACAAATTAATTATAACTTATGGTATTACAATGGGCGGCGTTATCGCTTAATGCAATCTCTTCCAGACAACCTTTGGTTCCATGTTAATTCAGTATCTGTAACGGCCGTTCTCAATATCATATCTATCTTTAACAAGGGGTTAAAATAGTTACCATGACTATGTCTTTACAATACTACGCTCTTAGATTATATACTCGTCTAGATTGAGCAATGTCAACAAACGATGCGCTAAAAGTGTCCTCACTTTCGTTGATATGTGTGAGTACGGGTCGTGTAATTATTGTAATCCAACTGTCAAGGTGTGTGTGTTTAGGGATGCCTACTCCAGATTATTAACTTAACTTTTCCCCATTATTTGATATACAAAATAGGTTAAATAAAATATTTTTTCTTTATTTAAAGTAATCATACTATTAATTATATTTATAACGCATTTTAGTAAAAACAATAAAGATCTAAACCCATCTCCTAGTGTTTGTTTCCGAATAGAATTAACTCTTTAAATTTATTGCCTGGGCTGTTATCTGATTTCTGTATTTATGTAAAATATAAATCATCATAAGTAAAATGTTCGGAACACACAACTGAAGTCATGTGAGGCTACGAATGGTCTTCTTTTCGTTTCCGCTGTGTAATGTCTCTCCAGCAATTTGCTAGTACGGAATCCGTAGTCTAAAAATATTATTAGGACCTTGAATAAGTTCTCGCTGTTTCTTCAAACATGATAATAGCAGTACCCCGTTTGTGAAATTTTGAATGGTAATACACATGCAAGGCAAAGAATTAATAAAATTACAATGAAGTGCATGTCGTTGTGGGTTTCATTAATTCATCGTGTAGGTAAGTATTATTTACTCATTAAATAAATAATACCATTCTTCTTGTTGTTATTCTGATCGAAATATTATGTAATGATATTTGTGTTTTATAGTTTCTCCCATAGTTTCAACAAATCTTCCTAGTAATAAATTGACAACACTGGCCAATGAAACTCATCTTCAAAATAAAGAATTAAAAGTTCATGTTTTCTTCAAATAATAGTGGTTTAACAATAATGTTACCGATAGAAAGTGATATTGGTATTATTATACAGTTTTCCCACACAATTGCGATACAATTCGACAGCACAAACCGGCATAATTAATTATTTTTCGGGAGCACGTTATCCATATGTAGTTCAAATGACACTGACGTACGTGAGAAGCGAGTCTACCAAATTTGGTAGACTTTTTTTGAGCCGTGCGGTGAGGTGTGATGTGTCATCTAGACGAGTATATAATCTAAGACTACGCTTCATAAAATAAAAATCTTAATATATATAATTCACGTGTCACGTTGTTTGTCCGCGATGGACTCCTAAACCACTCAACTGATTATAATGAAATTTTGTAGATATGTGTTATTTGTTCCAACTTAAAGGTGGGATAGTTTTTATCTCGATTGAATTGACGAAAGTATATAAAAAAGGAAAAAACAGTTTGCCATACAAAATGTTCATGGGTTTGTAACTGTCAAAGATTTAATGTTCATAGCGTCGATACGGTAAACTCTTCCCTAAAATTAAATAACGTATTTAAATAAAGGTTTCGAATCGACAACACATAGCCACAATATTCGATTTATGGCGTATTTTAGATTTTAAAGATGTAAATTAATGACAGTAATGAAAAGTGGTTGACATTTAAATTGATTGTCAAATATTTATGCATACGTTCAGGAATTTATTGTAAACTAAAGAGTATATTATGATGCTACATAAATATAGGACAATTAAATAAATAATATTCACATGTATTAAGTTTTACTTCTTTTCAAGATAGAATTTCACTTGAAAATGAAAAATCTTTAATAAAATAACACATAAAAATAAAAACTGAACTGAACTGAATAAAATAAAAATTTTGTATAATTATGGAGAATATTGCAGGGATTCTCAAATTAGGCGTTGCCTGTGTCTTGAAAAACCAGTTAAATATAACTGTTTCTACGTTAATTGTGTGTGTGTGAGTGCATTTCTACGAAAATTAATATTTCATCTCTTTATTACTAACAAGAGTAATGGCGTAATATTTTTGGAAAAACAGCATAGTGGGGGTGAAATAAGGGATGGGATATTGCATGGATAATCAAAATCGATAAAGTGTTTAGAAAGTAGAGAGAAACTGGATATAATAGAGTGGATGAACAGACGGGATGGGACGGAATTGAGCAGGACAGTAGGATAGCTAATTCATGTTTAGGTATACAAGAGCTTATACGAAAAATAACACGTATTTGGTGTGGAGTAAAATAAAAAAGTATCTGCACCCAGGCGAAGCCGGGCCGGGCCGCTAGTAGACTTATATATTTATATAATTTAGCTATCTATAAATATGTGCAAAATGTTCCTACCTCTTTATCTCTGTTATCTGAAACATAAAATGCATCTAAATATCTAACGAAACCTCTTGTTAAAGATAGATAGATTATTGAGAACGGCTGTAAATGAACTGTTTTTTATCTATCCATAAATAAAACTTCTCTTATTCTTCTTGCTCTTTCCCACTTTATGTGGGGTCGGCTGTCCTAATATGTCCGTACCAAGTGCTTCTATCTTGGATTGTTGGATAAGGAACATTGTATATGTGCATGGTTTTTCTCGCCATGAATAAAACTTGTATTAAATTTTATTAAGAATGGTCCTAAGATAGTTCCGCGGAACACTTGGGATTCTTCCAAGAACTACCAATGGTCCACGGACCACCTTTAAGAACCACTGGTCTATACCATAGTGAATACACTATTCAGGGGGGTTATCTAAAAAAACGATATGAAATTCGAATGTTCGGACGCCGTACGTAAAACGTCACTAATGTGCCTAGATACTCCACAATATATTGGATTCCGCTGTCGTACGACGCAACCATAGACTAAGTTCGGAGAAAATGATAAGTATAATAGAGAATAATGATTTTCAGAAGTGGAAACCTTATATCTTACTCCGGACGTCGAACATGCGAACACTTGAAGAGACTCTTTTATAGAGTAATCCCCTTGAAACTCTCTCCCTGCCATTTTGAGGCGACGCTTCCATCCAAGTGTAGTAGATGTAAGGTAATGACATTTCAAGTGAGTCGTTTGTCCGTATGCCGGACATATTATCATCATCGTCATCAACATCGCAGCCACAGGAAGTCCACTGCTGAACATAGGCCTCCCTCAAGGATCTCCACATACACCTATTGGAAGCGGCCTGCATCCAGCGACTTTAGCCAGTTATTAGATTTTGAAGTGTCAGTGGGCCGGGCACATGGCCACCTACAGGCAAGCGAAATGTCGGACGCCCGCCTACAAGGTGAACGGACGACCTGGCTAATGTTGCAGGAAGTTGCTGGATGCAGGCCGACGACAACAGGTCGCTGTGGAGATCCTTGGAGGAGGCCTATTTTCAGCAATGGACTTCCTGTGGCTGAGATGATGATGATTGAAGTGGAAATCCGAACATTCGAAGTTCTTATCGGTTTTATAGAGTTGCCTTCTTCCCTTCTTTTTTCCCTCCCATTTTGAGAGGCTTTCATCCAAGTGTAGTAGATGTGAGGTAATGACATGTCAAGTATGTCGTTTGCACGTTTGCCGGACATATGAAATAAAAATACTAAATATGGATATAAAAAATATTGTGATACGTGACTCACGCGAGTCATCATGTCAACATTGGTGTGCATTTTTTATAGATGTCTAGACATCTAGACTTCAGGCGTATTCATATACAGGATTAAAATCTATTTTAACTATTGAATGTTTTGTATTCTTCGCTCAAAAATTCAAAATTCGTTTGAAAAGGATTTTTTTTAAATTTATTTGTTTCTTTTTATTCTTTTATTTTATTGTTTTTATTTTATTCATACTTTACGTACCTACGTATGTTTGTTATACTGTTGCTGCTCGTGTGAACGGTTGTAATAAAATAGTTTATTAATTTTGTAATCAGTATCTATGTTATGGGCCAAGTGATTAATGCGGGCAGTATTCATAATGCCCGGGCAGTATGAATATGGCCGAGCCATATCGGGCCAAGTGATTAATTACAATCTAAACTCACCTAATTATCTACCATTATGAATATGGCTACATGATGATCGGGCAATGTGATTGATAGGTGATTTTTTACGTGGTGGGCTGCCGCATTTTCGCATCGATGCGATAGACCCATAAATAAGACAGGTTGAATTGACCTGCTAATGTTTACTTGTTTTTTAACGCCCGAAACATTATCTTCAGAACAAAATTAGTGTACGCACTTTATGGATCAGTTAGGTCGACTGTGCCCCAAAACCGAATCGGGACACCCCAACTTCACGTAGTCTTTTGGCTACCGACCCTAGAGTGTATATAAAAAGCCGGAGGCGCGGAGGCTGAACTTCCCGTAGCGCCGGAGACGATGCAGAAGCTAATTTATATTAACAACAAGTAGTACCAGGGGAGGTGCGACACTCCCCCTCCCCCTCCACTCCTCCCAACCCACCCCCTCGTGCTGCCCTATTCTAAATTCTACCACTTCGGCTCATTGTTTTGATTTTGATTCGCTTTACATCACTTTGCCCAATAGGCACTTGGCATTATTCATAATGCCCGGGCAATGTAATAAATTGATTGGTTATAATCACATTGCCCACTCTCATTATGAATAATGCCTGATTAATCACTTGGCCCATAACATCTATACGTGAAGACTTGTAATTGGCTTTCAAATTGCTACACAACTGTTACATAATCATTTTAAAGCTGTTAGTCTTCCATGAAAATAAATTAAATAAATAAATAAAGTTTACTATCTATACAACATGTAACAGATTTAAATGTAAAAGCGGAAAGTAGTACGTTCAGAATCAGCTACTGAATCGATATCAACATTTTTTTCGGTAGGTATTTTTTTTCAAAATAATTAGTTAAGACCAAGTAAATTACAGACACTCCTTCGTTTAGTACTCCGAACAAACGAAATTGAAACGTAACTCCAGCACATAAGATCATTTTTAAATGAATCACTAAACGAATACTCTAATAAACTAAATAATGAACAAAAATGAACTTTATTTCGATAGTCATAAAGTTTATTTGAGCAATCTATCATTAATCAAACGCACACAACGATAGGCCTCAATAAACGTAATAAGCTACCAAAATAAATAACTATCATATTCTCTTTTCCGCACATTTAACTACAACTAGATAGAGCAGGATGCAGCTATTGTTTAATGCAATTTGATCCATCCGACAAACGATGGCGCGCGCGGCGGTATAGGGATGCGCCGCGAAAAAAATTACTCCCGGTATTTGCAAGGCCGGGCGATCCAAATCCCGCGCAATACATGCACTTAAATGAAACAAATTAAATGTAACAAAATCAATATGAAAAGAAACAACAAATAGGTATTTCTATGAAAAATAATTTCGGGGAACGTTAAAATGGTGATTAAATTCGGTTTGTAATTTTGCTACAATGTATGCGGAATCCCGGTGTGTCAGATATCCCGTTATTGCAATCCCTAAATGGGCACCGAATATGTGAAAAAAATCTAGTCGTGCACCGCAGTTATCTGTGTCTACTTGTGTTTAAGTGTTAAGTAGATATTTCGATAACTTTCGCGCGCGATGTCTTATCGGTATTCGAATATTCAAATACACTGAAATGGTGAGAACTTTGGCACTGTGTGGTGATAATGTATCATTGGCATGTCTGACGGTATCTCGATGCTGAGTTCGGAGAGCGCTGGATAGGTCGCGGCGAACCTGTGCAATGGCCTCCTAGGTCACCTGACCTGACTTGACGTCTCTTGACTTTTTTTGTGGGGACGTAATAAATCTCTGGTATACTTCAGTGAAAGTACTAATGTGGAGGATCCAGGATGAGGAGGGTAATGTGGAGCAAATTCCTAAAAGTGAAGAGTGACACTGAAGTTTTACATAAATTACGTGAACAATTACGCAAATGTGCATCAAAGTGTATCAAGGTGGTGGACATGTCGAACATATTTTAAAAAGAAATCGCCTCATGAGTGCCATGTAACACGTAAGTTAATTTTGTTGTATTTTTTTGTGTTGTGATTAGGTTGTGATTCCCAATCTAGTATTCGTTGTTAGATATTGCGTTATCTTATTATCTTATTCAATAATAATGCAAAATAAATGACGCCCGTATCCTGCCCGCCTGTAGGAACTAAGTTTAGGGGAAGTGAAATTAATAATATTTTATAGCCGATTCATGCAAAATATTGTCTTATGTTGGGTTCGTACGCATTATATCTAGTAAGTAAAATATTTAGATTTTATAGTTAAAACACAAATGTTATGCTTACAGATTAAATAAATAATAATTTGTTTACCAAACCACCCAGTAATCAGTTACGTACGTAATTTGTAATTTGTATTTCGTATATTGTCAGCTGTTTCTGCCGGCGCGGCGCAGCGGTCGGCGACCGGCGTTAGGTACTCGTGTGAATGTGTCTTGTGTACATGTGTGCGTGTCCGGCGAGCGTGTGTAGTAGTACACTCTTATTTGTAACTCGTAAGGTGACCATGTTAAGTGCCTACATTTGGTATAACTAATTTCATAAATAAAAGATTTTGTAATTATGATAGTACGATTTCAAAGCATAAACTATGATTGCAATAATATTTTAAAGTTGGGGTGTCTGAGGTTGTGAATTAATCCTGTTACACGTTGTATATTGCCGTGGTAGACTGCGGTTAAATATAAACTAGATACAGGGTCGGAACAAAATCACACGCCAATAGTGGCCGAGGTTGCTTATACTTACACATTTGAATTTCGAACTACGACAAGTAGCAAAAAATCTGAAATTCAACTTCAGGTAACAATTAATCTTATTCCTTTAAAATAAGATTTATTATGTTTTTTGACCATAATAAACTCAAATAAGACTACACGCTTATTTGTGTTCTTATTTCTCTTGCCGTATTTTAGGCTGTTACTTATAATCCAGTATATATTTGACCGAAGATGGCAGAATAAAAATATGATTAATTAGAAAGAGAAAACAATAGATTGCATCAGTGTTTTTGTATTACGGTCCGATTATGAGTACAACGTTGAGGTGTAAAGTTCGAATCCAGGTCGGGCAGTAATCTTGAATTTTTCTATTCTGACAGCCTCCGTGGCGCAGTTGGTTAGACGCCGCCTGTGAAACGAGAGGCCGCGGGTTCGATCCCCGCACCGAGAGAAATGTTTGTGCGGCCCACAAATATTTCTTCCGGGTCTGGGTGTTTGTGAGACCGAAAAGTCTCTCGTAGTTCCTACACGACACAAGACTCGATCTTAGTGTGGGGTCAGGACTATGTATGTGACTGTTGGGTGTTATTTATTTATTTATTTATTAGCCAGAAGTCCAGTATTAATTATTACTATTATTTAATCTTTATTGTACACAAACAATATAAAAAAATAACATCTATTAAAAGTAAAACAGGCGGTCTTATCACATATAAGGGATTTTTACCAGACAACTTTTGGATGGATATAAAAGAAAGAGAAAGAAAGGAAGAAAGGAGAATGACCATTTCACAATGAAATACTATGAAAAAATGGTAAAAAGATTTTTGTCCTTCGATGAAACCTACTTTTTTGTGTAGGGAAATATTTTTATTTTCAATAAATATAAACATAAATGAGACCCAGGTCCGGACAGTTTTTGCAGAAATGAACTTGAAGTCCAATAAAAATATTTCTTTCGTCTTCAGCTCTGTGAACAAAATGTAAAATGTGATGATAATTACTTTATGTTATAAAAATGTGTCGCCCGGGATAAAACAAGAAAATGTTTATGGACAAAACATGAAATGGTATAATTAGTTTTAAGCAGTAGATATCAGTTTCGGCATCAAATATTTCTTTCATGTCTGGGTGTTTTTGAGACCGAAAAATCTCTCTTAGTTCCTGATACACGACACAAGACTCGATCTGAGTGTTGTGTCAGAATATATGTCACTGTTGGTTGTTTGTCATTTATTTAATTATATTTTTCACCGATACTATTGTCCGATAAGGCAATAGGCTCTCCCCTTATAACCTTAGGAACACACTAAGTGAAGCTAGTCCTATTAGCACATCTGCCTACACCGTTAGTAACTTTAGTTTTTTTAACCGACTTCGAAAAAGGGGAGGTTCTTAATTCGTTGGAATCTTTTTTTATGTAAGTTCACTGATATCTCATAGATGCCTGAACCGATTTGGACAATTCTGTTTATTTAGGCAAGGCGAAGCTTGTCCTATTTACATCTCTGCTTACCCCGTTTAAGAAAAAGGCGTGAATATATGTTGAAAGTAGTGATATTTAGCTGAGAACCGGCGACCTTGCGCCGCCGACACGCACTAAGCCAGCGCGCGCCGGTCACTGACCCCGCATCGGCTAGATTTAGACAGCGCCGATACCTACCCGAACTGGTTTGTACGAAGCTTCACGACTTTGGAGGGTGGGTAGAGATTATATTTTATTTTAATATTAAAATTTATTTGTTATATTGTTTTTGTGTGTTTTAAACGTAATCTTATTGTAACATTTCACATCACTGACTTAAAAATTACAATCAGTGATTTGTGGGTACCGTTGTGGGTAGTATGTTAATAATAAGACTGTAAAATGTACTATTGTTTGTTATCCTTACTAATATTATAAAGGTGAAAGTTTGTATGTATGTATGGATGTTTGTTACTCTTTCATGAAAAAACGGCTCAACAGATTTTGATGAAATTTGGTATAGTGATAGCTGACACCCTGGATTAACACATAGGCTACTTTTTATCCCGAAAAATGTAGTGTTCCCGTGGGATGAGTCAGGAAACCAAATATACATATTTTCTACTCTTTCAAATTCAAATTGTTGGCACGGGATGTCCTCTCCTACGGAAGGGAAATATAGTCGACGGCACGCGGGAAATATAGTTAGTAGACACGCGAAATAATATGTTCTTGATGTGGATTGGACTCAAAAACTATCTGCACCCGGGCGAAGCCGGGCCCGACAGCTAGTCGTAAATAAAAGAAAATAATTATATATTGCCTATGTATATTAGTGATATATTATTCTTCCTAGCTTCTTTTCAATCCAGTACATCTAATGGTAGTCTGGAAGAAATCGCGGTAAGCGATAACACCGCCGATTGTCACCTTTATTTAAACAGTTGTCATATTTTTTGTCTTATTAGTGTATTTGGTGTTCAACAAATAATTTACAAATACATAAATATAGCTGCTATTCTCTCGTCCTATTATAGGGTAGGAGGAAAAAGGAAAATTCCAACTTTATTCTTTTTTTTAATAGATAAATATAGTAAATTGATTTCTAAACCTAATAATCGAAATAATGAATTTAGGATCTATCAAGCGATACTTTTTCCTTTAAAACTTTGTTAGATATTCTATTTTACTTTCATTTTTAATTTTATCTACAGTTCCGTCTAATAAGCTTATCTCCATGCTATTCAAAAGTAGGCAGTCATAACACATTTCAGTCTAAAAATACAAAGTAGATGATTCGAGCTGGATATCGAACCCAGTAGAGTTGCAGTACAGTACAGTGCTGAACCCATAACGCTTCTTTCCCAGAAGAGGTCGGCAGAGAAGTTACAGGACAGGTCTTGTGTGTTCCGTCCCAAGGTTATAAGGGGCGAGTCTATCGCCATATTGTCATAAATTCCTGATTCCCAGCTGATAATGAACAGAAAACTTACTGGTAGGTCTTTCATATGAGAGTGGTCGCCTGGGTGGGTAACACCGCAATGTCTATTTTTCCCGTCAAACAGCAGTTGAAATGTACTGCTGTGCTTTGGATTGAAGGACATTGTAGCCAGAGTAACTACTGGACATATTGAGACTTTACATCTTATGTTGCAGGATGGCGAGCCTAGTGGAATGCCAAGCATTGCCTTGTAGTTCAAGGTGTTGTTTGGTTTAGCTACTGTTCGTGAGTGGTCGTATCGCTTATCATCAGGCGAACGGCAAGGTTGTCTCGACATTCATTGCAATAAAAAAAAAATGAAATATCACTTGGCCGACTCGGGATTTGAACCCGAGACCTCAGCGTTGTAATACAACTAAGCCACCGAGGCAAAATATGGTATTAAAAAATCACAAATGTGGACTCTGCTTCGAACCCAAGACATATCTAACTATTTATATTTCGTGTGTATGTAGTCAATTATCAGTCACTTAGCACTAACATCGTGAGGAAACCTGCATACCGTAGAGATTTGTAACAATTTCTATGTGTCTGCCAACCCGTACTAGGCTAGCGTGGTGGCCTATCCCCTCTGAATTATAGAGTTTTATGTCCTGTAGTGGAAGATATTAGGTTAATAATATATTACCGTATTGGCCGTCCATTAATCAAGTGAAGAAAAGAAGAAAATAAATCACGAATTATCACGTGGGGGGAGGGGGGTCTAGTCGGATATCACGTGTATTTCTTTCGATACATTATAATTATATTAAAATGCTACATACTTTATACCTGTGTAAAAATACACGTGATGTTGGATGGAGGGGGAGGAGGGGGGGTGTCTTTAAAAACCCCAAATAAAAGATCGTAGTTTAATGGACACCACCTGTATCTGTATCTGTATCAGCCCGTATACGTCCCACTGCAGGGCACGGGCCTACTCTACAATCGAGAAGTACGATTGAGAGTGGGCACCCCCTACCTACTATATGTATATTTATGGCGAATGAGCATCCTCTCCACCTTATGGTAAGTGTTATGACTGCTCATGAACAGTAGTTAAACCAAAAAACACCTTGAATTACAAAGCAGTGATTGGCATTCCATTGTGCCATCCTGAGTCATAAGATGTTGGGTCTCAATATGTTCAGTAGTTACTCTGGCTACAGTGTCCTATCCGAAACACAACTGCATTTACAATGCTGTTTGGTGGGACAAATAAAATAATAATTATGTACCGCATTGTATCACTTCATATAGTCATATACGCCTCACTGCAGGGCACAGGCCTCCTCTACAATCGAGAGTACGATTAAGAGTGGTTAAAGCATAGTCCACCACGCTGGCCTAGTGCGGGTGGACTTTACATCATAGAAATCCTTACAAATCGTAATGATATGCAGGTTACCTCACGATGTTTTCCTTCACCGTTATAGTGCGTGATTGACATTCAATTAGGATTGCATTATAACTGACGATTTGTTTTCAGTCTTTTTTAATTCAAATCTCACATTATTTATTTTCTTAACAAACATCAGACTTCATTATTAATAAATAATGAGTTATGAATTGATTATCAATCTTTTTTTTTACATATACCATAATATTTTCTATTGAAACCTTCAACATATATATCTATATGGGTATACATACAGAGTTCGTTGCCGACGCATCACAGTACATAATATGTAAAGTATCGACAAATAGCGCGGCGACTGAGTCTATTGGACGGTGCGGTGAAAAAAAACGGGGCCCTTAGACCGGTCCTATGAGGCAGGGACGGATTCAGACCACGCGCGGGGGACTTAAACTTAGTTGAATTATAGATTTTTTAACGCTACTTCTGACGAGACTAGCTTGCTATTCGCCTTGGGCCTTATTAATAAACTCGGATGAGCGAGGGATTAAACTTTAGCTCAAAACTTTAAAATTGACTAATTTATTTTGACCGTTCTTTTTACTTTTAAAATCAGTGGATTGCCAGAACAGTATTATCATGTTAGGCTGAAGGATATAGATTTTTATTAATATAGTCATTATTATCTAGCTATTCATAATAATAGATTGAATTCTCTAGCCCAATGCCTAAAGTCCTTCGCTAAAGTAATCCTTCGCTCATCCGAGTTTATTTATGAGACCCCTTATGATAACAAACTTAGATTATATACTCGTCTAGATTGAGCAATGTCAACAAACGATGCGCTAAAAGTGTCCTCACTTTCGTTGATATGTGTGAGTACCGGTGGTGTAATTATTGTAATCCAACTGTCAAGGTGTGTGTGTTTAGAGATGCCTACTCCAGATTATTAACTTAACTTTTCCCCATTATTTGATATACAAAATAGATTAATAAAATATTTTTCTTTATTTAAAGTAATCATACTATAGGTCTACCAGAATCTCATGGCATTTTGGGAAGTTTGAATTTACGCATCGCAACACTGGGGTAACTGGATGAACATATTTTGATACTATGAATAATTGTAATTAATTATTATTTCAAATTAACATGATTTGTTTAGTAAAACTTTGGAAAATAAAGTACATAATGTTTTAAGTATAAACATATAGGTTATTTAAATATTAAAATGACTTCAAAATTGTACTTTTAGATTAATAGCCAATTAGAATAGGTAAATAAGATATTTTTCAGTTCTAAATTATAAAATACATACGTACCTTACGAGTATTTATAATATAGAGGGACCGCTGGTACTTCAAAAACGTAGATATTAAGGGTGGTACCGAGCCACCAGTTTCGTTTCAATTCTCTCTTCTTATTAGTTCTCACTTAGTCAAACACCTTTCAATTTCTAAATTGTAAGTAGTTTGATTATGAGCCGGTTTTATTTAAATAATTATAAGATTGCAAAAATGTTATAATGAAAGATGCAAGATTGTAAATTAAAAACGTATAATTTTATTTTCAGTCGTCTTTATTTCATTAACACTTTAGTCAGAGCTTACTTCTAAATACTCTTCCTGTGCATCTTCTGGTGAAGACGATGAAGATAAAGGATTCCTAACAAACCGTTCCTTATCTAAAATCTCTGGAAAGTCCTGTAAATAGTTTTTTAATGCATTACTGTTTAGTATCAAAAAATGATATCAAAGTATATACGACAAACCAATGTACATATCTAGCACTAACCAAAAAAATGAAGTATCAAAACTATTCACTCCGACTTATTTGTTAAAACGACATCGATTTTAAAATCGACGATTTTGTTTAAATTCAACCAAATTATTCACGGATCTGGCGATAAACCTTGTAAACAATGTGTCGCACTTATGATCGTAGAACTAATTTGTATATTTTCGCTAGGAAAGTATAGAAATCTTAAAATATTCACATCGAATGACATAACTCAAGTTTTGAATCAGCTGTTGACCGATGGTATTGCCACATAAAAATGATTATGTTTTTTTTTATTTTATGCCATGAGATTCTGGTACACCTATATTAATTATATTTATAACGCATTTTAGTAAAAACAATAAAGATCTAAGCCCATCTCCTAGTGTTTGTTTCCGAATAGAATTAACTCTTTGGATTTATTGCCTGGGCTGTTATCTGATTTCTGTATTTATGTAAAATATAAATCATCATAAGTAAAATGTTCGGAACACACAACTGAAGTCATGTGAGGCTACCAATGGTCTTCTTTTCGTTTCCGCTGTGTAATGTCTCTCTAGCAATTTGCTAGTACGGAATCCGTAGTCTAAAAATATTATTAGGACCTTGTATAAGTTCTCGCTGTTTCTTCAAAGATGACAATAGCAGTACCCCGTTTGTGAAATTTTGAATGGTAATACACATGCAAGGCAAAGAATTAATAAAATTACTATGAAGTGCATGTCGTCGTGGGTTTCATTAATATCGTGTAGGTAAGTATTATTTACTCATTAAATAAATAATGCCATTCTTCTTGTTGTTATTCTGATCGAAATATTATGTAATGATATTTGTGTTTTATAGTTTCTCCCATAGTTTCAACAAATCTTCCTAGTAATAAATTGACAACACTGGCCAATGAAACTCATCTTCAAAATAATGAATTAAAAGTTCATGTTTTCTTCAAATAATAGTGGTTTAACAATAATGTTACCGATAGAAAGTGATATTGGTATTATTATACAGTTTTCCCACACAATTGCGATACAATTCGACAGCACAAACCGGCATCATTAATTATTTTTCGGGAGCACGTTATCCATATGTAGTTGAAATGACACTGACGTACGTGAGAAGCGAGTCTACCAATTTTGGTAGACTTTTTTTGAGACTCGCGGTGAGGTGTGATGTGTCATCTAGACGAGTATATAATCTAAGGATAACAAATAAGTACGCTCATGTACTAAATCCACACAAAACTATGAATTACAAATCATTTCACTGCGCTCGCCGTCTTGAGACATAAAGTGCTAACTCTCCTTATGCCAGTAGTTTAACAATATATATATATTAAATACTTTGTAAGCATTACAAGAGGAATTATCAGTGATATACACACCAGGCCCTTTGGACCCTTAAGATTTCCTATATATTTTGTACCATTAAACTTTCAATTCTTTTGTTTCTGTATATTGTGTTTTATGTGTGTGCAATAAAGATCTTACTAGACTAGACTTATACCTTGAGACGATAGATACTGCACTATAAATAAACCAGACGGTAACATGACATGAATGAATGCCTATACTTATCTAGGTCGCTGTTGATAATGTGGTTCGAAGTTCACATACAGTCTAGGTACCTATCACTATTTAGCTAGTTCCACGGGCCTACCCCCGCGTTGAACAGTCGGGTCATAGTCCGATTACTGGATTCCATTTTGTTTTGGAGAGAAAACTAGTTGGTCTTTTTTTAACTTCTATATCAGCCCATATGCCTCCTCCACAATCGAGAGCACGATTGAGTTATGTTAGGCCATCTAGTCCACCACACTGGCTTAGTGGGGGTCAGCGGACATTATATACCATTACATATATACCATACATTGTGTATGAGCATATATTTGGGGTAAGAAAAGTTATTATAATATTTAGTCTTTTATCATTATTAGGCCATAAGTGTCATACGTAGAGAAAAAAGGGACGACGAGGATATCAGTCGACCTCCATACCAAATTTCACTTAAATTGGTTCAGCCATTTGAGCATGAAGAAGTTACAAACATGCAAACTTTCACCTTTTCAATAATAGTACGAAGTAGGATATCAGACTAAAAAGACTACTGGTGTAAGTGACTTTTGATGATCTCCTTATATTTATTTTAAGAGATATTGGTGTCAATGGTTTCCGTCATTGATGTTCTGAGTAAAAGTAACTTTGGAATGTTTAGGGACGTAAACATAAAATGGGTTGGCTAAAGTATTTTTTATTTACCTGCTAAATTCGTATATGTGCTGTTATTTTGTTTCATTCTAGTTCTTAGTATCATATTTTTGTCTACTTCTATTCTTTAACTGGAAGTGCAATGCTCTTTAAGGCTTCACATTTTCTTTCTGATTTATTGCGGCTACCTTTATTGCCCTGTGCTATTCTCCATATCATATTAGAACTTTAAAAAACTCACCAATAGGAATGTCTTGCGTAATTTTCTAGACTTTTGCGTAATTTAAATGCATGTCATGCATCGTCTGCACTGTCCCCAGTTACCATGCCAATATAATAATTATTTAAATATAAGATACATAATTTTCTCGACACTTTCGTCGGAGTCACCTTGGTGCATATATTTGCGATAGCTTATCTCCGCAGATTACAATTTACCTATAATTGGGGTCAGGGACTGCGAATCGATAATATCTTGTGGCTTTGTTCCACTCAGATTAGATAGGGATGGGGTACATACGTTTTAATAAGATTCTCAGTTTGATCTTTATGTTTTGAGAAATTTGTGAAAAAATATTCGTGGTTTTTGATATCAAAAGAAACTCAATAACAAGGTCACGTCTGCCTACCGTTATTTTCGTCCCAACTTGTGATATGGGCAACCCGCACTAAGCGAGCATGGCGGACTATATCCCCGTGTATATGTAAGGCCGTGCCCTATAGTGGCATATATGTACATGGGTTGAACCTATAATCCCGAGACTGTCTCAAAGTAAAAAAAAACAACTATTTTAAAACAAGGTTACAAGGTGTATTAAACAACGGTATCCTTATTTATACTACGTTATAAAGAAGACTTGCAATAAAAATTATAACAGTTTTATTTTGTCACTGTTTTTTCTATATCTTTAACGTATGATCTGATATAACGGTAATCATATTACAGTATGACTGTACGAAGCAAATCGTAAAAGGATTACAAAACATCAAAAACTGTACAGAAGCCCACAGACTTTGAAACTTCGCCTGCATGCTTCTACTACTGGGGGGTCGCGGCGGGTCCCTTGGGCCCCATCGTCGTTCCCGAGTCCGCGGTATCTACTATCCTAGAGCGGCCGGACGCGATAAGCGGAATGCTATGTATGGCCCGGCGAACCCCCACTAGAACACTCGGGACTGGCCAATGACGGCGCACCGCTGCACATCCCGCACACAATTTGATTTATTTTTGACAGACAACCGTTTTGGAGGGAAAAGGGACGCGCCCGTGTTTTTTTTTACGTCTACGTTTTACGTCCATGCGTCTAGCGTGTTGGCTGTATCGGCGATTTTGTTTCTTTCGCCTCGGTTTATTTTTAATTTTTTCAAAGCACTTCATTTAAATTTGGAATGTTAACATTCCTATGCCTATTTTTTTAAGAAGTTGCTAATGCATTAAAATATAGAATGCTCTAAATTTGAAATTCTTATAACGTAGAGATTAGTCACTAGTCACAAGAACACTCTGTACCGGCCAATAGCAACGCACAGCTGCACATCCCGCACACAATTTGATTTATTTTTGACAGATAATCGTTTTGGAGGGAAAAGGGATGAGTCAGTTTTTTTTTCTTTCACGTCTACTGATGTACATACGTGTATCTAGCGTGTTGGCTGTATCTGTGTATTTGTTCCCTTTGTCTCTATTTATTTCTGATTTTCTAATAATTTGGATTTGGAACATTTTAAATATAAAATTACGTCTAGGTAAAGTACCTACCTTTTCGTAACCTCCCTTACCTAACCAAGGTAGGTTAGGTAAGGGAGGTTTCATAGCCTCTATTTTGTATTGCTTCATTTTTAATTTTTCGAATACCGAAATGAATCATAGTAAATGTTCTAAATTTAAATATGTATTGCTGTAGAAGCTTAGACGACTTGCAACCGACCAATGATACCGCATCGCTGCACATCCCATTTTTTTTACAACCATTTTTTGTCAAAAGGGACGCTCCCTTATTTTTTTAATTCTACCTTTGATGTTCAAGGGTCAAGTGTAGAATGTATTTCCTTTGACTGGACTTTTTTTTTCAAAACTCTACAATCTATTATACATGACATTGAATATTATATACTTCATTTAAAAATTTGATGATAATTGTATGTCTGTAACCTTATTTAGTAAGATTTTTTAATATTCCCTAATTTTATTCTAGCTTGGCAAAGTAACTGCACTGCTCCTTATGATAAGTGAAATGCCATTAATTAATAGTATTGATTGGCAATAATATAGTATGATCTCTTTCTTGTCTTCCGACATAATAAAGTATTTGACCATTTTTTAATTGTATTCATCAAAAGGTATGCTTAACCAAAATCCACGTCATCATACGAACAAGAGGAATTTTGTAAACACTTTCAGAATGAAACAAGTTAAAAACGTTTTTGGGAATAAAAGAATAGGTATGAAAAACAAAACAAGTGACGTCACAAGGCTTAATGTGTATTACAGTATGCGCGTGTGAAAGAGACGACATTATATGGTACAAGCAGCTTTAAAACTGTTATGGTAGAAATGTTTTTCATGGGATTTGGGTTTGTACGCAAAATAATACAAAAAATGATCATGTGAAGTATCTTGTTATGCCTGAATCATGACATATCTCTTACTGCTGTATGCATAGACAACTTAAAAAATCAATTTAATTATGAATTCAGTTTGAGCGAAGAAAAAGCATTCGATAACTAATATAGGTTTATAAATTGTCTATGAATAGGGATTAAATTTGTATTTTTTTATATTTTTGACATTATTTTCAATGTTTTATATCTATATCCGGATATATCCTAAATCAGTCAGGGTCGGCTCCCATCAGGCCTCCTTTCTAAAGGAGATAGTATATCAGATATATGGACGGTATGTCGGTCGCTTTTGTTTCGTCCGATAATAATCAAGGCCATATTTTGCATATTGATAAGGTTATTTCACTAGTAAATATTACCAAAACTTGTGTTTCAATTTCATTCGTTATATTCGGGAATCGAACACAGGACCTCACATTTCATGGATTATAGATTTGCGATTAGTGATTTATATCATCTATCTGTTTTATATCATCTCTCTCTTCAGTCGGTCCCTCATTATTGTGGATCGTGACTCTCAGTTGTCTTGATGACCAGTCTCCACCGGCATCGGTCCTCTGCTTGATGCAATGCTGCATTAATGGGGACCTTCAGTGCATTGGCAACCTGATCCACCCATTGTTTATTCGTCGTTAGTTTTTATATCATTCGCTGATTTTTTCTACCCAACAGTCACATACATAGTCCTGACACCGCACTAAGATCAAGTCTTGTGTCGTGTAAGAAACTACGGGAGACGTTTCCCTCTTACAAACACCCGGAAAATACCTGCGGATCTTCGGACATTTGTCTCGGTGCGGGATCATAAGACTTCTCGTCTCATAGCCGGGGTCTAATTTAATAGCCACATAGCCCGTCATTTGTTTATTTTTAAATTGCTATGCTATTGCTTTATCCTGATTTTTTAAGGGTCGAAGTTGCGAATAATACTAGTTTATACCGGGTATATCAAGACTGCTACCGAAAACGAAGCCGGGTGGTAGTTTTAGTGACTACAAACACAATGTAACCAAAAATTTCGCTAAGAAACGCGACAATTTTATTTTATTATTATTTTAAATATCGTCGAGTTTGGGTGGTAAATCCATAGTTTTTGCTCAAATTATAATTTAAAGCCTTGCGTACCATAGTGCCTTTAAAAATAAATGGGTATACACTATTATTTTAGAAAAAAACTATGCATTTACCACCCTAATACATCAACAAAAAAAAATTCGTCTCAATTTTTCCACAAAATTGAGCTGTATTGTGTA
The DNA here is from genome assembly GCA_009982885.2 of Hyles vespertilio. Classification (NCBI taxonomy): domain Eukaryota; kingdom Metazoa; phylum Arthropoda; class Insecta; order Lepidoptera; family Sphingidae; genus Hyles; species Hyles vespertilio. The sequence continues at coordinate 532,894 of CM042832.1, forward strand.
TGAAGTCACTAAAACTACCACCCAGCTTCGTTTTCGGTAGCACTCTTGATATACCCTGTATACTTCAGTTATCAATAAATCAACTTCCTTAGAAGGTCCTTACATTTAAACATCAGATATTTAAAAATCTATATACCAGTTACTAAGTACGAATATTAAAAAAATGTTTTTAGATTGCATAATCTATTCCTCGCAAGCTCGTTAACTGGAGAAATGATTGACACAGCGGAGTGATAATAAAATGGTGCGTTAGTACAGAGAGGGCATTCTTGCGTCGCTGCCAACTTGCACACACGCACACACACACACACACACACAACACACAAACACCCGCACACACAGATAAACCACGCCGTGTACTGACCATTAGTAAATATTACAGCGGTATTTGGACACCAGTATTTAAGAAATTTTTATACAAGGTATATGAAGGTAGACTGTTAGTTACCGCCTGTATACTGTTTGTTATATAAAGATAATAAATAAATAAATCAAGACTGCTACCGAAAATGAAGCCGGGTGTTATTTTTAGTGACTTTTCACACAATGGAACTATGCACACTATGCAACAGGCTTCTTTGCCAAATGACATTTAAAAAAATCATATACGTATTTACCTTGGGGCGGGAAGTTTTGTTTGTTTCACCTAACGGTCATATAAATATATAGTCCTGAACCCACATTAAGATCAATTAAGTCTTCTGTCGTGGGTATAAGAAACTATAAGAGATTTCTCGGACTCACAAACACCCAGACCCGTAACAAATACTTGTGGGCCTTACAAACATTTCTCTAGACTTCGAACCCATAACCTTACATTTGATATTGTTTTAACCTACTGCCCTGTATCCCAAAAATCGTCATTGTTGACAACTCAGTACTAGGCGCGTAGAGAGCTGAAGAGGTTGGCAGAAAAATCTTCAACTAAACACTAAAGGTAGCAATAGAGTTATGTCGATCTCTTTCTCTCTTGTGTGCAATCTGTATCTCCTATTTCGCTCATGCGTGCACTGGAACTAACCACCAGTCTCCAGACATTGTTGCGATCGAATCAATACTAGGTACAGAGTGCTGAGTCTTATGCTTCTAGTTGTTTATGCTGCCCTGGTGCCCGCGTAGCAATTTCGTCTGTGATTTTTAACGCGTGAATTTTCTTATTTGTATCATAAAGCTGCGAATAATCGTATTTTGGGTTCTATTCCCCGGTCGATTTAGACAGATGAACATTTTCAAAATACGCATATTTCAGCCTCTAGTGGAATTTTGAGTTCTAATAAATCTTTCTTTATGGGTCGTAATAAAAAATATTATCACGTCGAATTAGTATAAAAAGCGGAAATAAATGTTTGACATGAAAACATTAACAGCTGCCGAATCGTTTTTATCCTGACTATATTATATACATCTTGAATGCATTAATTGTATTTTAATGAAGTGTAGTTATATTGCACCTCTTTCTTTCTTTCGTATAAGTAACGAGAATATGTAATTTAATACAATTCTTACTACTTTATAATGTCCTAGTACTTTTATTTCTGTTAGTAGAGTTACTGAAATAAATAATAAAACATATACCAATTTCAGTTAAAGAAAGAAGGGTAAAAACTCAGGCTTGAGCCTAGCTGTATTGAAAGACCGTTTGTTTTTTAAGTGGGTTTAAAAACCTATCAAGAAATTTAAGAAAGAAGTCGATGAAATATAGTATATGACAATATCTATCACTTTCTAACTTTTATGTAAGACTGTTTCCTATCTGTATCATTGCGCTGTATGCAAATTAAAATTCTAATAAGTTGTTGTAAATTCTGTTGCGAACTACATTATGCAACTCCGATTAATTTATATCTTCCTAGTACTTGTGTCTATTTTTGCACAGTTATAGATGTGTTTTGTTAATTTTAAGAAACAATCGTAAAACAACAGTTTATATTCTGAAAAGGAGTAAGAACTAAGGAAGTATTCGTTAAATAATGATTATTTATTCCGAACAACACAACTTGATAAAATTAAAAACGTCTCTTTAATAATAAAGTTATCTAATTGTGTCAATTCTGCTTCAAGGTTATAATAAGTTTTATCATCTGGGAGAGTTTTCTGAGAGGAAATCGTAGGAATTAGGTATATTGTTGTTTTATTTTCATTACTGCATAAAAAAGGAATTTTATTCAATGTAATTTTATAAAGGTGCACAAGTGGAGTTGAGGTTAAGCAAGATGTTTTATGAGATTAAATCGATTTCTCGCTTGAAAAAATTTGGTAATGTTGCGTTCGCTTTACTAAAATATGACTTGGGGGATTCTGCAGTTCGTACAGACTGACTGTCAGACAATGAAGGACAATGGACTGTGTATGACAGCTCTGTCGCAAATTGGATAAATTAATTGACCAAAAATTATTATTTGAAAACTAGTCATAGCATAAACCGTCCTAAGCCACAATGAAAATAAACTATATATTTGTTTTGACTGGTGGTAGGTCTCATAAGTGAGAGGCCGCCTGGGTAAGTACCACCGCAATGTTTATTTATCCCGCCAAACAATAGTGTAATTGCACTCTTGTGTTCCGGTGTGAAGGATATTGTATCTAGCATAACTACTGGACATATGGATACTTAACATATTATGTCTCAGGATGGCGAGTGCAGTGGAATGCCAAGCATTGCTTTGTAATTCATGGTGCTGATTGGCATGCTAATCTCACCAATTACTTGCATTAAAAAAAATGCTAGCCATGGAAAATGCAAAGAAAATGCGAAAAACTATTTTTACTTAACGTCCATTTTGTGTTAGACAATGCAATCGACCAGATCGGGCCGTCCATTCATACATTCAAAATAGCTGCAGCGTAAAGACTCAACACTTTAACTCCTACTATTTCATCATGTCCTAGTACTATTATTTAATTTCGCATACATTGTTTTTAAATCTATTTAATGAATTTGAATAACTTCATTATTCTGTAGATTTCCTCTCCATTACTGAAGGTTGGAAGTCAGTTCCTTAAACTTCTCCTTGTCCATGGCTAGTCGGAATAACTCTTCGAACGTTTTCAAGTTCACGCACAAATATTGAAGCCAGGACTTCTTTCTGCTTCCCACAATTCTCTTACCGGCTATTGTCCCTATCATTATGATTCTCGGCAAATCATATATTTTTTTTTTATTTATTGATTTATTTGTCACAGACACGGGATAAAAGTACGTTACATATGACATTTGAAATCAACTACCTACTACAAGTAACAAACAACAAGGTACAATAATAACAAAGTTAAATTAAAATAAAGAGACAAAAAAGAATAGTAAGAACACGTACAAAAAACAAAATTATATGTAAAACTAAAACAAATAAGACAGTTTAACAACATATAGTATAACATATCTATCTATTTAAGGTATGTCGTAATTATTTCATTAATTAACTTTATTAACCGAATATGTGTTAGCCCATATATGTCCCATTGCAGGAAACGGTTCTCCTCTACAACTGAGAGTACTATTTAGAGAAGTTATTCCATACAGTCCACCACGCTGGCCTAGGGCCCTACTATATTCATCCGAACGAACGAACGAAGGTCCCTACTATATTCAACGAAACGAAGTTCGAAACTTCGGATGATCAAATTTTATATACGATACGAATGTACCTACATAAAACTTATGGTCGTTATTGATTTATGGTCGTAACCATAGACTTATAGTTACGGTGTACGTTATACAAATTCGAACTTTTACAGAATAGATACATTCGTATATCAGCCCAGAGTCAGGAATTTGTGCACGATATGGCGATAGGCTCGCCGCGTATCACATTGTGGGACGGAACATACAAGGCGAAATGTGGGTGTCCTGCCACCTCTGCCTACCCCTCCTGGGATATAGGCGTGAGTTTATGTATGTATGTATGTACTTTTAAGAAGTGATAATTTAATTATTCACGTCATCATATAATGATATTAACTCGTAATAAATACAGATTTCCGGATGCCCAATATTTCATCTTTCCATCCTTTTCATTCCCGCTCTCCTCTCGCTTTGATAGTCCTTTAACACATCCATAGTCTATCGTTGTGGGTGTTTATGAACAGTGGTCACTTAATATCAGGTGACCTGCTGGCTCGTTTGCTGACTAATTTAATACACAATGTTTTGTTCCGGTTTGTAGGATATTGGAGCCAGTACTACTGGATAAATTCAGACTTATGTCTCTTATCTTATGTCTTAGGATGGGGAGCGCAGTGGAATGCTATTGTAAGTCATGGCGTTGTTTGGTTTTGTCACTGTCCATGAGCGGTCGTATCACTTATCATCATTCGAATAAATAAATAAATAAATAACACCCAACAGTCACATACATAGTCCTGACCCCACACTTAGATCGAGTCTCGTGTCGTGGGTATCAGGAACTACGAAAGACTTTTCGGTCTCACAAACACCCAGACCCGGAAGAAATATTTGTGGGCCACACAAACATTTCTCTCGGTGCGGGGATCGAACCCGCGGCCTCTCGTTTCACAGGCGGCGTCTAACCAACTGCGCTACGGAGGCTGTCAATAGCATGCGCATCTCACAATTCTTAGCAATAATAAAAAGTTTTCCAATAGACTTACAATTACTTGTTCAAATAAGAATTCGCCCACGTGCTCCATTATGCCCGACAATTGTTTAGTCTTTAACACCATGGTTAGGCTATAAGCTAGATTAGACAAAACATCGTGTCAATAGATATAGACCGAAGTCTCTCGTAGTTGATAAATGATAATGACAGCCTCCGTGGCGCAATTGGTTAGACGGCGACTGTGAAACGTGAGGCTAGGGGTTCGATCCCCGCATCGAGACAAACGTGAGTGAGTATTTATCTCGGGTCTGGGTGTTAGTGAGACCGAAAAGTCTCTCGTAGTTTCTGACACCCACGACACAAAACTTAATTGATCTTAGTGTGGGGTCGGGCTGTTGGATGTATTTATTTATTTTGTAAATACAAGCTTTGATTGATTTTATTCTAGATTTTTGATATCCAAACTTTTTGTCTTCTATACCCCTTTTCTTAGCATTTTAGGCAACCTTTTTTAATAATAATTGTTTTTTAAAAACTTTGATATCATAATATGTCGACATCAAGTATAATGTTTTTTACTCTTTTGCTATTTTTTTATTGCAACGAATGGCGAGACGAGCATGCCGTTCGCCTGATAGTAAGCGATTTATACGATCACTCATAGACAGTAGCTAAACCAATTCAACACCATGAATTACAAAGCGATGCTTGGCATTCCACTGCGCTCACCATCCTGACACATAAGATGTTAAGTCTCAGTATGTCTAGTAGTTACTCTAGCTAGAATATCCATCAAACCGGAGCACAACAGTGCATTTACACTGCTGTTTGGCGGGAGAAATAAACATTGCAATGGTACCCACACGGGCGGCCTCTCACATATGAGACACCCATCACCAGAGTGGCTGAAGAGAAAGAGAGTGCAAATATTTGTGCCGAGTTATTTCTCTACCATTTAAATAATAATTGAAATTAACCAATCGCTATTCCGGAAATAAGAAATGATTCAATATTTTTCATTCTCTAAAAACTAGGCGTTTTGTCATGAGCAACGCTCTATCAATTTTTTAAGTAATCATTATTATTGTTATTTTTAATGAGTATTTTATTATTATTGTTTTATAATTAATTGATTTAATTGTATTTCTCATATTTTGTTCTTGTGGTCATCGTATTGTGCTCATTTTTTTCTATTTCTGTAACAATAAGAATATTTGTGGTCTTCTGTAAGATAATTAGAACATTTAGTTCAATGTACCTTGTTAAAAGTGAATTTAAAATTTACTTCATATATAGCCTTTGTTAAAGGTCCATAAATAAATAGTTTATGATTTCAAACTCAACATTTTCTACCGGGGAATAGAACCCGGGAGCTCCTATTTCCAAAATACAGTAATTTGGTAGGCCAGACGCGGCCATTTCCCCCAATAAATATTGTAGGTACCAGGGGGACATGTTATAAAAATTGCATTTTCAGTTCGTGTGTAAATTTCAAATCCGTTTTCGTATGGTGGGTCTGTGCCGCGCGCGAGTGAGACGGGTATACGCCGTCGTGTGAGAGCGAGCGAGATGGCAATATCTTTCGATGTACGTAACTGTATGAGTGTTGCGCGGTCCCAGTGTAAGCGGGGATGTATTGGTAATTCAATTTTAGGTTTTGTGTGAAAATTTCGTTTGAACTTTGGATAGTAAGTCTTATATGACCGAATAATAAAATTACAGCTATTTATTTTTGGAAATCAAAAGTTTTATGTATTAGTGAGTTCTATATGATATTATTCTTATTTTTTTTTGATTCATTATATTTTGCCGACGTATAGAATAATTCAATTAATGTATGTATTTTTGTTTTCAGGTTTCAATATCTTCGAGTCAGCTACAATTAACTGTAAGTATTTTTAAAGTTTCTTAGACAATTATCTTTAAGTACAAAAGTTCTAAACTAGTAATTGGATACATATATTTATTTGATAATGTTGTGAAATGTCAATATCGCATAGTTTCGTTTTTATAATGCGAATTAAAATTTTATATATTATGTGCGTAGAGGCTCATTGATAACGATCGGGATCACATCTAGCGAGGCGTGGTTGGGTGTTCGAAGTCCTAGGACACGCAGCCGACTTTTTGACGTCGGTTTAATATTATCACTTTAACGGATATAATGCATGGGTCTTTATTTACTAGAATTATTCGATTTGTGAAGTCTGCCTACATGCAATAGGCCTGTGTAGAGGACTAAAACCTTATTATAGAATATTAGTTGGCATTGAATACCGACCACCGTGGTGGATAATGCCGAAACTTGGCCGGACAGAGTGATTGGATTTTTCTAGTCATTATCAGCCAGGAATGCCAGGAATTCGTGCCCTGATGTGGTGATAGACATCCATCGTGAAACGTCTCATATGAGAAAGGTCGCCTGAGTAGGTGCCACCGCAATGTCTTTTCCTGCCGACAAACACCAGTGTAAATGCACTGTTCTTTTTCGGTTTGAAATATATTTTAGGCGGATTAAATACTGGATATATTGAGACTCAACATCTTATGTCTAAAATGTAATAAATCATTTTGACTTAAGTACTGTATAGTTATTCCCCGCTGTAAGTGAGACAGCGCGTGTAGCCGGCGCGGCAGTTCATTGACCCGCGTCTTCCGCGCACACCTAAGGGTGTCTGTGTCTGGACTGTGACCTCCGGAGTGCGGGTTCGATGCTCGGGACACTGTGTCACTAGTGTGCGATGGACATGGGAGATGGATTGGAAATTATGCCGACCTGAATAATACACCCAACAGTCACTGGTGGTAGGTCTCTCATATGTCGCCTAAGTAGGTACCACCACAATGTCTACTTCTCCCGCCAAATAGCCAGTGTTAATGCACTGTTGTATTTCGGATTGAAGGATCATTGTAGCCAGAGTAATTACTGGACATATTGAGACCTAACATCTTATGTCTCAGGATTAATTATCTTAATTCAAGGCGTTGTTTGGTTTTGCTACTGTTCATGAGCGGTCGTATCGCTTATCATCAGGTGAACGGCAAGCTCGTCTCGCCATTCATGCCAAAAAAAAGTCACATACTTAATTCTGACCTCACATTAAGATCAATTAGGTTGTGTCGTGGATATCAAAACTACGAGAGACTGCGGTCTTTCAAACACCCAGACCCGACACAAATATTTGTGGGCCGCACAAACATTTGTCTCGGTGCGGGATCGAACCCGCGACCTCTCGGTTCACAGGCGTCGTCTATCCAACTGCGCCACGGAGGCTGTCTAATGTACCCATACCAGATGAACTCGAAAGGCGTCTCTCATATTATCACTACATAGTATAAAACAAAGTCGCTTTCTCTGTCCCTATGTCCCTTTGTATGCTTAAATCTTAAAACTACGCAACGGATTTTGATGCGGTTTTTTTAATAGATAGAGTGATTCAAGAGGAAGGTTTATGTGTATTATACGTGCATATTATTGTAGAGAAATCTATATGCACCCGAGCGAAGCTGGGCCGGGCCGCTAGTTATTTTATAAATTGGAGTAAACAGGTCACCTGATCGTTAGTGATCACTGCACACATCCACAACGCGCCAATCCTGGATGTTTTAATGGACCATCAGATCTGGTTATCTCACTCACAATTTTGTCACTGTACACCCTAGACTGCCCTTCTCTCTCCTGTCTATCTCCATCCAAAGGTTGCCTGGAAGAGATTGCCTAGTGCAATAAGGCCGCCGATTGTACTTATTTTAAATATAGCTAAATAAAATTAATTTGATTTTGATGTATAAATGTATGTACAATACATACAAAAGATAAATAAATAAATAGATTTTATTCCACGCTTGATTATTTGTATACAATAAGCTTTAAATATAACTGAAAAGCATTTAATATAAACTTAATTTTTAAAAATCTATATATCAAAGTAAATCAAAAAAATATTTTTACATATCGGTTCCAGTATCTTTAATTAAATTGAAGTATGCAATGTCTATTTCTCCCGTGAAACAACACTGCGTAAATGCACTGTTGTGTTTCGGATTGAAGGACATTGTAACTACTGGACATATTGAGACTTAACATCTTATGTCTCAGGATGGCGAGCGCAGTGGAATGCCAAGCATTGCTTTGTAACTCAAGGTGTTGTTTGGTTGTACTACTGTTCATGAGCGGTCGTATCGCTTACCATCAGGCGAACGGCTTACTCGTCTCGTCATTCATTGCAATAAAAAAAAAGTATTGTTTTAATTTCTGTATTTATTTCCTGGTGTACAATAAAGTTAATAATAAATAATAAAATTTGGTTCAGGCAGAGATGGTTTTGATCATCAAGTGATTTTTCCTTCTATTAGGATGTCATTTAAGGATTCTATCATCCATTTGATTGACAGGTGGGTGTTGTTAGATACGACATAGTTATGTTTTTAACTACTGCAGCTAGCCAAAATTGTATTCGGGGTTTGTATAGTTTTGTGCAAAATATACGAATACATTCATAAATTCATGCCTTTATCCCAGAGAGGGTAGGCAGAGGTACCAGGACACACACATTTCGCCTTGTATGTTCCGTCCCACGATGTGATAGGGGGCGAGCCTATCGCCATATCTGGCAAATTCCTGACTCCTGGCTGGTTATGAATAGAACAATCTAATATCACTTTGCCCAACCAGGAATTCGAACCCGAGACATCACTTTTGTAATCGTACATTACAACTACGCCACCGAAGCAGTTAAAAATAAATCTAAGTATTATTATTGTTATTTTGAGTCCCCTAAAAATGGGAATTTAACCCAAACTTAAACTTGACCAAGTCAGGTGTTAAACCAGTGCGGAGATAACTTATCAGTGCGAATGTTTTTAATAAATTATTAAATATTGAGATAACAGTGACGTCAGAGTGACGGGCCTACGTGTCTGGACTCTCGTATTAATATTACTCAGTAATGCTTTCTTAGATTAACGCGAATGTTACACATTGAAATAAAACTGGCCCAGTCCGCCCCGGTGACCACGAAAGCTGTAAAGTAATCGAAACGTCGGGAAGCCAAAAATGTAAAAATTAAACCAAACTCGCGATAAAATTCGTAAATAATAGTTTTATTTCAATTACTCAGTGAATCTGTACCGGCGACAGGCACATAGTATGTGGATGGGAGAACTGATGGTTAGTGGGGTCTAAGGGTATTGGAGCGGAAGCCACGTACAAGCAAGCAGAGACGCCAGCCTACAAGGTAATTCAAGGTGTTATGTTTTGCTACTGTTCATGAGCGGTCGTATCGCTTAACATCAGGCTAACGGCATGCTCGTCTCGCAAGTCGCAACTCATTGCAATAAAAAAAAAGGAAAATCTTTAATTTCAAAGCAATCCACTGCGCTCGCCATCCTGAGACAAGATGTCTCAATATGTCCAGTAGTAACTCTGGCTACATTATCCTTCAATCTGAAACACAACAGTGCATTTACACTGCTGTTTGTCGGGAGAAATAGACATTGCATTGGTACCTACCCACGCGGCCTCTCACATCTGAGAGACCTACCAACTGAGTGATTAAGGTCGCAGGAAGTCGCTGGATGCGTGCTTCCAACAAGTCTATGTAGTGATTTATGGGGAAGGCCTACATTTAGTATTAGGCTTCATGTGTCTAAAGAGAGAGAGAGAGAAAGAGAGAGAGAGAGAGAGAGATTTCTATGGCGTGGAAAGTCCGCCAGCCAAGACTGGGTGGATTTTGGCCTACGCTGCCTTGATTGAACTCTCGATTGTAGTTGTTGGAGAAATGTGGCCTCCGTTATGGTTGTAGTTTAAATAACACTGAAGAGGAGAAAAATGTTTAAGTTCTAATTTTCTAAATTCTTCAATTATACACTCGTGTCAGTCAACATCTTTATTTTTCAGTCCTTATCTACAAAGCATTTTTAACATTTTCTTATTATTATTTCAACAGTAGTTGAACGCTTTGCCCAGCAATGAGACATTTATAAGTTTACTATGTTGGTATGCAGGTCACCTAACGACGTTTGTCGTCACTCCTAATGAAATTAAGAATTTTTCCTTCGAATACTTGTAATGTCGGTTAATTCGGTATAAAATGTATATTTCGGTGACATCCGGCGGATTTGGAGAGTCGCCAGGAACTTCGGCTCGGTACCATCTTATCACTGATACTAATGAAGACGCCAATATTTGTCTAAACTTATATTATAAAGAGGAAAGAATAGGTATTTTGACAGCCTCCGTGGCGCAGTTGGTTAGACGCCGCCTGTGAAGCGAGAGGCCGCGGGTTCGATCCCCGCACTGAGAGAAATGTTTGTGCAGCCCACAAATATTTCTTCCGGGTCTGGGTGTTTGTGAGACCGAAAAGTCTCTCGTAGTTCCTGATACCCACGACACAAGATTCGATCTTAGTGTGGGGTCAGGACTGTGTATGTGACTGTTGAGTGTTATTTACTAGTAGCGAAAGTTTCAAACGAGTCGATTCCTAGCAGCGTGTCCCTTAATTTAATGAAAAATATAAAAAGAAACTAATTTTAAAGATAATTGAATAAAAATAACATACAGTCGAGTTGAGAACCTCCTACTTTTTTGAGGCGATTTAACAAAGCATACAAAATTACAATAATGTCTATTCAAGACACCCGTCTTAATGTCAATAGATGGAATCCGGCGGAAGTTTTTAACTTTTACGGCACAGGAACAAAAATCTAATCAATATATTTTATTTTAACTATATAATGTACATGTTTTATGACATAATAACATATAACTAATCAAAATAAGGCAAAATTTAAGGCCATATCGCATTGAGCGATTTTTTTCTTGCAACTATTTAATGGACAGGAAGTTAGGATTTTAGGATTGACTTGCAACAAATATAAATAAATAACATTTATATACAGAGTATATCAAGACTGCTACCGAAAACGAAGCCGGGTGGTAGTTTTAGTGACTTCAGTGACAAAGCAAATAAAAATTTTGCAAAAAAAAAAAGTGACTATTTTTTTGTAATTATTTTTTCTATTGTCGTATTTGGGTTGTAACTGGTAAATACATCGTTTTTTCTAAAATAATAGTGAACGCCCTTTTACATTTAAAGATGCTACTGAACGCAAGGGTCTAAATTGTTATTTTTACAAAAACTATGGATTTTCCACTCGAAACACGACAATATTTAAAAAATTACAAAAATACATTGTCGTCTTTCATTGCCAAATTTTTAATGGAATTGTGTTTACAGGCGCTAAAACTACCACCCGGCTTCGTTTTGGTAGCACTCTTGATATCCCTGTAGGTATATAAATATGACATTACACTATGTGTAACAGTTTTCACAAAAATCTAAATGTTGAACATTTTTATCAAATTATTTTCGTTCGAATGAACCTAACTTATATTTAGTCCCCCTAATGTATGTCTAGACATCGCATTAGCTGCCCACGGGGGTCGCTGGGCCGAAAATTTGATGTCATTGTCCTAGGTCAGTGTTGAACCTAAAATAGAACTAATCGATACTAATTAGGACTAAGCTTTTTGGGCTTACTATTATGGTAAAGGAAAACATCGTGAGTAAACCTGCATACCATACCGAATTGTAAGAATTTCTATGGTACGTAAAGAGTAGTGTAAATGCACTGTTGGGTTCCGGTTTCAAGGACTTTGTAGCTAGAGTAACTACTGGACTTATTGATACTTAATAATTGACGAATGCAGTGCAATCCCAAGCAATGTTATGTGTAATGTATTCATAGTGCTTGTTTTTGCTACTGTCCATGAGCGGTCGTATCGCTTACCATCAGCCGAATGGCATTCTTGACTCTTAATCACATACACACACACACACACTAGATCAGCCTTGTGGACTGTACTAACCCCTCTCAATCGTACTCTCAATTATAGAGGAGGCCCGTGCCCTGCAGTGGGACGTATATGGGCTGATACAGATTGAGACATAGTCTTTTTTTTTATTGCATTGAATGGCGAGACGAGCATGTCGTTCGCCTGATGGTAAGCGATGCGACCGCTCATGAACAGTAGCAAAACCAAACAACAGATTGATTTACAAAGCAATGCTTGGCATTCCACTGCGCTCGCCATCCTGAGACACAAGATGTTAAGTCTCAACATGTCCAGTAGCTACTCTGGCTACAATGTCCTTCAATCCGAAACACAACAGTGCATTTAAACTGCTGTTTGACGGGAGAAATAGACATTGCGGTGGTACATCTGGTACAGGTGGACATGGTGGTGGTAGTCAATTAAAAATTATGCTGGTAGTAGATTCATAAATGCGACAGTACACTACGGTTGAGGAGTTATCATAGTGAGCTATGTGTGTCGCGTGACTGCTCTGTGTATATCCGGATACAATCACGCAAAATTAAATAGTAATTATAAATAAATAACACCCAACAGTCACATACATAGTCCTGACCCCACACCAAGATCGAGTCTTGTGTCGTGTATCAGGAACTACGAGAGACTTTTCGCCCTCACAAACACTCAGACCCGAAAGAAATATTTGTGGGCCGCATAAATATTTCTCTCGGTGCGGGGATCGAACCCGCGGCCTCTCGTTTCACAGGCGGCGTCTAACCGACTGCGCCACGGAGGCTGTCAAGTGATCATTTTGTCGAGAGATCATTTCTCATCACTATTTGCACTGCGCTTACCGTATTCATCTGTTCTGTGGCGCTTGCCATGCATTGTAGTAACTCTGTGATATAAAAAACAACGCCACAAGTATTTTTATTCAATTTTCTATCTCATTGGCGCATCCTAGGTCAGTGTTGGAATTTAAAATGGAGTCGATCGATACTTTTAATCGTAATTGGAAATTATAAAGCGGCAAATTGTCTAGAATAACGATGGATGTCTGTCTGTCTTCATTCAATGTTGTATTTGTATAGAACCCAGTGGGTTCAATCATCATTTTTTTTTATAACCTAATACTCAACAAACCAAGCATAATTGATCCGTGGTGCTTTACAGCTGGCTTCTCCGGCTGTAAAAGTCTTTTTGCGAGGTTATTTACCTCTTCAGTTCAATGTTTTGTCACCCGCTTTGCACGGAGGGAAGTGGACAATACTTTATTTCCAACTGCTCCTATTCATTTAACTTTCTGATTAATTTCGTTGCGGGTTAAAGACAAGTTAGACATTCCCGGAGACTCGCCGAGCTTCAATGCTCGGTGTCATTACATTGCGTGTCACTGTTGATCCTGGCTCACAGGAGTTACAGTGGCGGGCACAGAGTACATTTTACATACTAAGAGTGGCGGGTGTGAGGGCGGGACAGTCTCCTAAAAACCAAGCATAAGTTACGAGATTATTCATTCTTACCATAATATCACATAAACGTTAGTTTGCGGGATTCAAACCCGCGACCTGTTATATCAAACTCACCAATGACACTATCATATCTCTTTATTACGATAATTGAACCTGCGATTTACACGTGTATTTTTTTATACTTTTAAACTGACAACCCTAAAGTCCGAAGGACACGGGTTCAGGCGAACCCTTGAAAAAAAAAACAAACAGTACTTCAAGTTGTGCATTATCAATTATTCTTGCCGGGCCATAGTTGCCAAAGCAATATCAACCTTATCTGTTCCAGTTAAAGCAACTTTCACTTGAATACACATTGCTAAAACTACTTCGGTTAGTTGCCATTGAAAAATCAACTTAATGTTTTACATCTTAAGATGTATTTTAGATTGAGCTTAGTTTTTGTAAGACAAATCGGTATCTCTGTTGCTACGTGCTTTCGCCTTAAAGCGCTTCCATCGCGAGTACTTGATTTGTTTGTTAAACTGCATTGCGCTTAAAGCGGCTTCATTTGTATTGTAGCTACATTGAATTCATGATCATGCTTGTGTGCCATTGAGGTGGGTAGAGAGTGCGGAACTTCACTTTGATATTGTCATATTAAATGCCTCGGTGGTGCAGTTAATTAGACGCAGGTTGTGAAACGAGAGGCCGCGGGTTCAATCCCCGCATTGAGACAAACGTTTGTTAGGCCCACAAATATCTGTCTCGGGTTTGGGGGTTTGAGAGACCAAAAAGTCTCGGTAGTTTCGGTTACTATTCGAGACTTGATTTTACTGTGGGATTGCAGACGACCTCGCAATGAAAGCTTAAAATACGATAATCTACGTTTCTTACGCCCCTAAAATATCCTTTCTTCACTGTTTTGAGGAAAACTGATAAAAATCATATTTTGTAATACAATATTCTTCTTCTGTATCAGCCCATATACGTCCCACTGCAGGGCACGGGCCTCCTCTACAATCGACAGTACGATTGAGAGTGGTTAGGCCATATAGTCCACCACGCTGGCCTAGTGCGGGTTGGCGGACTTACATACCATAGAAATTTTTTAAAAATCGCTATGGTATGCAGGTTTCCTCACGATGTTTTCCTTCACCGTTTTAGTGCGTGGTGATTGACTATCAATACACACATGACTCCGAAAAGTCAGAGGTGTGCCCTGGGATTCGAACCCAGAACACAATATTACTAGATATAATTTTTCAAACCATGAGCGGTAGCAAATTTTTGTTTATAATACAATATATACCGGGTATCTCAAGACTGCTACCGAAAACGAAGCCGGGTGGTAGTTTTAGTGGCTACAAACACAATGCAACTAAAATTTTCGCATAGAAACGTGACAATTATTTTTTATGATTTTTTAAATATCGTCATTTTTGGGTGGTAAATCCATAGTTTTTGCTAAAATAATAATTTAAACTCTCTTATATCTTAGAGTATATATAAATTAAAGGGTATACACTATTATTTTAGGAAAAAAAATATTTACCACCAAAATATGGCAATAGGAAAAAATTTCAAAAAAAAAAATTGACGCTTATTTTTGCAACTTTTTCTGTTGCATTGTGTCTGAAGTCGCTTAAACTACCACCCGGCTTCGTTTTCGGTAGCAGTCTTGATATACCCTGTATATATACTATAATATTTTTTTATTTACGTTTTCATTAATAAAAAAAACGACGAATTGAGAACCTCCTCTTGTTATGAAGTCGGGTAGAAATTTTTATAAATAAAAATCTATATTTAGGCTAACTTTTATTTTCACCGAAAATAACACCACCTCCATTCAGGCTATTTTGGATACCAAATATTCTGAGAATAATGTCTGATAAAAGATTAAATATCTTTAATATCTTTGTTTTGGTTATACTGAAAATGTAATCGCCTACGCACAACCTTTTTACCTTATCCAGTGTTGTTCACCTTAACAAAATATGAAATAGATATAAAGGTCGTTTGCCTCGTTGGCGTAGTTGTACTAAGGTACGGTTACAAAGCTGAGGTCTCGGGTTCGGCCGGGTTGGGCAAAATGATATTGGATTTTTCTAATAATTATCAGCCCAGAGTCAGGAATTTGTGCCCGTTATGGCGACAGGCTCGCCACCTATCACATCGTGGGACGGAACATACAAGGCTAAATGTGGGTGCCCCAGCTCTGCTTACCCCTTCTGGGAAAAAGGCGTGAGTTTATGTATGTACGTAAATATTAAATACTAGCGGTCGGGCCCGGCTTCGCCCGGGTGCCAGCTTTTGAATCCAGTCCACATCAATAACATATTATTTCACGTACTAACTGTATTTCCCGTCCCGTTATTTCCCGTCTCCTTCAGTCCCATGACGAAAAGCATGCAATCTGTCCTCTCCTATCCCGTGTCACCCATTCGAATTTGAAAGAGTACCAAATATTTATAGTTAAATTCTCTCAGCCACAAGAGTCCGCTGCTGAACATAGGCCTCCCCCAAGGATCTCCACATCCACCTGTTGATAGCGGCCTGCATGCCGTGACTTCCTGAAACCTTAGCCAGGTCGTCCGTCCACCTTGTACTTTTCAAATCTATCTAACTATATAAGCCCATATACGTCCCTACAGGGCACGGGCCTCCTCTATTATCGAGAGTACGATTGAGAGTGGTGGTTAGGCATATAGACCACCACTAAATTACTGGAATACAAACGAAATATTTGAAAAATATTTTGTAATTTAAAAAAAAATTCAACCAATAAGAGGACTGAAAAGTTAGACACAACACCACAATTTCTTTTTTTTTAAATGTTAGCGTTACCTCTAGATCAGTGGTTCTGTGCCGTTTATAATTTAGATAGAATGGACTATTAGAAAACAAAAAAATATAGCAATTTATACGTTTCTAACGAATGATATTCACCCCATGGATTAAATATAAAAATAACATCGTAGATAACAATAGCGTTTTCTGAGAACGTTTGCTAAAAATGCGTGGGTAATGAAAATAATGAACTATCTTAGGTGAAACTGATTTTATTTTTATAAAAGTTACTTATTCAAAGCTTATTATGAAGTTCAATGAATCGCTAAGATAAAGGTATCGGGTTTATACTGAGAACTGGCACTTGGGATTTTCAAAAGGTATTATTTAAAAAACATAAATTATGAAGATTTTTTTAACTCGAAGGAAACGGAGTAAAATTAGAACAGACATCGATATTTAATGTCAATATCTTCATCCTGAAGCCTTTGATAATCTTCGTGGTAAGATATGTTAGTTGCAGGCCGTGAAACGGGAGGCCGCTGGTTCGATCCCCCCACCGAGAAAAATGTCTGTTTGTGTGAACCACAGGTATTTCTTTCGGGTCTGGGTGTTTGTGAGAGTGAAAATTCTCACATAGGTTTTTATACACAACACAAGACTCCATCTTATTCTAGGGACAGGACTATGTATATGACTGTTGTGTGTATTTATTTATTTTCGCTGACATACTTTGCATGTATTTTTGATCTCTGGACTTGATACGCTATGGAATGAATTGCCTGCTTCGGTGTTCCCTGAACGCTATGACCTGTTCTTTATACCTTGAGGAGAAGTACTCCCCTTAGGGTAGGTAGAGACCTTATTATACTAGACCCTTGGCACTGCAAAGCTCTTGAGCGGTGGTGATTGCTTATCATCAGGCGGACTGTATGCTCGTATGCCTGTATACTGTATCAGCCCATATACGCCCCACTGCAGGGCACGGACCTCCTCTACAATCGAGAGTACGATTGATTGACGATCGTCTACCACGCTGGCCTAGTGCGGGTTGGCGGACTTACATGCCATAGATTTTTTATACGACAATAAATAACCTAATATGTTAATGATCAGCTTTCTTGAGTAGGTTATGTCTAGCCGTTTATAGCCATGAAACTAACAGGTCGAAGATTCGATCCCCTAAACAAATGTTCGATCAAGGAACATATTTCCTAGATTCTGATACACAAGGCTCCTAAGTTAGTGACAATTTATGTGTAGGATGTATTTATTTAATTATCGTAGAAGTCTGTGAATTGAATTCAGATCGATGTGGAGATTTTTGGGGCAGGCCTGTGTTCAGCAATGGACTTCTTGTGGCTAAAGAGAGTGAATTTAGTCAATACCATGTCTGTTTAGTATTACCCGCTATTTCACTTGCTTGAAAGAGTTTTTTCGGGATAAAGAACGTTGATATTTTCCCTGGATAAGAAGTATCATAGAGGGTATATTAAGACTGCTACCGAAAACGAAGCCGGGTGGTAGTTTAAGCGACTTCAGACACAATGCAACATAATTTTTTTTTTGATATTTTTTTCCTATGACCATATTTGGGTGGTAAATGTATTTTTTCCTAAAATAATAGTGTATACCCTTTTATTTATAAATAATCTAAGGTATAAAAGAGTTTAAATTATTGCTTTAGCAAAAATTATGGATTTACCACCCAAAAATGACGATATTTAAAAAATCATAAAAATAATTGTCGCGTTTCTTTGCTAAATTTTTAGTTGCATTGTGTTTGTAGTCACTAAAACTACCACCCGGCTTCGTTTTCGGTAGCAGTCTTGAGATACCCAGTATAGTCTTCCTTGATTAGTGTCTTAGTGTGGTTACTATGCCGTGCTGGAATTAAAAAATATAAATTGTAGATTGATCCTTGTACCAACCACTAGTACCAAAAGTCAAAACATGGGGTAGTCGTGTTACAAATTTAGAGCTACGGGCTAGCTCCATCGATCAGCCCGGGAAGAACACTAGGGGGTGGGGGTCGTGGGGGGTTGTGAGGGGCGGGGGGTGGGAGGGCCACACCCGTCACTCGCACGACGTCGAAATTCCTTTACGCACTGATGTTTGGATTTTGGCGGTACGATTGTTGGTTGCTGTTGTTGTGTTTTTAACCGACTTTCATCGGAAGATTTGATTTTTTTAAGTATGTGCACCGATTACTTAAAGATACTGGAACCGATTTGGAAAAAATATTTTTTTGATTTATAGGGCATGTACTTCGTTATATAGATTTTTAAATATTTAAGTTAAAATTGAGTGTTTTTTGAGTATTATTTAAATTAATTAATTTTTTTTTGTACAAACTGAAATCGAAACTGCTTTATATGGAAAATAGTTACAGCTAGTCATAGTCGTTTTGCCTAAATATCTAGACTCTAATCTTAACTTATCACTATATCTTAATTACCTAAATCTCACAAATTAATTTTCATTCCACTGCGCTCGTCATCCTAAGACATAAGATGTTAAGTCTCAATATGTCCAATAGTCCAGTTACTCTGGCTACAATTTGGCTGTCTTTCAAACCGGAACACAACAGAGCGTTTGCACTGCTATTTGGTGGGAGAAATAGACATTGCTGTGGTATTTATCAAGGCAGCTTCTCACATATACTACAGACACAACACAGTAACTTTGACTTCCTGATGAGTTTGGTGCATCGTCCACCTTGTTTCAATCAAATACGGTTTGTTTCACAGCCGGGCTTTTACCATCTGCGCCACGGAGGTTGCAAACCACAAATAAATTATACACCGAGCGGTCCTGAACCCACACTAAGGTCGATTCTTGTGTGTGAAACTACGAGAGACTAACTGGTCTCACAATCCTGGGACCTTCCGTAGCTTGAAGAAGCAGATTGTGCAAAAGTATGACGAAGAAATCGTCTGACACCACTCAATGTTCTATGGTATTGCGTGTACCTGGTAGTGCGTAGTGGCCTGTTGAATGGACTAGTCGCGGCTGCCAACATGTTCACGGTGGTCGCGGGTTCGAATTCCCAGAGCACACTTCTGACTTTTCGGAGTGATTTGTGTATTGATAGTCAATCACCATGCACTAAAACGGTGAAGGAAAACATCGTGAGGAAACCTGCATACCATAGCGATTTATAAGAATTTCTATGGTATGTAAGTCCACCAACCCGCACTAGGCCAGCGTGGTGGACTATATGCCTAACCACTCTCAATCGTAGTCTCGATTGTAGAGGAGGCCCGTGCTCTGCAGTGGGACGTATATGGGCTGATACAGACAGTATATTTTCTATGATTTACTGTCTTTTACTTCTATTTGGATAGTACTTACAGGGCGCCGAAGAAGTTTAGCCCAGTGTGGCGTTAAACGTCGGTCGATCTCATTGTACTGTTGCTTTACCCTAACCTACAGACAAACTCACCAGGCCTTATTGTAAAATTTATATATTTATTATATTTTAATTATATTATGGAAATTAACATCTACAATTGAGAAGGTAAATAAAAATAAGATGACAAAATAAATGTTATATTTCGAAACAAAATAATATAACATTGTAAAGGTAGCGTTTGGTAGAGAGAGTATTATTACTAATTATTTCTTAATAATTAACTGTCTTTATCCAAATTAACTAAATAAAAAAGCCCATATTGTATCACGCTAAGCATGGAACATTTCTACAAAGGAGAATTAGTAGTGGTTTTATATTTATTTTACTAATATCTCTATAATCAACAAGTTTCTTTACGTGAATATTTTTTATTTTGATATGAGATTTAATTAATTAAACTAATGTTCATCATCCCTTGTTTGTCGACATTATAATATCGAGCTGATTGTATCCAAAAATACATACACAGGGCCCGACACGCGACACATGTGTTTCACTACGGCTGCTCACTCTGTGGGTGTTCTGGCACCTCTGCCTACCACTCCTGAGAAAACCCGTGAGGTTATACGCTGTTTTATAGGCATATGTGAAAAAAATATATAACTTCTCATTACCATTTTCACGCTCCATTTTGTTAGCATAGCTAAATAAATCGATTTTACTATTTAAAAATCGTGACTAAAACACCAAAACACCAGTCAAAACATTATATAAAATTAAAATGATAATTATATCATCATCCATCCATCAGCCAAAGGAAGTCCACTGCTGAACATAGGCCTCCCCCAATGATTTCCACAGAGACCTGTTGGAGGCAGCCTGCATCCAGCGACGTCCCGCGACCTTTACCAGGTCGTCTGACCACCTTGTGGGTGGACGTCCTCTCTGCTACGATATAATAACAATGTTATACACGTAATTATAATTTAAGTTTTTGTTAATCTTATTCTAAATTCATGATGTGCTTTATCTCTGCACCATCCTGTAGATTGTAAGAGAATGCCTCAGGCATTAATTCCGTCTATATATTAGTCAGTATATAATATACTGGGTATCTCAAGACTGCTACCGAAAACGAAGCTGGGTGGTAGTTTTAGTGACTACAAACACAATGCAACTAAAAATTTCGCGAAGAAACGCGACAATTATTTTTAATGATTTTTTAAATATCATCATTTTTGGGTGGTAAATCCATAGTTTTTGCTAAAATAATAATTTAAACTCTTTTTTACCTTAGAGTATTTATAAAAAAAGGATATACATTATTATTATAGGAAAAATATATTTAACACCCAAATATGACCATAGGAAAAAATAAAATAAAAAGAATTGACGCTTTTTTTTTGCAACATTTTCTGTTGCATTGTGTCTGAAGTCACTTAAACTGCTACCCGGCTTCGTCTTCATTAGCAGTCTTGATATACCCTGTATATCTAGACTGCGACCAAAATCGAAGCCAGGTGGTAGTTTTAGTGACGTCAAAAACAACTAAAATGTTGCAAATAAAGCGAAGATTTCTTTTTGTTATTCTTTGGCTGCCGTATTGAGGCGGTAAATACGAAGTTTTCCTTAAAATAAGAATGCACACCCATTTATTTATAAAGACACAATGTTATGTAAGGGTTTAAATTAAACTACTAAAATCTACATATTACCACCCAAATACGAAGATAGTTAATAAAATGTAAAAAAGTTACAATTTTTAACTACGTTTTTAGTTACACAAAAACTACCACCTAGACTGTTTTCAGTTGTAGTCTGAGTATAAATATATACTCGTAGCATAAAGGTAAATAAAGAAAATAAATAAATATTTAATATCATCGAAAGTGAGAAATGCTATAAAACATAAAATCTTTATCATCGAAATCGATTTTTAAACCTCATCAAAGACATAATTACTACCATCATAATTTTCTTAAACGTTTCCTTAACACCCTGTATAGCCGTCACAAAAACACCCATTTCAATAGTCCACACATACATTCAGTGTCCTGATAATTTCTAACCCTTAATCACCCCACCCCACCTGAGCTAGGGTGCCCGGGCATCGCGCTAGTGTGCTAGAACTGTCTAGCCTTTGTGTTCAGACCTAGAACCTGACATGTGGCGAAAAATTAAAGAAATTAGGTTATAGATCCTTGTTGCCTTAAAACAGCATACATGAACTACAAATTTTTCAAAAAATATGTTTTTTATTATTTGCATATTTTTACTGCAATGAATGACGAGACGAGCATGCCGTTCGCCTGATGGTAAGCGATACGACAGCTCATGGACAGTAGCAAAACCAAACAACACCTTGAATTACAAAGCAATGCTTGGCATCAGCATTGCATATTGTTTTTACTTATTAGTGGTTATGTAACACGCACAAAACTTATTTAAGTATTGTAAGATGTCATCATTATATATTTTGTAACAACTGTTAGTAAACCTTAATAAATAAAGTTTAAAAATAAACTAACCGCTTTTTCCAACAAGAACACGCGCGTTTCGCCTTGTGTGTCCCTTCTCACGATGTGATAGGGGCGAGCCTGTCGGCATATTGGGCACAAATTATTTACACTAAGTTTTTTGTTGCGTATTTTTTTCTTTTTGCTTTGCACAGTAAAATGATATAAATAAATAAATAACATTAAGTATTGTATCGAGTATCAGAGACTATGTAAGCTTTTGCTACTCACAAACACCCAAACTCTACTCCAGACTAGACTTAAGATGTTAAGTCTCAATATGCCCAGTAGTTACTCTGGCTACAATATCCTTCTAACAGAAACACAACAGTGCATTTACTACTGTTTGGCGGAAGAAATACGCATTGCGGTGAAGCCCAGGCGGCCTCTCACATATGAGAGACCCACCACCATTAGTTGTCATTGAAATCAAATACACAAAGCACATTGACCTACCTCAACGTGAAATCTATTGACCTGCTCTGAGGAAGGACAAACGACAAATTAGCAACATCATAGTTATTTCACTTGTGTTTCGCCTTATTTGTTTAATATTTTATAGATATTGTAGGTGTCCAGCATTCGATTTCAAACTAAACAATAAGCTTTGTTTACTTTTATTGAAATTCGCGATGACATAATATTAAAATTTTTGTTTAGAATAAAAGAATCCGTAGTCGAATTTTTACTGATTGTTCATTGTGTACCGAATCAATTTTGGAATTAATTTGTCTTCTGTGTATTACTTATAAGATTCTTATTAGTGAGTTATTAAATAATATGTATCTCTCTTTTTCAAAATCCCAAACGATGGGTGGACCAGGTTGTCAATGCACTGAAGGTCCCCATTAATGCAGCATTACATCAAGCAGAGGGCTGATGCCGGTGGAGAGAGGTCATCAAGACAATTGAGAGTCACGGTCCTCAATAATGAGGGACAGACTGAAGAGAAATCTCTCTCTTTATCTCTCCTTCTATCTCTTCAGCCATAAGGAGTCCACTGCTGAACATAGGCCTTCCCCAAAATCATATTGGGAATTTGCCAAAATCAGATCCTGAACAGAACAGAACCAGAATCAAATTGAAATGAGCAGAATTGAAATTACAAAGTGGTAGAGACGCATTGTAGTTATCTTATACTTGCTAAGGTAAAAAAATAGCGGTTTTTTATTAATAATTTGTCGAGGGCCAATGCATGGACGTTCTGGGTACTCGAATTCTAATTATTTTTTAAACTTTAACGAAAAAATAAATAAATAAATAGATGGTTAACAAAGGTCTATGTTAAATGGACTTTCTGTGGCTCAAGAGAGAAAGAGATAGACATAGTAATCTATCTTATTCATCTATCTCTTACCCTATATAAGAAGCGTAAAAAGTAAATACTAATCTTGAAGTATTTATAATTGATAGTAATGTCCTCCATACGAGTGCGATAACAATTTATATATCATACATACATTCGAATACTGGGTATATCAAGACTGCTACCGAAAACGAAGCCGGGTGGTAGTTTTAGTGATTACAAACAGAATGCAACTAAAAATTTCGAATAGAAACGCGACAATTATTTTTATGAATTTTTAAATTTCGTCATTTTTGGGTGGTAAATCCATAGTTTTTGCTAAAATAATAATTTAAACTTTTTTATACCTTAGAGTATTTATAAATTAAAGGGTATACACTATTATTTTAGGAAAAAATGTATTTACCACCCAAAAATGGCCATAGGAAAAAAAAGAGCAAAAAAAATTGTCGCTTTTTTTCCACATTTTCTGTTGCATTGTGTCTGAAGTCGCTTAAACAACCACCCGGCTTCGGTTTCGGTAGCAGTCTTGATATACCCTGTATGTATATACATAAACATTGATAGTCAATCATCAGGCACTATATCGGTGAAGGAAAACATCGTGAGGGAAACCAGCATACCATAGCGATTTGTAGGAATTTTTATGGTATGTAAAGTCCGTCTGGCACTAGACCAGCGTGGTAGTCTAAATGGCCTATCTCTCAATCGGACTCTCGATTGTAGGAGGCCCGTGCCCTGCAGTGGGATGTATATATACTGATACGGATACAGACGTAAACCTTGATATACATATGTATATTGCGAAGATTTTTAATGCATTCTAGTTTCGCTAGGGATAATGTATATACCACAGAATACTAACAGAAGTCAAGCTTGTGTATGTACTTCACTTTTGTTGCCACACTCACACTACGCTCGGCGTTAGCGCAAGGGTTGTTAACTCTGGCTTATGCGAAAACACGTATCGTGTTAATATAACTCTTATCGTTTGATTGAATTTTTAAAATAAAATATATAACACACAATAATACAATAAATACATTTTAATTTTATTTATGAACTCGCTGAGAATTTGTCTGTCATTATTCTAAGTTTTTTAAATTGTATTTGTATAATATACGTTTTTTTATTAAATTTATATTCAATTATTATAATCTGGTGTTTTATAAACAAGTGTAATAACTTTTATTCATATGCTCCATCTTTGCACAAAACATCTCACTATTTGCGTGCCTGAAGCGGGTGACACTCGCGCTCGCAGTGGTCTCGACTGGTTTGAAATATCGTGTCGGTGAACGCTGTCAATGTGTGCGTTAATTTAGCGCGCTTTGTATGGCTTAACTTCTGTTAGTTTAGTATTCTGTGTATATACGAACCACTGAGTCCTGGATTCAAGTCCCAATTTGGGATTTTTTTGTGTCGTATAATGTAAGTCAATTGAATTGTGGATAAAACCCATTAACTACATTGTAAACTGGTTTTGAAAAGAGCAACACTAGAGTTTCTTGCCCGTTCTTCTCTAGTGAAAACCGCTTTCCGAACCGGGTGGAAAACAAATGATGACTATACCTAAATAAAATATGTTTTTAGGGAATCAGTTTTTTTTTCATTTTCATATCACTACATGTATGTTCTGATGTCATGTTTATACAGGGTGTATTGAGATATTATAATCCCATCAAAAACATCCTGTAAAAAATATATATACCAAGTCTCGCAGCTCAGTTTTTCTACCGCAAAATGTTGTGAGATCCATGTAATACCAATATTAATTTATTTAGTCCTTGCTTAAGGGACGTTCTGTATAAAGTTATTACGTAAGTTATTATCATATCAATATTAAAAATTCTTTACGTTGTAAATATATAGATCGACTTTGCCATCGCATGAAAACATAATGTATCATAAAATTTATTCATAATGCTACTGACCTTAAGAAGTTCGTCTTTGCAAATTAATTAAGTTTACTAATACTGACTGTGTCAACCATTATACATCCAGCCTTAGGGCACGAGCTTTCTCTACAATGGAAAGTACAATTAAGAGTGGTTGGGCCATATGGTCATATATATCGCTTATATATTAAGTTCAATCAATTTAAAATAAGTTTGAGTTCATGCATTGTATCGACTTTGTGTCAATCACTGGAATTTACAAAAAATATTTCAACATGAATTTTGATTGAAGAAAGCTGATAATTGGATTCAAAGTGGACCTGTCTTTTAAATTGCCCTATTATATTTAATTAATCTCTGATTTTGCTCAAAATACTCAGAATTGGAAGCAATAAAACAATACCCTAAACCGATATCAAATCAACCCAAAGTACCAGGGTCACATAGCACGCAATGCATTTTTCAATAAGTACATAGGGAAATGACAACGCCGCTTGCCTGGTCTTAACTTTCTCGCGAAGGGCGTGCGCGGGGTGTGCACGGGGCGCGCGGGGGACGGTGTGGTGGGCGCGGGGTGCGGCGGCGCGGGCGGCGGGCGGGGGGGTGCAGCGCCGCGGCCCTGCGCTCGCTGCAGCCCTGCCAGTAACGACCGGTGCATCCGCGCGAGTGCATCCACGCGCGCCGCTCCATCACCATCCACCAACATCTCACACACCATGGTGACCACCTCGCCGCCGCCGCCGCCACGCGACCCCCCCGCGACACCACCCGCGACAAAAAATAGGATTTCAGTTGTGTACCGCTTCCTTTGTCGTCCGCCATGTTGGATCCGACGCGGTTAACAAGATGCAACCGTGCGGTGAGTGTCGCTTTCTTATTTTGCAATTTTTCGAATTTCGAACGCTTGCGATGACATTTGGGGATGCATTTTTTTTTATTTGAACTTTTTTGAGGAAGAATCGGGCGAAGGCACATAAAACGCACAGCCCCACACTCGATGGAAAGTGGAAGGGAAAATCACAATATGATTTCTCATGTATAATATTGTATGATTGAGTTGCATATTGAAGTCCGATACAAATCAATTGGCCGCCATATGCGTGTGTCAAGCGTCCCTCCGTGGTTAGTTGGTAGTTACATCATTTGATAAAAATATCGGTGGGCGCCGACACGCGTTCACTCGGAAAATTTCCTTTTAGCACGATATACAGGGGGATCGATGTAAAATCGGACATTACGTCATAGGTGCGCCATTTTGAAAATCCCTCCCCCCCTTCCGAAATAGGTGCGCTGCTTGGTGCGAGGTTTTCTTACAGCGCAGGGGGCGGGTCCTCCGGGTCTCATGCGCGGCCACCTCGCTCTCAGACCTCAGCCATCTATGCTGCATGGAGCCTGTGCCTTTGTGTGAGAAAAAGAAAACCACCCAAAGGAACTTAGGTAAGTCAAGGACCCGGAAGTACTGACTTTAGCCTACGAAGCGAAAGAAAATGGCGGATACGTAACATCCGACATTTTGATTATTGATTTTTGATAACAATGATTTTCATAATGCAATTCGAATTGTATTGATTCCTTTTTTGAATATTCATTCAAAAGTGAAATGGAACGTCATTCCAGAATTTTAATATCAAAACCAAACAAGGAATTTTGTTTCTTTGCGTCCTTCGTTTAAAAAAGTTAAATGATAATATTGTTACTGAAATTAATTTACCATAAAATGTTATAGCTTCGCATTATCGGGTCCTCAGTACTATCCAACTAAATTAATAGGTACCATTTGACGTTTCATACTTTTAAGTTTAAAAGTTTAATAAAAAGTATGGAATGTGAAAAGGCACCCATTACTTAAGTTGGATTATCGTAATATTGCCTCTCATATTTTCCCTGATATCAAGAATTTTAGCTATTTTACCAAGTATCATATATTAGTATTAGTCCAATAGATAGCGGACTAATAATTAAAGGTAACTTAGTCCAAAGTATGACTTTTCTAAGTTATCAGCCCATTTATAATTAATGATCACAGTCTAACAGTAAAGGAAAACATCGTGAGGAAATCTGCATAAAGATTATTACAAAATTTATATGGCCAGTAGGGTCGACTTACCTCCAAAAGAACACCCCTTATATGATCTTGAAAGACAATAAAATGGCTTTCTAATTAATCATTAAATCTGGCAATAAGAAGATTAATTTTATCTACAATTTTCTAATACAAGACTTTAATTAAAATTATTGCAGCCATAATAATCGATGGGTTTCCATCGATAAAACATGCATAAAACCTGTGATTAAAAAAAACTACTCTCAAAGAATATAATATTGGTATCAATGTGAAAAGAAGACCTCGGAGGAAACCACAAATGTTAGTCATTTCTTATCATGAAAATTTAACTGTAGGCCGAAAATATAGAGTATATGTCTAGAGTATAATCGTACTCTTGATTGTAGAGGCGACCCGTGCCCTGCAGTGGGACATATATGGGCTGATGGAACAATTCACAAAATTTTGAAAGCACTAAAGGAATTTCAGGAGTGTTCTTACAATATTCACCATTAATTAATATAAGCAATACACACGCATTTTTCAAATGTGCTTGGATTTGAACCTGTGACGTTCTGCTGTGCGTTTCTCACTCAAACTATAAGTAACTTGATATTGTATGTACCTACTATAAGCAGAATTTAATACCCACTTAACCAGCATTTTTAAAAGATTGACTGGTAGAGAATGCCTATGGCATTAAGTCCGCTTGTATATAGCTGTATGTAAATTATAAAGAAATATATAATAATAAATAACACCCCACAGTCACATACATAGTCCTGAGCCCACACTAAGATCGAGACTTGTGTCGTATCAAAAACTACGAGAGACTTTTCGCTCTCACAAATCATAGTCTCAGTACAGAGATCGAACCCGTAGCCTTACGTTTCACAACCGTCGCCTAAGCAACTGCGCCACGAAGACAGTCAATAATAATAATAATCAAATTATTCACCACAGTATGTTTCTCCCGACATTTTCTTCCCGATTTTCTTCCACATAATACAAATGTCTGGAACCAATTACCAAAAGCAGCATTTCCAAAAGAATACGACCTAGCGAACTTCGAAAAAAGGTATTCCCACCTTCAAAGTCGGCTACGCATCTATGCCCTGTGTCGTTGCAGATGTTCATGGACGGCCGTGAGCACTTACCATCAGGTGAACTGTATATTTGTTTGCTCCAAAGAATATATATTTTGTAATTTATATTGCGATAATGAGCAAGATGACCATGGTATTCAAATGATGGTAAGCGATACGACCGCTCATGGACTGTAGCAAAACCAAAAACAATGAATTACAAAATAATGATTGGAGTTCCACTGCGGTCGCCATCTTGAGAGATAACACTTTGTAAATATGTCCAGTAGTTACTCTGGCCACAATGTCCTTCAAATAGAAACACAACAGTTTAATTTATTCTGCTGTTTAGCGGGAGAAACATACATTGCGGTGGTACCTAACCACTTAAGAGAGACCTGCCTGAGATGTTTACTGAATACTTTTATTAGATTGCATATTATTCCCTTTAGATTCTTATCAGCAAATATTTGTGACAATTTTTTATTTTATTTTGACACTCAAAAAACTAACAGCTAATACAAGTAGTAACTTACAAAAATATGTAACAGAAGGTATATACAAAATGAAGGTGTGAATATCATTTGTTTTCTTACTCAACCGTACTCTCGATTGTAGAGGAGGTCCGTGCCCTGCAGTGGGGCGTATATGGGCTGATACAGAATTACATTTTTACCCATACAAATAATAAACTTATTTGTATGGATTCCGCAACGCCATACGCAACGCAACCCACTTAGTAACCTTTTCAAACTTGTTGCTAAAATCATGTGACCAATCAGCGGTCGGAACTCTTGTGTATTTCTCTGAGATTAGTCAGAAACGATGTACTAAGATACGTGGTCTTAGAAGGTGGATGGACGACCTGGTTAAGGTTGCAGGAAGGCTGGATGCAGACCGCTTCCAATAGGTCGTAGGTTTACTGGTGATAGGTCTCTCATATGTGAGAGGCTGCCATTCAATGCAATAAAAAAAAAATGTAGGTCGATGTGGAGATCCTTGCAAGAGCCAAAAGGGGGTTGCTATACTCGTCATCATGAATAACTGTTACAATAAAACCAAGATTAAAATCGCGAAAAAAATCAACTGTTGCATACTAAAATAATCTTTAGACAATGCTAAATGTTTTTACGAGTACGTTCTTATAAGTTTTACTGTAAACATAAGCTTAATTATAAATAATTTATTTCACTTATGATACATAGGTTACAGAAAGTTGTTATACAAATAGGTAGGGGCTCTATGAAATGAAATGAAATGAAAATATTTATTGAATCCATAAAATGTCATACACTATTTAGATTCAGTCACTTTTTTTTTCCACTACCACCAGTTCACAAGGCTGTTTTCGCCAGAGAAGAACGGTCAAGAAACTCTAGCGTTGCTCTTTTCAAAATGTTTACAATACAGTGATCATACAGGAGTTGAAATTCAGAGCAGTTCATAAATTATTCATAATAATAATTATACCGGGTATATCAAGACTGCTACCGAAAACGAAGCCGGGTGGTAGTTTTAGTGACTTCAGACACAACGCAATAGAAAATGTTGCAAAAAAAAGCGACGATTTTTTTTTGTTATTTTTTTTCCTATGGTCGTATTTGGGTGGTAAATACATTTTTATCCTAAATAATAGTGTATACCATTTTATTTATAAAGACTCTAAGATATAAAAGAGTTTAAATCATTATTCCAGCAAAAACTATGGATTTACCACCCAAAAATGACGATATTTAAAAAATCATAAAAAATAATTGTCGCGTTTCTATGCGAAATTTTTAATTGCATTGTGTTTGTAGCCACTAAAACTACCACCCGGCTTCGTTTTCGGTAGCAGTCTTGAGATACCCGGTATTGTACGGCTGATATATGATGTGCCTACATATTGGTATACAAGTGTGACTTCCGTCCAAACATTTTAATATTATTTCGAATATAAATCGAAGTCAAAAGTAATTCACCAAATCAATATAAATGGTTACAATAAGTTCATCATAATTTCATATGTCAAACATTCATTTCATAAGTCGTGTATTAATAATTCAAATAGAAATTAAATTTAAAAAGTTATTGTGATAATCGAAATGGTTAATATTACTGAGAAATGTATTGAATCGTGTCAAAATAATTTAAATCGTTGCTTGGAAAATAGAAAACATAATAACAATTATTTACTAAAATGTGCAAAAGTTCTTTTTTAAAATTCAGAGCCAGTTACATCAGAAATGTACATAGCTTATTATATATTACTGGAGCCATGCAGAATTTTTTTTACGCACTAAAGCTGTTTTACATTTGTGCTACGTACAATCTCAATGATTTATTTTTATATTAGGGCATCACAAGAAGGTAAGTTTAATTTGTTTGGTTTTAATTCCACTTCTTGGCAAGTTATGTATAAAATTTTTCAACAAAACCTTTATTAATAAACTCGGAAAAGCAAGGGAATAACTTTAGTCCAAGGCTTTAGAAATAACTGGAATATTTTGAGTAGCGAGGTATTGACGACTTTAATAATAAACACGGATGTACTTCGCTTAACATGACAATCCTGTTATGACAGCCCATGAATTTTAAAAGTGAAGGAATGAACAAAATAATTTAGTCAATCCTTGGCCTAAAGATAATCCCTCGTTTTTCGTCTATATTAATAAGGCCCATAAAGTGGTTTGCTTGACCCGGGAATAGATTCTGGGACTTAAGTTTCACGTTAAATCTGTCTTACTGATCAAGGTAAAGACAAAATAAATATTAACTTATCACTCAAACTATTGGCTCAAAATAACAAGCATACGGTGTTATTATTAAAAACAATTTACAATTGGTATAGCGTTTTTATTTTCTGTGAAACGAGAGGCCGCGGGTTTCGATTCCCGCACTGAGAAAAATGTTTGTGCGGCCCACAAATATTTCTTCCGGGTCTGGGTGTTTGTGAGAGCGAAAAGTCTCTCGTAGCTCTGATATCCACGACACAAGACTTGATCTTAGTGTGGGGTCAGGACTATGTATGTGACTGTTGGGTGTTATTTATTATCATAGAAACTAATTTGATAAGTATAATAATATTTTTATTTAAATTGTTAGTCTTGACTAGTATCATGTGTGTATTGATAGTCAATTACCACGCACTTTAAGAAAAACATCACGAGGAAACCAGCATACCATAGCGATTTGTAAGAATTTCTATGGTACTAAAATCTGCCTTATAGGTCAGTGTGGCATATGGCCTAACCCTAAACGATCGTGAGATGTATATAGGCTGGATATATAACAACTTCAATGGATCCCTCAGGAGCTGTACATGAGACAAACAGGCGCGCTCCGAGGTCGTCGCCCTGTTATCAACGCCTTGTTTATTCGCAATTAGTGATAACGAGCCACTGGCCTCGCACGACCATCAGGGGAAGGAAAATAAGGTGGGGGGGAGGGGCTGTTGTAACCGTACTGTCCCATAACCTTCATGCCCTATAGTGTTGAGACTTTTCGCTCTTACAAACACCGCGACCCGAAAAAAATTAATGCTTAAGATGGTAACAGATAGAAATTTCTTACTAATACTCTTACGCCCAAATACTGGAACGCAACCTTAATATAAGTTGCGCTTAACTACGTTAATCCCGCTTAAATGTACTGGCTAAGTGGGCCGTGCGCTATTAAGAACAACTTATTATTTGAATGGCGTTCCAGTATTCGGGCGTTATTCTTATTGAGTCATTTGCAATAAAAAAGATGAGCGTATACCCTTAATGGCCGGCAAAGCATCTCCGTGCCCTATGGTGTTGCAAATATTCATCACTTACCATCAGGCAAAACTGTATGCTCTTTTGCTCCCATAATATAAAATAAACGAAATTCAGACAAAGCCGAAAATATGATTTAGGGTAAGGCATAGTCCACCACGCTGGCCTAGTCAGGCAGACTTTGATGTTTTCCTTCACAGTGCACTGTGAAATTGGGTGTTCTATGTATGATATTCTGTTTTATGTCTTCAATTAGGTATTAGGCCCAAACTTCAATTACATTTAATTTTTACTGTCATCCTAAGTTTTGGAGATCATTCCGCCCTCACACCCACCACTGCAACTCCTATAAGCCAGGATCGACGGAATATTTAAAGAGAGCAACGCTAGAGTTTCCTTCCCGTTCTTCGCTGGCGAAAACTGCCTTGTAAATTTGAGAGAAAAAAAACGTGACTGAATCTATGTAAATGTTCAATTCTTCAACCCGAAACACAACAGTGCATTTAAACTACTGTTTGGCAGGAGAAATAGACATTGCGGTGGTACCCACCCAGGTGGACTCTCACATATGAGAGACCTACCACCGGTAATTACCGAGCCTCTGGGAATATCTAATGTCTAATAGAACTCTACTGAAATCTAAACTTATAACAAAGCTCTACCACTCTACTTTCGTGATATTCAATACTTCTATCTATCTGTATCAGTACATAAACGTCAACGCACGGGCCTCCTCTGTAATCGAGAGTACGATTAAGAGTGTTTACGCCACATAGTCCACCACTTTGGCCTACTGCGGGTTGGTGGACTTTACATACCATAGAAATTAAACTTGGACACTATGCCGTGTCGAAACCACTGACGATGGGTTGTCCACAAGGCTCGGTCTTAGGTCCTTATTTGTGGAATTTAGGCTTCGACGATTTTCTTACAATCCCCTTACCGTCGGGGTGTTCTTTGACCGGATATGCGGACGATGGCCTCTTGCTTATAGAGTCAAACAGTAGGTCGGGATTAGAAAATATGGCAGACGCGTGTTTAAAATTAATATGTGATTGGGGACATCGAAATCGCTTACAGTTTGCACCACATAAAACGTTCCAATTACTTCTAAAAGGAACTTTAAAATCACCGCCGCGAATTAAATTTAATAGTATCACTGTAAAGAAAAAAGAATCGGTTTGTTATCTCGGTTTAATTTTGGAAAGGAATTTTTCCTTTCTGGAACATATTAAGAACGTTGGGGAAAAGTCGAAAAGGAACTTTTTTGCTTTGACAAGAATATCGAAATCAATGTGGGGGCTATCTTTCAATACACTAAAAATCATCTATGGAGCAACTTACTTAGGATGTATTTGTTATGGATCTCCCGTATGGGCTGATAGGGCTACTATCGGTGCTGTGCGAAGAAAACTGCTCCAGAGCCAACGTTTGGCGTTGATATTCTTGTGCAAGGCATATTGAACTGTTAGTACCGAAGCTTTGCCTGTCCTGGCGGGTGTACTTCCAGTCGATCTGGAGGTGCAACGTCGCGCCGCCATGTATTACTCTACTAAGGAGAATATGGATCAAAGATTTTTAACTGCACGTGAACTCTTAAAAGTCGACAGATTATTTAAACCGCTTCCTATGGTATATAGCGAACTGTTAGATGAATGGCAAAATAGATGGGAGGTATCTTTGAAGGGACGGCATTTATACCAATATTTTCCTTGCGTGCGTGATCGTTTGACGAAGACATGGCTAGATGTCGATTATTGCGTATCACAGTTCCTCACGGGCCATGGTAACTTTAAGTCTAAACTATACTCTTTTAAGCTTGTGGAATCGCCTGCGTGCCCATGTTCAACAGCAAATTGCGAATATGAACAATCCGCGCATCATATACTTTGGGAGTGTAGTCTTTGGCAGAATGAGCGTAAAACCATGCTGGATAGTATGCAAATATCATCTGGAGTTGTATACTACACGGACCTTGTAGAGACTAGGACGAATTTCCGTGCTTTCCGGCGTTTTTGCCATACCTATTACTGGAATCAAGTGTAACAGCTCACATATTAGGTCCCATTTAAATGTAATAAGGATTTGATCCGTGGTGCTTTACAGCTGGCTTCTCCGGCTGTAAAAGTCTTTTTGCGAGGTTATTTACCTCTTTATTTCATCGTTTTGTCACCCGCTTTGCACGGAGGGAAGTGGACAATAATTTATTTCCAACTCCTCCTATTAATTAAACTTTCTGATTGATTTCGTTGCTGGTTAAAGACAAGTTAGACATTCCCGGAGACTCGCCGAGCTTCAATGCTCGGTGTCATTACATTGCGTGCCACTGTTGATCCTGGCTTACAGGAGTTGCAGTGGTGGGTGTGAGGGCGGGACAGTCTCCATACCATAGAAATGCTTCTGAAGCGAGAGGTGTGCTCTGAGATTTGAACCCACGATCACCAGCATGTTGACAGAGCATTCATGAGCATGTTGGCAGCCATTCAACACCAGTATACAGTAATTATTATGCGTTTCCCACCCTGTAAAAGTAAAATTTTCTAAAATGATCCAACTAAATTGTCAGGTACCTTTTGCATTTTCATACTTTTCAAGTCGAAACAACTTTGTACAGGCGTAAATCACATAAATTCAATAACATTTTTGGTAAAACTTATTGGTACCTATTAGTTCAGTTGGATGACTGAAATCACTGCTTGCCCATATCTCTTCACTACATAGGTAGTATAAAACAAAGTCGCTTTCTCTGTCCTATGTCCTTTTGTTTTTTGGTGGTTATAAGTGTAGGTATTAGAATAAGCACTCACTTCCAGGAACTGTATTAGAATAAGCACTCACTTCCAGGAACTAACTATTGTATATTTTGTAAGTTAAGAATATGTCTCTGTTCGGGAGAAGTCGGCATGTCTGTCATATGTTCAAAAAGACTGTCGACTTTGTTCATAGAATAATAAGTTTAGAGTAATAGCCGCAGGTACGCGTTCACTACTCAATGTGATGTATTTTGTACCAATCATTTATCAATTCGGCTTGTGTGCGGATCACGTCGGGGTCACCACTTTGGTGGTTATAAGTGTAGGTATTAGAATAAGCACTCACTTCCAGGAACTAACTATTGTATATTTTGTAAATTAACACTTAATACATTCACAGACAGTCTGCCATCTCTCGTCACGAATGTCACATCTCGCTCCGAATCGCATAGTTATAATTTTACTCTGTCTGTGAATGTATTAAGTGTTAATTTACAAAATATACAAAGGTTAGTTCCTGGAAGTGAGTGCTTATTCTAATACCTACACTTATAACCACCAAAGTATGCTTAAATCTTTAAAACTACGCAACGGATTTTGATGCGATTTTTTTAAAAAGATAAAGTGATTCAAGAGGAAGGTTTATATGTATAATGCGTACCTATTATATTGAAATCTATTTGTACTCGGGCGAAGCTGGGCCGGGCCGCTAGTTATATTTCACTTAAGATTTTACACTTACACTTACATTATGTTAAATATTTTAAGAACTTTCGTTGAAGATTTTGATTTGATTTTGACTTTGAATGCGCTATATGACTATATTAAATTATGCAGATAACACTTTATCAGTTTCTTTTTATAATCATTTAATTGCACATCATAATCAATAATTACATGTAGAAATAAAAATTCTGGTAAAAGTCGGAAGAAAATTGCTGGGTGGAACCACCACATGTTCGACGTTCATGCACATGCAAAAATGTATTTTCAGGTCTGGGTCAGTCTAGATAAATATAATTATAATGTCTACACTGCACTTTCAATCGCCTATTGTTTTCGAATGATTAATATTTTATATCGCCCTACTATGTCTTCACCTTTCATCCAAGCACTAGTTAACTAACAAAATAAGTCCCATTTAAAATTCCAATATAGTCACACCAAAAATCATTTACTAACACAACGGAAGGGCGTCACCCAGCCCTATCTCTAGCATACATAAGAAAAAAACGACCACAAAAACCCATCCCAAAGGATCGGCCCCAAATAGAAAAAAAAAATCATAGAGCGTACCATAAATTATGCCGAGCCATCCCCACTAGTCTCACAAAAAATTTGGGCCACAGACTAGTCACAAAAAAAAGCAACGGTCATTCGCTCCTTCGTGGCGCCACCGTCCAATAGAGATTCGAAATTCGAATAGACCAATAGTGTCGGCTCTATGCGCCGGTGCAACGGATGCGTTTCGAAATTTGAATGGGCCAATGGGAGCAGTGCGCTTCCCGCCCTTCGGCCCTCGCGCCAGGGCGCCGCCGGACGTCGGCCCGTGCGCACGCCTCGATAACATCAAGTCTTTTTTTTATTAGTGATAATGCAAAGGAAATGATTTAAGACACAAGAAAACGGGTCTTTTACCTAGAGTCTTTTTCTAATATGCATTTTTTGTTGTAGTTTAAATATAATTTCAAATCATCATAAATTCTTACATGCGTTTATATGTAGTAAACTAAAAATATCTAATCCAGAGTTTATGAGACATATTTTTCGCGGGTAGGATAAACACAAGTATACCACGGTGAGATGTACATTTAGTAACATTTTTACCTTTTATGGTGTGTGCAAACAAGAGTAAGTCAATTAATGTTATTATTTATTTTCCAACCAATATCAATTACATGATTTATCCCAATGCTGTAGTATCGACAATCTTTCAATAACGTACTTAAGTATAACAAATTACCCACATGGCTATCCTTGTCAGTTCACTATAATTTTTTAACTTTAAGCTATTGAATCCCCTGGAGTCAGACCATTTCGAAGATGTATGAAAATGTTTTTCCTGTATTCAGCAGTCGACATTTTGTATCACAACACTATGTTGACTAAAAAATGAAAAAATAAAAAATTAGTTAGAAAAGATTTAACTGTCTTATATTTTCGTTCGGCTTAATCTCTCTTAATAATACGCTCGATTGTAGAGGAGGTACGTTCCCTGCAGTGGATGTATATGGACTGATTACAGATAAATATATTTTCGGTTTAAGCCATTGACACGTGTCACTTTGTTAAATAACCCCAGAAAAATGTCTATTTCCACTAGATTTATAATTTCTTGTGATAAATGAAATCTATAAAGTAATTATTTTTTTAAACTAAAACCTTTTTGTATCGGTGTTGTCTATACAAGGCTAATATTTCAAACACACACAAACATGGGACATTTCCTTAAAAAAAACACTAAGTATCCACGAGCCATGTGTTTTACATTAATAAATAAATATAGTTCCACAAACTTATCTGACCCGGAAAAGACAGATTTGTGACCTGGGATTCGAGCCCACGACCACCGTGAACATGTTGGCAGTCGCGTCTGGTCCCTTCATCAACAGGCCCCCACGAACTTAAAGATAAATTCTAGTTTATTATATGTACTTACATGTATTGTACTAGTACGTACAAAATTTTGTTTATGTGGTATTTATTTTGAAAAGCTGACAACACAGACCTGTGGCGGCAACTACGCGTTGATACAATTTTTCTAAGGGTATTATTGGTGCTTGAGATGCTTTTCTTCCTTCATAAAATGTAATACCTGAAGTGTAACGTTCCTAGGGCAACTTTATCAAGTTCTCGGCATATTTCACTAGTTTTAAATAATGCAGGAAAAATAAATACATTGAGTAAACAACCAATGGCAGATATGTCAGCGACTGGCAGATAGACTGACATTCCAAATGACGTTTTTGTTTCCACTTTTGGCCACCGGGCCAGATAACTTTGTGGCTCTATAATACACACCTATCACATCGTGGGACGGAACATACAAGGCGAAATGTAAGTGTCCTGGCACCTCTGCCTACCTCTTTTGGGAAAAGACGTGATTTATATATGTATGTATCGTAAAAATAATAAGTATATTAATAGCAAAGAACAATACGAAACAACGTTATCGGTAAAAACAAAACACTGGACCCAACAATCCAACGTTGGTTCCAACACTCGTACAAACATACTGATAATGAAAATGAAGATTAATTAATGTATAAAATAATACACATCATTTAGATATCGGTGACGCAGTTGAACTACGGTAGGATCAAAACGCTAAAGTGTCAGGTTCGAGACCCGTGTCGCGTAAAGTGTGAATCAGGAATTTGTGCTTGATATGGCTTGCCCTCTATCACATGGGACGAACAACAAGGCGAAACGCGGGTGTTCTAGTAGTTCATTTCCACTAGTTATTTTTTGAATGTGGGAATGTGGAAGTAAAATAGTTATTTTTTTAGTTACCATTAATATATTTTTAATTTTTAATCTGTAAGCTTTTTAAGAGTATTTTTTCATAGCAATTCATGGCGAGACGAACATATCATACACTTAGTGGTAAGTGTTTCGACTGCTCATGGACAATAGCAAAACTACATTTTTTTGGCATTCGACTGCACTCGCCATCCTGAGACAAAAGATGCTACATCTCAATATTTCCACTAGTCACTATGAATAAAAACTCTCTAAATGAAATATGAAATCAATATTAATATTCAACTCTTTTTAATTCTAAAATTAACTTTATTATTTTATTATCTTATATACCGGGTATCTCAAGACTGCTACCGAAAACGAAGCCGGGCAACAACTAAAAATTTCGCAAAGAAACGCGACAATTATTTTTTATGATTTTTTAAATATCGTCATTTTTGGGTGGTAAATCCATAGTTTTTGCTAAAATAATAATTTAAACTCTTTTATACCTTAGATTATTTATAAATAAAAGGGCATACACTATTATTTTAGGAAAAATGTATTTAGCACCCAAATATGGTCATAGGAAAATTTAACCAAAAAAAATTTGTCGTTTTATTTTGCAACTTTTTCTGTTGCATTGTGTCTGAAGTCGCTTAAACTACCACCCGGCTTCGTTTTCGGTAGCAGTCTTGAGATACCCTGTATAAAAGTGCGTGGTGGCCTGTTGGTAAACGGACTAGACGCGACTGCCAACATTTTGACGGTGGTCGCGGGTTCGAATCCCAGGGCACACCTCTGACTTTTCGGAGTCATGTGTGTATTGATAGTCAATTACCATGCACTAAAACGGTGAAGGAAAACATCGTGAGGAAAGCTACATACCATAGCGATTTATAAAAATTCTATGGTATGTAAGTCCACCAACCCGCACTAGGCCAGCGTGGTGGACTATATGGCCTAACCACTCTCAATCGGTAGTCGATTGTAGAGGAGGCCCGTGCCCTGCAGTGGGACGTATATGGGCTGATACAAACAGATTTTATTATCTTAAATTAAATATTAAAAATGTGCAGCATGGAATATATGGACTAACCACTCTCAATCGTACTCTCGATTGTAGAGGAGGCCCGTGCCCTGCAGTGAGACGGTTATGGGCTGATAGTGATTAAAAAAGTGCTTTTTATCAGCCTATATGTCCAAGGTATATACACATACAGTTGCGTCCAACGCTACAAGGCCGAGTGACGTGGCAGCACGACGCGAGTTCATTCACTCAACTGACAGCTCGTGTTACAACGCTTTACACGCGGCTTAGCTCGCTGGCTGCGGATTTCGGAAATACAGTACCGGTGGTAGGTGTCTCATATGTGAGAAGCCGCCTAGGTGGGTACCACCGCAATGTCTATTTCTCCCGCCAAACAATAGTTTAAATGCACTGTGGTGTTTCGGACTGAAGGACATTGTAGCTAGAGTAACTACTGGACATATTGAGACTTTACATCTTATGTCTCAGGATGGCGAGCGCAGTGAAATGCCAAGCATTTTTGGATTTGCCATTATCTATGTGGTGGTATTTCTTATCATCAGGGGAATGACATACTCGTCTTGATATTAATTGCTATAAAAATACACCACTGAGATCTTAGTAAGATTATCTATACTTAATATAATAAAGCTGAAGAGTTTGTTGTTTGTTGTTTGAACGCGCTAATCTCAGGAACCGCTGGTTCGATTTGTAAAATTCTTTCAGTGTTGGACAGTACATTTACCGAAAAATGCTATAGTTTATATATCATCACGCTATGACCTATAGGAGGGAAACAGTAGTGACATTTCTAGCAAATATGAGGAAATTTTATTCGTGGTCCGATTGGTCGATATTCTATATTGATAATCGGAATAGAACATTTTGACCGCCATTTTGAAACGTGTATCTGCACCCAGGTGGAGCCGGGCCGGACCGCTAGTCTCTGATATATGAAGTACGTTAACTTCCATTAATACAGCGTCGTATATGCCCTAATTACTTTAACCAATTTCTTGGTTTTAGAGTCCCTTGCTTTGCACTGATAAGATCAGGCTGATACAGTACCGTACAGTTGTCAATCCGGCTTAATAAAAAGCAGTAGTCATGCTGTACTATATCAGCCCATACACGTTCCACTGCAGGGCACGGGCCTCCTCTATAATCGGGAGTACGATTGAAAGCGGTTAGGTCATATAGTCCACCACGCTGGCCTAGTGCAGGTTGGTGGACTGTACATACCATTGAAATTCTTACAAATCGCTATAGTATGCAGGTTTCCTCACGATGTTTTTCTTCACCGTTTTAGCATTTTACCGTTGTTACCAACTGTCATGCGGGCTGTCAAATATAGTACAATGTCACCTGACATAATGAGAAATATGTGGGTATATTTAGGCCCTTTCTTTTGTTTAAATATCCAT
This sequence comes from Hyles vespertilio, assembly GCA_009982885.2. Lineage (NCBI taxonomy): Eukaryota > Metazoa > Arthropoda > Insecta > Lepidoptera > Sphingidae > Hyles > Hyles vespertilio. Next base: position 574,123 of record CM042832.1, read on the forward strand.
CCCATGGTTGTTTGTAAGAAATTACCCAATGTGTAAGGTCGCAAACTTGTACTAATATTTTAATTGTTTAATTTCTTGATAGTATCTCTATGTAATGCAAAAAAGGATGAAAAAACATACATATATACATACATAAATAAACTCAAGTCTTTTTCCCACAAGGGGTAGGCAGAGGTGCCAGGACACCCTCATTTCGCCTTGTATGTTCCGTCCCACGATGTGATAGGTGGCGAGCCTATCGCCTTATCGGGCGCAAATTACTGACTCTGGGCTGATAATGAATAAAAAAATCTAATATCATTTTGCCCAACCTGGGATTCGAACCGGAGACCTCAACTTCGTTGCCGTATTCTAGTGCAAGTACGTAAACGAGGCATTAAATAAATAATTAAATAATAAATTAAATGAAATACTATAAATTAATACCGCCTTGTAAATTTACCGCTTAATATTAAGTGGACAGTATAAGCGTAAAATGTGCTGTTTCAGTGACCTAGGTTGAGGAAGGTCTCGTGTTACACTCTGTTATCGGCATACACAATTACTCATTGTTGCACACACACACACACACACACACACGCAATGTTGCATCGGCCAAATGGCGTGTTTCGGTCGTGAATCATAGACACGGGTTTCATTCTCAAAGAAGGTAATTATTTTGTTTGCTAGATTTGATGTTAATCTGTTTCTCCCGCCAAACAGCAGTGTAAATGCACTGTTGTGTTCCGGTTTGAAGGGCATAGTAGCCAGAAGCTGTCCTCCTTGCGAGAATAGTTATAAGTTAAGTTTTGCTGGTAGGTCTCGCACATGTGAGAGGCCGCCTGGGTGGGCACCACCACAATGTCCATTTCTTCCGCCAAACAGGTGTGTAAATGCAATGTTATGTTCCGGTTTGAAGGACAGTATAGCCGGAGTAACTACTGGATATATTGAGACGTGACATCGTATGTCTTAGGATAGGCGAGCGCAGTGGAATGCAAAGCATTGCTTTGTGATTCATAATGTTTAGTTTTGCTACTGTCCATGAGCGGTCGTATCGCTTAAAGTCATGCGAATAACATGCTCGTCATGCGACCGCTCATGAACAGTAGCAAACAACACCTTGAATTACAAAGTAATGCTTTGCATTCCACGGCGATTGCCATCCTGAGAGAAAAGAATTTAAGTCTCAATATGTCCAGTAGTTACTTTGGCTACAATGTCTTCAATCCGAAACATAGCAGTGCATGCACATACGAGAGACCTACCACCAAAAATGTTAGCTTGGAACCTACTACGTACTACCGAAAATGTAGTCCAAAAAATACAAACACTTTACTCATTCACACAAAATTGCCCTACTCGAGAACCGAATTCAGCACTTTTTTTTTTTTTATTGCATTGATGGCGAGACGAGCAAGCCGTTCGCCTGATGGTAAGCGATACGACCGCTCATAAACAGTAGCAATATTCCACTGCGCTCGCCATCCTGAGACATAAGATGTTAAGTCTCAATATGTCCAGTAGTTGCTCTGGCTACAATGTCCTTCAATCCGAAACACAACAGTGCATTTAGCAGTGTTGTTTCACGGGAGAAATAGACATTGCGGTGGTACCTACCCAGATGGCTTCTCACATATGAGAGACCTACCACCAGTTAGCACTGATCAATCGGAATGAATTTGGCCAAGTGTAGGTAGATGTAACGATTAATAAAATTACCCCTGCACCCTTGTGCACCTCAATAAGGGTGGTATCATCCCTCTCGCGTGTCCACGCTATGTATTTAGGGTTCCGTAAAATATATTCCCGTTTTTGACCAGGGGTAGGCAGAGGTTCTAGCAGTACACCATTGTACTCTCAATAACTTTCTAAAATCTAACAAGAGTCTGTCGCCATGTCTGGCATGAAATGTAGTCCGAAGCATTATAAAAAAAAACTTAAAGTTTCTTAACTCGGGAGTCGAACTAAGAACTTCCAGACTATACATTGTGGTACTGCTTAGGTCACACTTCAGTAAAAAGCTAAACGAACATACCTGTTGTTGGCACATTTAGCATAATAATATGCTTATAATAGTTATTACTCTAATTATTATTTGTCATTGTAACTCACTATTATTATTTTTAAAATGTAATACATTCTAGTTTTGTGTTAAATATTTATTTTTGTGTTGCTATTCATGCGTGCTATTTGTGCCAGTATTTTTTTTATACAGGGTATATCAAGACTGCTACCGAAAACGAAGCCGGGTGGTAGTTTACATGTAGAAATCAGATCTATATTTTAAATGGCATTGGTCATATTTCTACTTACCCTTTTGGGAGTTAAACTTGGGACCTCTTGTTGCAAAACCGGCATGGCGTCAAAACACCCAATAAAAAACCGCAGGATTACTCTGTTATCTGAAACGAACTTCGAACATTCGAACGCCGTACGTAAAACTACGAATGTTCCTAGGTCCTCCACAAAGTCTTCGAATCCTCTATCGTACGTCGCAACCATAGACTTAGTTCGGAGTGAATAAGCAGCATGGAGAGTAATATTAATTTTTAAGTGATTTTTATTGCTACGAATGGCGATACGACTGCTCAAGAACAACAGCAAAACCAAACACCTTGAATTACAAAGCAATGCTTGGCACTCCCCTGCACTCATTATCCTGAGACATAATATGTTAAGTCCCAATATATCCAGTAGTTACTCTGGCTATAATGCCCTTCTAACCGAAACATAAAAGTGCAATTTACACTGCTGTATGGTGGAAGAAATATACTTTGCGGTGGTATCTACCCAGGAGCCTCCACATACGAGAGACCTACAACCAGTAAAAGAAGTGGAAAACTATTAGCTTACTTGGTACTTCGAACCTTCGAACTTCGATTCGGAAAGAATAACCCTATCTGAGATGTAAATTGGTACAAATAGGATAAAATGTACGGGACCCTTGTTGTTTGGTCCACCCCCTATGGGGTGAATGCGTTACATTTACAGTACATAAGGGTGCGTTTGGGATCCCGAATCGTTTTTTTTTTTCGTGTTTTAATGTCTGGTGGTTCGGTCGGCCATTTTGGGAATGTGATTGTTTTCGGTTTAATTCCTGATTTGGCATGTATTTTATAAAAATGCGTCTGTAGGTAAGAGTAGTTTAGAGAGAGTATCCACGTGAGATGATCTCTCGGCACAATGCTGCGTGATTGTATCCGGATATACACAGAGCCGACACGCCACACACGTGGCGCACTATGACCACTCCTTAACCGCTGTGTAATGTTAATGTTATGTGACTATGTCTTTATCAGCCCATATACGTCCCACTGCAAGGCATGGGCCTCCTCTACAATCGAGAGTACGATTGAGAAGGGCTAGATATAGTCCACCACGCATTTTTTAATTCTGTAACAATATCTATGGTTATAAGTGTATGTAATAGCTATGGTATGCAGGTTTCCTCCCGATTTTTTCGTTCACCGTTATAGTACGTGGTGATTGAATATTGTATTGACATGACTCGGAAAAGTCAGAGTGCCCTGGGATTTGAGGCCGCGACCAACGTGAACATTTTGATATTATTTTTTATTTCTCATTGTGTCCTATGACTCAGGTCATATAATCCTGCCCTCTCTAGTCCATACCACCAGGTACCAATACTTTTTTTAAGGAATTAATTTTCCCGTTTGCCTTCGAAAGATTTACAATTGTATTAGAATTCCTTATCCTTCGGGAGCACAATATCTCTCGGCATAAAAATATATTTATTATATGGTAGTTGTTAATCCAAGGTCTGATCAGAAATTTCTATACCAAAAAGCGAATTTGGTACAGCCCTTTCTGAGATATGCAACGAAGTTTATCACTGGGGGTGCGTCTCTAATATTTAAGAGGCTACCTGGGTAGGTACCACCGCAAAGTCTATTTCTCCCGCCAACAGCAGTGTAAATGCACTATTGTGTTCCGGTTTGAAGCACATTGTATCCAGCGTAACTACTGGATATATTGAGGATTAACGTCTCATGTTTCAGGATGGCGAGCGCAGTGGAATGCCAAGCCTTACTGTCCTCTTACTACTACTACTTCTACTTTTAATTCAAGGTGTTTGGTTTTGCTACTGTTTATGAGCGGTCGTATCGCTGACCATCAGGCGAAAGGCGCTCACCATCATTTAAAATGGCTTCCCATCCGGCAGCGCCGTTCGTTGCGTGCCCTCACTACCCTTTTCTCTATTCTAAAGTCTCCTTCCCCTCCTTCTTATCTGTCTCCGCAATTCATTTACCTCAGTGATACTCACTCTAGAAATCTGCGCTCGTCTAGCAATCTCCTTCTAAAATGTCCTCCTCATAGTTCTGACTTCCTTCACTCTTCCTTTACTATCCAATCCATTCTTCTCTGGAATGCACTCCCACTCGAAATCAGGTCGTGCACAACACGGCAGGCTTTCAAGATTAAGGTTCGACAATTACTCCTCGCCGAAGTAGCAGATTCTCACCACTAATGTAGGTATTTATTTATTTACCTTGTTTATATATATGTATGTGTGTATACATATATATATATATATATATATTATATGTATGTGTATGTATGTATGTGTAGGTATATATAATTGTATTGGTAAATAATAATAATTAAATAGATATATATTCGTATAAATATTATTATTTATTTATGTTTTATAAATATATATTCTCTTCTCATTTATTTCCTTATAAATTAATAAGCACCTGCTTCCGTCTCTCTGCACTACTTTAAGGTTGGCTGGTAGAAAATGCCCTTAGGCATTAAGTCCGCCTGTACTATTAATATGTACAAAGTGTTTAAATAAATAAAAATAAATAAAGGCATGGTCTGCCCATTAAAAAAATACAGTACCGCATAAGTTTCTTTTTTTCATATGTGTTTCATGTTTAAACATTGATCTGTTCCATTAAACATACGTAAAGAGAGAATATACAGGGTATATCAAGACTGCTACCGAAAACGAAGCCGAGTGGTAGTTTAAGCGACTTCAGATGCAATAGAAATTTTTGCAAAAAAAAGCGACAATTTTTTTTTCCTATGCCCATATTGGGTGGTAAATACATTTTTTCCTATAATAATAGTGTATACCCTTTTATTCATAAATACTCTAAGGTATAAAACAGTTTAAATTATTATTTTAGCAAAAAATATGGATTGACCACCCAAAAATGACGATATTTAAAAAAATCGTTAAAAATTAATGTCGCGTTTCTTTGCGAAATTTTTAGTTGCATTGTGTTTGTACTCACTAAAACTACCACCCGGTTTCGTTTTCGGTAGCAGTCTTGATATACCCTGTATAGTGTTTCATAATATTAAATTATTATTTTTGTTTTTCAGATGTCATCAAGTACAGTTACAATACCGGTAAGTTTACTTTAGTATGACAGTTCAGAGTTTAGTTGTTTGGAGCCGGTTTGCAAGCCGAGGTCGCGGGTTCGGTACCGGTTTGAAGACGCTTTACAAAGCACAAGGTCTCTGTATCATCGGTACTTGTAACATTATTTTAGAGATGAAATATTTTTACATTAAAATACATTCAAAAATTAAAGCTTAATTTTTTTAAGATTGTCGAAAGTCATTTATTTATTTCTTAGCAAATAAAAATATATAAATAGAAATATATTAAAAATCAGTTGGGGGATGCTTGAATCGGGATTTCCGGACCTTTAAGAGGTGTTCTTATTTTTGTTAATACGATTTATGGCAAAGATCAGAGATTTTGCCAAGTTTTTTTGTTATTTATTATGTCATCTTGAGAAATCAACTGGTAAAGCCGTTGAAATCATGAATTATATTGGATAATCAGTACCGAATTGAAAAAAAAAGCAATTACCAAATAATTATTAAAAGCCAAAAACAATTTGTAATTTGAAATAAGACATTTGATTAACAAATATTTTTTTATGCTTTTGCGTTGAAATAATTTCACTTTATTGGCTTCATAGTAGGTGTGAATTATCTTTACGATTTCAGATGTCATACTTTCGATTTCGTGTGAAAAACCTTTCTACAGCTTAACAACAAAAAACATTCAGTCGAATAAAGAAACTTTATTTTTTCAATCAAAAAATATCAAGACTTTGTGTATTGTGAGTGATTGTGAGTCCCATAACTAATGACATTCGATACATGTACAGATAATCACACATCTATAGGAAGGAGGCGAAATTTGGAACTACAAATAAAAATTTTAAAATACCTGAATTGTTTGAAATATGTTTTCAGAACACAGAATAATGGACATATTCATATTTTCTGTGGTTATTATATATTAGTAATGTAATCACCATCATTAGCCTAAGCTGACTGTTGTCCACTGCTGGACATGGCCTCCTCCAAGTTGCGCCATTTTACCCTGTCTTCGGCTTGTCGCATCCAGCATCTGCCATCAGTAATCTAATAGTATTAACATATCCAATGTACTGTCTTGATGGCGTAGTTGTTTTACGTTATGGCTACAAAGCTGAGGTTCGAATCCCGGGTCGGGCACAATGATATATTTTTTATCAACAATCAACCCAGAGTCAATAATTTGTGCCCGATATGGCGATAGGCTCGCACCCTATCACACAGTAAGACGGAACATACAAGGCGAAATGTGTCCTGGCACCTCTGCCTACCCCTTCAGGGAATAAGGCATGGGGGTATGTATGTCCAAAGTAAAACATGTGAAGAGAGAAATCTATTCTTGAATCTATGACAACAATGCTAGACGACATGTTTGTTTGTAGAAAGGACTATTTATGATATAATTAACTTTCTCATAACTATGATGTTCAGGGTAACTTTGACCTGGCCTTGGTTTTCTATCATTACGAAAACATCTTTTATCTCTCATCTTTTTTTTACTGAAAGATAATGTGATACAAATAATCTTTATAGACGAATAAATATTAAATAAAACTTCAAGGTCACCGCCAAAAACTTGAAATTGCCCCACCTGGGTATTGAACCCGTTAAAAAATGGAACAAAACCGAAACAATTTGTTTCCGACCTCGCCTAATTTTATTGGCGGTCCTATTTCGGGAGGTTCCGAGAAGTGCGGCGTCGATTCCCGGTAGAGAACATCCCGGGCACTATTATCCCTTTCTTTTTTTGTTACGCAATCGACTGGAATTTTTGGCCAAGGTCGTCTGTTATAAGTTTTTCTTTATCGATAATGTTTATATTATACACGGTTAATCAAGACTGCTACCGAAAACGAAGGCTTTTGGTAATTTTAGTGACTACAGATACAATGCAAATAACAATTTGGGAAAATAACGTGACAGTTTTTTTTCGTGCTTAATATTTTTTTCTAAAGTCATAATTGAAACCCTTGCGTACCATAGCGTCTTCACTACATAGTATAAAACAAAGTCGCTTTCTCTGTCCCTATGTCCTTTTGTATACTTAAATATTTAAAACTACGCAAACGGATTTTGATGCGGGTTTTTAATAGATAGAGTGATTCAAGAGGAAGGTTTATGTGTATAGTACATATTATTGTACAGAAATCTATTTGTTATAATTAAAGGCTGTATATTATTATATTCGTAATAAGTATGTATATATTACACAAATACGGGGATAGGAAAAAAATAGTTAAAAAAACTCGGTTTATTAAGTTTGTTAACCCAGCTTAGATTTCGGCAGCATTCCTGATATACCTTATATTTGAGCTTTTATTTTAACGCTGCTATCTCTTTCTACTTTTTATAAAACATGATTTTTTGTATGATTGCTTAAAGTGATAAAATCGCCATTTTTACATCTATTTTTTTCTCTGTATTTTATTATTTTTGCTGGTAGTAGGTTTCTCATATGTGAGATCTGGGTAGGTACCACAGCAATGTCCATTTCTCTTTTTTTCCCGTCAAACAGCAGTGTAAATGCACTATTATGTTTCGGATTGAAGGACATTGTAGCCAGAGTAACAAATGGACACATTGCGACATAAATTTTAGTTCTCAGGATGGCGTGCAGTGGAATGGCAAGCATTGCTTTGTAATTCAAAGTGTTGTTTGGTTCTGCTACTGTCCATGAGCTGTCGTATCGCTTACCATCAGGCGAATGACATGACCGTCTCGCCAATCCTTGCAATAAAAAAATGTTATTTTTGTGTGTATGATAAATATTAAAGACCTACCTTTGGCCTATTGAGGGTTATGAAATTACACATACCATAGAAATTACTATAAATCTATGGTATTCTGTATCAGCCCATATACGTCCCACTGCAGGGCACGGGCCTCCTCTACAATCGACAGTACGATTGAGAGTGGTTACGCCATATAGTCCACCACGCTGGCCTAGTGCGGTTTGGCGGACTTACATACCATACAAATTGTATAAATCGCTATGGTATGCAGGTTTCCTCACGATGTTTTCCTTCACCGTTTTCGTGCGTGATGATTGACTATCAATACACACATGACTCCGAAAAGTCAGAGGTGTGCCCTGGGAATCGAACCCGCGACCACCGTGAACATGTTGACAGTCGCATCTAGGGCCCTACTATATAAATCCGAAACGAAGTTCGAAACTTCGGACGATCGAAGTTTATATACGATACGAATGTATCTACTTTGTAAAAGTTCGAATTTGTATAACGTACAACGTAACCATAAGTTTATGGTTACGACCATAAGTAAATAACGACCATAAGTATATGTAGGTGCATTCGTATCGTATATAAACTTCGATCATCCGAAGTTTCGAACTTCGTTTCGTTGAATATAGTAGGGCCCCCGCGTCCGTTTACCAACAGGCCACCACGCACTTCTAAATAAATCTATGGTTTGCAGGTTCATAATTTGTCACGGGTATAGAATTAGCCGGGACAGGACGGGATGTAACAGGACGGGAAAAATAGAATTAGGAGGGCAGTCAAGTTGAATTTAAATGTACAACAGTTAGTACGCGAAATAATGTATCCACACACGGCCGAAGCTGGGCCGGGTCGCTTGTTAAATATAAATGTTATTTTTAAAATCTTATGTGCCCTGGGTTTTTACCTACGTCCTCGATTTTTCATGCACTCTATATTAGACCACTATACATACTTAGTTTAAAACAAATAAATCAATCATACAAGTGCTGCCACCTAGCGTAATTATTTTTCGTACTAAACAGTTGCTGTAGAAGTCATTTTGGCAATAGAAGTGGAAATTGCAAATCTCTATTTTACAATAGGTATGAAACTTGGCGTGATTCTATAGGTCAGGGGTTCTTTCTCAGACGGGTTTTTTTTTAATTCTTCGTTTCTGGTTTAGTTGTAAAACGAAAGTTCTCGCAGTTTTGATAAATGTAATAAAATTGTTATATTATGTTCTAAATACAATGTATGCGGCTTTCTTTCATTTTTTGCTGTTATTAATCTGATCTTATTTTACCAGTGGAATAATTATGTTATTTTTTAAAAGAAAATTTTATCTATAAAACATTAAATTGAAATGAAATGTATTTATTGGTCATGTAGGCAATCAATGAGCTCTTATGACAAGTAAATACACATAGCACTTAATCTCTGTATAGAAAATATCTTCTATACCTGGTATAATTTATATTAATTTCCTACTTTAATAAATTTATTAATGTTGTATATTTATCATTATTTTATTTATTTAATTTCTAGGCCTTGTAGCCTCAGACCCTTTGGATACCTATAACCTTAATGAAATTGTGGAGTTGTGTCTTGACCTTAGGGTCATAAGGTCAATTCTGACCTTACCTCTTAGAACCCTATTTTTTTAATTATCAACTTTCGAGAAAGCTGCCAATTTATTGTAATGTCAATATTTGAGTTTTTTAATACATTTTTAGTTGTATAACATGGATTATATATAAAAGATTTAATTATAATATAATTATTCCGACGATTAGGTTACCCTGTCTGCATTTACCATCAGGTGCTTTGACGTACCAAAAATAGTGTGGTATTAATTATGCCCAACAGTGGGACGTATGTCCAGTATTACTACAGATCCTTTTTTAAACGGTTCTGATAATTCATTATTCCACAAGAACAAACTACATTTGGATGGAAGCGATTCTTAAAATTGAAGGTGGTTAGACGCCAGTTGTGAAATGAGAGGCCGCGGGTTCGAGTCCTATAAGACAATTTTTTGTGTACAGTATTTCTTCAGTGTGTTGGTGAGACCGAAAAGTCTCTCGTAGTTGACACGACTAGACTCGATCTTAATGTGGAGTCAGGACTATGTATGTGACTGTTGGGTGTATTTTTTTAGAAGAATTTGCTCTTTAATCTCACGGAATGAAACACGGCAGCGTGGCGTCATTATGGAGAGAGTATTCCATTCCTACTGTACAAGTACAGTGTTCCCAGGTCGGGAATTTTCCTAATATAGAAGTTGTATCAGCCCATACTCTCCCACTATATGAGTCTCTGACTCGTCTATCAAGAGTTCGATTGAAAGAGGTTAGGCCGTCCACCACGCTGGCCTATTGAAATTAAATCTTGTCAAGATCGATATGCATGTTTCCTCAATATGTGTTTCTTTTACCGTTAAAATACTTATAATTAATATGGCTACCATTTTTAACCAAAGTATAGACTAAGGAACAATTATGCCTGCCGTACAGCTTCTATATTACCACTTTGTTAACAAAGTATTGACTAAGTAAAAACTACGCCAGTCATATAGCTAATATTTTACTATTACCGTCATCCTAACGAGAAACTATAGCCTACGTCATGCTAATGAGAAAGTCTCGCGCCGGGACAGAACCCGCACCAAGCAAACTGTAGAGTAATGCCTCGGACGGCGCGCGCGCTACCGTTACTCATGGGACGGAGGCGACGACATGTCGCCGTCTCGCTCACACGACCCGCCTACTAACACGCCCTGCGGACGCAACTATCTTGATACTTTCAACAAGTATCAATTTTATACTTAATTTTTTTTGACAAGATTTTTTTTTTGTATGTTTGTGTTATAAGTTTTTGAGTATGAGGTTTTATATATTTTTTATATTCAGGAATTAGTAAATGCATGCTTTCTACGGTATATTATTTATTATTTTTATAAAGTGCTTATAATAATTTCATTTTTACTAATATTGATTTGGATTTACTAATGATTTTTAATTTTAAAACAAGTGGCAGATTTAATTAGTGTTTTTATAATATGAATATAGTACTGCATAATACGGAATATTAATAAATAAATAATGTATCCATGAAATGATTTTACTACTATTGACGTATAATGATTTAAAAATATCAAGAACATTTTATACAAGGTCATTTAAATTCTTTAGATAAAAATCTCACTAGACCGATATTTTTAGCCAATCTTAATCATCATTATATACACACTCAGGCATGAATCAATCGCAATCAATCCTTGAACAATCGGATTAATTAAATTTTATTTATTTATTTTAAAACGGCTTTCGTCAATAAACACTAATACAAAGGAGAGCTGAATAATCACAAACATTAAGAAAATTAAATTTAGTAACAAATGTACGGGTAACATTTGTTTCGCAAAATTGTTGATAAACTATCAATTTGTCACAAAATACGTCGCGGTCTAGCACTGTCCTGACCAGAGTATTCATTGATATGAAAACAAACCTACTTCTGTCTTCTCCGTTGTTACAGGATATATACTTATACTTTATAGTTATAGTAGCTTAAATTATAAGACTTCAATCTAAAAACAAGCATTTTTCTGACTTCTCGATAGTACCAGTATTTTTTTCAATAAAGAAATAAATAATAAATAGTTGCTTAAATGTTAAAGGATGCCATACAGAAATAGTTTATTTATTCGAATTGCCCTACGATAAAGTTTTAAGACCATTCTAGAATAAAGATATATAACTATAGACTAAAGTCTAACATAGGTTAGTAGCAACTATTGATTAGTGTACACTGATATTCGTGTTAATATCACGGAGCTGATATGTTATAAAATATTCGCATTTTCTCCAGATAAGAGTATTATTGTAACATTAATTTTGCGATAATCGCCATATTACATAATAATCTATATTTATGTAAGTTATCTATATCACTCAGATAATCCGTGCACTTGTAATGTATTTAGTGTTATATATATATATATAAAGTTTACACATGTTTTCCAGAGAGTGTAGGCAGAAATAATAGAACTACAACCTAGTTTGCTGAGTCGAATTCCCAACACATGGACTATGGCTCAACCCATCTCAATCGTACTCTCGATTGTAGACGAAGTCCTTGAAGATATACATAGGCTGACACACATATTAAAAGGCTTAAGCCATTTCCCATACCTAATCCCAGGCCTGGTCAACTCATGAGATTTAATAAAAAATATACAAAATACACAGCCTAATCTGGGAATCGAACGCAATAGTCAGTTTAACAGTATTCAACCAACGACATGCCCAGTAAAGCGATTCAGTACGTGTACAAAATAATGACATAGCAACGACGAGTAGGTAGGTACAGCTTAAATTTAACATTGCCACCGACGCCTTGACATTTTACGAGACATTGTGCGATAACTACCTTTTTATGCTGTACTTTCAATGTTGTACAAGTGTAGTATATACATGTTGTATTTAAAAGTTTTACATATGTTTTACTCATCTCAAATATAGCTACGATTGTAGAGGCCTGTGTCCTGCCGTGGGACGTTTATGGACTCAGGGCTGATGCGGATAAATGTAGATTAGTTCTACAATGGTATATAAAACCTTTATATATCTACCTATATATATACATCGTAACTAACTTAACTTTAACTGGACAGCAGTCTTTGTAACTGAGTATTTGGGATATATATCTTTATTTAATAAATAATGCTCATATGTGTATCCTCTAAACAACACTGGTCTGTTTTTACATTTGACTGTAATTTAATGTTTTATTGTTAGTTTATCCCGCTGGGTACAAAAAATAATGATACCCAACGCTGGATAGTATAAATTGTAACATTGTTTTGATAACAGTACGCCTCGATTGTTAACAAAATTTTATTGTATGATACAAATTAAATAATATAAAAGTTGAAAATGTCGATGCAATTTAGATAACTATGATATTATTCTAACTATTATGTATAATCATTTAAAGTCGTCCCATACTTAAATGTACTGTTTCATCTGCAAAAATAACTACGAAAGATGTATTTAATTAAATCAAAATATTATTCTCTGACAGAATAAATTCCTTATTAACAAAAACCTTTAGCGTACTGCAAAAAAATAATTCGAAGACTCATTGCATTGCTCCAGCTGTGTTCCAAACCTGCACTGCAATTTTCATTGCAGACGGGCGGTTCATAAGACGCAACCTTGACCGTTTAAAAACCAGTTCCGGCGGTGTAGGCAGTGCGTTGCGTTTTTTTCTTTCACGCTCCATGCGCCCGTGTAACGAGGCATGCTCTAGAATACCTTGGACACTTTCTTAGACTAAGTGTTAATTGATTCCGTTTAATTAGTGTTTTGTAGCCATTGCATTGAGTAATGCTGAGTATTCAAAGTTATCACGTGATTTTATTTTCTATGGTTTTTACATACGGTACAATTTAATTATACATTACTTTATTTATAATCTTATATTAAATACACTCAATTAATTACACTAAATAATATTTTGTACAAATTATTGATTATTTTACATTATTTAAAAATTACATTAATTTGTTACATTAAACTTATAACACAGAGTATACTTTATTATATACTTTATTAAATATTGTATATTTTATTGCGATTCTTAATATTGTTATATTCTCAAAGTATATATGAAAAATTACAAGTTGCAACTAAAACTTCGTCGCCAAATTGTAAAGTGCCTTAGTCAGCCTCTGGCCTAAATTGTATTGCAAACTTTCAATGTAGTGTTCAGTGAACAGTCAAATTAAAATTGATTGTTAGAGTTATGCGTAATCTCATATATCGCTTCGAATCTACGAGTATATGCAAGAGTATTAACAGACTGCACGAGCTCAGATCATAAATCCATTCATAAATTTCAACGTTGCCATAGAAACAATCTTACCGACTTATCGGCCTAAAATAGATTTGGTAGGAACAATCGAAAATGATTCTTATGCTTGTGACTTAAGGTTTAAAGTTGAACGGCGAGTTTGAAGTAACCGATCGAATGTGTCATTTGTCAAGGCACGTTTATCATGTATTGTCTGTACATTGCTACATTAATTAAGTACAATATATTTGGTATTTGACTGAAATTACCTCATATTGTGTATCTTATCTCGTTTCAAGTGCATTGATATCGAGTAACCTACTTTTCAGCACAAGTTTCTTAATCAGTTTAGTAACAAAAATAACTTTGTATACTTAAAAATACTCAGCGTTGATTAAGAATTAAATCAATGTATCAAAAATGATTTATTAGTAATTTATACAGTTGGAAATAGTCGGAATGATCGCGAATAATCGCTGCGTGTAAAAAACCACGTCTGTCGACAAACACAATGTTTATCCCCTCTGCGTGCGGTTTTGTAACGCGTAAAGTCTAGACCTCTAATTGACTAATTTAACATCTATAAATAAGTGGACGTAAATAGAAGCCGTTGTTGCCAGGCGGCCGATCGCATGACTTGTAAGGGGGCGCGCAACATATAGCACTTATGTATTTTTAAACATAAGGCTCGTGTTCTGCCGATAATTATTTAAAAGATAATAAGAATCCTTGCATAAGTTTAATTCGAGACAAGAACTTTTGTTAACCCGCGAATAAAAGTAAGAAATTATCCCAAATATAAATAATTCAATAACGATGAAAAGTTGGTTCGTTTGTTTTTTCTAACTCGCTAATATCAGATAAAGTAATATCATCTAATATCAGGTAGATCAAATATAATTTTTTTTTCTTACATTATTTTATAGTCTATATATCGAGGAAGTTTATACTATTGTTTATCCCAGAAATATACATGTTGAATCTTCACATTGACACACAGAGGTATAAAAATCAGTTAAATGTCTGAGAGCGAGATCAGTTTATACTTGCCGTGTGTGCCGAGCCTGCGGTCCGTAATCGCGCCGCCATTGCATTGATAGGGCGCATTGTTCCGCTGAACGCGCTGGGGAAAGTTACGTCCGTTTTTACCTATCTATCTCATGCTTTTTGCGGTAATTAACGTATGTGCCGACCTTGGGGGGAAAAACATTTTATTTTATGCGTGGAATCCTTGTAGATATTGTGAGTACTTTCTGCCTTTGTCCCGTACGCATTTTATCACGCATTTTTTTTGTTATATTTGTTTTTTAATTCGTCAACGAATGGACGATTTCGAAATATTTTAATAGGTTTTTTTCAAAAGGTGTGTTGTAAAAAATTTACTCATCGGTTAATCATACAGATTATTACGAAAAATTTGAAAGACGCTACGAAATTCATGCTTAAATGTTATTTTAGATTAATTGATTAATTACAGTAATATTGTTATTTAAAGAAATATTACTAATTTTTTTGATTTCATTTAAATGATGGTAAAGTTTTAATAATTTCATACAAGCAACGTTATATTTCATTATTTAAAGCATTAACTCCGGTAAATATTTGTTTAAAAGGGACACAATAACCTACATGACAAATAAATTAACGATTCAAAATAATTTTAATAAAACCCAAAACAAAATTTCATTAAAACCGGGATAAATCGCGCCTAGAAACAACTTAATTAGAAAGCAAAAAAAAACATCAAGTACCAAGATCGTTCGCGTCGCGCTGTATCGATCGAAATTCATGTTTGGAACAAAAAGTGGACCGTGATTGGCCCTCCCGCTCGCACGGCGGCGTCGCTCACGAGTGCAAGCGAGAGCGACGAGCACGTCGCCCGCGCCCACGTCAGGAGGCCGGTACATTGAACCCTGAAAGTTCGAGGCTGCGCCGAGCGAATGCTTCGGTCTCTTTCGCTCAGAACCGAAACGTCGTAACGCCTCTGTGACCCACAAAACGGGCCGCTCTTTTTAAGATTGCATACAATAGTCCTGTCCTTGTCAGCCGGCTGTGACATTTGCGCGGCGGGTGTTTTTTTAAAAATCTTTTTATTTCTTTTTTTTTATTTTTTTTTACGCAACAAGCCGTCGTGCCGTGCTTAGTGGTTGGGGAGTGCTTGCGATCGATTTAAAACAGTTTGCATCGAACAGAGTTTAGGCCTAAAGTGAGTGAAATGTACTAAATTAACTGGATTTTAATTTGTGCGGAACGTGTTGAGTGCAAACTTCGATTCCCGATTGGATTTATTTGGTATGTAATTTTAGATGTATTTTTGGGGTGTTGCCCAACGTTGGGGTAGCATTGTCGGAATCATTTTTAATATAACTCACAATGTAGACTTAATTTTAAATCTAGCGTCTAGATTCTAGACTGCAGTAAATCTAGGCTAAAATTGATAGCACGCGGGCAGCGCTGCAACTATGTGAAAATCTAGGAATTTGATATAACTTGCCAACATTGTTAAAAAACCTATCTATGTACAACTTTCTATATAAAACACATATGTAATATCACACCACGTGTCTATTATGTAAAACTTAAAGCCTTATTATATTAAATTAAAATATTATTCTGGACTCTCAGTTCTCGAATTAATAATCATAAGTCCGCCATTTTGGTTTGTCAACGTGGAAGGTTATATCAAACATGTACCGAATATCTTTCTTTATTGCAATCAGGCCGGCAAAATAATGTCGGTGAAAATCGTCTCAATCTGCATTACACATACCATTAGGTGCAATGTAGACACTTTCCCGTGTATAAAAATATATCCCATGATCCCACTGTTGGGAAAGAATCCCTATATCTGAACTATTTAATCTTAGTTTAATCAACTTAAGTTACGAATTCAAGAACTGTTATTCGAATTTATTTTTTGGGTCAAAAAATCGACTCTAACTTTCCAACAGTATAAACCCTAAGATTTTCTTTAAGGTAAAAATTTTACTTCACTCATAAAAAAATGAAAAAATATTTTTACTCCGCCTGCCCTTATTCTACCTTTACAAGATATTTTCGTCATTAAAATTACTAACAATATTTCAACCGGCCACCAGACTGACCAATCTGGTTAAAAAATAGATAATAAAAAACTTTAATAGTAATCTGTAGTATAAATGATTAATGATTTAAATCAACGCTCAACCCGCACTATATGGCCTAATCCCTCTCCATCGTACTCTTAATTTTTGAGTAATCCCGGGCCCTGTAGTGGGACGTGTATGGGCTGATATAGATATATATTTAAATCAAGTTATTTCACTTATGCCTAAGTCCATTTCATTACACCAACGATGTCCATAGTAAAAAAATAATATACTAATTATTTAAATGCACCTAAATATACCCTACATAAGTAAAATCTTAGCCGGCATAATTGTATCGATTGGCATGGGACTGCCGTCTGATTTCATTCGGTACTCTGCCTGGACAGCATTTGCTGTTACCGTTAGGTACAGTGTAGTCATTATGACAGTATAAAAAAATCAAGTACACGATGTAGTAATTCTAGTAGTCACTCCTTCCTTTAAATCCACCCCATGGTTGTCTGTAAGACATTGCCTAGAATGATAACACTGCCATTTTGATTTTTAATTATGTATATTTTATTTTAAATTCGTTTAAAATAAATAAATAATTAATATTAAAAAATACTCAGGTCTAGGTATATAAGTTATGCCTAAGTTTCCATTGGAACCATGAGGCCCAAAATAATAATATAAATATTTATATATTTTTTTATAAAATTGTACCTAAAGGCCCTTAAATACCTAAAATTTATAATGGGCATACTTTGAAAGCAATGGTTTTATTCTGGACATGGGCATTTTATAGATCTATAGCTACATAAAAAGCTATATTTATATGCACGGAAAAGTATAACAACTCAGTAAAAAAGTATTAAAAAAATTACGTAGAAGAAACCAAAAGCCTTATTTTTTAACCGAATGCCGAAAATGCTAATGTATCGTTGCTATTTGCAACCTCTTATTAAAATTATTAATTCTCTAACTATATGCCGTGGTGTACAGTATCATACTCTTTTTTTCTTCAAACTTTCGACTACTTCACTTCATATTT
The DNA here is from genome assembly GCA_009982885.2 of Hyles vespertilio. NCBI lineage: Eukaryota > Metazoa > Arthropoda > Insecta > Lepidoptera > Sphingidae > Hyles > Hyles vespertilio. The sequence continues at coordinate 592,173 of CM042832.1, forward strand.
AAAATAAACCAAAAATAATTACGAAAAGCATTTATAAAAATTACTTATTCTTGCCATAATTTGTGCCAGTAAGGGAAAATCAAAACAAAATAGAAATGGCACGAAATAAAAATAATTAAAATCTCCCCACCCTTATTTCAGTAGAATATGAAATATCCCTCTTTATACGACGTCACATTATCCTTAGATACAAAATAGGAACAGATCTTCCTATTCCTATTCACCAGTCGGTAATCTATCTTAACAATGGCAAGGATACATAAAAAAAATATAAAAATAAAGTAATATTAATTAATTGAAAAAATATAAGGTATTGTCCGCCCAGAACATCGAAAAAAAAAACGAATCACGCTCAAAAGTATATACCGTTATGTAAACACCGAGATAGAATATAAAAAGTATAATATATCAGAAAAAAATATTAAAAATTATGTATTAAAATATAAATAGATTACGCAATCCTATATAAACATTGATAACATTAAAATTCACCCTTTATATCTGTATCTGCATCAGCCCATATACGTTCCACTGCAGGCCACGGGCCTACTCTACAATCGAGAGTACGATTGAGAGTGGTTAGGCCATATAGTCCACCACGCTGGCCTAGTGCGGGTTGGCCGACTTACATACCATAGAAATTTTTACCCCTACCCTTTAATAATTACCCTTTATATACTTTCCCTAAATTAGCCCTACATATACTTTGGTTGGGCACAGCCCCATTCGAAAAAGATGGGTTAGGCCATAATCCATCACGCTGGCCTATTGTGGGTTGGCGGACTTCATATGCCATAGAAATGCTTATAAAGTATAATTAGCATATTGTATAAAAAACCGTTAATTAATTTTCCTCCATCGATGTACTTAGTGACTAGAAATAAATCAAAATAAATTTGGACTAAAAGAAAAATATTAAAATAAATAATTACACCAATTAGTCACACACTTATTTCTGACCACGTACTAATATATAAGTAGGTATATTTTGTATCACTAACTACCAAGGATTATTTCATTCAATAACCAACATTCAAAACTAAAATCCTTGGATCACATAGTCTAGTCATAGTCAATAATTGAATCCAGGGCTGACCGTTTCCATCTGTCATCTTACCCACTACTATTATGCAAAAATATGTGCACATATAAATTTAAGTAAAAAATATTCCATATCCCGTATTGTTTCGGGATAATAAAAATGACAAAATTATAAATTCCCATAACTTAAAAATAATTAGTTTTTATACAAAAAACTATTTTAAATACATACAGTTTTATCTTTCAAGAAATAATAGCCTAATTGAAATTCTTATTTTAGTACGAATAACCAAAATGCAAAAATAAATGTATATGCCTAAACCTATCGCCTTTGGTGCTTTTTCCAAATTGTTTAATGTGTTGCCTGTATGAAAGCCATCATTCGTGTACAAAATTTCATCCCTTAGTTCACCCCTTGAAAGCATAAATTTCAAATATGCCTCTAATGATGTTAATTTAGTAGGAACTCCTATGTCAAATTTTGTTTTCATTTGTCGCGTTAAATATGGCCGAGTGTTGTATGACAGTTGGTTTTAAATTCAATAAAACATTAAATTGAAAATAAGTAAAAATTACTCACAGAAAAAAAAACTATAATTTTGATGAAATAATTAAAATTATTCGCTTAAAAATTCAAAGGCCAAAAAAGCCTTAAAAAAATTATGTCATAAAAATATTTACATAACTATCATACGAATATTTTATTTAAAACATTAAAAATGTATAATCATGACCACACATCGATAAAAATCTTGATTAAAATAATTATTATATTGATTAAAAATTAAAATGAGTCCTCGGTGGCGTAGTCGTACCACGGTATGATTTTAAAAGTCTTGGGTTTCAATCCCGGGTTGGGCTAAGTAATATTGGATTTTTAATTCATTATCAACCCGGAGTCAGAAAGTGCTCAATATAGCCATGAGCTCGTTCCCCTACCACATCTTAGGACAGAATATATTAGGCGAAATGTGGGTGTCCTGGTACCGCTGCCTATCCCTTTTGGGAAACAGGCGTGATGATTTCTTAGATTTACGCGAATGTTACTCATTGAAATAAAACAGGCGTGAGTTTATGTACGTATGTATGTCTGTCATCTTCAAAAAAATATTAATGCCATACCTATATAAAAAAAATACATTGAATTATTATAACTAAAATGATAATAAATATTAGGACACAGAAAATCCACCTCCGAACATTATATGCTTCCAAAATTTCCACATCATCCTGTCAGAACCTTAAGTCAACCTGACTGACCTGTAATTCCGAAATAATGTCCCACAGGAATTAAGGGATAATTAAAATGATCCTTACTCCAGAATGTACAAAATAAAATGTCGGCCCTTATACGCCCGCCCTTTTAAGTAGTTCCATAGAATGGACATAGTCCATCACGCTGACTTAGTGCTGGTTGGCAGACTTACATATATATAAATTATAATAAATAAATACACCCAACAGTCACATATAGATAGCGCGCGAGTTGAATGCAGTCGGGGCCTGAGGTGCGGAGCGGGCGCGTTTCCCCCCGCCGTCCGCACGCCTCACCTCGCACGCCTGCAATTTAGTGATGTGCTGTCCTAGCTAATTGTACGCTTACCCTGTTATCGTGTTAATAATCAATTTGCAATCCGTGTTATTAGTTTTATTATTTTAATCATTCATAATGACTGATCCGATTCCATCAAGTTCTGTAACAAAAAAAAAACGAGTTTTCGTTCATCGCCAAGCACGAGAAATGGCGAAAAAGATCCTAGATAATATGTGTGTTGAAGAAAGGCAAAACAACAATTTGGTATTTTCTTTAAACAATGCTTTTTTGCAATTTCTGAATCTGACAATTTTTTTTGTTATTTGTTTTATTTTATTTTGATGTATAAAATTATCACTTATTAAAAATGTGTGATAATTATTACCTAGATTTTTTTTAAATTTTGTTATCCTACTGTGAAATTAAAGTTAAAACAATGTTAAAATTTATAAACATACTTATTGTGGTCATAAATAATTAGGTCACAGCACTACCGCATTCCTAAGCTCTGCATTCAACTCGCGCGCTATCAGTACATAGTCCTGATTCTACACTATGAACGAGTCTTGTGTCGTGGATATCAAACGGAGACTTTTCGGTCTCACAAACACCCAGACCCGAAACAAATACCTGTAAATAATTGATTATTAAAAAACATATTATAATTATATAAAAAGGGATGCTGAAAATCGTATCTTTGTTTGTTTGTTTTATCTCTATGTACTGTTATGTTTATCATGCACAAAAAAGAAATAAATAAAAAAACATTTTTGCAAAATAAATATTTAAATACATATAAATGAAAGACAATCCTTATACATTATGTAATATTATAGTAAGCTATAATCTAATTCTGAAATTGTCAGAATATTACAATGATGGTTATAGGTTCGAACCCAAGGCACATAAAATTTCCAAAATAAATAAATACACCCAACCGTCACATACATAGTCCTGTCCACACTAAGATACAAAGTTTTGTATCTCTATGAAACTTAATTTTACAACCCCGTCTCCCGAAACAATATTTGTGGATCACACAAACAGTTTTCTTTTTGGGAATCGAATCCACGAACTCGTCATACGACACTCAATCAACTGCACTACGGAGGTCCCAAAATACTCAATAAATTAACATAAATTAAATGTCAAAATTACTCTATATAAAAAATAAAAAACCACCCTAAATCATCCCTTAAAATTATTGCCTAATCACTACAATATCAAGGCCGCTCTATCACTTGCAAGTGACATAAGATAAAAGAAATTCGGCAACGCAAGGTCAATGACACCGAGTGACATTATGTTATGTAACATTCGACTTAGCATCTAGATTTCTACGAGTGTACGACCTACATTTACTTGTCACTTATTATTTTGCTGGCATTGTATACATTTATCATTTAATATACGATCTCATTGTGTGCAAATTATTTTCGGTTTGATCCGTACCTGTGCCCTTAAGGGTGGAAAAAATCACCCAAATAGGTTTTTTTAATATTATCTAAAAAAACTACAATATCATGTATCGAAAAAAAAAATATTTTCTGTCAGTCGTTAGAGATGAAATTTCGGGGAACTCAAGGGTATTTGTAAATTATACCAAAGAAAAAAAAGTTGTAAGTAAATTGAATTGAATATGGAAACTATGCAACACCATTTAATTTTAGGCCAGCGTGAACTACATTGGCCTAACCACTCTCAATCGTACTCTCGAGTGAAGAATAAACTCGAGCCATGAAATGGGAGGTATATGGGCTGATACAGTACAGTATCTATACATACAGGGTATATCAAGACTGCTACCGAAAACGAAGCCGGGTGGTAGTTTAAGCGACTTCAGACACAATGCAACAGAAAAGTTGCAAAAAAAAAGCGACAATTTTTTTTTGTTATTTTTTTCCTATGGCCATATTTGGGTGGTAAATACATTTTTTCCTAAAATAATAGTATATACCCTTTTATTTATAAATACTCTAAGGTATAAAAGAGTTTAAATTATTATTTTAGCAAAAACTATGGATTTACCACCCAAAAATGACGATATTTAAAAAATCATAAAAAAAAATTGTCGCGTTTCTAGGCGAAATTTTTAATTGCATTGTGTTTGTAGCCACTAAACTACCACCCGGCTTCGTTTTCGGTAGCAGTCTTGAGATACCCGGTATAAATAAAATTGAAGTGTCTGTTTGTAAAGTGGAAATTTAAAAAAAAATCCAACTACATATCGTTATATACACGATACCTATAACGAAATGACCTCAGAATTTTTTTGTCTGTCTGTTTGTTTGTTCCAGCTAATCTCTGAAATGGCTGGACCGATTTTGACGGGTCTTTTTTTGTCAGGTAGCTTATATAATAAGGAGTAACTTAGGCTATATTTATTTTAGAAAAAATATTTTATTTTACAAACATTAAGTTTTTGTTAAATTCCACACGGTCGAAGTCGCGAGTACAGCTAGTATAATATATTATTTCTCATTATCAGCTCATATATTGTTCATGATTCCACTACCAATGAGACGGGTTAGGCTATAGTCCACCACACTGGCCTAATGCCAGGCGGACTTAACATACACAAATTATTTTTAATTATGGTATGCAGGTGTCCTCAAATGACTTCCTAAGTGTTAAAACAGCTATCATTCATTTTTACCGCCAAACAGCAGTATAATGCACTGTTCTGTTTCGGATTGAAGGACATTGGAGCCACAGTAACTACTGAACATATTGAGACTTAGCACCTTATGACTCAGGAATGCCAAGCATAATTTTATAATTCATGATATTGTTTGGTTTTACCACTGTTCATACCAAAATAGAATCAGCCTCTCAGTCTTAGGGTTTTCAGTCCTGCTCGCTTCTGAAAAGCCGTCACTAATTTCTTAAGTACACAAATACATACATAAACTCACACCTTTTTCCCAGAAGGGGTAGGCAGAGGTGCCAAGACATCCAGTATGTTCCATCCCGTGATAAAGGACGAGCCAATCGCCAAATCGAGCACAAATTCCTGACTCTGGGCTGATAATTTATAGAAAACTCCAATATCACTATGCACCCAGGTCTCGAACCTGAGACTTCAGCGTCATAACCGTACTAGTACTACGCCACGCACAACTATAAAAAACTATAATGGGGTCATTGACCTCAATTCGTGTTACGTCGGTACATAAAAGAGAGATATTAGATTATCATTATGGATGGCATCACGCCATTCCACATATAATGTGGGCACAGGTGATTAATTTTCATAATTATATACCATTTTTGACTTGAAGTCTTCTTTGTGCATATGTTATACCGACTTCAAAAAATAAGGTTAATTTAAAAACATAGACAACCATAGACGGCATCGGTGGCGTGGGTTTTACTATGTATGATTGCAAACTGAGGTCTCGGGTTCGAATCCCGGGTGCATAGTGATATTGGATTTTTCTATTAATTATCAGGTCTGACTCAGCAATTTGAGCCGATATAATTTGTTTTATATGTTTTAGAACTAAAAGTTCATAAAGCATTCTTGTGTGGGTATCAAACCTGGGCTCTCACGGTTAAAATACATATTAGAAAGCACAGAAATTCATATTTTTATTAAAACTTAAAATTTTATCGATAGAATTCCTTCTCTGAAAACTTGAATTCCTAACGCCGAATACTGGAACGCCCATTCAAATAATAAGTTGCTCTTAACAGCGCACGGCCCACTTAGCCAGTACATTTAATCGGGATTAACGTAGTTAAGCGCCATTATATTTAAGTTGCGTTCCAGTATTTGGGCGTAAGTTCCCCACTTTTTAATGAGCATTCTTAAATTTTCCGAAACTATTCATAAAACAAACACTACTTGGAAACAGTTATATACGTCGCGGTTCAACTAAAATTATAGGACGTTGTTTGTATGTCTGGTTACTAAAAAATGCATGGGGGAAAATATTTTTTAGAATACAAGATTGAGATAATAAATAATTTCATTATTCATCATTCATCATCAGCCTAAACTGTTGTCGACTGCTGGACATAGGCCTCCTCAAATAAATAATACTCTAATATAAAATAAATTACACCTAATTTATTTTATATTAGAGTATTATTAATACTCTAATATAAAATAAATTAGGTGAGGTAATTCATTTATTTAATTAATAAATGAATTACCTTAAAACAATATGATGAATGGGAAAGTGTGTTATGTTTATTTTCTTCTACCATGTTTTTTTTTTTTTTTTTTTTTTATTGCCTTGTAGGCAGACGAGCTAGCGGCCCGCCTGATGGTAAGCGGCTACCGCTGCCTCATGGACCTCCGTAGTGCCAGGGGACCAGCACAACAAAGTCGCTGCCTACCTCGAGGAAAGTACTCTCCTTAAACCTCGTTTGAAGAAGGACAGGTCATAGCGCTGAGGAAACACCGATGCAGGGAGTTCATTCCAGAGCTTGCACGTACGTGGTAGAAAGAAACGCTGGAAACGTACCGTTCGGGAACGGTACGCCTCCAGGTGGTGGGAATGAACTCTACTGCCGAACGTGTGGTGCGATGGTACATAGGCGACGGTGGTACCAACTCAAACAACTCCTCGGAGCACTCCCCATGGAACAAACGATAGAACACACAGAGAGATCCGAAGTCTCTCCGCAGTCCTAACGGTTCCAATTTGTCCGTGAGATCGGGATCATTGACTATTCGACAAGCTCGTCGCTGCAAGGAGTCAAGTGGGTCGAGCTGGTATTTTGGGGCACCTGCCCAGAGGTGGGAGCAGTACTCCACGTGGGGCCGGATTTGCGCTTTGTAAAGCGTCAATCTATGACCGACGTAAAGTACCGCTTGGCTCTGTTCAGGATTCCCAACTTCTTGCTCGCCAGTTTGGCTTTGTCCTCCAAATGACTCCTAAACTCTACCTTGCTTGAGATTTCGATGCCAAGGATTCCAATACTCTCGGATCCTTGGAGAGTAACTCCTTGGAATTGCGGCGCCATGACAAAGGGCGTCCTTCTTCGCAGTGAACACGCAACTTGTGTCTTCGAAGGGTTAAATTGAACTAGGTTCAATTCACCCCATTCGGAGGCCCGCCCCAGAGAGCTCTCGACTTCAGACACAAGTTGACTCCGTCTTTCCATAATGGAATCCCGAGAGTGGCTCCGTTGGCCGATGTACCGCGCGTCACTCGTACTATCATCTGCATAACAATGCATGCTATCAATGGACAACATGTCATGATATGCAGGATAAAGAGTGTCGGCGATAGCACCGATCCTTGTGGAACACCAGCATTAATGGTCATGGTCTCGGAGCAACAGCCGTCTACTACAACTCTTATGCTCCGACCATCCAAAAAGCTGGCGATCCATTTGCAGAGCCCCTCAGGAATTCCATACGCAGGTAGCTTCGCCAGGAGGGCGCGATGCCACACTCGGTCGAACGCCTTCGCAATGTCAAGGCGACCGCAATCGCCTCACCCCCACTCCCCAAAGCCTCCGCCCAACGGTGCGTGAGGTACACAAGAAGATCACCAGCCGAGCGACCGTGACGGAAACCGTACTGGCGGTCACTAATTAACTGGCGATCCTCAAGATACCTCAGGAGCTGAGTGTTTATAACTCGCTCCAAGACCTTGGAGAGTAGGGATGTGACAGCAATCGGCCCTGTAACTCGAAGGGTCCGAACGGTCACCCTTTTTGGGGACAGGGTGTACATTGGCGACCTTCCACGAAGCTGGAACCCGGTTGGCTTATAGGAAAGACGGTAAAGGCGCGTGAGCACGGGTGTCAACTCAGGGGCGCACGTTTTAAGAACCACTGCGGGGATACCATCTGGCCCACTCGACTTATGGACGTCTAGAAGCCTGAGCTCCCGTCTGACAGCACGCTGGGTGATTTTTACGTCAGACAGGAGGCTCCCACAACGCGGGATGTTCGGCGGTGTGGCGCCCCCGTCATCCAAAGTCGAGTTCGAGGCAAAGAATGGGCCAAGAGATCGGCCTTCTCCTTTGCACTGTGGGCCAAACTGTTATCGGGCTTACGCAGTGGTGGGAGACTGGACAGGCAGAAATTACCCTCCACAGCCTTGGCGAGCGACCAAAAGCACGACTCCCAGAGGGATAGCTCTGGAGTCGCTCGCCAATTCTGCGGATGTGCTCCGCCTTGGCCTTAGCTAAGGCTCTCTTGTTGGATCTAGAGGCGGCGTTGAATCTCCGTTTCTCCTCCTTTGAGTTTGGATCCCGACGCCTTCTTGCGTTTTGCCACGCCGCGTATGCGGACTGCTTAAGGCGCGCAGCAACAGCACAAGCACGATTGTACCAAGGCCGGCTGCGACGCCCTGCAGGTATTTTGAGCTGGGTATGAAAGTCTCCATACCCAAGCTGATCGTATACGCAACGCAGTCCGCACAGGCGTCAGGATCATCGGAGGAGAAACAAAGCCGCCCCCAAGGGTAGGACGCAAAGAATTGTCGCAAGTCCATCCCAATCTGCTGACATGTACCGCCAAACTGTGCGCGTTCCAGTCGTTGAAGAGCGGCTAGAACTCGCTCCAGGAGCCCATGAACGAACCAGGCAGTGGTCAGAAGATCCAAGAGGAGCATCAACCACTATCCTGTATCCGTCCGGGTGGGTCGTCAGCAGAAGATCCAACAAAGAGGGCTCATGGCTCTCAACGTCTGGAACACGGGTGGGCTGTGTTACCAGCTGCGAGAGACCATAAGCCAAGGCCATCTCGTAGACAGCCCGACCGGGGAGATCAGTGGTCCTGGATCCCAACCATTCTTTGTGATGAGCGTTGAAATCACCGAGGACCACCACCTCCGCGGAAGGGAACTGCTCGAGAATCTGGTCAGTCCCCACTTGGACGCTCTCAAATAATTGAGTAGATCCCGTATCACTGGCGTGGGACCTGTACAGGCATGCGTAGACTCGGGTCCTACCCCTGTGTTCTACCCGTAGCCACAATAAGGACAGGTCCCGACGCTCGAGGCCCCGAAGGCTGGTGACAACAAATATCACCCCTGACGAAGACGCACACCCCAGCTTTACGTAGGAATCGATGTTCCAATACGTAACCGGGGTAATTTAAGTACGATACATCGTCAGGGGCGGATATTTGCGTCTCCGTTAAAAAGAGCAGGGCAGGCCGCGCCGTCTCAAGATGGTGGTGGACGGCGTCGAGATTGCTATGTAGACCCCTGACATTACAGAAGTCCACAGAAAATGTGGATGAGTTTCCCGCCGTGAAGAGCCTGCTTTTCTTTTTCCTTCTCATTTTTTTAAAGAGAGTGGGATAGGGTAAGGATTAGCGTGGTTGAACCAAAACGATGCCCGAGATGGGAGGATATAGTGCGAAGCGGACACACGGCATTGAAGGAACCAGTGCGGAGCACGGAAGGGCCCCCGATGCCCCCCCGCGTGCAGTCGCCGGGATCCACTCCAGTCTCCCACTCTGGCACGACGACTGCACAACGGGATTTTCGCCGGTTGGCGGGACAGCTTCCCGGGGAGGGAGATTGACAGATGTAATTTCAAGAAATAATGTTTTAAATGCGATTTTCCATAAATAAAATGTATCACGAATGAGACAAAGTCATACGATGTTTTAACCCCAGAAAAAATGGTCTATTCCTAAGAAATGGACATGGGATAAAATGCCTATGTCTGTAAGTTACAAAAAGGTCTATCCTTATATCATAACTAGCTGTGCCCACGACTTCGTCCGCGTGGAATTTAACAAAAAAGTGAATTTTTTTTGGGTTTTGCATTTTTATTTTAATTATCAACCTTTGTAACGAAACCATACCGCGATCTAATTTTACGGTGGCGCCATCTCTTAGCGAGTGGCGGTAAACTCCCGTTACACATTTATTTTCAGTTTTTTGTATTTGCTTTATTGAATGAAATGAAATGAAAATGAAATGAAATGTATTTATTTCGTACATGTGATATTGATTCGTTGGTGGGAGGCGCCTGACGTGACGGCCCAGTGGTGGCATGCGCGTGAGCTGCGCGTGGGAGTTGCAACATTACTTTATTTTTCTAAAATAAAAGATTTTTTCTAAAATAAATGTAGCCTATGTTATATCAGCTACCTGACAAACAAAGTCCCGTCAAATCGGTCCAGCCATTTCAGAGATTAGCCGGAACAAACAAACAGACAGACAGACAGACAAAAATTTTTTAAAGATCATTTTCGGCACAGGTACCGTGTATATAACGATATGTAGTAGGACATTTTTTTTATTTTCACTTTTAAAACAGACACTTCAATTCTATTTATATGTATAGATTTTACCATTAAAGGGTTACACTTACAAAATTACACCATACAACGTTTGACATCCATCAACGTCAATTATAATGTCATTCGCATATCCTTTTTTAATATACCGGCAACAAATAAATTCTCTTCTAGATATTTTGCACAACATCTGATTTAGCATAATGACTGCGACACACTTAACCTAATATGTACAATGATTTTTAATGAGATAACATTTTATGCTCGCTTATACATTCACTGAATCCTTTGACGGACTGCCGACAAAGGGAGGTCAGTTAGTCTTACCATTTTAAAAAAAATATCTAAGTACTAGGTACCAAATAATACTACTAGTGACATCTATAGTTCGCAGCAGGCATTTATTGGTAGGCTTTTAAAAAAATTGTTTCGATCTATTGCACATCAGTTACAATCCTGGGCTGGGATTTGAATCCAGGACCTTAAAAGTAATTTCATACATTCTGATTAGTGCCTATTAAGTTAATTAGTTCATAACTTGTATTTCAAATTAGTACCTATGTACTTAGATTTGGTATAAAAATAATTAAATATAAATTTTATTTCTTTAGGAAAAGGTATTAAAATTTCAAACCCTTATAGCGTTAAATATTCAGTCGAATAAAGCGGGTTTAACGTAAGTATCCAGTAGATTTTTTATCAGTCTAGCTTCAACCTTCGTGTATCATATTGACTGCCCTCTGTTTTTCCTTCTCTTATGTCCATCCCAAGGTATTCGGTAAGAGCTTGCCTCGAGCGATACGACCGCCTTCGTACTGCAGTATAAAATATTGTTTATTTATTCTATGTTTTGGTTATTTGGTGTACGAATATAAATTAAAATCAGTGTAAAGATATAAATATTTAATAATAAAATGCATACATACATAAATACACACCTTTTTCCCAGAAGACATAGGCAGAGGTGGCATCCACATTTCCCCTCGTATGTTCCGCCCTACGATGTGATAGTGGCGAACCTATCGCCATATCGGGCATGTAATAATAAAAATGTTGACATAAAAATCATAGGCTTAAGTTTAAAAAATCATTAATTCTTTGTATATTTTATGTACTACTAGCGACATCTATTGATAATTAAAGAAACTTTTTTATACGAATAAAACTAAGTGATAAATTCAAATAATATGTATTCATTATAAATATTAATAATATTCATTTGTTTATATCCATAATATATGTGAACCGTGAGTAGCTGAGTTCATTTCCCAGGTGGAGCAATAAAAAAATCACAAACTTGCTCGAAACAGCATTTTCAGACCAACATTATAACCGTGCTCAATTAAGTATTTGGCTGAATTATTCGCAATAGATTTGGATGCATTGATCGTACCTACCCCTTCAAGAACTTTGGCGTGAGCTTATGTATGTACAATATACCCTCTGAGGAGTGAACCTGCAACTTCGGATTCTAAAAAAATTACTATAATTATTTTTATATTATAAATAAGACTGAAGACTTGTTTGTTGAATTCGCTTATCTCAGGAACTGCTGATTCGAATCTTAAAATGAGATACTTTTTATCCTGGCAAAATATGTAGCGGGACATTTGACAGCCTCCGTGGTGCAGTGGTTCAGACGCCGGCTGTGAAACGAGAGGCTGGGGGTTTGATCCCCGCACCGAGATAAATATTTGTGTCATCCACAGGTATTTGTTTCGGGCCAGTTTGAGAGAGCAAAGTGTCTCGTGGTTTCTGATACATAAACTCGATCTTAGTTTGGGATCAGGGCTATAATGTGACTGAAAGATGTATTTATTTTTACCTAGATAAACGTTTTCCTACGAGCGAAGTTTTGATCAAATCCATTTACGCATAATTCTTATTCAAAAATAGCTTACGTAGATACTTTGCCTAACCTGCTCTTACCAAATTATATGCAGTTTTTTATTATATTCAGTTTGCCATTACATGTTCCCTTTTATCATCTCCGGCCTATTTCTCTGTTAAGGAATTGTTATTATGTATAAGGCTGACTGTAGGACATAGAGTTTTCTCTACAATCGAGAGTAGGGTCGAGAGGGATTAGGCCATAATGTGTTTAAAGGTGATAAGTCTCTCATGTGTGAGAGGCCGCCTAGGTAGGTACCCCTGCAAGATCTATTTCTCTCTCAAAACCGCAGTGTAAATGCACTGTTGATTTTCCGGTTTGAAGAGTAACTACTGGAGATATTGCCATCAGTCGACTGGCAATTTCGGGTCGCCATTCATTGCAATAAAAAATGGTCTTCCTGTGCTGTGAAGAGAGAGAGATTGTACTCATTGTGTTAACCTGCAGCACACAGTCGATTACACTGTACAGTACACTGTACGCTGGCTCGTTTCGTATTCGCCGTGTGCAGATCTAGATTGGAGACCCAGACTAGCCGGTGTCAATGCCTTGTGAACTCGGAGCATTTCCATGGCGACGGACGACACGTCATTCAATTGTATTTTTGACCGACCTTAAGGAGAGGAGGTTATCAATTCAACTGAATTTTTTACGTTTTTTTTTTCTGTATGTATGTTACGAATTTGAAATTATTTTTTTGTCGGAAAGCATGATATATAGGGTCCCATAAAAATGGTGAAGACATGGACGAATATCAATAACAGCCTTCAAAATTTAACATATTTAAGATTTGTTGGCTAGCCAAGTCAATAAGAAAATTAATTAATGTGTACTAGCACAATGAAATAGATTATTTGATTCTTTGTAGAGACACTTTGAAGTCGATCTTTTAATTTTTAATTAAAATTATCTTTAACTTATGTTGCAAGTTGGTGAAAGAATGTAAGGGTATTTTTCGGCTTAAACTGACCTTTCAATAATGTTGTAATCTATACAATTTTAAATCGCATACGGTCGTCGCTACCCAGACTAATATTACAATCCTAATTAATATTGAAGGGCATTGTAACAAGAGGACATGAGACTTAACACTTTATCCCAAGCCTTGACTTGTAATTCATTGTCCAAGAGCATTCGTATCGCTTACCATCACGCGAATGGTATGCTTGTCTCACCATTAATTGCAAAGAAAAGTATACAGGATAAGCCCGAAAGTACTTTTTCGGTTTTAATCTGTGATTCTGTGCATATCTGGTTCCAGACAACCTAGCATAAGTATGTCGATTGACCCACTGTGTAGTCTTACCATCAAATAACGCAGCTACCGGACAAACTATTTAGGGCCCATATTAAAACAAACTTATGACTAGGGGTATTATAATATTAAGGAATATATTGAGGATAAAAAAGCCTGGGATTAGGTGTTCTCTTGCACATTGCGACCTCCTGGGGCCCCTGAACTATTCGCTTATTACACCACCTAATTTAAATAATTTAAAAATATCTAAAATTGTGAACTCAAAAATTAAGCTATATACAATCAAATAAATCAATTAAATTATATGACGACCGATCGAAAAAATCATATAAAAATAATAATTAATATGGCAAATCCTTGTAAGACAAGTCACAAATACTTATTTTAGTAAATTGACCAAAACCAAGCCCACTGAGTTTGACTCGCTGGATCTACTCAGAAATGGGTCGCGCCGCGTAGTATCCAGTGGTAAAGTAAAGCCCGCTGAGTTTGTTCGCCGGGTCTTCTCAGTCAGGGCCGCGTTGGATCCGGCAGTAAGCCTAAACATACGGGACGTATCGGAAATACTTATGGTCGTTGTCTTAAATTGGACCCAAAACAAGCCCACTGAGTCTTAGTCGCTGGATATACTCAGGACTGGGTCGCGTCGCGTAGTTCCAGTGGTAGTGTAAGCCCACTGAGTTGTTTCGCCGGGTCTTCTCAGGAAGGGCCGCGTTGGATCCGGTGGTAACTATAAACCGCTACGCACCGTTGTAATATTATGGTCCACAAATAATATAATTTAATTTGACTAACGTAAATAATGTATTTCTTTGACAAATAAATTACTATAAAGTAAAAAACTAATACTTTAAATAAACTATTAATAAAAACTAAATAAATAAATAAAACTAATTATAAATAAAAATAAAATTAATTTAAAAATAAATAAATTTAATAAAAAAAAATTGATAAAAGCAAGAAATTAAAATAAGAAATAATAAGTATAGGAAATATATTGTAAATAGAGATTAAGTTTATGTGTATTGACTTGTCATAAGAGCTCCTTAATTGCCAACGTGATCAAAAAAAAAAATTAGTTAAAGTTTCTTTGCCGTGCCAGAAAAAATATCTTATGTGCAGCTGTTAGAAAATTTTTGGGGCACAAAAATTGGCAAACTAGTAAACTATTTTTTGTGAATCACATCGAAGAGATTGGAATGCAACGAAAAATCAATTGCATTTGCAGTAAAGTGGCCAGCATTGCTATTTAGATTGTGATGGATTGAATAAGATATTATGTGAATAATTTCTCAACTTGCATCGTAACTTACGTCAATATTTTCCATTGGAAAATCTCCGTAATTATCTACTTTTTTAAATTGTACACAGTTACGTGAAATAAAATAAAAAGTGTAATTGACTTATAACTAAAATGCAATAAAACAACAGCACAGAAAAACAACAGTGCATTAGGATTTTATACGACTGGGAACTTATGTGACATTTTCGTATATTTATAACACGAAAGCTCGTAAAACTGCATACGAACAAACATTGTAATATTTTTTCTGTAACTGATAATAAATTACATAAGATAAAGCTTGTTGCCACCCGCCAAGATCGAAAACAAGTCGTTTAGAAATTCTCTGATAACGTTCCAACGGGTATTAAAATAATTCGGAATTCTGCAGTGTCATTACACAGCGGGTATACATTGTAAAACTCATGCTTAATCACCGCAAAGGCTGGCAGACTATTCACAGGTTGCTAATATATCGTAAAATCATTAATTTAAATAAAATAAATAACTATATACTAATAATAGTCCGCCAACCCGCACTAGGCCAGCGTGGTGGACTATATGGCCTAACCACTCTCAATCGTACTCTTGATTGTAGAGGAGGCCCGTGCCCTGCAGCCCACTGGGACGTATATGGGCTGATACAGAAAATAAATAATTCTCTCTCTCTTTTCTTTTATCTCTATCCAAAGGTTTACTGTAAGATATTGACTCGTGTAATAAGGACGCCTATGTACTTAGTTTAAATTTAGTTGTAATTGTTTTGTTTTCTTTTGTTTTTTGTATATTGTATGTACAATAAAGAGAAAGATAAATATTTATAAAATAAATTATTCCAGTCTCAAACAACTTATATGACAATTAAAATATTGGCGTACGATTACGGTACGATTACAACGCTGAGGTTTCGGGTTCGAATCCCGGGGTCGGACAAAATGATATTGAATTTTTCTATACATTATAAGCCTGAAGTCAGGAATTTCTGACCATATGGCGATAGGCTCGCCCCCTATCACATCGTGAGATGGAACATACCAAGCGAAATGTGGGTAGTACCTTTGCCTATCCCTTCTGGAAAAAAGGCGTGAGTTTGTATGTATGTATGGAAAATAATTGTAGAAATATGAATATTTTTGAGTGACATTTTGCACGCTGAAAATGACTAATCATAAATTATAGATTTTATAATCCAATAAAAATTACATCTTATAAACCAAGCACGAGGTATGACACAAAAACAAAATCGCACTTTTATCGAAGTTCAAAAAAGAAAATATTTCTATGACATAACTCATATCGTAACGTGAAGCGCAAAGGAGCCGCGCGCGCACACACACCGCAACGCTCACACACAACGCACCTCTCTCACACACACAACGCACCTCTCAACACACACAACGCACCCACACCAGCGCAACGCGTAGCGCGGTAGTCGGCCGACCGGCTCATCGGGCCGCCGTCTAATGGTTTTAGCTGAATCACTTCTGGGGAGATACGGAAAAAAATTAACGTTTTGTTATCACGGGTTCCGTATAGTTAAATTTATAACAAAATTAATTTATACGACTTTTAAATCTTTATAGCCTGAGTAACTACTGGACATATTGAGACTTAACATCTTATGTTTTGCTGGTGGTAGGTCTCTCATATGTAAGAGGCCGCCTGGGTACCACTGCTGAGTTTATTTCCCTCGCCAAACAGCAGTGTAAATGCACTGTGGCATTTCGGTTTGAAGGATATTGTAGCTAGAGTAACTATTAGGCATATTGAGACATGTTATGTCTCAGGATGGCGAGCACAGTGGAATGCCAAGCATCGCTTTGTGATTCATGGTGTTGTTTGGTTTTGCTACTGTCCATGAGCGGTCAAATCACTTTCTATCAGGCGAATGGCACGTTAGTCTCGCTATAAAAGGTAATTTAAAAAAATAATTTACCTACAAGTTACTAGTCTATACATCACATTGTTGAAGAGGTATTCTCTACCTGATAGCTTTAAGACTATACAGATAGGGACGCTACAAAATTTATCGACACTACTTAGTAAAAATATTTATATTTAGTTCGGACTTGTGATTAAAAAAGAAGCAATATACACCCGACAATCACATACATACACCTGACCCCTCACTAAGATCGAGTCTTGTGTCGTGGGTATAGCCCGAAAAGTCTCTAGTTTCTGAGATACGACACAAGACTCGATCTTAGTGTGGGATTTGGACTATATAATATGTCACTGTTGGGAGTTATCAAAATTTTATTTTTTATAATGAAATTCAATTAGAACCTCTAGTTCTTGATATTAGCGGGAACAAACAAACTTTTCAGCTTTATAAATTCAGTATCAGCCCATATACGTCCCACGCAGGGCACGGGCCTCCTCTAAAATTGAGAGTGCGATTGAGAGTGGTAAGGCCATATAGTCCAGCACGCTGGCCGAGTGCGGGTTTATAAATTAGTATACATTGAATATACCGAAGACATGACCTTGGGTTTAGTATTGCGACGCTGACCCGCGGATCCCCAAGTGTGTGTGCGTGCGCCGCTGGCCCGGCAGACATCCGGCTTGCGACCGCACCGCGCCCGATCCGATCCGGTTGGGGACTTTTTTATTTTAATACATTAATTGACGCAAATTAATTTACGCTTTGTGATTTTTTTGATTTATTGTGACCTTCGAAGATGTATGTCTTTGTGGCGTAGTTGGTTTGATGATAGTGAAACGAAAGGTAACAGATTCGATCTGTACAGAGACTAATGTTTGTGTGATTTACAAGTATTTGTATCGGGTCTGGGTGTTTGTGAGATCGAAAAGTCTCTTGTAGTTTATGATTTAAAAAAATATATATTGCAAAACGGCGAGAAAACCATGCCGTTCGCCTGATGGTAAGCGACACAACCACTCATTGGCAATAGCTAAACCAAACAACGTGAATTACAAAGAAATGCTTGGTATTCTACTGCACTCGCCATCCTGATACATAATATTTTAAATCTCAGTATGTCCAGTAAACATAATATTATATTATAATGGCATAAAAATATATTAGTACGCGATTAGGACTATGTGTGTGATTGTTAGTTTTATTTATTTATTTATGTGTATAGGTATTAAAATTATCAAAACAAGTAAATATTACCGCATTTGATAACCCCACGCTACCGTGTTGCGTTCTGTGAGATTGTCGACTCAATTCTTCCACCCATACTTTCTCCTCCTATTTTGTGAGGCAACTTTCATCCAAGTGTAGTAGATGTTCATCTGAGGAAACACTTATCATCTGAACCGTTTTTTTGTATTTTGAACCAATGCAATAAAAAAAACAATAGGCTCGCCCCCTATCACATCGTGCGATGGAATACAAGGCGAAATATGGGTGTCCTGGTACCTCTGCCTACCCCGTCTGGGAAAACACGTGATGTGTTCGAGTGTGTGATAACAAGTTTCTTTCTATTTATTCCATGGTATAAATAAATTAGACATTCCATTTGGAAAAATGGAATCTTAGGAAACATAAGTTTGTTATTATCTTTGGGTTTGCTAAAGGTAAGAAAAGGTGCACTTGTTTTAGAAAAAATATGTTTATATGTAAAAGTTCTGAAGTGGAAGCCTTGTACTGGCAAATGCAGTATCGGACGCCCGCCTACAAGGTTAAGGTTGCAGGAAGTCGCTGGATGCAGGCCGACGATAACAGGTCGATGTGGAGATGCTTGGGAGAGGCCTACGTTCAGCAGTGGACTTTTCATGGCTGAAGAGAGAATTTTTTATATTTGATTATTTAATATCAAGGCAAAGCGAGATGGCATTCTCGTAAAAAGGATAATTGGAAAAATAATTTTACGCGTTGATGTCTTTTGTTTGTAACTTTGGTTTTTGAAAATTTTTATTTGATATCGTCGTAAGATTTGTAATGTAAATAAGAAAATACCGGATTATATATATGTTTATGTAACTGAGTTTTTAAACAACTTAGTAATGTATTATATGTTTACAACTTATAGGATTTATGATGAAAAACCAAATACGCGTTTGTAAAGCCAACAAATATTTGAATTATATAGGATACGTTTTTTTATGCATGATAAAACAGAAGTAATTTCATATTATAAGTAGTAAGTATAAGTACCTCATTACTTATAAGAATAAGCAGAAAAAATAATACACGCGTTTTTGTTATAATTGGAATGGCAACAAACATTGAGAAGTAAAACATGGCACTAGACTTCCCGAAAATGATACATTTTTAATTTAACCTTAATTTAATTGTTCTATGTAAAGGTGTCCAAAACATACTGCCAAGTGGGAGTCCAGACATAAAGCACTATTTAGGATACCAAAATAGAAAAATGGTAGTTATTGATTTGAAACACTATCCACCTTAGCAACATTAAGAAAAGGCTAAATAAAAGCAAAAGTCTTTATCTAGACATTTTTTAGCAAATGAATCTTCATGAATTTTACTTTTTTGATTAAAATAATTATACCTGTATAATGTATATAATAAAATTATTTCCCAAGTATAAGACCTTAGTGATTACACAAAAAAAAAAAAAATTTAAACACTCGATTGTGCTATGAAAATATATGTATATATTATTATTATTGCACGTAAATTTTAAACAATTTTGATACTGTTTTCTTAAATCTAAATATATTATTTTTTGTTTCAGATTGGTTGCCTTCAGACAAATGATTACACTGTAAGTAACTTTTACTTTTAATATGATACACTTATTCTTTTATTATTATTTTAGCTTCAGATATTGAATAGTGTGTTCTTTGGTTTGAATCCCAAGTCGGGCACTCGAACTTAGATAAGTTTTTTTTATAAATCTTACATTACTGATTGGACATTGTATATCATACATGTACGTGTTATATTACATTATTTATTGCCACGGAATTGACTGTTCCGCACCTGATCGTATCTACGAGTACAGTTCCTTAGCAGCACAATTATTAAATACTCTGCCTGTGGAATAAGAGGCTGTGGGTTCGATCTCACACTTAAGATATTTTTTTTATTCTATATATCCGGCAAACAACCTTTCAGGTCGCCTGATGGTAAGTGATCACTGCTCATGAGCATCCACAACGCGCGGATCATAGATTTTTATGAGACTGTCCCGCTCTCACACCCACCACTGCAACTCCTGTGTCGCAGGATCAACAGTGGCGCGTAATGTAATAACACCGAGCATTGAAGCTCGCCGAGTCTCCGGGAATGTCTGACTTGACTTTAACCCGCAACGAAATCCATCAGAAAGTTAAAAAGTAGGAGGAGTTGGAAATAAATTATTGTCCACTTCCCTCCGTGCAAGCGGGGATCATAGATGTGTTGCTGGCCCATCAAATCCTAAGCGTAAGGAAAAAGGATGGGAAGAGGTAATGTGTATTGGGCATCCGGCAATCTCACTCACCCGAACGAAATGCAACTGCAAAACTGTCTTCACGTGGATCTCCTGTGAGACAGTGGTACCGCCCCGGACGAGCCTGCACATACATGCTGAGTCATGACTGACAACAACGTGGCTCTAAGATTTCCCATCAAATATGTCGTGTGTGTCCACGGAGTTTTTGATACATGACACTTTTTATCCGTGCAACAATTTTGGGTAACTGTTGAATTAGCAAGAATCTGGGCTGTTATTAGTGCAAAAAGCCTCTCGTAGTTTCTGACAAGACAAAAGACTCGATCTTATTGGTGTTAGAAATAACGACGGTGATTATCTAACCGTCAAAATTGAAAAAATATTTTTAATGCACTAATTGCAAGTAGATATTATTATAAAGATTTATTATTAAAATAATACAGTTTATATTTACGACTGCTTTTCAATACAGTGTTTTTGAAAGTGCATAAAATGAACATAATAATAGATCGAATTTGCCACTTTCAATATTAATGGTGTAAAGTAAGGAACTTACAAAGCAATGCTTGATATTTCACTGCGCTCGCCACTGAAACATAAGATGTTAATTCTCAATATATTTAGTAGTTACTCTGGCTACAATGTCCTTCACACCGAAACACAACAGTGCATTTACACTGCTGTTAACGCCATCGCTTTACGTCTTTAGAAATATTTAAAATATTTTCTTTCTAAGTCATCGTAAGTATTTTTTTACTTCTATGTTTAAGTAAGTGTTTTGTTATAATATGTATGTGTATGTTTCATTATAATTTGTTTATCTTATTTTTTAGTACCAAGGTTATATAATATTGCCGTTATAAGTTACGTACACGCTTCATTTTATTTATCTTTATTTTTACTATTTTACATAAATGCCCACTTTTATTTTCTTCTCTTTCGATCCATTCTATGATTTTCGGGTTGTCTGGAAGAGATCGCTCTTCCAGACAACCGAAAATCATAGCAATAAGAACGCCAATTGTTCACCTATTTGTAAGGTCTCCTGTGTCTTATTATTTCTATATTTTGTGGTGTTCAATAAAATGTTTTGTGTGTGTTTGGCGGGAGAAAATATTAAGTAGGGACAATATTATGTATGTGACTGTTAGGTGTTTTGATTATTATTTATTAAATTCATATTAGCTACATTCAATATGCCCATCTTACATGCCCTCAAAAAACATCCCTAGAAACGAACCCTTGCACAAACATCAAAATACAAACAGTTCGTTAGTAATAAGAATTAACAATGCACTTTGATCAATGCTTTCTAAGGGTGAAAGCGAGGGGTGGCAGAGGCCCAACCCCAGTGGTGATAGGCTAATACCAACCCGCGTGGCAGGGGGTGGCGGTCATGGTACAGTTGTTATGATTGTCCACTGATTTCAGAGCCCCAGGTACGAAATATGTTTGTGTCATCCACAAAAAATAATACATCGTGGTTTATGGTGAATGTTTTGGATAGTCTAGCAGCTTATTGTTATACTTACATGAATAAGTATTCACTTAACAATATACCCTACTAATATTACAGTTTATACTTTGAAATATTTTTCTGAAATTATATTTGTAATTAAATTAACTAAAAAAGAGGCTGTCGGTAATCTCGGGGCCTAATATTTTTTTGTGGTGTTCCATCTTAGTAATGGGAGTTATTGCTATTTGAAAGTAACATCACTACCTTGTTATTTTTGAAGCCTTAGCATGCTCTATATATCTGCTATTGTTAATTGCCTCCCACAGAATTTGTAAACAAAAACTAACCATATAATATTATTATGATCATTTCTCACATTTGAACACAGTTACACACACAAAATTTACTGTTCAGTCTTTAAATGGGTTCTTTAAAAAATACTTCTTCATAAATTACACATAATATTAGCTGATCGGCTTAACCAATAATAAATCAAAAGGTTGCTTATTTTTAAAATTAGTGATATGTTATTATAGACTTCACTTGCTATTTGTGATTGCTATTTATTCCAACACTAATTCAATCTTATTGGAAATTAGGGCACATTAATCTGGGTCGCTCTAAAAAGATTCTAATAATAATTTAATTATTATAGTTTTATTATTAATGTAAATGCTTGTAAGTAAGTTTGTCAAACTTAGTTTTTTTTTTAATTATTACTAATTACAAACTAATTGGAGCTCGATATGTGTGCAATTCGAAGTATAATTTTTGATTATTTTTGCTCACAACAAAACATTTTTGCAAAAAACTACAGCCTGTCTAAAACTGACTCGAGTAACACGAACCAAGGAGTAAGTACTCAAGTGATTCGCGGCAGTCCGTACTGATTTGAATTTGGTTGGAAATTTGAAATCTGTGTGGGTTGCGAAAAGCCGCGCGGGGTCGACGACCGGTGCTCGCTGCGCGCTGCGTCTGTGTGCGGCGGCAGTGACTATGCTGTGATGTAATGAAGGATATTCCTGGATGATTTTTTTAATTATATAATTTTGTTGTGTATGCGATTATATTTGGTGATATTTTTTGCTTGAATTTTATATAATTAAACGATAAAAAAGTTGTGATAAAAATTTAAGAGTTTTTGTTAATTTGAAGGTTTAAAAATATTTGTATAGTTTTTATTAGTGCGTTATTTTCATGATTTTTTAACCTAGTTCTGGTGTTTAGAAAATATTCTGGTACATTTTATAAGTTAAAGCTCAAAAATGTATAGGCAAAAAATGGGTCGAGGGAGAATGAAAATTGCCAATGATTGGGTTTAGATATGCCATTTAATAAACAGTAATTTGCCTGAAATCAACTGATAGGTTAAAATATTGTGCGTTTTATGCAGAAGAGCAAATACCTACTAAATTAACACATTTTTATCAACATTGTACCGCGTTAGCTTTTTTAAATAAATAGCATTTGGTATTATTATAAAAGTGTGAGCGTAGTGGAAATATCTCCCTGTCCCTTACAAACGCCTTCACTCTCGTAGCAATGATGATGTCAATTTATATTTAAGATAAAATGGTTATTCAAGCATTATGATCATTATTATTTTTACAAATTAACAAATAAAAACTTGATACAGTATACAGTACAGTATTGTATTGTATACAGTACAGTATTGTATTGTATTGTATCAGTCCATATACGTCCCACTGCAGGGCACGGCCCTACTCTACAATCGAAAGTACGATTGAGAGTGGTTAGGCCATATAGTCCACCACGCTGGCCTAGTGCGGGTTGGCGGACAACAGTCCAGTACAGTACAGTACAGTCATATAATCTGAATGTATCTCTACTATGTATACACGACCTGTTATTATTTCTAGCACTAATCATAACATAAAATTTATGATATGAAAAATAATATTATAAAATTAAAGAGAAAAAATGTAACAATAATAAGAATATACACAAAATTTTAAACATGGTAAAATAATTAGCGAAATAATTTTAATGATAAATTCCAAATAGACCTATAGTATTATATTGGTGCAGTATTAAATAAACAAATAAAGGCACCCAACTGTCACATACATAGTTCTGACCCCAGATTATGATCAACTAAGTCTTGTGTCGTGTATCAGGAACTACGAGAGAATTTTCGCTCTCACAAACATCCAGACCCGAAACAAATACTTGTGGGCCTTACAGACATTTCTCTCGGTGCGGGGATCGAACCCGCGGCCTCTCGTTTCACAGCCGGTGTCTAACCAACTGCGCCACGAAGGCTGTCAGATTATTATTGCTGATTATGTTCAGTCCAGATATGTTGATAGCAAAATAGATAAAAATGATTTAATTGGGAAATCTCGTGAAGAATTCTCAATTATTTTTTTTATTTTTTAGCTGAGTTTTTATTTTATACTTATATTATTGTTTGTTATGTTTGATAATTTTGATTGATAATGACAATTCCATATTCAAAGAACGAATAATGACGGAATTCATTTATTTTTTTCTTAGATGATCATTGTATTAAAATATTCATAATGAATAGTAAGTAGTGATACTTCTTGACCTCGCAATAAGATGTCAAATCTTATTTATTTCCTTTTTTTGTACACAATAAAATATAGAACAACAATATATAGAAATAACATAAAATAATTAGTTTAATTGGCAGTCTTATCGCTCCAGGCAATTTCTTACAGACAACCAAATGAAAGAAAATGAGAAAGAAATGGCATTGTAAGACATTAAGTTTTAGGTAATAAAAACTAGGAGAAACTTTACTACCCAGCCTCATATATATTTTATTTCTCACATTTGTCTTGACCCAGACCGAACCCGCGATCTCTCGCTACACACCTATCTTTAAGATTAGCGTGAGATTCGCAAATTAATCACAATAAAAAAATCTTGTAAAACACGTCACTTTGTGTGCGTATGTGTGTGTGTTGTGCGTGTATGTGTCTTTGTATGTATGTATGTATGTATGTATGTGTGTATGTGTGTGTGTGTTTGTGTGTGTGTGTGTGTGTGTGTGTGTGTGTGTGTGTGTGTGTGTGTGTGTGTGTGTGTGTGTGTGTGTGTGTGTGTGTGTGTGTGGTGTGTGTGTGTGTGTGTGTGTGTGTGTGTGTGTGTGTGTGTGTGTGCAGGATACATTCAGGGTTGCCAGGTGGTCAGCGGGCGTCCGGGATGTATAATTATATTAATTATTGCGGTATTATGTCGCTATTATTAAACTGTATATCAAATTTATTATAAAATTTATATTATTAATTAGGTGACAATTTAATTAGGAGTTGACAGCCTCCGTGTCGGTTATTTTTATTGCAATTAATGGCGTGACGAGCACACCGTTCGCCCGATACGACCACTCATGAACAGTAGCAAAACCAATCAACACCTTGAATTACAAAGCAATATTTGGCATTCCATTGCGCTCACCATCCTGAGACACAAGATGTTGAGTCTAAATACGAGTATGTCCAGTAGTTACTCTTTCTACAATGTCCTTCGATCCGAAATACATCAATTCAATTCTATTCAATTTTTTTTTCAATTCAGTCACACAAAACAATACACATCAGTGCATTGACTCTGCTGTTTGGTGAACCTCAGCTTTGTAACAGTCCATCCATCCATCCAACAGCCAAAAGAAATCCATTGCTGAACATAGGCCTCCCCCAATATGTTGTAACAGTACTCTAGTACAATAAGGCAACCGAGGCAGTTTTTTTTTAATAATTGCCTGGCATATTGGCGGCATTGCACCTGATGGATAGTGCCAATGCCGCCTAGGCAGAGTATCCATTGGCACCGGATGGCAGTCCGATTTATTTATTCCCGAACAAAATTCCAGTTATCCTTCAATTTACAGGTATAACACAATGTAACAATTTAATTATATTTCTTTTAAGACGTAGTTTCCGTTCACAATAGCTTGCCATATGGCGGACGAACTTTTTGCGGTATTACTAAAGTAATGGGAATCATTTAAAAATTAAAAGAAGGGTTGTTTTCATATATAAACTCACACCTTTTTCCCAGAAGGGGTAGGATAGGGTTAGGTAGAGGTTCTACTAGGACACCCACGTTTGCTGGACGCCAGGACCCTCTCGTCGGCTTTCTTCCGGCGAGAGGAGGCGTCCGGGCGTGGGCAGAGGTTAGTCCCCCGAGAGGTCGAGGCCTTGTTGGCCTCCCTCCGCAGGTCCGCTGTGGAGGAGTGGCGTTCCAGGCTGGAGAACCCTAGTGCTGGTACGAGGACCGTCGCGGCAGTGCGACCTGTCCTCGAGCAGTGGCTGGACAGGCGCCACGGCGCGCCGACATACCGGCTGACGCAGGTGCTCACCGGGCACGGCTGCTTCGGTGCGTACCTGTGTCGCATAGCCGGAGCGGAGGAGTCCGCCGTGTGCCACCATTGTGGCAACTGCCGTGAGGACACGGCCCAGCACACGCTAGAGGAGTGCCCAGCCTGGGACGAGGAGCGCAGCGCTCTCATCGCGGTCGTCGGAAGAGACCTTTCGCTGCCGGCCGTGGTCGCCGCCATGGTCGGCAGCCGGAGTTCGTGGCGAGCCATGCTCTCCTTCTGCGAACGTGTCATGTCGCAGAAGGAGAGCGCTGAGCGGGATCGGGAGCAGACCGATCCCGCTCGTCGCCACAGGAGACGTAGGAGGCGCCGGGACAACAACTAACCCGGCGCCGCAGAGGCCACGCGGGGCCGCCGTCCCTACCTTGGCGGCCCCCGAGACGTGACGCTACAAGCGTCTCATGCCGCGTCGCTAAGCGGCGGTGCACAAGAGACGGTCCTGGCGCGTCCGCTCAACGGTAACCCGGGGCCGTCTCTGTAGTGCACCGATGGTGGCCGACGCGGGGTTTTTAGTCGGTATTTCGGCGCGTATTGTGGTAGGGACCCGACCCAGCGGCCGCCCGTCCACATCCACGGGCGGCACAACATCTCGCTGGGCTCGGAAGGCGCCGGTGAGTCCGACACACCCTCGCCCCTTCGGGGGTGGGATGGTCCGTAAAGGGATTTTCCCCGCGAGAAAAAAAAAAAAAAAAAAAAAAAAAGGACACCCACGTTATTATTTTACCCGCGCCGGGATTCGAACCCAAGGCATCGGCTTTATAATTGTATGATAGTACAACTGCACTACTGAGGCGTTAATTATTTTCATATTTTTATCATATTTGTAACTGGCTCCAAAAATTACTGCATGGTGGTAAATGCGTTCCGATTATAAAAACAGTACAGCATGAAAAACAATCAGAAACGAATACCTGTTGATTGTACCTTTTGTCTCGTTGAGTCTGGATCGAACCAGCGACCACTCGTTTCAAACCCGTCTAACCAAGTGCGCCACAAAGGCTGTCGATATCAAACCTGTAGCGTAAACTGCACACGCACAAGTGAATCATGAATAAGATCACAATGTGTGTATGTGTGTGTGCCGCCGTCTGGGTTTGTCTGTGTGTGTGCAGGGCTGTTCAATGATAAGTGATTTAAAGTTTTTCTCTGGTGCAATTTTGCTAGTTTCTTGTTAAAGGGTGGTATTGGGGTTAAACTGTATTTGTAATGATTATATTCTATGATTCTATAATGATTAATAATTTATTAATTGTTAAGTGAGTTTTTGTATAGCGTAAAGTAAACTCACAATTTAGTAATGTCATTGGAGAATTTTATTGTTCCTTTGCTGTGGGATATGTGCAGGTAAACACAGGATATATCAATACTGCTACTGAAAACGAAGCCGGGTGGTAGTTTAACTAACTACAAACAATAAATAAATAAATAAATAACACCCAACAGTCACATACATAATCCTGACCCCACACTAAGATCGAGTCTTGTGTCGTGTACCAGGAACTACGAGAGACTTTTCGGTCTCACAAACACCCAGACCCGAAAGAAATATTGTGGGCCGCACAAACATTTATCTCGGTGCGGGGATCGAACCCGCGGCCTCTCGTTTCACAGGCGGCGTCTAACCAACTGCGCCACGGAGGCTGTCAAATACAATGTTATTCTATTCTTACGACCCATGGATTTATATTTGTAATTTAAATATATATATATTCATCTAAATTAAACATTTATTGGGAGGGTGAAAGCCCTAATTCCCTCCGGATAAGAGGGCTGTAGATCGCTCGGGCTCACACACTGACCTCTTTACCTATTAAAGGACATTTCCATTTTGCAAATTAAAAGGGATGTATTTGTGGCGGGAGTGAATGATTTTGCTGTCATTATGCAAGAGAACAGCATTCATGATGCAACAACTGCTAACTAGTGCCAACAGTTACATACATACATAAATTCACGCCTTTTTCCCAGAAGGGGTAGGCAGAGGTGTCAGGACACCCACATTTCGCCTTGTATGTTATTATACCAACAGTTATTTGAAACTTATTGCGGATAAAATGGATTCAAGGATATTATTCTTATGCAACAATGGCTGAAACTGCATCTGAGAACTTTTAATTATTAATTAGTTTCTAGTATTGGATTAAGAGTAATTTTAATAGTGTTTTATGTTCTGTTTTCATGTGTAGTTTATTTATACCACTATAAATACCATTCGTAAATATGAAGATATGGACTGATCTAGAAAAAAAGGTCTGAAAAAAGATGATAATGATGATTATTATTAAAATAGTTACTATAAGGGATGTTTGTAAACCTTAAGTTTATTGAAGGTATTGTTTTGAATTGTGAGATTATGAGTACTGTTTCCGGGTACAGCATAAATGTCTAATTTTCTCAGTTAAGGGCTGGCAGGTATAGCGGATGGTAAGGTCCTGGATTTGAATCCCAGGTGATGTCTACGTTGTGTGAGTTTTTGGATTCTGAAAATTGATGACATTTGTACACTAATTTTGGCCTGTAATTCCCTCTGAGATAGTATTATATGTGTATGTATATTTCAGTTCTAACATGAGAAAAGTGGCGATTATATTCCATCTAAATCCAATAAGATTTTGAAATACCCATAGTGTCCGAACTGAGAATCGAAATTAGGACTTCAAGCCCACAGCCTCTACAACAAACCACTGGACTAAAAATGCAACAATTTGCCACATTCATATTTAATAATAATATTGCTTTGGTTCGAACCGACGACCCTCAGTCTCACGTGTTTAACTAATAAGTATGATTACATGAATCGTTTGTATAAGGCTTCCATTTCAGTAAATTACGAGCGCGGAACGAATTGGGGTTATTTAGAGTGGGATAGACCCCCCATTTGTAAATAATGTTCTAATAAATACACCTAACAGTCACATACATAGACCTGACCACACAATAAGATCGAGTCTTGTGTCGTGGATATCAAAAAAGAGACTTTTCGGTCTCACAAACACCCAGACCCGAAACAAATACCTTGGGATCACAAAATAATTTATCTCGCTCGGGATCGAACCCGCGGCGTCTTGTTTTACAGCCGGCGTCTAATAATCCAGCTACGGAGACTTCCATTTATGTCAAAAAAATTATTTTCCAATGCTTTTCCAACTTGATTTTAATGTTTAACTGGAAAATTTTAATCGTGATAATTTTTTATTTATTTTTTTGTACACCATCGAATCTTAACAAATAACCTATAGTGTATTTAGTATTCCGGTCTCGAAGGCTAGAGACACTAACATACTCCTTTGGCCTTCCCCCGTAATGAAAGCAGAGACTAATTTTCCTCTTGAATAAAAAATATGTTTTGTATTATTTAGTTTATTTGTGAGGGTGAGGGGGGGTAGGTGATAAAATTAAAATACACGTAAATTCTAATATCTTCGGCAGCTTTTAACCGATTTTAGTGATTTCTTTTTCATTGGAAAGAATGTATTGACAGGTTGATCTCAGGAACACAACATGGAGGTCTGATGATCATTTTCGGACCTGGAGTGTAGAACTCTTCAAACTTTAGTAGGATTCCAATGGTTCTTTTTGCATTGGGTTCAGTATAAAAGCAAAGCTACAGTGGTGGTGGGAAAAGGGGGTAGGGGCAAAGGGAGGGGGGGGGAGAAAAAATAATAAACATATGAATACTCCAATATCTTTGGCAGCTTTTAGCCGATTTTAGCGATTTCATTATCATCGGAAAGAACATATTCCTTGTGGGGACCAAATCTTCTTCATTTTGATTCCTATCAACACTAAAAAGATAAAAATAACCAAAATTTTTAATAAAAAAATAAAAACCGACTTCAAAACAAAAAACCGCTAATAACCAAAAAATAACTAAATAATAAGTACCACTGCAAAGCAAAAAAATTATATTTGTTTCATGGAACTTGCGCTTGTTGATTAATTTGCTTAATGACTTGACTAGCCAACAAATCAAAATATATGCATAACATATTGAAGGCGGGTCGCCCAGTACCAAACATATAGATATTTAAATTAATATAAGGCATAGGTCCTACATGTTTGGTACTTGGCGGCCCGCCTTCGATATGTTATGCATATATTTTGATTTGTTGGCTAGTCAAGTCATTAAGCAAATTAATCAACAAGCGCAAATTCCATGAACAAATATAATTTTTTTGCTTTGCAGTGGTACGTATTATTTAGTTATTTTTTTGTTTTTAGCGGTTTTTTGTTTTGAAGTCGGTTTTTATTTTTCATAAATTGTAACCTGAGTTCAGACTAGGGTTAGCGTAATATTTTTAGTATAAATAAGTGACCTAGATTAAGTAATAAATTATAGGATTTTATATTTAACACGCTTATGTAATATGTATAGGGGTGCTTACAATAATTGCTTATGAAGCACTCAAGCTTTTTTATCATTACTTGAATGAATTTCACTCAATTTTCAATCTTAAACTATTTTTCAGCTGGGTCTTTGACTAAGGTGTGTTTTAAATATTAACTTCTTTTCTTTTTTATCTTTGTCAAAATGATCAACCCCATCTCTATCACTACCCTTTTTTCTTCCCTTTCTTTTCCCTTATAGATCCATTCCCGATACTATTATATATAAAAAAGGTTAGACAGGTCCAAATAGAACAGAAATATATTCGGCACAATTTTGCCGGCCTGCTAAATCCGTACCACCGGTACGCAAGAATAGCACAATACTACAAGGGCATTATATTCGAGTCTCATTCAAACAAATTAACTTTACGGGACGTTCAACTTTGACCAAAACACTGTTGTTTACCCTTGGATTCGTTTGTAAAAATACTTGGTAAAATAAATAAATACAACAATCGTATATAACGATGTTAGGAAAAATGAAACATTTGGTGGTGAGTCTCTCATATGTGAGAGGCCGTCTGGGTAGGTCTGTAATGTCTATTTCTCCCGCCAAACAGCAGTTTATATGCACTGTTGTGTTTCGGATTGAAGGATATTGTAGCTAGAGTAACTACTGGATATATTGAGACTTAACATCTTATGTCTCAGGATGGAGAGCGTAGTGGAAGCCATGAATTGCTTCGTAATTCAAGGTATTGTGTGGTTTTGTTACTGTCCTTAAGCGGTCGTATCTCTTACCATTGCATCGGGTGAATAGTAAGTTAGTCTCACCATTCATCGAAATAGAAATAAAAGAACCGTTCCCAAATACGGAGATAAAAGATAGTCCCAATTATGCATTCGACAATAACTCCTTTTCGTCCCGGAAAAATTATATTAGTACCTAGTGTTACGTTTATCCTGGAAAACGTTTTTATGCGGGCTTTGTCCGCATTATAACAATATTTGTAAGTTGATGTTATTCATCATCATCATGATCAGCCTACTCGCGTCCACTGCCGGACACAGGCCTCTCCTATGGCACGCCGCTGGGCTCGATCTTTAGCCCAACGTCTCCAACCGCTACCAGCCATCTTTCGGATATCGTCACGGCAGTGGACCTGTCACTTTTGTCGGAGAACCGACAACCGTTGGGGTAGACGTGTTCTTGAGTGGAGATCATACTTCGGCAAGCGTAGTGTAGGACGCCCTCCAACGAGGTGGAGTGATACTATGGCTAATGAAGTTTATTTATATTTTCAGATATATCAACACGATCCCGCGTGCAGCAGTCTGCACGTTGTTCAGTAACAATGTCTACTTTGAGAACAATTTTTATGGTAAGTTTTACAAAAAAGGAATTATTACTGCCACATTACCATATCTTCAAATTTTAATAGAATGAAATTTGGCCAGCGTTATAGTATAAAAGCCAATTTCATATGTTATTAAAATATCAAAAGCTGTTTCCTTGGTAGCCAGTTACTATTGATAGTTCTTTCATCTCGCCAGATTCATTGAAGCTGATAACTTTCAAAGCAACCACTGTGGACACTTCATAATAGCTGATCTTGTGGTGCCTATGTTACAGGCATGCGCAGATAAACTTTCAGCTTTTATAAAATGACGAAAGTCTGGCGGCCACGGGCTCTTGGTCTATCATACTGCCCGTTTATTTTTTTATTTTATCAATACAATAATATATCCGAAACACAACAGTGCATTTACACTACTGTTTGACGGCAGGAATAGACAATGCGGTGGTACCTACCCAAGTGGCCTGTCACAAATGAGAAACCAACCACCAGTAACCGATTATATCCGAAAACTGCCAGGCTGCCATAATTTTGTCGACTTATGAGGGAACCGCGCCGGATAGGTTATATCTACTTCACTTAAATGAGCCAATTAATACAAAAAACATATATGTTCGGGAATCGAACCTACAGCCTTCTCGTGTCACACTAGACTGAAGTTAATTTTATGAATGTCCGTCGCCGAGAATCGATCCGGCACCGTCTACTATTTTTCCACAAGTTCAAATACCTAGAACACTACTTTAACATCGGACAAATTGAGATATGTCAAGCCTGAATGGTTAACTTGATTAGGGTTCTGTACAATTTTTATGGAAATTATATTATGGCATTTAGTTTTGGTTGCAAATACTTGTCGAGGCAAATGTTGCTGCTAAAGAAAATTATAATATTTTTATTGGTGGAAAAAAATTCAAAACTATAATCAATACTCAATATCTTTATTGCACACCACATGTTATAAAGATGTTACAATTTTAATAAAAAAGTACAATGTGGACCCTGTTGGGCACGGCAACAATTTAGGAGAGAGGAGGAAGCCATAATGTTCATTTTATTTATAGATATATTTGGAATATTGTATTCTTAAAATTTGTAATAAGTGTACATATTTGTATTTAATATGCAATTATGGTAGCATAGTTACATAATTAATGATATTTCTTCCGAAATGTTATTTGTTACATATTTATGTTTAGTTGTTATATAATTATGTAATATAAATAATTAGTATAATATATTTTAATCCGTCTTTATTTATTAAAATTAGCTATTTATTTTTCGTTTAGATATTCTGATATTGTGTAGTAGGTTTTTGTAAGTAACAATTGTTTTAGTTGTTTATTAAAAGATGTTTCATTCCTTGCGTTTTTTATGTAGTCTGGCAGTTTATTATATATTTTAATGGACATAACAAGTGGGCTAGAAGAATGCATAGTAAGTCTTGAAGTTGGTAGGTTCAATCTATTTTTATGTCTAAGTGGGTATTTAGTTTGTACATCGGATCTTTTGGTATAAAAATCTGGGTGTTTGCGGACAAATTTACAAATTTCTAGTATATATATACTGGGCAAGGTTAAAATTTTAAGTTCTTGGAAATGTGGTTGTGTGCGTAAAGAATGTGTGGGTGGGTACCACCGCAATATCTATTTCTCCCGTCAAACAGCAGTTTAAATGCACGTTTGTGTTTCGGATTGAAGGACATTGTAGCCAGAGTAGGTAACTACTGGACATATTGAGACTTAACATCTTGTGTCTCAGGATGGCGAGCGCAGTGGAATGCCAAGCATTGCTTTGTAATTCAAAGTGTTGTTTGGTTTTGCTACAGTCCATGAGCGGTCGTATCGTTTACCATCAGGCGAACGGCATGCTCGTCTCGCCATTCACTGCAATAAAAAAAAAAGAATGGAGTTTTCCAAATTGTTGGTTAAATACATAAACTCACGCCTTTCTTCTGGGCTGCTACGGTATAGGAAAATCCAATATCACTTTGCCCAACGCGGTATTTAAACCCGAGACCTCAGCTTTGTAACCGTACCCTACTACACCACTACACCTACGCCACTGGGCAGACTGGCAGGCTTTCTAAATTGTTGTTTATAATTACGCAATATTCTAAAAATATCATATACATATACATATCTATGTTTAAGAAGCTTATGTTTTTACATAGGACTCACATGACGTCAAAAATATCGATATCGCTTAAACTGTAGTACTTAAAGGCTAGCGTGGTGGACTATGGCCTAACCCGTTTCAAACGTACTCTCGATTATTGAGGAAGCTAGTGCCCTGGACGTACATGGGCTCATAAAGATATAAATACAGAAACTAAGTTTTGGATAGATGTAAGAAGAATTTCTGAGACAAACCCAAAGTATTTGCAACCCTAAAAGTTGAGGGGTGGTAGGTGGCGCCGGGTGCATCATGCAGCCTCCCGTCTGCGACCCGAAGCGGGGTCAACGACCCGCGCTCTTACCCCCCACTCTCACTAAACTTTACGTATCTATATCACATAGAGATAGTCTTTATCTTAACTGTATGATGTATCGTACTATATCAGCCCATACACGTCCCACTGCAGGGCACGGGCCTCCTCTACAATCGAGAGTACGATTGAGAGATTAGGCCATATACAACCGTTCTCAATAATCTATCTATCGTTAACTAGAGATTTCAATAGGTATTTGGATGCATTTTATGTTTCAGTGAACAGAGATTGAGAAGTATATATATGGTGCATATATTTATAAATAAATAAACAAGATAAATATAAACGTCTATCTTTATTTAATAAAGCGCAGAATTGTACCGACATAGTAAAGATAGCCATTTTAACCTCTTGTTAAAGATAGGTAGGATATAGAGAGTGGCCGATAGTCCACCACGCTGGCTTATTTCGTGTTGGCGCACTGTACATAGGAATTCATACAAACCGCTATGGTATGCAGGTTTCCTCACGATGTTTTCCTTCACATTTTTTGCAGTCTCCTAAAGTATCAAGTTATAGAGAAGCCAATATTCTCTAAGGGAACTTTTAGTGTTACCAACGTAAGGAGATATATTGAATTTTATATTATTTTTTTTGGAAATATGTTAAAGGTACACTTTCTCAGTTTATACTACTTGCACCGTACTACACTTTGCACTACAAAGGAATTTCCATACCTATCTACATATCACTTTATATGCACTGGAAAATAAAATAAATTGAACATCTGATGGTAAATATTACCGCCTTCATAAAGGATAGAATTATATGTCCATTAATACTTATGAAAGAAGGAAATGTGGTCAGCATAGACATACTTAAGTTTTCTATGTATTAGAACTTTACTTAAGCTACAAAGATGTTTTAAAATTGCTTAAAATAATAATATAAATTCTCTGTTCATTTTATAGAGTCATAAGTTATTTTCTTACATTAGGATTTTGCTTGTAACCAGAGTGCTGTAAAAATAAATACCCTTAATATCCCTTTTCACATTTTTCCGATCAGGCATCGAACCCGAACCTTCCAACACTAAAGTCCTTCAGCCACAGTGTCAATTGACAATCTAGCTACTATCTAGTCATCACATTTTTTTCACTCCGGATGTAATACAGGATATATGAATCATCTCGTCATTTTTTGTGATAATCTGTATTATACGTTTTTGTTTCTTATTTTCTGGCAATACAGTTGTGCGAATGTTTTGATTCACTCAAGTTGGCAGCGCCGTCGCCAGTGTGTCGCGCGCTGTCGGGGAGAGTGCACGTCTTTCTGATTCATATTTCGCGCGTAAAAACATAACCTAGAAATGTTATCGTAATATTTTAGACTGAAAATAATAAGTAATGATAAAGTGAAGGACTTTTGAATGTTTTTTTTCGTGTGGAAAGTGATAGATTGGTGAAAAAATGGTTTCATTTTGTGTTTAGCCTTAAATAGTAAGTTAGTGTTATTGAAGTTAAAATTACATATTAAAATATAACACTGATTAGTGACTTGTTTGGTGTTATATTCTGGGTAAGTTATTTATTTTATAATAATTGTGTTGAACAAGTGAATATTTTTTGATAAAAATACGAATTAATTTTTGTAGTCTGAAAAACTTAACGAAGGCATATTCTGTTTAAATAATGGACAAACAACAGAATATTATGTTTTTAAAATTCTCCTTATTTATAGTGATCTACGAATAGACAGTGATTTTAGTGATATGATAGCGATTTGTTTTGGCAAGGGGACTGAGGTCCTGAGTTTTATTCCAAGTAAAGCAATCTTTTTTTAGGTTTAATAAAAACTATTTCCCCTTCTTTTCAATAGTGTTTACCATGATTAGGACGTCCCATAAAATATCTAGTCGGAAATGAAAGTGGCACTTGTGACATCTCTGTATACCCTTTCAAGAACACAGGCGTGATTTTCTTCGTTCGATAGTCGATATTACATTAATTTTTCGTAGGGTAGTTTCCTTTAAATGATATTTTTAATCTTTCTGATTCATAGCTTGTGAAATCAAAGTTGGTATTCAACAGGTGTCGTACAATTTTAGTATATTTATTGCGTGGGCTTAAAGACTGCTGAGCAGCGGACTACTTTACAATCTAGAGATCGATTGAGTGGGCTTAGGCCCTAGTCTACCACCCTGGTTCATTATCAGAACTTCACATACTTCATACTTCACATAGAATCCTTGTTTAGTCCTTACTAGTTGTCCTTCTATCGCATACAGATTTCCTTGCAATGTTTTCGTTTGCTTCAAAACCTTTACCTCTGTTAGTTGATGACACAACGCCTCAACGTTCAATCACGTTCAATCCTAACCTGACCAAATCCAAGACAAAATTGTATGTGTATCAACCCATATATACGTTCCATTGCAGGGCACGGACCTCCTCTACAATTAAGAGTGGTAAGGCCATATAGTCCACCACGCTGGCCTGGCGTTGGTGGAATATACATGCCATAGAAATCCATACAAATCGCCGTGGTATGCAGGCTTCCTCACGATATTATAGTGCGTTTTATTCGACCAATAAATAATTGTGTCAGGTTCATGTTTTTGAGACTTAAGCTTCTCCTAGTTTCTGATACACGACACGGGACTCGATCTTAGTGTGGGGTCAGGACGTCAAGACTATGTATGTGACCGCTGGGTGTATTTATTTTGATATATCTAAGCTATTTTCGTATGGATATGTATCAAAAAGATCGACAACCTCCGGAGCTTGTTTTTTTTTCTTTTCTTTTTTTATTGCAGTGAATGGCGAGACGAGCAAGCCGTTCGCCTGATGGTAAGCGATGCGACCGCTCATAAACAGTAGCAACATTCCACTGCGCTCGCCATCCTGAGACATAAGATGTTAAGTCTCAATATGTCCAGTAGTTGCTCTGGCTACAATGTCCTTCAATCCGAAACACAACAGTGCATTTAAGCAGTGTTGTTTCACGGGAGAAATAGACATTGCGGTGGTACCTACCCAGATGGCCTCGCACATATGAGAGACCTACCACCAGTTATATGGTCCGATACCCGCACCGAGACGAATAGTTATGTGATGGTGTTTGTGAGACCGAAAAGTCTCTCGTAGTTTTTGATACTCAAGACACAAGATTCGATTTTAGTGTGGAGTCAAAACATGGGTGTTTAAATATGTGATATCAAATGTATTATATACACATTATGTTGTATATAGTTTGGGTTCACAGACCGTAAACAATGCGGTTTGAATCCTTATTTGATGGTGTATCATTCATTGTATGTGACATCCATCTGTGAGGTGTGACGTCATGGTTTTTTTATGTAGTATCCAAGACTGCCTCGGTGGCGTAGTTATAGTAGGGTACGGTTACAAAGCTGAGGTCTAGGGTGCGAACTCGGGTTGGGCCAAGTGATATTGGATTTTTCTATTCATTATCAGCCCAGAGTCAGAAATTTGTGTCCGATATGGCGATAGGCTCGCCACCTATCACATCGTGGGACGGAACATACATGGCGAAATGTGGGTGTCTTGGCACCTCTGCCTACCCCTTCTGGGAAAAAGGCGTGAGTTTATGTATGTATAGTATCCAAGAGTTAATGGTATGTGGTCACCACCGATAAACAGCAAGAAGATCATGTTTTGAAGTTATTGTGAATTAATCTAGTGTGCAAACGGGAATGTCCATTTTGTGGTCCACAATTTGCCACTGTTGATCCTGGCTGACAGGAGTTGCAGTGGTGGGTGTGAGGGCGGGAAAGTCTCTCAAGTTCCAAAATTTATGCAGTATAATTAATTTTGCAAGAAAAGCAAATTGATATTTTTTTATATTTATTTTCATATGCCATCACGAAAGGGTTATTTAAATAATTGTTAATTAAACGTTGAAAATTACTTGAAAAGATAAGAGATTATATTTGGCTGGAGGGTGTACCTTAAAACTTACTAAACAAATTACAATACAAATTGGTGGCACCAGGCTGATAATGAATTGAAAAATCCGACATAATTTTACCCTATCCGGGATTGGAACCCAAGACCTCAACTTTGCAATCACACTCTAGTACCACTACGTCACTGAGGCATACCCACCTAGCTAAATAAATAAGACCTACGTACTACTTAATCTGTATCTGTATCAGCCCATACACGTCCCACTGCAGGGCACGGGCCTCCTCTACAGTCGAGAGTACGATTGTGTTAGGCCATATAGTCCACCACGCTGGCCTAGTGCGGGTTGGCAGACTTACATACCATAGAATTTTTTATAAATCGCTGTGGTACGCAGGTTTCCTCACGATGTTTCCTTCACCGTTTTAGTGCGTGGTGATTGACTATCAATACTCACATGACTCCGATAAGTCAGAGGTGTGCCCTGGGATTCGAACCCGCGACCACCGTGAACATGTTGGCAGCCGCGTCTAGTCCGTTTACCAACAAGCCACCACGCACTACTACTTAATTATCTCTACATAAATAAATCTACTAGAGTCAAGAGTCTAGACTAAATAGTATATAATAATATTTG
Source organism: Hyles vespertilio (assembly GCA_009982885.2). Lineage (NCBI taxonomy): Eukaryota > Metazoa > Arthropoda > Insecta > Lepidoptera > Sphingidae > Hyles > Hyles vespertilio. Next base: position 631,277 of record CM042832.1, read on the forward strand.
TGTTATAAAATTCCACGTAAACAGATGAAGGACGCCTCAAGTTTCGTCCCACGTAGCATCGCCAGACATAATCATAAGAAATCAATACTTACAGGGGTTTCATTAACTATTAGACTATTACATTTCACGTCTATAATGACCCTTAGTAGACATCATACTGTATCAGCCCATATACGTCCCACTGCAGGGCACGAGCCCCCTCTACAATCGAGAGCACGGTTGAGAGTGCTTAGGCCATATAGTCCACCACGCTGGCCAAGTGCCAGGCGGACTTTACATACCATAGAAATTCTTAAAAATCGCTATGGCATGAAGCTTTCCTCACGATGTTTTCCTTCACCGTTATAGTGCGTAATTGACTATCAATAGACACATGACTCCGAGAATTCAGAGATTCGAACCTTCGACCATAGTGAACTTTGGCAGCCACGTCTAGTCCGTTTACTAACAGGCCACCACGCACTATAATGGACGACAGTCTAATGCCCGAATACTGGAATGCCATTTAAATAATAAGTTGTTCTTAACAGCGCATGGCCCACTTAGCCTGTACATTTAATCAGGATTAACGTAGTTAAGCGCAACTTATATTTAAGTCGCGTTCCAGTATTTGGGCGTAAGCTATTTTAGTCGTACTTTTCAGGAGCGATCGTATTACTTACTATCAGGCGAACGGTGTGCTCATCTCGCCATTTATTGCAAAAAAATCATTCGATAATCAATATAAATCTATAAATAAGACCGTAACAAAAAAACTGCTACTTAGTTTTTTTTTTTCTTAGTATGTTTAAGTCAACGTATATGTATACTTCTCAGTTCATTATCAGCCTGGAGTCAGAAATTAGTGCCCGATATGGCGATAGGCTCACTACCTATCACAACTTGGGACGGAACATACGAGGCGAAATGTGTCCTGGCATCTCTGCCTACCCCTTCAGGGAAAAAGGCGTGAGTATATGTTTATATAACATACGGTTTGATAGCAGATGTTGGCTTTGTGAGAGCGTACGTGAGACGCAATTTCGCACTTTTTTGCGCTCAATTCCGTTAAAGGTAAAATTTTATGTGGATGCGGTCGCGAATGCATTTTGATCGGTTATAGTTTTTTTTTATTGTTGATAAAATGTCTTGTTGCCACACTTATGTGGCATCTTAATGCACAATATTTGGTGTTAAATTAGGAAATTAGTTTTTTTTTTTTTATTGTCTTTTAGTGTGATTTAATTAAAATGTGATTTTTGCACAATTAATGCAATTTGTTGCACATGAGTAAAAGGTATATTTATGTTAACCGGCGTGACTTCCAAAACGAAATAATACTATTATTCACAAATTATTTTTGCATAGAAAAATAAACACATGGCATTATATTGTTTGTCTAAACTTTCAATTTAGAAAATAACGAATTGATAGTTAAAGCTAACATCCGTCTAGGTACTATAAATATGAAAAAGCCTCCTAGAGTTTTCAAAACATATTTTTTCTTTTCTTTTTTCGATAAATAATTGGCAAGACCTCGGTTGTATCAACGCATCCACCATATGCCAATGTTAACCAAACACGCGAAATTGGTAAAAACGCGAGCGCATTGTCCAGCGTCCCTCCACGCTTCATCCCTTCACCGGCATCCCTTCCTTGCAGTCTTTGTGCGCCGGCAGCTGATGCAAGAAACACCCGGTTAAGCGCGAAACTAATTATTTTTTGCGTTTTTGAGTTTTTTCCAAAAAAAATGTCGTTTTTAAAAGGGTGATTTTTTGGAGATCCGCGATTTTTTTGTGTAGTTTAGTTAGGTTTTTGTGGTGTGTGAGGATGTTTTGGGAGGTTCTGGGTTCGAAGTTATCGGTTTATAAAATATGATTGCTTAAAATTTCGAAGAATGGCGCAAGACCTAGTTTGTGGCAAAATAAATTGTTTAGTATTTATTTGTAGGTTTGCATCCAAGAATCACTCTCAACCGCACAATCGATTGTAGAGGAGGCCCGTGGCCTGCAGTGGGACGTATAGAAATAATAAATTGGTATTAAGTTAGTATAGTTTTCTCGTCGACTCAAAATAGTACTAATGTAAATACTTTAGTGTGTATAGACTGTATCTCGTAGGTTCGATCCTCGTATTGAGCAATACACTTTGCTTGAGTTTTTCAGTTCAAACAATTTCATACATGCTGTCTGGGACTGAAGTCATGTTTCTTTTTAACCGACTTCAAAAAAAAGGAGGAGGTTCTAAATTCGACTGTATATTTTTTTAAACTATTATAGTCTACGGAACCTTTTAATCATTCTCTCCATTTTTTATAACTTAACACACATTGCATTGTCACCCATATTGATTCTGTATTGATTGAACGGCATTGTATCGCGAATAATAGGGTTCAAATCCATAGACCCGATTAGGGTTATTGATAAGGGGTTCGAAAAAAAGGATATTTTTTTATTTAAAAAAAGTTTTTGATGTTAAAATTGCAAAAAAAACTGAACCGTGTTAATATTAGTTATTGTTACTTTGTAAGGGGTGGCAATGCTGTTATTATTAACCATTAAATAATTCTGAAGATATGAATTTTGAGATCAATTGAAAATTTAATTTCACCATTTCACAAAAATGCATAGTAGCATGTTAACATGTTCACGATGGTCGCGGGTTCAAAACCCAGGGCACGCCTCTGGATCCATAACCATAAGTCATGTGCGTATTGATAGCCATTCTTCATGAAAACTTGTAAGAATTTCTATACTATGTAAAGTACGCCCAAGCTCTAGGCCAAGCCAAAAAAACGACACTTGTTGCATTGTAATTTGTGTCTGAAATCACTAAAACTACAGTTTCTATGCTACGTAACACCAAACAGCACTAGGCAAGTGGCAAAAAAATCGCTACATTTTGCTAATTTCTTTGTTGCATTGTGTCTGAAATCACTAAAACTAGAGTTTCTATGCTACGTAACACCAAACAGCACTAGGCAAGTGGCAAAAAAATCGCTACATTTTGCTAATTTCTTTGTTGCATTGTGTCTGAAATCACTAAAACTAGAGTTTCTATGCTACGTACTACCAAACAGCACTAGGCAAGTGGCAAAAAAATCGCTACATTTTGCTAATTTCTTTGTTGCATTGTGTCTGAAATCACTAAAACTAGAGTTTCTATGCTACGTACCACCAAACAGCACTAGGCAAGTGGCAAAAAAAATCGCTACATTTTGCTAATTTCTTTGTTGCATTGTGTCTGAAATCACTAAAACTAGAGTTTCTATGCTACGTAACACCAAACAGCACTAGGCAAGTGGCAAAAAAATCGCTACATTTTGCTAATTTCTTTGTTGCATTGTGTCTGAAGTCACTAAACTACCACCTGGCTTCGTTTTCGGTAGCAGTTTGGATATACCATGCATATACACATATACATCTATGTTTATAGATATAGGTAGGCATCGTGTAGAGAGTTTGCGAGATTGCTCTCGGTGCTGCTCCTAATCTTGCTTAGAAAGTATGCGACAGTACAAGTGATAAGAGGCAGCGATTTGATAAGTACACCCAACCGTCACATGCATAGTCCTGACCCCACATTAAGATCGAATCTTGTGTTGTATCAAAAACTACTAGACTTTTCGGTCTCACATACACACAAAAATAAATAGCTGTGTACACAAATAGTGTAACGGCCTCTCGTTTCACAGCCGGCGTCTTCACATTTTTTTTAATGCAATAAAACAACAGTCGATTGGGTGGACAGACTGACGACCCAATGTTTTTAATACAATAAAATGTAACATTTGATTGGGTGGACAGTATTAAGACCTATGTAATTCATGTTGTGATACAAGGATCTTAAAAAATATCCTTCCTAGACAATATCCATGTACTATATAACTCTAGGCCCGGTGCCTGTGAAACGAGAGAAACATATATTTGTGTAATCCAGATATTTTTCGCGGTTCTGGCTATTTGTGAGAGCGAAAAGTCTTTCGTAGTTCCTGATATCCGCGACACAAGACTCGATCTTAGTGTGGGGTCAGGACTATGTATGTGACTATTGGGTGTACTTATTTATTTTACTTTACAATAATAAACAGGTCAAGTAGGTATATAAAAAAAGGAATTTCAAAAATATATTTTATAAACCCGCTACCGCTCACGCCTCATTCGGGAGTCGAACCGGCACCTCGGATCCGGTTGGTCCGGTGCCGGCAAAAAAATGTCTACCGTCGGTCTAGCCGACAGCGCCCTTCTTAGGACCAGTGGGTCATTCACCCCGCGATTTCTAATACCACTACACTTAGATACAGAACCCTTGTAGAGAAAGCAACGAATATTACTTTATTACCATAAGCCTGCGTGGCGCAGATGGTTAGACGCCGCTTGTGAAACGAGAGGCCGCGGTTTCGATCCCCGCACCGGGAGAAATGTGTGGCCCATAAATGTGTTTGTGAGACCGAAAAGTCTCTCGTAGTTCCTGATACACAACACAAGTCTCGATCTTAGTGTGGAATCAGGACTATGTATGTGACTTTTGGGTGTTATTTATTATTTATTTATTGTTATTTTAATACACCTTCAATATAACACATTATACTATGTATCAGCCCATATACGTCCCATTGCAGGGCACGGGCCTCCTCTACAACCGAGAGTACGATTGAGAGTGGTTAGGCCATATCGTCCACGACGCGAAATATATACGCGTTTTGTATACGTATACAAAACGAAAATAAATAGTTTTCTTTACAGCTTTCGTGGTCGCGGAGTGAACTAAAGTTTTAATCTTCCGCTCAGTGACTTAATATTTACGAACGGTCATTCCGGTTAACAATTATTAAAAATAAAAATGTTGTTGTTTATATACGGCTTTATTTAAAGTGATTTTATAAACCTATTTAGTTCGAGTTCACTTTAAAATACTTTTAAATTCTGTTTGAGCTTAGAAAACGAAATATTCAATAAATACTGTTTATGAATAAAGTTGTTACTATTAAGTGACCTATTTTTTATCGCAATAAATGGCGAGACGAGCCGTTCGCCTGATGATAAGCGATACGACTTCTCATGGACAGTAGCAAAACCAAATACCATGAATTACAAAACAATGCTCGGCATTTCACTGCGCTCGCATTCCTGAGATATAAAATGTTCAGTCTCAATATGTCCAGTAGTGACTCTGGTTACAATGTCCTTCAATCCGAAACACATCAGTGCATTCTCTGTTGTTTGGCGGGAGAAATAGACATGGTGAAACCCAAACGGCCTCTCACATATAAGAGACCTACCAGTATTTTATATTTGCTTGTTGCCTAATATTAATAATATTTAACTTATCTACCAGCAACAGTGCTTTAAAGTTTATCTATGAGGTAAATAGATACGTTATCACAACTATTTCTATTTAAACTGATAAGGACTGGGGCTTGATTGGTCTGCAAAACGATGCGGCAAGCCGGTTTCGAATCCAAAGCTACACTCGATGATCTAGTATCTATTATCGTGAAATAGATATATGTATTCGCTATCCCGCCCTCACTATAATCAAAGGAGTTAAGGTGAAATCATACTATAGTATTCCGTCTTACATACAGAGTAGAGAAGCGGCCATAAATACTAGAGAAACGCGTCTTAGACCGATCCGAACAATGGATTCTTTGTTGTGTGCATATTATCAGTTGTACGCTTATGACGTGAACTTGTATGTTCCATTGTCCTGATTGGTCAGTTAGCCGCTTCTTTACTCTATGCGCAAGACGAAATACTATAGTATGATTTCAAATTTACTCTTTAAAACGATACGAACTTCGAATATTCGGATGTTTGACGTCCGGAGTAAGATATAAGTTTTCCATTTCTAAAAATTAATACAATTATCTATTATACTAATCATTTTCTCCGAACTTAGTCTATGATTGCGTACGATAGAGGAATCCAACATTTTGTGGAGTATCTAGGCACATTAGTGAAGTTTTACTTACGAATACGACGTCCGAACATTCGAAGTTCGCATCGGATCACAGAGTAACCCATAAGGCATACAGCATAACTTCTGTATATTAACTGTAAATTTGTTTTGAAAAGCTACGCCAGATTGTTGTCCGTTTGTCCGTCTCTATTGAAAACTGCCTTCCGAAACATGATAGAAGAAATTACTAAATCTAATTTAAAATATGTGTATTTTTTAAGGATTTTATTAATTATTTTTTATAGTAAAAACAGCATTGTATCTCACCAAGTCTGAGAATGTCATTTAATTAATTCGGCTTTGAAACGGGAGGCCGTAGGTTCGAGTCCAATGTATGTTATCTACGAGTATATATTCCCGGAAATAACGTCTGGGAGTCACGTGACTCGGACACGTGTAAAAGTGTGGCAAAAGGACTAAGTTTGTGTATACTTTATATTTTTCTTTATCAGCCCATATACGTCCCACTACTTGTTTAGTCGTTGACTGAAACGAGAGTCCGCGGGTTCGATCTCCACTCCGAGACAAATGTTTGTGAGGCCCATTAGTATTTGTCTCGGGTCTGGGTGTTTGTGAGACCCAAAAGTCTCTCGTAGTTTCTGATATAAGATTTAATTGATCTTATATGGGGTCAGGACTAGGCCACTGTTGGGTGTATTTACTATTATTATTTATTTTTATATTTTTCGTATGCTATCGCCAAATAAACTCATAATCACATCCTTCTACCTAATCGATGAAAAAAGAATCGATTCGATTGAGACAGATTAGGCTATAGACCACCATTCTGGCCTAATCCGCATTATCATATGTACTTCACACACCATAGAAAATATTGCTAAGATCTCAATGGTAAATATCTGACTGTTGGGCGTATTTATTTATTACTAGCAGCCCGGCCCAGCTTCGCCCGGGTGCATATAGATTTCTCTACAATAATATGCACGTATTATACACATAAACCTTCCTCTTAAATCACTCTATCTATTAAAAAACCGCATCAAAATCCGTTGCGTAGTTTTAAGATTTATTTAGCATACAAAGGGACATAGGGACAGAGAAAGCGACTTTGTTTTATACTATGTAGTGATGTGAACCCGCACTAGTTCAGCGACAATGCCCCAACTCCTCGTGTACTCTACACTGGTTGAGTATTTACATAGGAGATGTAAATCATATATACAGTCGATAGTTTGTTATCTGCCGTGTCTGCGTGGCTTCCGGCGGGCGCGGCCAATACGTCACCACGAGTATGCCGGCACGCAACACATGTATCTGTCTCCTTTACTAGTAAATACGACCAATAGTTTGACAGCCTCCGTGGCGCAGTCGGTTAGACGCCGCCTGTGAAACGAGAGAGGTTTCGATCCCCGAGAGACCAGCACCGAGAGAAATGTTTGTTCGGCCCATAAATATTTCTTTCGGGTGTTGTGAGACTGAAAATTCTCTCGTAGTTCCTGATATACGACACAAGACTTGATCTTAGTGAGGGGTCAGGACTATGTATGTGACTGTTGGGTGTTATTATTATTATTAATAGTTACATAGTGCTGAACACAACAGTCGCGCCGCGTAATTCTAGTGGTAATGTAAGCCCACTGAGTTTGTTTCGCTGGGTCTACTTAGGCAGGGCCCATCGAATCCGGTGGTAACATTAAATCGCTGCGCTTCGTTCTTGTAATGCTCATGGTCAACTAAAATATGGATTCACGTAAATAATGTATTTCCTTGAATAGCATATTACTTACTATAAATAGTTATATCAATACTAAGTAAGGCGACTATCAAAAACCTAAAACTAAATAAATTTAAGTCATACCGGGTGTCTCAAGACCGCTACCGAAAACGAAGCCGGGTGATAGATTTAGTGACTACAAACACTATGCAACTAAAAATTTCGCATAGAAACGCGACAATTATTTTTTATGATTTTTTAAATATCGTCATTTTTGGGTGGTAAATCCATAGTTTTTGCTAAAATAATGATTTAAACACTCTTATACCTTAGATTATTTATAAATAAAAGGGTATACACTATTATTTTAGGAAAAAATGTATTTACCACCCAAATATGGTCATAGGAAAAAAATAAAAAAAAAATTGGTCGCTTTTTTTTGCAACTTTTTTTGTTGCATTGTGTCTGAAGTCGCTTATACTACCACCCGGCTTCGTTTTCGGTAGCAGTCTTGATATACCCTGTATAATAATATAATCAATGTATTTCGTAAATATAGAATAAGTACCATTTATTGACTTGTCATAAGGACTTTTTAATTGCCTACTTGATTAATAAACCAATTTCATTTAATTTCAACATTATGACCTCGTCTTATGTCGTATCAAAAACTACAAACTCATATTTTTGACAGCCTCCGTGGCGCAATCGGTTAGTACGACAGCTCATGCACAGTAGCAATACCAAACAACACGATGAACATCAAAGCGATGCTTGGCATTGAACTGCGACATAAAATGTTAAGTCTCAATATGTCCAGTAGTTACTCTGGCTACAAAGCCCTTAAAACCGGAACACAACAGCAGTGTAGCTGTTTGGCGGGAGAAATTAACATTTCGGTGGAATCTAGGCGGCCTCTGACATATTAGAGACCTACCACCAGTAAAAATAACATAATCTTGTGAGATCAAACCCTTGGCCTCTCGTTTCATAGCTGGTGTCTTAACAATTAGCCACGAAGACTATCCTTTTTAATGAGAATGTCTAAAAGTCTCAAAGAGAGAGATTGAGGATTCCTATTTTAACATGTAAAAAAATGCAACTCTTTCTTATATGGAAAGGAAAAGAAAAGACGGATAGATGAAAGGAGTATTGGGCTTCGGACAATACCTCTTACCTTTTCCTTCCATTTTCTTTCCTGATTTCTAACTGATCACAGATCCGTGATTCAAGCGTTGTGAATGTTCATAGGCGTCAGAGTTCACTTACCATCAGGTGACCTGTTTGCCTTACATATCTAATAAAAAGTCTAATATAAATATAAGCCTTTTTTACTATTCACATTTTAAATTATTATGGCAATTCATTTATGAATAATTGACAATCGGTAATCGCAGTAACAGCTTGTCTGTCAACAAATGCCTCCTCCAAAGATTTCCAATAGTCCAAAATAAATATGAACTTTACAATGAATATAACAAAATGATAGTCACTTCATAATATATAAAATAAATAAATAATAAATAACACCCGACAGTCACATACATAGAATCCTAACCCCACACCAAGACCAAGTCTTGTGTCGTGGGTATCAGGAACTACGAGAGACTTTTCGGTCTCATAAACACCCAGAGCCGAAAGAGATATTTGTGAGCCTCACAAACATTTCTCTCGGTGCGTCCGATAAAATGTTTTTCCTTCGGATAATAGTCCAAGTTTCAATATTTACTGAGAGAATATAATAATAATGACTCTACCAAAATTATAATATTTTTTGTTTTCATTCCAGGTACAAGTCCAAAAATACATAAAGAAGCGGAAATTAGATAACAGAATTCAATCATAGGAATAAGGTAAATATTCTCTTCATATAGTTATTATAAGAACTAGTTGATTTTCTGAAGTGGTAGAGCCACGCCGCTGTCAGTCATGTGATCGACGTGTGACAGCTTAGTTGTCAAGCTTCGTTCTGTGAGTGAGATTGCCGGTTGCCCAATACCCCTTTCTCCTCCCCTCCCAATTATATGGGCTGGTGACACATTTGATTGGAGAAAATTGTGGCCAGAGTAACCACGAGCGCATTGGAATGCCAAGCGTTGCTTTGTAATTCAAGGTGTTGTTTGGTTTTGCTACTGTTCATGAGCGGTCGTATCGCTTATCATCAGGCGAACGACATGCTCGTCCCGCCATTCAATGCAATAAAAAAAATCTATGTTCCAAGCGTTGTGGATTTTCATGAGCAGTGATCACAAACAGGTGACCTCCCCTCGACTGTCCGAGCCGCAATACGGCTCTTCGGATTTCAAGCAATAAAGCAACCTAATGTCATTGAAATAGGGGCTATTTTAAATCAAGGTCATAAGGTGGCGCTTATGACAGTCGTTTGCCAGACAAAATAAGTTATTGGATTCAAGTGCCCAAATAAGTTGATTTTTTCAATACAAGAAGAGAAACATACATTAATTCTCACAAACTTTTAAAATAATATTAGTATGGGTCTACAAAAAAATCTTAAATCATATCACCCCGCTTCTTTAGCGGGGTGACTAGAATTCATCTCGCGGAAGAAAAAAAAGCTACTTTTTTACAAAGCTTTGTCAATAACACAGCTTTTTATGTCCCCTTTGTACTGAAGCTTTTAAACTTTGATAAAGGGAATAAATACAATATCTTATCTTAAGAACATACAATTTGAAAAAAGTGTCTATAGAAATGTTCGCAAATTAAAAATTAAAGAATTGGTATTTTGCAATTATTATTTTTAATATCGGACTGAAATAAGTCATTGAAAAGGTATGAAAATATAGGATTTTCAATCATTTTTTTTTATTTATATTATCTTTCAGTTATAGTTCAGTTTCAATTTGACTGAATTGCCAACTTGGAGGTCGCAGGTTCGATCTTAAGTCAAACATAAAAATAATCATTTCTTTTTTCATTATTATTTGACATGTGTGAACAAAATAATTGTCTTTTAAAAAAACCGCGTGACTCATCTATACATCACCGATACCCTTAACTGTACCAAAACCCGCTAATTAGCATCCCTAACAACCCTTAAAGCACCCCGCGAGCGGCCAAGTACTAGGCTCGCATACCGCCTGAAGAGGTGTGCGTGGCAACAGCAGTCGATCAGCTGCGTCTAGACGCCCCCCCTCCCGCGCCACTGTACCCCGCTCCCCGCGCCCCACACCCCCGTCGTCTAGACGGGTCGCAGACGAGAGCACCCCCCCCCCCCCGCGTCACCACCCCGCACGTGCCACCTGGATCTATTTTCGGTGGGCAATTTTTCGGAATAATGTACAGACGTGAACAGGTGAATGGAGGAGTGTTAGGGGACAGTTTGATAACGTGTCAGTATTTTTATAGAACTCACGGAGAGAAATACAGTTAAGTACAGAAGTGGTTTGAGGTAATGCTTCGCTTTTTTACTGTATGGGTACTGCATAAGGTTTACCTTATGTGTGAAATAAAAAAGAAATAAAATAAACAGAAAATGGGAGGGAAATAGGGAATCTATTGCTTTCCTATCTTAGACTTATTTATATCCCAAAAATCAAGAATACATTTCTTAATTCAGTTCGGTTAGGTCAACTGAAATCTAGATTGATAGATTCTAATCTGGCATGATTGGTTTGGTGATTTATAGACATAAACAAATATATACTTGATCATGTTATGCACGCGGCGGCGTCCGTTTTGATGTAGGTTTTTGTTAATGAAAATCGGTTTGTAAGTTGTTAGAAAACAAAAATTAAAACCAAAATTTGTTTTCCTTGGGAACAGTAATTGTTTATATTTTACCTTGTCTTTTTTATATCTATAATAGTGTGTGTGCAAAACTTCATGGTGTTTGGTTGAGTAGTTTAGGCAAGGCAGCGTAACAAATCACACACAATATACAAAATCGAAGAGTTTGTTTGTACACGCTAATCTCAGTAACTGCTGGTTCGAATTGAAAATCATTTTGGTTTTGGATAGCACACTTAACGAGAGAGGCTTTAGGCCATATAACATTACGTTATAACCCATAGAAGCGGCGTATTTATTAAAAATGTCATAAAACTTGTTTATATATCTCTTGTTTCTATATAGGTAATCATCCCATGGTTGTGTCCTAATTTTACAATTATTTTTTATTGTTTTATATCTTTATAGCATCTCTTTACAAGAAAGGATTCAATAAATAAATAAATAAAACGTTTTTGTCCTCAAAAGTATCGGTACTCGGCCGAGTCAGAGCTGGGTTGATAGTTAATAATGGTCGCTACTAGAAAATGTTTTACTGTGGAAATTACTACAATAATTGTGTTTTTTATTTATTCTCAAGGAAAGCTTACAGACAAAATAACAGAATATATCAACCATAAAAATCTAATTAAAAGCTTCCACATATAAGAATAAAGAATAATGTCACATATTAAAGTATTTATATTCCCTACCTACCCCAAGACAGTTAACGCACAAAAGACAGATATTTTAGTAAAAACGGTAATCTCAACAATGACTTGTTTTTTGCAAACATCCCCCATCTGTCGTTTTTCTCACGCCATCTAACTGTTTTTTAAGTTTTTGTAACGTTTTTTTATTTCTTTGTCCTTTTTTGTCTTGAACGGTGTGTTATCCGGTGGCGAATTATGTTTAAGAATAATGTACATTATTATTTTATTTAATTTATTTAGCGTCGCCAATGTAACATACAATTTTGAATTCAATAAAAATAAGTAAAATTGCTGTTACAGTTATAAGCAGTCTCGACATGACATCAAAGAACAAACAAAGTAATCTGATATAAAACGTTGTGCTGTCGGTGACTTGAGCTTATACAAGATTTATTGTTACTCAAAGTAAAAAAATATGTACAATTTATTATATTCTAAAACTAGCGGTCGGACCCGGCTTCGCCCGGGTGCAGATAGCTTTTGAGTCCAGTATTGATTTGGCAACAACATATTATTTCGCATACTAACTATATTTCCTGCGCGCCGCGCCGTCGACTATATTTCCCGTCCCGTTTTATCCAGTTTATGTCCCGTCTCATTCAGTCCCATGATGAAATTTTAATTATCATTAATTTATTATCAGTTTTTTGTATTATCTTTATTGAAAATTTTCTTTATATACAATATTTTGTAAATGTGATATTGATTTGTTGGTGGGAGAAGTGGTGGAAGGCGCCCGACGTGACGGCCCAGTGGTGGCATGCGCGTGAGTTGCGCGCGGCACTGAGCTTTGCAACGTTACTTTATTTTTCTAAAATAAATGTAGCCTAAGTTACTCCTTGTTATATCAGCTACCTAACAAAAAAAGTCCCGTCAAAATCGGTCCAGCCATTTCAGAGATTAGCCGGAACAAACAGGCAGACAGACAAAATTTTTTTAAATATCATTTTCGGCACAGGTATCGTGTATATAACGATATGTAGTAGGATTTTTTTTTATTTTCACTCTTAAAACAGACACTTCAGTTTTATTTATATGTATAGATTAAGGCCACACAATGTATTATTTATGTCTATTATAATATGCTGGACAATAATTTCGTAAACAATTTTTAAAATTGAAGACTTCAAGTGAAATGTTTGATCTGGGAATCGAACACACAATATTGTGGTTCTCGCACCACATTGCAGACAATATTGTGTCATTTTAGTAATTTTTAAATATGTAATATCTACCTAGCCTGTTGGTAATCAGACCAGACGCGGATGCCAACATGTTCACGGTGGTCGCGAGTTCGAATCCTAAAGCACACCTCTGACTTTTCGGAGTCATGTGTATTGATAGTCAATAACTACGCATACCGGTGAAGGAAACCTGCATACCAAAGAGATTTTTTTAAGAATTTCTACAGTATGTAAAGTCCGTCAATCCACACTAGGCCAGCGCATTGGACTATATGTCCTAACCACTCTCAATCGTACTCTCGATTGTAGAGGGGATGCTCTGCAGTGAGACCTACATATACATACCGGGTATCTCAAGACTGCTACCGAAAACGAAGCCGGGTGGTAGTTTTACGGCCGGTTTCAATAATATATTGACAGTTAAGCGGTAAAAATTATCCCCGATAATACGTGTCTTCTATCTTTGTTTAACTGTGGTTTAACCGATGTTTCGATAACAAAAATTAAACTAGGTTAACAATGCTGAACGTAGATATTGCATATATCTCTGGTAAGAACCGTTCCTCCCAAACGTTTAATTTTTGCACTTTTAATTGAGGTCAATATTTATTAGGTTAATTATTAACTTTATTTTGGAATTATCATAAATCATCATTAATGTATAATTAGAAGAATAAAACGTTAAAATATATTAATAATGTAAGTATTGTGACAAATAATGGCAAATTAAAAATTCATACAAAGCTTACATAGAACAACAAAACGCATCGTATGACTGATTTATGATATGTCAAATGTAAAAAAGAAGTTTACAAATATCAATGTTTACCAACAAGAATGAATTAAAAAATGAATTTTACGGCCCTATTTCTGCGATAGAGTTACAAATTTAAATTGAATTAGAGACCATAATATTTATAAATACGAAGAAAAGTGTGAAAATAAAACATTGCATAGTTGCATTACTTTAGTTTTGTAATCAATCTGACTTTAAAGACCTGAAATAATTTCAGTGCTAATCTACAAAGAAATACTGAGGAATATTATTATAATTAAAACAATATAAATCAAATTAAGAATAACAATTGATTCAGGTGATCTTACTATGCTAGAAGTTTTCGAAATTGTAATGACTAGTTATAGAGAAAACAACTGTTAGACATTTTATATATCACATAAAAATGTATTTACAAATAAAATGTAAGAACCCCCTTTTCCGCAGATTGTATTATGGGTAAATAAAATATCAAAGATAATTTGTGAAAAATCTTTAATCTTTATTATTGACAAAGTTCTGAAACTTTATTTTTAATTTAAAATAAGTAATTAATATTTATGTCTAGCCTAGCAGTGTTTGGTATGTCAATTTCATGTTCCACATCAGCAATGCTTTTCATTCTTCAAATATTATCTGACACCGCTGTGGCACTCATAATGTTTAAAGTTGTGTGCAATCACAAAAGACTTATTTTTAGTGAACGGTGTGGAAATCTTCTTTTCCAAACACCATAAGACCTGAAATAAAGATGAAAGAAAGATGTAAAATATGGAAGAGCAAAATATTAATTATAGTAACTTTGAGTAGTATTTCTGTTTTTATATGAGCCGCATTGTTGCAATACTCTATGGCAGACATTGAGCAGTGTTGTTAATAAAGTAGTATGTGGATATGCACTATCTCCAATTAGATATCTATTACTATTTTATTATATAACTTCTCAACATTGTACTGAAAATAAATATGTTATTTACAAAAAATAAAAGATTTAAAGTGAAAATATGTTTTGATGATTTCCATCAGGCTGTACCCTTTTGAAACTAGGGAACTATTAGGAAACTACTCACAAAAATATGTATTAATCTTAATATATTCTCTTAACCATTCTTCCAACTTAATTGTCATATTTGTTGCATCTTAAATTATTATTTGCCAATATGGCGGGTCATAGCTGCACAAAACAATTGAATATAACACCACTTTCACCTATGTACCACAATAAAGTATTTTGAATTTGAATTCTTTCAAAATATAAAGTATGAGATAAATACCTTTTAGCAGAGTTATTAAATATAGTAGTTTCATGAGGCCCAGGCTAGCGTTCCAATACATTCATGAAAAGTAACTGCAATACACATTTCTTGAACAATAATGCCTTTATTTTCTTAATTCTTCTCCTATATTTGAATCTAAAAATAAAAATATTAAGATTAATACATTGTGATCAGATAACTGATACATAATACCAAGATTTATGTTAAAATCATAGACAATATTAATACATAATTATTGATTAATCCTAATATTATATCTAAAGGTAGTCATTACTAACCAGGTGGCTCTATGGGAATATAATATGTGCAATGAATTGCACCAAAGATTCTTGGGAAAACTGCAATTTTATGAAACTCATGCTGTGTGTTGTCTTATATTTTTACATATTGCTAATATAGCTCAGTTATAGCCCGAGGCACATCAGTAATGATTCGGCTGACTGTAGCTTTTGATACCCAAAATAGTTACCTACTGAACATGCATTCTCCCCAGTACATAAAACCACAATGATAGCAGCAATTAATGGAACAGTGACACATTATTGTTCCCGAGCTGTTACATTTATTATAGAATATATGATTTTGGAATAATTCAATACACTTATAAAACTTAATGAAATATTTGATATGTATGCTTACCAGGAGGAAGGTTCCTTGCAGGCTGGGTTTAAATGTAGAAATAAACATAATAGCTGATGTATTATTTCATCTAAAAAGTAAATCTGTAAATAAATTCTGAACTAGAATATTCGCATAGTTTTTTTGGTTCTCATAAATTATAATCGGCGTCAAATACACCAGCTTTAAACATTTCGTTATCACTTTCATCACTGAATATATTAATGTCAGTTTATTTTGCTGATTTTTTCCATAAAAATACTACATATCTTGGTTAATCGATGTATTATCCACCATATTGCAGCGATATTAGAAAACCTTGACAGCTAGTTAAACACAAATAACTACAGTAGTTCGAATCGTTATCGAAACGCGTATATTTTAATTTGTATGGAATTTTCTAACTATGGTTAGCGAGAGCCCTCCCATTGATAGATACAAATCATAGATATGTTTAATCATCTGTCTACGATTATTGAAACCGAAAAATGACAGAACTCATACTAGAGTTAGCGATTTTAACGGGTAGAAAAAGACAGACAGAGTATTGCACCCGGCCGTTAGTGACTACAAACACAATGCAACCAAAAATTTCGAAAAGAAACGCGACAATTATTTTTTATGATTTTTTAAATATCTTCATTTTTAGGTGGTAAATCCATAGTTTTTGCTAAAATAATAATTTAAACACTTTTATGCCTTAGATTATTTATAAATAAAATGGTATACACTATTATTTTAGGAAAAAAAATATTTACCACCCAAATATGGTCATAAGAAAAAAATTACAAAAAAAAATTGTCGCTTTTTTTTGCAACCTTTTCTGTTGCATTGTGTCTGAAGTCGCTTAAACTACCACCCGGCTTCGTTTTCGGTAGCAGTCTTGATATACCCTGTATATAAATAAATGTAGTAATTATGAATACCAACAAACAATTTAAAGGAAATGTCTCCTACTATCGGAAAAGTATTTTCGGTACATTATTTATTAAACTATAAATCACTTCAATTCAATTAAACAAAGATTAATTAATATTTTTCTCAATTCCAGGATGGGTTAAAGCTGAAGGAAGAATCTAACCATCGGTCAACCACTTCAAGAATATCGGATGTATTAGGATAAGTATCCATATACAGCGCATATCCATACTACTAGCAAAAACAAAGCCGGGTGGTAGTTTAAATGACTTCAGACTCAATGCAACTAAACATTTTGCAAAAAAAATGCGACGAATATTTTTCTTTATTTTTTCCTACTGTCGTAGTTGGGTGCTAAATAAAATGTTTTTCTGGTGCTAAATTAAGTGCGTGGTGGCCTGTTGGTAAACGGTCTAGACGCGGCTGCCCACATGTTCACGGTGGTCGCGGGTTCGAGTCCCAGGGCACACCTCTGACTTTTCGGAGTCATGTGTGTATTGATAGTCAATCACCACGCACTAAAAACGGTGAAGGAAAACATCGTGAGGAAACCTGCATACCGTAGCGATTATAAGAATTTCTATGGTATGTAAGTCCGCCAACCCGCACTAGGCCAGCGTGGTGGACTATATGGCCTAACCATTCTCAATCGTATTCTCGATTGTAGAGTAGGCCCGTGCCCTGCAGTGGGACGTATATGGGCTGATACAGATAGTCTATGGTTACAACGTGCGATAGAGGAATCCAACATATTGTGGAGTATCTAGGCACATTAGTGAAGTTTTACGTACGGCGTCCGAACATTCGAAGTTCGTATCGTTTTATACAGTAACCCGCCTGTTTAGTTGTAAGTGTTCTTTTTAATGTTATTTGTTTACGAATGTTGGCGATGCAAAGGTTATATTAAATGAATGTCTTATGGTTTGATTGAACTTGGTAACAGGCGTCTTTTAACCTCAAATCTACGAAAAGAAGTACGTATTTTGAGAAGCCGGCATTATTGTGTCGAGTGACAAGACATACAAATCTGTCGGTTAATTCTCTACCTGAATCATTGCACTTCAAAAACAGGTGCAGTGCAGAGTTACCGAGCCATTATTAAAATATTAAAAATATTACTTGTAACTTTTATATCTAGCTATAAAAAATCATTAATAAACTTTGTAATAGTTAAAGAAATTAATCTGTTACTAAGATACTTTCTTTTGTTGTGATCTACAATAAACTATGTATATAAATAAATAATTTCACTACACACACACACCGGAAAAATCGTACTCCATTTTGCAGAAAAAAATATAATAATTCAACAATAATTTAAGAGGTCTCCTTGACTAGGCTGAAGTACCAAAAACTCCAAAGAAAACCATAATACAAAGATCTGTTTGAAATATCGTTTGCACCGCCACCACTTGTCCCCCCACCCCGCACAAGCCCCTTTAACTGGAACCCGTAGATCCGAACTTGTGCGCATATTGTGGTGGGCGCGCGGGCTGGACGCAACCGCAGCGACTTTTTGTCGCAAGTGTATCGCCCACCTTACACACACAGCTTTGTAATACCGCCCAAGATTTGAAAAAAGAACTAACAGCAATACACCCAGACTGAATTCGAAATTTGATTTTACAAATTTGAATTGTGCATGTATAGTTGGAGATAAATGTGTGGGGTTATTGTGAGGTTGAGTGGTCGTGTGAGTTGCAGACTTGCGACGAAAAGTCGCGCGGTGTCGCAACCAGTCGCCAGTGCGCGCCCTCACAAGTTTGGTGATACGCGGGCGCAGTTCTAGAGGGATTTCGTCGTCACAACGCTTCTTTTCTTTTCATTTGTAATCTTTTTCTTTTCTATTGTCTGTATTTTACATTGTAAGTCTCTAGATATAAGATGAAAATTGCAATTCGTTTATTTGTGAAAAAACGAAAGTAGTTTTAGTGATATATGTAAATATCTCATATTTAAATATTTTGAATGCGTAATTGAAGGCTAAATTGCATCATTCTATTAAAAAAACTATTCAATTTGTTACTTAATTTTTTTTTAAAGAAAAATCATTTGATTTTATAAGACATTCACGAACTTCTAAACTCTAAAGAGTGTAGTACGACTACGTATTGCAGAAAAGTGAAAAACTTCAATGCAAGATTATTTTACTTGCCTGTCACAGCTTATAAAAGTGTATAATTCACGATAATTTAATATAACAATGGTATTACAATCTGAAGTAGCATTGAAAATAAAATGAAAATAATATAAAGTCAGTCAATTTTTGATCTACCATCCAGCTTAGAAAGTAGGTTAGAGTAACAAATAAATTCTAGCGTTACTCTTTGCATATATAATATACTTTAAATTGTTTGTTTATAAAATAAGAATTTTTTAATTGATTGTTTGTATTTTATTTTTAACTTTTGTAATTTGTTATTTCATTGTTTTAAGTCGCCTTGTCTCAAAATTTTATGTTTTGTTTAGAATTATATTAGTATTTTTAACATCTTTAAATTTTATGTTTAGTTGTTCTTTGATGTCATGTCGTGATTACCTATAATTGTAACAGCAATTTTACTTATTCATATTGCATTCGTTATATTATTCACAATTGTATGTTACGTTGGCAATGCTAAATAAATAAAATATAAATAAACATAAAAAATCAGTTCATAATAAACTAATTATTACAAAAGTTACAAGTGAAAATCGGAGCGTAATTAATAAATTGTTATAAATTACAAGTATATATTTCAAATACAAACACAAGAAGAGAAGCAGACAGAAGAGAAGTAATAAAGAAGGGACGCAGAAGTAACAAGCGAGAGTGCCGTCGGTGCGGTGAGGTAGTAGGTTGTATAGTACTGCATTACAACACTTCGGAGGGACTGTATAGCCTGCTAACTTTCCCCACCGCCGGCTGTGCGACGAGCTTCTACAATACAGAAGAACGGAGAAGAAAAGAAGAAGAGAAAAGAAGATAGAACAAGTTTTAGACTAACTGCTGTTTATAACTTGTCTATATGATAAGAAGTAAAAATTGATTCCTTTATGTTTCGTTTGTGTCAATCAATAAACAAAGATTTATAAATATTTCGCCAGCCTCCGTGGCGCATTTGGTTGGACGCCGACTGTGAAACGATAGGTCGTGGGTTCGATCCCCGCACCGACACAAAAATTGCGGCCCACAAATATTTCTTTCGGGTCTGGGTGTTTGTGAGACCGCAGTCTCTCATAGTTCCATAGGACTAGGAGAGATATAGGATACTTTTTATATGTTTTTTTTTTATACTATGATAAAAAATATTTGTGAAGTAATATATGAAGCTTAACAACAATACATTTAAATAAAAATGTCATATCCTAATTCTATTTTAGTAATGCAACATTATTAGTTATTTACATTATATTATATTAGACAAATATTAGAATCATTGTCCCAAAATAATGTTAACTACTTAATACAAAATATTATGATTAGTACAGAGCTTTTCAGTATAGATATTTTTATATTGGATTGCGTCTCCTGTAGCTCAGTTGGTTAAGACGGCTAAGAAACGTGAGGCTCTAGGTTCAAATCGAGACACATGTATGATCACTCAAATATTTTTATCTGTGTGGTTTGTTAGCGATTCTTCGATAGCTTCTGTGGCTGCTTGGTTAGATGCCTGCTAAGAAAAATGAGGCTTTAGGTTCGATCCCCGCATCGAAACAAATGCACAGGATTTTTTTCGGGTCTGGGTGTTTTTGAGACCGAAAAGTCTCTCGTAGTTTCTAATACACGAGACTCGATCTTATTATTAGGTCATGACTATGTGTGTGACTGTAGTGTATTTATTTAACTTAATAATTTTAAAGCTTCCCACGATGCGAGAGCAATCCTACTGTCAGTGCTTTTCTATTACTCAAATGCCGGCAATTACGATTCTCAAAGTGTTGTGGGTTTAATATAAATCGTCTGGAAAGAACATCAGCTTGCCGGTATATTATGTCGACTTATTTAAAATACTATATATACACAGGTATCTTTTACAGGGTATATCAGGACTGCTACCGAAAACGGAGCCGGGTGGTAGTTTTAGTCTTTAGTGACTACAAACATAATGCATCGCAAAGAAAAGCGACAATTTTATTTCTGATTTTTTAAATATCGTTATTTTTGGGTGGTAAATCCATAGTTTTAGCTAAAAAAAATGATTTTAACTCTTTTATACCTTAGATTATTTATAAATAAAAGGGTATACACTATTATTTTAGGAAAAAATGCATGCACCAAATATGGTCATAGGAAAAAAATAACAAAAAAATGTCGCTTTTATTGCATCTTTTTCTGTTGCATTGTGTCTGAAGTCGCTTAAACTGCCACCTGGCTTCGTTTTCGGTAGCAATCTTGATATACCCTGTATTGTTAAGGCACTTATTTAAACATCGTTAGTACAGGAAATCTGCTGCTATACATGGACCTCCAAGATCTCCTTAGTGGCGTATTGGAATCCAATGGCTCACTACAACCTTAAGTAGTTAGTAATTGTAATGGAATCGTCACTCAAGAAATTGAACATATTAGTGCTATGTATGTATTCAATATATTTTAGTAAATTATGATCTATTTTAAGATTTATATGATCTGCATGCATATGCCAACATGTTCACGATGGTTGCTGATTCGAATCCCAGGGCACACCTCTGACTTTTCGGAATCATGTATTGATAGTCAATCACGAACTATAACGGTGAAGGAAAACATCGTGAGGAAACCTGCGTACCATAGTGTAAGAAATTCTATAATAAAGTCCGCCAACCCGCACTAGGCCAGCATGGTGGACTATACTAACCACTCTCAATCGTTCTCTCGATTGTAGGGGAGGCCCGAGCCCTGCAGTGGAACGTATATTGTTTGGTACATTACATGTATATTATTATTTTGGAGGAAGAATACTATTATAAAAACCCCTGTATATTGAATCAGTCCCAATATTCCAATTAAAACATTTTTATCTACTTTCAGGTCCTGTCATCATCAGATCAGCATTGAATATCATCAGCCACACTGCACCAAGTCCTGTGGAAAATCATGAAGAAATAATAGTTAATTGAGAAATATTTAAAGTTATTTTTGTATACGATATAGCTTAAATACAACCCCTAAAAATTGTTCTTATCGTTTATTTTAATTCCTTATTTTGTGAGATTTGTAAAATAATAATAAGAATAAAGTTTATTATGTGAAATTTAAAAGTTCATTAAATTGCAAGTTGCTAAATAATAAATTAAATTAGGAAATGTTTTAAAGAATCACTTTAATTCCTGTAAGACGAAAATTTGATTAGTTGTCGCCAGTAATACAATAAACACGAATATAACATTATCATATCATCTAAGAATAGACAAAGTACTAACATCTGGGGGCGCGGCCGAGCCCCCTCCAAGTCGAGCTATAGGCCGTAACATCCTTTTCTCGAAGCAATTCAGACCATTTTCAACCCCCCATAACTTCGTTGTGGTTAAAGCAAGAAGCCTGAATTTTCAGTTACTAAGTAGGCATTGTGTAAACACAGTATATTTAAAATTTCATTCAATTTGAACCAGTAGTTTAAGAATTATAATGTGTCAAACTTTCGTAATTTTGTCACTCACTGACTGACTGACCGATCATCAAAAGTCTAAGGCACTTCTAGCAGACATAGAACCTTCAAATTTAGAATATAATTAGTGTTTAGTGTCTAAAGTAAGGGAAAATTCAAATATTTCATAATTTGTGTCTAGTTTTCTAGATAGACCAACTGCGTGAATAACTTTGTAATCCCATATAAATGTATAGGATTACAAAGTTACATTTGCAGTTAATGAATCATTGTACCCGTATATAATGGAATAATAGTTGTAGATATATATCTATATACATGAGGCATAACAGGAGGGGATATAGAGAGGGAAATGGTGTATTCAGCCCATGAAACTGTACAACATTTCTCTAGAAAAACATGACGAAGAAAAACTTGCAAATAAATAGATTAAATAACTCGAAAATATCAATTACAATGAAAGAAAGAACATTAATTATAATCAAATCCGCTATATTTGTGATAAATTGATGCCTACAAAAATAAGAAAAATCCATAAGACAGAGGCTTTAAGAAAAATCGTTAGTGATATTCTAGAAGTAAGAAGTACCGAAAAGGAAAAAAAGTAGGATTCTACAAAAAGACGTGAGATCCCATCAAAAACATCCTGTAAAAAAATTCCAAGTCTCGCAGCTCAGGTATTCTACCGCAAAAAGTTGTGAAATGCATGTAATACCAAGTCGATTAATTTATTTAGTCCTTGCTTAAGGGACCTTCTATAGAAAGTTATTACGTTAGTTATTACCATATCAATATTAAAAATTCTTTACTTTTTAAATAAATAGATCGACTTGGCCAGCAGCATTATGTATAAATTGTACGATACATTATGTTTTCATGCAATGGCCAAGTCGATCCATTTATTTAAAACGTAAAGAATTTTAATATTGATATGGTAATAACTAACGTAATAACTTTCTATAGAAGGTCCCTTAAGCAAGGACTAAATAAATTAATCGACTTGGTATTACATGCATTTCACAACTTTTTGCGGTAGAATACCTGAGCTGCGAGACTTGGAATTTTTTTACAGGATGTTTTTGATGGGATTCAAAATTTTAAAGAAATGGTTTTTTTATTGCATTGAATGGCGAGACGAGCAAGCCGTTCGCCTGATGGTAAGCGATACGACCGCTCATGAACAGTAGCAAAACCTAACAACACCTTGAATTACAACGCAATGCTTGGCATTCCACTGCGCTCGCCATCCTGAGACATAAGATGTAAAGTAATAAGATGATTGAAATTACAAAGTTATACAAATATTAATAAAAATCAAAATTCTAAAACTGACTGCCTCGGTGGCGTAGTGGTGCTACGCTATGATTGCAAAGCTGAAGTCTCGGGTTCGAATCCCGTATCGGGCAAAGTGATATTGGATTTTGCTATTCATTCACAACCCGGAGTATCGTTCATTTTTGTTTTGTGATTTAAAATAAACAAAGAGACTTTTAACAATAATAAGTAAAATTACAAGTATCAAACATTTTCAGTCGTATACTAATATACCGGGTTGCCATGTTAATACTTAATTCGATCATACTGTATCAGCCCATATACGTCCCACTGCAGGGCACAGGCCTTCTCTACAATCGAGAGTACGATTGAGAGTGGTTAGGCCATATAGTCCACCACGCTGGCCTAGTGCGGGTTGGCGGACTTACATACCATAGAAATTTTATAAATCGCTATGGTATGCAGGTTTCCTCACGATGTATTCCTTCACCGTTTTAATGCGTGGTGATTGACTATCAATACACACATGACTCCGAAAAGTCAGAGGTGTGCCCTGGGATTCGAACCCGCGGCCACCGTGAACATGTTGGCAGCCGCGTCTAGCCGTTTACCAACAGGCCACCACGCACTACCAACAGGCCACCACGCACATAGCGAATTCGATCATAGCGCCCTCATTAAAAACGGACACTTTTTGTCAAGCTATACTGTGGTTATGTAACCTATTTTTTTTTATATTTCACCTGTATCATAAACTGCAAATAATAAAACTAATAAAACAATCTGATATTTTATTTAACACATAAGTCAAATGATAAGATGAAGTAAAATAACCCGAGGAAACTTGCATACCATTAAGATTTATGTCTGTAAAGTCCACCAACCCGCATTATGCCTGTGTGGTGGACTAGAGCCTAAGCCCTCTCAATCGTACTCTCGATTGTAGAGACGGTCCTTGCCTTGTAGTGGAACTTATATCTATTGGTTGATTTAGATACAAATTGGTCAAAGAGCGAAGATATGAACTACGAACCATCTACAAAATTACGTTTATTTTAGAAGACTCACCCTTTTAATGTGCAATGCAATATGCACCTGAGAGTAAATGCAGTGTATAATATAATAGCAGGGTAAATGCACTGTTGTGTTTCGGTTTAAAGGACATTGTAGTCAGAGTAAACGCTAGATATCTTGTGCTTTAACATCTTATGTCTCAGGATAGCGAGCGCAGTGTAATGTTAAGCATTGCTTTGGAATTCAAGGTGAAGTTTAGTTTTGATAGAAGAATGTTAAAACTTTAAAATCGAGGAAACGCTGGTGCTGGTAAAAAAACCACGTACCTACTGTTATTCAGCGAAAATATTATTTGGAAAACTTTTGGTTCGGGCCGATATGGTCATTAAAACAGTGACTCTACCACCCATAAGACCCGCGTATCACTATGGCTCATTACATCATTACATAGTATAAAAAGTGGTTTCTTTTAAACTACATATTAAACGGATTTTAATGAAGTTTTCTAAAATAGATAGAGTGATTCAAGGAGAAGCTTTGTATGTATAATACATATGTACAGTCAGCGACATAAGTCGCTGAACACTTCACATTTTTTCATAAGCTTTTTATGAATTAAAATTTGTACGTACTACTCTGTAGTCGTAAAATATAACCAAGTAAAGTCATCTATGCCGAGAAGTACCATACGATATTGAAAATAATTATTATTTTGGATGATAAGACAATTTCAAATCTCGTGAATGTGTAGCGACTTATGTCGCTGACTGTACATATTATAGTACTTTAAAGCCGAAAAATTCAAATATTTGTAAAATGGCGTAAAAAACATAAAATAACATCGATGTTGTATCGCGTGAAATCAAAAAATATCTGCAAACAGGCGAAGCTGGAACGGGCGGCTAGTTGAAATTATAGAAAATACGAATTAAGTCGGTATAGGTAACGTATCTATATTGTATCGTCAAATGACTAAGAGAAAGCTATATAATAAGATGATATATATTATATTCTATTTGGATTTTGGTCCTAACAAGACCTTTAATGTTTGGTAATGTTCAGAACCTCAATTTCATAATGTGAAATCGGATACTTATGAAAGCTCATATTGAAAGTTCATTTTGAATTAAGGAGAGATTCTATAACAACCACGCAAATTCCTACGAATTAACTACAAAAAAAGAATTTTCTAGAAAATAATTATGTTCAACCCCGAAAAATAGTTATATTGTTTCATAATAGGTAGGTATGGTTGTTAAAAACAAATTTGAATTATAATGAGAATCTTAACAACTAAATTACTCTATTGCGAATAAGCTTAGAAAATTATAAGGACAAGTTTGTCGCCGATAGCTAGGTACTGTTTCATTCCTTACATCTGAAGAAAAGTTTCGTCCTAACTCCCCAGTTGGACCTGTTGAAAGCGACTCACATCCAGACTTCCTGCAATTCTATTTCGTAATGAAACAGATTCAAATCATTATTAAAATCATTGACATAAATCAAGATAATTGATAAGGAATGAATTAAAATGAAACAACTGGTGCTACTTCTCTTGTGCACTATTCTAAGGAACAATGTATCTTTAAAGCTTAGAAGAAGTAGTATCTTATCAAAATCATTATGAAGAAAAATATTATTGTCCGCTTGGTTCTCATTTCTCATTGTGATGGCGTGATGGCAAATGATCATGAATTTTACTAGTAACGCCACCTATTGTGAAATAGTTAAAATTTAAGTTGTTATCGTCAAAGTCCGCTAGATGTCGTTCAAAACACGTTTAAGTGTTGCCAAAAGTTGTCAAGTGTTGTCGTTCAAAACACGTTTAAGTGTTGTTGGTGATGAGTTTTGCAATTGTAAGTTGTTATGTTTTATACCTATAAGATGTAAGTCATTAGATATATTTTATTTCTATGAATAGAGTAAAAAACGGTAATAGAAAAATCGGAAATAATTCACACACGGGCATCACTATTCCCTTGTGTTGCTAACTTCACTTCAAATATTGACAAGCGCAACTTCACTCAATGACAACGATTACAAAGCTGTTTTGACTTTTGTGATTTGTCAAATTCACGGTAAAAATGGCGACGGTAAAGTTCGCTGTGATCGATGTTAACGATTTCCTAACAAAGAAACAATCCACGGAGCCAGACTTGGCAGCTGATTGGGCCAAACTCGAAGAGCTTTACAATAAAAAGTAAGTTTCTCATATACTTTGCGTTTATCGACTTTGATTGGTGTAAACAATAACCTCTACGCTTTTGTTTTCTAGATTATGGCATCAACTAACGCTGAAACTACAAGAGTTCGTGAAACACCCGTCGCTTCAGTCGGGCGACAACCTCATCCAACTATACAACAATTTTTTGAGCACATTTGAGAACAAGTAAGTTGGTTTTAGTTATAAGAGTTGTGGCATGTGAAGTTCGCCAATCCGCAGTAGGCCAGTTTTGAGGTTTATAGCATAAGTTTTCCTAATCATAGAGAAGGCTTCTGCCTTGCAGTTGGATGTGTATAATAAGTTGACTAGTTTATTTAAGAAGGCTTTATTACAAATTGCGATGGAGCAACCATTATGTCTTAGTTAAGATTTAATTTATCATATTCAAAGTATAATACTAGTTTCATATGTTACATTAACAATTCAATTCCAAATCATTTTACAAAATAACTAAAATGACAGAAACTTTCCAGGAAGGTATGATCAAAAGGGTAAAAGTTAAAACCCAAAGTGATCCATAGTTAATATTCTATCTAGAAATCTAGACAGCAATTTACCAGTAGCTTAGTTCCTTTGACACATTAGTAGAAAAATTGCTGAGCCATACATTTTTCAATGTATTCCGCTAAGTAAAATATGTTTATATTAGAAGTCTAAAATAAAATCCCTTATCTCATTTCCATTCAAATAACCAGGCAAAGTCATGATTTCAAATATTCATTGTGTATACAACAATTATTATGCTACACAATATGCAATAAATAATCTAATAAAAACATTCCTCAAATTTTCACTTTGTTTAACAATATTGTTGGTGCTTTCAGGATAAACCCCTTATCCTTGGTGGAGATCATAGCCCACGTGGTGGAACAGTACACCAACAAGAAGGACGCCATTGCATTCCTCGAGAAAGTTGAGCCAAAAGTCAAGATTAATGATGAGGCTCTCGCATTATGCAAGGTATGTTATTTGTGTGTATTGGCCTGAATACTTTCCACTTATGGGCTTAAATGTATTGCAGGCCCAATAACCATGCTCAATATTTATTTATTTAAATCTTTATGTCTCCATCTTGCTCTGTTCTTCTCAATTCTGAAGGTGGTGACCTCCTTTCCAACTTCCGTTGGATAATATCGCACCATTGATCTTGACTGTTGGCAATCTGTATGGCTTTGTATACAATGGTGTTAAGTATACTATGGATCTAATTGGTCCAACGTATTGGGTTGTGTCTACATGCTCTTTTACTCTCCACTTTGCTAAATCTTTATAATACACATAAAAAAATACAATAGACAGAAACAAAAAGAAAATGTCCAAATGGCAGTCTTATTGCTTAAAGCAATGTCTTACAGTCAACCATGGGATGGATTTAAAAGAAGAAGAAAACAATAATCTTTTTCCATGAAATATTTGGTTGAGAGGTGTCTGTGAAACAACATGTTTGATCCCTTCTGCATACAAATATTTGTAATTTTTTGGTGAACCTACAAGTTACTGGTGCTAGGTCTATTATATGTGAGAGGTTGCCTGGGTAGTTCCAACCAAAATGTCTATTTCTCCCGCCAAATAACAATGTAAATGCACTGTTCTGTTTTGGTTTAAACAACATTGTAGTCAGAATTACTACGGGAAATATTGAGACTATCTTTGTAACAATACTATCAATGGGCATTTTTTATATACATATGTGTAGATGATAGTGGAGCTGAGGCTATTAAACGCCTAATATACATACTTGCAGGTGCTACAAGGTCAGATATACCTGGAGCAGTTGAACGACCTGGACTCCACGGAGAAGATCATCGAGCAACTGGAGGGAACGCTGGAGGACGCAGATGGAGTTACCCCGGTGCACGGACGCTTCTACAAACTAGCTTCAGAGTACTACAGGTAATGTACTTGATAGACCTATTTTTATTTGGAAAATAGTGTTAATTAACTATCATTTTGAATATGATGTTTTAATACTAAGCGTGCGATGTAGGTTTTTTGTTTTCATGGTACAAAGTAAATAACTTCAATGTTATCGATTATATTTAATCTTTTGAATATTGTGTAAGTAATTTTCTTTTTTTGCAATGTATGGTGAGACGAGCATGTCGTTCGCCTGATGGTAAGCGATACGAGCGCTCATGGACAGTAGCAAAACTAAATAGCACCTTAAATCACAAAGCAATGCTTGTATTCCACTGCTGTGTGCTCGCTATCCTAGGGCATAAGATGTTAAATCCGCGATAAATATATAAATAATAGTTTTATATCAATGTTTTATCCAATAAGATGTTAAGTCTCAATATGTCCAGTAGTTATTGTATGATGCCCTTAAAAACGAATCTCAGCACTGATTGTTTTAAAGAAGCGTTCGGATATGGCCAAGTTTGAAGTAACTTATGAAATAACGAACGAATTTGTACCATTTTAGAGTGGATTTGGATTAATAAATAATGAATAAATAAGCAACATCCAACAGTCACATACATAGTTTTGACCTCCACATTAAGATCGAGTCTTGTGTCGTGGGTATCAGGAAGTATGAGTGACCTTTCGGTCTCACAAACATCCAGACTCGAATGAAATATTTGTGGAACATTTCTTTCGGTGCGGGGGTCGAACCCGCGGCCTCTCATTTCATAGGCGGCGTCTAACCGACTGCGCCATGGAGGTTGTCATAATTAATCTATAATAATTCGTATAAACAGACCTTTAAACGTATGTTCCTCTTCTGAATTTATTTATTTATTTAAATGCTTTATATACAAAGTATAAAGGCGGACTTAATGCCCGAGGCACTCTCTCCCAGTCTTAAGAGCGTATACACCTTGCGCGCAAAGCCAACTATAGGTATTTCTTCGTTAATTTCACGCACACATAAGCGACCAAAGCTGTGTGCGTAGAGCTGCCGCGTCGGCTCGCTATACAATCGACTCAAACAACTTTGATCCGTGCGCTTCAAATATTCAATTGAAATGTAACTGTAATATAATATCATAAAAATATTTTATTTGCATTATAAGTAAACAAATATTACTGTGCAAGCAAAGAATAATACAAATTTTGGATACTAATAATATTTTCGTTATTATTACATTGTTAAGTTGCATTCAAATCAGTGTTCAATCAGTAGACACTACGGACGTTTTATTAATCATTTCGTGTTCGAACACATAAATAGTGTTAGGGGCCTTACAACCCCTTACAATTACAAAATATATTTAATTTTATATTACAATACATAACATAATTTAGCCTCGGAATTACATCCCATTATATAACCTGAAACATAATTTATACTCACTACAAAATCATTGTAGGTAATAAAAATAATTAAATATTTTACTACCAAAGTACTAAGATGTGGTAATCGCATTCCGCGCGTGGCTATTTTTACTACGCGCGGCATAATCGACTGCAGCCAGGCCGGAGCGACGAGCGATACGTCCTCCCTCTAGAAGGCCTTGCGGCGGTCTGATTTGATCCACGTCGGACAGCGTGTTTTATAGTGGTTTTTAAAATATTTGTAGAAAACATGAAAACTAATTTTGTTGAAATATAAAAATGATAAGTTGGTGAAAAAAAATATGTTCTTGACGAGACTTTCTGAACAATTTCGCATTGTTTAAATTTTTATTTTTCAGGAACTGAACACAAAAAGATTATTTTTCTTAGCAAAATCCCTCCACAAGGGTCTTATTAGTCTGATAATATTTTTATTTTCATCTTATATTTAGTGGTTTCGGATATCTTAAGCTTCTAAATTGCCATTTAAAGCCTAAATAACGAAACTTGTGTTCAGTAATCCGTATAGTACTCACAAATTATCCATCAATCTATAATGTTTTCCACCAAAATCCCTAGATGACAACCTTTTCTAAAATTAGTACTAATTATTTTTCCTTTAAATTGTTTATTGGTGGCTGTTAACTCATTTGAAAAGTCCTGTGTTTAAGCCAAAAAGCGCGAGCAGGGTATAAACGCTCTTAAATTCAATTCAATTTATGTTGTATCCAAAAATGTGTGCCGAGTGGAGATGGCCATATTTGAAACTTACAACTCATATGTGTGTGTCAGGGTGCGCGGCCCCATGTCCCGCTACTACCGCGCGACGCTGCGCCACGTGGGCTGCGCGGGGGGCGGCGCCGCGCTGGCGGGCCCGGAGCGCCGCGCCACCGCACTGCGGCTCGCCGTGGCCGCCGTCGCAGCGCCCGATGTGTACGATCTGGGGGAACTTGTATGTATACACTTAGGTATTGTACTAGAGCGGACATCGGGAACAAAATCTCTGCGTATTGTGCGTGCACACGGGTACACAGTGAAGCGAGAGGGAAGATAATGTTACTGCGTAGGCGTGACAGAGACAGAAATAGAATGTACCGTTCATTTTGTTACAAACATCTTGTTTGCAGTGTCCCCTCTAGTATATTATCTCAATGATTATACACTAATTATTTATTTGTATCTGTATCTGTATCAGCCCATATACGTCCCACTGCAGGGCACGGGCCTCCTCTACAATCGAGAGTATGATTGAGAGTGGTTAGACCATATAGTCCACCACGCTGGCCTAGTGCGGGTTGGCGGACTTACATACCATAGATTTTTTTTATAAATCGCTATGGTATGCAGGTTTCCTCACGATATTTTCCTTCACCGTTTTAGTGCGTGGTGATTGACTATCAATACACACTTGACTCCGAAAAGTCAGAGGTGTGCCCTGGGATTCGAACCCGCGACCACCGTGAACATGTTGGCAGTCGCGTCTAGTCCGTTTACCAACAGGCCAACACGCACTTCACAATTATTTATTTATTTATCGTTTTTGCAATATACATAGAATCATACAAAGTGAAATGTGGGTGTCTATTCACCTCTGCCTACCCCTTCTGGGAAAAAGACGTGAGTTTATGTATGTATGTACATATAATCTAAAGGTGAAAAATTTGTTTGTTACCTCTAATCTCAGAAACTAAAGGTACCAATTTAAAAATATCTTAGTGTTGCATAGGTCATTTTTAGAGGAATTGCTATACATCATCACGCTATGACTTATAAGAGGGAAGCAGCTGTGAAACATCCAGGAAATACAATTACTGGTGGTAGGTCTCTCATATGTGAGAAGCCATCTGGGTAGGTACCACCGCAATGTCTATTTCTCCCGTGAAACAACACTGCTTAAATGCACTGTTGTGTTTCGGATTGAAGGACATTGTAGCCAGAGCAACTACTGGACATATTGAGACTTAACATCTTATGTCTCAGTATGGCGAGCGCAGTGGAATATTGCTACTGTTCATGAGCGGTCGTATCGCTTACCATCAGGCGAACGGCTTGCTCGTCTCGCCATTCAATGCAATAAAAAAAAAAAAAAAAAATACAAGGGAATTTTATTCGTTTTTCATGGACCGATTGGTATATTTTCCATATTGATAGTTGGAATTTAACATTTTGGACGCCAATTTGAAAAATGTATTTGCACCCGGGTGGAACCGGACTGGACCGCTAGTCAATTATAATAGAAAAATAACATAAGCAGTAGGAAAGACAGACTTATAGTACTGGGCACGTAATTTCGTCCAGGCAACCTTGGGATTTACATTAAAATTAAAAAATGACACTTATAATAATAGTTATACAATACAATAATGAATACATACATTAAATGATGTATTACCGTAAAAATGTGTTCATTATTATTTTGAGAACAACTTTGCATTTACCTCCTAAACACTAAAACTCAGTATCTATAGGGGTTGATCAAAAGCCTTGAAAGCTAAAATCGCGATTTTTGACAAAACTATCAGGCAGTTTTTATTCAAATTTGGCACAATAGTACCTAGGGGGATTGAGGAAAATGTGTTTTATATTAAAAACCATATGTCAATATCACTCTGTATATTGTATTATTATTCTAGTTAGCCCACCCCATCCTGGACTGCCTCACGGGCACCCGTGACGCGTGGGCTCGCGAGCTGGTCCGCGCGGCGGCCGCGGGGGACGCGCAGGCCTTCGACGCGGCCCGACAGCACGCCGCCGTGCCTGAACTGCAGCATCCAGACAACAAGCTGCGGCAGAAGATCGCGCTGCTCTGTCTCATGGAGGTGATGTATGCGGGAGATGTGTTATAAGGATATGGAACACGCATACACAAGCATCAACGTACACACACATACACACACGCACGTATACGCATGCACGGAAACAAGTTGCTGTTAAAAATCGCGCTGCTGTGTTGCGTAGAGGTGATACATGCAGCACGCACATATACACGGATGAACGCACGCACGCACATGCATCAATATACACGCATACACGCGTATCAACGTACACGCACGTATACGCATACACAAGGTCACGCAGCTGTACCTCATGGAGATAATATTTCCGGGATAGATATGAAACATATATCGGGTATAAAACACGCACACACACGCACGTACACACTCATACGCACGCACAAGCACCTATACGCATGCACGCAAAAAAGCTGGGGCAGAAGATCACTATATTGTGTCATAGAGGTAATATATACCCAGGATTGATATCATGGCATAAAACACGCACACAGGCACGTACACTCGCGCATGCAAGTGTACGCATACACGAGGCCACGCTGCTGTGTCTCATGGAGGTAATATATCCAGGAGATACATACAGGGTATATCAAGACTGCTACCGAAAACGAAGCCGGGAGGTAGTTAAAGCGACTTCAGACACAATGCAATAGAAAAAGTTGCAAAAAAAAGCGACAATTTTTTTTTTTGTTATTTTTTTCCTATGACCATATTTGGGTGGTAAATAATTTTTTTCCTAAAATAATAGTGTATACCCTTTTATTTATAAACAATCTAAGGTATAAAAGTGTTTAAATTATAATTTTAACAAAAACTATAGATTTACCACCCAAAAATGACGACATTTAAAAAATCATAAAAAATCATTGTCGCGCTTCTTTGCGAAATTTTTAGTTGCGTTGTGTTTGTAGTCACTATAACTACCACCCGGCTTCGTTTTCGGTAGCAGTCTTGAGATACCCTGTATATACATATATAGACATCCGGTATGTATATCATAAAAACACACACGCACACCCATGTACGCTCACACACGTACGCATGCACGCACGCAAGCTGCGGCGAAAAATCTCTCTATTGTATTTAATGAAGGTAATACATCTGGCACACACATACACGTATAGATACTAGACAACGATACAAATATACCATGCGGTTACTATACAATATTGATAGCTTATCGTACATTTCAGATGGCTTTCAACCGCACGTCTGCCCAACGCAAGTTGACATTCGCTGAGATCGCTCGCGAGGCGCGCATACCTCTAGACGAGGTCGAACTGCTCGTCATGAAGGCGCTGGCAGAGAAACTCATACGGGGACACATCGACCAGGTAAATTATACTAGTGTATATGGTCTAACCACTCTCAATCGTATTCTCGATTGTAGAGTAGGCCCCTGCCCTGCAGTGGGACGTATATGGCTGATACAGAGGCCAGGGATCAGTGAGAAAATAAATAAATACACCCAACAGTCACATACATTAAGGGTAGGTCTCATATGTGGTCCCGGTAAAAGCTAGAGCGTTCTTGATTCCTTCGATTCTTCCTAAATTGCACTGAAGAGAGCAACGGGAGGGGGAGGAGGGGGTTTAGTTGGTATGCGTATCGGTTAATCCAACATAATCGCTCCACCCTCCCCCGAGGTGGGGCGGTATGCGGATTCCCCGCATCAACAAAAAATAAATAAAATAAAACTACCCAGACAGCCTATCACATATGAGAGACCTACCACCAGTTTTTTTTATTATTCTTTTTTTATTACAGTAATAAAATGAAATGAAATGTATTTATTGGTCACGTAGGCAATTTAAGACCTCTTATGACAAGTTAATACACATAGAACTAATTTAAATTTATTGCTTTAATTAATTTATTTATTTTGAAATAATTTTTTATTTACGTTAGTCAAATTAAAGTAAATTATTAGTGGACCATGAATATTATTACAACGGTGCATAGCGGTTTATTGTTACCACCGGATCCAACGCGGCCCTTCCTGAGAAGACCCGGCGAAACAAACTCAGTGGGCTAACAATAATGTGTATGTGTGTGTGTGCAGGTGACTCAGACAGTAGAGGTGCGTTGGGTGCGTGCGCGTGCGTTGTGTGGTGCAGGTGCGGCCGCGCTGGCGGCGAGACTCGCGGCCTGGGCCAGCGCCGTGGAGGGAGCAGCCACGCTACTGCACCAGCACGCGCCGGAACTGCTCACTGCATAGGTACCATTACTACCTACACACTACACACTACACACTACTCACTACAGACTACACACTACTCACTACTCACTACACACTACTCACTACTCACTACACACTACTCACTACACACTACTCACTACACACTACACACTACTCACTACACACTACACACTACACACTACTCACTACACACTACTCACTACACACTACTCGCTACACACTACTCACTACACACTACACACTACACGCTACACGCTACTCACTACACACTACACACTACTCACTACACACTACTCACTACACACTACTCACTACACACTACACACTACTCACTACACACTACTCACTACTCGCTACACGCTACACACTACTCACCAAACACTACACACTACACACTACACACTACACACTACTCACTACTCACTACACGCTACACACTACACGCTACACGCTACACACTACACGCTACACACTACACACTACACACTACTCACTACTCACTACACGCTACACGCTACACGCTACACGCTACACACTACACGCTACACACTACACACTACACACGAGGCTAGCACGTAGATATAC
This sequence comes from Hyles vespertilio, assembly GCA_009982885.2. Taxonomy (NCBI): domain Eukaryota; kingdom Metazoa; phylum Arthropoda; class Insecta; order Lepidoptera; family Sphingidae; genus Hyles; species Hyles vespertilio. Next base: position 667,045 of record CM042832.1, read on the forward strand.
AGGGTATGTAAAGAGACACCAGATCACCCAGACACTACACCTTCCACTATCTATAATACTTATACCTATATTCTACGACGTTTCCTCGAATCTTCATCCTTACAACTTTCACGATGATGTTAAAAATGAATTCGAGGAATCCTCGAAAATAGTAAATAAATAGACAAAGAGATAGTATCAAGTGGCTAACTATATCATTTTCATTTTTCAGGAAGGTGCGGGTTCATTGCTGGATACAACTGCACAGTAAATCTTAATTACTAACATACCCTGTAATTGTCTTGTTAATAAATACATACATTTATGTGTAGTTTTATTTACTGAGTGTTTGTGAGAGCGAAAAGTCTCGTAATTTCTGGTACACGACACAAGACTTGATCTTAATAGTGTGGAGTCAAGGGTGTTACTCTATACTCCGAAGTACGTATGTTCGGACTTTGAATCTCAACATAAAAGTTTTCCAATTTAACAATCAATAATGTTCTCTATGAAGCATAATATACAGGGTATATCAAGACTGCTACCGAAAACGAAGCCGGGTGGTAGTTTAAGCGACTCCAGACAAAATGCAACAGAAAAAGATGCAAAAAAAAAAGCGACAATTTTTTTTTGTTATTTTTTTTTCTTGGGCCCTATTTGGGTGGTAAATACATTTTTTCCTGAAATAATAGTGTATACCCTTCTATTTATAAATACTCTAAGGTATAAAAGAGTTTAAATTATTATTCTAGCAAAAACTATGGATTTACCACCCAAAAATGACGATATTTAAAAAATCATAAAACATAATTGTCGCGTTTCTATGCAAAATTTTTAATTGCATTGTGTTTGTAGCTTCTAAAACTACCACCCGGCTTCGTTTTCGGTAGCAGTCTTGAGATACCCGGTATACTTCGAACTTATTCTTAAAATACAAAATTCGAACATTTTGTAAAGTATTTCGGCATATTGGTAGTTTTATGTGCGATGTTCGAATATTCTTTGTCGGGTCTGAGTACAGAATAACCCCAAGGACTATGTATGTGACTGTTGGGTGTATTTTATGTATTTATTATTTACTGTCATTTTGTTCATTTTAATAGTACGAGTGTTGATATCTGACGCCGAACGTGGACGCGGGTTCGAATCGAAAGCAATGGCACAGGACAGGAAAGGACTGAATTTCATGGCTTGAATAATGGTATAGGATGAGACGGGATTTATAGGGACGGGAAAAAGCAATATCATGGACTGCAGTCATATTGAGTTTTTTTTTACACTCAACATTCAGTAATCATAATATGTCGTTGATTTGGAATGAACTCAAAAAGTATCTGAAACCCGGGCGAAGCAGGACCGGTAGTCTAAAATAAGCGAAAAAATTAAAAGTAGTATTGTGAACCATATAATTATCTTTTCATTTTGTATCAAGTATAGATGGCTCAAGATAATAACTATGCACTTTTCTAAAGGATAAACTGATTTGATTTGTACAGAAATAATGGTGGTAGGTGCCTGAATGTATAAGACTGCCTGGGTAGGTACCACCGCAATCTATTTCTCCCGCCAGACAGCAGTGTAGACGCACTGTTTCGATTTGAAGGACATTTTAGGCAGAGTAACTATTTGACATATTGAGACTTAACATCTGTCTCAGGATTGTGAACGCCGTCAAATGCATTGCTTTGTGGTGTTTGGTTTTGCTACTGTCCATAAGCGGTAGTATCGCTTAGTATCAAGCGAATGGAACGCTCGTCTCGCCATTCATGGCAAAAAATACCAGCTGATGTCAACCTTTCCGGAAATACCAAGATAACACTAAAAATACTTTAGGAATAACGGTATTAATCCATGTAAAGACTCGAACACGACGGATTGAAAGAAAGTCTGACCAAAGATGACAAATAGGAGGCGTTACCGAGCGGAAGAGATAATTTAAAAGTAAGTTAAATGACGTCGATAATTTTTCGAAAATCAAAACCTTTCCAAGTTTATTTCAATTGTTTTTTTTTAAATCACCTTCATATTACTTAAAATTATATCGTCACGCGCTATTTTTGAACTTAAAATTGTCTTCATGAGCACATTTTTCAAGATGGAAATCCATATCGCTAGTCTCCGCGATTCAGGACCTAGATAGATTTGTACAGTCAAGGACCTAAAATTAAATAATTAATTGAAGAAAAATAAAATTTTCAAAGATATATATACAGGTCTACCACGAAATGTGATAAACATTATTGAGTTTTCCGAATTTGGGTATGAGCTTGCTATTCGGATAGATATAATTTTCCATGCTTAAAGTATGTAGACTTGTAGAGCATAATTAGAGTATGTCCATACAAGTATGTATGTAGTCTGGCTAGATGTTGTCAAAAAGATATGAAGGTCAATGACCTTACTACTGAAGAAGTCGAAGATCCAGCGAAATGGAGGAGATTTAGCCGGAAGGCGGCTGGCACCAGCCAGGAAAGCTAGGTAGAAGAAGAATTAAGAGTACAGGTCTTCCGCAATTTCACTCCACGACACGCAACAGCAAAGCCTAACGTCAGTTCTTTATGAGATAGTAGAACCTTCACGGTATTATTTTTTTTTTTTCTCTTTATTTAGGTAAACAAACAATGACACAATACAAGAGATACGAATAACAGTTATTTAAGTACTTACATATGCTAATCATGCCATCAACACCGTTTACCACACATTAAAAAATAAAATATACAAAATAGAGAGAAATAGGTGGATACTAAATTAAATTAAATTAACTAGATGATTAGAAAAAATAATAATTACATTAAACAGAAACTAAAACTAATACAGTCATTACAATTCATCTCAAATTCATTAAGTTGATGGTTGATGCCACTAGTCTGTGTTGTTGAGGTTTTTAACATAACATTATACTCGTACGAGATACCAGTTTACCATTAGTTATTTATTCATTTAGGTATTAGACAATATTTTCAATAGTTTTCTTTTAAATGAATAAGCAGAAGTGGCCATTATATCTAATTCGTTAAAATTAAGATTGTAAGAGTGTATTATTCTAAAAATAGGAGAACGTTTGCCGGAGTTAGTACGACAACGAGTTAGAGCGAATAGTTGACAAGGGGTACGGCAGTGCGTTCTAGTAGGGACTTTATAACATATTTTATTGATTATTGATGTACAATCATACTTATTGTGGCACAGATCGTGGAGTAACATTGCTTCAAGTTGAGTGCGTCTATGTTTTAAGTTTAGAAGGTTGTATTTTTGCAGCAGTTGCTCATAACTTGCGAAAGAGCTGAAACATCTATAGTTCATACTCTTTAAGAATTTTTTTTGTACTAATTCAATAGCATCTATATATTTATTATAATACGGATTCCAAACAGGCACGGCATATTCAAGTTGAGAGCGGATCAGGGCTTTATATAAATAAAGATAAGTAGATGGTTTTCTAAAGTTTGTGCTTGATCGCATAACAAAGCCATACATTTTTAATGCTTTATTTATTATGTTATCTATATGTATTGCCAATTGCAGTTTAGTATCTAAAGTTACGCCTAAGTCTCTAATAGAGTAAACGGAATCCAAAGTGACCCCTCCTAGGCTGTAGGGGAATTTACTTATATTTTTCTTTTTAGTAAAACTGATTGTTTTGCATTTATTTAGACTAAGATCAAGCTTGTTTTCAACGCAGTAGGCAAAAAAACGATTGAGGTCTTGTTGGAAATGATTATGGTCATTTATATTGTCAATGATACGGTAAATTTTAAAATCATCTGCATATAATAGGATATGACAGTGTTTGAAACATGTATGGATGTCATTTATGAATAAAATGAATAAAAGAGGGCCCAATATTGACCCTTGTGGTACACCCGAAGTAATACCTACTAGTTCTGACTCATAACCATTGATAACTACTTTTTGTGTACGATTGGTAACATAAGACTTAAACCATCTCCACAAATTACCCCTTATCCCGTTAAAAGCTAGTTTTTCAAGCAGTATTTTGTGATCCACCCTGTCAAAGGCCTTTCGAAAGTCAGTATACACAGTGTCCGTTTGTTTGTTGTTGTCTAAACCTTCAAATAGATAGGATGTGTATATTAATAGGTTAGTAGTGGTTGAGCGATATTTAACAAAACCGTGTTGTTGTTCTAATATAATTTTATGTAAGGAAGGGTATATATAATTATGAACTAATCTTTCAAATAGTTTCGACAAAGTAGGTAAAATTGATATTGGTCGATAATTTTCCACATTGGATCTGTCTCCTTCCTTGAAAATAGGAATGACGCGTGCTGTTTTCCAAATATTAGGAAACACACCCTCTTCTAAGCATAAATTAAAAATTTTATAAATTGGAATATATATATTATGGGCAGTTGAGCGCAGAAATATGGGCGGAATATTATCTAGTCCTGGGCCCTTGGTGCAGTCCAGGTTGCAGAGTTCTTTAAGAACGGAGTCAGCATGAACTTGCAAGTTGCTCAGAACAAAATCGGATCGAGGGTTACTATCCAGTATGTGATTGATGTCAAATACGTCACTAACATTGGATTTCTCAAAAACTGATTGAAAAAAGGATGAAAATAAGTGAACAATATCCTCAGGACCGTTTGATACAGTATTTTTATAAAATACATGCTCTGGGATATTTGCATTGCTCTTATTATTATTAATGTATTTCCAAAAATATTTAACATTATTGCATACGGCCTCCTCAACAGAATTTATATATTTTTTGTAGCATTTTTGAGATTCATTATGAAAACGTTTCCTAAGCACAGCAAAGGTTTCGTAATCTGATATATTTCGATATTTTTTCCATTTAATTTTGTCGTGGAGCAAGACTCTACCAATAATTAAAAGCTGTATCTTAAAGCCGATCAACAGCATCTCCCTCAGAGTACCATTGAGGAAATATAATCTCAATTTGTATCTGAAATCGAGAGCCCTCTGAGGCGAGTTTGCACATGGAATGAATAGAAATTAGCAATTTAACCTTTTGAAGACACACGTTCACTACAAAGGACCGATTTCCATGATCCGAAAGTATTCGGATCCTCAGTGATGAAATATCGGGCAAAGTCGAGTTTAAGAGTCATTTAGAGGACAAAACCGATCTGGCGAGCAAGAAGTTTGGTATCTTGAACAGAACCAACCAGTATTTGAACGGGTCATAGATGCTCTACAAAGTACAAATCCGGCCCCACGTGGAGGTGCCACTGCTCTCACCTCTAGGCAGGTGCCCCAAAATACCAGCTCGACCCACTTGACTCCTTGCAGCGACGAGCTTGTCGAATTATCGATGATCCCAATCTTAGGGACAAACTGGAACCGTTAGGACTGCAGGAAAAATTCGGGTCTCTCTGTATGTTCTATCCTCTGTTCCACTGGGAAAGCTCCAAGGACCTTCTTGTTTGAGATCATATCACCGTCGCTTTGTTTACCATTGCACCACCCATCACAGCAGTAGAGTTCATTCCTACCACTTGAAAACCATCCGTTCTTTTTTGACACGCCCGTTCTGGAATGAACTCCCTGCTTTCTCGAGCGATATATTCCTGTCCTTCTTCAAACAGGACTTAATTAGAGTACTATCCTTACCCAAGGGCGGATCTTTTACGCCATGGGGGGTCACATTATAGTTCATGTCAGATTTTACGCCAGGGTCATATTGTTCATGTCTGGGCCCGATTTCAATAATGGGAGTATTGGGAATAATGACTTTTTAAACTTTGTTACAGACGTGATTTGTGAACACCTACATACTTTTTTATTTTATTTATCGACATACAAAGACTTAAATGTGCTTATAAATTTCATCAACAAGATAATAAATTTTGTCAATCTGGGGCCAGACCAGGGGGACCCCCATTACCTCTCCCCTGGATCCGCTCTTGTCCTTACTCTACACAGTGACCTAGCTTTGCTAGACCGTTCACTATCGAGCGGGCTGCATGCTCGTCTTCTTGCTAACGGTTCGTAAAAAAGGAAATTATTAGGTACCTATTTTCATCTAACATTATTATAAAATGAACTATAAATGTGTAAATCCTTTTAATTGTATCGTTGAAACAAATAGTTTCCGTGTTTATTCCATCAAAAGCAAGCTCATGCTCTACCATGGACTCTCCCTATAAATTCAAAAACTCCCGCCACTTGATGTAAATTTAAAAATGTTACCACATCTAAAGTAAATCTTCGCACAGCGACTCATCAATAGAAAAGTGCATTTCTGTCAAACAATAGTTTTTTTTCAGGCGGCAATATTTTCACAATGGCAACTGAAAACCATGAAACTAGCGACATAGCGATTAGCGAGTCTAGTTCACGCTTTTGCAAATGGCGTCCGCGTGACGGCTGGTGGCTGCCCATAAAATGCATTCAAAACGTTTAAAATACGTGTAATACGCCGTAAACCGTCGCTTTAACTTCAGCGTGTACTGTTGCTCGGTAAGATGTCAATTACAACAGTTTTCCTAAGTGTATATTACGTAATGCAATGTTTTGCCGTAAATTTCGGGTGAGTAGCGCCGTCCCTGTCTATTGTTATGATTGCTCGGTGCCTTTATTTACTAACGTCTATGTATATCCGTCCCTCTCTCTCCGTTTCCTTGCAATACATTTTTCATTTTTTAAGTGGCTGTGTGAGTGAGGTGGAAAACGGGGCCCCGCGGAAAAATATGGGCAAAAAATTACGCTCTCAAAAATTATTGATTTTTCGTCGCATAGTTAAAAAATGCGGGGACATTCGTGAACAGTGCGCCTCGTCGGCCGACGGTGATACGTAAGTCGGTTTTTCCACAATAAATGTATGTTTTCCTAAGGCCATAACAACTACGTTTTTGACTTTGTAAGTCTAAACATAGAATTTGGTGATTTAAATATTGATTTATTTAGTTTGAGCGCGTGTGAGTCAGTGGGCGAGTGCGGATGGGGTCCGGGGTCTATTTTGGGCGCGGGGCAAGTGTTAGTCAAGTAACGCTATTCATGCCTTATGTCTGAGGACACGACGGAGCTTGAGTCGCTAATTGAGTTTAGATGCACGCTGGAAATGCATCGGAGTGTGAAGTAGTTACATTACGTCGCGTTTTTGGTGTGTTTGATATAATAGTGTTATGGTGTAAACAGTATGGTGAGTTGCGAGACTAATGGTTATCGGTCACCAAACGCTCGCGCTAATGTTCTGATAAGATACACTCGTGAGTTTCTAACAATTTTTTACATACGTTTATTGTTATATATTTTCGCTACACTAATTTTGTTTTGTGACTGTCTATTGTCCTCTTTTATTTTTTTTTCGTTATGATAAAATAGTTCCAATAAGAATCATGTGTTTTTTCTCAATTATGGCAAAGGTCATTTTTAATGTTTATTTGTTTTTATTTTTATTTATTCGAGTAATCATATAAGAATAATAGGTTTCTTTTTCATTGCCAAAAGCAATGAGCGTTGTTTTTATTTCTATAATTATTATAAATGGTCTTCCCTGGAGTCTTTAGCCATATGCGCTAACCACGGGGGGTCAATACAAGGTCGAATTAAAAAAAAGAAAAGAAAATTCTAGAATCGATGGCAGGCATAGCGCCTTGTTTCAATTTTTTGTTTCATGTCGCATTTATTATATTCAGCAATTTATGTATTGAATATATATGTACATAAGTTATACTTATGTTTTTTGAAGAGATTGTGTTTTCATGGTTAAATAATATTTTTCAACGGTAAAGGAAAACATCGTGAGGAAACCTGAATATCTTAAAGGATTCCATGAGTTTTTCAAAGCGATAAAACTTATAAACGTTCGAATATTACTAAATTGTATTGTACATATACACAAGGTAATGTTTATTTTCCAAATAAAATAAAATAATTGGTTACTGTTGACCATGGGACTCTACCACCAAGAGTTTCTTTAAGTGTGGCTGGCTGGCTAACTTCTCATACCATACAAATCCTTATAATTATATAAGGTAATATTGTAGCCAGAGTAACTACTGGACATATATAGACTTAACATCTTATTTCTCAGGATGGCGAGCGCAATGGAATGCCAAGCGTTAAAGCATTGCCTTGTAATTCAAGGTGCTGTTAGGTTTTGCTACTGTTCATGAGAAGTCGTATCGCTTACCATCAGGCGAATTGAAAGCTCGCCTCGCCATTCATAGCAATAAAAGAAACTCAATTGTACACAGGTTTGCTCCGATTTTTTCCTTCATCGTGAAAACGAGCGTAAATTACATCATGTTAAATCTTTATTTGTGCATCACAGTTCAATCAAATATTTTTCAGATTAATGATGTACGCTTATAGTATTTATAATATAGAGAGAGAGCGCTATCATACAGCCCACCGGCGCTCCCTCTATATTGTAGATTCTATAAGTTCGTACAAGTTATTTTCAGTGTTTTCGAACGACTGTGTTATGGTATACATATAATTTTTTATCTATTCCATTCTAATTTATAAAACGTTATATTCATAAAATAATTAGGCTATATTCCTCTACATTGGAGTCCTAAATCAGGAAATTCAATTTAAATGAGCAGTTTTCTTACGAAGATCAATTTTGGTAGGATTAATATCAAGCAGACATGTCTAAAATTATAACTCAAGATTTTCTAGCACTAAATTTAAACCCATGTAGCAACCACATACGTGACAAAAGTAGAGCAGAAGCTAAATTTTGGTAAATATATTAGTTATTTCCCAAAATTATTACATGGTGCAAAAATTCTGGAAAAAATATGTTGTTCTGAAAAATACCTTCAGATGTTTTTGTCAACGGGGATTTAGTAGGGAAGATGAAAGGTTCTGGAGTGGAAGCTACGTACAGGGAAGCGCAGTGTCGGACACGCTAAACGCACGGGCATATGGTTTACAAAAGACCATGACGGCTGTCTCAAAAATAGCGTAAACATATTTTGACACAATATGATTCAAATACGACCAACTCGTGACGAATCCTTCCCACTAGTCACGGAGGTCAAAGATGTTTAGTAGCTGTAAATGTTTTATTTGGTATTCGACCAACTTTGACCTATTCAGCCAACTTCGTTCTATTCGGCTACTTTGGATTCTTTTCAGCTATCTTCGTCCTATTCTGTAGAATACCGAATACATTAGATTGTTTTTGTAATCGTTTATTGGGAGAATTGGTTGAAATTACTTTCGCCAAAAATATACCGATACTACATTCTATGTTATAAGCTGGTCTTAATTTGTAAGCTGAATAATCAGCTATTTGTCCAGAAAAGTTGCAAAATCTTTCATTTTCGGTATTTAGAAATCACTTAAGTTTTTTTTTTATGTACTGTTAGAGCAACTTATAATTAAAACAAATCAACATTTACATATTATTATTCAGCCTTGCTTAACACTGCTCTCGTCACACCTAGACATTGTCTAATAAAATACTAAATTAATAAATAATAATTACACCCAACAGTCGCACATAGTCCTGACCCCACACTAAGATCGAGTCTTGTGCCGTGTCAGAAACTACGAGAGACTTCGCTATTACAAACACCCAGACCGGAAACGAATACCTGTGGATCTACCAAACATGAGTCTGTGTGGGAACGAAACGGCTTCCTGATACACAGCCAGTTTTTAACCAACCACTCATCAAGATTTATATATTAATTCTTTCTATCTCTAATAAATATTGGCTACACTATCACCACTATTTACTGGTGGTAGGTCTCTAATATGTGAGAGGCCACCTGGGTAGGTACCAGCCCTATGTCTTTGCCTTTCAGCCAGCTTTCTTTGTCAGCCCTTTGCCTTTCCCGACAAACAGCAACAAATGCAGTGTTGTGTTTTGGTTCGAAGGACGTTGTAGCCAGAGTAACTACTGGACACATTGAGACTTAACATCTTATGTATCAGGATGGCGAGCGCAGTGGAATGACAAGCATTGCTTTGTAATTCAAGGTGTTTAGTTTTGCTACTGTTCATGAGCAGTTGTATCGTTTACCATCAGACGAACGGCATGCTCGTCTCGCCATGCATTGCAATAAAAAAAAACAATGTTCAAACTATAACATAAAATTGGTAACAAGGCTGCTTGGTGGCGGATATAGGCTAGACATTGTTACAAAAAGCCTTTTGCTTATGAGATATGAATAATACGTGTCGTTTATCTTCTATTGGCATGTGGCGAAAATATGAACTACAAATGAAATTGTAATAAATATATTTTTAACGTATTGTTTGAGATTTTTTTTCATATATAAACAACAAGTATTTACACTCATAATGTTTATAACATAATAAATTTTAAAGTGGCAAATACTATATTTTTTTTTAATAACTGATTTGGACGCCAATAGATCATAGACGTTCTACAGTGGTCTAGCAGTGGTTTTTAACCTTTTAACAAAACAGTCATTTGACAAAAAAAATGCCTACCCATGGACCAGTTTGTTAACTGGATTTGTTTGTTAATATAGTACATAAGTACAAATAAAAACTTGAGAGGTGTCAGCGGACACCCGAATGGAACGAAGTTCCTTTCGATTAATTAGTGAAGGAATTGTAATACAATTTTATTTCTTTTAATTTATAAAAATCATATTTTTTTATTATTAACAAATATAATGTAATATAAACTTAATCAGTAGGCTCAATTTTAGTAATAATTGACAAAGATACATAGTCAAATGAAGGGTTGTTAAGGAGGATCGAAAATCAATGTATTACGGTTTTATTACGTACCTAATTTTAATTAAATGTCATCATCCAAAGAATCATTTGGATACCATCATCATTATGTTTTTTGGTTCACATATTTATGCAATTTGTTTCTTTTGTACCAATTTGACTTATGACATTTGATTAAAATTCGAAATTGTCGCAACGTTTCCCACTTAATTTTAGGCTACAGCGTATTCTTAGTTCTTACTATAGCCTTTAACATATTAATATGTATTTGGATATTTTATTACCTATATTAGAGTTAAATAAAATGTATGACATCATTTTGAAACAAAGAAATAAAAACGATTGTCAAATGTTTTAAAGTGTCGTTACAACTTTTCATGAGATTTTTTTTCCGTGTAGCCCCCTTTCACAACGCACGATAAGGAACTTCGTTCCAAAAAAAAGGATATTTCTATCTATCCATAAATATAACATGCATAAAAGGTAAATATAAATCATATGACGTAAGAATCATTAAAATCGGTCCACGCTTTTTGCATCTAGCGTGCCACAATAGAACAAACATACGTAGATAAACACATCACCCTCTGCGGCGCCGTAGGGTAATATAAAAAGTGAAGTGTTTCGTAGAATCTCGGCCCCATAAGCTTGTGTCTTGTGTCGAGTATAAAAACTTACGACGTTTCGTAACATCAAGACCCGAAGCAAACAGTCGCCCTATAATGTAAACGTTTAAATTTAAAGGTAGAGACATGTACGATCTTTAGTGCCCCATAGCGTTGTTGTGCAAAGTAGTATTGGGCGTTTTTTTTTTATTGCAATGTATGACGAGACGAGCAAGCCGTTCGCCTGATGGTAAGCGATACGACCGCTCATAAACAGTAGCAACATTCCACTGCGCTCGTCATCCTGAGACATAAGATGTTAAGTCTCAATATGTCCAGTAGTTACTCTGGCTACAATGTCCTTCAATCCGAAACACAACAGTGCATTTACGCAGTGTTGTTTCACGGGAGAAATAGACATTGCGCTGGTACCTACCCAGATGGCCTCTCATATATGAGAGACCTACCAATTATTGTTATTTAAAATCAACTTCACCTTGTTATTTTTGAAACCTCAGCATGCTCTATATTTCTGCTATTGCTAATTGCCCCTCGCAGAAATTGTCAACAAACACACTAACCATATATTATAAACATTTCTCACATCTAAAATTACATACTCAAAATTGACTGTAATTGCTAAGCTGTATTTTTATATGTATGCCGCAATTTTCATTCACGCCTGCATAGATTACACGAGATCGAATTTTTCTTAGTATGTCCGTCTCAAAAGGTCCGAATGTCTATGAAAAATAAATGATATAAATAAATGGACAGGGCGGAAAACGCGTTAAGATCTGACGCTCCAGTACATCTCTATTGGAGTGTTACTGAAACTAGTTATCTCTCGCAAAGTTTTTAAAAATTCTTTCATGTATTATGACAGAAAATTTAATAAAAATGAAGATAATATTTTTTATCACCGTTAAGAAATCTATTAAATAAAGTTTATTTAATATTTATTTTAGCGCCATTTTGACGGTTATCTTTTTGCTTCAAATTTACTGAAGGGCCTATCCTAAGTTATTAAATCAATGTAAAAATTATGATCAACCCGAGCATGGTGGACTATTTGGCCTAACCACTCTTAATCATACTCTTGATTGTAGAATAAGCCCGTGCCCTGGGACGCATATGGGCTGATACAGAAAAATTATGACAGTTGAACACCCAGACCCGAATGAAACAATCTAGAATTGAGTACACACTACACAGGCAGTTTGTTTCAAAGAACCGCGGCCCCAAAGCCGAATTTAGCCGCGCAGGTGGCGGGACCCCCGCGCGGTCTATTTCGGGAGCCCTAGGGTCGACGCCCCCACGGACCCCGAGCGCCAGACACCACGCAAACGACGCGGGATGATTTTGTTTATTTCATGTCTGTTTTAAAGGATTTTAAAGGGTACTATTTCATGTTGGCGGACGGCGTAGACCGGATGATATTTTCGATTTTATGGCTAATTTTTCGATATTTTGATAGGTTTACTATATCAAATGTGCCAAAATTACGTTATTCATCTTACAATATAAAACGGTCGATAAAACTACCTTTAAACTTATAAACCTTGTTTATTAAAAATTAAAATATTTAAAAAACTACCATTAAAGTTAAAACCTTCCTTTGCTTATTAAAACTGCGTTTTAGAGGGCATCATTTTCCAATAATTGTTACCAAATACATATCAATTAACGTTTATGGACATCTAGTAGATGAATTATAAAGGAGAATGCCCATTCACAGTATCGGTCAAAAATATGTCAATTAACGTTTATGGACATCTAGTAGATGAATTATAAAGGAGAATGCCCATTCACAGTATCGGTCAAAAATATGTCAATTAACGTTTATGGACATCTAGTAGATGAATTATAAAGGAGAATGCCCATTCACAGTATCGGTCAAAATATGTCAATTAACGTTTATGGACATCTAGTAGATGAATTATAAAGGAGAATGCCCATTCACAGTATCGGTCAAAAATATGTCAATTAACGTTTATGGACATCTAGTAGATGAATTATAAAGGAGAATGCCCATTCACAGTATCGGTCAAAAATATGTCAATTAACGTTTATGGACATCTAGTAGATGAATTATAAAGGAGAATGCCCATTCACAGTATCGGTCAAAAATATGTCAATTAACGTTTATGGACATCTAGTAGATGAATTATAAAGGAGAATGCCCATTCACAGTATCGGTCAAAAATATGTCAATTAACGTTTATGGACATCTAGTAGATGAATTATAAAGGAGAATGCCCATTCACAGTATCGGTCAAAAATATGTCAATTAACGTTTATGGACATCTAGTAGATGAATTATAAAGGAGAATGCCCATTCACAGTATCGGTCAAAAATATGTCAATTAACGTTTATGGACATCTAGTAGATGAATTATAAAGGAGAATGCCCATTCACAGTATCGGTCAAAAATATGTCAATTAACGTTTATGGACATCTAGTAGATGAATTATAAAGGAGAATGCCCATTCACAGTATCGGTCAAAAATATGTCAATTAACGTTTATGGACATCTAGTAGATGAATTATAAAGCAGAATGCCCATTCACAGTATCGGTCAAAAATATGTCAATTAACGTTTATGGACATCTAGTAGATGAATTATAAATAAATAAATAAATATAGATTTTTTATGTTTTCCTGTTTTATACCGGGGGACAAATTAAAAAAAAACTTATCTATATACTGGGTATATCAAGACTGCTACCGAAAACGAAGCGGGGTGGTAGTTTTAGTGACTACAAACATAATGCAACTAAAAATGTTGCTAAGAAACGCGACAATTATTTTTAATGTTTTTTTAAATATCATTTTTGGGTGGCAAATCCATAGTTTTTGCTAATTTGAACTCTTTTATGCCTTAGAGTATTTATAAATAAAATGGTACATACACTATTATTTTAGGAAAAAATGTATTTACCACCCAAATAAGACCATAGGAAAAAAATAACAAAAAAAATTCGTCGGTTTTTTTTCAATATTTCTGTTGTAATGTGTCTGAAGTCACTAAAACTACCACCCGGTCCGGTCGACACTAGCGGTCCGGCCCGGCTCCGCCCGGGTGCAGATACACGTTTCAAAATGGCGGTCAAAATGTTCTATTCCGACTATCAATATAGAATATTGACCAATCGGACCACGAATAAAATTTCCTCGTATTTGCTAGAAATGTCACTACTGTTTCCCTCCTATAGGTCATAGCGTGATGATATATAAACTATAGCATTCCTCGATAAATGTACTGTCCAACACTGAAATAATTTTTCAAATCGGACCAGCGGTTCTTGTGATTAGCGCGTTCAAACAAACAAACAAACAAACTCTTCAGCTTTATAATATTAGTATAGATAATAATCAATATACATATTATATGGCTAATTTATTTTCTAGGTACTTTAAAACTTTCAATAAAACCTTCTTTTTGTTTACTAAAACATATCTCATACATTTCGACTCTCAAACAAACAAGTAGAGTAACTGACTGGGAATCGAACACCTTAGAATCCACAGCCATATATGACACGAAGCTATAAAACGAAAATAAATACATTTTAATTTTTGGATTCGAACAGAAATCTTACGGATCGATTTCCGCGTTTCATGTTATCTTATCACGGGTCCTTATCAATGATAAGGAATGGTATCATGACTGCGCCAGCCACACTCAGTCCAAAGTATTTAATTTGAGTGTGCTTAGGTACTAGGTTCAGTTTCCAATTAGGAAAAACAACTTAAAAATATACTTTTTGGAGTTGGTTTTTGTGATGAATGAAAAAATGAATTTGTGATTTGATTGATACAGGTATAGGCTGTGTAATTGTACGGTCTTAGGTTCGATTGTTAGGTAGAGAATTCGTTTTGGGATTTTTTTAGCAGATTGAGTATAAAAAGTAACTTGGCAATTATAGTCATGTGTACCCGCTCAATTTTGTTTTGGTTTTGGATTCATTTTTATATTGCTCTAAGTTTATATATTTGGATATGTTTATGTTTAGCTCCATTTTGGGTGCAATTAAGTTGATCTTATTTTCATTTCATTGTTATTGCACCTTGAAGTTTTGAGAAAAAGCGAGGAACTTTTAAAAATCAAAATCGTTTTCAATCTTTTTTGGTGCTAAAAACATACTTTGTCATGAATAGAAAATTTCGATAAACAAGTCTTTGTAATATTTTTTGTAATTACTTGAACTAAGCCAGCATTGTTTATGGCCTAACACTTCTCAATCGACTTCCTGGTTGTAGAAGGCTTGAGTTCAACATATATTTTTTTATTTATGTACATAATTATAACATCTTTACATAATGTAACACCTTTTAGTTGCTGGATGCAGGCCGCTTCCAACAGGTCGATGTAGAGATTCTTGGGCCTATGTTCAGCTGTGGACTTCCTGTGGCTATATTGACGATGATGAACATCTTTTCAGTTGCCATCAATAAATTAGTTTAAAAATTAAGTTTTGGGGGTCAAGTCCCCAACAACCCCCCTCTTAATCAGACCCTGCTTACTCACGTAACCTCAACCGATCTACTTTAGATAATGGATAAAGTGTGAGTAAGTCCTGACTAATATGATAATTGATAACATATCGACATGCTAGACAAATCCGAAATGAACCGTGACAAACGGAATTTTTTATCAACGGAACAAAACAGATGATTTGGCGATGTTTGCCGAGTCATTTTATTTTATTTTATTGTATGCTTCGATCATATACACTGATTAAAAGTAACGGCCTAAAAACGTCAAGAGAAATAACAGCACAAATAAGCGTGTGGTCTTATTTTATTTTAGTATGGTCTAAAAACACAATAAATCCTAATTTAAAGGAATAAGGTTTATTGTTACCTGAAGTTGATTATAATTTAAGACTTTTTGCTACATCTCGTAGTTCGAAATTCAAATGTATAAGTAACCTCGGCCACTTTTGACGTGTGATTTTGGTGACCCTGTATCTAGTATATATTTGATCGAAGATTGCATTACGCCTTAATATGTCCAGTCGTTACTATAGCTATAATGTCTTTTAAACCGAAACAGCAGTGCATTTACACTGCTGGACATCTTACTTCGGACATCGAACATTCGAAATTCGTGTCGGATCATAGAGTAAGCCCCCTGGTTTCCTCACGATGTTTTCCTCATAGTCATAATGCGCCAAAACGCTTTTAAATAAACTTAACCTTCGTACATCCATTGTAGATTTTGTAGTCCTATAGAATTAGGAAGCCAATGCAATGCGTTAGTAACCCATACCAAGACCCACTAGAGACTATAGATTAATGTTTTTTGGTTCTGTGCCTAAAAGACAATACAGAATAATTATAGGAACATTTACTAACTATAATAAATAAATAAATAACATCCAACAGTTACATACATACCTGACCCCACACTAAGATCGAGTCTTGTGTCGTGGGTATCAGGAACTAAGAGAGACTTTTCGGTCTCACAAACACCCAGATCCGAAAGAAACATTTGTGGGCCTCACAAACATTTCTCTAGGTGAGGTGATCGAACCCGCGGCCTCTCGTTTCATAGGCGGCGTCTAACCAACTGCGCCACGGAGGCTGTGAGGCGGAATGCCGGGGCACACCTCTGACTTATCGGAGTCATGTGTGTATTGATAGTCAATCAATACAAATTAAAAATGGTGATGGAAAACATCGTGAGGAAACCTGCATACCATAGCGATTTGTAAGAATTTCTAAGGTTGTAATAATCTGTCAAACTACACTAGGCCAGCGTATTGGACTATAATCCCTTTCAATCGTATTCTCAATTGTAGAGGAGGATCCCTGCAGTGCGACGTATATGGCAACGGCGGATCCAAGGGGAGGTCATGGGGGTCATGACCCCCCTGGGCTAGCTTATTGTATTTATCAATTAAATACAATAAATTCTATGTAAGTCGTCGATAAATAATGTAAAAATGTGTGTGTGTTCACTAGTCACGGCTGTAACAACTTTAAAAATCATTATTAATTCGAGTATTAAAATCGTACCCAATGTTCTGACAAGAACAATATGACCCCCTGGCTTGAAAGCTGGATATGGCCGTGGTATATGGGCTGATATAAATAATAAATAAATAATAACTTACTAAAGATAGTCAGTGGCTCCTCTGTCTACTTCATAACGATGAAACCGTAATGTTACATTTTTATAATAAAAAATCTAGGTTTCTGACTTCACATCCGTACCAAATATTTTAGACATAACGCTGTCGGGAATCGAAGCCGTGACCTCTGGGTTTCACTGGCACGACGCCAAGGAGGTTGTCAAATGATATTTAGAATTACTGGAAGATTCTCTAGTAGGCATTTTTGGAACACAATATTTTAACATATTTTGTCTAACGTTTGTAAAACGTCTGCCTCGGTGGTGCAGTTGTACTCCGGTATGATTGCAAAGCTGAGGTCTCGGGCCTCGAATCCCGGGTCAGAATATTTCTATCATTATCAGCCCGGAGTCAGGAATTTGTGCCTGATATGGCGATAGGCTCGCCTTCTTATTATCGTAAGAACACCACCACTGCAGAGCACAGGCTTCCTCTACAATCGAGAGTACGATTGAGAAAGAACGCCGTATAGTCCACGCTGGGCTGGTACAAAATTCTTACAAATCGCTACAGTATGCAAGTTACCTCCCAATATTTCCCTTCATCGTTGTAGTATCAGTAGTTTTGTAAAAATAATATCTTTGGTTCGAAATAATTTCGGTTTCAATATATGATAGGGGAACTCTATCGTTCGGGAATAAATTCAAGGTTCAGAAAAGCCATGAAAATCTCAATCTCCGAATGGAGATGCGTTCCGGGTTTGTTTTGAGCAATATTTAATAATATTTTAGTTTGATTCTAGTGCAAAATACAGCTGATAAAAAATTAAAATTCAAAAACAGAATAAAAATTCGCTGTAATACGATTGAGATCAGTGGCGTAACTACACCATCTGGAGCCCGTGGCAAAATCATCATATGGGGCCCCCTTTGTTTTACATAATATAAAAAGGGGGATAAGCGCCCCGATTCCTTCCCAGTGATTACCCAGTTTTAAACCAGGATGCAGGTCTTTCTCAGTGGGGAGCAAAGTTGCTCTCCACTTATGTCTAGATCTGGACGCCCCTTTAAGATGGTGTGGGCGTCCACGACAAACACGAGATCACGTGCTCTGTCGTCCATCTCGGAATCACAGTTAATAAAAGTGCGCCGCACAACAGTTACCCCCGCGGCCCCTTTAGGTAGCCTCCTAAGACTTTCGTAAGAGACCGTGCTGGAATTCTTAGGCCCTCAAACTAAAAGATAGAGGAGTCCTTTGAGCAGATCATGACCTGACGTTTTCTTCTTTAGAGGCGGCGGCGAGTGGGATGGTTCCGCTCACGATCGCGCTTGTTAACCGCGACATCACGTCATCGCAAAACCAGGAACTCTTGGCGATGGAAAAAATCACGGCCAAAACTCACAGTTCCCTCATCATCTCAAGTCAAGCTACTCGACAGCTTCTTGTTGAATAGGTCGGCATGTATCCCTGCAGTAGTTCTTAGGACGTCCGCCCCTGAGATGACCCCCGTACTCACGCGCCTATATCGTCTTTTCTATTAAAACAACCCAGGCCCGGGTTCATGGAATATCGCCTATGTTCATCCAATCCTCAAAAATGGTGACCAGTCGGATCCTTCGAATCACAGGCCGATTGCTGTCACATCCTTACTCTGCAAGGTCTTGGAGCAAGTTATAAATACGCATCCGAGAGTATTCCTGCAACCGAAATATTGACCAAATTTCAGTTTAGGTGTCATTTGGAAGACAAGGCTAAATTGATTAGCAAATAGTTAGAGATACTCAACAGAGCCAAGCGGTACTTGCCGTCAGATCATCGGTTATTGCTCTATGAATGCGAGGACCTGGCACCACGTGGAGTACTGCTCTCACCTCTGGGTAGAAGCCCCAAAACACCAGCTTGACCCACTTGACTCCATACGGGGCGCTGAGCTCTTCGAATCGATATCCCCGATCTCACGGAAAATTTGGAGAAAATTTAGTCTTGCGATGAGACTTCGGGTGTCTCTGTGTAATCTATCGATTTTTCCACGGAAAGTGCTTTGAGGAAGGTGGTGCCATGGTCGCTGTTCTCCCATCACAGTTCCCGTTACCGCAGTAGAGTTCATTTTTAATACCTGGAAACTATCCGTTCCCGGAAAGTACGTTTCTAGTGTTTTATTTACCACGCGCGTGCAATCTCTGGAATGAACTCTGTGCTTCGGTATTCCCTGAGCGCTATAACCTATACTTCTTTTAGCGAGGCTTTGAGAGAGTGCTCTACTTACGGTAGGAAGCGACTTCATTTTGCTGGATTCCTTTATCTGTGAAGGTCCATGAGCGGTGGTGAACGCTGACTATATGACAGGCCATAAAAACAGCTTCACAACGAGACCAATTAGTCGTCGTAATATCTTTACTACGTGGCCGGAACCCAAACGCAGCAATGGTGATGGGGCCCCGTCAGAATACCTAACATTGACGTTTAATTTTTTTAAATTAAATCTTTTTCATTGGAAAAAATTAAGAAAATAGTTTTTGATTATTAATTTTGTTAATGGTTTCTTAGATTTACGCGAATGTTACACATTGAAATAAAACTATTATTTACGGATTTTATCGCGTATTTAGAATTAATAATACCCTTAATAATACTACCCCTAATAATTGTAAAATAAGGGTAGTTGAATTGTAACAGTCACAGAGCGGACGTCTAATACCTCAGTCCGCCCCGTGACCACGAAAGCTGTAAAGTAATCGAAACGTCGGGAAGTCAAAAATGTAAAAAATTAAACTAAATTCGCGATAAAATCCGTAAACAATAGTTTTATTTCAATATTAATTTTGTTGGTAATAAATTGGTAATAAAATGGTTTCTTAGATTTACATATATTTTTTTATTTCAATGGCTAATAAATCAGTTTGGTTCTTTCTCTGCTTACGGCCTCTCGGACTTAAGGTGCCGGGCCGCCGGGGGGCCCTAAGGTCGGGGCCCCGTGGCATTTTGCGCACTATGCCACCCTATTGTTACGCCACTGACTGAGATATTAATGTTTTTAAAGTGTGGTTTGGCATTTATCTTTCCCACGCATGCGACTAAAGGACGATGACGTCACGCCGTGCATGTTTACTGGTGGTAGGTCTCTCATATGTGAGAAGCCATCTGGGTAGGTACCACCGCAATGTCTATTTCTCCCGTGAAACAACACTGCTTAAATGCACTGTTGTGTTTCGGATTGAAGGACATTGTAGCCAGAGCAACTACTGGACATATTGAGACTTAACATCTTATGTCTCAGGATGGCGAGCGCAGTGGAATATTGCTACTGTTCATGAGCGGTCGTATCGCTTACCATCAGGCGAACGGCTTGCTCGTCTCGCCATTCAATGCAATAAAAAAAAAAAAAAAATGTTGCATCCTTGTCTATTACTCCTACCACCAACTTTTAAGTATTTGTACTTACTTATATTTATGCATAACGTTTTTATATAGGCAATAATGAAGGATTACTATATTGATCGATTTGGTAGTGAAAAAGCCCATACTGATAAATCAATAAGGTGAATTAATTTTATATATAATTGAAAATACATAACGTAAATAAATATAAGCACAGTATGTCGCAGTTTCCCCTTAAACTAAATTCTATAGCAACTGGACATTTTTAACTAATTATATCTATATCTATACATATCCTCTATATATATTCTATTTTTATATATTTATAAATCTGCACTTCTAATACACAAGTATTTTTTAATTTGAGAGACAGCGCTACTGTGAAATATAAACAAAAAAATGTCTAATAAATATTATTATATTTATTATCATATCGTCTAAAAATGTAGGAAACCTCTAAAAACCATACAAATCAAACGAACATTTTTAAAACATACAAAAAACATCAGGACATTTTTCGTTGAGTCTATTAATTGAATCGCGGGTCGGCAGACTAAGCTATTGATTTTTATGTTTCCACCGCGTTTTTGTGTTTCGGGGGTGACTACCCTCCGCAGGGCTACAGGGGGTGATATTTGAGGGTCGTCTAATTGGATGTGTCGCGTGTAATTATATTTTTTACGTCGATAGTGCGTTGGGGCTGTGAAGAGGACTTTAAGTTTTTAAATAGTAGGCTATGAATAAAATAAATACACCTAACAGGCAACAGTATACATTCCTAAACTGCCTTAAGAAGAATTTTGTATCAAAATATGAGAGAGCTTTTGAAAAAACCGTAAACACATATTTATGTACCAAAATATTACGAGCAGAGATATAATATTGAGATAAAATCCTAGAGGAGACTGGATTTCTGTACCAACACAATGCGCAGAGATTTTCTTTCCGATGTCCGCTCTAATATAATACCTCAATACCATCCATATTTGTCTCGAACCGGGATCCTCGTCCTTTCGTCTTTCAGCTGATAATTAACCAACCAAGCCACGGATAATGTTTTTTATATATCATTAAGTTGTCAGCCTTGTTTTTGTGAGAAAGAGACGCCACAATACAAGCCGATTTTAAGGGGACGGTTTTTCCTTTAGGTGTAATTAAAAGTTAAAAGTAATGCAAATTGAATCATATTTCTGAATATTAAATATTATTGAAGCTTAGTGATTTGAAAGTCGATGAAAGGCATAATACACAAACAGATTTAACGTGCGTTAGAGAGAGAAGGAGTATATAGGCGCATTTATCAGCGCCATCTATTTGCAATGAATAAAATGAAACTTATAAATTCATAATCAGAATTTAAAAATATTGTAGATTTTTAAGGTATTCTTTGTAATATAATCATGTTGTGATATTAATTATAGTTTTTTTTCTCTGTTACAGGCATATGAAAACTGTTCCAGTATTGAAAAAAGAAAATATTATATATTATTAAAGAAATAATAACTTCTAGTCTGAAAGTTTCTACTTAAAACCTATATATCAATATTGTACTTAATATTTTTTACAATTAAACTAGATTTAAGTAAGAACTGTGATAAATTTCAAAGTGTAACTATTTAGAGGACTGTGCAATCAAATTATATACAAACGTGCAATCTTTTCAATTGGCCAAAGATATCTAGTTAAGATGTATTGTTGATCGTTCGCGGCAAAATTAAGAGATGGCGCTACAACCGCAACAGTTCTGCGTGCGATGGAACTCCTACCATACCAACCTGCAGGTAATAATAATTATTTGCTATCTATAAGAAATCTCATTTTAAATAGAATAATTATGTATCTACGAAAATTATATTGATAGTCAATCACCACGCTCTATGACGGCGAAAGAAAGCATCATAAGGAAACCTGCATGCCATAGCGATTTGAATAATTTCTAAGGTCCACCAACCTGCACTAGGCAAAGATGGTGGATTTTATGCTCTAATCACTCTCAATAAGACTATTGATTGTAGAATGCAGTGGGACGTGTATGGGCTGATACAGATATGAAAAGAAGAACATGACTGACTGACAGATTATAGCGCAAAGCTACATTCATAAACTCACATCTTTTTAGGTAGGTAGATGTGTTACAAGGATACCTACCTACGTTTCGCCTTTTGTGTTCCATCCCCCGATGTGATAGGGAACGAGCCGATCGCCAAATCTGGCACAAATCTTGAGTCCGGGATGATAATCACTTTGCCCGACTCGGGATTCAAACCCGGCAACTCAGCGTTGCAATCATACCGCAGTAAAACTGCGTTACCAGGGCAAATTTCTGGGTCTAGAAACGTGAAATTTTATATACCGGTTCCTTTACGTACGTAGGGTACCACCAAAGTAATCTAAAATGGACGCTTTACAAAAACTTTTAAAAAAAATACAGACAGGGGCAGATGCGTATCAAATCTCATCGGGGGGAGGGGTCTAAATCAACAGAAACACTGCTTACGTAATTAAATAGTGACGTCATCTCTACATTATTGATTTTACTAATTAGACACTAAGGCCACAATGTACAGTATGTTCAATATTGAAGGTCATTGACCGTTGACTTCAGCTGATTTATTTGTACATTGCGTTATTAAAAATATAGTAGTCCTTGTATTTTGACATGCTTAAAGCTCATTACGCGACTCAAAACTTTACTATTTATGGCGGCATATTTTATATAAAATTTTACTCTATATCTATCGGCCTATACTCGTTCCACTGCAGGGCACGGGCCTCCTCTACAATCGGCAGTACGATTGAGAGTGGTTAGGCCATATAGTCCACCACGCTGGCCTAGTACGGGTTGGTGGACTTTAATTACCATAGAAATTCTTGCAAATCCCAGTGGTATGCATGTTTAATGACTATGTTTTCCTTCGCCGTTATAGTGCGTGGTGATTGACTATCAATACACACATGACTTTGAAAAGTCAGAGGTGAATGTATTTTGAATGATGTCTTAACCCTTAACATCGAGTCTTGAGTTGTATCAGAAACTACTAGAGATTTCGCTCTCACAAACACCCAAATTCAAGACAAATACTTGTGAACACAGCTACATTACAATTGACAGCCTCCGTGGCGCAGTTGGCGTCGGCTGTGAAACGAGAGGTCATGGGTTCGATCCCCGCGCCGAGACAAATATTTATATGATCCACAGGTATTTGTTTCGGGACTTGTGTGTTTGAGACCGAAATGTCTCGTAGTTTCTGACACCCGATACAAGACTTTATCTTAGTGTGGGGTCAAAACTATGTATGTGTCTGTTGGTGTCTAAAAAATGTGTTATCAAGTGTATCATATACATAGGATGTTGTATATAGTGAGCTTTGGTTAACAGACCGTAAACAATGCGGTTGGTAACAATATAAAGACTATGTATGTGACTGTAGGGTGTTATTTATTATTGATTTGTTTCCAGGCGGTGTTCCCGCGCCTGCTGCTGACGGAGCAGTTCGCGGACGTGACCCTGGCGTGCGAGTCGCGACAGCTGCGCTGTCACAAGCTGGTGCTGTCGGCGTGCTCGGCGTACCTGGAGCGGCTGCTGCTGCAGAACCCTTGCGACCATCCCATCGTGCTTATGAGGGATATGAGGTACTGTGCAAAATCAACCTGTAGACTTAACATATTTATAATATAGACGGAGCGTTAGTTCAATCAAGAAAAGTGCGTGGTGGCCTGTTGGAAGTGCGTGGTGGCCTGTTGGTAAACGGACTAGACGCGACTGCCAACATGTTCACGGTGGGCGCGGGTTCGAATCCCAGCACACACTTCTGACTTTTCGGAGTCATGTGTGTATTGATAGTCAATCACCACGCACTAAAACGGTGAAGGAAAACATCGTGAGGAAACCTGCATACCATAGCGATTTATAAAAAAATTCTATGGTATGTAAGTCCGCCAACCCGCACTAGGCCAGCGCGGTGGACTATATGGCCTAACCACTCTCAATCGTACTCTCGATTGTAGAGGAGGCCCGTGGCCTGCAGTGGGATGTATATGGGCTGATACAGTTACTTCAATCTAACTACTATCATATAGTATCTATAAACTATCTAAATGAAAATTGTGGTGTCGGGACATCATTTCCTGTCTTCCAATGGGCTTACACTTGAATGATTATCCAATGCACATTTTTTTATCATTATTAAGTTTTAAGTCCATTCTGCAATAATAAAACAGTGCTGCTAACATTAGAAATTAAAAAAATACCTACATTTTTGAAGACGCAGATGTATGACAACACTCCTAATATACTTGCCTAGATATTGCTATGTTCACATAATGGCAAAATTGCGACTATACTATGTGACAAGGTCGGCACTATACTAGGTGCACTAAGATTGTAACCTGATGTTTGTCGCCAGGTTCAGCGAGATGCAGGCGCTGGTAGACTTCATGTACAAGGGCGAGGTGAACGTCACGCAAGAGGAGCTGCCCAGCTTACTCAAGAGCGCTGAGGCGCTGCAGATCAGGGGTGAGTGACTGTCTCCCTAACAATATTAGCAGCACTATCGTCTATCTAAGGGGTCGACAACCTTTTGAGTTTGAAGAGCCAAAAACTACAGTTTACATAAATTCTAAGTTTTTAAAGAGTCATATTTTTTCCTGACAACTGTGAAGACGCGTGCCGCAGGGGAGGGGTACTGTAAAAAGCAAGGGCAAGTGGCTGACAGATAGAAATGGTGCATAATCCCTATTAATCGATTCAAAATGATTTTTTTATACTTATTTATTTAAATAAATAATGTTGGCGTATAGACTTAAAGAGCCGTAGCTTCATATCCAAAGAGTCGCATGTTGCCGACCCTAGGTCTATCTCATCTTTAATTTTCTATCCACCGTGGCGCACTTCATTAGACGCCGACTGTGAAACGAGAGGCTGCGGTTTCGATCCCCGCACTGAGACAATTGTTTGTGTGAACAATAAATATCTGGTCTGGGTGTTTGTGAGAGCGTAGTCTCTCGTATTTTCTGATACACTACATCCCATAGCGCTACATAAAGTTCACTAAGTTTAAAGATGTGTCAAATTTTAGGGTTCCGTACCTCAAAAGAAATAAAACGGACTCTTTTTCTCAAGGACGCGTAAAGTGATCAAGCTGAAATTCATATCAAATACTCAGCGGCGTGCACAGGATTATGACACTGGGTATGCGGCGGAGTACTCGGTCACAAAAACTTTTTTCTTTTATAGTTTTTTAGCATAGCCACAGCCACGCGACGGATCTCTAAGTCGGAAACCATGCCAACATAACAAGTCTTAGATGTACTACTATTCATGTCCATCTTCTACGGCAACGCAGACAAAACAGCGATCGATCGTCGTGGCGGAAGTAATTCTAATAAAATTCAAAGTAAAATAAAATAACTCACCTAGTCAGCTTTCAATTTTCACATATTCAAGGTTGCGGTTAGTTGAGATTACTATACCTATCCCGATGTAAATAAACGCAAGATTTCGGCCACCTCATTCATTCATTTGATAAACATACATTTTTAACACAAACCTCGCAATGAAATAACATTTTAAAAAATAAACAAACACACTAGTAAAAGCAAATGACTACAACTAATATCGAAACTTCGTAATAAACTGTTAAATGTACACACTTTCAAACGTTAAAATGAAAAATCCGTTAAGAAATCTATTTTTTTTTTTACAAACATACTATAAAATAGTAAATAATGCAAAATCTCATAAAAAAAGCAAAATGGCCCCCGCGAAACACAAAACATTTCTATTTAAACAAATAAAACCTTACTAACCAAAAATGCATAATGTGCATAGGTCATTTATTAGATTCCAGCCTATTAATTTTACTCGGATTATAGGCAACGAACATTTACGATTACTCCCGACAACTGCCGAACTCCCGAGGCCTGCCGCAGGAGTCGCGGCTTTCAATATTCATGGCTGTGTGCGTTTGCGACTGTGCGCGGACACCAAAATTACTACACACATGCAAACAAATGTAATGCGGCACGCGGCGGCATGACTTGGTTGATTAGGTACATTAATTTGCTTTGCAGCGCCTCTTGCTTTTCGCGTGGCAACCATAATATTTGCGTGATTGCAAATAGGTGCTATTTATAAAATATTAGGCGTTTTTAAGTTATTATATTTTGTTTATTCATTTATTTACTATAAATTAAAGTCATCTAAAACGTACGAACGTTATAATAAAATATCTGTGAATGGCAAGTAAAGCACTGCATTTCTGCCTACAAGGAGTGCACGCCCCTGCAAATACTTAAATCTACTATCCCTTCGAGCTGTATAAAAATCAACCTTCTATGCCAACGCAATCAAAAGATATAGTCGTTTATGTTGATAATTTTCTACAAGCGAATCAAAACCTACGGGGTACTTCCCTTGAACTCAGAATCTTGAAATTTGGTACGAAGCAACGTCTTATAGTAGACCTATGGGGAAAATTTCGAAAATCTTTATTTATAGTTACATCACATAGGTTTGTGCGGAACCATCGGTGCGCGAGACCGACTCGCATTTGGCCGGTTCTTTTATCCATCATAAGTGCCATCTATTATCGCATTCCGGTACTATTTCCTTCATACAATTTGTCGTCAGGTCTGTGCTCGAGCGAGACGACAGGCCTCAGCGCGGAGGGCGGCAAGCCCGACAGTAAGGACTTCACGGTGGCCAGCGACGCGCTAGTGGCGCACGCGCACAGAGACAACGCCGCTGTTAATGGTAAGCTGTATGTGTATATGTTATGGACCAAGTGATTAATGCGGGCAGTATTCACAATGCCCGGGCAGTATGAATATTGCCGAGCCATATCGGGCCAAGTGATTAATTACAATCTAAACTCACATATTTATCACATTGCCCGGGCATTATGAATATGGCTACATGATGATCGGGCAATGTGATTAATAGGCGATTTTTTACGTGGTGCGCTGCCGCATTGTCGCATATGCGATAGACCCATAAATTAGAAAGGTTGAATTGATCTGCTTATGTTTAGTAGTTTTTTTAACGTCCGAAACATTATCTTCAGAAGAAAATTAGTGTACCCACTTTATGGATCAGTTAGGTCGACTGTGTCCCAAAACCGACTCGGAACACCCCGACTTCACGTAGGCTTTTGGCTACCGACCCTAGAGTGTATATAAAAAGCCGGAGGCGACCAGCAAGCCGAAGCTGCGGAGGTGCATGGCTGCCTATCTTTTGTTACGCAAGGGCGAAGGGGCTGAACTTCCCGTAGCGCTAATTTGTATTGACAACAAGTGTTTTAAGGGTTAGGTTGCTATAATAGATATTTCTCAGGAATAGTGCGTTACCTTTTCATGGGAGTGGTACCAACTATTGTGTTCCGGTTGAAAGGTTTGTCATGTTCGTCTCTTTATTCATCTCAATATACTATATTCCCAGGTCCAACGAGTCAGCCACCGAAGCCGGCGCCGCCCGCCAAGAAGCGCAAGTCTGAAGAGAGGGCCGACGTCAAGGAGGAGACCGTCGAGGAAGATGGACTCTACTACGGAGAACTGGACCACGACAACCTGGAGTACAATGAGGTATGGACTTCCATACCCCGGTGGAGACTTTGACACAGTAATGGACAAAAAGTATCCCAATAATACTGTCGCCAACTGTAGTTACTGATCTAGTAACTACACTTTCTCGCGTGTAGCCGCGGGTCCTATTTTCGCACCGAGACAAACATTTGTGTGATCCACTATTTCTTTCGGGTCTGGGTGTTTGTGAGACCGAAAAGTCCCTCGTAGTGATACCCACGACACAAGACTCGGTCTTATTGTTTTTTTTTTTTTTTTATTTATTTTTTTATTCCAATGAATGGCGAAACGAGCATGCCGTTCGCCTGATGGTAAGCGATACGACAGCTAATAAACAGTACAGCTTGGCGTTCCACTGCGCTCGCCATCCTGAGACATAAGATGTTAAGTCTCAATATATCCAGTAGTTGCTCTGGCTACAATGTTCTTCAATCCGAAACACAACAATGCTTCTACACTGCTGTTTGACAGGAGAAATAGACATTGTGGGGTCAGGACTATGTATGTGACTGTTAGGAGTATTTATTTAAGTATTATTATTATTATTTACTTTACACGCACAATTACAAACATATTATTATGCAGAAATTCTAATATGTTGTGTAACTATGACAGAATTTCGATCTCATAAACATCCAGTCCCCGAAATAAATACTTTTGGATCCCAATCAATTGTCGCCGTGCGGGGATTGAAATCGCGGCCTCTGGTACCACAACCGACGTTTAACCAACTTACAGGCACTTAAAATAAATTTGTTTATGTTTTTTTAGGATGAGGAACCTGGAAAACCTGGCAGCAGTCTTGGACAACCTTCCGGTGAGTTTACATTCAATTTGCCTTCTTTTTATTTTTGTAAATCAATGTTTATTTGCAATGTGACTTCCCACTCGTCACTTGCTTACTTGTTTACAAAAAAAGATTTTTCTTTTTTGTTTATTTTTCTGCGTGTTTCCGAACGTCGAGTTTACTTATTGATTTAACGCAACGGTAAAATTAACAAAATGCGGATTTTGACGTGACAACGTCTTAAATTAGGTTGCGGCTGGGAGTCACTTATGAAAAAGTGTAACGCCCGGTAACGTAACGGTGCGCGCGCAGCACTAGAGAATTATTTTTCAGTTTCACCCACTTTTTCCAAAATTGTCCCATAGCCCCCCCCCTGCCTTCCCCCACCCTTATTCCGAAATAGTGCCTATTAGCCTCCCCACGAAACCTACCCCCCCCCCCCTCCCCTACCCCCACCCCGAAAATTTACCTCACCCCCCCAATCCTATCTCGGCCAACATAGGTCGTAGACCCACCGAGTTTGGTATCCTCGGAACCGTCTTGGTGAGGGCTACAAATTGACCCCGCCAGAAATCCCAAATTACGCAAAAAATTACCCCCCCAAAAAAAAATATTTTACCTCCAAAAAATTAATTTAAGTTAGCCTCCCCACGAAACCTTCCTCCCCCCCCCCCTCCCTTACCCCCACCCCGAAAATTTACCTCACCCCCCCCAATCCTATCTCGGCCAATATAGATCGTAGACCCACCGAGTTTGGTATCTTTGGAACCGGCTCGGTGAGCTCTACAGATTGGCCCCAACCAAATCCCCAAATTCCTCCCTCTCTCCCCTAAAATATTTGTCCAGGCATAACTCCGTCATTTCTTAAAGTAAACCCCCCGTGTTTGGAGTCAGAGGAATCGTCTTGACGAGCTCGACAATCGAGAGCAGGCAAAATACGATTTTTCTTATTGACGTGACAACGTCTTAAATTAGGTTGCGGCTGGGAGTCACTTATGAAAAAGTGTAACGCCCGGTAACGTAACGGTGCGCGCGCAGCACTAGAGAATTAGGCGCATTGAATCGGCGCATGCTTGTGTCTCTGTCTTTGTCTTTCTCGAACGTTCTTGGCGTTGGAAAAACAAGAAAGCGTCACAATACAAGTTCACACGTGTGGTTAAAGTATCGTCAGCTGTGTCTGTAGTGAAAATATGGAGTGCTTAGATTCGTCATTACATGTACAATGTTTTAGTAAACAAAATATATTTCTATAGTTAAAATTTGTGCAATTCTTATTTTCATTCAATTCCTTGTTCCTATTGTGCAATTTAATTATATTCATATCAATAAATATTCTACCGAGAAAAAGACGTTGTCACGTAAAATCTTCGCCCGTAAAACCGACTTTACAGGCAACAATTTTTTTTGTTGTAACCCATTCGAATTTCTAATGTGACTATGTGTATGGTAGAATTTTTTTACATAATATATTAAATATGACATATTAAAAGGTTTTGTTTAATTCATAAAATGTAAAATTTTCGTTAAACAGTATTTTTTTCATAATAAAGAAGTTCGTGCCGAATGGTAGGTAATGTATGGACTGATATAAAAAATGGTAATTTGAGGACTGAATCGGTTGATAGACAAAATCTTTAATCATAACAAACAATCGCCGGTGATTTTAGTCTGGTCAGATTTTTTGTTATGATTAATAACAAAATATCTGCATAAAAATTTCGCCTCGAATGGGTTAAAAATGACGGTGATTGCAGGTAAAATGCGACAAAAAGTACCAAAGTCGATAATACACAAGTGCGTGATAGAGCGAAGATCATATTGTGAATGGATATTGTTGAAAAAAATATATAAAAAATAAAATGTCTGTAAGGTAGGCCCGTTTTCATATTATATTGAAATTGGTAGATTTTTTTTCTATTTTGAATTATATTTTTTGAACCATGAATGTCAAAATAGTAGTTTTTATTTTAGTCCTGTCCTTATTTAGTCGTACAGGACTATCTTACAGACATTTTTTTAGTAAAATATTATGTAACGCAAAAATCACATTCATGGTTCAAAATGGTAGTTTTTGGGAGGTTTTTGTATCTGGCAACATTTCTTTCAGGTCGCCGCCCGCCGTACATTCGCGTGAAGCCGGAGAGCGAACTGTTTTTCCAAACGAAACTTCAAAATCTCGCGAAAGCGAACTCTGAGTACATCAGCAGACTTTCCAAAATGAACGCTGCAGAAATTAAAAATGAATTTTCTAAATACGGCTTGAACACTCACACAGAAGATTATTTACAGCAGAAAAACATCGAAAAGGCCGAAAATGATTATTACAAGTCGTGGTTGGAACAAAACGGCGAGCTGGAAGTGTCCCTACTAAAGGCCGGGCAGGTGAAAAAGGCCAAAAACGACGCCAAATCGCAAAAGTCCGAAGTGGAGTTGATACCTAAAAGTGTTGCCAGCAAGGATAATTTGCCAAAAATTGGGGAAAAAACTCAAATCCGCCGACGCGGCCGTCCGCCCATTTTCAAAGACAAGAACATAGACATAGGAGATACAGTGCTTAAGTCTGATCTTGACCAATTTCTGGAAGGTAAAGAGGTCAGTTCCTCAGGGTTATCGCGCAAGGATTTGGAGCGCGTGATGATGGGAAAGTTCAACCCTAACAGACGGTATTCTAATGAAGCAATGTGGGCGGCGCTCATGGACGTTAAGAAGGGAGGGAGCATTTATAGGTGAGTCTTGTTTTTTTACCCTACTGCGAATAAAGAAGAAGGTTTTTCGAGTGTATGTATGTATGTATGTGGATATGTATGTATGTATGTATGTAAATTTCTTTGGCACACCCTAGAGCCTAAACGGCTTGTCGTATTTTTATGTGAGTGATATAATAGCAAACAGCATACTTAATGGTAAGTGGTTAGCAACTAAAAACATTCACTACACTTGGACCGAGATGCGTTATTTGTTATAATAGGAAGGAGGAAATGACTATCATGCCTCCGAAATGTCACTCATTGAGGGAAATACGCCGGTGATTTTAGTCTGGTCAAATAGATCCAATCCAACAGTGTATTTTACTTTGAATAGCTCAAAATGAGTACAGTCTACTACGCCTGTGAAAGCATTTTCGAATTCAGCACGTCAATAAAACTCTTCACTGACAAATGAATATAGCGTCTTTTGTATGTCTGCTTTATTAAAAACGTTTCTTTTCCCTTGCAGAGCCGCCCAGACACACAAAGTGCCCCGCAAATCCCTCAGAAACTGGATGAAACGCTGTCACATCAAATCCTCGTTCCCGATGCCACAGCAACTAAAACAATTTGTGGAGAACAGTAAAAAGCAAAAGGAATACAAAAACTTCGAATACCAGAACGCCGAAACGCAGAACTGCGAGCGAAGCGGCCCCGAGACCGAAAGTTACGAAACCGAACTGGATTTCGGCAAACATTTTCTGTCGTTCGCCAACTCTACCATGTCTAGTGAGGACGAAATTGCGAAACACGACGAAAAGTCCTCCGATAATAGGGAGATCGCTGAGGATGGCAACACCGCTCTTAATATGTCAGTTCATGAATGAGTTGTGAGGTT
The DNA here is from genome assembly GCA_009982885.2 of Hyles vespertilio. Classification (NCBI taxonomy): domain Eukaryota; kingdom Metazoa; phylum Arthropoda; class Insecta; order Lepidoptera; family Sphingidae; genus Hyles; species Hyles vespertilio. Next base: position 699,700 of record CM042832.1, read on the forward strand.
AACGTCACTTTAACAGCTCAAGGTGGCCAGATTTCACTCGATTGAACATCTGTCACTTGGCAGTTATCAAATGTCATTGAAAATTTGCATGGATCAAATACCAGTCAAAACGAAAGTGTAATTTTGAATGTTTTTACAAGGTTATCTGGCGTGTTGAAAAGAGCGGTGTTGCCAACATATTTTAAATTCCCGCGATAATGACAAAAAATGCAATTATATTGTAAATCTATGATACTAAGCAACGCGGATTTTTACTAACTTTTATAGCGAAGGTTTAAATATGTTTTTTGAAGTCGGCATGACAGTTTGAAAATATGGCTATAATGGAGCATTATACAGATATTTTGATGGACGAAGTGAAATTTTTGACACTGTCGAATGTTTTTCTAGACTAGACTAGAGATGTAAGACCCAAACACTGCTTTATTTACTAGGCGTCGATAGACATAATTTACTCGATCTTGGGAATATAACGAAATGAAATGAAATGTATTTATGCGGGAGTGTTGACGTATCAAATAGCGACACCCTCTTTTTGCCTGTAAAGTCATAAAATAAGTCATCCAACATATACACTCAGACCCAAACACTATAAAACAAAACAGAAAAATCAAATATTTTATTTATATTGCGGGTTAAACACAACTTCAAAATTAGACATGCAAATCTAGAATCTAGACTAGATCATTATTAGTTCGACATGATTCAAAAATTTCACTTCGTATCGAAGCCTATTCGTATTGTAATTTCCTACTGCCAAAGATAAAGCAAAGAATCGCTAAATTACTATTTAAAATTAAAATTAAGTTGAAAAAGTAATTAGAAAATTATTTAAACGTTAGCTTGTCCAAAGATTGAGGATTTAAAAAAGAATATATTTTTCATTTTGTTTACGCAATTAATCATCCAAAGAGTATTTAATTTAAGAAATTGCACGCCTTGAATATTTAATTAGCCCGCGCGGGGGCCTTATGGCGAATATTTTAATGTTAAGTATTGCCAACAACCAAAAACTACCCACTAACAGGGGGAAATAATGAGGTGTTTATTTAAATTTGTCACTTTTTAATATTATATTTATAAATTTAACGTAAGTAATGATAAAAACGATTGGCCTTCAACAAACATGAGTGCTTGTACGGACTTCGTCCAGTTATAATATAAATGAAAAGACTTGAAAAATGAAATTTTTTAGCTTTTAAAAATTCTAACTTAAGATGCGATGTTGGTTATTTCTAGGTAGAATGTATAATTATCTTTCTTCTAACAAGTATAAAACAATTCTTATCGGGAGATATAAAGCTACGGAAAAGAGTGGATTTTTCGACGACATATATTTTCGGCGCGTTTTGGGGTAATGTAAACGATGGGGAAATTGAGATTTTGTAGGGTGGTTTTCCGAGCTCCCGAATTGTATTCTAAAAGAGAAACATTTATATTTTATTTAAATTTATTACAAATCAGGCAAATATGAAATAATATTGGAGAATCTTTTAAAATGTTTGCCTCTAAAAATAACCAACATCGCCAAATAGTGATTCAACGGCTTGAGAACTTAAATTGAGAAAGGTATTAATTTATTTATATGTTTATAACGATGTACTTAACGCTATTTCTGTTGTCCACCATCGAATTGTTGATTGTAATTAATTTGTTTTTCTATAAACACGTAGACGCTCCCAGAACTGAGGCGAACACATCAATTTTAATATAAAAATATATGAAATTATTGGGTATTTCCTACAAGTAACATGGTTATGGACCATAGTCAATCAGCTGGTCTAATGTGTTTTCCAGAACCTTCGAAAGAGACACTAAGAAATATGTATTTTGTTATTTACGTTATTAAAAGACTATTGCATACGCAAATCCATTTATGAAACCGTTAGTAATGCTTGAGGCATTACCTGAGTGATTTTTTTCCCGGAACATAAAATACCCTATAACCTTCCTCGATAAATGGACTATCCAACACTAAAAGATTTTTTCAATTCGAATCAGTATTTCCCGAGATAAGTGCGTTCAAACAAACTCTTCAACTTTATACAGAGTATATCAAGACCATTACTACAGACACAATGCAAATAAAACATTCGCGAAAAATGGTTGCATCTTTATATACTCTGCAAATTGGTGTGCCGAAAATGCGCTCAAACTTTTACGAAAAAGCCACACCAGAGCGCATCAGAGTACGGAAGAACAAAGTCCAGTTAAAAGATTTTTGTGTCCAAAATCAGTTTCCGAAGTCGAAAAAGGCTAAGAATTCATTCACATAATACACAAATCTGATGTATTTAGAGCTGACAGTTCTGGGATCGTGAATGACAACGGCCTAGATATTATTTGTATGTTCCTAAGCGTATAGCTATTAACTGGTTTTATCATATGGGTTTCTTAGATGTTTTCTCTTACGTCATTTCGATTCGGGCGTACGTGTATTGCTGTCATGCGATTTTAAACTTTATTCACTTTATTATATGTCAGATAATTACTTATTGTATGAAAGCGTGATCCATTTCTTGTCGTATTTGGGGAAAATACAACATAATTATTTATCGTTGTATATTTAGTAAAACTACCCCAATTTTATATTTTTACGTTTTTCCAGCTTATGTAAGACTATGTTTTTGATATGTATTTTAAATATTGTGTGTAACTTCACGTATGTATATTTAACTCCATGATTTATATACTGCGATATTTTATTTATTTATCATACATAAAGGATATTATTTGGAATTTTAATACACACATGTTGTGGTAATAATATATTATTATTAATTATTTTGTTATTAGTGTTCTTTACTACCCCCTATGGGATACAGGCGTGGCGATTATGTATGCATGCACGTATATTTTTATTAGTCACGTATCAGTATTTTTTTATCTCAAACATATTTATTGTATGACAGAATACACGGGACGCTTATTTCGCATCCGTCAAGTGCCTACTAGTATATAAATGAATATATATTATAATGTTGTGTGTCAAATGTTTCAGAATTACCCTTAATGTGGCTTGTGTTGCTACAATAAAGAATTTTCCCTTGTTTTGAGTAGTTTTTCCCTATTTTTGAGTAGTCTGATATGATTATATCGAATTATTTTTATTATATGCCGCGATATTATTGTCTGGTTCCATCGATACATTAATTTGTCGGCATTACGATTACAATCAGGCAATGATGAAAAAAAACTCTTGTGTGAAACTTCCTGTTTTATGATTCTGTTAATACCAAAGCACAGACTAATGGACCAAAATTGTTTAAAAAAGTAACCCAAAAACTGTGCAATACTGTTCAATGTAGCGAAAAATATTCATCTTGTTGACAAAAGCTGCAATTATTAAATGTTTCACCTGTCCCCACTTACTTCTTCTACATATTTATTTCCCACTAACTCGAACCAATAATGAATATTTGTAACTGATGGTGTAAATTTTGAAACATTTGGCACGAGTTTTTTTGTACTATCCACCGTCTTGCGTCGCGTCAATTGATTCCAAAGCGTTAGTTGAAGGAGAAATTACGATTCGAATGTTATTATCCCGATTTTGGGGTAAAATTACTGTAGGATGTAAAATGATTGGCTAGATTAAAATAATATCACAGGTCCAACCAAAAATTGTGAGTTTTAACGTGCTAAATGAATAAATTGCTATTTTTTTTTAAACTAAAAACTCTATTGAAATTGTCATTGAATAATATTATGTATTTTCCGTTCCGGTTTAGTTTTAGCTCAACAAAATAAGTAAAGGAATTATAAATGTTGTGCTTGGAATATACCTTATTCCCATGCATCCTTAATGGTGAGGGAATTTAGGCATCTTAAAATTTTATTGGTATGTATTGACCACTAAAAAATTCTTTAATTAGTGCTTTATAAATGTTTGTGCCAAAGATTTTGTTACAACGACCGGCCTTAGCCAAAGATTTTTGTTTTTCAGCCCTTTAAACTAAGTGTCCTTACTAAGGGTTATACTAAGAACTCCCTTACTAAGAGTTATAATACGAATGCCTTTACAAGGGTTTATAGTACGGGGTATTTTTGCAAGCGCCTTTATTAAGGGTCATACTACGAACGCTCTTACTAAGGGTCATACTAAAAGCGCCCTTGCTTTTATACTATGACTGCCCTTAGGGGCCGTACTAAAAGTGCCCTTATCTTTACCCCTTCGTGTCTAAATGTTAGAAGTTTGAATCAATTGACGCGGCGCCATGATGTTTTGTAAGTGGCTATTATTATTGTAGATATATTATTATATTATAAAATTAAATGTTGTACCGCAGTATTACGTTACATTGTGTTTTCTTTACCTCATTATGTTGTGATACCCCAGTTGAGCGATCACGTATGAAGCCTTTTGTTACCTAAAACACCGCGTAGAAAATTATGTAAGTTGTCTTGGGGTAACACCGTATTGGTAGTACGTAAGGGGTAAGAAAGTAAACTGATATGAAATATAGGAGTTCACGATGTTACCCCTTTCTTTTAATGGTATTATCCATATAATATTATATAAAGAGATGTGCGATGGTTATATGGTTACCATAACGTACCTTCTATATTACTGATGATGATTTGTTTTTAATATATATATATCTACTTTTGAACTTTTTAGTTATAGGTACTGATTTCTTACATCACTTTGAAAATGAATTTACACTTTGATAAAAATATCAGGATTGGAGAATTAAAATACTTTATAATATATTAATTGTTAATAGTCAAGGCCATATACGCCCTAATACAAGGCACTGGTTTCCTCTACAATTGAGAGTACGATTGAAAGAGGTTAGGCCATAATCTAACACGCTGGCCTAGTGTGGGTTAACGGAATTCACGTACCTTAGAGATTCTTTCAAATCTTTATAGTATGCAGGTTTCCTCACGATGTTTTCCTTCACCGTTTTAGTGCGTGGTGATTGACTATCAATACACACATGACTCCGAAAAGTCAGAAGTGTACCCTGATATTTGAACCCGCGTCTAAACCATTACACCACAATAATATTACGATCACAGAATACTTGAATATGGTATTACCATATATCGATAGTTTCCTTACAAGATTTCTTTATTTATATAAAATTTTATTGTACACCAAATATAACACAAAAAGATAAACAATAAACAGAAAAATACGTACAATTGGCGGTATTATCGCTTAAGTTAATTTCGGAAAGACAAACAAAGGATTGGATATAAATAAGGAGACGTAAAGGCATTTTTGAGAATTTCTCGAGCAGAAAACCTACATCGCACGTTTAGTATTAAGATATCGTATTCAAAATAATGGTTAATGTAAATAGTTTCTAAAACGTCACCTGTAAAAATTATTTTAATGGTTTTTATGTAAAAATCACTTTACTGAGACATCTTTTGAGATTTATGTTCAAATGTACAGCTGAAGTCTTAATAAAACCAACAAAAATATTTAAATACTAAAAGTCTTATTCATAGACAATTAAAAACCTATTTTGGGTATCGAATGTTTAGTCTTCTTCGCTCAAACTGAATACAAAAGACGTTTGAAGGGGACAAAGAATAAGTCTAAAATAGGTTAAAATAGGTATTGCTATTTCAAATTAACATCACCACCTTGGTATTTTTGAAAACTTAGCATGCTATTGCTAATTACCCTTGCACAGAACTTGTAAACAAAAAACTGACCATACAACGTAACCATTTTATACATCTTAAATTACACACACAAAATTGACTCTTTATTTTCTTTTTTAAAATAAGTTCGTAAAAAATCTAACAAAGATATGCATTATTTATACCAGTAACAACATAATAATAACATTACTAACCTTTCTGATGTTGGTACTATTATTACTATACCAAAGATATGCAAAATGATTCAATTTATTTGCGGAGCTCATTGGTACTAATGCAAACGTAATGAATGCCTTCTGCTCAAATTTTTATAAAAAACAACTAATATAGATTCATACAATACCCGCACTAAACATGTATAGTTTCTTTGAGATAAATGACTATAAGCGGTATTTACACACCTTCATAGCTATAGCTATCGGCTAATATTTTTATACACGAGATTGTATAAAAATATTAGCCGATCGGCTTTGTGAATCACAATCGCAAATCGCAAAATCTAGCTAATTTATATAACTTGTGAATTGTTATTATCGAGTTCACTTGCTATTTGTGATTGCTATTGCTATTGCTATTTATTCCAATATTTGTCGAATATAAAACTGTAATTTGTATATGTATAAAAGTGCGACTTTTCCTCGCTTTTTACAAATGCTCTCCCTCCCACCTGTAGGAAGCCAGGAAAAGAAGCGCCCCCATTGTTTAAGAATTATTATCTGTAACTTCACCCCACTAATGGGCGTCTCTTCTCCTCGCTTGTTGCAGGTGTTAGGACATCCACGGAGATCGTGACGAGGCATTTCATAGACATGGACCACGGCATACCCTTAAACATTCACGCGAGACCCCGTGTAGTCGGCCGGAGACCCAACGCAATAGTCAACATCGAGACCGACGTGTTTCAAGAGAAATCTTACAAGCAGTACTCATCACAGCATCTCAGAGACGCTCTTATAGCAGTCAAGAAAGGTTACAGCGTATACGCCGCGTCTAATAAGTATGGAGTTCCTCGAAAAACCCTTAGGAATTGGATGGAAAAATACGACATTAAAAGCCAGTTCTCTAAAGGTAGGAGGGGGGCGCGCACCACGCAGATACTGGACCCGTTAGATTTGATGGTCGAGACGCGGTCGGAACGGTATGAGGATACGCTGTAAAATACGCGGCAATACGCCCAATTTACCAAAGTACGACAGACCACTACGCTGTTTATGCCAAGGCGTTTCGTGCCCCTAATTTACTCTTTATGATGGCCATTGCGTATGGCCAAATAGAGGGTTTATTAGGCAAGTAAATGTTGAATTGTTGGCGTACACGTTGGCTCAAAATAATTTCCCCTTTATTCATTGCCACTTCACAGAAAAAGTGATTTAATTCACTAAACATCGGCCATTTTTCTGCCTAAAATTTTGTAAGGGTCTCGGCCATTTTAAAGTTATTGATAAATAATAACATTACTAACCTTTCTGATGCTATCTCTGAATGCTCTGAATAGCTGATTAGTGATTTTTGACGTCTATGAATAACGTTTTTGAGTCAGCTCATATTAACGGCATTGAAAAATGCGTTAAGTCCTTATGAAGAAGGAGGTTTAATTTAAAGTTTCAACGGGTGGTATATAACCAAGTTGATTCAAATATCGGACAACGTGAATAGCAGTCGTAATACATATGAAGTTACAATAACATTCAAAGAAACAGTTAGGTTATATGTACAGATGGTATATGACGTCGTACTTTGATGGTAGTACGCTGTGGGAGGATCTAACATTTATTCAGCTCCATTTGGTTTTCATAGAAAACAGGGCTTTTAAATACGTTTTTAACTAGTATGAACGACGAGGCTTCGCTCGGGTACAATAATTTTTGAGCCCAGTCCACAAATAAATAATATTTTTTTCATCGCTTTAACTTTGAAAGAGTAGCAAATACATTTGTATTCGTTGCTTATCCCACAGGAAAACTACATTTTTGGGATAAAATGTAGCCTGTGGGTTGATGCGAACTTCCTCCAAACCTAATTTCATTAAAATTGCTCTAGACTAGACGGTTGATTGTAAAAAAGTAACACACAAACTGTCGCCTTTATTGTGTTAGTAGGGTTTACAAAAAGAAAAGATGTAATGTCACTGTGTCAAGTGGAATCAAAATAGAAACTCAATTGGAGTTGTACGTTCTTTTTTTTTTCCATCGGGAAAATCCTCTTGGATCCCTGTTTACCTTGGAGATGATAAACAGGGTAAGCCGGATTTTTACCGGCTAAAAACCCCATGACCACCTTCAGCACAAATAAGGGACTTCGGGATCTCACGAGGAACACACCAAAGCCCCTTTAGCACTTTGCTATCTAGCACTACGTGAGGTGAGATGATATTGTTCATCACCTGTCTTTCTCGCGTCTGTGTGGTATGGTTTACAGCAATACAAGCCCCATTACATTGACCGCCTGAAAACCAACATTGAATCTACCAGTCTTCGTCTGATTAAATGTACCATCACGGCTTATTTAACGCCGCCTTCGTCTCTGCCTTCTAGTAGGATCAACCTTCTCTCTCTCCCTCTCTGCAGCTTCTTTTCTTGCCATAACACTTTCACAGAATGAGGCCATGGCATTCCAAGAAGATTCTGCACTTAGCATTGCCGAAATAACTGTAGGCAAAGCAAGGTCTTGGCCAATCTGGTTGGTTAAGATCTGACGCTCAGCATCCCAAGCGGAACACTCCGCAAGAGTGTGAGTAGCAGAATCTTGTGTGTCAATAGCGCAGTGATGGCAATTTGCCTTCGCCTCTCGGCCGATCTTATTCAGATAATCACCGAAGCATCCGTGTCCGGTGATTATCTGAGTAAGCCGATAAGTAAGTCGCCCTTCTTTTCTTTCCATCCAGGCTTGGAAGACTGGAAGGATTGCCTCTATCACACGTTTACGACTATAAGGCTCTTCGCATATTCTAGACCGCCACATAGCAAATGCATTTTGTTTTTCCTGGCGTCTGATTTCCTCGATAGTTTTAGTTTGCTGGTTGCCGTCTGTTTGGTGGACTAAATCGTAGACTTTGGTATCCATTTAGGCTAGTATGTCTAAGGGTGGAAAACGTGCCAACACTGTTGCCGCCTCAAAGGATAAAATACGATATCCACGCACAATCCTTATAGCCATTTTTCGCTGTAGACGATAAAGCTTTGTCTTGCAACGGCGCACGCGCATTCTATTCTACCATATCGGCGCACCATAGAGCGTCATAGAGCGTATAACTCCTGCGTAAAGGCGACGGACTTCCTCGCTTGGCCCTCCGAGATTGGGCAACAATCTGTGTAAGGCACCTGCAACTCTCTCGACACGAAGGACAAGGCGATCAAAGTGCTCTCCGAAATTCCAATGACTGTCCAGGGTGAGGCCTAGGTATTTTATGTGTCTGTTTACTTGGACTTCATGTTGCCCTACTCGAACAAGTGAGTTTGGTGGCTCTCATCCTCGTCGTCGCTTATAAAACCACAAGGCTTCGGATTTGTGAGGTGCTACCTGTAGTCCCAACTCTCGGATTTTGGTAACTACAATATCCAACCCCCGCTCAGCAAGCCTTATGGTACCATCAAAATCCTCTCCCTCAGCTAGCACTAATGTGTCGTCGGCGTAACAAATAACATTTACGCCAGAAGGAAGTTCAACACGCAAAACCGGATCATAGGCGAGGTTCCACAAAAGGGGACCTAGCACTGACCCTTGTGGGACCCCACAATATATTCTATTTCGATGCAAACGCCCATCTTTGCCCCTGTATTGGATATATCTGTTGTTCAAATACGCTCCAATTATAGATTGCAGATAAAGAGGCACTGAGTGGTATATCAATGCATTCTTAATCGTATCCCAGGGTAAAGAGTTAAACGCATTAACAATATCCAAACTTATTGCCGATGCGACCTTACCCCGTGATATGGCTTGTTCTGTTAGAAAGCGGACACGACGAATTGCGGCTATTGTTGAACGTCCCTGCCGAAAGCCATACTGATTGGTCATGGACCATACTGGTCCGGTGCATTGCAAATGCTCATTGATTCGGGCGAAAACAATCCTTTCAAAGAGCTTTCCTGCCTCATTCAACAAGCAAATGGGCCTATATGCTGAGGGACAGTTAGAATCTCTGCCTTTTTTCAAAAGTACCAACTTGGCCTCTTTCCATATGGTTGGAAACTTACCAGTACGAAGACAGCAATCAAATAAGCGTTGTACCCTATCCCCGAGTGCTTCTAGAGAATTGGAGTTGTACCTACTGTACTGTATCAACCCATACACGTCCCACTGCAGGGCACGGGCCTCCTCTACAATTGAGAATACGATTGAGAGTGGTTAGGCCATATAGCCCACCACACTGGCCTAGAGCGGATTTGCAGACTAATTGGAGTTGAATAAATGGTATTCTGCCACAATACGCCATTTTTGCCAAAGTACGCTGTATCTACCATACACTTGCGTATCATAAGAAATATGGTTTGTAACGTTTACCAATAAGGCCTATAGTAACAATAATTTATTACTGATTTATTTAGGAATATGGCAATTTTGGCGTATCGATTTTGTGTTCTGTTAATGTTATATAACAGAATGGTATATTGTGTACGTATTCATAAAATTACATCTGCAAGGGTTTTGAATCGCAAAGTCTTGATGTCAAATCCCAAATTGGACACGTTAATTTTAAATGTTATATTCGTAAATTTTACATTTTTTGTTATTAGGAGCTCTCAATAAGAGATAGATGTAATATATTCCACTTTAAATTGGTCCAGCTGATTTTGAAACTAAACAAATTTTATAAGATTTTCAATAATAAATGTCGGTAAACCACAATTGTCATATTTGTTAGTTTAAGTCCAGTCTTTAGATGGCTTTCAGACTGAAAAGCCCTTTAAGCCTAAGAGTCATGTTTAAGTACATGTAAATCTTGCCAAATAGAGCATTTCCTATAGTTTTGGTGTTTAAGACAGATGAAGTTAATAAGTAATGGGAGTTAAGTTTCGTGTCATAGAAGCAATTTTATAAATTGTGATACACTGGTGTTGATCCTCGGGTATGGCAATTTTGAGTTTTTCCATATGAGAAACATAATCTTTTACACATGTTATTAAAAGATATGAAATAATTTATTTAACCTCACCTAGAAACTCTAATGTTGCCCTTTTTAAAACTAGTTTACAATACAGTGATTATACAGGAGTCGCAGCTTGGTTTAACTAAGAGCAATTCAATAATAAACACCAAGAGTCACATACATAATACTGACCACAAACTAATATCGAGTCTTGTATTTCTTTTTTTTTTCTGCCCCGGCATCGTCGCCGCATTGCGCCTGATGGTGAGCGCAAATTCCGCCCAGGCAGAGTGTCTACTGGCATCGGACTGCAGTCCCATATCAATAGACACAATTATGCCGGCCTGCTAAGATGCCTCTTCACACTACGGCGTATCAGAAACTATGAAAGACTTTTCGGTGTCACAAACACCCAGACCCGAAACGGATGCTTGTGGGCCTCACAAACATTAGTCTCTGTGCGTGGATTGAACCCTCGGCCTCTCGTTTCACAGTCGGCGTTTAACCATCTGCGCCACGACAGTTGTTAATAATTTGCAAGCCATTGTAATTGATATGTTAAATATAATTAACCAAAAAACTAAGAAATAAGTAAGAAGACACGAACTTAACCCCCATTGCTTAAACCATTAGAATATTATAGTATTTACAGGGAAGTAACTATAAAATATAAATAAACAGCCAAAGATGTAAAAATAGAAATAATTTAATTAAGTATACGTATAGGATGTGCCCACAACATTTTACATAAAAATATACAATAGCAATGAAAACTGCTATAATATGCACGAGTATTGTTACTCAGTTAAATTATTTGTCGCAGTGAAATCACATATGAAATAATTGTTTTTCTAACAAATATCGTGATGGCATTACATTGCGAAATACTGTGACAAAACGATGAAAAAAAAACTAAAAAATTTAATTAAAAGTAGCAATAATGGATTAATAGTTTTTCTAGCATCAATTTGGAAATAGGAGCATATCTTATATGAATGTGTGTAAAAAATCTGTACCATTGAGACCATATTTAACATTGTTGTGTTTCGGGTTAAAGGACATTGCAGCCAGAGTAACTACTGGACATGTTAAGACTTAACATTGAATGTGTCAGGATGGCGAGCGCAGTGGAATGCCAAGCATTGCTGGTTCAAGGTGTTGTTTGGTTTTGTCTATGTCTATGAGTGGTCGTATCGCTTACCATTAGCCAAATGGCATGCTCGTCTCGCTCTTTTTTGCAATTAAATAAAACGAAAACTAACACCCTTGAATCTTCTTGGTACACCCTGTAAGATAGAAGAAGAGGCATTTTAGCAGGCCGGCATAATTGTATCAAATGGCATAAGACTGCCGAGATTCCACTCGATATCTTGCTTATCATATCGTGCAGTGCATTCATGCCGGACCAGCATAAAAACAGCTTAAAAAAGAACGATAAAATTCGTTCTATATGTCTATAACTACATCATGTATATTCTTTAGATTATTCTTTAGATTATTCTTTAGATTATTCTTTAGATTATTCTTTAGATTATTCTTTAGATTATCGACAATTTTCGTCACAATATCTCTTTGGTACAGATTGATTTTTAGATTTTAAGAGATAAGTATTCGGGAAAGGCCATGTTATAACGATTTATTTTAATATTTATTACTGAAAATGTCTTCGATATATCTTTTAGTTATTTTGCTGGTTCTACGTTAGTTTAAGTTGTCAATTAGTTACAAAAATGTTTGGAAACAACAGTGACAAAGAAGAGTATACAGTTACAATATTTAGAAACACATATTCATTTTAAAATATTTCGGACACGCAAGGTGCTGATTTAGACAAATTAATTGGCAAATAGCAATAATTTGTCAGATTAACAGAAATTGCTTCCAAACTAATTCGTTTCTAAAATAAGCGTAAACATAAATTGTATCACAATTTGTCCAAATCACTACAAAATATTTATTCATATTCATTTTTACTATATTAATATTTAAAATTAATTTCAAAAATAAACCTCCCACACCAGTCAAATTGATTACACAATAGAATTTAATTAAATATGAAACAACTAAGACTGAGTTGATAAAAGTAAAAATTCATAAATTATTTCATTTTTAATTTCGTTAAGGATTTATTTGGCATGAAAAAATGTAAGTGCAATATTTTATTTTATTAAATGTTATATTTTTGCTTAACAGTGATTTAGCATGTGAAAATCGCAGATTGCTACTTGCAATTTCACAAGTGTTTATGCTATTTTTAACTGTCTAGTGGTTAGTGTGAAAGAGTGATCTGTGGTGTGAAATGAAGATTAATTAATTCGATCAAATATATACTAGATACAGAGTCCGGAACAAAATCACACGCCAAAAGTAGCCGAAGTTGCTTATACTTATACATTTGAATATCGAACTACGAGATATAGAAAACGTCATAAATTATAATCGCCTTCAGGTAACAATAAACCTTATTCCTTTAACTTAAAATTTATTGTGTTTTTGAACCATACTAAAATCAAGTAAGAATTAAGAGCACGCTTATTTGTCGTCTTATTGCTCCTGCCATTTCTTAGGCCGTAACTTATAATCTAGTGTATATTTGATCGGATATAAGTGATGAATTTTGATTTGTTATTTGTAACACATCTCACACCTTCCATATATTATTTACGTTGACAATTTTTTGTCTAATACAGTTTCCAAATGGCAGCAATAAATGGAAAACGTATGACATCAGAGAATGGACTACTCGATATCTAAAAAATGGTCTTCTGATTGAAAACGAATAAATAAAATTAAAAAATATTTTGTATTGTGTGAGTCGCGATCACAATTCTTGAGAACGACATCTGTTGGTCCAAATTTTCATTTTGAATACACATTTCTATACATATTTAGCAGTATATTCTCTGTATATGTGTATCGTCTACCGCTGAGATGAGTTGATATATCTATGTACTTAAATCGTCTAGTCTATGATATAGTATCTTATATTCTTTTTTAATATAACGACATCTAGCGGAATACATCGGTATTACTTTTTAATATATCTAGAAATTTATGTTAAATATTGGTAGAATAGTTTTGAAGACTGCCCTGTCTACTTAAATGCAGATAAAAATAATGATTTATGAATACATGTTGTGGTAACAATAAAATAATATTTGTACTAAAAATCAAGAATTAAGGAAACAATAAGAAGGTACTTATAATAATAGTTTAATATATTTGTATTATATTTAATTTGTCTGAGAAGTTATAAATTCCAAAGATTATTTGCGGGTAACAAGTTATATACAGTGTGAACATTATCATGGAATGACTACATACCTGTTCAATATTCTTATGTTCACGCCAGATCCCTGAAGGTTTAGGCAGAAGGGTCTAATTTCTGTTGCAGTAAAATTACCAATACAAAAAACAATATTTTATAATTAGTTCCAAATTCCTCCACACACCAATAGATTTGACATAGCTGTAGTCATTCCGTGATGTGTAACAGATTATAAATACAGAAGTATATTTTTAATAATGAATTTGTTTCGCATCCTACGGTTTCAGATGTTTGAACATTATCCGCCTTATTACAAAACGTGGTTTATCTAAAAACTTTAGTTTAAATCGCAATAAACTATGGTTTATATGAAATTCATATTACAAAAAGTGGTTTAACGATAAACCATGGCCTTTTTGATGGTTTATCGCTAAACCTGACCGCCCTCTGGTTTAACGATGGTCTAAATCGTAAACTTCCAAATATTTCTTTTGGATTTAGTGTCTATTTCATCGTATTATGTTACTTATACTGTAAAATTGATATATTTTTTTTTTGAGCGATAAAAAACGCCATGTCGGTCCAACAAAACACGTCTACGCGTCAAACCCTGTTTTGATTTTTTCCGATAAAAATATACGCAAAAGGATAGGTTTACCAAACATTTTGCAATGTAATCATCCATATAATAATGTTGGTTTACTAATTTTTTCCTCATTACTCAACTTCACAGACCATTTTTCATTTTGTAGGTCCAACACAACACGATATTACATTAGATTACTATGTAATTACCTAAGCGGCAATTATTTTATATCACCTCACTTCAGATACTTCGTTGACTAAATAGTAAATGCATTCTAATGCTAAATGAACTTATTTTAGCTCGCGATAGTTTTGTTTATTGTTATGGTTTCATGTAACGTGCCAGAATGTTACGTTCCATCACACGTGTTTGGATGTGTCACTAGCTAATATAACATGAACTAAATAAAAAAAATTTATTAAATTGTAATCGATATACCAAACAATATTGACATTCAAGCAAAATGTCCAACCCTCAATAGGTTCAATACGCCTAAACATTATTAAATCATTGAAATTTTATTAAAATGTATTCTTTTCTGTGGATATGGAACGTTGCGATGGAATGATATCACGTTGAACGAATATTATTTGTATTAATCTGTGGTTGGTGTATAAACCACGGTTCAAAAGAATGAACCAAGAGAACCATGGTTTATTTGTGTTTTGTAATACAATTAAATTTAAACCATGGTTCTGCAGATTAGACTGGTTTTATTAGACCAGGTTTAAACCAAGGTTTATTTCGCTTTTTGTAATAAGACCGTTCGTGTTCCATCCTTTTAAACCCATTCCAGGCGAGTGTTACTTTTTCATAATAATAATATCTAAACAGTATCTGAAAATGTAAACAGTAATAATAATCTAAACAGTATATGTTATAATAAAGCTATTTATTACGGATTTTATCGCAAATTTGGTTTGAATTTCACATTTTTTAACTTCCCGACGATTCGATTACTTTGCAGCTTTACTGGTTACGAGGTGGTTGTTACTAAAGCTGCCTTCTTTTAACAATTATTATCATTAAAACGTTAATTTTAAAAATTGTTTGCGATTCGATCCACGCAGAAAGAGCTCAATATGTCTTGAGATCTAGAACTTGGTCTCTCGGGTTCCGACTTGATTAAATGTATAATTGGATCCCATGCTGGTAAAAGCTTCAAACTATCTTCTCTATTGAAATTAGTAAGTTTTTTCATTTCAATAACCTCGCGAAATATCCTGGGTAGGAATCGGTGTTCTTTTACAAGGATTTGTGACTTGTTAAATCTAAGATAATGTTTGGAGCCTTCCTCTGTATGTTCAGCACTGAGTCAGACTTAGTTGAGCGTACGTGTTTCACGTTAGCTATATGTTCTTTAACGCGGGTCCGTTCTTCTAGTTTCGGGGCTTCTTTTAGTTTGACCTATGTAGAAGAGGCCACCGTTGTTATATATTTTGTATATCCGTTTCCTGGAGAGGTCTATGGCACTTGACAAGTGGTAAGAATGGACTTATCTTCTTGGGGGCTTGGAGTAGGTTAAAAAAACTGACCATATATCATAGCCATTTTTCACATCTAACATTACACCCACAATATTGTTTGTTCAGTTTCTTCTTTAAAGGCCTCTTAAAAAAATCTCAATCCTTCATAGATTACACGAGATCGTACAAAAATATTAACGGATAGGCTTTGTGAATCACAATCACAATTCGCAAAGTTTAACTTATTTATATAACTTGTGAAATCACAAAACGTTATTATCGACTTCACTTGGTATTTGTGATTGCTATTGCTATTTATTACATTACGATATACTATGTTGCACTTCATACTTGTTATTTTTGTTTACTGTTGTTAAATAGTCTGTTTGATTATTTAAATTCACAAAACAGACAAAAACCGTACTAAAATGTATAGAAAAATCTACGTATAAAATTATTTAACGAACACAATGACATTTTAAAGTTTTAAACCATGTCCCCATAATTGTTTTTCTTTAATACCAATTGTCAACGCATTAAACTCTTTTTAGCCGAGCTATACAATTTAAGTTATTTAACTTCATCTACGTACAAGCATAATGTACATAGGACTTAATGCCAGAGGCATTCTCTTTCAGTCTACATTGAGATGGTGTTGAGATGACAGAAGTAGATGATAATTTACATACCTAATACAGATTTTATACAATGCAAGTTTTATATTGAAGATATCACAAAGTATATGACGTGACGTGATATGTATCTATTGCTGTCTGTATCTATCTATATCAACCCATACACGTCCCACTGCAGGGCACGGGCCTCCTCTACAGTCGAGAATATTTAATGTATTTAGAGAGGTTAAGCTATAGGCAGACATGATACATGTGGCCTATCGTGCTGTTGCTCATTAATGGCAAATGACAGCCTCTGTGGCGCAGTTGGTTAAACGCCGCGCCGCCTGTGAAACGAGAGGCCGCGGGTTCAATGCCCGCACCGAGACAGTTATTAGTATTTGTTTCGGGTCTGGGTGTTAATCACACTGAAAAGTCTCTCGTAGTTCCTGATTCACAACACAAGATCTTAGTGTGGAGTAAGAACTATGTATGTGACTGTTGGGTGTATTTAGTAATGGTGCAGTGTTTGTGTCGTAGACTTCGCGATCGCCAACGTGCAGTGTCAGTACGACAGCCTGTCGGAGTCGGAGGGCGAAGCGCCGCGTCGTGTGAGCGTCACCGACGACCACACGTACGGCGCGCGCGACGAGCCGCCAGCGTTCATTATACAACACGTGTCTTCTGTGAGTACTCAACCAACTAATTAAAGTTTAAACAAATCTCTGTATCAGCCCATATACGTCCCACTGAAGGGCACGGGCCTCCTCTACAATCGAGAGTACGATTGAGAATGGTTAGGTATAGTCCACCACGCTGTAGTACGAGAGATGACAACCAAAATTTTTGTCTCATAGCAATACTGCCACAACCGCATCAAATTGATAGATTTGATTATTTCGAACTCGAAAATACCAATTTCAGACATTTTTCGCGTAGCGTTTGACCGAACTGAACTTTCAAAAATGTCAACAAATTTTACCGGACTGTATCATAGCAATCTGTCTGAGTTTCTGACTGTAGTTATATAATAGCTCTAAGATACCGACAACATATTTTTCAGAAGTTAATAGTGTAGCGCGAACCCAAAAAATTAATCCGTCTGAAAATGTTCTTTATGGGTAAATTAGGATTAGTTAACAGAAAAACAAATCAGAAGGAAATTTGGATGCATCAAATGTTGAGACTATTCTAAATATGTTAAGGAATTTTACCGATCGGTATCATAGCAATCTGTCTGAAAATTGTTGAACTTGACGAAATAAATAATCCAGTTATAAAAAAAATTATATCAGAAGAATTCAGTGTAGCACTTCCTTTATCAGACAACTTTTCGATAGCGACCGTGTTGAAGCGTGACCGAGAGAGTGCGGACAACGTATATGCTATGCTATAAAAACGTATAAAAACTTATAATTGATAATTTTGTATTCTTAAAAACCTACTCTTCCATCCCTAAAAACTTCATCAATCGCAGATGAGCAAACCGTGCCTTGTCCTTGGGAATAGAAGAAAAAAAACGTCCGCGAGCCCTCGGACAATCAGCGAAACACCAACGTCCGCCTGAGATACTTATAGTTTGTTGTCACCTTAAGTGAGCGTCATTTCAACGGTTAGAACAGCTGGTGAGTGTCTATGTATAGTAAGAGAGTAGCAGGAGCGTAACACGCAAAAAACCATTCCCACCGCAGCAGGAGCGTAAGAAAAGCTCAGGTATCGGCCAAGCGACTCCAAAACGTTCTTTTCTCTTTTGGGAACACATGCGACATCTAAAATATTGGAAACATTTTTTTTGTAATCCTGCCAAATTTACGAACGGTTGAAAAAAAATTCATTCGGATTGCTATAATACAGGTCGGCTAAATTTGTTGACATTTTCAAAAATTCGCTTCAGCTAAATACTACGCGCAAAATTTCTGAAAACCAATTTATTCGTCATAAAATTATAAAATCTATGTACATTTCCAATATCAGACGTATTGCTATGATACCGATTGCCTTTTTTTTGGACACAGCAGAAATAGCCTCACATGCAATTGCTACACTTTTGACCGTTACTACCTACCTAGTCGGGTTCAGAATCACACAATCTAACGATTTTATACAGTTTCGACCGTATTGCTATGATACATGGTTTTGGTCGTCATCTCTGGTACTACTGGCTTAGTGCGGGTTGGCGGACTTATAATATACCATAGATTGTTTCCTCACGATGTTTTCCTTCACAGTTTTGGTGCGTGGTGACTGACTATCTATACACATGACTCCAAAAAGTCAGAGGTGTGCCCTGGGATTCGAACCCGCGACCACCATGTAAACATGTTGGCAGGCGCGTCAATTCCGTTTACCAACATGCCACCACGCACTTCATTAAACAAAATATTAATAGAAATTCTTCAGTATATTTTATTACGTGGTTAAATACCTCATACATCCGGAATAGCTATCTGAATTCATAATCTGTATTCAATCCGATCCTATCATTATTATTATGATATCATTCTTACAGATCAATCTGAGAAAGGAGAATGCCCATTCATGGTATCGGTAAAAAATATCGTTGACCCCTATATCGATACTGCTTAAGAGCGTTTATACCCTGCACGCGCTTTTTGGCTTAAAAACAGGACTTTTCAAATGAGTTGATAGCCAACAATAAACAATTTAAAGGAAAAATAATTATTACTAATGTTAGAAAAGGTTGTCATCTAGGGATTTTGGTGGAAAACATTATAGATTGATGGATAATTTGTGAGTACTATACGGATTACTGAACACAAGTTTCGTTATTTAGGCTTTAAATGGCAATTTAGAAGCTTAAGATATCCTTAACCACTAAATATAAGATGAAAATAAAAATATTATCAGACTAATAAGACCCTTATGGAGGGATTTTGCTGAGAAAAATAATCTTTTTGTGTTTAGTTCCTGAAAAATAAAAATTTAAACAATGCGAAATTATTCAGAAACTCTCGTCAAGAACATATTTTTTTTCACCAACTTATCGTACATAATTTTTTATAACAATTGCATATTATAATAGAAGAACATCTTATCAATAAATTGCCATTTTTATATTTCAACAAAATTAGTTTTCATGTTTTCTACAAATATTTTAAAAACCACTATAAAACACGCTGTCCGACGTGGATCAAATCAGACCGCCGCAAGGCCTTCTAGAGGGAGGACGTATCGCTCGTCGCTCCGGCCTGGCTGCAGTCGATTATGCCGCGCGTACCTAGTAAAAATAGCCACGCGCGGAATGCGATTACCACATCTTAGTACTTTGGTAGTAAAATATTTAATTATTTTTATTACCTACAATGATTTAGTAGTGAGTATAAATTATGTTTCAGGTAATATAATGGGACGTAATTCCGAGGCTAAATTATGTTATGTATTGTAATATAAAATTAAATATATTTCGTAATTGTAAGGGGTTGTAAGGCCCCTAACACTATTTATGTGTTCGGACACGAAATGATTAATAAAACGTCCGTAGTGTCTACTGATTGAACACTGATTTGAATGCAACTTAACAATGTAATAATAACGAAAATATGATTAGTATCCAAAATTTGTATTATTCTTTGCTTGCACAGTAATATTTGTCTACTTATAATGCAAATAAAATATTTTTATGATATTATATTACAGTTACATTTCAATTGAATATTTGAAGCGCACGGATCAAAGTTGTTTGAGCCGATTGAATAGCGAGCCGACGCGGCAGCTCTACGCACACAGCTTTGGTCGCTTATGTGTGCGTGAAATTAACGAAGAAATACCTATAGTTGACTTTGCGCGCAAGGTGTATACGCTCTTAAAATTCATTATAACATTTATTATACAGGGTGGACAAGAAAACGGCGCACCTGCCAATATACATTATAGTATATGGTGAAGGAATCTTAATTAAGACGGATTTGTATGGCGCTAGCGAATATTAAGAAAGATGCCGAGAAAAAAAAACTAACGTTACACATGCTACCCCTTAACATGTTAAGCTAAAGTGATTGAACCTTACAACTGAACGGTAGACATTCAACAATAAATAAGCAGAGCTCATTATTTACTTATAAGTCGATTGTGTACATCACGCTCAGGGTACATAAAAAAGATATTAAATTAATACTGCCAACAGTCACATACATGGGTACTAACCCCACACTAAGATACAAATCTTGTGTCGCGGGTATTAGAAAAATAATTATGGTTCACGGAAATTATTTGTCTCGGGGCGGGAACCGAACCCGCGGTCTCTCATTTCACAGGCGGTTCTTACCAACTGCGCCACGGAGGCCGTCGGTGACTCATATGGGCTGGTTAGTTGTCATTAATGACCACCAAAATAGTTAACTGACCTTGTAATGTAAACCGTAATGACCTTGATAGGCAAAGCTGGAAGCGCAGGATCCGCCAAAACCCGCACGAAAACACTGTCACAGTTTCTTTTACATTTCACATAACACAAGTTACATCAAAAGCTATCAAATTGGGTAATGTTCAAAGCATAGTGAAATTAATAAAATTTACTCAAAATAACTGAAAACGAATTTACAATAATATGCACACGACTAATACATGCACACGCGATCGCAATCCGAATTCAACTAATAAAAAATAAATTATTATTTTGATTCTTGAAAGATAAAGGCCTGTTCACATTAAATACAAAGCTTTCCTATTTGAGTTCATAATAATTCATCTGAACAATTAGTATTACTACTGTATCAGCCCATATACGTGCCACTGCAGGGCACGGGGTCTCCAGTGCAGTAAATTAGTAGTTAGTGTTTATTGATTTCACTAATTTTATCTCAAATAAGTCTCATATGCAAATTCTATGCTATAATGGTAGACGACATTTCTCTAGGTATAAGAATTTAGAAGAAATTTTATCACTTTAAAGTAACATTATTTTTAAAATACATTAAAATAATGTTAAATACAATAATAAGCAAAGTAAATAGGCAATTTGTAATTGACTGGATCGGCTGATGACATATTTAAATAACATTATAAGCTCTTGAGCAAGTATCAGTATCAGTCCAATAAGATCTTTTGACGTGACAACGTCTTAAATTAGGTTGCGGCTGGGAGTCACTTATGAAAAAGTGTAACGCCCGGTAACGTAACGGTGCGCGCGCAGCACTAGAGAATTATTTTTCAGTTTCACCCACTTTTTCCAAAATTGTCCCCCCCCCTGCCTTCCCCCACCCTTATTCCGAAATAGTGCCTATTAGCCTCCCCACGAAACCTACCCCCCCCCCCTCCCCTACCCCCACCCCGAAAATTTACCTCACCCCCCAATCCTATCTCGGCCAACATAGGTCGTAGACCCACCGAGTTTGGTATCCTCGGAACCGTCTTGGTGAGGGCTACAAATTGACCCCGCCAGAAATCCCAAATTACGCAAAAAATTACCCCCTCAAAAAAAAATATTTTACCTCCAAAAAATTAATTTAAGTTAGCCTCCCCACGAAACCTTCCTCCCCCCCCTCCCTTACCCCCACCCCGAAAATTTACCTCACCCCCCCCCAATCCTATCTCGGCCAATATAGATCGTAGACCCACCGAGTTTGGTATCTTTGGAACCGGCTCGGTGAGCTCTACAGATTGGCCCCAACCAAATCCCCAAATTCCTCCCTCTCTCCCCTAAAATATTTGTCCAGGCATAACTCCGTCATTTCTTAAAGTAAACCCCCCGTGTTTGGAGTCAGAGGAATCGTCTTGACGAGCTCGACAATCGAGAGCAGGCAAAATACGATTTTTCTTATTGACGTGACAACGTCTTAAATTAGGTTGCGGCTGGGAGTCACTTATGAAAAAGTGTAACGCCCGGTAACGTAACGGTGCGCGCGCAGCACTAGAGAATTAGGCGCATTGAATCGGCGCATGCTTGTGTCTCTGTCTTTGTCTTTCTCGAACGTTCTTGGCGTTGGAAAAACAAGAAAGCGTCACAATACAAGTTCACACGTGTGGTTAAAGTATCGTCAGCTGTGTCTGTAGTGAAAATATGGAGTGCTTAGATTCGTCATTACATGTACAATGTTTTAGTAAACAAAATATATTTCTATAGTTAAAATTTGTGCAATTCTTATTTTCATTCAATTCCTTGTTCCTATTGTGCAATTTAATTATATTCATATCAATAAATATTCTACCGAGAAAAAGACGTTGTCACGTAAAATCTTCGCCCGTAAAACCGACTTTACAGGCAACCATTTTTTAACGTAACTTTTATATCGGAGTACTTAATCCAATTAAGTTATATCAAGTGCTACACACTTGTATGTGAACACACCTCAAGATGTCGGTCTTCTTTTGCAAAATGCTAAAAGTTACCGACAAAGAAATTGCCGCCTTTCGGCACGCACTCACAAACGGCGGCGGCGACCTCAAAGGAAGAATAATCGAGCCGCGTTGGATCCGACAAAGTACACTATGACCGGCAGCTTCCTTTGACTAATAGGGCCGAATTGGGCCATCATTTTAAAAATATTATTTTTTATTAATCAGTGTCATCAGATTATTTTTTCAACGAATCTAAATTATTTAGAAAATTTAAATGTTATGTAGGTATTACCAAAACTTTTCTAATTATAATTAAATTCGCAATCTTACATGATTTAAGCGATGACCAGTGTGATTTCTTGGTATCTTTCAGTTTGGATTTGTGACACTAAGGAAAATAATGACAAACAAAATAGTCAATCCATTCACGATGCAACTGCACCTAAAGTTATTATGTTGTTAATTTATTGACGCTTAAATCTAAGTACGTCCCTGTTTAACTGATTGATTTATTTGAAATGAAACAAAAAATATCCTTTTTTGAAGTTAGAGAAGGATAAATTATACAGCTAAGAGTTCATGACCTTACTCATGTGTAAACAGCTGTTAAAGCGAAGTTTAAGAAAATTTGATGCTGTTAAAAATGGTTTTCGTGGTATATTTCGTTAACCGTTCAATTAACGACGAAACGAAAAAATACGTATGTGTTTAAATCTTGTTCTTCATCCATTCCAACTGGTTTTATGCGAAAAAGTGGTGATTAAACTTAAAACTTTAAACGGTCATAACTTCAAAACGGATAGGTATTTTCCAAATATTATTTTTTGATTACGATATTAATATTATGCCCTTGTACCCAACTGAGCAAGTGCGCCATTTATTTGCGCTCCCTGTACATATATATTATCATCACATTTTATATTTTGTTTACAGAGCCTAAGAAAAAAAAATAGGACTATAAGTTCATTTCTCCAAGAACTCCGGGTCTGATTGGACTAATTACATGATTTGTATGTGTCAGACGGCGCGAACGCTGCCCAACCCTCCGTTCCCGGACATCCGGCCGAAGATAATGACGATAGGGCCGGGATACGCGCAGTCCGTGAACGTCATACACGTCGGCGACCGGCCGCAGGTCAGTTGCAACTACAATATCACATCTAGGTAAACTGCAGTAGACTCTTAAACAAGACACGCGAGAAACCAGTATAGTGTCGGAGGAGATAATCTGGTGTGAAAGAGTTGCCGCTTCTTCTTCTTTGAGTGCCACTTCAGTGTTGAAGGTTGGCCGAATCTTGTATTCTTCTTTGTCATTACTCATTAGCCAGGTAGAACAGTTATTCAAGTGTTTGAATTGCCGCTGCGGTGTTGCCATTATTTCCTTTGCGGTATCTGGTGCCATAACTAGCCTTCTTAGCGCCCAATGCGTGCTTCTAATAACACTTCAAAAATGTACAATCTTATCCCATTTTGCTAACATATCCGCTCTAGTAACGTAACTTTCTAAAATCTTTTTCTGATCCTATTAATATTTTATACTGGCATGAAAGTGACTTCAGAACACTTGTTAACAAGAACAGTAATATTAATGACAGAGTCGACAAAATCCTGTCAGCTCATGTAGATCGAATATACACAGGCTGAAAATGAAAAGCGACACACTTGCATCATGCATCTAACAGTGATGGGATTTCCAATGTCGTTTTACTATATTATGTCTCTAAATACCAATATCATAATATTTTCAAAACAAGTAGACTTGCAGTAGTCTATAATATTGCCCATCAATAGTTTGCGCTATTCGCTGTTAGATAGCGCACACCCAAAGCTTAGGCTATTTCCCGCCAGATGTCACCCTAAACATACTCCTTTTTGCCACTAGATGTCGCTCATCAGTAATTAGTACTACTCACATATAGATGGCGTTTTACGTAAGTTTATTACCGTTCCCACCACTAGATGGCGCTAAACACTTATTTACTCTTTTCACCAATAGATGTCACTTTCTAATAATGTACGCTGCTCGTCAATAGATGTCGCTTTAAAGTTGTTTTCCTCCTGTCAATAGATGTCGCCTCAAAGTAATTTTGCCTCCTATTGATAGATGTCGCCTGAAAGTATTTTCTCACTTTTGCCAATAGATGTCGCTTTCTAATGGTTACGTTTCTTATCACTAGATGGCGCTAAACTTAATTTGTCGCACCCGCCACTAGATGGGTGCGCCCACAGAGTACATTTTACGGGTGCGCCACTACCATATTTTATGGTTTATTTTATAGGTGTCGCAGTCGTCACAGCCGGCGGAACTAGGACTGAACAAGCGTATTAGACGCAGCGAGCAGGTGCTGCGGCAAGCAGCCGACTGCGTGTCACGCGGACTCACCTTCCAGACAGTCTCTGAGCAGTTCAACATACCTATATCCACAATTCGGTAGGTATAGGTATATATAAATACTACTTACATAAAATCGAGACGGATAATTACGCTCTATGGGAGAGTTTTTGGTTTCACGGCAATCTCAACGGATTAAGTATATCTAAACTACATATAATTATATTGTCTTGGTGCTTGAAAGGAACCCGTGCCCTCTCATTTATCAGATTATCCACTATTATGGCTATGGCAGCTGTATAAAACTTTAAAAGTAGTAGCGGTAACATTGACTACTGAAGGAATTGATTTGAAATGGGCACTAACATACCCACGAACAACCGAGGCGACGAATCGTAACCAATACCACGTAACAAATCGACAACTTTGATCGTGTGTTTCGTTCAATATCTAAGTTTCTGAATATCCATATAATATTTGATGGTTTTCAGGTTCTTCATGGCGCGCAAGGGCATCTTGCCGCGACGACGGCGCGGCCGCACCACTCAAGTTGGTAATTCATTCGTCTATTTTAAATAAATACATACACCAACACTCACATGCATAGTCCTTGCAAAATAAATAAAGCAACAAAAATTAATAATTTATAAAATGTTGTATTTTGTATTATATAGTTTTTGTAACAATGTTTTTGGGCACACCAACCTTTTGAGGATGTGCGAAGACCATTTGAAGTAATTTTACAAGACAACCTTCATCAAGCTTGGACTAACAGGATGGTGAAATAAAGGACGTCTTTGTCTTGGAGCAATAAGCTAAAACTATTGTGACAATATTTTAATTATATTAGTTCAGTCAATATGTAAATTGCCCTCCGAATAAAGACCTACCCTTATTTAACATAATGAATCGTTAGGAGGGCATGTCAAGAGGTCACAGAAAAATTAAAAAGGTCGCGCTGTTTGCTGATTTTGAGAAATTCAAAAAATGAATAAAAAAAATTAAAACCGCTTTTTTCTTGGAATCTATTGTCTGTCTGGATCAGCCCATATACGTCCCACTGCAGGGCACGGGCCTACTCTACAATCGAGAGTACGATTGAGAGTGGTTAGGCCATATAGTCCACCACGCTGGCCTAGTGCGGGTTGGCGGACTTACATACCATATAAATTCTTATGAATCGCTATGGTATGCAGGTTTCCTCACGATGTTTTCCTTCACCGTTTTAGTGCGTGGTGATTGACTATCAATACACACATGACTCCGAAAAGTCAGAGGTGTGCCCTGGGATTTGAACCCGCGACCACCGTGAACATGTTGGCAGCCGCGTCTGGTCCGTGTACCAACAGGCCACCACGCACTTCAAGTGTGAAGTGAAGTGGAATCTATTGATTATAAGAAAATGTTTTTTGTATAAAAATGTAGAGGGCATTGCAAACTACATTTTTTGTCATTGGAGTGACGTCATCTGACTTGAAATACAAAGAGTAGAGGGCGCTAATGGATCAAAAAAGTGTTCCAACGCTATTTTCGATATAGAAATGTACATGAGCTTTGCATTGTTTAGAGGACGCAATTTTATTTTTGGGATATGTGTGGGGGGTTAATAGAAGCTTAACCTCAAGTTTGTGGGGTCGCCACCCTTGTTCCCCGGCCGCCATCTTGGAAAAAGGGGTGAAAACACTTTTTTCGCGATATCTCGGAAACTATGCGTCTTACAAAAAAAATTGTAGAACATAATTTGTAGCTAATTGTTTTGCCTACGAATATGTTTATATATCTTTTTGTCCAAAATCAAAAATTAAAGAAGTTATAAGCAAAAAAGTGAGTAAATTTTTATAAAAAATTTATTTTTTCTCTATAGCGTTTTATAAAAAAAATCTCACTTTTTTGCTTTATTTTATTTTTATTAACCTATTCTGTCCCACTACTGGGCAAAGGTCTCCCTCAACTCCTTCCACGTATCCCTATCAGTTGCTTATGCCATCCAAGTGCTGCGAAATTGGTCGAGATCGTCGCGCCACCTTTTCCGAAGCCTGCCGCGTGGCCTCTCGCCATCCTTAGGCACCCATTGAGTGGCAATCTTTTCTCACCTCTTCGGGTGCATCGGGGTGACGTGGCCCGCCCAATCCCACTTTAGCCGATTTCTGTGCAACATTCTTGACTCTGGTTATGGAGCGCAAGATGTTATTGGGCACTCTGTCCAAGCGTGTTACGCCTAGCATGATTCTCTCCATAGCTCTTTGACAAACCCCGAGCCTGGACCTCTGAAGTTCGGTCAAAGACCAGGATTGAGCTCCGTACGTGAGAATTGGTAAAATACAAGTCGACGAGTCTAGTTTTAAGAGAAATGGGAAGGCTTCCCTTAAGAAATTTCTTCTTCACTTTTTTATATTGTAGCTTATAGCTTTTTTAATTTTTAATTTAGGGCAAAAAGTTATATAAACATATTGGTAGAAAAAAAAATTGCTAAAAATTATGTCCTTACAAATTTTTTGTAAGACGCATAGTTTCCGAGTTATCGCGAAATAAATGTTTTCACCCCTTTTTCCAAGATGGCGGCCGGGGCACAAGGGTGGCGATCCCACAAACTTGAGGTTAAGCTTCTATTGACCCCCCAGACATCAAAAATAAAATTGCGTCCTCTAAGAAATGCAATATTCGGTCCTTAAATTGTAACATTTCAATGGACTAATAGGAAAAAAATATTTTTTATAAGAATGTAAATTAGAAAGTTGTTTGTCACAAAATTAGCTACAACTTTTATTTACACAAAATATTTATAAAACTTCCCGTTTTCGAGCTGGAACTTGTCGAAGTGTACAAATTGTACATTATGTACCGTGCCGTTGCACAGTACTCATGCCATTCAGTTTTTATCTTTTTTTAATTCAAATGAAATAGCAGTAATTGTTTTCTGATTTTGTTATCAAAAAATTTGAACTTTTGTTCAGCAATTAATTAAATAATTATTCCTTACATATTGACTGAACTATATAAATGAGTAGCATTGTAAATAATCAAGTAATATTCGTCTGCAGGTGACACAGCCGTGCAATAGCCCGGAGCCGCCATTCCATATGCAACACTTCAAACTGCCCGATATGGTAGCTCTTAAAACGGACGACGAAGAGCCCGCAACCTAAGCACTTGTGAACTCTGTACAGTGACATCTAGAAGTGAATAGGTGAAACTGTTGTGTGATTGCGCGGGCTTTTTGTATAACGTGTAAATATTAGTCGGGAATGTAGAATCTCAATGGAATCATGTATAAAATACGCGTAAATTATAAACATAGACTGCATCAGTGTTTAGACCACACGAATTATTCAAGTTTATTGTTACGACATATTTATAAGTAGTTTTAGTTGGCAAACATGATAATAGCCGTGGCCTTGAGTGGACGATTTAAACGATATTTTTACATGTAACAGTAACCTTAAGCCGCCTTTATAATAAAGGTTTAGGGGCTTAACTCAATAGGTAGTCACTGTGATACAGTATTCTTTACGCATTTTTATTACAAAGTAGCGCCATCTACCGTCAGCTAGTTAAAATGATGCTGTTCATATGCGACACGAGATGGCGTTGGTAATAATTTTTATACATTGCAGCTATTTATTGCTTGTTCACGACAGTATTATTTGGACAAATGATAGTTTTTACTGGTTTATTCGTGTTTAGAGTCATGTTGTGGATATTTTTGATGGATACGTCGTCTAGTGCCATGTGAAGCAGTATTAGTGTCTATAGCAACTGGTTGAAGCTACAAAACAAATAGAATATAGTTTTGCAAATGTATACAGTAGTTGTGACAGTGTGTAGCTATCTATACAAGTGTAATAAAAATATTTTTGTGAAGTCGATCTTTTTTTAAGACCTCTAAGAAATAAACAGGGGTTTATCTGTGAGAGCGAATAAACACTCTTTGTTCCTTTGGTGCTTTTGTATGCGTGAGAAAGAAGTGGAAATACAAAAAAACATTCAGCGTGTTTGACCTACGTTTTTCGAATTTCATAGAAGAAAACATTTCCGGATTTTAAAAGTTAAAAGTTCATATGCGATGGGAGATAACATACACAATCTTTATTTGATATTGTGAGGGTAGGAAAAAATTACACCAGATGAATTCCTACAATGTTTGTTCCTCTTGTACTTCTGTATGCGAACTATATGCGAAATATTCCTCAGAGCACCTAAAGTACTAGGGCGACAGATAAAAGAGGTTTGGTAGCATCTATGTCACCAAAATGAACCAGAGCACAAAAAGTACTAAGGCGACAGACCGGAAGGAGGTATAGTTAAACCTTAGAGTATTTATACATATATACAGGGTATATCAAGACTGCTACCGAAAACGAAGCCGGGTGGTAGTTTAAGTGACTTCACAATTCAACAGAAAAAGTTGCAAAAAAAAGCGACAATTTTTTTTTTGTTATTTTTTTACTATGGCCATATTTGGGTGGTAAATACATTTTTTCCCAAAATAATAGTGTATACCCTTTTAATTATAAATAATCTTAGGTATAAAAGAGTTTAAATTAATATTTTAGCAAAAACTATGGAGTTAACACCCAAAAATTACGATTTTTAAAAAATCATAAAAAATAATTGTCGCGTTTCTTTGCAAAAATTTTAGTTGCATTATGTTTGTAGTCACTATAACTACCACCCGGCTTCGTTTTCGGTAGCAGTCTTGAGATACCCGGTAGAGGGAGCGTTGTCATACATTCGCGTTTTTAAAAACGTAGATATTTTCTTGTTCGTAATAGGGCGTACTAGGGCGACAGAAATTAGATTTCGTTAAACATATGTTAAACATATGTATAATAGTGCGTGGTGGCCTGTTGGTAAACGGACTAGACGCGGCTGTCACGCATGTTCACGGTGGTCGTGGGTTCAAATCCCAGGGCACACCTCTGACTTTTCGGAGTCATGTGTGTATTGATAGTCAATCACCACGCACTAAAACGGTGAAGGAAACATCGTGAGGAAACCTGCATACCATAGCGATTTATAAGAATTTCTATGGTATGTAAGTCCGCCAACCCGCACTAGGCCAGCGTGGTGGACTATATGGCCTAACCACTCTCAATCGTACTTTCGATTGTAGAGTAGGCCCGTGCCCTGCAGTGGGACGTATATGGGCTGATACAAAAAAACATATGTCACCAATATGAGCAATATTTCTCAGAGCACCTAAACTACTAGAGCGACAAATAAAAATAGGTTTCGTCGAACCTATGTCATCAATGTGCGAACAAAAGCACAAAAAGTACTAGGGCAACAGAGAATGGAAGGAGGTTACTTTATTTATTTGACGAGTTCTACCCACATTCCGTGGTCTAGCCGATTTTTTTACCTACCCGCATTTAAATACCCCAATTAGAATATTATTATGTGATAATTTCGTTTAGTTTATAGAGGCGATTCCGGCCGATTATTGATAGGTTAATAAAAAAAAACTTCTAATTATACTATATTTATCTCATTCTACCTCAGCTACATTTATTAAGTTTAACTTCCACTGTATATGATTTGCACGCACTTTTTTAATGAGATTAGGAAAATAATATCGCGCGCTGCGGTTACATATTTTATTACCAACAAGTCTTTAAAAAAGGTGAAATAAAACGAATTATATCCAATAAAAATATTAAATTTATTGATAAAATACATTTTGTACATTATATACACAATCACACACAAACAAATGCCATAGTCCTTGCATCATACATAGAGAATGCACTGAGCACACTTTAAAACGTAAATATATGATGAAAGATATTGCGGCTTGGTGTCTACAATTTTGATTGAACAACATAGACAATTTCTAATGCATTTAGTCTTCCACCCCGTAGTAGGCCAGTGTAACCTATGGCCTATCCCCTCTCAATCGAAGCCCGTACCCTGTAGTTTCAATGTTACTTTCAATCGAAGATACGGCCCGCGCCCTGCTATTTGGACTGATACAAAATCAGATGAAAATGAAATTTAAAGAAAAAGAGATAGATAAAGGCCGCACCATCGCTACGTCCTACTCTAAAGTGATCACTGATTTTGAAATTATTATAACTCCGTGCATTCTCATTGTTTATGATTTTAATCTCCCACCGTCAAATTGCACTTCACAATAATATATTTAATGTCTGGTATTAAAAGAATGTTTTCCCTTGAGTTAGACTGGTGGTTAAAAATGATGTTAAAATCAAGGGATGATGTAGTTAATATATTTTTCTTTTTAACCGACTTCAAAAAAAGGAGGAGGTTCTCAATTCGACTGTTGAATGTTGCTTTTTTTTTTTATGTTTGTTACCTCGTTTCTCTGTACTGTGTGAACCGATTTCGATCATTCTTTCTTTGATTGAAAGCTGGTGCTTGTCGTTTGGTCCCATAAAAATATGGTGAAGATCTGATGAATATCTTCGGACCTGGAGAGGGGAACTCCTTAAAATTAAGGAGAATTGCAATGGTTCTTTTTGCATTACGTTCATTAGAAAAGTTAAGATACAGTGAGAGAGGGAAAAAGAGGTGGGGGTGAGGGGGGGGGGTGGGTGATAAAATTAAAATACACGTAAATTCTAATATCTTCGGCAGCTTTTAAGCGATTTTAGTGATTTCTTTTTCATTGGAAAAAACGTATTGACAGGTTGATCCCAGGAACACAACATTAAGATCTTATTATCATGTTCGGACCTGGAGAGTAGAACTCCTCAAAATTTAATAGGATTTCAAGGGTTCTTTTTGCATTGAGTTCAGTATAAAGGCTAGGCTACAGTGGTTGAGGGAAAAAGGGGTAGGCGCGAAGGGAGGGGGGGGGGGGGGGAGAAAAAATAATAAACATGTGAATATTCCAATATCTTTGGCAGCTTTTAGCCGATTTTAGCGATTTTATTGTCATCGGAAAGAACATATTCCTTGTAGAGACCAAATCTTTTTCATTTAAATGCCTATCAACACTAAAAAGATAAAAATAACTAAAATTTTTAATAAAAAAAATAAAAACCGACTTCCAAACAAAAATCCACTAAAAAACCAAAAATAAATAAAATAATAACTACCACTCCAAAGCAAAAAAATAATATTTATTTCATGGAGCTCGTGCATGTTGATTAATTTGCTTAATGACTTGACTAGCCAACAAATCAAAATATATGCGTAACATATTGAAGGCGGGCCGCCCAGTACCAAACATATAGGACCTATGCCTTATATTAATTTAAATATCTATAGATCTTTGGAGTGGTAGTTATTATTTTATTTATTTTTGGTTTTTTAGTGGATTTTTGTTTGGAAGTCGGTTTTTATATTCAATGCATGTCTGGGTGGTAGTGGGCCCACTTTTTTCAAAATGACCGTTTGTTTCGTATTAAAATGCACTTTGACAGTGTGAGACAGGCATTAAAATATTTAATTTAACTATAGGCAGTTCTGAAAATGCTAAAAACCACAGTTTGATTGTTTGAATATCTGCAATAAAAATCTTTAAAGAAATCTAGATTATTTCGAAGATCTGTCATTAAAATAACACTTAAGAATATCTGTGTTTTTATCGTTTTTTTTTCGCATCTATAGTATTTGAGACACCTAACTTCTGTCAAAATAATGTTAATTTTAAGATAATTTTCATTTTCAGAACTGCCACAATACTGTTGCGGCCGCTACCAGGGCCGCTGAACACGGAGGGGGGTCAGACCCCCCGAAAAAATTAACTTATAATACTTTAATGTCAATTAGGAGAAAAATACACAATATAAATGTTTTAAAACTTCGGCACTTCCATTTTAGCATGAATTTGTATAAAATAGATTTGTCACAGGATCTGATATGAAATAGAATGACTACACCGAAAAATAATGTTCATTACTTTCATTCTTGCCAAATTAAAAAATAATAATTTGAAAACCCGCAATGTAAAGCAAAACTTGTAGAGGTTGTTGACCTCGGCGATGAGCTGATTCTATATGTGCGTTAGATTGCGCTGTCACATCAAATTCTTGTATAATTTTTATATGAATTCTCATTGTCATCAATCCACAAATTTTGCGAGGAATTGCAATATTACTGGTGCAGTCATTCTTTAAAATATGGTTTTTAATTCACTGTTTTATTTCCCGTTGCTTTCAAAAACTCGGGAATCACAAAAATGCATTCTGTTATGGAATGGACATTGTAAATTATTTTGTTATTAAAAAATTAGGTCATTTTTACCCTGATTTTGTAGCCTGAGTACGCATGTTTTGTTAATTCATACTATTACAAATTGACTACAATGTTTATTGATAGAGCAATGTAGTCAAAATATACACCTGTGAGGGATTTAATAGGGTTGTCTCCAAGGTATAGTTTTGAATAATCACTGCAAAATAACCATTATTACAAACACTCATTTAAAATTGCATTAAAATTGTTTGTAAAATAACTGAGATATTAATATGTATAGTAGTGCAGGGAAAACACTAGCTTTCTCTTTCGCACCCACGCGGTTTATGGAATATGACGTCATAGTACGATATTTGTATCTTTTTCTGCTTCTGCTACCACTAAATTCGAAATAATTGTATATTGATTATTATTAAACTGGTTTTATAAATTATTTCTCTTTACGATTTTGCATAACATAACTTTTGGATATCAATACTAATAATAATTAAGTCAACATCCCTATTATGTCGGCCTAAAATATTCCCGTAGATATGGTAGTTTAGATGGTTAGACACATAAATTGGTTAGCATGAAGTGGGTTCCACGCGAAAATCTTTACAGCCTTATTAGTAGACAGTTAATAAACCAATTATGTAATAATTTTAAGTCTTTCAAATTCGCTCAAACTTAATTCAAAAGTTGTTACATAAGGGACAGAACATTCAATAACTGAAATAGGCTATAATTTACCACCTTTTAATGCAAAAATGGCTGTAAATATTGAATTTTAAAACCCGTTGTATCTTAAACCGTGACTACACTTCCATCGATGGTATCTATGGGATAAGCAGGAAAGGACACACTAAGCCAAAAACAGAAAGCTAAACTCTTCATAATGAAACAATTTTAGTAAGGAGCCCATAGTGAAAGAGCGACAAAAAATTCAGCTTATCCATTTTACAGATTGAAAAAAATATTTTTTGTTTTAAAATGCTGTTTTTTTTTCGCGATTTCACGTATGGTATTAGTAAAACGTTTTCATTATGATGAAGTAAATTCTCCTTATGGCTTATAGTTTGATATACCTTTCCGACCTCACTGTATATTGCGACTCAGGCTCATTTTGTCAAATTTCCTTTTCGTGTTAGTAAATTGAAAGCAGATCCAATAGGAATTCTTGGTGTATATTGTCTACTCTACCCTCACCCGAGGTGGCGTGGATATGCGTCGTTGCTGCCTGATTTTCGCCACTTCTGATTTTGATATCCTGGGGATAAAATTTTATTTTTATTAAAGTATTTCCAACAAAGAATACACACAAAAATATACATAAAGAACAAAAATAATACAAATTTATCTATGCTGTGTGTTCCTTCAATTATAGGAAGTCACATCATGCGTTAATATTATTCGAGTGTTATTTTAGCACTTAATCGAAGTTAACTTATGTTAATTTATTTGTTTTATTTATACTGGGTATCTCAAGACTGCTACCGAAAACGAAGCCGGGTGGTAGTTTTAGTGACTATTAACACAATGCAATTAAAAATTTCGCATAGAAACGCGACAATTATTTTTTATGATTTTTTAAATATCGTCGTTTTTGGGTGGTAAATCCATAGTTTTTGCTAAAATAATAATTTAAACTCTTTTATATCTTAGAGATAGATAAATAAAAGGGCATACACTATTATTTTAGGAATAAATGTATTTACCACCCAAATATGGCCATAGGAAAAAAAATAACAAAAAAACATTTTCGCTTTTTTTTGCAACTTTTTCTGTTGCATTGTGTCTGAAGTCGCTTAAACTGCCACCCGGCTTCGTTTTCGGTAGCAGTCTTGATATACCCTGTATAAAACAAAATAAATAAAAATACGGGTATATCAAGACTGCTACCGAAAACGAAGGCGGGTGGTAGTTTAAGCGACTTCAGACACAATGCAACAGAAAAAGTTGCAAAAAAAGCGACAATTTTTTTTTTGTAATTTTTTTCCTATTGCCATATTTTGGTGGTAAATACATTTTTTCCTAAAATAATAGTGTATACCCTTTAATTTATAAATACTCTAAGATATAAGAGAGTTTAAATTATTATTTTAGCAAAAACTATGGATTTACCACCCAAAAATGACGATATTTAAAAAATCATAAAAAATAATTGTCGCGTTTCTATGCGAAATTTTTAATTGCATTGTGTTTGTAGCCACTAAAACTACCACCCGGCTTCGTTTTCGGTAGCAGTCTTGAGATACCCGGTATATACATTCAGCAGTCACATACATTTTGTACTTTTTTATTGTGTTATTTCTTTAATGTTACTAGTTATATATAGAGTGATATTGACATAGTGTATATAATTTAAACCACATGTTCCTAACCACCCCAGGTAACATTGTACCACGTTGAAATAAAAACTGCTTGATAGTTTTGTCAAAAATCCTGATTTAGGTTGCAAGGCTTTTGATAAACGTCTATAGATACCGAGTCTTTAACGGCCTAGGTGAGTGTCCGACCCAAAATATAGTTGAGCTAAGCGGTAAAAATATTCGTATCTATACGGGATGCCTAAAAATCGTGAAAACTAAAATCATTATTTTTGACAAAAAAAAATCTCATATTTTCTTCAAATCATGTACAATCGTCAAATCAAGTCAAATCGAAACGTCGGGAACTCAAAAAATGTAAAAATTAAATCAAATCCGCGATAAAATCCGTAAATAATAGTTTTATTTCAAACATGTACAATGTCACCTGGGGTGATGAGGAACATGTGGGAAAAATTAAGTACAATGTGTCAATATCACCCTGTATATGGTATGATAAAGTATTAGTAAGGGTGTAGTAAATAAAATAAATCCATTGTAGCCAGGATACTGAACATATTGAGACACACCTGAGCAGTAGGAACAGTGCCATATAGTTGCAAGCGATGAGCATGTAGAACACGTGCGACCACGAACCGGAGCTGGACACCACGCCGGCCAGCATGGGACCTATTGCCGCGCCTGGGAACAACAACATACAATGCTCTCTCTCTCTCTCTCTCTAAAGCAATGTTTCTTAAAGTAGGGTCCATGTGTGCCAGGGGTCCACCGCAGCTCAATAAACTTAATATACAGAGTGAGTATTTCAAGAGGGCGTGGATGGCCAAATCCGAAACTGAGGAATAGCGAAAAATGCTGAAAGGACTTACCCCTTATGAAAAATTATAAAATTCCGCTACCAACGTAGCGCGACCAGGTTCTAAGAAAACTGAAGAAAAATTTGTTTTTTGCTTATAATGACATCTTTACTTTTATTTGACGTATGCCATTACTTCCCAGAATTTGATCCCTATTAGTAACATTATCGAATGGTGTAATAATACAGCATTTCTTTTTCAAAATCATTGGGTTCAAATCCTAGCTAGACATATTGATTTATCAAAAATCTATGTAAGCAGTTTTAGTTTTCATCTAAATCGGGCTCGTACGTCCTTTCAGCATTTTTCGCTATTCCTCATAATTTCGGATTTAGCCATCCACGCCCGCTTGAAAAATTCGACCTGTATATGAATCAGAAAATTATTATTTAAATTCCTATCAATATTAAACAGAAACAAGTAACTAAAATAAATTTAATAAAAATAAAAACTTCAAAACTAAAAACCCACTATAAAGTAAAACATTATATAATAAAATTCCACTGAAAAGCAAAAAATAACCTTTATTTCAGTGTGCTTGTACACGTTGATTAATTTGCTTATTGACTTGACTAGCAAACAAATCAAAATACCTAGTCAGGTCATAAATTCTGTCACATGTTTAATATAAAATAATTGAAACAAGTTTATTCATTATGTAACCATTTATATACCAAAATGAACTTAACAAAACATAGATTCTTATGACACTAAAGTTTATTCAAAATGACCTCCGTGATTTTGAATACAGGCCTTCAATCTGCGCGGCCAGTTGTCTATCGCAGCACGAACGAGGTCCATGTCAATATCGGCGGCTGCCTTAATCAAGGATGTCTTGAGTGACTCCAAATTGGGATGAGACTTTGAGCACGCCTTTTCCTCCAAGTGTTGCCATATCTTGTAATCTAACGGATTCAAATCTGGACTGGAGGAGGGCCAGTCTTCGTGCCGGATGAAGTCGATTTCACGCGCCGCCAGCCAGTCTTGTGTGCTCTTCGCTCTATGAGCTGGCGCCGAATCTTGTTGAATACCCAGTGCCTGTTATTGAACATGGTATGAGAAACAGGTTCCACAAGGTTCGTCAGGACTGTATTTTGATACACAACTGAATTCGTTTTTACACCTTTCTCACAAAAATGTACCTCTGTTAAGCCCCAATAAGAAACTCCCAACCATACCATGAGCGAGGATGGAAAATGACCTCGTTGGACACGCGGAATACGGTTGCTCGCTTCTTCACTACTGTGTGCGTACACCTTATCATTTTGTTTGTTGTAGCTCTCTTCTACGGTAATATTTTTTTTCATCTGATAAAAGAATTTCCCGATATTTTTTTCCCGCGTACCGCTTCAACAAAGCGCGGCATCTCTTCAGTCTCAGGTCCATTAGACGAGCATTCAAACGATGTCTTGTTTTTCTTCGATATGCCCAAAGCCCTAAGTCTTCATTT
Organism: Hyles vespertilio; assembly: GCA_009982885.2. Classification (NCBI taxonomy): domain Eukaryota; kingdom Metazoa; phylum Arthropoda; class Insecta; order Lepidoptera; family Sphingidae; genus Hyles; species Hyles vespertilio. The sequence continues at coordinate 737,753 of CM042832.1, forward strand.
AACCCCCTTTTCACCGTGGTTCTGCTTAACCCCATCTGAAGGGCCAACAGTTTCTGCTTACGTTTCGAATTTCTTTGAATTCGCGCCTTCACAGCTTTTATCACTGCTGGAGTCCTAACAGACCGAGGGCGACCACTTCTTGACCTGTCATCTACACTAGAGTCTTCATTGTATCGTTTGATGGTACGATAAACGAATCTTTTGGTTATATTCAAATTTTTCAGTATGCCAAAATGTTAATAGGCGCGTAACCGCAACGATGCAACGCAATAACTGCAACAAGGTCTTCTTTAAGCGTCCACTCCATATTTAAAAATGAGTAAAATTCTAAAAAGTATACTTTTTTATTTTCATGAACAATTCGAAATTCGAATTCAATAAACTTTTTTGTGGCCAGCATTCTAAAAGAAAAGTTTTTACTGTGTGACAATACTTATGACCTGACTGTGTATAAGTATCACCGTTAAATTGTGAATACCGTTAGATTATAATCTATCTCGCGAGATTGTGAACTGTCGAAAGATTGTGAACCGTAGGTTAGGTTAGGTTAGGTTTAACAGTTTCACTTCGATAGTTTATAATCTACCGAAAAAATAATACGTTAAATTGCAAGCAGTATGTTACGGTTCACAATCTTTGGATAATTCACAATCTTGCGAGATATATTATAATCTAACGATATTTACAATTTTACGGTGACATATGCATAACAAATTGAAGGCGGTTCGTAGAGTGCTAATGATGTAGAAATTTAATTAATAATGTAAGGCAAAGACCCTATACTACCGTAAACTACTGTAACTAATGAGTATTCAATACAAGGTTTGTTTTTCTTCCTAAAATATTTTTGACAGGGTCCGTGAACTATTTTAGATTTTGTTAGTGGTCCGTGACTGCAAAAAAATTCAGAAATCCTGCTCTAAAGCTATAGAAGTTCACTGAACAAAGCCGTTCAAGAATCTCCATATCTATTGGAAGAAAGCATCCGTCCTTACCATACACACATTTGTACAGGCTACATCAAGAGTGCTACCGAAAACTAAGCCGGGTAGTTTTACTGACTACAGACAATGCAACTTGCAAACTTTTGCACAAAAAAGCGACGAATATTTTTTTGTGTTTTTTTCCTATCGTCGTATTTGGTTTGGGTGGTAAACCCATAATTATTGCTTAAATAATTATATAAACCCTTGCGTACCACAGCGTCGTTTAATTACATTGTTATTTTAAATTATTATTAAAATGAAACTTTACATTATTATTTTAAGAAAAGGATAAGGATTTTTAGATAAGGATTTATATTAGGCTAAGGATTTTGTCCGTGAACTGGGGCGTCGTCTGAGGCGGAATGGTCAGGATCACCGTGCCGAATCCTTCCTGGTGCAGCATATATCTCTGGCAATCCAACGTGGCAACGTTGCCAGTATAATGGGAACATTCTCGCCAGGGACGGTTCGGGGCGGTCTCTTTGACTAAGTCGTTAGTTATAAATATTAAATATTTTGTGGTGATGTATAATAGGTAATATTTATGTATGCTATTTAATTTAATCCACATGTTTCTCATCACCCCAAGTGACATTGTAATTGAAAATAATTAATATGTAATACATAAAATAAATTGATTTAAAAAATATTTCGATTTTCTTTTAAGAAAACTGTAAACACCCAACACGATGATATTTTAAATATTTTTTTAAATTTGCTTTGTGTCTCTTATTACTAAAATTATCACTCGGCTTTGTGTTCGGTAGTCGTCATGATATACCCTGTGTTAGTGTTGGTATAAATAGCAATAGCAACAATTTTATTTCAATAAGTAACATTCGCGTAAACCTAAGAAATCATTAGCAATAGCAATCACGAATAGCAAGTGAAGTCGATAATAACATTTTAATGTTAAATAAGCTAAATTTGCGATTTGTGATTGTGACTCACTAAGCCAATCGGCTAATATTTTATACGATCTCGTGTAATAAATTAAATGAGTTTTTTTACGAATTAATTTAAAGAACATATTGGACAGTTAATTTTGCGAATCAATTTTAGACGTAAAATGGTTAAATATATATATATATATATATATATATATTTTGTAAAATATTCTGAGGGCAGAGATATAGAGCATGCTAAGGCCTGCAAAATAACAACGTGATCAAGTTAATTTGAAATAGTAATAATTCCCATTACTACCCTGTATAAACCTGATGATGAATAGAAAAATCTAATACCCGCCCGACATTGCCCGACCCGGTATTCGAACCCGAGACCGTTGTAACCGTACAATACAACTGCGCCACCGAGGCAGTCGATAAATTGTCATACGTATACATTGAGATAATGCAAACAAAAAATTAAGCAAACAAAATGTTTGTAACAAAATGAACGGTACCGTTCCGCTTCTTTTATTTCTGTCTCTGTCACGCCTACGCAGTAACATTATCTTCTCTCTCGCTTCACTGTGCACTGTCCTTGTGCACGCACAATACGCAGAGATTTTGTTCCCGATGTCCGCATTAGTATAATACCCCAATGTATGTATCATCATCATCATCATGTCAGTCACAGGAAGTCCACTGCTGAACATAGACCTCCTCCAAAGATCTCCACAATGACCTGTTGGAAGCGGCCTGCATCCAGCGACTTCCTGCGACCTTAGTCAGATCGTCCGTCCACCTTGTAGGCGGGCGTCCAACACTTCGCTTGCCTGTACGTGGCCTCTACTCGAGAACCTTTCGGCCCCAACGGCCATCGGTTCTACGAGCTATGTGCCCGGCCCATGTATGTATAGTATGTATATAACACTGTATATACAGGGTATCTCAAGACTGCTACCGAAAACGAAGCCGGGTGGTAGTTTTAGTGACTACAAACACAACGCAACTAAAAATTTCGCAAAGAAGCGCAACAATATTTTTTTATGATTTTTTAAATATCGTCATTTTTGGGTGGTAAATCCATAGTTTTTGCTAAAATTATAATTTAAACACTTTTATACCTTAGATTATTTATAAATAAAAGGGTATACACTATTATTTTAGGAAAAATTGTATTTACCACCCAAATATGGTCATACGAAAAAATATTAAAAAAAAATTGTCGCTTTTTTTGCAACTTTTTCTATTGCATTGTGTCTAAAGTCGCTTTAACTACCACCCGGCTTCATTTTCGGTAGCAGTCTTGATATACCCTGTATGTATGACTCACCGACACTTCCAGTGCCGTCGATAATGGCGGTGACTGTCGCCAGAGCTTGCGAGTTACCAGCCAAACTACTGTGAGTACCTGCAACAATACAACAGTCAGTATCAGCCCGTATACGTCCCACTGCAGGGCACGGGCCTCCTCTACAATCGACAGTACGATTGAGAGTGGATAGTATAGTCCACCACGCTAGCCTAGAGCAAGTTAGCAGACTTTACAAACCATAGAATAGTTTGAAATTCGAGGTGTTTAGTTTTGCTACTGTTCATGGGCGGTCTTATCGCTTACCATCAAGCGGACGGCATGCTCGTCTAGCTATAAATAGCAATAACAAAAAAAAAATGCGGTTCGCGCAAACATTTCTCTCGACGCGATCGAATCTGCGACCTCTCTTTTCACAGGCTAATCCACTGCGCCACGGAGGCTCAATGAATCGTGCTGTCAAAATCAGACGTGACAAACAACATCACAATTCTCACACCACAATCCCCTCTCTAATCATCACCATCATCATCACCACTCACCGAGTTCAGCGCTGACGGCGGTGGTGATGAGCGCGTACGGTCCGTTGACCAGCACGCCGCTCACCAGCAGCAGGCACACGTTCACCACGTACGAACTCGCGCCCCACGTCTGGTACGCCAGCAACTGATATTAATAATTCGCAGCTTTAGAATTATACAGACCAGGGATGTTGCGAATATCCGCATCCACATACGCAATAATCGATGCGGATAATTATGCGGATGCGGATGTAACGTAATGTAGGATGTAGTGTAGTGTAGTGTAGTTGTGTGTACTCACGGCGGGCGCGCAGAGCGTGTAGAAGGCGACGCACACGAGCGCGGGGCAGCCGGCGCAGTCCGCCAGCAGGCCGGCCAGGATGTAGTGTAGTGTAGTGTAGTGTAGTGTAGTGTAGTTGTGTGTACTCACGGCGGGCGCGCAGAGCGTGTAGAAGGCGACGCACACGAGCGCGGGGCAGCCGGCGCAGTCCGCCAGCAGGCCGGCCAGGATGTAGTGTAGTGTAGTGTAGTGTAGTGTAGTGTAGTGTAGTGTAGTGTAGTTGTGTGTACTCACGGCGGGCGCGCAGAGCGTGTAGAAGGCGACGCACACGAGCGCGGGGCAGCCGGCGCAGTCCGCCAGCAGGCCGGCCAGGATGTAGTGTAGTGTAGTGTAGTGTAGTGTAGTGTAGTGTAGTGTAGTGTAGTGTAGTTGTGTGTACTCACGGCGGGCGCGCAGAGCGTGTAGAAGGCGACGCACACGAGCGCGGGGCAGCCGGCGCAGTCCGCCAGCAGGCCGGCCAGGATGTAGTGTAGTGTAGTGTAGTGTAGTGTAGTGTAGTTGTGTGTACTCACGGCGGGCGCGCAGAGCGTGTAGAAGGCGACGCACACGAGCGCGGGGCAGCCGGCGCAGTCCGCCAGCAGGCCGGCCAGGATGTAGTGTAGTGTAGTGTAGTGTAGTTGTGTGTACTCACGGCGGGCGCGCAGAGCGTGTAGAAGGCGACGCACACGAGCGCGGGGCAGCCGGCGCAGTCCGCCAGCAGGCCGGCCAGGATGTAGTGTAGTGTAGTGTAGTGTAGTGTAGTTGTGTGTACTCACGGCGGGCGCGCAGAGCGTGTAGAAGGCGACGCACACGAGCGCGGGGCAGCCGGCGCAGTCCGCCAGCAGGCCGGCCAGGATGTAGTGTACTGTAGTGTAGTGTAGTTGTGTGTACTCACGGCGGGCGCGCAGAGCGTGTAGAAGGCGACGCACACGAGCGCGGGGCAGCCGGCGCAGTCCGCCAGCAGGCCGGCCAGGATGTAGTGTACTGTAGTGTAGTGTAGTTGTGTGTACTCACGGCGGGCGCGCAGAGCGTGTAGAAGGCGACGCACACGAGCGCGGGGCAGCCGGCGCAGTCCGCCAGCAGGCCGGCCAGGATGTAGTGTACTGTAGTGTAGTGTAGTTGTGTGTACTCACGGCGGGCGCGCAGAGCGTGTAGAAGGCGACGCACACGAGCGCGGGGCAGCCGGCGCAGTCCGCCAGCAGGCCGGCCAGGATGTAGTGTACTGTAGTGTAGTGTAGTTGTGTGTACTCACGGCGGGCGCGCAGAGCGTGTAGAAGGCGACGCACACGAGCGCGGGGCAGCCGGCGCAGTCCGCCAGCAGGCCGGCCAGGATGTAGTGTACTGTAGTGTAGTGTAGTTGTGTGTACTCACGGCGGGCGCGCAGAGCGTGTAGAAGGCGACGCACACGAGCGCGGGGCAGCCGGCGCAGTCCGCCAGCAGGCCGGCCAGGATGTAGTGTAGTGTAGTGTAGTGTAGTTGTGTGTACTCACGGCGGGCGCGCAGAGCGTGTAGAAGGCGACGCACACGAGCGCGGGGCAGCCGGCGCAGTCCGCCAGCAGGCCGGCCAGGATGGCGCCGGCCGCGCCGCCCGCGTCGAACACTGTGCTCAGCTCGCCGGACTCGCGCGCGCTCAGGTGCGCTGTGAGACGAGAATATCTCATCACATCTTCAGTAGGAAGCCTTCTGATGGACTTAGGCCAGCGAGGATATTCCCAGAGATCCGTGGAATAGGACTACATCCAGCTCCTTTGATTTTCATAAGAGGAAAGTCCAAAATCTTGCTTCTAGGGCTTTGGAGTTAGGAAGGAGGAGGTCGAAGGTCTATTTCTCAGCCCGGCGCAATTCAATGTAGCAGTGGGAATTATTGCTATTTCAAATTAACATCACCAGCTTGTTATTTTTGCAGCCTTAGCACGCTCTATATTTCTGCTATTCCCAATTGCCCCGTACAGAATTTGTAAATCAAAAACTGGCCATATGTAATAACTACTTGTCACATCTAAAATTACACACAAAAAAATTACTGTAAAGTTTCCCTTCGTATATTACACCAGTACCCAAAGCATCAACATTTTGAAGTATCGTATAGTAATAGTATCGTGACAACGATTACTATACTATAACTACAACGATACTATACGTCAAAAATTATTCCAGCTACCACTTTTCATACATTTGTTTAGTAAAACTATCGCTAGACTATACGATTACCATACTATAGTGTCGTAAACGTTTCCCGCTGCCATAATTTAGTTCCAAATACGCTCACAATGGCGCTGTTCAAATTCCCATACAAAATTTTACTATTACGATTACTATACTATAGAGCCAAATGTTCCTGCTTGGGGCACTGATCGTATAAAAATGTTTGCCGATCGGCTTTGTGAAACAGAATCGCAAGTCGCAATTTTTTTACTTAATTATATAGCTTGTGATAAGTGCGTGGTGGCCTGTTGGTAAACGAACTAGACGCGACTGCCAATATGTTCACGGTGGTCGCGGGTTCGAATCCCAGGGCACACCTCTGACTTTTCGGAGTCATGTGTGTATTGATAGTCAATCACCACGCACTAAAACGGTGAAGGAAAACATCGTGAGGAAACCTGCATACCATAGCGATTTATAAAATTTCTGTGGTATGTAAGTCCGCCAACCCGCACTAGGCCAGCGTCGTGGACTATATGGCCTAACCACTCTCAATCGTACTCTCGATTGTAGAGTAGGCCCGTGCCCTGCAGTGGGAAGTATATGGGCTGATACAGATATAGCTTGTGAAATGCTATTATCAATCACTTGCTATTTGTGATTGCTATGTCTATTTATTCTAACACTAATTACATGACTTCCCCGCTATCTTTACTACTCGTTACTCCATTCTACCCTCTTTCCTCCACTGCGCTTAACTTTTTCTCGAGTACAAACATAAAACAATTCTTATCTTGGAATTGAGAAGAGTCAATTATCCTAGTTATCTAGTATACTCACTCGAAGTATTGATGTACAGCGGCAGCCAGTACAGAAAGGTATAGCTGACGAGCTTGGCGAAAAACAGGGATAGAGAGAACTCCATCACTCCTGGTATAGCCAGCGCCCGCGTGAGAGACACAGCTCCGCCTGACGATGACGACCTTCGCAACAGCGCCGTACTCTCAGACGCCTCCTCCTGCGAGGTGCAGGATAATGAGCGCGGAATTAAGCGCAAGCAAGCATAGAAGCGTAGATAACGGTTGCGTAATTTTATGATACATACATTCCAAATAAGTAGAAGCTTATATTACAATTGCGTATTTTATGATAAATTCATTCGGAATAAGTAGAAGCATATATAACAATTGCGTAATCACTACATAGTATAAAACAAAGTCGCTTTCTCTGTCCCTATGTCCCTTTGTATGCTTAAATCTTTAAAACTACGCAACGGATTTTGATGCGGTTTTTTTAATAGATAGAGTGATTCAAGAGGAAGGTTTATATGTATAATACGTACATATTATTGTACAGAAATCTGTACCCGGGCGAAGCTGGGCCGGGCCGCTTGTTTTGTTATAAATTGAATCGAAATCACGCGAGGAATTTTGTAAGCAATTATAAGAAGCAGATATAAGGATAACGAATGCGTAATAAATTTTGATTAAATTAAAATACACAAAAATAATATTAAAAATACTTGTAATGACGTATTAACATTTTCTATAACAGATGTGAAATAAATTATTGTAATATAAGTAAACAAAGTATATAGATGCAAAACAAATATAGATATTGAATGCGTAAGTCACAACTCACAAATATAAATTTTAATGGCTATGTGTGCGAATTAGCGTAACCAGTGCACCAAGTAAATGCGTAAATGTGATAGTGTGCGTAATAGACGTAATGAGTGCGTAAATGCATATAATGAGTGCGTAAATTCATATAATGAGTGCGTAAATTCATATAATAAGTGCGTAACAGAGACTTACCTGCGGCGCGTTGGCTGAATGCCTGTTGGGCCGTAAGCTGGCCCCCTGGAATGCACACCATGCGATTATGGCCACTTGTGGGGTCAGTGGATTAACAACATGCGTATTAGACATCTAGAAAACGACAACTACGTCGTCGTATTTCGTTCGGTGAGATTGCCGAAGACCTATCTCTTTCCTATATCTTTCCCTTTACCGTGCTTTATAATATTCTGTAATTAAGTTCTCGGATTTTTAATACGACTTTATTAAGGGACATTATGGTCAAAATTAGTGACATATCATGCTTTTATAATTGTTAAATAACTTGTGTTATCACCAATTCCAATTACTTTCCGTGCGGGTGAAAAGACTTGTTTTATTAAAACCACTCCAAACATGTTAACCTATCTTAGCTATCTATACGAAATATTAATTGCATTGTGAATTCATATCTAAATTATATGTGGGTGACACTACTTGATATCAAGCTCTGCTGCTGTATGTAGTGTGGGTGAAATGACTGACTTCAATAAAAACTACTGCATTTCCTCCGACATACGGTGAAATAATTACGGTATACTGCATAAGCCCATATACGTCCCACTACAGGGCACGAGCCACCTCTAGAATCGCGAGCACTATTGAGAGTGATTAGGCTATGTAGTCCTTATAGTACTATATATTATAGTAAGTCGAACTTGCAATTGAATTTATATATATATATATATATATATATATATATAGTATATACCATACGCAGGTTACAATACTTGATATTAAAAAATCACCTACACTATACGTAGTGTGGGTGAAACAATATTTGGCAATTGAAATCACTGCAAAACATGTTCAGTCTATCTTAACAATCTACTCTAGTGATATTCCTTGCAATAAGAATGTGTATGTATGTATGTATGTATGTAGTGTGGGTGAAATGACTTGGTGTGAGTGAAATGACTTGGTGTGAGTGAAATGACTTGGTGTGGGTGAATCGACGTGTTGCACGTACCTGGTCACCCACAATCACTTGCGCGCTCTCGTCCTCTTCGATTTCGTCTTCTTCGTCGGATTTCGTTGATTGACGGCTTGGCTGCCAAATAAACACTTTTATATTACATATTATATTATGTAATAGCTTCTGCTCGCCGATAAATACTAAAACAATGTCAATTAAAATCTAAAAAAATAGCGGCTCGAAGCACAATCAAAGAATGACTTTAATGTTAAACAAATTAGAATTTTTTTAGCAAACTTTTGCTGAAAAATTTGATGATCGGTATTAAAATTAGCCTATGTGTTAATCCAGAATATCAGCTCACCTCTACACCAAACTTCATCAAAATTGGCCTATCTTTTGAGCGTTAATATAAAACATACAAAATCTTCCACAATCTTTCGCCTTTATTAGTGTAAAAACAGACCGATGTGAAGATCTTTGGGGGAGGTCTATGTTCAGCAGTAAATATCATATGACTGAAGACACACACACACACACACACAGAGATTATGACTCACCGAACTCCTCTCCCCGGGAGCCAAACCCACGCACCTTGGCTCCGGCACGAGCAGCAGCCACACCACGCATCCCACCACGCCCATCACCAGCCCGGGGTAAATGAACGACAAGCCCCAGTCGGTGTCCACGAATTCTGACGCCATTATTGTACCTGCGGGAGAGATAGTTAAATTTTACAATTAATAGACTAGCTTGAAGTGCGTGGTAGTTTCTTGGTAATGAACAAGATGAGGCCAGTGTGTTTCCGATGGTCGCGGGTTCAAATCCCAGGGCACTCCTCTGATTTTTTGGAGTTATTTGGGTACTGATAGTCAATCACCACGCACTGTAACGGTGGAGGTAAACATAGCAATTTGTAGGAAATTGTACTGTACTCAAAATCCACCACCCCACACAATACCAGCGTGGTTTCCCTAACCCCTATTAATCATACTTGATTTTAGAGGAGGTCCATGCCCTAAAAGGGACTTATATGCGCTGCTGCAGCAAAGTGTCCACTCACCCAGAATGTTCCCGAGGGACGTATGCGAGTTCCAAATCCCGAATATGAGTCCTTTTTTTGAGTTGCCGAACCATTTTCCCACCGTGGCCACGGTGCCGGGCCAGCCCGTGGTCTGCGCGACGCCAGCGCCCGCCTGCAGGGGTTGATAGGGACGAATAAATAACGTGAAGGACACATACCCTGACCCCAGACTATACAATTCTTGTGTCAAGTCACACATAGTCACAACAAACCCGAAACAAATAAAGGTTCACACAAATGTGACAATATGTTAATCTCGGTATTTTTTTCAGGTAGGTTTGATGCCAAAATAACAATATAAAAACTTGGAAAAAAATAAAAAAAAAACCTTGTAAATTTAATTTGTAAAGGTCCGTAGTATTTACGATACAACAATACAACGATTTAGAACAATATAACTTATATTAGTTTTAATACTATTGTTGATACCAATTTTATTTGAGATATTTTTCAGCATTTAAAAAATCAATAGTGTTTTTATCAATAGTAGAATCGAATATAGTTTTCTTTCCTACACAGAATGCAAGGGACTCAAAGCAAAAACATTTATTTTAATTTTTAGTAATGTTATACTGCGTACTCAGTAATGTAATGCGTACAAAACTAGCGGCAGAGGTCAATGACCGAGTCAGCTGATTAATTTGTATACATTGCGCAATTTTCAATTTCAAAAGTACTATATTTTAATATCTATGTATGTCACATACCTATAGAAATTATTATGTTAAACATAGACTCCTGTTTGTGTGGTCAATTATTTGTTTCGGGGTTTATTTATTTACATATATTGCACAAAAAAAAAACAAATAAAAGAAAAATCACAAACATTAACTTTTGTGAGTGTTGTAACAAAAGGGTACTTCGCAGTTTCGAATACACAAGACTAACTTAATGTGGACTCAGGACTATGTACAATATTGGATGAATTTATGTATTTATTTTATTATAAGTATATTCGTACCTGAACTATGAGGTAGTAGGATATATTGTGAATGTTGCAGGTCCTGCCGATGCCGAATAAATAGCAGAATATAGCAGACAATAGCATGCCCACTGACAGGAAGTATCGCAGGTCCACGCGCTCTGCTATCATGCCTGCAAATAACATCAATAAATTATTTCTATTTCAGCCCATATACTTATGCTCCACTGAAGGGCACGGGCCTTCTCTACAATCAAGAGTACGATTAAGAGTGGTTAGGCCATATAGTCCACCACGCTGGCCTAATGCGGCTTGGCATAATTGATTAACTAACGAAGTATAAAAAATAATAGTTATAGAGCTCCGCTGTTGTCAGTCATAAGTCATGACTCAGTATAAAAGAGCATGCGCGTCCCGTGCGGTACCACTACCTCACAAGAGAAGATCAACGTGAAGTGATAGTTGTCGCATTTCGTTCGATGGACGATGAGTGAGATTACTGGATGTCCAATAATCCATTTTCCATCCTTTTTAATTTCCCCTCCCCTGTCGATTTGATATTCCGGCAATCTATGATCCAAGTATAGTGGATGTTCGTGGGCGGCTGTGATCACTTTGCATCAGGTGACCTGTTTGCTCGATTGCTGGACATGTTCAATACAAAAAAATATACTTGCGTGAATTCCGCGGGATAAGCCAGCACGTTATATGGACTAGGTCAACAGAACTCTTGATAGTAGAGGACATCCGTGTTCAGCAATAGCAGTACCGATCGCAATAGCAGGTTTAATAGCAATAGCATCATCAATAGCAATAGCAGTGTAGATGCTAAATTGTCTTTTTGTATTGCAGTGAATGACGACACGAGCATAACCGCTCATAAACAGTAGCAAAACCAAACAACACCTTGAATTACAAAGCAATGCCTGGCATTCCACCGAGTTCGCCATGCTGTGACATAAGATGTTAAGTCTCAATATGTCCAGTAGTTACTTTTAATTTTTTTAAATCCGAATCACAACAGTTAATTTAAACTGCTGTTTGAATGCACTGTTACAAACATGCTTACCTGATACAAACATGGCGCCTGCGTAAGAAAACAGGAACGCGGAGTCCAAGGTTCCCAGTAGAGTGTTCGCGTCATTTGTGTCTGCAACAAACACATTCTGTTAAACATAAATATCACACCTGTATCCTATAGGAGCAGGCAGAGGCTATGGAGCTCCATTTTGCTCACTGAAATAAAATCTTGGTATCGACCACTTATAGCAATCTCTTCACATATTTCAGTCTTTTGCCTTTTGTATTGGCGTCTAGATACTGATAAGCTTCACTGCCCACATTTCTAGACAAATGCAAATACAAATCGGACTCGCGCACCGAGGGTTCAGTATAAACCTATGTTATGTAACTATAAAAAGGTTTTAGAATTTTTTTTTCTTTACATGTGCTATAAAACATTGCTTCATGCTAAATTTAAAGATTCTAGGTCGACTGAAGTACCATTTGGGTTTTGATTCCCTTGCGAAGTTGTGACTTTCAAAATATGCGGCATAAATTGCTATTTCTTTTGATTGCGTTGACATACAAGTTTGATATTGTTACAGCTTGAAGGTATTATAGACTTGAGTATTTGGTATGAATTTCAATCTAATACCCCTACGCGTTCATGAGGAAAGGGGTAGAAAGATTGAAATTATTAAAAAAATATATATACACTCAATTGCAAAAAAAACGGGCACCTAAGCAATGAACCATTTCAAATGTTACTATTGGTTTGTTTGATAGTTATAGGTAGTTTTACATTCACAATTTTGTAAATTAATAAGCAAATAACCGTTTTCGACAGTATTATCATAAAATTTTGATAAAATTTATGGGTTTTAATGCTAAAGTTCACTAGTAGTGTATGCTCGCTAGTAGTGCATATGCTCGTGAAGTAAAAGTTAACAAAGATTTTGTTTGTTTTTTCTTTACTAAAGTAAAAGCAGATAAATGTTCAGTATCGAGTGTGACCCCCTCTAGCTGAAATCACAGCTTGAATTCGTCTGGGTATGCTAGCGAGGATATCCCGGATACTTGCTTGCGGAATACGTTTCCACTCCGCGGTAATCACATTCTTCAGCTCTCTGATGGTCTGCGGAGTCGGTTGTACTGATCTCACGCGTCGTTTCAGAACGTCCCAGACATGCTCTATAGGATTGAGCCTGGTTCTAGAAGAAAACCATGTACCCAACCACGGGATGATCGTTTTCTTGTGAGTCGCGCATTGAGAAATCGCAAGTCTTCGTATGTGGACCTTAAGAACAACCTCGAAGAAGTAAGAAATGTGCATATTAGTCTATGGACGGTCAGGAGGAGGCTTCTCGCGGCACATATACGCAGTCATCGCCCAGCCCGCGGCCCTAAGTTACTCCGTGAGCACAGAGTTGCCAGGCTTAGGTTTGCTCGAAATTGTGAGTCATGGACTCAAGAAGACTGGAATAGGGTATTGTTCTCCGATGAAGCCAGGATATCTCTGTTCGGTGAAGATCGACGTCGGCGAGTGCTACGAAGACGAGGAGAACGCTTTGCAGAGGCTTGTTTTGAAGAAATCATACCTTATGGTGGGGGCTCTGTTATGTTTTGGGCAGGAATAAATTCAATGGATCGTACAGAGTTAGTCTTCATTGAAAACGGCTCACTGACTGGACATCGATACATAACGGAAGTTCTAATTCCTCATGCACAACCCGCATTGGCCGCTTTAGGCGAAGACTTAATTTTTATGGACGACAACGCTCGCGCCCACCGGTCTGGCGATGTGGAAGCGTATGTGCAAGAGGTCGGCATTCAGTCGTTTGGATTGGCCAGCTCGAAGTCCGGACCTCAATCCTATAGAGCATGTCTGGGACGTTCTGAAACGACGCGTGAGATCAGTACAACCGGCTCCGCAGACCATCAGAGAGCTGAAGAATGTGATTACCGCGGATTGGGAACGTATTCCACAAGCAAGTATCCGGGATATCCTCGCTAGCATACCCAGACGAATTCAAGCTGTGATTTCAGCTAGAGGGGGTCACACTTGATACTAAGCATTTATCTGCTTTTACTTTATTAAAGAAAAAAACAAACAAAAATCTTTGTTAACTTTTACTTCACGAGCATATGCACTACTAGCGAGCATACACTACTAGTGAACTTTAGCATTAAAACCCATAAATTTTATCAAAAATTTATGATAATACTGACGAAAACGATTATTTGCTTATTAATTTACAAAATTGTGAAAGTAAAACTACCTATAATTATCAAACAAACCAATAGTAACATTTGAAATGGTTCATTGCTTAGGTGCCCGTCTTTTTTGCAAATGAGTTTATTATGTAATTATGAATTTATGATTTTTGCGATGTTCTCTGTATCTGTGCTATAAGAAGTTGCTTCATCCCGAATTTCAAGATTCACGGGAAGTACCCAGTATGTTTTGATTCCCTTTCGGTTAGCTGCGAGCTTCACAAACTCTTCAGCTTTATATTTATGTAAATTGATTAATTTTATCGGACGCCCGTCTACAAGGTGGACGGACGACCTGGCTAAAGTTGCAGGAAGTCGCTGGATGCAGGCCGACGACAACAGGTCATTGTGGAGATCATTGGGGGTGGCCTATGTTCAGCAGTGGACTTCCTGTGGCTGAGATGATGATGATGATGATGATGATGATGATGATGATGATAGATTGATTGTCTTACTGAAAGGCGGCCAGTTGCACCACTGCGGGTCGCTGGGGTCCACGCCGGGCGGCGGCGCCAAGTTGGAGCAGTTCTGATGCAGCACACTCTTCACCACGGAGATGGGCTTGCGTGTCAGGTGGTATGTCATGTACGTGAAGTATGTCAGTATCAGAACGCTGGCCTGGTACCTGTAGACAAGGAAGTACATTCTAAATTAACATGCTGAAACATTTTTAAGCTACATAAGCTAAGTTCGTTGCTACTTTTATACTTTGTTCAGTTTTTAATGAAAAATATGTTATATAGGCATAAATTAATATAATTTGCTTTCTTTTCATTATTAAACTTGTTGATTATGTTCTTATTTATTAAAAATTGATAGTATTGAAGAATTATAATTGTAATTTCATTGTTTTTAGTTTTATTATAATTTTACTTTATTTCTTTTTCAATGTTATGCATTACCTCAAAATTATTTAGTAGCAATTGTTTTTTTTTATGATAGCTATGTACGTCTGTAATGGGCATAAACATTTAAATGTTAATAAAGTATCTATTAACTTAATTTAAGCAATATAATGTGTTATGCTGTTGGCGCATCTTTTTTCAGATAAATAAATCAATACACCGATTTGTCATATATCCCGACCTCATTCTAATGTGAGTGGTTTGGTAGGTCTTCTGCCTATCCTTTCTGATAAAAAGTCATGAGTTTATGTATGTATATATGTCATACTAACATAGTCTGGTGTTGTCAACGCGCGAGACCACGTTCCCTCTCTCAATAGGGTAGTTGATTTTTAATATTATTATTCTTTATTTTATTTCTATGAATGGCGAGAAGAGTATGACAAATGCCTGATGGTAAGCGATACAGAAACAAAAAGAAAAATAATTCAAATGGTGGTCTTAGCGTATAACAATGTCGAAAAGACAACCATGGATGGATTTAAATGAAGGAGATTTTGCTGTGACAGTTTCGATTGATAATTCAACTCTCTTACAACAAATATATACTTAGGTAATTACTCTAAGGATATACTAGATGCAGGGTCCGGAACAAAATCACACGCCAAAAGTGGCCGAGGTTGCTTATACTTATACATTTGAATTTCGAACTACGAGATGTAGCAAAAGGCTTAAATTATAATAAACTTCAGGTAACAATAAACCTTTTTCCTTCCAATTAAGATTTATTATGTTTTTTTTGGACCAGACTAAAATCAAATAAGACCACACGCTTAATTATGTTCTCATTTTTCTTGCCGTTTTTGAGGCCGTTACTTATCCAGTGTATTTTTGATCGAACGAAATTCTGCTCAAAATTAATCATTGAAAATATATCTATTCCAATGATAGTGCAGTATTTTTGAAAGAATGTAGAATGTACGCATACTCAAAGTAGAATTATATTTTGATAACATAAATCCCTTTATGATAATATCTTGTTGAATGACGTCACATTATCGCATTAATTAACTTTGCATGTAACAGTTAATTGCTAAGTGATATGGTGGTATCTTTTATGTCTGCAATATGTCTATATTTTCCATAATCTTTGTACACTATCACCTTATTCATAACTAGCGGTCCGGCCCGGCTCCGCCCGGGTGCAGATACACGTTTCAAAATGGCAGTCAAAATGTTCTATTCCGACTATCAAAATAGAATATCGACCAATCGGACCACGAATAAAATTTCCTCGTATTTGCTAGAAATATCACTACACTCTCTCTCTCTTCAGCTTTATAATATTAGTATAGATGACTTAACGCAGTTTTCAAATGCTGTTAATATGAGCTGGCTCAAAAACGTTATTCATGGACCTCCGTGGCTTAATAGTTTAGACGCTGCCTGTGAAACGAGAGGCCGAGGATTCGATCCCCGCACCGAGAGAAATGTTTAAGCGGCCCACAAATATTGTTTCATTCGGGTCTGGATGTTTGTGGGACCGAAAAATCTCTTGTAGTTCCTGATTTATAATTTCTTAGTGTGGGGTCGGGACTATGTATGTGACTATTGGATATTTAATTACATAAAATCAGTAATCAACTATTTAACTTTACAATAGCCGAGACCCTTGTTTAAACTAATTTTGTAGAGGAAATGTAACAAGATATAGGTTTTCTACTTCTTAAAATCAATACTATATGACACTTATCATTTTCTCCAAACTTAGTCTATGATTACGACGTACGGTAGAGGAATTGAATATTTTGTGGAATATTGGTAGTGATTCGGATTATAGAGGAACCCCCTAACCGCACACAAAGTTCGAGTCTTGAATCGTGTAGCAGAAACTACGAAACTTTTCGGTCTCAGAAAACATCAAATTTATAAAAATTAGGCAGTATCACAATAATCTATAGCGGTTATGTCATACGAGAAACTCTTACGAGAAACACACATTCAAGTGTCTCGCACGCAAACAAATTGACCTTAATGGTTATTGTCTTTACATAACAATACAAAAAACGACTAAAATGCAAGCTTAGTTATTTTTCGGCAGCCTCCGTGGCTTCGTTGGTTAGAACTTAGATGCCGGCTGTAATGAGAGGTCCAAACACATATTTATGTTTGTGTACAAAAGTTTTCGCTTCTGGGTGTTGAAGACCAAATACTTCGTAGTTTTTGATACTCGATACAAGAATTGACATAGTATTTTATTAATTTTGAAGTATATTCGCATGCTGGAACATATTTTAAATTAAAAAATTCAGTGGGTCTTTTTATTCAGCTTATCCATTCATGATTTAATATATTTTATTGCAATTAATGGCGAGACGAGCACGCTGTTCGCCTGGTGGTAAGCGATAAAAGCAAATAACACCTTGAATTACAAGGCGATGCATGGCATTCCACTTCGCTCGCCATCTTGAGACTTAAGATGTTAAGTCTCAATCACCAGTAGTAACTTTGGCTACAATATCCTTCAAACCGAAACAACAGTGCACTCACACTGGTTTTAGTAGAAGTCTCGGTGGTAATGTAAGCCCACTGAGTTTGTTTCTCCGGGTCTTCTCAGGTAGGACCAATAAATAAAATAAAGGCATAAATACATAAATTTTATTTCAACTCGCATTTCGCCGGAATTTTTGCTAAAGAAATACAAATTCATACATCAATATCAAATAATGTTCATTTAAAACAGCTGGATACAATCATACCCCTCGACCTTTCACTAGTATGTAGTATACTTAGATTATATACTCGTCTAGATGACACATCACACCTCACCGCACGGCTCAAAAAAGTCTACCAAATTTGGTAGACTCGCTTCTCACGTACGTCACTGTCATTTGAACTACATATGGATAACGTGCTCCCGAAAAATAATTAATTATGCCGGTTTGTGCTGTCGAATTGTATCGCAATTATGTGGGAAAACTGTATAATAATACCAATATCACTTTCTATCGGTAACATTATTGTTAAACCACTATTATTTGAAGAAAACATGAACTTTTAATTCATTATTTTTAAGATGAGTTTCATTGGCCAGTGTTGTCAATTTATTACTAGGAAGATTTGTTGAAACTATGGGAGAAACTATAAAACACAAATATCATTACATAATATTTCGATCAGAATAACAACAAGAAGAATGGCATTATTTATTTAATGAGTAAATAATACTTACCTACACGATATTAATGAAACCCACGACGACATGCACTTCATAGTAATTTTATTAATTCTTTGCCTTGCATGTGTATTACCATTCAAAATTTCACAAACGGGGTACTGCTATTGTCATCTTTGAAGAAACAGCGAGAACCTATTCAAGGTCCTAATAATATTTTTAGACTAAGGATTCCGTACTAGCAAATTGCTGGAGAGACATTACACAGCGGAAGCGAAAAGAAGACCATTCGTAGCCTCACATGACTTCAGTTGTGTGTTCCGAACATTTTACTTAGGTATGATGATTTATATTTTACATAAATACAGAAATCAGATAACAGCCCAGGCAATAAATCCAAAGAGTTAATTCTATTCGGAAACAAACACTAGGAGATGGGTTTAGATCTTTATTGTTTTTACTAAAATGCGTTATAAATATAATTTATAGTATGATTACTTTAAATAAAGAAAAAATATTTTATTTAACCTATTTTATATATCAAATAATGGGGAAAAGTTAAGTTAATAATCTGGAGTAGGCATCCCTAAATGAAATGAAATGAAATGAAATGTATTTGAAATGTATTTATTGGTCACGTAGGCAATTTAAAAGCTCTTATGACAAGTCAATACACATAGAACTTAATCTCTATAAACAATATATTTCCTATACTTAGTATTACTTATTTTAACTTCTTGGTTTAATTAATTAATTTATGTAATTTATTTATTTTAAATTATTTTTATTTTTATTTAGCATTAGTTTTATTTATTTGTTTCCTTTTTATTCTTATTTTATTTAAAGTATTAGTTATGACTTTATGGTAATTTATTTTTCAAAGAAATACAATATGTACGTTGGTCAAATTAAATTAAATTAAATTAATTAATTAATGGACCATGAATATTATTACAACGGTGCGTAGCGGTTTATTGTTACCACCGGATCCAACGCGGCCCTTCCTGAGAAGACCCGGCGAAACAAACTCAGTGGGCTTACACTACCACTGGAACTACGCGACGCGACCCAATCCTGAGTATATCCAGCGAATAAGACTCAGTGGGCTTGTTTTGGGTCCAATTTAAGACAACGACCATAAGTATTTCCGAAACGTCCCGTATGTTGAGGCTTACTGCCGGATCCAACGCGGCCCTGACTGAGAAGACCCGGCGAACAAACTCAGCGGGCTTTACTTTACACACACACCTTGACAGTTGGATTACAATAATTACACGACCGGTACTCACACATATCAACGAAAGTGAGGACACTTTTAGCGCATCGTTTGTTGACATTGCTCAATCTAGACGAGTATAGTATAATCTAAGGTAGTATAGCATCATACTTGGGGTCAATTCTACGCTCATACACGCAAATATATAATTATCAAGACATGACGTCACTGTTTATTTGAAGTTTGAACTTAATATGAGACGCGTTGATTCAACATCCGAACTATCATAATGACTCATGTGTATATTGTTCTTTGTTACTAAGTTACTTTTTACGCTTATTGGTCTAGTGGCGTGTACTTGTAATATATAAGATCTTGAGTGCAATTCCCAAGTCAGAATTTCCACTAATGGTAGATACCGGGCCTTCTAGTTTTTTTGGTTTCAAATTTTAAAATACAAGTGTGTACATACATGGGTTTTATTATAGGAAAAAACTCTGTATCTCCTCCTAAGTACAACGATAGAAAATAAAAACAAAAATCCAGCGCATTTTATTTCAATTGTTTTTAGTAGCATTGTTTGTATTTTGTGTTGTGAGTGGTAAAATAATAGTTATTGATAAAAAAATCCCTTACGTACCATGGCGACTTTAAAAATAAAAGGTTACACACCCTTTTTGGGTGTAATACTATAATTTAAAAAAATACTTATTATTTAAATCAAAAAGTATTTTTTCTGCTAACGTATTTGGGTGGTAAAAACATAGACATAAATTTTATTAAAACAAATACAATTTATCTCTTTCTTGTCAAAAAAATGTTTGCTTTGTGTCTGAACTCTGAAGTCACTAAAACTACGTTTTCGGTAGCAGTCTTGATATAACCTGTATATACATATAAGCTTCCTCTACAATTAATGATTACACCTATAGATCAATAAACTAGCATCTGTTAACTCATTGAAGGCATGTTTTTTGCACCTCCAAGTAGTTTTTACGCTCGAGCAGAACTGTGTCAAGGGAGACAACTAGCGTATCGTACACAAGTTTTGCACAAACTAAACTATTAATATTAGCTATGAAGCTACTCAATTGCGTGGTGGACACGTCAACATGTTCACGGTGGTCGCGGGTTCGAATCCTAGGGCACATCTCTGAATTTTCGAAATATTGTGTGTATTGATAATCAAACACCACGCATCACGGTTTTTTTTTATTGCAATGAATAACGAGACGATTACATTAACGAGAACAGTAGCAAAACCAAACAACGCCTTGAATTGCAAAACAATGATTGGCATTCCACTGCACTCACCATCCTGAGACATAAAATGTTAAGTCTCAATATGTCCAGTAATTACTCTGGCTACAATGTCCTTCAATTCGAAACACGATAGTATATTAACACAGCTGTTTTGCGGGAGAAATATACATTGCGGTGGTACCTACCCAGGCGGCCTCTCACATATGAGAGACCTTCCACCAGTAATCCACGGTAAGGAAATCTTTATTTTTATAGCATAGGTCCGGCAAACGAGCAAACAGGTCACCTGATGGTGAGTGATCTCTGCCGCTCATAAGCATCTTTAATACTTAGGTCATGAATGTGCTGATCCAACAAATCGGGATGGGAGCTGGGGAGAAAAAAGGTGGGATGTAGGAAGGGTATTGGTCATCCCGCAAACTCAGTCACCGAAAGAAATACAACAGCAATGCTGTCCCATTACGTGAATCGCCTGAGCGTCAGTGGTGCCGCCCCGAACGAGCCCATTCATGCTGAGTCATGGGGCACTACTATATTAATCCGAAACGAATCCAAGGATCCGAGAGTATTGGAATCCTTGGCATCGAAATATCAAGCAAGGTCGAGTTTAGGAGTCATTTGGAGGACAAAGCCAAACTGGCGAGCAAGAAGTTGGGAATCCTGAACAGAGCCAAGCGGTACTTTACGTCGGGTCATAGATTGACGCTTTACAAGCGCAAATCCGGCCCCACGTGGAGTACTGCTCCCACCTCTGGGCAGGTGCCCCAAAATTCCAGCTCGACCCACTTGACTCCTTGCAGCGCCGAGCTTGTCGAATAGTCAATGATCCCGATCTCACGGACAAATTGGAACCGTTAGGACTGCGGAGAGTCTTCGGATCTCTCTGTGTGTTCTATCGTTTGTTCCATGGGGAGTGCTCCGAAGAGTTGTTTGAGATGGTACCACCGTCGCCTATGTACCATCGCACCACACGTTTCCGCAGTAGAGTTCATTCCCACCACCTGGAGGCGTACCGCTCCCGAACGGTACGTTTCCAGCGTTCTTTTCTACCACGTACGTGCAAGCTCTGGAATGAACTCCCTGCATCGGTGTTTCCTCAGCGCTATGACCTTTCCTTCTTCAAACGAGGTTTAAGGAGAGTACTCTCCTCGAGGTAGGCAGCGACTTTGTTATGCTGGTCCCCTGTTACTACGGAGGTCCATGAGCAGCGGTAGCCGCTTACCATCAGGCGGGCCGCTAGCTCGTCTGCCTACAAGGCAATAAAAAATAAATAAAAAAAAAAACGAAGTACGAAACTTCGGACGATCGAAGTTTATATACGATACGAACGTACCTACATATGTATACTTATGGTCGTTATTGACTTATGGTCGTAACCTTAGACTTATGGTTACGATGTACGTTATACAAATTCGAACTTTTACAGAGTAGATACATTCGTATCGTATAAAACTTCGATCGTCCGAAGTTTCGAACTTCATTTCGGATGAATATAGTAGGGCCCATGACTATTGACTGAAAATAGCGTCGCTCTACCTTTAAATATCGTGAGGAAACCTGCATACCATGGCGATTTGTTAGAATTTCTATGGTATGTAAAGTCTGCAAGCCTGTACTAGATCAGAGTGCTGTAGTTAATGGCCAGTGGCCTAACCCCTCTCAATCGTACTCTTCATTATACTTTTGAATTTGATAACTAAAATAGGTTCATAATTATTAATAATAAATAATGATACCACCCCATATACGTCCCACTGCAAGGCACGCGTCTCCTATAAAATCGGGAGAACGATTGAGAGGAATAGGCCACAGTCTAAACTGGCCTATTGTATATTGGCGAACTTCGTACATGAATTTTGCTGAGTTAAAATACTGGCGTTGATTGACGCGACCTGAATTTTTCGCTGCAAAATGTAAAAATGTTTTGTGATGATTCATATTATTTACTCATTATCAGTATTGTCGGCAAACCGACTGTTTAACAGTCACAATTAGTGCGAACTGTGATTAAATAATTAATTACAAAGGGCATTACAGTAATAAAAACATAATAAAATACTATAATTACTGTAATTTGTAACTAATACATTATTTACAGTGAATAATTGACGTCTCTCAACCGCACTTTTGATTGTAGAGGAAGCCCGTGCGCAGCAGTGGGACTGTGTATGGACTGATACACTGCCCATCACATGTATCCTACATAATACTATAAAAACGAATGTTTGTGTGTTTGTTACCTATTGACAATTAAACAGATGAACCAATTTTGATGAAATTTGGTATGGACGTAGCAGATATCCAGGATTAACACATATGTTATTTATTTTTATTCTGAAAAATGTAGTGTTCCCTGTGGAATGATGATGCATAGTAGGCGAGATAACATGTATCTAATGTGGACTAGAATAAAAAGTATCTGCACTCGAGCGAAACCGCGTCGGCCGGCTAGTCTAAAGTTTAAACTAGAAGGAGGGAAGATTTGCTTGATTGTTTTCATAGAATAGACTCTGAAATTGCTAGACCAATTTGGGGAATTATTTCACAATTACAATCATAACATTATCCCCAATGAACATGGCCGATCGAATATTTTTTAAAAAGTATATCACACTTGGGCAGAGCCGGTTGGGGCTACTAGTTTTATAATAAAATAATGCTTGTGTACAAAAAATTTGCTGATGTATTAAATATTCAACAACAAAAGATACATTTGCATATCATAATGCATACTTTGTGAATGTGATCATGACACATAGCTTATCTGTACAATAAACTTTGTACTGCAATGACCCCGGTAATTTGGCATTAAACACTCATTATCTTTTATTTGCCATCCCACTTCGTAATTGGGACTGGCGCATTGTATCAGCTGTTTTTTGGATATGGTTGTTGAATTAACATTGTACTTCTTGTAACAAAGTAAGAAGAAAGTACGAAGCCAACTTACATTTTGCCACAATTATTAAATATATACACCCAACAGTCTCATACCTAGTCCTGACCCCACACTGAGACCGATTTTTATGTCATGAGTATCAGGAACTACAAGACTTTTCGGCCTCACAAACACCTACACCCAATACAAGTACCTGTGGATCACATGAAATTTGTATCAAATCAGCAGTTGCCGCATACTCTTGATTGTATAGGAGGCCCGTCCCAGTGGGACGTATATGGGCTGATACATGCATACATACCATAGAAATGCTAACAAATTCTTATTGTATGCAGGTTTCGTCATAATCTTTTACTCCACCATTATAGTGTGTGGTGATTGACTATCTATACACACACAACTACTAAAAGTATATACACTATTGCTTGCAGCTTCGGCCATATAAAAATGGTTTTCTCAGATAAAAGTCCTCTTTTCTATTTTCCCAAAATCCCAATAACTTTCTTCAATAAATAGATTATCAACCAAAAAATATTTTTTCAAATAAAACCAGTAGAACCAGAGATAAGTACTATTTAAATAAACAAAAGCAAAAGTGCTTTATATATTAATATAGATATTATATTATTTATTTCAATGTATTATATCCTTGCTGTACACCTATAACAGATGTGTGCTTTTTAAATGGTAATTATTATTTGTAATACATATTACTAAACAAATGACCTTGTGCTTGTTAATACAGAAACATGTGTGCCTATTGTAACTGAATCATTATCTATAATCTGACAGCAAATTGAGTTGACAGTATCGTTATAATTACTATATAGTAACAGGAAATTTTGTGCCAAGTGATTTTATCCATAGCTTTAATAGGAAAAATATGTTACATATCATAAAGTAGATTGTCCCAAAAGACTGTAGAAGATAGTAGAAAAGAGGCGGTTTATTTTTTAAAATTTTACTTAGAAATTATCAATCTTTATAAAATATTACATAAATCTTTCATAATATCTTTGGCTTGTTTATGTATATCTGCTTTTTCTATATATTGTTTACTAATTATAATATTAGCCCATATAAGTTCTACAGCATGACATGGGTCATCTCTACAGTTAAATAAAAAAGCCCTAAGTTTATTCCAGCCAAGTGTTTTTAAAATGATTGTGCATAACAATGTTTACATCATTACAGTAAGTGGCAATAAACTATACTACTAGCACTGCTAATGTATTTACAATGCACCTGATAGTATGATTTTTAATGTATAGATAGTGTATCCACCAAATACCAATGTGAGTTAGTTATCCTTCACAGCTCAACAAGTTTATATGTATACAGGCCTAATGTATCAACAATGCAACTTCAAAAAATGTAGTGATGAATTTCTAATAATTATACATTAGTAGTCACTTTAAAACTAACTTTTCCTCTGTTTTTGACTTCACATTTAAGACTAATTTAACAATGAAAAAAAAATAAACCAATTAAGTACCAAAGATTCCATTAATAAATGTAATTCTCATTTTCCCGCCAAACTTACAATTTTATTTTATTTCTGTTTTATCAATACTCACCATCTTAGCCTGTTGATCCTCAGTCGGGGGCAAAGTTTGCTACTAAGGCGCTGAATGCACTGGATGCCCAGCGGCGCGTCCCTGCTCACCCCGCTCATGGTGCAGCGCAATTGTCGGCTTAAAACAGAGCAGAACCTTCGCGCGGCGCCCCTCATTCACCT
Organism: Hyles vespertilio; assembly: GCA_009982885.2. NCBI lineage: Eukaryota > Metazoa > Arthropoda > Insecta > Lepidoptera > Sphingidae > Hyles > Hyles vespertilio. The sequence continues at coordinate 763,095 of CM042832.1, forward strand.
GCACCGAGTCACCAGCACATTGTTCTAAACAATCCAGCCTTTGTTTACATCACGGCTATACTTCACGATAAATTCACAGTTTATACACAAACAACACGCGCTGACTCAACTTTCGACACTTTTACGTAACTCACAGAAAATTGAACTATTTATTTGTGTAAAATGTTGTTTAATTAAAATTTTTCGTAAAAATACTTGTTTATCATTCCGATTTCCGACACGTCCTTACAAACGCCGCGTTCCAAGTGCTCTGACGTTGGTAGCGAAATGTCAAAACGTGGCGGATTACTCTCCCCCTCTTATTAAGATAATCAAAATGTATAAAACAATGGATTTACGCTAAAAATAACAGCTTTGTTTAGACTGGAATGTCAAGGTGACTGGTTTACGTCAAAATGGGCGTTTTGTTAATGCATAATTTGAGACTTCAACTTGATTCTAATAATTGATTTCAAACACCAATGTTTGAAATAATTTAGTTTTATTAAAATACCATAAATCCAAACAAAGGACATGCTAAAAAAATACATACACTCACACGCACTAATACAAAAACAAAAATGCAATCATCTTCAATGTTTACTTACATTAACTTTGAATAGGAAATAAAAAAAATCACTTGCCATAATAAACCCGTCTTATCGGTCCAATCAATTGTAGAGGAGGCCCGTTCCCTGCAGTGGGACGTATAAGAGCTGATAATGGCAGACTATTTATCGTAGAAAATATCTCTAATTCCATCCCATTGTTGTTTGTCTGTTGGTAGATTAAAGCGACAAGACCGTCTTTGGTACTTTGTTCTCTTGTATTGTCTCTGTTTACACTGTTAGTTTATTCATGTACAATAAAGAATAAAAATAAATAAAATAACGTTCGATATAGTTTGATATTATATAGTATCTTTTCCTATGTTAAGCAGGATTCTAGTACAAATGCTTTCTCAAAGTTTTTAAGTGGTTGGTATAAATCGCTATGGTATGCAGGTTTCCTCACGATGTTTTCCTTCACCGTTTTAGTGCGTGGTGATTGACTATCAATACACACATGACTCCGAAAAGTCAGAGGTGTGCCCTGGGATTCGAACCCGCGACCAGCGTGTGTGGTTGGTAACCAGTACCTAATTAACTATCAAATTCAAAACACTTGTCTCATGACTATGTTATAACAAAGTTGTGCCCTAGGCGTAAAGGTTATCTCAATGGCCCTGGGATTCGAACCCGCGACCACACGCTCTATTACTATTTATACTAATTACGATAATAATTAAATACCTATATAATTATCTAAAGAATATCTTATTCCAAGAATGAGTAGGTCAGTGGCAAGCGTTACAGTAATTAATAGCTAATCAACTAACTAGGAACCAACAATACTTAGATTTATAATTATAGGTACTGTTTTAATGGGCAATAAAGTAAAGTAATTATAATTTGATGAGGTGTGAAATTTAATTAATTTCTCACACATCAAAATGTTCTCCTAACTGGTTAATAATGATTTTGATAAATGTAAGTTGGGTTTTTAATTCATATTTTATACAAACTTATTGCATTTTCTTGTGTCATTGAAGAATCGTCTTATCGTAGGAGCTGGGACTCCTCTCTTCTTTCTTGTTATGATAATTTTGTGGAAGCTCTTATGGCAGCTGCTGATATGGCGATTCCTATTAAAAAACCTTCTAAGAATAATCTTCCCTCCCCCCATTGGTGGGATTCTGAATGTACTGAAAGTGTTAAAAGACGCAAGGAGGCAGAAAGGAGGTTTTCTATGGATCTTAGTCTTGAGGCCTATTTAGAGTTCAAAAAAATTACAGCAATTACCAAGCGTCTTTTTCAAAAAAAGAAAAGGCAAGGCTGGATGAATTTTTGTGAGAGTCTTTCTCCTCGTACTCCATCCTGTCAAGTATGGAGAAAGATAAGGGCTTTTAGAGGCTCTACCAATAATTATGATGCAATTCATGTTGATCCATCTGAGTGGTTGGATGGTTTCACTGACAAACTGACCCCACCTTTTGTTCCTTCAGAGTGTTCATTTCCATCTTCGGAACAATCTGTGTCTTCTGGTTTCATGGACGACAGTTTTTCTTTTTCGGAACTGGAATGTGCTCTAAATAATCTACGAGACTCTACTCCAGGGTTGGATGGGATTCCATATTCTTTTATATGCAAATCTTCAAAATTTTCCAAATTGTTTTTTCTTCGTCTTATCAATAAAATATTTGAAACTGGTAGTATTCCAAATTCATGGAAAACTCAATTAATAATTCCAATTTTAAAACCAGGGAAGGATCCACATGACCCATCTTCATATCGACCGATTGCTTTGTCCTCTTGTTTGGCTAAAATTACTGAACACCTAGTTAAAAATCGTCTGGAATGGATTGTTGAGCACAATAATATTCTACCTAAGTCCCAGGTTGGCTTCCGTAAGTCTATGGGAACTATGGATAGTCTAAGTATTCTTACTACTTATGTGCGGTTGGCTCTTACTAGAGGAGACCATGTTATTGGTGTTTTTCTTGACATAGAAGCTGCATATGATAATGTACAGCTATCATTACTAAAGCAAAAACTGCATCGGTTAAGTATCCCTGTTAGAATCATTAATTTCATATGTAATCTTTTTATGGACCGTTGTATATCTGTGCGATATAGAGGGAATCTTCAGCCGAGTCGTAAGATTTGGAAGGGACTACCTCAAGGATCAGTGCTAAGTCCATTATTGTACAATTTATATACTTATGATTTAGACAAGTCTGTTAACTGTTTCTGTTCTATTCTACAATATGCTGACGATGTGGTTTTATTTGCTTCTAGTGATTCATTTTCTAATGCTTCCAATCGCCTGAATTCTGCTCTTTTCTATATGAACGATTGGCTCTTGTCCCATGGGTTGTCATTATCAATATCTAAATGTAAGACCCTTGTGTTTTCTAGAAAGCGCTCTATTCCAATCATCCAAATTTCACTGAATAATAATTTTATTCCGGTTCAAAATTATGTTAAATTTTTGGGGGTTATTCTTGATTCAAAGTTATCTGGTATTCATCATTTAAATTATATTTCTGAAAAAAGCGAAAAAAATTTAAATATTCTTCGTTCCCTATCAGGTGTTTGGTGGGGATCGCATCCATATTGTCAAAAGTTACTTTACAATGCTATTATACGCAGTCACTTTGATTACGGGGCTTTCGTTCTGGAGCCCTGTAGTAAATTGGCTTTAGTTAAATTGGACAAAATTCAGTCTAAATGTTTGAGGGTGATTTCTGGGGCTATGCGTTCTTCCCCTCTTAATGCTCTTCAGGTGGAATGTTTAGAGGCTCCTCTATTCCTTCGTAGGCAGTTTCTTGCTGATAGGTTCTTTTCTAAAGTTATACAATTGTCATCGCATAACCTCATTCCTTTACTTCAGAATTTATCCCGTGTTGTCCCTATCAGTCAATATTGGTTAAATAAAACAAAACCTTGTCTGTTGAAAAGCTATCTCAATTTCGTCAGTTCAGGTCAACAAATTTGTCAACTGCCTGTTAGCCCAATCTTTAGTGTTCCATTTGAGGCACTTATATTCCAACCTAAAGTGATTTTAAACTTCGGGATTACAAAAAGCTCCCTTGGAGCTAATCAAACATTTATTAGTCTTGTAGAAGCCAATTGGACTGACTGGTTCCAGGTTTTCACAGATGCTTCCAAATTGGAGGGTACAAACAATTTAGGGGCAGCTGTATGGTTTCCAAAATTTCGCATAGCACTTAGATTTAAATGTCCATCAACATTGTCTGTGTTTTCTGGTGAAGCTGTTGCTTTGTTAGAGGCAATATGCTTCATTGAATCACACAGTATACCCAAAAGTATAATATTTTCAGATTCTTTAAGTTGTCTCCAGGACCTTCTAAAAAATCCTTTTCGGAGTAGAGATAATTTTTGCATTACCTTAAAAATACGGGAAATGTTAGCTAAATGTGAGTCTCATGGCTTAAAAGTTGTATTGGCGTGGATTCCGTCTCATTGTGGTATAACTGGTAACGAGATGGCTGACAGTCAGGCTAAGGAGGCTGTTAGTCTGGGTCTTGAAACCTATCGGGACAGTTTTGGTCGTGACCTTGCTAATGAGGCGAAACCACGGATGTTGAGGCAATGGTACGACATTTGGGCCGAATCTTCCGTTTTTAAAGGGAATTATTATATAATATACAGCGTTCCATTCCTGTTAAGCCATGGTTTTTTAAGTTTCGGGCATTTTCCAAGAAAGCCACTTCAATCGTCATTCGGTTGCGTCTGGGCCATGTTTGCTCTCCGGTTTTTTTGAATAAAATAAGAGTTCGGGATCACTCGTTGTGTGAGTGTGGTCTAGAAGAAGGCACTGTGGATCATATTTTTTTTAAGTGCAGAAATCTCCACTCTTCTTTATATAAGTTTTTAAATTCTGATATCCCTAGACCAGTCAATATGTCTTTCCTTCTTACTCTCACCAATACTTCATTCATTCATACTCTTGTTAAATTTATTGAAGTTAATAATATTAAACTGTAATATTTTGTTGTAATGGTATTTAGTCCAATGGTTAGTTATTTTTTCTCTTTATGTGAATAATTTCGCTATGTTTTTAATTAAATGTATAGTTTTTTTTGTGTTGTTGTTTTAGTTTCATCAATGTTTTATTGTTTTCTCAATATTAATTAAGTTTATAATTTTTTGTTCCGTTTATTATTTTCCCAATTTATACGCTTTTTATTTAATCTGTGCTTTCCAACACTTGACATTGGCAAAATTGTAGAGTCTGCGACAGAGCCATTAAAAACAAAAACTGTACTGTACTGTAGGAGCTGGGTTTATCGACTATGGGATCCTAGGTTCGAGCCCTAAGTTGAGTTATGAGCCACTTTGTATCAAATATTTAGCAGTATTGCAATATTTCAGCGCCGTGGATTGTGACTTATGCAATGGATCTCTCAAAAATAGAAGAGCTTGTTTAGCATTGACTGATTATGCTCATCCTAGGGTATACAGTGCCACTTGTAAAGTGCCACGCCCAAGGCAGGGTTTTAGGCCGTATACTAAGCGTAGAATTTTATGAAACCTAGCGAGACCGTAATAAACGCAAGCGTGCTTGGTTGGATGGCCATTGACACTAGCATTCCCCTTGAAGCGACCCCCGAGAGGTCGAAAGCCCTCTACGTAACAGCTTTCATCTTGACCCAAAAGGAAATGCCATCAAGTGAGATTGGTTAGATGCAAGCTATGAAAGGAAAGGCAGCTCTGATCCCTGTACCGCATCAAACATTTGTGTGAACGACAGGCATTTGTTTCGAGTCTGGGTGTTTGCGAGACCGAAAAGTTTCTCGTGGTTTCTGATACACACAAGCGTCGTGTCTTAGTGTGGGGTCAGGACCAGGACTATGTATGTGGCTGTTGGATGTGTATATTGATGATGGTTATGTTGTAGTGGTACTGCGTAGTGCTGGGTGTGGCGACAGTGTGCGGCGTCCAGCGCAGCGGGTGGCTGGACCGCGTGGCGCTGTACCACAAGGAGAAGTTTTATGATGATCTGCTCGACTTGGCCTCGATTAACATTGACGGTGTGTTCTTAATATTCATCTTGTGCATACCTATACCTATTTAGTTTTGATCCGGCCGTTTAAGAGTGTCTAAAGAGATAAACGCACTTTGTCCATATCACCATATATTGCTCATTTGTCATTGTCTCTGTGTCTTACAAAGGGTTAAATGCTGTAACATTGATATTGTAAGTTCCTAGGAAACACAAGCATGCTGCCTACCGTGTATGGAATGCAAAGTATATCTTATATGATAGTGCCGCCGATTAAATAACATGGTCGTCTATGGCCTAAGTTCTCTTGACGTTGCTGTCCATTATACACGCAGCTCGGGTGGAGCCCGCGCCCCCGGGCTACCAAGACAGCGCGGCGTGGTCTCGGCCAGCGGTGATACGGCTGCTGTTTCTGCTGGAGCGCAGCACCCGGGCTGCGCCGGCGCGCCGAGCCCTGCGCTCCCTGCTACAACCTACAAGGAGACTGCGCATGGACAAGCAGAAGAGCTACAAGATTTTCCCGAGCTTGAGCAAGGTATATAGCATACTGCATCAGATCTTAAGTCTTAACTGCCCACATCTATTACGGGAATAAGATTGAAAAAGTTTAAGCCTTAGCCAGCCATGGAAATTCTTCTTGAGATATTCTGGTACTTCCATAATTTATTTCCTTGGTTGGCTATAGTTTACTTGTTTGAAATTTTAAAATAATACATCCAACAGTCACCAGTCACATACAAAGTCCTGGCCCCACATTAAGATCAATTAAGTTTTCTGCCGTGTATCAGGGAACGAGAGATTTTTAGGTCCCACAAACACCCAGACCAGACAGACAGTTGTCTTAATTGGTCGTCTTTAAGCTGAGTCTTTCAACTTCTACCCTTCATTCCGTGTTCTTCGTCGGCAGCACATCGAGAACTACTTATACTACGATGCCGACACAGACGCTGAGTACAGCGAGGCGCTTCCTCCGATGGGCGTGGTGCCAGACAATGCCGTGGTGGTGGTCACCAACCCCGTGGAGGCGCGGTTACCCAGCGCACACATCAGCGTCAAGCTCATCAAGTAACTCAAAACCAGGCTCTATCTGTATCTGTATCAGCTCATATACGTCCCACTTCAACACACAGGGAGGTTACTCTATAATCCGATATGAAGTCCGAATCTTCCATCGTACGTAGTAACTATAGAGTAAGTTTAGAAAAAAATATACATATAATCGAGAATAATATTGATTTCTAGAAATGGAAAACTTATATCTTACTCCGGTCGTCAAACATCCGAACATTCAAATTTCGTATCAGATCATACAGTTACCCCCCAGGCCTCGTCTACAATCGGGAGTACGTATAAATTCTTTCAAATCGCAGAATTAATCACGATGTTTTTATTTAATGTTGTAGGATTTGGCGATTCACTACCAATAGGCTCAAGGACTCTGTCGATTTCTAACTCGTCTTTAACCCGTCACATAACTAATGAAACACCAAATCTAATGGTATACAATAGCAAAATCTTGTATTATGAATTGTAGGGACATATTGGAAGCGCGGGCCGAAGCGGCGAGGATCATGCCGTCTACCACCAGGTCAACATTGTGAGTACATTTACATTTGTACAAAAGGGGACAAAACAATCAAAATCTCACGGTTACTGCAATGTTATTTCTTCTTTTCTCTCTGTCACTTACCTTCGATCTAGATCTAGTGTTCCCGCAGTGCTTGTCGGTGTACGCGCGTATTTGGAATGCGATGGATGTTCCAGTGTATCTCGGGGGTTACTCTATAAACCGACACGACGACGAATGTTCGAACACTGCACCTAAAACTGTACCATTTACGAATATCGTACATAACCTTAGACTAAGTTCGGAGTGAATGATAAATTTTATAGACAATTATTATACAGGGAGCGCAAATAAATGGCGCACTTGCTCAGTTGGATACAAGGGTATAATATTAATATCATAATAAAAAAATAATATTTGGAAAATACCTATCCGTTTTGAAGTTATGACCGTTTAAAGTTTTAAGTTTAATCACCACTTTTTCGCATAAAACCAGTTGGAATGGATGAAGAATAAGATTTTAAACACATACGTATTTTTTCGTTTTGTCATTAATTGAACGGTTAACGAAATATACCACAAAAACCATTTTTAACAGCATCAAAACTTTCTTAGACATCGCTTTATATAACAAATGGGTACGGTCATGAACTCTTAGCTGTATAATTTATCCTTTTCTAACTTCAAAAAAGGATATTTTTTGTTTCATTTCAAATAAATCAATCAGTTAAACAGGGACGTACTTAGATTTAAGCGTCAATAAATTAACAACATAATAACTTTAGGTGCAGTTGCATCGTGTATGGATTGACTATTTTGTTTGTCATTATTTTCCTTAGTGTCACAAATCCAAACTGAAAGATACCAAGATAGTGTGATTTCGTCATCGCTTAAATCATGTAAGATTGCGAATTTAATTATAATTAGAAAAGTTTTGGTAATACATACATAACATTTAAATTATCTAAATATATTCATCGAAAAAATAATCTGATGACACTGATTAATAAAAAATAAGATTTTTAAAATGATGGCCTAATTCGGCCCTATTAGTCAACGGAAGCCGCCGGTCATAGTGTACTTCGTCGGATCCAACGCGGCTCGATTATTCTTCCTTTGAGGTTGCCGCCGCCCTTTGTGAGTGCGAGCCGAAAGGCGGCAATTTCAAATCTTGAGGTGTGCTCACACTACACACTTGATATAACTTAATTTGATTAAGTACCTACTCCGATATAAAAGTTACGTTAAAAAAAGATCTTATTGGACTGATAGAATGGTCCTTACTTGCTCAAGAGCTTATAATATTATTTAAATATGTCATCAACCGATCCAGTCAGTTACAAATTGCCTATTTACTTTGCTTATTATTGTATTAACCATTACTTTAATGTGTTTTGAAAATAATGTTACTTTAAAGTGATAAAATTTCTTCTAAATTCTTATACCTAGAGAAATGTCTACCATTATAGCATAGAATTTGCATATGAGACTTCTGTGAGATAAAATTAGTGAAATCAATAAACACTAACCTACTAATTTACTGCACTGGAGACCCCGTGCCCTGCAGTGGCACGTATATGTGCTGATACAGTACTAATACTAATTGTTCAGATGAATTATTATGAACTCAAATAGGAAAGCTTTGTATCCCATGTGAACAGGCCTTTGTCTTTCGAAAATCAAAAGAATAATTTATTTTTTATTAGTTGAATTCGGATTGCGATCGCGTGCGCATGTATTAGTCGTGTGCATATTATTGTAAATTTGTTTTCAGTTATTTTAAGTAAATTTTATTAATTTCACTATGCTTTGAACATTACCCAATTCGATAGCTTTTGATGTAACTTGTGTTATGTGAAATGTAAAAGAAAAAGTGATTTGTGCTACCAAACTGTGACAGTGTTTTCGTGCGGGTTTTGGCGGATCCTGCGCTTCCATCCTTGCCTATCAAGGTCATTACGGTTTACATTACAAGGTCAGTTAACTATTTTAGTGGTCATTAATGACAACTAACCAGCCCATATGAGTCACCGACGGCCTCCGTGGCGCAGTTGGTAAGAACCGCCTATGAAATGAGAGACCGCGGGTTCGGTTCCTGCCCCGAGACAAATAATTTCCGTGAACCATAATTATTTTTCTAATGCCCGCGACACAAGATTTGTATCTTAGTGTGGGGTTAATACCCATGTATGTGACTGTTGACAGTATTAATTTAATATCTTTTTTATGTACCCTGAGCGTTATGCAATCAATCGAACGACTTATAAGTAAATAATGAGCTCTGCTTATTTATTATTGAGTGTCTACCGTTCAGTTGTAAGGTTCAATCACTTTAGCGTAATGTGTTAAGGTGTAGCATATGTAACGTTAGTTTTTTTTTTTCTCGGAATCTTTCTTAATATTCGCTAGCGCCATGCAAATCCGTCTTAATTAAGATTCCTTCACCATATACTTTAATGTATATTAGCAGGTGCGCCGTTTTCTTGGCCACCCTGTATAGTTGAGAATAGTATTATAAAGTGGAAAACTTTTATCTTAATATGTAGGTATCGAACGTTCGAACATTCGCACTTCGTGGTGGAGAATAGAGCCCGTCAAATCTCAATACGACGCCAATCTAGGAACTCAAGAGCGGAAGTTCCGTAACAAAATCTCATTTTTGTTATATTGTATTCAATTGTTTACATGTCTTGTTTCCGATATTTTATTTTGACTTTGTAAGCTACTGGATAATTAACACATTGAGGTATTATACTACATTTTGTTTGCAGTGTCCCCTCTAGTATATTATTTCAATGACCTTACATGACCCTGTTAACTATGTAGTCATCTCACTTGATACAGATACGCCTAGTTTGGGACCAATAAAAATAACACATACTGTACATAATTCACTTTTTGGATACAAATAAATTTATTCTTATTTGGCAGCCCTTGGAAGGTGATGAATACGACCCGAGCAGCTAGTTCCATTGCCACTACTCTTGGCGGCGGTAAGACTATTCATGAAACTAAATCATATGCTCCATCATGACCACAGAGAGTTGAGCGCGGTTGGGCGGCGGCCCTAGGGCGCCAGTGCCACAAACCACGACTTTTTTCCAGAAGATGTAGACAGAGGTGCCAGGACACCCGCATTTCGCCTTGTACGTTCCGTCCTACGATGTGATAAGTGGCGAGCCTATCACCATATCGGGTACAAATTCCTGGCTCTGGGCTGATAAGGGATAAAAAATCCTATATCACTTTGCCCCGAGATTCGAACCTGAGGCCTAAGCGCTGTAACGGTATCCTAGTACAACTATATCACCAAGGCAGTCAAATTACTTGTAGTATTATCTCTGATGTACAGTCTTTCGCTTGAACTTGGATAAATCTTATAGGGCGCCGTAGAAAATTTCGTCCAGTGCGCCAGTAATTCTATAACCACTACTGACCATATATCCAATAGGTCATCTAACCTTAGCGATTATTGCACATAAGCCGACCACTTGGATCGTAAGCACGAAGCTCAAAATAAGAGAGGAAGAGAAGGCAAAAGAACGGGAGAAGATAAACGGAAATTAGCCCAGACATTCTCACCCATAGCCTATATAATCCGGAATACTGATGGCCCAAGAGCCAACGCGTCGAGATGTTCTAGAGTTTGCAATTTGCTTGTTTCTCTTTATCAGTTGGTCTTAACATTTTACTCATGAGGTACAATTTGACAAACTGTCTAGTCATGACCACCCAGTTGACTGCTTTGGTTGCATGTTACAACATTGTTACATACAGTACCGAAATGTAAATAAATAAAGGGCATTTCTGTAGTTCCATTAATAATACAACTTGCATATCATCTTTAAGAGGCCTTTTATTATTTCTGTGAATGACGAAACGAGCATGCCACTCGCCTGATGGTAAGCCATACGACCGCTCATGAACAGTAGCAAATTAAACACCTGGAATTACAAAATAATGTTTTTATTCCACTGCGCTGCTTCCTGAGAGATGGCCTTAGGATGGCTTCACGGACCACCGGTTAAGATCCACTGTTCATATGTGTACAGTCTAGGTTCAGACTCGCACACCTTATAGTTCAGTTTATTATGATAAAGGGTAACACACATATATCGTCCAACTGTTCAATTTGTTAGTGTGTTAAACTAAATGAAGATAATTTGGATACGACTGATAAATACTTAATTGGTTGATGATTTATTAATGATTGATTTATTGATGGAGCACGCACGGTTGCTCAGCTATTCGCGAACTAGTGCGATTACCGATATGCTGAGAGTGCAATTTTGTACGATTGAACCGTACAATATGCTATTTTCAAGCAGTGTATGTTTACAGAGGGAGGCGCGACTGTGGCGGGCGGGACGACAGGTGCGGCTGTCACGACAGTGGCGGCTGCGGCCAACGGCACCGCGCCTGCTGGCTAATAGGGAGAGAAGACAGCTTAATAAAATTCAACAACCTAGCTCTTGTTTTAGTAGTCCAACTTGGCCCTGTAAATAAATAAATACACCGAAGTAACATACATAGTCCTGACCCCACACTAAAATTGAGTCTTGTGTCATGAGTATCAGGAAGTAGAGACGTTTCGGTGTTACAAACACCCAGAAACAAATACCAGTGGTTCACACAAATATTGGTTCCGTGCGGGGAACCAACTCGCGGCCTCTCAATTTACTTACACGGAGGCTGTTAAAACTAAATAAAAACTTCAATAATACAACCGCTGTGTAGTCATATCTCCTCTATTCTTTTCCAACATGTACATTAACACAAGGTTCTATACCGGGTATCTCAAGACTGCTACCGAAAACGAAGCCAGGTGGTAGTTTTAGTGGCTACAAACACAATGCAATTAAAAATTTCGCATAGAAACGCGACAATTATTTTTATGATTTTTTAAATATCGTCATTTTTGGGTGATAAATCCTTAGTTTTTGCTAAAATAATAATTTAAGCTCTTTTATACCTTATAGTATTAATAAATAAAAGGGTATACACTATTATTTTAGGAAAAAACGTATTTACCACCCAAATATGGCCATAGAAAAAAATAAAAAAAAAAATTGTCGCTTTTTATTGCAACTTTTTCTGTTGCATTGTGTCTGAAGTCGCTTAAACTATCACCCGGCTTCGTTTTCGGTAGCAGTCTTGATATACCCTGTATAACTCAAATATTTAAATGCCTTCAAGGTCTATTTTTGAACAACCTCACGTAATAATCTTCTGACTCGGCCATCCTTCACATCAGCCGTTGACAACTCTGTTTTGAATTCAAATCCTTATACTTCTTTATATAACTGCCAAGACCATCATACTAGAATAGACATTGCCACACATACACATTACTACTTCTTTATATGGTCACTTAATGAACGAAACGCGACAGCAAAGTCTGTCACTTCACGTCGTATCTTGTGAGACAGTGGCACCGCCCTGGACGAACCTGCACATTTCTGCTGGATCATTCCTGACAGTAACGTGGCTCTATCACAGGGAAAAGGTATTATATTATTAAGGCATCAATGTAAACAAAACACCACTTTGCTATAGAAAAGTTCATTTTTATGCATTGAATGGCGAGACGAGCATGCCGTTCGCCTGATGGTAAGCGATACGAACGCTCATGAACAGTAGCAAAACCAAAACACCTTAATTACAAAGCAATGCTTGGCATTCCACTGCGTTCGCCATCCTGACACATAATATCAAGTCTCAATATGTCCAGTAGTTACTCTGATTACAATTCGACTAAAAGGGATAAGGTTCACAAAATAAAACGCACCATCAAGGAAAATTACCTTTTATTTAAATTTCATTGTGCATACTTCGGTATATATAAAAAAATATGGCAAAATAAACGTTAAAAGAGCGTGCATCAGATAAAGAAGCGACCGCCGGTGGAGCCCGCGCGCCAGTCGCGACACTTACAAACGATATATCGTACGATACATCGTATTTAAACCTAACAGTGACTTTTTTGTTGATTGAACACCAAAGGTTGGATAAATATCGCATACACTTTTAATTGATGGTTAAGTCACTAGTAGGTTTTAATAAGATGCACCGCACGATATATCGAATATCGTTTTTGGTAATGACGCCTATGGACCGTACCAGTGTTGACTACTATACTCAACCGAAAATACTTATTGAAACGATAAAGTATACAATACGATATTATATGTTGGACTACCCTCTTCGATTTATGTAAATGTAATTTTGGCTCTGATTTCATCTTCCTCATTTATCACAGTTGTAAGAAAGCTGCGAATATTTCAAAACGGCATTCAAAACGTGGACTTAGCTACCCATGTCTAAGCCAAATTATATTCTTCACTACACCTACATCATAAAAAAGCTATTATTCAAAATCTTTAATTTACTAATTGATCTATTTTTATTGCACAAGATGGCAACACCGCGGTCGCTTTAAACTTATACTCTGCTTTACGCGCCTAGGCTAAGATAAATGCTTCGAGACAAAACCTAGACCACAGAATAGCTGTACCATCGTTTTTACGCCATTTTGTCAAGCTGCCTTTATTTAGCAAATCTTCAAACAGATCGCATGCCCTGAGACATATTACTGAATGAAAAATAAACAAGTTCTTAGTTATTCTCTTTCAATGCAATTCAAAATATATATTTAGTCTTTATTCTATATCTCAGTACCAATCACTGTATATGCTATTTATAATGGCACCTCTGCCAACTCCTTTTTAATTAAAGAAATCTATATTCAGTGATTTGTTATAAAGACTCAAGAATTATAATCAAAACATTTATGTTTTCATTGTTAATTAATTATATTGTAAGTGTTTTGGCTCACTCGTAAACTTGCATTATACTTACAATAGTTAGCACAGTATCCAACACTGGTTCAGTCCAAATTCGCGACTGACGCGACGCGACGCGGGGGCGCAGGGGGACAGTGTACTTTACACTGTACACTACGAGAATACTCGTATGTACCGAGTACAGGGTCTACTACCAAAAACGATAGTCGATATGTCGTGCGATTCTTGGTATAACTACTAGTGCCTTCAATTTTACTTAAATCGTCTGTTGCAACAGTAACAGAATAATCGATACGATAGTAAAAACGAAAGCACTAAGAGTAGATTCCAATACGAAAAATCTTACGATATATCGAATATCGTGTTTGGTAGTAGCCTCCAAGACAAGTGTTTCCATATACGCTTATGTCATTACATAGATTCCTATACAATTTGATTTGTCATTATTGTACTTTACATATTCATTGTAATGTTAAATGCTTGATGACGTCACTATGTATATACCGCTAAAAGCAATCAAACTAGTAATAATTAAGTTTATAAATATATTTAAATCTGATTTCAAATACATTAGCGGTTAAATCTATGTTGTGACGTCTCGTTATTTAATTATTTATTTTTGGGATAATTACAATAGATTGGGGGTAATATCTACCCCATATCGAGTTGGGAAGCCACCCCCGCCCCGCGCCCCGCTCGTAGCCTCAAAGTATATATACATACAAACAGCCAGACAAAAATAATTATATCGTCTTATTTTAAACGTACTAATATAACGGCATTTTTGTTGTAAAGCTATATGTCTGAGATGTGCACCCCCTCCCCCCGGCCCGCGCCGTGTCATATGTCACCGTGACAGGCTGACGTCAGTGTCAATCACTAATGTCATTGATCAACAACGGCAGTAAGGGATCAAGACATCGTTCTTGATACTTTTATAGTTTTGGGGTATTTCAGTCCAATAAGTTAAGGTATGGGACACAATGGGGTAAGCATGATTTTTCGACTTTTAGTCCTGAGAATTTATAGTAAAACTAAGCTTTAACTTACAGACAAAATGACCTCTTTTCGAGCGTCACATGACAACTACATCATAACATGAACAGACTGTCCAATAGTCTTAATTACCCAGCATAGTGCTAGCGTGTGAAGCGACGCGTCAATTGCAATCGCTATGCCGGCCTACTGAGTTTGAGGAAATGTGTGTATGGGGAGGGGGTAGTGATGTGTCCCGTAATGATTATGTTAATGACTAGGCGATGAGGCGCGGAAGACGTCCCACTGCTGGGCCCTGTGCGCCTGCGGGCGAGGGGAGAAGACATATGGCTCGAGTTCACAATCAAACGACTAGACGAGAGACATGTGACGTCACCGCCGTGACGTCAGCGACGCGTCCGCGCCAAGCTCGCGACACCGCCTGGAAATATACGCAATGTTTATTAGATAAACAGTTGGAGTTATAATATAAAATAAACAATTTAGAAAATAGTTTGGACAAATAAATAATTCATTAATTCTTTAAGGGTCAATTTATACTAGCGTGTCGAAGTTTCAATCTGGAAACTTAACATGGCAAATTCAACCTTGTCACAGCATCGTATTGCAAATAATCATTTTGTTAAAAAGGCGGGTCAATACGAGCGCATTCAACGAATTACGCGTGTTTGGAGGCAGAAAAGATATCATCACTCCTTAGTCTCCTTACTTGAAATCAGAAACCTCGACCGGAGCTTACCGTCAAGCGAATGGCATTAATGTATTAATTGCCTTAAAAAAAGGCAATCACGAGATGAATTTTGCTTTAATTATAAAGAATTTGATACCTCGATGCACTTCTACTACACGCAAGTATTAATTGATTCTTATAATAATTAAAAAATCGATATACAATACAAAACAACAGAATTCATAAAAGTAACCCCGCCGCACATGCCGACGTAGAACGCAGGACGTGAATGCGAGCGAATGCGAAGTTTGGTACTGCGCCATAGGTTTTAAATACTGCCACTCGCACATGGCTCATGACGGCCAATGTGAGTGTGGGCATGTGCGACGACCTTAGTAGTACAGTACAGTACGTACCTATGGCGCGATAGAGAGCGGTCGGAAGCGTCGTGCGCGCGCGGCGTTGTGCGCGGGCGCATGCGCGGGCGGGGGCGGCGCACCCGCGGGGGCGGCGGCGGCGGCGGCGGCGGCGGGCGGCGGGGGAGGCGAGCCCGACGACGAGTCCCCGCCCGAGGCCGGCGGCGACGGCATCAGCAGCGCCGGCACGCCGCGCGCCGCGCTCCTGCAGCGACACACAACACTCTCACTAACATACACGCACTACACTAGCTATAAGAGATATATCGTACGATGCCTCGTATTCAAACCTACTTTTCATGACACACCTTGTTCATAGACTTAAGACTTAAAACATACTTTAATTGTCAAATGTTATATCATCTTCACCAAAAGTGAATTCAAAAGTCGTCCGAATACATCAAATCTTTCTATGGTCGTCAAATATCCTGCCATAGTAATCGAGACAATAAACCAAAAGTGGCAATTTTCAAAATAAGTAAGACTTTCTCGATTATCGCGATACTATCACATAGAGGCTACTAATCAATTCGATAGTAAAAAAATCACTAGTAGATTTCAACACGACCAATCGCACGATATATCGAATATCGTTTTTGGTAGTAGCCCCCGAGGTCTCCAAACATTTCCCACGTATATGTCACAATCTCCACACTACACATATAATATTTTGTGGTGGACTATATGGCCTAACCACTCTCAACCGTATTCTCGATTGTAGAGAAGTCCCGTGCCCTGCAGTAGAGCATATACTCGTATATAGTACTGATATTGAATATGAAATTGTAAATATCGTCGACTACCTTGAGTGGTGCTGCGGCGGTTGCCGATGTCGCGGGCGGGCGAAGCGCAGGTTCAGTTCCCGGGTGGGGTCTACTGCGTATTTTTCGTTGGCGTTTTGCCGCCGCCGCCTAAGCGCTATAATAAACACAAATTGGCATAATTAAAAAAAAAATATAGCCACCTATTTCGGGACACTAATAATCCCATCAAAAACATCCTGTAAAAAATCCAAGTCTCGCAGCTCAGTTTTTCTACCGCAAAAAGTTGTGAGATCCATGTAACACCAAGTCGATTAATTTATTTAGTCCTTGCTTAAGGGACCTTCTGTATAAAGTTATTACGTAAGTTATTATCATATCAATATTAAAAATTCTTTACGTTGTAAATAAATAGATCGACTTGGCCATCGCATGAAAACATAATGTATCGTACAATTTATGCATAATGCTACTGGCCAAGTCGATCTATTTATCACAGGATGTTTTTGATGGGATCTCACGTCTTTTTGTAGAGTCCTACTTTATTCCTTTTCGGTACTTTTTATTTCTAGAATATATATAATGATTTTTCTTAAAGCCTCTCTCTTATGGTTTTTTCTTATTTTTGTAGGTATCAATTTATCACAAATATAGCGGATTTGATTATTAGTGTTCTTTCTTTCATGGTGATTGTTTTCGAGCTATTTAGTCTATTTATTTGCAAGGTTATCTTTGTCATGTTTTTCTAGAGGAATGTTGTACAGTTTAATGGGCTGAATACACCCTTTCCCTCTTTATACCCCCTCCTGTTATGCCTCATATATAAAATATATAGATACCAATCTACAACTATTATTCCACTATATACGGGTACAACGACACATTAACTGCAAATGTATCTTTGTAATCCTATACATTTATATGAGATTACAAAGTTATTCACGCAGTTGGTGTATCTAGAAAACTAGACAGAAATTATGAAATGTTTGAATTTTTCCTTACTTTAGACACTAAACACTAATTATATTCTAAATTTGAAGGTTTTATGTCTGCTAGAAGTGCCTTAGACTTTTGATGATCGGTCAGTCAGTCAGTGAGTGACAAAATTGCGAAAGTTTGACAAGTTATAATTCTTAATCTACTGGTTCAAATTGAATGAAATTTCAAATATACCGTGTTTACACAATGCCTAATTAGTAACTGAAAATTCAGGCTCTTACTTTAACCACAACGAAGTTATGGGGGGTTGAAAATGGTCTGAAATGCTTCGAGAAAAGGATAGTACGGCTGTGCCGCTTTTTAGTTCGACTTGGAGGGGGCACTCCTGTGCCCCCAGATAAAATATTAAATAGAAACATAACCACAATTACATTAAAGCTCATATTGCTTTGAGTGTGGGATGTGTAGTATGTGTTGGTGTGAATTTATCTGTATGTGCGTGTATGTCTTGATGAATGGCGAGACGAGCATGCCGTTCATCTGATGGTAAGTGATACTACTGCTGCGCGTGGGTACTTATTTACGTGTGCGTATGCGTGTGTACATGTGCGTGCGTGCACGTGTATGTGCGTGCGTGCACGTGTATGTGCGTGCGATACACACCGGGCGTGAGGTCGGCGCAGAGCGGCGGGTCCCCGCTCCAGGAGGCGCACTTGGCGAGGCGGTGCTCGGCGCACGTCGCGATCGGGATGCGAGACGTACTGGCGCTGCCGGACGAACGCTGCACACAATAACATACATTGTATCCATTGTACTGTACTAGAGCGGACATCGGGATCAAAATCTCTGCGTATGGTGCGTGCACACGGTTACACACTGAAGCGAGAGGGAAGATAATGTTACTGCGTAGGCGTGACAGACACAGAATAATAATAACAAAAAAAATCGTGACAATTTTTTGCACAAAATTTTGTTGCATTGTATCTGAAGTCATTAGCGCCCGAATACTAAAACGCAATTTAAATATAAGTTGCGCTTAACTACGTTAATCCCGCTTAAATGTACTGGATAAATGGATCGTACGCTGTTAAGAGCAACTTATTATTTGAATGGCGTTCCGGTATTCGGCCGTTAAACTACTATCCAGGTTCGTTTTCGGTAGCAATCTTGATATACCCGGAATAAATAACAGTAAAGTATATATAATATAATATGAACTTACGTCTCTGAGGCTCTGTGATCCGTCGCCGGCTGCGTTGGCCATCTCCTTCACTTCCCGCTTTAAAGACACGCTGCTCCTGTGAAACACAATTAAAACAAATATAAATTATAAATTAATTAAGTACTCTAACGTCCCGACCTCTTTAGAGGCTTATCAATAACAATATAATGACAGCCTTAATATCATAAAAATAGGGTATGTTTGAAAAAAAAATGATATTTGGCCCGTTGACAGGTAGACAAGTCCAAGTAGTTAATACACCCAATGGTTACATACATAGTCCTGACCCCACACTAAGATCGACTCTTGAGTATGAGTAACTAAGAAAGACTTTTCGCTCTCACAAACACCCAGACCCGAAGCAAATACTTGTGAGTCTCACAAACATTTCTCTCGGTGCGGGGATCAAACCCGCGGAATCTCGTTTCACAGGCGGCGTCTAACCAAATGCGCCACGGAGGCTGTCATATAACCCATGTATCTATCTTTAACAAGAGATTTCATTAGATGTTTCGATGCGATTTATAGTTATTGCTATTTCAAATTCAAATCAGCATCTTGTATTCGTGAAACCTTAGCATGCTATACAGGGTGGACAAGAAAACGGCGCACCTGCCAATATACATTATAGTATATAGTGAAGGCATCTTAATTAAGACGGATTTGCATGGCGCTAGCGAATATTAAGAAAGATGCCGAGAAAAAAAACTAACGTTACATATGCTACCCCTTAACACATCACGCTAAAGTGATTGAACCTTACAACTGAATAGTAGACACTCGACAATAAATAAGCAGAGCTCATTATTTACTTATAAGTCGTGCGATTGTGTACATAACGCTCAGGGTACATAAAAAGATATTAAATTAATACTGTCAACAGTTACATACATGGGTACTAACCCCACACTAAGATACAAATCTTGTGTCGCGGGTATCAGAAAAATAATTATGGTTCACGTTCAAAGCATAGTGAAATTAATAAAAATTACTTAAAATAACTGAAAACAAATTTACAATAATATGCACAAGACTAATACGTGCACACGCGATCGCAATCCGAATCCAACTAATAAAAAATAAATTATTATTTTGATTTTTGAAAGATAAAGGCCTGTTCACATCAGATACAAAGCTTTCCTATTTGAGTTCATAATAATTCATGTGAACAATTAGTATTAGTACTGTATCAGCACATATACGTGCCACTGCAGGGCACGGGGTCTCCAGTGCAGTAAATTAGTAGTTAGTGTTTATTGATTTCACTAATTTTATCTCAAATAAGTCTCATATGCAAATTCTATGCTATAATGGTAGACGACATTTCTCTAGGTATAACAATTTAGAAGAAATTTTATCACTTTAAAGTAACATTATTTTCAAAACACATTAAAGTAATGTTAAATACAATAATAAGCAAAAGTAAATAGGCAATTTGTAACTGACTGGATCGGTTGATGACATATTTAAATAATATTATAAGCTCTTGAGCAAGTAAGGACCATTCTATCAGTCCAATAAGATCTTTTTTTTACGTAACTTTTATATCGGAGTAGGTACTTAATCAAATTAAGTTATATCAAGTGTGTAGTGTGAACACACCTCAAGATGTCGGTCTTCTTTTGCAAAATGCTAAAAGTTACCGACAAAGAAATTGCCGCCTTTCGGCTCGCGCTCACAAAGGGCGGCGGCAACCTCAAAGGAAGAATAATCGAGCCGCGTTGGATCCGACGAAGTACACTATGACCGGCGGCTTCCTTTGACTAATAGGGCCGAATTGGGCCATCATTTTAAAAATCTTATTTTTATTAATCAGTGTCATCAGATTATTTTTTCAATGAATATTAATTATTTAGAAAATTTAAATGTTATGTAGGTATTACCAAAACTTTTATAATTATAATTAAATTCGCAATCTTACATGATTTAAGCGAGGACCAGTGTGATTTCTTGGTGTCTTTCAGTTTGGATTTGTGACACTAAGGAAAATAATGACAAACAAAATAGTCAATCCATTCACGATGCAACTGCACCTAAAATTATTATGTTGTTAATTTATTGACGCTTAAATCTAAGTACGTCCCTGTTTAACTGATTGATTTATTAGAAATGAAACAAAAAATATCCTTTTTTGAAGTTGTGTTTAAATCTTGTTCTTCATCCATTCCAACTGGTTTTATGCGAAAAAGTGGTGATTAAACTTAAAACTTTAAACGGTCATAACTTCAAAACTGATAGGTATTTTCCAAATATTATTTTTTTATTACGATATTAATATTATACCCTTGTACTCAACTGAGCAAGTGCGCCATTTATTTGCGCTCCCTGTATATTTCTGCTATTGCTAGTTGCCCCCTCAGAATTTGTATACAAAAAAACTACATTATAACCATTTTTAATACCTAAAATTACACACAAAATTTACTGTTCAATTTCTTCTTTAAAGGGGTTCGTAAAAAAAACTAATTCCTTTATAGATTACACGAGTACAAAAATATTATACGATCGGCTTTGTGGATCACAATCGGAAATAACAAAATTTAGCTAATTTATATAACTTGTGGAATGTTATTATCGGCTTCACTTGCTATTTAAGATTGCTATTGCTATTTATTGCAACATTAGTGGCCAGAGCAATTAATGGACAATATTAAGACTTAACATCCTATGTCTCAGGGTGGCGACCGCAGTGGAATGCCAAGCATTGCTTTGTGATTCATGGTGTTTGGTTTTGCTAATGTTCATGAGCGGTCGTATCGCTTACCATCAGCCGAGTGGCATGCTCGTCTCGCCATTGAAATAAAAAAGAAGAAGAATGGGAGATATTATTATTCATTTGTGTTATTCTTTTTTAAACGACTTCAAAAAAAGGAGATTATTAATTCGATGTGTATGTATGTAATTTTGTCCGATATGCACAGATTTTGGAAACGGGTAATTTTTTTAAATGATGTTTTTTTTTTATATAATTTACTTTGTCTCTTACCTATCCGGTATAGCATCGAGTCTTGTCCTTTCCACAGCGGGACTCTGACTCTTGTCTCCGCTGCGTGTAGATGACCTTAACAGAAATAATCTTTATTATATTTTAACCAACCCGCACTAGGCCAGCGTGGTGGACTATATGGCCTAAGCCTTTTCAATTGTACTGGAAGCTTTTTAGATATCTTAGCTAATCATAAGCATTTATAACTTGTGATACATAGGTAGGTGTCACTATTTATAAGAATCTTTGTATATATTTAAGACAATCACAACGTGTTCATTCTTGGTGTGTAAGAACATCCGTATACGTTTGTATACAACGTGCGTGTGTGTATGTGTGCGTCAATTACGTGCTTACTTTAATTGGTTATTTTTACGCGTAACTATGGTGTTTGAAATTATATGAATGTATTCTACAAGTATTTGTTTCGTGGCTGTTATTAATAGTTTAAAATATCTCGTAGTTTGTTGTACTTAAAAAACTTTATTTTGTGTACATAATATGTATGTGTATGCATTTTGACACTGCAGTTCCCAAATATTTGTCATATGCATGTATGTAAACTACACCCATTAGGACAGCGTGGTGGACTCTATAGCCTAACCCTTCTCAATCGTACGGGCGTTGCGGAAGACCAGCGTTTGTTTGTTACCAGCACACGCTGAGCCTGAACCGTTTTGTTGACAAGCACTTTTTTAATTACTTAAATCTGTAAACTATTGCTTGTAATAAATAAATGTTTGTTTCTTCTTTCTAAAGGAGACTCCTACCCTACGGTACTATTAACTATACGACCTAAAACCTCTCAATCACCCTCTTGATTGTGGGGGATGCTCGGGCAGCAAATTTGAACGTATAAGGGTGTTTCAGATACGTATATCAGTGGCGGATGGTCACCGGGGCTATGTGATTGTTCTATAGTTATGTATGATATGTGTGGTGATGGTATGTGTTGTTGGATGTTGTATAGTCACCGTTTGTCGCGATGATGTTCCGTGGCGTCGTAGTAGACGGATGTCTCGTCGTGGTTGAGCCGCACCGCCTCGCCGCCGCTCACCACAGAGTGGATCTTGACTGCAACATACAATATTGGTACTTTTATTATTACAATGAATAGCGAGACTAGCCTGATGGTAAGCGATACGACCGCTCATCAACAGTAGCAAAACCAAACAACACTTTTAAAGAACATACTGAACAGTAATTTTGTGTGTTATTTTAGATATGAAAAATGGTTACAATATACAGGGTATATTAAGAGTGCTACCGAAAACGAAGCCGGGTAGTAGTTTTAGTGACTTCAAACACAATGCAACTAAATTTTGTGCAGACATTTCATTTTTTTTGTTATTTTTTTTCTATAGTCTTATTAGGGTGGTGAATACATAGTTTTTTGTAAAATAATAGTGTACACCACTTTATTTTTAAATTCGCTATGGTACGCAAGGCTTTAAATTATTATTTTAGGAAAAACTATGAATTTACCACGCAAACTCGACGATATTAAAAAAAAATGTCGCATTTCTTTGCGAAATTTTTACTTGCATTGTGTTAGTAGTCACTAAAACTACCACCCGGCTTCGTTTTCTGTATCATTCTTGATACACCCGATATACATGGCAAGTTTTTAGCAATAGCAGAAATATAGAGCATGCTAAGTTTTCATAAATAACAATGTGGTGATTTTAATTTGAAATAGCAATAACTATAAATCGCATCGAAAAATCTAATGAAATCTCCTGTCAAGATAGTTTATAGAGAACGGTTGTATAACGTTGTATGTTACATAATATTAATGTATACCAATTTGGCGGGCCACAGTTGTACGGATAAACAATTTGTAAGAGCTTATGTAAACCTATGTCCACAATAAAAGATATTTGACTTGATTCTCGGTTCTGGGTGTTTGTGAGACCGAAAAGTCTCTCGTAGTTCCTGATACCCACGACACAAGACTCGATGTTAGTGTGGGGTCAGGACTATGTATGTGACTGTTGGGTGTTATTTATTTATTTGGTTGTATTTACCGGAGTGTCCGGGCGAGGCGGCGTCGGGAGGGCGCACGCGTATCTCGAGGCGGGAGGACACGGTGGCGCCCTCGGGGGCCGCGCGGGGGGCGCCGCCCTCCACGCCCTCCGCCGCGGAAGCGCCCGCGCCGCTGCGGGTAGACGAACTGGACAGGCTCTGTAGGAGGATAATACCGTATATGAGTTTGGTAAATATTTTGTTCTACTGGACAATACCGTATTTCACCATGGTTTATATTTTGTTTTACTGGAGGATAATACCGTATTCTGTGGTCAATTGATTACTTGAAAGAGAAAAAAATATTTATTACTGGCACAATAAATTAGAGAGAAGTTAGTATAGAACAGTTAAGGTAAAATAAAATCAAATAAATAAATATTGCGCCAGCTAACGTACCTCTTATTCAGCTAGTATGCTAGTATATTTCGCGTATAAACACAAATAGCATTAAAATACAAAAATTATGTCAAAATAGTATTAGAGTAGCTTGTAACATGAGCATAATATTAGTATTTTAAAATAGGATAGGATTTATCGTTTGTTTGTATTATTTTGCGTACAAACACAAGACGTATCAATAAAATAAATACATAACTGTTTCAATTAGCTTAAAACATGAGACAATTTTTTAAATCTTATATTATTCACATTAAATCCAGGATAAATTATCGTTCAATACATACCGGCAAGCTGAGCGCCCGCGCCGGCCGGGGCAGCGACTCGTCCGCGTGGTGTCTGGACGCCACCCCCCTCATGACATCCACCCTGTAGCGCACGCCGCCCCCCGCGCCCCCCGCGCCCCCCGCGCCGCCCTCGAACGACGCCTGCTGCACCAGCGGCGGACGCAGAGCGCGCAGGTGCGAGCCTGCAGGGGCAGGGGGAGGGGGGAGGACGAAAGAGGAAGGGGGAGGGGGATTTGAAAATTATAAACTTCGAAGTAAAAGGTTAGTCTAAAAACATGTCATGGTTTAAAATGAGCGCATCTAGATATCGCTAGAATATGGAAATTAACATTTTGGTAGTGTCAAAATAAAAATATATAATACGTAATGAAAATAGAACAGTCTATTTTATACAACGTTGATGCAACCGATGGGCATTAAATTACACTATGTATGCTATACGTCCTTGGTATTAATTCGGCACGGCACAAAAATTAATAATACCAAAAATGAGATTTTCTTTGTTTCAAACAAACTAAATAGCTTCCAAAAAAGAGTAAAACGCAACCATCCTGTGTAAATAAATTTCATTGACCTGTAGATACGAATAGATAACAAATTGGCAACGTCGCGCGCGGCGCGTGTTATTGTCGTGTACTTATTATTGTGTGACTTGTGTAAGAGCGGCAACAACGCGCAGATTTTAGTACGATCTATCGTTTTAAGGTGAATGACCATGCGTTGGATGTAATCAGCTGTTAGAAAAGCTACATTTTTTTTTATTTTTTTTATTGCATTGAATGGCGAGACGAGCAAGCCGTTCGCCTGATGGTAAGCGATACGACCGCTCATGAACAGTAGCAATATTCCACTGCGCTCGCCATCCTGAGACATAAGATGTTAAGTCTCAATATGTCCAGTAGTTGCTCTGGCTACAATGTCCTTCAATCCGAAACACAACAGTGCATTTAAGCAGTGTTGTTTCACGGGAGAAATAGACATTGCGGTGGTACCTACCCAGATGGCTTCTCACATATGAGAGACCTACCACCAGTAAAATCTACTAACTACATCGTGTTCAAATGGGGCAAAAACTTAAAAAATCATTTATGACTAAACTACTGCTCCTATTTAATTGATTTTTAGTACAGAGCTTCAAAATGGTACCTAGTATACGCAGTTTAAAGAAATGCCCATCGGTCGCATCAATGTTGTATACTAAAAACAAACGGCACCATCTATCTACCACAGAATTATCTAGGGATAATTTAGTGTATTTAAGTATTTCATTTAGTGTTTTGCCCCAGTTATTATTTGTCTCTTATAAAAAACAATTCTATAAATAACATAACAATGAAAAAACTATAACGATGAAGATAAACATCGTAAGAAAACCTACATACCATGGCAATTTCGAAAAATATATAGTAAAATCTGACACGAACTAAGCCAGTCTACTGTAGACTGTACGGCCTAACCCTTCTCAATGGGCCACTCAATTGTATCACAGGTCCGTGTCAATATGACCAGTAGTTACTTTGGCTACAATGTCCTTCAATCCGAAACACACCAGTGCATTCGATTGTATCGCAGGCCCATGCCAGTGGGACTTGTTGTCAGACTCACCGATAACAGGTAGCGACCAGCATCGTGGCAGCGATGGTTGCAGGTTGGGATAGGCCTCTATCCCGGGGATGTGCAGGCACGTGCGCCGCGCCCCGCGCCGCGCCTCCGCCCGCGCCGGGGGCGAAGCCCGCGCCGCCGGGGACTTGTCCTGCGCCTGCACAGTCACAAACATACACCACACTGTCACGTAGTAATGGAAATTATTGCTATTTCAAATAGCAATTAGCATGCTCTATATTTCTACTATTGCTAATTACCCCCGACATAATTTGTAAACTGAACATTTCATATATTACACGAGATAGTATAAAAATATTAGCCGATCAGCTTTGTGAATCACAATCGCACAACGCTAAATGTTGCTTATTTATATAACCTGTGAAATGTTATTATCGACTTCACTTGCTATTTGTGAATGCTATTGCTATTTATTCTTATTACTATTATTTTAAAAACATTGTCCTGACCCCGCACTAAGATCTATCCTTGTGTGATCTATCTAACAAAAACCCAGACTCGAAAAAAATACTTGTGAATTACACAAATATGTGTTTCGGTGTGAAAATCGAACCCCCAACATCTCATTTCACAGTTGGCGTCTAACCAACTGCGATACGGAGGTTTTCGGGTGAATTAATAATATTTTAACTTTTACATACATCAATGAATTTATTTTTAATGCAAGATATAATCAATGAAACACATACACTGTATAATGGCCTATCAATAAATTTGGGTGTTTATATGCTTGACTTACTACTCTGTTTTATCCTTATAACTACGAAAATTACTACTCAAATCGCTACAAAACTACACAGAATCACCCACAGATCTAACCTAAAGGTTGCCTAAAAATTTCATCAAAACTAGTCTAGCTGTTTTGGAGTACTTGAGTAACATACAAACACGAATCTATTAAGCTGAATAGTTTTAATGTTTGTTTGTACACGATAATCTCAGTAACTACTGGTCCGAATTCAAAAATTCTTCTAGCGTTGGACAATCCATTTATCGAGGAATGCTATAGGATACATTTTATCCCGGGAAAGTATATAACAGTATTTTTATTCCAGAATAAATAAAGTACATACCGGTGCGTGTGCTGGCGGCACGTGCTGGACGGTGTGTTGCGAAGGCGTGGGTTGTGTCGGCTGCGTGTGTTGTGTTTGTTGTGTATGTTGTGTTTGTTGTGTATGTTGCGTATGTTGTGTATGTTGCGTGTGTTGTGTATGGTGGGCGGAGTGTGCGGAGTTGTGTAGTTGCGTGCGCGCGTGCGAGGCGCTCGACACTGCGCTCGCGCCGCGACCGCGGTGCTCCGGGGACTGGGGGAGAACAAAATATCTATATAAATATGTGGTTTATCTTTGTTGCAAACAGACATATAACGAGGACTTAGATTATATACTCGTCTAGATTGAGCAATGTCAACAAACGATGCGCTAAAAGTGTCCTCACTTTCGTTGATATGTGTGAGTACGGGTCGTGTAATTATTGTAATCCAACTGTCAAGGTGTGTGTGTTTAGGGATGCCTACTCCAGATTATTAACTTAACTTTCCCCCATTATTTGATATACAAAATAGGTCAAATAAAATATTTTTTTCTTTATTTAAAGTAATCATACTATTAATTATATTTATAACGCATTTTAGTAAAAACAATAAAGATCTAAACCCATCTCCTAGTGTTTGTTTCCGAATAGAATTAACTCTTTGGATTTATTGCCTGGGCTGTTATCTGATTTCTGTATTTACGTAAAATATAAATCATCATAAGTAAAATGTTCGGAACACACAACTGAAGTCATGTGAGGCTACGAATGGTCTTCTTTTCGTTTCGTTTCGTTCGTTTCCGCTGTGTTATGTCTCTCCAGCAATTTGCTAGTACGGAATCCGTAGGACGTCTAAAAATATTATTAGGACCTTGAATAAGTTCTCGCTGTTTCTTCAAAGATGACAATAGCAGTACCCCGTTTATGAAATTTTGAATGGTACATGCAAGGCAAAGAATTAATAAAATTACTATGAAGTGCATGTCGTCGTGGGTTTCATTAATATCGTGTAGGTAAGTTTTATTTACTCATTCAATAAATAATGCCATTCTTCTTGTTGTTATTCTGATCGAAATATTATGTAATGATATTTGTGTTTTATAGTTTCTCCCAGAGTTTCAACAAATTTTCCTAGTAATAAATTGACAACACTGGCCAATGAAACTCATCTTCAAAATAATGAATTAAAAGTTCATGTTTTCTTCAAATAATAGTGGTTTAACAATAATGTTACCGATAGAAAGTGATATTGGTATTATTATACAGTTTTCCCACACAATTGCGATACAATTCGACAGCACAAACCGGCATAATTAATTATTTTTCGGGAGCACGTTATCCATATGTAGTTCAAATGACACTGACGTACGTGAGAAGCGAGTCTACCAAATTTGGTAGACTTTTTTTGAGCCGCACGGTGAGGTGTGATGTGTCATCTAGACGAGTATATAATCTAAGTAACGAGGATTTCTAAATCGTTCTTAGATTTACGCGAATGTTACACATTTAAATAAAACTATTATTTACGAATTTTATCGCGGATTTGGATTTTTACATTATTTATTTAAAATTGCACACACAAAATTGACTGTTCATTTTCTTCTTTAAATGGGTTCGTAAAAACTCATTCCTTTATAGATTACACAAGGTATAAAGATATTAGCCGATAGGCTTTGTGAATCACAATCGCAAATCGCAAAATTTAGCTTGCGAAATATTATTATCGACTTCACTTGCTATTAGTGATTGCTATTGCTATTTATTCCAACACTAGTGCCTACAAAATAATACCGACCTGCAACTGCTCCTGTTTCCATTCGTTGTCAGTGGTCTCTTCAGAGTCGTCGAACTGTGACTTCCACAGCGACACTAGGGTCAACGCTCCGCCTTTCGTCACCTGAAAACAAATTAATACATATTGATAATAATAATAATAACAATAATAAATGTAAAACAATCGTTGAAAGAGCGTTTCTTCAGCCGCCTGGCAAAAGTACTTAACAGTTTTTTGTCAGGTGGAAACAAGATTCGCGCTTTTAACGGTTGGGTTATGCCTGTACTCATGTACTCTTTTGGCATACAAAAATGGACTCAGACCGAATTGGACGCCCTGGATCGTAAAGTCCGAACTCTCCTGACTGCACATCGTATGCATCATCCACGTTCATCAGTGATGAGATTGTACATCCCGCGGAGATGTGGGGGCCGTGGCATTCTTAATGCTAAGGACTTGCATAATCGCGAGGTGTGCAATCTCAGGGATTATTTCCTTCACAGTGACGTGGATATGCATAGGGTTGTAGTTATGGTGGATAAAGGATTTACCCCGCTCTCTTTGGCGATTGAGAACTGGCGAAAACCACTGGTGATGGGCATTAAGGATCGCGAGGACATATGGAAGAGCAAAGAGCTGCACGGTCGGTTCTGTCGAGCCCTTCATGGGCCTGATGTGGACCGACTAGCGTCGGTGTCTTGGCTGCGCTTCGGTAACCTCTTTGGGGAAACCGAGGGTTTTGTCTTTGCAATTATGGACGAAGTTATTAAGACGAACAACTATAGGAAATACATCCTGAAGGACGGTACGGTCGACATCTGTCGGGCATGCCACCGTCCTGGCGAGTCTATCAGGCATGTTATCTCCGGTTGTTCGTATCTTGCTAACGGCGAGTATTTGCATAGACATAACCTAGTAGCCAAGATCATACACCAGCAAATTGCCCTTCGATATGGACTTGTGACTCCTGGAATGCCATATTACCAGTATGTGCCCCAACCAGTTCTCGAAAATGGTCATGCAACGCTGTATTGGGATCGATCTATTATCACAGACAGGACTATTCTAGCCAATAAGCCTGATATTGTGATAATAGATCGATTGGCGCGCCGGGCTATACTTGTTGACGTCACCATCCCGCATGACGATAACCTCGTCAAAGCTGAAAAAGATAAAATGTCTAAATATTTAGATTTGGCACACGAGGTTACCGACATGTCCCGATAGTCGTTTCTGCTCATGGGTTGATACCAAAGAGCCTCGACCAACATCTACAGAGGCTCTCAATCGGCTGTTGGGTCAGGAGTCTGATTCAGAAGGCAGTATTGCTTGACACGGCACGTATTGTGAGGCGGTTCCTCACTTTGGGCTCCTAACCACCGGTGGCTTGGGTCTCGAGCCTCGCCATCGTTGGATAACTTTTTATATTTTTATATGTATTTTGTATACTAATATTATATATATAAAAAAAGTAAAAAAAAAGAAATTTTAAATAAAGGAAAATAACAATAATAATAACACCCAACAGTCACATACATAGTCCTGACCCCACACTAAGATCGAGTCTTGTGTCGTGGGTATCAAGAACTACGAGAGACTTTTCGGTGTCACAAACACCCAGACCCGGAAGAAATATTTGTGGGCCGCACAAACATTTCTCTCGGTGCGGGGATCGAACCCGCGACCTCTCGGTTCACAGGCGGCGTCTAACCGACTGCGCCACGGAGGCTGTCATTGATAGCTTAGTGGTATTCATATTTTACCAGCAATAGTTTTTTTCGGTACTTTTTAATAAGGTTTATATGCAGTAAACAAGCTGAAGTTAATTGGTCTGGGAAATTATTTAATGCGAGAACAAAACATATCGAACAAAATAAAAACAAAACATTCTTGTTAGTTAGAGCACAGAATACTAACAGAAATCAAGCTTGTGTATGTACTTC
The DNA here is from genome assembly GCA_009982885.2 of Hyles vespertilio. Lineage (NCBI taxonomy): Eukaryota > Metazoa > Arthropoda > Insecta > Lepidoptera > Sphingidae > Hyles > Hyles vespertilio. Next base: position 794,085 of record CM042832.1, read on the forward strand.
ACTTTTGTTGCCACACTCACACTACGCTCGGCGTTCGCGCAAGGGTTGTTAACTCTGGCTTATGCGAAAACACGTATCGTGTTAATAGCACTCGTATCGTTTGATAGATTTTTTAAAATAAAATATATAAAACGCAATAATACAATAAATAAATTTTAATTTTATTTATGAACTCGCTGAGAATGTGTTTGTCATTATTCTAAGTTTATTTTTATTGTTTTTGTATAATATATGTTTTTATTAATGAAATTTATATTCAATTATTATAATTTGGTGTTTTATATACAAGTGTAATAACTTTTATTCACTTGCTCCATCTTTGCACAAAACATCTCACTATTTGCGTGCCCGAAGCGGGTGACACTCGCGCGCGCAGTGGTCTCGACTGGTTTGAAATATCGTGTCGGTGAACGCTGTCAATGTGTGCGTTGATTTAGCGCGCTTTGTATGGAGCTTGACTTCTGTTAGTTTAGTATTCTGTGGTTAGAGCTTTTACCGTTTTTTTAAATATTTGAGACAATTTAACTTATGTGTGCATTTTCTGATTATTTTTCTCATTGTTTAGAATTATAGGCTAGTATTACACAAGGTATATCGTACTGCGACCCAAAAAAAAGCCAGGTGGAAGTTTTAGTGAAGACATAATGCAGTTATTTTTTTTTTCAATTAATTATTTATTTAAAATTTAATTTGGCTTATAATAATTATTATAGCTACAATTTTATCACCCAAACACGTTTATACACACATAAATATAAATATATACAATAAACAAGTCATAGATTAAATACCTGTTGTAAAGCAGACACGTTTTCATCGTCCATAACAGCGAACTGCGTGTAACTCTGGTCCGCACGAGCACGCGCCGCGCGACGCGCTCCTGAAATGGGGGGAGGGGGGGATGTTAACATACTACCCCTTTTGTTGAAGATGGACTGAGCGAGCAGGGGTGGGGTATATTACTTACTTGTAACTATATGATTTATTATTAATATACGTGTCTTTTTTTTCTAGTGAATATTATCTCATAATATTATTAATATTGATTTTATGGGGGCGAAACACACAGAGAAATCTATTTATCCAATACAGATACAATTCTATCGTCATTAGCCAAATAATAGTATAGATATTTTTTTACATATTCTGCTTAGCCTTAAAATGATATAATGCGATATCTCAATAAATGGGATTCGAGATAGTTGATATGATTTTTTAAATTCTGAATATCGCTTTTTGGCTTATGACAATAACATACGAAGAAAACTGAAATATGATTTCCTGATGACAATTTTGCTTATTTCTCGTCAGCTTGTGATGTCGACTATAGAGAATGTTAGAAAGAACCATTAGCTACATAATCATTTCATATCTCTCACACTTTGAAATTAAATTAACAAATACAAATAAATAATAAATAAAAACACAACTCAATCGCTCTCTTATCTTTCAGATTTTTTTGATTTACATTTAAAGAAAGCTCAGTCCATTCTCTTGTCTATGAATACACAACTGTACAATAGCGCCATCTATCGAATAGCAGTTACACATGTATATAAGTGAAGCAGTTTCAGTTTTTTTTTCTTATTTTGTCCACTGCATTTGATGGTAAGTGCAATAGTCCAGACATATCAACTGGGGGCAAATTATTACTTGCAACTCATTGAGATAATATACTAGAGGGGACACTGCAAACAAAATGAACGGTACCGTACCGCTCCTTCTGTATCTGTCTCTATCACAGTAGCAGTAATATTATCTTCCCTCTCGCTTCACTGTGTACCCGTGTGCACGCACAATACGCAGAAATTTTGTTCCCGATGTCCGCTCTAGTATAATACCTCAATGTTGCCATTCGACATTATTACGCTGGCTAAATTATTTGCTAACGCTTCTTTCGAAAGTAGGATTACAATTTAGACGAACAATGTGTGCTGGCAAAATATCATAGCTTATTTATTTAGAGTTGGAAACTACTGGCTTTATATTCGTGGGAGTGACCATAATCGATAGCCTCCGTGGCGCAGTCGGTTAGACGCCGCCTGTGAAACGAGAGGCCGCGGGTTTGATCCCTACAACGAGAGAAACGCTTGTGCGGCCCACAAATATTTTTTTCGAGTCTCGGTGTTTGTGAGAGCGAAAAGTCTCTCGTAGTTCCTGATACCCACACAAGACATAACACTTGATCTTAGTGGGGGGTCAGGACTATGTATGTGACTATTGGGTCTTATTTACTTATTTAATTAATTATAAGTTTCATAGAGAATAGAATTGATTTTTACAAGTGGAATACTTATATCGTGGACGTCTGACATACAAACATTCGTATTTGTCCGATTATAAATTAACCCCCCGGCCCTCTAGTTTGGAAAATATATCTGGACTATGTCACTATCATTATCTACAGCGTTTCTGATGATGATGTTAAAGCTCTGATGTTAAGCTTTAGTAAAGAAACGCGAGACTAACCCCTCTTACCTCTCTTGAAATGAGTGTCTGAGTGTACGCTGTCCACGTCTGCAACTATCCTGGGACTTATCGCTTCACCTGGAACACAAACACTGTACAGTAGACTAGATATTCCTATATATATGGCTTTTATCTGTATCTGTATCGGTCTATATACGTCCCACTGCAGGGCACGGGCCTCCTCTACAATCAAGGGTACGATTGAGAGTGGTTAGGCCGTATAGTCCATCACGTTGGCCTAGTGCGAGTTGGCAGATCTTACATACCATAGGAAGTCTTATTTAATTATGGTATGTAGCTTTTCTCACGATGTTTTCCTTCATCGTTATCGTGCGTGGTGATTGACTATCAATACGCACATGACTTTGAAATATCAGAGGTGAGCCTTGGGATTGGAATCACCTGATCCGTTACATGTGGCCACCACGCATTTTATATATGACCCTTTATATATAAACCCTTTCAACCGTACTGTCAATTGTGTCACAGACCTGCAGTGGGGCGTATGTGCTGATGCAGATACGTCCCACTGGTCGTTGCAGCGTGTACCTGGCGTGGGCGGCGACGCGTGCGCGGCCAGGTCTTGCACGCAGGTGGGGGGCGCCGTCACCACGCGCAGGCGCGCCAGCGTGGGGCCTCCTGCATTCAAACATACACACATTACAGCAGAATAATAACAATTATAATTTATTTGTGTAACATGTTATGTAAATTGATGATCTTAAATAAATATTATCAGCTATATGTTTTGCCATAAAGGCGTACAAATAAAGATGTACAGAGATAATCGAATTTATTTCCCACCGTCCTTTTTGAAAATACATTATTTTTCAGCGCCCCCCATTATTATATACTCCTAAAATATTTTTTGGTGTGTCAGTAAAAAGTAGAGATTATTTCAAGAAACCCTTTCTCTATGAAATGGTTTTTCTTTCTTGCTCTCATTCCACCACTCCCTCCCCCTTCCCCTCCTCCTCTCCCCTTACCGGGCGCGGGTGCCCTCGGCTTGCAGGGCGGCACGCTCTGTCGCTCGGGCCGCGCCGCCGTCGTACCAGTCACCGCAGAGTTACTCGTCTCCTGAAACATCATCATTATAAATACACGTCAGTCACTACGGTATAACGGTGAAAGAAACTGCAAAATAAGTTAAGGAAACCTGCATACACGGTGGTTTAACTTAGAACAAACAACGACGAATTATAATCATCGGTTTGACTAACTTAACACCAGAGGGCGGAAAAATCGTTGGTTTGTACGGGTTTCTCCATTTTACGTAGACTGTATTTTACACGGATATTATTGGTCCTAAATTACTTTTAACTGCATTGATTAGCTTATTTGCTGATGAGTTAATTTTAAAACAATTATTAAATTTATTAAAATGCATACACATACGGAAATGAGAATTGTTATGTTCACATCTGTATACAGAATAATTTGTTTCAAATAGACAAAATTCAAATCGATTTTGTTAGATCTTATTCAGGTCCAAACCTCTTCTTCTTCTTTTCTTTTCGTATATAAACGTAATGAAAGTAAGTATAGATATATTACTGGATTGTTTTTCTTACTTAACGCCAGAGGGCGCCTTGAATTGACTGAGTGACGTCTCTATCTTAGTATGTAAAATGTACTCTGTGCCTGCATACGTAAAATAAAAAAGTCAGCAAACCCGCACTAGGCCTGCGTGGTGGACTAAACGGCATTCTAAATCCTAATTTGCCAGTAGTTAGGCCAGGATGGAAAATGGAAACAAAAGATGTAGTGAGTCTCGATGTGACCCTGAATGAGATTTTATTATTTGTCTGTACAAATGATGCTTATACAGGGTATATCAAGATTGCTACCGAAAACGAAGCCGGGTGGTAGTTTAAGCGACTTCAGACACAATGCAACAGAAAAAGTTGCAAAAAAAAGCGACAATTTTTTTTTGTTATTTTTTTCCTATGGCCATATTTGGGTGGTAAATACATTTTTTCCTAAAATAATAGTATATACCCTTTTATTTATAAATACTCTAAGGTATAAAAGAGTTTAAATTATTATTTTAGCAAAAACTATGGATTTACCACCCAAAAATGACGATATTTAAAAAATCATAAAAAAAAATTGTCGCGTTTCTAGGCGAAATTTTTAATTGCATTGTGTTTGTAGCCACTAAAACTACCACCCGGCTTCGTTTTCGGTAGCAGTCTTGAGATACCCGGTATATTACGGTGCCTTATTGTAATACGTACGATATGTGCCTAATTTAAAATTTTCCGTAGTACGCTTCGTCGACATCCCATATATATCGCCACAAGCTAATTAAATTTAGATGAATTATATAGATACGTATATATTTTTATATATGTATAATATTCACCTTGGCGTGTCTGTCAGGCGACGGCGCAGGCGTGGTCCTTGTCTCGGGTTCCTTCTCCGGAGTAGGCTTTTCCGCATTTGACTGAAACATAAATAATCAAATTAATAAAGAAAACACCCATGAAACCGACGTCGTTTCAATGCTAGCTTGATGATGATGATGACGATAATAGTGACAACGGTGAGTACAATGATGACGATGATTATTATGATGATAACGATAACGATGCCCATGATATTCTGATGATAACGATAACGATGCCGATATTATGATGATGTTGATGATGATGATGATGAATCTGTCGCTCGCGTTACTCACATATCCGTTGAGTTGGTGCGCGTGTCTCGGCGAGGCGGGCTGCGGCCTCTTCTCTTGCGGCTTGTCCTTGTGCAGGTTTGTCTGCGTGTCGGTCGCCACGGCGGTAGTCGCCTCCGTCTCCAGACGACGACGGGGCTGTTGCTGGGGGTGAAAAGGAATTTTGTTACATGATAACGCCCTTTCGTAAAAAAATCGTTTTAGTTTATTAATTTTTAAACACGTACCATGGTACGCAAGGACTTACTTTAAGACATGATATTTAAACATAGTAAAAACATGCTGCGTTTTTTTACGAATTTTTAAGTGCGTTGTGTTACTAAAATTACCACCAAGCTTCCTTTTCGGCCACAGTCTGGATTTACCCTGTATTTTAAGAATTTTCTCTTTCTTCATAATAGACACTTTTTTTTTTATTGCAGTGAATGGCGAGACGAGCAAGCCGCTCACCTGATGGTAAACGATACGACCGCTCACATACAAAAGATTCTGAGACATAAGATGTCTCAATATGTCCAGTAGTTACTCTAGCTTTAATGTCCTTCCGTAACATAACAGTGCATTTACGCAGTGTTGTTTCGTACCTACCTAGATAGCCTCTCACATAATAGGGAATATGCATGCCATTTTTTTATATTTTTAATCAATTCTGTATATTATTACATTATCGGAAAAAATATAAGTCCTTGAAAATATCAATCAAAAAAGTACAAAAAATCTATTGCTTGAAAAGGAAAGTGACGTCAGAGGGTACGTTCTTATGAAGTTTTAGCTTATTGAGTGTATTGTTTTACGTTTGTTTATGAGTTATTTTGTGCTTTCTTTATACTATTAAATAAAATGGATTATTTTGTCACGAAATATAGTTCTGTAGCAATTCATGAAAGAAATTTAATCCAAATACTAGGTCTGAGAGAGAGATTCTAATAAAATCTCTGGGTATAAACCTTATGGATGTTGGTATTGTACAAAGTATTTTGTCGAAGCCTCTGTCTGACCCAGCTATCCAGTTATATAAGTTAGCAGTTAAAGTCTAGTTTAAATTGCTCGCAATGTAATATTAGGCTATGATGGGGCTGTCATAGATTCTTGTTTAAAAGCCCCTAAATAAATAAAGATTTAAAAAAAAAAAAATACTACGTTGTTCATATCGTGCCCTCTGACGTCACAGCGAGTTCGCGCCAACATGGCGTTTAAATGCTTCGAAACTGATAGCAGTTTTGATTATTTTTTTGTACCTTTTTGATTGATATTTTCAAGGACTTATATTTTTTCCGATAATGTAATAATATACAGAATTGATTAAAAATATAAAAAAATGGCATGCATATTCCCTAATTTATGTGAGAGACTATCTAGGTAGGTACTACCGCAATGTTTAAATCTTTTGTATGTGAGCGGTCGTATCGTTTACCATCAGGTGAGCGGCTTGCTCGTCTCGCCCATATTTACAAAAACAAAAAATCTATATGCAAATCCTTGCGGGAGGCCTGTATTCAGCAGTGGACTTGCTGTACCTGAAGAGGAGGTGGGGGGAGGGGGGCAGAAGGGGAGGCGGACATGCGTAGAGACAGGGGGCCGGGCGTGCTGGAGATAGAGGAGTCAGAGGGGCAGCGTGCTCACGTGTTCGGGCGGCGCGTCGGCGGGCGCGGGCTCGGGCGCCGCCAGCAGCGCCGCGCGCGCGCGCCCCGCGCACGCCGCCTGCACACACACATGCAGCGTGATACTCACACCACGCATTTAATTTAAACCACATGCTCCTAACAGTCCCAGGTGGCATTCATTGCACCAAGTTTGAACAAAAACTGCCTGATAGTTTTGTCAAAAATCACGGTTTTTGGTTTCAAGGCTGTCGATCAACCCCAAGATACCGAGTCTCTTTCGAGTTTGACTTTGAAAAAAATCGCGCATATGTTGTCGCCCATAAATATTCTGATAAAACTTTTTTTTTTAAAGACTTGGAATTCAATGTCATATGTTTTGCCACATATTTGGACACTGCAAACGGACGGACCAACACAATTTACATATTATTTAACATGTATATTATTTACCAATTCCAATGTATATTACCACGAATGTTCATCTAGTCTCAGACCATTTGGTAATAACACTAATGAATTTATGATACAAAATGTTTGCATGAAAAGTCGTATTCGATATAGTGTGAATTCATTAATTTTTCCCCAACTGGTCATCATTTTTTATCAAGAGTTGCAACATTTTTATGTTGAACTTAATTTCAGTCTCTCTATGGTCAAAATTAATAAACGATCTTGGTTGGCTATCCAAGGGTCAAACGCGAAAATAGGCCAATCAGAGCACGGCATTGTTGACACGCCTAAATTTCACGCGTTATGATTAGTCATTTTCAAGATTCATTCTTAGATAAAAATTGCGATCACTTAATTTCGGCTGGTAGAGATTTCGGACTTATTATTTTATGAATTGATTGTGGTTTTTGATTAACTAACTATTACAAATCACGGTAAATTAATAAATTCACACTATCATATTAAAATCCTTGCACTATATGCTAAAGCAAGAACTAGATTCCTCTCAAATTATTGCTATATGTAACCAATGAATTTGTTACATTAATACAAAACCTCCCAACATATAATTCTCACCAAAATCCCTTGTCCCTTTTAAAACAAATAAGCCTGCAAAAGATTTGTACCGTTTACTTAAGGCATCAACTTTTTTGTTATTTTTCGGATATCTTAATGCTACTGCCATAAATACGGTTTGTTGTTTATTTTCTAGTCTACAGCTTTAACACATTCTAAATCAGTGGTGGCAGAAATTAACGACTGAAAATATCTTGTGAAAGACAGTTTAAATAAAGAATAATTTTGATTATTTTATAGATGACGATATCCGACAACGCTCCTGTATCACTCAGATATCCGCCCCTCGTAAATCTGTTGGATATCCGCCGCGCGGATATTCCGCGGATATTTTGCGCGGCGGATATTTCTCGTCATCCTCCCCCACTCCCCCAATACTCACATCCTTCTCCCAGTCGTACGGGTCGGTATCCCTGATCCCCCTCCTTTTGCAGCACCTCTCCAGCAGTGACGTGAGCATCGCGTAGTCCGGCGTGTCCGCGTACTCCAGCTGTTGCACGTGTTCCAAGAACTGGCGCAGTTCCGAAGGTAAGTGCTTTAGGAGTAAGCGGTGGTCGTACTTCTCCTTCATCAGACCGACCTGTGAGGATGTGAGGATAGTATAGTGAGTTGTATTTGATACGACACCTAATTAACACAATGTTAAATGTTAAATGAATGTTTTTTAAAAATGTTATAATAGGATAAATGACTATTATAGATTTTTGGTATGATTTCACTTACAAACACAAATACGTTAAAAATAAAGCCTTGCTGTAAAGTATTAAATTATCTTGCTATCTCTTTCACACGCGCACACTGTAATGTATAATAGCCCTAGTAACATCACTAACTTTGCTTTGCATATCTTTTCTGTTCCTCCCACTACAAGATTTAAAGCGTTTCTATCTTTTTTTCTTCTGAATGGATTTATAAATGTCTGTTTGTTAGACCATAGCTATGGATAAGTTTTGACAAATACAGTAAAACAATTGGAGTCAAATACCCTATTAATATATGTATATAGGTACTATGTTTGTTGTATTGTTTATGTTTAAGTTTATTGTTATTACATTTTTCTTAATTTCTTGTGTCAATACTTTATTTATCTGTAATTTGTATGCACTCCATGATGTGTCAATAAATCATTTATTCTTCTTCTCGTAACATTTGGCGATGAGACCCAGTTTAGACGGAAAGTATGTTTTTATAGGGTGTCGCCTTAGGTTATAATATACAAGGTATATAAAGTCTGCTACCGAAAACTACCACCCGGCTTCGTTTTCGGTCGCAATCTAGATACACCCTGTATAATATTAATTTATTATACAGCACGCACCTGCTCCTTATCCTTGATCTTCCTCCAGGGTAGTTGTCCGTTAACAAACTCGACCAGCATGTAGAAGAGCGACCACAGATCGTCGTGTCGACCCATCTCTTTGTTCTTGTGGGCGTTTATCGACGCGTATCGGACAGTGCCTGAAAACAATTTATTTATTCATTATCATCATCATTATCACAGCCACAGGAAGTCCACTGCTGAACATAGGCCTCCCCCAAGGATCTCCACATTGACCTGTTGGAAGCGGCCTGCATCCAGCGACATTTATTAATTATTTAATATTAATATGATATAATAGTAAAAAAACTGAAAATAATAGTAAAATATATTATATATTATTTTTAGATAGCCTCCGTGGCGCAGTCGGTTAGACGCCGCCTGTGAAACGAGAGGCCGCGGGATTGATCCCCGCACCGAGAGAAATGTTTGTGCGGCCGACAAATATTTCTTCCGGTTCTGGGTGTTTGTGAGACCGTAAAGTCTCTCGTAGTTCTTGATACCCACGACACAAGACTTGATCTTAGTGTGGGGCCAGGACTATGTATGTAACTGTTGGGTGTTATTTATTTTTATTAACTTCTACCCACTAAGAAACTTTAATGGTGTAAGAAAACATGGTGAGGAAACCTGCATACCATAGCGATTTGTAAGAATTTCTATAGTAAAGTTCGCCAACCCGCAGTAAGCCAGCGTGGTGGCCTAACCACTCTCAATCGTATTCTCGATTGTAGAGTAGGCCCGTGCCCTGCAGTGGGACGTATATGGGCTGATACATATACAGATACGATTAAAAGCATAAATAATTATTTTTAAATTAGTTCTCTAATTCTAAAACTGCGAAATGCTATCGACATCACATGCTATTGGTATGCTATTTGCTATAGCTACTGCTAGTTGCTATTGCTACTGCTATTTATTCATCACCCGGGCACCGACCTCTGAACCCGGCGGCCGCCCTGGGCGGTCGCACCTGCCCGTTGCTGGTGGTGTACTGGCGCGCCAGACCGAAGTCCAGCATGTACACCTTGCGGCAGTTGGACGGGTGACGACCGATACTGAAGTTGCTCTGGAAATTATACGCTACATTCATATACACGATTTAATGTCTTTATAAAAAATCTATAGAAACCAATGATATATTATACAAATACGACGTAGATATCGCACTAGCACTTCAAAAGTGAGGCGTTCAAATTCGGGCAATTGGTGTAATTTCATCTAGTCGCATAGCAACGACGACAGAGGGAAGACCTCAGTGCTGTCAACATAATTTATTTCGAAAATATTGTCTAAAGTGTCGAATTGTGTGTTTTAAAAGTGTTAAAACAATAGTGCAAAAATATGAAACTAAATTGGACCTACACACCATACGTAAGTATATAAAAACCACACAAAATTAAATTTTTATTTTAAATTAGTAAACAGCGCCTTCAATTGTATAAGAAGGATCGCCTAATACAAAGATTGTGAAGTGCGATAGGGACAAAAAGCGTACGTCATAGATTAACAAGTCAGAAGCGAAACCGATCATACAGAAAATTGACGATGAAAGTTTGAATGGATTTTGATAGTTGTATATTTGTTTCTAATTCAATCATATTTAAAACGGTTAAGTTATTTGTTATGAATTATTTTCATAATAAATAACATTATTAAATACATTAGCTTCCCCATATATTTTGAATAACTATATTTACATATTATATCATTGAATGTTTCCAGATTTCCACGTGATGAGCTTTTGAGACGTAAAAGGATATGCACTAAGCACAGCTCGGACAAAAAGAGGGGATCGTGACTGGATGCCTTCAAAACTGATTAATATTGGTTTAGCACATTTAATTATGAATAAAAATATACAACTACAAAAATATATATATCCACCTAAAAGAACCCTGCACCATCGGTTGTAGTATCGGTTGTTTACTAGTGGCAGGTCGCTCATATGTTACCACCATGTGTAGGTACCACCGCAATGTCTATTTCCCCCGCCACACGGCAGTTTAAATGCCATGTTATGTTCCGGTTCAAAGGACATTCTCTCCCGAGTAATCGCTGTACTTATAGTTAAGATCTTATGTCTCGGGATGGCGAGCGCAGTGAATGCCAAGCATTGCTTTGTAATTTAAGGTGTCTTGGTTTCGCTTATGTCCACGAGCGGTCGTATCACTTGTCATCATTAAAACAAAAACAAAAATTAATAAGATACATTTTTCAGTGCATGCTTACCATAAACTAATATAAAAAACGGCAATCAATTTATTTTTTATTTTATCAAGGTTGTAAGCAAATAAAAATATATTTGTTTCAGGATGGCCGTACCACAGGTAGACTCATGTAGCAACCTCAAAGTTAATATCCTTACTAATATTATAAAGGTGAAAGTTTGTATGTATGTATGGATGTTTGTTACTCTTTCATGAAAAAACGGCTCAACAGATTTTGATGAAATTTGGTATAGTGATAGCTGACACCCTGGATTAACACATAGGCTACTTTTTATCCCGAAAAATGTAGTGTTCCCGTGGGATGAGTCAGGAAACCAAATATACATATTTTCTACTCTTTCAAATTCAAATTGTTGGCAAGGGATGTCCTCTCCTACGGAAGGGAAATATAGTCGACGGCACGCGGGAAATATAGTTAGTAGACACGCGAAATAATATGTTCTTGATGTGGATTGGACTCAAAAACTATCTGCACCCGGGCGAAGCCGGGCCCGACATTTGTAATAAGTATGGATGTATGGATGTTTGTTACTCTTTCACGTAAAAACTACTGAATGAATTTGAATGAAACTTTACCACAATATAGCTTATACATCAGAATAACACATAGGCTACAATTTTTTAGGTTTTTAATGTGAGGTCGTAAAAAAAACAAATTTTTTGCGCTTACATTGCAAACGCTGACTGAATCCTACAAGATAGATCAAAACAATTTACTACAGTATTGTACAACTTAAAAAGGTCTACAAAAAAGTCCGTGATGGTATATGTTTATCTCTTAGGAATAACCCATAATAACCATTTTTTATCCTTTAATTTGTACGAGAAATAATGGCTTATTTACGAAGCGATTTTAAGCAATAAAGTATTAATCCTTATCCAATTAAGTATCTTAAATACATTGTGCATTTAATAAAGATCAATATGGCTTTTTACAGCATGTAAATTAAATAAATATTTTCGAAGATATCACAGATTTAAAATGCAGAGTCCTTAGATTATATACTCGTCTAGATGACACATCACACCTCACCGCGCGGCTCAAAAAAAGTCTACCAAATTTGGTAGACTCGCTTCTCACGTACGTCAGTGTCATTTCAACTACATATGGATAACGTGCTCCCGAAAAATAATTAATTATGCCGGTTTGTGCTGTCGAATTGTATCGCAATTGTGTGGGAAAACTGTATAATAATACCAATATCACTTTCTAACGGTAACATTATTGTTAAACCACTATTATTTGAAGAAAACATGAACTTTTAATTTATTATTTTAAAGATGAGTTTCATTGGCCAGTGTTGTCAATTTATTACTAGGAAGATTTGTTGAAACTATGGGAGAAACTATAAAACACAAATATCATTACATAATATTTCGATCAGAATAACAACAAGAAGAATGGCATTATTTATTTAATGAGTAAATAATACTTACCTACACGATATTAATGAAGCCCACGACGACATGCACTTCATAGTAATTTTATTAATTCTTTGCCTTGCATGTGTATTACCATTCAAAATTTCACAAACGGGGTACTGCTATTGTCATCTTTGAAGAAACAGCGAGAACTTATTCAAGGTCCTAATAATATTTTTAGACATCCTACGGATTCCGTACTAGCAAATTGCTGGAGAGACATTACACAGCAGAAACGAAAAGAAGACCATTCGTAGCCTCACATGACTTCAGTTGTGTGTTCCGAACATTTTACTTATGATGATTTATATTTTATATAAATACAGAAATTAGATAACAGCCCAGGCAATAAATCCAAAGAGTTAATTCTATTCGGAAACAAACACTAGGAGATGGGTTTAGATCTTTATTGTTTTTACTAAAATGCGTTATAAATATAATTAATAGTATGATTACTTTAAATAAAGAAAAAATATTTTATTTAACCTATTTTGTCCGTTTTGCGAATCAAATAATGGGGAAAAGTTAAGTTAATAATCTGGAGTAGGCATCCCTAAACACACACACCTTGACAGTTGGATTACAATAATTACACGACCCGTACTCACACATATCAACGAAAGTGAGGACACTTTTAGCGCATCGTTTGTTGACATTGCTCAATCTAGACGAGTATATAATCTAAGTGCAGAGTCATAGCAATTTCGGCGATAAATACAGTTTCGGTGATAAATACCGGCAGCGACGCCAGGCGAACGGGGCGTGGGGGGAGCGGGGTAGGTGCGGTGGGGAAGAAGTGGCTCATCGCTGAATGCGCGACCCGAACGCGGGCAGACGCGTGAGGGCAGACGTCGTTGACGGTTGTGTCCGTTTTGCGAATTTTTGTTCTACTAAGGTTCTTTGGTAAAAAGTAAGCAAAATTTAGGCAATTTATCAATTTCAAGCGTTGACATACTGACAAGTAATTTAAAATAAAGAAAAGAAACAAATAAATCTACAGCGAAATAAAAATTTAAAAACTACCAGCTTTTTTTTCAGAAAATTCCACCTAAAATACTTTTTAGAGTTAATTTTAAAGAATAAGTTTTTTTTTGTAATCTTGATAAAGAATTTATTGTAAAAAACTGCGCTAAGTTTTATTTGATGATTTTACGAATTACTTCATTGATAATTCAATTGAGACACCAGAGCAGTCCCAAGATAGACGTCGACAGCATGCTGAGTATCTAGCATCTCAACGGGCTGCAGAGACACCCGAACAGTCTCAAGCTCGACGTCAACAGAACGCTGAATATCTGGCATCTCAACGGGCGTCTGAGACACCCGAACAGTCTCAAGCTCGACGTCAACAGAACGCTGAATATCTGGCATCTCAACGGGCGTCTGAGACACCCGAACAGTCTCAAGCTCGGCGTCTTCAGCAAGCGAATTACATAAGGTCCCAAAGAGCTACTGAAACTGTTGAAGCTGCTGAAGCTCGCAGACGCGCTGTTGCTGAAAGGGCACAACAGCGACGATTAATATTTACAAGAAACGCGTGGGGAGTATTCGATAAAGCTGCATTTGAGTACGATGAAACTCTTGATTACGAAAGCCACAAACTTATAAAAATAGAAGCGATGAATAAAGAATGCAGATTTTGCGGTGCTCTTAAATGGAAAGAGGAAGCTGCAGGCATGTGTTGTTCGGGAGGAAAAGTAGTTCTTCCTTCAATAGACGAGCCTGTTGAACCTCTTAAAGAACTTTTTTCAAATGAAACAGATGAGTCTCGCCGTTTTTTAAAAAACATAAGAAAATACAATACATGCTTCCATATGACATCTTTTGGAGCTGATAACATTGTGTCGATGCCAGGATTTTGCCCGACTTTTACAATCCAAGGGCAAATATACCACACAATTGGCTCTTTGCTTCCTGCTGCTAATACGCAACCAAAATTTTTGCAAGTTTATTTCATGGGTGATGAGGAAGCACAAGTTGATAGGCGTTCTGAGTACGTACCAGGTGTGGAAAGAAACACAGTTCAAAAAATACAAAAAGTTCTACATGATCACAACGTTTTAGTGCATGAATTTAAAATGGCTAAAGATAGAGTGACTAGCGATAATTACAAGGTCGTGATACATCCAGATCGTGTACCACGTGGTGAACACGAAAGACGATTCAATGCCCCGACCACAAACGAAATAGCTGCCGTAGTAGTTAGTACTGAACAAACTGCGTCTCGGGACATTGTTATTCAGGCGCACGATGGCCGGCTTACTAGAGTTCCGGACACTCATAGATTTTATGATGCTCTCGAGTACCCGATAATTTTTTGGAAAGGACAAGAGGGGTACAGTTTTGATATTCCTCAGACAAACCCAGTTACAAAACAGCCTATACCGAACAAAAAAGTGTCGTGCAAAGACTTTTATGCGTATCATATGATGGTACGTCGCAACAATTTTAATTTATTGCTTCGATGTAGGCTTCTCTTTCTTCAGTTTTTGGTGGACATGTATGTCAAAGTGGAGAGTGAGCGCTTAAGGTTTATTACTTTAAACCAAACAAAACTGCGAGCAGAAAACTATATACATTTACAAGACGCGGTCAGGAATGATGCGGATTTAGATCCAAACAATTTGGGTCAATTGGTAATACTCCCATCGTCATTTGTAAATAGCCCGAGATATCTTCATGAGTACACGCAGGATGCGTTCACATACGTGCGTAACTACGGGAGGCCTGACCTGTTTATTACAATGACATGTAATCCCGCTTGGCCAGAAATTACTAAAGAGCTCATTCCAGGACAAAATGCAACAGACAGACATGACTTAACAGCCAGGTTATTTAAAATAAAAGTACAAAAATTGGTTGCTCTACTTACAAAAGGTAAAATATTTGGAGATATGAAGTGTTTCATGTACTCGATCGAGTGGCAAAAAAGAGGTCTGCCTCACGTGCACTTACTGCTGTGGTTGACGGAAAAATTACGCCCCAACAAAATTGATGAAGTCATAAGTGCGGAGATACCAAATCCAGAAAGTGATCGAAAACTCTACGATACTGTAACCAAAAATATGATTCACGGTCCCTGTGGTGCACTAAATCCGTCATCACCATGCATGAAAGAAGGAAAATGCACCAAAAAGTATCCAAGGGCGCTTTTAAAAGATACTCAAACTAACGACAAAGGCTATCCTTTGTACAGGCGTAGAACACCAGGAGATGGCGGCCGTACGATAACTCTAAAAACCCGAGGTGGAACACAGGAAGTATTGGTTGACAATAGCTGGATTGTCCCATATTCTCCTCTTCTGTCTAAAATTTATAACTGTCACATAAATGTAGAGTTCTGCAATACGGTACAGGCGATAAAATATATTTGTAAATATATAAACAAAGGCAGCGACCAGGCTATTTTTAACATTCGACAGCAAGGGAATGTTAATATTGACCCGAGAGATGAGGTGCAAACGTATCGAGCCGGTAGATATGTTAGTAGTAACGAAGCAGCGTGGCGGATCTTGGGTCTGCCTCTGCATGAAAGACACCCAACAGTCACTCACCTTGCGGTTCATCTGCCTAATGGTCAGCGGATTTACTTCACTGAAAACAATTTTAGAGAGAGAATGGCCGCACCACCTAAGACGACACTAACTGCATTTTTCCTGCTTTGCCAAAATGACGCATTTGCAAAAACATTACTTTATGTTGACGTACCCCGCTACTATACATGGAACGCGTCGTCGAAAGAATGGAAACGTCGTTTACAAGGCACACCTGTCGACGGCTGGCCAGGTGTGAAGGCAGGAGATGCTCTTGGGCGCATTTACACAGTGCATGTTAGTAACTTCGAATGTTACTGTTTGCGAATGCTGCTGAATGTAGTACAGGGCCCCACTAGCTTTTTGAATCTAAAAACAGTTGACGGCCAAGAACTTGAAACTTTTCGACAAGCGTGTGAGAAGTTGGGGTTGTTGGAAGATGACAACCACTGGGATGCCACAATGGAAGAGGCAGTGCTGTGTCGCTCTCCTTCGCAAATAAGAGAACTATTTGCAATATTGATATGCACTTGCGGTTTATCCAATCCTCTTCAACTATGGGATAAGTATAAATCTGCATTATCGGAGGATATCTTGCATAGATTTGAAAGGATGGATCAAGTCAACAATGATCTATGTTTCAATGAAGCACTGAGACATATAGAGGACAAAATAATAACGATTTCCGGTAAGAAATTGTCTGACTTCGGTATGCCTACACCAGAGCGTCGAGGAGAGTTGTCGACCGATTTGATCAAAGAGCTAAGCTACGATATTGCTTTATTAGACGCTCAGGTCAGCGAAACTGAACCACGCCTGCTACCCGACCAAAAAAACATTTATAACAAAATATTACAACGAGTTGAGCTTGACAAAGGCGGCCTTTTCTTTCTTGACGCCCCGGGCGGTACAGGTAAAACATTTTTGCTTAATTTGCTTCTAGCAAAAATTCGTAAGGACCGTAAAGTTGCATTAGCGGTGGCTTCCTCTGGGATCGCTGCAACATTGCTGAGCGGTGGACGAACGGCACATTCGGTTTTTAAATTACCTCTTAATCTGGTGAGCGAAGAAACCCCAACGTGCAACATCAGTAAGAGCAGTGCCCGTGGCGCCCTCTTGCAACAATGTATGCTGATCGTGTGGGACGAGTGCACTATGTCACACAAACGCGCCATTGAGGCGCTTGATCGCTGTCTACAAGATATTCACAGCAATCGAAAGTTGATGGGTGGTGTGGTAGTGTTATTGGCAGGGGATTTTAGACAGACTTTACCTGTTATCGAGAGAGGCACTGCAGCAGATGAAATTAACGCATGTCTAAAAGCCTCATATCTGTGGTCTAAAGTTGAAAAGCTTTATCTTACCACTAACATGCGAGTCCAGTTATTCAGCGATGTCGAATCAGGAGCATATGCTCAAAAACTGCTAGAAATTGGTGAAGGCCACCTAAACACCGACCAAGAAGGTATGGTTCTTTTTACACAGCAATTTTGTCATGCTGTGGAGACAGAAAACGAACTTATTGAACAAGTTTTTCCGAATCTGCAACAAAATATTCTTGACGAAAATTGGTTGTGTGAAAGAACCATATTGGCACCAAAAAATGAGACTGTTGCGAAAATAAATAAAAAAATCTTGGCCGAAATAAACAGCGAAACATCAGTGTATAATTCCATTGACACAGTTATGTCATCCGATGACACTACAAGTTATCCCGTAGAGTTCCTAAACTCTTTAGAGTTGTCCGGGGTGCCATCACACAAGTTGGAATTAAAGGTAGGTGTACCCGTTTTGTTAATGCGTAACCTGGATGCGCCAAGATTATGCAACGGTACTCGGTTGCGAGTTACCGAATTAGGAAGGCATATAGTGAAGGCTACAATTTTAACTGGAGAAGCCAAGGGAGACAATGTTCTTATACCGCGCATCCCAATCATACCCAACAACTTGCCATTCAATTTTAAACGCCTGCAGTTCCCATTAAAAGTCGCATTTTCAATGACGATCAACAAATCGCAGGGTCAAACCTTGAAGGTAGCAGGCCTACATTTGGGCACGCCATGTTTTTCTCACGGTCAGCTCTATGTGGCTTGCTCACGTGTTTCCAAAGCGAAGAATCTGCATGTTTATGCTGAAGGAAAAAGATCGTTAAATGTAGTTTATAGGAGCATACTGCAGTAGCTACCTATAGGCCTATGATTAGGGCTCTGCAGTGCTTAGTTACCGTATTTCTTACTTATTACTAGAAGACGGGACGAACCTGAAGTCCACGCGAACGAAGTCGCGGGCAAAAGCTAGTATTAAATACTTATAAAACCAAATAGGTAGTTTTATTTATCGTTACCCTTCTGTTTCTATCGCTTCGATTCTATGTTTGGATAGCGCAATGCTATCTCTTTTCGTCTCGTACTTTCTGTATAATCTGTTTCATTCACTAAAATTGTCATAAAGTATTGACAAATGAGTATGTATAGATAGCAGTACAGTTTTTAAACGTCACGCAATATGGATATGCGTCATCTTTAATAAAACATCATTGATAGAAACACGTTTTATAAACGATCCAACTCAAAAGCAAAAAAATAATTGATAGGGAGTTTAAGTTTAGAAAATGAAGTAAAATACATACATTTTATAGTTACAAGGTGTGGGGTGCACGCAAGCAAGTTGGTTGAGATCTTGAGACTATTGTATAAAGGCGGCAGTGGGAATATTTTGTCTCTTTCGGAAAGCTTTTCAATTCAGTTTGAATGAAGAAGACAAAATATTATACCGGGTATATCAAGACTGCTACCGAAAAGGAAGCCGGGTGATAGTTTAAGCGACTTCAGACACAATGCAACAGAAAAAGTTGCAAAAAAAAGCGACAATTGTTTTTTTTGTTATTTTTTTCCTATGGCCATATTTGGGTGATAAATACATTTTTTCCTAAAATAATAGTGTATATCCTTTTATTTATAAATACTCTAAGGTATAAAAGAGTTTAAATTATTATTTTAGCAAAAACTATGGATTTACCACCCAAAATTGACGATATTTAAAAAATCATAAAAAATAATTGTCGCGTTTCTATGCGAAATTTTTAATTGCATTGTGTTTGTAGCCACTAAAACTACCACCCGGCTTCGTTTTCGGTAGCAGTCTTGAGATACCCTGTATAACTAAAATAGGTTTATACGCTGTTTATGAATGAATACGTTTCATTAAAATGAAAAATTCTGTTCATTTGTTTCCCAAATCACAACAATTGGGTGAATTCGTTACAAATTTATTACTTTCCTCGTATTTCGTTTTAATTAATACTAGCTTATGTTTTCTTCAATTATTTTCATTTGATTTAGAAAATCAACATCTACAAATAAAATATACATGTTAAGTTTATTATTTAATCTCGAATAGTATAGTGTAATGTTATTTTTTCTCGTGTTTCCTTCGTTTGCTTGTTGATTATGTTGTATAAATCTAATTAATATTTGTGTAGATCCTTAACTGGCTTAAATTGTTTCCATACTTTTATATTTGATTGTAATATATAGCTGTAGATCCTGCTTATGTAAAAATAAAATAAAATAAACGGAATTAGTACTCACAGGTTTAATATCTCTATGCAGGAATCCTACTGAGTGAATTGAGTCTATCGCTTTGAGTATTTGTAGTCCCAGTCTGAAACACAACAATAATTATCAATAAATATTAGTCCACCAACAAACAATCAGCATGACGGCTCTTGGCCTAACCCCTATAAATCAAAGTCTCGATTGTAAAGAAGCCAAATCTCAATACAGGGTATATCAACGCTGCTACCGAAAACGAAGCCGGGTGATAGTTTTATTGACTACAAACACAATGCAACTAAACATTTCGCAATGAAACACGATTTTTTAGTGGTTTTAATATGATCATGTTTGGGTAATAAATCCATAGTTTATTGCTAAAATAATAATTATAACCCTTGCGTATCATAGCATCTTTTACAATCGAAGGATGCGCACTATTATTTTGGAAAACCTATGTATTTACCAACCTAATACGACGGCAGGAGAAAATACCAAAAAAAAAAGAAATGTCGCGTTTTTTGCAAAATTTTAGTTGCTTTGTGTCTGCAGTCACTAATACTGCCACCCGGCTTTGTTTTCGGTCTCTGTCTTGATATACCCTGTATGAATTTATTGCTGCTATATTCAATAGTATATTGCATATTCTTTATTATCACGATTTGTTATTATGGTTTTGTAATATAAATGAGATTCAATGTGAGGGTGGGTGTCCATACCTGAGGGTGGTGGACAGTGAGAAGGCGCCCCTGGGTTGTGCGCGGCGCAGTTCGGCCAGGTTCCTGCCCTGCAGCTGCATCACCACGTAGTTGAACCGAGCGTTACGACCGCAACCGATGAACCGGCACACGTGCTCCTTACCTGCGACAAACAGTACAACTGTTCGTGTCACGTGAGCTACGCTCGAGATAAGACTTCAGGGTGAATAGGAATCGGAATAGGAATTAAAAGTAAATTAATTATGTGTTAGGGAGCGCAGGAATGGCGAGTCGGGCATGCCGTTCGCCTGGTGATAAGCTATTTGACAGCCTCCGTAGCGCAGTTGGTTAGACGCCGCTTGTGAAACGAGAGGCCACGGGTTCGATCCCCGCACCGACATAAATGTTTGTGCGGCCCACAAATATTTCTTCCAGGTCTGGGTGTTTGTGAGAGCGAAAAGTCTCTCGTAGTTCCTGATACCCACGACACAAGACTCGATCTTAGTGTGGGGTCAGGACTATGTATGTGACTGCTGGGTGTATTTATTTATTTATTATATTATTTATGACCGCTGATGAACAGTAACAAAACCGAAAAACACTTTGAATTACAAACCAAAGCTTGGCATTCCACTGCGCTTGCCATTCTGAGACATAAGGAGTTAAGGCTCAATATGTCCAGTAGTTACTCTGGCTACAGAGTCCTTCAATCCGAATAGTGTCCTTATTTTGTTTGTCTTTGTGTATAAACTAATATGTATGTTTTAAGGAACATTCACATTATGAACCAAAAAAAAACAAAAATAAAAACAAAAAAATTAATGCCGGTTGATACCTACTATTTAGACTGCGCTGTATTTAGCATCACGCTCATCGTAATTTGCAGTCCCAAAACGAAGTTAATCTAGAAGTATTCTAGTGCTTCCCTGATTATTACATGTGCACAATCTCCTAAATCATAAGTTCGAGAACATTCTAGAAGATCATACCTTGGAGCTTCTTGAGCACGGCCACCTCCATCTTGAGCACCTGCTTGGGCTGGCGCGCCGACTCCACCTTCAGCGCCACCTGCTCCTGCGTCACCAGATCCAGGCCTTCATATATCTCGCCGAAACCGCCGCCGCCAATCTTCTTCACCACCTGGAAACAATTGTGGACATTTTAAAAGTTGTCCTAAAGCTAGAAGGAATGGTTGAGGTGGCCTATCCCTTTACCACCTGACTGTAATTAAGGAGATTTTAAAAATTGTTGTCCTAAACTAGAAGATAATGTTTAATGAGTTGATCTATGTCTACATCATCTGAAACAGCCATGTGAAAACGGTTTCTTATTATTTGTGGATTTTATCACGGATTTGGGGCCCTACTATATTCATCCAAACGAACGAACGAACGAACGAACGAACGAAGTTCGAAACTTCGGACAAACGAAGTTTTTTATACGATACGAATGTATCTATTCTGTAAAAGTTCGAATTTGTATAACGTACACCGTAACTATAAGTTTATGGTTACGACCATAAATCAATAACGACCATAAGTTTTATGTAGGTACATTCGTATCGTATATAAAATTTGATCATCCGAAGTTTCGAACTTCGTTTCGTTGAATATAGTAGGGACCTTCGTTCGTTCGTTCGGATGAATATAGTAGGGCCCTTGGTTTGTTTTATTTTTTTTTTAACTTCCTGGCGTTTCGATTACTTTACAGCTTTCGTGGTCACGGGGCGGACTGTGAGGCGGGGCAGACCAAATCCGCGATAAAATCCGGAAAAAATAGTTTTATTTTAATGTGTAACATTCGCGTAAATCTAAGAAACCATTATGGAAGAAACCATACCTATTACTGGAATCAAGTGTTAATGCTTACATAATAGGTCCCATTTAATATTTTAATAGTTCGATCCGTGGTGCTTTACAGCTGGCTTCTCTAGCTGTAAAAGTCTTTATCAGAGGTTATTGACCTCTTTAGTCCATTGATTTGTCACCCGCTTTGTTACGTAGGGAAGTGGACAAAAATATTTCCAACTCCTATTATTTACTTCATGATCAATTTCGTTGCGGGTTAAGAATAAGTTAGACGTTCCCGGAGACCTGGCGAACTTCAATGCTCGGTGTCATTAAAATGGCTGCTTGTTGATCCTGCGACACAGGAGTTGCAGTGGCGGGTGTGAGGGCGGGACAGTCTCCAAAACCATTATGGAAGTTTCTGTTACCAAGGCAACTCAGTATGTTGTGTACTAGGAGCACATGATTAGTGTTAGCGTGTGCGTTGTTGTACGAGCGTTGATATGCGAGCGAGACAATATAATATAAAATATGATTATCTTGTTAAATTGTTATCCGATACCACGACTTCAGTTTTGTTTTGTCGATGTTTAAATTGACATTGTTGCGGCATCTCTTCCAATTTTTTATAATTTAGATTATGTGTAATTATTATAAATGGTTGCAATTAAAACGAACAAGCACATATGCTACGATAATTCATGCAGGCGCTTCATTATGAGTAACCCACCGAGCAACTGTCATTTTTGAATTCATTACACTTTGAACCGTTGTCGTTGCTGTTTCATTTTTTTTAATATTCCTGAGCCGCTCCCTCAAAGTGCGAAAATTATCCCCTACTATTATACATGGTCCATACGAACCGGATTAAGTACTAGAAAATTACCAGTGCAAGAAGATATTAAATTCAAGAAGAATTTCATATTGTGGAGTGGCAGTGAGCTGACGTTGCTGTATGGGTCGGAGAAGTGGTTCGAGTATTTTAGTAAAATAAAACAATTTAGGTATTATATACATTTAATTCCACCCAGCACTCTTTGGTTCATTATCAGGTAATATTAGCAACTAAATTAACTACAGTTAAAATTCAAATTTCAAAAGGTTAGTACCGTTATTTAAAATTATATTCAACTATTGT
This sequence comes from Hyles vespertilio, assembly GCA_009982885.2. NCBI lineage: Eukaryota > Metazoa > Arthropoda > Insecta > Lepidoptera > Sphingidae > Hyles > Hyles vespertilio. The sequence continues at coordinate 817,545 of CM042832.1, forward strand.
AATATTAATTACATTTTAAACTTATTTATAGTACATTTGTGCATCAATTAACTACCTAAGATCTCTGTAAATCATTTTTAACATAGTTGACACGTGCTTATTCAATACAGTACAGTAACACTGATGTTACATTAGTTAACTATTTATTTTATTAAATTTCATTACATATCTTTAAAGTTTCAAATTGTTCAAATCAATTTGCTTAGATGCCAATTGTAATATTGTATGAGAATTCGGTACATTAACATTGTATGATCATTAAACTGTACAATACTTAGTTAATATTTGCTTTTTCACAACATATTTTTGATTGTTACTTAAAACTATATACAAAGTGTTAATCATATTGTTAATCTTAAAACTATAAATTTACAGGTCTGAGGCACTTGTTTCCCTAATGGCTGATATTAAAGATCTCAAGCGGAAACGTGGCAGTTATAAAGCGAGGCTTACAATTTTTGGGAATTACTTATCCCAATTACCGAAATCGTTGAACCCTTGTCAGGTAATGGAATTGCAATTGCGTATAGAAAAGTTGGAATGTTTTTATGAGGAATTTAACGAAATTCAAACACAATTAGAATGCATTACCGATACTTTTGATGCCGAGATGACCGAAAGAACTTGTGTAGAATCTGAGTATTACACATTAATAGCACAAGCAAAACATATATTAATGCTTTCTAGACCAGATAGTGATGATGTCAAATCTACTACTAGTGCTAGTATTAAGCGTAAGTTCACCCAATTGCCCACCATAAATTTACCTAGATTTTCGGGCTGTTACGATAATTGGCTGGCATTTCGAGACACTTTTATAAGCTTAATTCACAAAGATGACGATATAGACAACGTCAATAAGTTTCACTATTTAAAAATGTCTTTGGAAGGGTCAGCTGCTGACGTAATCCAGTCAGTGGATTTTTCGGCAGAAAACTATTTGGTGGCATGGGACCTTTTATGCGGTAGGTTTGACAACAAACGCTTGTTGCTTCAAAACCATGTTTCGGCAATTTTTGACCTCGAACCAATCTTAAAGGAGTCTTCACTCGCATTAAAAAATATGATTGACCAAATTAGTAAACATATTCGAGCATGTGAAAAATTAGGCGAACCTGTTCATAGCTGGGACACATTGTTAATTCACTTGTTTAGCCGCAAATTAGATAGTAAAACATTTCGGGAATGGGAAAGTTATAAAAAGAGACTAGATAAAAAAGAATCTATTCCATTTAAGCATTTCATGGAATTTATGAAAGAACGTGCAGACTTTCTTGAAACATTGGAACGCGCTCAATTCACTAAAACTAACAAATCTACACACATTCCTACGAAATACAACACTAAACTTAAGTCTATGGTTTCGTTGAGCGATAATGTTAGCACATCTTCACAAAATTCCACGTGTCCGAAATGTAATGGCGATCACAACCTCAACACTTGTCCAAGATTTTTAGCTTTGAGTCTTGACGAGAAAATGTCAGTTTTGCCAAATCTTAAAGTTTGTTATAACTGTCTACGCCGCGGGCACTATCCGAAGAATTGTAAACGATCAGGTTGTAAGGTTTGCAATTATAAACACCATACGTTAATTCACAATGAAAATAAAAAACTAAACGGTAACAGATCAACAGATCGTTCGACCGACGGCGGCTGCCGGGCCGAGATGTCCCCCACCTTAGGTTTGGACAACAGCGCACGCGCAGTCACTGATAAAACTCATGTTCACTCCGTTGCACTATCTGCAAATATCACTGCGAATCCGCATAAAGGTGACTCGCAAGATATTCTATTATCGACTGCGCTCATTAGGTGTTATGACGTTAACAATAAGGAACATATTGTGCGAGCCCTTCTCGACTCAGGCAGTTCGGCTTGTATAATAACAGAAAATCTATTAAAACTGTTAAATTTACCAATTTTTAGTATTAGTAATATTATACAAGGTATTAATAATTCACGGTCCCCCGTGCAGAAAATGTGTCGTGTCAATATTAAATCTCTTTGCGAATCTTACAGCGAAAATTTATTATGTTTTGTTTTGCCAACAATAACGGACAATGTTCCTTATCGGAAAGTCAATTTAAATATACCGAGAGATATATGTTTAGCCGACCCGTATTACCACACTCCTGCGCCGATTGACATAATATTAGGAGCGGACGTGTTTTGGGATTTATTAGGCTCCGGAAAAATCATGTTAGGAAATAAAAAACCTATACTATTTCAAACGAGACTTGGGTGGATAGTTAGTGGTCCAATTAATTCCGGCTACACTAATAAATGCCACCAACCCATTAAATGCAATTTCATGAACGCAGTTAGCAACTCATTTTTGCAATCAGATGACTTACAAACCCAATTATCGCGGTTTTGGGACCTAGAAGAAGTAGGCCATTATGAGTCATCTATTTATTCAGAGGAAGAAGCGCGTTGTGAACAACATTTTATTAATAATACCACACGCCTAAGTGATGGTCGATTTTGCGTGAGAATACCATTAAAGGAATCCTGTAATGTGTTAGGCGATTCATTTCATCGTGCAAAACGGTGCCTTTTGTCCATTGAACGTAGGAATAAAAATCAACCCGCTCTTGAGAAACTATACAAAGATTTTATGTCAGAGTACATTTCTTTAGGGCATATGTCAGAGTGTCAGGTTGATGAAAATAGGGTTTCATATTTTGTACCCCATCATGGCGTATTACGCAAAAATAGTACAACTACTAAATTACGCGTAGTTTTTAACGCCAGTGCTCCTACAACTTCAGGATTTTCATTAAATCAATTACAAATGGTGGGGCCCACTGTTCAGGACGATTTAACATCGATACTTTTGAGATTTCGGATGTATAAATATGTGCTTTCTGCTGACGTAGAAAAGATGTATAGGCAAGTGTCCATACATCCGTTAGATAGGCATTTACAAAAAATTATCTGGCGTAATGATAGTACCCGTCCTCTTAAAACTTACAAACTAAATACAGTCACCTATGGTACGGCGAGTGCCCCGTTTCTCGCAACAAGATGCCTTAAACAAGTTGGGCTCGAATGCAAAGATCAGCGGGTCGCTGAAGTCATCTTGCATGACTTTTATGTCGATGACCTGCTGACCGGTACAGACCAACTTGATGATGCTCACATGTTGCGCCGTCAGATAACTGATGCTCTTGCTTCTGCTTGCATGCCATTAAGGAAGTGGAAGTCCAATGAGCACACTTTATTCGGGTCCCAATCTGACCATTCGCTCGTTGATTTAAATATAGAAGACCAATTTATACACAAAACCTTGGGGCTTACTTGGCAAACGCAAACAGATAACTTACGCTTTCCGATAAATTTACCTGACAAAATTAATAACACGAAACGTGACATGCTATCTATAATAGCACGAATATTCGATCCCCTGGGTCTCTTATCACCTTGCGTAATTCGAATGAAAATGTTACTTCAGAGGCTATGGCTTGAAAAACTTACTTGGGATGATAAGTTGTCTGCTGATGTCGTCGCCACTTGGATGTCACTGATTAAAGCATTGCCAGTGCTTAACAATTTGTCCATTCCACGCCGTGTTGTTCTTGACGCGTACAAACAAATAGAATTTCACATTTTCACTGATGCTTCAGAACGAGCCTACGGTGCTTGTTTGTATGTTCGCAGTATTAATGCGAACGGTGAGGTCAGCGCGCACCTTCTAACAGCTAAGAGTCGTGTTACTCCAATAAAAAGTTTGACTATACCGAGATTGGAACTGTGCGCCGCTACTATTGGAGCTCGGTTATATAAAAAGGTCGCGAATTCAATGCGCACTCAAGCCTCAAGTGTAGTCTTTTGGACCGACTCAATGATAGTTCTGGGTTGGTTGAGGGTGCTACCAATCAAGTTAAACACACTCGTTCGCAATCGCGTCTCAGAAATTCTCGACATAACCAGTTCTGGTATTTGGAGGCATGTGCCCACTCATGAAAATCCCGCTGATCTTATATCTCGAGGGGTTGAAGCCAGCACTATGCAGAAGTTGCACTTATGGTGGAATGGGCCGTCTTTCTTAATTAAAGACAGTGCTTCATGGCCTACACTCCCAGAAAACATACACACCTCACTTGAAATAAAATCAAACTTTTGTCTTCATAACACTCATCACGAACGACACTTTGTTAGTATTATTAATTTTGAGCGTTTTTCACACTTAATGAGGTTGCAACGTGCTATTTGTTATGTGTTTCGATTTATTAAAATATGTAAAAACCAGCTTACGAACAATGAATATTTTTCTACCCACGAATTACAAAGGTCTTTAACTTTCATAATCATTCAGTCGCAACGGGAATCGTTTCCTGAATATAGTTTATTAATAGACAATGTTAAACTGCCCTACAAAAATCATCTTTTAAAATTAAATGTATTTTTGGATGAAAACAAAATTATGCGTATAGGAGGGAGATTACATAACTCCCAATATAGTTTCGAGAAGAAACACCCAATTCTTTTACAGTCCACACATTCCTTTACTAAACTTTTATTTCACTATGAGCATCGAAGATTAATGCACGCAGGGCCCCAATTATTATTAGCCACAATTAGAGAAACGTACTGGCCGTTAGGTGGTCGCAATTTAGCCAGAGCGAGTTATCGTCAATGCGTACGATGTCAGCGTTTTAAGGGACAAGTCATTCAGCCGCGTATGGGTAATCTGCCATCAAATAGGTTGTCACCAGCTGACTTTCCATTCCAAAGTGTTGGCGTTGATTATGCTGGTCCTATAACATCAGCTAGTCGTCAAGGTCGTGGATGTAAGCTTTTAAAGGTCTACATCGTTATATTTGTGTGCTTTACAACAAAAGCAATACATTTGGAATTAGTAGGCGATCTGACGAGCAGTAACTATCTACAGGCGTTACGTAGGTTCATATCCCGAAGAGGAAAGCCTCTTCACATTTATTCGGACAATGGGACGTCATTTGTGGGAGCCTATAATGACCTTTCCAATTTTCTTAAGCGCAATTGTGGTTCCATGGCTGAAAGTGCGGCTCGTGATGGAATTAATTTCCATTTTATTCCTGCCTACGCTCCGCATTTTGGTGGTCTTTGGGAGGCAGGTGTTAAGTCGACCAAACACCATTTAGTTAGAGTGTTGGGAAATTGCCACTTAACTTATGAGGAATTGAATTCCACGTTAATTCAAATTGAAGCAATTTTAAATTCTCGGCCACTTACTCCATTGTCGTCAAACTCCGAAGACTTTCTACCCCTCACTCCAGGGCACTTCTTAATCGGAAGACCACTCACCTCTCTGCCGGTGGAAGACTTACGTGACTCCTCTTACAGTCACCTGACACGGCATCGTAGGATCGAGCAATTAAGACAGCATTTCTGGGCACGTTGGAGCAAGGAATATGTGTCGGAGCTACAGCAGCGAGTCAAGTGGCAAGACTGCAAGGCATCATTAAAAATCGACTCTCTTGTCGTCATCAAGGACGACAATCTGCCGCCATTGAAGTGGAAGTTGGGTCGAGTGGTGTCTCTACATCCAGGCAGCGACAAAGTTTGCAGAGTTGCCGACATCCGAACAGCAAACGGCATTGTGAGGCGAGCTGCCTCAAAAATAGTTCCATTACTGGAGGCATCGGGTTGAATGCAAGCATTCAACGGCTGGGGGCATGTTGCGGCATCTCTTCCAATTTTTTATAATTTAGATTATGTGTAATTATTATAAATGGTTGCAATTAAAACGAACAAGCACATATGCTACGATAATTCATGCAGGCGCTTCATTATGAGTAACCCACCGAGCAACTGTCATTTTTGAATTCATTACACTTTGAACCGTTGTCGTTGCTGTTTCATTTTTTTTAATATTCCTGAGCCGCTCCCTCAAAGTGCGAAAATTATCCCCTACTATTATACAGACATTTATTATATTAATTATTACAAATTGCTTTTTTTAAAAACACTATTTTTATGCATTTAAATTTTTATTATTATATTCTTGACATTATATGAATTAATTTATCTGGCACTAGTTTTTATTCTTCTTTTTAATTTGTTATTTGTGCATTATATTTGGACTTATCATTTTTAATTACTACTTATTGCCTATACTGTTTCCATTCGTTTATTTTATTTTTGACAGTTCACGCCTATAAAGTACGACATTACAGTAGAACAATATTTTGAAATAAAAGTAGATACTTTCTTGACGGGTAACGCCCACTTAGAGTTGTGCCATTCGTAACGAATGACCACAGATAACAAAAACGATTTTGAATAGAATCAATCAATCGGAATCATTTGAAATAAAATTACATTAAAATGCTAATGAAAACAGTTAAACGTAATATAGTACCCAATATTAGGATCGAATATATTTGCTGCAAATTAATTAATATGAATAAAGGTATACGTATTGAAGTGACTTTTAATAAGAGTTTAATTTAAAATAATTACAATGATTACAACGAAAATAAATGTTTAGTACCTACTTGTAATAAACAGTTAAACCATGTTGGAATTCATAGTACTTTAAGGATTAAATAATTAAAACAACTAAAAGGTAATTTGTTTAATGGTTTCTTAGATTTTGGTTTTTTATTTCAAGGTAATTTGTTAATATTTTTATTTATAAACAATCGTCTGTTTCGTCGGAATCGGCGTCGTCGTCACTCGTATCCCCAGTAACACTAATTATTAATGAGTGCATGGGTAAGTTGTCAAATGCGACATCGCGATCCCAATCAGACATTATTTCTTTCTTCGTCTTATCTACGACACTCGCCCAGTTATGAGGCGTCACATTTTCACACGCATTTTTAAGCAACTCCAGCATTTTGTTTGCGGTGAAAGGAGGAGTTGTATTTATTCTCGCAGCATATCCTTTCACTTGCGCCCATATTAGCTCTATGGCATTATACTGGCAATGATATGGAGGAATTCTAAGGACGGTGTGCCCATGTTCTGCAGCCATTTCATCTATAACGTATCGTTTAGGCTGCTTCCTCATTTTTAATATTTTAAGTAACTCTACTTTTAATAGGGACTCGTCCACCTCCTCGCCATTGTTACGGAGCCAGTTTATTATTTCATTTTTTTTACTGGCTTGCGTTGGCATTTTGTTAATTTGCCGAGAGTGATAGGACGCATTATCTATAAATATTGTTGATGGCTGTTCGAGTGACAATAACATTTCCCGAAACCATTTTTCATATACTTCGGAATTCATTTCTTCGTGGTAATCCCCTGTTTTCTTTGATTTAAAAGCTAACATAGCATCTTGCACAAATCCTTTTGCGGTTCCTGCATGACAAATTATAATTTGTCATGCAGGAACACCTTTTCCCATTGGCACTGCGGTCGAGGAGCTAGCAGTGTTGTCAGTCCAAGTTTTTGATACCGTGTGATTCGCATTGAGCCAAGTTTCATCGGTGAAAACAACATTCGACCAGTCTTCTATTTTTTTAGCTTGTCTTAAAAATTCGCATCGATACAAAGCAACATCATTGCGTTCCATCAATATTTTTCTTTTGTCACATTTTTTGTATTGGAATCCAATCCTATTCAATACCTTCGCCAAAGAAGACTTTTGACCACGGAACAAGCCACTAGTTTTCAGAGATTGTACTAGGTTATGTAAAGTAGGAATCTCTTTTCTTTGGTAATAATCGTATATATGACGACGAATAGCATCACCATCAAAACTGTCAATTGCTGTCACTTTAAAGGGCTGACGTTTTTTCTTAGGTGTAGATGGCTTGTTTTGTTCCATGCCATTACTGCCGTAGCCTTCTTTAATTATTTTTGAAACTGTTGGAGCAGTAATACCTAATGCTGCTGAAACACGGTCTCTGATTTGAGTCACTGGTATAAGAGGTCCACCATTACGGCTTTCCCTTTCAAAGTACTCATGAAGTCGCAACACAAACTCCCTTGTTTGTCCTTTAAGCACCTTTCCTTTAGGCATTTTGAAAGTGATGAAGGCAGGTACGATGTTCTCAATTCAACCAAATGTAGGAATTCACGGGTAAAACAATACGGAGGAATATAAATACTCAACTCGACGTATGAAAAATGTGAATTAAAATTCAGCGTACGGAAAACACTAGCACGGGCGCGGGCGTCTCGTTGTGAGTGACCACAAAATGGCGGCGCGCGTCACCTGTCTGCCCAGTGTTGCCGTTTCACAATTTGTTTTTAACAACATTACTATTGCCGACGGAAGTGATAATAATATTAACTTAACATGAGTAAATGGTTTATTTTAATATAATTATTAAATCAAGTAACTTAAATATCCCTGAAGTTTTATAAAACAATGCATGGAGCAAAAAATAAAATATGTATTAAATCGATTAAAACTTGTTCAAAAATAAAATCGTTTGTTATAAAAAATTGATTCGATAACGCATCAGGCCATCACTATTTGATTCAGTACTCGATGTGTCAAAAATAAAATAAACGAATGGAAACAGTATACACTATTTATTTCTTCCTTTTTATAATGTCTTTGTTAATATTGTAATTGTTGCTGGGCTAGCTTAGCTTCTGTACGTCGCATCGCCTAAGGTTACATCTGAAAACCAGCGCTGTGTGGTTGCTTCTGTTATCACACAGCATCATGCTGAGATGTTGACCTGTTATCGCGAGTGAGTTGCGCAACATCCTTACCTGTTATTTTTTTCTTCTTATTTTTTTATATTTAGTCTGTCTTTGTTTAATTTATTGTACTGTTAAATTTTTATAATTATTGTACTGTGTTGTATGCGGCTAATTTGCGCGATAATAAAGCATTTCTTTCTTTCTTTCTTTTATTAGTATAGTATTGTGGAGTGATGCAGTACCTTCCATCTCTCCTTGACCACGTGTCCCGGTTGCAGCAGGTCCTCGGACGCCATGGTGATGTGGTGCGCGCGCCGCGAGGTGTCCCGCGACGCCGAGCGGGACGCGCGTCCGCCGAAATTCGGGAGAGTTCGGGACCTGGGTATACAATCCATAATTAATAACCTTAGAGTGACCTCGAGCCGTCTCACGAGGCCCATAGTGAGAGGCCACGTCTCGGTGCCATCACTGATGATGATGATTGTGATGATGAGCCTTAGCGTTATGCCTGTTATAACCTGCGTCGCTGGATGCAGGCTGCCTCCAACATGTCACTGTGGAACTCATTGGGGGAGGCCTATGTTCAGCAGTGGACTTCCTTTGGCTGATGGATCGATGGATGGAACCTTAGAGTTAAAGTGACTGGCTAAAGTTGCAGGAAGACGCTGGATGCAGGCCGCTTCCGACATATCGATGTGGAGATCCTTGGGGAAGGCCTATGTTTTCTGCCCTCCTTATTGGCTGATATTTGATAGGTGGTCCAACATGTGAGGAATAATTGGAAATGAATGAGAAAAATAAATAGTTTAGGGCTATTTAATTACATTCAAACTCGTTTTAAAGGACAGTAGCTAAATATTATTTTTCAGTTATCAAAATAATTTATAGCAATGTTGTTAAATAAATAGATTAATTTTCACTAATATAGGAGCGCTACCAATATTACGAACAAGAAAATATCTACGTTTTTGAAGACGCAAATGTATGACAGCGCTCGCTCTGTATTATAGTTACTCTAAGATTAGTTATATAAGTAATTTCATGTGATTACCTCAATAGTGGGTTAGGTTGTACCCTGGGAGTGCCGGCGGCTTGCTCACGCCGCTCTTCCCTCTGCAACAAAATCATTACAATTATATGTTATGTTCACAATTCTTATTCTTATAAACATATACATCAATCAGATTTTTCGGAGTCATGTGTGTGATAGTCCATTACGCATTATAACGGTGAAGAAAACCTACATACCATAGGGATTTTTAAGGATTTCTGTCGTATATAAGTCCACCAAAAGGCAGCGTGTTGGCAAACTTACGGTGACATCCTAAATAAGAGTCATGCCAAAAGCCGACTCTGAACTGAGGAGAATGCATAAAGATTGATGAAAGTGGATGAAGCGAAAGTAAAAGGTGGTAACACTATGGGGCCCAACTCTATTAATCCGAAACGAAGTTCGAAACTTCCGACGATCGAAGTTTATATACGATACGAATGTACCTACATATACTTATGGTCGTAACCACGTTATACAAATTCGAACTTTTACAGAGTAGGTACATTCGTATCGCATATAAACTTCGATCATCCGAAGTTTCGAACTTTGTTTCCGATTTACAGAATAGGGCCCATGATCCGAAACGAAGTTCGAATGTTCGAAATAGTAAGAAATAGCAAGTTTTCCACTTCTAAAAACCAATACTATTTTCTGTGACACTTATCATTCACGCCGAACTATGCCTATGGTTACGACATACGATAAAGGATTCAAACATTTGTAGCAACAAGCCACATGTTCGACTTCGCGTCACTCAGCCATACTAGATACTAGGGGCCCGGCCCAGCTGCGCCCGGGTGCATATATGTAGATTTCTCTACAATAATATGTACGTATTATACATACATACCTTCCTCTTGAATCACTCTATCTATTAAAACCGCATCAAAATCCGTTGCGTAGTTTTAAAGATTTAAGCATACAAAGGGACATAGGAACATAGGGACAGAGAAAGCGACTTTGTTTTACACTATGTAGTGATAGTGATAATGTAAATATGTTCGAATTTAAAGTGTTATAACAAATTATTAATGAACTGCTCTGATTTAAACCACTTGTAACTTTTGTAATAATAATCACTAAATTATAAACTGGTTTTGAAACAGTAACGCTAGAGTTTCTTGGGCGTTCTTCTCTAGTGACAACGGTTTTCCGAACCGGGTGGTAAAACAAAAAGAAATAACTGAATCTATATGATGTATGATGACCTGTACGTCCTGCCTTTACAAGCCACTCATAACAACAACAACGCGGATGATACCTGGCTTGACCTTATCCTCACCTCAGCTCCTAACCTTGTCTCCTGTCATGGCCAGTATCCGGCTCCCGGTTTTTCTCGCCATGACCTCCTTTTCATGTCCTATGCCTTGAAACCTTATAAACCTCCACCTAAGGTATTGTACAGGCGTTGTTTTGCTCGTTTGAATATGGAAGAGTTATCTGAGGCTGCTGGCAAGTTGAAGTGGGATGACCTGTTGGCTGCGTCTACAGTCGATGAAAAGGTCAACATACTCACAAGTAAGGTACTCGCACTGTATGACGTACACGCTCCTATCAGGCGTATTAAATTGAAACGTCCACCAGCGCCTTGGATGACTTGTGTTGTTCGGATGGGGATGAGACCGTAGGGACCGCGCCTATCGTAAATATAAGAAGGACCGTACGGAGGCTAATTGGAACTTATTTAAAATTGCCCGAAATCGGTGTAACCAGATGATAGGCAACGCGAAACGCCGTCACATTCTAAAAAATATTTCCGCTTCCACCCCTTCTAATATCTGGCAGTTTCTCAACACGCTAGGTATCGGCAAGGGGAAAAATTTTGAATTTCCTAGGGCGCTCAGTTTAGATGACGTTAACAAACATTTCACTACAGTCACTGCCCTTGATCACCAAATCAAACAACGCACTCTGGCATTCCTTAACAGTCTTCCCTATCCCAATATCAATCCTTTGCGTTTTTCTCCAGTTGCTACGGATGAGATCAGAAAGATAATCCTATCTATCAAATCTAATGCCATGGGCTGCGACAATATCAGCCGCCGCATGGTAATTCCTTTACTCGACCTGCTTCTTCCATCCATTGCCCATATCATTAATGCTTCGTTTGAGTCAGGCATTTTTCCGTCTTCTTGGCGGAAAGCACATGTCATTCCTCTTCCCAAAATCCCCAATCGGAAATGGTTGGCAATAGATGATTGCCAACCATTTCCGTCCCATTTCCATATTGCCATTCCTGTCCAAAGTGCTGGAGGCTTGTGCACACAAGCAGCTGTCCAGGTTCGTTCATCGGAACAACCTTTTAAACCCTCTTCAGTCTGGTTTTAAACCTGGGCACAGCACTGGTTTCGCGCTCCTTAAAGTGACTGGCGATATTAGACAGGGCATGGAGAACTCCAAGGTTACCGTGTTGGCACTGGTAGACTTCTCTAATGCTTTTAATACCGTCAGTCACGATATCCTATTATCCATCCTCACCCACTTTATGATCTCGTCCAAGGCCCTGGGATGGCTCTCATCCTATCTTCAGAGACGTCAGCAATCGGTTCGTCATGATGACTCTTCGTCAAATTGGCGTGACCTGCACTCTGGCGTTCCTCAAGGCGGTATTCTTTCTCCTTTGTTATTCTCTATTTTTATTAATCTTATTACCCAGGATCTTCAATGTGCGTATCATCTCTACGCCGATGACTTGCAAATTTACTCCCAAGCAAGTTATGACTGTGTGGGGACTGCGATCAATAAGATAAATCGGGACCTGGCACATATTAAACACTGGTCGGATAGCTTTGGTCTCACAGTCAACCCCACCAAATGTCAGGCCATAATTGTTGGTAGTTCAAGGATGGTAAGCAGATTGGACGCCGCAATTATCCCTCCTGTCATCTATAATGGGACCGTAATCGCCGGGAGTTCAGTTGTAAAAAATTTGGGCCTACTTATTGATTCAAGCTTGAGTTGGCGAGCCCAGGTTACCTCTGTTTCTCAGAAGGTCACCGGTACTCTGCGTGTCCTCTATCGTCTGAAGAACTTCCTCCCTGTTAAAACCAAGACAATGCTTGTGCAATCTTTAATTTTCCCTTTAATCGACTATGGTGATGTGTGCTACTTTGATCTGAATGCAGATCACCTCAATAAACTTGACCGGCTTCTTAATAACTGCATTCGTTTCGTGTTTAATCTTCGTAAATATGATCATGTTTCCAGTTACCGCTCCCAGCTAAAATGGTTACCTATTCGTCAGCGTCGTACTTTACACGCACTCACTACACTTTTTTCTATACTTACGTCTCCTACCCCACCTTCTTATCTTACATCACAATTTCGATACTTAGGCAGCAACCACGATAGGAACCTTCGGTCAACTAAAAATTTTCTTCTTCATTGTCCTCACAACTCAGACTTCATACATTCTTCTTTCCCTATTCAGTCCAAACTTCTATGGAACGCACTCCCCCTCGGAATCAGGGCGTCAAGTACTCGCATTAATTTTAAAAGGTCAGTTAAGCAACTTTTACTTGATCGCCTGGCAGAATCACTTTAGTGCGTATTTATCACTTTCCATTTACATTATATTATATATATGTACATGTGTATATGTATGTATATGTGTGTACCGGGTATCTCAAGACCGCTACCGAAAACGAAGCCGGGTGGTAGTTTTAGTGACTACAAACACTATGCAACTAAAAATTTCGCATAGAAACGCGACAATAATTTTTTATGATTTTTTACATATCGTCATTTTTGGGTGGTAAATCCATAGTTTTTGCTAAAATAATGATTTAAACACTCTTATACCTTAGATTATTTATAAATAAAAGGGTATACACTATTATTTTAGGAAAAAATGTATTTACCACCCAAATATGGTCATAGGAAAAAAATAACAAAAAAAAATTGTCGCTTTTTTTGCAACTTTTTTTTGTTGCATTGTGTCTGAGTCGCTTATACTACCACCCGGCTTCGTTTTCGGTAGCAGTCTTGATATACCCTGTATATATATATTAAATTTATATGTGTGTATGCATGTGTATGTATTTAAGTGTGTGTGTGTGTATGTATACAGTTATATTAATAATTGATTAAATACATTTATGTATTACAAATTTTATGCGCCTACCGTGCTCTCTCTCTGCACCACCTAAAGGTTGACTGGCAGAGAATGCCTCAGGCATTAAGTCCGCCTTTATACAGTTTATGTATATGAAGCATTAAATAAATAAATAAATGTAGAACCTCTAGATTTAACCAACCTCTAGATTTAATTTACTGAATCTATGGTTCAATTTTAGATTGAACCATACATTCAGTAAATTATATTCATTTACATTTTTATTCGTACAGTTTTACGTATGACGTTCGAACATTAAATGCTCTTCAGATAGACTATAGAGTAACCCCCCAAGATCGAGAAAAGAGGCCACCCATAGTCACTGTATCAGCCCATATACGTCCCACTGCAGGGCAAGGGCCTACTCTACAATCGAGAATACGATTGAGAGTGGTTTACCCATAGTCACTACCAACCGTAAAAGGTAGTGGGTAGTATTTTTTGTTTGTAGTAATTGCCTCATGGCCTTTGCTAGTTATGACCGACTCAACTTTGAAAGTAAAACCATTAATCAGCAGTAAGCGCCCCATATCGACATTCATTTTAAACATAACTTACCCTGACCACACACTGCGTAAGCTGTAGCACAGTTTGTTCCATAGATCTTAGTTGATAACTAGGTTACAATTTTACTCTTTAAAACTTGACACGTTTAATAACAAAAAAATATATATATTCGCTCTGACACACATTTTAGCTACATATCCAATAAATAACATTTACTAAAGTTATGGAGTCTTTAACTGATTATTTTATTTCTTAGGTTACTGTCACGGTGGTTTAACTTAGAACAAACAACGACGAATTATAATCATCGTTTTTACTAACTTAACACCAGAGGGCGAAAAAATCGTTGGTTTGTACGGGTTTCTCCATTTTATGTAGATTGTATTTTACGCGGATATTATTGGCCCTAAATTACTTTTAACAGCATTGATTAGCTTATTTGCTGATGAGTTAATTTTAAAACAATTATTAAATTATTTAAAATGCATACACATACGGAAATGACAATTGTTATGTTCACATTTCTATACAGAATAATTTGTTTCAAGTAGACAAAATTCAAATCGATTCTATTAGATCTTATTCAGGTCCAAACCTGCCTAAATCTTTTCTTTTCGTATATAAAGGTAATGAAAGTAAGTATAGATATATTACTGGTTTGTTTTTCTTACTTAACGCCAGAGGGCGCCTTGAATTGATTGAGTGACGTCTCTATCTTAGTATGTAAAATGTTCTCTGTGGTTACTGTAGTCACTTTATCTTGTTAATATTTCAATAACTGTGTCATTTGATCTAAAATAAAGTAAAAAATCGAACGATTCAATAGAAAAATTAGCGATATTTTTAATAGTAATTTTGCTATATCTAATTGACTTCGACACAATCGGTATGTTCCGCGAAACCCACTTTACGAGGCGGATCATAGATAACGAATAATATACTACACTATAGCGGTGGCGCAGTTGTACGGTACGGTAGAATGCAAGGTCTCGGGTTCGAATCCCGGGTCGGACAAAGTGATATTTGATTTGAGAGGCTTTCCCGCCCACACACCCACCACTGCAACTCCTGTCAGCCAGGATCAACAGCGGCACACAAAGATTTGACACTGAGCTCCGGAGTCTCCCAGGGACACTAGCTTGTCTTTAACCCGCATCGAAATTAATCAGAAAGAAAACAAAAGGAGGAGTTGGAAACAAATAATTGTACACTTCCTTCCACAGCAAAGCGAGTGACAAAATATTGAGTTGAGAGGTACTATCCTCTGATATAAAGATATACAACTGGAGAAGCCAGATGTATTAGGCACCACGGGATAAACAATTACACGGGTCCTATAGTATGAGCTGCTAAATTTGAGTCCAATAAGAGTATGGCAAAAGCGCCAGAAATCACGGAAATTCCTCCTAGATTCCACGATATTGAATTTATCTAATCATTACCACCCGGTTTATTTTTTTGTAAACTAGTCAAGTTTTTTTTATTGCTATGAATGGCAAGACGACATTCCGTTCGCCTGATGGTAAGCGACACGACCGCTCATGAACAGTAGCAAAACGAAACAATGCAATGCCTTGAATTACAAAACAATGCTTGGCATTCCACTGCACTCGCGATCCTGAGACATAAGATGTTAAGTCTCAATATGTGCAGTAGTTACTTTAGCTACAATGTCATTCAATCCGAAACACAACAGTGCATTTAATGTGCTGTTTGGCGAGAGTAATAGACATTGCGGTGGTACGTACTATATTAGGGCCTCTCACATATGAGAGACCACCAGTAGTACTGAGTAAAACAGACTGACAATATAATTCGTATTACATATGCATAGCGATAACAAAATGAGCAACAGACAAACAACTTTACGATTTTCATTACGTATGCATAGAGTCTGATAGGAAGTGTCTTCGATGTAGTAAAGTAGCATGGTTATGAGTTCAATTCCAATTATTTAAAGGAAATTATATGATGTCACGGATTCAAATCCTATTTAATTTAATTTGTTACGTGGTCCTCGTATTGGGTTATGTTTAGTGGCAATTTAGCAAAACTGAACTATGTATGTGACTGTTACGTGTATTTATTATTTCATATTGGATTCGTTATCGATATGATAAATATTTTATGTGGCCCACTAATATTTGTTCCTAGTTTTAGGACCTAGAATGTATCCTAGTTCGTTTTACTCGACACTAGACTTGTAACTGTGTAGTTAGGATTATTGTGACAATGGGGTGTATTTATAATTTATTTTGTTGGTATGTCTCGGTGGCGCTGTTGTACTTAGGTACGATTACAACGATGAGGTCTCGGGTTCCAATCCCGGGTCAAGCAAAGTGATTTTGGATTTTTCTATTAATTACTAGCCTAAAGTCAGAAATTCGTTTCCGATATGGCAATAAAACTTGCCTCCCTTCCTTATTCATTCTCATGATGTAAGAACACACGAAACGAAACCTGGAAGTTCTTGTAGAGCCTCAGTCGATCCCTTCTAGGAAATGGCGTGATGTGAGTTGAGTGTATGGATATTCTATCTGGCTCGTAGTTTCTAATAGGTGCACTGAATTTTGTCGTGCCGTGTGTCGTATACGGTCCTCATTATATGTGATCTGGTGTATTTAGCAATCGGGAATGGAACCCGCATACCTGTGGTTCATGTCGCCGCGGGCGCTGCGCCGGCGCCGCTGCCGAGCCGGAGCCCTGCGACGCTGTGTCCGCCGACGATGACGATGATTCTGCAAAATACATTACACATAAATCAGGATTGCATGTGCAGTGGAATGTTAAGCATTGCTTTGTAATTCAAGGTTTTTGGTTTTGCTACTGTTCATGAGCGGTCGTATCGCTTACCATCAGGTGAAACAGCTATTCATTCATAGCTATAAAAAAGCCATATTTTTTGTTTATTCTTCTTTATGTGGGTCAATAATAAAAGAGAATGCCCATTCATGGTATCGGCAAAAATATAACTGTTTCCGATACCCATACTGCTTGAAATTAATTATACCATTTTTTATTGGTTGTCCTTAAACGTTATCAAGTTTTATCCCGGTCGACAAATATTTATAAAATAAAGTAATTATCATCAAAGTGAAACTCATCATCAAAACATTTTGTTCACACAGCCCCATACGAAAAAAGTATTTTTTATGGGACTAAGTTCATTTCTCCAAGAACTCCGGGCCTGGATCTCAATTATGTATACTCGTATTAATTGAAACTCGGTCAGGGATGCTCCTATCTAGTGGTCATGGCCTGCCCTAGTATAGGTGCTACAAGTACGCGACCTCGGCCCCCGAGCTACTGCAGTCACCTTAACTTCCCGTCCGTGACTGCAGTATCCACTCCCTCAGGCCATACTCTCCTTTCCTATAACATCCTTTACCCACAAATCCTATTTCCTTTCCCCGGTTAATGGCGGGCAGCAGCGTTATTAACGCCAGTCCCCTACTGCGCTCGCCAACCCGCCTGCCAAGCGTGGCGAGTATTGGCAAATACCCCCTTAATGGCGACACTTATAGAGACCAGGCCCCCAGTCCCCGGCAGCCCCACTATTCCTGGCTATGGTAGCAGTCATGGTTACGGTGGGGCAGGGGGTGCTAAGAATCCCCGGGTTGGCCCCGGCTACCACCCCCGACGACGACTGGCCCTGGTAACACACAACATTCGCACATTGAGGACAGACGAGAAGATTGTCGAACTGGAAGAAGAATTGAGCAGGTTACACTGGGATATTCTGGGGTTATCGGAAGTCCGAAGAATCGGGGAGGATACGATAACCCTGAAGTCTGGTAACCTGCTCTTCTACCGGGGGGACGACCAACAGTCCCGAGGAGGTGTCGGATTTCTCGTCCACAGGTCTCTCATCAACAACATCGTATCCATCGAAAGTGTGTCGAGCAGGGTAGTATACCTTATACTCAGAATATCCAAAAGATATTCGTTGAAGGTCATACAGGTATACGCGCCGACCTCGACACACCCAGATGAAGAAGTAGAGGAGATGTATGAGGATATAAGTCGGGCCATACATACTTCCAAAACCTACTTCAATGTTGTTATGGGGGACTTCAACGCAAAGTTGGGCAAGAGAAGCGATGCAGAGTTGAAAGTGGGGCAATTTGGACATGGGCTACGGAACCCCAGGGGTCAGAGGCTGGCCGACTTCCTGGAGAAAGAGGGACTCTTTGCGATGAACTCTTTCTTCCAGAAGCAAGAATCAGAACGAAGAACGAAGATCATGTCGAATGTCCATGTTGTGCCCACCCCCATCGGTGTTGGGGGCTCGACTCTTGAAGTTGTTGACGAATATGTCTATTTAGGACAAGTGGTCCGGTTAGGCAGGTCCAACTTCGAGAGAGAGGTCAATCGTCGAATCCAACTCGGTTGGGCAGCGTTCGGGAAACTACGCGACGTCTTCTCGTCCAAAATACCTCAGTGCCTTAAATCGAAAGTCTTCGATAGTTGTGTGTTGCCAGTGATGACTTACGGCACCGAGACGTGGCCTCTCACTATGGGCCTTATTAGGAAGCTCAAAGTCACTCAACGAGCTATGGAGAGGGCTATGCTCGGGGTTTCCCTACGAGATCGAATCAGAAATGAGGAGATCCGTAGGAGAACTAAAATAACCGACATAGCCCACCGGATTAGCAAGTTGAAGTGGCAATGGGCCGGGCACATAGCGCGGAGATCTGATGACCGATGGGGTCGGAAAGTACTCGAATGGAGGCCGCGTAGCGGAAAGCGCAGCGTAGGACGTCCACCAACAAGATGGTCCGACGACCTGGTAAAGGTCGCGGGACGTCGCTGGACACAGGCTGCCTCCAACAGGTCTCTGTGGAAATCATTGGGGGAGGCCTATGTTCAGCAGTGGACTTCCTTTGGCTGATGGATGGGATGGGATTAATTGAAACTACATATTTGTCCCTACACAAAAAAGTAAGTTTCATCAAGGGAAAACAATCTTCGCATCAATACTAAGTTCATATTAAATGGGCATACTCCTTTATTTTCTTTCTTTCTTTCTTCTAGCTTTGGGTTTCAGTATGCCCCCTCTTCAAGAATACATTGATGAAGAAACCATAATAATACCTGATCTGTTGGACTGATGCGGCGCTTGCTGCTTGAACGAGCTCTCTCGCTCGCACGTGGGTTCCTGTTCCCTGGAACAAAAGAGATAGGAATATTAGCTCGGCTCGTACTACAAATTCTATGACATACTATACTAAAGGACAAACTATTAATTGCTCAAGTTGCGGGTACCATTACAAATACTTTAAAAGAATATCTATGAAATGAAAATAATTTATTGAATCCATTAAAATGTTCAACATCTTTTAGATTCAGCCATTTTTCTACCATCCGGTTCTGAAAGCGGTTTTCACTAGAGAAGAACGGGCAAGAAACTCTAGTGTTGCTCTTTTCAAAACCAGTTTACAATGTACTGATTAATACAAAATTTACAAGTTGGTGCGGTACATTGTCTCCCAATCCTCGAGAGACCAGAAATGAACTATGGTAGAGCCATGTGTTTTGATAGTCCATCACCAAGCACTATAACACTGAAGGAAAACATCGTTAGGAAATCTGCTTACCATACCGATTTGTAAGAATTTCTTTGGTTTGTAAAGTCCGCCAACCCGCGTGGTGGACTATATGGCCTAACCACTCTCAATCGTACTCTCGATTGTAGAGGAGGCCCGTGCCCTGCAGTGGGACGTATATGGGCTGGTACAGTACAGTACTGTAATCGAGAGTATTTATAGTTGTTAGGCCATATAGTCTACCACACTGGCTTTTTAACAAAGTTCTTTATAAAATATCTAGAAAAATATATATAATTACATTTTGTGAGACCGACACAAGACTCGATCTTAGTGAGGGGGTCAGGACTATGTATGTGACTGTTGGGTGTTATTTCTAAATATATGCTTGCAAGTTTATCACTAAACTATGCAAATACAATTTAGCTTCCTTGTATGTAAAATGGCCTATCACGCGCTATCAGATGGCCATAAACATGTGTATCTAATTGGGCCGAGTTAATTATTTGTATATCGTCAATTATCACTGAACCGAGAGAGACTTGTTCGGGAAACATTATCAGTTGGTAGCTGATACTATTTAAAATATGGTTTAGATACTGACATATGACCCAAAGTAATACAGTACATCAAGACTGCTACCGAAAACAAAGCCGGTGATAGTTATGACTAAAAACACAATGCAACTAAAAATTTCGCAAAGAAACGCGACAATTTTTTGGGATTTTTTAAATCACACGTGTTTGGGTAGTAAATTCATAGTTTAACATAAAGTGGTTTAAAAGAATTTATACGGTAAATTGTCTGATAATCCTCAATAGAGCATAGATGAACTATGTCTGAGCCATGTGTGTATTGATATTCAATCCCCACGCCCTAT
Organism: Hyles vespertilio; assembly: GCA_009982885.2. Taxonomy (NCBI): domain Eukaryota; kingdom Metazoa; phylum Arthropoda; class Insecta; order Lepidoptera; family Sphingidae; genus Hyles; species Hyles vespertilio. The sequence goes on from CM042832.1 coordinate 838,238, forward strand.
AACAGTGGAAAACATTATGGGGAAACCTGCATACCATAGCGATTTTTATGAATTTCTATGGTATGTGAAGTCCGTCAAACCGCACTAGGCCAGGGGGTCGACTATAAGCTACTCCGCTCATTCTAATTTTCGGTTTTACAGTAGCGCCGCGCTCAGCTTTGGGCAATTTTGGGCTAATACAATACACTACAAAAAGATACAGAAATGTAATAATGTATTTTAGTTTGATACATACACAAACTCACGCCTTTTTTCCCAGAAGGGGTAGGCAGAAGTTCTATCACGATACCAACATTTCCCTTTGTGTGTCTTATGTCATGATGTGATAGGAGACGAGCCTATTGCCATATCGGGAACAAATCCCTGAGTCCGGGCTAATAATGAAGAGATCAAATAGTATTACCCGACCCGGGGCTCGAACCCGTCTTGGTTGGGTATCGTACCGCAATACAAGGCAGGGGAAGATGCAACAAAATATATATTTCATAATTCACAAAATGGCGTCCATCTTTCTAAAAGATCTATCGTGCCGATATGACAACAAGGGGAACTTTGAATTCCTTATCGCCCTTCTGAATCTAATTTGTTGTTTTATCAATACTGCACGTAGCGAATGAACAGTAGTATATCTTGTATTAACATAATTTTATTACGCATAAATGATATATCAGTTCCGGTTAAATTTGCTCGGGACATTGTTGATAAAAATTGCCCCGGAAAGATTTAACTTGTGGAATAAATAACTCGATAAAAATTACATTTTTACATTGACATAAATATAATAAAATAACAATATATTTGACAGCCTCCGGGGCGCGGTTGGTTAGACGCTGCCTGTGAAACGAGAGGCTGCGGGTTCGGTCGAGACAAATGTTTGTGTTTGTTTAAAATTTAATTTCTATTTATTTATACACCTTTTAGAGTAATCTACGTAAGAGATTTTTAAATTCTCTTTTGTTTTTCTAAAAGTTAATGCATGCAGTGGCAACTGAACGTATTTTTAATATAACATAAAATTTTCATTTTTTCCTTTTTGTATCATTCAACTTTATGCTAAAAGAACACTTTAATACTGCCCAATTTTTATTCTTCTTCTGTTATGTCTATCCCGTGGTAGTCGGTAAGAGATTGCTTCGAGCGATTCAACCGCCATTTGTACTCTTATTTTAAATAATCTGTTATTTTTTTCTGTGTCTGTGACAAATAAAACGGTTTCCTTTCTTTCCTTTAGTTTAAGGTTTCTTTGGTTTACGAAAAAGAATAAAATAATAAATAAAAATAAAAATCTTCTGTCACACCCAGTATCTAATCCACTGTACTATAAACAAATCTATAATCTAAATCAACTTTATACAATAGCAATAAAGCTCAAATTGACTCAACTTTTTGGTTAGAAAACGTTTGTATGGGGTAAAGAAAAGGGCTGTTTTTAGGGCTTTTCTGGCAATTATTCGAAATTTTCTCGCCGTAAAAACCATCCTTGGACTTCCACAAACATTTTAAAAAAAGAATTATTGAAATCGGTTCAGCCGTTCACACGTGATGCCGTGACAACGCGAAACGGGTTTCATTTTTATATATATAGATATCAATAAAACAAATGACAAATTACCAGTAACTACTGTATCAATCTATTTAGGAATATTAAATTATTTTTGACTGCCTCGGTTGCGCAGTCGTACGGTACAATTAAAACGCTGAAGTCTCAGGTTCGAATCCCAGGTCGGGAAAAGTGATATTGAATTTTTCTATAATTATCAGCCCAGAGTCAAGAATTTATGCCCGATGACCGTTGGGGTAAACGTGTTGTTGAGTAGAGACCGCGTCTTGGCAAGCTTGGTGTAGGACGTCCTCCAGCTAGCTGGAGTGACGATTTGCAAAGGTCGCTGGCAGATGCTGGATAAATGGCGCAATTTGGAGGAGGGATATGTCCAGTTATCACATCGTGGGACGGAACATATAAGACGAAATGTGGGTGTCCTGGCACCTCTGCCTACCCCTTCTAGGCAGAAGGCTCGAGTTTATGTATGTATTATGTCACTTCTACTCAGACACTTGGGCCATGGAATGGAAAAGAGATACCCTTAATAGGAAAAAGGCGTGAGTGTATGTAAAAATAAAAAATCAATTGAATGAAAAGACCAGCGCCCGAAGAGTGCGTTACCTGTGGCTTCGTGTCGGATAAAATCAGCGGAGTCGGCGAGTTGGCACGCGAGGCTTCTGACCCGAGGCCTTGACATAGTGAGCCGGGGCATCTCGCCTTTATATAGATACGAGGGTGGGGGTTGTTCCAGCCGATGGTTTTGTGTTGATCATGTTTTCTATCGAGGGTTTGCTCTATAGTATGCCGGGTATATCAAGCGTGCTACCGAAAACGAAGCCGGGTGGTAGTTGCAGTAGCATTTTGGCTGCCATTTTGAAAAGTGTATCAGCACGCGGGTGGAGTTTATAATATGACCGCTAGTTTATAATATGGGATAGGCCTGAACTAATCTAAAATTCGGAGTTCTACTAACATGTATTTTGTTGGTAATGTGGCTTAAGCACATACTATACAAATCCTTTCTATCCCTCATCACTACATACTATAAAACAAAGTCGCTTTCTCTGTGCCTATGTCCCTTTGTATGCCTAAATCTTTAAAACTACGCAGCGGATTCAAGAGGAAGGTTTATGTATAATACGTGCATATTATTGTAGAGAAATCTATGTGCACCCGGGCGAAGCTGGGCCGGGCCGCTAGTTATGTTTATTTCACTCACGAGTTGAACCCCAAACGCTACAGTTGCGTGACCCACTAATAATTATGACAAATATTCCGCCAAGTTGTATAATCGCTCTTTTTTGTGTTTGCTTGACATTCCACTGCGTTCTAGATTGATATTATACATTGAGATCTTATGTCTCAGGATCAAGGGCGTCGCCACGGGTAGGGGCAGCTTCCCCCCCCCCCTTAGAGATAAAAAAAATGACAAATGCAAACAACCAAAATCTTTAACTTGGCTTACGGTATTTTTTTGCATATACCATACTATTGTACAATAATATTGACCGTCTGGGGGCCGCCGTCAAAATTGTGTAAGTTGCAATCACATTTTTCTCATTCTCCATAATATTTGCCCCTCCCTAGGCCACCGGCTGGCGACGCCCCTGCTGAGGATTATTCTGATACATCTCAATAGTACTACCACTTCATTGTCTGTATATTCAGTAGTTACTTTAGCTAAATTTCCTTCAAACCGGAACACAAGAGATAATTAATTATACTAATGTTTGGATATGATATGAGAGACCTACCACCAATAAAATTACATAATTATCATATTTCAAGTTGCGGCCCGATCAAGACCTAATTGATAATAATAATAAATATACCCAACAGTCACGTACATTGCTCTGACCCCACGCTAAGATAAATTAACTAATAATTAAGTCTTTTGTCGTGGATATCAGAAACTACGAGACTTTTCGAGGCCAGCAGCATTATGTATAAATTGTACGATACATTATGTTTTCATGCGATGGCCAAGTCGATCTATTTATTTACAAGGTAAAGAATTTTTAATATTGATATGATAATAACTTGCGTAATAACTTTATACAGAACGTCCCTTAAGCAAGGACTAAATTAATCGACTTGGTATTACATGGATCTCACAACTTTTTGCGGTAGAAAAACTGAGCTGCGAGACTTGGAATTTTTTTACAGTATGTTTTTGATGGGATGGGAGTTCTATTATTATTATGATTTATTATTTAAATCTTTATTGTACATATTAAAAAAATATAATGAACAGAAATTAAAAAAATAAAAAGTAAAAAATGGCGCTGAAAGCAATGTCTTACAGACAACCATGGGATGGACTTAAAAGGAGAAAGTTCTATGTACGTATGTACATATTATACTATAGATGACTTTTGAATTTATATATTTACAAAAATTCAGCAACATGTGCAGTGCAGTCATAAATCATTCACTTATAGGTAATTCTAGAACCTTCATAAGTCCACAATTGTAAGCATTCATCGGTACTTAAGCGATCATGCGATAATTCGCGAGGATTCGAACCAATAACCGCGTAATGGGCTGGCGAACGACCTTGTCTGGCTACCGACTGCGCTGCGGTCAATAACTCATGACATGGAGAAATGGCAAGTGTGTGCTGGACTCGAGAGCCTAGGGTTCCGTCTAATACAACAGTTTTAAAAAATCCAGTCTAAATTATACATTGCAGCTCCTGTAAGCCAGAATCAAAATGATAGCAAAAACAAAAACCACACAAAATGATATTTTTTTTTTGGTGACAAGATTTTTCCTATAAGTATAATGAATGTCCTAACACCTAATGAATATAATGGTAAAAAAAATATATATGTATCACTATATATTAACCGATGATGTTCGGATTTACTCATATACGTATTCTGAAAAACATTGCTTCTTGCCAAACGTTATGGTACTTTATACTTTTTCTGCAAGGACAGATGGAAATAAAGGCAATAAAGTTATCACACACGGGTCCTATTTTGGATACGGAACCCCAAAAATGTACATTAAGCGCTCGTACAGGAATTTAATCACCTTTTACGATCTCCGCGGTATGTCCGATAGCCGAATAATTTGAGCGAATTTCGTCAAAGGGAAATACCTAATTTCCATGCGTGGGCCTGAGCGTACTAATATGAAATAGTGTCATTATTTAGGTAATAATATAAGGTTTAATTATACAACAATTAAAAATAATAGGCAATGGGGTTTTCATAAATATATAGATTTAAAGTTGAACCGATCAACTAGGCTTTTTGACGTCAACTTGTTTTTTTGCCATTGTAAATGAAATTGATACGAAAATCCTTAATTTAATCTTACCATATTATGCATTATTTAGATTCAGTCACTTTTTTAACTGCCATTCGGCTTAGAAAGTGGTTTTCACTAGATAAGAACGGGAAAGAAACTCTAGCGTTGCTCTTTTCAAGACAAGTTTACAATACAGTGATTTATTTATACAGGAGTCGCCGCTTAGTTGTTGCTCTCTATTGCATTTTTTTTGTTTTAGTGTTGTGATAGGTAGATTTAAAAAAAAAACCGTTTTTTTAAGTTTTTTAAGCCCGTGCTTACTCACTTTTGGTGGTCGAATATTCGTATCCGACCGGATATTGGCTACTATACTTAACCCATTAGTGCATAAAGTTTATTTGGGCCTCTTTATCATGATAAAGCTAATTAAACTATTATTAAGAATGTCTTCGACGATTAAATTTCATGAAATATTTAGTTTGTATCACAGTTCTGATTTTATAGCACGTCCGAAAAATCGGACGTTATGCACGGCGGACACAATTGAGGTTAAAAATAGATTCAATAAAAGTATGGATTTTATGATAAAATTTATTATAAAGAAATAAAACAAATGAATTATATTTTAGTTTATGACATGGTATGTCATGTGGCATTATGGGTGAAGACCCACATCACATTTCTGACATTGAAATTTAGTTTTTCCTTTACATTGATTTGCACACCTTCGTTCGGTATTTATTGGGACCAGCCAATGATTTTTATATATTAAACTAAATTAATATATATTAAACCAATATATTAAAATAATAAACCATGAAAAAAATAATTTATTATTCCAAAAATTACCATTTTTTAGAAGTCCGATTTATCGGACGTCATGCACCAATGGGTTAATGGTGGAAAACCAAAGTGACCTAAATGCGTCACGTTAAGGTACAATATGTCTTCACCCTATGCCCCGGCCGGCAAAATTGTGCCAACTGAGGTTACCTGCCAATAAATACTCAGACTGCAATGCACCTATTTTCAAATGCATTGTACTTTGACCTAAAAAAAAAAAACAGAACAAAAAATCCTTGAAAATCGGAAATATCCATTTCCATTTCAGCTACCTAATCTAAAGCGTAAAATCTGCAATACAGCATTAAAAGCCTTCCTAATTTGACGTCACTCGGTCAAAGTCGGGCTCAAGTATGGCATGACCGAGAGGCCGGCATAACAGGCAATTAGGGAAAAATGAGCATACATCTACTAAGTTAGTATATATTGCCGAGCTCAGACTAATCTAAATTACGTAACTCCTTTTTAATTTATCAAAGACTAGCTGTCCGGCCCGGCTTCGCCCAGGTGCATATACGAGGTGTGTTCAAAAAATATCGCGAATTATTAGTTTTTTAAAAAATTATTTAGTTATTCATGCAAATCTATTTTGTCCCCTTCAAAGTAATTCCCATGAGATATTATACACTTCTGCCAACGTTTTTTCCAATCTTCGAAGCACTCGAAAAATGCATTTTTTTTTCTTGTTCAGCTCCTCCTTCGATGCCGTCTTTATCTCGTCAATCGTAGCGTAGCGTCGTCCTTTCATGGGCCTCTTCAGTTTCGGGAACAAGAAAAAGTCACAGAGGGATAGATCTGGGGAATACGGTGGCTGCGACATTATTGTGTTGTTTTTGGCCAAAAAGTCGCGCACAAGCAACGATGTGTGAGCAGGGGCGTTATCGTGGTGCAAAAGCCAATTTTTGTTCTTCCACAAATCCGGGCGTTTCCAGCGGATTGCTTCGCGCAAATTGCGCATAACTTGCAGGTAATATTCCTTATTGACCGTTCTACCCTGTGGCAAGAACTCATGATGCACCACGCCCCTGTAATCGAAGAAAACGGTAAGCAAAACTTTCACATTCGACCGAACTTGGCGCGCTTTTTTCGGTCTTGGTTCGTGCGGCAGCTTCCATTGAGATGATTGAGCTTTGGTTTCCATGTCATAACCATAAACCCACAATTCGTCACCAGTTATGACCATCTGGAGCAAATTTGGGTCATCGCGGACAGAGTCCAACAGCTCATTAGCAACGTTCATGCGATGCTGTTTTTGGTCGAAATTGAGCAATTTTGGTACGAATTTCGCGGCAACCCGTCTCATGCCCAAATCATTGATAAAAATCGAATGGCACGAGCCAATCGATATGCCTAGGTCCTCAGCAACTTCTCTAACGGTGATTCGGCGATTGGCCAATACCATTTTCGTCACTTCATCAATTTTTTCGTCTGTTGTTGAAGTGCTCAGGCGTCTGGCACGCTCTTCGTCGTTCACATCTTCTCGGCCTTCTGAGAACATTTTGTGCCACCGCTAAACGTTGCTTCGGTCCAAGGTAGCTTCTCCGTATGCCACAGTCAACATTCGAAATGCATCCGTACACTTAATTTCGTTTTTCACAGTCGAAGTCGAGTCGAAATATGTCAAACTAAGCGAGCAACAAAATTCGCTTATTTTCATAGTTTATTTAATTTTACAGTAGCTGGTTATATTTATTAAACGTAGTTTATTATAGAGCATTGTGCAGTGCCATGGTGTGGTTCATGCAGGCGTAAAAATCCGAAATAATTAAAGTTTTCACAGGTACCGGCCACTTTTGTACAATACTATTTTGTGACGATATTATAGAATTTAATAGAAATCCGTGTATACATATCGGTAGAAAAGAATATAGTATTTCATTATATAAATACGCTGAAAGCATCCATTGTGTATAAAAAATAATATCAAATACGTGAATTTACAATAATTTCAACCAAAAGTTGCTAGGGATTGACTGACAGATTCGTTCAATAAAAGGTTGTCGATAAAATAGTCGATGACAACACATGTTTCCCTACATTTTTATGGAGCTATAGTATGTTGTTATATACCTGGTAAAGGTCGCGGGACGTCGCTGGACACAGGCTGCCTCCAACAGGTCTCTGTGGAAATCATTGGGGGAGGCCTATGTTCAGCAGTGGACTTCCTTTGGCTGATGGATGGATGATGGATGATAGTATGTTGTGATAGTGTGCATTATTCTTCTTCTTCTACCTGGCGTTATCTCGGCCATATTAGCCCGGCTATTATTATAGTATTCATTCTACAATATTAGTTATTACTTTACTTTTTCTCATTTTTTATGTTTGTGGAATAATTATTATAACACTTCATGTGTATGATTTATGAATTAAGAACCTGTTTCAATCTCTGCCAAGAGGCTGTCAATTTATAATAGTAAAACAAGAACATATTCGATATTATTATAAAATATGCGATACTTCTATGCACAGTATCATCGTCCAAACCTTGAAGCAACATTATTCATTTATCATAACATTAGGTATAGGTTTCAAATTTATAATTCTCATAGAAAAAACATTAGTTTAGGTTACGTGAAAAGTGAAAAGCTTCATAGTTTATTAAACTGTCTTTTTCTTCAGCCACAGGAATGCGACTAATGAACATAGACCTTCCACAAGAATGTCTACATCAGTTTGTTGTAAGCTGCCTGCATCCAACGATTTCCTACAAGCTCCTCCGTACACCTCCAACGCGGCCTAGCAGGCGTCCAACACTTCCCAATGTGTTACAAGTCAATTAATTGACTTGAATAAGCATTTTTTTTTTAACTCTAGTATACGTTATAGTAAAAATGTGTTTCTTAGACTTACGCGAATGTTACTCATTGAAAAAAAAAACTAATAATCACGGATTTTGTTACAGACTGAGTCCACTCTGTGACTACGAAAGCTGTAAAGTAATTGAAACTTCGCGACGGGAAATTAAAAATGAAAAAAATAAACCGAAAACGCTAAAACTTTGTAAATTATAGTTTTATTTCATAAAAGTGTTTTTTGTTCTCAGTTTAATTAGGTGTATGTGCTAGGTATACATAACGTGACCATACGTCCCGCTTTGGGCGGCACAGTCCCGCTTTCAGGAAGTCTGTCCCGGTGTCCCCAGCAAGGCTGACATTGTCCCGCTTTTGCAAACAGACCAAATAATAATTTAAAATGTATTTCCCGCTCGAAAAGCTTTACCGAACTACTACTGAAAACCGCGAGGTCGTATTATACCAACACTTTCGTAAAAACATATTTTTTCTCACATTATCCAAATATGGACAAGTTATAAAACACAGGTGAGTGTCGCAGTAATGAAATTTGTTTTGATTACGAATATAAATATAAAAAAATCATGTACTGAGTTTCACACCTCTAAAAACTAAACTCGATGGTTTGAAACAATTTGTTCAGCCGACAAATACAAAAATACGATTTTATGTTATTCAGTCTTCTATGACAAAAGCTTGTAAAACACTAAAAACTTTATTATTATTATTATTATTTAATTCCACTGATGTCCCGCTCTGGCACAAAAAATAAATGGTCACGTTAGGTATACATCACAATGAAAAAAATAATTTTGTTCAGGTGAACATAAAGACCCATACAAAACATCTCAAACAAAATGTTTTCAAATAATATGACAATTTATCTTTATTTATTTGTGTGTTTATCAATCTGTATTGAAATAAACACATCAATAAGTTTCTGTTAATATATAATAAAATGTCGCATATATCCATAACATTTTATTTCACAACTACAGGCCGACGGCTATATCGATATGATAGTATCGAAAGTGCATGGTACACCACTATATGTCAAGCACACATGTAAACTTCACGCACACAATCGTAAATCAGTTTTGGTTGCGCACAAAATGACACATTGCCGATCTATGTTCTATACTACATCTATGTAAGTGAGAGACATGAGTACCAACATAACGCCACAAAAAAATCGAAATTCGAATATACGTAACCCTCGAAAATTCAAAATTCGCGATACTTTTTGAACACACCTCGTATGTGCAAAATGGTGGCAAAATGTTCAATTCTGACTATCTATTTAGAATATCGGAGCAAGGGATCCGTTAGGATCGATTATGAAACCAATCTGACCACGAAAAACGAATAAAATTTCCTCGTATTTGCTAGTTTTTTCACTACTACTTCACTCCCATAGGTCATAGCGTGATGACATATAGCCTGTAGCATTTTTTGATAAATGACCTATTCAACGCAATAATATTTTGTTCAATTTGAACCTGTAGTTCCTGATATTAGAGGTAACACACTCACAAACAAACAAAGAAACTCTACAGCTTTATATTTCAATAGATTCTTGTGACGTCACCATAGCGGTTTAGTGACGAAATTCTTTGCTATTCATGTATTTTCTTTTTCTTTTTTTTTTATTGCTGTGAATGGCGAGACGAGCAAGCCGTTCGCCTGATGGTAAGCGGTACGACCGCTCATAAACAGTAGCGCTCGCCATCCTGAGACATAAGATGTTAAGTCTCAATATGTCCAGTAGTTGCTCTGGCTACAATGTCCTTCAATCCGAAACACAACAGTGCATTTAAGCAGTGTTGTTTCACGGGAGAAATAGACATTGCGGTGGTACCTACCCAGATGGCCTCGCACATATGAGAGACCTACCACCAGTTTCTATTGGCCTGTGGCAGAATCTGGGGGAAATATAGTCGACGGCGCGTGGGAAATATAGTTACCACACGAAATAATATGTTGTTGCCACATCAACACTGGACTCAAAAGCTACCGGGCGAAGCCGGGCCCGACCGCTAGTACTCTTATAAAAGAGGCAACTATACTAAAAATCGTTGAATTAAACCAAGCTTCGTTTGGATACGTAGCTCATACAAGGTTAATTTTTCAAGAAGACATGGATGGCCATATTAGAGACTATGAAGAATAGCGAAAAGTACTGAACGGAGGTCACGAGCTCTATTTTGATGGCAACTTAAACTGCGTACTTGGATTTTCGACGAATTAATATTCCTAGCTGAGAATCGAAGCCGAGGATTTTGAAAAAAAAAACAGCCTGTATCATTACGCCATTCTATAATTTTACTAATGAGGATCAAATTTTGGGTAATAATAATATAAGGCAAAGTTTATCTTACTAGTTACAATCAGCCGAATGTGCGTAATATTACAAGTGTACATGATATACCAAGACTGCGACCGAATACAAAGCCGGATGGTAGTTTTAGTGAATAAAAAAATTGTTGCCTGTAAAGTCGGTTTTACGGGCGAAGATTTTACGTGACGTCTTTTTCTCGGTAGAATATTTATTGATATGAATATAATTAAATTGCACAATAGGAACAAGAAATTGAATGAAAATAAGAATTGCACAAATTTTAACTATAGAAATATATTTTGTTTACTAAAACATTGTACATGTAATGACGAATCTAAGCACTCCATATTTTCACTACAGACACAGCTGACGATACTTTAACCACACGTGTGAACTTGTATTGTGACGCTTTCTTGTTTTTCAAACGCCAAGAACGTTCGAGAAAGACAAAGACAGAGACACAAGCATGCGCCGATTCAATGCGCCTAATTCTCTAGTGCTGCGCGCGCGGCAGACCGATCATAGTTGAGTGGGAGAGAGACGCAAGGCATTCGGCGGGCCTCTCTCTCGTTCGGTGACTCATCGTAACGTTACCGGGCGTTACACTTTTTCATAAGTGACTCCCAGCCGCAACCTAATTTAAGACGTTGTCACGTCAATAAATTTTTTGGAGGTAAAATATATTTTTTGGGGGGGTAATTTTTTGCGTAATTTGGGATTTCTGGCGGGGTCAATTTGTAGCCCTCACCAAGACGGTTCCGAGGATACCAAACTCGGTGGGTCTACGATCTATATTGGCCGAGATAGGATTGGGGGGGTGAGGTAAATTTTCGGGGTGGGGGTAAGGGAGGGGGGGGAGGAAGGTTTCGTGGGGAGGCTAACTTAAATTAATTGTTTTGGAGGTAAAATATTTTTTTTTGGGGGGGTAATTTTTGCGTAATTTGGGATTTCTGGCGGGGTCAATTTGTAGCCCTCACCAAGACGGTTCCGAGGATACCAAACTCGGTGGGTCTACGACCTATGTTGGCCGAGATAGGATTGGGGGGGGTGAGGTAAATTTTCGGGGTGGGGGTAGGGGAGGGGGGGGGGGGTAGGTTTCGTGGGGAGGCTAATAGGCACTATTTCGGAATATGGGTGGGGGAAGGCAGGGGGGGGGGGCTATGGGACAATTTTGGAAAAAGTGGGTGAAACTGAAAAATAATTCTCTAGTGCTGCGCGCGCACCGTTACGTTACCGGGCGTTACACTTTTTCATAAGTGACTCCCAGCCGCAACCTAATTTAAGACGTTGTCACGTCAAAACGAAGCAACTTTGTTTTTTCGTTTCGTCGTATTTGGGTAAATACATCGTTTTTTTCTAAATTGATAGCGTAGGTACACCCTTTTATTTTTAAAGAGGCTATAGTACGCAAGGATTTAAATTGTTATTTTAGCACTACTATGGACTTACCACCCAAAACGATTATATATATTTTAAAAAAACTTGTCCCGATTCTTTGCGAAAGTTTTAATTGCATTGTTTTTGTAGTCACTAAAACTACCATCATTTTTATTCATTATCAGCTTGGAGCGAGGAATATGTGGCGATATAGCGATAGGCTCGCCTCCTATCACATCATGGGACGTAACATAAAAGGCAAAACGCGGGTGTCTTGGCAGCATCTATGCTTATCTCTTATAGAAAACGGCGTTAGTTTATGTATGCCTGTATGAGTAAACATAATATGTCTTTTAATCAATGTGTGAAATGATTTTATACGGCTGAGTCAGTGTAAAGTCGCCCAGAACGGAGATTCAGAACACACACTTCGTTTACGGTCGCAGTCTTGGTATACCTTGTATAAAATGAAATAATGAATAACATTTGATCACCAAAAAATACAGTATGATACAATATAAAAAAAATACATTCGGTCAACAAAAACTTACTCCAAGCAAGCTCCGGACGACAGTCATTAGTTTATGCCATAGTTTTTGTCCGCGCAAAAAATATCTAGGTAACGCCATTGCGGTGGTTATGTGATTCCCTGAATCTCATTAAACACTATGCTGTGACCGACTTAGCAAATGAACAGGTGCACTGCAGATATTATCAACCACACTGCATGGTGACAGTCGGTCACTACCCAGAAACATGGTTTGAAAAGTCGATGTCTACACGAGCATCATACTCGGGAACGGGTGCTGATTATTTGAACGGTTTTCCTAAACGGGTGTTTAACATTCTTATCTGTTTAATACATTATTTCTTAGAAAATTATTTTGAGTTCGATGATTGATTGGATTGGATGATTGATTAAGAATGGATGGCTTAGTAGGTTGGGGACGTCCCAGGCGACCCTATAAAAACAACTTGAAGAGAAATGAGAAATACGGTCTTCGAAACCAACGAGCGTGTATGAAGAGGATTGATGACAGTTGAAGAAGTGAAAGAGGTATTAATGGAACGTAGCATTTTGCGCTCTATACCCTCTGCCTACCTCAATAGGTTATGTGCGTGATTTTATGTATGTATACAGGGTATATCCAGACTTCTAAAGAAAACTAAGCGATTTTTGTGATATTTTAAATACCATCATGGTTGAGTCGTAGGGTGATAGTTTTTGCAAAAATATCAATTTTTTTCATATGTTACTTAATATTTTGGAAAAAATAAATTATATATGTTTACCACCGAAAAAAGTCGCAATAAGAAAATCGACACTTTTTTATACAAACATTTCAGTTGCATTCTGAAGGTACTAAAACTTCCACCATATCAATCTTGATTTACTCTGCATACAGGGTATATCAAGACTGCTACCGAAAACGAAGCCGGGTGGTAGTTTAAACGACTTCCAACACAATGCAATAGAAAAAGTTGCAAAAAAAGCGACAATTTTTTTTCCCCCCTATGACCATATTTGGGTTGTAAATAGAGTTTTCCCTAAAATAATAGTGTATAATGCGTTTCAAATAAGAATAGGAACGTCAATGACCTTTAGTTGTCAAATATCACACGAAAAGTATGGTTAGCAACCAAAAAATTTTTACGCATCAATTATATTATTTTTCACATTCCTGAACATAAATTAATTAAATAAATTGATACAATTACAAAATGTTATATGGATACATAAACAAGAATGAGTAAAAAATGTAAAGTCATAAATAGCTCAAAAAAGTATAATTTTTTAATTTTTTTATTACTTCATGTGCAATTATTCGCCAGAAAGTAACTATAACACGACATTATTCATTCATTAATATTTTTACGAATTATTAAATATTAAAAATATTATTTTTATTCAACAAAAATATTATTTTAAGAAATCTTGTTTTGCTCATCCTACCTAAATTGTGCGATTTGACAGCTACTACGAACCAATATGGCGCCGGGTCAGTCCTATTCTTAGTTGAATCGCATAGTATACCCTTTTATTTATAAATAATCTACGGTATAAAAGAGTTTAAATTATTATTATTTTTAAAAACTATGGATTTAACACTCAAAAACGACGATATTTAAAAAATCATAAAAAATAATTGTCGCGTTTCTTTGCGAAATTTTTAGTTGCATTGTGTTTGTAGTCACTAAAACTACCACCCGGCTTCGTTTTCGGTAGCAGTCTTGAGATACCCAGTATATTCATAGAAAATCTTGTCAGAATCTATATTTTAAGCAGGTTTCTTCACCATGTCTTCCATTATAGCTTACAATCATCCCGGCAAATGCAGTACTCCTCATTTGTATTACAAACTAGTCATTAACAGTTTCAAGAGACAGCATTGCGTAGGTGACGCGTGGGAGATGGGCACGCTACGAATTCAATTAACTGCGTTTATCTTCGGTTCAGAGAGATGAAACATACTAACAGACGGCAAAATTAGATAATAAATACATCCAACAGTCATATACATAGTCCTGGACCACTAAAATACAAGTTGTGTATCAGACTGACCAGAAAAAAAACTTGTGGATAACACCAACATTTGTCTCGATGCGGAATAGAATCGACGGTCTCTCGTTTCACACCCAGTGCTTCAGCGACTGTCCCATACTGTGATCGTGTCTTATGCCGTGGATATCAGGAACTACGAAAGACTTTTCGATCTCATAAACACTAGGACCCATAACAAAAACCTTTGGATCACACAAATATTTGACTCGCTGCAAGAATCGAACTCGTGGCTTCTAACCACAGCCAGCGTCTAACCAACTGGATCACGAAGGGCGTCAGGATGAAATGAAATGAAAATGAAAATAATTTATTGAATCCATTAAAATGTTCAACATAATTTAGATTCAGTCATTTTTTTATCCACCACCCGATTCGGTAAGCGGTTTTCACTAGAGAAGAACGGGCGAGATGATCCCAAGATTTTACAAAGGGCCGGCAGCGACTGGATGCATAAAGCAGCAGACCGAGCTCTGCGGCGTAACGCGGGAGAGGCCTATGTCCAGCAGTGGACTGCAAAAAATGATGAATTCAAAACCACGACACACTAGATGACTCACCGCGTACCCTATCCGGGTTGATACTTATGTGTATCTACCCCCTAATACAGAAAATAAATGTATTAATTAATCAATAAAACCCATGTCTTTATTGGTCTAGTGACGACCAAATAACGTAAGAAGACGACCTATCGTCTTGGATCCTGTCGCCGAAAACATTGTTATCAATACAAAACCTAATTATTTTTTCTCTTCAAATTTAATATTTTGGACACGTTAATGCAATTATATAACGAGGACAAATGCCTTATTCAGGCATTTTTAAAACCCATTTTAGTTATCGAATTTCTTGTCTTCTTCTCTCAAACTGCATTCAAAATTAATTCGAAAGGGGCAAGAAATTCTTTAATTACATAACTTTTAAAACTGTCTATGAATACCGCCATCGATGTTTATATAGAAACCATATCTCCAACAATGCGTCAAGAAGATATTTTTAATTTTCTCCGTAGTTCGAAATTTCTCCACGAGCCAATAAATGGTGGATGACATATATTTTAATCTTGTGTCAATGCGGTACGCGGTACAGTTTTATAGCCGGGTTACATCCCAAACGTCTGGGCCTGAAAATCGTTACTCTGTCTAGGTCAGCGTTTCTCAAGGTCGGCAATAATGCCCCTCTGCGCGCTAGAATCTTTCAGGTGGGATGAGGAAATTAGGAGGCGTTTATGTTGTGTTGAGAGAATCAGTTGCATGTAAAGTATAATATACAATAAATATCTTTAACACATTCTAGCACTTCAATAATCTCGTTGCACGTAAAGGTTTTGAGGAGGGAATGGAAGGTTCTGGAATCATTGCTCAAGCCTTCAATAAGGTCTAACACCCATATTCTAAGATGTTCCTCGAAAATTACTCGACTCAACTCGGCCTTAACTGGAGGAAATCTGTATTCATAGTTGAAAAGTCTCCTCCACTCAACGTCACTCAATACTTTTTCTTTCTCGAGGACAGGAATCAACTTTCAAACTCAGGGTACGTCGCGACCTACCTTAAGGAATAATTGAGGAAATATTTTCATTATGGAAACAGTGTTTATTATTTACATGACAGATTTTGACTGTCAAATTTCAAGTGAGCATAATATTGAAATGTCAAATAGTTTTTGTTAAATCTGTACCTTATTAACACATCAATGACGTATTTGATGACATATTTCCTCGACTCTAGGAAAGATATATTTTTAACTAAGCATACCATTTTCGAGGATTCCTCGAATTTATTTTAAGCGTCACCTCGGCAAAGATAAGGTTGAGGAAATTTCGAGGAAACGTGTTAGAAAACGGGTGTAATATAAGGGGTACTAGTGATATTAAAATATTTTTTGGTATGTACAGTCCGTCAACTCATACTAGGGCAGAGTGCTGGACTATGGGTTTAATAGCTATCAATGGAAATGTCAATTGAAGACGTCTGAACCCTCCTGTGGGACCTTTACTGGTTGGATTATTATAAGTACTATAACGAAATTAAACTAGACTTTTCAGAGGCTTCAATTCAGTAGTGGACTTCCAGTAGCTTAAATAGTAGTACCTAAATATTTTATCGACAAAAGGGGGCACTGGTCAATAACTTTGAGAACCACTGATCACTGTAGGCACAAAGACGTCCTAACCCGAGGTCGCTCCATTTCAGATTAAATTCGCTTCACTATTGTTTTCGCCGTGTTTCACGCTGATTAAACTTTTCTAGGCTTGTAAAACGTGAAATAGCCGTATTTGGCAACGTTTTTGAAGTCTGCGTGCTTGTTTGTTCGTATCTTGGTGAAGGCTATCGTTGATTAACGCTTTTGACGGGCTTTTGCAATTAGGTTCTCTTCTTGTGTTTTCTAACTATGAAAATATTTAGTACTAGTTCAAAATGCTAACATCCGCCGGATGGTAAGTCCTGTTTTTTTTATTGCTTTGAATGGCGAAACGAGCATGCCGTTCCTCTGATAGTAAGCAATACGACCGCTCATAAGCAGTGGCTAAACCAAACACTGAATTATAAAGCAATGCTTGACATTCCCCTGCTCTTGCCATTCTGAGAAATAAGTTTATCGCATTATAAATAAACTATAAAGTATATTTGATGCGCCATTCTTTTTAAATTTAAGTAATTTGTTGTGTTTTGTATACGGTGTGTACATATAAAAATAAAACATTAACATTGTATCTTACACTGTTGATATGTAGCGCTGTTAATGAATCTAATAAATAAATAAATGTATCAATAGTGATAAGAGCAGATACAATGTTATTCTTAACCCGAAACGCGACACAAGTGGGTCACTATGCCGTCTCCTTAATCGCTATGTGCAGTATATCAGAACGATTACGAATATCGTAACATCATCAAAAATTCCTAACATATACTCAAGCCTCTTCCCAGATGGGGTAGGCAGAGATGCTACCAGGACACGCAAGCTTTACCTACTGTGTTCCATCTACGACGTGATAGGGAGCGAGCCTATCCCCATATCGGGCACAAATTCCTGACTCCGGGCTGATAATGAATAGAAAAATCCAATATCACTTCGCCCGACCCGGCATTAGATATCGTGACCAAAAAATTGTATTCGTACTGTAGCACAACTGCGCCACAATGGCAGTCAAAAAGCATGTTGTAGTCATGTTGCGCCGACCCCATGTAATTTATATATTTTGTATTCGATACGACAAAAGACCATCTTAGTGGTGATTTTTATTAAATTTTACGAGTTAAGTGATAATTAAAATTACATTAGTTTCTTAATTACCGTATAACTAATACACTAAATAGTTGATAAGCGATGGACTGCACCTAACATAATTAATGCATTTATTACCATCTTTTTGTTACATATAAAAATATAAAATAATTGCATTAATTATTATTATACTCTCTCTCTCTCTCTCTCTTCAGGTACAGGAAGTCCACAACTGATCATAGACCTCGTCCAAGGATCTTCACATCGACCGGCTGGAGGCATGCATCCAGCGACTTCCTAACGTAACTTATTATTAATTGTGACACTTTATAAGAGGTATTTTTTCGACTGGTGAATGAAAACCATTTCTAGCCAATAGAGACTCTATCTGCATTACTTTTTGTTGTTTATTGACATTTTTTTACGCCTACTACCATTCGCCTAGATAATCAGGTAGGTTGCATGAAGTTAGGGCGCGAACCTGTACTGACTCCAGCCTACAAAGCAATAACAATAAGAAATATACCATTTTCAAAAGTTATAAGTAACTTCTTTGGAAAGTAATACCAATGACCACCAATGACACGTATGACGTATCGCTTGTCATTCGTAGCCAATAGGCTGGGACGCCTTTTCTACTTTAGCCAAATTAAACTTGAATCAAACTTGAAACTCCACAGTTCACAGCTCATAGTCATTGCATTTACTCATAACAAAAATCTCTGCAATAAAACAAAAAAAAAAACAATTATTTGAATACTTAGCAACAAGTTAAAATATCGACCGAGGGCAAACGCTTAAAACACGCAGACCAATGAACCGTGAAAATCCTAATTAAGGTCGAACAATATCGGAGAAATCGTTAATTTATTTATTCTTTATTGCACCGAGGAGACGAAAGTTTGAAAATGACAATGATTCGAGCGGTAAAACCTTGAAATGGGTTAGAACTACGGAACAAGTGTATTGACGAACAATGTATCAATCAAGAACTGTATAAATACTGCAAGTTCGATTGAGATGGCTTAGGCCATAGTCCACCACGTTGGCACAGTTTGGTTTGGCGAACTTCAAATACCATAAAAAAAATGTTACAATTTCTATGGTACACAGATTGATTCACGATATTTTTTTTATTATTTATTACTGACAATTTTTTTTTAATACTCACTATATTTCTTTATGACAAGTTTTTAACTGCCATATATTTTATAAACAGTTAAAGAAATTATTTTAGTTATCGATTGCTTTGTTCCTTTTGAAAGACTTTTGTATTCAGTTTGAGACAAAATATTCAATAGAAAGAAATAAGAAACCCAGTCACATATATAGCCCTGACCCCACATTAAGATTAATTAAGTCTTGTGTATCAAAACCTACGAGGGACTTTGTGCTCCCACAAATACCCAGACACTAGACTACTTGTGGGCCTCAGAAACATTTGCCTCAGTGCGGGGCTCGAACCCGCGGCCTCCCGGTTCACAGCAGGCGTCTACTCCTTGGACGCTGTCGAATTCGATAGCTTAAACAGGTTTTAAAATTGTCTAATAATAAGGTCATAAGTGATAGTCTTAAAGCATCGTTAAAGCTGTAATACCAATGTTTCGGGCTTGACCGCAGTAGCATTGTCTCACAAAACTAATGTGAAGATACCGTCGATTTAAAAACTGATATATCCCTTCAGTACATTTCAAGTATTAATAAGTTGGCTGTGAAAATCGCTTCAAATTAGTCAGCTATGGCAATCATTCGAGTCAGTTATCATCTATCCATTAGCCAAAGGAATTCTACAGCAGAACATAGGCCTCCCCCAATGATTTCCACAGAGACCTGTTGGAGGCAGCCTGCATCCAGCGACGTCCCGCGACCTTTACCAGTTCGTCTGACCACCTATGTTACATGTGTCAGTTATGGTATGATAGTGCATAGTGATTGACTATGAACACACATGACTCAGAAATGATGTATCTAGGTATTTCAATCACAACTGTTAACACCTTGATATCCTCATCTGAGCCGTTATCAGCAAACCACCACTCTAAACGTCTAAAACTGCTCCCAAAAAAAAACCTAACAATTTATTTGTTTATTAGCATATACCAGCCATTACTCACTAACTGCCAACCGCACTAAGCCAGTGTGGTGGATTATGGCCTAAGCCTTCACAATCATACTCTCAGTTGTAAATTAGTTGCATGCTCCGCAATGGGTGTTTTTGGGTTGATACAGTACAATACCTACAAAATACAGAGTGTATTGAACACCTCATTATTTTAACATGATAACCAATTTAAAAGACAGTTTTAAACCTATTTTAAAAACAAATGTTTTATCTTCTTTGCTCAAAATGAATTCAAAAGTTATTCGAAACAGACAAAACATTCAATAATCAAGACAGGTTTTAAAAGTGTCTGGATAAGGCCACAAATGTTTTTAACAACAAATTTTAATGAGAGAGACTTTTCAGTGAGAATCATCATCATTAGGCATTAAAAAATAATGAACACCATTGTTCTGCCAAGAGTGTAACATCAGAAAAGGAGAAGAAAGACAATTTGCTACTATGATAATATTTGGAAAAAAATCTCTATGATAAAATGCATTCTTAATGACTAAAATCTAGATAATTTTCGACAACAAATTAAAGTGAGATGACACATTATGATTTTTTTAACCATCCTACACAAAATGAGATGTCACAATTTTAATTATAGCATATGAGATATTTTTAAATGAGGATGTCTCAGATATTGCTTTGCAGACAAAAATGCAGGACTATTTATATGCAAATGACTAAAAGAAAACAAATGGTGAGATCAGAAATATCCTTATGAGAATTTCCAAAAAGAGTGATGAAAGTAGATGAAGCGATATTAATGTGGTATTAATTACCCTTAAGGTGTGTAGGTATGAATTTGTTTTTACTTTTCCACTAATAATAAAAATAAAACACTTAAAATGTTAACAACAAAGACCATAATAGCTTTACCTTAAATATGACAACAATGTAGCAGAGTAAAAATATTGTTTTTAGAGGAAACAGACATTTAAAAATTGAGGAGAATTTGCCAGAAGGCGGACCCTGGCACCGGCCGGAATAATGCTACGTAGAAGAAGAAGACGAGACATTTAAAAATTGATAACATTCTAAACAGAGCATGAGAAATGGGACATACAATGTCCGCAATGTCTATTTCTCCCGTGAAACAACACTGCTTAAATGCACTGTTGTGTTTCGGATTGAAGGACATTGTAGCCAGAGCAACTACTGGACATATTGAGACTTAACATCTTATGTCTCAGGATGGCGAGCGCTACTGTTTATGAGCGGTCGTACCGCTTACCATCAGGCGAACGGCTTGCTCGTCTCGCCATTCACAGCAATAAAAAAAAAAAGAAAAAGAAAATACATGAATAGCAAAGAATTTCGTCACTAAACCGCTATGGTGACGTCACAAGAATCTATTGAAATATAAAGCTGTAGAGTTTCTTTGTTTGTTTGTGAGTGTGTTACCTCTAATATCAGGAACTACAGGTTCAAATTGAACAAAATATTATTGCGTTGAATAGGTCATTTATCAAAAAATGCTACAGGCTATATGTCATCACGCTATGACCTATGGGAGTGAAGTAGTAGTGAAAAAACTAGCAAATATATAATAGGCGAGCGCAGTGGAATATTGCTACTGTTCATGAGCGGTTGTATCGCTTACCATCAGGCGAACGGCTTGCTCGTCTCGCCATTCAATGCAATAAAAAAAAAAAAAAATACAACAAAAGTATTTTTTTTTCTGTATTGTTTTCTGGCTCTAAATTACATTTTAAAAGTCTATATAATATTTATGGAATTTTTGTTATTACTTTTGTTGACTGCCTTGGTGGCGTAGTTGTACTAAGGTATGGTTACAAAGCTGAGGTCCCGGGTTGGGCAAAGTGATATTGGATTTTTCTATTCATTATCAGCCCAGAGTCAGGAATTTGTG
The DNA here is from genome assembly GCA_009982885.2 of Hyles vespertilio. Lineage (NCBI taxonomy): Eukaryota > Metazoa > Arthropoda > Insecta > Lepidoptera > Sphingidae > Hyles > Hyles vespertilio. Next base: position 860,166 of record CM042832.1, read on the forward strand.
CCCGATATGGCGATAGGCTCGCCACCTATCACATTGTGGGACGGAACATACAAGGCAAAATGAAGGTGGTATGGTAATTTCTTAAAGAGATTAATATTATAGATCGACTCGAAACATGAAAGAAATATAACCATAAAGGATAAGTGGTTTCTAAGGAATTAATAAATAAGCTATAAAACTAGGCTAGCATGAAATGAATAATGTTTAATGTCTAGTCCATATACTTTCTAGGCCTATTTTCAAGAATATTGGCATTTATTAGTGATATTCTAAAATAAAATCACTATCACAGCATAAAATCATAAGAAAAAAATTACAGAGATTTTATCACATACAATTCTTATTAGAAAAATTCTAATCAGAATAAATCCCATACCGGTCTTAGCTATTGTCTTTTATGCCATTTTGGAGCATTGTGCGATAGAAAATCTATGTCTTGCCGAAAATTGTGGTCTTTATCAAAAGAATCCCATAATATTTTATGAGCAGTGCAGTGGTGAGTGTGAAAATTAGAAAAATTATCTATTTTATATATTTATTTTCTTACTAATAGCTAATGAATAGTAGCTATGCTGACAAAAATGATTTTTTCAGCCAATTTTGGCACATAATTGGCACGCTTGAGCTACGGATGTCTACAAATATAAACGTTCGACTTTACCGAGTGACATTTTATTGTAAAAAATCAACGCTATTTTAGCCACTACATGTACACAATAAAGGTCAGAATCGCTTGATAACTTCTTCGCATAATCGGTTCCCGAATATAAGGGCAGGAATTATTGATTTTTAATCATAAATTAATTTCATAATTACCTTTCAGGTATCACTCTTAGCAACACGAAATAATCACAAACACGTCGATAATAACACAAAACCAGTTTTTATTTAGAAAAAAAAAGAAATATACTGAAAAAAAACACTAAAATTAAACGACATTACGCTAAAAAGAAATGAAGATAATAATCCGGCCGAATTGGATTTTCTTTACCGCGTTACAACACCGCATTGTTACGTCACTTTCACTTGCGGTCGGGTTATAATTCAAGCGAGACGAACATATGAATGGTAACCCACCCACTAATAATCGATTTTTATCCTAACACGACGGTATTAATTCGAAATAAATATGTTTTAAGCTAACAATACACTGAAAATTACCCTATAAACACCTTACCCACGTAAATATGTGTAAAATCTGAAATAACTTACCGAAGAAAATTTTTCGGTGTCGTCCCGTTTGACAAGGAACAAAATTAGAATCGTTCAAAATTCACACATTAAACACTTTACAACAGAGCTGTTGTGACAAACGCGATGATTAAACGTTACAAAACGCGCGGGCGACGCTCCCAGTTATTGTTCGCGACATATTTTTTATATTTTCCCGTGGTTTTAGACGAGAACCATCATCGATCGCGAAGCCATGACAGATACATTTTTCACTGAGTGAAGTGTGTTGCGCTCGCTCAGCTGACGGACGAGTTTTTTTTTCGGAACCTAGCAGTGAAGTTAGTTGCAGGGCCAGTTGTCAGGTCGGTGACCTCTGCGACATAATTTTAGTAACTTGCAAATACAATTCGGATTCCATTTAAATATTTGCATCCCGGAAAACGTGTAAAACTGTCTCTGACAAAATTAAATTGTTTGTCAGAAATGTTAATTGCCATTGTAAAGACAGAAATTGCGCATGATTCTCATAACGCCACCTATGAATTTTCTTCAGAACTTTTTATAGTCGCGGTGAAAGGTGTTATGTGGAGAAAAGCGATAATGCCTATTTTCTTGAAAATTGCTGACATAAAAATATTGTTATTGATACAAAATCTCGCTTAATAAGGAATATTGTCTGAATGATATTTTTTTACTTCTTCAGATGTGCTTGTTGTATTAAGTATATTTTGCGTACTTTATTATTGTTTTTGATTGCCAGAACTCACACACAAACACTGCTTCGAATCATATGAATTATATTAAACCTTGGAAATGAGATGTAGCAGATTCTTGGCTATTGGAATTATGAGGAATAAATAAACAACAACTTCATGCAATGCAGAACTGAGTCGACGCAAATCGTATAAATTTTCACTCGATATACATCTAACTTTCTCAGCTATTTTTCTTTTAGATATCACATATTATCTACGGCACTTTTTAAAATAACTATAAATTACAAATAATGTGCAACTTTCGTTTTAATAAGTATTCGTAACTTGCCACTAGATGGCGCTGTACGTTTATAATAACTGGTTCAAATATTGTGATCAATTTTTTATCTTTGTTGTCCTATAATTGACTTGCTGTTAGGCGCAGGGCTCTCTTATTACAATTTCATATAGTATTATTCTACTCTTTGAACTACGAGTATAGGAATAGTATAGGAAGCCGTTTAGACTTTAGGCCAGGTATCAGCAATGTAATACAGACTATATACAGACAAATATTTTTATAACAATGAAAATCTGACAGCTTCTTTGGCTTGTTGGTTAGAAACTATGAAACGAGAGTTTGCCGATTATATATAGAAACAAATTTTATGTAAAGTAAGCGCCAACCCGCACTAGGCCAACGTAGTGGACTACATGGCCTGACCTCCCTCGATCGTACCTACTCTCGATTGTATTGGAAACTCGTCCCTTAGTTTCTGGTCTCGGCGTTTGTAAGACTAGTCCCTCGTATTTTATATCCACGATACAAGACTCGATCTTACTGTGGGGTCAGGACTGTGTTTGTGTATTTCCATACATACATACATAAACTCACGCCTTTTTCCCAGAAGGGGTAGGCAGAAGTGCCAGGGCACCCACATTTCGCCTTGTATGTTCCGTCCCACGATGTGATAGGTGACGAGCCTATTGTCATATCGGGCTCAAATTCCTGACTCTGGGCTGATAATGAATAGAACAATTCAACATCATCTTGCTCAACCTGGGATTCGAACCCGAGACCTAAGCTAACCGTACCCTAGTACAACTACGCCACCGAGGCATGGTACACCAAATAACATAAAAGTACAAATGGCAGTCGTATCGCTCAAGGCAATCTCTTACCGACTAAAATGGGATGGACATAAGCAAGGGAACATAGAGATATGGCAGTCTAAAGTGTACTTTTAGGATAAAGCTTGAATGATAAAAATAGAACATAATGAAAATATTAAAAAAAAAAAAAATTAATTTTTTTTAAATATTAAAAAAAAAATATAAAATGTATAAAAATATATTAAATTAAACAACATACCTACATGGATTTACTTATAAATAAACATAAAGGTATCAAAACTAAATATTACAATAAGTACACACGTAAGTCCACATTGCTCGCTAATATTAAGATATAAGCAATCAACCGTATAGTTTTTAAAGAGACAAGTAGCGTTGTTTAACCATATTAGGGTATGTATTTACTACTATTTATATGTACTTACCAGGGTATATTGTGGGCCCAATCCAGCTGGACCCGCCTCGGAGCCACCAGCGACATCTTCAGGTAATTTCAAACTCGGTTTTATCTCCGTTATTCCTCACCCATTGACACTAAGCATTTTTCACGGCAACAATACTTAGTAATCTTTTTACCAGACTGTGAACTGGGGGTTTTTTGCGTTTCCGTTGTTTTACCTGCAACAATAATTAATTTTGTTATCCATCCATCCATCAGCCAAAGAAAGTCCACTGCTAAACATAGGCCTCCCCCAATGATTTTCACAGTGACCTGTTGGAGGCAGCCTGCATCCAGCGACGTCCCGCGACCGACACCAGTGCCCCAAGCAGGAACATTTGACTCTATAGTATAGTAATCGTAATAGTAATATTTTGTATGGGAATTTGAACAGCGCCATTGTGAGCGTATTTGGAACTAAATTATGGCAGCGGGAAACGTTTACGACACTATAGTATGGTAATCGTATAGCCTAGCGATAGTTTTACTATACAAATGTATGAAAAGTGGTAGGTGGAATAATTTTTGACGTATAGTAAATAATAAATAAATAACACCCAACAGTCACATACATAGTCCTGACCCCACACTAAGATCGAGTCTTGTGTCGTGGGTATCAGGAACTACGAGAGACTTTTCGGTCTCACAAACACCCAGACCCGAAAGAAATATTTGTGGATCGCACAAACATTTCTCTGGGTGCGGGGATCGAACCCGCGGCCTCTCGTTTCACAGGCGGCGTCTAACCGCCTGCGCCACGGAAGCTGTCAAAATAGTATCGTTGTAGTAATAGTATAGTAATCGTTGTCACGATACTATTACTATACGATACTTCAAAATGTTCCTGCTTGGGGTACAGGTCGTCTGACCACCTTGTGGGTGGACATCCTACGCTGCGCCTTCCGCTAATTTTGTTAGTAATACTTTAAAAAATATTTACTAGAATGCCATGGGTCATTCAACCCGCATCAGGCCAAAGTGATGGACGTAGTCCTCTTTTCTCAATATCTCCCATTTGTAAATACTTACAAAATTCTTCCAAGGATTTTCGATCGACCTAATGGAAGCATGGTGGTAGGGTGGTAGTCTTTCATATGTGAGAGGCCGCCTGGTATACTTACCGAGGTACCTAGGTAATGAGCTAAGAATGTTATCTTGTTCTGAGAAAATGTTCGTAATAGCTTTTTTTGCCCGCTTCAGTGGCGTAGTTGTAATACGGTAAGGTTACAAAGCTAGGGTCTCGGGTTCGAAACCCGGGCCGAAAGTCGGAAGAAGTGAGATTGGATTTTATATTCATTATCATGACCTCATCCCTTATCACATCGTGCCTACCCCTTCGAGAGTTTATGTATGTAGATTTTTTTTCTCAGCATAAAAAGCTTTGTGATCGGTGGTTTGTCGAAAATATTATGACACATGCCATTGATTTGCCACCCCTGCCATTGGGCATTGAGTTGCATTGCTGGCCTATAAGGGAATACACTACACTCGTAGTTTCTCATACCCACAATATAATTTGATAGAACTTAACCAGAGACCAGGCCTATATGTGTACTATCGCGTGTATCTGTATCTGTATCGGCCCATATACGTCCCACTGCAGGGCACGGGCCTTCTCTACAATCGAGAGTACGATTGAGAGTGGTTAGGCCATATACTATCGCGTGTATTTCTTACGATTTATTTCTTACACTTGTCATTTCTTTTCAATAGCTGTCACATTTACGACTCGGAGTAAATCTGTCTACGATCGAGAGCGAATATTTGGCAGCGTTGGGTCAAGGCCGGATATGTCGGGCCTCGCCACCGGCCTGCACAGCTGACCTAAATACTAACACTAGATGCACTCCAGATTTACTGTTTTTATAATTGAGAAGAGATGATGCACTGTTGATATCTGACACTTATTACTGACATTTACAATTGGATTGTTTATTTGTGGAGACTGCCCCGCCCTCACACCCGCCACTGCAACTCCTGTGTCGCAGGATCAACAGCACGCAATGTAATGACACCGAGTATTGAAGCTCGCCGAGTATCCGGGTATGTCTATATTGTCTTTAATCCGCAACGAAATCAATCATGAAATTAAGTTTTATTGGTACGTCTCATATGTGAGAGGCCGCCTGGGTGTGTACCACCGCAATTTCTATTTCTCCCGACAAACAGCAGTTTAAAGGCACTGCTGTGTTTCGGATTGAAGAATATTGTAGCCAGAGTAACTGGAAATGTTGAAACTTAATATCTTATGTCTCAGGATGGCGAGCGCAGTGGAATGCCAAGCATTGGTTTTTATATCCAAGTGTTGTTTAGTTTCATTACTATTCATTAGCGGTAGTATCGATTACCATCAGGCTCACGGCAAGCTTGTCTCAGCATTCATTGCAATAAAAAAATGGAACTAACCTGAAAAGCCTTCGTGAAAACCTAAATTCTAAGTTAAGGTGCCTCAAGCGTCAATGAAGACAAGAAAGAAATGAACAAGTCTTTTGAAACTGTGCATATTCTTCCGAGTATAAAAAGCACTTCTGGTGAAAACTTTGCACCAATTAGTGTCAACTGCAGCCCAAAAAAAGGATTGTTTAAAATATTACAAGGAAGAGTAAAAAAGATTCCAAAAAATCAGCCAATAAACTTAAATATATACACGGAAATCATTGCGAATCCAAAGTTCAACCACCTTGCACATTATACATAAACTCACGTCTTTTTCCCAGAAGGGGTAGGCATGCTACCAGGACATCCGCGTTTCATCTTATTTTTTCCATCCCACAATGTGATAAGGGGCGAGTTTATCGCCATATCGGACACAAATTCCTGACTGCGGGCAAACAATAACAGTAAATCATTATCCATTGAAAATCAGCGCTGCAATAAGCTGCGTTGTATTGCAGCATATAGCTGAATGGGAAATTGTTGTCTGGCCATGCGCATATAATGGCATATTGTTAATTACCTTATATGTAACACTAGCGGGTGCAGATACAAGTTTGAAAACGGCGGTCAAAATGTTTAATTCCTACTTTCAATTTAAAGTATCGACCAATCGGACCATGAAAAGCGAATAAAATTTCCCCGTATTTTCTAGAAATGTTATTATTGCTTCCCTCCTATAGGTCACAGCGTGATGACATATAGCCTAAAGCATTCCTCGATAAATGTACTATACAACACTGAAATATTTTTTCAAATCAGAGCAGCGGTTCCTGAGATTAGCGCGTTCAAAGTTCAAACAAACAAACAAACTCTTCAGCTTTATTATATTAGTATAGATTGTCCTTGTTTTATTTGTGCACCATGCAATAATAAATGTTTTTTCTTTTTTTTCTTTCTTTCTTTTAAATATCCAATATCACTGCCCGACCCGCGATTCGAATCCGAGACGTCAGCGTTGTAATACCGTATTACATTAATTTGCACCGAGCTACCTTACACAAAATTTCTAATTTTTTGTTATTCGTAAAATGAATTGTCGATGTTTCAGTCTGTGACAAGGTGTTAGAAATTTCTGCGTGATAATAAATCATATTTTGAGTGCATTGCACTAGTTATAAGCTTTTATATTTTTACAATCGATTGTCAAATGATTCAATTTTTATTTACAAACATAAATCATGCAGTGAATGAACTTTTAGTGTTCTGTTTTTAAAGATGCGAATACAATCGACGAATTGGTCATTAGTCATAAATTTATGTAGATTAAAATAATGTATGGGTTATATTTTGATGTAGGTTTATTTATGAAAGAGTACGAACATTCACTCAATTACGTTTGATTGGCTAAACTTTTATCGCAAGTTTTTGGGATTGACAAATAACTATTGAATTGAAAAGTTAACCACGAAGGGTACATTTTGATGTATATTTTTACTATACGTAGAATCAATTTGGATCCTCTAGTAATACCGTTTGAACACTTTTCAAATAATTTCTATGAGTAGATAACTACTAGGTGTAATTAATTTGTCTCTATAAAATATAAAGCTCATTATCGTGTGATATAAGGACCAAATCACTTACATGAGTCCTATAGTGCGAACTCTTTTTGGCTCCAATAATAGTAGCAAAAAAAAAAACGGAAAGCACGAAAATTTCGCCTAGATTCTAAAACTACTTATTAAAAGTCAGAAGATTTTACGATAAACTCATAAAAATGGCATAGTTTCTGTCCATATGTCAGGAAGTGTCCATATTGTGCCAAGAAGCGAAAATTTTAAAACAAATACATCTTTATTATTTTCAAAACATCGCAACTGCCAAAAGCGTTTATCGTTCTTTAAAAGAATATCGCGATAAAATTATGCGAGTGATTTTAAACATATTTCGAGACTATAAACTTGGAAATTTATTATAGAGAGATAATCCCATTCTCAGTCGGAAATTAAAGCAGTTTAATGTTATAGATCAGTAGGTAAATATGACAATTTCTACATCGTTTATCGGGTGAAAGAATATGTATACAACTAGACAGTACCGTACGCAACGTCTAACCATAGATTAGAATTATATACAGAGATAGATGCGCATCTCTACTTTTTTTAATTTTCCGACGTGATTTTGCCATCAGAGGGCGCGCTACGCAAACGCGCGAAATATCATATTTGTTATTCCAATATTTCAAAATGTGTATCTTTCGTAACCTCTTGTAATTTTCACTTTTTAACAAGTTGAAATTGTTTGTAATATCAAGAAAGTTCATAATATCAATTATCAACATACAAAACATATTTCTTAGTTAAGTGGTACACTTCCGCATTTAACAATTAGATTTAAACTAATTACAAGATAATTTCCCGTTCTCGCCAGAGCGTAGCGCTAGAATCGAAATAATTGTTTTCAATATTTTTCAGGTACGAAGTCGCACCCCTATGCGTCTAACGGCCGATTTCTATAATCTATCAATCTTCAACAAGAGATTTCATTAGATATTTCGATGCAGTTGCTGTTTCGTGAAAACGAGAGGCCGCGGGTTCAGTCCCCGCAACGGGGCAAATATTTGTGAGGCCCTCAAATATTTGTCTCGAGCCTGGGTGATTGTGAGACCGAAAAGTCTATCGTAGTTCTTAATACCCACGACACAATACTTAGATCTCTCTGTATCAGCCCATATACGTCCCACTGCAGGGCACGGGCCTCCTCTACAATCGAGAGTACGATTGAGAGTGGTTAGGCCATATAGTCCACCACGCTGGCCTAGTGCGGGTTGGCGGACTTACATACCATAGAAATTTTATAAATCGCTATGGTATGCAGGTTTCCTCACGATGTTTTCCTTCACCGTTTTAGTGCGTGGTGATTGACTATCAATACACACATGACTCCGAAAAGTCAGAGGTGTGCCCTGGGATTCGAACCCGCTATTCGATTCCCTGTGTTTGTAGTCACTAAAACTACCACCCGGCTTCGTTTTCGGTAGCAGTCTTGAGATACCCGGTAGATATGGTGCATATATTTATAGATAGGTGGGCAAGATAAATGCTTAAGTCCATCTTTGAATTGTATCGACATAGTAATCGGGTAGCTAATTTTAAATTTTGACCTCTTGTTAAAAGATAGATAGGAAATAGATACCGACAGTTAATGGTCCATTGGCTACGCAAGTGTTCATTTTGGTTTACCGTTTAGGCTATTAATAACTAACGAGACACAACTATTTGTCGTGCTGAAGAGTTTATGATTTCACCACACGTACTATCAGGTGCATTGTGGTCAATATGTCAGTCAAGAATAAAGAAAGACAAACAAAGAGACTAGAAAATGAATATATTTCTTGTTTGTGTCTAGAGTTGTCGATTTTATGCAACCCACAACACATTATTTAGTCTCTTCCCTCCCTCTTAATGAAGTTTTAACAGGAGACGAGGGAACACCGAATCCCTGCTTCCGTCTTAAATCTCCCAGGATTGACTTAGGAATACCAATATTGTGTATGAATGTATCATATTATTGTTACATAATGGTTTCTTATATTTAAGTGGATGTTACATATTAAAATAAAACTATTATTTACGGATTTTATCGCGAGAGATATGATTTAAGATTTGGTTAATTTTAACGTTTTTAACTTGGGTATCATGCTTTCGTGGTAACGGGGCGGACTGAGTATTAGTCATTCGCTCAGTGACTATTTACTCAGTATTTTTATATGCACAAAGATCTACCAAAACGATAGAATAAAACTGAATGACGTTAAATACGTATACAACCTTTTTGTTTAATTTAGAGACAAGTTACGTCACAGATAGAGTGTTGACGAAAACCCTCACCCACAAATATTTCGAAAGTAAACATATTTTAAAATCGTCAGCGGCACTGTGTTTTGCAGTTGATGTATAGTTATTTTCGTGTTGCGTGGGCTTCACCTGCCGACTCGCTAGAAAATCAGAAATAATCGCACACGTCCCAAATATTCTGTCCTAGTTACATTGACTCCTGATTGTTCTGTGATCTGTCAATTCTTATTTTTGTATATGCCTTAATGGCGGCTTGATTGGCGCGCTTTTAGTTTTCAATCTGAATTAATCGGTTCGGAGAAACGCGTTTTTGGCGAAGTATTGTGTTTTTTTAATTCTGTATTGTGTGTTCATTGATGAGACATGTTTATTTTCTTAAACTGTTTAACAATTAATGGCAAAGCCGTCGCTTGAAAATAATGTTCATGGATTAAAGGTGTGTAAGAGCCGTTTTCTCATTCAAACTTTTTGTAATAATAGCAATTAATTTCGGTGTGCAAAAACTCCTAGTGCCAAGAAACTATCTCTATTTCTTGTACTATCTCTGTGGTAAAATAAACTAATGATTCTGAAGTAGCCACATCTCAGGTAATATCATAGATGTAGTATAGAACATAGATCGGCAATGTGTCATTTTGAACGGGACCAAAACTGATTTACGACTGTTGCGTGAAGTTTACATGTGTGCTTGACATATAGTGGTGTACCATGCACTTCGATACTATCATATCGATATCGATATAGCTGTCGGCCTGTAGTTGTGAAATAAAATGTTATGGATATATGCGACATTTTATTATATAAGCTCATTTGCAAAAAAAACGGGCACCTAAGCAATGAACCATTTCAAATGTTACTATTGGTTTGTTTGATAATTATAGGTAGTTTTACTTTCACAATTTTGGAAACTAATAAGCAAATAATCGTTTTCGTCAGTATTATCATAAAATTTTGATAAAATTTATGGGTTTTATTGCTAAAGTTCACTAGTAGTGTATGCTCGCTAGTAGTGCATATGCTCGTGAAGTAAAAGTTAACAAAGATTTTTGTTTGTTTTTTCTTTAATAAAGTAAAAGCAGATAAATGTTTAGTATCGAGTGTGACCCCCTCTAGCTGAAATCACAGCTTGAATTCGTCTGGGTATGCTAGCGAGGATATCCCGAATACTTGCTTGCGGAATACGTTCCCACTCCGCGGTAATCACATTCTTCAGCTCTCTGATGGTCTGCGGAGCCGGTTGTACTGATCTCACGCGTCGTTTCAGAACGTCCCAGACATGCTCTATAGGATTGAGTCTGGTTCTGGAAGAAAACCATGTACCCAACCACGGGATGATCGTTTTCTTGTGAGTAGCGCATTGAGGAATCGCAAGTCTTCGTATGTGGACCTTAAGAACAACCTCGAAGAAGTAAGAAATGTGCATATTAGTCTATGGACGGTCAGGAGGAGGCTTCTCGCGGCCAATATACGCAGTCATCGCCCGGCCCGCGGCCCTAAGTTACTCCGTGAGCACAGAGTTGCCAGCCTTAGGTTTGCTCGAAATTGTGAGTCATGGACTCAAGAAGACTGGAATAGGGTATTGTTCTCCGATGAAGCCAGGATATCTCTGTTCGGTGAAGATCGACGTCGGCGAGTGCTACGAAGACGAGGAGAACGCTTTGCAGAGGCTTGTTTTGAAGAAATCACACCTTATGGTGCGGGCTCTGTTATGTTTTGGGCAGGAATAAATTCAATGGATCGTACAGAGTTAGTCTTCATTGAAAACGGCTCACTGACTGGACATCGATACATAACGGAAGTTCTAATTCCTCATGCACAACCCGCATTGGCCGCTTTAGGCGAAGACTCAATTTTTATGGACGACAACGCTCGCGCCCACCGGTCTGGCGATGTGGAAGCGTATGTGCAAGAGGTCAGCATTCGTCGTTTGGATTAGCCAGCTCGAAGTCCCGACCTCAATCCTATAGAGCATGTCTGGGACGTTCTGAAACGACGCGTGAGATCAGTACAACTGGCTCCGCAGACCATCAGAGAGCTGAAGAATGTGATTACCGCGGAGTTGGAACGTATTCCGCAAGCAAGTATCCGGGATATCCTCGCTAGCATACCCAGACGAATTCAAGCTGTGATTTCAGCTAGAGGGGGTCACACTCGATACTAAACATTTTAGCTTTTACTTTATTAAAGAAAAAACAAACAAAAATCTTTGTTAACTTTTACTTCACGAGCATATGCACTACTAGCGAGCATACACTACTAGTGAACTTTAGCATTAAAACCCATGAATTTTATCAAAATTGTATGATAATACTGACGAAAACGATTATCTGCTTATTAATTTACAAAATTGTGAATGTAAAACTACCTATAATTATCAAACAAACCAATAGTAACATTTGAAATGGTTCATTGCTTAGGTGCCCGTTTTTTTGCAAATGAGTTTATTAACAGAAACTTATTGGTGTGTTTATTTCAATACAGATAAACACACAAATAAATAAAGATAAATTGTCATATTATTTGAAAACATTTTGTTTGAGATGTTTTGTATGGGTCTTTATGTTCACCTGAACGAAATTATTTTTTTCATTGTGATGTATACATAGTACATAATATACCTACTAATTAAATTGAGAACAAAAAACACTTATTAAAATAAAACTATAATTTACAAAGTTTTAGCGTATCCGTATATTTATTTTTTTCATTTTTAATTTCCCGTCGCGAAATTTCGATTACTTTACAGCTTTCGTAGTCACAGGGTGGACTCAGTCTGCAACAAAATCCGTGATTATTATTTTTTTTCAATGAGTAACATTCGCGTAAGTCTAAGACACACATTTTTACTATATGTATACTAGAGTTAAAAAAAAGTATGCTTATTTAAGTCAATTAATTGACTTGTAACACATTGGGAAGTGTTGGACGCCTGCTAGGCCGCGTTGGAGGTGTACGGAGGAGCAGGGGCGTGCACTCCTTGTAGGCAGAAATGCAGTGCTTTACTTGCCATTCACAGATATTTTATTATAACGTTCGTACGTTTTAGATGACTTTAATTTATAGTAAATAAATGAATAAACAAAATATAATAACTTAAAAACGCCTAATATTTTATGAATAGCACCTATTTGCAATCACGCAAACATTATGGTTGCCACGCGAAAGGCAAGAGGCGCTGCAAAGCAAATTAATGTACCTAATCAACCAACGGCCGGGTGCAATACTCTGTCTGTCTTTTTCTACCCGTTAAAATCGCTAACTCTAGTATGAGTTCTGTCATTTTTCGGTTTCAATAATCGTAGACAGATGATTAAACATATCTATGATTTGTATCTATCAATGGGAGGGCTCTCGCTAACCATAGTTAGAAAATTCCATACAAATTAAAATATACGCGTTTCGATAACGATTCGAACTACTGTAGTTATTTGTGTTTAACTAGCTGTCAACGTTTTCTAATATCGCTGCAATATGGTGGATAATACATCGATTAACCAAGATATGTAGTATTTTTATGGAAAAAATCAGCAAAATAAACTGACATTAATATATTCAGTGATGAAAGTGATAACGAAATGTTTAAAGCTGGTGTATTTGACGCCGATTATAATTTATGAGAACCAAAAAAACTATGCGAATATTCTAGTTCAGAATTTATTTACAGATTTACTTTTTAGATGAAATAATACATCAGCTATTATGTTTATTTCTACATTTAAACCCAGCCTGCAAGGAACCTTCCTCCTGGTAAGCATACATATCAAATATTTCATTAAGTTTTATAAGTGTATTGAATTATTCCAAAATCATATATTCTATAATAAATGTAACAGCTCGGGAACAATAATGTGTCACTGTTCCATTAATTGCTGCTATCATTGTGGTTTTATGTACTGGGGAGAATGCATGTTCAGTAGGTAACTATTTTGGGTATCAAAAGCTACAGTCAGCCGAATCATTACTAATGTGCCTTGGGCTATAACTGAGCTATATTAGCAATATGTAAAAATATAAGACAACACACAGCATGAGTTTCATAAAATTGCAGTTTTCCCAAGAATCTTTGGTGCAATTCATTGCACATATTATATTCCCATAGAGCCACCTGGTTAGTAATGACTATCTTTAGATATATTAGGATTAATTAATAATTATGTATTAATATTGTCTATGATTTTAACATAAATCTTGGTATTATGTATCAGTTATCTGATCACAATGTATTAATCTTAATATTTTTATTTTTAGATTCAAATATAGGAGAAGAATTTAGGAAAATAAAGGCATTATTGTTCAAGAAATGTGTATTGCACAGTTACTTTTCATGAATGTATTGGAACGCTAGCCTGGGCCTCATGAAACTACTATATTTAACAACTCTGCTAAAAGGTATTTATCTCATACTTTATATTTTGAAAGAATTCAAATTCAAAATACTTTATTGTGGTACATAGGTGAAAGTGGTGTTATATTCAATTGTTTTGTGTAGCTATGACCCGCCATATTGGCAAATAATTTAAGATGCAACAAATATGACAATTAAGTTGGAAGAATGGTTAAGAGAATATATTAAGATTAATACATATTTTTGTGAGTAGTTTCCTAATAGTTCCCTAGTTTCGGGGGGGGGGGGGGGGGGGGGTACAGCCTGATGGAAATCATCAAAACATATTTTCACTTTAAATCTTTTATTTTTTGTAAATAACATATTTGTTTTCAGTACAATGTGAAGAAGTTATATAATAAAATAGTAATAGATATCTAATTGGAGATAGTGCATATCCACATACTACTTTATTAACAACACTGCTCAATGTCTGCCTTAGAGTATTGCAACAATGCGGCTCATATAAAAACAGAAATACTACTCAAAGTTACTATAATTAATATTTTGCTCTTCCATCTTTTACATCTTTCTTTCATCTTTATTTCAGGTCTTATGATGTTTGGAAAAGAAGATTTCCACACCGTTCACTAAAAATAAGTCTTTTGGGATTGCACACAACTTTAAACATTATGAGTGCCACAGCGGTGTCAGATAATATTTGAAGAATGAAAAGCATTGCTGATGTGGAACATGAAATTGACATACCAAACACTGCTAGGCTAGACATAAATATTAATTACTTATTTTAAATTAAAATAAAGTTTCAGAACTTTGTCAATAATAAAGATTAAAGATTTTTCACAAATTATCTTTGATATTTTATTTACCCATAATACAATCTGCGGAAAAAGTGGTTCTTACATTTTATTTGTAAATACATTTTTATGTGATATTCAAAATGTCTAACAGTTGTTTTTTCTATAACTAGTCATTACAATTTCGAAAACTTCTAGCATAGTAAGATCACCTGAATCAATTATTATTCTTAATTTGATTTATATTGTTTTAATTATAATAATATTCCTCAGTATTTCTTTGTAGATAAGCACTGAAATTATTTCAGGTCTTTAAAGTCAGATTGATTACAAAACTAAAGTAATGCAACTATGCAATGTTTTATTTTCACACTTTTCTTCGTATTTATAAATATTATGGTCTCTAATTCAATTTAAATTTGTAACTCTATCGCAGAAATAGGGCCGTAAAATTCATTTTTGAATTCATTCTTGTTGGTAAACATTGATATTTGTAAACTTCTTTTTTACATTTGACATATTATCATAAATCAGTCATACGATGCGTTTTGTTGTTCTATGTAAGCTTTGTATGAATTTTTAATTTGCCATTATTTGTACTTTATACTTACATTATTAATATATTTTAACGTTTATTCTTCTAATTATACATTAATGATTATTTATGATAATTCCAAAATAAAGTTAATAATTAACCTAATAAATATTGACCTCAATTAAAAGTGCAAAAATTAAACGTTTGGGAGGAACGGTTCTTACCAGAGATATATGCAATATCTACGTTCAGCGTTCTTAACGTAGTTTAGTTTTTGTTATCGAAACATCGGTTAAACCACAGTTAAACAAAGATAGAAGACACGTATTATCGGGGATAATTTTTACCGCTTAACTGTCAATATATTATTGAAACCGGCCGCAAGTCATGCCGCCGCGTGCCGCATTACATTTGTTTGCATGTGTGTAGTAATTTTGGTGTCCGTGCACAGTCGCAAACGCACACACCCATGAATATTGAAAGCCGCGACTCCTGCGGCAGGCCTCGGGAGTTCGGCAGTTGTCGGGAGTAATCGTAAATGTTCGTTGCCTATAATCCGAGTAAAATTAATAGGCTGGAATCTAATAAATCACCTATGCACATTATGCATTTTTGGTTAGTAAGGTTTTATTTGTTTAAATAGAAATGCTTTGTGTTTCGCGGGGGCCATTTTGCTTTTTTTATGAGATTTTGCATTGTTTACTATTTTATACTAGTATGTTTGTAAAAAAAAATAGATTTCTTAACGGATTTTTCATTTTAACATTTGAAAGTGTGTACATTTAACAGTTTATTACGAAGTTTCGATATTAATTGTAGTCATTTGCTTTTACTAGTGTGTTTGTTTATTTTTTAAAATGTTATTTGATTGCGAGGTTTGTGTTAAAAATGTATGTTTATCAAATGAATGAATGAGGTGGCCGAAATCTTGCGTTTATTTACATCGGGATAGGTATAGTAATCTCAACTAACCGGAACCTTGAATATGTGAAAATTGAAAGCTGACTAGGTGAGTTTTTTTTTTATTTTACTTATTAGAATTTCTTTCGCCGCGACGATCGATCGCTGGTTTGTCTGCGTTGCCGTAGAAGATGGACATGAATAGTAGTACATCTAAGACTTGTTATGTTGGCATGGTTTCCGACTTAGAGATCCGTCGCGTGGCTGTGGCTATGCTAAAAAACTATAAAAGAAAAAGTTTTTGTGACCGAGTACTCCGCCGCATACCCAGTGTCATAATCCTGTGCACGCCGCTGCGGAGGAGCTTGTAGGAAGTCGTTGGATGCAGGCAGCTTACAACAAACTGATGTAGACATTCTTGTGGAAGGCCTATGTTCATTAGTCGCATTCCTGTGGCTGAAGAAAGAGACAGTTTAATAAACTATGAAGCTTTTCTCGATCACGTCACCTAAACTAATGTTTTTTCTATGAGAATTATAAATTTTAAACCTATACCTAATGTTATGATAAATGAATAATGTTGCTTCAAGGTTTGGACGATGATACTGTGCATAGAAGTATCGCATTTTTTATAATAATATCGAATATGTTCTTGTTTTACTATTATAAATTGACAGCCTCTTGGCAGAGATTGAAACAGGTTCTTAATTCATAAATCACACATATGAGTGTTTTAATAATTATTCCACAAATATAAAAATGAGAAAAAGTAAAGTAATAAGTAATATTGTAGAATGAATACTATAATAATGGCCGGGGAAATATGACCGGGATAACGCGAGGTAGAAGAAGAAGAAGAATGCACACTATCACAACATACTATAGCTCCATAAAAATGTAGGGAAACATGTGTTGTCATCGACTATTTTATCGACAACCTTTTATTGATCGAACCTGTCAATCAATCCCTAGCAACTTTTGGTTGAAATTATTGTAAATTCACGTATTTGATATTATTTTTTATACGCAATGGATGCTTTCAGCGTATTTATATAATGAAATACTATATTCTTTTCTATAGATATGTATACACGGATTTCCATTTAATTTTATAATATCGTCACAAAATAGTATTGTGCAAAAGTGGCCGGTACCTGTGAAAACTTTAATTATTTCGGATTTTTACGCCTGCATGAACCACACCTTGGCACTGCACAATGCACTATAATAAACTACGTTTAATAAATATAACCAAGTACTGTAAATTTATATAAATTATGAAAATAAGCGAATTTTGTTGCTCGCTTAGTTTGACATATTTCGACTCTGGGTCACTGCAGGCTACTTCTGTGTAAACGTATGGTCGCATCATGCATCTCGCTTTAACATATGAGTTAAATTATTCTATCTCTTTCACATTACCGATCTATGTTTTATACTAATCTATAGGTAATATAGAATATTGAACTAAAAGAGAGAAAAGATTATGGAGAATATATTTACATCTAACAGTCACCTACATAATATTAATCCACTCTAAGATCGAGTCTAGTGTCATGGGTATCAGAAACTACGGTCTCACAAACACCCAGACCCAAAACAAACATGGGCTGATCCAGACTAAAGAAATAAGTATCATCAGCTTTTCGTACTCTATAATTTTCCAGTACACTTTTCCGCCAATGTCAATCCAGATCCAATGTCAGTTAGATAAATAGTAATATCTATCTATCATCGGTAGCGTAGTAGTACTACAGTGTGATTGCAAAACCCTAGACATCATCAAGGTTTCGAATCCCGAGTCAGGCAAAGTGATATTGGATTTTTCAATTCATTATCAGCCCGGAGTCAGGAATTAGTGCTCGGTATGGCAATAGGCTGTGCTTGTACCCTATCATATCATGATAAGGGACACACAAGGCGAAACGTGGGTGTCCTGGCTGCTATCATGATAACCTCTGCCTACCCTTTCTTGGAAAAAAGCGTGAGTTTATGTACGCATCTATTTCATAATAAACGTACTTTGATACTTCCATCAAAACACAAGTTTTACAATCTTGACCTTGCATATAGTTCGTTTTATCCGCAATAATAAACGAAAGAAGTCAGGGGCGAAAGTGTGTTATAAATAAATACGTATTTTTACATCGCGAATTCGTATTGGCAAATGAAAAAACAATGTGTGTTTTGGCGGGAGCCGCGGTCCAGTTGGCCGCTCCGTGTAATTGTCCTTAAAGTGTATTATTTTACTAAAATACCGTGTATTTATATCAACAATTAACTTTTTGTCAACATATTTAAGGCAAAATGGGAACAGGTCAGTTGTCACAAAACAAACTTAGTAGTGTTGGAATAAATAGCAATAGCATTCACAAATAGCAAGTGAAGTCGATAATAACATTTCACAAGTTATATAAATTAGCGATATTTTAATAGGTAATGAGCGAGTAGAACAAGTGAATGAATTCGTATATTTGGGTTGTGATTTTACAAGTGATGGAAAGCATGACAGTGATACTGAAAGCAAAATTAGCTAAATTTTGCGATTTGCGATTGTGATTCACAAAGCCGATCGGCTAATATTTTTATACGATCTCGTGTAATCTATGGAAGAGTGAGTTTTTTTAAGAATCCATTTAAAGGAGAAACGTGTACAGTCCATTTTGTGCGCATAATAATTTTAGACGTATAAATATGATAAATGGTTATAATATATGGTCAGTTTATTGTTTACAAATTCTGGAGGGGGCACTTAGCAATAGCTGAAATACCGAATGCCCCGTAATTAATGGACTACGGGGTATAAGGTGTAAAAAGAATTAATATCTAATAATACAACTTAAAATTATTGTCCTAGGTCTTGTAGGAGTTATGTTTATTTTTAAATTTAAAGGTGAAATTTTCGTACAGTGAACATATAATTTAAAATTTTACAATATCGGCTACTATATTTTTATTAATTTTTGTTCTAGGTGGTTGAGTATACATTGGAGTTCGTAATTAAAATGAAATTTAAGAGTAATTATAAGAAACTTGAAAGTTGAACAAAATGCTGTGACTGTCAGCGTACCCTCTTCCATAGCAGATCTCATGCCATCCGTAATATGCGTCAGAGTAGAGGTTGTACAAAGCCCATAAATCCATTCGTGAATCACGAAAATCGTTAATGAAATCCACTGAAGATCTTTTTTTATCCAGACAACACTTCTGTGAACTATGGTGAAAAATATTCAAAAGGTTCGCAACTTTCGATACTTGGACTGCCCAGCATCAGGAGTCACTGCGGTCACCTCGCCAGTTAAATAGAAGGGCATTCATGTCAAACAACATTCTATAAGTACTCCATAGATTTATTATGTAAGATAAAAACTGTTCAGTATTATTAGAACTGTGTTTACATGACCGCCGGCGGAAACAGCCGAGCATTCCCGAGTAGTTACGAACTTGTTACTACGTGGCGTATGATTTACGTTTTGTTGTCTACTGTTTGCTAAATTTGTACCAGACCATGCGTCGGTTACCGGGGTTTATAGGTATACAGGGGCAAATAGAACTTCATCTATCGATAAAATAAATAAATATGACATATTAGCCATGACTTCTGGAAATTATTCCACTGTTAACGGACCTGACGTGGCTGCCAAAATATGCACGGTGGTTGTGGGTTAAAATCCGGGGGTATGCCTAATTCTAACTTTTCAGAGTTTATTGATAATAATCATTTATTTAATACGTAGTCTAAAGGTGAAAGGACACATCGTGAGAATTCCTACACACCACAGAGATGTAAAATTTTCTGTAGTATGTACGTAACCCACGTTTCGATTAGGTTATTTGGTGACCTGTTGGTAAACGGACTAGACGCCAAATATTCACGGCGGTCTCGGGTTCAAATCCCAGGCATCACCTCTGACTTTACAGAGTCTTGCGTGTGATGTGTATTGGACATTCATGGAGTTTCCTATATTCAGCAATGGACTTCCTATGGCTGAAGAGAATGAGAAATACACATAAAGGCGGATTGTCAGAACGATTATCGCATTTGCAATATACACGTATTCACATAATAAGGCACCCTCGAAGCGAAATTCCAGAAATTAGGTGCTACAAAACATTCTTTATGCACATGGCTATAATTTCTATCAAAGAATGTAAGAACAAAGCTATAAATTTTAAATTTAATCACAGAATTCTTTGGCGCGTGTTCCGCCATCTATTAATCTCGTCATGCGTACAGAGTTTGATATAAAAACGGGAATTTCTGTAGAATTAAATGAACAAGACTGTACGTACGTTCATTGTTGACAAACATATAATTTTATTCGTAATTTCCACGATCTCGACTAGATTTCTTAGAAGGATTATTTGAGACTAACAATTTCGGATTGAAGGACATTGTAGCCAGAGTAAATACTGGACATATTGAGACTTAACATCATATGTCTCAGGATGGCGAGCGCAGTGGAATGCTAAGAAGTAGCAAAACCAAACAACACCTTGTATTACAAAGCAATGCTTGGCATTCCACTGCGCTCGCCATCCTGAGACATAAGATGTTAAGTCTCAATATGTCCAGTAGTTACTCTGGCTACAATGTCCTTCAACCTGAAACACAACAGTGTATTTAAACTGCTGTTTGGCGGGAGAAATAGACATTGTAGTGGTACCCACCCAGTGGCTTCTCTTTATGAGAAACCTACCACCTGTAACTGTATCAGCCCATATACGTCCCACTGCAGGGCACGGGCCTACTCTACAATCGAGAATACGATTGAGACCACCACCTGTAAAATCGAAGTAAAAAGATCAGAAAGAAGAAGTTAAGTTAGAAGTTCCAAGCGATAACCAAATATCGGAGGAACTAAAAATAACTGTCAGCCACGCACTTCACAAGCTACAGAACCAACAGGAACCAATCGAGACAGCTGGTTGAGCAATCAAACGGAATCACGATCCTCAGCAGTGAGGGAACGATTAAAGAGAGTGGGAGATGTTGCATAGCCTATAACCTCCCTCGATAAATAGGCTATCCAACAAAAAATATATTTTCTACTCGAACCGGTTCGAAATTTAATTAAACACATCGCCTACTATTCATTTGATTTTGGATTTTCCTACAAATGAAGCAATAAAATTGTGAAAATGTGTTTTGTTAATATAATTTATGTTTTGTTTTTGTATTGCTATATCTTAAGTCGGACGCCCGCCTTCCAAGTGGACGGATGACCTGGCTAAAGTTGCAGGAATTCGCTGGATGCAGGCCGCTTCTAACAGGTCGATGTAGAGATCCTTGGGAGAGGCCTATGTTCAGCAGTGGACTTCCTGTGGCTGAGATGATGATGATGATTATAATATCTTAAGTCTGGGGGCACGGCAGTGCCCCCTCCAAGTCGAGCTAAAAAAACGGCACATTCGTACCATCCTTTTCTCGAAGCAATTCAGACCATTTTCAACCCACCATAACTTCGTTGTGGTTAAAGCAAGAAGCCTGAATTTTCAGTTACTAAGCAAACATTGTGTAAACACGGTATATTTAAAATTTCATTCAATTTGAACCAGTAGTTTAAGAATTATAACTTGTCAAACTTTCGTAATTTTGTCACTCACTGACTGACTGACCGATCATCAAAAGTCTAAGCACTTTTAGCAGACATAGAACCTTCAAATTTAAAATAATATTAGTATTTACTGTCTAAATCAAGGGAAAATTTAAACATTTCATAATTTCTGTCTAGTTTTCTAGATTCACCAACTGCGTGAATAGCATTATGTATAAATTGTACGATACATTATGTTTTCATGCGATGGCCAAGTCGATCTATTTATTTAAAACGTAAAGAATTTTTAATATTGATATGATAATAACTTACGTAATAACTTTATACAGAAGGTCCCTTAAGCGAGAACTAAATAAATTAATCGACTTGGTATTAAATGGATCTCACAACTTTTTGCGGTAGAAAAACTGAACAGGATGTTTTTGATGGGATTTATATTACAAAGCGACATGAGCACTCGGTGACCAAATTCATTATACTTTTAAGAAAAAAAACTCGAACCAGTAGCTTTTCTTTTCATTCAAACAGCTTTATATATGAGTATAGATCGGAAGGCAATTGCAAGGAAACCCAAATAGAATAATCAGATAATTATGGCTTACTGGAAACCGAACAAACAACATGTTCGGGTGAGTCACTGTGACGAGGTTTCTACATTCGTAGACGAATTTCGCTATCCGGTATAATAATTCTAATTTTATATTGTTAATTCTATGTTCCGTCGAGTAAGAGAAACAGAAGCTATATTTAACTTAAGGGGTGTCTTTTCAAAAATCTCCTTACTCTAAGAAAACCGTGTGCAAAGATTTACGTTTTAATAGTCGGTTTAACCTATGGGTAATCTATCAGCTTCCAACAGGTCGATGTGAACATACTTAGGGGATCCCTTTGTTTAGCAGTGGACTTCCTGTGAATGAGATGATGATGATGATGAATATAACAGCCAGTTACATTTTTTCATAAAGATATTTGTTTCAAGTCTGCATGTATGTAATATGTCCTGTTTTAGTAAAGCTGTGCCCAACGATATTGAAAACTTATAGTATTTTTAAAGCTATAAAAATATCCTTTAACGATTTACTCAATGAAGGACTCAAAATGGCTTTCGTCTGACAATCATAGAGTACACACAAGTAATAAAATATATTAATACCACCTATAGAACATTCGCAACGTAATAGCAATTTATCTAAATGGCCAATAATAACGGACTTTTGACATCTGACGAATAAATTATGAAGTAAAGCGCGCGCAACGTTCGCCATTTTGTCGTGTTGGTAAGTGTCCAAGATGGCCGCGTGTACTTTAAGCGAACTCGCAGACAATTGTGAAAATAGTTAATATACCTGTATATTACTGATATGTTTATAATAGTAGCAGTTTCTTATGTTTCAATAATGGTGATGTGTGCTATTGACCCGATTTTTGACCGTGGGTTGAAGTGTTTCGATATATTAGATACCCACCTGTGCATGTTTATGTTCAATGTAGCAGTAAAAACGACGTAGATATGGTGACATAAAGTGATAATGTACCCCACGCTGTAATAACTGTTTTGTTGTTGAGATTCTAGTGTCTGTTAGATGACAGTGATTACCTTAGCAGAAATTTCACTATGACTAAAGAGCCTTCCCTGCCCAAACACCCACCTCCGAAATTCCTGTCAGCCAGGACCAACGGCAAACAATTCATACAGCACTGAAACAAGTAGTCTCTTACAAACTTTCCATTGTCCCTAAAAAACCTATCAGCAAGAAAATAAAAACAAATGGGAGTTGGAAATAAATAAGTGTAAATGAAATTTTGTGTTCCGGTTTGAAATACATTGTAGCCAAAGTAAATACTGGACATATTGTGACTTAACATCTTATGTCTCAGGATGGTGAGCGCAGTGGAATGTCAAGAATTATTTTGTAATTCATGGTGTTGATTTGTATTCCTACTCTCCATGATCAGTCGTCTCGCTAACCATTAGGCGAATAGCATAATCGTCTCGCCATTCATCGCCAATAAAAAATAAGTGTGAAACAATGCCTATTGCACTAATCTAAGTACGTATCATGTGTTACGGGAGTGTCAGCTTGCCTTATCCATCTGTCAACTGATGTGCCAAGATCGTCGCTCCACCAGCCAAAGGGCGCCCTATATTATATTTGTCTAGATCGGTTCCTATATTTTGTAAATATAGAATAAGTACTATGACTTGCCACAAGAGCTATTAATTGCCTACACGATCAATAAACCAATTTTACTTCATTTCTCCATTTGAGTCTTCTTTACAACCGAAAGTACGATTGTGAGGGGTTAGGCCATATAGTCAACCACGCTGGCTTAGTGCAGGTTGGCAGACTTTACATACCATAGACATTCTTACAAAACCCTATGGTATGTAGTTCTCCTCATGATGTTTTCCTTCACTGTTATAGTGCGTGGTACTATCAATACACACATGACTTCGAAAAGTCATATCTATTTCAGAATACGTCTACGCACTGCCGTTTTACGTACAATTATTTTTTCCAATGTTTATCTTATTTCAAGCTGATTCCGTTTCGGATTAAAGATTCACTAGTATCGCACAAAGACTGTTTACTTCAGTGTTATGAGTGAATTGTGTGCTATTGAACATTAATTCCGTCTCACAGGAGTTGCTATAGGAGAAAGGGCAGAATAATTAGTACCTTAAGCTACCATTATTTTTTATTTGTTAACAGATGAGAGCGTGAAATTGTTCGCTTTTTATAGCTGTCATAGGAAGACAAGCTACTGGTCCGCCTGATGGTAAACGGCTACCATCGCTCATAGACTTTCGCAGAGCCAGGAGTCTAGCACAACCACGTCTCTGCCTATCATAAGAGAACTCTCTTAAAGCCTCCTTTGAAAGACAGGTCATAGCGCTCAGCAAACACGGAAGCAGTGAGTTTATTCCAGAGGTTGCACGTGGTAAGAAAGAGCGCTGAAAGCGTACCGTTCGGGAACGGTACGCTTCCAGGTGTTAGGAATGACTTTTACTGCGGTGACGAGTGGTGCAATGGTAAAAGTTAGTACCTCATTCTACGTATCATAAAATCTGTTTGTAGAATTGACATCTCGCGTGGGGCGTCACGTCACGGCACGTTTCTGCCAGCCCGTGCCAACGCGCACGTGCAGTATGTTACGAGCTCAGATAAATTGCATTTGATAAACACTAACATTCTGATGCCAAATTAGCACGCAAATGTCGTCTAGCTGTTCTTTGTGTTGGGACTTTTGATTTCTGTAGCAATTGTATATTTCTTACACTTGTGAGGGGCAACAGTACAATCGATGGTAGGAAGTAGAAGTTATATACCAGCAATTAGATTAGATGGAAAGAGAAAGAAGTGATTAAAATTCAGCTGATAGTAAGTTGTCTAATGGAACAAAATAGCAATCTACATATATTATCCGTAGATTTTTGTATTGTATTGTATTGTATCAGCCCATATACGTCCCACTGCAGGGCACGGGCCTACTCTACAATCGAAAGTACGATTGAGATTATTAAATTATTTTTACTGCTGTAGAAAGATGGAATGAATAAAAAAGATATGGATATCCACGTCAACTTTATTAAGATGCTGAGATCAGACTGTTTGTACATGGCTATAAAAATAGAATAAACCTAGAACGAGACAATAATTGCGCGCGTCACGATAAAAGTCCAACTTTGGGTGCGCGTTGCTCGCTCTCTGCTCAATATCCTACCCACAATCGACATCATTATACAAAGGAAATCCAATGCAAATAAGCTTTCTCTAAGGATCTCCACAACTTCCTAAAACTTTTATTACTTCATCTGTCCGCTTTGTGAATACTTTTGGGTCTTCAGTCTCCGTGCTTGGTTGATTGAATGCCGGCTGTGATACGAGAGACCGCGGGTTCGATATCATCGAGACAAATGTTTGTGTGATCCGCGGATATTTACCCCCTCCCCCCCCCCCCTTCCCCACTATCAATATGATGCAGCAATGACCACTAGTGATATGGTTATTTTAGATGAGCTGTATTTATAGCAAATTCAGTGAAACAAAAACGGCTGCCAAAGATATACGAAATGCTTTCATCAGTTGCCAGCTACTTAGGAGTCTGCGGAGTGTTTGGGAAGGTAAATTGCTTTGTTGGATAGTGGTATAGGTGTAAGTGGCTGATGTATAAATAGTTAAAAGGCCTCTGTGACAAATTGAAAAGTTAATGCCCAAAAAGGAGCGTTTTGTCATGTTTCATTCTGGCTTTTTTCTAACTTTCGCAGACACGTACTTGTCTTGGTTCGTGTGTGACTTTCGCAAGTGCAACCTCTGGAATGAACTCCCTGCATCTGTGTTTCCTGAGCGCTATGACCTGTCTTACTTCAAACGAGGCTAAAAGAGTACTCTTTTAAGGGACGTCACTGCGAAGGTCTATGGGCAGCGGAAGCCGCTTTTCAGCCATTGCCAATTATGGACTTTGGCAGGGCCAGTGTTCTGCATCACCAGCTCGCTGCCTACTATAAGGAGGAGTTCAGGAGACACCGAAACAGATAAACTGTGCATCTCTATGAGCACGAAAATGTTAGACAATGTTTGAAACAGATTAAAGTTTTTCAGCCTTTTTATACTATCACTATGATTCTTTCTAAGTAGGTTCTATCCTTTACGCTTTAGACTGCCCTCTGTTTATCCTATTCTTAAATCCATCCCATGGTTGTCTGTAAGACATTGCCTTTCGGCGATAAGACCGCCAATTGTACTTTTTATGTTTGTGATTTCTGTTTGTATTTGTTTCCCTTTTGTGCAATAAAGTGTAAATAGATAAAATAAATAAATGATTTGAATGGAGCTGAAATGAGGAAAATCTCAGCTAACGTAGTTTTAAATTATAATATAAAATTAAAAGCACTCGATCAACGATGTGATTACACAATCACCCTAATTATCGAATTAAATCGATTGGCTTAACCATAAAACAAGAGGGGAAATGGTATACACAAAAATGACAGAGAAAGGCAAAAGCTTGCCGCTGTTTTTGTTTCAAACACGATTCTACTCTAAGAAAATAATGGCGACGCTTCTATCATACTATATTACTATATACAAGAGATTTGATGCATTTTATGTTTCGTTTAACAAATATAGAGAGGTAAAGATATGGTTCATATATTTATAAATAGCTAGGTAAGACCAATATATATTTCTATCTTTGTTTTATTTATTTTAACCTCTTGATAAAGATAGAGAGGTTATAGAGAACGGCCGTTAGAGATTCAAACAATATTACGTCCAACGTTATCCATAGTACATATTTAATGATACATGACCACTCAAATAGATCAAAGGTGAAAGAAAAGTTGAATAATTTGGCTCGCCCATCGCTTATTACCCTCATATTTATGACTAGACTACAAACTACACTGGCACAATCTATCTCACTAATAAGCACTTTTCGACGCATCGCTCATTCTGATTGTCGCAAGATGTTTGTGAGACATCGTAATGTATGGATTTATTAAGCGTATTTTTAGATTAATCCCTTTATGAATAGACTAGCAGTCGGGCCCGGCTTCGCCCGGGTTCAAATACTTTTTGAGTCTTTTCCAGTTTAGAAGCAAGAACTATTTCGCGTGATAACTGTTAAATATTGAAAATCAACATTACTGCCGTACTTTAAACTGCCCATCCCATTCCTTTCATTAAAAAAAGTATAGAAGTACAAAATTGGTCCAGCGGTTTGGGCGTGAAGAGGTAACAACACACAAACTTTCGCATTTAAATTAGTAGAATTAGATCATCTGTCTGTATGAGTGAAAGAAGACTGTGACTGCCTCGGTTGCGTAGTTGCACCACGGTACCATAATAAAGCTTTGGTATCGGATTCGAATCCCGGTCGGGGAAAGTAAAATTGGATTTTTCTATTCATTATCAGATTAGAGTCAGGAGTTTGACCCCTATCACGTCGCAACGTAACATACAAGGCGAAATGTGGGTGTCGTAGTTACACCTCGGCCTAACCCTTTTGGCAAAGAGGCGTGAGTATATGCATATACTCGTATGTATGAAAGAAGACAGGATGAAATTGCGCAATTTGCTTGCAGGACGCAAGGCCAGCAGTCGTCACCTACTGAATGATGAAGAGGTATTGGTAACACAAAATGACAATATTCATAATTGTTTTTTATGGATGTAATCGTGATTATTTATAGGACGGTGATAACAGGTGTACTAGCAAACTGATTAAGATTAATAATGAGAATGAAATATGAATCAAATAATGTCTTAGTTCGCGCCAAGATGGACAAGATCACGTTTTTAAGGTAGTATACACTTGTTTTATACAAATGAATAGGGAGATGACCATGCCATTCGCTTGATGATAAGCGATACCTATTGCCTATTCATTGCTGATTACTAGATTTCAGTCCCGGCCGGGTAAAATATTGCTTGCTTCGTTAATGTGCAAATTGTGGTTATTTTATCGTCTAGAATTTGATTAACAGAGTAAAGAACGTAGGTAGGAGCCGCTATTGTCACAAAGTTTTGAAGACTCAAAATGTTTAGGGACTAGCCTCTTCGAATTCTTATTATTACTATGATTGGTGACATGAGCTTGCCGTTCGCTTGATGGTAAGCGATACGACCGCCCATGGACAGTAGCAAAACCAAACACCATGAATTACAAATGCTTGGCTTTCCGCTGCGCTCGCCATACTGAGATATAGGATGTTAAGTCTCAAGATCCAGTAGTTACTCTGGCTAAAATGTCCTTCAATCCGCTATCGTCAAACTGCTATAGGCATTTAGAGACTCAAACAATATTACGAACAACGTCATCCATAGTACATATTTAATGATATATGAACACTAAAATAGATCAAAGGTGAAAGAAACGTTGAATAATTTGGCTCTTACAATATCCTTGAAACCAGAACACAACAGTGCATTTACACTGCCGTTTGGCGGGAGAAGTAGACATTGCTGTGGTACCTAGCCTACCCAGACCGGCTCTTACATAAGACAGTCCTACCACCAGTGTTAAATTGTAAAGGGAAATATAGTTTTAATCCTGTTAAGCAGTAACCATTGAGATGACAATACAAACTTCTATCGTAAGTGAAGTCCAATTTAAATTAATATGGGACCTATTGATTGATCTTAAGGGACATCATGTATATTGAATATTTAGGATACGATGTCCAAATGATCCCCAACACTAGAATTTATTTTAATAGGCTCATTAATCTCGGAGTACAGAACGAGCGAAAACATGCATTCTGAGATGTAATTATAGCTGTGACGTCGGGACTCGGGAGTATTTTTATGCGACAGCCTTCTTGGCGCAGTGGGAAGCACAGTGAAATCAGAGGGTGTGAGTTCGATCAACGGTAAGGCACAATATTTATACAATGAATGTTAGAGATCAGAGTGTTTTGGAGTCAGAAAATGTCTTACACCAAAGTGGCTGTAGGTACTGCCTGATAATGGGGTATTACGTTATTACCAAAATCATAAATGATTGACTTCGATCAAATATATATGTACTAGATACAGGGTCCGTAACCAAAATCACACGACAAAAGTGACCGAGGTTGCTTATGCGATGTAGTAAATAGTCTTAAATTATAATCAACTTTAGGTAACAATAAACCTTATTCCTCTAAATTAAGATTGATTATGATTTTGGACCATACTAAAATCAAATAAGACCACACGCTTCTTTGTGCTGTTATTTCTCTTGCGGGTTTTTAGGCCGTTACTTATAATCTAGTGTATATTTAAGCGAAGATGATTGACATCCCGTGTGAATTCCACCGCTTAAATCAGGCAACAAACGAAGCATAAAGAAGCCGATAGAATGGGCCGGCAAAATAATCTGTAAATGGAGACTATACCTAGACTTACTGCATTTACCGTCAGGTACACTATAATCAATGTTCTGGTGGTAGAATACAGAACCTAATAGTAATATCTATCTATCCCTAGATATTTAGACTGCAATGTACACGGCATGGGCCATGGCATGAGGCACAGTTCATTTACTTTGCCAAAATAGTGGTATAGATGCTTTCGCAGGCAGACGAGCTTGCGCCTGATAGTAAGCAGTTACCGCTGCTCCTGGACCTTAGCAGTGCCAGGGTACCAGCACAACCAGGTCGCGTACCGAAGCAGAGTGCTCTAAGCTAAGCCACTTAAGGAAGGACATATCATAGCTCACAGGAAACACCGAAGCAGGAAATTAAATCAGAGCCTGCAGTTGCGTGGTAAAAAAGTTTTGAATCCACAACAAGGCCAACGTAAAAGAATGTTTTTTTTATTATTGCTATGGCGAGTCGGGCATGCCGTTCGCCTGATGGTAAAGCATACGACCGCTCATGAACAGTAGCAAAACCAAACAACGCCTTGAATTACAAAGTAATGCTTTGCATTCCACTGCGCTCGCCATCCTGAGACATAAGACGTAAAGTCTCAATATGTCCAGTAGTTACTCTGGCTACAATGTCCTTCAATCCGAAACACAACAGTGCATTTAAATTGCTGTTTGACGGGAGAAATAGATATTGCGGTGGCACCTACCCAGGTAGCCTCCCACATATGAGAGACCTACAGTAAAAGTACATAATAATAATAATAATAATAATAATAAACGTTTATTTGGTTTAGAGTAAATAACACAAGCTAAAATAAAAAGTCAAATCATAACAAAAAAAAAATTAACATAAAATAACAACTAATACAATATATGCTCCCTAAACCAAAAAGGTTCCAGCTCAGCTTATTGCCGCAGCCTGAGCTACGGCGCTGGTTTTCAGCTGGACCTAAATATATACGAAACAAGAAAAAAAAAAAACATAAAAACTTAAACTTTTGCTTAAAAACATATTGTCCACATTTTTGAAAAACAATTGCAACAATAAATATGTACGAGGTATAAAAATAAAACATAAAAAACAAACTTTTTAACTTTTGCTTAATAACGAATTGTCCACATTATGAGAAAAACAAAAACATTGACACATTAAAAATAAAACCCTTAAATAAGCAAAATAAAATCGTTACATAGGTTATAAAATCGTTAAATAGGTTAATAGGTATCATTAAATAATAGTACAACATTTAACACACAAAATATTCAATGAACTATAACTGATCGGTTAATGTGAACTCACATAGACTACAGACAGACAACAGTGAGGAAGAAAACGCAACAAGCAAAATCACATTTTGATTTATAATTACAGTGAGGGGCTCGTTATATCTGTATACCCTCTATCTGCTGTTTAAGGAAGTATTCTTTAATTTTATACCTAAATGTGCTAAGGGATACGGACAGATTTCTAAGTGGAGGGGGAATAATATTCCAAATTTTGGTAGCGGTATACTTAAAACTACCTTTGAAGGCGCTGGTTTTGTGATTAGGACAAATCAGAAATGCTAGACGAGCTCGTGAAGACATCTCGATTTTTTCGAATAAATAAACAGGTTTACGTGTTTTTAAGATGCCAAATAATAGGGTTGCAAAATGAGTGCATCGTCTGAAGCCCATATTCATTATCTGCGCCTGATTTAAATAAGGTGAAACATGACTTCTCGGCGGTATGTCAAAACAAAATCTAGCACAAGCATTCTGAACACGCTGAATTAAGTTTTTAGATTTAGAAAGAAGTCTTGGTCCGTACACGGTATCAGCATAATTAAATTTTGATAAAATTACTGAATCAATAAGGTTTATACGGAGTTTTAAACTTAAATAGCGACGAGCATTGTATAAAACTTTTAAACGATAGAAACAATTACGTGCTAATTCATTAATATGATTTTCGAATCTTAATTCTGAGTCCATAATCAAACCCAAATTTCGTGCTTCTTGACATTCAGGGATAGGCTTACCATCAATGTTTATCGTTGGTTGAAGAAGTCTAGTTTTTGTAACTTGTTGCCTCGAACCTAAAATCATGAACTTTGACTTGACTGGATTTAAAACTAAACAATTCTTCGTAGACCAATGATTTAACCTGTTCAAGTCATCGTTAATTTTATCCACGGCTGAAAGCATTTTCTTTGGTTGAAACGATAAATATAACTGCAAATCATCCGCATATATATGATATTTGCAATGTTTAATAGAATTTATGATATCAGCACAATAAAGGATGAAAAGTAAAGGCCCCAGAATAGAACCTTGCGGCACTCCTCTTGTAACCCGAGCTAGAGAAGATGTAGAAACGGATCCATTACTATTACGAACCTCGACTTTTTGTGAACGATCAGATAAATAGCTGTTGAACCATTTAATTGTATTAATGTCAAATCCATAGAAACATAATTTAGAAAGTAATAAATCTACATTTATCGTCTCAAAAGCACGAGAAAAGTCTAATAAAACAAGAATCGTGCTCATACCAGAGTCTTGCGCATCTAATATATTATTGGTAACCTCGAGTAAAGCTGTTGTGGTACTACAATGTTTGCGAAAACCAGATTGGACATGAGGCAGAATGTCATTTTGCTCCAGGTACTTAATTAACTGTAGATATACTACTTTTTCCATAATTTTGGATAAACATGGTAAAATGCTTATTGGACGAAGATCTTTAGGTGATGAGGGATTCGTGTTTTTAGGTAAAGGTCTGATAATAGCCGTTTTCCATAATTCAGGATACGTACAGGTACTGATTGAAGCATTGATAATTGATGTAATTGCTGCCAATGAATGAGGGAGAGTTAGTAAAAGCATTTCTAAAGAAATGTTATCGACACCTTGTGCATTAGACTTAAGCGAGTGAATAATTCGAGAAACATCACGTTGGTCAACACATTTTATGGTAAACGTTGAAGAATTGAATGTATGAAATTGAAAATAAGTTAAGTCTGATAAAGTAACAACATCGGAGCCGGGGATCTCAAGAAAGTGTTTATTTAAATTCTCAGTATTGGTGAGATGAGCCGGAAGTTCTATATCTGGTTTAGGTGGAAGTACATTTAATTTAAGATGTTTCCATAAAGCCTTTGGATCTTTTGTGTGATTAATATATTGTCCAAAGTATGCTTTTTTCTCGTAATAAATACTTGAATTGACTAGTTTTTTTAACTGTCTGTAATAATCTTGATGTGCCTCACTTTTTGTACGAAGATATTTCATATGTGCTTCATTTCTTAGTCTCATCATCAACATAATATTGTCAGTAATCCAAGGATAAGTATGATTTTTAATTTTTATAGTTTTATGAGGAGCATGGAAATCAAATAAGTTTAAAACCAAAGTGTTAAAAAAATGTAACTTGCAATTCACATCGAGTTCATTTGTAATGTTGTGCCAGGGAATTAATTGGATATCATTGTCAAATTTTTTACCATCAATATTTTTAAGTGGTCTATAAGAAAAGAGTTTGGGCTGAATTTTTACTTTTTTAAAGTTAAATTCCGCTACAACAAGAGCATGATTCGACAATTTGCTACCTATAATGTCAGTCGTCATGTTTCGGACATTTGTGTCGGTACATATAACGTCTATAAGCGTTTCGCTATGGCTTGTATAATGTGTAGGTGATGAAACTTGTTGCTTTAAGCTAAAGATATTAACAAAATTATGGAACGCTTTGGAATTTGAGTTCTCTGTACACAATAAATCAATGTTAAAATCCCCTAATATTATCAAATTGTCACGATGTCCTAAAGCATTTACCGAATCAGTTAAGGCATTAAAAAATATATCAACACTGAGCCACGGAGGTCTATAAGCCGTCCCTAGAATTATTTTGTTGCTATTTATGCTAAGAGATATCCACATCTGTTCTACAGACGGACAAATAGGGTGTTCACACACCTTAACTCTTAGGCCCTTCTTCGTATAAAAAGCAACTCCACCTCCGCGGCCTCCCCGAACGTCTTGTGGTCTAGGTACACTACGTAGAGAATAACCGGGTATTGATGGGGCTTTCGCTTCCTCATTTGGTCTTAACCAAGTTTCATTGATTGCCAAAATATCAATAGAATGATTAATCGCCGCCAAAACAAGTTCATCATGAAATTTTCCAAGTGAGCCAGGGTTATAAAGACCAACATTCAAATACTTATTCGCCATCACAGTAAATAACAATAATATTTAAATAAAATGATTTCTGTGTGAGTTGTGTTATGACGGAATACCATATCTACTGAATTACTTAAAATCAATAACAAAAAATTATCACAGCTAATATATGCTATACTATAATAATA
Organism: Hyles vespertilio; assembly: GCA_009982885.2. Classification (NCBI taxonomy): domain Eukaryota; kingdom Metazoa; phylum Arthropoda; class Insecta; order Lepidoptera; family Sphingidae; genus Hyles; species Hyles vespertilio. Next base: position 894,184 of record CM042832.1, read on the forward strand.
AAAATAACAAAAATCAGTAATACCCATAAACAAAAAGTGGACAGAACGTGAAACAATTGAAGTTAAACGATATAAAAATAAAATATATATAAAACAAAATTTTCTCTGCTTACACAAATAAAAATAACAAAAATCAGTAATACCCATAAACAAAAAGTGGACAGAACGTGAAACAGTTAAAGTTAAACAATATAAAAATAAAATATTAATAAAACAAAATTTTCTCTGCTTACATAAAACACAATAAATATACAGGGCTAACAAAACTGTAATCCGTAAGAAATAATATACCGAAGATAGGCCTAACATTGCCTTTGTCCAAAAATTTTTTCTAGATCATGCTCTGATCGAATTCGGATTCGTGGTGCTCCATGCTCCTTACGAATGAAAATCTTGCCATCTCTGGTCCAAACATATTTCCACTGCTTATCAAGCGATGCAGTTCGCGCTTTATAAAATATTTGTCGGTTAGTACGGGTCAATCTTTCGTTGGTATAAAAACGACACTCAGCTGAAGAGGATCCAATGCCAGCAGTAGTGACTGACCTGCGGACGCGTGCTGCCGCCAGCAGCTGATCACGGTGCGCCTGGCGCGCCAGCTTTACAACTAGGGGCCGTGGACGCGATGACTGTTCCGTCGTTGCAGCACGCGGCGGTCCCACTCGTTCAGCATAAACAATATCCCGTTCATCCATATCGACACTAAGTTTTGAAGCAATTGCAAGGGCGAGGTGAATGGAACGTTCATTTGCTTCTTCAGGTATCCCAGCAAATTCTACGTCATTGCGCAGCATCTCTTGATCACGGTCGTTCAGTTCTAGTTTCAAATCAGCAATGGTTTTTTCAAGCTCGCATACATCACTGGACCCCGTCTTCTCTTGGTGCTGTTTTTCTATAGCATCTACTCGCAATGCAAGACAATCTATACGACCATTGCAGTCCTTGATGGCTGATGCAAGACATGACATCGTGATCCTGAATTCTTGCATTTCGGTTCGCGCAGCTATCATCTCTTCTCGCAACATTCGCATTTCCTTGACAATATCCGAGTTATTGGTGGTATCTTTATTATACTCTACATCAGGTGGAACAGGGGAATTTGGCTTAAGCTGGACATTATTCGATGAGCTCTTAGGAATTATAGCATCATCCGATGAGTTGTTTGCCAGACATTTTTCACATCTCCATTTATTTTTATGCTCTGAGGTCATCGTATTATAAAAACGTTTTTCGCTAACGTTAGTGCAAAGCAAATGATAACATTTGTGGCATAAACTGCATTTTAAAAACTGTCGTGTTATTACATCTTGCAGACAACGGTCACATGAAATGCGTTCGCGTGGCTCCATCTTTTAACAGATCGATAGTAATATAATCAATCACTAAATTAAATTTGAAGAATAGTACAAGAATGCTCACACCGCCATACCTAAGTAACAGTCATTTATAATATTAGTTAATACAAAAATAAACAGAATGTTTCCACGGAATTCTGCCAAACCGCAGCGTGATTTACACGACGTAAAAACAATGGAGGAAAAATTAAATTTATGGAATTTTTTTGTAACTACACCTGATAAGTGCAATAGTGCAGATAGAGCTAGCAATAGACAACTTTCTAAACATTTGTTATTCTTCTTGTCTGTTTTCACTAATAAAAGATTATTTTCAGTTACAATTATTGCACAATTTATTTTATGGATTGGAAGGCAAATGACTGTTGGTACCTTGTCAACTATCAGGAACACAAATAGATGAATCGTCTGTGCATGGGTTCAATTCCCTGGATTAGTAGGTATGTCAACATAAATATATGGAGCCTGCGTAGTGTTTCAACGTAAACTTGGTGCGGTGCTCCAATGGAGCGGACGACAACGCGGCGCCACAGAAAGCAGTTGTGGCAATGATCTTGAAAAGTCTGCTTGTGCTAGAAAGTTTGGTAAATCATAATTAATGAAAAAACAGGTATAAATAAAAGAACCAAGTAAAAAATAATTGATAATCGGTTTAAGATTAGAAAATGGAGCGAAATAGGCACATTCATTTTATTGTTACAAAGCGTGGGGTGCTTGTAATAATTACTTATCCTCAAGAACTCTAACTTTTTAAACATAAAATAAACGTATTTCTCTCCATTTCTGAATCTTTAACTGATTCGCAATTATTTTTTACTTTTTTAGTTGGGTCTTCAACTAAAGTGTTTTTAGTTTACATACATACAGGTGAATCTTATAAAAGCATAGTATAAATCAATGTGTCAACAACAAATATAATGTTTCTCAAATACTATTAGCTGTATATGTGTTAGTTTTGGGATACAATTCGCATCATCGCACATTAAATACATCAATTTAATAGTTTATTAGAAGTAGAAAATAAAATATAACGGAGTCTGTAACTATTGATAAATGGTCGCAGATTAATGATATAAACAAATCCTACGTATTTAAAGCCAATAACTCAGTGACTCAACAATCTGCTGGGAATCAATTACTAAGCTTACGGTTCGTGTATTTTCTGTTGCAAAATATGTGTTATTTTATTCTTACATGGGTTTGGAATCCGCCATCGGCCATCGGTCCGTGAAATCAGGAGTTGGAAGGAAAATGGATAGGAAGAGGGCAGGGGTATTAGGTAAAGCTGTCTTCACGTGGATATCCTGTGGGACAGTGGTACCGCACCGGACGAGCCTGCACATTCATACTGAGTCATAACTGACAACATCTCGGCTCTACCTCTTTTAATGATGGTAGGTCCTTCATATGTGGCCGCCTGAGCAGGTACCACCGCAATGTCTATTTCTCCTGACAAACAACAGTGTAATGTACTGTTGTGTTCCGGTTTGAAGGATACTAGCCAGAGTAACTACTAGACATATTGAGACTTAACATCTTATGTCTCAGGCGAGCGCAGTGGAATGCGAAGCATTGCTTTGTAATTCATTGTGTTGTTTGGTTTTGCTTCTGTCCATGATTAGAAGTCTCACTAACTGTCAGGAGAAAGGCAAGCTCGTCTTGCTATTCATTGATATAATAAAATCTTTAAGGTTACCACACCAATTGACCATGTGACACCCTCCGTAGCTGGTTTATGAGATGTGAAGCCCCTACGAAACCCACTCATGTTTTTATACACAAATATCTGTCACAAGTTTATTGTAAGATTAAATTTGTGAGATTCGAGTCTTTTGTAAATTATCCTAGGATGAGGAGACCGTTCTATCCTCACACCCACCATTGCATACAGGAGTTGTAGCTAGGATCAACAGTGGCACGCAATGTAATAACACCGAGCATTGAAGCTCGCCGAGTCTCCGGGAATGTCTAACTTGTCTTTAACTCGCAACGAAATCAATCAGAAGTTAAATTAATAGGAGTTGAAAATAAATTATTGTCCACTTCGCTCCGTGACAAAGCAAGTGTCAAAACAATAAACTAAAGAGCAGCAAAAACCCTTTTACAGCCGGAGAAGCCAGCTGTACCACGGATCAAATAATTATTACTGTATTATTTAAGTAGGTATGTACATTAAATCTTACGGCCAGGAGTATGAACCATTTATGTGTATTTATCTATGAAAATATTATTATTTATAAGAGGCCAACGCCTCCAAGTTGACATTTGGAGACAAGTACACCCACATTTCTCAGAAATCTATTTCTAAGACGACAGGTGGTCGCTGTGTGTTATAGGCACAGACATCAACTAGACGGTGTTGCATAACGTCACATTTATAGCGAATTATCTTTAATTTTATTATCTATTATAGCCATCATTATTCATATAATATTGTCCATTAATTTGATAAACAACAAAAGGACATATACATAATACTACAGTTCTCATATCAAAAAAGATAAAAATATAAATACACCCAACAGTCACATACATGCACCTGACCTCACAATAAAATTAAGTCTTGAATCCTGTATAAGATACTACGACAGATTTTTCGGTCTCACAAACACCCAGACAAATACCTGTTGATTACACAAATATTTGTTTAAACGCAGGGATCGAAGCCGCAACATCACGATTCCCAGGCGGCGTCTAAATTTTTTGGCACGATAATTTAACAATACATCTAATAGTTAATGCTGGGCCATACAATTTGTTTAAACTTTAATCGCGTTGATCCGTCAAACGAGCTGACAGGTCACCTGATGGTAAGTGATCACTGCCGCCCGTGAACACTCACAACGCTTGGATCATAGATATGTTGCCCAATAATCAAATCGTTGGAAAGCGGGAAGGAAAAAGTATAGTAAGAGGAAAGGGGTTTTGGGGATTCTACAATCTCACTCACTGGAGGAAACGCTACAGCAAAGCTATCGCTTCACGTGGATCTCGTGTGAGACAGTGGTACCGCTCCGGACGAGCCTGCACATACATGCTGACCCATGACTGACAACATAATTCTAGCACTTGTGAATATTTGTCTGTTTTAATGAGGTTTTAAAATAGTTTCAATATTCAACAAAATAACATGAATTTACCCTCAATTTAAAGCGTATTAACCCGTAGGACAATCGGGAAACACCATCTTAAAAACATTCATATCTCCACCAAATAGTAAAGAAATTGAAATTAAAGAAATTGCGTCTACCAAAGAATTTAATAAAATATACCAATAACGCAATTATCACACCTGTTTAAAACAAATAAATTGAGAAAGCGATTAAACAGAAAAACATAACGGAGCTGTGGAGGATCTATTCCTGTCTCAGTCAAACTCTTCAACATTGCAACAATGAGAATTGGCACCGAGCTCCACTTGCGAGCACCGGACGCGCGAATCACATTTTATTAAACTTTTACGCGGATTAATTGTATATTTATTCTATTTTTGACTTGTTTTGATGTAATTTTCTAATGTTATGAGTCTCACAGACTTGGCAGCTGTAGATGAGATAACGTTACTTGGTTAAACTGTCGCTCTTTAACGGTTTTATTACTTTCATTCATTCTATCACTTTTCACTGTTTCAATCAAATATGGAATGGAATGTAATTTATTTTGGAAAGAGGCAACTATCATTCGATCAGTATCAGTTTCCTTTTCTTCTGCCCGTCCAACCATATAAATCATCTGGATAGAGAATGCCAATTTAAGCCATTGCAAAGATTTCATGGCCGATAAGGCAAAAAAGTTCTTGAACAGAGGCTAGGTACCAGCAAGTTCGTTATCGGATGTCAATTTAGAAAGTGGACCAATGATCCGATAAACGTTGCAGAAAGAAGCTTTATGCCAACCACTTCGAACAGATCGCTGTGATATTTAAGTTTCACAATGAAACATTTGTCCAGCAATGAGCTCGTTGTGCTTGGGAAAATTTAAAACACGGGGAAGTAGACATTCTTCGACTCCTCATTTAACAACCCCAGAGTAAAACTCACTCATGACCACGTACGTACTCCTCTGAGTCGGATAAATTAAAAGAACTGTCAACACGTTGGCCCAATGAGGACATAAAATCATGCTCCATAAATTGACAACATTACTAACATTTTACCTCACATCAATTTGCGCTCACTCACATTACAGTCTAATGAAGACAGTACCAGTATATTTCGGTGCCCGAACAATTGGCATCTACAAGTGGATTTTAGGACTTAACCTTAAATTATTTCGGAACGTCATCGACCCGAATCCCGACTCGTGTCGTTGTTTTGGCCTGTTTATTGTTTTCGTAGCATTGACGTCAGGGGTAATTTTGTTTACAAATCCGACAATTTACAAGGAAATTCAATTGACAACAAAATTTAATGCTTTAAATTATTATTTTTTTGTAAACGCGTGGCAGCTAATTAGGAAAGCTTTACAAAGAGTAACTTATGGTCATATGGATGGTTGCACTAAAACAGTGAAGAAAAACATCTTGAGAAAAACATGCATGAATTTCTATGGTATGTAAAGTTCGTAAACACGCACTAGGCCAGCGTGTTCAACTTTACGGCCTACCTCTCTCAATTATACTTTGCATTGTAGAGGAGACCCTTGCCCTGCAGTGGGATTTATATGGGCTGATACATACATAATGATACACGTGTATCACGTTTCGGTTTTACCTGTTCCCGTAAACATGCATAATAAAGTCGACTAGCGATTGAAAACTCAATTTCTATTGTGAACTAGCATTACAACAACATTGCAATTTGCCGTGCCATTAAAAAAATTTAAGACATCCTATTTCTTTTCAAGATTTCAAAACAATGTAATCAAATTGCATTTTTCTATTGCTATGAAAGCCAGACGAGCCTGCCGTTCGTCTGATGGTAATGCTCATGGACTGTAGCAAAACCAAAGAATGCATGGAATGCTTGGTATTTCACTGCACTCTACATCCTGAGACATAAACATTGCGGTGGTATAAGACTCAATTTCTATTGTATTTATCTTCAAGAGCATCGTACTTTGCCGTGCCAGTAAAAAAAAAGCGTACTAATTTCTCTTCCACGTTTAAGATTTCAAAACAATGAAATCTAATTGCAAATATTCATTCCTCATTGAACAAGATCCAAACTGGTCTCGAGTTAAATGTGTCAGTATGCCGTCAGGAAGTCTGTCTGAGCAAGCCCAGGTGCCAACAAACTCTTTCTAGGTGTATTTAATACGAGTTGTTCATTACTCATTTGTGTTTCATTTCTTCATTTCTTTGAACCATGACCTAAATGGGGGATTTTCCTATTGTATTCTATTTGTTAATCCTGTTCTATTTTCCCATGTAATTGATTATCCTATGCTTGAAACATTTGGCTTCTCTGTTGTATATCTTTATATCAAAGGATAATACCTCTCAACTCAATATTTTGTCCACACTCTTTGCTGCTGATGGAAGTGGACAATTATTTCTTTCTAACTCCTCCTATTTGTTTTTCTATTTGATTAATTTTAAAAATAATGAAAGATTTTTTTGTCTTGATTTGATTGATTAATTGAATTGATAAATTTCAATGCGGATTAAAGACAACCTAGCATCCCTGAGAAACTCGCCAACTCGCTCAACTCTTTGTGTGCCACTGTTGATCCTGGATGACAGGAGTTTTCAAGAGTCTATCCGAGCCTTTACGAATATCTTATTCCGGCAAAAAGCATTTCATTTAAATTCAGGGCCACCTGTTGATTTTTTGTTATTCATTTGTTCAATGCGATTTCTTCTGGAAGTGTTACAGTGTATGTTAATAATTTGTTTCCGTATTTTTTAGTAGTTCTGAAACATTTAGTATTTCACGTGTTTCTTAGTAATTGCGGTGTTTTTTTGGAGTATGATTTCATCCTGTATAGGATATTTGCAAAATAACATACATACAAACTGACGCCTTTTTTTACAGAAGAGGTAGACAGAGGTTCCCCTAATATTTTGTGAAAATGTATCAAGATACCAGTCTTGAGAAGGTAGTTAAGCCCCTTAACAACACCATGTTCATTAACGGGTCGTAAATCAGGTTATTGGTAGGTCTCTCATGTGAGAGGCCGGCTGGGTGGATACCATCACAATGACTATTTCTCCCGCATTGATGTCAAGCAACCAATCTGATCGTAATCATATTGACGCCATGTAGGGGTAGAAAAAAGGATTAGCAAGTTGAATTTGCAGTGGGCTGGTCACATTTGTCGGAAAACCGACAACCGTTGGGGTTGACGTGTTCTCGAGTGGAGACCATGCCTCGGCAATTGTAGCCCTCCAACCAGGTGGAGTGACGATATTCGCTAGATGTCTCGTAGCGGTTGGAGGCGATGGGCTGAAAACCGAGCCCAGTGGTGTACCAAAGGAGAGCCTTTTGTCCAGCAGTGGACGCTGAATTATGATGATAATGAAACGTAGAAAAAAGAAAAAAAGAAAGTCTCGATTTTAAAATCAAGATAAGATTAATTAAATATCAAAATTAGCGTTTGCATAATCGGTGTTCCCCCGTCACGGCTCATGATGTTCAATTGACATAATAATTGGCATGTATCCGACATCAATCAATAGGTCGATGGCCTCGCCAAAATAGCACATTGTAGGTCGTTACTAGACCAGTGTCTTAACTATAATATAACATACTATATTTATATGTTTCCGGCTAACAATTATATTACTTTATAAACTCTTTAAAAACCATACGATTTTCGAATGTTCAGATGTTTGACGTCTAGAGTAATATATGTATAAATAAGATTTCCGCTTCTAAAAATCAATACTATTCTCTATTATGCTTATCATTTTCTCCGAACTTAGTCTATAGTTGCGATGTACGATAGGGGAATCCAACATTTTGTGGAATATCTAGGCACATTAGAGAAGTTTTGCGTACGGCGTCCGAACACCGAACATTCGAATATAATTTGAAAATCGTAACCTGCTGGTGGCGTAGTTGCACGGTACGGTTACAAAGCTGGGGTCTCGGGTTCGAATCTCGGGTCGGGCAAAGTGGTATTGGATATTTCCATTAATTATCAGCCCGGAGTAAGGAATTTGTGCCTGATAAGGGGATAGACTTGCCTATCACATTGTGGAACGGAACATACAAGGCGAAATTTGGGTGTCCTAGTTGCACCTGCCTATCGCTTCTGGGAAAAGGCGTGAGTTTATGTGTGTATGTTGTAAATCCTCTTTGATAAATATGACTACCTATAGTACAGGCAACGAAGCAACGGGCTACTCTTGTCCGCAATGCATAATTTGCCAGGAGTTTTTTTTTTCATGAAGAGGTGGCATATGACCCCACTAAGTTAAAAACCCAAAATACTTACAAAAATGGCGTCCGCTACAGCCGCCATTTTGGAAAACGCGTTTGAAGCCATATCTCCGGAACCGTCCACTTTAGGCCCATCATGCTAAGGACCTTTCTTGTAGATAATTAAATTTCCCATCTTTTTTGTTCAATATTTTTTTTGTACCATTAACCGTTCGCGATTTACAATGTTATTAATATTCGTTTCATGCCTTTTTTACAATAAATTTTACATGGATTTTTAACAAAATTTACTATTTCCTCATTGCTTTGTTCCCTTATGCCATCAGTATTTAATTAATTACGTGATAATCATGGAGAAATCATTGGATTTCATAATAACGCTATGCATCCTTCGTTTCCATTGACCTTGATTCGGTAGTACACCATTCAACGCGCGATAACTTCTAAAATATTGATTTTAGAGAAAAAAAGTATGGGTGAAAAGTTGTTAAGAATTTATTGATTTAAAAGTTTAGTCATTAACAATTTTTTGTTTAAACAATTATTAACAAAGATATCGGCAAAAAGGCATGAAACGAATATTAATAACATTGTAAATCGCGAACGGTTAATGGTACAAAAAAAATATTGAACAAAAAAGATGGGATATTTAATTATCTACAAGAAAGGTCCTTAGCATGATATGCCTAAAGTGGACGGTTCCGGAGATATGGCTTCAAACGCGTTTTCCAAAATGGCGGCTCTAGCGGACGCCATTTTGGTAAGTATTTTGGGTTTTTAACTTAGTGGGGTCATATGCCACCTCTTCATGAAAACAAAAAAACTCCTGGCAAATTATGCAGGAAAAAATGCTTCGTTGCCTGTACTACTATACTCCGGTGTTAAATATACATTTAAAAATAGAATAGTTATACATTGAAATAAAACTAATTTTAACGGATCATATCGCAGATTTGGTTTAATTTTTAAATGTTTCAACTTCCCGAGGTTTGGAATACTTTATTGCTTGCGCATTTACGTGTAAAATGGTTTTATTCCAATGTTTAACATTCTCGTAAATCTAAGAAACCGTTAAAAAAATATACATTGTTTAAAAACAGAGTTACAAACATTTTTAACAGGGTCACCAAACTAAGCTAGGCTTGTATATAGGGGTACCAATACAAACTTTAAACATGTAGAATTAGAAACTTCTATAAAAAAAAGTTAAAAATTAAACAATTAGGGACAAACCTGAACTAGGAACACTTATTGCATTGCACAAAATTCTAAAAACTATACCTTTCCATAAAAGATAATAAAGGAAATAAAATCCTCAAAAAAAAAAGACAAAAGAAAGAGCCTTTTAAGAGAGACCTTATAAGAGCATGTTTTCCTTTAATTTATACTGCCCACTCTTCTTATCCTTTTCTTATATCCATCCAAAGAGCGATAAGACAGCCAACTGTATTCCTTAATTTTATTTGTCAAATTGTATGTTATTTGTACTTTCTTGTGCAGTAAAGAATGAAAATAAATGAATATACGCACATAAGTATGTAATTATAAATACTTTAGAAACATAATATAGAATAGGTATAGTTAAATACAATGTTACACCCAAAAATTAATCCAGAACCGAACCTAACATATCAGTAAGGCCACCTTCGCAATGCTAAGGGCGTCCCGACTGCCAAACCCCAAGGCGCCGGCAGCAGGCGACGATGGATGAACTGGCACCTGGCACTTCGCTAAATATACATCATACGGCTGCCGGATGAAAAAACAACGCTAAAATATTACTTCAGTAAAACTAAACTTACATTGACATTATACCATCTGCTGGATGGCCGGATGATATTGCGAAGTATATCGGCAAGCTTTGTCTAAGATTACGACGTACGATACATAATTCGAATATTTTGTAAAGTATTAAGGCATATTCGTACAGTTTTACGTGCGTTGTTCGAACATTCGTCATTATGTCGGAGTATAGAGTTACCCCTCTGAATAGAGCATTCACAGGCACCTGGGGCAGTCATGTCAGCCTGGTCACTAGCATGGGTCACCAAGGTGGAGAATCTATCTAAATTATGTATGTAATATAAATACAGGGTAATCATGGGAATTATTTGCTCATCCAAATTAACATCCACCACCTTGTTATTTTTGAAGCTTAGCATACTCTATATTTCTGATATTGCTAATTGCTCTTCACAGAAATTGTAAACAAAAAACAGACCATATTTATAACCATTTCTCACGTCTGAAATTACACATACAAAATCGACTGCAATTATTAAGTGACATTTTTTCACAGAATATAAATAGCATGCAATTCAGCTGATGGTAAGCGATACGACCGCTCATCGACAGTAGCTAAACCAAACAACACCATGAATTACAAATGCTTGGCTTTCCGTTGCGCTCGCCATTCTGAAACTAAGATTTTAAGTCCCAATATGTTTAGTAGTTACTCGGGCTACAATATCTTTAAAACCGGAACAACAGCACATTTAAACTGCTGTTTGTCGGGAGAAATAGACATTGCGGTGGTACCTACCCAGGCGGCCTCTCACATATGAGAGACCTACCACCAATGTATTAGATATTTTATCTGTAATATCCCTTAACGTCGCCATTCCGTGTGCATAATGTTTCGTCTTGTTTACAAACATTATTGCGCAAGTGAAATTCCAGTTGTATTAACATTATAACAAATACTTCACGCCATTACTGAAGTTAAACACGCGTGCATTTTTGCATTCTGTTTGTTTTACTTCTTAAAATATAGCTGCATAATTAGTTTAGTGGTATAAGAAATCGAGGAGAATCATTAGGTGCTAGGTTCGGGTTTCTGGTAAGGTATTCACACAAATATTTCTTTCGGGTCTAGGTGTTTGTGATACCTGCGACACAATACTCGATCTCACTGTAGGGTCAGGACTGTGTATGTGACTGTTGGGTGTTATTTATTTATTTTATTTTCTTTAAGTATATTTTTACAATAGGTCCGGCAAACGCGCAATCAGGTCACCTGATGGTAAGTCATCACTGCACATGAACATCCAAAACGCTTAGAACATAGATATGACGACCCATCAGATCGGGAGGGGAATTTCAAAGGTGAATTATTTAGATGTGTGAATCTTGGTTCGGTTAAACACTTTTTGTATATTTTTCGTAACAACGACCACAAATCCCCACGCCAGTTTGCGCACTTTAATTTGTAAATTGTCTGGGACTAGAATTTGTACCTGTATGACATGATTTATTGAACTAAAGAAGAGAAGAGATCTAGGCAATGTAATTACATTTTTAAAGTCAATTTAAAAATGCAACCATATGAACAATTAGCCATTTTCTGAGCAATAATATTTCGTTTATTCAATATGGAACATAAATAAAAACTCCAATTTTGAGACGCGCAGTAGGTACTTACATATCATGATTTGGCAAAAACATCTGTCCGACTCCAACATGATGTGTTATATTTAATGTACTAATCTTATTTACTAAACACGATGCACACCTTCTGAGAAACCACTTACTCAATATAAGAAAATAAATACACCCAACAGTAACATACATAGTCCTGAGCCGACACTATAATCGAGTCTTTTGTCAGTCCCACAAACACCCAGACCCGCAAGAAATATTTGTGCGAAACGAGAGGCCGCGGGTTCCATTCTGTTGCAATGTTAGTGTGATTCTCTACTTGAGAATCATTTGTTTCGGGTCTGGGTGTCTGTGAGACCCAAAAGTCTCTCGTAGTTTCTGATACACGACACAAGACTCGATCTTAATGTGGGATCAGGACTATGTCTTATGACTGTTAGGCGTGTTTTATTTTATAAAGTTGTAGTATTGCCGCCCATTGTACTTACTTTAAATAGCTACAATTGTTTCTTTTTCTTTTGGTGTATGTATTGTAAGTAAAATAAAGAGGAAATAAATAAAATAATACAATACACTGGAATACCTGGATTTTTTGCGAGCTAATAATTCATCTACCCACAAAAGTCAGCAACTATTACATTCCAAAAGCTAAGAAAATGATTAACCGCGCTCCAATCATTTCGAACACCGATTTCATGAACAGAATCAATGATGAAATCATTCGTCAAAAGATCAAATTGTAGGTGAACACCACCGTTCTAAAATACCCACGTAATTGAATTAAGGGTACTTCGAAATTATTCAACATTTTCAACCACAACTGAAACTTACTATTTACTGAACGTAGGCATCTTGGAATTCCATAGTGTTCTTTTGGAAAACAGATTGTATAAAGCGACTTCTTGCAACCTTCACCCGTCCCCTTTTTATGGGAGTGAAAGAAATGAGTTAACAAGTTTCCCAAAATATTATTTAACAAACGAAACACGACACCAAAACTATTATTTTCGTAGTATTTATACACGGTAATAGCTTAAATGAGTCAGCAATTAACTTTATCTTAACACTTTCATTCTGTGTTTATACTAGCCGATATAAAACTGAAAGATAGTAACACACCTGTGATTCACACGACTATTAATAAATAATACTTACTTACCAATTCAACAACATTGCACACAACACAACACAGTCACCAAAGTCTTGTAACTTTCAAGTTTTTGTAAAATAAGTTGAACGAACTTCACGGTTATTTTTGGCGCGCAACATGCGCACCCGGCGACGCGCGACGGCACTATGCGCGGGAATCGCACTGAAATGTAATTTTACACACGGCGCGTGGGGATTGCCGGTGTCGATGTCACGGTTTCTCATTATCGATGATCGGGATACTGGATAGGTACGGGATGAAATAATACTAATAATTACTGGTGGTAGGTCTCTCATATGTGAGAGGCCGCTTGCGTAGGTACCACCGCAATGTCTTTTTCTTTAGCTGTTTGGTGGTACCAAACGGCAGTGTAATGACACTGTTGTGTTTCGGTTAGAAGGATATTGTAGCCAGGGTAACTACGGGACATGTTGAGATTTAACATCTTATGTCTCAGGATAGCGAGCGCAGTGGAATGCCCAGCATTGCTTTGTAATTCATGGTGTTATTAGGTTTTGCTACTCTTCATGAGCAGTCGTAACGCTTATCATCAGGCGAACGGCATGTTCGTCTCGCCATTTATTGAAATAAAAAAAAACATTGCAACAAAAAAACGTAAAACGTAACGGTTAGGGTACGTTGTTAGCAATTATAATTCCGCTTGGCTTGGCAGGCAGGTTATCTCACGCAGTGCCTAGTTTCCCACGCCGACGACGCTGTTCCCGTCATCAGTCTGACGTTCGACTTCACGTTTGCTTTGGTTATTTCAAAGTGCATAACGAGTAGGTTAATCTAGTTTTGGCTCCAAAACATCTCAGTAGACGGTACCGCTCAAAAATATAGAATATAGAACAGACGACCTAGATAAGGCTGCAGAAAGTTGCTAGATGCAGACCGCTTCCAACAGGTGGCTGTGGAGATTCTTGGCAGATACCATTGTTCAGCAGTTGATTTCTTGCGCCTAGGGAGACGAGAACTAGAAAGAAGTTTGCGTACTTTCGCTGCAGAAACTATCGATTAGCTATTTAATCATAAACATATATAATCGATAAGGAAAATTATTGTTTCGCATCTCATCCATCCCCGCCCTACTCGCCACCTGCCCACAACGCGTGCCTTCCCAGAATCTATTGTTTATTTTCGTTCGTTTAAACTCGGGTATGTACACGGTTTGTTTTCCAATTTTTATTTAGTGCAAACATCATTCGTATACATATTTGACTTTCTGAGGTAACACGCTAACCTTAAATGTTTCGTAAGAAACCTGTAAACATTCATATAAAATGTATTTTTAATTTTTTACCGTCGACGTAAATTCGGGTGTTATGTGTTTGACAGTGTCTGTCAGGTATTCATACCGGGTATTCCAAGACTGCGACCAAAAACGAAGCCGGGTCGTATAGTGACTTCAGACACAATGTTTGGACAATCCCAGTCGATCTGGCCCATTCCTACAGTAGCCAGGTAGCTAAATTGTAATATTCCATCGAGCTTATCCGCCTAAACATGTGTTTTTTTTTATTGCTATGAAGGGCGCGAATAGCATGCCATTAGCCTGATGATAAGCGATACGGCCGCTCATGGACAATAGCAATGCTTGGCATTCCCCTGCCCTCATCATCCTGAGAGATAAAATAAGTAAATCAAAATATGTCCAGTAGTTACTGTGGCTACACTGTCCTTCAAATATGTGTACCAATTTATAAAAAAGTAACAAATTCTTCTCATCACATATTTGCGCTATTTCAAAATAATATTTGTAACCGTTATTATAAATAATAGCTAACAGAAACCCTGATAACTATTCTACGGGACCACTAGGTTTCGGGAAACCCAGCATGGAAATTCCTGACAGAGAAGGGAGAACAAAAATTTTGAAACCAAATAAATATTTTCATCTCTGCTGAGATGAACCCGGAAAAACGACATTAAAAGCCAAAAGCGTACTAATTCCGCATCAAAAGATGCCAATAATTTCGATGCAAGTAAATGCTCGAGAATTTAAAACTCAGCATTTTATTTCGTTTGATGTTTGCATCGCAAAATGCAATAAGCGAGGAGAGCGGGTCAATTATTTATTGATCTCAATGAAACATCAATAACGTATAATGGCGCCGTCAGAAAACAGCCGAAGAATAATTTAATGCGCACAGATAACTTTGAACACTTGTTTTTTAAATATTATGCAGGCTATATCAAGACTGCTGCCGAAAACGAAGCCAGGTTTTAATTTTAGTCACTTCAGAAACAATGCAACACTCTGTTGTGAGACCACACATATTTTGTGTCTCACTAACTTTTGGCCGCTATCAACATGTGGTGGTGGAAATCCTTCGGGGAGGCCCATGTTCAGCAGTGGACTTCCTATGGCTGAAGAGAAGAAGAATCAATAGTCTCTGTGCAAGAATCGAACCCGTGACCTATCGTCTCATAGCCGTCTCTCAAAGAAATGCGCCACAGAGGCTGTCACTATCGGACTCCTTGGTGAGTTTTTGATATTATATACCTTTATTTAATTATTTTTCTTTCAATTGATGGCGAGACGAGCTTGTCTTTCGCCTGATGGTAAGCGATGCGACAGCTCATGGATAGTAGCAAAATCAAAAATACCATGCATAAACAAAGCAATGCTTGGTATTCCACTGCGCTCGAGGCTCGCTATCCTGAGACAAGCTAAGTCTCAATATGTCCAGTAGTTACTCTGGCTACAATATCCTTCTAACCGAAACACATCAGTGCACTGCTGTTTGACGGGAGAGTTAGACATTGCGGTGGTACCTACCCAGTCGGCCTTTTTTTATCGGCCATTAGCAGGCAGATGAGCATGCGGTCCGCCTGATAGTAAGCGATCACCATCGCTCATAGACCTTCGCAATGCCAGGGATCCAGCACTGCCAGGTTGCTGCTTACCCCAAGGATAGGACACTCTTGAAGCCTTGAAGACGGGCAGGTCATAACGCTCGGGAAACACCGAAGCAGGGAGTTCATTCCAGAGCATGCACGTGCGTGGTAAAAAAGAACGCTGGAAACATACCGTTCGGGAACGGATAGTTTCCAGGTGGTAGTAATGAACTCTTCTCTACTTCTTCTGGCGGGTGGTGCGATGGTAGAAAGGCTACGATGGTACCATCTCAAAGAATTCCTCGGAGCAATCCCCGTGGAACAAACGATAGAGCACACAGAGAGAGCCGAAGTCTCTCCGACGTCCTAACAATTCCAGTTTGTCCGTGAGATTAGCGTCATCGACTATTCGACAAGCTTGTTAAGCATTCGTGAACGAATTGAAGGTTATTACGGCCTTATTATGTCGGTGTGAAGAGCACAGAACAGTATCATGCAGTACGTAGTTTTAGCAAGTTCTGAGTGAAATAAGGATCTAATAAAAAAAACTCTTTTATCTTTCATCGTCACTGATAAAATAGAATGTCTCTCGTTACGACCTTATTCATAGACTGTTTTAAACCTATTTATATTATCGAATGTTTGTCCCTTTCGAACAACTTTTGGTTTCAGTTCAAGCGAAGAAGACAAAAAAATCGATGTCTTTTAACAAAACTGTCTATGTAAGGCCGTTAGTGTATGAAACTCCTATAACGTTTTTTTTATTAACCTATAATGTCCCACTGCTTGGCAAAGGTCCATCTTCCATTTTCTGCCGTTGCCGTCCATACGCTACTGAAATGCTCAAGGCATCACGCCATCTCTTCCGAGGTCTGCCTCGTCGCCTCTTGCCATCCGTGGGTGTCCATTGCGTGGCAATTTTGGCCCATATTTTCGGGTGCATCATTGTGACATGACGTGTCCCGCCCAATCCCATTTCAATTCGGCCGATTTTCTCTCGACATCCCTAATTCCAGTTATGGAGCGCAAAGTATTATTGGGCACTCTGTCCATACGTGTTACGCCTAGCATACTGCGCTCCATAGCTCTTTGATAAACTCCGAGCCTGGACTTCTGGAATTTGGAGTTCAGACCAAGACCAGGTTTAAGCACTGTAAGTGAGGATACACATATACACCTATCAAATCTCAATATGATAAATTCAAAAAATACTAATCGATAACACGTCAGTCGATTAAATAACAATCGACTACGATATGATCTAAGCTGAGTATCGAAATGCACATGACGTCACGCGGTAGCGACAACTTGTAGTGACGCTTCAACTAATCCACCATGTCCATTACAACACGATAAATATACAGTATCTTATTCACGTCACGATAACCTAAATAACAGTAATATAATAATCAATATAGATATAACGAAGCCGGGTTGTAGTTTAACTAAATACAAACACTATTCAACTAAAATTTTTGCAAAGAAACGCGACATTTTTTTTGTCTTTTAAATATCATCTTGTTTAGGTGGTAATCCATAGTTTTTTCTAAAATAATAATCTAAGCCTTGTTTAAATTAAAAGGGTGTACACTATTATATTACAAAATAACTATACATTTACCACCTAAATACAACAATAGAAACAAAAATAACAAAAAAAAACCCAGACCCAAAACAAATACTTACTCTTGATTCACCGTTCACACAAACATAAATGTCTCTGTGCGGGGATCGACTCTGTCGTGTCGCCTCTCGTTTTACAGTAAGCGTCTAACTGTGCCACGAGGCTGTCGACATTATTTTAATAGGGGCAATGAAAAAGGACAGTCGATTGAAGTCATTTCCACTGCCCCTACTTCATGATTAATTTAGTTACGGGTTAAAGACAAGTTATACATTTCCGGAGATTCCCCGAGCTTCAATGCTCGGTGTCATTACATTGCATGCCATTGTTGATCCTGGCTTACAGGAGTTGCAGTGGTGGGTGTGAGGGCGGGACAGTCTCCAGCTGATTGAAGTTAATAGCCAACGCCCATTGACACCTACATGCTCAAAATCTGCAAAACTAGAAATACGCTAGGGTGTATCTGACAGTTTTGATTGTACAGTCTCACCCGTCAGGAATGCTTGAGCTGAGTAGAGGGCATACATGTAGAGGTAATCCCGTACAAAATCTTAGTTGAAGTCATAGTCCCGGCAGTAGCAAGGCATGCAGTGCGATTCCGTAAAAAAAAAAAACTTTGTGGTGCTAATAAGATTTATGATTATTTTATTGAGAAAGGAATTTGAAGCGAAGGTATTGTGAAAAGTGGTGTTAAGCACAGTTGCTGCAAATAAAACAATACATTCATAATTAGTGTTGAGTAGGACATGATTTGAAAAAGAGTTTGTAAGAGTAGCCTCATTTTTGTACTGAGCCAGTACAATGTCCCACTTCAATTGAAGTGAGGCGTACTGATGCTTATTTGTGTCTCATAACTTTGCCTCACGGCTCACGCCAATGATATGACATTTCTTGTTTATTAGTCTGTGTTACAAACCAAGTAGTACACCAAATATGAAGTAGTACAAATTAAAAAGTTGAGCCGCTCTTGCATTTTGACGTCATGTACGGGACAAATGTACTGCCTCTTGTATGTCCTACTCAACACTATTCATAACTACTTATTGAAAGGTTTAACATTTTCAGGCGAAAAAATTTCGATATTATTTTTAAATGTAATGTATGAACTGTTATTAGCGGTAGAATTGTTAATTTAAAACCAGGATATAGCAATAAGAAAACTATAATATTGTCTCATGAAAGAGTAACAAGCAGAAACTCTGTTACAGAGAAAACTTACGGTTACCTCACACATTCTACTACAATATTACCAATCTTCTCCTCTCTCGCAATCGCCGCATTCCTGAAACCTGCAAGAAGAAAGATTGCCACACACGGTCATTTTTGCCTGTACAGTTAAACTGCCCAAGTATACCCGGGGCAGAAAATGACAAAATTATTTTTTTGGGTTCTCATAGGCATAATAGGGTTATAATAGGCATCCCGCTGAGAAACTAAAAATCCCGATTATCACCTGTCTCGAATTTTCAGAAATTAAGCCTGCAACACTAGTTCCGCATCAAAGTAAAAATAAATCGGTGCAATTACGTTGAATGGCGATAATTTTCTGCAGGGAACTAATACTTATCATCAGAGCTAAATTCGCTTCGCACAGCCAAAAATACTAATCATAAAGTATGCGTACGTCACCAGATACTTCCATGTTATTTTGTGTGTTACAATGGACACGCACACAACACACACATATACACATAACACAAGCGTGTTTTACTAATAATAAAACAAATACTATTACGGCATAACCTATAGCCGTATCACCTACACCATAAAGACTATTTTGGATAGATTTAATTCAATACGATTGGCCATACGATAAATTGTTTGCCTCACTCACGTGCTCGCTGAGGACAAGTGAACATCGTTTTGTGTTTAAAGGAATTTAAAATTGTAAGTAAACATAACCATTTTTAAACAGCTAGATGCGAACTTTTTCTTAGGCTTTACGTGCTAGGATTTATCGTGTGACCTTTGCCTTTCATCATTTAGAGGCACAATAAAAAGTGTATTTTGCCGAAATCGGAAGTTAAATAACAAATATTTTTAGTTTATTGTATGAAACTATGAACAATTCTATTGTTGATGAATTAGTAAACCCATTTTATGGACATATTGGGGATTCAAGTATTTTTTTCTGTAAATATATTCATCTATCTTAATCCGGTTGATTGCCGCTCTTTTATAATTAGTATTGCAGTGATAATAATATTATTCGTTTGGTGGAACAGATGTGTTTTAATGATTATTACTTATCTAGAAGACAAGCTAAATATTGAGATATTATATGCGTAGAGATCGGCTTATGTGAAACATACGCCAAAACTATGGCAAATACATAGTGCGCATAAGTATGACAAATTAAATAAGTAATAACTTCCTTCCTAAACATAATGCTTTGGATTTCAAACTAGTCAGCTATGAAAATAAGACTATTTTTAATGGATTTCATCGCGGATTTGGTTTAATTTTAATATTTTTTAACTTCTCAACTTTTCGATTAGTTATCTCCTTTTGTGGTCCGTGAACCGTCTGATCAAATCCGTCACAATTATTGTTTTATTTCAATATGTAACCTTGGCGTAAATCTACGAAAGTCAGTTATTTTCATGTTCTAAACAAAAAACAACACAACAGCTTAGTAGTTGCATAGGAACGTGTTGTAAGAGGCTATTACTAAACATTTTGTTACATACCGGGTATCTCAAGACTGCTACCGAAAACGAAGCCGGGTGGTAGTTTTAGAGGCAACAAACACAATGCAATTAAAAATTTCGCCTAGAAACGCGACAATTTTTTTTTATGATTTTTTAAATATCGTCATTTTTGGGTGGTAAATCCATAGTTTTTGCTAAAATAATAATTTAAACTCTTTTATACCTTAGAGTATTTATAAATAAAAGGGTATATACTATTATTTTAGGAAAAAATGTATTTACCACCCAAATATGGCCATCGGAAAAAAATAACAAAAAAAAAATGTCGCTTTTTTTTGCAACTTTTTCTGTTGCATTGTGTCTGAAGTCGCTTAAACTACCACCCGGCTTCGTTTTCGGTAGCAGTCTTGATATACCCTGTATACAACCGAACAATAAATTATTGTAACCAAATGATCGATCTTAGTATATTGGCTTGACTTAATACGGTGTTAGATTTTAATTTCGTTTTTTGAATATAAGCACAACCTATCCAAAAAGATGTAATTTTAGGAGTAGTAGAGCTTCGTTGGATGCGCTATAAAACTGAAGAGCCTGCTTGCCTATAAACAGTGGAGCAACGCTATATTTCGTTAAAACAAATGGATCGCCAAAATTCGTACATGCCCA
Source organism: Hyles vespertilio (assembly GCA_009982885.2). NCBI lineage: Eukaryota > Metazoa > Arthropoda > Insecta > Lepidoptera > Sphingidae > Hyles > Hyles vespertilio. The sequence continues at coordinate 915,177 of CM042832.1, forward strand.
AATACCGACCACTAACCAATCTATTTTTTACTGCGATGACTAACATTCCATTCGTCTGATAATAAGCTACACGACCGCTTAAGAACATTAGCAAAAACAAATAACACCATGAATTACAAATTACTGCGCACGCCATATGGCATAAGATGTAGCCTCATGTCCAGCAGTTACTCTGGCTACAATGTACTACAAACCGGAACACATTGATGATTGGCGGGAGAAATAGACATTGCGGTGGTAGGTACCTGCCTAGGCGGCCTTTTACATATGAAAGATTTACCAGCAGTTAATGCAATGGTGGAAAACCCGCCATAGTTACCAATTCACATCACGTGTTCAATGTGTAGATATTCGTGTTCGAACTAGCCATCAAAGTTCTCGACCAGCGGGACTTAATCAATCACCTTCATTGATCCTCTATTTTTTTTTTATACCTTCCATGGCGCTTTTGATTAGACGCCGGCTGTGAAACGAGAGGCCGCGAGTTTGATCCCCACAGAAGACAAATGTTTGTGCGGCCAACAAGTTTTTGTCTCGGGTCTGGGTGATTGTGAGACCGAAAAGTCTCTCGTAGTTCCTGATAGCTACTACACAAGACTAGATGGGGTCAAGACTATGTGATGTGACTGTTGGGTATATTACTATCTGGGTGTAATTGCAATGCCTATTTCATCAGAAGCATAGTAGAGACTTTATTATGGCAATTAAAAATCCGTCTATGTACGATTTGGACGTTCGGCGCGATGGTTCCGTATCATCCAATATCCATATACTCGTAAAAGACAAACTAGAGGCTGTCCAGTCCACATATTCCCACATGGCAACTTCTGTAGTACACGATAGATTTTTGTAACAAACAGACGGATAAAAAATATATTTATTTATTTGATACAAGTCGTGTATAGATGAACTGAATGAATGAGTGTCTGAACCATTCTACCATTCGAACCTAGAACCTAGCCGAAATGTCCTTTCAGTCTAGATTTTCAATAGTGAAATACAATCATAAATTAAGTTATAAGTTATATTTCTAACCCGACAAATGAGCAAATTACATTTAGACAATCTTACATAAACAATTGTATTTTTAACTAATTGTTCTTGTTGTATTTTGTGACAAATGTTATTATTCAACGATTGAAAATCAGTGTAAACATCTATGGAGTTATTGTTTCGTGTTGTACTATATTTGGGTTTGTTAATTTTAACAATATATATTGGTGAGGGGGGTTACTCTATACTCCAACACAACGAAGAATTTTCGAACGACGTACGTAAAATTGTAAGAATAGGCTTAAATACATACATTACAATTTTTCGAATTTTCTATCGTTCGTCGTAACTATTGAAAAAGTTCAAAGTGGATGATAAGTTTTATATAGAATAGTATTGGTTTTTAGAAGTGAAAATGTTTTATCTTCAAATATCTTCAAACAATCTCAAACAACAACAAAATACTTGGAAAATTACTATCAATGTGTGCGAAGGGATTTCCCAACAGTAATATCTTGGAAGACTAATAATAATATTGGAATTTACACGTAGTATTTGTTTTTAAGTGAATAAGTGTTGATAAAGCGATGATAATCACTTATTTATGTTACTATGTGAAACGAGAGGCCGCGGGTTCGATCCCCGCACCAAGAGAAATGTTTGTGCGGCCCACAAATATTTCCTTCGGGTCTGGGTGTTTGTGAGACCGAAAAGTCTCTCGTAGTTTCTTACACCCACGACACAAGACTCGATTTTAGTGTAGGGTGAGGACTATGTATGTGACCGTTGGGTGTTATTTATTTATACTTATATGCAACTGCCTCGGTGGCACATTTATATTACGGTACGGTTAAAACGCTGAGATCTCAGGTTCGAATCCCGTGTCAGGATTTATTTTCGATTTTTTTCTATTAATTATCAGCCTGGAGTAATGAATCGCTCACAGGCTAACTCTCCATGTTCACACAAGGCGAAACATGAATATTTTGCACTGCCTATCCTTTATAGGAAAAAGGCGTGAGCTTATGTATGTATGTACTAGATAAGTTAGTAGATTCCTCGTATGCAAGTGTGTACTGTTGTGTTTCAGTTTGAAAAACATTGTAGCCAGGGATTTCAAGAGATGATACTAACATGTCTTGGGGGTATGAGCGCAGCCTAGTGCTATGCAATTGAAACCAAGCTTAATACTGGTGGTAGATATCTCATATGTGAGAGGCTGCCTGGGTGGGTACCACCGCAATGTCTATTTCTCCCGTCAAATTGCAGTTTAAATGCACTGTTGTGTTTCGGATTGAAGGACATTGTAGCCAGAGTAATTACTGGACATATTGAGACTTAACAAGCATTGCTTTGTAATTCAAGGTGTTGTTTGGTTTTGCTTCTATACATGGGCGGTTGTATCGCTTACCAGCCGGCGAACGGTATGTTCGTCTAGCCATTCAATGCAATAAAAAAATAAAAAGGCCAGTAAGTAAAGTCACGGGCACCAAAAGCATAAGAAAAATTAAACAAACCAATTATTTTTTAATGCTGTAGTTTAATAAAAAATAGTCTACAATCATTACACTTAAATTTTGCAATAAAAAAACTTCCGGCACGCAGTAGTGACGTCACAATCTAATCCAGGCAATTCCGCGGGCTATTTGTATAAACTATTTTTGCACGGAGCTTCATCACGATTGGCTTAGGAATGTTGTAATTCGTTCACACTATTTTATCAGGAATGTGCAAGAAACTTAAAATTGTTTTGCTGAAGTTTTACCCTGGAGAATGGAAAAGACGGACCGAAATGGGGAAGATTATATAGGATACTAGCGGCCCGGCCCAGCTTCGCCCGGGTGCAAATAGATTTCTGTACAATAAAGCGACTTTGTTATATACTATGTAATGATTAGATCCTGGCACATTTAAATAAATAATAAATAAATAACACCCAACAGTCACATACATAGTCCTGACCCCACATTAAGATCGAGTCTTGTGTCGTGGGTATCAGGAACTACGAGAGACTTTTCGGTCTCACAAACACCCAGACCCGAGAGAAATATTTGTGGGCCGCACAAACATTTCTCTCGGTGCGGGGATCGAACCCGCGGCCTCTCGTTTCACAGGCGGCGTCTAACCGCCTGCGCCACGGAGGCTGTCAAAATTTATATGTAACTAGTTAAAAAGAAAGATCGAATTATCGAAAAATCTTCGAAAAGAGTTTAGTTTACGTACGCACGTTATAAAATTGTAAGCTTTGCTGTTGCGTTTCTTTCAGTTAGAAGTTACTCTTTTATTTTGCACTAGCCGCCCGCCCCAGTTTCGGCTGGGTGTTGATATTTTATGATGGCATCCGGCCATCTCACTCACCGAACCAAACGCGACAGCAAACCTTACCAATTGATGACCGTTTTTATATCGCATCTTGTCGTTTTCCTATGGGACACTGGCTCCACCCCGGACGATCCTGCCTATTTATGTTGAGTCATGATTGACAACAGCCGACAGCGTGGCTCTACCACTAACAAAAGATTTAAATTTCTCTTCAGTTCTTTGAATTTCCCTTTTATCATGTATTTTTTAAAAGTTCGAAAATGTCTCTTCTTTTCTTTGAATCTCCCTTTTGTCATAAATTTTTAAAGGTTTTTTTTAATCCTCTATTTATAGCGTTTTCACGGGGTGAATATGTTGCTCTGATAATGGAAATTTATGTTAATATAAACTAGTTGTACTAGGATACGTTGTCAAAGCTGGTTGTCTGGTAGAGATCGCTTATTAGCGATAAGACCGCCTTTTGTACTTTTTATAGATGTTATTTCTTTATATCTTGTTATGTTCTTTTGTATGTGTACAATAAAGATTAAATGAATAAATAAATAAATAAAGCTGAGGTCTCGGGTTCGAATCCCAGGTTGTGCGAAGTGGTAGTGGATTCTTCAATTCATTATCCACCCAGACTTAGGAATTTGTGCCAGATATGGCAATAAGCTCGCCCCCTAACACATTGTGAGACGGAACATACAAGGCGAAATGTGGGTATCCTGGCACCTCTGCCTACCCCTTCGGGGAAAAAGGTATAAAGGTAGGTTTATGTATGTATAAACTTAAATTACTAAGCATTACTGACTAAGATATAAAGTTCAAGATTTTCATATCCTCACGCATACCGATTCCCCTATTTATTGGTCAAAAACCAGTGACCACGCAAATGGGCTGAGTTTTGGGTTCGGTCTGTGTATTGTAATGTTATCGTTAATTAAATAACAATCTCTTATCGATGAACACTCGATCTGAACGACAATTTACCTACTTGCAATCAGTTTCAAAACACAAATCTTCAGTTTTCAGATAATATAGTATCAGACTGCCTCAGTGGCGTATACGGTAGGTTACAAAACTGAAGTTTGGGTTCGAATGTCGGGTCTTTAGGAGTGGATTTTTTATTCTTTATCAGCATTCAGCCCTGTAGATGTAGTCTATACTATCTATAATCAGCCCGGAGTTAAGAATTTGTGTTCGATATGTGATAGGCTCGCCCACTATCACACGGGAGACGGGACATACAAAGCGAAAGTGGGTGTACTGGTACCAGCACCTCTGCCTACCCCTTGTAGGAAAAAAGGCGTGAGTTTATATACATACGTATGTAGTAACAGAATTATTTTTCAATCCTTTATCTAACAATATCTTTAAACTTTATATCCTGCTATTTATGTCTTAATTCCGATATATTATAACTATACTAAGATCAGTTAATGGAGATAAACTAGTTATTATAATTATTATCCTCTTGACGATAGATTGGCACAGTGGCGAAGTCTATCGCACAATTATTTATCGTTTTTTTTTTACTTGCACAACATTCAATGCACTGTTGTGTACCGGTTTGAAGGATATTGCAGCCTGAATAACTACTGGACATAATGAGACTCAACATCTTATGTCTCAGGATGGCGAGCGCAGTGGAAAGTCAAGCTGTCCTTTGTACCTAATTCATGGTGCTGTTTGGTTTCGCTACTGTCCATGAGCGGTCTATCGCTTATCATCAAGCGAATTGCATGCTCGTTTCGCCATTTATTGTATTTAAAAAATGCCGGTGTATATCAACCGGATATTGTTTAATAGAATGAACTTGAAACTATCTGACTTACATGAATCTCTGGCAGGTTTTTACATTCCTACCACCAAGTTGCTTCATACTGGACTTTAAATTAATACACCTAACCGTCACATACATAGTCCTGACCCCACATTAGGATTGAGTCTTGTGTCATGGATACCAGCCAATGTCTCCTGGCATTTTTACCTGACTTAATGGTTGTCTGGAAGAGATCGCTTTTAGTGATAAGGCCGTCGATTGTTTCACCAAATGTTCTTCTGTCTCATATTTTTATTTTATGTTTTGTGGTGCAATAATAAAGAGTTTTTTATAATTTTTTATTATACAAGGAACTACGAGAGGCTTTTAAGTCATAAACCTTGGTGGATTCAATATTAATAACCTATATATTTTATTTTAGGCGCTCCAAGATGCTTTGGGAGCGGCCGGCAAATGTTCCTGTTGGACAAGTGTGGAGCAGATTTAAAGGGAGGGAACGGGATGGAAAGCCTACACATATGTAAGACAATAAAACCTAATATTCCAGTCACTTATATCGCCCATAATTGCTTACTATTCAGCAGAAGACTTCTCTACAATTGAAAGTTGGGAGGATTGAGGGTTTTGGAGAAGTTAGGGCAAAGGAGCAAACAGATCACCTCATGGTAATTGATCACTGCACATGAACATCCAAAAAGCTTGGATCATAGATGTGTTGACGACCCATAAGAAGATACGGGTACGGAGATAGACGGGTGGTCTATCTCCCTACCCATTTCTTCTAATGGTTCATGCAGTGACTTTTTGGACTACATTCAGCATCTAGCGACTTCCTACGATATTCTTTAAATATTACAACCTTTTGAATAATATTTCCTCAGGTACCAAATCAGAGACATGAATGTGACGATGAGAAACCGATGCCTGGACCTCATGCAAGAAACCTTCCTTAGGGACGAGCCTCTCTGTGATTTATTAGGTATGTTATTAGCTAAAAATACAATCCAGACAAAATATAGTTGCCGCTTGCGAAGCCAGCATGAATGGTTGATGATGGTTTGAATCATCAAACTATCATCAAGTTTTCAGTTTAATGATTCAAACCCAAATCATCTCACCTAGAACCATCAGGTTCACAATTATTTCTGTGCCATACCGTCAACTTGTGGAATTGTTTGCTGTCACACGTGTTCCCTACTTCCTATAATCCTGGGTCCTTCCACCGTAGTGTAAAGAGGCATCTTAGCACTGTGGCATAATTGCATCGTATAACATGGGACCGCCGTTTGATACCATTTGATATTATATCTGGTGACTTCACCACCCATTATACCGGGCCAGTCTAAAGAAAAGATAAAGTTTGCAAATAGTGAGTTCAAAGCTCTTGATACCTGCGAGAGCTAATCATTTTTCGGCCGACAACATTATGCTGGCTTGCTAGTAATCGTTTACACGGACGGAAATTTAAATAACTAGCATGTTCATTATCTTCTAGCACAAAGTCTGATACGTAGATATTAAATGAAAGTTGCAAAGGTCTCCTCAAAGATTTTCATAGCCACGTATCAGAATTAATCTACATTCAGCAACATCATTTTCCCGTCAAACAGCAGTTTAAATGCACTGTTGTGTTTCGGATTGAAGGACATTGTAGCCAGAGTAACTACTGGACATATTGAGACTTAACATCTTATGTCTCAGGATGGCGAGCGCAGTGGAATGCCAAGCATTGCTTTGTATTTCAAGGTATTGTTTGGTTTTGCTACTGTTCATGAGCGGTCGCATCGCTTACCATCAGGCGAACGGCATGCTCATCTCGCCATTCAGTGCAATAAAAAAAAAACATCCTGCAACCATTGCTAGAATTTTCCACCACATAAAATCCCTCATGGCTCCAGACCATTAAAGATACCTATAAATAGCGATACCTCCCAACCGTTAAACATACCTATTAACAGGGAAACCTGCTCATTACAGGGATCAACCAAGACCCTGCCTCCATAGCTACCATCAGGTCAAACTGGGAGAGTTACGTCTCGCAGAACGTAAGCCTGGCCTGCTTCACAGAAGTAGACGGCGAACCCGACGAGCTGGTGGGATTCAACATACTCCTCGTCAAGTCCAGGGATGATGAAGATGAGGACTTTGATCAGGTGAGGGATTTGATAATGATTATGATAGCTTGCAGACGACTTCTAAAGAGTGCTATGTAAATTCTTAGAGGAAGGGTATCTTAAAAAGACAGAGTGGACTTCCTATGATCCTAGCATTGATTTAAAACTAAGGATAGGCCCTTCAGTAAATTTGGAGTTTCAAAAGATGACAGTGAAAATCGCGCTAAAATTAACATTATATTAACATAATTTAATAGACTGTCTGTCTAAATACCAGTAAGCATTTCAAAATCGTTGCGAGTGACGACTAATTTCAGTAACGCTCCACTAGAGATGTACTGCAGCGCGCGCTCCACTTACGTCGGAACATTTTACGCTCTTTCCGACCTGTCCATATATTTATGTCAATAGATCCAAGAAGAATAATAACCAATAGAAAAACAACAGTAAAACCGTCATTCTGTGGTTTATTGTGAGACAATGGTAGCACCCCGATAGACCCCATATTCCTTCGAAAATCCACGGTTACTACAGCCTGGCTCTACCACTCTAAACTTTGACTTGAATCTCAACAATTTTATGCAGTAAACAATAGTGTTGACCATCTGTACAAAGGTTTTCAAGTATTTATAGTTATTGGCAATTTTATCTTTATCGCAGAGTGCGCACTTGTTCGGGTTATGCAAACACTATCGATATTTATATAGTAAATCATTCGTGAGTGCATTATATGCAACCAATTTTAAATTGACGTAAAATAAATAAATTAAATCAATGTTTTAAACATATGCAAGTCATTGAATCATTTATAAATCTAAGTTTATAAAAAATATTTTTTATTTTGTAATTATATCTACTTAATTTTTTGTTCATTCATTGCTATGAATAGCGAGACGAGCCTGTCATTCGCCTGATGGTAAGCGCTACGACCGCTCATGAATGAACAGTAGCAAAACCAAACACCATGAATCACAAAGCAAATCTTTTAAAATGTTGTCAATGGGAAATATAATAGGTTATACCCACAGATCACTTCCAATAGATACCGCATTACGATAGTTTTGTTTTGAACCGAAAACGCCAACGAAGGGAACTGCGCGGGGGGTGGGCGGGTTGCAGCGCGGTCACGTGGACTTCACTGGAGAGATGAGGCATAAGTCGATAAATAAAAAAAAAATATCGATAGTTCGATTTGCCAGTAAGTTCATGTGTTTTGATCGCTTCTATAACTTAATTACCAACTTGTTAAATGTTTGATAATATTTTTTCACCGGCCTGATCTGATAAATTATACCAACCGGCAACCGCTAACTACGAATAAAATAGGATTAAGATTTATACTTTAGTATGTAACGGTTTTATTTCTATTATTCACCATGTATTTTTGGGTACCATAATGGCGAAATACCCAAATTAAGTGTTGATAGTGTGAAAAATATGAAATAGTAAATAACTAAACATCACACCCTAAAGGGCTACAATAACTTATTCCGATTCTTGAATTCTGACGGCGGCTGTAGTAAATGTAATATTGACAAGTGACGATGAAACCCACTTGACGAACTATAAATGTTTTTGAGACGATATAATATACAACGTATGTTAAAATTTGTACAATAGCTTGTGCTACTGATTCTCAATAAACTTAGTATACTAAAACTTATGATAAATACCCTCCCATTATATTTGAAAACGTATACGAAAAAAGGAAATTTAATTACGCCAAAGATAAATAAAGAAATATTGTAAAAGTACCTTGTTAACAAATTTAACTATTTCAAATTACATAAAATAACGTAATTATGGTAATTTGCAATTTTTATTTCAATCAATATATATTTTGTGACATTGTCATTTAATAAAATCAATTTACATTATTGTTTTACAATATCGATATTTCTGGGAATTATATTATAAACATGCGTCAAACACTAGAAGAACGCGTGATTTCGCCAAAAAAAGATGCCTTATTACGGTTATTGCTATGCGGAAAAGAGACGGCTGATTCTCCATCCGAACTCGACTGTTTAACATTGATACATTAACCAGTATAAATTGAGCTCGCTCGGGACCAAATTAATTTAAAGAATATTAGTTATCGATGAAAACTTATTGCGTTTTTTAGATACTTTATTTTTTTGAGTTTTTTGCACACCATTTTATTGAACAAATCATTATTAACTGTAATATTAAGTTCACAAAATGTAATTTTCGCTAACGTGCGACGCCATGTGCGGGTCCACTACTTGGACGACACTGATGACGCGACATTTGGCATCGGTTTATATCTATCTGATATCTTATATGTGTTGGGCGCAACCGCTGCCTTGCATTAGGTATCTATTGGGAGTGATCTGTGGTTATACCACTACATTGAGGTAAGCGGACATCGGGAACAAAATCTGTGCGTATGGGGCATGCACACGGGTACAGAATGAAGCGGGATGGAAGATAATGTTACTTCGTAGTCGTGACAGAGACAGAAATAGAATGTACCCTTAATTTTGTTACAAAAATTTTGTTTGCCGTGTCCCCTCTAGTATATTATCTCAATGTACCACTAATAGAATAATATGTACAATGCAATATGTATTTATAGTCGTACGTATTCTTTCGCAGGTAAAAGGGGAACCTTGGAAGAAGCTCCTAAAAACGTTAATAGTAGCGGAAAGTCTAGTGGACGTGTTCAAGCACTATTCAGTCGATAAGTACCTGACGTCAAGCGGCTTGACAGTTCTGCCTGAACATAGAGGACAGAATATTGGTGCTAGACTGTTTGCTGCCAGGTAAAATGATTTCCTTAATACCTATCTATGGTTAATGATTTCTCAGATTTATTCATTGAAATTAAACTATTATTTACGGATTTTATCGCGGTCCGCCCCGTGACCACGAAAGCTGTAAAGTAATCGAAACGTCGGGAACTCAAAAAATGTAAAAATTAAACCACATCCGCGATAAAATCCGTAAATAATAGTTTTATTTCTATCTATGGGTTTTTCCTAACAGCCTCTGTGGCTCAGTTGGTTAGACGCTGTCTATGAATCGTGAGGCTAGGGGTTCCATCCCCGCTCTGAAGGAAATATATATATGATCCACAGGTATTGTTTCGGGTTTGGGTGGTTGTGAGACCGAAAGGTCTAAGCCCGTGGCAAAAAACGATGGGTCAAATGAACCACCAGGAGACCTATTTAGTAAGATACAGGGGCATAAAATAATAATATTCAGCCCTATGCCGTCACTTGTAAGCTGTCCGTCTCAGTGCAGATGAGACTTCAAAAGCATCAAGGAGAGGCGTTCATTTTGGTCATTTATTTTTATACGGCATTCCTACCATCGATAGGTCCATGAAAAATAATAAAAGAACACGTAGTGCCGTACAAAAATAGTGCGTCACAAAGACGGAAGATCGTTAGATATTTCGGCAAATTTGTCGGTAAATTTGGTCATTTGATTTTAAACGGCATCGGTTCCATACAGTCGCAATACCTCTTCTAAACCATTATTCCGCAACGCCGTACAAAAACCATGCGACAAGGGAGAAAAATCAGCGGTTGCAACCCACTCCCCTTCAGTGGTCCAGGAGGTGATTTGAAAAAGTACGGCAACGGTTTCATAACATTACGTAGCACTCAAAATTACTATTTCAAAAAAAGCCGTCACTAAATTATTGTTAATTTGAATGTATACATAAATTTCTCATAAATTTGACTTTTAAAGCTGAAAGGTCATTTGATCCTGTACGGCAACCTGTTTTTTAACATAATATTGCTAAATACAATTGTTATATAGTATTGCCATTCAATAAAAAATGTTTAAAAAGAAATTGAGAGGAAAATAAAATATGAGTTTTCAAAAGTTTAAATTATCGTAGATTAGTGAAATGCAGCAACTTTCTAAATATTATTGTTGTTTTAAATAGTTCTCAGGTAAACGAATTTTGCCGAAATATCTAACGATCTTCCGTCTTTGTGACGCACTATTTTTGTACGGCACTACGTGTTCTTTTATTATATTTCATGGACCTATCGATGGTAGGAATGCCGTATAAAAATAAATGACCAAAATGAACGCCTCTCCTTGATGCTTTTGAAGTCTCATCTGCACTGAGACGGACAGCTTACAAGTGACGGCATAGTGCTGAATATTATTATTTTAAGCCCCTGTATCTTACTAAATAGGTCTCCTAGTGGTTCATTTGACCCATCGCTTTTTGCCACGGGCTTGTAGTCTAGTAGTTCCTGAGACCCCGATATAAGATTTGATTTTCGTGTGGAGTCAGAAATATATATTTGCCTGTTGTGTGTATTTATGTATATATTTCGGGTTTATTTTTGTTTTTATTATTTGGTAACTCTGGTATACAAGCAAACAGGTCCACTGATCTTAAGTGGTTACCTCCACCCAAGAAAATACAGAACACTTGGAACATATATGTGTTTCCCACTCAGCAAATCGGGAGAAAAGCGGGAAAGAAAAAGGATGGCAAGAGGAGATGGGTATTGCACATCCGGCAATCTCCGCTTAAAATTACTTTATATCACTTGATGGTAATTCCACTGGATCCTCTGGTGTTAAGCATCTTATGCCCATAAATAAGTGTAATATTACTCGAAAGACTTATAGAATAATGGGCTCGTTATCTGGAGGCAATAAAAAAGTCTCTTATCGGCTGAAATTTCTTGCTTCAATATCCTTCGAACCGGACTACTACAGTTCAAACTGCCGCTTGGCATAAATGAACAAAGCGTTATCTTACTGATCCGGATGTTTGTGATACCAAAAAGTCTCAGTAATGCACGACACAAGAGTATTGTATCCTAGGGTCATAACTATGTTATTATCATGATTTCACAGGGAGCCACTATGTAAAGCGCTGGGTATAGAAGCCACAGCGACAGTGTTCACAGCCACAACCTCACAAGTTCTAGCAGCGAAGTGTGGTTACGAAGTTCTTGCCGAATTGAGTTACAAAGACATGATGGAGTTCGACATCGACCTGGCTGGTTGCACGACACACAGCGCTAAGGTTATGGGCACTAAGTTTAAGTACACTTAGAGTACACGGTCTGCCTTAAGTTTAAGGTTAAGTCGTTCTTTTGTAATTATAATATTATAAGTGAAGGCTTTGCTTTGTGAAGATCACTTGAAGGAAGCAGGAAAGAACAGGAAGTCAGTGAACCGATAGCGAAAATTACGTTACTGCATAGGCAAGGGCGGATCCAAGGGGGAGGTCATAGGGGTCATGACTGGGTTGGCTCCAGATTGACAGAATTTATTGATTACTATGTTGATAAAATCATAAGCACACTTTATTCTTCGTACCTACGTCGATAAGTAAATGTGTCACAAATCACGACTGTAACAAACTTTAAAAAATCATTGCCACATGGATTATTGAATTGGACCCAGTGTTCTGACAAGAATTATATGTCCCCCCCCCCCCCCTCCCGCGTGCCTTAAAAGCTAGATTCGCCCTTCTGCATAAATGTGGCTGAGACCGAAATAGAGTGGTACAGTACCGTTTACTTTTGTCACAAATATTTTGTTTGCAGTGTTCCCTATATAATACCTCAATGTATTACGTAATATTGTTTGCATTTTCGTCATTAAAAACAAAGTTTTTACATCAACTTGTTTGAGAGTATATGAGATTTTTATTCCTCCACGCTAGTCTATTACGGTTGGTAAAATTCACATACCTTTTTGTTGAGGAGAACTCTGCGGTGTCACTATGTTTTCTTTTATATACAGCATATAATTTACTAAGTGCGTGGTGGCCTGTTGGTAAACGGACTAGACGCGACTGCCAACATGTTCATGGTGGTCGCGGGTTCGAATCCCAGGGCACACCTCTGACTTTTCGGAGTCATGTGTGTATTGATAGTCAATCACCACGCACTAAAACGGTGAAGGAAAACATCGTGAGGAAACCTGCATACCATAGCGATTTTTAAAAAATTTCTATGGTATGTAAGTCCGCCAACCCGCACTAGGCCAGCGTGGTGGACTATATGGCCTAACCACTCTCAATCGTACTGTCGATTGTAGAGGAGGCCCGTGCCCTGCAGTGGGACGTATATGGGCTGATACAGATATAATTTACTAAATGTAACTGGATAAGTACTATAAATATGACGTGAATACCCTTAATATATTATGTAAAAACAACTTATAATCCTATGACAAAAATAGTTCGTTCTTTTCTTTTTACCTATATCTGTGAAGTTTATCGTACAATGTCACAAGTTTAGGTGCAATTTATATCACAAAATATATTTTTAGATGTTAAATATCTTAAAAATATTGATGACAAATTAGTTTTAGATCTACATGTTGTGTACTAGAAACATCCTAAGCTCTTAGACAAAAACTTTTCGTATACTAAATTATGTTCTCTTCTTTAATACGTAAACACATTTCTTACGTTAATAGATTAGATAAAATGAACAAATATTTTTATACTCTCGCTTAATAATTATTACATAGTTTTAAAAATCTAATTGACGCCACACATAAAACGATGTAATTGTACAAATCTAGTTTGCGCAAACAGCATTTCAGTCAGAGATTCCATCGTTTCATATTTGCGCAGCTATTTGCCCACAGATGTTCAAATATATTTTTGCGCTAACTCAACTCAACTTGACTTTTTACAGTAATATCGTTACATGTGGCGGCCATAACACATATTTGTTACTTAAAGTGGTGCAAATTGCTTTACTTTTAAAACAGCTCATTCCCAAATGCAAATCTTTAATACAACCTAAACTGAGTCAAGTGGTATCAAAATACGTCGCGTAGTTTTAAAGATCAAAGCCTATATAGCGACAGACAGACAACGGGAAGCGACTTTGTTTTATACATACATAAACTCACGCCTCTTTCCCAGAAGGGGTAGTCAGAGGTGCCAGGACACCCACATTTCGCCTTGTATGTTCCGTCGCACGATGTGATAGGTGGCGAGCCTATCGCCATATCGGGCACAAATTCGTGCTCTGGGCTGATAATGAATAGAAAAATCCAATATCATTTTGCCCAACCCGGTATTCGAAACCGAGACCTCAGCTTCGTAATCGTACCTTAGTACAACTACGCCACCGAGGCAGTCTTGTTGCACTTTGTTTTATAATATGTAGTGAAGTATAGAATATTATTCATTTCAACAGTTTAGTCCCGATTCAACCCTGCCATCTATTTCCAACGTAATCTTAATATCTTAGTATTTGAAATTATAACATTTTATGTAACAACCAACATGCATTTGTCTATGTACAAAAGACTGGACAACGCCATAACTTACAAATGTTTTTATTGATTTAGTTGTACGTGCTTGTGAAATAAAATATTTTTCTAAAATTGTTTTTGATTTTATATAGGTACATACCTTAATACTGTTAATATGCAGAATAATCAAGTTAAGGTGCAAACGACTCGTTGAGACGGAGGTTTTTTAAAATTCTAGCAAGGCATAGTGACTTCACTGCACCTGATGGTAAGCGTAAAGTCCAGGCAGAATATCGAATGGCATCAAACGGCAGTCGCAAGCCATTCGATACAAAAGGTTTGTGTCCAAGATTTGATTTCGAGAAGTATCTTATGTATGTGCTTATAAAAAACATGAATTTGTAAACAGCATAAAAATGAGTTGTAAAATGACTGAAATATTAATATTTTGAATAGCGTGTTGGGGACATTTGTTGTCTCAAAATGTGCCACTTACCTATTATGCTGGCCTGCTAAGATGCCTCTTCACACTACGGCAGAAGGACAAGGAATAAGAAGGATGCAACACGTGGTGACGACTGACGGTAAACTATTCCACAGCTTTCTAAGATTCGAACTCTGGTTCCTACAATCGGCACTAACTTCATTTGATGTGAATCTGTAGTATAGATTTAAGACGAGAAAAATATTTTTAAGAAACATAACTTATATGAGATTTGAAATAAAAAAATAGAGGGTAGGTATTTGTAGAATAAAACTTGATTTCATTCAAATCCTCTCAATCGTAGTGTCTTATATTCACAATAGATTTTTTTTTATTTATTTATTACACAACAAGAACTTAGGTCTATTTACATACATATATACCCTACAAAACCACCTAAGTGGTTTGACTGTAGGTCGTAGAGCCTCTAATAAATAATTTAACTAGGGGACGAGACGGGACGGGAACAGGAAAGGCGTTGTGGTTTGACAATATTATTGTAACTTTAAAACTAAAAATTATCTAAAGTTTTTAGGTAGTACTTAAGCAACTTATTTTTAAAATTAAATGGCATTAGCAGTAGTCTGGTTTCACTAAACATAAAAAAATAGAAATATTCTAAGCTTAACTTTTTCAACAGTTGTGAGTGGTGGACCCACTGGATATTTATTAAGTAAATTCTATTATTGATCATCAAAAATAAAGGATGAAATGATGATGAATAAAACTACAAACTGTATTATGCATTTTATATATTAATTTTTCACAATAAATTAAGATTGCGATCCTCTCGCTGTCTTACAAAAGGTATAAATAACAAAATTCTAATTTCATAAAGAAAATATTAAAAGTTCTTACAATATAGAAAAGAAATACAATCTTCATATCAGAACATTTTACAAAAAGGTTTTTTTCAATATCACATATTCTATTGATATCCATATCTTTATCCCAATTATATTTTTTTATTGCAATTAATATTCGCCTGATGATAACCGATACGACCGCTCATGAACAGTAGCAAAACCAAACAACATGCAACAAATGCTTGGTATTCCACTGCGCTTGCCATCCTGAGACATAAGATGTTAAGTCTCAATATGTAATGAATAAATAAATAATAAATAAAAATAAAAAAAAATATGTCCAGTAGTTTTCTGGCTACAATATCCTTCAATCCGAAACACAACAGTGCATTTACACTACTGTTTGGGAAAATAGAAATGTGTATTTTTATGCTGGCCCGGCAGTGATTATGCACCTAATGAGCGCAGTGCAGATATTATTTGAGATAATTATTTCTTCTCTCCAGTCATCACAATTTTGCAGGCCTACTCATGAAGTTATAAAAGATTGTTTAAGTATTATGCTTTGATAATTATCTAGGCCTCACATCTTAGTGGGATAAAGATATAGTATAACTACATCAAATTAGCACTAGGCCAGCGTGGACTCTATGGCTTAACCACTCTCAATCATACTCTCGAATGTAGAGGAGTATATGGGCTGATATTTTTTTAGACTTATTCAATATTTATTAATCTCAATACAAAACTCTAAAGTACACTCGATTACATGTAAATACACATTTTATTTCATAAGTTATGTTTTTCAGTCCTCTGTCATACTATATTATTATAAATTTTTTAACTTTTTATAACTCGTGCTAGAGCAAAAAAACAATCAAGTAATTAATCATCTTATTATACAGAAAAAGAAAAATGTTTAATAAAGAACATAAGTACAGACATACGGTTGAATTGAGAACCTCCTCCTTTATGACGGCGGTTAAAAATAAAGAAAATATTTTGTTGTTAATGAATAACTTTTTAGTTTATGATCATGATGAAAAAAACAAAGCTAATTACGCCTTGTTACAGTAAAAAGAATAACAAAACCAACCAAAATAAAATCTAAGTTTTATTATTATTCAATTCTATTATTGTAGAAAAAGTTATTTTTTTATTGAGATAATATACTAGAGGGGACACTGCAAACATTCTTCTGTCTCTTTTACGCTTACGCAGGAGCATTATCTTCCCTCTCGCTCCACTGTGTACCCGTGTGCACGCTCAATACGCAGAGATTTTGTTCCCGATGTCCGCTCTAGTATAATACCTGAATAGTTTTTTTTACATATTTATCTATTTACCTATGTTAGACAGAGGACTGATCTAAATACAATTATGCATAAAACTAAATACTAAATATGGCAAAGGACCAATAACACGGCAAGACTCGTCATGACACTCAGTAAATGCATCGTGTGGAATTATATATTGTATCAAAATTACATATTGCTCCTTACCAAAAACTCTTTAGGATGTAAAGAGAGGATGAGAAATTAAGTTATTTAATTCTTGGTAAGTATCAATATGTTTGCATACATATTCTAATATCAAAATGCTCAATCAGTTACCGGTACATTGACAATGAACTTTATTCCAATAAGGATAAGGTTCAAAATAGTTTGCTAGAAAAATTATCAAGCATAACTGCATGCCATTTTCAACCCTATAACAGTTGTAATTAAGTTCATTATGAAAATAACTTCTAAAGTATTTTGTTGGTTGGTCTACCTTAACTTTACTATACTGTAAAAATCATTGTCTTTTTATTTATTTTGACTACAAAGTCGTATTTCTAAGGTCATTCATATGACTAGCAGTCATCATATCGAGACATAAGGGTGTAAAGAGGCCTAAAATTATAGGTATTTGTGCTGTGAACTAAGGGTTGAGACAACCCTATTGTATAAAATGTGCTTGGTTGTAAAATAATGGTTATTTATTGCAAAATATTTGTCTATTTGGTTTTGATGATTGGTTCATTTAATCGATTCTGTGGGCACATAAATCGATTTTAAATTGGGATTGATTCAATATTTTATATAATCGATTTTATTCATATCATCAGATATTAAGATATTAGATATTGTCAAATTTTCTAGTACTCCAAATATCATTTTTTGTTGCTTTAAAATCGAAAACATATCAATATCAAAAATCCATCAATAATTTATAATCAGACCATTTCAAACATTAATTAACGCACAAAACGAATCGATTTTTCACCATGCAATACTCCAAACAATCGATACAAAAAGTCTCGGCCAACAATCGATTATCCCACAGAATCGATTCACAAACATGTATATTTTTGTCCTCACCCTGTACATGAGTCTATCTCTTGAGTTTCTCGTTGAGCCACTCCGATGTTAGTTCGTCGATCTCTCTCACTTCTAGAAGTCTGGGAGCTCCTACAGCGGCCGCTAGGGCACGCTGTGTGCCTGCGTACATTACCTGCAGATGGTACAAGTTTACAAATATATACAGGAAGCGCAAAAAAATGGCGCACTTGCTCAGTTTGGTACAAGGGCATAATATTAATATCATAATAAAAAAATAATATTTGGAAAATACCTATCCGTTTTGAAGTTATGACCGTTTAAAGTTTTAAGTTTAATCACCACTTTTTCGCATAAAACCAATTGGAATGGATGAAGAACAAGATTTAAACACATACGTATTTTTTCGTTTCGTCGTTAATTGAACGGTTAACGAAATATACCACGAAAACCACTTTTAAGAGCATCAAAACTTTCTTAGACTTCGCTTTAACCGTTGTTTACACATGGGTAAGGTGCTCTCTCTCTCTGCTCTCTAACTCTTAGCTGTATAATTCATCCTTCTCTAACTTCAAAAAAGGATATTTTTTGTTTCATTTCAAATAAGTCAATCAGTTAAACAGGGACGTACTTAGATTTAAGCGTCAATAAATTAACAACATAATAACTTTAGGTGCAGTTGCATCGTGTATGGATTGACTATTTTGTTTGTCATTATTTTCCTTAGTGTCACAAATCCAAACTGAAAGACACCAAGAAATCACACTGGTCATCGCTTAAATCATGTAAGATTGCGAATTTAATTATAAGTAGAAAAGTTTTGGTAATACCTACATAAAATTAAAATTTTCTAAATAATAAATAAAATAACACCCAACAGTCACATACATAGTCCTGACCCCACACTAAGATCGAGTCTTGTGTCGTGGGTATCAGGAACTACGAGAGACTGTTCGGTCTCACAAAAACCCAGACCCGGAAGAAATATTTGTGGGCCGCACAAACATTTCTCTCGGTGCGGGGATCGAACCCGCGGCCTCTCGTTTCACAGGCGGCGTCTAACCAACTGCGCTACGGAGGCTGTCAAATAATCTTTTGACACTGATTAATAAAAACACTCTTGATATAACTTAATTTGATTAAGTACCTACTCCAATATAAAAGTTACGTTAAAAAAAAAGGATCTTATTGGACTAATAGAATGGTCCTTACTTGCTCAAGAGCTTATAATATTATTTAAATATGTCATCAACCGATCCAGTCAGTTACAAATTGCCTATTTACTTTTGCTTATTATTGTATTTAACATTACTTTGATGTGTTTTGAAAATAATGTTACTTCAAAGTGATAAAATTTCTTCTAAATTCTTATACCTAGAGAAATGTCTACTATTATAGCATAGAATTTGCATATGAGACTTCTGTGAGATAAAATTAGTGAAATCAATTAGCACTCAGCACTAATTTACTGCACTGGAGACCCCGTGCCCTGCAGTGGCACGTATATGAGCTGATACAGTAGTAATACTAATTGTTCACATTAATTATTATGAACTCAAATAGGAAAGCTTTGTATCTAATGTGAACAGGCCTTTATCTTTCAAAAATCAAAATAATTTATTTTTTATTAGTTGAATTCGGATTGCGATCGCGTGTGCATGTATTAGTCGTGTGCATATTATTGTAAATTCGTTTTCAGTTATTTTGAGTAAATTTTATTAATTTCACTATGCTTTGAACATTACCCAATTTGATAGCTTTTGATGTAACTTGTGTTATGAAATGTAAAAGAAAAAGTGATTTGTGCTACCAAACTGTGACAGTGTTTTCGTGCGGGTTTTGGCGGATCCTGCGCTTCCATCCTTGCCTATCAAGGTCACGGTTTACATTACAAGGTCAGTTAACTATTTTAGTGGTCATTAATGACAACTAACCAGCCCATATGAGTCACCGACGGCCTCCGTGGCGCAGTTGGTAAGAACTGCCTGTGAAATGAGAGACCGGGAGTTCGGTTTCTGCCCCGAGACAAATAATCTCCGTGAACCATAATTATTTTTCTAATGCCCGCGACACAAGATTTGTATCTTAGTGTGGGGTTAGTACCCATGTATGTGACTGTTGACAGTATTAATTTAATATCTTTTTATGTACCCTGAGCGTTATGTACACAATCGCACGACTTATAAGTAAATAATGAGCTCTGCTTATTTATTGTTGAGTGTCTACCGTTCAGTTGTAAGGTTCAATCACTTTAGCGTAATGTGTTAAGGGATAGCATATGTAACGCTAGTTTTTTTTTCTCGGCATCTTTCTTAATATTCGCTAGCGCTATGCAAATCCGTCTTAATTAAGATGCCTTCACCATATACTATAATGTATATTGGCAGGTGCGCCGTTTTCTTGTCCACCCTGTATATACAGGGTATATCAAGAGTGCTACCAAAAACGAAGCTGGGTGGTAGTTTTAGTGACTTCAGACACAATGCAACTTAATATTGTGCAAAAAATGTGATGATTTTTTTATTATTATTTTTGTATCGTCGTATTAGGGCGATAAATACATCGTTTTTTTTTTAATAATAGTGTACACCCTTTTATTTTTAAAGACGCTACGGTTCGCATGGCTTTACATTATTATTTTAGCAAAAACTATGGATTTACCACCCAAACTCGACGATATTTAAAAAATAAATAAAAAAGAACTGTCGCGTTTCTTTGCGACATTTTTAGTTATATTGTGTTTGTAGTCACTACAACTACCACCCGGCTTCGTTTTCGGTAGCACTCTTGATATACCCGGTATGTAATAAGCTCAAGAATTTGTTTGTTTTTTTGTTACCTATAATCTCAGGAACTACTGGTTCGAGTTAAAAAAATATTTTTGTATTGCATAGGTCATTTATCGAGGAATGATAGGAATCGAGTAATAGCTGTAATGAAACATCTAGCAATTACGAGAACATTTTATTCGTTTTTCGTGGTCCGATTGGTCGATATTACATCGACCTGTTGATAGCGGTTTAGACCCAGCGCCTTCAGGCAACCACAACTAGGTCGTCCATACTTTACTATGGTCTACGAGTATTATAGAATTCTGTAAAAGATAATATAGGATGAAATGAATGTGCCAACCTGCAGTTCCATATGCGCGTCTCTCGGCGTGTAGAATATGAAACACATTGGAAATGATGTCCTGCCGTCGCTGTGCTCCATTTTGTAACTGAAAAAATACAACAATAAATTTTCGATTATACTCACATGACAATAACTATACTAATAAACGACTTCAATAGCAGTTATTTTAGATATAGGTGACATATAGAGATTAATAAAAATAAGTATTTGTGTCTGTGTTAATATAGTGGAATGAAACGGCACAATCTTCTTTTATTCATTTAATTTGACATAAATTATTTTATACTAAAACTTATTTCTTCCTGTTTTCATCTTGCAGTCATTTTTCAGAGATACTCACACATTACTGACAGATTGACAGTGTTGCCAATAGAAATGTACAATATGTCAACAGTCTGTATCAGCCTCTATACGTCCCACTGCAGGGCACGGGCCTCCTTTACAATCGATAGCAGGGACCGGAACCCATTCGACATAACGGTACCGGTATCGACGAATTTCGGTTACCTTTAAGATTTCGGTAACCGCTATGACGCAATATAAAGGTTACCCTTATATACGGGAACCGTTTTAATACCGGTAACCTAAAAAGACCTTGAATGCAAAAGAAAATGCGTTGTTGTTGCATAACAAATAAAAATCATACTTGTCGTGTTGTTTACACAATATCGCTGGATACGGTTCATTTCAATTTTGGTGGGTAATTCTGTTGAAAAATTCATGAAATGAGTATAGATAATTGTGTGGTATAGTGCCATAATGTTTAGTAAAGACAAACGGCGGTATAACCACACACAGGCACTGCCCCCGCTTTGACTTATAAGGAACTTCGCATGAAACATAAAGGTAACCCTTATTTCGGTTACCGGTATGATACCGGTTAAATTCTAGGAATCGAATAAAATTGGCGGATACCGGTTACCATTAAAAATACCGGTATTAATTTTTTCGGTTGATACCAAAAAATACCGGTATTTTCGATACCGGTTTCGGTCCCTGATCGATAGTACGATTGAGAGTGGTTAGGCCATATAGGCCATATATACATATATACACTGGGCTAATGCGCGTTGGCGGACTTTACATACCACCTGACCAGACTTTACATGCCATAGAAATTTAGTATTTGTGATATATAAACAAATACACCTAACAGACACATAATATATTGTCCTGAAACCACTTTAAGATTTGTCATGTGGGTTAATACCTACTACTAGACTTTTACGTTTCATAAACACCCCGACCTGTCTCGGTATGGGTATCAAACCCGCGCTCTCGCATTTTAAACACATTATAAATAATGTTACATACATACATACACATACTTCACGTCATCCCATCCCATAGGAAACTATGAATCTCCACTTTACTCGATCCTGACACAATACTTTCGATTCGTCCACATTTATTAATCCCTTCAAGCATTGGTTGGTTCAGGGTACTTTTAACCTAATTTTAAGCCATTTATAGACTACTATATTATGCAGGTTTCCTCACGATGTTTTCCTTCACCGTTACAGTGATCGACTATCAATACAAACATGACTCCGACAAGTCAGTGGTATTCCCTGGGTTTTGAACCAGCAAACACCATGAATTTTGGCAGCCGCATCTAGTCCACCTGGTAAAGGTCGCGGGACGTCGCTGGATGCAGGCTGCCTCCAACAGGTCTCTGTGGAAATCATTGGGAGAGGCCTATGTTCAGCAGTGGACTTCCTTTGGCTGATGAATGGATGGATGGATCTAGTCCATTTACCAACAGGCCACCCCATGCAAAATAGAGTGACACATTACCTGTACACAATAAACCGGGGCTGGTGTGACGGCAGGATGTCCTGCAGCTCCTCAAGTTCCACATTGTCCAACTCCTCGTCCACTTCCAACACTTGCTTCTCTCTGTTCACCTGAAATATAGGTAATCATTATAGTTAGAACTCTGTTCACCTAATATTATCATTATTTTATAGAAACCAGTTTAAAATTAAAATCTTCTTGTAAGTCTTGGAATAAGGTGCGCTTGCAATAGTTTTTTCATGAAGACCGTGCCTAATATTGGCTACTGTCTCCACAAATCAATGGAAATATTCCATTGGGGTATGCCTAATTTATTTATTAGGAAAATCTTTATGGCTGTGTGTCAAAATGTTGTTAGATTTTCTTCAACATATAAAATACTTTATTCATAAACCAAATTTCTATTAAGTATTGAGATATTTGTGCCAGACAGTTAAGTCTAACCCATAATTACGGAAGAATTAATTTGTATACTTTATAGTTAGGATCTTGTTCACCATTGTCAAGTAAACCACTGATTAGTTACTTTTTTATTAATGTTAGTTGGGAAGTAAAAGTGCCAAATATCGCGAATGTTTTTCCGGCTAATCTCTGAAATGGCTGGACCGATTTTGACGGGGCTTTTATTGTCAGGTAGCTGATATAATAAGGAGTAACTTAGGCTACATTTATTTTAGATAAAATTATTATTATACTACAAAAAAAAAAGCTAATTAACTTTTTTGTTAAATTCCACGTGGACGAAGTCGCGGGTACAGCTAGTAAGAAATATGTGTGATGTCCACAAAAGGCAATGCCTGTGTTGTGGCCATCGAGAACACAACTTGGATATATAAAACTACGAAATAAAAAGAAAAAAGCAGTCTATAATATACTTGTCAGAATTACAATAAAAAAATAATTATGTGTGAAGTCCACACAAGGCAAATCCTGTCTTGTGGTCACTGAGAACAAATAACTACATGAAATAAATCAGTATATTGTACACTTCAAAAAAATATATTAGACTGTAAAATAAAAAAGTTGTGGAAACATTTAAACATTGTAGGTATTATAACAGGGAATGTTTTTATTCCAAGACTATTTTTATCCCTACCCTATTGGCTTGGGTACTGAGGCTCGCCGCGGAAAGGTTTTTTTATATATTTTATAAGTATTTTGTTATAGAGAAAATAATAAAAAGGCATTTGAAGTAGAAGGAATGTTTTAATAAGTATTCATTGTGTGCCTGCAATGTTAATGCAAAAATACATCAATAATTTACAGGAAATTATTGCTTATAGGTATTGTACTCTTGGATATGCAATTTCCTTGTATTCAAAGATAATAAATGGTTACTATATTGATCCATGTTCTTGCTAAATTTGGAGAAATATTAACAAATTCTTTGAATAAAAATGATGGCTGATGAAAACAGAAAAAAAACTAAATCTACAGAAATACAGTTGCAGAGGTTCACTATTTCACATGTCTTGCAAAAACTATTCATTAAGTAATAGAAGTTAATACTAACTTGGTGACATAGTTGTAGTATGGTACTGTTACAAAGCTAAGGTCTTGTGTTCGAATCCCGGGTTAGGCAAAGTGTTATTGGATTTTTCTATACAGTACAACCCAAAGTCAGGAATGTGCCTGATATAGGCTTGCCACTTATCACATCATGGGACGGCACATCATCAACATCCTAGCACCTCTGCCTACCCCTTCTTAGAAAAAGGTGTCAGTTTATGTGTGTATGCAATGAATTGAGAATTATGTACTTTTTTTGAAGTTGGTTAAAACACTATCACAGGTATAAATAAAAAGTAGCAAATCTAGGTGCATTGGTATCCTGTTAATATAGGCAGTTGGTGAACCATAAGGACCTAGGTTCAATTCCTATTTGCGCAATCATTTTTTGGCATGAAATATCTCCAATTGCCTACTTTGATGACTGTGAACTTCCCATTTGCTGTTTAGTAAGGGAACATGCATTTGGACACCAGTCTGTATCCTGTTTCCATCAGGCGAACAGTTGTGTCAATCAACTATACTTTTCATAAAGAGGGATACTGTGCTTGAATTGTCATGCACACACCATCAAGAATATTATCGTCATACTGTCATATCAGCCCAGACTATATAAAACTTTTATGTACATAAGTGTGTAGGTATTTTTGTCAATTGGCAATCCAAGAAGCTGAGCCTATTTTTATACCATACAATATATCTGACCACAATAGTCAAGGGCGTAGCTACTGTAGTGCCTAGTGACCGCTATTAAATGTTTTGTGCCTTTATTGAGTGACGCATGCACTGATTATCGCGATATGCATGACTAACTCACAAAGGAGCGGTTTCCGTTAATTTTATCAAGCCATTGGCCATTATAAATCAATTAATATCATGAAAATAGCCATTACAAACTACTTTTAAAAGAGTACCAAGAAAAATAATTAAAAAGTTAAAATAACTACCTTTAAAATAAGCGCCGAATTCGTGGTGTGTTTTTGAAAACGGAACTTTTTCAAAACCTCCTTAACATCGTCGCCGATGTCGCACACTTGTCCGGACATATTATTTGTTGTTATTTAATTCACGAAAATAAATAAATTAAGGGGAAAATCGCGAGATTGTTTACGTCGACAACACAGATGTAACCAGTTGTGACAAGTGACGTTAACGCCCTTGGGATTGGATACATATTTTGTTTCAACAGTATTGAAAACATAAATCGCAAAAGTAGCGACATCTAGTAATTAGAGTATTCAGTCTTTGGGATGTTAAAATTAGGAAAATGGAATGACGAAATTTACAATGAAAATGTACTCAAAGAAATATTTCTCATTCAGAAATTTGTTAGTCTGATGATGATTGAATCTAATTATTTCATGTTTGTAATGATAAATGACATTTTTTTTTTCGTTCCGTAAGGAATGATAAATGACAACAGTCTTTTTAATTTTTTACTTTTATCTAAAGCTCAAAACACACTGTAGGTTTTTGTCTTACGCATAGAGTAAAGAGCGGTAAGTACGGGGCCAACTGACCAATCAGGACAATGGAACGTACAGGGTTCTTTCTACAGGGTATATCAAGACTGCTACCGAAAACGAAGCCGGGTGGTAGTTTAAACGACTTCAGACACAACGCAATAGAAAATGATGAAAAAAAATGTGTCAATTTTTTTTTATTTTTTTTTCTTTTCTCGTATTTGGGTGGTAAATCCATTTTGTCTTAAAATAATAGTGTGTACCATTTTATTTATAAATACTCTAAGGGATAAAAGAGTTTAAATTATAATTATAGCAAAAACTATGGATTTACCACCCAAAAATGATGATATTTAAAAAATCATTAAAAATAATTGTTGCATTTCTCAGCAAAATTTTTAATTGCATTGTGTTTGTAGCCACTAAAACTACCACCCGGCTTCGTTTTCGGTAGCAGTCTTGAGATACCCGGTATGTAGTCTGTGGTCACGTCTTAAGCTTATGACCTATAATGTGCACAATACAAAAGAATCCATTGTTCAGATCGCTGTAAGACGCGTTGCTCTAGTATTTATGGCCGCTTCTTTACTCTATGCGTAAGACAAAAACCTACACTTTGTTTTCAGCATAACAGTCTTAAGCTGAAAACATATTGTAGGTTTTTGTCTTACGCATAGAGTAAAGAAGCGGCCATAAATACTAGAGCAACGCGTCTACAGCGATCTGAACAATAGATTCTTTTGTTGTGTGCACACTGTCGGTTGAAATTCGAGGGCATGACCTTCAAAAACAAAAAACGTCTGAGACATACAGCGCAACTAACATAAATTGACAAGTGGTGAAATTAGGAACTAGAAATGAAAGTAAAAAATATCTTCAACGCTTTCATTAAAATATTCTTTCATAATTTATACAATGTACATTTATACTAGTAGTCCAATAGTAGTAATGACAATAATGTCCAATGTAATTAAATTTGAAGAGAGAAAAAAATAATGGTTTCTCCGTGCACCACAGCGCTTTTGAGTGATTTGCGATTGTGGACAAACTTGAGTTTACACAACAATAGGTTTTATAAATATGGCTACCAGCTTTTTAAGCCAAACTAATATAACATTTCTTAAAACTTACAATTAAATTAGAATTTATAATACATACAAGGTATAATTTTCTTTATTCAATCTGCATACAAATTAAAATTGTTGATTACAATTTGGACATTTCTAATTATTTACATGAGGTGTGGCTGGGAATCTAACTTGACTTAATAGAAATAAACACCGCAGTTCGTTGACCAGTTGTTTGTAAATACTAGACTGGACGTAATTGACAGCCTCCGTGACATAATTGGTTAGACGCCGCCTGTGAAACGAGAGGCCACAGGTTCGATCCCCGCACCGAGACAAATGTTTGTGAGGCCCACAAGTATTTGTCTCGGGTCTGGATGTTTGTGAGACCGAAAAGTCTCTCGTAGTTCCCGATACCCACGACACAACAGTTAATTGATCTTAATGTGGGGTCAGGACTATGTATGTGATTGTTGAGTGTATTTATTAATTTAATTATCAGTAATTAGCCAAAAGTTCGTCTGTGCGTTCATTTAAAAAATGGAAGAAAAACGATTAGAGTATGTGCGTAATAGAGAAATTATTTATAATGTTAAATGTAAAGAATACAAATATGCTTACTTAAAGTAAGAAGTATGGGAACAAATAGTCAGTACCTATTTGTACTAAAGATAATAAAGTATCATACTAAAGATAACGGAGTAATTTTTTATACAATCGAATATTAAGTTATTGATGTTAAAATTTCAAAATACACGCGCTGTTTTAGGAATTATAGTAGGAAAAAGTTTACTTTGTTATTTGTCTTCAGGTAGTCTCTTTTTTGTTTTCTTTTAAAATGACACTGGTAGTAGAAATATATAAAAAAAAGACAACAAGAACAAGACGTTAGTGTTGAGTAGGACATGACTTGAAAAAGAGTTTGTAAAAGTAGCCTCATTTTTATACTGAGCCAGTACAATGTCCCACTTCAATTGAAGTGAGGCGTACTGACGCTTATTTGTGGGTCATAACTTTGTCTCACGGCTCAAGCCAATGAAATGACATTACAGACCAAGTAGTACACCAAATATGAAGTAGTACAAATTAAAAAGTTGAGCTGCTCTTACATTTTGACGTCATGTTCGGGACAAATGTACTGCCTCTTGTATGTCCTACTCAACACTACAAGACGTGTGCTCGAAACACGATCTTACCTACTTTGGAATTCACACATTTTATACATAAGTATTTCTAATATGTGTACACGGCATTGTTGCTTAACATTTTCCACAGTAAATTTATTTTCAATGTGTAATCTATGTTTGCGTACAGAATTTAATCAATCATAGTATTATATAATTGATTGATGTGTGATATTTATTGAATCATTGATTTTGACAATAAAACAGTTGCAAACTCGAATGTTCTAGTACCACAGGTTATCACAGACTTAGGACTGTTTATAATAAGCGCCAACTAGGATTAATTTCATTATAAAAAATATATTATTTATTTATTTATATAGAGATGAGATAAAGAGTACATTAAAATCGACTCTTTCATCCCTAAAAGCTTAGTCATTGGCAGACGATAAAACCGTCCTTTGTCAATAAAATTAAAAGAAATAAAAGCGTACGCGGGCCCTCTGACGACCCGTACGAACCATATCAGTCGCGCTCTTTACCATAGTTTTGTACTCTTTACTCTATGCGTAAGACAAAAACCTACAATGTGTTTTCAGCTTTAATCTTACCAACAAATCTTTATTCAAATACCATCCAGACACGTGAGAAGAGTTGTGTAAGAAAGCGCCATCTGTTAATCTGGGAAACCAACTATAGTTGAGGCGAGCGATGTGAGGTACGCTATCCGCAAAAATATTATTTCCATTTATATATGCAAACAATTCTCAAAATAATTTTTGTAGCCATTAATTTATTTGTTTTAATTTTTTTTATTTAATTACAAGATATTTGAATAAAATTTTATTTAAAAAAAAATATTACAAATACTTTATAAATGTTGTTTTGCGGATTTTCAAATGCACTGTGAATCTGCAAATGTCTCACTGACATTAGGCTTTGACAGTTCACAAAAATGAAAAGTGAATTTTCCTTGTTCTTACAAAAACCGAAAACAAATTGTGTAACAAATTAAACTATGTTAAAAAGACGCATATATAAATACATAAAATTACTGTAAAATTGACTTTAATGTTTGAATTGTGTTTTTGTAAGTTTACAAATGTGGAACGCACTTAGATTTTCGGAATAATCAGTGAAAGTTGTTTTGATGTGTGGTGTCTAGGATTATCGCGTTTCTGCAATAGTTTACACGTTCGGATGCCCTGAATTAAGGTCAACAGCTTTGTCGAACGTACTCCGAAGTCTGTAAGTGTTTTCAATGACAACAATAGTAGTTTTGTTTATATTCCAATTTAAAATGTGTGGACCTTGCATGTTTTCCTTGAACTAACTTTTTTTAAAGCGTAATGCTGTCTAAAGTCGTGACATTATTAAGTTTTAGTAACCATTTCATTTTTGTATACAAATTCTTATTAAGAATTACTTCAAATAAATGTAGATTTAAAAAATACACATTCTATGTTGTCTCTATATACTTTTATTAACAAAAGGCTTTCTGTTTATCCAACACAAAGGAAATTCCAAGATGAGTCAAGAAAAATGCATGTACAGTATCTAAAAATATAAAGCTGATTTACAGTCATTGATCTTTATTAATTTTACATGTAAATAAATTTCTTAGCAATACTTGTCCTGCAGCTATAAAATTATTACTCACATTTTGGTTTCAAAGTGATGTGGTCAGTAGCAGGTATATTTTCTCAATGGTCAAAATTTTATTTTTCTGTTTACTTGGACATATTCAACCTTTTTATGAATTACACTTCTTGTATGGTTATTCAATCACAATTATCTAGTACATGAGTAAGAATTAAGTGCTAAATGTTGATTCTATGGTTGTTACCTGATCACAAATATATATGGGCTGATACATATATGAGTCACATTTTGGTTTCCAAGAATTATAAGAGCAGTGTCAGACATGGGTGCTAGCACTCCCTCTAAGTCATACTAAGGGCCAGTGCAGACTGGGATGGTATGGCACGAGATTCACCTCTATTTTTCCAAAGCATGTCAAACTTAAAACTTAAAAGTCCATAAGTTGTTTTCGAGTGGCTTCACTAATCTCGACAAATGGTTATAAATAAATAAATAAATAACACCCAACAGTCACATACATAGTTCTGACCCCACACTAAGATCGAGTCTTGTGTTGTGGGTATCAGGAACTACGAGAGACTTTTCAGTCACACAAACACCCAGACCCGGAACAAGTTTCACTCAACATTCTTAAAATGAATGTGACAAAACGAAGATCATGTTGAATATCCATGTTGTGCCCAAACCCATCAGAGTTGGTGACTGGACTCTTGAAATTGTAGACAAATATGTCTATTTAGGACAAGTGTCTGGTCAGGCAGGTCCAACTTAAGAGAGGTCAATCGTCAAAGCCAACTTGGTTGGACAGCGTTCAGGAAACTATATGATGTCTTCTCGTCCAAAATCCCTTAAATTACTTAAATCAAAAGTCTTTGATAGTTGTGGGATGCCAGTGACATATGGCACCAAGACATATCATATATTTCAACAGAGCGCGTGTGGCATTTGGCTGTGAAAAGATCACTACTATTCAAATTCGAATATTAATGGGAACCATGATATAAAAACTTTTGTTTCGGGTCTGGGTGTTTGTGAAAGTGAAAAGTCTTTTGTAGTTTCTGATAGTCAACACATGTCTTTTAGCCTAGTATGGGACCAAGGCTGTGGCTGTGTTTGGTATTTTTTTATTACTATTATGTCAAGACGAGCATGTAATTCCCCTGAAAGCAAGCGATGAGATCGCTTGTGGACAGCAAAACAAAAAAACACCAGGAATTACAAAGCCATGCATGGTATTTTACTGTGCTCTCCATCCGGAAACATAAGATGTTAAGTCTCGTTATGTCCAGTAGTCACTCTGGCTACAATGTCCTGCAAAACGAAACACAACAGTGCATTTACACTGCTGTTTGTAACTTTGGCAGAAGAAATAAACATTACGGTGGTACCTACTCACACGGCCTCTCACATATGAAAGACCTAACAACTGTATTTCCTCTTTCCATTTTGAAAGGACAAAAAAATATATAGGTACGATCCTAGCCCAGATTTTCGCGAGATCGGACGCTGCACTGCGATAAATTTTTGTACGGCCCACAAATATTTCTGTCGGTTCTGGGTGTTCGTGAGAGTGAAAAGTCTCACGTAGTTTCTGATACACGACACAAGACTCGATCTTAGTGTGGGGTCAGGACTACGTTTGTGACTGTTTGGTGTTATTTATATTTTTTATTCATTTATTTCTATTGCTATGTATAGTCAAAATATACCACCGGTCAAGACAGAATATTTGGCAGATCTATATAAAAAAAAATGGTGATGCCACTATTAAAATTATCAAACAAAGAAATGAACGAATCATTAGAACAGACGACTAATTTGCTAACTGATAAAACCTATAAATGGACGCGTAACTCGGTGGCCCGCCATGTATAACAATATATTAAATTATCAGCTAATACACACAAACGCCCCTCTATTTTTTGCAATAAATGGCGAGACGAGCATGCCGTTCGCCTGATGGTAAGCGATACGACCGCTCGTGGACAGAGGTACGAGGCTCGATCCCATCGAAACATATTTAGATGATTAATATGTAATTTTTTCGTGTGGTTGTTGTAATGAATAGTATCTTTTAATTTCGTCGTTAAAGTTCTAAATTGTTTTCGAAAGTCAGATGCACTGGGACTTCGAACCTGGAAGTATCGTCTCAGTAATTTGAAAGGTTCCTTAACAAAAGTCACATAGTGTGACCCCACACTAAGATCGAGTCTTCTGTCGCGTATAAGAAAATACGCAGACTTTTCGCTCTCACAAACACCCAATGTATACGTATGTATATGCGGCTTATACAAGCCACGTGCGTTGAATTTTGGTTACTATGTAGATATGCCTAAATATTATCACGTACAATGAAGTATATTATTGGCCCTACTAATAATATTTGAAGATAACCGAAATATTTAGTTAGTGATGCAAATCAGAAGACTTATTTTTAATACGGCACGGTAGGAACCGCATAAGTACCACCGCAATGTCCAATTCTCCCGTGAAACAACACTGCGTAAATGCACTGTTGTGTTTCCCATTGAAGTACATTGTAGTCAGAGTAACTACTGGACATATAGAGACTTAACATCTTATGTCTCAGAATGGCGAGCGCAGTGGAATGTTGACGCTGTTTATGAGCGGTCGTATCGCATACCATTAGGCGAACGGCAAGCTCGTCTTGCCATTCATTGCAATAATAGAAAACGAGATTTTAGGTATTGATTTGATTGTTTGCCGTATGCCAAAACCCCTTTCCTTTTTTCATCCTTTTTCCTTCCCATTGTCCTCCCGATTTGATGGACCGGCAACACATCCATGATGCGCGTTGTGTATGTCCATGTGCAGTGATGACTTACTATCAGGTGACCTGTTTGCTCGTTTACTGGACCTATTGTATGAAAATAACATGACGGTATGTCGGTCGTTAGATCTGGACGCCTTTGTATGCGAAAATTCGATTGAAAAGGCTTATATTATGTACCGGCGAGAAACTACGACTATCTTACTAATTGATCCAAATATGTCGGCTTTTTAGATACTAGTGTACACATGTTGATCCCGGAATGGGACAAAATAGAATCACGTAACGGATTTTGAATGTTAGTATAAGAACAAGATTACTTTTTGGTTTGTTGTTTATATATATTTTCTACCTTTTTACATCAAGCCATTATCCATTTCCCTTTGATATGTTTATTAAACTTTAGCAATGTGAAAAAATCGCTTCAATTATAGTCAGCGACCCTTAAGTAATATATGTGTGTATGAGAAACTACGAGAGACTGTTCACTCTTACAAACACAGACCCGAAACAAATACCCGTAGATCAGACATATTTGTCTCTGTGCGGGGATCGAACCTGCGTCCTCAGATTTCACGGCGGGCGTCTATCCAACTGCGCCACGGAGGCTGTCTATATCATTTTAACATTATGTAATTAAAATACATAGATATGTTGATAATAAATCTAATCTCATTTGTTTCAGGTTATTTGAAATGATGCCCGGGTTATAACATATCGAAGATAATTTGGCGATTGGGCGTGATATGAGATGGCGTCTGGTAAGTTTTTACCTCATCTGGAACCGAACCCGCGACCCCACGATACATTGAACAGACAGTTTTTTGACATAAGTCTCAATATATCCAGTTGTTACTCTGGCTGCAATGTCTTGCAAACCAGAACACAACAGTGCATATACACTGAATAGTTGTACCGTTTACAGTTGCCGTGAATTATGATTAGTGCCAAATTGCAATCAAATTGGTTATTAACCTTTAAGTGCGTGGTGGCCTGTTGGTAAACGGACCAGACGTGGCGGTCATTATGTAGGCACACTTCTGACTATTCCGAGTCATGTGTGTATTGATAGTCAATCACCACGCACTAAAACGGTGAAGGAAAGCATTGTGAGGAAACCTGCATACCATAACACTTTTTTATTTTTTATTACTGCAATGAATGGCGAGACGAGCAACCCGTTCGCCTGATGGTAAGCGATACGACAGCTCATAGACAGTAGCAACATTCCACTACGCTCGCCATCCTGAGACATAAGATGTTAAGTCTCAATATGTCCAGTGGTTACTCTGGCTACGATGTCCTTCAATCCGAAACACAACAGTACATTTAAACTGCTGTTTGGTGGGTGAAATAGATATTGCGGTGGTACATACCCAGGTATTTGGAAGTAGACAAATAAATTTATTCATTCATCCTCCGTGGTGCAGGCGAGAGGCCGCGGGTTCGATCCCCGCACCGAGAGAAATGTTTGTGCGGCCCACAAATATTTCTTTCGGGTCTGGTCATTCGTAGTTCCTGATACACTTTTTTTTTTTTTTTTTTTTTTTTTTTTCAAGAGGAAAAGCTATTAAGCTGCCCTTTCGGTACCCCGGGGAGGCCGAAAGGGGTATGTCAGTGTCTCTGGCCTTCCAGCCCGGTACACACGCGGATATTGTGTCCGAATTGGGTCCCTAGCAATATCTACGCCAGCATACTGACTAAAAACCTCTTGATAACCCTCACACGCATTGTGGGCAGCTCCGGACATCCCAGGGCGAAGGGCGCCCCGATTTACGTCCGCGAACCGCCCCGCGCAAAACCATTGCTGGGCCTTATGTTACCATTATGAACGCCCAGATTACCTCCATTTACACCCCCTTTTCGGACGCCCGTAAAGCTGTTATGGGCGTCCATGACGGAGACGAGGCTCCATCTCACGTCTCGGAGTCCGTTATACGCGAGGGCGCACGGCCCCCGCCGTGTGCCCAGTGACTCCGATGACCCCTTTAGGTCGTCTCTTACGACGGGCAGAGGATACCGTGGAGGGATTCTTGTACCCCCAAACCACAGGGTAAAGGATAAAGGCGTCGGTTCAGCCAGTTATTACCCGGCGCCTTCTTCTTTGCAGGCGGCGAGCGGGATCGTTCCGCTCACGATCCCGATCTGCGCTCTCCTTCTGCGAAATTACAATTTCACAGAAGGAGAGCATTGCCTGCCACGACCTCCGACTCTCGACCATGGAGGGAATCACGACCGAGAGCGAGAGGTCTACTCCGACGGCTGCACGGAGTATCATACGTTCATCACCCCAGGCTGGACACTCCGAAAGAGTGTGCTGGGCTGTGTCCTCCGCGCAGTTGTCACAGTGATGACACACGGCTGTCGCTTCCTTTCTCGCCACCCGCCACAGATATCTGCCGAAGCACCCATGCCCCGATAGGACCTGTGTCAGGCGGAACGTCATCATGCCGTGGCGCCTGTTCAGCCACTGGTCTAGATCAGGACGCACTGCTGCAATGGTCCACTCACCAGCACTAGGATTGTCCAGCCTGGAGCGCCACTCCTCCACGGCAGCCACGCGCAGGGAGGCCCTTTTAGCGTCAACCTCTCTGAGGGCTGGTAGTTCCCCTCGGCGAGACGCTTCCTCCCGCCAGTAATAGACTGACGAAAGGACTTTGGCGTCTATGTCCCAGGGAAGAAGACCAGCCAAAACGCAGGCCGCCTCATGGGAGATCGTGCGATATCCTCTGATCATCCGCTGTGCTACAACTCGTTGCGGTTGACGCAAGAGAGTAGCACAGCATCTTCTCAGTGATTCAACCCAAACGGGACTACCGTATAAGGCCATCGATCGCACGATTCCCGCGTACAGTCTCCGGCAAGAGATGCCGGGACCTTCGAGGTTAGGAAGCAGGCTAGACAATGCACCTGCTGCCTTGATTAATTTCGGTCTCAGGCTTTTGAAATGAGCATGGAAGTTCCATCGGCTATCTAGGACAATTCCAAGATACTTCATCGAAGAACCGACGGAGACCTCCACACCATCGACCGTTATGTGGGCCTGCGCCGGTGGCCCTCTCCGAGGCCCGTGAAAACAGATAGCCTCAGATTTATGAAGAGCCACTGCGAGGCCCAACCGCCGTATTCTCCTTACCACGTTGCCAGTGCCTAACGCAGCAAGGGTGGCGGCTTCCTCGAATGTCCCGCCACACGCTGTGACCAGCGTGTCGTCGGTGTAGCAGACTACGTCGACGCCCCGGTAGTTGGCACCACGGAGCACCCAGTCGTAACCGATGTTCCACAACAGAGGTCCAAGGACCGACCCCTGCGGAACACCGCACGACATAGCTCTACGGTGCCACCCTTCAGCGCCCGGATACTCTACGTACCTGTCTGAGAGGTACGAGTGCACCAAACGCCGAAGATGAATGGGCACCTCGTGGTACCGCAGTGCTCGATGCAGGGCCAGGGCAATGTGTTAAAAGCATTGGCGATGTCTAACGACACCGCCACAACACACTTTCCCTGGCTTACTGCCTCCTCCGCTTGCGCTTTCACCCGCAGAATTGCAGAGATGGTCGATCGGCCTTTCCGAAACCCATATTGACTTTCTGCCAGGTTAGGACCGACCCCCTCGAGGTGCTCCACGAGGCGCATATGAATAATACGCTCAAAGAGCTTCGTGACCTCGTCGAGCAGCACGATGGGCCGGTAGGCCGATGGCGACTCTGCAGGCCTTCCAGTTTTTTTGAGCAGGACCAACTTTCCAGTCTTCCATCGTGATGGGAAGCAGCCCTGCTCCATACAAGCGGAGAAAAGGCTAAGGAGCCTAACCTCCAGGTACTCAACCGTAAGCACCCAGACTCGTCCAGGGATACCGTCGAGACCTGGGGCGGAGTTTTTCCTCCTCAGCCGCAGCACTGCAGCCGTAAGTTCCCCAGGTGTTACGCTGGGGACTTGGGCCTCGGAGGTCTCTCTCACCAGACTGTTTGACGATGCCGCCAAGTGAATGCGCCGCCACGACGACGGACGTGGCGGCATCGGTGGAGGAGTGTTCTCCACGGTGGCCGGAAAGAGGGCGGTAACCACGCCGTCCAGGAGCTCTGGTCGGAGACTTTGGGTTAGTGGGGGCACCGGCGGGCGCTACTTATTAAATGCAAGTCGGTATGGTCGTCCCCATGGGTCGCGATCCAAGGTATCCAGGAACTCCTTTCTAGCCGCGGTTTTCGCCCTGTGAATGGCCACCCGAAATGACTTTTTAGCCTGTCTGAAGAGGTCATGAAGCAGCCGCTCCTGGTTCTCGTGGTCAGGATGTTCTGCACGACGAGTCCGCCGGCGACGATGCCTGATAATATCGCGACGCGCTGCCATGCAAGCGGCGCGTAATTGTGTAAGTTCCGCTGACCACCAGTACACCTGCCGCCGCGGAGGGAGACGGTGCACCCGGGGCATAGCCTCGTCGCAGATTTTTGACATTGCCACCCCAAACCATTTGGCCTCTTCCTTTACTTGCACCGGAAACTCCGGTGCAGGCTAGTTCCTGATACCCGCGACACAAGACTCGATCTTAGTGTGGGGTTAGGAATGTGTATAATTAGGAATTTAATGTGACAAAATATTAATATTGTATTATCATTTGTTTCAGTGGAAAGCACGGAGATGTTGGAGAAAGGGCTGACGTAAGTACTTTTTAAATAAATTCGTTTTTAGTTGTGTAAGTGAGTAAAGGGTTATATTACGATGGTCTAACTTAGAACAAACGACGGCTAATTATAATTATCGGTTTGATTTACTTAACACCAGAGGGCGCAAACATCGTTTGGTTTTACGGGCTTCTCCATTTTATGCATATTTATAATTGGCCCTGAATTATTTCTGACAGCATTGATTAGTGATTTTTAACCTATTCTTTTTTATGAAGATGCATACGCACGCGTATATTAGAATTTGTTATGTTCGCATTTGAATACAGAATCATTTGTTATTAGATAAGTATTTAAAAGAGGCAAAATTCAAATCGATGTTTGATGTAATTCAGGTCCAAATCTCCCTCAATCTTTTCGTAGATAAACGTAAGTATCAACGTATTGTTGGATTGTTTTTCTTACTTAACGCCAGAGGGCGTCTTGAATTATAAATAAATACATTATTTATAAATTATTATTAAAATAAATAACACCCAACAGTCACATACATAGTCCTGACCCCACACTAAGATCGAGTCTTATGTCGTGGGTATCAGGAACTACGAGAGACTTTTCGGTCTCACAAACACCCAGACCCGGAAGAAATATTTGTGGGCCGCACAAACATTTCTCTCGGTGCGGGGATCGAACCCGCGGCCTCTCGTTTCACAGGCGGTGTCTAACCAACTGCGCCACGGAGGCTGTCAATTGATTGAGTGACGTCTCTATCTAAGTATGTAAAACATATTTTATGGGGTATAACAAGATTGCTACTTCAGAAACAATGCAACTAAACATGCAACAATACCGACGAATTCTAAGTATGCAGTTTTAGTTTTCATCAAATTTCATCAAAATCGGGCTCGTAAGTCCTTTGAGCATTTTTCGCTATTCCTCATAGTTTCGAATTTAGCCATCCACGCCCACTTGAAAACTCACCCTGTATATAAATCTCGGTGCGGGGATCGTAACGGACTCTCAAACAGCCGACGACGGCGCGGCGTCTCATCATCCACAGAGGATTTGGAAAGCGCCTGACAAAAATATTATAGCAAATTCACTTATTATAGTAATTAGTATGAACTCATTTGATTACATTGATTAGGCGGTAATGTAATTATAACTTATTGCTAGCCAATTTTATCTTACACTAGCGGTCCATCCCGGCTCCGCCCGGGTGCAGATACATGTTTCAAAATGGCGGTCAAAATGCTCAATTTCTACTTTCAATTTAGAGTATCGATCAATCGGACCATCAAAAGCGAATAAAATTTTCTCTTATTTGCTAGAAATGACACTACTGCATCCCTCCTATAGGCCATAGCGTGATGATAAATAGCATATAGCCTTCCTCGATAAATGGACTACCCAACACTGAAAGAATGATTCAAATCGGACCAGTAGTTCCAGAGATTAGCGCGTTCAAACCAACAAACAAACTCTGCAGCTTTATAATATTAGTATAGATTAAAGACATCTAGAATTGGTCAAAGTTGGCAAACTTATACCTCTATATTAAAATGGAAACGGGTTGCTAAACTGTGGAATACATTTCGAAATAACACGGATCAGTGTCTAACATTAAAGTAACTCGGAAGTGTCGAACCTTGGACCGCACAATACAATTCGACACAACCTCAAAGCGCATTCTGTTCAAATGGCCTTTTAAACGACTCAATAATGTACTGTCGTCCATGTACAATTGAATTTCAACCTTATATCAATGGAAAACAGTTGACATTGCATTGTACACATGCGTTCAATAGTACTATAAAGCATATACAAGTGAAAAAGAATCTTATTGCAATCGCAATACCGTTGAGATTGCATTTTACCGGCGTTCAAGAAATTACCAAGCGCGCAAGTGATCTCAAGTTGAATGATTGTTTAGTGATGTGCCGTTTTCAAGATTGCAAATATCGATAGGATTATCGATGTTTTTTTTTTGTATTGAATTAATTATGATTTGAATCTTCAATGGTGTGGTGGAAGTTTCGAAGACGCTAGTTCCGACGTTGCATTACCAGGTTGATCAACCCATGTGTGCCTATTTGGTATAAAAAACTAGCTTTTCATTGATAAAAAACTGAATTGCAATTTTTAGCAATATCTGCATCATTAGAAACTCTGCTTTTGCCCATTGCCTCAGTGGTGCAATTGTAGTATAGTTGGATTACAAAGCTAAGGTCCCAGGCTCGAATCTGGGGTCGGACAAAGTGATATTGGACTTTTCTATTAATTATCAGCCCGGATTCAGAATTTATGCCTTATATGGCGATAGGCTGGGCCCCTATCGCACGACGTGACGTAAAACGCAAGTTGAAATGTGGGTGACCGAGTAACATCTCTGCTTAACTCTTCTGGGCGAATGGTGTGAGTTTGTAACAACTCTCTGCTTCCTAATAGATTGACATGTCTTCTAATTAGCACAAGGCTCTAATATACCAATTTAAGTGATCATTAAGTTGTGGTACATAATACGTGTACTTTCCGTACATATCGTATAATCCTGGGTTCAAACGCCATAGCATGAAAAAGTTATTTTATTGAATGGGAAAATATATTTCTCTATTACTAAACGATTCTCTATTTGGATGTCATTCCCTGCTATCAAAAATATGTTTCTCTCTCTGTCAATCGTATGCAGGACATTATAATCGCATTGTCCGCTCAATGATCGGGACTGATTTATCGACATATCAATAGTATTAAGACGCCTTCGCACGTCACCACTATCATTGAGCACTTACTCAATTGGCGCGCTCAGTGTCCGCGATCACGCCACAGCCGTCGCGCGTCCGGCTGGCGGAAGTTACCGCCAAAATTTCGAAAATCGAACTCCGTCAAAACTTTGACAATCCGCATTAAAAGTGAAAATAAAAAATTAATTTTAAAAATCTAATAACCAGTGTTGGACGTTACATAATCTGTGCTTGTGTTGAAAAAAAGGATCACTTTCATCGCTTTCTAAATTCGAAATGATCTAATAAGTATTCTGTATGGTGAAGTTTTGTTTACTTATAGTTGGTTTAATTTATTTTTTATTCTATGAGTTTATTTAGTGACTTTGTAAGAAACAGTGTTTTTTTTCATTGAGATAGAGCATGGCTTGAGCAATGTTTTTAAAAAGATTATCATTTTCTAAAAAGAAAAATTCGAGCAACATTGACTTTGTCTTATACTTTGCGGTAGTTTTTATCTGATTTAAAAAACGAAGAGCCAACGCTCAAGAGGCAACATCCGCCTGTTGATTTTTATGTATGTTCACTCATAACTATATGTTGGTACAATTTTAGTAAGTTTATTCAAGTTGATCCTAATTTAATTTTACCATATTTACATTACGAAAATACGGCAAAAAATTACTCAAAGTTGCTGATTGATAAATTGATCTAAGCTCAATCCATGTTTTATGTGTATAAGTTTGTGCTTTCAATTTATATGTTTTTTATACAAATTATTTATTCAGCCAGTACTTTGACAACCTGAACCGTCATAATATATCTTTTTAATTTATAATTGTTGGGTAACGTAAAATAATGTAGAGCCTTCTAGGCTTTTCTATTTGAGCACGCCTGCAAAATTGAAACCAATTGCGAAATATATTTATCTCCCGTCATTCAATACTCTTAACATGAATAATCATTTTTCCACATAAGCAAAAAGAGCTGTTTACTATCGTTAACCAACCCGCATTCGTCTAGAGTCTAGACTCTAGCATGTTAAATTAAGGTCTAATCTTTCCCAATCGTAAAGATCTTTGCTTAAGTGTGAGTGTTAGTTCTGGCTATCAGCCCTTATACGTCCCACTGCAGGGCACGGGCCTCCTCTACAATCGAGAGTATGATTGAGAGCGGTTAGGCCATATAGTCCACCACGCTGGCCTAATGCGGGTTGGCGGACTTTACATGCCATAGATATTCTTAAATATAAATACTAGCGGCCCGGCCCGGCTTCGCCTGGGTGCAAATATAGATTCCAGTCCATATTTTATTTAAAATCAATATGACAGCCTTTCTCTAAACTGCTTATCCAATTCCATTCTCATCCTGTACCGATTCTTGTGTCCCATTTTATCCACCTTATATTCTATTCTATCCCATCTTTCCAGATTCAAATCATTATTTTGCTACGGAGATATTATAACACTGATACTACTCCGACGACATTCATTGAAATCAATTAATAGATACCATAGCCGACCCGACCACGTTCGCTATGGCTTAGTTATTATATGATTAATTTTATATTCAATTATTTAGCATAGCAAAAAAGCCCGACCAACCTTTGCCTGGATGCAGATATTTTTTTATTTTACTCCACACCAAATAGATGTTATTTTTCGTATAAGCTCTTGTATACCTAAACATGAATTTGCTATCCTACTGTCCTGCTCAATTCCGTCCCATCCCGTCTGTTCAGTCACTTCCCGATACGTCCCGTCCTTTCTCTTCATTAACCATCCCGTCTTATACCGTGCATTTACATATCGTCCTATCAAATCTGTCTGCTATCCCAGTCCTCTCCCCTACTTCCCACTCTATAATATCCCGTTTCTCCATATCCAAATAGTGTGCCTTATAAATTTTTGACATTAAACACTTTAGCGATTTTGATTATCCATGCAATATTTCACCCCTGTGTTTCAAAAATATTACACTCACACTCAAATTATTCTCAAGACACAGGCAAAGCCTAATTTGAGAATCCATGCAATATTCTCCATAATTATATAAAATTGTTATTTTATTCAGTTCAGTTCAGTTTTTATTTTTATGTGTTATTTTATTAAAGATTTTTCATTTTCAAGTGACATTCTATCTTGAAAAGAAGTATAACTTCTTACGTTATTATTTATTTAATTGTGCTATATTTTTGTAGCTTCATAATATATTCTCTTTAGTTTACACAAAATAAATTTCTGAACGCATGCATAAATATTTGACAACCAATTTAAATGTCATCCACTTTTCATTACTGTCATTAATTTACATATTTAAAATCTAAAATACGCCATTAATCGAATACTGTGGCTATATGTTGTCGATTCGAAACCTTTATTTAAATACGTTATTTAATTTGAGGGAAGAGTTTACCGTATCAACGGTATGAAAATTAAATGTTTGACAGTTACAAACCCATGAACATTTTGTATGGCAAAATGTTTTTTTCCTTTATTTTATACTTTCGTCAGTTTAATCGAGATAAAAACTATCTCACCCTTTAAGTTGGAACAAATAACACATATCTACAAAATTTCATTATAATCAGTTGAGTGGTTTAGGAGCCCATTGAGGACAAACAACGTGACACGTGAATTATATATATTAAGATTGTACATAGGTGGACTTAATACCAGAGGCATTATCTTCAAGTAGGGGTACATCTTAGAGTATTTATAATATAGAGGGAGCGCTGGTACTTCAAAAACGTAAATTACAATGTGGTGCCGGGCCACCTTTTTCTGTCCTCCTATTGGCTGATATTTAACAGGTTGTCCAATATGCACGACTTACATGGAAAATAAAAATAATAAGAAGTGGTTTAGGTGTATTCAATTCCACTCAACCTCGTTTTAAAAGGATAATAGCTAAATATACTTTCGGTTATCAAAGTAGTTTATAGCAATTTGTAGTGAAATAATTATTTCAATTTTCACCATTATAGGAGCGCTACCAACATTACGAATAGGAAAATATCTACGTTTTTGAAGAAGCAAATGTATGACAGCGCTCCCCCTATACCTATTATAAATACTCTAAGGGGTACATATACTTATTTGATTAGATATTATACCTATGTATATATACAGGGTATATCAAGACTGCTACCGAAAACGAAGCCGGGTGGTAGTTAAAGCGACTTCAGACACAATGCAACAGAAAAAGTTGCAAAGAAAAGCGACAATTTTTTTTTTGTTATTTTTTCCAATGACCATATTTGGGTGGTAAATACATTTTTTCCTAAAATAATAGTGAATACCCTTTTATTTATAAATAATCCAAGGTATAAAAGTGTTTTAATTATCATTTTAGCAAAAACTATGGATTTACCACCCAAAAATGACGATATTTAAAAAATCATTGTCGCGTTTCTTTGCGAAATTTTTAGTTGCATTGTGTTTGTAGTCACTAAAACTACCACCCGGCTTCGTTTTCGGTAGCAGTCTTGAGATACCCGGTATATTAGTGCATAAATATTAATAAGATCTATATGGGCCAGTATTATCACCAGCATTTTTTTACTCTGATAGCCTCCGTGGCGCAGTTGGTTAGACGCCGCCTGTGAAACGAGAGGCCGCGGGTTCGATCCCCGCACCGAGAGAAATGTTTGTGCGGCCCACAAATATTTCTTCCGGGTCTGGGTTTGTGAGACCGAAAAGTCTCTCGTAGTTCCTGATACCCACGACACAAGACTCGATCTTAGTGTGGGGGTCAGGACTATGTATGTGACTGTTGGGTGTAATTTATAAAAAAAAAGCTCCAGAAGGCTCTAAAAGGCCAATAACCATATAGCCATTAGTTTTTATTTTAAAGTTTTTCCCCGTTCAGATCGGTTATGGCAAATGACAAATACAATTTTAATTTATTCTTTACAATTTAGCATCTGTATTTATTATGACGTTTTCTTTAGTTTTCACATTAAATTAGCGATGCAAGATGAATTGAAATTATATTAATTTATATAATCCATAAAATGTTATATATCTTGGTTATACATAATTTAATTTTGGGTATTTTTTTTATCTACCACCCGGTACGCAAAGTTGTTTTCTCTAGAGAAAAACGGGCAAGAATCTCAAGAGAGGCTCTTTTAAAAAAAAGTTTGCAATACAGTGATAATACAGGAGTCCCAACTTGATTTGATTCAAAATTCATTAATTAATAATAAATAACACCCAACAGTTGTCACATACATGGTCCGTACCCCGCACTAAGATCGAGGCTTGTGTCGCTTGTATCAGGAACTACGACAGACATTTCGGTCTCACAAACACCCAGACTCGAAAGAAATATTTGTGGGCGGCACAAACATTTTTCTCGGTGCGGGGATCGAACCCTCAACCTCTTGTTTCACAGGCGA
The DNA here is from genome assembly GCA_009982885.2 of Hyles vespertilio. NCBI lineage: Eukaryota > Metazoa > Arthropoda > Insecta > Lepidoptera > Sphingidae > Hyles > Hyles vespertilio. The sequence continues at coordinate 959,447 of CM042832.1, forward strand.
CTGCGCCACCGAGGCTGTTAGATATGATATTTGCATTCTATCAAGTATAGAATATAACAGTTCACATAATATGTCCCACTTAAATGTAACGTAACGTAATGATTTGATCCGTGATGCTTTACAGCCGGCTTCTCTGGCTCTAAAAGTCTTTTTGCGAGGTTATTTACCTCTTTAGTTCAATGTTTTGTCACCGGCTTTGCACGGAGGGAAGTGGACAATAATTTATTTCCAACTCCTATTAATTTCGTTGCGGGTTAGAGACAAGTTGGACATCCCGGAGACTCGGCTCGCTTCAATGCTCAGTGTCATTACAATGCGTGCTGTTGATCCTGCGACACAGGAGTTGCAGTGGCGGGTGTGAGAGCAGGACAGTCTCCATACATCATTTTTAATTGATTCATCAGCATTAAGATGCATTTTGCTATGATTGCGAACTGATTACATTGTAACGACTCTGGAACAGATTACTATGGAAATTTACCGTTTTTATACTTTGCGCGGGAAATTGCTTTCTAAAGACAAGATGGCGGATTTATTTACTTTAGTCTAAAGATATTACAATGTAGAATCATTATAAAGCTATTTATCATTATATTATTGGTTTAGGAATTATCTGTATCTGTATTAGTACGTATACGTCCCACTGCAGAGTACGGGCCTCTTCGACAATCGAGAGTTAGTTGAGAATTGTTAGGCCTTACGGTCCACGATGCTGGCCTAATGAGAGTTGGCGGACTTTACCATAGAAATTCTTATGAATCTCTATGATATGCAGGTTTCCTAATGATGTTTTCCTTCACCGTTATAGTGTCTGGTGATCATCAATTAATACCCACATGACTCCGAAAAGTCAGAGGTGTCGATTCGAATCCGCGTCGAACATGAACATTTTTGACGGCGGCGTCTGATGGTTGTATTTATAATAATATGTAAAATGGTAATCATTGACATAAATATATGAACAGAGCGGAAAGCGCGATAAGTGTTCCGACGTAAGTGGTGCGCGCGCTCCAGTATATCTCTAGTGGAGCGTTACTGAAATTAGTCAGTGCTTGCAAAGGTTTTGACAATGTTTGCTTGTATTATGACAGAAAGTTAAATAAAGATTTTTGTCACTGTTTAGACGAAATCTGTCAAATTAAGTTAATTCCATATTTATTTTAGAGCGATTTTCATTGTCGTCTCTTTGAAACTCCAAATGTTCTGAAGAGTTAATCCTTAATTTTTAAATCAGTAATGGTATTATATACAAAATTATTCCCTCAGAAGTCAATTCCGTTAAAGACTCCGATTCCATGTACTAGTGTTCTATCGATAAGACGTTATCTGGCTGTATAGATAAGGGCTTATCAACTCCTCGCAGGCTTCAGATGATCAGATATGTGTCATTCACAAGTAGCAATTATGTGATGCCGAGACGTTCTACTGGTGGTAGGTCTCTCATATGTGAGAGGCCGTCTCGGTGGGTACCACTGCAATGTCTATTTCTCCCGCCAAACAGCAGCTTATTTGAATCGGATTGAATTTCATTGTAGCCAGAGTGCCTACTGGACATATAGAGCCTGTAGCCAGAGTGCCTACTGGACATATAGAGCCTGTAGCCAGAGTGCCTACTGGATATATTGAGCCCTAACATCATGTCTCAGCATGGCGAGCGCAGTGGAATGACAAGCATTGCTTCGTAACTCATGGTTTTGTTTGGTTTTGCCACTGTTCATGAGCGGTCGTATCGCTTACCATCAGGCGAATGGCGTGCTCGGCTCGCCATTCAGAGCAATAGAAAAAAGTGATAATGCTGGGTGCCCAATACACTTTTCTCTTCTCATCCTTTTTCTTCTTTATTTTCCTATTTGATAGGCTGGCAACATATCTATGGTCAAACGTTGTGGATGTACATGTGCAGTGAACACTTGCCATCAGGTGCCCTGCTTGCTAATTTGATTTAAAATTGAATCTAATGGTAATGACTACATAGTATAAAACAAAGTCGCTTTCTCTGTTCCTATGTCCCTTTGTATGCTTAAATCTTTAAAACTACGCAACGGATTTTGATGCGGTTTTTTTTAATAGATAGAGTGATTCAAGATGAAGGTTTATGTGTATGATACGTACATATTATTTTACAGAAATCTATTTGTACCCGGGCGAAGCTTGGCCGGGCCGCTAGTATTGTATAAATAAATAGCACCAGTTTGACAAAGCTAGATATTTGAAAGTTAGAGTGTCAGGTATGTAGATTGCCTCACTTTGTTTCCGTCGTCGTTGAGCAAGCGATAATATAATTCAGTTAGCTCTAAACTCATATTTATTTATAGTTTTATACATTTATTACTATTTCAAAATTTACCGATTTTATGTCGAAAATTATATCTTTATTGGACATGCTGTTATCAATGATAAGCGGACCTCTTATCTCTGATAATAGTGTTTATTTGTGTAAATGTTACCACACCGTCCCTTAGCCCTTTGGGTGTGCTCTGATATGTATGTATGTATTCGTAATATATACAATTTGCCCTTTCTATCTCCTGTTAATATATCCATCCCATGGTTGCCTGTAACAAATTACCTAGTGTGATAAGGCCGCCACTTGTACTATTATTTTTATTGTGTACTATCTTAATAGTATGTCTGTATAGGGCAAATAATATTTGAGCAACACATAAATATACCGGGTATATCAAGACTGCTACCGAAAACGAAGCCGGGTGGTAGTTTAAGTGATTACAAACACAATGCAAAAAATTCGCAAAGAAATGCGATAATGTTTTTTTATTATTTTTTAAATATCGTCGAGTTTAGGTGGTAAATCCATAGTTTTTGCTAAAATAATAATTTAAAGCCTTGCATATATGTATATACATAGCGCCTTTAAAAATAAAAGGGTGTACACTATTATTTAAGAAAAAATTATGTATATACCATCCTAATACGACGATACAAAAAAAATTACAAAAAAAAAGTTCGTCACAAATGTTTGTACAAAATTTCAGTCTATATTAGTCAGATATATATCATATTTGAAATTTTAACTATCGATCAAAACATTTTTTAAATTGATAATATTACCCACGCGTTAGATATTTTATGTGTGTATTGTTTTTTAATTAAATAATGTAAAAAGAATCTTTGGAATACCATTCAATTTTAAGGAGTTCTACTCTAAGTCCGAAGATATTCAGGTCTTCTCCAATTTAATCAAGTATTCAGTAGTTGGAGTAATTTTCGCTTTCATGTGTGTATTGATAGTCAATCACCACACACTAAAACGGTGAAGGAAAACATCGTGAAGAAACCTGCATACCATAGAGATTTGTAAAAATTCCTATGGTATGTAAAGTATGGTATGTAAGTCCGCCAACCCGCACTAGGCCAGCGTGGTGGCCTATATGGCCTAACCACTCTCAATCGTACTGTAGATTGTAGAGGAGGCCCGTGCCCTGCAGTGGGACGTATATGGGCTAATACATAACGTGACCATTTATTTTTTGTGCCAGAGCGGGACATCAGTGAAATTAAATAATAATAATAAAGTTGTTATTGTTTTACAAGTTTTTGTCATAGAAGACTGAATAACATAAAATCGTATTTTTGTATTAGTCGGCTGAACAAATAGTTTCAAACCATCGAGTTTAGCTTTTAGAGGTGTGAAAATCGGTACATGATTTATTTATATTTACCATTCGTAATCAAAATAAATTTCATTTCTGCGACACTCACCTGTGTTTTATAATTTTTCCATGTCGACGCAGGAAAGCGATTTTGTCGTATCTCAAAAAATGTGTATATGCGTTTTGTATATTATTTAATTAAGAAAAAAAATACCGCATTGAATTTCCTCGTGAAAATGTAAGGTTTTATCTTAAAATGTTACTATTAAAGAAATGGTATTCTTAAGTATTCTAGTTTAGAGGTTATTCATTCTTAAAATATTTTTTTCTGGTACTGGTGTAAAATTGCTTGTTTCGAGATACGACAAAATCGCTTTCCTGCGTCGATATTTTGATAATGTGAGAAAAAAAACTCTTTCGATAGGTGCGTTACTTTCAGGCAGATACGTAACGTACTCAATAATAATTGTGGAAAAGTTTATTAAGCCAAGATGTTTTTACGAAAGTGTTGGTATAATACGACCCCACAGTTTTCAGTAGTAGTTTGGTAAAGCATTTCGAGCGAGAAATATATTTAAATTATTATTTGGTCTGTTTGCAAAAGCGGGACAATGTCGGCCTTGGTGGGGACACCGGGACAGACTTCCTGAAAGCGGGACTGTCCCGCCCAAAGCGGGACGTATGGTCACGTTACTAATACAGCAACATATAGTGGTGATTGCCAGAACTAAACAAAGCGTTGGCACCTATACAAACACTCAGAAACGAGGGACATAATAATTCAAGCTGCCTTTTATTTAAATAAGAATATTATCAATTCACATTATTTGTTCACCTAATGATTTCCTTCGCATAATTGTAAAACATTAGGTTTGTGTTTATTGTATTGATAAGCTTATTCGTGTCAAGTATTGACAAGCATGTTCACGACGAAATAAATATTAATTTAATAACTCAAAAAACGTTTATAGCAATATCCAACCAAATTAAAAAGAATTTTTAATGAATATAATATTAGAAAATGGAGTCAATGGCACACATTGTAATGTCAAAAAAAATACATACGAGTAATTCTGATATTACTAAGTTCGAGTCAGGTGTCGTGTATCATAAACTGCGACTTTTAACTCTCACAAACACCCAGACCCGAAACAAATACATTGCACAAACATTTTGTCTCGGTGTGGGATCGAACCCGCGGCATCTTTAACAAATGCGCCAGTAATTTCGTCCAAGATATTAACAAGTCTATTAAAATCGCATTGTAACAAATCTCATTCTAAACTAGGTTAGCCTTGTGAATTCATTAATATTTATTGATCACGGAATTATAGATTCATTCTCGTGACGTTTTATGTGACTTTTAATAAAAATTGTTGTGTGTGGTCATAGGATCATTGGTCTAGCTGTATAGATTGTCTGACTTCTTGACTGAGATCGCGGTTGTAAAAAAATAAGAAAAGATTATCTCTCTTCGCATTTTATTAAATTGGACACTTCGATCAAATATATATTAGATACAGGGTCCGGAACAAAATCATCAAAGCTCAGTCACTCAACAAGCTATCGAGAGGTCTATGATCGGGGTTTCCATACAAGATCGAATCAGGAATGAGGAGATCCGTAGGAGAACTAAAGTAACCGACATAGCCCAGCGAATTAGTAAGTTGAAGTGGCAATGGGCGGGGCACAAATAAAGCAGAGCTGATGGCCTTTAAGGGCGGCCACGTAGCAAAAAGCGCAGCCTAGACGTCCACCCACAAGGTGGTCAGACGACCTGGTAAAGGTCGCGGGACGCCGCTGGATGCAGGCTGCCTCCAACAGGTCTCTGTGGAAATCATTGAGAGAGGCCTATGTGGACTTCCTTTGGCTGATGGATGGTATTATAATATCACGAACCCAATATAAGATCTGTGCTGTCAGGTGACCCAGATATATTTAACAATGTACAATAGAGCAGAAACAAAAGACAATACATGTTATTGTAAATACAGAACTGGTTGGAAAAAATAATACACATACACATAACATAGCCTCCGTGGCGCAGTTGGTTAGACGCCGCGCCGGCTGTGAACCGCGAGGCCGTAGGTTCGATCCCCGCATCGAGACAAATGTTTGTGTAGGCCACTGGTATTTGTGTCGGGTCTGGGTGTTTGTGAGAGCGAAAAGTATCTTATTTTCTGATACCCACGACACTATACCCTATGTCCAGCAGTGGACTGCAACGGGCTGATAATAATTATTATGATGATGCACTGTAAAATACTTCGAGACTATTCGGAAATACCTATGATTCAGATAAACGTTTACCTCGTTTATAAATAAAGGTAGATATAGGTATTTCTATAAATACTGGGTATCTCAAGACTGCTACCGAAAACGAAGCCGGGTGGTAGTTTTAGTGACTACAAACACAATGCAACTAAAAATATCGCAAAGAAACGCGACAATTATTTTTTATGATTTTTTAAATGTCGTCATTTTTGGGTGGTAAATCCATAGTTTTTGCTAAAATAATAATTTGAACTCTTTTATACCTTACCTTATTTATAAATAAAAGGGTATACACTATAATTTTAGGAAAAAAATGAGTTTACCATCCAAATATGATAATAGGAAAAAACTAACAAAAAAAAATTTTTCGCTTTTTTTGCAACTTTTTCAGTTACATTGTGTCTGAAGTCGCTTAAACTACCACCCGGCTTCGTTTTCGGTAGCAGTCTTGATATACCCTGTATGGTATGAATCGAATGAAGATGATCTAATATTCCAACTTTCATAGTATTTTTTTTATTGCGAATGAATGGCGATACGAGCATGTCATTTGTCTGATAAGCGATACGGCGCGGTCGCTCAAGGACTGTAGCAAAACCAAACACTATGAATCACAAAGTAATGCTTGGCATTCCACTGCGCTCACCATCCTGAGACATAAGACGTTAAATCTTTACATGCCCAGTAGTTACTCTGGCTACAATGTCCTTTAAATCAGAACACAACAATGCATTTACACTGGTGTTATACGGGAGAACTATACCGGGTATCTCAAGACTGCTACCGAAAACGAAGCCCGGTGGTAGTTTTAGTGACTACAAACACAATGCAATTAAAAATTTCGCAAAGAAACGCGACAATTATTTTTATGATTTTTTAAATATCGTCATTTTTGGGTGGTAAATCCATAGCTTTTGCTAAAATAATAATTTAAACTCTTTTATACCTTAGAGTATTTATAAATAAAAGGTTATACACTATTATTTCAGTAAAAAAGTGTATTTACCACCCAAATATGGCCATAGGAAAAAAATAACAAAAAAAAATTGTCGCTTTTTTCTTTCTGTTGCATTGTATCTGAAGTCGCTTAAACTACAACCCGGCTTCGTTTTCGGTAGCAGTCTTGATATATCCTGTATATTACTTTGACTCCTATCCAAGCGGCGTCTCACATGTGAGAGACCTGGTTCCAGTGTAGATATTGTACATATACATTTGATCTATGCTTAGCATTAATTAATATTATATTGGCTTACTTGCGGCCCGGCCCAGCTTCGCCCGGGTACAAATAGATTTCTGTACAATAATATGTACGTATTATACATATAAACCTTCCTCTTGAATCACTCTATCTATTAAAAAAACCGCATCAAAGTCCGTTGCGTAGTTTTAAAGATTTAAGCATACAAATGGACATAGAGACAGAGAAAGCGACTTTGTTTTATACTATGTAGTGATTATAAGTGATATTTTATTACCCGTGTAATGTGCAAACTTATTAAATTTCAATTTGGGAAGGTCCGGTAGCAATCTTGAAAAGTTAGGGACAAAAGTGTAGTTTTTATCGGATTTTTTAGTAATTTCATCAAATCAATAAGTTCGTTTAATTAGGGTATATACCTAGTCAGGTCATAAATTCTGTCACATGTTTAATATAAAATAATTGAAACAAGTTTATTCATTATGTAACCATTTATATATACCAAAATGAACTTAACAAAACATAGATTCTTATGACACTAAAGTTTATTCAAAACTACCTCCGTGATTTTGAATACAGGCCTTCAATCTGCGCGGCCAGTTGACTATCGTCATGTCCATGTCAATATCGGCGGCTGCCTTAATCAAGGATGTCTTGAGTGACTCCAAATTGGGATGAGGCTTTGAGCACGCCTTTTCCTCCAAGTGTTGCCAATATCTTGTAATCTAACGGATTCAAATCTGGACTGGAGGAGGGCCAGTCTTCGTGCCGCATGAAGTCGATTTCACGCGCCGCAAGCCTGTCTTGCGTGCTCTTCGCTCTATGAGCTGGCGCCGAATCTTGTTGGAATACCCAGTGCCTGTTATTGAACATGGTATGAGAAACAGGTTCCACAAGGTTCGTCAGGACTGTATTTTGATACACGTTCGTTTTTACACCTTTCTCACAAAAATGTACCTCTGTTAAGCCCCAATAAGAAACTCCCAACCATACCATGAGCGAGGATGGAAAATGACCTCGTTGGACACGCGGAATACGGTTGCTCGCTTCTTCACTACTGTGTGCGTACACCTTATCATTTTGTTTGTTGTAGCTCTCTTCTACGGTAAAAAAATTTCATCTAAAAAAAGAATTTCCCGATATTTTTTTCCCGCGTACCGCTTCAACAAAGCGCGGCATCTCTTCAGTCTCAGGTCCATTAGACGAGCATTCAAACGATGTCCTGTTTTTCTTCGATATGCCCGAAGCTAAAAGTCTTCATTTAACACCCTTTTCACCGTGGTTTGCTTAACCCCATCTGAAGGGCCAACAGTTTCTGCTTACGTTTGGGATTTCTTTGAATTCGCGCCTTCACAGCTTTTATCACTGCTGGAGTCCTAACAGACCGAGGGCGACCACTTCTTGACCTGTCATCTACACTAGAGTCTTCATTGTATTGTTTGATGGTCCGATAAACGAATCTTTTGATTATATCCAATGTTTTCATAATGTCAAAAATTTGAATTGGCGCGTAACCGCAACGATGTATTGCAATAACTGCAACAAGGTCTTCTTTAAGCGTCCACTCCATATTTAAAAATGATTATAATTCTAAAAAGTATACATTTTTATAGAGCCACAAAGTTATCTGGCCCGGTGGCCAAAACTGGAAACAAAGACGTCATTTGAAATTGTCAATCTAGCTGCCAGTCGCTGACATATCCGCCATTGATTGTTTACTCAATGTATTTATTTTTCCTGCATTATTTAAAAGTAGTGAAAAATGCCGAAAGCCTTAAAAAGTGATGCTAGGAACGTTATACTTCAGGTATTAAATTTTACGTAGGATGAAAAGCGTCTTCCGACATCAATAATACCCTTCGAAAAATTGTATTAACGCGTAGCTGCCACCAAAGGTTTGTGTTGTCAGCTTTATAAAATAAATTCCACGAAAACAGAATTATGTACGTACTAGTAGAATATAATATGTAAGTACATATCATAAACTAAAATGTATCTTACTCGTCTCATTTTACGTTACGTGCGTGGTGGCCTGTTGGTAAATGGACCAGACGCGGCAGCCAACTTGTTCACGCTGGTTGCGGGTTGGAATCTCAGGTCACACTTCTGACTTTTCGGAGCCATGCTTGTATTGATAAAAACGCGCTATAACGGTGAAGGAAAACATCGTGAGGAAACCTGCATACCATAGCGATTTATTAAAATTTCTATGGTATGTAAGTCCTACCAACCCGCATGAGGCCAGCGTGGTGGGCTATATGGCCTGTGATATGGCCTAACCCCCCGCAATCGTACTCTCGATTGTGGAGGAGAATACAGATACACTTTTTTAAGGGTTTTGGGGAGCGATTTGTTAGAAATCGTGTGAAGGAAAAATAATATGCAGATGAAACTGGTCATTTTCTCGGAACTATTGATCGGATTGAAAATCTTACTTTACCCCATTTATTGCAATATCTATTTTTAATGGCAACACCAAATTCGATTACAGCGACTCTCTCACCGGGTCAGATAACTTTGTGGCTCTATATTTTCATGAACAATTCGAAATTCGAATTCAATAAACTTTTTTGTGGCCAGCATTCTAAAAGAAAAGTTTTTACTGTGTGACAATACTTATGACCTGACTGTGTATACTAGAGCAGTAATCGTGTCTTTTCGGAGTCTGTGTGTTGATAGTCAATCACCACGCACTAGAACGGTGAATGAAAATATCGTGAGGAAACCTGCATACCATAGCGATTTATAAGAATGTATACATAAGAAGTCTGTCAATCTGTACTAGGCCAGCGTGGTAGATGGCCTAAGCCGTACTCTCGATTTTACAGGAGGTCCGTGCCGTGTGACAATAATGTGCGCTGCAGAAAAACGGTTAATTCCAAAACTGAGTGCTTATCGTCTACCACTTACCGAGGCTTTCGGCTTCACCAGCTCTCGCAGACCAGGCAACTCCAGCAGCAATACTCTTGAGGGACACGTTAAATGGGAATATATCGGGTATAGGTTTTGGTTACGAGGTTGCGCAACAGCGGAGTTTTTGACCAAGTACTTCCACGATTCAAAAACGAGTGCTGGGTTTCTTCCAAGGCAACGGTTTCGTGACCTGCTCGTTGGTCACACTAGAACCTCGCCTATTGGTCGGTGGTTTTTCGGTTGTCGAAAAGTTGTCTATGCGACGCTCGGTTGCGCCATCTAGCGCCGGTTCGTGATATCGGATTCGAACCCAGCAATGGAACTCCGATGCAGCGCACATTAACTTTGGGGTGACGATACAGACGTATATGGTCTGAATTTCTTGTTATAAATTCCTTATCAACAGCTAAATAAAGCTATTTCCGTTTAGTCGGTTTTCTTTGGGATAATGGTACCCAATCAAGTTGTAAATATTATTCACATCATATTGTATAAAATAGTTATAATCTTGGAATAGTTATAATATTCGATAGGGAAAATTGTAAAATCTTATCTGTGTGATAAAGTTATAAACAATAAATATTACAACCTATTGTATTTTTATTTTTATTCTTATTGCACACGATACTATATACAGAAATAAATTACAATAAAACAGTACCACTCTAGGCAATGTCTTACTGACAACCATGGGACGGACTTAAGAGAAGGAGAAAGAGAGAGCAGTGTAGAAAATTAAGAATACAATCTATATGCGTCATTGATATCAAATACATACATACGCTATTGTAGAACTAAATTCGGTGCTAGATATTCATATCCTGCTGGATATCGACGGTACACAGCGGTGATATAAAAAAATGATCTCTTATCTATTTATTTTATTTTTTATTGCACACAAAAATGACGAGGCTTAAAGAGATTACTCTGCTTAAGGTAGGCAGCGACTTTGTTGTGCTGGCCCCCTGGCACTACTGAGGTCCATGAGCAGCGGTAGCCGCTTACAATCAGACGGGCCGCTAGCTCGTCTGCCTATACGGCAATAAAAACACACACAAAAAGAAAAATAAATAAAAACACATCAAAAGTATAGATGACGGTGTAATTGCTGTAAGCGATATTCACAGACAAACTTTGGATGGATATAAGAAAAGGAAAATAGGTCAGACTAGACTCTAGAATATATGGGATACAAGCCCCGTTAAATAAGAGTGGTTTTTATTGTGTTACTTATGTGAGGTAATTTATAATTATTATACCTCCCTAAGTACAGAAGCTCCATTAAATAAGAGTGACTTTTATTGTGGCACTTATATGAGGCAATGCATACCTCTATAAGAAGATAATCTAACGACCTGAATAAAATACCAATTTATATTAAGTATTTATGTTTAAAGTGCGTGGTGGCCTGTTGGTAAACGGACTAGACGCGACTGCCAACATGTTCACGGTGGTCGCGGGTTCGAATCCCAGGGCACACCTCTGACTTTTCGGAGCCATGTGTGTATTGATAGTCAATCACCACGCACTAAAACGGTGAAGGAAAACATCGTGAGGAAACCTGCATACCAAAGCGATTTATAAAAAACATCTATGGTATGTAAGTCCGCCAACCCGCACTAGGCCAGCGTGGTGGACTATATGGCCTAACCACTCTCAATCGTACTGTCGATTGTAGAATAGGCTCGTGCCCTGCAGTGGGACGTATATGGGCTGATACAGATCAGACAGATTTATGTTTATTTGTTACGTGTGTATATATAACATGTTTCATTTTGATTCATATAGTTAGTATCATTAAGCTTTAGTTCTTTATGTTTTTACACTGCCCTCTCTCTCCTTCTTTTAAATCCATCCCATGGTTGTCTGTAAGACATTGCTTTAGAGCGATAAGACAGCAATTTGTACTTTAAAAAAATATTATTTCTGTATAGTGGCTTAAGTTAGTGTACAAAAATAAGTTTTTTCCCAACGCTATTAAAATCCAGTAAAAATATCTCGGCCAATAAACTCGTATTCAGCGAATTTGCACGCATTCTCGTGACTCCGAACAACTTTGGAACTGGTTTGTTTGATGTTGTCACACAATATATTGTAGCTTCGCGTCGCTGAGTGTAGCTTTTGGTATAAATTCATTTTTTGATGCATTTAAACAATAGTTTAGGGCATATCAAGACTACTACCGAAAACGAAGCTGGGTGGTAGCTTTACAGCCGCTGCCAATAAACAATCCCAATCCAAAATTTGCCGTTTGAGATTGACAGCTCAATCTTTTTTCTGATACTATATTGCCAATAATCAATCTCAGTAGTGAAAAAACTATGGCAACATGACAAGAGACCAATCGAAAAGTAGAAAACAATCCAGATTGACTTCAATCTAATTTTTTCGATTGATTACACTGGTCTACAAAATTTAACTTTTTGTTTATCTGTAAAATAAATGCTTTATTATTTTAATAATTTGGGGTCACTGAATACGAAAATATAAACCAAATTTGAAAGTTAGCTCTTATTTTAAAATTAGGGCTGGTATCGAAATATATGACGTAAGAGTAAAATTTCATAGAATATAAATCGATTCTTTTTTAAAAAAGACATTTTCTTTACTTTTTCATAAACTTTTTACATGAAACTGAGTATTTTAAAATATTTCCCAAGTATTTAACCTTTACTATTCAATAATTTCTCTTTTTTTCGTTTTCCTTTTGGAATTATCTTTACGAAAACCTTAAACCAAGTTCTAGCAATAGTCCGCTAGCATTGACGCATTCTATCGGCCGTTGTATTTCTTTTCCATTGTCAATAAGTCTTGGTGAAATCGTTCACCATGTTCGTCAGTCATATCACCGCAGTTAGGAGGAAAAAATCGAGATGAGAATGAAGAAAGTGAATTTTCGGGGACATATTGCGACCCATTTGCTGATAGTTTTGCAGAAGATTGTTCACAAGCTCGTGGTAATTTTCAAATCTCCTATTGCCCAAAAAATCATGAACTACTACTGCTCTAAAAGATTCCCATGCCTCTTTTTCGATGCCCTGTGAAATCGGATCAAAGTTTTGGTCCTTAAGAATCTCTCATATTTGAGGTCCGACGAAAACTCCCCCTTTTATTTTGGCGCCGCATAGATGTCGAAATTCACTTCGCAAGTAATCAATTACTTGCAAAGTGGGTGCGAAAAAAGGTGGACCAACCTTCAAAGGTTGGTCAACCTTTGTTGAGAGGATTAACCAAGGTCTTCATTAATCCCAATTTCATATGCGATGAAGGGAGAAAATTTTTATGAGGATCGACTAGGGGAGGATATTTAACGTTATTTTCTCAAGGGCACAGACTTTGTCTTCAAGTCCAATCTTTTTTAAAGTAATGTAACGATCTAGCCCGACTATCCCACCCACACAAGAAGCACCAGCACTTGGTGTAGCCCATTTGCAGACCCAACAAACCGTAGTTTTTGCAAATTGTAGTTTTTGCAACAGAACATTTGTCGAAAATGAGAAATAACTTTTAAAAGTAAAATAAATCATAATATAAAGTGACATCCACCAAGTTACCCGGTATTCTCTTAAATATAGCATAAATTAATAATAAGAGCTAACTATTAATTTTAAGTTCTATATTTAGATTAAGGGGGTCGAATACTAAAGATGTATAGCAGTTTCAAGTAAAAGGCAATTTTCATGTTGACCAGTGTTATTGGCATCGGCCGTAAATGGGCCGTGCGCTGTTAAGAGCAACTTATTATTTGCTACACTTTTTTTTCTTGTATTTATTTTTTATTTTTATTTTAATCATTTTGTCCGTTGTAATTTGTAATAGATTTGTATTTTAGTTTTGTATCAGTGTATGTGTACTTTAATGAACAAATAAAGGTTTTTCTATTCTATAAAGGTTTTTCTATTTGAAAGGCGTTTCAGTATTCGGGCGTTAAACATTAAAATATAAAGAGTATTCATTTATTGCAGCGATATCAAAGCGATGTCGACCAACTGTGCGCTACACTTAATTTCCATTGCGTCAGTGCTCAACGCGGTCCGGCCGGCACTTTCACTCGCGACTCAAGGTTCGCATCGGGAAGTTGCATTACATAAACATTACGTTGCTGTTATGAATCTGTTGGGGTGTAAACTGGTGTAACAGTTACTTGGAATATAATAATTATACAGGGTATATCGAGACTGCGACCGAAAACGAAGTTAGGTGGTAGTTTTAGTGACTACAGACACAATGTGACTAAATATTTTGCAAAAAAGCCGATTTTTTTTTTATTTATGTAATGGAAGACCAACAGGTATTACACAAGATTAAACGAACGAAAAAATGCAACTAAGCCAATTTAATCTCCTCACTTTATGAAGATTTTTAACTGCACGTGAACTCTTAAAAGTCGACAGATTATTTAAACCGCTTCCTATGGTATATAGCGAACTATTAGATGAATGGCAAAATAGATGGGAGGTATCTTTGAAGGGACGGCATTTATACCAATATTTTCCTTGCGTGCGTGATCGTTTAACGAAGACATGGCTAGATGTCGATTATTGCGTATCACAGTTCCTCACGGGCCATGGTAACTTTAAGTCTAAACTATACTCTTTTAAGCTTGTGGAATCGCCTGCGTGCCCATGTTCAACAGCAAATTGCGAATATGAACAATCCGCGCATCATATACTTTGGGAGTGTAGTCTTTGGCAGAATGAGCGTAAAACCATGCTGGATAGTATGCAAATATCATCTGGAGTTGTATACTACACGGACCTTGTAGAGACTAGGACGAATTTCCGTGCTTTCCGGCGTTTTTGCCATACCTATTACTGGAATCAAGTGTAACAGCTCACATATTAGGTCCCATTTAAATGTAATAAGGATTTGATCCGTGGTGCTTTACAGCTGGCTTCTCCGGCTGTAAAAGTCTTTTTGCGAGGTTATTTACCTCTTTATTTTATCGTTTTGTCACCCGCTTTGCACGGAGGGAAGTGGACAATAATTTATTTCCAACTCCTCCTATTAATTTAACTTTCTGATTGATTTCGTTGCGGGTTAAAGACAAGTTAGACATTCCCGGAGACTCGCCGAGCTTCAATGCTCGGTGTCATTACATTGCGTGCCACTGTTGATCCTGGCTTACAGGAGTTGCAGTGGTGGGTGTGAGGGCGGGACAGTCTCCTCACTTTATGACAAAATACAAGTGTTAGTTAAAGTCGTACAAATTGTTGACCATTACAATAGTCAATACTAAACATTTCAGTCTTATACATTATGCTCAAGAAAAAAGTAAAAAAAAATGTTTGTAACTTCTTT
Source organism: Hyles vespertilio (assembly GCA_009982885.2). Lineage (NCBI taxonomy): Eukaryota > Metazoa > Arthropoda > Insecta > Lepidoptera > Sphingidae > Hyles > Hyles vespertilio. Next base: position 974,747 of record CM042832.1, read on the forward strand.
CCCATCGTCGCTCGTCTTAGGGTGGAAAATGGATTTTTCTAAAATAATTTCTTAATTCGTTTGGCACAAAAATTTGTCTCGGTGCGGGGATTGAACCCACGGCCTGTCAGTTTACAGGCGGCGTCTAACCGACTGCGCCACGGAGGCTGTCTTCGCATAACATATGCGAAGAAGACAAAACAAATGATAGCTAAAACAAGTTTATTTAACTGTCTGTGAATAAGACTGTAACACAGTATGTACATAATGTGTTTGTAGGGAACATAAATTACAGCTTGCAAATGATTTATGAGCTGCTCAGAATTCAACCAAATTGAATTTGTAATAATTGTATTGTAAACTGGTAAAAAATAAGTGTATTGTAAACTGGTTTGAAAAGAGCAATTTTGAAAAGAGCAACTCAGTATTTTGCCCGTTCTTTTCTGATTATAACTCTTTTTGTAGTGATAGAGAAAAAAACTGAATTTAATAAATAATAATTTCTATTAGATACAAAACATTAATAACATTTTTAACCGACTTACATAAAAGAGGTTCTCAGTTCGTCGGAATCTTTTATGTATGTTCATCGATTACTCGAAACGTATGAACTTGTTTAGAGAATTCATTTTTGTCTTAAATGTTATACTTTACGGATGAATCAAAAAAAAAAACGGATAAAACCTAATGAATATCTTCGGACTACCTACATATATACCCGCCCACAGCCGAATATCTGTATCAGCCCATATACGTCCCACTGCAGGGCACGCGCCTCCTCTACACCTGACAGTACAATTGAAAGGGGTTAGGCCATAGTCCACCACGCTGGCCTAGTGCGGGTTGGCGGGCTTTACATACCATAGGAATTCATACAAATCGCTTTGGTATGCAGGTTTCCTCACGATGTTTTCTTCACTGCCATATGCGTGGTGATTGACTATCAATACTCCCATGACTCCGAATAGTCAGAGGTGAGTGAAGATTTGAACCCGTGACCATTCACACACGTATAGACTATGAGACTACTCTACGCTTGTCGTCAGGTGCTGTGTCACTTTGTCGGAGTAAAATGTAAATTTTATCAAATTAATGTGATTATAATCAGGTGATAAATGACGCCGCACTTTTGTTGTTTGTTTAATATGCCGAATTATTAGTCGATGAAAGTATTTTATTTATTAAAGAGAAAGTAAATAATATAACACCGAATAATCTGTTCTTTAAGGAGATAAGGAAAGCGTAACGAGTGATATTTTTGTGATGTTTTGTCCAATTTATTAAATGACAAGGTGATTTCTGATTTACAGAGAGACAAGCATGCCGTTCGCCTGATGGTAAGCAATATGACCGCTCATGGATATGATATAGCGTAATCATCAGTAAACATGTGTTTGCACACCTCTCGATTGCACACGGCCGGCGCTACGATATATGTTTTGCACGACATTATCTTATCTAAATTAATGTGTAAAACTTGCTACCCACTACGAAGATAGCTTATAGCAATGCTATACATATGTTAAAGATGGGCTATGAAATAATTAAAAGTGGTATAGCCACGCTGTAGTCAGTCATGACTCAGCATGAATGTGCAGGCTCGTCCGGGCCGGTACCACTGTCTCACAGGAGATCCACGTGAAGCGATAGCTTTGCTGTAGCGTTTCATTCGCTGAGTGATATTTCCGGATGCCCAATACCCTCTTCTCATCCTTTTTCCTTCCCGCTCTCCTCGATTTGATGGTCCTGCAAAATAAAAAAAAATTGTTGATGTCATGTGAAGTGATCACTTACCATCAGGTGACCTGGTTGATCATTTGCTGAGCGATTGAATAAAAAAAACATTCAAAATTTATACATGTAGTCCTCACACTATGATCGAGTCTTGTGTCGTGCATCAGAAACTTTAAGACTTTTCAGTCTCGCAAACACCCACACCCGAAACAAATAGTATTTGTCTCGGTGCGGGGATCGAACCCGCGGCCTCTCGTTTCACTACCGGCGTCTAAACAACTGCGCCACAGAGGCTGTCGGAATAGTATAGCATAGCTTCACATACACTGCGATCTGCTACTTGTAATACATTCATTATCAGATAATCAAACCTGATAGACAGTTTGAATGGGGGAATGTGCGCGTATCGACAGTGTTGTGTATAAGAATTTAATTCATCTGTGTTTTTGCTTAACTAGTTAATCATTTGTGCTTCAATGGTAAAAGAAAACATCGTTATACCTTAATAGTGTATACCATAGAGATCTTATTTTTTTCCTGAAGTGATCAACCTTAAGATGAAGTGGTGTAGTTGACAACATGTTTACGGAGATTGCGGGTTAAATCGCAGGGCACACTTCTGAGTTTTCGGAGTCATGTGTGTATTGATATACAATCACCACGCACTAAAACGGTGAAGGAAAACATCGTGAGGAAACCTGCATACCATAGCGATTTGTAAGAATTTAAATGATACGAGAAGTCCGGCTGGCACTAGGCCAGCGTGAAAGGCTATGGTAGTCCCTCTAAGTCGAAATCTCGGTAGTAGAGCAGTTCCGTTCTCAATCAGGGAAGATAAGTTGATGCAATGCAGACCTATAGTGACGTCATATTGTTCTAGATACTTCTAGAATAGAAGCAGTGTTTCGACAAGATATACAAAGACCGTGTAAATTGTGAAACATTTTTCTATTTTTTTTTTGTGCAGGCAGAGTATCATATAATGAATATCTAAAATTGCGTTTTTTAATTTAGAATTGTCAATATGCCTAGGAATTGTCAGGTGTTTGATTCGTTGGTTTTGAAAATAAAACCTGCTGTATTATTACAGCATTTGATAGTGTCGCTATTAAAGATGTAATGATATGAAGTTATTATTTATTTATTAGGTCTACAATTAATCAGATATTAGTACATTAGAATTAAAAATAAAACAGTAATAGGAGAAAAGTTAAATAAATGATTTTCTAAATAAGACACAGCATACATAGAGAGTAAATACAATAATACAGTGGTTGAGTAAAATAATACCTTTCGATCACACCAACATTTGTGTCTGCGGGTATCGAACCCGCGGCCTCACGTTTCACAGCCGGTGTCTAACCAACTACGACACGGAGGCTGTCGAATACTTCTAATGTGGTCTCAGGATTGTTTTCCTTGTATTTTATATATCTATACGACATTCCTCTTACCATCAGGGGCAGTGCGGTCTTTCCATTAAGAGCGGTTATACCCTGCACGCGCTTTTTGGCTTAAAAACAGGACTTTTCAAATTAGTTAATAGCCACCAATAAACAATTTAAAGGAAAAATAATTATTACTTATTTTAGAAAAGGTTGTCATCTAGGGATTTTGGTGGAAAACATTATTGATGGATAATTTGTGAGTACTATAAGGATTACTGAACACAAGTTTCGTTATTTAGGCTTTAAATGGCAATTTAGAAGCTTAAGATATCCGAAACCACTAAATATAAGATGAAAATAAAAATATTATCAGACTAATAAGACCCTTATGGAGGGATTTTGCTGAGAAAAATAATCTTTTTGTGTTTAGTTCCTGAAAAAATAAAAATTTAAACAATGCGAAATTATTCAGAAACTCTCGTCAAGAACATATTTTTTTTCACCAACTTATCGTACATAATTTTTTATAGCCATTGCATATTATAATAGAAGAAAATCTTATCAATAAATTACCATTTTTATATTTCAACAAAATAAGTTTTCATGTTTTCTACAAATATTTTAAAAACCACTATAAAACACGCTGTCCGACGTGGATCAAATCAGACCGCCGCAAGGCCTTCTAGAGGGAGGACATATCGCTCGTCGCTCCGGCCTAGCTGCAGTCGATTTTTGCCGTACGTAGTAAAAATAGCCACGCGCGGACTGTGATTACCACATCTTAGTACTTTGGTAGTAAAATATTTAATTATTTTTATTACCTACAATGATTTTGTAGTGAGTATAAATTATGTTTCAGGTAATATAATGGGATGTAATTCCGAGGCTAAATTATGTTATGTATTGTAATATAAAATTAAATATATTTCGTAATTGTAAGGGGTTGTAAGGCCCCTAACACTATGTGTTCGAACACGAAATGATTAATAAAACGTCCGTAGTGTCTACTGATTGAACACTGATTTGAATGCAACTTAACAATGATAAAATAACGAAAGTATGATTACTATCTAAATTTGTATTATTCTTTGCTTGCACAGTAATATTTGTCTACTTATAATGCAAATAAAATATTTTTATGATATAATATTACCAATATATAAATCATAAGTTACATTTCAATTCAATATTAGAATTTTGAAGCGCACGGATCAAAGTTGGTTGCGCTGACTGTATAGCGAGCCGACGCGGCAGCTCTACGCACACAGCTTTGGTCGCTTATGTGTGCGTGAAATTAACGAAGAAATACCTATAGTTGACTTTGCGCGCAAGGTGTATACGCTCTTAAAAAAACTAATCAAAATCATTAAAGTTTCAACAATATTTTAATATTGTATAAAAAACAAATTGCAGTTAAAATTGAAAGCACAAACTCATGTATATGCGGTATATGTGAAGTGTGGTGTTAGAATGAGACAGTGATAGTGTATAGTGTACTGTGAGTGAAAGAGACACAAGATGCTGTCCCGAGGAGTGAAGTACCAGCGGCTGGAAGACCTGGAGATCGGGTAAGAGTTTATAAACATAATATGTACTCTAATGTTCTTTAAAGTGGTTTGTCAATGTAATGTCAACTTAATGTCAGTTTTATTAAGGTATATTTCAACTGTCAAACTGTCAATGACATCAGCCTTAATGTAATAAGAAAAAAATGATGGTATCTTATAAAAAAGTTACATTTGCGGCCCGTTGGTTGGTGGATTTTAAGTAGATATATTATTTTCTTTAATTTTTAAGTTCATTTTTCCCCTTTTTATACATACATATTTAAAGAACTAAAAGAGGCGAGACATATTTAAAAGAAAGGTCACTTTTCAGTAGATGTGCAATGACTGATGACATGTGCTCTTACTATCAAATAACAACAAAATAAAACCTTATCTAAAGGGATCTAGACGGCTACTGAAAACGAAGCCGGGTGGTAGTTATAGTGACTTCAGACACAATGTGGCTGTAACTTTTGCAAATATCGCGATTAATTAATTATTTACTCAATTTTAATTAATTATTTACTTCATCTAGTAACGAACCTCAGGTTTTAAAAATCAGCCAATTTTCTCCCACATCAGGCACCGGTCTCCTCTACAATCGAAAGTACGATTGAGAGGGGTTAGGCCAAAAAAGCCTTAAAGCCTTTACGTGCTATTATTTAATTATTATCTGTATTTATGTTTAATGGTGTCAGTGATATTCGATAATATCTACGGTACAAATATGATTGCAATCTTGACTATGCGTTTTTTTTAATGTTGATAAATATTTTTAACAATTTAACTGATTAGATCTTGTATCACATTAATTGTATTCACGTGTGCATCTAAACTAATTACTATGGAATGTAATTATTAAAATATTATACATTTTACATATACAATATATCTCATTAATGTTTGTCTGGACGGACCACCTGGCTAAGGTCGCAGGAAGTCGCTGGATGCAGGCCGCTTCCAACAGGTCGATGTGGAGATCCTTGGGGGAGGTCTCTGTTCAGCAGTGGACTTCCTGTGGGTGAAGAGAAACAGAGAGAGTATTTGTTTTCGGTTGATCTGAGAGTGAAAAGTCTTTCATAGTTCTGATATACTACATAAAACTTATATGTTAATGCATATTCAGGAATATGTATTATAAATAAATACATTCAACAGTCACATACATAGTCCTGACCCCACACTAAGATTGAGTATTGTGTCGTGTATCAGAAACTACGAGAGACTTTTTGCTCTCACCAACACCCGAGACAAATACATGACTACAAAAAGTCAGTTGCGCCATGAGATTCGAACCCTGACTACCGTGAACATATTGGTAGCCTTGTGTGATTGGTACCCTTGTACGTTTACCAACAGGCCACCACGCATTTTTGTGGGTTAAAGCCTTATTTAAAACCTATTTAGTACATACATAAAAAATATATCTTTCATTTCAAATTCAAAAATGGATAAAGCATTCTATACCAAACAAGACCGGCATTATTAAATAGAAATCCAGAGATTCCGCTATTATTGAATGCCGTCCCGATATTGCATTCCTGTGGGAGGCGTGGGTAGACACCCAGTGACGTCATTACATCTGTGACGTCGTTAGGTATAGACAAGAGGGTTAGTCTTGTTGGAGATTGTAGTGAGTTGTGACATGTTGATTTTAAAAGGTTAGTATAAAAATATATATTGAGGATTTTAGTTTTAAAAGGATGTTGGCGGATTTCTAGTGTGTGTTCAGGTTTTAATGAGAGTAATGGGTTCGATTTCTAAGTAAGGCAATTTGGTTTTTGTGTAAGTGTGTATTTAAAACATATGGCTTCTTCAGGAACAAATATCTTTCGATAGTATTTAAGTGGTCGTAAAATCATAATTTGTATTTTTATTTCAATTCCAAGTAAGTAAGGGCTAACGGTACCTATCTAGAAGAAGAATATGTTTTTTGGTTATTTTAAATTATTGCGTACAAAAGCTTAAAAAGTAATTTACTAGCAATGTATGAAGCTAAGAAAATAGTCTAATCAAAATATTTTTTACATGTATGAAAATAAGAAATAATTTACTGACCTGATAATAACTTTATGAATATTATGCTTATATATTTTATTCTTTCTTTGTCAATATACTGTATGCGTGAAAAGGTAACGTATTGAACGTTATTTTCGCGCGCAAATGCAACACCGTCATGCGTTTTTGCGCCCAAAAACAATGGCCGACTGTATTATGTCAACATACGAATTAAAATTGGGTTACAGTCGCGGAAATTGCAAAATAGTGTGTTAAAAGTTTAATTTGTGTTAACGACATTAACTTTGCTTAATATAAATGCTTGTTTTTAAATATTGCATGCAATTGTTTTGAAACGGTTTTATTGCTGTTTCACTGTTATAGTTCGTGGTAATTGACTGCCAATACAAAAAATCCAAAAGTCAGGTCTGCCCTGGGATTTGAACCCGCGACCATTGTGAGCATGATAGCGGCCGCGCCCGGGGGTTACACTGTATTCCGACATGACAGCGAATGTTTGAACTTCGCATGTAAAACTGTACGAATATGCCTAAATACTTTACATAATGTTCGAAACCCGTATCATACGTCGTAATGTTAGACTAAGTTCGAAGTGAATAATAAGTTTGATAGAGAATATAATACGTTTTTAGAAGTGGAAAACTTTTATCTTATATGTTGACGTTCAACATTCAAACATTCGAACTTCGTGTCGGAGTATAGAGTAAGCCCCCTGGTCTGTTTTCCAAAAGGCTACGCATTATAACGGTGAAAGAAAACTGGAATAATACAGAGTATATCAAGACTGCTACCGAGAACGAAGCCGGGTGGTAGTCTAAGCGACTTCAGACACAATGCAACAGAAAAAGTTGGAAAAAAAGCGACGACTTTTTTTTTGTTGTTTTTTCATATGGTCGTATTTGGACGGTACATACTAAATACATTTTTTCCTAAAATAATAGTGTATAAACTTTTATTTATAAAGACTCTAGGGTATAAAAGAGCTAAAATTATTATTTTAGCAAAAACTATGGATTTACCACCCAAAAATGATGATATTTAAAAAATGATAAAAAACAATTGTCCCGTTTCTTTGCGAAATTTTTAGTTGTATTGTGTTTGTCGTCACTAAAACTACCACCCTGCTTCGTTTCGGTAGCAGTCTTGATATACCCGGTATAATTAACCATTCAATTGATTATAAATCATTCAACAATAGACAGCCTCCGTGGCACAGTTGGTTAGACGTCGCTTGTGAAACGAGAGGCTGCGGGTTCGATCCCCACACCGAGAGAAATGTTTGTGCGGCTCACAAATATTATTTCTTTCGGGTGTGAATGTTATTGAGAGCGAAAAGTCTCTCGTAATTTCTGATGCACGCCACAAGGCTCGATCTTAGTGTGCGGTCAGGACTATGTATGTGACTGTTGGGTGTTTAGTATTTGTTCTCTGAATTCAACTAATCTAAGACTCATATGTACTCACTGTATAGTATATTTGTTTTGAAAACAGCAACGCTAGAGTTTCTTTTCCTTTCTTCTGTAGCGAAAAAAGCCTTGTGAACGGAGTGGTAGAGAAAAGTGGCTGAATCTAAATGTATAATATCTATATAGTATTTTCATTTTCGTTAACATTTCATATTTAAGTAAGAATTTAAATCTATCACCTGTTTAAATATATTTGAAATGTTTTCCGGCGAATCGACATGTTACAGATAAGCCGTGTAAATATTATATTTCTGTTCACTTAAGAAACCTATTAGTATGGTTGCCACTTTCCACTACTTTATTCAGTATTTATTATATATCTGATTATGATAGGCTTGCCTTCTATCTTGGGACAAAACTCGGCCTACAACAAAAAAAAAATCCCGGGGAAGATTTTTAGTTATTTTTTTCCATTTAAACATTGGAATCTCAGATAAGAGAGAGATCAAAAAAATGTTGATAGGTCACGTACACTAGCAGTATTGGTAGTCACTACGCACTAGAACAGTGAAGGAAAACATCGTGAAGAAACCTGCATACCATAGCGATTCACAAGAATTAATATGGTATACAAAGTCCGTAAACCCGCATTAGGCCAGCGTGGTGGACTATATGGCCTAACCACTCTCAATCGTACTCTCGATTGTAGAGGAGGCCCGTGCCCTGCATTGGGACGTATATGGGCGAATTTAGAATAAGTATAAATCAGAATATATGAACAAAAATTACAATAAACAATTGTGAGTTACGGAATCTCGTTTGTGCGAGCAAGGCCCGGTCTTAACCGTTTTTTTTTCTTTAATGTGAGTGGCAACCCTACGCCATGTGAGTAGACCTCGTGACCGCGCGAGGTTCTTTCTTCGCGTTTAGCTGTTAGTTCAGGCTTCGTTTAATTGTTATGTCGTCATGCACGTTAACATTCGGCAATGGAAACAGTTGTCCGAGACCTTGTCTCTTTGCTGTACTAGGACGTTACTCTATAAAAACGATACGAACTTCGAATGTTCGGATATTCGACTTTCGAATATAAGATATCCACTTCTAAAAATCAACACTATTCTCTATTATACTTATCATTTTCTCCGAACTAAGTCTATGGTTGCGACGTACGACAGAGGAATCCAACATTTTGTGGAGTATGTGGGCACATTAGTGAAGTTTTACATACGGCGTCCGAACATTCAAAGTTCGTATCGTTTCATGGAGTAATCCCCCCTAGTTTCTTTGCTGTACTCTTCACTATATAGTAGTTAAGTTGCTTTCTCTGTCCCTTTATATGCTTAAATCTTTAAAACTACGCAACGGATTTGGATGTGATTTTTTTTAATAGATAGAGTGATTCAAGAGTAAGGTTTATATTTATAATACGTACCTATTATTGTACAGAAATCTATTTGTACCCGGGCGAAGCTGGGCCGGTCCGCCAGTACGTTATATAACATACCCAACAGTCACACATATAATCCTTTCCCCACACTAAGGCCCCATTATTACCCGCTAATGTAAATCGATTAGTTCATACTAGATTTTAAAACGTAGACGAAGCAGTCATAGTGATCCACAGAAGTTCGCGTTTTGGATTCAACCTGTGTATCTGAATACAATCACGCCGGCAAAATGTTGGCAACTGACGATCGATAGCTATGTTTCATTGTTGGATGCTCTGTCAGCACAGTGCTTACCATCAGGCGTTTTCTAGAACTGTATGTCGTATCAGTATATTTATTTATTAATTTATCACCTACTTTATAGTACCTTAAATTACTTAATTTCAGATGAAGTAGTTTAAATATCAAAAAGTGCCCCTTTTAATTAATAGATGGATTATCAAAGTATAATATTTGCTATTTTGTTTTGTCAGGCACTTTATTATTTAATCAAATTGTATTTTGAAACATTTTACTTATATCGGAATTGAGTTGCGGGTTGTAAGCTTACGTTTATCTTCGATTATAACAAATCGTAGTAATACATAGACTTAAGACTATTTCAGCAATTGGTCGGCTCGGGTGTTATAAGTGGCTCACATAACGCAACGGATTTTCTGTCATGTTACATTCGGAAGTGGAGATTGCGGGAGTCCCGAAATTTTGCTTCACCTTCTCTCCGCTTTTCCTTCTCATTTTGAGAAGCCGCAGCGCGTCTCCTAAGCAACTGTAGATTTTCATGTGTGACGGTAATCACTTACCATCAGGTGCATCGAAAGCTTATTTCCGATCATCCGTGGCACTGTTGGTTCAACTACAGGCCGCGGGTTCGATCCCCGCACCGAGACAAATATTTGTGCGAACCTCAGGTATTTGTTTCGGGTCTGGGTGTTTGTGAGACCGAAAAGTCTCTCGTAGTTTCTGATACACGATACAAGACTCGATCTTAATGTGGAGTCAGAACTGTGTATGTGACTGTTGGGTGTATTTATTATAATCTAGAACTACGTATTAAAAAAGTAGAAAATACATATAGTCCCGAATGTGTCATGTGCCCGTGTTGCTCTGAGATCCTCGGATTGTTATACAGGGTGTATCAAGACTGCTACCGAAAACGAAGCCGGGTGGTAGTTTAAGCGACTTCAGACACAATGCAACAGAAAAAGTGGCAAAAAAAAGCGACAATTTTTTTTTTTGTTATTTTTTTCCTTTGACCATATTTGGGTGGTAAATGCATTTTTTCCTATAATAACAGTGTATACCCTTTTATTTATAAATAATCTAAGGTATAAAAGAGTTTAAATTATTATTTTAGCTAAAACTAGGGATTTACCACCAAAAAATGACGATGATTAAAAAAACATAAAAAATAACTGTCGCGTTTCTTTGCGAAATTTTTAGTTGCTTTGTGTTTGTAGTCACTAAAACTACCACCCGGCTTCGTTTTCGGTAGCAGTCTTGAGATACCCGGTATATTTACAAATGTTCCTATAAGTACATGTATGTTTTAATTTACAGTACAATATTTAGTACACTGATCCAAGTTTACAATGGCAGTTAATAAACAGTCCATTATGAGTGGCAAGGGCCACTATTATATTATTATCTAAGACACGCTTCAGTTTTTAATAACAATGTCTGTGCGGTCGCCATCTTGGATGAGGATCGCGCGCTCGCACGCCATTGGTCAGTGGGCTGTCATGGCGTAGTGTTCTATATTTGAAAAGGATCCGTTATTAAATAAGGTAGGATGTTTTATGAATATATTGAAAGATATTGTGCAGCCGTGGTTCTCATTGAAACAAAAAAAAAAAATAGATCATGAATTAAAAAAAACTAGTACTATTTTAACCATGACTGCCTCGGTGGCGTATTGGTACTACGGTATGATTACAAAACTGAGGTCTCGGGTTCGAATCGCGGGACGGGCGTAGTGACAGAAGATTTTTCAATTCATTATCAGCCCGGAGTCAGTTTTTTGTGCCCGATATGGCGATAGGCTCGTCCCTTATTACAACAACGGAATATACAAGGCGAAACGTGGGCACCCTGGCACATTTGGCTACAGTTTGGCACCTTTTGTATGTATGTATTTTAACCATTTCAAAACGTTTATGTTAATAGTTTTTGCAGTGTCCCCTCTAGTATAATATCTCAATAGTTGGCAATCACATTTTATCAATCAGCTGTCAAAGTGTTAGGATTTTAATACCTGCTCTCTTCTTTCCAAGAGATAAAACCATCTGTTGCGATGCGAATATAGATTTCAGTATATGTAATGTGCTTATATCAGTCAATTATATGTTGACGTGTTTAGTCAGATATATTTTTGCACGTCGATAGACCACAGACGACAGATAATAATGTAATTTATGAAGTTCGACTGCCTCGGTGGCGTAGTTGTACCAAGGTAAGGTTACAAAGCTGAGGCCGTCCATTAATTTTTGACCCCCCTTTAGTGATATGTGGTGAGATTTAAGACCCCCCCCATCCAACATCACGTGTATTTCTAGTACATATAAATAAACGTTAAAAATTTTCGAATTTTTTGACTGGTGGTAGGTCTCTTATATGTGAGAGGCTGCCTGGGTGGGTACCACCGCAATGTCTATTTCTCCCGTCAAACAGCAGTTTAAATGCACTGTTGTGTTTCGGATTGAAGGACATTGTAGCCAGAGTAACTACTGTACATATTGAGACTTAACATCTTCAGGATGGCGAGCGCAGTGGAATGCCAAGCATTGCTTTATAGTTCAAGATGTTGTTTGGTTTTGCTACTGTTCATGAGCGGTCGCATCGCTTACCATCAGGCGAACGGCATGCCCGTCTCGCCATTCACTGCAATAAAAAAAAAAAAGAATTTTATCTTTAAATACGGGTATAAAGTATAATCCGTTTTTATTCTGAAATTAAGGACCATGACATAATAAAAGAATCGTGTAATCATACGAAAAATATATTATGTAGCATTTTAATTAAAATTATGTGGCGAAAACAAAATACACGTTGTATCTTACTAGCCCCCCCCCCCTCCCCCCTTGTAATATTTCGTGATTTTTGTCCAACCCCTCCCCCCTATTCAAGCCTCACGTGATTAATGGACGGCCCTCAAGACAATCTCTTCCAGGGAGCCGTTGGACGGAGATAAGAGAAACGAGAGAACCTGTCTTAGCCCTTAGGTGTGTAAAGACAACAGATATATAATAAAATTTGTCAATTTGTAATATCTTATGTCTTTTCTTTTCTTTAAAAGTAGTTTTTTTAAATCTATATCACTGTAGAGATCGTCGGTTACATGTTTCATTAGGGTGGACAGAGACATAGCGCCAAATGCTGTGGTCCATACATACCTCAATTTTTTAAAAGTAATTTTGTTGCAAAATATTTGTTAAGGCAAATGATCAATTTTATGATTGCAATATTCGTTTGAGTATAATTTAAACTTGAATGTCCAAAAACCTAAACCTAATATATTAAAAAACAGGCATAAATACATAATATATTAAAAGTATCTTAAAATAAGAACAAAATTACAAAAATGGAGGTCGTTGACTTTGTTTTCAAATATTCTCCCAAGTTCCAATTTTACATACTTATTGCTTTTTATTTTTATTCTGGTAACATTATTCGTTCTTGATTGGCCGTTATTTTTAAAAGTTTCGGGGATTTCTATTCACAGTATTGTGCCAACTTAAAACCGCACATTGCTGAGTTCAGGAGGCCTCTACGATCAAGAGTACCATTGAGAGATTTTTTTTATATATTTTTTTTCTCTTCTTGTTTTTTTTTTAATTGCAATTAATGGAGAAATGAGCTTGCCATTCAGCTGGTAGTAAGCGATACGACCGCTCATGGACAGTAGCAAACAACACCATGAATTACAAAGCAATGCTTGGACTTCAACTCCGCTCGCCATCCTGAAACATGAGATGTTAAGTCTCTTTATGTCCCGAAAAAAGAAATAGACATTGCGGTGGTACCAGGCGGCCTCTTACATATCAGAGAACTACCAGCAGTAAAATAACATTACCATTTTTATTATTAGAGTATTTATAATATAGAGGGAGGGCTGTCATACATTTCGTCTTGAAAAACGTAGATATTTTCTTGTCCTTAATGTTGGTAGCGCTCGTACTCGTATATTAGTGAAAATTGAATTAATTATTTAGCAATAAATTGCTATAAATTCCTTTGACAACACAAATTATATTTAGCTTTTACCCTTTTAAAACGAGTTTGAATGGAATTAAATAGCCCTATTTAATTATTTTTACTTTTCTTTTCCAAGTAATTCATGTATGTTGGACAACCTGTCAAATATCAGCCAATAGGAGGGCAGAAAAAGGTGGCACGGCACCACAATTTTTATCTACCTTTTTGAAGTACCAGCGCTCCCTCTATAATACCGGGTATCTCAAGACTGCTACCGAAAACGAAGCCGGGTGGTAGTTTTAGTGACTACAAACACAATGCAAGTAAAAATTTTGCTAAGAAAGGCGACAATTTTTTTTTACCATTTTTTAAATATCGTCATTTTTGGGTGGTAAATTCATAGTTTTTGCTAAAATAATAATTTAAACTCTTTTATACCTTAGAGTCTTTATAAATAAAAGGGTATACACTATTATTTTACGAAAAAATGTATTTACCACTCAAATACGACCATATAAAAAAACAAAAAGAAAAAAAAAAGTTGCTTTTTTTTTCCAACATTTTCTGTTGCATTGTGTCTGAAGTCACTTTAACTACCACCCGGCTTCGTTTTCGGTAGCAGTCTTGATATACCCTGTATAGATACTCTAAGCACGCAATCATATTGTTCTCTCCCGCTCGAATGTTCCCACGGTGTAGAAAAGGCTTTTTAAGAGCGTTTATACCCTGCACGCGCTTTTTGGCTTAAAAATAGGACTTTTCAAATGAGTTAATAGCCACCAATAAACAATTTAAAGGAAAAATAATTATTATTAATTTTAGAAAAGGTTGTCATCTAGGGATTTTGGTGGAAAACATTATAGATTGATGGATAATTTGTGAGTACTATACGGATTACTGAACACAAGTTTCGTTATTTAGGCTTTAAATGGCAATTTAGAAGCTTAAGATATCCGAAACCACTAAATATAAGATGAAAATAAAAATATTATCAGACTAATAAGACCCTTATGGAGGGATTTTGCTGAGAAAAATAATCTTTTATGTTTAGTTCCTGAAAAATAAAAATTTAAACAATGCGAAATTATTCAGAAACTCTCGTCAAGAACATATTTTTTTTCACCAACTTATCGTACATAATTTTTTATAGCAATTGCATATTACAATAGAAGAACATCTTATCAATAAATTACCATTTTTATATTTCAACAAAATTAGTTTTCATGTTTTCTACAAATATTTTAAAAACCACTATAAAACACGCTGTCCGACGTGGATCAAATCAGACCGCCGCAAGGCCTTCTAGAGGGAGGACGTATCGCTCGTCGCTCCGGCCTGGCTGCAGTCGATTATGCCCGGCGTAGTAAAAATAGCCACGCGCGGAATGCGATTACCACATCTTAGTACTTTGGTAGTAAAATATTTAATTATTTTTATTACCTACAATGATTTTGTAGTGAGTATAAATTATGTTTCAGGTAATATAATGGGATGTAATTCCGAGGCTAAATTATGTTATGAATTGTAAAATAAAATTAAATATATTTCGTAATTGTAAGGGGTTGTAAGGCCCCTAACACTAATTTTTTTTTTTTTTTTCCTATGTAATGTATTTTTTTTTTATTTTATTTATTTATTTATTTAATTCTTTATTCTCTTAATCTAAATATTAGGATACATTACAATTACAGCTCAATTTTATTTTAGAAAAAGTATTCATTGACGACTATACTAGTAAAAACTGTGACACAGTCGTCAGCATCTTCCATCATGAGCTGTTTTACAAACACATATTATATTTATAATTTAGAAGTGCATTATGGTTAAAACAAATATAAAATAAAATAATGTTATATATATATAAATATAGATACATATACATATCTAGATAACTCATATGTTAAGATAAAGGAATATTTGCGTAAGTGTAGGTAAATGAAAGCATTTGTGTGTGTGAGTTTGTGTTTTAGTGGGTGGGTGGATGAGTGTGTGCGTGTGTGTTAGTAATATAGTGCGTAGTTGCTGCATGGGTACATATTTAAATATGAAATGTACAATCATAACAGTAGTAACAATCCTTAATGATATATTATTGATTCAGTTTCCTCATAATTTAAATTTAATAGCCAATTCTGAACCTTTTCTTTACACTTAGCTAAGGGTAAGGGGTAAATACCGAGCTTATTTGCAATATTGTATATGAAGTTACTAAAAACGTAGAACTGTCGACGAGCAAGTGTCGTTCGATGGGGAACAACTGAACAAACTTTGTCCTTATTTCTTCTTGTTATTGATACAAATTTCAAACTTTTATGCTTTCGTAGAATGACCGACATAAAAAATAATTGTCTAACAGTAAGAACTGAGCATTCCCTATAAAGGAGCTCTGTACTGGTTCTTCTAGGCATTTTATGCATTATTTTTAATATCCCTCTTTGAGCACGTTCAAGGTGTAAAAGTACAGTCCTGCCAATTCCTCCCCATACAACGACACAATACTGAATAATGCTTTGGACAAGGGCATAGTAAACACAAAACAATGTTTCACGGTCAGCAGAGGATCTAAGTTTACCAAATATTGGCATCAATTTTCTAATTCGACATGTAAGACTATTTATGTGCGCTGACCAATTCAAGGTATTATCAATTAAAAGTCCCAGATACTTAATTCCAGTTACGCAAACCAGTTCGGGGCATGTACAATTAATGGCAGGCGGATTGCACGTGTGCACTTGAATTTTAAAGTTAACTGGTAGATGTGAGTTAGGATGGAGAGCAAAGGCGACGTATTTCGTTTTTATTTAATTATGTGTTCGAACACGAAATGATTAATAAAACGTCGTAGTGTATACTGATTGAACACTGATTTGAATGCAACTTAACAATGTAATAATAACGAAAATATGATTAGTATCCAAAATTTGTATTATTCTTTGCTTGCACAGTAATATTTGTCTACTTATAATGCAAATAAAATATTTTTATGATTTTTTATTACAGTTACATTTCAATTGAATATTTGAAGCGCACGGATCAAAGTTGTTTGAGCCGATTGTATAGCGGGCCGACGCGGCAGCTCTACGCACACAGCTTTGGTCGCTTATGTGTGCGTGAAATTAACGAAGAAATACCTATAGTTGACTTTGCGCGCAAGGTGTATACGCTCTTAAGTACTATAAAAGGCTTTTTTAAGTACAGATATCTAAAAATGATGTCCTATATTTGTATGCATGAAGAGGTTGATGAAAGTGGATCAAGCGAAAGTAATATGTCAGGATCGACCAAAGTGGCGATCTAGAGTCTCTGCCTACCCTTATGGGTTACAGGCTTGATGATTATGTATGTATGTATCAGAACGGAGAGAGAAGAATGTCATGGTGTTTGGCTTTTTTATTAACTCCGGTAAAACCCCGGCGCCGTCCTTTGTTCAATCGATACGGTTCGCTCCGAAGGACTTTTATTCAAGCGTTTTCCTTATTCGCCTGCGCAGCGGATATTCAACCAATTGATACTGTTAGTACCTGTATGCACTTGTAAAGTTATTTGTGTATATTATTTATGGACACAACTTTGTATAATACCGGGGCACACCTCCGACTTTACGTAGTCATGTGTGTATTGATAGTCAATCACCACGCACTATAACGGTGAAGGAAAATATTGTAAGGAAACCTGAATACCATAGCTATTTGTAAGAATTTCTATGGTGTACATATAAAGCCCGCCAATCCGCACTAGTTCAACGTGGTGGACTATATAGCCTAACCACTCTCAATCGTACCTTAGCTGGTAGAGAAAGCCCGTGTCTTACACTGGGACGTACATATATTATTGGCTGATAATTATTGCTAAGTTTTACTCAATTGTTACACATAGAAATAAAACTATTTTTGTCTGGGAGACCACGAAAGCCGTAAAGTAATCGAAACGTCTGGAACTTCAAAAAAATAAATTTATCCTATTTCGCAAAAAAAAAAATCGTATAAAAATAGTTTTAATTCAATACAATTTGTATTGAATATGATTAGTGATTATGTGTGTATTTATGAAAGTGGTTCAAGGTAGACCCCCATGATCTTATACGTATCACTTAGTGGTAATCAGGTTATCCTTGTACAGTCTGGTGTGTGGTAATAACTAATAAACTCATTTGCAAAAAAACGGGCACCTAAGCAATGAACCATTTCAAATGTTACTATTGGTTTGTTTGATATTTATAGGTAGTTTTACTTTCACAATTTTGTAAATTAATAAGCAAATAATCGTTTTCGTCAGTATTATCATAAAATTTTCATAAAATTTATGGGTTTTAATGCTAAAGTTCACTAGTAGTGTATGCTCGCTAGTAGTGCATATGCTCGTGAAGTAAAAGTTAACAAAGATTTTTGTTTGTTTTTTTCTTTAATAAAGTAAAAGCAGATAAATGTTTAGTATCGAGTGTGACCCCCTCTAGCTGAAATCACAGCTTGAATTTGTCTGGGTATGCTAGCGAGGATATCCCGGATACTTGCTTGCGGAATACGTTCCCACTCCGCGGTAATCACATTCTTCAGCTCTCTGATGGTCTGCGGAGCCGGTTGTACTGATCTCACGCGTCGTTTCAGAACGTCCCAGACATGCTCTATAGGATTGAGCCTGGTTCTGGAAGAAAACCATGTACCCAACCACGGGATGATCGTTTTCTTGTGAGTCGCGCATTGAGAAATCAAACAAACCAATAGTAACATTTGAAATGGTTCATTGCTTAGGTGCCCGTTTTTTTTGCAAATGAGTTTATAATTCGCTTTTTAGGAGAATTTCCAAGTCCAATTTTGTGTCAGTTTTTCAATTAGAATCTTGAGTAAATCTTGTTGGGACTAAGTATTTAACAGCCGACACCTGTTCATCTAATGATTCACGCCATAAGATCTTATAATTACTAAATATACTGCGAATTTAATCTATGTAATAAAAAGAGCGGTACATGTACCACTATGTCTGTTTCTGACTCTTACTTGCACGCAGTCTCGCTATGTTCTCTCTCGCTCGTGTGTTCCCACGGTGTAGGTACATACAAGTATCACAAGTCAACGGAGGTCAACTGGTGGTAGGTCTCTCATATGTGAGAGGTCGTCTCGGTGGGTATCACCGCAATGTCTATTTCTCCCGCTAAACAGCAGTATAAAGACGCATTGTAGTGTTCCGGGTTGATGGATATTGTAGATAGAGTAACTTGCATACTGGACATATTGAGACTTAACATCGTATGTCTCATAATGGCGGGCGCAGTAAAATATCAAGCTCCTAGGTATTGCTTTGTAATTCAAGGTGTTGTTTGGTTTTGCTACTATTCATGAGCGGTCGTATCCCTTATCATCAGCTAATGGCATGCTCGTTGCCATTTATAGCAATAAAAGAAAAGGTAAATTATTATCTCTGTATCAGCCCATATACGTCCCACTGCAGGGCACGGGCCTACTCTACAATCGAGAATACGATTGAGAGTGGTTAGGCCATATAGTCCACCACGCTGGCCTAGTGCGGGTTGGCGGACTTACATACCATAGAAATTCTTATGAATCCCTATGGTATGCAGGTTTCCTCACGATGTTTTCCTTCACCGTTTTAGTGCGTGGTGATTATCTACCATGGAAAATTATGTCGTACCGACTCTACCTGCGCGTGGGAAGAAACTACAACTATTCTTAAGTATATGGCTTCACATGACAGAAAAATGTATAATATAAAAACATAAATGAAGAATAGTTTAAGACATTGTAACGTAGCGTTAAAAATTATATTATTATTCCTCAAGACGCGCTGCGCCTGCGCGGCGCTCCCGTTGTCGCCCGCGCAGTTACCCCTCTCGGACCGCCATCCACCCGCACTCGCCACTCCCGTCTAGGGATGGGCAAATGGAAAAAAAATATCGATATTTATCGTATCGATATTTTTGAAATATATCGATATATATCGCCCAAAAAATATCGATATTTCGATATATCGATATTTTTTGCCCAATTTGCAATTTATTATAAAAATTGCCAAAATTATCGAAATTTTAAAGCAAATACACATCTGACTGTTTCAACAAGTTTTATTATTTTAAAAAAATTTGAATTACTCGACATAAAAAAAGGAAACAAAATAAAAAAAAAACATTATTCAAACCAGTATTTGGTTGATATGGACATCAGGAACACTCTTTGTTTAATATGTTCCCCAGTTAATCTGCTCCTATCATTTGGCACAGCCAAATTTACTAATGAAGCTACTCTTTCAGATGACACTGAAGATACTTGGCAAATCAAATATTTTAAAGCAATATCTGAGAGAACCGGCGTAAAATGTTGACAATTTACCCAGAACTTTATTGGATCAGACTTTCTTTCCAACAGTGGTTGGTCCAAATATTGCTTTAGTTCATTGGGGACACAGCTACTGCTTGGAACCACTGACGAACCTATGCTCAGATTTAATAATTTTTCATGTCTGGACCAGATAGAGGACCCACTAGCTTGTTCTGATGCTGCTTGATCAGGATTTTTATCCGGAGAACGTTGTCCTCTACGCCGATGTTCTGCATGAATCTCAGCACTAATTTTAGAAATAGCATTTGACACGACAATTGGCGAGGTAAAGTGAATACGCTTGAACCGAGGGTCCAAAACAGTAGCTACTGAGAGAAAAGGATTTCTTTCTAAAGGAGCCAGTTTGTCTTCAACTTTTTTTAGTAAAGCCTTTTTTACAATCAACCCTAAAGAGGTTGATGGAGTTGCTTGGTCTGTAACTTGGGTAACTAAATTTATAAGAGGAATGGCTAAGCTTGACGTTACATAATTGGCACCACTTATTTCCTCAGTGGCTTCTTTGAAAGGGCCAAGAAGAGCAATAAAATCTCGTATTACATTAAGTTGCGACGATGGAACCATATCTGGTGTATTTTTGTTAGTTTGGCTTTTTGTGGCTAAAATTTTAGCTACTAGTGCAGACAGTTTAACGAATCTCTCTAGCATGTCAAAGCAAGAATTCCATCTAGTGCTGACAGCTTGTATCAATGTCAACACCTCACCTTCTTTTTTTCCACATGATTCTTGTTCGGCTCGTAATTGGTCCATAGCATTGACTGACTGCTTAAAGAACGTCACAATGGTTTTAACGTGATCGGTAAGTGCTGAAAATTCTTTAATTTCTTTCAGTACTCCATCAACTACAAGGTTTAAGACATGAGCCATACAGGGAATCCGATGATTATCACCTAAAAACAATCGTACCGCTGATACTATATTTGCGCCGCCATCAGTGGTAATTGATACAATTTTAGTTTTGTCAATTTCAAACTCTTCACATATTTCTTTCCAACATTCTTGAATGTACTGTCCGGTATGACCCTAAAAGTATATTTGTACACTGTAAAATGTAATAATTGCAAATCAAAATAATTTAGTGGGGTTAAAATTATAAAGTACATCAAATATACCTGAGAAAGTTTCTGGGCGCATAAGTTCAGGCTCTGAATGACAGGCGATCCGTCTAGGATGTCAATAAAGTGAACCGTCAGTACTAAGAAACTTCTTGTAGAATTAGTAATTGTAAGCAAGTCACTTGTGAAACATAAAAAAGATATCTCTTTTAATCTTTTTATTATGACCTCCTTTGTAGTATTGTATCTGTTTTCTATTAAGTGAGTTACCTGAATGTAAAAAGTATCAATTATTTGACTGCAATTAAATATTAAAAATATAAATAAGAACAAATGTTATAGACAACCTTTTTTCTTGAAGGCAGTTTATAGAGAGGGCAAACTGTGCGAATAAATTTTGTAGTCCCTCTTTTTCTACGCATGACAGTGGTAAATTGTCCTTGCATATCATATAAGTTAATGCTTGTGTAATTTCACAATGTTTTGTCCACCTTCTGAAATATAAAAATTGTCTTAAGTAATATCATTTAATATAATTAACATTTACTTAGAAAAAAAATAGTTAGAAAACACAAATATAAAAAAGTCACATTCACATCTAAACTATCGATATATTTACAAATTGATTGAGGAATACCACTAAAATTTGTTGTGAATAACTCTGTTTATCGGAATGTATGAATGAATATTATTTTATCAAAACTAAGATAAAAATATATATTTTTAAAAACCGTGACACTAAGATACTACCTTCAAAGCTTGAACTTCTCTCAAAACACCTTATTAATGTAGGTTGTATTTCTTGATTTGACTTTCTTTTTTTCGCGGCTTGTTTAAAGAATTGGGTTTTTGGAGAATGTGCAGAATTTTCAGGTATCTCTTGTATTTGGGAATCGTCATTAGATGTACTCGTACTTGGTATTGATAAAGTAACCTGACAATAGTCAACAGAACAAAAATAATTACAAATCATAACCTATTTACAAAGTTGTCTTACTATTGCAATTTTAGTTTGGATATTGAGACTTACATCAACACTGGTGTCATCAAAGTTTGCCGACGCAACATCTTTAGTCGCATTGCTAGACTTTTCGGTTTCTTTCGATGAATTTTGTATGTCTACCATTTGTAAATAAGCAAAATGGTGCTTCGTTTTTAAATGTGTTGCCAAATTTGTAGTGTTTCCACAAGTTTTATACATTTTACCGCACAAGTTGCAAGAAACAAGTTCTTTGTTCCCACTTTTTTTAAAGAACTTCCATACAGCAGACATGATGTTTAACATAAATATAATTCACACAAAAAAAATAACAATGAGCTACGCTTAGTTTACTCGTGACAATTGTTAAAGTTAAACAAAACAACGTTCGTACCAACACTCTAAAATGCAGTCAGTCCAGTGCAGGCAGTGACACCAACCAAACCAACAAGCAAAGTCATTGTCATAGACAAGCAAGTCATAGAGTGTAATTTTTGTTTGTCAAATTTGAAGCAAAGAAACTAAACCCATACAGCCTACGGCATATTTTCTAAATTTAAGAAATCGGGTTGGTCAAAAACATGATGTGACGCATGAGCAGACAGCAGAGCTTTAAAAATATATCGATTTTGATATCTAAAAATAAATATCGAAAATCGATATATCGTGGGAAAAAATATCGCTAATTTATATCGATATTTTTCTGAAAAAATATCGATATTTTGATATATCGATATTTTTTGCCCAAGCCTACTCCCGTCGGGCATTCTCGGCAGACGGACGTAATTGACGCTAATCAATTTCTTACTAACATAAATTCTAACAACTAGTTCGTTGCACTAATAAAGTGTAGGTACTAATGAGTAACGGCTAACTAATTGCTGCGTGGTGAAGGAAGTGAAGAAATTGTGATTCTCAAGTAACGCTGTGGCGAGGTCACACAGTCGGTCACGTTAAAGTTAGCGACATTATTGTGGTTCGCTGGCGAAGGAACTACGCCGCGCCGTGGGTAAGGTGACGCCGTCGTTACGAGTGTAGTTTATGATATCTGGCACCTGGACTGGCTGCAGAGAAGTGGAACTATATTATTATTATATTTTTAGTAGTTAAGTTTAAACTTAAGACTGGTGCAAAAATACTGATCATTTGGGTCGGCATCGAACAATAAAGTTTTTTTTAATTCTTACGGTGCAGTGCCTTGTTTTATTTCTTGGAACTTGTTTTGATTACGCTGCACTACTAGTGCAAGCGTGACAATGGCGCCCATAAACGTGGTCTAAAGGTCGATATTTTTGCATATCTTGTTATATTATATAAATGCTGTAATATGTTAGTGGTGAACTCGTATATTAAGACGCTTCTATATTTTATTGAGTAGTATAATAGTAGTTAATAGTACTATATATACGTAATAAGTCTAATTTTATATTATTATAGATAGTGGATTTTAGGTTTCTGTCATTTTCTGTCCATTTATTATATTGTAAACTTGTTTATATTATGTTAACAATTGATGTTAACACTTTTGGCGACACTAACTCCTGATTTTTCGGATTTTGCTATATTGTTGTAATCCTATAGGTTATTGACAGGTTAATTAAGAAATTATACTTACTGTATCATAATGGCATACCCGATAAAGTTTTTACTACTTCAAAAGGCTGAGTTAATGTACGAGGTGGCGATCCGAGGGGAGTGTCCTTCAGACAATGTTATTGGGTTACGTCGTCAAGTAACAAAGCTAACGCAGCTATACCCATCAGACGAAATTTTGGACTCGGTATACAGTTTTACAGACGATGTTGTAGCATGTCAAGATTCATTAGATAAGGTTCGCACTAATCTCGAATCTTTGAAAATTAATTATAATGAGGCGTTACGGGCTAGAACACTTTCTTTATTAAATCACTTACATTACAGAGTACATAGAATACAAAAATTGGAAGATTCTGATGACCTCAATTTATTAATCAAGTTACAAAAAACGCATGAAACTTATTTTTCAACTCTTATAAACCTAACTGACGCGAGTCAAATGCCTAAATTAGCCTCGAAGGGTGAATCTCAGAGTAATTTAGACCTTTCTAATTTAAACATATCAGTTTCTTGCGATCGCGGAGTTATTGGTGAGTTATCGAAATTAAAATATGACGGTAAATCATGCGTCCGTTCGTTTATCCAAAAACTTGAGGAATTTCGCGTATCTAAGGGAATATCAGAGGAAAAAATGTTGACCTCAGCTATTGATATTTTTATTGGTGATGCTCTTCATTGGTATCGCAGCATTAAAGATAGGGCTAACGACTGGAAATCCCTAATCACCTCATTGAAAGACGACTTTGACATACCCGACTACGATTATAGAATGTCCGCGGAGATACGACTACGAACACAAGGTGCTAATGAAAATATTGCCATTTATTTGTCCGTTATGGAAGGAATGTTCTCTCGCTTAACCAAACCTATGAGTGAGGAGGAGAAACTCGAAATCATCTTACACAACATTCGTCCTTACTATTCACTTATTATTGCCGCTAGTCCCAATATTAATTCCTTAGACCAGCTTCGAATAGTGTGCCGAAACTATGAACGCATAAAAGTGCGTTCGGAAAATTTTACAGAACCACCCGCGGAAAGTTTTCGCACTCTGGCCCCAGAGTTTTGTTACTACTCAAGTAAGCTCAAAGACTCCAGTAAATCTTCTTACTTTAACAAGACGTTAAGGGAAACCAATCTTGTAAAGCCTAATGTTGCAGAGCGTTCCAAGCCTAAAACATACTGTTTCCGTTGTCGGCTTGACGATCACTCAATGAAAAATTGTCCAGCTGAGAGAACAATTTTCTGTTTTAAGTGTGGAAAAAAAGATGTTCGATCCACAGACTGTCCTAACTGTGCTAAGGATAATCAGATACATCCAAAAAACTAAAAACTGAAAGTTGCGGAGCTAGTCATTTCGATATCTCGGATTGGAATGAATGGTTGTTAAAAATAAAAAGTATATTTACTAATAACCCAAATTCCGCAATTTTCAATACTAAACCGAGAAAAGATCCCCGGCCGTATATAAAAATCAGAATTAATAACAATTCTAATCTTGATTTATATGGACTTCTTGATTCTGGCTCTGCAGTTACAATCCTTGGCAATAATTCCCACAAGCGTTTGTTACAGTTTGATTTAGTTTTATGCACGGACCATAAGATCACTGTCACTGCAGCAGGCGGTCAAAAAATCCATTCCCTTGGATACATTCTCCTTCCCGTAGAATTTCAAAATAAGTTTTCCATTATTAAAGCGCATTGTATTCCAGATATTGAAACAACCTTAGTATTGGGCATTGATTTTTGGAATATTTTTGAATTATGCCCTAAGTTTCTGACTAACAGTAAAAATTTATTTACTGATGATCCTAGTGTGTCCGAAATTTTTAAAGCTGACGAAACGTGCTTACACGCTTACGATTCTTTAAGCAAATTAGAGAAGAGTATTGCTGATGATATTATCGGGCAGTTTAAAGAAATTTCTTTCATCGAAAAAGGTCTAGGCAGAACTAATCTTATTAAACATCGTATAAATACAGGTGATGCCGAACCGATCCGGCAACGTTATTATCGCATGTCACCGGAAAAACTGCGAATTATTAATGATCAGATAGATGAAATGTTGGCTCTTGATGTCATAGTGCCTTGTGAAAGTCCTTGGTCTTCTCCTGTTCTAGTTGTTGGCAAGAAAGACGGCAATCCTCGTTTTTGCCTTGATAGTCGAAAATTGAATTCTGTCACAAAGAAAGATGCGTATAGTTTACCATATATTTCTGAAATACTAGATAATTTAAAAGATGCTAGATATATATCGAGCATTGACTTATCTAAGGCATATTGGCAGATACTTATAGATGAACCTGATAGGGAGAAGACAGCGTTTTATATTCCTGGACGAGGAACTTTTATGTTCAAGGTAACAGCTTTCGGACTCACTAATGCCCCGGCCACTCAGCAAAGACTGGTAGATTCTTTATTTGGACTAGAGTTTGAGCTTAAAGTTTTTGCCTATCTTGATGATATTATTATTATTTCTAAAACTTTTGAAGAACATGTTTTGTTGCTCCAACGAGTTCTTGATAAACTACGTTCAGCAAATCTAAC
This sequence comes from Hyles vespertilio, assembly GCA_009982885.2. NCBI lineage: Eukaryota > Metazoa > Arthropoda > Insecta > Lepidoptera > Sphingidae > Hyles > Hyles vespertilio. Next base: position 1,000,985 of record CM042832.1, read on the forward strand.
AGTCAGTCTGGATAAATGTCAATTTTTTAAAAGTAGGTTGCGTTACCTTGGTTACGTGGTTGATGCTCAGGGCTTACGCACTGACCCAGAAAAAGTTCAGGCTATTCTTAATTACCCAACTCCGTGTAATAAAAAAGATGTTAAACGATTTTTAGGCACTGCTTCATGGTATAGACGTTTTATTCCCCAATTCAGTACAATTGCCGGCCCTCTTAATAAACTCACATCGACAAAAAAAGATTCGTCACCTTTTCAATGGACACCTGAAGTGGATGAAGCATTCCTTAAATTAAAATCTAGATTAGTGGAAGCACCTGTTCTCGCGTGTCCTAATTTCAGTTATCCATTTGAAGTTCACGCTGATGCTAGTAACTTTGGCATAGGTGCTATGTTAGCTCAAAATATTGATGGTGTTGAACACCCAATAGCATATATGAGTCGCTCCCTATCACCGCCGGAACGAAATTACAGCACAACAGAAAGAGAAGCACTTGCGGTTTTAATTGCACTTGAGCATTGGCGTTGCTACTTGGAAACTGACCAAACCTTTACTGTATTCACAGACCATTCGGCATTAAAATGGTTTCTTTCTCTTTCAAATCCTACTGGCCGCTTAGCAAGATGGGGTATTCGTCTTTCTTCTTTCAATTTCCAAATAAAACATCGCCGTGGTAAGGATAATGTAGTTCCTGACGCTCTATCCAGAAGTGTACCCGTTGATGTAATCATCGACCATGATAACTATCCTTCCACCATACCTGCTACACAAGATACATGGTATCTTAATATTTTTAAGGGGTGTGAAACCTCCCCAATTAACTTCCCAAACTATAGGATAGAAAATAATATATTATTTAGGTATATGAAAAATAAAAACATACTCACATCTGAGTTCGCTTGGAAACAGGTGGTTCCTAAAGAGCACCGTGAACAGATTCTCAGAGAATGTCATTCGGAACCAATAGCCGGCCATTTTGGTGTGTTCAAGACATATAAACGCTTGACACTTCGTTTTTATTGGCCAGGTATGTACGCTGACGTTGTGCAGTTCGTTTCGCAATGTAACACTTGTTTGGCATATAAATTGCCAACTCATGGCACGTTAGGTAAGATGGGAAGACCAAAAGATATATGTCGTCCTTTCCAAGCTCTGTCCATTGATTTGGTCGGTCCGTTACCTAAATCTAGGAAACAAAATCAATATATCTTTGTCGTTACTTGTTGCTTTTCAAAATATTGTTTTCTTTTTCCACTTCGGCGGGCTACATCAGATTTAGTATGTAAACATTTAGAAAATGATGTATTCCTAAAACATGGAATACCACAGTCCGTTATACTTGACAACGGGAGTCAATTTGTAAGTAAGGAACTTGATAAACTTCTAAAAAAATATAAAGTCCCCAATATTAACTTCACACCTAAATATACACCTCAAATTAATACAGTAGAAAGATACAATAAAACAATAATAACCTCAGTATCAACGTTTGTTAATAATGACCATAGAACTTGGGACTTAAATTTGCCTCAAATACAGTTTGCCATAAATAGTTCAGTCAACGAAACTACTGGTTATACACCTGCTTTCTTAGTACATGGCAGGGAACTGGTAACATGTGGATCACATTACATTGAGAATTCAGATCCAAATGAAATACTACTAATACCTCTTGACACATATGCTGAAAACTTAGGTCATTTGGCAGATATCTTTAATAAAGTCCAAGCCTCGCTATGGCAAGCTCATATTAAGAATACTCAACAATATAACTTACGTCGCAAAGAAGCTGAGTTCAATGTTGGTGATATCGTATGGAAAAGGTGCTATTTCCAAAGTGATAAAGTGGCATTCTTTAGTAAAAAGTTGGCTCCAAAGTTCCAAAAATGTCGTGTTAAAGAGAAACGCTCTTCCTTGATATACGTATTGGAAGATATGAACGGACATGATTTAGGCGTTTGGCACATTAAAGATCTGAAACTAACGGGCATGATACCAAGAACCTGATGTGTTACTTTTTTTTCTACTCTTTATTATAATATTATAGAGTCTTTATAATGCTCAAGTTTCATTGTTTTTGGTTTTATTTTTTTTTATTTTTTCGAATTTTAGGGTAGGAAAATTCGCTCCTAAAAGGGGGGGTACTGTAACGTAGCGTTAAAAATTATATTATTATTCCTCAAGACGCGCTGCGCCTGCGCGGCGCTCCCGTTGTCGCCCGCGCAGTTACCCCTCTCGGACCGCCATCCACCCGCACTCGCCACTCCCGTCGGGCATTCTCGGCAGACGGACGTAATTGACGCTAATCAATTTCTTACTAACATAAATTCTAACAACTAGTTCGTTGCACTAATAAAGTGTAGGTACTAATGAGTAACGGCTAACTAATTGCTGCGTGGTGAAGGAAGTGAAGAAATTGTGATTCTCAAGTAACGCTGTGGCGAGGTCACACAGTCGGTCACGTTAAAGTTAGCGACATTATTGTGGTTCGCTGGCGAAGGAACTACGCCGCGCCGTGGGTAAGGTGACGCCGTCGTTACGAGTGTAGTTTATGATATCTGGCACCTGGACTGGCTGCAGAGAAGTGGAACTATATTATTATTATATTTTTAGTAGTTAAGTTTAAACTTAAGACTGGTGCAAAAATACTGATCATTTGGGTCGGCATCGAACAATAAAGTTTTTTTTTAATTCTTACGGTGCAGTGCCTTGTTTTATTTCTTGGAACTTGTTTTGATTACGCTGCACTACTAGTGCAAGCGTGACAACATCGATGAGAACTTGTTTACTAGGTCAATGTTAAATGTTTAAACTATTTCCCACCGACGTACTCGCAAGTTATGTAATGTATACCAACAATATCAAACAAATGACTAAGCGATACGATTACTGTGAGTTCTTTGTAGTAATTTGCATTTCTATGTTCACGCGAAAACACACGGCACTATGGCACATCCTTTGCAACTTCAGCTAATTCAGCGCCTTGTAAATCCCTCCGTGCGAGAATGCGTCTAATGCACATCTGATTGAAGCGCTTATAGTTGTAATTTTTAAATAATCAAGCGGCATAGACGTAGTATCAATAGACTTGACATGCATTTGACATATATAGTCCATCTCACTTAGACTTATGCATAAACCTTAAAAAATGAAAGTGACAAAACATAATTTGCGGTCCTTGTCATAGTTTCACATAATTTTGTAGGGCAACACTGCGTGTACCCAAACAAATAAGACGTGCGGTTTGTTATAAACTTGAATTACTGAGTATTTTACGAATATTTGCGGTCAAAAATGTATGTAAAAGAGTGTTGAAACTGATTATAAGACAAAAGGTATGGTGTGCTGCTTTATTATTGGCTGTGATAGCCGATCTAAACGATAATATGAAAATATAACCTCTCACTGGTAAGTGCATTTTATTTAGTATATTGGTAAAAATAAATGTAGACGTTCATTATTACTAACATCTGCAATTAGTATTTCATAGAATACATTGAAAAATAGGATTATATTTGCATAAAAAATTAAAATGCTTTTTTTTTACTTTATGTCTGTCCCTTACGGTGGAACTCGAATGTCGAGTCCATTTGATACTACGTCCATGTCAAGCGGTGATAGCGATCCAATTAAGACTAAGCTTAATTGGATAATTAAACGCCGTTTGTTTACAGTGCAGCGGCTTCGAGCGCTGTAAGGTCAATGTTTTGCACTCGGCTCGCGGTTTACGCAAGCGCACGACGCGACGCTATGACATTATGTCATTCGGTGCGAATGTTTGAAAATCGAACGTTGTTTTGCCGCGTAAAGATTTGTTGCTATTTTTTATTTGAGTGTTGTCAATTATTAGAAGTTTCTACTAAACACACAAAGGTTGGTAGATTTTTAACATTGTATGTTCTATGATGTTTTATTATTGTTTGATTACAAAACTAGTATTTTTTTATAGAATGCTTTATGATATAGAGTGGTTAAAGTTTATTTCGCCATGTTGAGGTAGTACAAATTTGTCTACTTGATGTAGCCTTGTATACTAGGTACTTATGGATTTCCCACAAAGAACCCATTGTTTTGCATGTGTCCTCACAATGTTTTCCTTCAACAAATGTGCCATAATTAACAACAAAGGCGTAACTTCGGAATGGAGATGTACATTTTAGATGGAAATATGGGATTTCCATTGACCATTTTGGGGTTTCTTATATATAATCTATTTCTTAAATATATTGCTTTTCATAATTTGTAACGATGTGGCAAAATTTTAAATGTCTCTTGTTTACTAAGAAACCCTAAAAAGTATTCCAATAATTGACAGCCTCCGTGGCGCAGTTGGGTAGACACTGTGAAACGAAAGGCCGCGGGTTCGATCCCCGCAAAGAGAGAAATGTTTGTGCGGCCTACAAATATTTCTTTCGGGTTTGGGTGTTTGTGAGAGTGAAAGTCTCTCGTAGTTTCTGATACACGACACAAGACTCGATCTTAGTGTGGGGTCAAGATTATGTATGTGACTGTTGGGTGTTATTTATTTATTTTCGCTTTATAGATGACCTCATAGTACGTAACCTATGGAGTTCGACAGTCGAATCCCATAAGTCCCATTCTTGTAATTAATTTCAAGAAAGTCTGGCCCATATTTCGTAGAAAACGTATGTAATGACGTCATACGTTGCGATCGTATATCAAGCAATTTTCCCGCAATATCAAATAAATTGCGCCTACATCACTTTAATTAATTAGCATCCTTTATTTTTATTTACGAGAATGACAAGAGCAGCTTGCTAATTGGTTGTATGTGTCACGACTGCGCGATATCAGTATCAATATCAAACCGCAAAAAAAAATTGCCCATCTGGGAATCTAACTCAGGACTTCATGTTTCAAGCCTATACACGTTGACATGTAAGTTGAGTGATAGTATGCATCTTGGATTTCTCAAGATATTTTTTTGGCCTCTAAATATGTTTTTATAACACGATAAACTAAAAAAGATATATAAAGTTTTCTACTCGACCCGCCACCCGCACTAGGTCAGCGTGGTGGACTATATGGCCTAGCCACTCTCAATCGTACTCTCGATTGTAGAGGAGGCCCGTGCCCTGCAGTGGGACGTATATGGGCTGATACAGATACAGACTCGACCCGACGATGTAGTCAGTTTTAAATTGAACTTCGTTGTCACTTAATTCCATTAAGTGTGTATTTACAATGATTTCCTTAGCGAACCACCGATACGGTCGCTTTCGACACCATCAAAAAATGATGAACAGAAGTATCGCTAAATAAAGTGTAATGCAATTTCAATTTTATATTTAACCATTAAAGTCCTAATTTCAATTTAACTTACTCTTAAAGGGATTTTAACAGCTTACCACTGTCAATGCATAATCAACTGTATTCATCATGCAATAGAGTTAAAATTGCATTACGAGTGTGTCAGGGTGACCACACTTTTTTGCCCACGTTTCACGGCCACAGTTTTTATCTTATCTACGTTCTACGTTCGGGGGTTTTTCAAACATTCTAGATTCTGCAGTTTAAACTGTGGGAATATTAAACACAAATAAAAAGATTTACGTATACTAACTTTATCAACTAGTTATAATAAATAAAAATGTTCCCTCCTTCCTAAAAGCATGGGGGTTACTCTATAGAAACGATACGAACTTCGAATGTTCGGACGCCGCGCCGTACGTAAAACTTCACTAATGTGCCTAGATACTCCACTAAATGTTGAATTCCTCTATCATACGTCGCAACCATAGACTAAGTTCGGATAAAATGATTAGTATAATATAAATTAGTTGATTTTTGGAAGTGGAAATTTTATTATATCTTAGTCCGAACGTCGAACATCCGAATATTCGAAGTCGTATCGTTTGTATATACAGGGTATATCAAGACTGCTACCGAAAACGAAGCCGGGTGGTAGTTTAAGCGACTTCAGACATAATGCAACAGAAAAAGTTGCAAAAAAAAGCGACAATTTTTTTTGTTATTTTTTTTCCTATGGCCATATTTGGGTGGTAAATTCATTTTTTCCTAAAATTATTGTGTATGCCCTTTTATTTATAAATACTCTAAGGTATAAAAGAGTTGAAATTATTATTTTAGCAAAAACTATGGATGTACCACCCAAAAACGACGATATTTAAAAAATTATTAAAAATAATTGTCGCGTTTCTTAGCGAAATTTTTAGTTGCATTGTGTTTGTAGCCACTAAAACTACCACCAGTCTTCGTTTTCGGTAGCAGTCTTGAGATACCCGGTAGAAAAACCCCTCAGCCCTTCCGCCGTAATATGATGAATCATGTTTGCACAAAACATAAAACATTTTGATAACTAAAAATAGATTTTACAGCTGTTTATGTATAAAGCCGTTTAAGTTTTCTTGCGTTATGTAAGCAAAGGCAAGGTAATCTTTAATCTTATAGGTTAATATATACTGTAATTTTAAGCCTTTGAAGTGTAACTAGTGTACGATAAGACTATTCTTCTTCTTCTTCTTCTTCTTCTTCTTTATTAGCCCAAATACGTCCCACTGCAGGGCACGGGCCTCCTCTACAATCTAGAGTACCATTGAGATTGGTTAGGCTATATAGTCCACCACGCTGGCCTAATGCAGGTTGGTGGACTTACATACCATAGAAATTCTTATGAATAGCTACAGTCTTATGAATAAGACTATTAAAAAATATTATTTAAAACACCTCTTTCAGCAAATTTAAACCATACTAGTAGTTAAGTGCCTAGGATAAGCTTATTAAAGAAACATTTAAAACAACACTTTCAAAAAACAAACCATGTAGTTTCACGGTAATTAAAATGCATTCGACACGTGTGGTAATGACATCACTTCGTCCTTGTGTAGATTAGAAACGACATTTTACACGCCTCCCATTACAGATAGAAATGTTTTGACAATAACTACGAAAAAAAAACAACGCCCTTGGTGTTGACGATGTGGCAGATAGACTCCAGGAATGTCGCTTGAGATGGTATGGTCACGTCCTAAGGAAACCATAGGAGTACGTCGGCAATGTGTGCCTGAGGCTCAATATTCCCGGGCCTCGACCGAGGGGTAGACCAAAGAAACGCTGGCTAGATGTCGTCAAGGAAAATATGAGTGTCAATGGCCTTACTATTGAGGATGCCGAAGACCGGGTGAAATGGAGAAGAATTTGCCGGAAGCCGGACCCTGGCAACGGCCGGGATAACGCCAGGTAGAAGAAGAAGAAGAGAATAAAGAAACAACGATATCACCTTAAGATTCTAACGGTCTGATTCATAGACAGGTTTATAACTTATAGTTATCAAATGTTTTGTCCCTTTTGAATACAGTTTTAGCGAATAAGACATAGTTAAATAATGGAATTATAACTAAAATTCATAGTATTTCACACATTATCTGGTCACCCCATATATTCTCTACACTACCTAAGTATTGTATTGAATACTTGAATTATAGAGATTGCCGGTAACAAATACACCATCATAAAACAATGTTGCAAATTAATCTACACGCGTGGCTATTTTAGCCTATAGGTAGTAATCAAAAACTACTTTCTTTATTAATAACCTTATCGAAATATTTATCATTACATACACAGGTTATACATCAAATGCGCACGCTCACCTTACATCACGAGAAGGTCATTCACCCGCATCACTCGATGTAGTATTAGTTTGGTGATTAATATTTCTTTTGAATGCGAAAGTAACTGAAAGGATTTTGTTTAATTCAGCCTAAACTCGTCTAGATTTAATTAAATAAATAAAACCAATAGTTACATATATATAGTCCCGACCCCACACTAATAAGTATAGAGTCTGGTGTCATGGGTATCAGGAACTACGAGAGACTTTTCGGTCTCACTAACACCCTGACCCATTTGCATACTATCCAACATGACTTTACAGTCATTTGCCAAAGATTTATTGCCGGATTTTCAATACTCCATACCTCTCTCCCTCCAAATTTGATAGGCCGGCAACATATCTATGTTCCGCGCGTTGTGTATGTTCATGTGCAGTGATCACTTACGATCAAGTCACCTGTCTGCTCGTTTGCCGGTTTTACAGAATAAAAATAAAATCTATTGTTCATGATCTGATCTGATCTGATGCGTCTTGGCAAACGTAGCGTGGGACGCCCTCTGCCCAGATGGCGGGACGACTTGCACAAGAGGGCCGGCAGCGAATGGATGCATAAAGCAGCAGACCGGGCTCTGTGGTGTACCGCGGGAGAGGCCTATGTCCAGCAGTGGACTGCAACGGGCTGATGATTGATGATGATTGTTCATGATGTTGACGAGTGTTTTTCTATTTGTCCTCAGGAGTTCCAACCAGGACCTGGTGGCCGTTCGGGTGCCCATCAATGGCATGACATGCCAGTCCTGCGTCAGGAGTATAGAGGGATCAATCACTGAGCTTCCAGGAATCGAATACGTTAAGGTACGTTGCTTTGAATCTTTATAATTTAAAATAAAAAAATAAATAAAAAAATAAAAATAGAATACAGGTTACTTGATTGTATGTGGTCACTTCCTATGAACACCCATAACACTTATGAATCCTCGAGAAGTTGTTGTCCACCAACCCGCATTAGGCCAGCGTGGTGGACTATATGGCCTAACCACTCTCAATCTTAATCTGCAGTGGGACGTATGTGGGCTGATACAGAGTAATAATAATAGTGTACGGAAATGAATCTATTGCAAAAGATAGACCTTTCGCCCTTGATTTAAATGTTTATCATAAAATGTACGCGCGTATCAAAAAATGTGTTGTATGTACACACACAGTGCACTAGCCAAATGAGATGGAAGATATCATTAGCGTAGGAGTGACAGAGATAAGAACAGAAGTTGCAATAGAGTATACACTTCCATTCTAAATTACATCTGAGTTCCGCCACCGTACAACACGACATACCTCCAAGTACCACCCACATCACGTTAGAGGTTGGAAATCTACCACAGTACGTTTTTTCCGGCACTTTCTCCCACGTACCACAAATCTGTGGAACCCGTTGCCAGCGGCATCATTCCAGATACAACCTAGCGGCCTTCAAAAAACGAACGTATTCCCATCTCAAAGGTCGGCAACGCATCTCCATGCCCTATGGTGTTGCAGATGTCCATGGGCGGCGGTGTTCACTTACCATCAGGTGAACCGCATGCTCGTTTGCCCCCTATAATATATAAAAAAAAAACATTATGGTGTTTCTCTTTAGGTGGAGCTATCCGAGCACGCTGGCTACTTCAGGTATGACCCGCGCCTCTGCTCGGTCGAGGCGATCCGGTCTCACATAGAAGACATGGGTTTCGAGGCGCCCGCAGACACTGGTGACGACGAGACCAGGTTGGTATCGTGGTCTACTCGATTATAGTCTGGTCTACTGCCGTCTACTGTGATAAGCGGTAGATTAGGGTGAGTTTAAAACGTCTGCCGATCCTGGCGACATCGCGACTAGATTTTATATGCTGTTGCCATTTATGGTCCAAGCTTTGTGGATATTCATGGGCGGCAGTGATGACTTACCATCAGGTGACCTGTTTGCTCGTTTGCGGGACCTATTGTATAAAAAAGTGTAGAGAGGTCTATTCGAATATAGTGTGGTCTACTGGATTATAGTTTGGTCTACTGCGGTCTTCTGCAATTAGTTTTGAAACACCTGCCGATTTTGGTTACATAGAGACTAGGTCAGTATGGAGTGGTCTATTCGATTATAATTACAAACAACGCCTAGAATTATAAAGCAAAATGTCTCAATAGGTCCAATAGTTGTCTTAAATGTGACTATTTTCCTCTATTCCGGGCCAAAAAAATTCTTTATTCGAAGATATATAAGATAGTAATCGGTAAACTGTTTTTCGTGGACCTTATAAACATTTTCCTACAGCATCCGGACCCCACCTAAAACTACTTACCGACCACTGCTGTAGAATAATGTAGCACGATTGACAACCCTACGTAGAAGGCACATATGCACTTATTTCAGAAAAATAGATAGCAGATAATATTATGTATTCAATATTCAATGAGTGTTTGCAAGTGTCTAGTTAGTGCGTTTTATAACAATTGTTCGTAATTTAAATAATATAATATTTGACAGTAAGTTAAAAAAAATTTAATTGCAATAAATGCCGAGACGAGCATGCCGTTCGCCTGATGGTAAGCGATACGACCGCTCATGAACAGTAGCAAAACCATACAAACATTGAATTACAAAGCAATGCTCGTTATTTTCATACATAAGATGTACAATACAATACAATACAATAATTCTTTATTGCACACCAAATTACAGTATTGAGCTTAAATATATTATGTTATGTTTGGTAATACAATGGGCGGTCTTATCGCTTAAAGCGATTTCTACCAGACAACCGTGGGATGGAGAATATTGGAAATAGTTGTAGATGGCGGTAAACAATAAAGAAAGAAAACAAAAAGGTAAACTATCTAATAGCATCTGTATCAGCCCATATACGTCCCACTGCAGGGCACGGGCCTACTCTACAATCGAGAATACGATTGAGAGTGGTTAGGCCATATAGTCCACCACGCTGGCCTAGTGCGGGTTGGCGGACTTACATACCATAGAAATTCTTATGAATCCCTATGGTATGCAGGTTTCCTCACGATGTTTTCCTTCACCGTTTTAGTGCGTGGTGATTGACTATCAATACACACATGACTCCGAAAAGTCAGAGGTGTGCCCTGGGATTCGAACCCGCGACCACCGTGAACATGTTGGCAGTTGCGTCTAGTCCGTTTACCAACAGGCCACCACGCACTTCTCTAATAGCATACTAATACTTAAATACCAAAATCAAATAAACTAATACATATTTAAAAATAATATTAATAATTATAACAAAATACATAAATAACGACAAGAAAGGTGGCACTATAGACTTTTCAGATAGTGGTTTCGTACCTGATTTTTAAATGTGTGTATAGTTTTTGAGCGTTTTATATCTAATGGTAGTGCGTTCCAAAGCCGGACTGCTTGAACAGTAAAAGATTTGTCATAATAAGAAGAAGAATGGGAGGGTGTTTTGAGAAGGAGGGTTTCGGAGGAACGTAAGGATCGGGAATGGGTGTGTGTGGGGAAATGAAAACGGGATTTCAGGTACTGAGGAGCAACAGGGTTAAATAGGATATTATATAAAAGTGATAGGATATGAGCATTCCGGCGAAGACGAATAGGTAATCATTTCAGCTTTCTGCGATATTCGGATATGTGATCAAATTTACGTAGTCCATATATGAATCTGATACAATAATTTTGTAACCTTTCGAGTCTATTTAGCTGTTCTTCAGTTAAATCTAGATATGAGGCGTCAGCATAATCGAAGATCGGGAGTAAAAGGGACTGTGCAAGCATGACTAGTGGCTGTAGGCAAAAAGTTACGCAACCTTTTGAGAATCGAAGCAGAGGCGTAAAGTTTGCGGCTCAATTCTGCTAGGTGAGGGACCCATGACAAGTTTCTGTCGAGAACAATCCCAAGATCTTTGACAGTTTTACTAATTTCAATACGGGTTCCATCAAACATTACCTGTGGAAGATGAAACCAGTCAACTTTTGAGATAATTCTTGAGCTACCGATTATAATTGTTTGAGTCTTAATCGGGTTAACTCTTAGGCTGTAAGACTTGCTCCAGGTAGTAATTTTGTGTAAATCACTGTTGGTAACATATATAGCGGCTGACAAATGTTCTACAGGAGCCTGGGTATAAATTTGTAAGTCGTCTGCGTAAACGTGGTAGGAAGAAGTCAGTTGTTGGGAAATAGAATTAATAAAAACTGAAAAAAGAAGAGGAGATAAAACGCCGCCCTGGGGAACACCGGCAGTCGTGGCACACCAAGATGAGTAATTCTCATCGATGCGAACACGCTGGCGGCGCCCATACAGGTAACTACGAAACCAAGCAATTACCGTAGGAGATATGTTAAGAGAGCGCAAAATCTCTAGAAGAACTTCGAAGTCTACGTTATTGAACGCATTACTAAAGTCGAGCAGTGTCAGAACTGTCAACTTTCCATCAGCCATGCCACTCCGGATATCGTCAGTTATCTTGACAAGAGCTGATACGGTACTGTGGCCGGGACGGAACCCAGATTGAAGAGGATTAAGCAAATTATTGCTACTGAGGAAGGAGGAAAGTTGTTGATGGATAAGTCGTTCAAGAAGTTTGAAAAAAAGGGGAGGATGGAAATAGGTCGGTAATCGGAAAAGGTGGAAGGATTTGTTATCTTAGGTAGAGGTATAATGTGGGCTTCCTTCCATGCGGAAGGAAACATACCACAGGTGACGGAAAAGTTAAGGATGTGTAGGATAATAGGTAGGATTTCGTTTAATATGGGAAGTATCATTCTGCGGCTAATTCCATCACTGCCGACTGCGTTGGAAGAAATGGCTTCGACATTCTTCTTAACATCACATTCAGTAAATTGCTTAAATAAAAATGGAACTTGGTTAGTCACGGGAGCTAATGAAAGTGAGTGTAGAGTAGCAGCTTTTGCGGGGCCATCAAAGTTGGCGGAAGATGAGAAATGTTGATTGAATGTATTCATATTAAGATCCTTTGAAGTAACATTTTGACGAGATTTACCTACTCCCAGTGACCTTAGAAACCTCCAAATTTTGGAAGGGTCTTCCTTCTCTAAAGAATTATGAATATGTCGGCGTTGTGCATCCCTACACACCTTATTGCAGAAATTTCGACATTCTATATATGTTGATCTGTTATGATCACTTGGTTTACGCTTATAACGAGCCTTGGCTAACACCTTTTTATGTATGATAGCTTTGATTTCAGATGTAAGCCATGGCGCAGGTGAATGTTTCATTTTGACTGACCGTAGTGGAGCATGCAAATAATAAAATTTAATTAAAGTAGAATTAAAAATTTCTACTTTTTGGTCAATCGTCGTTGCATTGTAAACATTAGACCAGTCTAGACCACGAGCATGGCTACGCAGATTATCAGTGTTAATGCCACCAAAATTGCGCTGCAAAAGAACTTTAGGCTTAGCCTTGGGCGGACAAATTTTATATGAAAGATATATCAAATCGTGATAAGAAAATGCGTCCGCTGCATACTGTCCATGTTTAACAACATGAGACAGTGAGGACACAATTATTAGATCCAGAAGGGATGCTGAGGAATTTGGGAAATGATGAGTGGCATTTAAGGGAAGGATAGTCAGGTTGTTACTGCAAACCACATTTTCAAAACTGGATGACCGGTAATCCTGCTTCAGTAAACAGGTGTTAAAGTCTCCCATTATTATAGTGTGATTATATAAAGGAGAAAGTTCTTCTAAAAGTTTATCAAAAGCCGGAAAATAATTTATGTGATTTGAAGGACAATAGTATACGCCAAGTAATATTTTGGTATGAGACAAAGTTATTTCTATAAATAAATGTTCACCAGCGTTAGCAGGAGGTGGCTGCGTGGACATACTCACCAATGAGTAAGGAATATGTGACCGGAGGTATATAGCCACACCACCACCACCATAACCAACGCGGTCATTACGAATGAGCTGAAAACCAGGTAATGAATACGAGGTAGAGGGGAGACAAGGTTTCAGCCAGGACTCGGAAACCAGTATAGCATCAATGTCACTATGCTCAAAAGACGCCATCATATCAGTATAATGAGCCGGAATGCTTTGGGCATTGATGTGGAGGATGTTAAAGTTTTTAGGCACGTCAAACAAGAAAGATTCGATATTATTTTCCAAGCTTGCAAAACTACAAAAACTATCAGAATTGGTGTCGGAAGAACAGATAGACACAAACTCATCGGTACTATCATACGCCATAATTTGTCGATTAATATAATAAAATGTTATACACAAATAATAATAACTATTCTATAATTAATACCTAGATACAAATAAATATATAGAAACTACTGGTGGTAGGTCTCTCATATGTGAGAGGCCATCTGGGTAGGTACCACCGCAATGTCTATTTCTCCCGTCAAACAACACTGCTTAAATGCACTGTTGTGTTTCGGATTGAAGGACATTGTAGCCAGAGTAACTACTGGACATATAGAGACTTAACATCTTATGTCTCAGGATGGCGAGCGCAGTGGAATGTTGCTACTGTTTATGAGCGGTCGTATCGCTTACCATCAGGCGAACGGCTTGCTCGTCTCGCCAGTCACTGCAATAAAAAAAAAAAAAAGACTACCAATAGTTGTCCACCCACCAGCTGTGTCTTATACATATTTTAAATAAATTCGTTACATACAGTACATTAAAAACAGACTAAAATGTGAAAAAAAAATGACAAAAACATTATTGTGAAAAAGGAACGTATACAATCAAATGAAAGGGACGGTGGGAAATATAAAGAATTATGAAGGTATATAAAAAAAATTAATATGTAAGCACAAAGAACACGATGTTGTTTTGATTATGTTACTAGTCGGTAATTGATAGCTATCAAGCAAAATTAGTTCGTGTACTGTTACTTTCTAACTGCTCGTTTCGCCCTGGTTGGTGCCGCGGACTCCTTACTAGCCGAGGAAGGCTTCTGCGCTGGCTTATTCGGAATTCCATCAAGATCATCCTGGCAGCTAAGTCGATGGCGGATCCCATCTGCATCAAGAACGAAGACCAAGCCCTCTCTCGTCCAACATTTCGTAATGCCAAATCGTTCCCGCGCAGCCATAAAAACACTGTGACGAGTCTTTGTAAGGAATTCCGAGATAGTGAAACCAGAACCCTTTAGGGAAGTTTTGGAGGACGAGATCTTATCCCGGACGGCAACATCTTTAAATTTACATAGGATTGGTCTTGGTTTGCTGGAGCCTTCCAAACGCCCCATCCTGTGGCAACGGCTGATGTCATCCGTCACAAAGTTCACAAACTTCAGCTTTGAAACGACCGTCTTGCAAATGACCTCAGAAACATTTTCTTTCGCATCCTCTGGAAGACCATGGAATAGCAATATTTTTCGTCTACTACGCATCTGCAGTTGGTCTGTTTCCTTGGCGAGACACTGTATTTGCGCCTGTAAAGCCTTCATAGATGTCACAACAAAAGTCTTGAAAGCGGAAAATTCAGTTGCTAGAGCTCTGTCGTAGGCGTAGTAGAAGTTTTCTGAAGCTGTCCTTCGAAGCTGTCCATGCGCTTGTAGAAGCTTGTCATCAGCTGATCCAGAGTACGTTTGAAGTCAGCGGCATCCATGATAACAATAGCCGAAACCAGTGACGTGAAAGTTTAAAGTGAAATATAATAAGTGATATCCAGTTATTTCACATTGGAGTGGCACAGTTCGGTAGGTGGATTGTAACTATACCTGATTTCCCATTAAAAATGTACAAAGCTCCTGTGTTTTATTTTTAATACACTAATAAACTTCGAAAGCACAAAAGTTCGTTAGTATCGTAAGACCTGCCAGAAATGTAAAGACTCAACATGTCCAGTAGCTACTCTGGCTACAATGTCTTTCAATCCGAAACACAACAAGGTGTACACATTATATTGTAGCCCGTTCTCAATCACATGTGATTGTTTTGGATTTTGATTTGGAGACATGTCTCCTATTCCAGAAACCTCCTGCCCAAAGACATCCCGACGGATTTGCTGATCGACATGTCGGGTTCAGCAGTCGACAACGAAGTACTACTCAACGTCATCGGAATGACGTGTCAGTCTTGCGTCAACACTATTGAAGGTAACTTAAGATTTTTTGTTTAATTATTATATTTAAGAAAAATACCAAAAAAATACAATTACTCTCGAATACTGGAACGCAACTTAAATATAAGTAGCGGTTAACTAACTTGATCCCTCTTAAATGTGCCGACTAAATGGGCCGTGCGCTGTTAAGAGCAACTTATTATTTGAATGGCGTTCCAGTATTCGGGCGTTAGTCACAAAACCAATTGTTTGGTTTGTCTGTGAGTATACAGGTGAGTTTTTCAAGTGGGCGTGGATGGCCAAATCCGAAACTATGAGAAATAGCGAGAAATGCTCAAAGGACTTACCAACCCAATTTTAATGGAAACTAAAACTGCATACTAAGATTTTTGATAAATCAATATGCCTGGGTAGGAATCGCCGACTGTGAAACTAAAGGCCGTGGGCTCGATCCCCAAACAGAAAAATGTTTGTACGGACCAGAAATAACAATAATAAATAATTTGTTCTCATATACACCCAGGTGTATGTGGTGAGAACGAAGAATCTTTCGTAGTTTCTGATACACGACACAAGACTCGATCTTGGTGTGGGGTCAGGACTATGTATGTGACTGTTGGGCGTTATTAATTTATTTTGTTTTTCTCTCTTCACATTAATTAAATTGGACATGTTAATATTATTAGAGTATAAGTGTAAATGCTTTTTGTTAATATTATATGTGTGAAAATATATATCAAATTGATGAGTGAAATAGATTTTAAATCATATTTATAGTTCCAAATTTAGCCACTGGCCAATAAAATGTTCATGCAGTATATACAGAATGATGTTGATACATGGTACATGTTCCTTATTACGCCAAGTGACATTATTCATATTTAGTCAAAAATAGGAGAAGTTTTTTTGTCAAAAATCGTGATTTTAGTTATCAAGTTTTTTAGTCGTCCCGTATTATTATATTCATACGAGTATTTTTTTACCGCCTAGCTGAACTTGAGTTCGATTCGGAGATTTATCTGAGAAAAAGAATCGGTATCTATAGGGGTTGATCAAAAGCCTTGAGACCTAAAATCGCGATTTTTGACAAAACTATTGCGCAATTTTTTTTCTTTCTTGGTTCAATGTTACCTGGGGTGGCTAGAAACGTGGTTTAAATTAAATGCCATATGTCAATATCACCCTGTATACCGTTTGAATACAAACTATATTGAAACTATATTTAGCCATTCGTACTGCTTCAGTATCTGTGATAAAATCTTCCTCATTAATGACAATCCCTCCTCTTCCCTCTTTCCAGGTACTCTTAAAGAGACCTCGGGAGTGCTAGAAGCCAGCGTGAACCTCTCAGAGGGAAGCGCAAGGATACGTCACACGGCGGAAATAACTTCACAGCAAATCGCTGACGCTGTTTACTCACTAGGGTTCGACGTGAACATAGTGTCTGTTAACGGACGGAGTTATACAGGTAAATATTACCCATGGCTTGTTAAAAAGTATGTATCAGCCCATATAATACGTCCCACTGCAGGGTACGGGCCTCATCTACAAACGAGAGTACGATTGAGAGTGGTTAGGCCATATAGTCCACCACGCTGGCCTAGTGCGGGTTGGCGGACTTACGTACCATAGAAATTCTTATAATTTCCTCATGATGTTTTCCTTCACCATTTTAGTGCGTGGTGACTGACTATCACACATAGCTCCGTTTTATGATTTGTATATTTCTTATTTGTTTTCTTTTGTTTATCCTTTTTTACATGGTATTAAAATAAAGAGTTTTTATTATTATTCATTCATTATTTATCAACTGGGCAGTGGTCTTATTAGTTAGGTGTATAGGCAAGAAAATATAGGAACGGTTGATTTTTACGCGAATGTTACACACATATAAAAAAGCTATTTTTGCGGATTCTATCGCGAATTTGGTTTAATCTTCATATTTTTACCTTTCCAACGTTTCGATTGCTTTGCAGCTTTCGCCACGGAGCGGATTGAGGTATAAGTTATCTGCTCAGTGAATGTTACAGAAACCAAATTACTCTAGCAATTATCAACATTAAAAATGTTAGTTTGTTAAAAAAACCAAATTCAAGATAAAAATAAAAACCAATTTGAGTTTAAGGAAATAGGGTTTATTTTATACTGAATGTATTACTGTTCCTGACGTGTTATTACCTCAATACGTAGAAGAAGCTTTGATTAATAAAAAAACTAATTATTTTCTAGAATCATCATCACACAGAAGCGACCAAGAAGGCTCGGGTGATAATGGAAAACCCGCTTCTCCAGCTAAGAGCAAAACACAGGCAAATGTGAGTTTAATTATGACCCTTATTCATTAGGACTTAATGCAATTTTCAAATGCTGTTAATATGAGCTGACTCAAAAAAGCTATTCATACACGTCAAATATCACTAATCATCTATTTAAGAGCTTGTTAAGTTTAAAATGGCCGAGAACCTTGTTTAGCAAGACCCTTGTTCAAGAGACCTTTGTTCTGTTAGCTGGACGTTTGGTATTACTGTCAAGTGTAAAAGTGTTAAAACGGTATTATATTACAGAGCACCGAAAGAAATGTTGGTCTATTTGGTTGGTCTATTATCGATTAATTGGACCACGAAAACCGAATATTTCTGGATTTTTCATTACTGCTTCTCTTCTATAGGTCATAGCGTGATCATATACAGGGTATATCAAGACTGCTACCGAAAACGAAGCCGGGTGGTAGTTTAAGCGACTTCAGACACAAAGCAATAGAAAATGTTGCAAAAAAAGCGACGATTTTTTTATATTTTTTCCTATGGTTGTATTTGGGTGGTAAATACATTTTTATCCTAAATAATAGTGTATACCATTTTTTTTATAAAGACTTAGGTATAAAAGAGTTTAAATCACTATTCCAGCAAAAACTAAGGATTTACCACCCAAAAATGATGATATTTAAAAAACCATATAAAAAAAATGGTCGCGTTCAATTGTGAAATTTTTAGTTGCATTATGTTTGTAGTCACTAACCCTAACCCGGCTTCGTTTTCGGTAGCAGTCTTGATATACCCGGTATAACCTATAGCATTCCTCGAAAAATATACTATCCAACACTGAAAGAATTTTTCAAATCAGACCAGCGGTTCCTGAGATTAGCGCGTTCAAACAAACAAACTCTTCAACTTTATAATTTTATAATTGAGGGTAGTAACAAGTTGTGTTGTCGTAGGGCGCCGCGTCGCCGGTTCATGACAGCGACCTCTCTCGGTGCACATTGGAAGTGCGAGGCATGACGTGTGCCAGTTGCGTGGCCGCCATCGAGAAACATTGCGCCAAGTTGTATGGTGAGTTTTACTCAATATTATAATTTTTGTTTTTGTTTGTTGACCTACTGGTAGGTCTTTCATATGTGAGAAGCCGCCTGGGTGGGTACCACCGCAATGTCTGTTTCTCCCGTCAAACAGTAGTTTAAATGCACTGTTGTGTTTTGGATTGAAGGACATTGTAGCCAGAGTAACTACTGGACATATTGAGACTTAACATCTTATGTCTCAGGATGGTGAGCGCAGTGGAATGCCAAGCATTGCTTTGTAATTCAAGGCGTTGTTTAGTTTCGCTACTGTTCATGAGCGGTCGTATCGCTTACCATCAGGCTAACGGCATGCTTGTCTGTGAATGGAGTCATTGCAAATATAAATACTTACTCTGGCTAAAATGTTCTTCAAACCGAAACAAAACATTAAATTTAAACTGCTGTTTGTCGGGAGAAATAGACATTGCGGTGGTACCCACCCAGGCGGCCTCTCACATATGAGAGACCACTAAATACTAGTATAGTATTTAAAATGTCACCCATTTAAATCACAGGACATTTTTTTAGATTGAATAAATGACTACCGTTAAGAGCGTATACACCTTGCGCGCAAAGTCAACTATAGGTATTTCTTCGTTAATTTCACGCACACATAAGCGACCAAAGCTGTGTGCGTAGAGCTGCCGCGTCGCGTCGGCTCGCTATACAAACGGCTCAAACAACTTTGATCCGTGCGCTTCAAATATTCATTTGAAATGTAATTGTAATATAATATCATAAAAATATTTTATTTGCATTATAAGTAGACAAATATTACTGTGCAAGCAAAGAATAATACAAATTTTGGATACTAATCATATTTTCGTTATTATTACATTGTTAAGTTGCATTCAAATCAGTGTTCAATCAGTATACACTACGGACGTTTTATTAATCATTTCGTGTTCGAAAACATAAATAGTGTTAGGGGCCTTACAACACCTTACAATTACGAAATATATTTAATTTTATATTACAATACATAACATAATTTAGCCTCGGAATTACATCCCATTATATTACCTGAAACATAATTTATACTCACTACAAAATCATTGTAGGTAATAAAAATAATTAAATATTTTACTACCAAAGTACTAAGATGTGGTAATCGCAGTCCGCGCGTGGCTATTTTCACTACGCGCGGCAATAATCGACTGCAGCCAGGCCGGAGCGACGAGCGATACGTCCTCCCTCTAGAAGGCCTTGCGGCGGTCTGATTTGATCCACGTCGGACAGCGTGTTTTATAGTGGTTTTTAAAATATTTGTAGAAAACATGAAAACTAATTTTGTTGAAATATAAAAATGGTAATCTATTGATAAGATGTTCTTCTATTGTATTATGCAATGGCTATAAAAAAATATGTACGATAAGTTGGTGAAAAAAAAATAAGTTCTTGACGAGAGTTTCTGAATAATTTCGCATTGTTTAAATTTTTATTTTTCAGGAACTAAACACAAAAAGATTATTTTTCTCAGCAAAATCCCTCCATAAGGGTCTTATTAGTCTGATAATATTTTTATTTTCATCTTATATTTAGTGGTTTAGGATATCTTAAGCTTCTAAATTGCCATTTAAAGCCTAAATAACGAAACTTGTGTTCAGTAATCCTTATAGTACTCACAAATTATCCATCAATCTATAATGTTTTCCACCAAAATCCCTAGATGACAACCTTTTCTAAAATAAGTAATAATTATTTTTCCTTTAAATTGTTTATTGGTGGCTATTAACTCATTTGAAAAGTCCTGTTTTTAAGCCAAAAAGCGCGTGCAGGGTATAAACGTTCTTAATTGATGTTGATACATACTGATTATAGATATTTCTACATAGTAATTATAGATATTTCTTTATACAGGGTATATCAAGACAGCTACCGAAAACGAAGCCGGGTGGTAGTTTAAGCGACTTCAAACACAATGCAACAGAAAATTTTGCAAAAAAAAACGCGACTTTTTTTGTTATTTTTTTTTATGGTCGTATTTTGGTGGTAAATACATTTTTTGTCCCTAAAATAATAGTGTATACCCTTTAATTTATAAAGTATCTAAGGTATAAAAGAGTCTAAATTATTATTTTATAAAAACCTATGGATTTACCACCCAAACTCGAAGTTATTTAAAAAATGATAAAAAAAAATGACGCGTTTCTTAGCGAAATTTTTAGTTGCAATGTGTTTGTACTAAAACTACCACCTGGCTTCGTTTTCGGTAGCACTCTTGATATACCCAGTAGATATTGATTGAAGATAATATTTGATGATTATATCGATGCATACTAATGGCAGCCGTTTTAATTTTTGATTGATTGATTGTTTTAAATTTGTCCCCCTCCATCCCAGGAGTGGAATCGATCCTGATAGCCCTGCTGGCCGCGAAGGCGGAAGTGAGGTACGAGCCTCGCAAGATATCCGCCGAGGACGTGGCCCACTCCATCACGGAGCTCGGCTTCCCCAGCGAGGTGATCAGCGACTGCGATGGCAGTGGCCAGAGGGAGATTCAGGTTTATGTGAGTGTCTTTGAATTGTTAATTGACAGCTTCAGTGGCGCTGTTTTTTTTTTCTGCCTGTGTTCTATTTTGTGGGGGTGTTGTTTTGTGTCGCTGTTTGGTGTTGTGTATTTGTATGTGGGGCGGCTTAACCGGCGGAAGAGGGATGCTCCGCTATTTGATACGATTGCTTCCTCTTTGCCGGTTTTATATGTAGCCGTAGGGGGATCTTCCGGATGGGCAGGATAGGCATAGCAATGTTTCATCCGCCAATCGTGGACCCCCCTGAGTAGTTTAGTCGGAGTGAGGTGTGTGTGAGTGCTGTGAGTAATATGTGTGGTTGCGAGAGTTAAGTTGTTGAATAAATTCTTTATACAGTTTTTATTTCTTAGATACAGTTGGTGGGATTAGTTTCCAGTTATTTACGAGTGAGCGTGGGAGAGAGAATTTTCAGGTTTTAGGTTTTAAGGGTAGGAGGATGGATTGTAGAAAAAGGAGATTGGTTGTACGAAAAGAGGAAGAAAAATTAGAAAAGGGGGGAGGGGGAGGGTTGGCGCAGTGGTTGGACGGCTGTGAAACTAGTGAACTAACTCTGTTGGAAGCGGCCTGCATCCAGCGAGCTCGGGTTTATTTATTTGTGTATTATTTCAGATCAAAGGCATGACGTGTGCGTCGTGTGTGAACAAAATCGAGAAGAGTGTACTTAAACTCACCGGGGTCGTGTCGTGCGCAGTGGCTCTCACCACCAGCAAGTAAGTGGTAGGATATGGTACCACTTACCACCAGGTGACACCAAAGACAAGGGGGTGTCAGCTGATATAAAGTCAAAATACTTGGTTAAAATACTCGTATCTGTACAACATAATCCGAGCAGTAAGATAACGACCAATTTTCCTTAAGAATGTAGGAGCCTCGTGCCCAGCAGTGGGACGTATATAGGCTGATACAGATACAGAATGTCCAAGATACTAGACTTGTATCTAAAGGTGGGGTATTTTTGTTATTATTATGAGTGGCGTAATAAGCTTGCCGTTCGCCTGATGGTGAGCGATACGACCGCTCATGGACATTGGCACAACCAAACTACAACTAGAATTACAAAGCAGTGCTTGGTATTCCACTGTGCTCGCCATCATGAGACAAACGTTAATGTTAAGTCTCAATATGTCCAGTAGTTACTCTGGCTACAATGTCCTTCAATCCGAAATTCAACAGTGCATTAACGCTGCTGTTTGGCTGAAGAATAAACATTACCCAGGCGGCCTCTCAGATATGAGAGACCTACGAGCAGTAAAAGTAAATAGGGATACGAAAATCATGAATTTTGATAAAATAGTACACTCTACTTAAACATATTTAAACTGGAGTAAATTGATGGTAAGTTTTCTTTACCACCCTGTATCTTACTACAAAGTATGGAATGTCTATAGAACCATAATATCATTTAAA
The DNA here is from genome assembly GCA_009982885.2 of Hyles vespertilio. Taxonomy (NCBI): domain Eukaryota; kingdom Metazoa; phylum Arthropoda; class Insecta; order Lepidoptera; family Sphingidae; genus Hyles; species Hyles vespertilio. The sequence goes on from CM042832.1 coordinate 1,023,935, forward strand.
ACCCCCACGCAAAAAGGGCTATCTTAATAGTGCATATCTATTCTGCCAAACGGCTGAATCGTTTTTGATGAAGTTTTAATTTTCAGAGGCAAAATAAGATACAACGCGGAGCAGATAGGTCCGCGCACTATATGCGAGTCCATCAACAGCCTGGGATTTGAGGCCACTGTGGCCAGTCCGCACAATAGAGGCACTAACAACTACCTAGAACATAAGTAAGTACTAGGGAACCTAACACACCTAACCGTCACATACATAGTCCTGAACCCACTGTAATTGCCGTACTCAGAGACATTTAATGTGAATTAAATTATTATTTATACTTTAAACTTTTAAACTTTATTTAAAATAAAACATAATTACTTACTTAAAATTCATTACCAGGGGTTTCCAAACTAAGCACAGCGTGTGTTTTGGGACACCAACTTATAATGTAATTACACAATTATACCATACAAATAGAAGAAAAACAATACATAATATAAATGATAAAGTTAATCAAGCAAATTAGGAATTAAGACATTTTGTTGGGTGTTATTTGTTATTTAGTTATTTATTTATTCCGATAATGTTTGTCTGCCTTTTCTTTCTTTCTTTCGTCTTTTCTTTTTGTAAAAATATTGTAATATTATTAAACCATAAAATAAATAATTATCCTAATACTCTACATTTACCTATTTCTCTCATATTTTCCTGAATTTTCACTCATCCCTTATATGAACAAAAACACATTTTCTAACCCGAAATATTCTTCCCAGAGAGGAGATAAAAAAATGGCGCAACGCTTTCCTAATATCCCTGATATTCGGCGCTCCGTGCATGGCCGCTATGGCCTACTTCATGACGATGATGTCTCACGGCCACAGCGCCCGGGACATGTGCTGCGTGGTCCCGGGTTTGAGTCTCGAGAACTTAATCATGATGCTGCTCGCTACACCTGTTCAGGTGGGTGTTATACACCATAAATACATATGAAAATAACAATTATATATGTCGCCCTAAAATAATAAATATTGATTTTATTACTCATTTTAAATATAATTATTTTCTATACAAAATTTGAAAACACGTCTACGTTTGCAATGTTAACTCTTATTTAAAGGATTTTAAAAGTTCATTGGTTGGACCATACGCGGTCCCCAAAATATTCACGGTGGTCGCGATTCGAATCCCAGGGCACACCACGCACTAAAACAGGGTCAATCACCACGCACTAAAACGGTGAAGGAAAACATCGTGAGGAAACCTGCATACCACAGCGATTTCTATGGTATGTACGTCCGCCAACCCGCATTAGGCCAGTGTGGTGGACTATGGCCTAACCACTCTCAACCTTACTCTGGATTGTAGAGGAGTCCCGTGCCCTGCAGTGGGACGTATATGGGCTGATATAGAAATAATGTAAGAAACTACAGACTAAGTTTACATAAACACTTTGTTTATTATTTTTTTGCATACCCACAATCTTGTACAATAATAGTTAGACCATAGTGTCTGCGAACCTCTGCTATGAATATACTAAAGTTAAGTTTTATTTAAAGGATAAGAAAACTAAGAAAATAGATAAAAAAGCACTTCAAACTAGCGGTTTGTGTAATAATAGGTTTTTATTTTTAATGTATTACAGATTGAATACATTATAATTTGTACTAATTTAATACATTATTTAATTATTGTGATAACAGATAATTGAAGTGATGATGATGGTGATGTAAATGTTTCAGTTCGTAGGCGGCTGGCACTTCTACAAGCAAGCGTATAAGGCGTTGCGACACGGAACCACCAATATGGATGTGCTCATATCCATGACCACTACCATCAGGTAACACTAATTTCTACCTTCTTTATTTGTTATTAAATAGCCAAAAAACTAAATGTATAAGGTTTGTGACACCTAATGTCAAAAAAGTTAATGCTAACATTATTTTGAATGGAGATGAGTTGAGCCTTGTGGAGACAACTAAGTTCTTGGGAATTACATTAGATCCCAAACTTCAATGGGGCTCTCACATAGTCGCTTTAGCTAAAAAGCTGAGCGCCGCAGTCTTTGCGGTGGGTAGGATTCGCCAATTGACTGATGTTGATACAGCTCGATTGGTATATTTTGCCTACTTTCATAGTCTGATGAGTTATGGAATTTTACTGTGGGGTGGTGCTGCTGACATTAATACCATCTTTGTTCTCCAAAAGCGAGCTATAAGATCAATTTATTCGCTTGGGTCCAGATATTCTCTTAGAGAAAAGTTTAAAGAGATAAATATAATGACAGTAGCATCACAATACATTTTTGAAAATTTAATTTATGTTCATAGAAATAAAGAAAGTTTTCTTAAGATTAGCGATATTCATAACAAAAATACTAGGAATAAGAATAATCTAGCTACTCTTAAGACCAGACTCCACAAGATCAGCAAATCTTTTAAGGGTTACTGTATACACTTTTATAACAAAGTTCCCAGTCACATTAAAGCCTTATCTATGACAAAATTCAAAGCAACTATCAAGCAAAAATTATGCAATAAAGCATATTATAAAATTTCAGAATATCTAGATGATAGCAAGGCTTGGGAATAGAATTAAATTAAATAAATGGGTAGTATTTCGGAGCAGAAGTCTTAGTATGCTCTGTATAATATCATTTAAATTAAGTAACATGTCAAATTTGCCATCGTTTTCTGTGTAAGTGATTGGGTATGTCATGCTCGCTAAAAAGTCTGTGCTCGCGGTGGCGTCGTGTGCCAGGTCGGTCACTTCCCTGCAACATGGTTGAGGAGGCCGATGGCTGGCACATGCGTCATACTCGTGAACGGGTGCTGCTTGCGTAGACTGGTCTATCCGATTTGCTTACATTGTAACGGATTCATTGATGGATTACATAAGGCTTTCGCAATTATTCACTGTTTTGGCGAAAAAGAGTATACTGATTCTTCGTTCTGGGCGACTTCGCTTCACTCAGCCATAGTAATAATTATAATATAATAATATTCGTTTTAAAAATATTTTTAATAAACTGCTCTGATTTAAACCAACTTGTAAATTATGTAATAATCACTTAATTGTAAACTGGTTTTGAAAAGAGCAACACTAGAGTTTCTTGCCCGTTCTTCTCTAGTGAAAACCGCTTACCGAACCGGGTGGTAGATAAAAAAAAATGACTGAATCTAAACGATGTTGAACATTTTAATGGATTCAATAAATTATTTTCATTTCATTTTCATTTCATTTCATTTCATTTCATTTACCACTAGAACCCTGGTGGTAAAGAAATATGGTCAAAATTCTTCTCGTAGGTTCCAAGAAAGATGGGTTATCAATTATGAAAACTTCACCCCCTATATTAAATACAGCAGATACATTAAAATTATATTTAAATAGTTAATATTGTAGGTAAACAAACAAAATCAAAAAATAAAGTAGTCACCCACTTTTAAAGAGTAGGAGTTTGTAGTGGGCACATCTTGCTGTCTCTTTCACACGCGCACACTGTAATGTATAATAACAATAGTGACGTCACTATATTGGTTTTGCATTTCTTTTTTGTTACTTCCACTACAAGATTTAAAACATTTCTAACTTGTATTATTTTGAATGGGATTTATAAAGGAGATGGGCCAGAAATATATGGACCTTGGGCCGTTTGTAGTACATTACACCAAATATACTTAGTGAAATTGGCATTCGATTTCTGTATGAAATACTATTATACGTTGCATATTAGCTTTATACAAAAATAAATACCAAGCCTTAGTTTACTCACCAAAATACGAACTAATAATTGCGTTTAAACGTCAAGATATATCATCTGCGAGAATCAGAATCCATAAAACAAAGCCAGGTCAACAGAGAAGCAAATACACATTTGCGAAATGTATGCGAATAATAAAAAATAATACGAATTACGGCCACAGACGTAGACAGATAACACAGAGTTTTGCAATTACTGTCAAGTTAAACATTTTCGTTCTTAAACTAAAATCATGTAACATAAATAAAATAATAAAAGTGACTTCTTTAACAACATATATAGTCTTTTAAAAAGCGAAGAATATGGAAAAAGAAATATAGACAATAATTATAATATGTAGGGGATTTTTAAAAATAAGACATATTCAAGTTAAAGAAAATGGGTTCGCGCATTTTTGAACGAAATGACAATTAGGCATCATGGAGGACAGATTATCGAAGAAATTATTGCTTCTGTACTAAAACAATCACATTTTTGTATAAAGCCCCCTGTTGTCCAAGAAATCTAAATGTATTTTATTTGAATTCCACATTTTTTTTCTAGAATTTGTATTAGACGTACACAAAACGGCCCAAAATAAAACATCTCCTTTCTTTGTTTGTTAGACCATAGCTATGGATACGTTTTATGCATAAAAAATTGGAGTCAAATACTCTATTCTAAAGGTGCGATATACTGTTTTTTATTGTGTACACTAAATATATAACAATGTATGTACAGTTACATATACTCGCTGGGCGTGGTGGCGGCGGCGATGGTGGCGCGGCAGGACGCGAGCCCCGTCACGTTCTTCGACACGCCGCCCATGTTACTGGTGTTTGTGTCGCTGGGCAGGTGGCTCGAGCATATTGCCAAGGTAAGTCCTCTATAAACTCTTTATAAAATACACAGGGTGAATTTGAAGTGAGCGTGGATGGCCAAATCCGAAACTATGAGGAATAGCGAAAAATGCTCGAAATACTTACGAGCCCGATTTTGATGAAAACTAAAACTGCATACTTAGATTTTTGATAAATCAATATGAATCGAACCGAATGATTTTGAAAGAAAAAACACATTGCTGTATTATTACATATTCGATAATGTTGCTAATTGAGATCAAATGATATAATATTATAATTACCCACATATATATACAGGGTATATCAAGACTGCTACCGAAAACGAAGCCGGGTGGTAGTTTAAGCGACTTCAGACACAATGCAACAGAAAAAGTTGCAGAAAAAAAGCGACAATTTTTTTTTGTTATTTTTTTCCTTTGACCATATTTGGGTGGTAAATACATTTTTTACTAAAATAATAGTGTATACCCTTTTATTTATAAATAATCTAAGGTAGAAAAGTGTTTAAAATATTATTTTAGCACAAACTATGGATTTACCACCCAAAAATGACGATATTTAAAAAATCATAAAAAATAACTGTCGCGTTTCTTTGCGAAATTTTTAGTTGCATTGTGTTTTTAGTCACTAAAACTACCACCCGGCTTCGTTTTCGGTAGCAGTCTTGATATACCCTGTATATATATACAACGTTGATGCGACCGATGGGCGTTTCTTTAAACTGCAAGTACTAGGTACCATTTTGAACCTCTGTACTAAAAATCAATTAAATAGGAGCAGTAGTTTAGTCATAAATGATTTTTTTAGTTTTTGCCCCATTTGAACACGATGTAGCTTTTCTAACAGCTGATTACGCTTAACGCATGGTCATTCACCTTAAAACGATAGATCGTACTAAAATCTGCGCGTTGTTGCCGCTCTTACACAAGTCACACAATAATAAGTACACGACAATAACACGCGCCGCGCGCGACGTTGCCAATTTGTTATCTATTCGTATCTACAGGTCAATGAAATTTATTTACACAGGATGGTTGCGTTTTACTCTTATTTGGAAGCTATTTAGTTTGTTTGAAACAAACAAAATCTAATTTTTGGTATAATTAATTTTTGTGCCGTGCCGAATTGATACTAAGGACGTATAGCATACATAGTGTAATTTAGTGCCCATAGGTCGCATCAACGTTGTATAATATTATATGTAAAAAAGGCACTTTTGTCATCGTTTATTTAAAGTGCGGTTAGTATAGTAGTAGTAGTATAGTTAGATTCTCATCAATATACAAACATTTCGAACCTATTAAATCCTTTTCAGGGTAAAACATCAGAAGCGTTATCGAAACTCCTGTCTTTGAAGGCGACAGAAGCGGTTCTAGTGAACCTGGACGAACACGGAAACCTGGTCAGCGAGAAAAGCATCCCCGTAGACCTGGTGGAACGTGGAGACGTGCTCAAGGTAAGCGCCATCACCTTTATCATCTTCATTACCAAAGTTATAAATAGGTTATTTGTACAGGGTATATACAGATTGTGAACTAAAACGAAGCTGGGTGGTAATTTTAGTGACTATAAATACAATGTAATAATAATAATAATAACACCCAACAGTCACATACATAGTCCTGATCCCACACTAAGATCGAGTCTTGTGTCGTGGGTATCAGGAACTAAGAGAGACTTTTCGGTCTCACAAACACCCAGACCCGGAAGAAATATTTGTGGGCCGCACAAACATTTCTCTCGGTGCGGGGATCGAACCCGCGGCCTCTCGTTTCACAGGCGGCGTCTAACCGACTGCGCCACGGACGCTGTACTGTATCTAAACATTTTGTAAATAACGCGACATTTTTTTCAAATATAAGTATTATCATGTTTGGTTGTAAATCCATAGTTTTTGCAAAAATAATAACTAAAACATTGGGTGCCATAGAGTCTTAAAAAATAAAACGGTTAACATTATGATTTTACGAAAAACTATTTATTTACCAATTAAAGAAAAAATTTGCTGCAAAACATTTTCTAAATATTTAATGGAGATAAAATAATATACAGGGTATATCAAGACTGCTACCGAAAACGAAGCCGGGTGGTAGTTTAAGCGACTTCAGACACAATGCAACAGAAAAGTTGCAAAAATAAGCGACAATTTTTTTTTGATTTTTTTTCCTATTGCCATATTTAGGTGGTAAATAACTTTTTTCCTAAAATAATAGTGTATACCCTTTAATTTATAAATACTCTAAGATATAAGAGAGTTTAAATTATTATTTTAACAAAAACTATGGATTTACCACCCAAAAATGACGATATTTAAAAATCATAAAAAATAATTGTCGCGTTTCTATGCGAAAATTTTAGTTGCATTGTGATTGTAGCCATTAAAACTACCACCCGGCTTCGTTTTCGGTAGCAGTCTTGAGTTACCCGGTATAATGGACAATACCCATTCATATTAAAATGCTAAAAATGTATTTTATTATATACTTTATTATTTGTACTTAAAGTTATTATCCCTGTACCTTATCTGCACTGTTTTATCCCGTGCGACAGATTTTATGATGATGATGATGATGATGATGGTGATAAGTATAATTATATCTACAGGTAGTGCCAGGAGCCAAGATCCCGGTGGACGGCAAGGTGATATCGGGACAGACCACGTGCGATGAATCTCTCATCACTGGCGAATCTATGCCAGTGGCCAAAACCAAAGGTGAGACCTAGGAGTGGCTAAGATCAAGAGTACATATTGAACAGTTACAGGATTTGTCTCGAAACGAAATAGTGACCAAATGACCAAGTATGTGTGTGACCAAACCAGTGAAAGGAGCTAGTTTTAAAAGTAGGTTTGAGGATCTCAAGTTCTAAATTTTGACGTGAATCAAAAATAAATTGTCGGCTATCTACCCTCCCCTGATGTGTAAGATTATGTTGAATTTCTTCACCTCTTCTTGTTTTTGTACTAGTTTATTTTTATTCTATACGGTTGGCTAAACGAGCCAACAGGTCACCTGATGGTAAGTGATCACTGCCGCCCATGAACATCCATGATCCATCAAATCGGAAGAAAAGCGGGAAGCAAAAAGGAAAGAAAGTGGAAATAAGTATTGGGCATCCGGCAACCTCACGAAACGATCTATTGTGAGACAGCTGACCCGAACAAGTCAGCAGATTCACGCTGCTCTACCAACTCTACTGTGTATTGATTTTAACTAATCCTTCCAGACTCAATGGTGATAGGAGGCAGCATCAACCAGCACGGCGCTCTCCTGATGAGAGCCACCCACACCGGCGAGGCCAGCACCCTCGCGCAGATAGTGAGGCTGGTGGAGGAGGCGCAGAGCAGCAAGGCGCCCGTGCAGAGACTCGCCGATACTATCGCGGGGTAGGTAGAGACATACCCTCAACCCTGCTGAATATGGGCAGTGTTCAAGATTGGAGAGACACCTCCCCCCCTACTTAGTATGCTGGTAGGTCTCTCATATGTAAGAGGCTGTCTGGGTAGGTAGCATCGTAATGTCTATTTCTACCTCCAAAGAGCAGTGTAAATGCACTGTTGTGTTTCGGATTGAAGGACATTGTAGCCAGAGTAACTACTGGACATATTGAGCCTTTACATCTTATGTCTCAGGATGGCGAGCGCAATAGAATGCCAAGCGTTGATACTGTCCATGAGCGGTCGTATCGCTTAACATCAAGCGAATGGCATGTTCGCCTCGCCATTAATAGAAATATTAATAATAAAAGTATAGTTATTTGTTCAACTTCAATGTTTTTTGGGATAATTTGGATTTGTATTTTTACTTTTTTTTTTTAATTACATATACTTGTTCTATATTTATCTTTTTGTGCTTAGTCTTATTTATGTTGTTTAATTTTCTGTTTCTCAAGTATGTCGACATTAGTTTATTATATATATGTGAAATGCATATAATGTAATTAGTCTGTAAGCCTTCAAGAATCCGGGACATCTCTCATAATATACGGCTTGCCATCGCTTCAGTAAATTAGGAGACAGTTTACACGCAAGACTAAATTCCTTCAGCAACCCACGATAATCTTCCCCCACCAGTTAACGCCAGTTTTATGAGGATGTTTGTCCTACAGGTACTTCGTTCCCCTGGTGGTCTTCCTGTCTTTGCTGACCCTGGTATGCTGGGTCATTAGCGGCTCCTTGGATATCGACAGGATAAAAGCCATCACGCCTGTAAGTACCAACCTAAATCTTTCCTAAATCTCTACCGAACTAAATCTTTCTTTATATTATCTGTATCAGCCCATATTGTCCCACTGCAGGGCACGGGCCTCCTCTACAATTGAGAGTACGATTGAGAGTGTTTAGGCCTTATAGTCCAGCACGCTGGCCTAGTGCGGATTGGCGGACTTTACATACCATAGAAATTCTTGTAAATCGCTATGGTTTGCAGGTTTCATTACTATTTTTTCCTTCACCGTTTTAGTTCATGCCATCCTGGTAATTGACTATCAATACACACATGACTCCGAAAAGTCAGAGGTGTGTCGGCAGCTTCGTCTGATCCGTTTACTAATAGGCCACCACGCACTTATTAAAACAAATATTTTATTTTATTTTATTAAGCTTCATATACTACTGTATACAAGGCGGACTTAATGCCTGTGGCATTAATATTTTCCCCCCAGGAAATATACCTAAACGCAGGCTACACAGACTGGGAGCTGATAATCCAGACAGCCTTCCACTTCGCCCTATCCGTGTTGGCTATCGCGTGTCCATGCGCGTTGGGCCTGGCCACGCCCACCGCGGTGATGGTGGCCACCGGCGTGGGCGCCAAGATGGGCCTGCTCATCAAGGGCGCTGAGGCATTGGAGAATGCGCACAAGGTTGGAATTAAATTGGTATATTGATCGTTGGCAATTAAATAGCTCTTGTGACAAAACAATACATAGTACTTATTCTATGCTTACAAAATAATTAAATTTATTTAGATTTCATTTTTGGTTATAGTCTTATTTATTGTTTATACCTATTTATAGTTGGACACTGGACTACTTTTGAATGGAACTGATTTTTTGTTGGTCATCACCATCATCATCTTAGTCAAGTGTAGCGAGTCCTGTAATACAGCTTTATTTAAACTTGCTATCAAATGTTAGTTTTTTTTTGTATTGCAAGGAATGACCAGACGAGTGTGCCGTTCGCCTGATGGTAAACGATACGACAGCTCATAAACAGTAGCAGAAACAACACCTCGAATCACAAAGAATGCTTGGCATTCCACTGCGCTCACCATCCTGAGATATAAGATGTTAAGTCTCAATATGTCCAGTAGTTACTCTTGCTACAATATCCTTCAATCCGAAACTCAACAGTGCTTCTACACTGCTGTTTGACGGGAGAAATAGACAATGCGGTGATACCCACCCAGGCGGCCTCTCACATATGAGAGACCTACCACCAGTGAGAATATCATATAGGCAATTAAACAGCTCTTATGACAAGTCAATACATAGTACATATTCTATATTTAAAAATAATTGACTATACAGGGAGCGCAAATAAATGGCGCACTTGCTCAGTTGGGTACAAGGGCATAATATTAATATCGTAATAAAAAAATAATATTTGGAAAATACCTATCCGTTTTGAAGTTATGACCGTTTAAAGTTTTAAGTTTAATCACCACTTTTTCGCATAAAATCAGTTGGAATGGATGAAGAACAAGATTTAAACACATACGTATTTTTTCGTTTCGTCGTTAATTGAACGGTTAACGAAATATACCACGAAAACCATTTTTAACAGCATCAAAACTTTCTTAAACTTCGCTTTAACAGCTGTTTACACATGAGTAAGGTCATGAACTCTTAGCTGTATAATTTATCCTTCTCTAACTTCAAAAAAGGATATTTTTTGTTTCATTTCAAATAAATCAATCAGTTAAACAGGGACGTACTTAGATTTAAGCGTCAATAAATTAACAACATAATAACTTTAGGTGCAGTTGCATCGTGAATGGATTGACTATTTTGTTTGTCATTATTTTCCTTAGTGTCACAAATCCAAACTGAAAGATACCAAGAAATCACACTGGTCATCGCTTAAATCATGTAAGATTGCGAATTTAATTATAATTAGAAAAGTTTTGGTAATACCTACATAACATTTAAATTTTCTAAATAATTTAGATTCATTGAAAAAATAATCTGATGACACTGATTAATAAAAATAATATTTTTAAAATGATGGCCCAATTCGGCCCTATTAGTCAAAGGAAGCCGCCGGTCATAGTGTACTTTGTCGGATCCAACGCGGCTCGATTATTCTTCCTTTGAGGTCGCCGCCGCCGTTTGTGAGTGCGTGCCGAAAGGCGGCAATTTCTTTGTCGGTAACTTTTAGCATTTTGCAAAAGAAGACCGACATCTTGAGGTGTGTTCACACTACACACTTGATATAACTTAATTGGATTAAGTACTCCGATATAAAAGTTACGTTAAAAAAAAGATCTTATTGGACTGATACTGATACTTGCTCAAGAGCTTATAATGTTATTTAAATATGTCATCAGCCGATCCAGTCAATTACAAATTGCCTATTTACTTTGCTTATTATTGTATTTAACATTATTTTAATGTATTTTGAAAATAATGTTACTTTAAAGTGATAAAATTTCTTCTAAATTCTTATACCTAGAGAAATTTCGTCTACCATTATAGCATAGAATTTGCATATTAGACTTATTTGAGATAAAATTAGTGAAATCAATAAACACTAACTAATAATTTACTGCACTGGAGACCCCGTGCCCTGCAGTGGCACGTATATGGTCTGATACAGTAGTAATACTAATTGTTCACATGAATTATTATGAACTCAAATAGGAAAGCTTTGTATTTAATGTGAACAGGCCTTTATCTTTCAAGAATCAAAATAATAATTTATTTTTTATTAGTTGAATTCGGATTGCGATCGCGTGCGCATGTATTAGTCGTGTGCATATTATTGTAAATTCGTTTTCAGTTATTTTGAGTAAATTTTATTAATTTCGCTATGCTTTGAACAATACCCAATTTGATAGCTTTTCATGTAACTTGTGTTATGTGAAATGTAAAAGAAAAAGTGATTTGTGCTACCAAACTGTGACAGTGTTTTCGTGCGGGTTTTGGCGGATCCTGCGCTTCCAGCTTTGCCTATCAAGGTCATTACGGTTTACATTACAAGGTCAGTTAACTATTTTGGTGGTCATTAATGACAACTAACCAGCCCATATGAGTCACCGACGGCCTCCGTGGCGCAGTTGGTAAGAACCGCCTGTGAAATGAGAGACCGCGGGTTCGGTTCCCGCCCCGAGACAAATAATTTCCGTGAACCATAATTATTTTTCTAATACCCGCGACACAAGATTTGTATCTTAGTGTGGGGTTAGTACCCATGTATGTGACTGTTGGCAGTATTAATTTAATATCTTTTTATGTACCCTGAGCGTGATGTACACAATCGACTTATAAGTAAATAATGAGCTCTGCTTATTTATTGTTGAATGTCTACCGTTCAGTTGTAAGGTTCAATCACTTTAGCTTAACATGTTAAGGGGTAGCATGTGTAACGTTAGTTTTTTTTTTCTCGGCATCTTTCTTAATATTCGCTAGCGCCATACAAATCCGTCTTAATTAAGATTCCTTCACCATATACTATAATGTATATTGGCAGGTGCGCCGTTTTCTTGTCCACCCTGTATAATTAAATTTAATTGGATTTAATTTTTGGTAATCGTCTTATTTGTTATTTTTAACTATTTATAGTTGAAACCAAGCTATTTTTGAATGGAACGGATTTTTTGTTCGTCATCGCCTTCATCATCTTAGTCAGGTGTAGCGAGTCCTGTAAATACAGCGTATTTAATCTGCTATCTAATGTGAAGAGTTTTATAAATGAAAGTGATTATGACTAAAATAAACGACACATAAACTTTTGACACAAAATCAATCTTGGGGGCTACTCTATACTCCGACACGACAAAGAATGTCCGAACATTATACGTAAAACTGTAAGAATATGCTTAAGAGCGTATACACCTTGCGCGCAAAGTCAACTATAGGTATTACTTCGTTAATTTCACGCACACATAAGCGACCAAAGCTGTGTGCGTAGAGCTGCCGCGTCGGCTCGCTATACAATCGGCTCAAACAACTTTGATCCGTGCGCTTCAAATATTCAATTGAAATGTAACTGTAATATAATATCATAAAAATATTTTATTTGCATTATAAGTAGACAAATATTACTGTACAAGCAAAGAATAATACAAATTTTGGATACTAATCATATTTTCGTTATTATTACATTGTTAAGTTGCATTCAAATCAGTGTTCAATCAGTATACACTACGGACGTTTTATTAATCATTTCGTGTTCGAACACATAAATAGTGTTAGGGGCCTTACAACCCCTTACAATTACGAAATATATTTAATTTTATATTACAATACATAACATAATTTAGCCTCGGAATTACATCCCATTATATTACCTGAAACATAATTTATACTCACTACAAAATCATTGTAGGTAATAAAAATAATTAAATATTTTACCACCAAAGTACTAAGATGTGGTAATCGCATTCCGCGCGTGGCTATTTTTACTACGCGCGGCATAATCGACTGCAGCCAGGCCGGAGCGACGAGCGATACGTCCTCCCTCTAGAAGGCCTTGCGGCGGTCTGATTTGATCCACGTCGGACAGCGTGTTTTATAGTGGTTTTTAAAATATTTGTAGAAAACATGAAAACTAATTTTCTTGAAATATAAAAATGGTAATTTATTGATAAGATGTTCTTCTATTGTAATATGCAATTGCTATAAAAAATTATGTACGATAAGTTGGTGAAAAAAAATATGTTCTTGACGAGAGTTTCTGAATAATTTCGCATTGTTTAAATTTTTATTTTTCAGGAACTAAACACAAAAAGATTATTTTTCTCAGCAAAATCCCTCCATAAGGGTCTTATTAGTCTGATAATATTTTTATTTTCATCTTATATTTAGTGGTTTCGGATATCTTAAGCTTCTAAATTGCCATTTAAAGCCTAAATAACGAAACTTGTGTTCAGTAATCCTTATAGTACTCACAAATTATCCATCAATCTATAAGGTTTTCCACCAAAATCCCTAGATGACAACTTTTTCTAAAATCAGTACTAATTATTTTACCTTGAAATTGTTTATTGGTGGCTATTAACTCATTTGAAAAGTCCTGTTTTTAAGCCAAAAAGCGCGTGCAGGGTATAAACGCTCTTAAATACTTTACAAAATGTTCGAATCCTGTATTGTACATCGTAACATACATAAAGAATATTATCAATTTTTAGAAGTTGAAAACTTTTATCTCATACGTGATCGTCAAACGTTCGAACTTCGAACATTCGAACTTCGTGTCGAAGCGTAGAGTACTTTGTTCTTTTTTGTGCGCCAGACGCCGTCTTTATTTGTTACCTTTAAATACTCAAATGTTTGCCATATTTCATTACCCAATAATTTAAAAATACTCCTATTCCCTAGGTGAAAACGGTGATATTCGACAAGACCGGCACGATCACCCGCGGTTGCACGCGCGTCGGCAAGCTGTGTCTACTCACGGGTGAACCAGCGGGCCTGCCGCACGTACTAGCTTGCCTACTGGCAGCCGAGATCAACTCCGAACACCCTGTAGCCTCCGGTGAGTCATCACCTTCATCACAATTAACTAACATCCTACTGATGGGTAGCCGGCGAGCCTGCCGCACGTACTAGCTTGCTTACTGGCAGCCGAGATCAACTCCGAACACACTGTAGCCTCCCGTGAGTCATCACCTTCATCACAATTAACTAACATCCTACTGATGGGTAGCCGGCGAGCCTGCCGCACGTACTAGCTTGCTTACTGGCAGCCGAGATCAACTCCGAACACCCTGTAGCCTCCCGTGAGTCATCACCTTCATCACAATTAACTAACATCCTACTGATGGGTAGCCGGCGAGCCTGCCGCACGTACTAGCTTGCTTACTGGCAGCCGAGATCAACTCCGAACACACTGTAGCCTCCCGTGAGTCATCACCTTCATCACAATTAACTAACATCCTACTGATGGGTAGCCGGCGAGCCTGCCGCACGTACTAGCTTGCTTACTGGCAGCCGAGATCAACTCCGAACACCCTGTAGCCTCCCGTGAGTCATCACCTTCATCACAATTAACTAACATCCTACTGATGGGTAGCCGGCGAGCCTGCCGCACGTACTAGCTTGCTTACTGGCAGCCGAGATCAACTCCGAACACCCTGTAGCCTCCGGTGAGTCATCACCTTCATCACAATTAACTAACATCCTACTGATGGGTAGCCGGCGAGCCTGCCGCACGTACTAGCTTGCTTACTGGCAGCCGAGATCAACTCCGAACACCCTGTAGCCTCCCGTGAGTCATCACCTTCATCACAATTAACTAACATCCTACTGATGGGTAGCCGGCGAGCCTGCCGCACGTACTAGCTTGCTTACTGGCAGCCGAGATCAACTCCGAACACCCTGTAGCCTCCGGTGAGTCATCACCTTCCTCACAATCAAACATAAAAAGTACATTACCGAATATAAAATAAAAATATAGAGGGTTATTTTATTCTGAGTCTGTATCAGCCCATATACGTCCCACTGCAGGGCACGGACCTCCTCTACAATCGACAGTACGATTGAGAGCGGTTAGGCCATATAGTCCACCACGCTGGCCTAGTGCGGGTTGGCGGACTTACATACCATAGAAATGTTTATAAATCGCTATGGTATGCAGGTTTCCTCACGATGTTTTCCTTCACCGTTTTAGTGCGTGGTGATTGACTATCAATACACACATGACTCCGAAATGTCAGAGGTGTGCCCTGGGATTCGAACCCGCGACCACCGTGAACATGTTGGCAGTCGTGTCAAGTCCGTTTACCAACAGGCCTCTGAGTATCCAAATTTTAATAGAAGGTTTAGAATCATGGATATAGTCCATTAGTAAATTTTTCATATTTTTTATCGTCACATAGCAAAATACTTAGACAATACGCATTATCATAATAAGTCTATTCATAAACTAATCACATCCACACACACATGCTCATGTTGATTATAATTTGAACATTACTAATTACGTCTAAATTTGAATATTTTCCACCATGTGTTCATAAGTACTTTTGTTCATTACAAATTTTTGGTTATACTTTCAAAAATAATCCTGTATACTTTGCATTGCTTTGATATAATTGTAAAACTTATATTTATGTTTTTATGATTATAATCTTTAACATAGTACTCAATTCCATAAAATATTGGTATGTTTTACAGCAATAGTCCAGTGGTGTAACGCGGTACTGGGTGGTGCCAACCCCATGCATTGTACGGGGTTCGTGGCCGCGCCGGGGTGTGGGCTGCGCGCCAAACTGAAAGCAACTGGCAACGCGGCGCCTCATATACCGGATCTCACTAATGTCATCAATCAGGCCAGGTTGGTGTCAGTTGTATTGGGATATTTAGTTTTAATAGATTTTGGCGTGAAGTCGCTTAAGTAAAAGGTTGTATCAAAAAACCAGAGGTTCGATCGCCCTGCAGAGAAATTTTTGTTTGAGTCTAAGTTTCGGGTCTAGGTGTTTGTGGGGCTGAAAAGTATCTCATAGTTTTGATACGCAAAACAAAACATGTATATTTATTTATTTAATTATATTATTTTAATGTTAAGATTATGTGTGATAGTTAGGTGTGTTTTAACTTACTTAAAAAAAAAGGATCTCATTTTGTCAGACCCTTTCAATTTTTTCTGATTACTCGTAAACTTTATTCTTCATTTTTCTTCAAAATATATACTTTCTCAATTTTTTCACCGGTTCAGTATCTGTTGATGAGATCGTGGAGAAATATAAATAACTCTATAGGCACACGTAAATTGCTGTCCTTTATTTTTCAGTTTAAAATTTTCAAAGGCACAAGTAAATTGCTGTCGTTTTAATATGTAGGTACTTATGAATTAATAAAAAACTGTCGCTGACCCGCGAGCTGTGCCTCGCACAGTGAGAACGAATCATTCAGTAATAAATAATTGTGAACTGGACCGGCTGTTGTGTGTGCTAATCACCGACAGTACACTTTATTATTTAATTCAAAATTTCCCAAGACACGCGTAAATGGCTGCTCTTTTTTCTTATTATTTAGAATTTCCCATGGTGCAAGTAACTTGCTGTCCATTATTTTTAATTTAAAATTTCCCTATGCACCCGTAAATCGACTTGCATTTTATATTATTTAATGATCTCCCTCAGAGCCGGCAGCTCATTCACCCTCCACGGCGTGCAGGTGGAGGTGGTGTGCGGCGGCGGCGACGCGGCGCTCAGTTCCGTGCAGGCCGCCGCGAGACTGCACCGACTCATCAGGCCCGACGCTAGTGGACAGGTGGGTAGGCAGGCGTGGCAAATTCATCACCTTCATCACCACTGTGGGTGTGGAAGACAGATCGGCTTCATCACCGGGGCAGGTGTGGGAGAAAGATCACCTTCATCACCCGTGTGGGAGGGGTCATCACCTTCATCACTGGTGTGGGAGTGTTCATCACCTTCATCACTAGTGTGGGAATGTTCATGAACTTCATCACCGGTGTGGGAATGTTCAAGAACTTAATCATCGATGAGGGAATATTCAGCACCTTCATCGCCGGTGTTATATTTATAATTAATTGTCCGCCTAAGTGTACGTATACTTTTCACCAATGAATGTTCATTATCTTTAATATAGATGTGGAAATATTCATCACCTTTATCACCGATGCAGGTGTAAGAGACAGATCACTTTCATCACCAGTGTGGGAATGTTTATCATCTTCATGACTGGTGTGGGATTGTTCATTAACTTCATCACCGCTGTGGGAATATTCATCATCTTTAACATAAATGTGGGAATATTCAGCACCTCCATCGCCGGTGTAATATTTATAATTAACGGTCCGCTCGGGTGCAGGAACACTTTTCACCGATGTGGGAATATTCATCAACTTCACCATGGATGTCATATCTATCATATTCATCGTCGTTACTGTTGCCAAATTTATGACTAAAACCATCAACAATATCATACATACATACTGGGTATCTCAAGACTGCTACCGAAAACGAAGCCGGGTGGTAGTTTTAGTGACTACAAACACAATGAAACTAATATTTTTTTATGATTTGTTAAATATCGTCATTTTTGGGTGGTAAATCCACAGTTTTTCCTATAGTAATAATTTAAACACTTTTATCCCTTAGAGTATTTATAAATAAAAGGGTATACCCTAGTATTTTAGGAAAAAAAATATTTACCACCCAAATAAAGCCATAGGAAAAAAATTACAAAAAAAAAATTAACGCTTTTTTTTGCAACTTTTTCTGTTGCATTGTGTCTGAAGTCGCTTAAACTACCACCCGGCTTCGTTTTCGGTAGCAGTCTTGATATACCCTGTATATAAAGGCTCAGACTCAAATACTAGCCCGACCTACGTTTCGTCTTTTATGTTCTATTACCTTCATCTCATGGTTGTTCTGAATATTGGCTTTCACTTAGGCATTACCACTAAATCTGAGTTACTTGATAGATCTTGTCATAAATGGGTATGGATTTCAAAATTATTTGAATTGAAGTAATCCTGTCTTTTTCATCTAGTATTAGAGTAAAATTTTTTATTTGAGTTGTAATTTTTTGTGTTCAAAAAAATAATATTAAATTTTAAAAAAATGTTCTTAAATTATATTACTTTATTCCAGGAAGCGGAACAAATAATCCTGATAGGCAATCGTGAGTGGATGGCAAGGAATGGAGTGAATGTACCGCGCAGAGTGCAAGAAGCGTTGCAACAAGATGAAGATATGGGACGGACCGCTGTACTCGCCGCTATTAACGGTAAGTACAAATAAATTAATTTATACAAATAAATAATAATAATAAAAAGTAATAAAAATGTTTTAATTGGTAATACTTGCAAAAACGCAATTCACAACCGAGCACCACTCAGCCGGTCAATTTTCCTCAAGTGTCCTTTTTTGAGACAGGAAGTGTGTCTACCCTCCACCCCCTCCTTATTTTATTTTCTTGTCACTATGAGCCTTTCAAATCTACAATAGTTCATTGTAGAAACTTGGCTAGTAACGCCATTTATATTGATTAATGACTCTTAAATTGACCTATGATTTTGATTTTTTTTTATTGCTATGAAAGGCGAGACGAGCGTGCCGTTCGCCTGATGGTAAGTGATACGACCGCTCATGGACAGTAGCAAAACCAAACACCTTGAATTACAAAGCAATGCTTGGCATTCAAATTCGCTCGCCATCTTGATACATAAGATGTTAAGTCTCAATATGTCTAGTAGTTCCTCTGGCTACAAGGACATTGCAGTCAGAGTAACTACTGGAAATTTTGAGACTTGTCAAGCATTGCTTTGTAATTCAAGGCCTTGTTTATTTTTGCTACTGTTCATGAGCGTTCGTATCGCTTACCATCAGGCGAACGGCATGCTCGTCTCGCCATTCATTGTAATAAAAAAGGGTTAACGAAAGATTTAACAAACTAATTTATTATTTATAATAATTATTATTTTATTATAGAACAACTAGTATGCACGATTGGCGTGGCAGATGAAGTTAAACCCGAAGCTCATCTAGCTGTATACTGCTTGAAGAAGATGGGGCTGCAAGTGTGTCTGCTGACGGGAGACAACAGGAAGACCGCCGTCGCTATCGCACGACAGGTACGAAACTAGATAGATAGGCAGACAAATAGATAGACACACAGATAGATAACCAGGTAGATAGATTTATATAAACATAAATAGCCAACCCGCACTAGGCCAGCGTGGTGGACTATATGGCCTAACCACTCTCAATCGTATTCTCGATTGTAGAGTAGGCCCGTGCCCTGCAGTGGGACGTATATGGGCTGATACAGAAACATAAATAGATAGACATGTAGATACATATACACGTTTATAGATAAACAGATAGATACATACATAAATGGACAGACATGTAGATAGATACACAGACAGATAGATAGACACGTCTATAGATAATTAGATAGATACATAGACACACAGATAGATATATAGGTAGATCCATAGATATAAAGATACACAAACAGGTAGATAAATAGACAGATAGGTTGATAAATACACAGGTAGATAGATAGATAGCCAGACAGAGTATCGGCCGTTCTCTATATCCTATACATCTGTAACAAGGGGTTAAAATAGCTACCATGACTATGTCGGTACAAGTCTACGCTTCATTAAACAAAAAAAGACATATATATTTATCTAATCTGGCTATCCATTAATATATGCAGCATATCCATACCTTCTTATCTTTTTAACCGAACTATAAATTGCGTCAAAATACCCAATGAAATCTCTTGTTAAAGATAGATAGATTATAGAGAACGGCTGTAAGACAAACACATTTTTTTGTAGTTTAACATAGTCTAAGATATGTATATTTTTTTTATATAGTTATAAGATTATTGATGCTACTGTATTAGGTCTTAACCTGTAAAAGTAGTGTTATGTGGCAAATAAATAAATAAAAAATAACTAACTGACTTATTTTGACCTACTATAGTAAAATAAAGTTTTACCATTTCTATAATTTATTTGCAGGTGGGAATCAACAAGGTGTACGCAGAAGTGCTGCCGTCACACAAAGTGGCCAAAATACAGAAACTACAAGACGCCGGGCAAAAAGTCGCTATGGTGAGACATCTATTATATTCATCTTGCATACACTACCGTCCAACAGTTTGAAAACATATATGTTTTATTGAAAATAAAATTTACGGTTTAGTTCTCTAGTATAGTATGGAATCCTTTTTATGCAGTTAACTCACAAATAATTGAAGCCATTCAAAGATCATTTACCAAATATATGACATTATCCAGAATTTTCAGAAATTGAGCTTTTAAAAAAAAACAGAAAAGGTAATTCACGCGCAGCTGTCTTTCTTTGATAGAACAGCAACAGTTTACTGGTGGTAGGTCTCTCATATGTGAGAGGCCATCTGGGTAGGTACCACCGCAATGTCTATTTCTCCCGTGAAACAACACTGCTTAAATGCACTGTTGTGTTTTGGATTGAAGGACATTGTAGCCAGAGCAACTACTGGACATATTGAGACTTAACATCTTATGTCTCAGGATGGCGAGCGCAGTGGAATATTGCTACTGTTCATGAGCGGTCGTACCGCTTACCATCAGGCGAACGGCTTGCTCATCTCGCCATTCAATGCAATAAAAAAAAAAAAAAAAAAAAAAAAAAAACAGCCGTAAATGGATGTTTTTAGAAATTAAATTATGTTAAAAAAAAAAACAAAAAAAATGCTTTTACAAAAGATCAAACTAAAAAATAAAAATTAATTGATTGAAAATGGAGTAAAATACATACATTTTCTTGCTATAACGCGTGTGGTTGGTTTTGGCTTAAAACAATTATTTATCCTCCAGCATCCCACGGTTTGTAAAATATATATTTGTAATGGTGTATTTAGATATTTAATATTTTTTTATATTTTATTTTTTGTAAATGAGCCTGCTGTTGTGTTGACCTTGAATGATTAATTGTGTATCGAGGTGGGTGACGGCGTGAACGACTCGCCCGCGCTGGCTCAGGCGGACGTGGGCATCGCCATCGCCAGCGGCACCGACGTCGCCGTCGAGGCGGCGGACCTCGTGCTCATGAGGGTGAGCATCCATATCTAGCAGTACTGGATACTAACCAAAATAGGGACTTATCGACAACCTCCGTGGCGCAGTTGGTTAGACGTTGGCTGTGAAACGAGAGACCGCTGGCTCGATCCCCGCATTGAGACAAATGTTTGTGTGAAACAAAAGCTTATGTGATGGTAGCAACTGGGTATTTGTGAGACCGAAAAATCTCGAATCGTTTCTGATATACAATACAAGATTCAATTTTACCGTGGAGTCAGAACTATGTATGTATGTGACTGTTGGGTGTTATTTATTTATTTTATACTAAAATGTTACATACAAGAGAGCACAAAAAGTATTTTCATCATAATAATAAATTTGACTGTATAAGAGTTTTGACAATAGTTGACATCCTGTAAAAAAAATCCAAGTCTCGCTGCTCAGGTTTTCTACCGAAAAAAGTTTTGAGATGCATATAATACCAAGTCGTTTAATTTATTTAGTCCTTGCTTAAGGGACCTTCTGTATAAAGTTATTACGTAAGTTAGTATCATATCAATATTAAAAATTATTTACGTTGTAAATAAATAGATCGACTTGGCCATCGCATGAAAACATAATGTATCGTACAATTTATACATAATGCTGCTGGCTGCAAAATAAGCAAACTCATAAAACCCGCCAACAAAATTACCGAATTGAACATCTCCATTGTAATTTCATTTCGAATTTTCCTCAATATTTTCTATAAATATACACAAATTTATGTACATTTCCCATACGTTCCAGAACGATCTACTAGACGTGGTGGCGTGCCTGGACCTGTCCAAGACGACAGTGAGACGAATCAGACTGAACTTCCTGTTCGCGTCCGTGTACAACTTGCTGGGCATCCCGCTCGCCAGCGGGGCCTTCGCCATGCTGGGCCTTCAGTTACAGGTGAGTCTCACTCACTCTCTATGTGGTTGTATATCTGTCTCTTTCTTGTATCTGTGCGTGTGTGCGTGTGTGAGTGTGCGTGCATGCGTACGTGTGCGTGTGCGTGCTTGCGTGCTTGCGTGCGCGTCTGTGTGTATTTGTGTGTGTGTGTGCGCGTGTGTGTGTTTACTCTTCATCTCGCGTCCGTGTACAACTTGCTGGGCATCCCGCTCGCCAGCGGGGCCTTCGCCATGCTGGGCCTTCCGTTACAGGTGAGTGGTCTCGCTCACTCTCTATGTGGTTGTATATGTTTATATATCTGTCTCTTTCTTTTGTCTGTGCGTGTGTTCGTGGGACGTATATGGACTGATACAGAGGTTTCATAACATAATACACGAATAAAACAAAAAATTGGAAATAATCAATACTAATAAAATTTTGACAGCCTTCGTGGCGCAGTTGGTTAGACGCCGCCTGTGAAACGAGAGGCCGCGGGTTCGATCCCCACACCGAGAGAAATGTTTGTGCGGCCCACAAATATTTCTTTCGGGTCTGGGTGTTTGTGAGACTGAAGTCTCTCGTAGTTCCTGATCACGACTTACTGTAGGGTTAGGACTATGTATGTGACTGTTGGGTGTTAAATATTTATTTATTTAATCATAAATGTTTTGTTGACAGCCTTGGATGGCGTCTGCTGCGATGGCGATGAGTTCCGTATCTGTGGTGTGCTCAAGTTTATTGCTCAAAACGTAAGTACATGCATAATATCACGCCTTTGTTACATACAGGGGTAGACAGAGGTGTCATTAGCGCCACCGAAAGTTCAATAAGATAGTTTACATTCTCACATGTGATAAGTGTTGAAAATTGCCAAATCAAGCGAAACGAATAAAATTTCCTCGTATTTGCTACATTTTTCACTACCCTCCCATAAGTCATAGTATGTTAATCACTACATAGTATAAAACAAAGTCGCTTTCTCTGTCCCTATGTCGCTTTGTATGCTTAAATCTTTAAAACTACGCAACGGATTTTGATGCAATTTTTTTAATATATAGAGTGATGCAAGAGGAAGGTTTATATGTATAATACGTACATATTATTGTACAGAAATCTATTTGTAACCGGACGAAGCTGGGCCGGGCCGCTAGTATAATATATCCTATAGCATTCCTCGATAAATGACCTATCCAACACAAAAGTATTTTGTCAATTCGAACCAATAGTTCCTGAAATTAGAGGTAACAAACAAACAAATTCTTCAGCTTTATACAGGGTATATCAAGACTGCTACCCTTCGATCAAATATACACTAGATACAACATGAGCGCTTAGAAAATGGCACCAAAAAAGAGTGCTTAAGCACTCTTTTGCCTTCAGTCACGCACCGACCGTTGCTTCTAAAACGTCGCAGAACTTTAGACAATATTATGTGAAAAGCTACTTTAAGCTCCAGGAATAAGGTGGAATTTGTGTTAATATATTTGGAATATGTGATCTTTTTGTTTACTTTTTTTCATGTCATGCATCTGTGCCACTTTTTAACAGAACTTTTACAGGGAACTGTGTATCTAGTGTATATTTGATCGAAGCTGCTACCGAAAACGAAGCCGGGTGGTAGTTTAAGCGACATCAGACACAATGCAACAGAAAATGTTGCAAAAAAGTGTCAATTTTATTTTCTTATTTTTTCCTATGGTTGTATTTGGATGGTAAATTTAACATTTTTTTCCTAAAATAATAGTGTATACCCTTTTATTTATAAATACTCTAAGGTATAAAAGAGTTTATGATTATAGCAAAAACTATGGATTTACCACCCAAAAATGATGATATTTAAAAAAGGATTACAAATAATTGTCGCGTTTGTTTGCGAAATTTTTAGTTGCACTGTGTCTGATGTCACTAAAACTACCACCCGGCTTCGTTTTCGGTAGCAGTCTCGATATACCCTGTATATTAGTAAATATTTACACTAATCATTTTTCCCCAGCTTCAAGAAACCAACGATAGAACAACTTCGAACACCAGAATACCTCCAGTCAATACATCTAGAAGACTTAGACTCGGTGTCAGTTCACAGAGGGCTGGACGAACGGATCGACCCCAGCGAGAGGGGGCAGTCGCCTCTTACCAAGTGAGTATGGGTTCGGTTACCGGGTAGGATATTTGTTGGAAAAAAATTGAGGGTAATGACAAAAAAATCTTAAATATGAAACAATTTATTTGAAAATAGAGGAGAACGTTTTAAATTCACGGCTGATAAGGGGCCGTCCATTAATCACGTGAGGCTTGAATGGGAGGAGGGGTTGGACAAAAATCACGAAATATCACAAGGATGTAGTAAGTTATCACGTGTATTTTTTTATCGACATATATTTCATTAAAATGCTATACTGGGTATCTCAAGACTGCTACCGAAAACGAAGCCGGGTGGTAGTTTTAGTGACTACAAACACAATGCAACTAAAAATTTTGCAAAGAAACGTGACAATTATTTTTTATGATTTTTTAAATATCGTCATTTTTGGGTGGTAAATCCATAGTTTTTGCTAAAATAGTAATTTTAACTCTTTTATACCTTAGATTATTTATAAATAAAAGGGTATACACTATTATTTTAGGAAAAAATGTATTTACCACCCAAATATGGTCATAGGAAAAAAATAACAAAAAAATGTCGCCTTTTTTTGAAACATTTTCTGTTGCATTGTGTCTGAAGTCACTTACACTACCACCCGACTTCGTTTTCGGTAGCAGTCTTGATATACCCTGTATAATATAATATTTCCTAGGACTATTATTCTTTTATTATATCATTGTCCTTAATTTCAGAATAAAATTAATTATACTTTATACTCGTATTCAAAGATATTACTGTAAACATTTAAGATTTATATATGTACTAAAAATACACGGGATGTCAATATCAACAAGGGGGGGGGGGAGGGTCAAAAAAATCTAAATAAATGATAATGTGATTAATGGACGCCCCTAATACTGAAGTTATAGAGAAAAGTATTGATGTTAAGAGTGAAGTCAACTTCGAACGTCGAGCGTCCATACTTCGTGACGAATATTAAAGAAACTTCCCAGGCATTTAAATAACTTCTTAAAGTAGCGTGTGGTATACACGCCTGTTAAATTCTAAAGTCTTTATTCTTAGCTTAAAAATAAAAAAATATTTTAGTTATCAAATTTTTGTCTTCGATCAAAATAAATTCAAAAGTTGTTCGAAAGCATTGAGACAGTATACTAAAGGGGACACTGCAAACAACATGTTTGTAACAAAATGAACGCTACCGTACCGCTCCTTCTATTTCTGTCTCTGTCACGCCTACGCAATAACATTATCTTCTCTCTCGCTTCACTGTGTTCCCGTGTGCACGCACAATACGCAGAGATTTTGTTCCCGATGTCCGCTCTAATGTAATACCTCAATGGACAAAAGCGATAAAATATTCGATAACTAATACACGTTTTAAAGTTATCTATGAATATTGCCTTAAATGTTAATATTTCATACTAACTTCTGTTTCTAATCTATTTTTGATGTTTGTAATATTAAATCTTATTTGTGTATAATCAGTTTTAGAGCAAAAGTATGAACTAATCAGAAAATCAAACAGACAAAAGTAATTGATTACTAAAGATTGAATAAAGTAGTATATTTATAGTACTTTTGTGACTAAACTGGTCGTATTCTTCTTGTAATACTTACGTAATTATGTATAATCCAGAGGTTCTCAACATTTCACTTTATGCTTATATAAATTAATTCGCAATTTAATAACAACACTAGATTTTATAATAATGTTTAAAAATATTTTAATTTTGTAGCAATACATTTTGTAATAAAGATATTAAAAACTGATCTATACATAGTTTACTAGTAACTTTTATAATAATAATAATAATACCAATAATAAAATCAATTTATTTAACACAAAAAATACACTTTTTAACCTTATGATATACCTGACACTAGCATTCATATTACAATTTACAAGTTTCCACATAGATAGAACATTTAGGTGGCAATCCACAGCATTAGAAGCATAGTTATAAGAAATAAATTCTTATATTTTATTGCAATATTTTGGCTCATATAGGAAAATAAAATTATGTACACATCACCTAAAAAAAATATTTATGAAAAAATGTTGGGTACCTCAGTCACACTATATCTATTCCTGTCTAACTCTATTCTCTCTTTCGCACGCGTAGCAAGAAGAGCGAATCGTGGCGGTCGGCAATATTAAAGGTGTAACACTTATGGTGTGTAACGCATTTCAATTTTATTTGTGTGTCCGTGTGTTTGTCCTCATCTGGGAGCCATAGTAAGGTATAGCGGCGCATGGAAGGCTTATTTTGAGGATTTTGATAGCCTTAGTAGTGTTTATAGGTAAAAAGCTAGGGGACTACTACCAAAAACGATATTCGATATATTGTCAAATTTGTCGCATTGAAATCTACTCTCAATGACTTGGTTTTTACTTTTATACAGGGTATCTCAAGACTGCTACCGAAAACGAAGCCGGGTGGTAGTTTTAGTGACTTCAGACATATTGCAATAGAAAATGTTGAAAAAAAAAGCGACGATTTTTTTTTTGTTATTTTTTTCCTGCTGTCGTATTTGGATGGTAGATTCATTTTTTCCCTAAAATAATAGTGTATACCCTTTTATTTATAAGGACTCTAAGGTATAAAGAGTTTGAATTATTATTTTAGCAAAAACCATGGATTTACCACCCAAAAACTACGATATTTAAAAAATCATAAAAAAAAATTGACGCGTTTTTTTGCGAAAATTTTAGTTGCATTGTGTTTGTAGTCACTAAAACTACCACCCGGCTTCGTTTTCGGTAGCAGTCTTGAGATACCCGGTATAAATGAACATTTCCTAGGACTGCCTTGGTTGGTTTTTTCATTCATTATCAACCCGGAGTCAGGAATTTGTGCCCGATATGGCGATAGGCTCGCCCCTTATCTCATCATGGGACGGAAAATACAAGGCGAAACGTGGGTATCTTGATTGCACCTCCGCCTAACCCTTCAGGGAAAAAGGCGTATGATTTACGTTATGTGTGAATATTTCCTAATTGTATCGACGAATATTCTCAATATTTATCGTTCAATCACCGATACTAGTTAAAGCAAAATCAGTTTGTGACACAAACACTTGTAAGATGGGCGACTGTGTTGAGATTATTTATTTACTTGAAAAATTGATATTTTATTATGGAGTTTCACTAGCCTGAGTAGGTAGGTATTACCGTAATTTCAACATCAGTATAAATGCACTGTTTTCCGGTTTGAAGGACATTGTAGAATGTAGCCAGAATAACTACTGGACACATTGAGACTTAACATGTATCAGTTGTTATTTGTTTTGATTAATCCATTTAGTATAATGTGCCAGACGGGTAGACAAATATTACCGTTTTAGACAGAAATGTACTACATGAAAAAAAAATTATTATTGGGGCCCATAGAAAATACTCTTGTTAAATAACGCCATGCGCCGCTATAATCAATCGGAACATTCGTTCACTCATGAGGTTAACTTTTGGGGTTTTTATTTTTCTTTTGTTTTTTCGCAGAAGTGTTGTTTTTTTTCTGTTTTCGTGCTTTGTGTGTGGATTTAAAAATATATATATACGGGTTTGACATATTTACCCCTGCAGAGAATTGGTTGATTTAGTTGCAGGCTAAAAGCAAAATAGCAAATGAAAGATATGGTCGCTTTGTCTGTGTTGATTTTATAAAATTAGTACCGGTTTGTAAATTTTAGCTGTTGTTTAAGTACGAATTTTAGTGGTGGTATGTCTCTCATATGTTAGAGGCCGGCTGGGTAGGTACCAGCTACCACCGTCTTCCCGCCCGTATTTCCCCCGCCAAACGGCTGTGTAAATGCATCGTTGTATTCCGGTTTAAAAGATATTGCAGCCAGAGTAACTACTGGACATTTTGAGCCTTAACATAATATGTCTCAAGATGGCGATCATAGTAGAATGCTAAGCATTGCTTTGTAATTCATGGTGTTGTATGGTAGCAAACTACTGTTCATGAGCGGTCGTATCGCTTACCATCAGGCGAACGGCAGGGTCGTCTCGCCATAAATTGTAATAAAAATAGTTTGAGAATCAGTTGCGTAGCGTATAAAGGCTTTATTTTGTGGTTATTGCATGGCTGTGTCGATTTTGATAGTGTTAAGATAATTAACTAGCATAAGAAATCCGGGTTAATTTTTAAATGTTGTGCTCTTTACTGATATTGAACGGATGTCTCTCAAAGAATAATAATCATAATTATTATTTAGTGCGGTACCAATAGAATTAATTTATAAAGCTTTTTGTCTTTGTCTAGTCGTAAACTGCAGAGTTTTGCATAAACCAGAATAATTTTGGTTTATTTTTAACTTCCCGACGTGACGTAACGTGTGGATTTAAACTACAAATATAATAAGATTCGAACAGTAGTTTATTAATCCTATTAAGTGTTATTTTGTATATATATATTTAATAATATTAAGAAATCTAAATTTAATAATCAATTCTACAGGGCTGCATTCAGACTATCAGTTATGCACCAAAATAAAGCAACACAATTTTTTCTGTACAGATTTTTCAACCGAACCAAATCTAACGAAGGCTGTCTCCTTCAAGAAGACGATGATCTGATGACGGTCTCCTTCATCCCCAAGGCGAGGCAGGAGGGCAGCATCAACGGCTGAAGACTGACGAGCCGGCATAACGAATGCAACTGGCGACAGTATCCACCGTACTTATGGCGCGCTTCCGCCGACTCTAGTTATAGGAGCTCAAAGAGTATTGTACAGGTCCAGGGTTCGAGCCGCGGCGAGGACGTTTTATAGACTTTTAAACGGCGTGGTTATCTGCGAGTGTATTTTTTGAGTTTTTTTTTAGTATCCCAGTACGCTGATGTATTTTATCCAGTTTTTTAAGCATTTATAAATATTCTAATTTTTAATGTATAGATTTTTACGATTAATGTATGTACATATTTTGTATTTGTTTTAAAAATCTCTGTTATAGTTTTTTATAGCTTTTCATTGTGGGGGGCCAGGGCCCCGTAAGTTACCAATCTCCCTTCATACGCCATTGTATTTTAGTAGCTTATTACTGTATAGAATTGTTTGAAAATAAAGTGCGATATGAAATTATAAATATCAACGAGGCTTTACATTTGATAATCGAAATATATTATAAGTAAAAATACCAAAAAATGTATTTTGAAATATAACAAAATTCTATAAATTGTGTCTTTATTTAATACATAGTTCATTACAATTTTAAATTAAATCTATAAAATATGACTGCATATAACTTGATGAGTAGGTAATGCTAATTGTGTGGAAAAAAGCTTGCTCAAAATATTATTCAAGTTTTATATTTGGGGATTAAAATTTCACATCTATAAATTGCCACAAGAATATCAGGAACACTTAAATTCAGATTTAGAATAAACAGAAAATATTTTTCTTCCAATCTATTGTAACAATTTCACATTAATTATAAATTACCCCAAAAATCCAAGAAATTTTATTCAGCTAAAAATAATCATAAAATGAATTTCTTAATACTTCCATAATATTGGTTTCATTAGTATTATTGCTTCCAATGTATAATATACCCTTTAACTGAAAATTAAATTATAGAAGTATCTGTATCAGCCCATATACGTCCCACTGCAGAGCACGGGCCTACTCTACAATCGAGAATACGATTGAGAGTGGTTAGGCCATATAGTCCACCACGCTGGCCTAGTGCGGGTTGGCGGACTTACATACCAAAGAAATTCTTATGAATTGCTATGGTATGCAGGTTTCCTCACGATGTTTTCCTTCACCGTTTTAGTGCGTGGTGATTGACTATCAATACACACATGACTCCGAAAAGTCAGAGGTGTGCCCTGGGATTCGAACCCGCGACCACCGTGAACATGTTGGCAGTCGCGTCTAGTCCGTTTACCAACAGGCCACCACGCACTTTATAGAAGTATGAATCGGATAAAATAACAAAAACTATTACCACTACTTGCCTCGTTGGCTTAGTTGTGCGGTACGATTGCAAAGCTGAGGTCTCGGGTTTTATCGGAGTCAGGAGTTTGTGTCCGATATGGCGATGGGCTGCCTCTCTCACATTGTGGGACGGAACATAGAAGGCGAAACATGGGTGTCTTGGTATTACCTCTGCCTTCCCCTACCGGGATAGGCGTGAATTTAAGTATGTTGTGACGTTGTGAGAGTGTCACCTCTAATATTTGCGGTCTATGGTTCAATAGTCGGCATAAATCCTATTGTCTATGCCAATCAACGCCTCCGTTGCGCTGATTGGTTGATTCATTTCTAACATCTGTCAAATTTGACTTGCGAACTGTCATCGGCGCTCGCTTAAATACGCGTGTAACGGCGCTCGCGTCCTTTTTCCTTGTCATATATAAGTGTATTATCTATGTTTTTCCTTAACCTAAAAGCCGCATGCTACCACGCGTCTTTCTGAACCCGCTGGGGTGAGTGTTCAATTTGCTAACCGCTTTTAACTGCTTGTTTGTGAGTGTATTCTGTCTGCCGGGCTTGTGAACTATCACGGGTATTGCATTCCGATTTCTTGGACGCTGATTTCAGGTTCTTCGTACTTGGCGTTTTTGGCGTTCTTCTTCTTCTTCTTCTTCGCCTTCTTCGAGTCTTTCGCCTACTTCGCTTCGTCACCCGCACGGCACGGAGTGCTAACTCCGTGCACTGACATCGCTGCCCGCTTTGCTCCACACCGCTTCCTGCCTGACTGTGCCCGAGCCTGCGCCGCGCCGCTGACCTGCGCACCGTATCCGGCCACGTGGCAGCTGACTACGCCGGCGAGCTGTCGCCAGACTACGCCACGTGCCGAAGACCCGGATCAGTGTCCAGTGAAGGCCAGTGACTCCTGTTGCATACCACCAGCAACAGTGCCGGGTGTAAATAGTGATGCGAATTTATTAAAGCCCGAACCACGAAATTACCCTGAGTTCTCATTTACATACCTACCCCTACCTGCGGGCGGCCTAACCCGCCGCAATGTATATAACTTTGTTACCATTAAGCCCCATTTACACAGAGATTTTATGACATACGAGAATCGTATACCATTATTGCATGACACTATCGCCATAGATTGTCGTCTTCTGGGGCTGCTCTATGAAACGATAAGAACATCGAATTTTCAGAAGTTCGACGTCTGGAGTAAGATATAAGAATTCTACTTTTAAAAATCAATACTATTCTCTTACACTTATCATTTTCTCCGAACTTGTCTATGGTTACGACGTATGATAGAGGAATCCAACATTTTGTGGAGTATCTAGGCACATTAGTGAAGTTTTACGTGCGGCGTCCGAACACTCGAAGTTCGTATTGTTTCATAATCTCCTTTTGACACTATGCAACTTTTTTATATCTCTACGATAATATTCTAGGCGAGAATCTCGCTTCGTGTAAATGGGACTGCATAAAAAATGGGGTAACTCACAAACTATATATTTAAACCACGGTACGTAAGATGTAAATTAATATATTTTTATATTTATAACTTTATACTGTCTTTCTGTGTTCTAAAAGTACTTATCTCGAATCATTATTGAAATCTAACAAGTATAATAAACACCCCAATCCTATCTTCCCTAAATCCTGATTTAAGTAGAAACATATGATTTGACACAATTTCGTGAAATTATGGGTATCGAAATAATACAGGTCAATTTAAAAACTACACGGCAACAAGGCAATAAGGCAACATTTATTTGTCTTTCACTATCAATTTAATTGAGGGTAGATTGCTCTAAAAATACTGATTATGGTACAGTCAGCAACATAAGTCGCTACACAGTCACGAGATTTGGAATTGTCTTATCATCAAAAATTATAATTATTTTCAATATCGTATGGCACTTCTCGGCATAGATGACTTTACTTGGTTATATTTTACCACTACAGAATAGTACGTATTAAAAAGGTTATTAAAAAATGTGAAGTGTTCAGCGACTTATGTTGCTGACTGTACATATCTAAAATAATATAAAGATTAAAGATTTTATTTTTTGCATTGAAGAGTCTCTAAAACTACTGGACTAATTTGAAAATTATGTCACCATTAGAATCATACATTACCCCTGATGAATAAAGTAGATAGAATATTTTCAAAAAAATGTATCTACACCCGGGCGGAGCAGGGCTAGGTTGCTAGTATTATATACTTGTTTGATTTTAATCAATTTCTATATAGTAATGTAGATTATCGTAACGACTGTGCCATATAGCCAATTTAGTTCCTGAGTTACCCGATGTGAAACTGATATAATTGTATCACGATTGATGTAAATAATTATATATTTTAAAGTAAAACAGTCTATTGTGTTTTGTTCCCTCCTTATAATCCTGGGTCCTTCCGCCGTAATGTGAAGAGGCATCTTAGCAGGCCGGCATAATTGTATCTATTGGCATGGGACTGTCGTCTGAAGCCATTCGATACTCTGCCTCTAATCTTTAATCTAATGTATTTAAGAGGGGTTAGGCCATATAGTCCACCACGATGGCCTAATGCGGGTTGGCGGACTTTACATACTCTAGGAATTCTTACAAATTCGTTATGGTATACATGTTTCCTCACGATTTTTTCCTTCATCGTTATAGTGCGTGATGATAGACTATCCATATACAAAATAAAAATTCGGAGTTGTGTCCTGGGATTTGAACCCGCGACCACAGTGAACACGTTTGCAAAATCCGTTACAGGCCACCACGCACTTCTACATATTTTAGATATACAGGGTGAAATAAAATTGACAAAATGTAATTAGTATCTATAATATATTCATTAAATATTTAATTAACAAGCTATATACTTCAGTATTTACAGGCATTCATACGTTTTAACTAGTAATTTAATTTGTTCAATATATAATTATACTTTGGTGTTATACCAAATTTTGCTTAATTAAAACAATTTCATAAACTGTACTTAAGTTTTACACATATCGGTATTCTTTACAATTTAAAATTGACATTTTAGGTTCCATTTCATACCCATATTCATATTACCCAATAATTTCAGTTTCTTTCCATTCAAGGACTTCAAATTATATAATTTCATGTAGTCACAATAAGGACGAACATAAAACAGCTCTCACACTAAAAAATCTAGCTGCATAGACTAGTAAATGTAAAAAAATCATATTTTATCAATAGGGCTGTTGATAAACTGAAACGGAAGATCGCGGGTTCAATCTCCGCATCGAGAATAATATGAAAACTGTCCTAAGCTATGACAAAGTAAGACTTATATTGCCATTGTAGGCCCGTGGTTCTCTTTGTTTGATCTGTTAATGGTATTATGTTCATACATAAACTCACGTTTTTTCACAAATTCCTGATTGGGTGCTGATATTGAATAGAAAATCCAATATCACTTTACCCGACCCGAGATCACAGCTTTGCAACCATATCGTGGTACAACTGCGGAACCGAGGCAATCAGTGAATGATATTTCCAGCATTTATTCACAATTACAATAAAAACTGTACATTCATCAGCCTTATCTGATATTGTAACTTTTTCCATTCATCTCAGACTTAATTTCAAAAACACTCCATATCACTATGATGTTTTCTAAAATGTATTGTCAAAAGTGAATTCCTAACAGTTTTATAATCACAGTATTTACATTTAAATGGCTTTTCTCCCGTGTGTATTGTCTCATGGCACAATACACTCTCCTTCCTCCCTGATTTGAAATTACAGAACCTGCATTTTGTTCCACCGTCAAGATGTACAACATTAAAATGCCTCTGAATATCATGTCTGTTCCTACATGAGTAACTACAAAGTGTACATTTATGGGCATTATGTTCTTTCTGATGCATAACTAATGTACATTTGAATTGCGTTGAAAATGTACAAGAATTACAGTCAAGCGTGTACTCTGATTTACTTCTTCGTGTGTGAAGTTGCAAATTATCTTTTGTTTTTGTGGAAAAATCGCAATTTGTGCACTTGTATGGTCGGTTGTGACTTGTGTGGTGTCTCCGGTAGTGCCTTTGAACTGGAGCCTTCAGTCTTGACGAGTATGAACACTTACTGCACTGGAATGGCTTGCTGCTATCACCTGACTGTAGAACTTTTATGCTTTTCGTGTCTATCACACCTTCCGTTTCCGATACATTGTCATTTGTCTCATTTTCATCATCTACTTTGGGTTTATTTGTGTCTGATGAATTAGTAACTTTATTTGTATTTGCATCAGAAGTTGCATTATTAATGAGTTGTATTATGTCCGTGGTTAAATTAGCTATTTTCTCTGCTTCTATATTATCTGCATTTTGTTCGATAGGGTCCTCATTGACTTCAGTAACTTCATTCTCATTCTGCATCTCTGTAACTTTTTTAACCCCATTTTCGACAGTCAAACTGGGGGTATTCTGGTGGATTTTCTGGTGTTCACTTTTATGTTTCCTACTTTGGCACATGTAGTAAGTTTCAAAATTACATTGCCGACAATGTAACAACGTATCCTGCTTACTCCTCATTACGTGTTGGTTCAACCTCCATCTAAGCACTGTAGAAAAATCACAGAAACTGCAAGCTTTAGCATCTCCAGTCACCAAATGGTGTATTTTAGCCCGATGCCTGTAAATGTGCCCCGGATACTTCGTTATAAACGGACATTTCTCACATTTGTACTGCCTCGGCTCGTTTTTGTGCATTTTCTGGTGTTTCACGAAGCTGCCTCGGTATGATGTTGAATATGTGCATTGGGAGCACTTGTACATCTTCTCTAGACTGTGTTTTCGTTTGTGTGCCCTAAGGCTGTATTTGAAATATGTGGTGTATTCACAACTGTCGCAGAAGTATTTTATTGCTCTCTCGTCTCCGTTGTCTATCTGGTGCTTGATTATGTGTCTTTGGAGCGCCCCTGGATACATGGCGGCGTAGGGACACTGGCTACAGGCGTAAGGCTTGATGTTCAGATGACCCAACGCATGTCGCTTCATACACGTTTTGAATGAAGTCGTGTATTCGCATTGGTCGCAATAAAACTTTTTGCAGTGTTGCATGTTGTCGGTATTATTTTGGGATCTGCAAAGCAGAGAAATTGATTATACAATAATAAAACAAGCATCTCGGCAAGCAGTAAATCTATTATTGATGTCACTGGGCTTAATATACAATTACGGTGTAGTGTGTACGACTGTAAGAGTTGGTAAGATATCCCCATTACACTCCCACTCTTTGATTTAAAATGCTTATTGATATTTACCTCATTTTACAAGCTACTATAATACTGTTTAGACTGAAATATTTTAATTTAAAACCTTTAGATTTTATGTTTGTACACAAAATATTGAAAAAAATCAATCATTATCAAATACTCTAAAAGCTTTTGTTTAATGGTGATTATTGTTGAATGTTAAATAAAAACATTATGCTATTAATGATTTCTAAGAGTTCTATACAACTTTTTTGAATGTATGCAAACTATCCCACACTAGACCATGTCTGCAAAAGTCTAGCTGACCTAATATATATGTATATTTGTCATATCACAAAAATCAGCCAAATTGACAACCACCTCCTTGGATGTCAATCAAAAAGTAACTTACTGCTCCATATCCTCGGCATCAATGACGAGATGGTCAGAGTCTTGTTCCTTTTCATCATTCACCTCCACCTTGACCCAAACACTAGCAAACATGTTCTGGATGCCTTCGCTGTCATCACCATCTGGCTTCATCCTGTCATCGCTGTCTTGGTCCATCACGGGTGATTCCGAAGCACTGCCATGTTCATCCATTGTTTATACTGTAAAAGGATTGTTATTTTTTATTCATTAGCTTTTTTAATTTATGGACATGTTATGTATGTTTTATATTCAGCTAATTGTAAAGGGTACAATGGTGTATCCAGGGGAAGGTGATGGGGGTCATGACCCCCAGGCTGGCTCCATATTGATAGAACTTATTCAGTATCTTATCGATAACATTTATAAGTATTATATGCAGTTAAATGAAGTAAAAAAGTGTGGGTGTGTGTGTGTGTTTATTACCAATTTGAGTATTGAAATCCTGCCCAGTGTTCTGACTAGAACTATGACTCCCCCCTAGCTTGAAAACTCCCCCCTTGAAAGGGTAACAGATAGATGAGGGCTGCTCAAGATCGGGATGTTTGGGGCTTACTTGGGGAGGCTTACGTCCAGCAGTGGGCTATAGGCTGCATACATATACATATACGACCTACAGTCAAACCACTTTGGCGGTTTTGTAGGGTATATATGTTAGTAATTAGACGTAAGTTCTTGTATAATAAATTATAATATTAAATTATTAATAGAAATAATAACAAATACTCTACATTCCACTTTCTTTCAATTCCAACAGTATTGTATCTATTTTTTCTGTGTATGTATCCATAACACATGTTTTGTGTTATATGAATTTGGTTCACAATAATTATATTTGAGGCCAGATATTAAATCTACTCTCGAATTAGGCAATACATTAGCTGGACTTGCCGATAACATGATTTAAAAAAAGACAAATCGAAAAGTGAACCTTTTTACATTGTTTTGTTTTTTTTTTACTTCGTTCTCTTGGGGTGATTTCTTCATAATTAATTAGCAAAACACAGGGACTTATTAATACAACAATATTAGTGATACATGGAGTACTTACATATGTAGTATTTCAATGTAAATATTTTAATTTTCTTGTATTTATCTAATCAATTGGAATATCCATGAGCAATTTTGACAGATTGAAAATCAATTCCATTTTTCTCCAAATCAAATACTTGAGGGTGCGTTCGAAAAATCTGTAAGAATTTTATTCTGTAATAAAGCAGAGGTATAAATATTAACATTACTTGAAAAAAATATTATGTAATAATTGCTACCGATATGTTTCACTCCACTAGTTTAACATTAAAATATGTACGAGTTAAGTTCAAAGTAACAAACCATTATTTATAAATCAATATAATTAGGTTTCGAAACGCATCTCCAACAACTTGTAGCTAACTTCATAGCATATATTTGTGTTCGGATATCTACTTTAGCGCCCGAATACTGGAACGCCATTCAAATAATAAGTTGCTCTTAATAGGGCACGGCCCACTTAGCTAGTACATTTAATCGGGATTAACGTAGTTAAGCGCAAGTTATATTTAAGTTGCGTTCCAGTATTTGGGCTTATATATTTAAATTTTTTTTATAAATGGCAACACCATAATAATCAATATGTCATAATCGATAATTTATGAGCTGTCAAAATAGGTACCTTGGTTCCTGACTACCCGTAGAGTTGTGTTTATTTTGGTAATAAAAATCGTGGAAATGTATACAGAAGTGGATGTATTTGTGAGTAATTACACGCTGATAGACCCAGAGATATATCAGCTATGGATAGAAGGGTGTTCATGTAAGTATTATCAATGAAACACGTAATTTTTAATCATCCGATTAATATCAGCTGTTTTTATATTTAGATTGCAGCTGTTTGAGATAATATTAATGTAGATTGAATAAAAGGCTTCTCATGTTCCTCATATGAAAAATAAATTGGCTTTAAATATTTAGATAAATTACTTAATAATCCAAAATGTACAAATGACACCTGTTTAAGGCAATACCAATATGATATGATATAGTTATAAACAGAAATATTACGGAATTAACAATATAAATTTTTATTTATTATTTCATTGGATATAGTTCTAATTCAATCCATCTTAAAAATTAATTCAATCACTTAAAAAAAAACACATTAATGTGGCTGTAACTTTTTAACATAAAAAATTACATTTAAATAAAACAATCAAATTTCTAAGGACGCCCAAGCTAAATAACCAAGAAAAAATCAACGGGTACCAAAATACTTAACAATACATTAAGAAAATTTTCCCTCTAAGTCTTCTCTGTATGTTTTTTATGAATTGTTGTAGCAAGCGAGGCAGTTTCCACTCTGCATCAGAGAGGTGCCGCCAAACAACTCGGAGCCTCCGTTGAGCTCATTGCCAGTGATGTACTTGATCACTACAGGTAATATAAATACAAATGATTTGTATATGTATTTAATATTTTTTTATTACCATGAATGGCAAGACAAGCAAGCCTGTCTCCTGATGGTAAGCATTAACACAGCTCATTGAAAATAAAAACACCAAACAACAATTTGAATTACAAAGCAATGCTTAGTATTTCACTGAGCTCGCCATGCTGTGACATAAGATGTGAAGTCTCAATATGTCCAGTAATTACTCTGTGTATGTTAATATTGATAGTTTTTGGAAAAGCACAAATTAAGTTGAAAGCATGAAGGAATATTATCTTTTCAGGCTGTAGCCCAGGGCCCCACGGTTACAAAAGGCCCCAGTCCTAACTAGGTTTAATATTTTCATTTTAACAACATTACAAAACAGTGCTAAATCATTAAGAATTAATTGGTTAACCTTATTAAAATAAACAACATGTTTTATCTTTTTTTCCCTTTACATTAAACCTAGATTACTCTACAAAACATTTTTGTGATGCAATAACAAATAGTTGAATAATAATTAATGGACCTCTGAGTTATATTAGCCCAGGTCCCAATTTTCACAGTCGGCCCTTGGATGTTACACTATTTAAAATTAGCATATACGGTCTTACTGCTAATAAATCTTATAAATTCCTAAATAATTAAATATTTTACAGGACTTTTGCCCTCCTAGAGCGTCTTCTGACTGTGCCATCCAAGCTGTCGGAGCAGATGATCTTCCAACTAGATGAGCCGACTAAACAGATGCTTATTGAGAAGTAAGATGTTAATAAATGTATCTTTAAATTAATTTTAATGTAAATTAGCTATGTAACATTTCTGTGCGATAATTTCCAAGGTATTTAAAGTCTTCTGCGAAAGAAAGTCTGGCTAGCAGCTTCTTCCAGAATAACAAAATTATATGATTGTCTGGAATAGATAGCTGTTAGCGATAAGACTGCAGAATTTTAACAGTTAGCATTAATCTTTTATTTTGTACTGGTGGTTTAAGTAAAGTTTTTTATTATTTTATTATGTCTGAAAAGTCTTTTCATTAAAGGAGAGAGACAAAATTAAAATAACAGGAATTTGACAGCCTCCGTTGCGCAGTTGGTTAGATACCGGCTGTGAAATGAGAGGCCGCGTGTTCGATCAAGAATTTCTAATAGTAACTTTCAAGGTGTTTAGGAAATTAAATAAATAATAAACACACCCAACAGTTACTTACATGGTCATACACTAAGATTGAGCGTTGTGTCGTGTATCAGGAACTACGAGAGATTTTTCAGTGTCATCAACAACCAGAAACAAATACTTATGGTTCACACATGCATTTTTCTTGTGCGGGTATCGAACCCGCGACCTACCCGTTTCACAGCCGGCGTCTAACAGAGCCACGGAGTATGTCTTTAAAACTCACATTTTGTTATTCAGATATTATGATCTGGATGATGCTGTGATTCGCGAACTGCTTGGAAGGAAGTTGTCTTCGCGACATCGCAAAGATTTGGATGAGGTCAGTTATAATATTAAAAAATATTTTTAATGATTCTTGTTTTACAAGCTAAGCAGCTTCTTATTATAAACATTTACAGCTTTATTTATAGACATATATTATTTTTACTCTTAATACATTGCATAACAAATATATTATTGATGTATATTGTATACTCAACACATCACTAGAAAATTGCTATGTTGACTTGTCTACAATACCCAGACGGCGTCTCACATATGAAATGACGTGAACTTTTTTTTATTGAATCCATCATAGATGTAGTATAGAACATAGATCGGCAATGTGTCATTTTGAGCGCGACCAAAACTAATTTACGATTGTGTGCGTGAAGTTTACATGTGTGCTTGACATATAGTGGTGTACCATGCACTTTCGATACTATCATATCGATATCGATATAGCTGTCGGCCTGTAGTTGTGAAATAAAATGTTATGGATATGTATATGCGACATTTTATTATATATTAACAGAAACTTATTGATGTGTTTATTTCAATACAGATTGATAAACACACAAATAAATAAAGATAAATTGTCATATTATTTAAAAACATTTGTTTGAGATGTTCTGTATGGGTCTTTATGTTCACCTGAACAAAATTATTTTTTTTTATTGTGATATGTATACACATAGTACATATACTAATTAAATTGAGAACAAAAAACACTTTTATACAATAAAACTATAATTTACAAAGTTCATTTTTAATTTCCCGTCGCGAAGTTTCGATTACTTTACAGTTTTCGTAGTCACAGGGTGGACTCAGTCTGCAACAAAATCCGTGATTATTAGTTTTTTCAATGAGTAACATTCGCGTAAGTCTTAGAAACACATTTTTACTATATGTATACTAGAGTTAAAAAAAATATGCTTTTTTAAGTCAATTAATTGACTTGTAACACATTGGAAAGTGTTTGACGCCTGCTAGGCCGCGTTAGAGGTGTACGGAGGAGCTTGTAGGAAGTCGTTGGATGCAGGCAGCTTACAACAAACTGATGTAGACATTCTAGAAAGAGACAGTTTAATAAACTATGAAGCTTTTCTCGATCACTGCACCTAAACTAATGTTTTTCCTATGAGAATTATAAATTTTAAAACCTATACCAAATGTTATGATGATAAATGAATAATGTTGCTTCAAGGTTTGGACGATCATACTGTGCATAGAAGTATCGCATATTTTATAATAATATCGAATATGTTCTTGTTATTATAAATTGACAGCCTCTTGGCAGAGATTGAAACAGGTTCTTAATTCATTAATCACATACACGAAGTGTTATAATAACTATTCCACAAATATAAAAAAATGAGAAAAAGTAAAGTAATAAGTAATATTGTAGAATGAATACTATAATAATGGCCGGGGAAATATGGCCGGGATAACGCCAGGTAGAAGAAGAAGAAGAATGCACACTATTACAACATACTATAGCTCCATAAAAATGTAGGGAAACATGTGTTGTCATCGACTATTTTATCGACAACCTTTTATTGATCGAACCTGTCAATCAATCCCTAGCAACTTTTGGTTGAAATTATTGTAAATTCACGTATTGATATTATTTTTTACACGCAATGGATGCTTTCAGCGTATTTATATAATGAAATACTATATTCTTTTCTACCGATATGTATACACAGATTTCCATTTAATTCTATAATATCGTCACAAAATAGTATTGTGCAAAAGTGGCCGGTACCTGTGAAAACCTGTGAAAATTATTTCGGATTTTTACGCCTGCATGAACCACACCTTAGCACTGCACAATGCAATATAATAAACTACGTTTAATAAATATAACCAAGTACTGTAAAATTAAATAAATTATGAAAATAAGCGAATTTTATTGCTCGCTTAGTTTGACATATTTCGACTCTGGGTCACTGCAGGCTACTTCTGTGTAAACGTATGGTCGCATCATGCATCTCTCTTTAACATATGAGTTAAATCATTCTATCTCTTTCACATTGCCGATCTATGTTTTATACTAAATCTATGGAATCCATGACAAAGGTTATTAGACGAAAATTATATACATCATTTAGATGCAGTCATTTTTTTTATCTACCACCCGGTTCGTAAAGCAGTTTTCACTAGAGAAGAACGGGAAAGAAAGTCTAGTGTTGCTCTTTTCAAAATCTGTTTACAATGTAGTGATTATTACGAAATTTACAAGTTGGTTTAAATCATAGCAGTTCATTAATATTTTTTTTGTAAATAATAATCTGAGGGTCTTACCGCCAGCTAGATATTTTTTTCAGTCTGTTCACCAGTATGTTTTTCCCAGGTGGCTGAGCGGTCAGGAGCGCCTCTCCGTTGCTGTCGTCGTCAGTTCGACAATGTGCGACGCGTTTTCAAAGCAGTCGAGGAGATGCCGGGCAATGTGGTGGCCAATATAAGGGCCACTTTCTTACTGTCCGAGCCACTTGCCAAGTGAGTATTTTATTTTTATTTATTTGAGAAAATAAACAATTGTATATTATAATTTAAACATAGTAATTGATAAACATAAGAATATAGGCAAATATACAATTCACAACATTTTCCACGAATTAAACGAATACACATTAAACAATGAAAAAGAGTAGGTTGGGTAGTTACTGGTATACAGGGTATATCAAGACTGCTACCGAAAACGAAGCCGGGTGGTAGTTTAAGCGACTTCAGACACAACGCAATAGAAAATGTTGCAAAAAAAAGCGACGATTTTTTTTTGTTATTTTTTTCCTATGGTCGTATTTGGGTGAAAAATACATTTTTATCCTAAATAATAGTGTATACCATTTTATTTATAAAGACTCTAAGATATAAAAGAGTTTAAATCATTATTCCAGCAAAAACTATGGATTTACCACCCAAAAATGACGATATTTAAAAAATCATAAAAAATAATTGTCGCGTTTCTATGCGAAATTTTTAATTGCATTGTGTTTGTAGCCACTAAAACTACCACCGGGCTTCGTTTTCGGTAGCAGTCTTGAGATACCCGGTATAAAGGGTGTTTATACAGCGACCGAAAACTAAGTCGGGTGGTAGTTCTAGTGACTTCAGACACAATGAAAAGAAAAGTTCGCGAAAAACGCGACAATTTTTGGTGTATTATTATATTTTTTGAAAACTATGTATTTACCACCTACATACGAGCAATGGAAAAAAAATTAACTAAAAACAATTGGTCCCTCACTAAAACTACCACCTGGCTTTGTTTTCGCCGCAATCTGAATATACCCTACATGTATTTTTTTGTTTTAGGAAATACGCAGCTGTGGTTTTCATAGCTTGCATGAGATTTGAGACCACAAAGAGGAAACTTCAATACTTGTCCTTCAACGACTTTTACCATTGCGCTCAGGTAAGAAGATAGTTAGTTTCTTTTTAGGGTTCCGTAATAAAAGGGGAAAACGGGACCCTATTACTAAGCCTTCGCTGTCTGTCCGTCTGTCACCAGGCTGTATCTCATAAACCGTGATAGCTAGAACACTGAAATTTGCACAAATTATGTATTTCCGTTGCCGCTATAACAAAAAAACACAAATTTTAAAATAAGTATTAAGGGTGGGTCCCCATACAATAAACGTGTTTTCTTTGCACAATATAAATAACGGTAGCAGGTAGACACTAGACAGTTAAAATGTTCACAGAATATTTAGTTGTATAGTCCACTTTTCCCATCCCCAGGCCATAATGGGCAGCTGGACGTATTGTTGCACGGGCCCGGAGTACTACGACACTGAGATGGACCGGGAGTTCCTACTGGAGTTACGGGAACTACGCATCTTGCTTGACAAGGAAAAGGAGCATAAGCAGTAAGGACACTTTGGTTTAGC
Organism: Hyles vespertilio; assembly: GCA_009982885.2. Lineage (NCBI taxonomy): Eukaryota > Metazoa > Arthropoda > Insecta > Lepidoptera > Sphingidae > Hyles > Hyles vespertilio. Next base: position 1,067,564 of record CM042832.1, read on the forward strand.
GCCATCTGTTGATGAGTTTTGGAATTATGTATTTGTTTAAGTACCCTAAGTTCCCGACCTCTTTAGAGGCTTATCAATTAAATCAATAAATACTTAATATAAATTAATTCAACACACTAAAAAATGTGTATTTTGACTATTTTTTGTCCAAATATTACATACTAAGGTCCCATTCGCACGGACGCTTAAAAAGCGTCGTCTTTGATGATTTTTCACCGTTTCCATTATTTATGTTAATATGAAATGAAAATTTAACGTCCAACGCTCAACGCCAAAGACGGGTAGAAATAATATTAAAGGAGGGGTGTAAATGATCGATTGTTATATGATGATTAATTTAAAAATTATTTTCCTTTTTTCAGTTTAATCTGCATGCGTTTGAAGCCGAAACTGCTTGAGAAATCCTATCAGGAATTGGAGCTGAATTTCAGGTAATATAACATTATTTATTTATTTACTTCATATACAAATTAGTATATAGGCGGGGCTTAATGCCAAAGGCAGAAGGTGCATAAAAATACTAGTAAAATAAATTTATATTAATATACTAGCGGCCCGGCCCAGCTTCGCCCGGGTACAAATAGATTTTTGTACAATAATATGTACGTATTATTATTATACATATAAACATTCCTATATAGGCACGCTGCCGCCGCGCCGCGCCGCCCCGGCCGGCCAGTACCGCCGCAAGCGCTACGTCCCGCAATTTTAAATCTGTAATATCTTCGAAAATATTCATTTAAATCTGGTGCTGTAAAGGACCACATAGATCTATATTAAATCAACAATGTATTTAAGCTATTTAATTGGATAAGGATTAATGCTGTATTGGTTAAAATCGCTTCGAAAATTAGCCATTATTTGTTGTAATAAGTAAATGACAAAAAATGTTATTGTGGGATATCCATAAGAGATAGACATATACCATCGCGGAGTTTTCTGTAGACCTTTTCAATGTGTACAAATGTGTACATTATTTTGATAAATCTAGTAGGGTTCAGCCTGCGTTTGCAATGTAAGCGGGGAAAAATATTGATAATTAACGACATCACATTAGAAATCTCAAAAATAACAATATTTCTCCACTATTTAATGAATGTTATTGTACATGTTAACCTTTCTATTGAATCACTCTATCTATTAAAAAAAACCGCATCAAAATCCGTTGGGTAGTTTTAAAGATTTAAGCAAACAAGGGGAAATAGGGACAGAAAAAGCGACTTTGTTTTATACTATGTAGTGATATAACGCTGAAGAGTTTGTATGTTACCTTGTAGTCAAATTACTAGTTCGAATTTTAAAATTATTTTTGTGTTAGAGAAGTCATTTATCGAGGAATGCTATAGGCTATGTATAATTTCGCTATGGCCTATACGAAGGAAGCAGTAGTGAAAAATCTAGCAAATACGAGGAAATGTCATTCGCTTTTCGTGGTCCGATCGGTCGAAATTCTAAAATGAATTTGGACGCCATTTCGAAAAGTGTACAGGAGGAGCCGGGCCCGACTGCTATTATCAATATAATATTTATCTCTTCACTTATACTTTTTCACTAATACTTTATGTAAATTTTAAATTACTCATTACTGTTTCAACTTCAGTGTTCTTGCAGCTAAAGATATCCTTTATTTGTGCTTGTCCGTTACACAGGAAATTCAACCTTATTGAAATGCAATAAATAGTGTTTTCATTTGTCAGATTGTACACCCGTGCATTAGTCGGCGTTGCTTGCAACCTTCACAGGGGAAGGGAATTGAGGTCCCTTTTCATCGACCTTTTGGAAAGGTAATATTTTATTAGTTTTACAGTTGAATAACCAGAGAGAAATTTGTTCCATAATAAAAAAGTTATTTTTATATTTTCTACATGTTTCATTCGACGTAAGAAGGTTTCATAATTGGACCTACTTAAGCAAAAAGGACCCAATCCACATAAGTGCCAAAATCGTGATAAGGACACAGAAGCTTTAAAAAATGAGCCCTGTGTCTACCCTGTAAATATCAAAATGATCTGACAATTTTGATAAAACAAAACATTTCTATGACAAAATTATCAACCAACTTAGCAGCAGTTGTTCAATAAACTCAACAGATCCACGCTCCTAATCACCCAACAATCCAAAAGGATAATTGAAATTGTTAACATTTATATTACATTGTTACAATTTTGTAAATATGTTTTGTTTAAAATAAGAAACAAATGACAAATTATAGTTTAAAAAACTAAAATACACGCTTTTATAAACGTTCCAACCAAAAAGCAAAAAATAATTGATAATGAGTTTATGATTAGAAAATGGATTAAAATACGTATATTTTATTGTTACAAAGCGTGGGGTGCTTACAACAATTACTTATCCTACAGCACCCCACACTTTAAACTTTAAAGTTTAAAGCAAGAAAATGTATGTATTTTACTCCATTTTCTTTCGTATCTTAAACTCTTTATCAATTATTTTTAAGTTTTTAGTTGGATTTTTTATGCAAGCGTGTTTTTTTGACAGCCTCCGTAGCGCAGTTGGTTAGACGCCACCTGTGAAACGAGAGGCCGCGGGTTCGATCCCCGCACCGAGAGAAATATTTGTGCGGCCCACAAATATTTCTTCCGGGTCTGGGTGTTTGTGAAACCGAAAAGTCTCTCGTAGTTCCTGATACCCACGACACAAGACTCGATCTTAGTGTGGGGTCAGGACTATGTATGTGACTGTTGGGTGTATTTATTATTTTATTATTTTATTTTAGTTTTTTTGTTTTTTTTTTGTATTGTTATAAAGCGTGGGGTGCTGGAGGATAAGTGAAGGTTGGTAGGTCCACGCTTTCCGCGGCCGCGGGTTCAATCCCCGCAGCGAGAAAAAATGTTTGTGAGGCCCACAAATATTCGGTCAGGGTGTTTGTGAGAGCGAAAAGTCTCTCGTAGTTCCTGATACACGACACAAGACTCGATCTTAGTGTGGGGTCAGGACTATGTAACTGCTGGGTGTTATACAGCGTGATTTTGACACCCCCTACAATAAATTAAACCATGTGCATCGCGTAGTAAGTTATATTATTTGCACGCATAGGAGTTGTCGTTGAAGAAGAAACAAAAAAGTTGATTTTTCAAACAAATTATAAGTCAAAATAATGGCATTTAATTTGAACGTCCTATAATATTACACTTACCTGATTTACAGCGTCCGCACGGAGCGGAGCGGCAACATCGCAATATTCCCGCGTTTATGAAAACAGCCGACCTGCTAGTACATGCAGCGCGGCGCTGCGATCGCGAGAACTATCTTCCCATGTCACAAATTGTTCATAGTAATCACAGAACAAATTAAATTGTTTTTAATATCCCGTGCACAGCAAAATAACTCACACGGAATTGCCGTGCAGCCTGACTTATGCTCATGTTTGGGTTGTCCCGGAAGCAATTCAAAATCCGCTCCTCTAAGTTAATTCGAATACGACGGGGAGGAACATCTTCGTGCGTCTGGGGCAACAACTGAGTACTGACCACTGAACCTTAATCTTTGTACAGCTACACCAAATCTCTCACAATATGTTCTGAGGGCCAAGGCGGCGCGGCGTTTTGATTACACTCGCCATACAATAACACCATATCTGTGTATTCCACAGTACTAGAAGTATTCGTCATTGTATTAAGAATACGCGTAAAGTAAATTAATAATAAAAAAAACAAAATAATACTAACTAAAATGTACTTATAAACACTAATACTAAAACTTTAATAATAAAAAGAACACTTAAAACACTAAAACTAACACCTAATGATAACGTACTTAATTCCAATATGTGTCTCTATCACTTGAACACTCAACTATTCACTTACTTAACACTAAATACTAATAACAACAGAATTTAAAAACTATCAAAATGGCGAGTTCTGCGCGCGCGCGTCTTTGTTTACATTACCAATTGTACCCGAGTACACCGAACACTGAGCTTACCGCCGCGCCGCCCGCGCCGCGCCGCCCGCGCCACCATACATTAGGATTTGCTAAAAAATGTAAGATCCCTATGAATTGATTGGATGGATTGGTTGATTAATTTAATACACAGTAATTACGTAACTGGATTGGATAATAGTATTTCAAATGAGATACTCTGATTGGCGTAAAAAAATCTTTATGTGATTGGTAATTTAAAATAAGGGCCGTGATTAAGATATCTCGAAATCGATATCGATTATTTGTAGTTTAGTCGAATGTGTCAACTTTACTTTTCTAAGCAATTTTACCCGTAAGTAGTTAATTAATAAAACAATCTACAGCTGCGAATACATAGGTGTATTTTGTATAAAATTAAGATTTCACAAAGTTTACTTTCGAAACATTAAATATTGTCAATTTATTGTAATTTTTCGGGATTAGTCAGATAACTTTGTGCACTTTTTTTTTGTTCAAGAGAAAAAGCTTTAAGCTCCCCTTTCGATACCTCGGGGGGGTATCGGGGGGTCGAAAGGGGTATATCAGTGTCTCTGGCCTCCCAGCCCGGTATAAAAGCGGATATTGTGGCCGAGATCGGTCCCTAACAATATCTACTCCAGAATATCCGTATGCTAAAAACCCCTCAATTAACGTCACACGCATTGTGGACGACACCGGATATCCTAGAGCGAAGGGCACCCCGATACTCAGCATGAATGGACAGGCTCGTCCGGGGAGGTACCGCTGTCTCACAGGCGAATGATTTGAAGCGACAGCTTCGCTGTCGCGTTTCGATCGGTGAGTAAGATTGCCGGCTTTTTCCTTCCCGCTCCCTTCGCAATGTCATGGTCCGGTAACACATTCATGATACATGAGTCGAGGCTGTTCATGGGCGGCAGTGACCATTTACCATAAAATGATCTGCTTGCTCATTTGCTGGAATTAATTAAATTCTTATTTTTAATAATTTCGTCAATGGCAATATTACTTGACGTTAGGTGAACTTTCCACCACCCTTTACGTCAGGGATTCTTAAAAAAGAATTGAATACGTTTTGATTTTTTTTCCTTACGTTGGGTTTTAATTATTGAAGATGTTCCAAATTATTAAAATCAACCGTAAACGACAAAAACGAATTAACATGATATTTCTGACATAATATTAAGTTTCCAGTCAACTCACACTATAGTAAAGCTTGATTTAGATCCATATTTATAATATTAAATAATATTGAGATAAAAAAATATCGATTAAGTGTCCTCGAATAATTTCACAACACTACTTCAACAATGTTTCGTATGCTGTCACTTTCTTATAATTATACTCAATCCAAGGGCGAAAAAGGGACAGTTGCATATTATGACATAATAATAACAAGATGTATGATCTGGCAACAAGTGATTATAGTAAATGCAAAGTACAGAAGGAACATGGCGCGTTAGGATACGTTTACGTAAAATTGTTTTGGAAATGTTAAATTGAAATATTGCGTGTTGGATTCAAACAATACTTAAAATTGACTGCAAACTGTGTAAAAATAAAGCTGAAAGAAATGTTATTCTTGATGCATAGTTTTATTCATGTATACTTATTTGGACCGATTGTCACGTGACCGATTTTTTTTGGTGGCCTATGATTATGATTACAATTAAAGTTTATGTATTGTGCAATTAAAATGCCGTGTATGTATTTCCAATATTCAAGAAACCTTTTAATGTGTATATTGGATTTTGAGAGTGCCTAGTAATTAGTGTATGTATTTGAGTAAATGCTTACTAAAAAACACACCAGTTAATCATTATTACTTACTTATAAAATAACGATCATGTTCTAGGCTACATTAATAATAATTATTGTAGTGTAGAACATATTGAGGGATCTCTATTTCGCCAAGTTTTATGTTTGCGGGGTCAAAGTCCTTTGTCAGCTGAGCAGCAAAACTACTCGTGCATGTACAGAGTGATCGAAAATTACGAAATACAAAATCGTGATTTTTGACAAAAATATCAGGTGGATTTTTATCTAACTTGGTACAATGTTTCCTGGGGTGGTTACGAACATGTGGACGAAGTTATTTACAATATGTCAATATCACGCGGTATATTTAAAATTTAAAAATACTTGAAAATGTTCAAAAATATATTTTTTTACCTGTTTTATAGATGCATCGAGCCGGTGCGTCTGGGCGGCTGGCCTAAAACGGATCTAGCTCAGTTCCTCTGCGCATACGAACAGTGCGCTCTACAAATGGATGTTCTCAGGTAAACAATAACCCATCAAAAACATCCTGTAAAAAAATACCAAGTCTCGCAGCTCAGTTTTTCTACCGCAAATAGTTGTGAGATCCATGTAATACCAAGTCGGTTAATTTATTTAGTCCTTGCTTAAGGGACCTTCTGTATAAAGTTATTACGTAAGTTATTATCATATTATTATTATTAAAAATCCTTTACGTTTTAAATAAATAGATCGACTTGTCCATCGCATGAAAACAATGTATCGTACAAATTATACATAATGCTGCTTTTTTTCTTTCTTGTTTTAATAGCAATCGCAAATAGCAAGTGAAGTCGACAATAACATTTCACAAGTTATATAAATAAGCTAAATTTTGCGATTTGCGATTGTGATTCACAAAGCCGATCTGCTAATGTTTCTTATACGATCTCGTTTCATCTATAAACGACTGCGTTTTTATACGAAACATTTTAAAGCAGAAACTAAACAGTCAATTTTGTGTGTGTAATTTTACATGAGAAAAATGGTCATAATATATGGCCAGTTTTTTGTTTACAAATTCTGTGAGGGACAATGAGCAATAGCAGAAATGTAGAGCATACTAAGGCTTCAAAAATAATGCAGTGTGAAAAGGCATCGTAGCAGGCCAGCATAATTGTATCTAATGGCATGGGACTGCCATCTGATGCCATTAGATACTCTGCCTAGATGGCATTTTCAATTAACATTAGTTGATTTGCAGTCCTTAAGCAGTGTCAGTGTCAAAAAATAATGCGTTGGGAAAGTGGATATACCGGGTATATCAAGACTGCTACCGAAAACGAAGCCGGATGGTAGTTTAAGCGACTTGAGGCACAATGCAACAGAAAAAGTTGGAAAAAAGCGACATTTTTTTTATATTTTTTCCTATGACCCTATTTGGATGGTAAATACATTTTTTCCTAAAGTAACAGTGTATACCATTTTATTTATAAGTAATCTTAGTTATAAAAGAGTTTAAATTATTATTTTAACAAAAACTATGAATTTACCACCCAAAAATGACGATATTTAAAAAATCATAAAAAATAATTGTCGCGTTTCTTTGCGAAATTTTTAATTGCATTGTGTTTGTAGTCACTGAAACTACCACCCGGCTTCGTTTTCGGTAGCAGTCTTGAGATACCCAGTATAAATGCATTTTTTAAATATTTATTGTATTCTTTTTTCAGAGAGGCAGATCTAAAAAGCGTTTGGGAACGATACATGCGCGTCATCAGCCAATGTCTCCTAACTATGTACCACAACTAAATAAGCACAAATGTATACAAAAGCTACTTGTTCCAACATACATTTATCAATCTTACAGTTTTAATATTCTAAGTATTGTATAATTTGGCAAAAAAGTATACGATGCGGAAAAAATTGGAACTAAAAAATAATTAATATGCGATGATTTTTTTATACACGGATTTTTTTAAATTCCCAAAACCATGCAGGTTGTCTTGATAAATAAAATGATCTTTATTCATTAAAAATAATAGTTTATGTAATTTTATTATTAAATGTAATTGTTTTAATATTCTAAACATTGTTTAAGAAAATCGTTAAATTGTTTTAATTTAATCTTACTATGTGAATGTTTAAAAAAGTATTTTTAGATTTATCTGAATATGTAGCCTAATTATAATCTTTTTACTATTTTGGATGTAAGAATACAGCCGTATTCATAGAGTTTTAAAACCTATATTAGCTATCCAATTTTTGACAATATTATATTCGATAACTTTACTGGTGGTAGGTCTCTCTGCTCTCATATGTGAGAGGCCACCTGGGTGGGTACCACCACAATGTCCATTTCTCCCGATAAACAGCGGTATAAATGCACTGTTGTGTTCGGATTGAAGAGCATTGTAGCCAGAGTAACTACTGGACATATTGAGACTACATCTTATGTGTCAGGATGGCGAGCGCAGTGGAATGCCAAGTATTGCTTTGTAATTCAAAGTGTTTTGTTTCGTATCGCTTACCATCAGGCGAACGGCATGCTTGTCTCGCCATTCATTGCAATAAAAAAAAAACTAAAATAGATTTTATAATTCTTTATGAATAGCCCCTTGTTTTTCGGATTATTCCAAGATATATTAATGTTACTAAATCATTATGAATATACTGATAGAGTTAAAAAATACGTAGAATGTTTCCGAATATGCAATATTAATCTTTTTTTCTATTCCAAGTATATTATGAGATTTGAAATAAAATACTGTAGATTTTTCTGTATTGTCATTAGAAATAAAATGTTTTTTTTTATTATACTGACAAGAGTGGCAAGATTTTTTTCGGTATATCCGAAGAAATATTAATCTTATAAGTACTAGTTTTATATTCCGATTTTTAGTAGTGATTTATATATTACATAATGGCTATTAATATATGTTTACCGGCTAACCTGAAGGGCAATACAGGGAAAAAGAAAGAAGCTGGCCAATTTATCTTGGAAATATTATGAATGGTGGTTTGCCGGCAATCCGAAGATTTTTAGACATATATTCATATTAAATATATTTCCTAGTCATATTAGCGTTGCCCACAGGGCTATCCCATTAGTGGGACATAGGGACTTTTTTAATATTCTGTACTGTTTATTGGAAAAATAAAAATCACGTTTTCAAACTAACATTTTTTATTATTAATATTTGTTTCCTAACTACAGCATATACAAATATAACGAATCAGTATCACAAATAAGTACTTAGAAACTATTTACATTAAGTCAAATTTACCAGCACACGGCGGCGATATATAGTGAAAATTCCGTAATCAACACATTGAGTCAATATTCAGTAAAATACACATTTATGCCTCAAAATTTCGTAAATGACCACAGTATGTGTATTTACGGAATAGGCACAATATGTGACAATTCCGCAACAGTAATTATTATGTCTACAAATTCCGTAAAAGACACATGTATAATTTATTTCGTAAAAGACGCATGTGTGGATTATTTCGTAAAAGACACATATGCATAGATGATTCCGTAAAAGACACAAGCATGTACTATATGTAAATTCGCCGCCATTTGCAAATTAAATATATCGCATAATAGCTGCAAAATCACAACGTATAACTTATATACACTCGCTACCTTTACTTGAAGGCGTAACTTAAGTACTGTTTGATTTATTAAGTAACAATACCTTTATAAATTACTGAAATTTCATGCATACGGGTTGAAACGGGTGAAAATTAAGTTAAATGGGGTGAATAAGGACACAATCTAGTTACCAATTATAGGCATTTCACATTAAAATTGAACGTGATAAGTGTTTTATATCTCTGACATATTTGGAATTTAAAAATATGACTACATTGATGTTTAAAAAAATTGTAGAGATTCTGTTAATTATTGTATACATTTTCACTCCCCGTTTAAAATATAATTGTGACTTAAAAAAATCCCATATTATAAATTATTGTTTTGTAAAAATAGTCATCACATTTTATGAATATTTTTTGTAATGAAATTTATAAATATTATTTTTATCATCCGAAGTAGACAGCGCAAAATTACAAACATATAAAAGTAGAAATTTCACCTTGTACCGACAGTTAAATTAATTATAATAAATTACATTAAATACAAAAAAAAACGATTACAATATTTTCAACAATTCAAATTTTTATCGTCAATTAAAAGCGACGTAAATATATCGAAAAACCTTAAATAAAATCATATTTTTTCACAGTTCCAATAATACATTAATAGATAATTTTGTCTCACAAAGTGCAAATGTAAAGCGATATATATTTTTTTAATTTGCTCAACAGCTCATTCTGTATAACTCGGTCAAAATATCTGTGCACCCGGCGTTGATGACGTCATGTCGGCGCGTACGGAGTGTAAAATATCCAAATACCAATCCGTTACTTTTTTGTGTAATGATTGAATCATAGATGTAGTTATACTAAATCTATGGATTGAATTAATGTTTGTGTTAAATGTTACGTAATTCAATGATAGAAAAAAAGTTAATTTTTTTTTAATCTTGTTTAGTTTATAAACTGTACATCATGATTCCAGAAAATATTAATTTATAACATCAATATGTTTAAAAATTAAAACTTTATTGGGACGCGTATCGGCAACGAAAGTGCTAACCGTACTGTCGTGTTCGGACGAGCGCGGGAAGGAGAAAGGACAGCGGGAGGGGCATCGCATTCCTGCGAGGTGCAGAGATATTGTGACCGAGTAATATGATAGACAAACGGACTTTGGGAAATACAACTTTTATTTACACATACTAATAAAACATTTTTTAGGAATTTATCACAACTTGATCCAAAATTAATCTTGGATGGTAACAATTATAATTTATGTCGGGTAATAATTTATTTTCCTAAAAGCCTGACTTGGGAAGCGAACCTAAGCCCTAAAAGCTAAGGTAGCGAAATTTGGATACACAACTATAGCTAAGCGGTTATTTTGATTTGGGTTCGAATTTGGACAAAATATTTACAGTGGAATGTACAGAGACCGAGTTATTTAAATGCTGCGAAAATGCCCGTGAATTTATCGGATATCCCCTCTCCCCTATTATGCCAATTTAGGTGGGGGGGGGGGGGGGGGGGGGGGGGATACTTTTTGTATTTATTTCGATGAATGGCGAGACAAGTATGTCATTCGCCTGATGGTGAGCGATACGACCGCTCATGGACAGTAGCAAAACCAAACAACACAAAGCAATGCTTGGCATTCCACTGCGCTCGCCATCCTGAGACTTAAGATGTTAAATTTCAATATGTCTAGTAGTTACTCTGGCTACAATGTCCTTCCAACCGGAACGCATTATTATTATTTAATAATGAAATCTTTTTTGGTGCTAGGATACTAGGCATTTAGGCTATTTATATGTGAAAATGATAAGCATAAACTATTTCTAAAAAGTCATTTTTACAATATATCTATTTTTGGATAAACCCCCGGTCTCTATTCTAATAACTAATAAGGATATAGTCATTTTTTAAACAACAAAACAACTATTTACAATATATTGTGATATTTTGAGGGAGGACTGTTAGAAGTACCAGTTATGGACAGTTTTTGAATTTTCATTACAAATAAAAAGAAATACAAATAATTAATGTAATTTTGAAAAATATGGTGGAGTATTATTTGAAAACACTCAGATATTTCATATCGTTTAAAAACTGAGATTATTTTATTTTACAGCAAGAGCAATAGCATTTTTATTTTATTTTTGTCACCAAATGTTTGCCAAATTAATAATACAATTTACAGCCCTCCCTTGTACCGTTAATAGGGGATGATTTCATACCCACTAAATTCTATTATAGCAATAAACTTAATCTCATAATTATCAAAATTCACATATATTTTTTTGGTTAAGAGATCCTTATCACGAAGAAGCATAGTTTTGAACCGTTCGGCTCGTTTTGGACGAGATAAGCTCGAAAAATTGATTATGTTACGTTTTTTGGGCTTTGTATCTGATTTTATCACGTGATTAAGGAGTTTTGGTCCCAAAATATTTTATCTTTGTGGATTCAAAAATGAAGTGCATAGATTGTTCAAATATTGAGTGCCTCGTTTAACTAAAGTGATCGATGATTGAGTCACTCATTTTTGAAGACATAATGTTTTGGGACCAAAGTAGCAAAGAGCATCATAAATACCTATATATTCGAGTAGCATTTATATTTTAATTAAATATAATAAGCATTTTAGGCTTACACGTGGTAAAATCAGCACTAATTTTTATATAATAAATACTTTTGTATTTTCTTTGGTCCCATTAATACATAGCGATACTGAATTGGGACCAAAGATTTTTATAGTTAGGAAAAAAATAAGTACTCAAATAATTTAGTATGGAAAAAAATTGTGTCTATCAAATCTTTGATTTGAATATATTACTGTGATTTGATATGATTTTTAAAAATAAATGTTCATGAGATATATTTGAATAAAATGTGGTATCGTTTTATAAAAACATAGTAATACTTTGTTTTTAATGTTATTCTTACTTCAGAAATCGATTATTTGATCTAAAGTTATTTCTTTTAAGCTTCTTGTGGAGATTTGAACATACTAGGAATTCTAGTTTGGAATCAAAAATATTTAATTTATAATTTTCAAAATTCTTTATAATTCGACACAATTAAAAAAACATAAATGCTAAAGAATCCGTAAGATAGATAGATATAGAAGAGTAAGATTTATTGAGCAATAATTAACATTTGAATTAATTTAAGGAAAAAAGGGCAATTCTTTTGAATATTGTCGGATAATTGACAAGTTTGTTCAGTCAGTTTTAAAGACTCCGATAAAAGCAAAGAAATTTTAATGATTTGATTTTTTTATTGTAAGAGCTAAATTTCTTTTGTTTTATATTATATCTCTATAATTGCTCAATTCACAATTTTGTTGACATATTAAATTAATATAAATAAGGTTTTTAATCCAATTCTAATATCCAGTAATGGACACTTTAAAAGGCGATTCTTAGCATTTATATTTTCATTTACCCATCCCATATACCTCTAAAAATAGCATTCTTTTTGTGACACACTAATAACAAAGGCAGTTTTAAGTCACACAAAATTATCGATTTTAATGAACCGATTAACGATTAATCGATTCACATCTTAATTGTTAACTGTTAAATAAATCGCAGCACAGAATCGATTATAATTAGATTGTGAATCTAATGTACAATAAATCGATTATAAATCGAGTGTTAAATGAATCGATTACGAATCGATTGTGCAATAAATCGATTGTTAAAAAGCTGTAAATTTGTGCCACTGTAGAACGCTAAATAAATCACAAACGTTTTAGAATTTTGTTTTAGTCAGTCACTATTTCACTGCCTAGGCATCCTGGCCCACTCATATGTCCACTTCGCATATTTTCCTTTTCTGGGGAAATCCGTATTTGTCCTTCTTAATGACTTCCTGTTTCAGCCTGAGGTATGTATCCAGCCTGGATAGAGCGTATTCCTGGAAAAGATAAGATATTTTAGTTGTAGGAATATCTGTAATACAAAATGATCAAAAACGTTTTGTTGTGATGTATACATTTATGTAATGTTTCGGATTTAACCAGTATACAGAGTGATTTTTTCTAGTGGCCGTTTATTTACCAGGATTTGTTCCATATTAGGAACATTATCAAATGGTGTAATAATACAGCTTATATTTATTTTTCAAAAATTTCTTCTTCGATTTCGATTCCTCGCTAGATTTAACTATTTTCAAAAATCAGAATTTACTAAGTTTTTATCGAAATCGGGCTCGTGGCTCATATCAATATTTTTAGCTATTCCTTATAGTTTCGGATTTGCCATACAAAACAACTTAAAAAGACCACCCTGCATTTTTCCCGGAATAAAAAGTACTAAAAGCCTTATTCAGTAAATAGCCTACAATTTATTTTTCAATTCGAACTAAATTTTTGAATTCGTAAGACTAGTTCCTGAAGTTTCCTCGATCGACGGGTGATCTTCTAGCGTTTGTCCTCTGTCGCTGGGGTGAGGCGATTGACCAGCGTGGCGAGGCTCTTGCTGTGAGCTTCGACATTGCCAAGGCGTTTGATAGGGTCTGGCACCGTGGTCTCCTGTCCAAGCTTCCGGCATACGGTCTACCCGGCAACCTGTGTTCGTGGATTTCCGGCTTTCTGACGTTGACGGACACGCTTCGGCGCTCATGTCGGTAAATGCCGGAGTTCCTCAGGGCTCGGTGCTGTCGCCCACCTTGTTTATTCTGCATATCAATTACATGTTGTGGCAACATTCATTGCTATGCAGATGACAGCACGGTTCATAGGCGATACCACTGCGGGCCTCCAGGTTGCCGTGTCGAAACTGTGAAGGGACGCGAAGATCTTGTCATTGAGCTCAACCGGACTTTGGATCTCATTTCTACATGGGGTTCCAGGAATATGGTTGAGTTCAATGCCAAGAAAACCCAGGTGTGTGCGTTCACGTGCAAAAAATCCCCGTTCTCTCCCCTCCCCATTCTTCAGGGTACTCCCCTCTCAGTGCGGAATGACCTGAGTGTCCTTGGTGTGGATATCCGCTGTGATCTCAATCCAAGGAATCACATCGAGAGCGTAATATCTGCCACATCACGCAGGGTTGGAGTCCTGAACAGGGTGCGTCGGTTTTTTTTCACGCCCGGTCAGCTTTGTCGCTTATATAAAGCGCAGGTCCGGCCGGGTATGGAGTACTGCTCGCACCTCTGGGATGGATCCGCCCAGTACCTGCTCGATGCCTTGGATGGATTGCAGCGGCGGGCCATCCGCATTGTGAATGATGCAGACGTTACGAGCAACTTGGAGTCGCTACAACTCCGGAGAGATGTCGCCTCTCTAAGCGTGTTCTACCGCCTGTATCACGGTGAGTGCTCTGAATTGTTCAACTTGCTCCCCTCCTCTCCATTCCTAACCAGAACCACGCGTGCTGGCTTGCGAAGCCATAGCTTGACGGTCCACACCATCCCGGCGCGAACCAAACGGTTCTCAAATTCGTTTTTGTGCCGCACCGTCAGGCTGTGGAATTGTTTGCCGGCGCACGTGTTCCCTCCTTCCTACAATCCTGGGTCCTTCCGCCGCGGTGTGAACAGGCACCTTAGCAGGCCGGCATAATTGTTTCCATTGGCATGGGACATGATACTCTGCCTGGGCGGCATTGGCACTTTCCATCAGGTGCAATGCCGCCACTATGCCAGGCCAGTATATATATATATAAAAATTTGGCGGGTACAAACAAAATCTTCAGCTTAAAACCAAACTTAATCGTAATCGGTTCAGCAGTTTGAGATTATCATGCCCAAAGGCCCAGATTTGTGCGGGCCACAAATATTTATTTCGGGTCTGGGTGTTTATGAGAGAGAAGTCTTATATTTTCTGATACGCAACACAAGACTCGATCTTATTGTGGAGTCAGGAATTAAGTGACTGTTGGGTGTATTTATTTATTTATTATTAAGTGGTTCCAATACAGACACATACCCAGTATCCGAAAGGTATCTGACTCTTGGACGCGTTGACGATGGACCAAAGGCTCCAGAACAGATGGCTGGCGAGGGCGAAGGCGTCCACCTCGCAGAGAAGGTGGTTCACGTCGTCTATAGAGGGACCGAGGTCTTTGTCCTCACACAGGTTCGCTTGGTAGTGCTTTAGGTACTCTTTTATGAATATCTCCTGGGGGAGAAAGCATATAATAAAAATAATTGAAGACTGTAAACTGATCTTATGGCCATGTATTTGCGTTTACATTGCGTTGAAGATGTGGGCCAAAGTTAGACATTAATAATTAATAAAAAATATAGACACTGTCATTAAGTCTTTTGGCCATGTATAATGCGATAAATATATGTGCCAAACTGTAATTTTTATTCATCACCTTATGGAAATTTTATAAATGGCCATATGGCGATGAAAATGTGTGCCAAATTGCAATTTCTTAAAATTCAAGAATTTTGGCCATGTATAATGCATTGAAGATGTGTGCTAAATTAGAATTTAGATTATAAAAGAATACAAACTGTTAACTAGCCTCTTGGCCATGTGCAATACATAAAAAAATAGTGCCAAACTGTAATTTTCGTTATTTAAAAAAAAATACAGACTATCAACAAGCCTTTTAGCCATGTATAATGCATGCAAATGAAGATTGAAGTATCTCCTATTGAACTAGGTCTAGTATTTATTATAACTCTAAAAAGGTGAGTTTTATAAATCATTTTAAAATTGCAATAGGGGGAGGGGAGGATAACTCTACCATAAAAATACATCATTTAAAAACTAACCTTCTGCTCCAATGTTGGACAATTCTCCTGATTCTCAAAATAGAAGGGATGCTCCGGATTGGTATAATCATATCCCCACTCCTGAAAGTGATTGGCTATATCGAAGCCCCTGTAATTGTACGCACAGTACTCAAAGTCTATGAGCACTAATTTAGGTTCACCGCTGTCTGAGATATGACTTGATACTGAATCAGATGTGTTAGCATCTTCATAGGTCATTAAAGGTTCTGTGTATTGCGCTAACTTCGTATGGTTGTTCTCTTTGCTTGACCTTGGTGTTTCTGCGTCTAGGGATTGCACGTAGATGGATGATACCTCGTCGTCTGTGGGGGGCACTAGGTCTTCTAGAAGTAGGATGTTGCCTGGAAAAGATAAATTACACATATGTAAACTCACGCCTTTTTCCAAAAATGGTAGGCAGAGGTGCCAGGACACCTTCGCCTTGTATGTGCCGTCCCACGATGTGATAGCCTATCGCCATATCGGGCATAAATTCGTGACTCTGGGCTGATAATGAATGGAAAAATCCAATATTATTTTCCACAATCCGGGATTCGAACACGAGACCTCAGCATTGTAACCGAACCCTAGTACAACTATTTCCGAGGCAGTCGAAAGAAAAATTGTTTTTTTTTTTATATATTTACGCTAATAAATTACATTGTAGCCAGAGTAACTACTGGACATATTGAGACTTAACATCTTACGTCTCAGGATGGCGAGCGCAGTGGAATGCCGAGCATTGGTTTGTAATTCAATGTTTTGTTTGGTTTTGCTACTGTTAATGAGCTGTCGTATCGATTACCATCAGGCGAATGGATTTTTAGCAAGAATTATTTTTTGCAATAAATTAAAGAATAAACATAGGAATGTATGTTTAACTGACCTTCTTGCATATCATTGTGACAGAATACGACTGGAGATTCCACCGTAGCGATGAATTTCTTGAGCCATTCTATTTCCTTGTCGTAGTCCACAGCCTTCAACTGCTTGATCACGCGCTGTTCTTCCTCGTTCTAGAAGATGGAACAATCATTACGAATAATAATGTATATTTACACAATCTAATAATCGTATTAAGTCCTATGTATTAGACGTTTTTAAGATGATATGAATTTGCTATTTTAGAAAACGTTTATTTATTTATCCTTTCCAAATACGCTAACGAGTCAAAATTTATTATATTCTCGCCAAGTTACCAATAATATACTTTTTTCCTTTCATTCTCTAATTTTCATAGACCCCAGGTTATGGATGGTAGGAGGAGGGGGGAGATCAAAACACACCTCTACCCCAAAACAAAACATCCTGTATTTTTATCTTGACTTAATTATATCTTGCTATTTTTGCACTATTGTTTTCCCTCAAAAATTATGTAATTATGTTGTTATTGTTTTCTAAGTGCGTGGTGTCCTGTTGGTAAACGGACTAGACGTGACTGCCAACATGTTCACGGTGGTCGCGGGTTCGAATCCCAGGGCACACCTCTGACTTTTCGGAGTCATGTGTGTATTGATAGTCAATCACCACGCACTAAAACGGTGAAGGAAAACATTGTGAGGAAACCTGCATACCATAGCGATTTGTAAAAATTTCTATGGTATGTAAGTCTGCCAACTCGCACTAGGCCAGCGTGGTGGACTATATGACCTAACCACTCTCAATCGTACTGTCGATTGTAGAGGAGGCCCGTGCCCTGCAGTGAGACGTATATGGGCTGATACAGTACAGTACAGTTTTCCCTAAGTTGATTTTTTTTTGTTTTACTTTGCTTGTTTCTTTAAATATTTCGTAAGCTAAAAATGATTTCCAGTTGAGTTTTGACACACCCCATATACACAAAAACGAAACACCCTGTACACACTCACCTTTCCCTGCATGTTGCTACTAAGCCGCTCCTCTTTGACCGTCTTCAGCCATTTTCCCATGGTCTTCCACAGCCAGTTGGGTTCTTTGGACAGTGGCACGTCCATGGAATGTATGGCTGCCATTTTTTCAGCAATCTTCATTGATAAGGATGGGTCGGATAACTCCTTGGTTAGAAGTGGTCTGGCCTGGGATGAGAAAAGAAATAAATTATAATCTTTTTTACTTTTTAGTTAGATCTTTTATGAAAGCGTGTTTTTTATTTTTTTAAACTATTAATTAATTGCTTGCCCTAAAAATATAATTCTGAATAAGATAAACTAAACTATACTTATACTTTTTAAATTATTGCGTTGTCATCGGTCCCGGATAAGTAAGCAAAATTTCAAGTCAATCCGACGTTTTGAAGTGCTCGAAAATCGACTTCACAGACTCTGTTACATACATTCATACAGGCGAAGTTGATAGAAGCGTGTTAATTACTCACAGGTATATACTCTTCAATCCTCCCACCAGAGAACACGCCGTGAAGTTTAGGCCCGAGTCTCCTCTCCGACAGTAGCGTAAATATCACAGATTCGGTGACTATCGCGTCCATTGCTCGCTCGCCATGCACCTGACCGTATATACGAAGCAGAACCTGGGAACAAAAGCAGCAAGGTATTACAAATTTTAAACCAAACACCGTGAATTACAAAGACAGAACTGGGATCGAAAGGTGTAATGTATTGGAAATTTTAAACCAAACACCGTGAATTACAAAGGCAGAAACTGGGAACGAAAGCGGTAATGTATTACCAATTGTACGTTCGTAACCGTATAACTTTGGAAATATTCATGGTATTGAGATTATATTACTACTGTATATTTGTGATATTGAGATTATGGTTTTAAGCTATACAATTATTTTCTATATCGATAAATGGCGAGACGAGTATGCCATTCCCCTGATGGTAAGCGATACGACCGCTCATGAGCAGTAGCAAAACTAAACACCTTGAATTACAAAACAATGCTTGGTATTCCACTGCGCTCGCCATCCTGAGACATAAGATGTTAAGTCTCACTCAATATGTCCAGTAGTTACTATGGCTACAATGTCCTTCAAAACGGAACACAACAGTGCATTTAAACTGCTGTTTGTCAGGAGAAATAGACATTGCGGTGGTACCTACCCAGACAGCCTCTCACATATGAGAGACCTACCACCATAAAGTAAAATATATAAATGAAAATAATTTATTGAATCCATTAAGATGTCATCATTTAGATTCAGTATTTTTTTTATCTGATGGAGACTGTCCCACCCTCACACCCACCACTGTAACTCCTGTGAGCCAGGATCAACAGTGGCACGCAATGTAATGACACCGAGCATTGAAGCTCGGCGAGTCTCCGGGAATGTCTAACTTGTTTTTAACCCGCAACGAAATTAATCAGAAAGTGAAATTAATAGGAGGAGTTGGAAATAAATTATTGTCCACTTCCCTCCGTGCAAAGCGGGCGACAAAACAATGAACTAAACAGGTAAATAACCTCGTAAAAAGACTTTTACAGCCGGAGAAGCCAGCTGTAAAGCACCACGGATCACATCATCACTACATTTCAATGGGACCTATTATGTGAGCTTTTAGACTTGATTCCAATAATAAGTATGGCAAAAACGCCGGAAAGCACGGAAGTTCTTCCTAGTCTCTACAAGGTCCATGTAGTATACGACTCCAGATGATATCTGCATACTATCCAGCATAGTTTTACGCTCATTCTGCCAAAGACTACACTCCCAAAGTATATGATGCGCGGACTGCTCATACTCGCAATTAGGTGTTGAACATGGGCATGCAGGCGATTCAACAAGCTTAAAAGAGTAAAGTTTAGACCTAAAGTTACCATGGCCCGTGAGAAACTGTGATACGCAATAATCGACATCCAACCAAGTCTTTGTCAAACGGTCACGAACGCAAGGAAAATATTGATATAGATGTCGTCCCTTCAAAGATACCTCCCATCTATTTTGCCATTCATCTAATAGTTCGCTATATACCACTGAAAGCGGTTTAAATAATCTATCAATTTTTAAAAGTTCACGTGCGGTTAAAAAACTTTTATCCATATTCTCCCTAGTAGAGTAATACATGGCGGCGCGACGTTGCACCTCCAGGTCGACTGGAAGTACACCCGCCAGGACAGGCAAAGCTTCGGTACTAACAGTTCTATATGCCTTACACAAGAATATCAAGGCCAAGCGTTGGCTCTGGAGCAGTTTTCTGATTTTTTTTATCTACCACCCTGTTCGGAAAGCGTTTTCCACTAGAGAAAAACGGGCAAGAAACTCTAGTATATAAAAATCGTAGGAAGAACTTAACCATGCCAACACATACAAAGAAAGAAAGAAAATAAATTTATTATTACATGGCCTACACATACAACAAAGACAATGTAATGAATAAGAAGATTAAACAATATATCATTATATGCGCATGGCCAGACAACAATGACTCCCCATTCAGCTATATGCTGCAATACAACGCAGCTATACTGCAGCGCAAATTTTCATTGGGGGGTCAGTGTGACATCCGGCCGCTATGTCCACCAGCAACACATGTGCTGAACATTTTATATATACCATACCTTCTTCGGCTCCTCAATGGTGAAGGAATTGGACCTGATGATGGACTTCTTCATGAGCCTGGTGGCCAGCGTCTCAGGGTCCATTTCAGGAGAAGTGTCCCGGACTGGGAGTCCCGTCAATTTGGAGGTATCGTCAGGAAGAGCGACATAGTACAGGAAGTTTGATAGACCACCGCTGGGAACAAAAATATAAGTTAAATGACTTATATGATAATGATATCCTGGATAAACTTTTTTTTGTCCGGACAATTTAGTATTTCTGTGGGATGAGAAAGGAATGCCAATATATGTGATATAAGGAAGTTTATAATTAATTTAAGTTTTTATATATTGTAACTGATACTTTAGTTTTTCCCCCATCGCTAATCAACCAAATAAACGTGAATTAGTTAAATTGTGTTAAGAGGACATAAAACGTTCATTAAGTTTTGCTATTCATAATGGTTTTATCTACTTAATTTAACTAATATTGCCACTTACATGACATATTAAGTTTCCAGCTATCAGATATAAGCCATTTTTCTGCTAAAAATTTGCTTCCTTGTGGCTAGTTTAAAGTGAATGAGCTGATAAGTGATTTTCGACGTCTATTAATAACATTTATGAGTCTCTATGAATAAGGGGTTTTATGTTTAATGATATGACGAAAATCAAAGAATTGTTGTTTAGACCCGTATATATTTAAGAGAAAAACTACATAAACATAGCACTAACAACCCATATATATTTGCTACTTTTTTAAACCCAAAGTGATGGGATGGTACATTCTTTTTTAATTATTTTAGGTCAAAAAAAGCAATTTAGTTTCTTAAGAAAGGCGCAACTAGAAATGTTTGAAATAAAAGTGACGAAATTATGAATACATAATTTTACCTAAAATAATAATGTACACCCTTTTATTTTAAAGACGCTATGGTACGCAAGTGCTTGGATGTGCCACCAGAGTACGATGATATTTAAAACACCACAAAAAATATCGCTTTTTTGGGACATTTTTAGTTGCATTGTATCTGTAGTCACTAAAACTACCACCCGGCTTCGTTTTTGGTAGCAGTCGGGATACATTCTGTATTATAATATTACAGAAGAACAACCGAATAAGTAGATATTGCATCCCTTGAATCATAACACAGGGGGGTGACTATACTCCGACACAACGACGTATTACGACGTAATACTGTACGAATATGCCTAAATACTTTACAAAATGTTCAAATCCTCTATGGTACGTAGTAACATTAAACAATGTTCGAAATGAATGATAAGATTCATAAATAGTATTGATTTTTGGGAGTGGAAAACTTTTCATCTTATGTGCCTAATTACAGCACAAAATGTCTGAATCCTCTTACGTACTTAGTAACCATCTAAAATCAAAGTGAATGATACGTATAATGGAGAATCGTATTGATTTTACAAGTGGAAAACTTTTATCTTATACTTGGATGTCGAATGTCCCAACATTCGAACTTCGTGTAGAGATCATTGAGACCAGACAGAACGGAATATTTATTAATTAACATGTAAATATTTATCTACAAGCTAAAACTCGTTTTGATTCATAAATTAAACGACATATACCGGTTTTCGTCAGTTACATATCATAGGCCGTTGGAAAACTACTGTACAGATAAGAAAAGTCATTAGGATAACATTTTTATTTATTTTTATATGTTGTTTGAGTTTTAAACAAACATATGACTGTTTAGCATCATATTTGTATAACGTCACTGACTTTACAATAAAGACAAATATTGAAAGAAAACCTGCATATTACAGATATCAAATTTACAAGATTTTCTACTGTACGTGAAGTGCGCCTACCCGCATTAGGCCAGTGTGATGCACGGCCTAAGCCCTCTCAATGGAACTGTTGATTGTACTATACCGGTGTTCATTACTGGGACTTTCTTTAGCCTGCATAATAAAAAAATCTATCGTAGTTCCTATAAAAACGATTACAAAATTTCTGGTCATTAATCACCCATCGACCATTTATGCATCACACAAAAGATCCTAGTCCGGAATTCAAACCTACTACCTACCTATCAGTTTATTAGTCATCTTACTAACTACGTCAATAAACTCAAAATACAATCTCTCTTTTTTTCCATCTCTTATTGTCCATCCCAAGGTAGTCGGTAAGAGATTGCCTCGAGCGATACGAACGCCTTTTGCATTATTTTTTTTATGGTGGCCTGGCATTTTGGCGGTATTGCCAATGCCGCCCAGGCAGAGTATCCATTGGCATCGGACGGCAGTCCCATGCCAGTGGAAACAATTATGCCGGCCTGCTAAGGTGCCTCTTCACACCACGGCGGAAGGACCCAGGATTGTAGGAAGGAGGGAACACGTGAGACGGCAAACAATTCCACAGCCTGACGGTGCGGCACAAAAACGAGTTCGAGAACCGTTTGGTTCGCGCCGGGATGGTGTGGACCGTCAAGCTATGGTTTCGCAAGCCAACACGCGTGGTTCTGGTTAGGAATGGAGAGGAGGGGATCAAGTTGAACAATTCTTCAGAGCACTCACCGTGATACAGGCGGTAGAACACGCTTAGAGAGGCGACATCTCTCCGGAGTTGTAGCGACTCTAAGTTGCTCGTAACGTCTGCATCATTCACAATGCGGATGGCCCGCCGCTGCAATCCATCCAAGGCATTGAGCAGGTACTGGGCGCACCCTGTTCAGGACTCCAACCCTGCGTGATGTGGCAGTTATTACGCCCTCGATGTGATTCCTTGGATTGAGATCACAGCGGATATCCACACCAAGGATACTTAGGTCATTCCGCATTGAGAGGGGAGCACCCTGAAGAATGGGGAGGGGAGAGAACGGGGATTTTTGCACGTGAACGCACACACCTGGGTTTTCTTGGCATTGAACTCAACCATATTCCTGGAACCCCATGTAGAAATGAGATCCAAGGTCCGGTTGAGCTCAATGACAAGATATTCGCGTACCTTCACAGTTTCGACTCGGCAACCTGGAGGCCCGCAGTGGTATCGCCCATGAACCGTGCTGTCATCTGCATAGCAATGAATGTTGCCAAGCGACAACATGTCATTGATATGCAGAATAAACAAGGTGGGCGACAGCACCGAGCCCTGAGGAACTCCGGCATTTACCGACATGAGCGCCGAAGCGTGTCCGTCGACGACTACACGTATTCTACGCCCATGCAGAAAGCCGGAAATCCACGAACACAGGTTGCCGGGTAGACTGTATGCCGGAAGCTTGGACAGATGACCACGGTGCCAGACCCTATCAAACGCCTTGGCAATGTCGAGGCTCACAGCAAGAGCCTCGCCACGCCGGTCAATCGCCCCAGCGATGCAGGACAAACGCTAGAAGATCACCCGTCGATCGATTATGACTGACTGTCACTGATCAACGAGTGATCCTCCAGGTAGCGGACCAATTGACCGTTTATGATCCACTCCAAGACCTTACACATCACTGAGGTGATAGCGATAGGGCGGTAATTGGTAGGGTCCGACCGATCACCCTTTTTGGGGATCAGTTGCACATTGGCCTCCCTCCAAGATTCCGGCACAACACCTGTGCGGTAGGACGCTCGGTAGAGGCGAGTCAGTGCTGGAGACAACTCGGCTGCACAAGCCCTTAAAACCACCGCTGGTATCCCATCCGGACCACTGGTTTTCCGCACATCGAGAGACCGTAACTCACGCCGCACATCACACTACTTGATGCGAATATCTGCCATTGAGAAACCGCAATCAGGCAGTGTGGACAGCGTCTGGGAACCACGGTCTTCGAGGCGGGAATTAGCCGCAAAGAGATTTGCCAGCAAGGCAGCCTTCTCTTGCGGCTTGTGGGCCAGCGACCCTTCTGGGTACCTCAGCGGCGGCAACGCTGGACGGCAGAAGTTAGATTGAACGGCCCTGGCCAACCTCCAATAAGCACGACTGCTAGTTGGGTGATCGGCCAACGCACGCCCAATCCTGCTAACGCGCTGGGCATCCGCCCTAACGTAGGCCTTCTTGCAGGCCTTGGTGGCACGGTTGTAGGCTTCTTTGAGGGAACTGATATTCGGATCCTTCATGGCGCGACACCTGATCCAAGCGCGATACGCCGCCTGTTTGTCACCGACAGCATCGGCGCATGCACGATTGAACCAGGAGCGTCCACCCACGGCCCTTACTGGCGATCTCAGAGGAAAGAATGTAATATTCCATTCCAAGTCTGATCTCGTCAGCAATAGCGTTGGCACTCGCTGAGGGATCTTTACCCTCAAAGCAGCACTGCCTCCAAGAGATGGATTCGAAATATTCCCGCATACCATCCCAATCTGCCGACGAGTAATGCCAGACCCTTCGCCTAACCTGCACAGGACGTGAAGGTGATGCGATCGGTACTGACGACCCAACCAGGCAGTGATCGGAAGTGCCCAGAGGTGCACTAACGGTCACACGATACCCGGCTGGGTGACTCGCCAGCAGAAGGTCCAGCAGAGAAGGCGCATGACTCGCCACATCCGGGATCCTGGTGGGCTGGTTCACCAGTTGTGTCAAGTCATGAGTCAGAGCGAATGCATGGGCAGCTCTGCCAGCATGATCAGTCTTGGAGGAGCCCAGCCACAGTTCGTGATGAGCATTGAAATCCCCCAAGACCACCATTTCAGCCGCCTGGCTAAGATACTTGAACAGCCGAGTCGTCTCATCGTCCCCGTTGTGAGACCTGTAAAGGCACACGTAGATGCGGCTCAAGGAACCTAGATCCACGTGCACCCACAGAGCGGAGAAGGAGGGGTCCTCCATGCAGTACTACGTAATATAATGTTCTATTATTAAGTTAACTTAGTGTACAATAAAGGATTTAAATAAATATATACAATAATATACACGGCAGAATCGTGTGAATCGGTTAGTATAATGTAAATATGATTACGTGTCGATATTTCCCACAATTTTACATAACCGGTTTGAACAGGTCGTGACGTTAGTTGCCTAGGTTACCGATAGCAATGTTATCGTAGTCTAGAATCTAGAAATCTTAAGGTACTTTTGAAATTACCGACTGATTTCACTACGATTACATCAAAGTTGTGCATCAAATGAATTAAAACTATGAATTATGTTAAAATTATGCAGTTTGAGCAAGGGACAAAAAAATCACATAAAACCGTAAATACATATAAAATTGGCATGACCAACAATTTTTTAATGCATTTTTTTAAATCCGCATAGGCCAGCGTGGTGGATTATATGGCCTAACCACTCTCGATTGTAGAGTAGGCCCGTGCAGTGCAGTGGGACGTATATGGGCTGATACAGATTTTGTTTATTCTTAATACGCACATTAATCTATACTTCTCTACTAACCCTCTTATTTATAAGCACATAAAGTAGTTTTCAAATGCCGTTAATATTCGTTTGAGCTAATTAACAACGTTATTCATAGACGTTAAATCACTAATCAGGTCTTTAACAGCTCATTAATTTTAAAATGGCCGATAGTTCTAGGAATTTTTTAGCAAAAAAATGGAGGATTTCTGTCAGGTGGACGCACAGGACTTTAATTTTTGTTACTGTCAAGTGAATTAAATTACTTTTTTTTGTGAGGTGGCAATAATAGTTAGAATATTTAGAAAAAACCATTATGAACAGCAAAACTTAATGAACGTTTTATGTCTTCTTAACCTGATTTAACTAATTTACGTCTATATGGTTGATTAGCGGTTTCTTAACAATAAGGGGGTAATATTATATAGAGAAAAGATTTGGATGGTTGTTATTTGGCAATGAATAGTCTCTGAAGTCTACTGAACCTGTTTCTTTAATTAAATATTCACTTATAATACCACAAGAGCTTCAAAATTATCGGGTATTTCCCGATAGATTCGTTGCAAACAAATGAAGGAGTCAAAACTTGACGATTTTATTTGTTTGCAGGGAACCTTGAGGGAAATGCCAGATAATTTTGAAGCTCGTGTGGTATTCGGGGGATTATTTTTCCGTCCCAAATTTTAATTTCAAACTCATTTTCATGCAAAATCTCCAATTTTCACAATTGAATTCAACCTGTCAGTTTGACGTGTGGTTAATTTGACTGGATCATGTTTTGTTTTTTATATATAGCAACTACCAGAGAAAATTTTCAAAAAAATATCAGTATAATACCATGTAGGTTGTACCACGTGACGTCGAATGGTGCAATTCTATTGGTCGATATTTGGGTCGGAAAAATAATCAGACAAATAGAACATGGCCATATTTACACATAAGGCATTATTTTTTGCATATTTAACTCCTTATAATCTGTTCCTACCCAAGTTATACTACGATACAAAACCTCACACAAAAAGCGGATTAAATCGTGTGACGTCAAAAATTCATACACTTTTTCCCTCATATACAAAACTACGTACTGTGCTAAAAATCATTTGTTTTTTTTTTTCCTTTATCCTCGTTCTCAGACAACACGATTATGAACAATGTTTAGTGCCAGTAACAGACTTTAGCGGGTATATTTCTAAATTAAACAAAAGGATAATTTTAAAACAGCTTAAGTGTGCTTTAGATCAGTGTTGTCTATACAAAAATACCTCTTATTTATTTAAGTAAATTATTTATTGTTGTATGATACTAACTAAATATAAATAATCAAAATATGGTAATGGCTATCAATAAAATATAGCAAAAATCAAAAAATATTTTTTGTTGCATATTACATATAAAAAAAAACAAAAACTGATTGTTTTTTTATCCAAATACCGAGTAATGAACTTTTAACAAACCCACCAACAATTCGCCACATCAAAAACCTGTATGTTTTTTATCTTTTTCGTTTCAAAAACAAAATTCCTCCGTCGTTTGCAAACAATGCACTTTCCCAAAGCATTGTTCCAAAGCAGGTCACAACATGCATAAATGGATGCAATGGCGACCAAGGCTCTGAACAATTGCACTTAACAAATAAATAAATACTCCTAACAGTCACATACATAGTCCTGACCCCATAGTGATAAAGTATTGTGTGATATTCGAAACTATGAAACACTTTTAGGTCTCACAAATACCCAGAGACTCGCAACAAATATTTGTGGACCGCACAAACATTTGTTTCAGTACGGGCATCGAACCCGCGGGCTCTCATTTCACAGGCGTTTTACAAACTGCGACACCTAGGCTGTCACTTTATAAAAAGCACCCAAAATCAAATACATATACTATTAGATATGCTATTTGTTGGAGATAAATTTTGCAAGACATTTTTAATCCCAGGATAAAAACCACAAACAGAACAAAAACTTTACTGGTGGTAGGTCTCTCATAAATGTGAGAAGCCGCCTGGGTGGGTACCACCGCAATGTCTATTTCTCCCGTCAAACAGCAGTTTAAATGCACTGTTGTGTTTCGGATTGAAGGACATTGTAGCCAGAGTAACTACTGGACATATTGAAACTTAACATCTTACTGGCGAGCGCAGTGGTATGCCAAGCATTGCTTTGTAATTCAAGGTGTTGTTTGGTTTTGCTACTGTTCATGAGCGGTCGCATCGCTTACCATCAGGCGAACGGCATGCTCGTCTCGCCATTCACTGCAATAAAAAAAAAACTACGATGTAAAATATCTTAAAATCGTGACATGATCTAACCAATTTACGTAAACATGTTTTTATTGAAATTGATGGCAAAAAATGGACAATTGTCCTGAAATAAACGACTCGACGTGTCACTACCTCTTTTCTAATATTCATCTTGTAAAAAAAACCGCCTATTTAGGCAGGCTGTAGTGTAGACACCGGTACATACAAAATAGTAATCTATACTATAAAGCTGAAAAGTTTGTTCGTTTGTTACCTCTAATCTCAGGAACTACTGGTTCAAATTGAAAAAATATTTTTGTGTAGGATAGGTCATTTGTCGAGTAATGATATAGGCTATAATTATATCATCACGCTATGACCTACAGGAGGAAATTTATTCGATTTCATGGTCCGATTGGTCAATATTCTAAATTGACAGTCGGAATTGAACATTTTGGTCGCCATTTTGAATAGTTTTATTTAAAATTCTATATTTTTTAATAGTTAATATAAAAACACATATTTTGAACTAATATTTGTTGTTTTTTTTTTTCATTTTCAGCCTGAGATCAGAAAGTTGTGTCTGTTATGGCGATAGGCTCGCCCCTATCAAATCGTGGGATGAAATACACAAAAAGAAACGTAGGTGTCCTGGTTGCTACCAGTGGAACCACTGCCTACCACTTCTGAGATAAAGGCGTGAGTTTATGTACGTCTCTACTTTTCGATTCAACCCCATCCAGGATTCATTATTTTTATTCTCCATAATGCCATTTTAATGTCCAATCTACATTTTTTCTAATCCGCGCTCGCTATTATATCGTACCATTCCCCTAACGTAAATGTTGCAAGGTTATTTCTTATTTATTTACATTTTTTGCGCGTTAAAGTTTGTATTGTGCACTTCAAATACAATGTTTAGTCGAATTTTAAACGAAATTACAAACAAGATGGACGTTTTCAATTCTACCGAATCTTTATTTTATGTATGTTCACCGATTATAACAGAGAATATTGTTCATCTGCCTTTAATTTTTCCGAAATTAAGCCCAAGGTATCAGCCCCGTTTCATTCCAAAGTTATGAGTGTTAGAAATTATTGACAGCGTATTTTGAAAAACCTCTCACAAAATTTTACCTGAGAATCAAACCCAGGACTGTTTAGTGTTCAGAGTATACTCTCACACTATTCTAATAGATAGATGACGCAATTATTCATAACAAGTTAAATATGCCAAACTATTTTTTCCTTATTATAAAATCCTATTTTACAATAAGGTCATAATTAACAATTTTTTCAGGCATCGAACCCGTTGTCTCACGTTTACAAACCCCGTCACTAAGGCGCCAATACACAATTGTTTGTGTAGACAACAATCTATATTTACAAATTAACACGCACTACATTCGAGTCGTAATAAAGTCGAGATATGATAAGATAGCTACATTGAAATATTCCATTCGCGTACGTCACAGTTGTGACGTCACTGGCGGAGTTATGACGTCAGGCTTAATATGATCTATACAAGGGAAAATAACTCAAGTGTTTAATATTTTTTCTGTATGTGTATCACCCCATATACATCCCATTGCAGGGCACTGGCTTAATCCACAATCGAGAGTACAATGTCAGTTTTGAGAAAAACCCATTTTTGTCATAATTTTGTATACAGTAAAGTTGTTTGTTATTTTAAACAAAATTTATTTACAATATTGTACTAATACAAATGTAAGCAATTTCAATAATTCTTTTGGATTGTTGGGTGACCACGGGGCGTGAATCTTTTGACTTTAATGAATAACTGTTGTTATGTTGTTTGATAATTTTGTCACAGAAATGTTTTGTTCTATCAAAATTGACAGATCATTTTGATCTTTCCAGGGTCAACACAACAAAATATTTGCATATCAAAATTTGACTAAAGTTGTGCTCTGCCAATTTGTATTTAAGATCCATCCTGTACCAACTTTGAATTTTTATAATTCTTATTCCTATTCTCAATTTTTATAGCTTCATTGTCCTTATCTCGATTTTGGCAATAGTGTGTGTGTTCATTTTTGCTTAAGTAGGTCCAATTGAAAGTGGCGGACTTTACAAACCATATAAACTTTTATAAATTGCTCTGGAAACCTGCATAGGTTTCACCACGATGTATGTATTCCTGAGAGTAAGACCAGTACATCATATGCTTACCTGATGCGCCTGAATTCCAGGTCTGTGGGGTCCACACTCTTCCAGGCGCCATGTAGATAATTCCTGCAGATCCTGCCAGCCACTTCACGCATCTCCTCTTCAGTTCCGCACATTTGGAGTTTCTGGAACAAGGAGAATACAGTAAAAATAAAAAATTAGATAAATATGAATGTAAGTTTGTTTGTTGCGCTTTCACGCGAAAACTACTAAACCGATCTTCAGTAACTTGGTACGCATGTTCTTGGAGGTATTAGAAGTAACATAGGATACTTTTTAAGAAAAAAGTCTTTTTTTTACGAAAAATAATATAGTATTTAGTCGGAATTGAATGTTTCGGCGAATTTGTTTGAACGCGATAATCTCGGGAACTGCTGGTCCAAATTGTTCAATTTGGAACTAAAAGAATACTTCAATTTTTTGTTTTCGATAGTCTATTTATCGAGGAAGGCTATAGGGTAGTTTTTATCAAGGGAAATCATATAAAGGAACTTGTACCCCCGAATATGTTATTCACGGGGGCGAAATCGCAAGTAATACATTATTTTTGTTTGTTTATACGTGACAGATAGATTTTTTCTTTTATCTTATTTTACTTTATTGGTATGTCTTTACTTTTTCATTCTTCCATTCAGTCCATTCCATCCAAAGGTTGTCTGGAAGATATCGTCAAAGGCGATAAGCCCACCAATTGTACTATGCATATATGTTATGTGTTTTTTGTTTGTGTATTTTTCACTTGTTTTCAATGTATAATAAAGTGTAATAATAAGTAATACTATCTGTAGTTAATATTATACTGGAAATATTTGATTGTATGTATTGGATAGGCTCTGAAACTACAGGACCGATTTAAACATTTCTTTCAACATTACAATCTTCCATTATCCTTGATGAACATAGGCGATAAAATATTTTCAAAAGGCAGATTTATTAGTCTCTTATAAAAGCACTAATTAGAAAGAAACAAAGAAACAAAATTATTTATTTGTAACAAGTAGCAGTAACAAAAACCAAAATATTACAAACAGAGATACTAATAGTCCTCTTTACAAAAACGGACCACACTCAGCATATGCTGGTGTCACCAACGCTGGTCTTCAGTGTATTAATTAGTAATGTAGTATTTAATTAGTAATGTTCTACGTATTTGTAAATGATCGCATGTTTTGTTTTGTATTGACGGATTATACACGCACTTTTGTCATTTCGTCACTAATCCGAATTTCGATAAGTCTTTATCAGTGCGTTGATAAAAATTTATCAGAACCGTAGCTCTTGGCCTTGTCACAGTTGAAAATCCGGTTAATATTGTTAGGTGCAAACCGGATAATAATAATAAACATCCACTATATCCATCCATCCAACAGCCAAAAGAAAAAACGAAAGAAGAAAAGTCCACTGCTGAACATAGGTCTCCCCCAATGATTTCCACAGTGACCTGATGGAGGCAGCCTGCATCCAGCGACGTCCCGCGACCTTTACCAGGTCGTCTGACCACCTTGTGGGTGGACGTCCTACGCTGCGCTTTCCGAAACGTGGCCTCGTTTCGAGAACTTTTTGGCCCCATCGGCCATCAGTTCTCCGCGCTATGTGCCCTGCCCATTGCCACTTCAACTTACAAATCTACTGGGCTATGTCGGTTATTTTAGTTCTCCTACGGATCTCCTTATTCCTGATTCGATCACACTACAACTTTAAATGAAATCATCGTGAGGAAACCTGCATAGCATAGCAATTTGTGAGAATTTATATGGCATGTAAAGTCCGCCAACCCGAACTAGGCCAGCGTGGTGGAATACATGGCCTAACGCATTTCAATCACATTCTCGATTGTAGAGGAGGCCCGTGCCCTGCAGTGGAACGTATATGGGCTAATACAGCATAATAAATACAACCAACCATAGCTTACATAGTCCTAATCCCACACTCAACTCTATTCTTGTGTCGTGTATCAGAGTGAGATATTTCGGCATCACAAATAGGCGAAATAAATATGTATAAAGTTACTGATCAACATGATATAAGACAATATACTATGGGATAGGGATTGTGAAACCTATTGGGCGTGCTTAAAAATCTAATTTAAAGACATTTTTCGGTATTTCCAAATGATTATTTAAAGAGATACTTCCTCAATGTCATAGACACTGTTTGAATCGCCGGAAATCCCTGTATTAAGAGTTTTTCCGAGGTTAATCATTAGGAAATTAATTATTTTAACGTTTAATTGTTTAACGAAAAGTTTTATACTGGATGTGCAGTTCTACAACGGGGTTATTCTATGATCTGAAACCATGTTGGAATGTTCGAACGTCATACGTAAAATTGTACGAATGTGCCTTGCCTGAATATTTTCACCATTATTCATGATTATGTCCTGAGATACGAGTATATATGTACATAAACAAAACCTATTTAGCTACAAGAGGATGATTTTCATTTTAGCAATCTGCCCCTTTCTGCCTGAATTTTGGAAATGGCGAGATAAGCTCTTCATTCGCCCAATGGTTAACGATGCCACCACTCATGGACTATTGCAAAAATCACTAATGAGCTATTGAACAGCTCATTAACTTTAAAATAGCCGAGGCCCCTATTTAAGCAGATTTTGAACGGAAGAATGGCGTATGTCTGTCAGATCGATGTGTAATATTACTTTCAAGTGAATGAAATCACCTTTTCTTAAAGTTGTTATATTAGTTAACTAGGTAGAAAAATCCATTATGAATAACAAAACTTAATTAAGGTTTTATCTCGTCTTAACATAATTTAACTAATTTACGTTTTTGTGGTTGATTAGCTGGTCAGACGACCTGATAAAGGTCGCGGGACGTCGCTGTATGCAGGCTGCCTCCAAGAAGTCAGTGGAAATCATTGGGAGAGGACTATGTTCAGCAGTGGACTTCCTTTGGCTGATGATTGGTTGATTAGTATTCTTATGAATAAGGAAGTTGTATATTCGCGAACATATTCGCAACCACGCTTTTACGCAACTGCAACGCCTCTAGTCATAACGATGATGGACATCTTTTAATCACACCAATCTTTTTTAAATTACTCTGATGTCACAACCATTAATATTAATTCGCGCAATCGCTGCGAATGTTAATTTTAATTAATATAGACGCAGGTGATTGGCTCAAATCATTTTGTTTTTATGGAAATGTACGCTAGCGAAATAGTCTAGAGTCTAGGCGACAAACACTATTGTGGGAGTCAGTGATCTGTGGGGAGTCATGACATCTAACCCATTAAAAACTTTATATAACCTACTAGTGTTGCAATAGATAGCAATAGCAATCACAAATAGCAATTGAAGGCGATAATAACATTTCACAATTAAATGAGCTATATTTTGCGATTTACGATTGTGATTCACAAAGCCAATCGGCTTATATTTAATCTATGAAGGAGTGAATTTTTTACGAATCCATTTAAAGAAGAAAATGAACAATTAATTTTATGTGTGTAATTTTAGATGGTCAGTATTTTGTTCACAAATTCTGAAGGAGGAAATAGCAATAGCACAAATATAGAGCATGCTAAGGCTTCAAAAATAACAAGGTGGTGATGTTATTTTTGAATAGCAATAATTCGAATTATTATAACCTATGCATGTTCTTACTATGTATTTACCCTTAGGTAATACAAGTTGATATGTTGATGTAATAGCATCACGATTAGACATTATTTCTTTTGAGTAAACTGGCAGTTTACTTATTGAGACTCTCTTATGTCTCAGAATGGCGAGCGCAGTAGAATGTCAAGCATTGCTTTGTAATTCAAGGTGTTAGGTTTGCTACTGTTCATGAGCGGCCGTACCGCTTACCATTTCGCCTGATGGCATGCTCGTATCGCCATTCTACTATCTCAATGTGGGGTTATTAGTTGGAATTATTGTATTTATTTATAAAACAAAGCGTTATTTATGCGGGGCAATGCTTCTTCTAAAACAATGTATATTTTATTTATCTTTGTCGATAACTTTTGACCTGCGTGCTCATTGGCATATCGGATACCGGTTTAAGGAGGTTAAGTTTTAGATTAATGAATGTTGAAGGAAAACCCCTTTTAATAGATCTACTGGAGATCCTTGGGGAGACCTCTGTTCAGCTGTGGACTTGCTGTGGCTGAATAGAGATAGAGAGAGAAAGAAAAAAAATACAATAATACATACGGCTGAAAAGAAACATAGAGGGACAGACAATGCTATACTTATACACATACAATATATTATAACTATATTACCATATGTCTCCGGTTAAGACAATATATTCGTTTTTGTTCTAAAAATTGGTGGTGATCTTTTGCTAATGGAAGATTTTCTCAAGATGTTTTCCTTCACCGTTATAGTGCGTACTGCGTGGTAATTGACTATCAATACACACATGACTCCGAAGTCAGGTGTGCCCAGGGATTGGGAGCCGCGACCGACCTCTAGTAGCAAAACCAAACAACATCATGAATTACAAAGCAACCATAATTTTGGCTTGGCATTCCACTGCGCTCGCCATCCTGAGACATAAGATATTAAGTCTCAATATGTCTAGTAGTTAGCCTGGCTACAATGTATTTCAAACCGGAACAAGAGTACATTTACACTGCTGTTTGGCGGAATAAATAAACATTGCGGTGGTTCCTACCCAGGCGGCCTCTCACATATGAGAGACCTACAACCACCCATTTAGTTTGAAAATATTGCTGCTAGAATTTTGATATGGCGCCATTCAATTAAAATATTCTGATTGACTTGCGACCGTACCATAGTTATATAGTACCATAGTTATATTGTTTTGTGGTTTTGATAAAGAAACTATTTTTAGTATTCATTAATGTGTGAAGCAATTACAAAGAAATTATGTATCGACTTTAGCTTTGACATGACGTATTTTATTCATATTTGGACTATTCATAATTTCCTCTCTTAGATTCTCTGGAAAAAAAATACACCCAACAGTCACATACATAGTCGTGACCCCACATTAATATTAATGAAGTCTTGTATCGTGGGTATCAGAAACTACGAGATTTTTCGGTCTCATAAACACCCAGACTTGAGACAAATACTTATGGGCTTTTGCAAATATTTGTCTACGTGCGGGGATCGAACCCGCGGCCTCTTGTTTCACAGTCGACATCTAACCTTTGCCATGGAGGCTGTCAAATAAAGTTTTTTGTCTATACTCAAATGTTTATAAGTTTCTTTAGCTGAGTACAAGATATGGAGTATTCAGTTCGTCTGTATTATTTTTTAATGTCAACGCTTAACATCCCTGTTTACTATATTGTTATGAGACTTTATTTTATGTTTAGTTTTTTTTCGTAGTGTTCAACTATATTTGGACACAACATCAAATTTCTTGAATTTAAATAGCTTTTCAATTAATTATATTTTTTTATTCAAACTCCGGGAAAAATAAAAAAACTAGACACATCGTGCGCCTTTAAATATTATCATCTACAAATTACATATTATATGACAAAAAGGAAAATTAGTGGAAAAAGGAATATAAAACATGAGGAAATTGTCTACAATGATTATACTTGAATAAGATATTTTATGGCACATAGTTTTTGTACTAAAACGTAAGTTCAA
The DNA here is from genome assembly GCA_009982885.2 of Hyles vespertilio. Taxonomy (NCBI): domain Eukaryota; kingdom Metazoa; phylum Arthropoda; class Insecta; order Lepidoptera; family Sphingidae; genus Hyles; species Hyles vespertilio. Next base: position 1,103,381 of record CM042832.1, read on the forward strand.
AGATTTCTGAAGAAAATTCATTTTTTATTATTATCAAGGGTACAGCCTCCGTGGTACAGTTGGTTAGACGTCTGTGAACCGTGAGTTCGAGGGTTCGATCCCCGCGGAGACAAATATTTTGTGTTATCTTCATTCCTTAAGTTATATTCTTAATATATTTTGTAAATATAGATTAAGTAATATGTGTATTGACTTGTCTTAGCGCTATTTTATGCCTACATAACTAATAAATACATTTAATTTCATTTCAGTTGTGTAGGTATAATTATCACTACACCGTACAAAACAAAGTCGCTTCTCTGTCCCTGCCCTTTTGTATGCTTAAATCTTTAAAAGTACGCAACGGATTTTGATGCGGTTTTTAATAGATAGAGTGATTTAAGAGGAAGGTTTATATGTATAATACGTACATATTATTGTACAGAAATCTATTTGTACCCGGGCGAAGCTGGGCCGGGCCGTTAGTTTTAAATAAAAGTATAAATATACGGTAATTTATAAACAAAGTTAACATGTTAGCACAGGTGGGTCGTAACTATCAAATGCGAGGTTCAATATCCAAGTCATGACTCATTTACATTTGCAACAATTTATAATGTTATACACACATAAAATCACCTTTTTCCTGAAGAATAAGGCAGATTTAACAGGACACCCACATTTCGCCTTGTATGTTGGGTCCCACGATGTGATAGGGGGCGAGCCTATCGCCACATCGGATACTAATTCCTGACTCACTAATAATAATGAATAGAAAAATCCATTATCAATGACCGACCCGGGATTCGAACCCGAGACCTCACCGTTGAAATTATACCGTAATACAAATGCGCCACCGAGGCAGTCATTATATAAACAAAAATAAAAAATAATCCCTATCAAATTGTGTGTAAATTACAGATAACAAAGGCCAATGTCTCTTTCAGGAATACTATTGAGAGTGGTTAGGCCATATAGTCCACCACGCTGGCCTAGAGCGGCTTGGCGGACTTAACATACCATAAAAATCGCTATGGTATGCAGATTTCCTCACGATGTTTTCCTTCACTGTTTTAGTGCGTGGTGATGAGATAGTGAGTGATGACTATCAATACACACATGACTCCGAAAAGTCATAGGTGTGCCCTGGGATTCAAAACTGCTACCACCGTTGGCATATGTTATGAAGAAATCAAGAAACTCCCTTAACAGCTGTTTTTAACTAAACAAATGAAGAGGAAAACCAGCGTATTTATTAAGGCTCCAGCAGATTATAATATATTATTAGTTTATTTATTGCAAATTGCTTTTACGATAACATATAATTGATGGGGCAATGAACTTTAAATACATTATGAATATAATTTTATTAAGTTATTGGCTTGACTTGACTTATCAAGGTCATGAGAAGGTGTTGTAATTAGGGGCATATTTATGGTGAATTTTTTGCCATGACAGAGCAGTTCATCGCATCTTGTAGTTTCCAGTGGTAGTGTAAGCCCACTGAATTTGTTTCGCCGGGTCTTCTTAGGAAGGACCGCGTTAAATCCGGTGGTAACAATAAACCGTTTGAATAATACTCATGGTCCACTAATAAATTTAATTTAATTTGATAATAATAACTAAAAATAATAATAATGTAAATTATGTATTTTCTTGAAAAACAATTACCATAAAGTAGTAACTGACACTTAATATAAAATACTGTTAAGAAATTAAATAAATAAATAAAAATAATTATAAATAAATATATTAAATTAATAAATAAATTATAGTAAGAATTTAATATAAATAATACTAAGTATAGAAAACATTTTGTATATAGAGATTGAGTTCTATGTGTACTGACTTGTCATAAGAGCTCTTAAATTACCTACGTGACCAATAAATACATTTCATTTCATTTCAGTTGTACAGGTATAATTATTTTTAATAAAAGTATGTTACTAATCATGACTGTATCACTTTACCAAGATAGTGCAAGAAAATATATTACAATAGTATTTATAATAATTAAGATTTGATTGTTTGTTTGCATCAAATTGGCTCTGAAACTACTGAACCGATAAGAAATAATATTTTTACTTTAGAATCCTACATTAACCTTGATGACCATAGACGATAAAATATTTCAAAAAGTTTATCCACCCGGGCAGAACGAGGCCGGGCTAATAATCTTTGATAATTATCTTAAATTAATTTACTGGTAGTAGGTCTCTCATACGTATGTGAGAGGTCATCTGGGTAGGTACCACCGCAATGTCTATTTCTCCCGTGAATCAACACTGCGTAAATGCACTGTTGTGTTTCGGATGGAAGGACATTGTAGCCAGAGTAACTACTGGACATATTGAGACTTGACATCTTATGTATCAGGTTGGCGAGCGCAGTGGAATGTTGCTACTGTTCATGAGCCGTCGTATCGCTTACCATCAGGCGAACGGCTTGCTCGTCACGTCATTCAAAGCAAAAAATATACTGGGTATCTCAAGACTGCTACCGAAAACGAAGCCGGGTGGTAGTTTTAGTGACTACAAACACAATGCAACTAAAAATTTCGCAAAAAAACGCGACAATTATTTTTTATGATTTCTTAAATATCGTCATTTTTGGGTGGTAAATCCATAATTTTTGCTTAAATAATAATTTTAACTCTTTTATACTTTTGATTATTTATAAATAAAAGGGTATACACTATTATTTTAGGAAAAAATGCATTTACCACCCAAACATGACCATAGGAAAAAAATAACAAAAAAATGTCACTTTTTTTTGCAACTTTTTCTGTTGCATTGTGTCTGACGTCGCTTAAACTACCACCCGGCTTCGTTTTCGGTAGCAGTCTTGATATACCCTGTATATATGTATATATATAAAAATTACTAAATAGTTGCCATGTTAAATACTTGTTGATTCATTAACAAAAGCAACACATAATTGTTCCATTGTTAACTACAATTTGCACTTAAATGGATCATAAAACATTAGTGTACAATGTCATAAAATAGCAAACAATCTGATAAGTGATAAGGCATGAAGCATGCGAATAAGAGGAAATATATTCACAATGTGTGTTATATAGTTCAAGGCAAATAAACGGGAAATGTACCTAAACATTGAGACATAACACATACACTGCGGTTCTGTCTTTCTTTCTTTACCCCCTTCGATCAAATATACACTAGATTCTTAGAGTGTATGTTCATGTCCATTCTTCTCTAATGAAAACTGCTTTCTGAACCCGGTGGTAGAACAAGAATCACAGAAACTAAATGATGTTGAACATTGAAATAAAACTATTATTTACTGATTTTATCATGGATTTAGTTAAAATTTTCATTATTTAACTTCCTGACATTTCAATTACTTTCCAATTTTCATGGTCATGATGTATAATATTTTAAAAGATTCAATAAATATTTTCAATTTATTTCATGTTGATAAATATGCAATGACTATTATAAATTAATATCTAACATCAATGAACAGTATCTCCACTGTCTAGATTGGACTGTGCTTACCATCAAAGTGCTTTGTCCCTGCGTTCTGCCAAAATCCAGCTTTCTGAAACCCTTATGGAATTCCCCATCGGTCATGTAAAAAATTTACTTACAAAGAATTGTTCTTGGTGAATTACCTTTGTTTTCTTATTGAAGTATATTAATAATCCCTTAATAGACCCTTCACTTAATTTCCTCTTTCCGGCGTCAATAAAACATCCTACGTGGAATTTCATACAATTAGTGAATCATAACCTCAGGTGTATCTGCTTACATAAATGATAAAACATTTTTATTGACGAAATACTAAATTCAAACACATTGAAGGCTTGCACAAGGCCTCCAAACGAGATTAGACACATATTCATGAAGTAATAACATTGAAAATATACGAAAACTGCGTCTTTGTTTTACCTAAGTTTTTTAACAAATAATAAATAAAACATACCCAATAACTGTTACGATTCATGTCTATGAACCTCTTGTAACTGTTCCTCGCTTGCATCAACAAGTTTTTAATCTTATAAGACATTTATTTACAGTTTTTTTTTCAGTAAAAATGTATGCACAATCACAACACCATACTGTCAAATGTCACAATCACAGACCAGTCACAATGTGCAAAACTATTGATTTCCTCATTCCAGCCCTTATGCAATGTTGCCGTGCTGAAAATATATTTTCCTCATTCCGCAAAGTTTTCTATGAAACATCAATAATTACCATCAATTAAATAAACTTCTCAGCAAAACAGTGGAAAATATGTTTTGGCAAACTACTTATATATTCATATGTATTATACAGCTCGCATTAAAACTGGTTTTTTATGGAAGGTAGTTTGGTTTGGAACAGGAAAAATATTATATTCATATAGGTAATGTAATGTTTTGGGTTTGATATAAACCATATATATAAATAATATATATTGACTTAGATGTTGCCGATTACATCAAAATTTCCAAAACGAAGATTAAATTGTCCTAAATAAGTAGAAAAAATACAGTTTACAAAACCGGTTTGTATTATTTCCCAATAAATCCCCATAAAAATAATTTTAATATGCAGCAACCCTTAAACGTTAAAGAACCTTCTTGTTTATATTTAAAAAAAATATAAATGTGATACTGTATAAATCATTCATAATACATATTTACAATGTAACAAATGTATCATTAGCTGATTATGTTTAGAATATGAGTAGAAACACTTTATGGTTAAAGTTATCTAAAGAGATACGTCATCCCGGTCGTATGATGTTCGTACGATGCAAAAATGTATTTTTTTTAGATTTCCGCACAAAATTCGTGACGCACACCGCCTTATGAACTACATAGCAAATTACCTTCGCCATATTGCTGCAACAATCTCCTTTTGAGTCAAAGAGAAAATTTTATTTCTTCAATTGAATAAAAAAAAATATCACCGTTCCGAAAACACGTAAGGTACGTCTACACTGCACAGGCTAAAAATATGTACTGAATAACGCGATCGAGTGAATTCGAGTGAGACGGTGGCCGTAGGAAATTCGATAAGGGTGTAACTATTGACATTTTCACTGGTGCGAAAGAGAAGGACATATTATTGCACACGAGTGCGAGCGGAAACACACGATCGCAACCTTCGTTTTCGCGACGTGTAACAAAACGTCACTATAACCTGACTCATTTTAAAAATCGCTGAGTTGATCACAATTTGGTAACAAAACGAACCACCTTAATTAGTCCTCATTATGTTTATGATTTTGTACGGATATACATTTGGAAAAGCAAGTAGGCTTATAAACAACGATTTATTATTTTGTGACTCATATTTTTAGTAAGCATGTTATTATTATGATACATTTCACATATAATTACGATATATTTTCAAAATATTAATCACACTGTTTCAAGTGAAAGCAAAGATACTTGTTTAATGTAATTTAATTATATGTTCACCAGGTAAATTATAGTGGCGAAAAATAAAAGAAGTTTACAATTGGCGGTTAATGCGTAATACAATGAAAAGGTAAACACACCGACATATTGTTCGTAATACGTCGCCATAAGGAACAAAAACAACATTGATTACTTTTAATAATCTTCTATGAATTATTTATACTTACCTACAGGTGTTTTCAAACTTATTCTTGGCCGTGACCAAAATTACGTTAAAAGTTATTATATTAACAATTTAAAATATGAAAGTAGGTTTGTCACCTTAACCAGTGGCTTAACAATAGGGTGGCAGAGTGCGCAAAATGCCACGGGCCCCCGGCCTTAGGGGCCCCCGGGCCGGCAGAGCCCTGGTCCGACAGGGTCTCAGGGCCGGCAGGACCCTGGCTCATAGGGCCTCGGGCTCAAGCCCGACATAAGCAGAGAATAATGTAACATCAATAACGAAATTAATTAATACAAATAAATAATTGGCTACATTTTAAACATGACAAACATTCACGATAATATTTGATTTGATGAACAAAACATTTAGTTTTGTTTTTGTTTCATTATAGTATAATCTTAGTTAGAAACCAATAAATTACAATTTAATGAATATTAAGGTAATAGTTTCCAAACAAATATCTTGTAAAAGAAACTATTTAAGTGATAGCAAAGACCGAAAGAGAAAGAAATCTGAAGCAATAAATAAATAATAAATAAGGTTACCTAAAATAAGTCAGTACTTTGGGAATGAGCAGTTTATTGACGAAAAGGCAAGTAAACAGAGTCCCAGAAATGAACTAATGGATGAAACCAAAAATTCCATAATAGCAAATCTCGGCGATAATCAATATTCAGACTCAAAACAATAACAACCAAGTACGAACAAAAATAAACTTGAACCATATTAATACGAGTGGAAAATATTAAATGTCCATATGTTACAGACAGGTGTAATTAAAAAAAAATGCGATGTTAAACTGTTTGTGATTGAGAAAAGTTCTAAGCCCAGTGGCCTCTTTTATGAGACAGTGACAATAAATAATAAAATAAAATAATAAACGAACGTAGAAGTCGACAGTCAGTTCAACAGATGCTTCACGGCCAGGCTTCAGCCTCACAGCGAATAGATCATGAAATTAACTTCGACAAAACCAAAGTAATGATCAACCACCACCTTGATCTAACCTGTCGCTGTATGTGGCCACCAGCTGGAAGTTGTTTCAGAGTATGCCTACCTGGGGCCTATGGAGCATGCTATGCTCGGTGTCTCTTTGAAGGATGAGATCCGTAATAAGCTTATCCGTTCGAGAACCTAAGTATAGACAGCAAACAGGATTAGCAAGCTGAAGTGGCAGTGCGCTGGCCACATCTGTCGAAGAACCCGATAAACTATGGGGTATTACGTATTTTTGAGACGAGACCGCGTTTTAGCCAATTTAGTATAGGACGCCCTCCAGCTAGGAGGAGTGACGATTTGCAAAAGGTCGCTGCCTTATGCTGAATGCGACAAGCTGACGACACGGTGAAATAGCGCAATTTGGAGAAAGCCTATGTCCAGCAGTGGCCAAAAAATGATGAAGATGAATAAATTTCGATCTCTAGATGTGCGGAAAGCCAATGGCCCGGATGTGGTTGTGGTTCTAAGACCTTGTGCAGCGAAGTTGTCTCCTGCACTGACTCGTCTCTTGCGAGCGTCCTACAGCACAGGACTTGTGTCTAGATCTTGGACGGAGGCCAACGTGCAACCGATCCCCAAAAAGGGTGATCGGTCAGACCCTACCAATTATCACCCTATCGCTATCACCTCAGTGATTTGTAAGGTTATGGAGCGGATCATAAACGCTCAATTGATCCGCTACCTGGAGGATCACTCGTCGATCAGTGACAGACAATACGGATTCTGTGAAAACCGGTCAACGGGTGATCTTCTAGTATTTGTCCTGCATCGCTGGGGAGAGGCGATTGACCGGCGTGGCGAGGCTCTTGCTGTGAGATTGGACATAGCCAAGGAGTTTGATAGGGGTTTTCTTTCCAAGCTTCCAGCATATGGTCTGCCCGACAACCGGTCTTCATGGATTTCCGGCTTTCTCCATGGGCGTAGTGCGTAGTGCTTAGGCACTCATGTTGGTACTTGGTAAATGCCGGAGTTTCTCAGGGCTCGGTGCTGTCGTCCACCCTGTTTTTCTGCATATCAATGATATGTTGTCGCAGATGATAGCACGGCTCATGGGCGATACCATTGCGGGCCTCCGGGTTGCCGGGTCGACACTGTGAGCGGAAGTGAAGATCTTGTCATTGAATTCAACCGGACCTTGGATCTCATTTCTACATGGGGTTCCAGGAATTTGGTTGTGTTCAATGCCAAGAAATTCCAGATGCATTCAAGTGCAAAAATCCCCGTTCCCTCCCCTCCCCTTACTTCAGCTATAATCCACCACGCTTTCCTACTGCGGACTGGTGGACTTAACGCACCATAGAAATTCTTACAAATCACTATGGTATGCAGGTTTTCTCACGATGTTTTCCTTCACCGTCATAGTACGTGGTGATTGAATATCGGATGTGGTGTATTGATAATAAAGATCAGCATAGCCCAACGGTCACACAATACTCCCGAGTTGTTAGCGGCTCGGGACGGACGTCTCCGGTGTGTTGTGCTGTATTTACTGTATACTTTGTTGTTTTATTCCACTTCCTAGAGGTGAACACCACATCAATACACGCATGATTCCGAAAAATCTGGGTTGTGTCCTGGGATTCGATCCCAAGACAACCATGAACATGTTGGCGGCCGCGTCTGGTCCGTTTACTAATAGGCCACCTTTTAAAAAGATTCATAAAACGAAATTACAATGTTAAGTTTTTTTTACATAATATACGAAGGGCCCCATTTGATGAACTTTGCCACGGGCCCCCGATGGGGTAGTTACGCCACTGACCTTAACTTAATTTTATTCACAATATTATAATATACTAGCGGTCCGGTCCAGCTTCGCCCGGGTACAAATTGATTTCTGTACAATAATATGTACGTATTATACATATAAACCTTCCTCTTGAATCTCTATCTATTAAAAAAAACCGCATCAAAATCCGTTGCGTAGTTTTAAAGATTTAAGCATACAAAGGGACATAGGGACAGAGAAAGCGCCTTTGTTTTATACATACTATGTAGTGATTATGAAGAAAAACAGAATAAATTTTTAACCGACTTAAAAAAAGGAGGTTCTCGATTCGTCGTTTTCTTTTTATGATTACCGATTACTGAACCGATTTAGGTTTTTTATAAATGACTCCATAGCGAATAAAGTCTCAAACTACTGGTCCGAAAAAAAAATTTCTGCATTAGAATCTTACATTATCCCTGAATCCTGATAAACATAGCGATAGAATATTTTCAAAATAGTGTATTTGCAATCTTACAGCCGTTCTCACTAATCTATCTATCTTTAACAAGAGATCTCATTAGATATTTCGATGCATTTCATGTTTCAGTTAAGAAAGATAGAGATATATAGAAATGGTGCATATATTTATATGTATGTAGATATGTAGGTAGGTAAGATAAATATAGATTTCTATTTTTGTTTTATGAAGCGTATAATTGTACCGACATAGTAATGGTAGCTATTTAACCTCTTGTTAAAGATAGATAGGAAATAGAGAACGGCCGTTAGTGTTAAATAAATAAGCTTAAGTACTACATACCTAAAAAAAACAAATAGTCTATTTTTTACTACTTTGGTGGCGCACTTGTACTATGGTATAATGGCAGTGCTTTGAACCCGAGTTCGAATCCTGGGTTGAGGAAAGTGATAATTGCATTTTTCTATTCATAATCAGGGAGGTTACTCTATAAAGCGATACGAACTTCGCATGTTTGTATGATCGACGTCTATGGTTGCGACGTACGATAGAGGAGTCCAACATTTTGTGGAGTATCTAGGCACATTTGTGAAGTTTTACGTACGGGGTCCGAAAATTCGAATTTCGTTTCGTTTTTAAAGAGTAAACTCCCAGGCCTTCGCGAATTCTAACAGTGGCCCTATAGCAACATAGCCTAGCCTACCATTTCCAGCAAGCAGCCGTGAACTTATAAACACACAATGGTGTAATTTTGATAACGATCGTCTATTAGAATCAATGTTATCTAAACATTGTAAACATGTTAAATATTATTTTTTATCTCGTGTGCGCATTTTGGTGGAATGCAACATGGCGGGAAATGGCAAATGTCATTACACCCGCGGCCATTTTGAAATCAACCCGGCGAATGCATTTTGTAATTTACTCGAAAGAATAATGTGTACTTTTTTTCGGAATTATGCATTTTTTAATAAAAATAAATAAAATCAATAGGTTTTAATTTAACAGTTAAGTTGCTTAACTAGTATCTGATATCTACCGAGGTAATTGTTTTTTTAATGTCAGCTCGACAAAGGAACTACAATGAACTTGATGTTTGGAGTCCAGACAAAACTTCCACTGATGTAAAATATCAATTTTTCAATCGAAACAATTATATGCCGGTCACAAGTGCACTTGAAAGACGAAAAATTTGAGTGGTTCTCTCCGATTCATATTTTTAACCACTTAATAAAATCCATATAACTCGGTAATTCGCATCAGAGCCGTGACTGACGCTAAAAATAAAAACCGCTTGCATTTGCATTAATGATAATAATCACTCATCGGAGGGCTAAGGGAAGTTCGTTCAACCAGAGGACACATAAAGGACGACGGTTCAATGACCCAGCGTAAGTACTAAGTACTAAATATACTGTGGAATTAAAAATAATTAACTCTGTGACATTAATATCGATTGGTAAGAGAATGCACAAGTGCATTGTCTCATCGTAAGTTCAATCTATATAGTACATACATACATAAACTCACGCCTTATTCCATGAAGGGGTAGGCAGAGGTGTTACTAACAGCCGTTCTCTATAATCTATCTATCTTTAATGAGAGATTTCATTAGATATTTCGATGCATTTTATGTTTCAGTTAACAAAGATAGAGAAGTATGGGCAGTGGCGTGCACAGAATTATGACACTGGGTATGCGGCGGAGAACTCGGTCACAAAAACTTTTTCTTTTATAGTTTTTTAGCATAGCCACAGCCACGCGACGGATCTCTAAGTCGGAAACCATGCCAACATGACAAGTCTTAGATGTAGGTACTACTATTCATGTCCATCTTCTACGGCAACGCAGAAAAAACAGCGATCGATCGTCGCGGCGGAAGAAATTCTAATAAGTAAAATAAAAAAAACTCGCCTAGTCAGCTTCAATTTTCACATATTCAAGGTTCCGGTTACTTGAAATTACTATATCCCGATGTAAATAAACGCAAGATTTCGGCCACCTCATTCATTCATTTGATAAACATACATTTTTAACACAAACCTCACAATCAAATAATATTTGAAAAAATAAACAAACACACTAGTAGAAGCAGTGGCGGCGTAAAGGGGGGGCGGGGGGGGGGGCGGTCCGCCCCGGGTACCAAGCACCAGGGGGTGCCAAAGACCCCCACAGAAAGCACACAATATCTACCTGTATCCAGAAATAACTACCAACCCTTGTATCTAGCTATTTGTATAAAACTAATAGTATATTTTGAAGTATTTTAAATATAATGTCTCATTCTCTAAAATAATGAATTCTAAAATTGGTAGCTGGGCCTCGTAGCGGATAAATTTGAGATTATCCGCTTGCACGAGTCTAGGAGCCACTTGCAGGGGCCTACATCACAGTTGATGGCGTGGAGGTCTCTATCATCTCCTGGTGAAGTATGTTAGAGTTGTCTTGTATAGTCGGTGGAATGTTCATGTCCTGCCATGAGCCTAAGATCGAAACTAGTCAAGGCAGCAGACGCATTCTCTAGCCTAGGGCTTCCCAAACTAAGCGTCACGAAGCCCTGGGGCGTCGCAGCATTGTCCCAGGGGCGATCGAGTCGAGTGAGCCAAACTGGAGCCCCGTTTTGGGAAGCTTTGCTCAGAAAAGCAAGCACATTCTTCCCATTATCAGTTAACCAAAAGTAAAATAAATTTCTTTCTTTTCTAATTAAAATTAAGAGTTTTTCTGATAATCTATATTAGGGGCTGGTCTGAGGGAATCGTAAAAAAAGTTTAATTTCTTAAGGGTTCAGCTTCGGGAGGTCCTGGTCTAACCAACTCAACTTCGAAGATTCTGGCACCCCTTACCAGAGGCTGTACGCGGGAGTTGTGCGATCGGTGGCCTTTTACGGTTTCTTTCCGCTGTGTGCCATCATTGTGAAAAAACACACTCTTTCGGAGTGCCCACTCTGGGGTGATAAGCGCAGAATACTTCATGCAGCCGCCAGAGTAGACCTCTCGCTCTCGGTCGTGATGCCCTCAATGGTCGAGATTGGCAAGGCTTGGCAAGCAAAACTCTCGTTCTGCGAGATCGTGATCTCGCAGAAGAATAGCACGAGACAGGATCGCGAGGTGAACGATCCCGCTCACTGCCATCTGCACAAAAGGGTTGCCGGGCAATAAATGACTGAACCGCTGCGGCGCGTCTACCCTGTCGTAGAGTATGAGAATTTCGCCACGGTATTACCTAACCATCATAAGAGGCGACATTACGCTGGGCTTGGCATACTGTGCAGGGGGCGGTGCGCCCTTACCTACAGCAACTTGGATATGAGCGACAGGGCGCATGGCCTCATCTTTGACGTAGATGACCTAAACATCTTTAACTGGCGCCGCGTTTTGAAACAGTCGCACCCTTCAAAAGAAGAAATCCGGCATACGGTCTGCCCAGCAACCTGTGTTCGTGGATTTCCGGCTTTCTGCACGGGCGTAGAATACGTGTAGTCGTCGACGGACACGCTTCGGCGCTCATGTCGGTAAATGCCGGAGTTCCACAGGGCTCGGTGCTGTCCCCCGCCTTGTTTATTCTACATATCAATGACATATTGTCGCTTGGCAACATTCATTGCTATGCAGATGACAGCACGGTCCATGGGCGATACCACTGCGGGCCTCCGGGTTGCCGAGTCGAAACTGTGGAGGGACGCGAAGATCTTGTCATTGAGCTCAACCGGACCTTGGATCTCATTTCTACATGGGGTTTCAGGAATATGGTTGAGTTCAATGCCAAGAAAACCCAGGTGTGTGCGTTCACGTGCAAAAAATCCCCGTTCTCTCCCCTCCCCATTCTTCAGGGTGCTCCCCTCTCAGTGCGGAATGACCTGAGTATCCTTGGTGTGGATATCCGCTGTGATTTCAATCCAAGGAATCACATCGAGGGCGTAATATCTGCCACATCACGCAGGGTTGGAGTCCTGAACAGGGTGCGTCGGTTTTTCACGCCCGGTCAGCTTTATCGCTTGTATATAGCGCAGGTCCGGCCGGGTATGGAGTACTGTACCGCACCTCTGGGATGGATCCGCCCAGTACCTGCTCGATGCCTTGGATGGATGTGAATGATGCAGACGTTACGAGCAACTTAGAGTCGCTACAACTCCGGAGGGATGTCGCCTCTCTAAGCATGTTCTACCGCCTGTATCACGGTGAATGCTCTGAGGAATTATTCAACTTGATCCCCTCCACTCCATTCCTAACCAGAACCAGGCGTGCTGGCTTGCGAAGCCATAGCTTGATGGTCCACACCATCCCGGCGCGAACCAAACGGTTCTGAAATTCTTTTTTGTGCCGCACCGTCAGGCTGTGGAATTGTTTGCCGTCTCACGTGTTCCCTCCTTCCTATAATCCTGGGTCTTTCCGCCATAGTGTGAGAAGGCATCTTAGCAGGCCGGCATAATTGTATCCCATCAAAAACATTCTGTAAAAAAAATCCAAGTCTCGCAGCTCAGGTTTTCTACCGCAAAAAGTTGTGAGATGCATGTAATACCAAGTCGATTAATTTATTTAGTACTTAAGGGACCTTCTATATAAAGTTATTACGTTAGTTATTACCATATCAATATTAAAATTCTTTACGTTTTAAATAAATAGATCGACTTGGCCATCGCATGAAAACATAATGTATCGAAATTTATACATAATGCTGCTGGCCAAGTCGATCTATTTATTTAAAACGTAAAGCATTTTTAATATGATATGGTAATAACTAACGTAATAACTTTATATAGAAGGTCCCTTAAGTACTAAATAAATTAATCGACTTGGTATTACATGCATCTCACAACTTTTTGCGGTAGAAAACCTGAGCTGCGAGACTTGGATTTTTTTTACAGAATGTTTTTGATGGGATCTCACGTCTTTTTGTAGAGTCCTACTTTTTTCTTTTTCGGGACTTCTTACTTCTAGAATATCACTAACGATTTTTCTTAGAGCCTCTGTCTTATGAATTTTTCTTATTTTTGTAGGTATCAATTTATCATAAATATAGCGGATTTGATTATTAATGTTCTTTCTTTCATTGTAATTGATATTTTCGAGCTATTTAGTCTATTTATTTGCAAGTTTTCCTTCGTCATGTTTTTCTAGAGGAACGTTGTACAGTTTCATGGGCTGAATACACCATTTCCCTCTCTATATCCCCTCCTGTTATGCCTCATATATATAGATATCTATCTACAACTATTATTCCATTATATACGGGTACAATGATTCATTAACTGCAAATGTAACTTTGTAATCCTATACATTTATATGGGATTACAAAGTTATACACGCAGTTGGTCTATCTAGAAAACTAGACACAAATTATAAAATGTTTGAATTTTCCCTTACTTCAGACACTAAACACTAATTATATTCTAAATTTGAAGGTTCTATGTCTGCTAGAAGTGCCTTAGACTTTTGATGATCGGTCAGTCAGTCAGTGAGTGACAAAATTAAGAAAGTTTGACTAGTTACAATTCTTAAACTACTGGTTCAAACTGAATGAAATTTTAAATATACCGTGTTTACACAATGCCTGCTTAGTAACTGAAAATTCAAGCTTCATGCTTTAGCCACAACGAAGTTATAGAGGGTTGAAAATGGTCTGAATTGCTTCGAGAAAAGGATGTTACGGCCATAGCCACTTTTTAGCTCGACTTGGAGGGGGCTCGGCCGCGCCCCCAGATCTATTGGCATGGGACTGCCGTCCGATGCCAATGGATACTCTGCCTGGGTGGCATTTGCGCTCACCATCAGGCGCAATGCGGCTATTATGCCGGGCAAGAATTAAAAAAAAAAACATCCAGTAATGATTTTCTATAGGACGCTAAGGCCATGCGCTTCTCGCCTTGTGATGTTTGGGGCCGCCCATAATGCGTGTGACGGTCATCCAAGGAATTTAGTCGGTATGCTAGCGGAGGTTTTGTGAGGGACCCGGCTCGGCCAAAACATCCCTAACGTGCCAGGCTGGAAGGCCAGTGACACTAACATACAGTTCCAGCCGCCTCCGTGCCACCCAAAGAAGAGCACAATAGCTTTCCTCCGATAAAAGTCAGATTTGATAAGTGCACGATCTCGAGTATCCGCTGTAGGCTTGTTTAGTATTGGGTGTTATGTTTATGTAGGGGTGCTCAATACAAAACCGCCCCGGGTGCCAACCTACCTTACGCCGCCACTGAGTAAAAGCAAATGACTACAATTAATATCGAAACTTAGTAATAAACTGTTAAATGTACACACTTTCAAATGTTAAAATGAAAAATCGTTTAAGAAATCTATTTTTTTTACAAACATTCTACTATAAAATAGTAAACAATGCAAAAACACATGAAAAAAGCAAAATGGCCCCCGCGAAACACAAAACATTTCTGCTATTTAAACAAATAAAACCTTACTAACCAAAATGCATAATGTGCATAGATGATTTATTAGATTTCCGCCTATTAATTTTACTAGGCTTATAGGCAACGAACATTCACGATTACTCCCGACAACTGCCGAACTTCCGAGGCCTGCCGCAGGAGTCGCGGCTTTCTATACTCATGGGTGTGTGCGTTTGCGACTGTGCACGGACACCAAAATTACTACACACATGCAAACAAATGTCATGCGAGAAGCGGCGGCATGACTTGGTTGATTAGGTACATTATTTTGCTTTGCAGCGCCGCTTGCTTTTCGCGCGGCAATCATTATGTTGCGTGATTGCAAATAGGTGCTATTATAAAATATTAGGCGTTTTTAAGGTATTATATTTTGTTTATACATTTATTTACTATAAATTAAAGTCATCTAAAACGTACGAACGTTATAATAAAATATCTGTGAATGGCAAGTAAAGCACTGCATTTCTGCCTACAAGGAGCGCACGCCCCTGAGTATGGGTATGGTGCATATATTCATAAAATGAAAAATGAAAATGAAAATAATTTATAGAATCCATTAAGATGTTCAACATCATTTAGATTCAGTCATGTTTTTATTTACCACCCGGTTCGGAAAGCGGTTTTCACTAGAGAAGAACGTGCAAGAAACTGTAGTATTGTTATTTTCAAAACCAG
Organism: Hyles vespertilio; assembly: GCA_009982885.2. Classification (NCBI taxonomy): domain Eukaryota; kingdom Metazoa; phylum Arthropoda; class Insecta; order Lepidoptera; family Sphingidae; genus Hyles; species Hyles vespertilio. The sequence continues at coordinate 1,119,220 of CM042832.1, forward strand.
ATTACAATTTGGCGATTTTTACAAAAGTTACAGGTTTAAATCAGAGCAGGTCATTATTAATTTATTATATGCAATTGTATATTCCCATATGCATTTGCATATTTTAGCCATTCTCAGAGGTAATAGCATATTTTACCTAAGATCAAGTTATGATGCATATTACAATATTTTTCACTCACCCTGCGTTTCGAAATGCGACCAAATTTAATAAGTCACAAAATATAAATGCTTAGCTATTGAGGACCTAAGTTCAAATTCTGTCCAGTTACCTCAGTGGATGTGGAGCGAACATTTTCCACTTACAAAAATATTCTAAATGATCGTAGACACAATCTTACCACTGAAAATTTAGAAAAATATTTGATTGCTTACGTTTACAAACATTTTAAATAATTTTAATGTCATATAATGTTACTGTACCTATTATTGCCTATAAAAAAATAATTTACTAATTGTATGCTGATTTTGAAATAAAAAAATGAATACAGTTTACTTTTCTCTTCTTTTTTTTTGAGTTTTCTAAAATTTATCATTTAATTTCGCATATTCTGCCAATTTTCATGCATATTTGCATGCATATAACAAGCTTTTTATGTTGCATATAATCCGGTCTTTAGTTATAACATTTCAAACGACGCGATGGCTAGGTAAGATAAATATGTCCATCTCTCTTTATTGAAACGTAGAATTGTACCAAAATAGTAATGGTAACTATATTAACCTCTCGTTATATATAGATAGGTTATAGAAAACGGCCGTAAGACACTCATGTTTCGCCTTGTGTGTTCCGTCCCATATGTAATAGGGGGCGAAAATATCATCAAATCCGACACAAATTTCTGACTCCAGGCTGGTAATGCGAATTAACCAATATCACCTAAGACACCTCAGAGACATAATCTAGATAGAATATAGTCCAAATAGCCGATTGACGCAATTATGCCGGCTGACTTGTAACAGGAAGTACACAGACTAAAATTAGTAAGAGGCATACTTCTGCGCATTGACATAAATATATGGACAGTGCGGAAAGCACGTAAAGTGTTCCGACGTAAGTGGTGCGTGCGCTCCAGTACATCTCTACTGGTACTTTACAAAAATTAATCGGCGTTTTATTATTAAAATTGCGGTGGCACCTACCCAGGCAGCCTCTCACATATGAGAGACCTACCAACAGTATTTTTAAAAGACTTACAGCCGTTCTCAATAATCTATCTATCTTTAACAAGAGATATCATTAGATATTTAACAAAGATAGAGAGGTAGAGATATGGTGTATATATTTCTACATAGCTAAGTAGAACAAATAAATATGTCTATCTTTGTTTAATGAAGCGTAGAATTGTATAAACATAGTAATGGTAGCTATTTTAACATTTTGTTAAAGATAGATAGGATATAGAGAACGGCCGTTAGACCCACGCTATTGTCAGTCATGACTCAGCATGAATGTGCAGGCTCGTTCGGGGCGGCACCACTGTCTCACACGAGATCCACGTGAAGCGATAGCTGTGGGGAATAAAACCTTTTTGTGCCGTTTATGTTTTAATTTAAGTTACTCTTTAATTAATTCTTTTTTAGAAGACTATTGTCAAATTGTTACTGTGAATATATTATTTATTGTCTTTCCTTGGTCGCGGCTACATTTTTTCAAAATTGTAAATATATTCCAATTTCTATAAGGTTATTTTAAATCCTTAAAACAACACGTGGCGTGTAAGCCTCGTCGGGAGGCACATGCCACATAGCTTCCCTGTCGCGTTTCGTTCGGTGAGTGAGATTGCCGTTTTTCCTTCTCACTCCTGATTTGATGGACCACACATCCATGATCAGCCCTATGCAATAAAAACAAAATCAAATAGTTTTTGTCTACATGTCAATTTAAGCAATAAGGATAAATTAATCTAGGCTGTAAATCTTACATTCCTTTGTCTATTTGTTCCTTTGTACATTGTCATTAAAAATATATCAAAACAATGTTTTAATTATATTTATAAGTATGTTTGCAGGAATGGGTTAAATATAAACTTGTCCGGTTTAACAAGTTTCCTTTAAGGAAATATGTGCAATTTCGTTTAGTTTGGATGTTGCCAAAGTCCCTCGACTTAAATTTGCGCGCCGAGTATTTATACAGCAATTTTACTTACAAAATAACTTTATAGAAATTCAAATTTACGCTTGTCTTTTAAGGTAAGTAGAGTAAGTAGAAATACTACTGTCGATTTTATGGATGCATAGGAAATAAAAATAAATACACCCAACAGCCACATACATAGTCCTGACCCCACACTAAGATCGAGTCTTGTGTCGTGGGTATCAGGAACTACGAGAGACTTCGGTCTCACAAACACCCAGACCCGAGATAAATACCTGTGAATCATGGGCGTAGCCACGGTGGGGCAGGGTGGGGCACTTGCCCCACCCTGGCTCTGGCCTAAGGTACCTAACCAAATCAAAAAATTTAAATTATTTAAGTTAAGAAGTTATACTATCTATGGGTAGAGATAAACCTTTAAATTAACTGATTAACAAATGGGCCCACAGCTCAAACGGTTGTCTGACCTTGTGAGTGGACGTCCTACGCTGCGTTTTCCGCTACGTGGCCTCCATTCGAGAACTTTTTGGCCCCACCGACCATCAGTTCTTCGCACTGTGCTTCGTCCATTGCCACTTCATCTTACTACTCCGGTGGGCTATGTCGGTTACTTTAGTTCTTCTGCGGATCTCCTCATTTCTGATACGATCTTGTAGGCAAACCCCGAGCATAGCCCCCATAGGTCGTTGAGTGACTTTGAGCTTCCTAATAAGGACTATAGTGAGAGGCCACGTCTCGGTGACGTATCACAACTATCGAATACTTTCGATTTAAGGTACTGAGGTATTTTGGACGAGAAGACGTTGCGTAGTTTTCCGAACGCTGCCCAACCGAGTTGGATTCGACGATTGACCTCTCTTTCGAAGTTGGACCTGCTTAACTGGACCACTTGTCCTAAATAGACATATTCGTCTACAACTTCAAGATTCGAGCCCCCAACTCCGTTGGGGGTTGACACAACATGGACATTCGACATGATCTTCGTTTTGTCCAAGTTCATTTTAAGACCCACCTGTGGGAGACTCGATTGAGGTCTTCGAGCTTAGTGCTAAGGTATTCCAGCGATTCTGCCAAGACTACAATATCAGTCGGCAAATTGAAGGTGAGTGATATACTCGCCGTTGAGCTTGAAGGCGTTTTCCAGCGCGGCAGTGAACAGTTTCAGAGATATTACATCTCCCTGTTACACGCCTCTCTGTAGTGGAATATCCTTCGTGCTCTGATCTTGTACTCGGACCGACATGGTGCCGTTGTTTATAATTCATAATAAATAAATTTATTTATTTCCATTCTATGTGATTTTATAGTCCAGGGTAAGAAATCTCTTTTTAAGCAAACATTTGCTCTTGTTAGGAAATTTCGCTGTTGTTGTATATATGTTATGGGCCAAGTGATTAATGCGAGCAGTATTCATAATGCCCGGGCAGTATGAATATTGCCGAGCCATATTGGGCCAAGTGATTAATTACAATCTAAACTCACCTATTTATCACATAGCCCGGGCCTTATGAATATGGCTACATGATGATCGGGTAATGTAATTAATAGGTGATTTTTTACGTGATGGGCTGCCGCATTCTCGCATCTGCGATAGACCCATAAATAAGATAGGTTGAATTGACCTGCTTATGTATGTTTAGTTGTTTTTTAACTGCCCTCGTCGACACTACGCGGCCTCCGTCCGTCTTCAGCCTAGACAACTGGCGTTGCCCAATAGACAAGTCTCTTGCAAACACTTTGAAGCTTCCGTTCCGCTCAATTGTCTCTTTAATGCTCACAGTATTGTGAGCACGGACATCGTGCCGTAAGGACTTTCAGATCGGTCTATTGAGCAGCCGATATGCTTCGGCGTTAACGGAAGACTGCAGCGCCATAGGCCGACGTTCGGCCATGAGGTCAAGAGTGTGGATTGAGAGTTTTTGTGGGCTATCTCTACGGCAAGGTCTAAAATATTTAAATCCCACCGTATGGACAGCTTTTACCAAACCACTTCACTTTTGACAATCAAAGCGATTTGTTAGTTCAAGTTGAAAGGTCTCGGGTTTTTGGATATGGGCGCGACATCAAGCGACGCGTTTCCAATTGGACATTGATATTCAATGTGCCCCTATCCATTCGGTGATCACTGCCAGTTTTCATCCTGTTGATCACAGAGACATCTGTGACTGAACTCGTTTCTCGTAGTACCGTCAGGTCTCAGCCAGGTCCATTTCCTGTGAGGCGGCTTCTGGAAAAAATAGTTCATCGTAAAGAGCCTCTCTTTCTCCAGAAAATCGGCCAGCCTCTTACCCCTGGGGTTCTGTAGCCTATGTCCAAATTGCCCCACTTTCACCCTATAACAACATTAAAGGAGGGTTTGGAAGTATGTAGGGCCCCACTTACATCTCCTCTACTTCTTCATCTGGACGTGTCGAGGTCGGTGCATATACCTGTATGACCTTCAACGAATATATTTTTGATATTCTAAGTATAAGGTAAACTACCCTGCTCGACACACTTTCGATTGATACGATGTAGTAAAGGTTGTAAGCACCCCACGCTTTGTAACAATAAAATGTATGTATTTTACTCTATTTTCTAATCTTAAACTCCTTATCATTTTTTTTGCTTTTTAGTTGAATCGTATAAAAAACCGTACTTTTTTAAAACTATAATTTAATTTCGCAAAATTTTTAGTTGCATTGTCCCTGAAGTTACTTAAACCGCCACCCGGCTTCGTTTTCGGTAGCACACTTGATATACCCTGTGGATACATGGTGCTATAGGGTGTAACCTTTTTGTATGAAAATAAGGAAACCATGAGTATAGTTTGCTACTTAAATATTATTATAGACTTCTGCCCCACCCTGAGCCCATGGCTGGCTACGCCCATGCTGTGAATCATACAAATATTTCGTTTTATTTCAATGGATGGCGAGACGAGCAAGCCGTTTGACTGATGGTAAGTGATACGACTGCTCATAAACAGTAGCAAAATTCCACTGCGCTTGCCATCCTGAGACATAAGATTAAAGATGTTAGGCCTCAATATGTCCAGTAGTTACTCTGGCTACAATGTCCTTCAATCCGAAACACAACAGTGCATTTACACTGCTGTTTCACAGGAGAAATAGACATTGCGGTGATACCTATCCAGATGAACTCTTACATATGAGAGTCCTACCACCAGTAATTTCGGTGCTGAAATCGTACCCGAGTCCTCTCGTTTCATAGTTGGCGTCTAACCTATTGCACTACGGAAGCTTTGAATAATAATATAAATAGGACAGTTTTTTACGTTCGGTTCCTAACACTATGGAAATTATTTATTAATATTTCCAACATACATAGGATATATATGTATAAATATAGGTACATAAAGGTAGGTGGTTAGGCCATATAGTCCACCTCGTTGGCGCATTGCAAGTTGGTAGACTTTACACACCATAGAAATTCTTATAAATCGCTATGGTATGCAGGTTTCCTCACGATGTTTTCCTTCACCGTTGTAGTGCGTGGTGATTGACTATCAATACACGCATACGCATAGCACCGATAAGTCAGAGATGCGCCTTGGGGTTTGAACCCGCGACTACCTTTACCAACAGGCCACTACGCATTTGATAGAACTTATTGAATACAAATTACATACATACTTATTGTATTGATAATCTCCTTTTTTGACGTTTATTATTAAATAGAAACTCCCTTGGTAACAAAATATATAAAATATTAGTACATAGATTAAGGCAATTGCAAACAATGCGTATTTAAATCGAAATCTTTTTATCAAGATAAGGTTTGGTAATAATAATAATATTTTGTTTTGATAATATTTTTCCGTTTATAGATTAATAGTATATTGAAAACAATAAATTGTTCATACTTCGGACGTTTTCAATTCCTCTTTTGGACTGCGTCGTTGGCGTAGTTGTACTAACGTACGATTGCAAAGCCGAGTTCTCGGGTTAGAAACTTCATAACCCGGATCAAGCGAACGAACTTACCTTCAATTGCATTGTTTACTTTGTTATAAATGACAAAAAAATATTTTAAAAAAGTATTTGTTAAATGAATAAATAAATAAAATATCCGTCTTCCAATTCTAAAAATTTACGTAATACCAAAATTCCTTAAGTCTAAAATTTAAACAAGGCCTTTATTGACTGTGTAGCCCGCTATTGTACCGAATCGATTTTATTATTTATCAGATTACTTTGCTAGTCATAACAAATGATTCTTTTTCACAGCCTCCGTGGCGCAGTTGGTTAGACGCCGGCTGTGGAACGAGAGACCGTAGGTTCGATCCCCGCACCGAGACAAATGTTTGTGAGGCCCACAGGTATTTGTCTCGGGTGTTTGTGAGACCGAAAAGTCTCTCCAAATTTCGGATACTCACAACATAAGAGTTCTTAATTTGGGGTCAGAACTATGTATGTGACTGTTGGGTGTACTTATTTATGCATTCTTTATTATTCCTATTCAGAGTAGGTATTGGAAAATGAAAATGAAAATGAAAATTTATTTATTGAATCCATTAAAATGTTCAACATCGTTTAGATTCAGTCATTTTTTTTATCTACCACCCGGTTCGGAAAGCGGTTTTCACTAGAGAAGAACGGGCAAGAAACCAGTGGCGTAACTACCCCATTGGGGGCCCGAGGCAAAGTTCATCAAATGGGGCCCCTTCGTATAATATGTAAAAAAAATAAGATTGTGATTTCGTTTTTAAGAATCTTGTGTTATGGCAGATATTAAATCCTTGATGTGATTCCTTAGATTGAGATCACAGCGAATAATCAGATCATTCACCAAGAATAATCAGGTCATTCCCCGTTGAGAGTGGAGCACCCTGAAGTAAGAGGAGGGGAGAGAACGGGGATTTTTTTGCATGTGAATGTATACACCTGGGTTTTCTTGGCATTGAACTCAACTAAATTCCTGGAAGTCCATGTAGAAATAACATCCAAGGTCCGGTTAAGCTCGATAACAAGATCTTCCCGTCCCCTCACAGTGTCGTCCCGACAACACGGAAGCCCATAGTGGTATCGCCCATGAACCATGCTATCATCTGCATAGCAATGAATGTTGCCTAGCGATAACATACCATTGATATACAGAATAAACTGGGTGGGCGACAGCACTGACCCCTGAGAAACTCCAGAATTTACTGACATGAGCGCCTAAGCGTGTTATCGACGACGACATGTATTGTTGATGACGACATGATACGCCCATGCTGAAAGCCGGAAATCCATGAAGACAGTTTGTCGGATTGTCAGACCGATGCCGGATATTTGGAAAGAAGACCACTGTGCAAGACCTCATCAAACTTCTTGGCTAAGTCAAGGCTCACAGCAAGAACCTCACCACGCCGGTCCATCGCCTTACCCCAGCGATGCAGGACAAATGTTAGAAGATCACCCGTAGATTGATTTGGACGGATTCTGTATTGTCTGTATAATCCGCTCCATAATCTTACAAATCGCTGAGGTGGTAGCGATAGGACGATAATTGGTAGGGTCTGACCGATGACTTTTTCTGGGGATTAGTTACACATTGGCCTGCGTCCAAGATTAAGGATTTAGGCACAACTCCTGTGCATGGGACGCTCGAAAGAGACGAATCAGTGCAGGAGACAATTTCGCTGCACAAGCTAAGAGCTTGTAACCACAACCGGTATTCCATCTGGACCATTGGCTTTCCGCACATCAAGAGACCGAAATTTATTCATTTTCATTCTTTTTTTGTCCGCTGCTGGACATACGTGGAAGAAGGCGCAATGGAATTTTGCTACTGTGTATGAGCGATCGTATCGCTTACTATCAGGCGAACGGATTGCTCGTCTCGCCATTCATTGCAATAAAAAATATATCTATGGACATTTTATATTTTCTACTCCTATTCATATGGTTCAATTTTATTTTTGTTCATAGTTGGTTGTGATTGTTTTGAGTCTGAATATTGATTATCACCGAGATTCGCTATTACGGAATTTTTAGTTTTATACATTCGGTCATTTCTGGGATTCTGTTTACTCGCCTTTTCATCAATAAATGGCTGGTTACTAAAGTATAAGTGAGTACTTTAGATAACCTTTTACTTATTGCTTTAGACTTCTTCCTCTTTCGGTCTTCGCTGCGATTTTTGTTCTTATATTTATTTAGAAACTATTACCTTAATATTCATTAAATTGTAATATCGGTTTTTAACTAAGATTATACTTTGAAATAAAACCATTATTTACGGATTTTATCGCGGATTTGGTTTAATTTTTACATTTTTTGAGTTCCTGACGTTTCTACGAGTCCCCGTTGTCTTGCCATACATAAAAGGAGTCACGGACAAGATTGGCTATATCCTGAAGCGTGCTATATTATATCTATAAAAACCTACTTCAAGCCGCCCAAGAAGATTAGCCAGTTTCTACCACCTGTCAAGTGCCATATACCTTGCAAGAACCGGGCGTTTACAAAATAGATTGCGACTGTGGCCTCTCCTACATAGGTCAAACAAAACGAAGCATAGGAACCCGCGTGAAAGAACACATAGCTGACGTCAAACATCGCCGCTCAACGAAGTCTGCAGTTGCTGAACATATAGAAGAAGGCTCCAAGCATTACCTCCGCTTTGACCAGCCCCAAGTCCTCGCTAAAAACACCGTTTCCTGCCCAGGATGTTTCGCGAAGCTATTGAAATTTAAAAAAAACATCCAAATTGCAATAGAGAAGATGGCTTGAAGCTTGCACAAGCATGGGATCCAATACTACATTTAATTAAATCGGAACCCAAAAGACCAACTGCCAGACCTCAATACACTGTGAGCTCACAGAGCGGACGTCTAATACCTCAGTCCGCCCCGTGACCACGAAAGCTGTAAAGTAATCGAAACGTCGGGAACTCAAAAAATGTAAAAATTAAACGAAATCCGCGATAAAATCCGTAAATAATATTTTCTTTCAAGTTTTATTTCAAGGTGTAACATTCGCGTAAATCTAAGAAACCATTATAAGATTATACTATAATGAAACAAATACAAAACATTTAAATCAAATATTGTAGTGAAACGCTTGCCATGTTTAAAATGTAATCAAATTCATTTGTATTAATTAATTTTGTTATTGATGTTACATTATTCTCTGCTTACACCCTGTCGGGCTTGAGCCCGAAGCCCTATCGAGCCTGAGACCCTGTTGGACCAGGGCCCTGCCGGGCCGGGGGCCCCCTAGGCCGGGGGCCCGTGGCATTTTGCGCACTTTGCCACCCTATTGTTACGCCACTGCAAGAAACTCTAATAAATCTAATAATATTGGTAAAATATGTCATTGATTCCGATACTGATATTGCTTAAAATTTATTATAGCATTTTTATGGTTTGTCCTTATACGTTTTTCTGTTTTATCCCGGTCAACATATTTTCATAAAATAAAGTAATTATTTATTTTATTTTATTTATTTATTTATAATAATAGACACACCATCGATTCATCACACAAATTACATATGAGTCAATCACAACATGATGTACTTATTCTAGGTGACAAACCATTACAGGTGTATACAACACTATTGGCTTAACAAAATATCCTTTTACAACAATTTAAATGTTTTTAGACAGAATTAAACAAAATTAAGGAAAAATACAATCTTAAAATTATAATAACAAGTATAAAAGGTTACTATAAGAATTACAAAAAAATCACTTAGCCTAAGTAACTAAACACAACAAGTTAACTTACATAACTATCTATAAAATTAAAATACAATAATGACAACTAAGGAATATTGGAACATAGTATACAAAATAAAATCATTGGACTTTTTAAGTTACTAAGGTAGAAGGACGAATTAATTTGTTTTATATTTTAAGGTGTCATAGCACCTTTTGCGATATTGGTGAAGACTGTTAGTAGTGAACATATCGAGTTCGTTAAGGGAGTTCATATCGTTGTAGGTTTTTGCTAATCTATTTAGTGGAGCATATTTGCCCAAATTAGTTCTACTGCGGGATAGGGTAAATGTTTGAGATAAAGGATATCTTGGCAAGGTACTGGGAACGGTAAAATTTAATCGCGATAAAAATTCGGGCGATGTTATGTCTCCATGTATTATTTTGTATAAAGTTATACCATCGGCTACCTTACATCTGGTTTCCAGAGAAGTCATCTTAAAGTGTGACAGTCTCGCCAGGTAATCGGCGCGGTCCGGACAGGTGCGATCAGTGAAAGCCAAAAAACTAGTAAAGTTGCGTTGAACTCGTTCGATTCTATCAACATGTGTCTTATATGATGGAGTCCATATGGGAGAAGCGTATTCTAAGTTACTCCGGACTAAGGAGTTATATAGAACCAATAAGATGCTAGGGTTTTTAAAGTCTTTACCGACCCGTTTCAAGAAACCTAACAATCGCCAAGACGTTTTTATAATTTGGTCCATATGTGTAATAAAGTTTAATTTGGAATCTACAACCACTCCGAGATCACGCATTGCTGTGGTTTTGTTTAATGTAATCCCGTCAATTGAAAAATTTGAATCAACTATATTTTTTTTCAGGTCAGGGATGCTCCTATCTAGTGGTCATGGCCTGTCCTAGTATAGGTGCTACGAGTACGCGACCTCGGCCCCCGAGCTACTGCAGTCACCTTAACTTCCCGTCCGTGACTGCAGTATCCACTCCCTCAGGCCATACTCTCCTTTCCTATAACATCCTCTACCCACAAATCCTATTTCCTTTCCCCGGTTAATGGCGGGCAGCAGCGTCATTAACGCCAGTCCCCTACTGCGCTCGCCAACCCGCATGCCAAGCGTGGCGAGTAACGGCAAATACCCCCACAATGGCGACACAAATAGAGACCAGGCCCCCAGTCCCCGGCAGCCCCACTATTCCTGGGTATGGTAGCAGTCATGGTTACGGTGGGGCAGGGGGTGCTAAGAATCCCCGGGTTGGCCCCGGCTACCACCCCCGACGACGACTGGCCCTGGTAACACACAACGTTCGCACATTGAGGACAGACGAGAAGATTGTCGAACTGGAAGAAGAATTGAGCAGGTTACACTGGGACATTCTGGGGTTATCGGAAGTCCGAAGAATCGGGGAGGATACGATAACCCTGAAGTCTGGTAACCTGCTCTTCTACCGGGGGGACGACCAACAGTCCCGAGGAGGTGTCGGATTTCTCGTCCACAAGTCTCTCATCAACAACATCGTATCCATCGAAAGTGTGTCGAGCAGGGTAGTATACCTTATACTCAGAATATCTAAAAGATATTCGTTGAAGGTCATACAGGTATACGCGCCGACCTCGACACACCTAGATGAAGAAGTAGAGGAAATGTATGAGGACATAAGTCGGGCCTATAATATAATACATACTTCCAAAACCTACTTCAATGTTGTTATGGGAGACTTCAACGCAAAGTTGGGCAAGGGAAGCGATGCAGAGTTGAAAGTGGGGCAATTTGGACATGGGCAACGGAACCCCAGGGGTCAGAGGCTGGCCGACTTTCTGGAGAAAGAGGGACTCTTTGCGATGAACTCTTTTTTCCAGAAGCCGCCTCACAGGAAATGGACCTGGCTGAGTCCTGACGGTTCTACGAGAAACGAGATAGATTTCATCTTGACCACGAATAGACGGATAGTCGCTTGAGCTACCACCCGGCTTCGTTTTCGGTAGCAGTCTTGATATACCCTGTATTTTCTCTTTTCGCTTATTGTTAATTTTATTAATAAGCACCTGCTTCCGTCTCTCTGCACTACCTTAAGGTTGGCTGGTAAAGAATGCCCTTGGGCATTAAGTCCGCCTGTACTACATCTGTGTACTAAGTGTTTAAAATAAAAAATAAAATAAATATTCAGAGATGTCTTTGTGATCAACAGGGTGAAAACCGGCAGTGATCACCGAATGGTTAGGGGCATACTGAATATCAATGTCCAATCGGAAAGGCGTCGCTTGATGAAATCTACGCTCCGACCTACTCGCGCCCATATCCAAAACCCCGAGAGTTTTCAACTCGAGCTGACAAATCGCTTTGATTGTCTAGGAGAAAACCTTGCAGTGGACGAGCTAAACAGCGGTTTGGTAGAAGCTGTCCATACGGTGGGATCTAAGTATTTTAGACCTCGCCGTAGAGATAGACCACAAAAACTCTCGATCCACACTCTTGACCTCATGGCCGAACGTCGATCTTTAGCGCTGCAGTCTTCTGTTGACGCCGAAGCATATCGGCGGCTCAATAGACAGATCTGGAAGTCCTTGCGACACGATGTCCGTGCTCACAGTACTGTGAGCATTAAGGAGACAATCGAGCGGAACGGAGGCTCCAAAGTGTTTGCAAGAGACTTGTCTATTGGGCAAAGCCAGTTGTCTAGGCTGAAGACGGAAGACGGCCGCGTAGTATCGACGAGGGCAGAGGTATTAAGGGAGATCGAGAGGTTCTACGGACAGCTTTACACCTCGGTTGCCAAACCTGCTGTTAGCTCGGCCGAAGACCCGAGAGCCGAGTTGATCCGACACTTTAGCGATGATATCCCGGACATCAGCCTGTGTGAGATTGAGATGGCCCTGAAGCAACTTAAAAACAACAAGGCGCCGGGCGAGGACGGAATAACTTCAGAGCTTCTGAAAGCGGGCGGAACGCCGATACTGAAAGTCCTTCAGAGGCTCTTCAATTCCGTTCTCCTCGAGGGTTCAACGCCAGAGGCATGGAGCAGGAGCGTGGTGGTACTGTTCTTCAAAAAAGGTGATAACACTTTGCTGAAGAATTACAGGCCCATCTCGCTCCTGAGCCATGTCTATAAGTTGTTTTCGAGGGTCATCACAAATCGTCTCGAACGCAGGTTTGATGACTTCCAGCCTCCCGAACAAGCCGGTTTCCGAAAAGGACTTTAGTACCATAGACCACATCCATACGCTTCGGCAAGTTATACAAAAAACCGAGGAATATAGCTTGCCGCTTTGTTTAGCGTTTGTGGACTATGAGAAAGCCTTTGATTCGATCGAGACTTGGGCTGTGCTACAGTCTCTCCAGCGGTGCCATATAGACTATCGGTACATCGAAGTGTTGAAGTGTATATACAACAACGCCACCATGTCGGTCCGAGTACAGGATCAGAGTAAGAAGGCTATTCCACTACAGAGAGGCGTGAGACAGGGAGATGTCATATCTCCGAAACTGTTCACTGCCGCGCTGGAAAACGCCTTCAAGCTCTTGCGATGGAAAGGATTCGGCATCAACATCAACGGCGAGTATATCACTCACCTTCGGTTTGCCGACTATATTGTAGTCTTGGCAGAATCGCTGGAAGACCTTAGCACTATGCTCGAAGACCTCAATCGAGTCTCCCAACAGGTGGGTCTTAAAATGAACATGGACAAAACGAAGATCATGTCGAATGTCCATGTTGTGCCCACCCCCATCGGTGTTGGGGGCTCGACTCTTGAAGTTGTTGACGAATATGTCTATTTAGGACAAGTGGTCCGGTTAGGCAGGTCCAACTTCGAGAGAGAGGTCAATCGTCGAATCCAACTCGGTTGGGCAGCGTTCGGGAAACTACGCGACGTCTTCTCGTCCAAAATACCTCATTGCCTTAAATCGAAAGTCTTCGATAGTTGTGTGTTGCCAGTGATGACTTACGGCACCGAGACGTGGCCTCTCACTATGGGCCTTATTAGGAAGCTCAAAGTCACTCAACGAGCTATGGAGAGGGCTATGCTCGGGGTTTCCCTACGAGATCGAATCAGAAATGAGGATATCCGTAGGAGAACTAAAATAACCGACATAGCCCACCGGATAAGCAAGTTGAAGTGGCAATGGGCAGGGCACATAGCGCGGAGATCTGATGACCGATGGGGTCGGAAAGTGCTCGAATGGAGGCCGCGTAGCGGAAAGCGCAGCGTAGGACATCCACCCACACGATGGTCCGACGACCTGGTAAAGGTCGCGGGACGTCGCTGGATGCAGGCTGCCTCCAACAGGTCTCTGTGGAAATCATTGGGGGAGGCCTATGTTCAGCAGTGGACTCCCTTTGGCTGATGGATGGATGGATGGATATTTTTTTTGTTTCTCGTTAGCCTTAGATGTGCACATTTCTCAGCATTTAGCATCATTTTGTTATTGATGCACCAATCATGAATTGAGTTCAAATCTGATTGGAGTAGTGTGATGTCACTCTGGGACCGCGTATGTCTATATATTTTTAAGTCGTCTGCAAAGATTGAATAATTACTATATTTTACTGAATGTGTTATATCATTTATAAACACTAGAAATAATTATCTACTAAATAATTATCACGACATTTTATATTTTTTCACAGCCCTGAAGGTAGAAAATAATTTGAATGGACTTCAAGTTAATTTCTCCAAGAACTCCGGGCCTGAGTCGCAATTATGTTTATATTTATTGATAATATATATTTTTCCCTAAATAATAAAAGTAAGTTTCGTCGAGGCACAAAAATGTTCGCACCCGATACTAAGTTTAATAGTAAAATGCGCATTCTCCTTTAAAATATTTTTTACTTTTTTTATTTCAATGAATGGCGAGACGAGCAACCCGTTCGCCTGATGGTAAGCGATACGACCGCTCATAAACAGTAGCAAAATTCCACTGCGCTCGCCATCCTGAGACATAAGATGTTAAGTCTCAATATGTCCAGTAGTTACTCTGGCTACAACATCCTTCAACCCGAAACACAACAGTGCATTTACACTGCTGTTTCATGGGAGAAATAGACATTGCGGTGGTACCTACCCAGATTACCTCTCACATATGAGAGACCTACCACCAGTACAGATACAGTACAAATTTATTTTGTAAACACTGAAAATTCCATAAAAACTTAATCCAAGGTCGCAAACTATCGAAACATTTTGCTAGGAAAAGCTTCATTGTTCGCTTTTTACAAGTCTATACAAATCGCACACAATTCATAGTTTCTTATAAAACTTCAGCACAAAAGAAGTAATTTATTATTTTTGCAAAGGAGAAAAAACGTAAACAGACACTCAAGGACGCCGTAAATAAGTTTGACATTCACCTTTGTATAATTTTGTAGGGTTTTTGTGACCTTTTTCTTGTTTCTAGAATATTCTGAAATAGGGAGCACACACACGGAAAAAAAACTCGTCATAAAGAAAGTCGGGAGTCGAGTTTATCGAAACTGAAAACTGGGATTTTTATTGCATTGCACCAATTGCAAGTAGATATAAAGATTTATAATTCCTAAAAATAAATATTATATACAAATATGCCTTCAGCTGTTTTTTAATCGAATATATTTTTCAATTTAATAAAATTGAATATGCATAATATGAACATAATAAAATATTTAATTTACCACATACAATGTTATTGGTTTAAAGTAGCGAATTAGCAGTTTCGATAGTTTCGTAGTTTCGTCGTTCTTTAAATCATTGTGTCTCTTCATAGTTTAATTAATTGTGTCACTAACATTTTATGGAATTCCTATTCTGAAATGAATTATGATTTGATTTGATTTTGATTTTTAAACTTAAGTTTTCTTATTCAATATGTTCGGCAAACGAGCAGACAGGTGACCTGATGGTAAGTGTTCACTGCACTTGAACATACATAACGCGCGGATCATGAATTTGTTGCCGGATTATCAAATCATGAGGAGAATAAAAAGAGAAAAGGATGGGAAGAGGCAAAGGGGTATTGGGCATCCGGCAATCTCACTCACTGAACGAAACGCGACAGCTAAGCTATAGCTTCATGTAGGTCTTCTGTGAGACAGTGGTACCGGCCCGGACGAGCCTGCACATTCATGCTGAGTCATGACTGACAACAGCGTGGCTCTACCACTTACTTTTTTTTTATTGCAACGCATGCCTGATGGTAAGCGATACTGCTATTCATGAACAGTAGCAAAACCAAACACCTTGAATTACAAACCAATACTTGGTATTCCACTGCACTTCGCCATCTTGAGATATAAGATGTGAAGTCTCAATATGTTCAGTAGTTACTCTGGCTACAATATCCTTCAAACCGAAACACAAAAGTGCATTTACACTGCTGTAAAATTATGTTCTATACAGTTATGTGTAGGTTTATATACAGTATATTAATCAATAAGTGAAAAAATATTGCGAGACCTCACGTAAATATATTTAGAAGGTCACCTTAGGCTTCAGCCTTATTTAAAGGACAAAGGTCATGGACTGACCAAAACGATCAAGTTTAAATCTGATAAGGACACAAAGGGTCGCAGTCACGCAATAATTGACCCTTAGGGGCAAGGGTTAAGCGATATTATGAGTTTGGTAAGTATAACCTGCCAAAATATTTCAACTATAATACATAATCGTTTTGTTTACCTTGCTCGTTAAGACCTCAAGACACAGTGAGCTCCTTCTGCGTAGATCGGAGACGCAAATACAGATTAGCTATTTAAATTAACTTTTTAATTTAATAATTGTAAATTAAGGGTATTTCAATTGTAACAGTCACTAAGAGGATGACTAATAATACCTCAGTCCGCCCCGTGACCACGAAAGCTGTAAAGTAATCGAAACGTCGCGTCGCGTCGGGAAGTTAAGAAATGTAAGAATTAAACCAAATCCGCGATGAAATCCGCAAATAATAGTTTTATTTCAACTTGCTCGTTACATTTTTTATCACCTAGAATAGTGATTCTTATCCTTGCTTTGTTCCTTGGTTCCTTTAGGAACTATTTGAATTTCTGTCCAGCTATTGACCACCCAGTCGCTTGACTGGTTTAGTTATACCGGGTATATCAAGAGTGCTACCGAAAACAAAGCCGGGTGGTAGTTTTAGTGACTACAAACACAATGCAATTAAAAATTTCGCTAAGGAATGCGATTTTTTTTTATTATTTTTCAAATATCGCCGAGTTTGGATGGTAAATCCCTAGTTTTTGCTAAAACAATAATTAAAAACCTTGCATACTATAGCGTCTTTAAAAATAAAAGGGTGTACACTATTAAGAGCGTTTATACCCTGCACGCGCTTTTTGGCTTAAAAACAGGACTTTTCAAATGAGTTAATAGCCACCAATAAACAATTTAAAGGAAAAATAATTATTACTAATTTTAGAAAAGGTTATTATCTAGGGATTTTGGTGGAAAACATTATAGATTGATGGATAATTTGTGAGTACTATACGGATTACTGAACACAAGTTTCGTTATTTAGGCTTTAAATGGCAATTTAGAAGCTTAAGATATCCGAAACCACTAAATATAAGATGAAAATAAAAATATTATCAGACTAATAAGACCCTTATGGAGGGATTTTGCTGAGAAAAATAATCTTTTTGTCTTTACTTCCTGAAAAATAAAAATTTAAACAATGCGAAATTATTCAGAAACTCTCGTCAATAACATATTTTTTTTCACCAACTTATCGTACATAATTTTTTATAGCAATTACATATTACAATAGAAGAACATCTTATCAATAAACTGCCATTTTTATATTTCAACAAAATTAATTTTCATGTTTTCTACAAATATTTTAAAAACCACTATAAAACACGCTGTCCGACGTGGATCAAATCAGACCGCCGCAAGGCCTTCTAGAGGGAGGACGTATCGCTCGTCGCTCCGGCCTGGCTGCAGTCGATTATGCTGCGCGTAGTAAAAATAGCCACGCGCGGAATGCGATTACCACATCTTAGTACTTTGGTAGTAAAATATTAAATTATTTTTATTACCTACAATAATTTTGTAGTGAGTATAAATTATGTTTCAGGTAATATAATGGGATTTAATTCCGAGGCTAAATTATGTTATGTATTGTAATATAAATTAAATATATTTCGTAATTGTAAGGGGTTGTAAGGCCCCTAACACTATTTATGTGTTCGAACACGAAATGATTCATAAAACGTCCGTAGTGTATACTGATTGAACACTGATTTGAATGCAACTTAACAATGTAATAATAACGAAAATATGATTAGTATCCAAAATTTGTATTATTCTTTGCTTGCACAGTAATATTTGTCCACTTATAATGCAAATAAAATATTTTTATGATATTATACTACAGTTACATTTCAATTGAATATTTGAAGCGCACGGATCAAAGTTGTTTGAGCCGATTGTATAGCGAGCCGACGCGGCAGCTCTACGCACACAGCTTTGGTCGCTTATGTGTGCGTGAAATTAACGAAGAAATACCTATAGTTGACTTTGCGCGCAAGGTGTATACGCTCTTAATACCATCTTTGTTCTCCAAAAGCGAGCTATAAGGTCAATTTATTCGCTGGGGTTTAGAGAAAAGTTTAAAGATATAAATATAATGACAGTAGCATCACAGTACATTTTTGAAAATTTAATTTATGTCCATAGAAATAAAGAAAGTTTTCTTAAGATTAGCGATATTCACAACAAAAATACTAGGAATAAGAATAATCTAGCTACTCTTAAGACCAGACTCCACAAGATCAGCAAATCTTTTAAGGGTTACTGTATACACTTTTATAACAAAGTTCCCAGTCAAAGCTACTATCAAGCAAAAATTATGCAATAAGGCATATTATAAGATTTCGGAATATTTAGACGATAACAAGGCTTGGGAATAGATGTAATAATATTCATATCAAAAATATTTATTGTAAATTTACAACATATTATTATTAAACTGCTCTGATTTAAACCAACTTGTAAATTTTGTAATAATTCACTACATTGTAAACTGGTTTTGAAAAGAGCAACACTAGAGTTTCTTGCCCGTTCTTCTCTAGTGAAAACCGCTTTCCGAACCGGGTAGTAGATAAAAAAAAATGACTGAATCTAAATGATGTTGAACATTTTAATGGATTCAATAAATTATTTTCATTTCATTTTCATTTCATTTCATTTCTATTATTTAAGAAAAAACTATGGTTTTAACATCCTAATACGACGATAGAAAAAAATAACAAAAAAAAATTCGTCACAATTTTTTGCACAAAATTTAGTTGCATTGTGTCTGAAGTCACTAAAACTACCACCCAGCTTCGTTTTCGGTAGCAGTCTTGATATACTCTGTATGTTAATAGAGTACCGAAATGTAAATGAATAAAGAGTCTTATATCTATCTATAAATAAAACGTGCAAAAATTATTTTAATGATGGCCATAAGATGTCTTCACGGACCATTTACTGGTGGTAGGACTCTCGTATATGTGCGAGGCCGCCTGGGTAGGTACCACCGAAAAGTCTATATCTCCCGCCAAAAAGACTATTTGAATAAAGAATATTTTGATTTTGTGGACTTTCCCCTTATGTATGTATAAAGGCTAATTAAAGAAATAAACGTAAATTAGTTAGATCATGTTTCAAGAGAATGTAAAACGTCCATTATGTTTTACTATTCATAATGGTTTTACTATATATTTTAACTTATACATCCACAGCCTAAAAAAGAGCACGAATGTTGCCACTTCACAGAAAAAATATGATTTCATTCACTTGACAGCAATATCAAACGTCTAGTTGACAGAAATCCGCCATTTCACTGCTTATAAGCTTAAAAAAGGGTCTCGGTTTTTTTTGTATATCAATGGGTCTCGGCCATTTTACAGTGTTGTTAAATAGCAAATTAGTGATTCTTCACGTCTATTATTAAAAATTTTGAGTCAGGTCATATTAACGGCATTAAAAAACTGCGTTAAATTAGAATAAGGGTGTTTGTCGAGCCGGGATAATTATCCACTCACCTTGGCCTCCTGCTGTGTTTTGTGCGATAGTCTTTTGTTCTTCTGTATTATTGCGGAGTAGTTGCTTTCACTCTGAAAAAAATATACGGAGTGGTGAAGACAATATAAAGTACAAAAACTTGAGTACAAGCAAGGGCGGACCGTGAAATTGTGGGCTAATACGACACAGAGGACCACTAATCATTCAACTAATTGTTATTGCGTCACAAAACTGTTTTGAGTGATCTAGGTTTACACTAAAGGAAAATATCAGTAGAGCACGTAACTTTTATCACAATATTAATTATAGCCATGTAAACACCCAAAGATATTGTAGCCAGAGAACTACTGGACATATTGAGACTTCAAATCGTATGTTTCAGAATACCTAGCGCAGTGGATTTCCAAGCATTGCTTTATAATTCATTGTGTTTTTTAGTTTTACTACTGTCCATGAGCGGTGGTATCGCTATCAGGCGAATAAAAAGCTCGTATAAAAATGTATGGCCTATAGGGTTGCCATTTAACATTTATGCCTTTGTGAGATGACCAGTTATTTCTCGAAGTGACGAGCGCAATGCCAAGCAGTAATTAATAGCTAATTCTCGAACTAATATCTGTGTATACATTTAAATCCTCGTAAAGACAGAGCGGAAAGCGCGTAAAGTGTTCCGATGTAAGTGGTGCGCGCGCTCCAGTACATCTCTAGTGGAGAGTTATTAAAATTCTTGCTTGTATCGTGACAGAAAGTTTAATAAAAATAAAGGTTTATTATCACCGTTTAGACGAAATCTATTAAATTAAGGTAATTTAATATTCATTTTAGCGCAATCTTCACGGTCATCTTTATGAAACCTCAAATGTACTGAAGGGTCTATCGTTAGTTTTAAATATATGGTTCTAACATATTATATTGTTGAAATAAGATCCGCTTTATCGAAGTCGGTAAAATCAGCAGACAATGATGCAGGTATTAATTATCAATCGCCACGCAGACACTGTAGAGTTATTTACAACAATTACAACATCAATTTTACGACATTAATTTTACAACACGCGCCATGAGGATAATGTAAAGATAATGCTCAAACAAAACGTAATAAGCTTCGTAAAATCTCAGGATTAAGATGTAAAGCGTAAATTTTCCACCATTATTACAAAATTTTAGCAAAATTTACGGCGCCACAATCCCAGGGCAAAAGCTGTCTTTTCGGAGTCATGTGTGTATTGATAGTCAATCACCACGCACTATAAGGTGAAGGAAAATATCGTGAGGAAACCTGCATACCATAGCGATTCGGAAGATTTTCTATGGTATTTAAAAGTCCGCCAACCCGCACTAGGCCAGCGTGGTGGAGTAGACAGCCTAATCCCTCGTAATCGTACTCTCGATTGTAGAGGCCCGTGATGATATACCTACACATAGCCTATAACATTCTTCGATAAGTGACCTGTCCAACACAAAAATATTTTTTCAATTCGAATCACAAGTTTATGAGACTAGAGGTTTTTTTAAATTTTTTTATTGCAATGAATGGTGAGACGAGCAAGCCGTTCGCCTGATGGTAAGCGATACGACCGCTCATAAACAAAAGATGTTAAGTCTTAATATGTCCAGTAGTTACTCTGACTACAATGTCCTTCAATCCGAAACACAACAGTGCATTTACGCAGTGTTGTTTCATGGGAGAAATAGACATTGCGGTGGTCCTACCGCAGATGGCCTCTCACATACGAGAGACCTACCACCAGTAAATAAACAAAAAAAAAACAAAATCTTCAGCTTAGAAGAAGTCTAGACTTTACACCTCGTAGTGAATATCCGGCCCTATACCGATCCCCACTTAATAATGGATTATTGCGAATGTATAATTTTATCATAAAGCTGATATATTATTGCCTAATATGCACATTTATCTAAGAATGTTAAATAATAAATAATAAGACTATATTATCTTAGGAAATGGTTCCTATAATCGGTTTATCACAATATTTTAGTAATTACTTTTTTAATAGCCGATTGTGATTGATCGAGATATAATCATTGTAATTTGTAACCGCATGAAGGGTTCCGCTTGTTATTTCATATTCCAATCTTTAACCAAACAAAAAAATTGTTTTATGTACTTACAGTCATAAGAAATATTGTTTTTCAGGGTTTCAAATCAAACACTATTCATCTCATCTAAAAACCGTTAATCTTGCCTACCGTTCATTTTTGTTACATTTTGTTTGCAGTATCCCCTCTTGTTCGCTATATTTTTTGTAATGGCTCCAATTCAAGAGATATATATTTTTCTTTATTATTGTTATTTATTTATTAAAAATCACAAATTACATAGTTACAAATTTATGCATAGGTCCCACGAAACCGTATTTCGGTTTGGCCGTGGAATCACTTGTGTATGTGAGTCTCACTTTTACTTAACATGAGATAACAATTTAAGGGGATACCTCGAAAAATTTGGCTTTTTTAAAAGCCTACATATCATAAATTACTAAGATTAGGTAGTCCATTTTCAGATATGTTTTAATTGATGATATAATTAACAATTTTATGAATCAAAATACATGATTACGCCACTTTGCCTTAACAAAAATACAGTCCAAAGTAGCAGCTGTTAAGTTTTTTAAGAACTCAGAACTCCTAACTTACCCCGTGTAGAAACTCAAGATTAATTTGACATAAACATATTTTTAAATATTATTTTTTCGCGAGAAAAAATCAAGAAAAAAGTAAATAGTACGATGACAATAAAATAAAATATGGTTTGGCGCTTATGTTGTTTTATTTTGAGAAGCGCATGGGCCATCCTATCCCATTCTTGTACGTTACGGCCATATAAGCTATCTCATTGGGGGCGTTCCCGTCAGACGGCCGCGGGCCTTGGTGGACGACGGATCTGCGCTCGACGTTTCGAAATTCTAGCCCGCCGATTATTTTTTTACGTAATTTCAAATTTACGTAATTCTTATTATTTTAGGTGGTTTTTTGTTTGTACATTTTAATTTTTTTACATATATTTAAAAAATAAATAGCAGTATATATTAATTTTTAAGTTCATTTTTAACTAGCTAAGTTACCAAAATAAAAGAGAAAGGTCATTGACTTACGTATAAGCGCTCAACGAAATTAGTCGAAGGGAGCGTAACATTTTATACATTTTTGCCTCGTAATATAATTACGACGCTGAAGTCTCGGGTTCGAAACCGGGTCATTTTACTTTTTGTTTTTTTTTTATTTATCCGAATGGTTCTAAATCGATATTTGAAAGAACCATCGTTCCGAAAAAATTAAAATATTCACAGAAAAAAAACATGTGGTCCGCATTTTGATTGATTTTTTTGTTATTGTTCGCGTGAAATTTTATTCATTTTGCCTCATAATATGATTACGACGCTGAAGTCTCGGGTTCGAGTCCCGGTCATTTTAATTTTTGTTTTTTGTTATTTATCCGAAATGTTCCTAATCGATATTTGAAAGAACCATCATCGTTCCGAAAAAATGTAAATATTCTCAGAAAAAAGAATGTGATCCGCATTTTCATTGATTTTTTTGTTATTATTCCCGTGAAATTTTATACATTTTTGCCTCATAATATGATTACGACGCTGAAGTCTCGGGTTCGAGTCCGGCTCATTTTAATTTTTGTTTTTTTGTTATTTATCCGAATGATTCCAAATCGATATTTGAAAGAACCTTCGTTCATGAAAACATGAAAATATTCTCAGAAAAAAAATGTGGTCAGCATTTTTATTGATTTTTTTGTTATTGTTCTGATTGGTTTGTAATTCGATATCTGAGAGACTCTTCATTTCCATAAACTAAATTCAAGGTCAGAATTGGTAAGTCTGTGTCAGCCCATATATGTCCCACTGCAGGGCACGGGCCTCGTCTACAATCGAGAGTACAATTGAGAGTAGTTAGGCCACCACGCACTTGAATTGACAATTGGCCGATTAATTTCAACTTTCAACTATTACCTGAGCTTGTAGATCCACGACTTGTAGACTGCCTCAGTGACGTAGTTGTACTAAGGTACGGTTACAAAGGTGAGGCCTCGGGTTCGAATCCCGGGTAGGGCAAAGTGATATTGGATTTTTCTATTCATTATCAGCCCAGAGTCAGGAATTTGTGCCCGATATGGCGATAGGCTCGCCACCTATCACATCGTGGGACGGAACATACATGGCGAAATGTGGGTCTTGGCACCTCTGCCTACCCCTTCTGGGAAAAAGGCGTGAGTTTATGTATGTATGTATGTAGATCCACGACATACGAGAAATATGAAAATAAGGGATCCAACGTAATCCCTATGATATGGAAATTGCGATCATTGTCATCGAATTAATTCGGTTAAAATAAATTCATTTCTCGTTGTATTGTTCTTTCAGTATATATTATAATTATTTTTCATCAAAAATATTTTCATCTGATATCACAATATTTCTTGTTGCTAGCTCCTATAATATGAAGGCTACGCGATATTCCCACCAAGGTCGCACCAACTTTTATTATCAATTGAATTTACTTATAACTTTTAATCGGGTTTTGCCCAATAAATATATTAATAGTGAATTAAATAGAAAAACCTTTTTACCATATTATTCCGTTTCACTAAATTCAAAGTCAGAATTGAAAATTATGGTCGCCATTATGAACTTTTTTACTTTTGATTCGATTGATATCTAAATCGATATCTAATGGTTCCTTCATTTGAATGAGTAAGTCAGAATTGATAGTTGAGGCCGCCATTTTGAACTGTTTTGTGTCTGGTCATGAACTGGCCATCATAATATTGTGATATTTTTCAAAACCATCCAGTATAATACCATTAGAAAAATAGTACCTTTCGGGAGCACCTCTATCAATAGACAGATGAAGACACAATCCCATCAAAAACATCCTGTAAAAAAAATCCAAGTCTCGCAGCTCAGGGTTTCTACCTAAAAAAATTGTGAGATGCTACATGCATATACCGATACCAAGTCGATTAATTTATTTAGTCCTTGCGTAAGGGACCTTCTGTATAAAGTTATTACGTAAGCTATTATCATATACATATTAAAAATTCTTTACGTTATAAATAAATGGATCGCCTTGGCCATCGCATGAAACCATAATGTATCGTACAATTCATACATAATGCTGCTGGATGGCTGAATTTTTTTACAGGATGTTTTTGATGGGATCTCACGTCTTTTTTTAGAGTCCTACTTTTTTTTCTTTTCGGTACTTTTTACTTCTAGAATATCACCAACAATTTTTCATAAAGTCTTATGGTTTTTTCTTATTTTTGTAGGTGTCAATTTATCACAAATATCACGGATTTGATTATTAGTATTCTTTCTTTTATGGTAATTGATATTTTGGAGCTATTTAGTCTATTTATTTGCAAGTTTTTCTTCGTTATGTCTTTCTAGAGGAATTTTGTACAGTTTCATGGGCTGAATACACCCTTTCCCTCTCAATACCCTCTCCTGGTATGCCTTTTATATACTAGGTATCTCAAGACTGCTACCGAAAACAAAGTCGGGTGATAGTTTTAGTGAGTACAAACACAATGCAACTAAAAATTTCGCAAAGAAATGCGACAATTATGTTTTATGATTTTTTAAATATCGTCATTTCTGGGTGGTAAATCCATAGCTTTTGCTAAAATAATAATTTAAACGCTTTTATACCTTAGATTACTTATAAATAAAAGGGTATACACTATTATTTTAGGAAAAAATGCATTTACCACCCAAATATTTATTTATTTATTTATTTAATTCTTTATTGTACACAATAAAAAGGAATAACAGTTTAGAGATAATACAAAACAACAAAGTACAAATGGCGGTCTTATCGCTCTAAGGCAATTTCTACCAGACAACCATGGGATGGATATATGAGCAGGAAAAAAGATAGGGTGTAAAATAAAGATAACGAAAGCATGGAGACAAATAAAATCATAAAAAACATATAAATACATTATATATACAGGGTATATCAAGACTGCTACCGAAAACGAAGCCGGGTGGTAGTTTAAGCGACTTCAGACACAATGCAACAGAAAAAGTTGCAAAAAAAAGCGACAATTTTTTTTTTTATTTTTTTCCTATGGCCATATTTGGGTGGTAAATACATTTTTTCCTAAAATAATAGTATATACCCTTTTATTTATAAATACTCTAAGGTATAAAAGAGTTTAAATTATTATTTAAGCCAAAAATATGGATTTACCACCCAAAAATAACGATATTTAAAAAATCATAAAAAAAAATTGTCGCGTTTCTAGGCGAAATTTTTAATTGCATTGTGTTTGTAGCCACTAAAACTACCACCCGGCTTCGTTTTCGGTAGCAGTCTTGAGATACCCGGTATACATACCACATATACATACATATTATACCGGGTATCTCAAGACTGCTACCGAAAACGAAGCCGGGTGGTAGTTTTAGTGAATACAAACACATTGCAACTAAAAATTTCGCAAAGAAACGCGACAAATATTTTTTATATTTTTTTAAATATCGTCATTTTTGGGTGGTAAATCCATAGTTTTTGCTAAAATAATGATTTAAACACTTTTGTACCTTAGATTATTTATAATTAAAACGGTATACACTATTATTTTAGGAAAAAATGTATTTACCACCCAAATATGGTCATAGGAAAAAAAAAACAAAAAAAAATTGTCGCTTTTTTTGCAACTTTTTTTGTTGCATTGTGTCTGAAGTCGCTTAAACTACCACCCGGCTTCGTTTTCGGTAGCAGTCTTGATATACCCTGTATACACATACATAAGTATTTTACATATATGTACATACTTATACCGGGTATCTCAAGACTGCTACCGAAAACGAAGCCGGGTGGTAGTTTTAGTGACTACAAACATAATGCAACTAAAAATTTCGCAAAGAAACGCGACAATGATTTTTTATGATTTTTTAAATATCGTCATTTTTGGGTGGTAAATCCATAGTTTTTGCTAAAATAATAATTTAAACACTTTTATACCTTAGATTATTTATAAATAAAAGGGTATACACTATTATTTTAGGATAAAATTAATTTACCACTCAAATATGGTCATAGGAAAAAATAACAAAAAAAAATTATCGCTTTTTTTTGCAACTTTTTCTGTTGCATTGTGTCTGAAGTCGCTTTAACTACCACCCGGCTTCGTTTTCGGTAGCAGTCTTGATATACCCTGTATACATTTATATAAGTATACAGGGTGGACAAGAAAACGGCGCACCTGCCAAAATACATTATAGTATATGGTGAAGGAATCTTAATTAAGACGGATTTGTATGGCGCTAGCGAATATTAAGAAAGATGCCGAGAAAAAAAAAACTAAAGTGACACATGCTACCCCTTAACATGTTAAGCTAAAGTGATTGAACCTTACAACTGAACGGTAGACATTCAACAATAAATAAGCAGAGCTCATTATTTACTTATAAGTCGATTGTGTACATCACGCTCAGGGTACATAAAAAAGATATTAAATTAATACTGCCAACAGTCACATACATGGGTACTAACCCCACACTAAGATACAAATCTTGTGTCGCGGGTATTAGAAAAATAATTATGGTTCACGGAAATTATTTGTCTCGGGGCGGGAACCGAACCCGCGGTCTCTCATTTCACAGGCGGTTCTTACCAACTGCGCCACGGAGGCCGTCGGTGACTCATATGGGCTGGTTAGTTGTCATTAATGACCACCAAAATAGTTAACTGACCTTGTAATGTAAACCGTAATGACCTTGATAGGCAAAGCTGGAAGCGCAGGATCCGCCAAAACCCGCACGAAAACACTCTCACAGTTTGGTAGCACAAATCACTTTTTCTTTTACATTTCACATAACACAAGTTACATCAAAAGCTATCAAATTGGGTAATGTTCAAAGCATAGTGAAATTAATAAAATTTACTCAAAATAACTGAAAACGAATTTACAATAATATGCACACGACTAATACATGCACACGCGATCGCAATCCGAATTCAACTAATAAAAAATAAATTATTATTTTGATTCTTGAAAGATAAAGGCCTGTTCACATTAGATACAAAGCTTTCCTATTTGAGTTCATAATAATTCATCTGAACAATTAGTATTACTACTGTATCAGACCATATACGTGCCACTGCAGGGCACGGGGTCTCCAGTGCAGTAAATTAGTAGTTCGTGTTTATTGATTTCACTAATTTTATCTCAAATAAGTCTCATATGCAAATTCTATGCTATAATGGTAGACGACATTTCTCTAGGTATAAGAATTTAGAAGAAATTTTATCACTTTAAAGTAACATTATTTTCAAAATACATTAAAATAATGTTAAATACAATAATAAGCAAAGTAAATAGGCAATTTGTAATTGACTGGATCGGCTGATGACATATTTAAATTACATTATAAGCTCTTGAGCAAGTATCAGTATCAGTCCAATAAGATCTTTTTTTTAACGTAACTTTTATATCGGAGTACTTAATCCAATTAAGTTATATCAAGTGTGTAGTGTGAACACACCTCAAGATGTCGGTCTTCTTTTGCAAAATGCTAAAAGTTACCGACAAAGAAATTGCCGCCTTTCGGCACGCACTCACAAACGGCGGCGGCGACCTCAAAGGAAGAATAATCGAGCCGCGTTGGATCCGACAAAGTACACTATGACCGGCGGCTTCCTTTGACTAATAGGGCCGAATTGGGCCATCATTTTAAAATATTATTTTTTATTAATCAGTGTCATCAGATTATTTTTCAATGAATCTAAATTATTTAGAAAATTTAAATGTTATGTAGGTATTACCAAACCTTTTCTAATTATAATTAAACTAGCTGTCGGGCCCGGCTTCGCCCGGGTGCAGATAGTTTTTGAGTCCAATCCACATCAAGAACATATTATTTCGCGTGTCTACTAACTATATTTCCCGCGTGCCGTCGACTATATTTCCCTTCCGTAGGAGAGGACATCCCGTGCCAACAATTTGAATTTGAAAGAGTAGAAAATATGTATATTTGGTTTCCTGACTCATCCCACGGGAACACTACATTTTTCGGGATAAAAAGTAGCCTATGTGTTAATCCAGGGTGTCAGCTATCACTATACCAAATTTCATCAAAGAAATATGTATATTTGGTTTCCTGACTCATCCCACGGGAACACTACATTTTTCGGGATAAAAAGTAGCCTATGTGTTAATCCAGGGTGTCAGCTATCACTATACCAAATTTCATCAAAGAAATATGTATATTTGTTTTCCTGACTCATCCCACGGGAACACTACATTTTTCGGGATAAAAAGTAGCCTATGTGTTAATCCAGGGTGTCAGCTATCACTATACCAAATTTCATCAAAGAAATATGTATATTTGGTTTCCTGACTCATCCCACGGGAACACTACATTTTTCGGGATAAAAAGTAGCCTATGTGTTAATCCAGGGTGTCAGCTATCACTATACCAAATTTCATCAAAATCTGTTGAGCCGTTTTTTCATGAAAGAGTAACAAACATCCATACATCCATACATCCATACATCCATACTTACAAACTTTCACCTTTATAATATAAGTAAGGATTCGCAATCTTACATGATTTAAGCGATGACCAGTGTGATTTCTTGGTATCTTTCAGTTTGGATTTGTGACACTAAGAAAAATAATGACAAACAAAATAGTCAATCCATTCACGATGCAACTGCACCTAAAGTTATTATGTTGTTAATTTATTGACGCTTAAATCTAAGTACGTCCCTGTTTAACTGATTGATTTATTTGAAATGAAACAAAAAATATCCTTTTTTGAAGTTAGAGAAGGATAAATTATACAGCTAAGAGTTCATGACCTTACTCATGTGTAAACAGCTGTTAAAGCGAAGTTTAAGAAAGTTTTGATGCTGTTAAAAATGGTTTTCGTGGTATATTTCGTTAACCGTTCAATTAACGACGAAACGAAAAAATACGTATGTGTTTAAATCTTGTTCTTCATCCATTCCAACTGATTTTATGCGAAAAATTTTATGTGATTAAACTTAAAAATTTAAACGGTCATAACTTCAAAACGGATAGGTATTTTCCAAATATTATTTTTTTATTACGATATTAATATTATGCCCTTGTACCCAACTGAGCAAGTGCGCCATTTATTTGCGCTCCCTGTATATACCACAAATACGGTCATAGGAAAAAAAATTAAAAAAAAATTGACGCTTTTTTTTGCAACTTTTTGATGCATTGTGTCTGAAATCGCTTAAACTACCACCCGGCTTAGTTTTCGGTAGCAGTCTTGATATACCCTTTATAGACTAGCGACCCGGCCCAGCTTCGCCCGGGTACAAATAGATTTCTGTACAAAAATATGTACGTATTATTATTATACATATAAACCTTTCTACTCAGGCACGCTACTGCCGCCCTGGCCGGCCAGTACCGCCGCAAGCGCTACGTCCCGCAATTTTAAATCTGTAATATCTTCGAAAATATTCATTTAAATCTCGTGCTGTAAAGGACCATATAGATCTATATTAAACCAACAATGTATTTAAGCTTTTTAATTGGAGAAGGATTAATGCTGTATTTTTCGTAAAAAGTAAATGACAAAAAACTGTTATTGTGGGATATCCATAAGAGATGGACATATACCATCGCGGAGTTTTCTGTAGACCTTTTCAATGTGTACAAATAATTACTACATTATTTTGATAAATCTCGTAGGGTTTAGACTTTAGCCTGCGTTTGCAATGTAAGCGGAAAAAATTGATAATTAACGACATCACATTAGAAACCTCAAATATAACAGTATTTCTCCACTATTTAATGGATGTTATTATACAGGTAAACCTTTCTATTGAATCACTCTATCTACTAAAAAAACCGCATCAAAATCCGTTGCGTTGTTTTAAAGATTTAAGCACACAAGGAGACAGAGAAAGCGACTTTGTTTTATACTATGTAGTGATACCTATCTAGAACTATTATTCCATTATATACGGGTACAATTATTCATTAACTGCAAATGTAACTTTGTAATCCTATACATTTATATGGGATTACAAAGTTATTCACGCAGTTGGTGTATCTAGAACACTAGGCAGAAATTACGAAATGTTTAAATTTTTCCCTACTTAAGACACTAAACACTAATCTATACATACAGGGTATATCAAGACTGCTACCGAAAACGAAGCCGGGTGGTAGTTTAGGCGACTTCAGACACAATGCAACAGAAAAAGTTGCAAAAAAAAGCGACAATTTTTTTTTGTTATTTTTTTCCTATGGCCATATTTGGGTGGTAAATAATTTTTTTCCTAAAATAATAGTATATACCCTTTTATTTATAAATACTCTAAGGTATAAAAGAGTTTAAATTATTATTTTAGCAAAAACTATGGATTTACCACCCAAAAATGACGATATTTAAAAAATCATAAAAAAACATTGTCGCGTTTCTAGGCGAAATTTTTAATTGCATTGTGTTTGTAGCCACTAAAACTACCACCCGGCTTCGTTTTCGGTAGCAGTCTTGAGATACCCGGTATAAATAAAATTGAAGTGTCTGTTTTAAGAGTGAAAATAAAAAAAAATGTCCTACTACATATCGTTATATACACGATACCTGTGCCGAAAATGATATTTAAATTTTTTTTGTCTGTCTGTCTGTTTGTTCCGGCTAATCTCTGAAATGGCTGGACCGATTTTGACGGGACTTTTTTTGTCAGGTAGCTGATATAATAAGGAGTAACTTAGGCTACATTTATTATAAAAAAGTTCTTTTATTTTAGAAAAATAAAGTTTTGTTAAATTCCACGCGGACGAAGTCGCGGGCACAGCTAGTTATATTCTAAATTTAAAGGTTCTATGTCTGCTAGAAGTGCCTTAGACTTTTGATGATCGGTCAGTCAGTTAGTGAGTGACAAAATTAAGAAAGTTTGACTAGTTACAATTCTTAAACTAGTGGTTCAAATTGAATGAAATTTTAAACATACCGTGTTTACACAATGCCTGCTTAGTAACTGAAATTCAGGTTTCTTGCTTCGTTTAACCACAACGAAGTTATGGGGGGTTTAAAATGATCTGAATTGCTTCTAGAAAAGGATGGTACGACTGTGCTACTTTTTAGCTCGACTTGGTGGGGGCATTGCCGTGCCCCCAGATTTAGAATATTTTTTATACGAATCTATTTTATATGTCACTGAAAGTCTATATCTATACTAATATTATAAAGCTGCAGAGTTTGTTTGTTTGTTTGTTTGTTTGAACGCGCTACTCTCGGGAACTACTGGTCCGATTTGAATGATTCTTTCAGTTTTGGGTAGTTCTTTTACCGAGGAAGGCTATAGGCTATATATCATCACGCTATGACCTATAGGAGGAAAGCAGTAGTGATATTTCTAGCAAATACGAGGATATTTTGTTCGTTTTTCTTGGTCCGATTGGTCGATATTCTAAACTGATAGTCAGAATTAAACATTTTGACCGCCATTTTTAAACGTGTATGCACCCGGGCGGACCCGGGCCCGATCGCTAGTATTACTATAAAATTAATATTTACAATGCTTTTCATATAACAAAAGCAAAATAATTGTAATTGATATCAAATAATTTCGCCGAAAAATTTGTCTAGCGTAAATAAAAGAAACATTGTTAAACAAAAATTATCCCTATTTGGTTGTAAAGAAGGTTCAAACTGGAACGGGCGGGTGTGATCGCCGTCATTCTCGCGCCAAGCGCATAGCAGTAATAATAAGAGCGTGAGCGCCGCGCCGGTGTGACCGCACAGTTCGAAAATCAATAATAATTATTTTATGTGGAATTTAAACAATAATCTAATGTAATTACTTATCGTTTCCGCTCTGTGTACATACTTCAGGAATACCTAGTCAGTTTAGTTTGGTTGTTATTACAAAATTCAAATTTATTTCACACATTTTTGTTAAATTTACAGTTGTATCGTAAGTCAAAAATCACAAAACAGCAGAACTAAGAATGACATTCTTTTATAGGCGAAAGTCAGTGGTCAAATCACAGGTCAAATGAAGTAGAAACAAATAAATCATCGCTAGGCGCAATGCCTTTGGCGGCATTTATCAAAGGGCGCCTAGGCGATTAGCGCTTCACACTAGTAGAGTGAGTGACCGGCAAAACAATTGGTACCTATCTTGTATTTATACAGATATTATTGTAAATGTTTTTGAGGTTTTCGTAAAGTAATAGTTTAAAGTTCGTGTTTTACCACTTAGATTATAATAGATTTTTTTATCAATACAAAAGTATGATAAACAATATATAGGCACATTGTCAGAATCATACGGATTATAAATATACATAGGTCTACATTAATTTGTTATTACTAATGTTAATAATACCAGTAGATAATATTTAATCGGGGAATGTGCGCCAGTAGCGCAGTGCCGCGGCGTGATGCGGCAACTTTCGTTAACCACGCCCCAGAATGCTGCGAATATTTTTCGAGGTAGGCTCTTAAGAATTACAGAATGTAAAAACAAAGCAACAAAAAAAGGAAGTACAATAAAAGAAAATAATGGAAAAAAACATAAAAATATTTTTTGAATTATATGTGTAGGTATATATTTATTGTTTTAATACGTGTGTAATTAGTAAGGAAATCGATTTGTACCTACAACTCACCCTTGTCAAGTACTCTCTCTTCTCCAGCGTCTCCAGTCGTTTGTCCATGTACGTGAGTTTGTTTTTAAAGTCATCAGCAATGCACCGGCAGAGACTCAGCGACTCGCCGAATATGCGCATCTTGCATTTCAGCTCTTCAAAATCGTTGCGGAATCTGAAATGTTAAGTTGGGCTCAGCGACATCTATTGGCATATATAAATATTAACTACAAAAGATTGGGATGGAGCGACATCTAGGGTCTTATTTACTAATTATAAAAAAATCTATATTGCGACAACTATGAATTGCTATAGGTGCTTATACAGTGACATCTAGTGGCATATATATAAAAATAGATACAGTGACATCTGTTGGCTATATTGTTAACTAAAGCGAATATGAGACAGTGACATCTATTGGCAAATTGACAACTTCAAATGAAAGCTATACAGCGACATTTATTGTCGGATTTGTTAATTAGAAAAAAGTGCAGCGACATCTATTATTAGATCTATAAACTTAAATTTGATACACTCTTAGTGTAATTTGAAACTATACGAAACACTGCCACCTATTGGTACGTTTGTGAATCATTAAAAATCGGTACACTGACATCTATTGACCAATTTGTAAATTAGGAATCCAAAATTGCTACTAGTTAGTCGAATTACACAATCAATATCATTGAACAATAACAATTTACATATTATAGGAATTTCAAATTGATAAATACAAAGTTGCTCCTACCGCGATATCTTTTATTGATAAATCGAATTATGCTAGCGGAATAATTTGGAGCGCTTCCGAGAGATGGCTCTTCAGCTAAGAACAGTGTATAACTTAATTTTTTTTAAACATATTAAATAATTCACGATTTAGGATACATTTTGAATTTCATTTTTTTTTTGAATTTATAACCATTGCAACAATTTATTCAGAATATTATGACATTTATTAAAAAATGTCTATAGGAATCAAAAGCAAATTTATAGTTAAAAAACTTGCCAATAGATGGCACTACAAAAATTATTTTGCTATTTATTTTCAACACAGTTCATAAGAGCTTTAAAAACTCGATATTTATCTCTAAAAATTTGATGCCATTCTGCCGACTTGCCCAATCTTTTATTTTCTTTAGGTTTATAAGATTTAAATATTTACTGATATTGTACGCGCAAATAATTACAAGCCAATACCTTGATATCGAAGAAGAAAGCGACTGATTCGATGTGGAAGTGGACACATCTGAAGTGGAGATCCTTGGCGACATAAAGGTGGTCTCATAAGGTGGTTTTGGTGTCGCCCGCGCGTGTTCCTGACTAACTCTTCCGCTGCTGCATGAAGACCCTTCATCATTCAGCCTAATGCCTAACTTCTTGTAGGGTGTCTTTTTCATCACTTACAATTTCGATCTTGAAATTATTGACAGAAATTTTGAGTGACAGAATAGTTATTACAGGTCGTTATGTTGTTTTTGCAGGTCCAAAGTCGTTCAGTTTAGTGTCTTCTGGTTTCGGAAATGCTACTGTCATGCTGTTGTCAAAATATTAAGAACAGTTTTTCTGTCTTCACTTTTTATTAAACTATACATTTATTCTCTTTTCATATTTTATATTGGACATGTTAATGCTATAAGATGAAGATTTTAAATACTTGTTGTTTTTAAGAAAACATATCACAAATAATGCGAGATATTTTTTAAAATTTATATTTAGTTCCAAATTTCGCCACACCCCAATAGAAAATACATAACTTATAGCATGTTGGTAGTTGGTGGTAGTTGTAAGGAGTATTTATGGGAGGTAGTATTGTCCTCCATGAGGATAAAAGGAGGTAGGTAATGAGGGTATATTATATTATTTTCCAGTTTGTTCTGTATTCCGTAGTGCCAATCATAAAGTTACCACTCATTGGAACCACCCGGCACCGCCCTGCCTTGCGCGGTTAATATCCTTTATACAGGGTATATCAAGACTGCTACCGAAAACGAAGCCGGGTGGTAGTTTAAGCGACTTCAGACACAATGCAACAGAAAAAGTTGCAAAAAAAGGCAATAATTTTTTTTTCGTTATTTTTTTCCTATGACCATATTTGGGTGGTAAATACATTTTATCCTAAAATAATAGTGTATGCCCTATATTTATTAATACTCTAAGGTATAAAAGAGTTTAAATTATTATTTTAGCAAAAACTATGGATTTACTACCTAAAAATGACGATATTTAAAAAATCATAAAAAATAATTGTCGCGTTTCTATGCGATTTTTTTTATTGCATTGTGTTTGTAGCCACTAAAACTACCACCCGACTTCGTTTTCGGTAGCAGTCTTGAGATACCCGGTATGAAATTGTATGCACATACGCTTACTACATCAACTCCGTAACGTCACCGGATCGCCGCCGTCCACGCGTGTACCACTCGGTGACAACTCGTTGCTCGCATGCTTGTGTTGCGTTGTTGCGCATCATTGAGATATTATACTAGAGGGGGCACTGCAAACAAAATGTTTGTAACAAAATGAACGGTACCGTACCGCTCCTTCTATTTTTATCTCTGTCACACCTACGCAGTAATATATCTTCTCTCTCGCTTCACTGGATTCCCGTGTGCACGCACAATATGCAGAGATTTTGTTCCCGATGTCCGCTCTAGTATAATTCTGTATCAGCCCATATACGTCCCACTGCAGGGCACGGGCCTCCTTTACAGAGAGTGGTTAGGCCATATAGTACACCACGCTGGCCTAGTGCGGGTTGGCGGACTTACATACCATAGAAACTTTATAAATCGCTATGATATGCAGGTTTCCTCACGATGTTTTCCGTTTTAGTGCGTGGTGATTGACTATCAATACACACATGACTCCGAAAAGTCAGAGGTGTGCCCTGGGATTCGAAACCGCGACCACCGTGAATATGTTGGCAGTCGCGTCTAGTCCGTTTACCAACAGGCCACCACGCACTGGCCGCTCTAGTATAATACCTTTACTTTACTGGTGGTAGGTCTGTCATATGTGAGCTCTGTCATCTCAGCACCATATCAAGGTAGACTGGTAGAGAATGCCTCTGGCTTTAAGTCCGCCTATGTACAATATAATTGTATATAAAGTTAAATAAATAAATATATGTGAGAAGCCGGCTGGGTGGGTATCAACGCAATGTCTATTTCTACCGCCAAACAGCAGTTTAAATGCACTGTTGTGTTTCGAATTGAAGGAAATTGTAGCCAGAGTAACTACTGGACATATTGAGACTTTACATCTTATGTCTCAGGATGGCGAGCGCAGTGGAATGTCAAGCATTGCTTTGTAATTCAAGGTGTTGTTTGGTTTTGCTACTGTTCATGAGCGGTCGTATCGCTTACCATCAGGCGAACGGCATGCTCGTCTCGCCATTCATTGCAATAAAAAAACCTCAGTGGTGCGCATTGACAATTCACAAGCTCAGAATGAACTGCGCGTTGCCACCGAGTAAACCACGTGACGAGGCGGTGCCGACTGCCGGGTGGGTCTAATGAGCGGTAACCTTTATTCCACCGTCTAAAAATATTTTCAATTCATATTTTAGGTCTATGGGATCCAAAAACCTTTTATTAGGAAGGTAAATAGTTTCAATCACCATCTTTTGCCCTTCTCTGAAGCCTAGTAACATAAACCACTAAGAAAAAAGTTTTTATCGCATTGAATAGCGAGGCGAGGCTCGTCTGATGGTAAGATTTATGACCGCTCATGAACAGTAGCAAAACCAAACAGCAAAGAATTACAAAGCTTGGCATTCCCCAGCCCCCTTATTAATAAAGACTTAATGCATTTTTCAAATGCCATTAATATGAGCTGACTCAAAAAAGATATTCATAGACGTCAAAAACCACTAATACGCTATATATCGGTTAATTTAAGAAAATTAGTCTTTACTAGCTGTACTCGCGACTTCGTCCGCGTGGAATTTAAGTTAATTAGTTTATTTAGTTTATTTTGTTTTTTTTTTGTGATATTGATTCGTTGGTGGGAGAAGTGGTGGGAGGCGCCCCACGTGATGGCCCAGTGGTGGCATGCGCGTGAGCTGCGCGCGGTACTGGACAGTACTTGGGCATTGCAACAATACTTTATTTATCTAAAATAAAATATTTTTTCTAAAATAAATGTAGCCTAAGTTGCTCCTTATTATATCAGCTACCTGACAATAAAAGTCCCGTCAAAATCGGTCCAGCCATTTCAGAGATTAGCCGGAACAAACAAACAGACAGAAAAAAAATCTAAGGTCATTTTCCTTATAGGTATCGTGTATATAACGATATGTAGTAGGACATTTCTTTTTATTTTCACTTTACAAACAGACACTTCAATTTTATTTATACCGGGTATATCAAGACTGCTACCGAAAACGAAGCCGGGTGGTAGTTTTAGTGGCTACAAACACAATGCAATTAAAAATTTCGCATAGAAACGCGACAATTATTTTTTATGATTTTTTAAATATCGTCGTTTTTGGGTGGTAAATCCATAGTTTTTGCTAAAATAATAATTTAAACTCTTTTATACCTTAGAGTATTTATAAATAAAAGGGCATACACTATTATTTTAGGAAAAAATGTATTTACCACCCAAATATGCCCATAGGAAAAGAAATAACAAAAAAAAATTGTCGCTTTTTCTTGCAACTTTTTCTGTTGCATTGTGTCTGAAGTTGCTTAAACTACCACCCGGCTTCGTTTCGGTAGCAGTCTTAATATACCCTGTATGTATAGAAGATAAAATGGATGATACCCTTGTTAAGCAGAACAATGGCG
Source organism: Hyles vespertilio (assembly GCA_009982885.2). Lineage (NCBI taxonomy): Eukaryota > Metazoa > Arthropoda > Insecta > Lepidoptera > Sphingidae > Hyles > Hyles vespertilio. The sequence continues at coordinate 1,157,383 of CM042832.1, forward strand.
GATGTCTGTTAGCGGGATGTATGATATTACTGTCAACTGAATTAAATAACTTTTTTTCTGTGAAGTGGCAATATTATTTAGTAAAATATGAAGAAAATACCATTATGAATAATAAAATTTAATGAAAGTTTTATATTCTCTTAACATGATTCAACTGATTTACGTTTATGTGGTTGATCAGCTGTTTTTTTATGAATACGGGGGAAGATGTCCAGTAGTTACTCTGGCTACAATGCTCTTCAAATCGGAACACAACAGTGCATTTACACTGCTGTTTAGGAGAAATAGACATTGCGGTTTAAAGTTGAAAGTCAAAATTAATAAACGGCAGTATATTTGTGAAAGATCCATTTATTTAAATCCTAATTATTGTGATAATTAGAAAAAAAATACGTGATACATACATTTACTTATTGTATTTATAAAAATTCTTATATTTATGTATACATATTAAAAAAATACCAATTAAATTAGAAAGTCGACCATTTCGGAAACAAAATGTCCAAAATGGTCAAATGTCTAATCGCACTTTTTCTTATATAAAAACAATTATTCTTAATACAAGCGAGAAGAAAAACAGAATAAAAAAATAATACGTTAAATTGTGGCAGTATGGTTCGTGTCCTTTATCGAACTTAAAAAAATACATATAAAACCTGTTTAATTAAAACTACCTATTTACAGATAACAAAAGAAAAAGTTCGTTGATAAAAAAGTAATAAAAAAATCGTTTTTTTTTTCGGTAACTTAGGAACAGGAGCTATTTTTGTACTGTTCTTTTTTATTTTTTATGGCACGACAACTCCATACGGTGTTACCAGTAAAAATAAATGTAAATTACTTTTTGCCCTCCAAGCATTTGCAGCTAGCACTGTGTTTGTGCTTTCCTACCACATCAGTGAAAGATGGGTTGAAGGAAACCTCAGGGGCCACAACTTGGGGACTGGCAATTGTATCTGAAGTTTGATAAGTAATGTACTGAGGTTTAGTCGTATACTTCAACAGTTTTGGCTTTGTCGTAAAAGTGAAATATTCCGGCTTTGTCGTAAAAGTCACTATTTCAGGCTTGGTCGTGTAAGTAAAGTATTCAGGCTTTGTCGTAAAAGTCACTATTTCAGGCTTGGTCGTGTAAGTAAAGTATTCAGGCTTTGTCGTAAAAGTGACGATTTCAGGTTTCGTGGTGAATGTAACGATTTCAGGTTTCGTGGTGAAAGTAACGATTTCAGGCTTGCTTTGGAAGACTTTCTTTTCTGAGTAGGTCGCGCTGAAAGTCTTCGTGATAGGTTTGATGTCTGTGCCGAAGTTTAAGCCGACTTGGGACTGTCCAGAACCGCCAGCAATCTGTGAGAACTGTCCAAAGCCTTTGGAGACTCCTTCTCCAAGAACGCCGTTGACAGCACCCTTGATACCGCTGCTGAAGCCTCCAGTAGCGAACTGACCGAATTGCTTGGTTCCCTCGCCGCTGACTTGAGTGAATTGTCCAAAACCGTTGGCCAGGCCTTCGGCTGATCCAGTTTGTGTGGCTCCAACCTTACCTCCTAAGAATTGTTTAGAACTAGAGGTGTAGGTTGTAGTGATCGTCTTAGGTTTGGTTTCAGTTCCAAGGTTCAGGCTACCTTCGGAGTATTTTCCAGTTCCGAATTGAGTGACTCCTTGTCCAGAGATCTGACTCAATCCCTGTCCGCTAATTTGTCCAACACCTTGTCCAATGATTTGTCCAATACCTTGTCCGAATTTGACAGCTTGACCAGTCAATTGTCCGAAGCCTAGACCTTCGCCTCCACTAACCTGGGCTCCAGAACCCTTCGTACCAAACTGGCTGTTGGAAGTGTAAGTAGTAGTAACAGTCTTCGTTACTGGAGATTTGATTTCAGTGGTGAATTTACCAGTTCCAATAGCTCCGATCTGACCAGCTTGACCACCAATCGTGGTGGATCCCGCGCTGACTGTGAACCGACCACTGTTGGCTCCACCGCTGCTGGTCACCTCTTTGACTCCAGTGCTCTTAATTCCGGTGTATTGGGTGGTTTTGGTTGAGGTGACTTGGGTAATCTTGCCCTGGGTGATCTTGGCGTATTTGGCGAACCGCACGCTCTCGATAAGACCGATGGCCCATTCGTACCATTCGAGGTCGAATTTGTAGAAGCCGGCGATCTGGTTGCCGATCTGGCAGCCTGGAATGGGAGAAACGGATTTTTTAGTACAAGTCTTTTATATTGGGCAATAGTATTGATGTATTAGTATTAGCTGCGTGGTAATGTGTGTCTGAATCTATAACAAAATACCACAAAGATTTTAAACCCACAGTGTTTAAATAAATATTTATAGATGGCTTGCTAAGTATAATTTTTATAGCGAGACTTTTTACCTGATAATAAAAAATAATACTTAATATAAAAATGTAACTAGGTTAAGTTTTAATCATTTATTTCACGCTATTATAATAGCAAAACAGGTAGATTCTATTATAATTTGAACATCTATTTATACCATGTTTTATGAAAGTTTATAATAAATATGATAGATAAATTAGTTGAAGCTATATGACCGGGGTAAATGAACAAATTCGTCATATTTATTTATAGTGTAGATATTTTCTTAAAACTCTGAAAACGAAAGACCGTCGATAAGATATCTGTCCCGACAAAAATCTTAATGGAACTATGATTTGTTACGATTTTTATGTTGTGAGAACTAATTGTCTCTTACATATATTTTAAGATGTAGTCAGGATTATATTAATGGTTGACTTGTTGAGTCTAATTTTATTTATTTATTTGAAATAGGTACATCAAAATAGGTAGATAAATGAAAATAGTAATTACAAAAAATTAGCTTTGAGCGAAAAGTATCTCTATTTTTGATATCCATTGAACACAGGGCTATGTCTATAAATATTATGTAAAGACTATATTATGTAGCTGTTATATTTATAAATAAACCTACCAGAGTCCCAGGAGTAGACACCGCGGAGAACGAAGTGAGAGTCACCGGTCGTGCAGGCCAAAGCGCTTCCGATATCCACCTGTGGAGAAAACAGAATAAATTATTTTATTTTATTCAAGTATAGGAAAAAAATAGCACAAAGTATAAAAACAAAATAAAGAGAAATAATATAACTAAACTCAGACCAATAAAGTTTCCAATATCTATACTATATAAATTAATTTATAATTAATTCTTCACATTCCTATTTTTCTAAAGCCCTTTGAGATTCCGCTACAAGACTTCAAATCCTTTGATATTGTAAGTTGAAAGGACATTAGAAGCATCGTAACTAACAGCGTGACCGTACCATCAGGCCAGCCATTGGTATGGCAACGAAACTTTCTTCGATCTTAAATTCTTTTGGTTTGGGGTATGTCATTACGTCGCAGAATTTGATCTTCATTAGCAATATTATCAAATGGTGTAATAGCAGTATTTTCTTTCAAATCATCGCGTTCGCATCCTCGCTAGCAATACTATTTAAAAAAAAAAACAAGTTTTAGTTTTCATCGAAATGGGGCTATTATTTTTCGTTATTTCGCTTTTTCGTAGATTGGCTCAGGTATCGCTGGAGCGATACCATGATGGGTGAGCCGCACCAACTTCGAGTAATTGGCGAGGGGCGGCGCGGCGGAGACTAGAGATGGCTGGAGAGCTCTCGTTTCGGAGTGTAAGACCCACTTCGCGTCGCTGAGCCAGCGGAGTTAAGTTATTTTTCGGTATGATAGTTTCTGGTTTGGACACTACCTATACAGGGTACATTTATCAAGAATGCTACCGAAAACGAAGCTGGGTGGTAGTTTTAGTGACTTCAGACACAATGCAACTAAATTTTGTGCAAAAAATAGTGACGATTTCTTTTGTTATTTTCTTTTGTTTTTCTATCGTCGTATTAGGGTGGTAAATACATAGCTTTTTCTTTGCGAAATTTTTAGTTACATTGTGTTTGTATTTTCTAAAACTACCACCCGGCTTTGTTTTCGGTAGCACTCTTGATAGTTGATATACCCGGTATATAATGGTATATATATATGATGAATCATGAAATTCACAATGTATATCAGCTTTCGAAGAAACCTGGATCATACCTTGCAGATGTTGTTTAATGGGTTGGTAGGTTGTGCGCACACGCAGCTGTCTTGGTCGTATTGTTCCAAGAGGTGTGGGTACTCGGAGCTGAGCTTAGCCTGGCACTCTCCAGGGTTGATTAGGGACACGTTCATCGCGTGCATGATGCTGCCGGAGAGATGGGCTGTGGAGGAAACCAGGAGTTAAGGACTTGGTATATACAATATATACATACATAAACTTATGCCTTTTCCCAGAAGAGATAAACAGATGTTTGAGATTGTCCCTGACACCCGCCACTACAACTCCTGTGTCGCAGGATCAACAAGCACGCATTGTAATGATACCAAGCATTGATTAATTAGTAAAGAATGGTACCAGTAATAAGTCATATAAAAAAATGGCAGAGATGCTAACAAGACGCCCACATTCGCCTTTTGTGTTCCGTCCCACGATGTGATAGGAGACCTATCGCCATATCGTGCACAAATTCCAGACTACAGGCTTATAATGGATAGAAAAATCCAATATCACTTTATCGACTCGGGATTCGATACCCGATCTGGGAACGAAACCCATGATCTCACGGTACAACGGCAAGGGTTACTCCATAAAAACTATACGAACTTCGAATGTTCGGACGCCGTACGTAAAACTCCACTAATGTGTCTAGATACTCCACAATGTGAGATTCCTCTATCGTACGTCGCAACCATAGACTAATTTCAGAGAAAATGGTAAGTATAATAGTTAATAGAGAATATTATTGATTTTTAGAAGTGGAAATCTTATATCTTACTCCGGACGTCGAACATCCGATAATTCGAAGTTCGTATAGTTTTTACAGAGTAACCCCGCAGATTCTATCACCAAAATCAGCTTTTGTGAAACCTTATGTCCCCAATACTGATCCATATACATAATTTCATAAACTAAACTCTATATTATCTATAAACAGATTTCACCATCGTTGCGGCAATTTTTTGCAAGACATTTGGATTCCTTCACACTTCACACTGAGCTAACAAATACGAAATATTGACAAGGCCGGCCGTTTTTACACCGGAGCGAACATATTATATTGACTGGTACTTATCGCCATTCATCTTTTTTAATTTCTAGCTTATTCATTTTACACCAAACGCATATTTTTTTTAGTTAGAACACATAATTAAGTGTAAAAAGCGGCGGTCTTATCGTAAAACATACAACAATGTAAATGCACTGTTGTGTTTCGGTTTGAAGGATATTGTAGCCAGAGTTACTACTCAACATATTGAGACTTAATATCTTAAGTATCAGGATGGCGAGCGTAGTGGAATCCGAAGTATTGCTTTGTAATTCAAGGTGCTATTTGGTTTTCCTACTGTTTATGAGCAGTCGTACCGCTTACTATGAGACTAATGATATGCTCGTCTTGCCATTGACAGCAATAAAAAAACTGCAATGTTTTCCATTCCAGTTTCAGGAAAAGGATGTTAACAAAACTAGTGACGTCATAAGGTTTAAAATGCATTACAGTTTTCGCGTGTGTAAGAGACGACAATATATCCCCACTACACTCCCACTCTTTAATTTAAAATACTGTTACAAGTTACAAGTTACTTTAATACTGTATGGACATGTTTATTTTAATGGTATTTGTATTAGCACTCAAATCAATAAAAATTACAATAACAATCAAATACTCTATTATATTCTAACTAGCCTTATGCAAACGCCGGTGTAAATAATCATATTATTGACTTTTATTCTCCTTGTTAAGAACGTCTCTTCAGGTATTAAAATGTTCGGCAAAAAACATCTAAATCTTACACTTCGGTGTGAGTGTCGGTCTGTAAGGTCGTGAATTCTTAAATCAATACAATTGAGAATTTATAATGAGTGACTGAGCAGAGACCTCGGAATCTAATACAAAACATTCGTATAAGTTAGAATAACATGACATAAACCGAGAAACAACTATAATATAAAAATTTATGAGCGTTCAAATTAATAAAATTCACCTTTTGAACTCGGATTTTTTAAATAATCAAACTTATGTTCGAATATTTGAATTTAGATCGCAAAATTAATGGATTGATTATTTTTGAAAAACAATTTAATTAACTATTGATCTAAGTTGAGTTTAAAGATAATAAATAAGTGTATAAAATACAACTCGTAAATATTTAACTGTTGACAAATGAAGTGATTAAAATACGGTATAGAGCCACAAAGTTATCTGACCCGGTGAGAGAGTCGCTGTAATCGAATTTGGTGTTGCCATTAAAAATAGATATTGCAATAAATGGGGTAAAGTAAGATTTTTCAATCAGATCAATAGTGTCGAGAAAATGACTAGTTTCATCTGCATATTATTTTTCCTTCACACGATTTCTAACAAATCGCTCCCCAAAACCCTTAAAAAAGTGTATCTGTATTCTCCTCCACAATCGAGAGTACGATTGCGGGGGGTTAGGCCATATCACAGGCCATATCACAGGCCATATAGCCCACCACGCTGGCCTCATGCGGGTTGGTGGACTTACATACCATAGAAATTCTAATAAATCGCTATGGTATGCAGGTTTCCTCACGATGTTTTCCTTCACCGTTATAGCGCGTTTTTATCAATACAAGCATGGCTCTAAAAAGTCAGAAGTGTGACCTGAGATTCCAACCCGCAACCAGCGTGAACAAGTTGGCTGCCGCGTCTGGTCCATTTACCAACAGGCCACCACGCACGTAACGTAAAATGAGACGAGTAAGATACATTTTAGTTTATGATATGTACTTACATATTACATTCTACTAGTACGTACATAATTCTGTTTTCGTGGAATTTATTTTATAAAGCTGACAACACAAACCTTTGGTGGCAGCTACGCGTTAATACAATTTTTCGAAGGGTATTATTGATGTCGGAAGACGCTTTTCATCCTACGTAAAATTTAATACCTGAAGTATAACGTTCCTAGCATCACTTTTTAAAACTTTCGGCATTTTTCACTAGTTTTAAATAATGCAGGAAAAATAAATACATTGAGTAAACAACCAATGGCGGATATGTCAGTGACTGGCAGCTAGATTGACAATTTCAAATGACGTCTTTGTTTCCAGTTTTGGCCACCGGGCCAGATAACTTTGTGGCTCTATAATTTAATTTCATTGTTATTGACAATTGTGACGTAATATTTTATTGATGTGCAATGACTATTAAAAATTATAGTTTCCTCTACATTTCAGTGGATCATAGAGTTTTTATCCATTGACTATGTAATATAAATTTACCATCTGCAATAGGCCGTGGTAGACTAAAACTACTATAAAACACGGATTTCATACCATCATATTATTAAGTCAAACAATTCCAAAAGATATGTAGGGATATGAGAAACTAACAAAGACTTTTCGGTACCACAAACACCCAGACCCGAAACATTTGTCCTGCTACGGGGATCGAATCCGCAGTCTCTCGTTTCACAGACGGCGTTTAACCAACTACAGATGCTGTTGTGTTATGCCTACTTATTTCACTTTTGTAAGGCATTTGGTGTAACTTGATGTTCAGAATATACGCGTAATGTAATGACGGACAATGTCGTGATCTCATCGATTGTCATCAAAATTCCACATCAAGCGGCTAATATGCTAATTTTCACATAAGCGTTTGTTAAGGACAAGTCTATTAACCGCGGGGTCGTTTTACATTTCCTGTTTATTTTTTATTAGACTGACTTGTATTGTGAGTGAGAGCTACTGAGTTCATAGGTTCATACTTCGTTCTTATTCATAGACAAATTTAAAACCCATTTTAATTATCGAGTATTTTGTGTTCTTCGCTCAAACTGAATTCAAAAAGTTCAAAAGGGACGTAGCATTCGGTAATTAAAATAAAACTAAATCTGTTTTGAATAAGAATGTTAGAAATATGTTATTTGAGCCACTGAACATAGGCCTCCCCCAAACATTTCCACAGTGACCTGTTGGAGGCAGAATGCATCCAGCGACGTCCCGCGACCTTTACCAGGTCGTCTGGCCACCTTGTGGGTGGACGTCCTCTCCGCTACGTAGCTTCCATTGCTATGGAGAGGACTATGCTCGGAGTTTTCGAATCAGGAATGAGGAGATCCGTAAGAGACTAAGTAACCGACATAGCCCAGCGGATTAATTATTATCAATGAATAATTTCTAACTCCTCCTTAATTTAACTTTCTGATTGATTTCGTTGCGGGTTAAATACAAGTTAGACATTCCCGGAGACGCGGCGAGCTTCAATGCTCGGTGTCATTACAATGCGTGCTTGTTGATCCTGCGACACAGGAGTTGCAGTGGTGGGTGTAATGGAGGGACAGTCTCTTTAATGAATAATTTCATGCTAGTTTGAAAATTTAAAGAAACGTTTTAGCAGACAAAGCCAGGATAAAGCTACAATCTGAAGCTTTCTTAACCTTACACGAGGCGTTAAAATTATGCAATATTATGGAAGATACGTTATGTTATGCGTGTAGTGAGAATCGGCCAGAAATACGTCAGACCGGTATGTGTACTGTTGGCAAATAAAGTTATATTGTTATATTGAATAATATTCAAAACTTTATTTTACCAACAGATTCGAATCCCACACCTCTGTCTTTTTATGTGTGTATTGATAATCAATCACCACGCACTACAATGAAGGAAAACATCGTGAGGAAACCTGCATACCATAGCGATTTATAAAAAAATCTATGGTATGTAAGTCCATCAACCCGCATTAGGCCAGCGTGGTGGACTATATGGCTTAACCACTCTCAATCGTTCTCTCGATTGTAGAGTAGGCCCGTGCCCTGCAATGGGACGTATATGGGCTGATACAGTACTATATTATTTTACACCATTAAAATAATAGTTTCTGATACACGACACAAGACTTCTTAGTGTGGGGTCAGGACTACGTAAGTGACTGTTAAGTGTATTTTGTGCTGGTTTTATACAGGGTATATCAAGACTGCTACCGAAACGAAGCCGGGTGGTAGTTTAAGCGACTTCAGACACAATGCAACAGAAAAAGTTGCAAAAATAAGCGACAATATTTTTTTTGAAATTTTTTTTCCTATTGCCATATTTTGGTGGTAAATAATTTTTTCCTAAAATAATAGTGTATACCCTTTAATTTATAATACTCTAAGATATAAGAGAGTTTAAATTATTATTTTAGCAAAAACTATGGATTTACCACCCAAAAATGACGATATTTAAAAAATCATAAAAAATAATTGTCGCGTTTCTATGCGAAAATTTTTGTTGCATTGTGTTTGTAGCCACTAAAACTACCACCCGGCTTCGTTTTCGGTAGCAGTCTTGAGATACCCGGTATAACGTGGAGGGAAAATTCTTGATTTGTGCCCGATATGGCGATGAGCTCGGCCCCTATCACATCATGGGAACATAAGGCTAAACGTAGTTGTCTTATTTCTCTGCCTATCTCTTCTTGGCAAAAGGCGTTCGTTTCTTGAATTTGTTTTATAGTGATGTTTAAAATTGTACCCGCTGTATGTTGGTCGCTATCCGGGTTAAAACGAGACAAATGTATAATAATAGCATATTATAGGATAATAAAACTCCATATAGATTAATGTTTTTCTTGCTGTTTTGTATGCAAATTGATATAGAGCCAGGCGTGCGGCCTTCACAATGATACAGGTTTTAATATTTTATGTTTTTTGAACGTTTTAGGGGGATTTATATTGTTTATTGTATTTTAGTGAGACAATGAAAGAGTGTAAGTATAGCGTTATTTATTGTGTGAACTCTCAATGTTATTTTGCGTACAGTACATACGACAATGACCTAGAAAGATCGAGATTCAAGACGCTCTACGCTTTCTTTCGTACATACTGTCCAGTTTTGACTGCAGCGCCAAAACCGAGCATTATATAACTCATGTGGCTTCAATTAGCGACTGTATGGGAGAAATTTGGGTTCAACTCATAACTATACATACGTATGTATATATTTAAATATATTTACACTGAAACATTAAATATCTTATCGCAGATTTTCTTATATAAGGGTATATCAAGACTGCTACCGAAAATGAAGCCGGGTGGTAGTTTAAGCGACTTCAGACACAATGCAACAGAAAAGTTGCAAAAAAAGTGACAATTTTTTTTTGTTATTTTTTTCCTATGGCCATATTTGGGTGGTAAATACATTTTTGTCCTAAAATAATAGTGTATACCCTTTTATATATAAATACTCTAAGGTATAAAAGAGTTTAAATTATTATTTTAGTAAAAACTATGGATTTCGCACCCAAAAATGACGATATTTAAAAAATCATAAAAAATAATTGTCGCGTTTCCTGGCAAATATTTAGTTAAATTGTGTTTGCAGTCACTAAAATTACCACCCGGCTTCATTTTCGGTAGCAGTCTTGATATACCCAGTATACATAGCGAGACGAGCATTTGCCTGATGGTAATACGACCCCTCATGAACAGTACCAAAATTAAATACAATAAATCACAAAGTAATGCTTGGTAGGTATTCGACGTTTATCATCTTGAGATATGGGATGTTAAGTCTCAATTCTAAGATTGACATTAAAAATATAAATAAATAAAAACACTAAAATCCTGAAACCACAGATCAATAATTAAATGTTGTGTCATGGGTACCAGAAATTACGAGAGACTTTTCTGTCTCACAAACAGACACGAGACAAATACTTGTTGGCCTCACAAACATTTGTCTTGGTGGTTTTAGCTCAAATTATTTTGGAACGGAAATAAATTCGGTGAAATGTGTGTCAACATTTTATGTTATATTCTATTAAAAATATACTTATATTGAATAGAATATAACATAAAATATAGGCCGGTGAAATGTATTTATAGTGGACATTATTTTGCCGGCCTTTTTGATATCGTATATACAGAGGCTGATCGCGGTCGTGATATACTAATATTGGTTACTATTATGGATTTTCTGCCATGGTGGACGGTGGTCGTTTGACAACAAACAAAAACTTTTTGTTTATTTTCCTATGGAATTTCACAAAATATTCGACCTCATATTTGATAATGTTTTGCAAAATCCAGACGTATAAATATTTTTGCATAAATATGCCAACGGCTGTACGTAATAGAGAAATCTTTCGAGGCGTTTTGCCAAGCAATTGTCGACTTTATTGCGTCGGGCGTAAGTGCTTAGCAATTTGGGATGTGACAATTAATTTAGCAAGCAAACATCAACTCTATTTATATTTCGTAAGATTGTGTTTTCATTACATTAGATCTTGAAGATCTTGTAGTTGTATTGACCCTTATAAAGAAAGATTTTAAAGTCCTCAAAACTATTATTCATAATTAAATATAGATTATACATAAATAATAAATAACATTTGTTTCTTCTGGACCAAGAATACACGAAGGAACTTCTAAACCAGCAAATTGTTCTACAATTGACCGTGATCAAATTTCAAATGATTTTCTTACAGCTATGAATGGCGAGGCGAGCAAGCTGTTCGCCTGATGGTAAGCGATACGACCGCTCATGAACAGTAGCAAAACCTAACAACACCTTGAATTAGAAAATAATGCTTGTCATTCCACTGCGCGTCATCCTTAGACATAAGATGTCCAGTAGTTACTCTGGCTACAATATCCTTCAAACCAACACACATGCTTCCATTTATAATCAAAATATTGAAAATCCTACCTTGAAGCACCACTTTTCCCCATCCAGTGACGATACATTCTCCAGCTCCATTGTAGAAAGCGTCCAGGGTATCATCAGTCGAGCTGGGCAGGCATATAGGCTGAATGTTCTTCGCGAATCGGAGGTTCTCGTTGAGTACAAGGATCGCGACGTCGTATTTGAGGCTTCCCCTTCTGTATTCAGGGTGACGGAGGATAGTTTTCACCTGGACAATCTGGAATGGCAGGGGTTCATCGTCGATTCCGAGTTTCCATTCACCTCCCTTGATCAGGACGTTCTTGGCGTCGAGTCTGTGGGGATTAAGGGTGTCTTAGTTTGGTCATTAAGACGATATGTTTTCAGGAGTTTTTGAAGGTTAATAGTATGTTATATTTGGAGTCAATAGCGTTTAATAATTTTAATTTGTAATTTTAATGAAATGTTATGTTGTAAGGATTTTGTGCAAGAATGATGAGACGAATAATTTCTTTGCTAGGATCATCCGAATTTGAAAGAAAACGAATCTTCCATCCAACTGTAGCACATGCGGTAATCTACTAGATGAATAGCTGTTTTGATTGGGCTAGCCGTTTGCAATTATCCCGTAATTATACAATTCCGAGTGCAACTAGCTTCGATCAAATATTTACTAAATACAGGATCCGGAACAAAATCACACGTCAAAAGTGGCCCAGGTTGCTTATACTTATGAGATGTAGTAAAAAGTCTTAAATTAATCAACTTAAGGTATCCATGACCGTATTCCTTTAAATTAAGATTTATTATGTTTTTGGACCATACTAAAATCAAATAAGACCACACGCTTATGTTCGTGCTGTTATTTCTTTTGCCGTTTTTTAGGCCGTTCCGTATAATCTAGTGTATATTTGATCGATGACAACTAGTAAAACTGGTTGGAGTACTTACCCATCAACACAAGACGCAGACGTGATCACGACCTCGGGCCTGGTGATGACTCCTCCACACAGCAGACTCTTGTTGGTCTGCAGCAGTACCATCGCTTGCCAGGGGATCTCGGCGAAATCTACCTCCAGCTCGTTGCGGTTTCCGTAGGGTTTTTGTGGCTATGGGAGAAAGGTTAGGATTTATTTATTGATTTATTTATGTATCTTTTTTGCACCATAGATAGATGTAGGATTTGAAAGTTATGAAGAAAGATGAGTAGAATGGAACGTGAGATGAATAATATGGAACGTGGTTTGTGTGAACGAGATGACTACTTAGGATGGAAAGAGTTAGAGGATGAATGATTGAGATATTAAAATACGGAAGGACGGAATAAAAGAGAACAGTCTGGAAGACGTGAAGGACGACTGAAGTAATGACGAAATTAAGATAAAGTTATAAGAAGATAATATACTGAAGTTTATCCAAACGATTTTCGTTTGATTTGACCCGAGACGGAACTATTTCCACATAAACCTAGTTACATTAAAAAAATAACATTATAAAAGAGTACAAAAGGCGGCTTTATCACACTGGGCAGCCTCTTCCAGGCAATCTTAGGATGGCTATAATAAAAGGAAAATGAGAGGGCAGTCTAAGGAATAAATAACTAGCTCGAATAATTATCGTCATCTCTTTTACTCTCGGGTGAAATGGACTAATAAAACTTGTTATATTTTGCTCTTTCTTCAGGCCCAAGGTATCCCTCATGAAACCTATACAGTCTTTAAGGTTGCAGGTCTGGTTAAGTTTGCAAAGATCGCTGGATGCATGCTTTCAACAGGTTGTGAAGATTCTAGGACCCTTTTTTTAACAGTGGACTTTCTGCTAAAGAGAGAGAGATAGAGCCATAGGCCTACCCTGAAGATTTGCATAACATGTTAATCAATTTGTGATCAGTTGGACTTGTAATAGTATTAGCTTGCGATAACTCATAACCATCTCTTATACTCTTAAATACTATCAGAACTACAGCAGACATTTTGTCACAACTTTTAAATATAAATTGACACCCAAATTGATTTATATGCCGCTGTAGGCCAGCGTGGATTTGCCTGGTTTAAAAATTCGTATTAATTTATGAATACTAATTAATATATTTTGTTTTCTACTATAAATGAATTCCGTTTTATTCAGTATTAATGGCGCCTATGATTAACGTTCTTGAGATGTTTTCACAACTTCATTAATTGATTTATGGTATACAAGTGTTTTGGAATATTGAAATATTATGTAAACGCTGTCAACATAATACTAAAAGTTGAACTGAGTTCCAAGTAAGAAGGTCGCGGGTTCAAATTCAGACATAATTTAGTTACAAAATTTAGGTAAAATTTTGTTATTTAGTTACTGATGGTAGGTCTCTCATATGTGAGAGGCCGCCTGGGTAGGTACCACCGCAATATTTCTCCCGACAAACAGCAATAAATGCACTGTTGTGTTTCGGTGTGAAGGACATTGTAGCCAGAGTAACTATTGGACATAATAAGACCTACGATCTTATGTCTCACGATGGCGGGCGTAGTGGAATTCCAAGTTTTGCTACTGTTCATGATCGGTCGTATCGCTTACCATGAGTTAAACGGCATGCTCGTTAAAAAATAATTAAAGTAGCATAAAATAAGTTTATGTTATTTAATGAAACTATTCTTCATATATTTAATCGCGGGTTTGTTTTGTTTTACTCAACGTTTAAAAGACTTTGAAAGCTTTCGAGTTATTTATAAATAGGTCCAACAAACGAGCAAACAGGTCACCTAATGGTAAGCGATCACTGCAAATGTACATCCACAACTTGGGTTATGTATATTGTGTTAGTCATTTCATGACGTTTGTTTAATAATTAATTTAGAATTATAAAACACGGGTGTATTATTCAAGGTTCTCTAGGATTATTTCTATTTAAATTTGGACAATTACATCGGAATGCAGACCTTGGATGCATTTTGAAATGCTTTTAGGATAAACATGTTTTGTAAAAACCAATTTAATATTTCGAAATTATCGTTGATTTATGGTGATGTCATCTTTAGGGTTAATCACTAATATATCGGGTTAAATTATCCACTATTGAACATATGCCTTGTTAGGATTTGTTAAACCAATCCAGGCATACGAATGTCATACCTCTAGCAATAGAAAGAATATTTTGAATGGCGAGACGAGTATGCCATTCCCCTGATGGTAAGCGATACGACCGCTCATGAGCAGTAGCAAAACCATACAAAACGATGAATTACAAAGTAATACTAAGCATTCCACTGCGCTCGCTATCCTGACAAATAAGATGTTAAGTGTCAATATGTCCAGTAGTTACTCTGGCTACAATGTCCTTCAAACTAAAACATCTATTTACACAGCTGTTTGGCGGAAAAAAATAGATGTTGCGCTCACATATGAGAGACTTACTACCAGTAACCTCTGTCGGGATTATTCTAGTGATTGTAAAATGACTTTCGACAACTTCCGAACTGGTTCACAGATATTGAAATGTCTGAATATTATGATGTGTAACATATAAAGATTAAATTTAAATTATGATGTGTAACATATAAAGATGAAATTTAAATTACACTAAACCTTTGAAAGTGTAAAATAAGAGACCGCGGGTTCAATCCCCGTACTGAGTTAAATTGCTGTGTGGTCCACAAGTATTTATTTTGAGTTTGGTTAATTGGGAGTGATAACTCAAGTCTTTCGTATTTTCTGATAAAATATTTGTATCTTATGGCAGATGCTGGATGCAACAAGCCGAAGACATGGTGAAATGGCGGAATTTGGAGGATGTCTATGGCCTGCTGCAGTGGATAGTAAAAGGTTTTTTTTTATTGCTGTTAATGGCGAGACGAGCATGCCGTTTGCCTGATGGTAAGCGTTACGACCGCTCATGAACTAGTGGCAAAACCAAACAACACCTTGAATCATAAATGCATTGCTTGGCAGTCCACTGCGCTCGCCATCCTGAGAAATAAGATGTTAAGTGTCAATATGTCCAGTAGTTACTCTGGCTACAATGTCCTTCAATCCGAAACACAACAGAGCATTTAAACTGCTGTTTGGAAGGAGAAATAGGCTGATGATGTTATGATGATGACATCTTACGGGTCTGGGCTATGTGATTGGCAATACTCACGTTCAAAAGACCGCATTGTCCAGCTCCGGAATAGCGTTGCAAGAAGACTCTGTTTGTTGAGGCGCTGTACTCATTCTCGATTTCGTAACCCCCTCCTTGGGTTATGGCAAAGCCTCCACCGTTCTTGGTGCCGTAGCCGCCGCCTTCGATCACAGCCTGGCCTCCTCCCTGGATAATTGCTTCACCACGTCCAGAGACCAATTTCTGGCCAGTACCGTATTTAATTCCACCTCCGAAACCTAGAAGGTAGGAGCTGTTAAAGACTTTGTCTATGTGATTTTAGCAGTTTAATAAGAAAGGAGTTTGGAAATTGGTTCCAACTCTTCCTATTTTCTTTTTATGTCTGCTTATAATGGCACATATCTAAATAGAAGTTTCAGTCAAGTTTGGATTGGGAATTTAGGTTATATTCCACCAGGTTGGACTATTGCAGGTCGGTGGACTTTATATAATGGATAATAATTGCAAATTGTCTATAAACAATTGTAGAAGCAATAGAATTTTTGTTTTTTTAAGATTAGTAGCACATTTAATTTGATCTAAGAAGCAATTTAATCGCAAGCTTTGTTATTCACAAAAAACAAATAAATTGAAATAAGATATTTAAATTGAGATATTTATAAATAAAAAAACCAGTTGGTCCTTGTATTAATCATCATATTTTGCTATTTACAAAACATAATCAAAATTTTTACAATACAGTTACAGAAAGTTAGAACCGAGTGACTATTGAAATAATGTATATAAGTGTGAGCATGACAGCGTATCGTTCTATCTCACTCTAACCGTGCGTCATAGCTTTTGGCAGGGGTAATAAACCAATATAATTACCAATTATTTTAATATTTTATTAACAAGACCAACAGGATTCTCATATTAAGTAATAAATAGAGAAGATTTGAAGTGTGAAAGATAAGTATAGTCAGTAAAGTTTATGTACAAATTGTTAAAGTATACATGTAGTATTCACTGTTTGTCACCATCCATGATAGAAAGACCTGTAGCTGCTATATTTGCTTTTGGTTAAATAGGTGTTCCTATGCTGGTGGATGGATGATCAGTGGTTGACCCCTCCGTCGGTGTACTTACGTGTTGTGCCAAGTCCAAGTATGTTGGTGCCGTGAAGAAGTTTGTATGTACTTATCTGTGTATTGTTCTGTGGTTCTGGTGACGAGTGCCGTGTGTGTGGGCTGATGACTTAGTCTAACTACGTACCTTGGACTACTCCAAAGCCCTGGTCTGCCCCGTAGCCTCCTTGGCCTGCCCCGATACCACCTCCCTGACTTGTTCCGAAGCCGGAGCCTTGGTTAAAGCCCTGGCCTAATCCTCCAGACTGGCCCGCTCCTAATCCTTGCCCACCGAAGCCTGCTTGCCCCCCACCTACTCCTAATCCTGATCCCTGGGCTCCAAATCCCTGTCCAGCTTGGCTGAAGCCCCCTTGGGCTCCGAAGCCGTTGCCTTGCCCAGCGCCGAATCCGGCACCTTGGTTTACTCCTGCCCCCTGGCCCCCAAATCCTGCCCCCTGAGTTCCTACAGATCCAAGACCCCCTTGTGCTCCAAAGCCGGCGCCTTGGTTTCCAATGGCTCCTTGACCGCCAAATCCTTGGCTTCCAATACCACCCTGAGATCCAATGCCTGCACCGCGTTGTGCCCCGATTCCTCCCTGGGAGCCAAATCCTACTCCCTGTCCTCCCACTCCTTGACCGCCTAATCCTACGCCTTGTGCTCCAATACTACCACCCTGACCAGCAATTCCGGCGCCTTGGCCTCCAAAGCCTTGAGCTCCAATGCCACCTTGAGCACCGAATCCTGAGCCTTGAGTTCCTATGCCAGCTCCTTGGCCAGTGAATCCAGCTCCTTGGCCAGTGAATCCAGCCCCTTGGGTACCGAATCCTGCCCCTTGATTTCCTATGCCGGCTCCCTGTCCACCAAATCCTTGTGCCCTATTGCCTCCTTGAGCTCCAAATCCAACCCCTTGAGTGCCTATGCCGGCCCCTTGGCCAGCGAATCCTGCCCCTTGGGTACCTATGGCGGCACCCTGAGCACCGAAACCGGCCCCCTGAGTTCCTACGCCCGCGCCCTGTGCCCCAAATCCTGCTCCTTGGTTCCTAACACCTGCCCCTTGGCCACCGAAACTGCCTTGTCCCAGACCAGCTCCTTGTCCGTAACCACTACCTTGTCTCACGCCGCCGCCTGCGCCTTGATTAACTCCAAAACCTGCTCCCTGATTAACGCCAATCCCTGCTCCCTGGGCAATGCCTACACCAGATCCTTGGGAGGTACCAAATCCAGCGCCTTGTCTCACTCCAAGTCCACTGCCTTGCCTGCCGCGACCCCCTTGGGCTCCGAACCCTCCGCCTTGGGTACCAGCTAGCCCAGTGCCTCGATTAACGCCGAGACCACTACCCTGATTAACTCCCAGTCCACTGCCTTGCCTTACTCCCAGACCAGAGCCTTGGTTCACGCCAAAGCCCTGACCGAAACCGCTTCCCTGGGTAGCGCCTATACCTTGCCCAGCTCTGAAACCAGTGCCTTGGGTTGTGCCAAAGCCGGCTTGGCTTCCTCTTCTCACTCCAAGACCAGATTGGGTTACTCCAAGTCCACTGCCTTGTCTTCCGCCGAGTCCGCCTTGTCTCACGCCGAGACCACCCTGGTTGAGACCGAAACCGCCTTGGTTGGGGAGACCACTACCTTGAGAGACACCGAAGCCTGAACCTTTTGTGACTCCGAAACCAGTGCCAGTCTGTTTTTCTACTCCTAGGCTGGTTTGTACGCCTTGTTGTACGCTTTGTCCAAATCCTTGGTCGTAACCGTCTTGAGTTTCGCCAAAGCCGCCAGTTTGAACCTGATGGATGGTACAGTATATAAAATTACCGATTTGTTTGAATCAGTTTATAACACAAATTCAATGTAAATGGTTTGTTTAGTTGAGGTTTGTGCTGAGCCAAAAAAATGTTTGGAGATTTGTATAATCATTAATTTACTAGCCAAAAATTATAGTGTGTATTAAAACTATTTTTAAGATTAAAACTGAAATATATTTAAATTTAATAACTCGGAGTTCAATAATTAAGGTTTAAATAGATTCTGGAAACTGCCCCGCCCTCACACCCACAACTGTAACTCCTGTGTCGTAGGATCAACAAACAAAGTATTGAAACTCAGCGAGTGTCCGGGAATGTCTAACTTGTTTGAGTTGAATGAGTTTTAATATTTTCATCCACTTCACTCAGTTTAAATATCTTCATAAGAAATAAAAAAAATGAAACAAATAGGTTGCACTCTGGTGCTAATGCTCTCTTGATGGTACCTGTCCACCACCCTGTGTGATCACAGCTCCGCCTCCTTGACGACGGCCGAATCCAACACTCTTATCGCCAACTTGACCGATTCCAAGGCTGCCGTATCCAAGAGTTTGCCCGCGTTCGCCTATGGAAGAAAATAGATTAGGCTATTTGGACTAAATTCAGAACAGTTGGCCATTAGGCTATTTGGACCAAATTCAGAACAAATGGCCCCATTTATATTGGCACGAAAAAGTGTTATGCAATGTATTTGTTTTGATAATTTTTTATTGTAATGAATGGCGAGACGAGCCCGCCGTTCACCCGATTGTAAGCGATATAACCGCTCATGAACAGTAGCACAACCTCTCGATCTTAGTGTGGGGTCAGGACTATGTGTGTATGTATGTATGTTGGGTGTATTTACTTTATTAAAGTTTAGTCTATATGAATCCACCAATCGCCACGATTGCCAAAGTTATTGTCTGTTGATGCAAAGATGAAATAAATTGAATAATGAATTAAATTTTTCTTACACAAGGATATACATTTTTAGATCACTATTCTTATTAAAATCGATATAATTTAAATGCAGATGGATTCGTTGTCCGCTAAAGTGCATCCGAATGGTCCATTTTCGCGATTATAAATAAAAGTTGCGAAAGGAAATTTCAATTTCAAATCTATAAATGTCTCTATTGTGATTTTGTTACGAAATATTAAAATTTATTGTG
The DNA here is from genome assembly GCA_009982885.2 of Hyles vespertilio. NCBI lineage: Eukaryota > Metazoa > Arthropoda > Insecta > Lepidoptera > Sphingidae > Hyles > Hyles vespertilio. The sequence goes on from CM042832.1 coordinate 1,177,221, forward strand.
GGGCAATAAAAATATATCAAATTAGTATCAGATGATAGATTGGTTTACGAAAAAAATCAATCATATGTTTTCTGTTATATTTTATACCATTTTATTTATGGCATGCCGAAACCCAAATTTGGTTTGATGTATTGTGTAATTTTATAAAAGCTGAAAGTTTGTGTGCGCATGCCTCTAACATAGGCATCGCATAATCAGCTATTAATTCCGATCGTGGTTGCTTTGGAAGTTATGAGCTTCAATGTTTCTGCCAAGATCAAAGAACCATCAAAAGTGTCTGAATACTAAGGAAATATTTGTTTATAGTTGCCTCAATAATATATATAAAATTCAGCTTTTATATTATAACGCTGACAAAATTACATTATGTTAAAGTTTGAAGATAGCGTTATATTTAATAACATGTAATTCTGCCGGCGTTATAGTATAAAAGCTGAATTTTATATATGTCATTAACTATAAACAAATATTTCCTTGGTATTCAGACACTTTTGATGGTTCTTTCATCTTGCCAGAAACATTAAAGCTATTAACTTCCAAAGCAACCACGATCGGAACTTCATAATAGCTGATTATGCGTTGCCTATGTCAGAGGCATGCGCAGACAAACTTTCAGCTTTTATAAAATTACGAAGGTCTGGCGGCCACGAGCTCTTGGTCTAGAATCGGTTATACGTACATAATATTGTAAATTTTTAATGTAAGTCACTGCAAAACTAAAGTAGAATGTAAAATTGACCAGTTGATTTTCTCAAAATTTATGTTTTTTTCTTTACATTGAATGGTGAGACGAGCACGTGATTCGCTTGATGGTAAGCGATACGACCGCTCATGGACAGTAGCACAACCAAACAACACAATAAATTGTATAACAATGCTTGGCATTCCACTGCGCTCGCCATCCTGAGACACAAGACTGGCTAGAATATTCTTCACACCGAAACACAACAGTGCATTTACACTGCTGTTTGGCGGGAGAAATAGACATTACGGTGGCACCTACCCGAGGCCTCTCGTTCATAGGCGGCTTCTAACCGCGTACGCCACAAAAGCTGTCACTATAGTTATACAAATTACTTATACATTAAAGTGTTCAAACATTTGGTCCAGCCTACCTGTACCGATCTGGCCAACACCAACAACGCCGATTTGTCCAACTCCTTGGCTTCCGTATTGACCCGGACTATAGGATCCTGGGGAGACGGTGGTCGCTGGGAATGATGGGGTAACCCTGCTTGGGACGAAGGCTGGACCTGTGGGCTTCGGGGTAGTCCTGGTGGGAGATGGGTTTTTATTATATTTGGGATGATTTTTGACTATATTAATAAGATCAATTTAGAATATCAGCCAATCGGACTACGCAAAAAGATTAAAATTTCCTCGTATTTGCTAGATTTTTCACTACTGCTTCCCTGCTAGAGGTTAAAGCGTAATGATATAGAGCCTATACCTTGATAAATGACCTATCCAAGCCTAGAATAATTTTTCAATTCAAACCAGTGGTTACTGTGATAGAGGTGACAAACAACAAACTCTTCAGCATTAAAAATTAAGTAAGTAAAAATAAAATAGGTAATAATGTCTGAAATTTAGTAATAATTATTTGTGGCAGCTAATATAAGCTGGGACCCGCTGTGTGTGGTCCTGGGTTTGATACTCGTGTTGAGCTATAATGTTAAATGATTTTTCTGTCCGAAAATTTTATATGTTTTTTTGGACTACATTTACACTTGTCAGCCTACAAAAATCTATCAAACTATCAATATTTTTTTATGCATTATCTGTCCATGGTGTATCTAAATAAATAAATAAAAATAAATAACACTATTTTTTTGGACACAAACTACTTTATATCCTTCTCTGTACCTCAAAAAACTAATATCCAAAATTTCATGATAATCAGTCAAATAGTTAAACCGTAAACGCGGAACAAATAAAGTGAAATTCTTACCTGACGATAGGGTACTGAACCTCCCCGGTGGTTGGTGGTCTGGCGGTGACGAAAGGTCGCGGGGTGTTTGAAGGGCTTCCTCTGCTGTCGGGGACGTATCTGCCGTCGTTTCCTCCGAAGACGCCAGGGACCCACGATCCGATTTGGTTGGCAGGCCAGGGGTCAGTGTAGAATGGATCACGGCAGCACTTGCCGATGCGTCCTGATGCTGGGTCTTTGCAGTCCTGTGGGAGAATCCAGGGTTGTAGAACTGAATGGTATATATAGGTATATACATAAACTCAAGCCTTTTTTCCAAGAAGAGATAGGTAAGAGACCCAGGACATACACATTTCGCCTTGTTCCGTCACACGATGTGTTAGGAGGCCTATCGCCATATCGGTTGCAAATTCCTAACTCTAGGATGATAATTAATATTCAAACCCAAGACGCAAGCTTTGTAATAGTACAACTCCGCCACCAAACTGTATTCACTATACTATTTTCAGATCAGGTCTAATCCCTGTTTTAAATTAATAGACGGACGACCTGGCTAAGCTTGCAGGAAGTCGCTGGATGCAGGCCGCTTCCAACAGGTCGATGTGGAGATCCTTAGGGAAGGCCTATATTCAGCAGTGGAGTGCAGCTGAGATAATGGTGATGAGGATATTAATAGATTAAAACAAAAGTGATGTAAATAATTCAATTCGAACTTACCGTCAAAGGTACCCTGTAAGCATCTTGTTCCCTAGTCAAAACTACGGAAGTGTTCGAGATGATACCCTCAGCTGTACAGAATTCAATGGGAGTACACTTCAGAGCAGCGGCGCAGCCAGCGGGAATCTCAACTGTCAAAGATGATTGTTACATCAAGTCATTGGGCTATAAAATGGCGCCGTTTGATAAACTGCAAATGCTTAGAAATTCGGTGTTCGACCTTTGACTTCTTGTTTGTATAAGTTCCTACATTACAACTCAATAGAGACATTGGTGTATAACTTCATTATAAAGAAGGAAAATATCATGAGGAAACCGGCATACCATAGCGATTTGTATGAATTTCTATATTTTGTAAAGTCCCCACTGCACTAGGCCAGTGTGGACTAAATGGCCTAAACACTCTCAATCGTACTCTCGATTGTAGAGGAGGCCGGTGCCCAGTGAGACGTATATAACTGACCCAAATTTACTCAAAATAAAATTTAATTTTAGTAGCATCATTGCTTTAAGAAGTCGTTGAATCTATATAGTCGGTTATTTATTATATTCCATTGTAGGATGCCCTCCAGGTAAGTAGAGTGACGATTTGCGAAAAGTCCCTGGCAGATGCTAGATGGGACAAGCTGAAGAAATTAAGTGCCTTAGTTTGGAAGAGGCCTATGTCCAGCAGTGAACCATAAAAGGCTGATGATACTTATTCCATAGAAAAGTACTTACTTGGCCCCGGGATTGGCACGAAAGGCCTAGGTGTAGTTGGTCGTGGTATTGGTTGTCTGTTTTGGTCCAAGATCAACTGTCCATCAGTGTATGGCGGTTGTACTACAGTCTCCCTAGAGTTAGACGATTCGGCAACGGGAGGAAGGTATCCTGGGGCAGATGTCGACGGGACAGGGGGCAGGTAAGTGGGTTTAGGGGTACTGTAAGGACGGGGGGTGATTGGTCTCGCTGTGGTGAACGGCCTAGGGGTAGTAACAAAGGAAGTAGGGTATACAGTGCTTGGGACAACATTGCTAGGACTGTTAGAGCTATCTACAGGGGGTAGGTAAGGAATTCCAGGCTTCAATCCAGTCGCGCCAGGTCTGAAGACATTTTCACTGCCAGCAGCAAAGGCATCACTTCCAAAACTTGATTGGCCTGATCCAAAGGCTGTTGATGTTGGTGACAAGGTGGTTCCAATACTGGATCCATACGCTGAACCACTGTTCACGGATGCACCAGATCCGAAGGAGCTGGAAGCGAATCCTGATCCTCTTGAGCTTTCAAAGCTAGATCCGAAGTTGCCTTGGCTAGCTCCTGAACCGAAGAGGCTGGACCCTTGGCTGGAGCTGGAGAAGGAGGCTGGGCCCACGCCCAGAGACCCTTGGAGTCCGTTGGAGCCTGACAGAGACGAGACTTCGATCCTGCAGCAGATTTCTGAGCGAAGGTTGCAGTATTGCTTCTGTAACAAGAAGTTTTTGGTTAGAAATATAGAAATTAGTGGTTTATTTATATCTTATATTTATGAGCCTCAATTTAGGACTTATTAGAAGAAGGTAGGATATTTGTGTTCGTGGTGATTCAAAAATAACGATGGTGAAAAACTTCATTCATTCATTCATTTTTTCTGTATGTGTATGCAAGACAAAATGAAAATTATGTCCCTAATGGTAGGAGAAAAGTGGTTCAGAAAGATAGGATTTTAAAAGTATTTGTAGGCGAAAGAATAAGTCCGTGCCATTTGGAGTCTGTAATCTTTTTACAATAATATTATTATAATTTGCATAATGAATACAATTTTATAAAACTCCGAATGACCTGATGAATGAATGATCAATTAATTTATTAATAGCTTGATTGAAGAATTAAAAACCTTGTTTGACGTCTTTGTGACTTCCTATCTAAACTAATAAAATATATAAATACACCCAACAGTCACATACATAGATATGACCACACACTAAGATCGGGTCTTTTCTCTTATATTAGAAACCACGAGACACTTTTCCGGTCAGAGGCAATATAAAAAAAAAATATTGCAATAAATGGCGAGACGAGCTTGCCGATCGCCTGATGGTAAGCTATACGCTCATGAATAGTAGCATTAAACAGTGAATTACAAAGCAATGGTTTGCATTCCACTGCGCTCGCCATCCTGAGACATAAGATGTTAAGTCTCAATATATCCAGTAGTCTACAATATCCGTTAAATTAAAACACAACAGTGCTTTTACACTGCTGTTTGGCGGGAGAAATAAATATTGGTGGTACCTATTCAGGCCGAATTGAACCTACAATCAAATAGTTAACAAACAAACCATTAGGTAGTTATTCAATCATAATTATAGAAAGGATTGCAACCTTCAGATATAAAATTATTAATATATCATAATGACAGGCCCATGTTTTTACATGGCGCCATTTGTTAAACTGCAAATGTCAACATGCTTAGAAATTCGGCGTTCGACCTTTGACTTCTTGTTTGTATAAGTTCCTAAGTATATACAACTCAATCGAGGCATTGGTGTATTACTTCAATACAAAGAAGGAAAACATCGTGAGGAAACCTGCATACCATAGCGATTAGTATGATTTTTTTTGTTACGTAAAATCCGCCAACCCGCACTAGGCCAGCGTGACTATATGGCCTAACAATTATTAATCGTACTCTCGATTATAGAGGAGGCCCGTGCCCAGCAGTGGGACCTATATGGGCTGATACAGATACAACGCAAAATTTGATCTTATTTCAAAAATAGAATTTCAATTCAATTGAAGACTTGTAATGCTTTTATGTTTTGGTATGTTCTATTAAGGCGTTTTGGGTTCGATTCTCGATAAGTAATTTAATATTATGGTACCTACATTAGGTTGGTATGGTACATATGGTACATGGTTATCTGTGGAAAATGTTGTGGATTATGTATTTCTAGTTGTTGTTAATTCTATGTTATATTGTATCTGTTGTTTCCCAAATAAATAAAAATAAAATAAAAAATAAAATAAAAATTAGGTAGGTTTTGACAATGTATATAAAATTTTAAAAGGGATGTGATTGTGAAAATTCTCTCTTAGTTTCTGATACACGACACAAGACTTAATTGATCTTAATGTGGGGTCAGGACTATGTATGTGACTGTTGGGTATATTTATTAATTAATTAAAATAGGTACCTACAAAATTTCTTAATATTGAATCAAGTCATCTATCAATGATGAATAATAAAGTAATTTCAATGTATTGATAACATTGAGAAGTTTCATCAATCATTCCATACTATTATGAAACTTACAAGGTTGTGATTTCTCAATAGAACCTACTGGATGTATCTAACACTTTTTTTCGGTGTAGTAGGTTAAGGGTCGAAATGAATAAGCGATGGTAATACTTAATTAAATTTAATTCATAGTATTTTTGTGATTTATCTTTTTTTTAACTTAATGTATATTAACTTAATTTTTATTAACCGACTTCAACACAAGGAGGAGGTAGAGAACCTCCTCCTTGTGTTGAAGTTGGTTGAAATCTTTTTATTGTATGTTCAGAGATTACTCGAAGACTCATGAACCGATTTGGAAAATTATTTTCTTATATTAAAAGGTATTTTTTTTTACGTTTTACCAATTTATTAAACAACTAACGGCCTGTATCAGCTTCGCCTGGTCGCATATATTTTCTGATTTCATTACGTTATATTTTTTTTACAATTTTTGTATATTTAACTCAACGTTGTCATCCTATCCTCCTCCTTTCTTATCACTTTAAACCGATCAAATCCGTCCCGTCCCGTCACTTTCCGTCCGGTCCCATCCTTTAACTTTAAAACGTCTACATTACTTAAAATGCTTCCCCCCATATGGAAATTTCGTGGGACACCCTTTTTTTTTATTATACATATAAACCTTCTCCTTGAATCACTCTAATTATATTGCTGAAAACTACATTAAAATCCGTTGGATAGTTTAGAAGATATGAGTGCACATACACTGGAAGCATTTTCATTTTATACTATGTAATGATTGTATGTAATATATGGTTAGTGACGGTACACAGCGGTTAAGGTTCTGTCGTAGTGAACCATTTGTGTCATTTTTTTATTGCAATTAATGGCGAGACGAGCATGCAGTTCGCCTGATGGTAAGCAATACGATCGCTCATGAACAGTAGCAAAACCAAACAACACCTTGAATTACAAAGCAATGCTCGCCATCCTCAGACATAAGATGTTAAGTCTTAATACGAGTATATCCAGTTGTTACACTAGCTACAATGTCGTGTTTTCGGTTCTGTATATTTCCGGATATTATACCACATTTAGATTGCATTAACATTGCGAAATTCGCGACCAAAATTCCTAGATTTATTCATAATTATAGATTTCACACTTCGATATTAAACTATCTAAATGGCGTGAAACAAACGCTTTATAATGTTTTAAATTAATTTCTTTATCCTTCGCAAACTGGTTTAAAAATGCATTCGACATAAATAACAAATGAATAAAAAGCTGTGTAAATGCACTGTTGTGTTCCGGTTCGAAGGACTTTGTAGCCAGAGTAACTATTTGACATATTGAGACTTAACATTTTATGTCTCAGGATAGCGCAGTGGAATGTCAAGCATTGCTTTTTTTGTTTGGTTTTGCTACTGTTCATGAGCGGTCGTATCGATTACCATCAGGCGAATGGCGTCTCACCATTAATTACTATTAAAAATAACTAATACTCAATTCTTCCAATATTATTCTATTTTATTCGACAGACTCCGTGGCTGTTTAGTAGCCGATTGTGAAACGAGACGGCGATGAGGTCTCGCATCGAGACTAATGTTTATGTACATATTATGTGAATGTTCCCAAATGTATGTATCTGTCATTGTATACAATAGAACTAGCCAAGTGAGACCATAGACTTCAATATATTATTCTAAGTTCTAAGAAGAAAAGGTATTTTAAGTTTTTTTTTAATCCAAAGTATAATATAAAGTAGAAAGATTTTATTGTTTGTTTGCATTCAATGGGCTCTGAACTACTAGACCGATATGAAATTGTTTTCACCAGTGATCATCAATGATGTAGGAACATCATTGATGAATATTGTTGATAGAATATTTTCAAAAAAGTGTATGTGCACCCGGGCGAAGCCGGACCCGGCCGCTAGTGTTGTTTTAATTCATTTTAGGGCTGACCATTAAACGTGGCACCCACTTAGATTACACTTCTTTGAAGTCAACAACCAAAGAATACTCTCATTTCATATTTGTGGTTTTGATAGGATTATATATGTATTTCCCTAAAAAATATACTTTTCACAGGAAATGTTTGTATTACAAAATCTATAATAATCAATATTTGACACATTTCCTAAACACGCTAGGAATTATATTATTTATTATAATTATGAATATAATTTCGACATTCCATTTATAATTATAGCTCTTTTAAGTTTGTTTTCAGCTTAAATTATAACTTCATTTCAAATATTGTTTAGATATGTTTTATTTTATTATTATTTTTTCTTATTTTAAACATTACACATATACACATACAATTTTATGTCTCCCAATTTTATGGATAGGCCCTAAAAGGGAAGAGAGCCTGGTGATCTGCACCACAGGTGGAAACCTACAGCAGACACCAGCTTCTCACAAAATAAGCATTTACTTAAAAATAGTTTTAAGACAACTTATGTACCTATGGTTTTGTGAGGAGAAAATAAATAAAGTTTATTATTATTATTATTATTCCCCGTAACATATACAAGTATTATACTTATTTAAGTTACAACATATACAAATTGTACTACTTAACAACGGATTGTTATGACCAGGATTTGATTTTCGGATCAGGATTTGTGAGATCGAAAGTTTCTCCTAATTTATATCTCGACACAAGACTATTTTATATGACTGTTTGGATTCGTGAGACCGAAAGTTTCTCGTAATTTCTGATACGACACAAAACTCGATCTTATGTGATTGGGTGTTTTTATTGTTAAAATATAACTAATACGTGGATATTTTAAAATTCTTTCACCAGTAAATATTTAAATATTAGTTGTTTTTGACTCAAGGTCGATCAGTTGAGTATAACGTGTTTTACAAGTTTGTCTTTATGGCTTATGCTAATTCTAACCGCAACATTTGAAGATGCTACATTAAACAAACTGTTACGAGTTCGATTCTCAGATGACACACTTTACACTTATATATCCAAAGGAGAAGGGGGCCGTCCATTAATTACGTGAGGCTTGAAAGGAGAGAATAGGGGTATGACAAAAATCGCGAAATATCACAAGGGGGTCTAGTAAGATATCACGTGTATTTTTTTCGACTCATTATAATTCTGATTAAAATGCTACATCATATGTTTTTCGTATGATTACACGATTCGTTTATTATTACTTGTATGCCCATCAAATACTTCTGCAAAGTTTCTGTGTAGACATTTTAATCATGGTCCTTAATTTCACAATAAAATAATATTCTGCTTTATACCTGCATTTAAAGATAAAATTCGATTTTTTTTAGGTTTCTTTGTAGGAATTAAAAATATACGTAATGTTGGATGGGGTAGTCTTAAATCTCACCAAATATCACAAAAGGGGAGGGGGGGGGGGTTAGAAAATACTAAATAAAAGGTCACGTGATTAATGGACGGCCCCTAGGCTGTACATTCCAGTCTCGAACCACTTATATTTTTTTCAATTTAAAAATGTTATTTGAAGTCATTGTCCAACCTGGGTATCGAACCCATGGCCTCACTGTTCACATCCTATTCTAGATCATTAAACCCATTACTCAGAAAAATTAACAAAAAAGTGTGAAACAACTTCTTATTAAGGATTACTATATTTCCATAACAGTATAATTATTAAGAATGGCAAAAAACCTAATACAATAGTCGATTGCAGGACAATGGATAAGAAAAAAACAGGATTATTAAGATAATCGCTTCTTCGTAGTTACGACATTGGGAAACGATGACGTATGTACCACGATTAAATAAAAAAACATCGCATAATCTATATCCTATTATGTGTGTACCGTAGACATTTTGCAGAAAACAGCCTTATGACCCAGTGGTAGAGATTTTTTCGGCTAAATCTAATAATGTATTTTTTTGCAATGAATGGTGAAACATCTGTTCATTGACAGTAACATAACCAAAGAATACCATGAATTGTAAAGCAATGCTTGGTATTCCACTACGCCCTCCATCCCGAGACATACGATGTTAAATCTCAATGTGTACTACCCATCCTATGTATAATTTCATTTTATTTAAACGTATACTATAGGGTACTATAGCCTTCCTCGATAAATGGACTATCTACTAGTTCCTGAGAGTAACACGTTCAAAAAGGTCTCCAGCATTATACATATTAGTATAGATTACGTATTCAATTCAATTGCTTTAACTGTAGTAATATGAATTACTAATAAACAAAAAATACCTACTTTAAATATCTTAAAAGTAAGAAAATACAACAGAATGTAATTTTCCACTTATTGCAAAACAACGGCAGGACATCTGCCAAGTCCTCATATAAATTCTTAAGATTTACCTAAAATGTTAATATCTCAAGTTTCCTCTGACATTAACCGGCGGCCGATATTAATCTTAATTACCCAATTAAAGAATGCATTCAGTTAAGTCATTACTTATTACCTTAAAAGGGATGTTCATTAGACAAGACAGATTATCATTTGGATAATTATTATTGCTTATTTGTAAACCCGGTTTGAACTACTGTTGGTACCAACTAACCATGGTGTAGGTAATGGCTGAAAAATGAGAGGCCTGTAAGATCTCGCACCGAGACTTATGTTATGCGTACAACAATTCAATGGTCTTTACGTAAACTAAAGAAACTAAAAAATAATATTTAAGAACTAAAACTACTATTTACGGATCGCGGATTTGGTTAAATTTTTACATTTTTCAACGCTTCCCATCCCGTGATCACGAAAGCTGTAAAGTAATCGATACGTCCGGAATTTCAAACATGTAAAAATTAAACCAAATCCGCCATATAATCTGTAAATAATAGTTTTATTTCAATGTGTAACATTCGCGTAAATATAAGAAACCATTAAATATAAGTATATTTTACTTTGTTATTTTAATTATTATAATATCATGTCAAGTAGTTGTTTTCAATTTAACTTTGTATTCTTCTTGTTTACTTTTTTATCTTACAAGTTGTTAAGAATTTTTAATTATTGTGTGAAGTTACACATTGTTGTTAAAGTCATGAAATGAACACTGAACAGTTTTTATAATGGCAACCTCTTTTTTCTTTAGTTAGACGTCGACTGAAATACTAGAGGCCGGTAAGATCCCGCACCGAGACAAGTGTATGTGTAATTACTGGTATTTGTATCGGGTCTGGGTATTTGTGAGACCGAAAGTCACTCGTAGTTTCTGATACTCGACATAATTGATCTTAAAGTGGGGTCACGACTATTAAAATAGTACTCTAAAATCGCGAATTCAACTGAAAGGGTTTTTAAAGAAAATCAGACATAAATTTTAATACTAAAAGCCCCTGCATTGCCGAAACACATAATTTTAAGTAAATATCCATCTCAAATATTTAGTTGTTATGTCTGGATGGTAAGATGTATTTTTGGGCACGACTACAAGCGAGATGTATTAGCATGTGTGTTGCAAGCCGTGTCAACAGCGTGAACCTCGCAGCTTCTGGTACGGTCGGCAAAAAAGACGACATTTTTTTGCAAAAAATTAAGATGTTTGTGATATTTTTTTTATTGCAATGAATGCCGAGACAAGCGTGCCGTTCGCCTGATGGTAAGCGATATGACCGCTCATGAACAGTAACAAAACCAAACACCTTGAATTACCAAGAAATGTTTGGCATTCCACCGCGCTTGCCATCCTGAGAATAAGATTTTAAGTGTCAATATGTCTAGTTGTTTTATATTTAAATATAGAGGCTTGTTATTAGCAATAGATTTTATTTATACTGTATATTATTCAAAATAAAATATGCGAAAGAAAATAATGGCTTCACACACAGATGTAGCATACGGTTAATCTGATAGTAAGTGATTACCGCCGCCCATGAACATCTGCAACACCTTAATTATACATACCGGGTATCTCAAGACTGCTACTGAAAACGAAGCCGGGTGGTAGTTTTAGTGGCTACAAACACAATGCAATTAAAAATTTCGCATAGAAACGCGACAATTATTTTTATGATTTTTTAAATATCGTCATTTTTGGGTGGTAAATCCATAGTTTTTGCTAAAATAATAATTTAAACTCTTTTATACCTTAGAGTATTTATAAGTAAAAGGGTATACACTATTATTTTAGGAAAAAATGTATTTACCACCCAAATATGGCCATAGGAAAAAAATAACAAAAAAAAAATTGTCGCTTTTTTTTGCAACTTTTTCTGTTGCATTGTGTCTGAAGTCGCTTAGACTACCACCCGGCTTCGTTTTCGGTAGCAGTCTTGATATACCCTGTATATATGTATAGTATAATTGCCAGCCTTTAAGGTGGGAATACGCTCGATTTTTGAAAGTCGCCAAGTCGTATTTGTCCAAAAACGCTGCTGTTGGCAATGGGTTCCAAAATAGCATTACACGAAATGTTTTAATAAATTAATATATATTTTTGTACTTTTCTGTCAACCCTCCCGTCGGTCACGCGCCGTGTTTTAGTAGTACATTAATGTTTTCTTTACGTTGCTTAACTATACGACTCACAATTAGCATATGTACATTATATTTAGCTGAGTGTCGCCGGTTCAAATCCAAAAATAGTTTTATAACGTGATGTAGCAAAATTTACAAAATACCTGCTTGTAAGTAAAACATGAATAAGTATCCTTTGATATAAAAATGTTACTTATATTTTTGTCCCTCCCTTTTTTTAAATTTAATATTTTAGTTAAAATTAGATGAAATGGCTTTTAGATATTGTTTTGTGTTTTTTTCTTTTCAACTGTTGCAAGTATATTCCACCACCTCTACGTACAAACATAAGCCAGCTGACTTTAAAGAAACATATCAAAATGGAACTTTTAAAAATTCAAAAGCAATAAACAACAACAATTCGATTCACAAGTCAAAAATGAATTATGTCTTGACGGGATAAATTGTACGAGTAACTTTTATAACACAATTTGTTTTTTTGTTTAATTATTATTATTGTTCTATTTATATTGTAATTTTTTTTATTGTGGTTTTTGGATGTCATCTGTTCCTTTTTTTTTTCCTTTTCTCTTTTCTTTTTGTTGCTTTATAGTCTTCGACCCCACGTATAGTAGAATTGTTGTACTATGATGGCTCTGGAGCCAGCTGAAAATCAGTGCTGTTGTAAAACAGCGTATACTGAGCTGGTATCCATTCTCCACGCATATTACAACAAATACCAGAATGGGCCTGTTAACTGTTATCTTATTCTTAACTTACTTGTATTTTTATTTTGTTGTATTGTGCGTGTGGAAAAAATAAATGGTTTAAATGGTTTAAATTCCTATAAAAAAATGCCCTCTGTATTAATTTTATGTGACTAAAGACTAGTCATTTCACATCATAAATACAATTATGCCGGCTTTGTTCTAACTAATTTACATACATCATTTGAAAGTGACAAGCGATGCTTGACTGCTTTGTAATTCATTGTTATTTGCTGCTGTTCATGAGCGGTCGTATCGCTTACCATCAGGCGAACAGCATGTCTCGCCATTTAGTGTAATAAAAAATCTGGCCACGTGTATTATTTAGATTCGTATATAACCTAAACTTAATGAATAAATTAACGATAAATTTAAAGAAGACATAAACGCACAGACGCTTTTACTAACGATTGTATTAATTCGGAGGTCCGTGACCTTGACCCCGCCGTTAATATCCTATTGACATTTAGGTTAAAAAAACTGAGGGCGATCCGGGTCCATTGTGATTTTTTGTCTATTAAGTTATGATTAACGTTTTTTAATTCAGAAATATCAGTATATATATATTTTTTATTGTAATTAATAGAGACGAGCATGCCATTTCCATGAAGCCATGAAGTGCGTGGTGGCCTGTTGGTAAACGGACTAGACGCGACTGCCAACATGTTCACGGTGGTCGCGGGTTCGAATCCCAGGGCACACCTCTGACTTTTCGAAGCCATGTGTGTATTGATAGTCAATCACCACGCACTAAAACGGTGAAGGAAAACATCGTGAGGAAACCTGCATACCATAGCGATTTATAAAAAATTCTATGGTATGTAAGTCCGCCAACCCGCACTAGGCCAGCGTGGTGGACTATATGGCCTAACCACTCTCAATCGTACTTACGATTGTAGAGTAGGCGCGTGCCCTGCAGTGGGACGTATATGGGCTGATACAGAAGCGAGACGACCGCTCATGGACAGCAAAACCAAACACCTTGAATTACAAAGTAATGCTTGATATTCCACGGCTCTTGCCATCCTGAGACATAAGATTTAAGTCTCAATAAATCCATTAGTTACTCTGGCTACAAGACCCTAGAAACCTGGGCTAGGCTAGGCTGTCAAATTCGATATTGTATGCAGATTTCCTCACGATATTTTCCTTATCCTTTATAGTGCGTGGTGATTGACTATAAATTTGATGAATACGTCACTATTAAATTTGTCATCAATGCCAATGGTTCTCAAATTTAAAAAATCACAGCTGTGTGTAAACTGTTATGTTTATATAAGTAATAATTTAAGCTTTATATGATAATTTAACATGCAAATGACGAATTTATTTAAAGAAACATCAAAACACTAATGAACAACGCATATCATTATCATTATGATTTAAGCAATTAAATTATGTGTATTTCATTAAAAATTCAAATTTCGAACGTATACGTTTGTCACATTTGTAATTGGAATAAAAATGCACACGTAATTCTGTCGTTTAATTTAAAATACAGGATTTATGTGAAATTAATTATAATTATGTATGATGTGTTTTCATTGATTTAATGATGTGATTGTTTTCATTGGTATGTGCGTAGCGTTGCGTGGGACGTATAGGAATACAAATTTTATGTCTAGCTTTAGTATTTAAATTGACGTTTGTTATTGTACTTATCTTAGATATTACGTTTATAAATTATAATACGATATTAGAATAGTGCTATGTCCTCTGTATGCCTACAAATACATCATTGATATATTAAAATCAATTGTTTTTTGTATATAAATAATAATTAACACCCAATAGTCACACAGTCCTGACTCCACACTAAAATCGAGTCTTGTGTCGTGTATCAGAAACCACTAGAGACTTTTCGGTCTCACAAACACCCACATAAATCTAAACAAATACACGCGGATCACACAAACATTTGTTAGGGTGCGGGAATCGAACCTGCTGCGTCTCATTTCACAGGCGGCGTCTAACTACTACCATTGTATGTGAAAGCAGATGAGTATGTCCTATAATTTAACGACATTGTCTTTCAAGTTTATTAAAAGAAAAATTTATCTTTGGCAAATTATCAAAATAGGATTGGATATATTGATATTTAGTTAAATAAAGCAAATTGGAGATACATAAGTTTTACCTACCCCTAAATGGATAGGTCATATTAAATACGAGTACATCTTTTAATAATGTATTGGGTTGGCTTGGGTTTATGTATTTTTTTGACAGCCTCCATGGCGCAGTCAGTTAGACGCTGCTTGTGAAACGAGAGGCCGCGGGTTCGATCTCCGCACCGAGAGAAATGTTTGTGTGGGCCACAAATATTTCTTCCGGGTCTGGGTGTTTGTGAGACCGAAAAGTCTCGTAGTTCCTGATACCCACGACACAAGACTCGATCTTAGTGTGGGGTCAGGACTATGTATGTGACTGTTGGGTGTTATTTATTTATTTATATTTAACGGGAATCTATACCTCATTAATGAGATGGCAGTAAGTATGTACTGAGATCTTGGGTTCGAGTCGTAGGTCAGATTCATTGGTTTAAAAACGAATGATAGGCTTTTTCAATACATTTGGAGTTTCAGATTGACAGTGAAAATCGCGCTAAAGTAAGATGAAATTAAATTTAGTAGATTTCGTCTAAACGACGATAAAAATATTATCTTCCTTTCTATTGAACTTTCTGTGATAATCATCATCATCATCATCATATCAGCCACAGGAAGTCCACTGCTGAACATAGGCCTCCCCCAATGATCTCCACAATGACCTGTTGGAAGCGGCCTGCATCCAGCGACTTCCTGCGACCTTAGTCAGATCGTCCGTCCACCTTGTAGGCGGGCGTCCAACACTTCGCTTGCCTGTACGTGGCCTCCACTCGAGAACCTTTCGGCCCCAACGGCCATCGGTTCTACGAGCTATGTGCCCGGCCCACTGCCACTTCAACTTGCCAATCCTATGGGCTATGTCGGTAACCTTAGTTCTCCTACGGATCTCCTCATTTCTGATTCGATCTCGTAGGGAAACACCGAGCATAGCCCGCTCCATGGCTCGTTGAGTGACTTTGAGCCTTTTAATGAGGCCCACAGTGAGAGGCCACGTCTCGGTGCCGTATGTCATCACTGGTAACACACAACTATCGAAGACTTTCGATTTTAGGCACTGAGGTATTTTGGACGAGAAGACGTCGCGAAGTTTCCCGAACGCTGCCCAACCGAGTTGAATTCGCCGATTGACCTCTCTCTCGAAGTTGGACCTGCCTAACCGGACCACTTGTCCTAAATAGACATATTCGTCTACAACTTCGAGAGTCGAGCCCCCAACTCCAATGGGGGTGGGCACAACATGGATATTCGACATGATCTTCGTTTTATCCATGTTCATTTTAAGACCCACCTGTTGGGAAACTCGATTAAGGCTAAGAATCTGTGATAATACAAGCAAGCATTTCCAAAATTGTTGCGAGCGACGACTAATTTCAGTAACGCTCCACTACAGATGTACTGGAGCGCGCGCACCACTTACGTCGGAACATTTTACGCTCTCCGTCCTGGCTACATATTTATGTCAATGGCTAGACTACTTTCTTTCAGTTATTGGATGAAATCATAGATGACTGGGGTTGAAATTAGTTTCATGTCTTCCGACAGCCTACTGTCATATTATGGGACAGAAGAAACCTCTTAAATTAATTTTGCCATCTGTGTTTGGAACAAAAGATTTTTTGCATTATGTTTCTTTAGGTTTACGCGAATGTTACACATTGAAATGAACCTATTATTTACGGATTTTACTGGGAATTCAGTTAGATTTTCACTATTTTTAACTTCCCGACGTTTTGAATTACAGTTTTCGTGGTCACGAGGCGGACTGAGGTATTTATCATCCGATCAGTGATTATTTGACAATTATTATATATAAAAATTAAAAATAAATTTCATGTAGTTTTTGGTAAACTCTCTTTACCACCCTATCTCCATACCAATATGACAAAGAAGCAATTTATCAATTAGAACAGTATTTTTAAATCAAGAACCAGTTTTATAAAAAGGCTTATAGAAGATTTTGGTCTAAAAATTCAAAGGACATACCTGAGTGTTAGCTTGCTGGATGTTAGCTCCATTGGTGTTGACGACTCCGTTGTTGCATTGCGACTTGGGCACGCAGACGTAACCCTGGCCAGCACAGGTCTGGGTCAAATCCTGGTCCGATCCCAAGACATTCCCAGTACTCTGGAACGCCTCATCCACGTTCTGCTCGTATCCAAAACCTTTCTGACTATTCTGGATCAAATTCACATTGGATCCAGCAGTAGATGCTGTGAATGGAGTGGGAGAAGATCCAGTATAGCCCTGACCTTCAAAACCTTGGGCTCCGAAGCCGCTTTGCGATGCGAATCCAGTTTGTCCGGAGTACTGGCTTGATCCACCGCTGGTGAAGCCTCCAAGTTTAGAAAAACCGCCGTTTAAAAATGGGTTGCCAGATAGATCTACACCACCTCCAGTGCTGGTGAAGGAGGAGCTACTCTTGCTGAACTTCTGGTAGGCTCCACCACTGGTCTTGAATGGGGAGTCCTTGTTCATCCACCAAAAAGGTCCGTTGGCGTCAAAGGCACTGCTTCCAGCCGCGTGGAAGGTAAACTCATTGTTAGTGTCCTGAGCCACGGCTTGGTTGAATGCGTCGAGGTTTCCGTATTTCTGGACGACCTGGCCGTCCTTCACTTTGATTCCAGCGCATCCTTTCTCGGACGAGCAGCCTTCGAAGGTCTGTTGGGTGTGGACTTCTCCCGCTGGCAGCTGCTGCAGCGCTGCTAGCACATCTTTAGTACTTCCGAGGTTTAGCTTGACGTTTTGTGAGCAAGCGGTGCAGCGCTCTTTTCTCGCTTGAGGTCCGCTGCTTTCGGCTTCGGCTACGGGCTCTTTAAGCTTCTTTTCGGGCTCGGACGCGCTCACAGCGACCACCACGCATATGGTGACCACTATTGAAAATAGTGGCTTCATGATTCTGTAACAAGAGGAAAAGAAATTTAAGGAATGTGTAATAGACATTTGAATCTTGGCAAGAATAAGTAAGTTTATGCAGTCGCGACAAAAATATAAATATGTAATTGTAATATCAAAGGAAATAGAATATCCAAAGACGAATTTAATATTATTGGTAGTACGTCTCCCACATGTGAGAGGCCGCCTGGGTAGGTACCACCAAAATGCCTATTTTTCCCGCCAGACAGCAGCGCACTGTTGTGTTTCGGATTGTAGGACATAGTAGCCAGAGTAACTAATGGACATATTGAGACTTATAATCTTATGTCTCAGGATGGCGAGTGGAATACCAAGCATTGCTTGGAATTCATTGTTTGGTTTAGCTACTGTTTATGAGCGGTCATATCGCTTACTGAAGTATATCGGAAGTATGTACCAATACGGGAATGAACAATGAAAGACAACTTATCGCTCACACGTATATTGCAGACTGACGGAACAGCCGGGATTTTTACAATTTGTTTCCAATGTACCCACTATAAACAATTATCATACATCGCATCCGGCGAACGGCATGCTTGTCTCACTATTCATTGCAATAAAAAACTCGGGTTGAAACGAAGATAAAAAGACAGATTGAGTTAATATCCTGCAAAATATGCTTGGACATCTATAATTTTATAACTTGATCACACATTCGAGGCCAGCATAAACAGAATGACCACTAGACATTATCTGGGTTAATCCTATCGTAAAATGCTACTTGTTTTCAAATGTCTGCCCATTTAAAGTTTATCGCTAAATCTCGTGTGAATATTGTGGATAAAAAGTTTGTGTTATGTAGTTCCTATTTGTTGAGTCATCTTGATAAAAGAGGTTAAAAAACAGGAAGACGGTATAAGATATAGATATAGTGTTTAATTAAAATAAATTCGGTGTTATTACAAAAAAGTTAAACTTGTGATGAACACGTGACTATAAATTCTTCAATTACAAATTCATGTCTAAGCGTTGGTTAGAGTTAGACATGATTTAAACATTGTCTATATTTAAACACAAGCCGATGGTACTTTGACGCATATTTAATCTTAAAACCATATAAAATACAAATGAACTGTGTAATGATCTGTTTGTATTTTAATATGTGAACATTATAAATTTTGAAACATTTGATTTTTTTTAACATAGCTTTGTTTCTCGTGAAATACTCGTATCTATACAAATAATATGTTCAGCCATTTTACGTGTGTGGGCCTGCCCTGATAATTCATACTCCTTCTAATTTTCTTCTGTGTTTTTGAAATTCGTATACTACATTTTTTTATTGCATTAAATGGCAAGACATACTTGCCGTTCGCCTGATGGTAAAAGATACGACTGCTCATGAACAGACATAAGATGTTAAGTCTCAATATGTCCAGTAGTGACTCTGGCTACAATGTCCTTCAAAGCGAAACACAACAGTGCATTTACTGGACTGTCGGGAGATATAGACATTGCGGTAGTACCTACCCAGGCGGCCTCTCACATCCGAGAGACCTACCACCAATTAAGTGGTAATAATATAATATAGTGCTTAGACAAAGCCTAGTAAGGCTACCGCGTGGGTTAAATATATGAAGGCGAAAGTTATGACATCATCTTCTAATGTTTACAAAGTTATTTGTCTATGTAAATGAACTAATAAGTTAATAGCTATTATGTAAAACCACAATCAGGACATGATCTAACCACTCTCAATCGTACTCTCGATTGTAGAGGTGGCCCGTGCCCTGCAGTGGGACGTATGTGCTTACTGTTTTTTGTTCTCTAGTTGTTTTCTTTTGTTTATTGTTTGTTACATAGTGTATAATGAGTAATTGTTATACCATCGTCTTGATATATATTTAGATATTATACAGGGTATATCAAGACTGCTACCGAAAACGAAGCCGGGTGGTAGTTTAAGCGACTTCAGACAATGCAACAGAAAATATAGGAAAAAAAAGCGACAATTTTTTTTGTTATATTTTGTATATTGTCGTATTTGGGTGTTATATAATTTTTTTCTTAAAATAATAGTGTATACCCTTTTATTTATAAAGACTCTAAGGTATAAAAGAGTTTCAATTATTATTTTAGCAAAAACTATGGATTTACCACCCAAAAATGTCGATATTTAAAAAAAATTATTGTCGCGTTTCTTAACGACATTTTTAGTTGCATTGTGTCTGAAGTCACTAAAACTACCACCCGGCTTCGTTTTCGGTAGCAGTCTTGAGATACCCGTTATTTCACTATCAGCTAAATTTCCTATGTACAAAACAGGTTATATCTCATATTTTCCCAAAGTTATAACAAAATTCATCATTTAACTTTGACATAAGGATAGATATTGTTTCTATACAAGTTCATAACAAATGTTATTTTTGTTCTTACGTCATATTCTTGTTAAATCAAATATCTTTATCATTGTTTTTCAGATTTACGCGAATGTAATATTGAAATAAAACTATTATTTACGGATTTTGTCGCAGATTTGGTTTAATTACAAAAACTACATTTTTAATTTCCTGTCGTTTCGATTACTTTACAGCTTTTGTGGTCACGAGGCGAACTGAGGTATTAGTCAGACGTACAAATTAAAAAATGTAAAAATTAAACTAAATTACGTAAATAATAGTTTTATGTAAACAAATATATACATACACATACATAAACTCACGCCTTTTTCCCAGAAGGGGTAGGCAGAGGTGCCAGGACACCCACATTTCGCCTTGTATGTTCCGTACCACAATGTGATAGGTGGCGAGCATATCGCTATTTTGGGCACAAATTCCTGACTCTGGGCTGATAATGAATAGAAAATCCAATATCACTTTGCCCAACCCGGGATTCGAACCCGAGACCTCAGCTTTGTAACCGTACCGTAGTACTGCGCCACCGAGGCAGTCAAACAAATATATTTAATTATGAATTAAGAGACTGCCGCGCCCTTATAATTGTTATATACCGGGTATCTCAAGACTACTACCGGAAACGAAGCCGGGTGGTAGTTTTAGTGACTACAAACACAATGCAACTAAATTTTTCGCAAAGAAACGCCACAATAATTTTTTATAATTTTTTAAATATCGTCATTTTTGGGTGGTAAATCCATAGTTTTTGCTAAAATAATCATTTAAACTCTTTTATACCTTAGATTATTTATGAATAAAAAGGTATACACTATTATTTTAGGAAAAAAAGCATTTACTACCCAAATATGGTCATAGGAAAAAAATAACATAAAAAAAATTGTCGCTTTTTTTTGCAACTTTTTCTGTTGAATTGTGTCTGAAGTCACCTAAACTACCACCCGGCTTCGTTTTCGGTAGCAGTCTTGATATACCCTGTATATAATTGTATTATATATTGTATTTCCTCATTAATTTCCATGGGATGTAAAGTCTGCTAACACACACTAGGCCAGCGTGATGGACTATACAGGGTATATCCAGACTACCAAAGCGAAGCCAGGTGGTAGTTTTAGTGACTTCAAATACAATGCAACTATACTTTTTTTCTTTTCATTTCATTTTATTGTGAGTGTATTTTTTTTATTACAATGAATGTCGAGACAAGCATGCCGTTCGCCTGATGGTAAGCGATACGACCGCTCATGAACAGCAGCAAAACCAAACAAAACCTTGAATTAAAAAGCAACGCTTGGCATTCCACTGCGCTCACCATCCTGAGACATAAGATGTTGTCTCAATATGTCCAGTAGTTACTCTGGCTACAATGTCCTACAATCCGAAACACAACAGTACATTTACACTGTTTTTGGCAGGAGAAATAGACATTGCAGTGATACCCAGGCGGCTTCACAAATATGAAAAACCTAACCCCAGTAATATTATTATTTGCTCTGATATTGGTAGCAAAGCTAAACGCTATTTAAACCATAGATTTAGTATAAAACATAGATCGGTAATGTGAAAGAGATAGAATAATTTAACTCATATGTTAAAGCGAGATGCATGATGCGACCATACGTTTACACAGAAGTAGCCTGCAGTGACCCAGAGTCGAAATATGTCAAACTAAGCGAGCAACAAAATTCGCTTATTTTCATAATTTATTTAATTTTACAGTACTTGGTTATATTTATTAAACGTAGTTTATTATAGTGCATTGTGCAGTGCCAAGGTGTGGTTCATGCAGGCGTAAAAATCCGAAATAATTAAAGTTTTCACAGGTACCGGCCACTTTTGCACAATACTATTTTGTGACGATATTATAGAATTAAATGGAAATTCGTGCATACATATCGGTAGAAAAGAATATAGTATTTCATTATATAAATACGCTGAAAGCATTCATTGCGTATAAAAAATAATATCAAATACGTGAATTTACAATAATTTCAACCAAAAGTTGCTAGGGATTGATTGACAGGTTCGATCAATAAAAGGTTGTCGATAAAATAGTCGATGACAACACATGTTTCCCTACATTTTTATGGAGCTATAGTATGTTGTGATAGTGTGCATTCTTCTTCTTCTTCTACCTCGCGTTATCGGATCGCTGGTCCGATGAACGCGGAATAATGTTGAACAATATGCAAATAACATCTGGTGTTGCATAATATACGGACCTCGTGGAATCTAGGAGGAACTTCCGTGCTTTCCGGCGCAGTATTCATTCTACAATATTACTTATTACTTTACTTTTTCTCATTTATTATATTTGTGGAATAATTATTATAACACTTCATATGTGTGATTTATGAATTAAGAACCTGTTTCAATCTCTGCCAAGAGGCTGTCAATTTATAATAGTAAAACAAGAACATATTCGATATTATTATAAAAAATGCGATACTTCTATGCACAGTATCATCGTCCAAACCTTGAAGCAACATTATTCATTTATCATAACATTAGGTATAGGTTTAAAATTTATAATTCTCATAGAAAAAACATTAGTTTAGGTGACTTGATCGAGAAAAGCTTCATAGTTTATTAAACTGTCTCTTTGTTCAGGAATGCGAGTAATGAACATAGGCCTTCCACAAGAATGTCTACATCAGTTTGTTGTAAGCTGCCTGCATCCATTGCATGCATTTTACTGGTGGTAGGTCTCTCATATGTGAGAGGCCATCTGGGTAGGTACCACCGCAATGTCTATTTCTCCCGTGAAACAACACTGCTTAAATGCACTGTTGTGTTTCGGATTGAAGGACATTGTAGCCAGAGCAACTACTGGACATATTGAGACTTAACATCTTATGTCTCAGGATGGCGAGCGCAGTGGAATATTGCTACTGTTCATGAGCGGTCGTATCGCTTACCATCAGGCGAATGGCTTGCTCGTGTCGCCATTCAATGCAATAAAAAAAAATAATCCAAAGACCTACAAGCTCCTCCGTACACCTCCAACGCGGCCTAGCAGGCGTCCAACACTTCCCAATGTGTTACAAGTCAATTAATTGACTTAAATAAGCATATATTTTTTAAACTCTAGTATACATATAGTAAAAATGTAGTGTGTCTTAGACTTACGCGAATGTTACTCATTGAAAAAAACTAATAATCACGGATTTTGTTGCAGACTGAGTCCACCCTGTGACTACGAAAGCTGTAAAGTAATCGAAACTTCGCGACGGGAAATTAAAAATGAAAAAAATAAACCGAAAACGCTAAAACTTTGTAAATTATAGTTTTATTTTATAAAAGTGTTTTTTGTTCTCAATTTAATTAGTATATGTACTATGTATTCATCACAATGAAAAAAATAATTTTGTTCAGGTGAACATAAAGTAAAGACCCATACAAAACATCTCAAACAAAATGTTTTCAAATAATATGACAATTTATCTTTATTTATTTGTGTGTTTATCAATCTGTATTGAAATAAACACACCAATAAGTTTCTGTTAATATATAATAAAATGTCGCATATATCCATAACATTTTATTTCACAATTATAGGCCGACAGCTATATCGATATCGATATGATAGTGTCGAAAGTGCATGGTACACCACTATATGTCAAGCACACATGTAAACTTCACGCACACAATCGTAAATCAGTTTTGGTCGCGCTCAAAATGACACATTGCCGATCTATGTTCTATACTACATCTATGATTTAAACGGTACATTGTCAATCGGAAGATTAACATTTTGTAATGATGGTCCGTTTGCAACAAGACCATTGGAATGTCATTTCTCAATATTTAAGTTGTTTTACTAGTCGACCTTGTGTTGTGATTCACGACCGCGTCAGCTTGGCGGTTGCCGAGCCGGATGTTGAATCAAGTGTTATAGGTTCAAGGGAATATTGTTGAGTATGTATCAGCCCATATACGTCCCACTGCAGGGCACAGGCCTCCTCTACAATCGAGAGTACGATTGAGAGGGGTTACATAGAGGTTATAGCAAGACGGCAACCGAAAATGAAGCCTATTGGTGTGAGTGATCACAAAAACAATGCAATTAAAAATTTGGTAAAGAAAAACGAAAGTTTTTTTGGTATTCTAAATATTTTGCTTTTTTTCAAAATAATAATTTTAACCCTGGCGTGCCATAGCGTCTTTAAAAATAAAAGGATGTACACTATTATTTTAGAAAATACTTTGTATTTATCATCCAAATACGACAATAGGTCGATAGGATGATAGAGGAAATAACAAAAAAATACTCTTTTTTTTACAATATTTTTAGTACCTTAACAAAAGTCAGTCACTAAAACTACCACTCAGCTTCGTTTTCTGTAGCACTCTTTATTTACCCTGTATATGTGACAGTTGGGTGTATTTATAATTTATTTCTTAATTATTCCTGCATGTAGTTACAAGTAGATGTGCAGTTTAAATTAATCACGGTCGAATTTCTACAACCAAAGAACGGCTTAACAATATTTACATTGAAAACGTCATTGTAACTCAGCACATCTTTATAAGGAGAGATCTATACAATACTGATTACTTATTGTAACATGTGGCCTTTTAAGGCTTAGTCTGAAGGGGCCTTTATTCTTAGCTACAGGTAAAGGCAAACATATCAATACTTTAAAGCATATCTTTGACTGACGATCACCATTGGCCATAAATACATACAATTCTTTATTGATTTATTTAGGACCATCAACCGAAAAATACATTAAAGAAGTATACATTTAAATAGAATAAATAACACCCAACAGTCCCATACATAGTCCTGACCCCACACTAAGATCGAGTCTTGTGTCATGGGTATTAGGGACTACGAGAGACTTTTCAGTCTCACAAACACCCAGACCCGAAAGAAATATTTGTGGGCCGCACAAACATTTCTCTCGGTGCGGGGATCGAACCCGCGGCCTCTCGTTTCACAGGCGGCGTCTAACCGTCAGCGCCACGGAGGCTGTCTAATTTACACGAATACATTTTCATTGTATCTCTTATAACAGACAGTCAGAACATGAGTACTGTGAAGGAATAGCGAAGGATAAAAACAATTAAATAATTTTACAAAAAAATCAAAAAATATAAACAGGAAAGAATATTTATAAAGGCGATTTGATAGCCTCCGTGGCGTAGTTGGTTAGATGACAGCTGTGAAACAAGAGGCCGCGGGTTCGATCCCCACTGAGACAAAAGTTTGTGTTATCCTCAGGGATTTCGGGTGTTTGTGAGACCGAAAAGTCTCTCGTAGTTCCTGATACCCACGATACAAGACTCAATCTTAGTGTGAAGGTAGGACTATGTTTGTGACTACTGGATGTATTTATTTATTTATATGCATTATGTATTATTATAGTTTGAATATATTATTCTTTTCATACTATAAGTGGTATTCATTATTTACATTTTCATATAATAATAAACGATATTAACATTATTCTTAATAAATTCAGCTAAGGATATTTTCCATACACATTTTCCCCATTTATAATTAATTGAAGTGGCAAAAATAGATACAAAATGTTTATTAAAATTCTATATTCTTATTTCTTATAATACAATCAATCATATGGCTCTAAATCATATAATTTTATCGAATCATAAAAACATTTTGTAACAGATTCATATTGGCATGTTTACGATCCCAACAGAATTGGCTTTTTCGTAATTATTATTTATGTTAAAACGTAACTAAATTATTGAACCAGTTTTGACGTATATTGTGGCATGTGAACACTGAATTTATAATTACATACATAAACTCACACCTTTTTCCTAGAAGGGGTAGGCAGAGCTGCAAATTTATTTATTTATTATATTGGGCACAAATTCCTGACTCCAGACTGATTATAAATAGAAAAATCCAATATGCCCAACCCGGGATTCTAAACCGAGACCTCAGGGCTGTAATATTATTACTGATAACATGTATTTTGTAATATATTGATAACATATCTTTGTAGTGCAAAAAAGGATTAAATAAATAATAACAATAAATAACTACGCCACCGAGGTGTTGATATAATTAAATTAAGATCCATATATACGTCCCACTGCAGGGCACGGGCCTCCTCCACAATCGAGAGTACGACTGAGAGGGTTTAGATCATTGTAGTTTTACATAATAGTTATGTAGTTATTCGTTCATTTACATAGACAAATAACTTTGTAAACATTAGAAGATGATGTCATAACTTTCGCCTTCATATTTTTTGCCCACGCGTTCGCCTTACTAGGCCTTGTCTAAGCACTAATATGTTATATTACCACCATTTAACTAGCGGTAGGTCTCTTGTGGTCTCTCGTATGTGGGAGGCTGCCTGGGTGGGTACCACCGCAATGTCTATTTCTCCCGCCAAACAGCAGTTTAAATGCACTGTTGTGTTTCGGATTGAAGGACATTGTAGCCAGAGTAACTACTGGACATATTGAGACTTTACATCTTGTGTCTCAGGATGGGTAGCGCAGTGGCATTCAAAGCATTGCTTTGTAATTCAAGGTGTTGTTTGGTTTTGCTAATGTTCGTGAGCGGTCGTATTGCTTACCATCAGGCGAACGGCATGCTCGTCTCGCTATTAATAGCAATAAAAAAAATAACAAAATAGTCTTCATTTTTCCTCTATTGCAGTGGTTTTTTTTTACCAGAAACCGAATTGTCTATTGTTTCTTAGTAATATTTACAAATTGGATGACTTAATTCGATATTACTATTTCCTTTTAACTTTGAGAAATATGAATAACTAATACTTTAATCAAAGGTCACTATGATGTCATTTTAGAGAACGCTTACGTGCATGATGGCATGTTTTTTTTAATTAACAAAACTGACAAAAAGGAAAGTTCTTATACTTATACTTATGGTAAGGACAGAGATGAATGGGAAATACCGGAGGAGGCTTTCACTCGAGGAGGGGTCCATATCCAATAGCAGAACCTCATTCTTACTAACAATTAGACGATAGCCAAATAATTATCGAAAAAATACCACATTTGAAATGGACATTAAGGATAAGGAAATAAAGGCTTTTTTATTTATTTTATATTAGTTTACTACGAGTATTAGCTTCATAAAATATTTCCAACTATCTGATTAGTTCCGGGTATGACAAGTCATTCCCGGGAACTCGATTCGGTTGAATGTTCGTCATTACACAACACGAATTGCAGAGGCGGGTATGACGCTTATTGCTTCACTGGTAATGATTTAAACTAATATTGTTTTTAATTAGCACAGTTAAGGTATCTATGTCAAGGTCATAAAGATTCAACAGAAATGTGTCACGAACTGAAGATTGTAGTCATTCAATATTGGATCTTTTGTTTATGACATAAAGTTGATTTTTACTTGTACTTTGAAGCTATTTTTTCAATAATTTTAGGGCCATTACAGTTATTCAATATTAGTTCTTTTGCGTGTAATTTAAAGTTGGTTTTTGGATGTAAAATCTGAAGCCTCGAAAATATCGAATTTTTATTTTTTAAGTCTCCATGGCGCAATAGTTAGAGAAACGAATAATGTAATGAAAGTTTACAGGTTCGATTCTCGTATAGAGGCATATTTGTACGACCCACAAGTTTGTGGCGCAGTTACTAAAGACGTCGGCTATGAAATAAAATGTCCTGGATTCAATCCCCGAATAAAGATATTTAAGGCCTTATTCATAGTCAATTTTAAACCTATTTCAGCTAACGAATGTTTTGTCTCCTTTACTCAAAATAAATTCAAAAGAAGTTAGAAAGGGAACAAATATTCTATAATTAAGATAGGTTTTAAAAATGTTTGGATAAGGTCGAAATTATGATTCAATTTTCATTTGTTTTATATTTTGTGATTGCGAAAAATCTCTAATAGCTTATAAAACATACATCATATTCCGTCCCACGATGTGATGGGAGCCTATCGCCATATCGGGCACAAATTCCCGACTCCAGGCTGATAATTTAATAGAAAAATCCAATATCACTTTTACAAGACCCGGAAAATATATTTTATAATATTCGCAGCTTTAGAATTAAAGAGATCTAATAAAAAAAAAAATAGATTTTGGCTTTTCATCATATTTTGACTCAAAAATCTTCCATAAATACAAAATTTCTTATGTTACAAATCTATCTATATTTATTTATATATCTATTTGACAGCCTCCGTGGCGCAGTTGGTTAGTCGCCGCCTGTGAACCGAGAGGTCGCAGGTTCGATCCCCGCACCGAGAGAAATGTTTGTGCGGCCCACAAATATTTCTTCCGGGTCTGGGTGTTTGAGAGACCGAAAAGTCTCTCGTAGTTCCTGATGCCCACGACACAAGACTCGATCTTAGTGTGAGGTCAGGACTATGTAAGTGACTGTTGGGTGTTATTTTTATTTTATGATGAACGTTTCCCAAAAAATAATAATTATTAGTTTGGTCTCTATAATTCTATATATAAGATATATTAGCGTGGAGTCAGGACTAAGTAACTATTTACATAGTACACTCGAGGAAAATGTCGATAAAGACAGCCCTAACAATATATTGATGTGTTTATCGACAAGATTCCACGCCTAGCGTTGCATAAGGTGGGATCTTACAAAACCTGTCTTTACTGAATTCCATTGTCGAATGCTGTACTTATAATATTTAAACGTTAAAAATGTATTGAAGATATTCGAAGTATTAAAGAGAAAAATGGTACAAAAATATATTTATTGTAACGATTGATGAATACAATAATAAAAAGAATTTAACTGGTAAGAAATGCATAGTTTAAATAATACATAGTAATATACAGGGTATATCAAGACTGCTACCGAAAACGAAGCCGGGTGGTGGTTTAAACGACTTCAGACACAATGCAACAGAAAAAGTAGCAAAAAAAAGCGACAATTTTTTTTTGTTATTTTTTTCCAATGACCATATTTGGGTGGTAAATACATTTTTCCCTAAAATAATAGTGTATACCCTTTAATTTATAAATAATCTAAGGTATAAAAGAGTTTAAATTATTATTTTAGCAAAAACTATGGATTTACCACCCAAAAATGACGATATTTAAAAAATCATAAAAAAAATTTTGTCGCGTTTCTTAGCGAAAATTTTCGTCGTTTTGTGTTAGTAGCCATTAAAACTACCACCCGGCTTCGTTTTCGGTAGCAGTCTTGATATACCCTGTATAGACTTAGGGAAGGCCTTTGCCCAGCAGTGGGATTTTTAGGCTACTATAATAATAATATGTAGATGAAAAATCCCCTATCACATCGTGGGAAGGCACATATAAGGCAAAATGTTGGACCTTTGCCTAAAAATTATGGTTCACACAAAAAATTATCTCGATGTGGGGATCGAACCCAGGATCTCTCGTTTCACAGGCGGCATCTAACCAACTGCGCCACGGAGGCTGTCACTCTCACAGCTGTTTTCACTAAGGTTTTAGACACAGTGGAATGGTCGACCTGACATTTTACTGTAACTTAAACGACCTATAGTAAGTCTAAACCCCTGCTATCCATAGGACGCATCAAAAATCAACAGTTCGATTGTAAAGGCTTAGGCCACAGTCCACCACGGTGACCTAACGCGGTTGGTCGGCCTTCACATATCTATTTAATTATGTAACTGCTATGTATATAGTATATTGTGTGTTATTGATTTTTCTGTGGAACTAGTGACCTTAACCAACAATGTATTGTTTAATTATAAAACAGGCCCGGATTTAGAAGTTACGGGGGTCGTGACCCCCAATATTTTGTTTGAGTCAATTGACCTTAACTGACTCAAAAAACGGTGTAATTTTGTGCATATCTTGGAAATGATTCATAGTTTTATGGAATACCAATTCTTACATGAAATTATTATGCTAAAAGTATAGAACGCTTTAAAATAAAATAATTTTTCATTCTGTTCAGGTGTCTTTGAGTAATCGGTGAACATATATTTGACTCAGACGAATTGGGAACTCTTCCTTTTTTTAGTCGGTTATTAAAATACACTTGACTTTATGAGCAGTGCAATCCACTAATTAAAATAATTATCTCTTGTTGATTGAAATAAAACTATTATTTACGGATTTTATCGCTGATTTGGTTTAATTTTGATATTTTTGACAGCTTTCGTGGTCACGGGGCGAACTCTCTTATTGAACAAAATCATCCTATTTTTTTAAGCTCATATAGAAATATAAATTAACTCAAAAGGTGGCCTGGTAATTATTTCTGCCCGAAACCTAAGTAAGTGTGATATACATAAAATATTAATGTTTAAATAATTACCAACCCAAGTCCGTTTTATGTGCATAGCAAAGTTTTTTCAAGCCAAAAGTTGAATAAACACGGATACAATTCAATTTAAATAACAAAATATTTGCTCTACTGTGTTAGAATAATGAACATGACTAGTTTAAGAGGAATTTTACCACATAATATGAATGACTTAGAATATTACATATACATTTCAAAGGTATTTAAGTCTACCAACCGCATTGGTCAGGGTGGTAGATTTGTATGATTTTTGTTGTTTTGTCTCTCTCTCTCTTCCAAGCCATTTATCCCACATGGTGGTGGGGTCAGCTCTCTTCGTTTTTCTTCTCCACTTCGCTCTGTCCCTGATGTTGTCTTCGGATACCTGGCATTCTCCCATGTCCCTCCGCACTACATCCTTCCACCTCGTCTTCGGCCTACCCCTGGTCCTTCGGCGGTTATGGTTAACTGTAGTGCCAAGTTACCTACGTAGTCCGGCGGCTGCCTTTTTACGTGGCCATACCATCGCAGTCTACTCTCCTGCATTTATCGGCGATATCACGCACACCCAGCCTACCTCTCTGGCTGTTATTCTGGTCTGAAGTTACTAAAAGTACCACCTGAATTCGTTTTAGTTTACAGTCTGGATATACCCTGTATATATTAATTGGAATTAAATAGAAATAGGCAATTTTATAGTAGGCAGAAATATAAATATTGAAAAGCCAATACAACGAACTCGTATAACACACACAATTTTATAGTAGGCAGAAATATAAATATTGAAAAGCCAATACAACGAACTCGTATAACACACACAATTTAAAATCCCACTTTATATATCAGCACCAGTAGAAAATCTATTTAATCTAGTCCTTTCTGAAGTAAGGTTTAAATACATGACGCTGGCGTAATGTGGGTAGGCGGATTTAAAAAAATCTTTAACAATCTCTTATAAAATTTCTCATATTTTCCTTATAGTCATCAATAATTAAAATCTACAAGATGGACGGTGTGTTAAAAAAAACTAATCAGAAGTTGGGTAACATTGTGTAGTAAGATTCGTTGACCTTTGAGGTCGTGACTTCAAAAACATCTTTGTCATATACCTTACAACTAGGTCATTTCGTAATAGAATTATACGAAAATATTTGACCATAAGTAAATATATTGCTGTCTATTAAAAAGTAGTCGAGCGGACGATATTCGACTGTAATAAATAATATTATTTTGACAGTAATTCTATGGTATGTTAAGTCCGCAAACCCGCACTAGGCTAGTATGGTTGACTATACTCTGCCCCTCGCAATCGTACTCTTGATTGTAGAGGAGGCCCGTGCCCTGCAGTGGGACGTAAGGGCTGATACAGATACAGAATTGGATAAACTATAATTTCAAAATGGCAGGCACATTGCCTAAATTAATTATATTGAATTTTGAGTCGGAAATAAATCATGAAATTAGGAGAATCAGATTAATAACTTTTAAGTTCAAAATGGCGGCTACTAATTTTGGAGCTATGTATATGGTAATTTGCGGTTAGGTCTATATGTGTGATTGGGTGTATTTATTTATATACAGGGTATATCAAGACTGCTACCGAAAACGAAGCCGGGTGGTAGTTTAGTGGCTACAAACACAATGCAATTAAAAATTTCGCATAGAAACGCGACAATTATTTTTTATGATTTTTTAAATATCGTCATTTTTGGGTGTAAATCCATAGTTTTTGCTAAAATAATAATTTAAACTCTTTTATACCTTAGAGTATTTATAAATAAAAGGGTATACACTATTATTTTAGGAAAAAATAATTTACCACTCAATATGGCCATAGGAAAAAAATAACAAAAAAAAAGTTGTCGCTTTTTTTTACAACTTTTTCTGTTGCATTGTGTCTGAAGTCGCTTAAACTACCACCCGGCTTCGTTTTCGGTAGCAGTCTTGAGATACCCGGTAGGTATTGCTGTTATAAAAACATAATTATTAAATACATATAAATATTTTAATTGCTTGAAAACCTTAACATTTAAATTTTACAGAATACGAAATAACTACTAAAAACTAGTAGAAGATATAGTTATATCAATTTAGGAAATACACACTAAATATAAAAATATTTTCTACATCAGACTTATTATTATCTTATTGGTCTAGTGGTAGATTCTATAAGCTCTGAATCACAGCGACTTGGATTAGAATTTTAATTTGAACTTTTTTTAACACTTTTTTATTTCAAATAATTTTCATAATATTTTAAAACAGTGGCTTTAGTATACAGGTAGTCTAACCAATACGAGACTTTTTTTTTCCTTCAATCGCCCACGTATTTACCCGTCTAATGTATGCCATTTTTTTTACTAAAATGGGTATTTCCAGACTTCGACTAACATCAACGGATTTCATAATGAGTTTAAGCAAATTGTGTGTTTGGGAATTCTAGTTAATAAATCTACAGAGTGTTTGGAAGAAAGTGATTCATCTCTGGTTCGTTAAGTACGATAAATCGAAATAGGCCAGCGGGTTGGCCTAACCCTCCCCATCAATTTAACAATTGCAGTTGCATCCCGTGTTAAATAGTAGGCGATTAGTGGTTGATACAGTATTTCATTAAAAGATCTTTACGGTGATCGCGAGTTCAAATCCCAGTGCCCACCTCTGACTTTTAGAGTTATGATACATAAGTACAGATTACATATTGAAGAAAATATGTCTTATATACACAATAAAGTCATTCCCATAAGTCATTCCCATACGTCATTCCCATAAGTCATTCCCGGAGACTCGGTCCGCTTTAATGCTCGTCATTACACTGTGGATTTTGTTATAAGGATACAAGATTGGACAACTAGTATTTTCAATTTATCCTAGATGGACTAGAGACATTTAGTATTAAAATAAAACTAAAATAAATGTAGGAATGAGTATATATTTAGATGAAATAGGGTATCATAGGTCAGATCATAAACAAAACAAGTTTCATTTCTTTAAAGGTTAGTTGATTAAATTCAACTTTTGCGTGTGATATTATTATTGTGGATTCCGTATATTTGTATCAGCCCATATGCTCTGCAGGACACGGGTCTCCTCTACAATCGAGAGTACGATTGAGAGGCTATATAGGCCGCGCTGGCCTAATGCGAGGCGGACTTTACATACTTTAGAACTTTTTACAAATCGCTTAGGTATGCAGGTTTCTTCACGATGTTTTCCTGCACCTTTTTTCTTATAATCTTAACAAATACAATAAAGAATTGATTGTTTGTTTGTATTAAATAGGTTCTGAAACTACTCTACCGATTTCAAAAAAGCTCTCTACTTTGTACAATCCCTGTTTTAACATTTATGGATAGAATTTCACTAATAAATAAATAAATAACACCCAACAGTCACATACATAGTCCTGACCCCACACTAAGATCGAGTCTTGTGTCGTGTATCAGGAACTACGAGGGACCTTTCGCTCTCACAAACACCCAGACCACTAATGGTTTTATTATTACCCATCAGAACTTCAACACATAGCAACGAACCAGTTTTGAATATCAAAATCTTCCACAATTTTTCTCAATATCGAATAAAATATTTTTTATTTATTAGTCATAGATTACAAAGATATCAAATTAAAATTATTTTTAGGCCGAATTTAATTTCCGTTGCTTTTAAATGTTCTAGTTATGACAGGTTGTAAATCATAGGACTTTGGTTCGATTCCTTCGTAGGTAGTTTGTTTTTTTTTTTCAAACAATGTTATGTAATTTTGTACTGGGGTTTTCCTGTCAGTTATATTTTTTTGAAATCTATTTTTATAAAATTTGTTTAACGGTTTTATTTACGTGGTTAGGTCAAAACCTGGGCGTGAATAAAGAAGCCACAGGTTCAATTCCCTTACGGAGACAATGTCGTATAGTACAGCTATCACATTACTGTCTACTCAACATTAACGCCGTGAACATACAGATAAAGCCGCGGCCCATCACTAAAACAAGATGCATGTTGTGTAACAACCAGTTTATTTTGAAAGCGATTTTACAGCCTCCGTGGGGCAGTTGGTTAGACGCCGGCTGTAAAATGAGAAGTCGTGGGTTCAATCGAAATATGTATGTATTTGTTGAGTTTTTATAGCAATGACGAGACGAGCACGCCGTCCGCCTGATGGTAAGCGATACGACCGCTCATGGACAGTAGCAAAACCAAACCATCAATTACAAAGGAATATTTAGCATTCCACTGCGCTTGCTATCCTGAGACATGAGATGTTAAGTCTAAATAAGTCCAGTAGTTACTCTGGCTACAATTTCTTCCAAACCGAAACACAACAGTGCGTTTACGCTGCTAAACAACAATCAATCAACTGCAATCAAATTCGCAGCTTGTCATTTTAAAGCTGGATCTTACACAGGTCATGTGATCACTATTAGGTCGACGCGAATACATTCCTACAAACAAACTAATTCTTACATTCTCCCTCTCTCTTATTAGCCACAGAGAGACTACTGCCACACAAACTACACATATTATTATAAAATAAAATTATTATTACTACACTGTATCAGCCCATATACATCCCACTGCAGGGCACGGGCCTCCTCTACAATCGAGAGTACGATTGAGAGTGGTTAGGCCATAGGTCGTGGTGGACTACACCACGCTGGCCTAGTGCGGGTTGGCGGACTTACATACCATAGAATTTTTTTTTTTATAAATCGCTATGGTATGCAGGTTTCCTGACGATGTTTTCCTTCACCGTTTTAGTGCGTGGTGATTGACTATCAATACACACATGACTCCGAAAAGTCAGAGGTGTGCGCTGGGATTCGAACCCGCGACCACCGTGAACATGTTGGCAGTCGCGTCTAGTCCGTTTACCAACAGGCCACCACGCACTTACTTTATTACTACACTACTTTTATTAAACTTTTTTATATTTTTATTTTATTTTAGTCGAGTACACTATTATTATTTGACTTTAATTTAAAAACAATTATTTTATAATTCATTCATTATCACCAGGAAGTCAAGAATGTGTGCCCGATATGGCAATAGGCTCGCCCTATCACATCGTGGGACGGAACATACAAGGCGAAATGTCGGTATCCTAGCACTTTTGCCTACTTCTTCTGGGCAAAAGGCGTGAGTTTATGTATATATGTATAATTTTTACCGTTTTGTTCTGAAGGTAAGATGTCATCTTATTTTCCAAAATTTATATGGTTTTTTAAATATTAAAGACTAGTTAGACATGCTTAGAAGTATCTGAGATTGAATTCTCGGTGTCAATAAATGATGGCTTACAGAATATAATGTCCTTTACACAATTCCTTACATAAAATTATATTCAAGAGATACTCATGAATATAAATTTCAAAAGAATCACAGGTAATTTCCGAATTATGAAACAATATGTTTACAAATATATAAGTTGATAATCTAGTTTTATTAAGTGGAATCCATAATTAACATTTTCGTAAGATTGAATAAAAAATTGTGAGATGTTATTGTATGGAATAATTGATTTTTTTTGTAAAGGAATACGACTATATTCGACTGTATTAATAATATTATTTTGACAGCAATTCTATGGTATGTAAAGTCCGCCTGGCACTAGGCTAGCGTGGTTGACTATATCTATCTGTATCAGCCCATTTACGTCCCACTGCAGGGCACGGGCCTACTCTAACATCGAGAATACGATTGAGAGTGGTTAGGCCATATAGTCCACCACGCTGGCCTAGTGCGGGTTGGTGGACTTACATACCATAGAATTTTTATAAATCGCTATGGTATGCAGGTTTCCTCACGATGTTTCCTTCACCGTTTTAGTGCGTGGTGATTGACTATCAATACACACATGACTCCGAAAAGTCAGAGGTGTGCCCTGGGATTCGAACCCGCGACCACCGTGAACATGTTGGCAGTCGCGTCTAGTCCGTTTACCAACAGGCCACAACTATATCTAACCACTCTCAATCGTACTCTCGATTGTAGAGGAGGCCCGTGCCCTGCAGTGGGACGTATATGGGCTGATACATTAATGAATTAATAATTTAGGTATTCAATATAATTTTCTCATTTCTTTTACATATCATTGGATGATTTTATAATACTTTTGTATACAACCATGACCAAACAACACAAACTGGGTCCTTCAAATAAGGCATTGATGGCATCCCTGTACATTATATAATTCATATATTTTGGTCACAAAAGAATTCCGTGTTACGCAAAATTGACGTCACCCGGACACGTCGAGTATGCAAATTATTTAAAACTTGGACTACACGAATTAACAATAATACATTGAATTACTTGCGGCCTGTCTCTTCATATTATTTATCTTTAAAAAGAGGTAGTATGTATATGCAAATCTATGCTTCAATAAACAATGATAGACTTTTACAATTTGTGAAATTAGGGATTGCGGGTTCGATCCCCGCACCGAAACTTTACATACCATAGAAATTCTTACAAATTGGCCGGTGCTCCAGTATGGTTCTGAGACGTGGCCTGCCCTCAAGCGGCACGTCCAGGAGGTCCACATCGCGGAGATGAAGATGCTGCGGTGGATGTGCAACGTTACGCGTTTGGACAAAATCCGTAACGAGCACATCCGTGGCAGTCTTGGTGTCCGCGATGTGGCTGATAAACTCCAGGAATCCCGCTTGAGATGGTATGGTCACGTCCTAAGGAAACCGCAGGAGTACGTCGGTAATATATGCCTGAGCCTCAATATTCCCGGACCTCGACCGCGGGGTAGACCCAAGAAGCGCTGGCTCGATGTCGTCAAGGAAGATATGAGGGTCAATGGCCTTACTATTGAGGATGCCGAAGATCGGGCGAAATGGAGGAGAATTTGCCGGAAGGCGGACCCTGGCACGGGCCGGGATAACGCCAGGTAGAAGAAGAAGAAGAAGAAGAAGAAATTCTTACAAATCGCTATGGCATGCAGGCTTCCTCACGATGTTTTTCTTCACCGTTATAGTGCGTGTTGATAAATGCAATTATAAAATAAGCTTTTAAGGTCACCAGGTCGTATTTATCCGGAAATTATGCTGTTGCCAATTTTTACTTTCGTTTTAGGAGAAAATGGGGTACGTTTGTATTCAAATATAAAAATTAGATATATATTGATGCATAAACAAATTTACAGATTACTTTTACAATGGCAAAACTATTCAAAACTATTACTAATATTATTTAAACAAGACGGAAATGCTATCTTTATTTTGTGTTTTTCTTCTTTGTATGTCATATGTATGTATGTGTGAGTGATTTGTCATAGATTTTCATTGAATTCATACTTAAAGCTTCTTGATTTGTAAGCAATATTGTGGGCGAAATGTGGGCGCCGTAATTACGCTGCATCGGCAATGAAAATAAGCGTGACAGAAATTATAGTCACCTATGACTTGTTTGACACCGTGTGTTTGTTCGATATGCAGGTGTAGTAAGTATTACTATAACCATATACAGAGTGTATCCAGAAGGCGACTGCAAAAACCATTAATGTGTAATAACTAAATTAAGAAAATGTATACAAGTATATGAAGACTGCTACCGAAAATGAAGCCGGGTGGTGGTTTTAGTGACTACAAACACAATGTAATTAAAAATTTGGCAAAGAAACACGACATTTTTTTATTTATTTTTTTAAATATCGTCTCGTTTGTGTGGTAAATCCATAGTTATTTACTGGTGGTAGGTCTCTCATATGTGAGAGGCCATCTGGGTAGGTACCACCGCAATGTCTATTTCTCCCGTGAAACAACACTGCTTAAATGCACTGTTGTGTTTCGGAAGGACATTGTAGCCAGAGCAACTACTGGACATATTGAGACTTAACATCTTATGTCTCAGGATGGCGAGCGCAGTGGAATGTTGCTACTGTTTATGAGCGGTCGTATCGCTTACCATCAGGCGAACGGCTTGCTCGTCTCGCCATTCAAGGCAATAAAAAAAAAAAAGAAAGTTTTTGTTAAAATTTTAATTAAAACACTTGTGGATAATAGAGTCTTTTAAAAATAAAAGGGTGTACAATATTATTTTATAACAAAATATTTATTTACCACTCAAATAAATAGGAAAAAAATAAAAAAAGTTTTAGGTGCATTGTGTCTGAAGTCACTAAAACTACCACCCGGCTTCATTTTCGGTAGCAGTTTTGATATACCTGTATCCATTTTCTTAATTTAGTTATTACACATTAATGGTTTTTTTCATTCTGTTTAACAGAAAAACGCGTGAAATGTAATACTTTAATATTTGTTCTTGTGGTTTAATTTAAAATAATGAATAAATTTATAATAAAACTATTGATATTGTCATGTTATGCCAGTTTTTTTGAAGCTTTGATCCTAAACCCCAGTTTTTCGGCAGCAACTTTGAATTCATCGAATTTAAATTAGTATTTAAAATACATTCTAAATTAAATTATTGCATTTTTATATCACGACTCAATTTCATATATATAAAAACATATTAAAACGATACATTCAAATTATTTCTTAAACTGATTCATTACAATACATTTTTTGTTAATGTAAATGTTAATTTCCAAAATCATCATGTTAATAATGAGAAACAAAACAAATCAATACAATTTTAAATAAACTGAAATATTTTAAGAAATTTGTTATTTTTGTAAGCGACTTCAAAAAAGAGATTAATTTGGGATATGTTTTTTATTTCTTTCTCATATTAAAAACATACTTAAACTGGTGGTAGGTATTTCAAATGTGAGCCACCTGGGTAGGTTCCACCGCAAGGAATATTTCTCCCGCCAAATAGCAGTGTAAATGCACTGTTGTTTGAATATGAAGGATATTATAGCCAGAGTAACTAGTGAATATTGAGACTTTACATCTTTTGTCTCAGGATTGCGAGCGCAGTGGAATGCCAAGCATTGCTTTGTAATTCAATGTTTGCTTTTGCTACTGTTCATGAGCACTCGTATCACTAACCATCAGAAGAACGGCATGCTCGTCTCGACAATTATAGCAACAAAAAAATATATTTTAAAACATCGTGTCTAGTATTGTATTTGAAAACAAATGTTAAACATTATGCGTCAAGTTTGTGTCTATTCTACCCACGTACGAAATCTTTGAATAAATTATCCGATGACCTATACCAGGCGACTTATATTTGATGTACCGAGTCGTGTCTTTATAAACATCTTTATTTGATGATGCCTAATTTTGTTTGTAGCCTCATGTCTGTAGAGTGTGAAGTTTGATTCATGGGTAGGGAATTTTTCTTGTTCATGAACTCAAGTGCGTGGTGGCCTGTTGGTAAACGGACCAGACGCGGCTGCCAACATGTTCATGGTGGTCGCGGGTTCAAATCCCAGGACATACCTCTGACTTTTCGGAGTCATGTGTGTATTGATAGTCAATCACCACGCACTAAAACGGTGAAGGGAAACATCGTGAGGAAACCTGCATACCATAGCGATTCATAAGAATTTATATGGTATGTAAGTCCGCCAACCCGCTAGGCCAGCGTGGTGGACTATATGGCCTAACCACTCTCAATCGCACTCTCGATTGTAGAGTAGGCCCGTGCCCTGCAGTGGGACGTATTTGGTCTGATACAGATACAGATGAACTCAAGAAGGGGGTAGGTAAAATCCGCATTTCGGTTTTTGTATTTTAATATGATGTAACTTTAATATGAAATTACAATTTTGGTAAATTTATGTAAGTAGAATAATTTAAGATTTGATAGTTTAATGTTTTAGCGTGAAAGCTGAGAAGTTATGTGGTAGCGGGTTCGATCCTAATATATGATTTTTGTCTGTCAAATTGGTTTTGTTTGTTGAATCGAAAAGTATCTCGTTAGTTATACGACAAGACTTGAAAGTAAATTTTATAAATTTACTTATTTTATTTTGTAAATTAGAAGATTCTTAAAATATACATTGTTTTTAATTTATCACGTGCTTTGTAGTTACTATGTTGAGAGTAAAACAACAATATTTTTACACAATTTATACTGATATATAAAGCTTAAGAGTTTGTTTGTACGCGATAATCTCACGAACTACTGGTTTGGTTTAAAAAAATATGTTAGTGTTAGATAGTCTATTTATCGAGGAAGGGTTTAGGGTACTTTTTACTTCAGAAAAATATATAACAGAATTTTTACCCCGGACAAACTTTTGGACACGGGTAGGAATCTGCAAGAAATACTGCTAAGATATATGCGTACAAATTATTTTGAAGGTTTGAGATACCGTATTATTTAATAACATATAATTTTGCCAGAGTCACAGTATAAAAGCTGAATTTCATATATGTTATGAAGGCAACTATCAGCAAATATTTCCATGGTATTCAGACACTTTTGTTCTTTCATCTTGCCAGACACATTGAAGCCGATAACTTCCAAAGCAACCACGATCGTAATTTCATAATAGCTGATCGCGTAATGCCTATATGAGAGTCATGCGCAGACTTTTCAGCTTTTATAAAATGCCGAATCTCTGGTGATTACAGGCTCTTGGTCTATGAGTGTTGTCTCAGAGAGACTTTTAGGAATCAGAACATATTGTTTATAACAATGTAATATAACAAGGGTCGCATCCGCAGCTGTCAATTGCTCTGACCTTAAGTGACGAATCGTCTTTCTTACACAAATCAATTGTATAGGGAAAATGGAAAAATAGGCATAAATATAAACAGCATCTTTTCCTTTTTCTTGTCAACTTACAGGGTAATCAAGACTTCCCGAAAACGAAGCCGGTTGGTAGAGTGACTACAGACGATGCAACTAAAAATTTCGATAAAAGACTATGTTTTTTGTGGTGTTTTAAATATTGATTGTTTTGGTGGTAAGTCCATAGGTTTGCTAAAATAATAATGTAAATCCTTGCGTACCATAGCGTTTAAAAATAAAAGGGTGTACATTGTTATTTTAGGAAAAAGTATGTATTTACCACCCAAATACGACGAAAGGAGAAACATACAAAAAAATTTTGCAAAATTTTTAGTTACATTGTGTCTGAAGTCTCTAAAACTACTACTTGGCTTCGTTTTGGGTTGGAGTCTGGACATAGCCTGTATTGAATTAAGGTCTGAATAATGAAAAATCTCTTAAAGTAAGTTATTACCATATGCATATCTACAACACTTGATAATAGGTTGCCGGGCTTTTAAAATATGAGCGGAAAGGAAAGAAAAAGCACGAATTTATAAAATATTGATAAATTAAAGATTAAATTTATAGACAATAATAATAATAATAACACCAACAGTCACATACACAGTCCTGACCCCACACTAAGATCGAGTCTTGTGTCGTGTGTCAGAAACTACGAGAGACTTTTCGGTCTCACAAACACCTAGTCCCGAACCTAATAACTGTGGTTCACACATATAATTGTCTCCGTGCGGGAATCGAACCCGTGGCCTCTCGTTTCACAGCCGGCGTCTAACCAACTGCGCCACGAAGGCTTTCAATATTAATACCTATGTTGTTAATACAGTAGAAAAGTTTTTGACATAAGGAAAATTTCTGTCCATGGAAAATGTATGATATTACACAAATTATTTTAAACAAAATTCTATTTTAGTCATGATGTCTATATTAGGTCAGTGTTAAAGTCTAAGATTCGAATCTTACATCATTTGACACAAATTGATACATATTTCGTAATAATTAGATGTATAGTATATATGTATATGTAATCTAATAATAAATAAATTATATTTTTTAATTATTTCTAGGTTATTTATTTTATGTATCTATTATATTTTATTATATTTCAGAATATTGGTATTTTGATATTTTGTTGAGAGACTTTAAATAGTTTGAATTAATTTAATTTGCACAAAAATTAAAATTAATAAATGAAATTAAACTTTCAACAAGGATACAATTAAAGAAAATATCTCACTAAAACTATATTTTGTAACCACTTTTAATTTTTTTTTATATCTTTAAAATAGTTGTTTTAATTTTTTAAGTTCACTTTGTTGACGCGAGTAATTTTTAAAATTATTAACAGTTATTGCGAAATATACGTATAATATTAACGTTTAAAATACTTAATAATTCAGTGTTTAAGTCATAAAAATAATTGCAATTGTATTATATGCAAGAAAATACTAAAAATTGTCCTATATTTTTTTTAATACTACTATTTAATATAACCGCCAACATTAACTAATATTTTTATAAACTTTAAAAAAATAAAATAATGCTCCATAGAAAAATCCTAAAACCCCATTGAAATAAAACTATTATTTACGGATTTTATTGCGGATTTGGTTTAATTTTTACATCCACGGGGCAGTCCGCCCCGTGACCACGAAAGCTGTAAAGTAATCGAAACGTCGGGTACTCAAAAATGTAAAAATCCGCGATAAAATCCGTAAATAATAGTTTTATTTCAATGTGTAACATTCACGTCAATCTAAGATACCATTATCCTAAAACCCCGAAAAAATTCACACACAAAAGACATCAACGCGTTCGGAAATTTTCAAAAAAAAAAAATAAAAAAAATGCAAAAACTCACATTTCACACACCAACACACACTGTTATACACAAAACACTGAAAAGTTCCACAGTGTTGCAACTCCTCCCACTTAACGTCGTGTCCTCTTCGTTGCGTCGTCGGAACAAGCACAAGAAACTCTCCATCGTCTCTTATATACTAACCATTTATGAAATAATACATATGACCTTGGCTTTTGCCTTCGCTGAATCATAGGAGATTTTCATGTTTTCTTTATTATATGTGACGTTGAAGGATAGATCCGCATACTTTTTGACAACAATTTGTTTGTGTAAACTACTCTGCCTACCTCTTTGGGATGCAAGCGTGATAATATTATGTATCAAGACTGCTACCGAAAACGTGGCTGGTGGTAATTTTGGTGACAAACATAAGGCAAATAAAATTTCAGAAAGAAACGCGATAATTATTTTTTAAGATTTTTTTTAAATATCATCGTTTTTGGGTGGTTAATCTATAGATTTGTTTAAATAATATTTTAATTCCTTGCCATCTATAGCATCTTGATTATAAAATGGTGTATACTACAGTTTTATGGAAAGAAAAACTATGTAAATAAAATACGACGGTGGGAAAGAAAATAACAAAAATAATTAAAACACTAAAACTACCACCCGGCTTCGTTTTCGGTAGCAGTCTTGAGATACCCGGTATGTATATATGATGTGACAAATTCTAAACAGTGTGGGTAGTAGTTTTAGTGACTACAAACACAATGCAACTAAAAATTTCGAAAAGAAACGCGACAATTATTTTTTATGACTTTTTAAATATCGTCATTTTTGGGTGGTAAATCTATAGTTTTTGATAAAATAATAATTTAAACACTTTTATATCTAAGATTATTCATAAAAAAAAGGGTATACACTATTATTTTAGGAAAAAAATGTATTTACCACCCAAATATGGTCATAGGAAAAAAATAACAAAAAAAAATTGTCGCTTTTTTTGCAACTTTTTCTGTTTCATTGTGTCTGAAGTCGTTTAAACTACCACACGGCTTCGTTTTCGGTAGCAGTCTTCATATATCCTTATATGCATAGATGCATAATACATACATAGTCTGCCAACCCGCACTAGGCCAGCGTGGCGGACTATATGGCCTAACCACTGTCAATCGTACTCTCTTTTGTAGCGGAGACTTGCCCTGCAGTGGGACGTATATGGGCTGATACAGTACATGATAAATAAATAAAATAAAATGAGATTTTTATATGCACAGGCTTCGTGGCTAAGACTCAGCTGAGAAATATGAGGCTGAAGGTTTGAAGCCCGCGCCGAAACTATTTGTTTGATCTTCAAATATTTGTCTCAGGTTTGTGGGTTTGTAAAATAATTCAATAATATGGATAAATCTAATAATATCTCTTTATTGCACTGTTTTGTC
Source organism: Hyles vespertilio (assembly GCA_009982885.2). Lineage (NCBI taxonomy): Eukaryota > Metazoa > Arthropoda > Insecta > Lepidoptera > Sphingidae > Hyles > Hyles vespertilio. The sequence continues at coordinate 1,221,793 of CM042832.1, forward strand.
ACCCGCTTTGCATGGAGGGAAGTGGACAACTAATTTATTTTCAACTCCTCCTATTTATATATTTAACTTTCTGATTAATTTCGTTGCGGGTTAAAGACAAGTTAGACATTCCCGGAGACTCGCCGAGCTTCAATGCTCGGTGTCATTACAATTGCGTGCCACTGTTGATCCTGGCTTACAGGAGTTGCAGTGGCGGGTGTGAGGGCGGGACAGTCTCCATAAAAATATGAATAAATCATGTATTCAGTTACTGGTGGTAGGTCTCTCATATGTGAGAGGCTGCCTGGGTGGGTACCACCGCAATGTCTATTTCTCCCGCCAAACAGCAGTTTAAATGCACTGTTGTGTTTCGGATTGAAGAAAATTGTAGCCAGAGTAACTACTGGACATATTGAGACTTTACATCTTATGTCTCAGGATGGCGAGCGCAGTGCAATGCCGAGCATTGCTTTGTAATTTAAGATGTTGTTTGGTTTTGCTGCTGTTCATGGGCGGTTGTTATGCTTACCATCAGGCGAACGGCATGCTAGTCTTGTCATTCAATGGAAAAAAAGTCGGGACGTTAAAAAAATAAAAAAATAATACAAATCCGTGATAAAATCAGTAAAAATAGTTTTATTTAAATAAATTATTATCGACAAAATCTTTCCATAATATTTTGAAACTTGTATTCAATTTATCTTTGACTATAGTTATTTTATTTTAAACTTATGCTAATTATTTTTGTCAATCACAAGTTCTTTATGTAAAACAGGTATTGCATTTCTATTTGTTTTCAATATTGATGCTTGTTTTGATTTGATATTTTTAGCAGTTCATTCATAGTTTTCATAGTGAAAGAAAGCTGAGGTCTTGGGTTTGAGTCCCGGGTTGAGCAAACTGACAATGGATTTTTCTATTAATTATCAGCCCGGAAACAAAACTAAACAACATAAAGTCGAATTGAGAATCACCTCCTTTATTAAAAAAAAAACCAAGTGCGTGGTGACATTTTGGCAACGGACCATACATGCAGACATGTTTGCAGAGGCCGCGGGTTCAAATCCCAGGGCACACCTTTGACTTTAAGAGTCATGTGTGTCATCATCATCATCAGCCCATATACATCCCACTGCAGGGCACGGGCCTACTCTACAATCGACAATACGATTAAATAAATAAATAAATAAATAAATATGTGTGTGTGTGAGTGGTTAGGCCATATAGTCCACCACGCTGGCCTAATGCGGGTTGGCAGACTTACATACCAAAGACATTTTTATAAATCGCTATAGTATGCAGGTTTCCTCACGATGTTTTCCTTCACCGTTTTAGTACGTGGTGATTGACTATCAATACACACATGACTCCGAAAAGTCAGAGGTGTGCCCTGGGATTCGAACCCGCGACCACCGTGAACATGTTGGCAGTCGCGTCTAGTCCGTTTACCAACAGGCCACCATGCACTTGTCATGTGTGTATTGATAGTCAATCACCACGCACTAAAACGGTGAAGGAAAACATCGTGAGGAAACCTGCATACCATAGCGATTTGTATGAATTTCTATAATATGTATTTATTTATTTATTTATTTATTAAATTAGTACGGTTGACATCAATTACACTAATTAATAACAATTTTAAAAATATTCTATATAAAATAAATATTTAAACATAAAACAAAACATTCAACTTACATCTAAATTCTAAACATAAATGTAATGTCCGTCAACACGCAGTTGGTCAGCGTTGTGATATGTATGGCCTAAATCCTCTCAATCCTACTCTTGATTGTAGAGGAGGCCCACGCCCTATAGTGTATTATGCCGTGTATGAGATGCTACGGAAAATATTCTGCCATTTTTAATAAGAATATTGTGTCCTAATTTAATATAAGTATAAAATGTGCTAAACGATAAAAGGATCTTACATAAGTAATTAATGATGTCATATTTATTTATTTTAAAGATTTTAATTAATTTCAAGGAATGGCGAGATGAGCATACCGTTCGCCTGATGGTAAGCGATACGACCGCTCATGGACAGTAGCAAAACCATACAACACTATGAATTACAAAGCTTGACATTCCATTGCGTTCGCCATCCTGAGGCATAAGATGTCAAGTCTCAATTTGTCCAGTGGTTACTCAGGCTACGTTGTCCTTTAAGCCGGAACACAACAGTGCATTTATTGCTGTTTGGCCGGAGAAGTAGCGGTGTTACCTACCCAGGCGGCCTTTCACATATGAGACCTACTACCAGTAGATCACAGATGATATAATCAATAGAATTATAACGAATATTATTTTATTGAACACATCACAATCTTAATTCAAGGCCACAGCTAAATCATTTAGTGAAAGTAAAATATGAATCTTCTTTTTTTATAAGGTGTTATTATATTACCGTTTTCCGAATTGATTTAAAGATTATTAGTAATGTATATTTTATTGGTTGCTTATAGAAGGTCAATGCTGTCTATTATGTAAGTATGAATATTTAGGTTCGAATCCAAGTGGTAGGTTTTTGTCTAGCTTTGATCAATTATTATTTGTAATGGATTGAATAAGTGTTAATTTATTCACTGGTCTAAAATAAGTGCATTAACCGTGAAGTCTCAGGTTCAATCCCAAGGTAAATATAGTTAATTGACAGCCTCCGTGGCGCAGTTGGTTAGACGCCGCTTGTGAAACGAGAGGCCACGGGTTCGATCCCCGCACCGAGAGAAATTTTTGTGCGGCCCACAAATATTTCTTCCGGGTCTGGGTGTTTGTGAGACCGAAAAGTCTCTCGTAGTTCCCGATACCCACGACACAAGACTCGTATAGTCAATCACCACGCACTAAACGGTGAAGGAAAACATCGTGAGGAAACCTGCATACCATAGCGATTCATAAGAATTTCTATGGTATGTAAGTCCGCCAACCCGCACTAGGACAGCGTGGTGGACTATATGGCCTAACCACACTCAATCGTATTCTCGATTGTAGAGTAGGCCCGTACCCTGCAGTGGGACGTATATGGGCTGATACAGATACAGATACAGATGTAGGATTTAAATGTTATGAAGAAAGATGAGTAGAATGGAACGTTAGACGAATGACTGATACGGAACGTGGTTTGTGTGAAAGAGATGACTAATGAAAATACTTAAGATGGAAAGAGTTAGAGAATGAATGATTAAAATATTGAGGTACGGATGGACGAAATAAGGGAAAAGGGTTTGGAAGACGATGGAAGACGTGAAGGACTACTGAAGTGAAGACGAATTTAAAAGACAATATTATATTGATGATTTCCCATAGACGCAACTATTCCCATATGTATACATAAACATTTTGAGAAAAGAAAAGATAACTTCGGGGCGGTTCGCGGACGTAAATCGGGGCGCCCTTCGCCCTGGGATGTCCGGTGCTGCCCACAATGCGTGTGACGGCTATATTTAAATTAAAGAAAAAATTCCAGTGAGTGGGATTCGAACCAAGTCACTTATAAATTACCGAATGATGGTAATTTGACCTCAAGAGCACAAATATTGAAATTGACACATCACATTAACGATAAAGAATGTAGAACCATCCTTATACGTAAAGCAAACAATAAGAAAATCAGGGTTTTTAAGATGCGGATGTGAAGTATAAGATTCGATGTTTTTTTGCCAGTTTTTTTTTTATTGCAATGAATGTCAAGACGTGCAAGCCGTTCGCCTGATTTCACAACATTCCACTGCGCTCGCCATCCTGAGACATAAGATGTTAAGTCTCAATATGTCCAGTAGTTACTCTGGCTACAATGTCCATCAATCCGTAACACAACAGTGCATTTAAGCAGTGTTGTTTCACGGAAGAAATAGACATTGCGGTGGTACCTACCCAGATGGCCTCTCACATATGAGAGACCTACCACCAGTTACCGCAGTTTTAGAAGGTAAGCTCTTTAAAGTGGTAGATACGCTGTTGTGAGTCATGACTCAGCATGAATGGGGAGACTCGGTCATATACCACTGTCTCACAGGATATCTATATGAAGCGATAGCTTTGACAGCTTCCGTGGCGCACCTCTAAAGGCGGATCCAGGGGGAAGGTCATCTATGTGTGTCGAGAAATAATGTAAAAAGATGTGTTCACAAATCACGGTTTTAATAACTTCAAAAAATCATTATTACGAATTCAAGTATTGAAATCATACCCAGTGTACGTAATAACTTTATGACCCACCCCTGGCTTGAAAAAGAGGGAAATAAAATTATTATTTTAAAATCTAAAATACCTAAATAGGCCAACAATAAAATTATTCAATATTTGTTACCCGTACCCAACTAGGTTGGGGCGCCGAAATAAAATAGTCAATATGTATGCGCGCCGTGGACTGAAAAATGTTGGACACCCCTGTTCTATCTCAAAAACTATGAAACCGATTTTGATACCGACTTATACAGCTCCTAAGTTGGACTATATGTAATCGACATCTACATCTATACGAAATCTGACTTATACTTTTTGAGATATGCGTGGACAAACATACCAACAAACATACATACATTTTTATGTGACATTCGTGTTCAGACGCTGGTATAGACTACCATATCCAAAAACTGTGCAATTCTGACAAAATTACATATACCGGGTATCTCAAGACTGCTACCGAAAACGAAGCCGGGTGGTAGTTTTAATGACTACAAACACAATGCAATTAAAAATTTCGCAAAGAAACGCGACAATTATTTTTTATGATTTTTTAAATATCGTCATTTTTGGGTGGTAAATCCATGGTTTTTGCTAAAATAATAATTTGAACTCTTTTATACCTTAGAGTATTAATAAATAAAAGGGTATACACTATTATTTTAGGAAAAAAATAATTAACCACCCAAATATGGTCATAGGAAAAAAAAATACAAAAAAAAATTGTCGCTTTTTTTTCAACTTTTTTTGTTGCATTGTGTCTGAAGTCTCTTAAACTGCCACCCGGTTTCGTTTTCGGTAGCAGTCTTGATATACCCTGTATACACATCAAATTGATAATCTTCTTTTTTTGAAGTCGATTAAAAAAAAAGAAAGAATAAAAAGACAGTTTATGTTGCTGAGCAAGTTTGTTGCTTGGTTTCTTGTTCATAGTAACACGTTTCGAAGCGGAGGTAGCAGAAATGAACGATTCAAAACATCTTGTGAAACACTATTTAAATAAGGAATATTTTGATTTGATTTCCAGTTGGTTAGACGCCGGCTGTGAAACGAGAGGCCGCCGGTTCGATCCCCGCACCGAAACAAATTTTGAGAGACATAAAAGTCTATCGTAGTTTCTGATATCCACGACACGACTTAACTGATATTAATAATAATAAATAATAAATACACCCAACAGTCACATACATAGTCTTGACCCCACACTAAGATCGGGTCTTTTGTCGTGGGTATCAGGAACTACGAGAGATTTTTCGGTCTTACAAACACCCAGACCCGGAAGAAATATTTGTGGGCCGCACAAACATTTCTCTCGGTGCGGGGATCGAACCCGCGGCCTCTCGTTTCACAGGCGGCGTCTAACCAACTGCGCTACGGAGGCTGTCAATGTATGTAATAAATAAAAAATTAATGTATTGTATAATGTGGAGTCAGGACTATGTATGTGACTGTTGGGTGTATTTATTTATTAATATATATATATATATATATATATATATATTAAAACTTATCCTAAGTATAATTTTTATATTTAATTATGAGATAATACGTCACATCTCAGTGCAGTGCTGCTAGTTTTCTCTTTTGTTCGCGAATCGAATTTTAATCATTTTTTATCTCATACCCACTGGCAGTAAGCCTAGATTTTAATTACGTCACAGGCTTTCACTACAAACCTATCAGAGATTTCACTTCAAACATACGATGTAACGATATTAAAAAACAATTGTTTGTTGTAACATTACCGTGTTAAAATGTTCATACATATGTTTGTTTTTATTATTTAGTAGGATTTATATCCGGCCGGATGCCAATATCCTGTGTAATATTTTGCTTAGTTCGTATAAAGTTCCTAATATTTAGCATGTATATTTATATTTATGTTTATCTATAGAAATATTCATATATGTATGTATAATAAGTGTATTATATAATTATGTATCCTATAAAGTGTATATATTCATTATAAATAATTTGTTTATCTATTCCTTATAAGACCATGTTCTCTTTTAATTCTATACTGCCCTCTATTCTTATCCTTTTCTTATATCCATCCAAAGGTTGTCTGTAAGAAATCGCCTAGGGCGATAAGACCGCCAATTGTACTCTTTAAATTTATTTGTAAAATATTGTATGCCTTTTGATATTTTTGTGTGCAGTAAAGAATAAATAATAATAATAATCGGATTCGGATTATAATTATGGAGTCATGTGTGTATTAAAATAGTTACTTATACTTTAAATAAAATATTAATAAGAACTTAAATAAATAAAGGTAAGAAATTAATATAAATAATACTAAGTATAGAAAATATGTTGTATATAGAGATTAAGTTCTATGTGTATTGACTTGTCGTAAGAGCTCTTAAATTGCCTACATAACCAATAAATACATTTCATTTGATTTCATTTATAGTCAATCACCACGCATTATAACGATGAAGGAAAACATCGTGAGGAAACCTGCATACCATAGCGATTTATAAGAATTTCTATTAAATTCTCTTGTAAAGTCCGCCAACCCGTACTAGGCCAACGTGGCGGTCTATATCTAATTACTCTCAATTTTACTCTCGATTGTAGAGGAGGCCCGTGCCCTGTAGTGGGACTAATATGGGCTGTTACAGAAAGATTTTGCTAAATGCGTTAAAAATTATATTTTTTCTATTGATTATCAGTTCGGAGACTATTTGTGCCCGATATGGCGATAGGCTCGCTCCTATCACATCGTGAGACGAACACAAAAGTTAAACGTAGGTGTACTGGTAGTACCTCTGTTTAAAATCTAAAAAAGTATGATGGGTATTTGTTAATTAAAATTTCAGAAGTATCAGCCCATAAACGTCCCACTGCAGAGCACGGTTCTCCAATCAAGAGTACGATTGAGAGTGGTTAGGCCATATAGACCACCACTATAGCCTAATGCGGGTTGGTGGACCCACATATAGAAATTCTTATGAATCGCTACGGTATGCAGGTATCCTCACGATGTTTTACTTCTAATTTATCGTTAAACAGACAGCCTCCGTGGTGCTGTTGGTTAGACGCTGGCTGTGAACCGCGAAGTCGCGGGGTCTGTTCCCGCACGGAGCCAAATATTTGTGTGAAATTCAGGTATTTGTTTCGTGTCTGGGTGTTTGTGAGACCAAAAAGTATCTCGTAGTTTCTTATACCCGCGACACTAATTCGATCTTAGTGTGGGGTCAGGACTATGCATGTGACTGTTGGGTGTATTTATTTATTATCTATATAATTGCTCTGAACTTACGGAAGGAGACCTTTGCCCAGCAGTGGGATGGTAATTTAAGAAAAAATATCTGTAAGTACATGTTGAACAAAATATAGATGAAAAAAAATCGGCACATTAGTATCAGAAATCCTTGCAATGTTCCCTCCCAATTTTCCTTATTTCCTAAAATAAAGAGGAAAACGAAAGTAAAGACATTTTGATAATAACTTTAACACAAGGACTTTCTACATTGTTTAATTCAAAATGCGAAATAATACGTCATCAGCGCATCGGGAAGCGACATTGTTTTATACTATATTGTAATTACTCTCTACGCTAAACGACCGATAATTACACGGAAATGGCAGTCAAGTGGGAGGTCGCAGGATCGAATCTCAGTTTAAATATTTTTGACAGCCTGGTATGAACAGACAAATCTTAATTTTTATAATAATTTCAGAATAATTCATTGCAAAATGCATGTTCAAATAGATGTTATTATTCTAGAGTGAGTCACAGAAACATTGTAATATGAATATTATAACAATATATTATATTCGATTTTATATTTTAAACCAGAGGATTCATTAAATTCAAATTATTAATCGTTGCAGCATGCGAATTCAATATTCAACACAGTAAATATGTCAATATCATATCATTTGTAGTCCAAGTAATCTTTAATATAGCAAAAACAATTTTCAAGTGCCAATTATTATTTTTATCTTAAAACTGTTCCACTTTCTTTATATTATTTGGCAATTTATTATAATTTTTAATTGCCATACAATACTATAGGTTGGCGGCAACCGTATTTTGAGTTACCAGAACCAAATTAAATATTTGCATACCAATAAACCGATAAAAACTTTTCTCTATTAGAGAATCGAAACTGCGGCCTCTCGTCTTACAGCCGTCTATTAACCAACTCCGTCACGAAAGTTTTTTTACCTCATCTAGAATCTAACTCAAAACCTCACAGTACATAGCATACCCACTCACTAAAATTATCCCATCATTTAAAATGCCATCAACAAAATAACCTAATAAATAAAGTCGTAAAACCATAACGTGTTTTTGAGGCGCCAGACGAGACGAGATAGGGAATAATGGAAGGGGAGAGGGGAGGGGACTTGTGGGCGCGTGGGCGGACGACATAGCGCCGGGGATATGCCGGTATAAGCTTAATGTACAATGTAGATATGACTGAAATATACGATATAAAGATTTTGGATTCGGATAATTGATTTTCATTTAAAATCATACAGGGTATATGAAGATTATTGAAAACGAAGCCGGGTGGTAATTTTTGTGACTACACAACGCAAATATTTTCTTTTACAAAATAACGCGTTTTTTGTGATGTATTAAATATATCTATTTTTATAAAATAATAATTTAAACCCGTACCATAGGGTCTTTAAAAATAAAAGGCTGTACCTTCTTATTTTAGGAAAAACTATGTTTTTACAAAGAGAGAATAAATAAAAGATCTCTCTTTTTTTCTCTAATAAAGATATTTATCTTTTGTTGCAATGCTAAAACTACCAGCTAGCTTTGTCTTATCATATGGGACTGATTTTAGAAAAATGAATTTTAATTACTAAACTCTTATAAACATGTTTTTCAGAAACTCACAAGATAATGCTATTGCAGAGAGAAGAAGAGAATATACGGGTGTGTTTTTCTATTTCTGGTAAGTCGGAAAAGAATTTGCGACCTCCAGGGTGTCCGGTACTTTCAAAGTAATTTGAAAATATTTATATAAGTTATTTAAATAATTGTATATTTCTGTTGTAAAATTAAATTTTCAATCACCCATAAAAATAAAAAACTCAAAATTCAACGTTAAAGAAAAAATAATTAACTTAGTGTGAACCCAGCTCAACAAAACCACGAATTTGGCATGGAATGTTTTTAAGTAAAATTATGTAAATATGATATAACATCTCCGAGAAAGGACACTCAATACAATAACTCACTGAACGAAAAATGTAGACTAGAATACAATGATTTTTATTTTATAAAAGGATGACTCATAATAACATTTCTTACCTTATATGTACTCGACAGCTTCCGTGGCGCTGGCTAGGCGCTGGGTGTGAAATGAATGGTCGCGGGTTCGATCCCTGCATCAAGATAAATGCTGGTACATTTCTTTATCATTCACAAGAACTTGTTTTTCGTTTGTGTGTTTGTGAGAGCAATAAGTCTCTTGTAGTTTCTCATATTCTCAAGACCTGGGGACCTACTATATTCATGAATAAAAATCGAAATGAAGTTCGAAACTTCGGATGATCGAAGTTTATATACGATACGAATGTACCTACATATACTTATGGTCGTTATTGACTTATGGTCGTAACCATAGACCTATGGTTACAATGTACGTTATACAAATTCGAACTTTTACAGAGTAGATATATACGTATCGTATAAAAAACTTCGATCGTAAGAAGTTTCGAACTTCGTTGCGGATGAATATAGTAGGGCCCCTGATCTTATTGTAGAATGTGGGGTCAGGACTATTTAAGTTTCTGTTGGATATATTTATTATTATTTTTTATTGCTATGAAGAGCATGACAATCATGCCACTCGCCTGATGGTAAGCGATACGACCGCTCATGAACAGTAGCAAAACCAAACACCTTGAATTACAAAGCAATGCTTGGCATTCCACTGCGCTCGCCATCCGTGGCAATAAGAAATTAGGTTTCAATATGTCCTGTAGTTTAGTTAATTTTATAGATTCTTGTTTTATTTGTCATTGTATTACCGTTCAGTAGCAGTGGTATCAATTGAATATTAAAAGCATTTTGTTTTAATTTTTTTATGTATTTCTGCAAAGTCTTTCTGAATTTGATTATGTCATAACTCAAAGGGAATTCTAAAATGTAGCGAGGTATTTTAGAACAATAGTATGACACAATGGAACATGTGTCATTTATGAGTCATTAAAGGCGTTTACATATTGCAGACATTAAGTTCTCATCAGAAAATCGAAACACCTTACAAGTTTATGCTGTAAGGATTATCAGAAAAATGTGTTTAAATTTAATTTTCATTTTGAACATCAACATTAGGTTTTGGAAACCTCATATTATTACACGACAATGTTACATGTAGTTTTTTCCAAAAAATCTGGGGGCGCGGCCGAGCCCCCTCCAAGTCGAGCTATAGGCCGTAACATCCTTTTCTCGAAGCACTTCAGACCATTTTCAACCCACTATAACTTCGTTGTGGCTAAAGCATGAAGCCTGAATTTTCAGTTGCTAAGCAGGCATTGTGTAAGTAAACACGGTATATTTAAAATTTCATTCAATTTGAACCAGTAGTTTAAGAATTGTTTTTTTTTTAATAATAATAATAAACTTTATTTATTTTCTCCTCACAAAACCATAGGTACATAAGTTGCCTTAAAACTATTTTTAAGTAAATGCTTATTTTGTGAGAAGCTGGTGTCTGCTGTAGGTTTCCACCTGTGGTGCAGATCACCAGGCTCTCTTCCCTTTTAGGGCCTATCCATGAAATTGGGAGACATAAAATTGTATGTGTATATGAGTAATGTTTAAAAGTAAGAAAAAAATAATAATAAAATAAAACATATCTAAACAATATTTGAAATGAAGTTAAAATTCAAGCTGAAAACAAACTTAAAAGAGCTATAATTATAATTAAACATCTAACAAAAAATTTCAACTCCTAGTAAAAATAATGTGTGTTGTCAGTATAAGAGTGAGTGAGTATGTCTGTGTGTGCGTGTGTGCGTGTGTGTGTATGTGTGCGTGTGTGTGTGTGTGTGTGTGTGTGTGTGTGTGTGTGTGTGTGTGTGTGTGTGTGTGTGTGTGTGTGTGTGTGTGTGTGTGTGTGTGTGTGTGTGTGTGTCTATGTGTAATGTCTTGCATGTGTATAGTGTGAGTAATTGCGTTTACGCGCGTGAGTGTTATTTATGTGTGTGGCACACACTGTGTGCCTGTGTGAGGGTGCGTCTGTATCAGCTGTTTAATGTTACAAATAGTATGAGGGGGTTATATTGAGGAGGTATTGTAACTAGTCAAACTTTCTTAAATTTTTCACTCACTGACTGACCGATCATCAAAAGTCTAAGGCACTTCTAGCAGACATAGAACCTTCAAATTTAGAATATAATTAGTGTTTAGTGTCTAAAGTAAGGGAAAATTCAAACATTTCATAATTTGTGTCTAGTTTTCTAGATAGACCAACTGCGTGAATAACTTTGTAATCCCATATAAATGTATGTATAGGATTACAAAGTTACATTTGCAGTTAATGAATCATTGTACCCGTATATAATGGAATAATAGTTGTAGATAGATATCTATATACATGAGGCATAACAGGAGGGGATATAGAGAGGGAAATAGTGTATTCAGCCCATGAAACTGTACAACATTCCTCTAGAAAAACATGACGAAGAAAAACTTGCAAATAAATAGATTAAATAACTCGAAAATATCAATTACAATGAAAGAAAGAACATTAATAATCAAATCTGCAATATTTGTGATAAATTGATACCTACAAAAATAAGAAAAATCCATAAGACACTGGCTTTAAGAAAAATCGTTAGTGATATTCTAGAAGTAAGAAGTACCGAAAAGGAAAAAAGTAGGACTCTACAAAAAGACGTCAGATCCCATCAAAAACATCCTGTAAAAATATTCCAAGTCTCGCAGCTCAGGTTTTCTACCGCAAAAAGTTGTGAGATGCGTGTAATACCAAGTCGATTAATTTATTTAGTCCTTAAGGGACCTTCTATATAAAGTTATTACGTTAGTTATTACCATATCAATATTAAAAATTCTTTACGTTTTAAATAAATAGATCGTCTTGGCCAGCAGCATTATGTATAAATTGTACGATACATTATGTTTTCATGCGATGGATGCATAACTTTTTGCGGTAGAAAACCTGAGCTGCGAGACTTAGAATTTTTTTACAGGAAGTTTTTGATGGGATACACATTTTTCTGATAGTCCTTACAAAACATAAATTAGCTAGGTGTTAGGATTTTTGGGAGAGATTGAGATTTTAGATTATGATTGACCCTATTTTAAGTGACAAAGCTTCCCTTCTGATGTCGGTTAACACGCTTTCATTTTTCTTTAACGGGATAGATTTCATTTTAAAGCATATGAAATAAATGCTACGCTTGAGCAATTGTAAATTCACTCAACGAGCTATGAAGAGTGCTATGCTCGGGGTTTTCTACGAGATCGAATCAGGAATGTGGAGATCCGTAGGAGAACTAAAGTAACCGCCGTAGCCCATTGGATTAGTAAGTTGAAGTGGCAATGTCCACCCACAAGCTGGTCAGACGACCTGGTAAAGGTCGCGGGACGTCGCTGGATGCAGGCTGCCTCCAACAGGTCACTGTGGAAATCATTGGGGGAGGCGTATGTTCAACAGTCGACTTCCTTTGGCTGATGATGATGATTATGGATGGATGATTGAGCGAATTAAATTCGATAGTGTGCGCGGATCTTAATCTGAATTTAGGTTACAGTAACACCTACGGCTGAGGACTAATGTATTCTAAAACCTATGTCTATGGCACTGTAGCAATTTTACGACCAATGGCACATAGCACTACAATATTTTCGTTTAATTAGTATTTTCATTATTATTATTATTTAATCTTTATTGTACACAAACAAATAGAACATCACAATATAAAGAACATAAATAATCGAAAGTACAAAAGGCGGTCTTATCGCTAAAAACGATCTCTACCAGACCTTTGGATTGATATAAAGGAGAAAGAAAGGTTTTACTGGTGGTAGGGCTCTCATATGTGAGAGGCCATCTGGGTAGGTACCACCGCAATGTCTATTTCTCTCGTGAAACAACACTGCTTAAATGCACTGTTGTGTTTCGGATTGAAGGACATTGTAGCCAGAGCAACTACTGGACATATTGAGACTTAACATCTTATGTCTCAGGATGGCGAGCGCAGTGGAATGTTGCTACTGTTTATGAGCGGTCGTATCGCTTACCATCAGGCGAACGGCTTGCTCTTCTCGCCATTCACTGCAATAAAAAAAAAAAAAAAGAAAGGGCAGTGTAAAAACAAAGGTAAGAAAAGCTGCAATAGATATAAAAATAGATATAATTAATTAAATAGATAACAGTGGTCATGCCACACCAACTCTGATGGGTGATCGTGTTTTGACTATCAACCCTTATTACGAATACACACTTACTTTTTTTCAATCACCCTCAGTTTTCTTGTGATGAGGTCAAGTTCACTCTCGGTATTGTAGCGATAAACACATATATGGCTGTGAAAAGCGTGCTATATATTTGTTAATTTGGTTGTCGTGCATTTGATCAACTTCTATGTTTCTGCAAATATACCGAGACAGTGTATTAACGATCCTAACTCTTTTTTTTATATTTGTGGTAAGCTGACTTTCAAAACTCAAAGGCGAAATTTACCTAAATTTATTTGGAAGTGCTATCACAAGTATTTGATTTTGCAGTGGTTCATCATGACGAAGCTTAGGCCCCACATATTTGATGCATAACACGTGTAAAAAAAATAACTGATTGGAAGAAAGGATCACGTCATATACCGTTTGCTGTTCCCATGATATAGACTGAGCCTAGAGATCATGATTCAGACTATTTTTCTCTTGCTCCAATAAAGGGCATAAATACAAAGTCGAAACATACAGTTCGATATAATAAAAGATCCGAAATTCAAAGAATAATTAAATGTTTTAGAAAAATTAACTTGGCAGTGCTTCAAGAACGTGGTTGAAATTTTTTTGGGTAACCATAAGACTGAGAAGCAAACTGAACTGATTATAGAGTTTTTATTGTCATATGAAGCTTTAGGTTGCAATATGTCGCCTAAAATTCATTTTCTTGATACATCTATATTTTTTTCTAAGAGAATTAAGGGCCCGTAAGTGATAAGCATGGAGAAAGGTTCCATCAGGATATTTCAAAGATTATTTAGCGTTATCAGGGTAGATGGAGTCCAAAGATGTTGGCTGACTACTACTGGACGATCAAAAGGGACTTACGGAAAGTCAAATATTCTAGAAAATCATAGACTTTTTTAACAAACCACATAAGTTGCATACTTCTGCAGAACTATTTTATATTTTCCTTGTAATTGGTTTTTCCACCAAATAAAATTGATACGTGATTAAAATAAAGTAACTGCGTAATTTTATTCACAATATTAATTACATGGTAGAAACACAAAAAAGTTTGTGTGGCACAACTAAAGCTCAATTTTGTAAACCAATGTAGTCATAATAATCATGGTATTTTTGTGTGTAATAAAGTTATTACTAAATAAATAAACAGAAATGAATAAATAAATTAGACTCCGTGGCGCAGTCGGTTAGACGGTGCCTGTGAAAAGAGACGCCGCCGCGCCGCGCCAGTTCGATCCCCGCATCGAGAGAAATGTTTGTGCTGTTCACAAATATTTCTTCTGGGTCTGGGTGTTTGTGAGACCGAAAAGTTTCTCGTAATTCCTGATACACTGCCACAAGACTCGATCTTAGTGTGGGGTCAGGAGTATGTGACTGTTGGATGTTATTATTATTTAAACAAAAATTCACTAGTACTAACAAAATGATCATAAAAATACCTGTATCCCTTTCACCGAAATCCTTATTTCGAACACGGATGCACTCAGATGGCTCGAATTAAAATCTCCGCAAGGTTTATGCTAATAAACAAGAAAGTGCGTCGCCGGTCAGGGATACAGTACAGAGAGAACAGTATGTCATCTGTGGTACATCCGGCTGGAAGGACCATATTAAAAAAATAGGGTAGTGATTCGGATGTTAACTTTCGCGGTATATACACTAATAAACTCCCAAGAACAGGAAACAGAAAGTTTCCAAAATATATATTAAATAATGAAGAAAATATAAACATAAATAAGAAAGATTACAAATTAAAATATACTGTGAAGATAATTCATTAATTATTTTCTGTCATCGAATATCGCTACAAAATTTAAAGTCTCTAAGCGTGTTATATCGTCCGTATCATAGCGAATGCTGTGAGGAATTTTTCAACTTGATCCCCTCCTCTCCTTTCATTATAAGAACCACGCGTGCTGGCTTGCGAATCCAAAGTTTGGTCACTATCTCGGCGCGAACTAAAAGGTTGCCCAATCTTATCTTTGCTGCAATATTAATCTATAAAACTTATGAATATATGACTAACGTGGCGGAAATACGCCACCGTAAAAAGGTCACACCACAGCGTGAAAAAGTAGCTAAGTTGGCCGGCATAATTGTGTCCATTGGAAAGAAAGTTGCTTGCGAATTGCTAGATAGTAATACAGTATTCAGTAGCATTTATGTGTCATGCAGTGCTTTTGCAGTGTCAGGTTAAAAAATACAGGGTATATCAAGACTGCGACTGAAAACAAAGGGTGGTAATTTTAGAGACTACAGGCACAATGCAACAAAAAATTTTTTTGAATGTATTACATATCATCGTGTTTGGGTGGTAAATGCATAGATTTTTTCTAAAACATTAATTTATACCCTGGCGTACTATAGCGTCTTTTAAAAATAAAAAGGCTTACATTATTATTTTAGGAAAATAAAAATTCACCACCAATAGACGATAGGAAAAAAATTAAAAAAATCAAAAGTTAAAATAAAAAGTTTTTATGCAAAATTATAAGTTGCATTGTGTCTGAAGTCACTAAAACTACCACCAGGCTTCGTGTTTTATGTCGCTGTTTGGATATACCCTGTATAAAATATTTAAGTTGCAATACTGTTCACTTTGTACACAATGTCATGGCCATAACATGGATATGGGCGTGAGCTGTCATCTCGTAACATAATTGACTTTATTGTACTCGTATTGTGAGGGAAAAGGCCTGCTAATATGTAAGAAGATATAGTTATAATACAGTGCATATAAATAACTTGTTGTACTAAGAAATAATAATAATAAATACACCCCATACTGGTGGTATGTCTCTCATATGTGAGAGGTCATTTGGGTAGGTACCACCGCAATGTCTATTTCTCCCGTGAAACAGCAGTGTAAATGCACTGTTGTGTTTCGGATTGAAGGACATTGTAGCCAGAGTAACTACTGGACATATTGAGACTTAACATCTTATGTCTCAGGATGGCGAGCGCAGTGGAATTTTGCTACTGTTTATGAGCGGTCGTATCGCTTACCATCAGGCGAACGGCTTGCTTGTCTCGCCATTCATTAAAATAAAAAAAAAATAAAAAAACTCAACTGTCACATACATAGTCCTGACACAACACTAAGATTGAGTCTTGTGTCGTATTTGCAGCAGGAGACATATTTGCTACTCTTTCAAATTCGATTGGATGTCACGGGACAAGAGAACACATATAGAATGAGACGGGATAGAAGCGGGACGGGATAGGAAAAGCTATATAGTCGACGGCGGATATATTTTTTTTTAAATATAAAAGAGTACGCGAAATAATGTACGATGTTGATTTGAATTGGACTCAAAAACTATCTGAAACCGGGCGAATCTGTGCCCAACCGCTAGTCTGCAATAAATAAGCAACTAATAACATATTTACACAATTATATAGCGTTCTATTGACACGGAACTGTCACAAGGTCAAAAAGTTCTATAGCGTTTCCCCGAGACAAAACTCCGAGTGAGCCGCTAATTATCTCCTATTTCATCGCCCACTTACGCCCACAAGTGGGCAAGAACCTCGCGTCCTTAGCACACTGGTTGTCCTTCAATATTAACACTTTGATACATATGAGCACGTATGTGCGTGGTGGCCTCTTCACGGTGGTCGTGGGTTTGAATCCCAGGGCACACCACTGACTGTTTATTGATAGTCAATCACCACGCACTAAAACGGTGAAGGAAAAAATCGTGAGGAAACCTGCATACCATAGTGATTTATAAGAATTTCTCTGGTATGTAAGTCCGCCAACCCGCACTAGGCCAGCGTGGTGGACTATATGGCCTAACCAATCTCGATTGTAGAGGAGGCCCGTGCCCTGCAGTGGGAATGATATGCGCTGATACAGATAGACTATCGTGTTTGACAAATGTTTTCAAGATGCAACTTTTTTATATTTTTACGGTAATCGACCACCGGGGTATGGCGTAGTTGTACTAGGGTACAAAGCTGAGTTCTCGGGTTTGAATCCCGGGGCGGGGAAAGTGATATTGGAATTTTCTATTCATTATCAGCCCAGAGTCATGAATTTGTGCTTGTTATGGCGATAGGTTTATGCTATGCTCGGGGTTTCCCTACGAGATCGAATCAGAAATGAGGAGATCCGTAGGAGAACTAAAATAACCGACATAGCCCACCGGATTAGCAAGTTGAAGTGGCAATGGGCAGGGCACATAGCGCGGAGATCTGATGACCGATGTGGTCGGAAAGTGCTCGAATGGAGGCCGCGTATCGGAAAGCGCAGCATAGGACGTCCACCCACAAGATGGTCCGACGACCTGGTACAGGTCGCGGGACGTCGCTGGATGCAGGCTGCCTCCAACAGGTCTCTGTGGAAATCACTGGGGGAGGCCTATGTTCAGCAGTGGACTTCCTTTGGCTGATGGATGCATGGATAGATGGATGGCGATAGGCTCGATTTACCACATTTAGCCTGCTTGCCCGTTCTAGAAAAAAGGCGGTAGTTTATGTATTTCATTGCCACATTAAAGTAATTAAAATTAAATTATAGTTTAAAAAAACACGCTTTAATAAACGATCCAACTAAAAAACAAAAAATAATTGATAATGTGTTTAAGATTAGAAAATGGAGTAAAACACATACTGTATTTTATTGTGACAAAGCGTGGGTCCACTGTATTATCAAAGGAAGACAGCTGCGTGAAAATTACCCACTATTATTATTTAAACAAAAATTAAATTTCTGAATATTCTGGATAAGATGAAGTCACAATTTTTTATGATTATTATTGTATTGTCATCGGTTCTGGATAAGTATGCAAAATTTCGAGTCACTCCGACGTTTTGAAGGGGGTCAAAGTCATGTTCAAAGATTCCGTTACATACCAACATACGTCTGAAGCTAATAAAAGCGTGATAAAAACTTTTGGTGCACAAAATAGGAAATGTATTACAATTTAGCCATTGGTTCCGATACCGTTTTGCCTTCACGTAATATTTGTATACAAATTAGCGGCCAAGTTCATGAGCGCAGCAGACCTTCTCATCAATTAACGCTTATTCATCTGTTTAAAACTAGATTTTTCTTTTATAAAATCACCATAAAGTCCTTGACAATTGAAAGGCCTTAGGCCACGCTGAATAGTAAAGAATTATACTTAAAAAATACACTCAACAATCACATACATAGTCCTGCCCTCACACTAAGATCGAGTATCGTCTCAGGAACTACGAGAGATTTTCCGTCTCACAAACATCCAGACTCGAAACAAGTACAAATCACAAAAAATTTACTCGGTGCGGGCAACCCGCGGATTCAAATAGCAAGTGAAGTCGATAATAACATTTCACATGTTATATAAATCAGTAAAAATTTGCGATTAGTGATTGTTATTTACAAATAAGTGCGCGGTGGCCTGTTGGCAAACGGACTAGACGCGACTGCCAACATGTTCACGGTGGTCGCGGGTTCGAATCCCAGGGCACACCTCTTGACTTGACGGAGTCATGTATGTATTGATAGTCAATCACCACGCACTAAAAACGGTGAAGGAAAAAATCGTGAGGAAACCTGCATACCATAGCGATTTATAAGAATTTCTATGGTATGTAAGTCCGCCAACCCGCACTAGGCCAGCGTGGTGGACTATATGGCCCAACCACTCTCAAGCGTACTGTCGATTGTAGGGGAGGCCCGTGCCCTGCAGTGGGACGTATATGGGCTGATACAGAATTTACAAAGTCGATATTTTTATACGATCCCACGTAATCTATGAAGGAGTGAGTTATTTACAAATTTTATTTTGTATGTATAATTTATATGTGAAAAATGAATATAATATAACATGATTAGTTTTTTTGTTTACAAATTCTGCAGGGCCAATTAGCAATAGCAGAAATATAGAGCATGCTATGACTTCAAAAATATCAAGGTGGTGATATTAATTTGATAATAATAATAAAGAAATACTGATGGGTGTATTTATTTACATTGTGTTACAATTAACAATGTGGACATCCGTAATATCCACGCAAACAGCTGGGAAAATAGATTCCGCTTACAATAAGATTGCGTAAATAAGAATTCTCCAATCAATTATATAAACATGACATGAATAATTACAAATGCGTCAAACTATATCCATTGTTATCAATAGATCATTATTACACGAATTATTAACACGCATATATCTCTGATATACCACGCATATACTCTCAATCGTACTCTCGATTGTAGAGGAGGCCCGTGCCCTGCAGTGGGACGTATATGGGCTGATACAGATACAGATACAGATATATCTCTGAAGGGTAGGTACATACAGGGTATATCAAGACTGCTACCGAAAACGAATAGTCCGGTCAATTTAGACATTCGAAGTTGCATAAAGTCCCAACAAGCTGAAAATCAGTGAAATTTTTGAAAACATAATTATAAACAATGTCTAGAAGTTCCCCATCATTCCCGTGTATGGAATTTTTTTTATTCAAGGTCATAGGCAAAAAAAATGAGTTTTTCGCGATTTTCAGCAAAACGGCAAGTTTTATCATAAAAGTACCTCAGACAAAAATTGTAGGTCATAAAATTATCTATAAAAATGTATTAATACTTTTTTTCTTACGAGCCACCGTTTCTGAGATATAACGATTCAAAAAGTTATAAAAGTTGTTATCGTCATAATATGCACACGTTTTTTTTAACGTAGTTTCCCCAGTAGGTCTACTCCACGGGTCAGTTGTGATCCTGTTTAATGTAAAACTATTGCAAAATAACGGAAATTTTCAAAGATTAGAAAAGATAAAAGCGATGTAAATTAAAAAAAAAGTGGTGAAGTTCATTTGCCTGATTCGTAAGTTTCAAATTCTTGTTCTTCTTCTTGATCTTCTTCTTGTTCATCTTCTTGATCTTCTTGTTCTTCTTCTTGATCTTCTTCTTGTTCATCTTCTTGATCTTCTTGCTCTTCTTCTTGATCTTCTTCTTGTTCTTCTTCTCCTGCTTCTTCTTCATCTTCATTTTGGATGCAAGTAAATTGCGTCAATAGCGATGTATCGCATGATACTTCGTCGGAATCAAACGAATCCTCCATTGTTTGTGATTCAATATTAGAGCACGAGCGGCCTTGACAATTTGTGCATGCCGAAGAACAAAACAGTCCGACTTTTTTGCAACCAAATTTAGCACTGCATCCCTTTTTGCAGTTGCAAAAAATAGTGTTCAGCAGTTTTACCGGCGCAGGTGGAAGTAAAGTTTGAACTGGCTCTAATATATTGTTGACTTCCAACCCCAGTCTGTAGGGTCTAGCTGATAACCAAGCCACACTTGAACTTGGTGTATACTCTAGGTGTATATACGTGGCGTACTCATGCATATTATGACGATAACAACTTTTATAACTTTTTGAATCGTTATATCTCAAAAAAGGTGGCTCGTAAGAAAAAAAGTATTGATACATTTTTTATAGATAATTTTATGACCTACAATTTTTGTCTGAGGTACTTTTATGATAAAACTTACCGTTTTGCTGAAAATCGCTAAAAACTCATTTTGTTTGCCTTTGACCTTGAATAATGTTTTTTCCATACACGGGAATGATGGGGAACTTTTAAACATTGTTTATAATTATGTTTTGAACAATTTCACTGATTTTCAGCTTGTTGGCACTTTATGTAACTTCACTCTCATTTTTTGGCCTAAATTGACCGGACTAGAAGCCGGGTGGCAGTTTAAGCGACTTCAGACACAATGCAACAGAAAAAGTTGCAAAAAAAGGAACAATTTTTTTTTGTTTTTTTTTTTTTCCTATGGCCAAATTTGGGTGGTAAATACATTTTTTTCCTAAAATAATAGTGTATCACCTTTTATTTATAAATACTCTAAGGTATAAACGAGTTTAAATTATTATTTTTTGCAAAATCTATGGATTTACCACCCAAAAATGACGATATGCAAAAATCACAAAAAATAATTGTCACGTTTCTTTGCGAAATTTTTAGTTGCATTATTTTTGTAGTCACTAAAACTACCACCCGGCTTCGTTTTCGGTAGCAGTCTTGAGATACCCGGTATATAAATTCACGCCTTTGCCCAGAAGGGGTAGGCAGAGGTGCTTCAAGGCACCTTCTTTTCGCCATATATGTTCACACGACGTGATAAGGGGCGAGTTTATCGCCAAACCGCATATAATCCTGATTCTAGGCTGATAATAAAAAGAAAATAATATTTAAATAGAACAAAAAACTGGACTGCGTCAATATCTGCTATCCTTCTTAGAATTTTGAGTTCCCGACGTTTCGATTACTTTACAGCTTTCGTGCTCACGGGGCGGACTGAGGTATTAGTCATCCGCTCAGTGACGGTTACAATTTAAAGTAATTTTAGAGTGACATAACCGATCAATAAGCCTTCGTGCAAGTAATACAATGCAGGAATCACGCAGCTTACTCAATCAACAATTAATCTATTATATTAATTATAAACGCGTAACAAAGGACATTTTATAACGGAAATTGTTTTAATCACAGCTCTGATTAATCAGGAATCGATAATGACGTTTAATTTCTAGGAAGAGTTATGTAATAGGTGGTATTTTGCCCTTAAAAGACTTTTTTTTAATTAAAATAAAAAAATAAGGTAAAAAGAGAATATACAGGGTATATCAACACTTCTACCGAAAACGAAGCTGGGTGGTAGTTTTAGTGATTTCAGACCCAATGCAACTAAATTTTCTGAAAAAAATTGTGACTTTTTTTTGTTATTATTTTTCTACTATCGTATTAAGATGATAAATACATAGATTTTTTTCAAATAATAGTGTACACCATTTTATTTTTAAAAACGCTATGGTTTGCATGACTTTAAATTATTATTTTAGTATAAACTACGGATTTAGCACCCAAACTCGACGATATTTAAAAAGAATAAAAAAAGTCGCGTTTCTTAGCAAAATTTTAGTTGAACTGTGTTTGTAGTCAGTAAAACTACCACCCGGCTTCGTTTTCGGTAGCAGTCTTGATATACCCGGTATGTAGAATAAATGTTTTTTACATTGACATAAACATATGGTTGGGTGGTAAATCTACAGTTTTTGCTAAAATAATAATTTAAACCCATTGAGGTATTATTATAATAGAGCGGACATCGCGAACAAAATCTGTGCATATTGTGCGTGCACACGGGTACATAGTTAAGCAAGAGGGAAGATATGTTACATCGTAGGCGTGACAGAGACAGAAATATAATGTACCCACAGATCACTTCCAATAGATACCGCATTACGATAGTTTTGTTTTGAATCGAAAACGCCAAAGAAGGGAAATGCGCGGGGGGTGGGCGGGTTGCAGCGCGGTCACGTGGACTTCACTGGAGAGATGAGGCATAAGTCGATAAATAAAAAAATGTATCGATAGTTCAATTTGCCAGTAAGTTCATGTGTTATGATCGCTTCTATAACTTAATTACCAACTTGTTAAATGCTTGATAATATTTTATCACCGGCCTGATCTGATAAATTATACCAACCGGTAACCGCTAACTACGAATAAAATAGGATTAAGATTTATACTTTAGTGTGTAACGGTTTTATTTCTATTATTCATCGTGTATTTTTGTATACCATAATGGCGAAATACCCAAATTAAGTGTTGATATAAAAGATCAGATAAAAATATGAAATTGTAAATAACTAAATCTCACGCCCTAAAGGGCTACAATAACTTATTCCGTTTCTTGAATTCTGACGGCGGCTGTAGTAAATGTAATATCAACAAGTGACGGTGAAACCCACTTGACGAACTATGAATGTTTTTGAGACGATATATACAACGTATGTTAAAATTAGTGCAATAGCTTGTGCTACTGATTCTCAATAAACTTAGTATACTAAAACTTATGATAAATACCCTCCCATTATATTTGAAAACGTATACAACTAGAGGGAAAAAAGGAAATTTAATTACGCCAAAGATAAATAAAAAAATATTGTAAAAGTACCTTGTTAACAAATTTAACTATTTCAAATTACATAAAATAACGTAATTATGGTAATTTGCAATTTTTATTTAAATCAATATATATTTTGTGACATTGTCATTTAATAAAATTAATTTACATTATTGTTTTACAATATCGATATTTCTGGGAATTATATTATAAACATGCGTCAAACACTAGAAGAACGCGTGATTTCGCCAAAAAAAGATGGCTTATTACGGTTATTGCTATGCGAAAAAGAGACGGCTGATTCTCCATCCGTACTCGACTGTTTGACATTGATACATTAACCAGTATAAATTGAGCTCACTCGGGACCAAAATAATTTAAAGAATATTAGTTATCGATGAAAACTTATTGCGTTTTTTAGATACTTTATTTTTTTGAGTTTTTTGCACACCGTTTTATTGAACAAATCATTTTTAACTGTAATATTGTGTTCCCAAAATGTAATTTTCGCTAACGTGCGACGACATGTGCGGGTCCACTACTTGGACGACACTGATGACGCGACATTTGGCATCGGTTTATATATATCTGATAGCTTAAATGTGTTGGGCGCAACCGCTGCCTTGCATTAGGTATCTATTGGGAGTGATCTGTGAATGTACCCTTCATTTTGTTACAAAAATTTTGTTTGCAGTGTCACCTCTAGTATGTTATCTCAATGTTTAAACCCTATTCAACTTCTGTGATTTAAACCATACATACCATAGCGTCTATAAAAATAAAAGGGTGTACATTATTATTTTATGAAAAACTACGTATTTACCCAAACACGATATGTAAAAAATACAAAAATAAATAGCATTTTTTGTCAAATTTATAGTTACATTATGTCTGTAGTACCTAAAACCATCACCTGGATTCTTTTTCGGTCGCAATTTGGAAACATAAGATATATTTTTCTCGGCACTGAGGCATTATAATCTAATATAAAATATCATACTTACCCACAAAAACATGATTAAACTAAGGTTAAGAATCGAATCTTGTACTTTCATTTGCCCTTGCAGTTAATGTCAAAAACTGACTGACTCAGCATACAATAGACGCGTAGGATTCTAAATATGGCGACCTCTGCAATTGAAGCTTTAGAGGTCATTAGTTCGATTTTTAAACGGGTTTTGTGCTAATCTCATAATAATACTTAACATCTTATGTCTTAAGCTGGCTAGTACAAGGAATGCCATGCATTACTTTGTAATTCATTTTTTTCTCCATGAGCGGTCGCAGCGCTTACCATTTGAATGGCAAAAATGTCGATGTACGGTAGTCGCTATGACGGATACAAATATGTTCTGTATCAGAAGATAAACGCCCCATTGCAAAACACGAGCCTCCTCTACAATCGAGAGTACGATTGAGAGTGGTTAGACCATATAGTCCACCACGCTGGCCTTGTGAGAATTGATACAAGTCCAACTTACAAGTCGCTATGGTATACAGTATTCCTCACGATGTTTCCCTCCACCGTTTTAGTGCGTAGTGATTGACTATCAATACACATGACTCCCAAAAGTCAGAGATGCGCCTGGGAATTGAACTACTGATTCGATTTGAAAAATTATCTAGTATAGGACGCCAGCTAGGTGGAGTTACGTTTTGCGAAAGGTCGCTGGCAGATGCTGGATGCGACAAGCTGAAGACAGGGTAAAATAACGCAATTTGGAGGAGGCCTATGTTCAGCAGTGGACAACAAAAGACTGATGATAGTGATGATTAAAATACAGGTAAAATGGTGGGCCCAAATATATCCAAACATGACCAATAAATATATTCATTTCGTCAATATCAGCCCGTTGCAGTCCACCGCTGGACATAGGCCTCTCCTGCGCCACAGAGCCCGGTCTGCTGCTTTATGCATCCAGTAGCTGCCAGCCTTCTAGTGCAAGTCGTCCCGCCATCTGGCCCGAGGGCGTCCCACGCTACCTTTGCGAACTGACATACCTCTGAAAGTTAGTACTATATTATGGGAATAGTAGTATATTATGGGAATTTATTAAATGATCTATGGTAAAAAGATTTATGGTTTAAAATAAATAGATAAATAACACCCAACAGTCACATACATAGTCCTGACCCCACACTAAGATCGAGTCTTGTGTCGTGTATCAGGAACTACGAGAGACTTTTTGGTCTCACAAACACCCAGACCCGGAAGAAATATTTGTGGGCCGCACAAACATTTCTCTCGGTGCGGGGATCGAGCCCGCGGCCTCTCTTTTCACAGGCGGCGTCTAACCAACTGCGCCACGAGGCAAAATGGTGGTAAAATTAAAATAAATGGTCACAAATTTGTATTAAAAAGGCGTTTTACTATTTCACCAATAATTATTGTAAAATACATGCAATTCAACAAATATAATGGAATAAAAAACGAGTAAAATCCACATGCCAAGCCTACTCAAACTAACAGGAAAACGCGAAGTTAAACAAACACTTGAAGTATTAACTCTTCCCACAATAGACACTAGGAATTCGGCCTTCACATTATAGTATAATGGGCCGATACAGATATCAAAAAACGCCTTGTACAAAGTTTAAATGTTTGAGTGCCATTACGACCTTTATGCCGTCTTGCTAGATGAAAAATTTTTCTGCGGAATTTATCCCCAATTATGCAATATAAGTGAGTGATAGCCTGTTCTAAACGGACCGGACGCAGCTGCCAAAATGCTGACGCAATGCTGGTAACGAGTTCAAATCCTAGAACACACCTCTGGCTTTTTGAAGTCATGTGTGTTTTGATAGACAATCAACACTAGGAAAACGTGAGGAATTCTGCATACTATCACCATTTGTAAGAATTTCTATGCCTATACTAAAAATACATGTACCTAATTAAATATTAGGATATGTTCAAAATATACCAAAATGTATTTTTGCCCGCGTACAGTATAAAAGCTGGATTTCATGCATATTATTAAGGCAACTATCAACAAATATTTCCTTGGTATTCAGAAATATTTGATGGTTCTTTCATTTTGCCAGATACATTGATGCTAACTGATAACTTCCAAAGCAACCACGATCGGAACTTCATAATAACTGATCGTGGATCGTGTGATGTCTATGTTAGAGGCATGCGCAGACAAACTTTCAGCTTTTATAAAATGACAATAGTCTCACAGGGATCTTGATCTACTCATATTTTATGTTATACAATGTATATTAATATTTTCTGTATCAGCTCATATACGCCCACTGCATAGCACAGGCCTACTCTACAATCGAGAATACGATTGAGAGTGGTAAGGCCATATAGTCCTCCACGCTTGCCTAGTGCGGGTTGGCGGATTTACATACCATAGAAATTCTATACGCTATGGTATGCAGGTTTCCTCACGATGTTTTCCTTCACCGTTATTAATTGCAAATAAATAATTACACATACTGGGTATCTCAAGAATGCTACCGAAAACGAAGCCGAAGGTGGTAGTTGTAGTGACTACAAACACAATGCAACTAAAAATTTCGTAAAGAAAAGCGACAATTATTTTTTATGATTTTTTAAATATCGTCATTTTTGGGTGGTAAATCCATAGTTTATGCTAAAGTAATAATTTAAACTCTTTTATACCTTAGGGTATATACTATTATTTTAGGAAAAAAATGTATTTACCACCCAAATATGGCCATAGGAAAAAATAACAAAAACAAATTGACGCTTGTTTTAGCAACTTTTTCTGTTGCATTGTATCTGAATTCGGTTATACCACCCGGCTTCGTTTTCGGTAGCAGTCTTGAGATTAGGGATGAAACGGATAGTGATTTGGCCGGATACCGGATACCGGATATTCGGCTAGCTACGAGGCCGGAGCGCCGGATATCCGGCTACCGGATATTCGGCCGCTTATAGCGTTACAATTTGATTTGAATATGCACGCGCGATCATGATCGGGAATATTCGTACGCGTTCGGCGTGATCGGCACAACTCGGGGGCGTTCGAGTGTAATCACGCCTAAACTACTGAACCGAATTTGATGAAATTTGATACATAAAAAGATTAGACAATGAGAGAGGAAAAAAAAAAAAAAAAAAAATTTATTCCGACGGAAAAGCGATATAGACGAGTTTAGAACGTAAAGAATTCAACATCTAGTGATATACAGGGTATATCAAGACTGCTACCGAAAACGAAGCCGGGTGGTAGTCTAAGCGACTTCAGACACAATGCAATAGAAAAAGTTGCAAAAAAAAAGCGACAATTTTTTTTTGTTATTTTTTTCCTATGGCCATATTTGGGTGGTAAATACATTTTTTCCTAAAATCATAGTGTATACCCTTTTATTTATGAATACTCTAAGGTATAAAAGAGTTTAAATTAGTATTTTAGCTAAATCTACGGATTTACCATCCAAAAATAACGATATTTAAAAAATCATAAAAAAAAATTGTCGCGTTTATATGCGAAATTTTTAATTGCATTGTGTTTGTAGCCACTAAAACTACCACCCGGCTTCGTTTTCGGTAGCAGTCTTGAGATAACCGGTATTTATTTATTTTATTATCCGGTATCCGGCCGGATAGTGCGCTACTATCCGGTATCCGGCCGGATAGTGAAAATAGGCCGGATAGGCCGGAACCGGATAGTTACCGGATATCCGTTTCATCTCTACTTGAGATACCCTGTATAATCTATTACGTTTTCAACCAATTATCGGCCATTGCTGAACACGGCACTTAAGAATCGAGAGTCCGATTGTAAGAGGTTAGGCCATAGACCAAGCTAGTATATTAAAATCAAAATCAAAATATTTGTAATTCAAATAGTCTTTCCCGAGATGTTTCGTATCGTTAATTTCTGCTGCCACCCCTTCGGAACGTGTAGCTGTGAACGAGAAATCAAGCAAGAAACTCCCTCAGCAACACCAACTGTCTTCTTATTTACTTTATTTTTATAGCCATATAAAATTAAATAAATAAATAACACCCAACAGTCACATACATAGTCTTGACCCCACACTAAGATCAAATCTTGTGTCGTGGGTATCAGGAACTACGAGAGACTTCAAACACCCAGGCCCGAGAGAAATATTTGTGGGCCGCACAAACATTTCTCTCGGTGTGGGGATCGAACCCGCGGCCTCTCGTTTCACAGGCGGCGTCTAACCGTCTGCGCCACGGAGGCTGTCAAAAATTACAATGGTTCATGTCTCAAGTCACAATCATGTCAGTGTATAAAATTAAAATGTCAATGTTACAATTTAAAAATAATGAAAAATAATGAGCAAGTTATTCCCAAGCAGTTTTGTCTTCCATATAGTCTGAGATTCTATAATATGCCTTTTTACACAGCTAAACTTTTATTACATTTTTAAACTTATTAATTGGAAGTTCTCTTATAGAAATGAAATCAAATGAAATGTATTTAGTCATCTAGGCAATTAATTAAATTATTAGGAATCTTGTTAAAGAAGCGTAGTGCCAGACGGACTTTACATACCATAGAAATTCATACAAATCGCTATGGTATGCAGGTTTCCTCACGTTATAGCTTATACTGTCAATACATACACTTATTATTCTATAGGCATATTTAGGAACTTTTCCATCAACATTGAAATCTTTCCTTGTCTCTCAACGATGTCAAGGTTGCTGACTCAAACTTTTCTAGATGATTCAATTATTTGTAATTCAAAAGGATGTGGCTACACCTTGAAAGTATTAAAGAGATTAAAATTATTAAAATATATTTAGTAATTATGACGCATCAAGACTTGGTCTCTCATATGTGAGAGGCCACTTCACTCTCCTTAGGGTAGGCAGCGAGTTTGTTGTGCTGGCCTGCACTGCAGAGGTCCATGAGCAGCGGTAGCCGCTTACCATCAGGCGGGCCGCTAGCTCGTCTGCTTACAAAGGCAATAAAAAAAGGTTAAAAAGGCCGCGTGGGTAGTTACCACCGCAATGTCTATTACTCCCGCCAAACAGCAGTAAATGCAATGTTTTATTCCGGCTTAAAAAACATTGTAGCTAGAGTGACTACTGGACATATTGAGACTTAGCATCTTATGTGTCAGGATGGCGAGCACAGTGGAACGCCAAGCATTGCTTTGAAATTATGGTGTTGTTTGGTTTTGCTACTGTTTATGAGCGGTCGTATCGCGTACCATCAGGCGAATGGCACGCTTGTCTCGGCATTAAGGACTACAAAAAACTTGTTTGATCCGTACGTGACGACGAAAGCGGTAAATTATTCGAAACGTCGGTAATTAAAAGATGTAAGATTAAATCTAAACGCTTCTAACAACATGTTCTTGGTGGTCGCGGGTTCAAATCACATGGAATGATTTTGACTTTTCCAAATCATGTGAGTATTGATAGTCAATCACCACGCATTATAACGGTGAAGGAAAACATCGTGAGGAAACCTGCATACCATAGCAATTTGTAAGAAATTCTATTGTATTTAAAGTCCGCCAACCCGCATTGGGTCAGTGTGACGGACTATATGGCCTAACCCTTCATTGGTACTTTCGATTGTAGAGGAGTTTTCTGCTTAGTAGTAAAACGAGAGGTCGCGGGTTCGATCCCAGCACCGACACAAATGCTTGTGCGGCCCACAATGAATTGTGTCAGGTCTGGGTGTTTATGAGTAGTTTCTGATACCCACGACACAAGACTTAATTGATCTTAATGCGGGGTCAGGACTGTGTATGTGACTGTGGGGTTTATTTTTTTTAACATTAATAATACGTAGTCTGACCAAGCTGGGAATCGAACTATAGACCACGGTTCACATCCATACACAATATGTAGCTAGTTTTATTTTTATTTTATAGCATTGAATGTAAAGACGACATGCCGTTCGCCTGATGGTAAGCGATACGACCGCTCATGAACAGTACAATCCTGAGACATAAGATGTTAAGTTAATGTTAGGTCTGAATAATTAAGTCCCATAGTTACTCTGGCTACAATGTCCTTCAAACCAAAACACAACAGTGCATTAACACTGCTGTTTAGCGGCAGAAATAGAAATGGATTTCTCCTTAAACAATCAGAGGACAAAATTATTTATGTAATGTACTTTCAAACAATATCAGCCTAATGCTAAAAAGAATGCAAAGTTTTGTAATTGTTTAATATACATAAATGTCTGTATGTTACTTTGTTACTTTAAAATTTGTGAACTAGTGCTTATCAAAAGTTAGATTTTTCCGTCGCCATATAAAAAGCTTTAATAGGAAAATTAAAAATAGATAAACTGACTTTTCAGACTAATTTGTGTATTGATAGTCAATCACCACGCACTATAAGGGTGAAGGATAACATCGTGAGGAAACCTGCAAACCATAGCGATTTGTAAGAATTTCTATGGTATGTAAGTCCGCCAACCCGCACTAGGCCAGCGTGGTGGACTATATCTAACCACTCTCAATCGTACTCTCGATTGTAGAGGAGGTGCGTGCCCTGCAGTGGGACGTATATGGGGTGATACAGTACAATATCATTCAACGAACGAAAAGCAACAATAAAACTGTTACTCTGATATCGTGAGATAGTGGTACCTGGCACGAGCCGACACTGTACTGTCTGTATCAGCCTACATACGTCCCACTGCAGGGCACGGGCCTACTCCACAATCGAGAGTACGATTGAGAGTGGTTAGGCCATATAGTCCACCACGCTGGCCTAATGCGGGTTGGCAGACTTACATACCAAAGACATTTTTATAAATCGCTATGGTATGCAGGTTTCCTCACGATGTTTTCCTTCACCGTTTTAGTGCGTGGTGATTGACTATCAATACACACATGACTCCGAAAATTCAGAGGTGTGCCCTGGGATTCGAACCCGCGACCACCGTGGACATGTTGGCAGCTGCGTCTAGTGCGTTTTACCAACAGGCCACCACGCACTCTGTACATTGTACTGTAACTTTAATAAAATGTTTAAAATTCTATACAAACCAAGCCAGGTCCCTAAGCTAGTCAAAAAATAAAATAAACACTAAAATATATTTGTATTTCTATTGATTCATGTAATTAACGTTCAGAACTGTGAATAAGCGTGGGTGTTGCCAATATATTTGACGCCAACCAATCTATTTAGTGTTGCAATACTGAATCTTATTGAATTTGCATAAAAATATATGTTTAAAAAATTTCCTATTTTTTTTTTATTTTTATTGCAGTGAATGGCGGGACGAGCATGCCGTTCGCTTGATGATAAGCGATACGACCGCTCATGGACAGTAGCACAACCAAACACCATGAATTGCAAAGCAATGCTTGGTATTCCACTGCGCTCGCCATCCTGAGACATAAGATGTTAAGTCTCAATATGTCCAGTAGTTACTCTAACTACAATGTCTTTGAAACCGGAACACAACATTGCATTTACACTGCTGTTTGGCGGGGTAAATAGACATTGCGGTGGTGCTGTGCTTACCATCATGCATTGAAGCTACTTTTTCAGAATAAATAAATACAACTTGACTGCCTTGGTGGAGTAGTTGTACTAAGATACGGTTACAAAGCTGAGGTCTCGGGTTCGAATCCCAGGTTGGGCAAAGTGATATTGGATTTTTCAATTCATTATCAGCCCAGAGTCAGGAATTTGTGCCCGATTTGGCGATAGGCTCGCCTCCTATCACATTGTAGGACGGAACATACAAGGCGAAATGTGGGTGTCCTGGCACCTGTGCCTTCTGGGATATAGGCGTGAGTTTATGTATGTATGTAATAAATACATCCAAAATTCATATACATAGTCTTTACCCCACTCTCGAGATCGAGTCTTGTGTCGTGTATCAAAAACTACGACAGACTTTTCAGTCTCACATTTATGTACAGTCAGCAACATAAGTCGCTATACATTCACGAGATTTGGAATTGTCTTATCATCCAAAATAATAATTATTTTCAATATCGTATGGCACTTCTCGGTATAGATGACTTTACTTGGTTATATTTTACGACTACAGAGTAGTACGTACAAATTTTAATTCATAAAAAGGTTATCAAAAAATGTGAAGTGTTCAGCGACTTATGTCGCTGACTGTACATTATTTTCGGTGCGGGAATCGAACCCGCGGCCTCTTGTTTCACAGATAGCTTCAAACCAAAATTGAGTTTCTTTTTTAATTTTGTGAAGTGTGATAATTTCTATAATATTAGTATTCTTCCTGAATATAATCGATTTGTGTTTAAACCGTGTAAAATCGATTATAACTGGACGGAGCGTAAACAATCGATTCTCGTTGCAAATATTTAATAAAATACACAAACTTAACTAATGACTTCATTGCATGATTTCATTTTGAGGCAGCGGAATATATTAAATCAATTAAAATGTTCAACATCATTAAATTCAGTCATCTTTTTATCTACCACGGTTCGGAAAGCGGTTTTCACTAGAGAAGAACGGGCAAGAAACTCTAATGATGCTGTTTTTAAACCAGTTTACAATGTAGTGATTATTACAAAAGTTATATAGCCCATAGGATTAACAAGTTGAAGTGGCAGTGGGCCGGGCACATAGCTCGCAGAACCGATGGCCGTTGGGGCCGAAAGGTTCTTGAGTGGAGGCCACGTACAGGCAAGCGAAATGTCGGACGCCCGCCTACAAGGTGGACGGACGACCTGGCTAAGTTTGCAGAAAGTCGCTGGATGCAGGCCGCTTCCAACAGGTCATTGTGGAGATCCTTGGGGAGGCCTATGTTCAGCTGACACACAGAAATTAACACATCGATTACTTTAATCCCGACAAAATGTAGTGTACCCGTAATAGAAAAAATGTGCTGCATCACTTACCAATTAATCTGCTGTTTGCCAAACCCATGCAATGGAAACCTACGCAATTTGAAATACTCAGCATAACACAACACAATTACAAAATTTTATTTTCCTCTCCGTATACAGAATCTCAACATCGGACAAACGAATCTAATTCAAGTACACTTAATATACGACTTTCTTAAAATTTCACAATTAAACAAATAAGTACCTTCAAATTGCATTTTTAATTTTAACAAGGGACTTGATGAACTTGATAATACCAGATTAAAAGAACCTTGTTAGAGAATATTTTTAAGATAGTTAGGGGTCTTATTAATTTGGAAATTCGCCTTTAATGAAAGAACCCTGTTTGAGAACATTTTCAGTACAGCCAGGGCTCTTATTCAATTGGATATTGTCTAGAATGAAAGACCCATGCTAAAGAAAAATTAAAAAAAAATTCCTTGTTTCAGCAAATTTTAAGTAGAAAAATTTTGGATGTCTGTTAGCAGGACGCACAGGAAGTCTGATATTACTGTCAAGTGAATGAAAAAACTCCTGTTCTGTGAAATGACAATATTTGTTAAAATATGTAGAAAAACCATTATGAACATTGACTTATATTTGATATCGATGTTTATGAATAGATAAACTTATTGAGCAATTTATCTCCTCATAACATAATTTTGACAAAACAAAAGTTCGTGGTGGCCTGTTGGTAAACGGACTAGACGCGGCTGCCTACATGTTCACGGTGGTCGCGGGTTCGAATTCCAGGGCACACCTCTGACTTTTCGGAGTCATGTGTGTATTGATAGTCAATCACCACGCACTAAAACGGTGAAGGAAAACATCGTGAGGAAACCTGCATACCATAGCGATTTATAAGAATTTATATGGTATGTAAGTCCGCCAACCCGCTCTAGGCCGGCGTGGTGGACTATATGGCCTAACCACTCTCAATCGTATTCTCGATTGTAGAGGAGGCTCGTGCCCTGCAGTGGGACGTATATGGGCTGATACAGATAACATAATTTTGCTAATTTACGTTAATATGGTTGATTAGCGCTTTCTTATGAATAAAGTGGTTAATATTATTTACGCTCCAATGTTAGTTTTAAAAGACAATAAATTATTCCTATTCGAAACCCCTTTAAAAATCTTCATTCCTCTCATAACCAAGATATAATAATTTTATTTTTTTTATTTTTTTTTCAAATTTCTAAATCAATTCCATATAAATATTTGTTTTACCAGGGATCGAAACAGCGACCTCCAGATCATAAAGCCATCTTAACCTTTAGACTAAACGCTCGTCAATCACAATATAAAAAAAAAAACAGTAACATATTTATTAGGTGCAATTAATTTTATTTCCAAACATGTCAATAAAACGGTGCAAACGATTTCATTATTTTTGACATTTCGATCCGTCTCAAAGAACCAAAATTTGATTATCAAAAGATACCTATGCAATTTAAAAGTAAATTAGTAAAAATTTATATATTAGCATATACATAACCCACTAATCACATAATAGTCCTGACCCCACACTAAGATCGAGTCTTGTGTCGTATAACTACGAGAGACTTTTCACTCTCACAAACAAAGACCCAAGACAAATATTTTTGGTTCACACAAACATTATTCTCTGTGCGGGGATCAAACCCGCGGCCTCTCGTTTCACAGCCAACATCTAATGAACTATTTTTATTAAGTATTATTTTCGGTATTACTATTGTAAAACTATTTTGTTGAAAACATGTTATACCACATATTTACTGGTGGTAGGTCTCTTAATGTGAGAGGCCGCCTGGGTAGGTACCACCGCAATATCTATTTCTCCCGTCAAACAGCAGTGTAGAATCACTGTTGTGTTTCGGATTGAAGGACATTGTAGCCAGAGTAACTACTGGACATATTGAGACTTAACATCTTATGTCTCAGGATGGCGAGCCCAGTGGAATGCCAAGCATTGCTTTGTGATTGGAGGTGTTGTTTGATTCTGCTACTGTTTATGAGCTATCGTATCGCTTACCATCAGGCGAACGGCATGCTCGTCTCGACATTCACTGGAATAAAAAAATAATATTTACTGGTGGTAGATCTCATAGGTGATAGGCCGCCTGGGTAGGTACCACCTCAATATCTATTTCTGCCGTCAAACAGCAGTGTCAATGCATTGTTGTGTTCCGGTTTGGAGGACATTGTAGCCAGAGTTACTTCGAGACTTAACATCTTATGTCTCAGGATGGTAAGCGCAGTGGAACGCCAAGCATAACTTTGTATTTAAAGTTGTTTGGTTCTGCTACTGTTCATGAGCGGTCGGTTCGCTTAACATCAGGCATACGGCATGCTCGTCGCGCTATTCATTGCAATAAAACAATAAAACTATAAAACAAACATATTAAATACGTTTGTTTAAAGTTTTATTAATGTTGTTAAATTTTATACTAGTGTTAAGTTTTTAGTATTATATTAATAAATAATTTATTGTTGCCAAAATGATAAATGTTGCAGGAAGTCGCTGGATGCAGGTCGCTTCCAACAGGTCGATGTGGAGATCCTTGGGGGATGCCTATGTTCAGCAGTGGACTTCATAGGAAGTAAAGCTACCAGGGCACCTACCCTTGTATTTACCGTCCCTCGGTGATAAGAGGCGAGCCTATCGCCATATCGGATACATTATGATCCCAGCTGACAATTAATATAAACATATTATCATTTTCATTCCTGACTCGGAATTCGAAGCCGAGTCCTCAGCTTTGTAATCATACTGTAGTACATTTATGTGGGATTAGTTCCGTCTCGGGTCAAATGAAACAAAGATTGTTCAGATATTCTTCAATTTATATTCGTCTTTATTTTGTCTTCACAAGTATTCCTTCTTACGTTGTCTTCCAGACTGTTCTCTCTTATTCCGTCCTTCCGTATTTTAACATCTCAATCATTCATCCTCTAACTCTTTCCATCTTAAGTACTTTCATTCGTCATCTCTTTCACACAAACCACGTTCCGTATCAGTTATTCGCCCAACGTTCCATTCTACTCATCTTCCATCATAATATTCAAATCCTACATTTATATTACCTAATTTTATAGTCACAGATTTTTTTTGGGTTTGGGTGTTTGCGAGACAGAAAAGTTTTTAAAAAGTATTTCTTGATACTCACGACACAGGATTCGATCTACGTCTGTGGACATGTATGTGATTATTTATTTATTAATATTTCCGGTTAACTTTTAAATTCCTGGGCAGCAGCACGAAAACAAACAAAAGAATTTTAATTAATTATAAGTTAATAGTTACGCTAAAAACCTAGCCCAGAGCAATATTGGAGGGAGAGGTAATGAATAAATCATCAGTGACTCATTTTTAACATTTGGAAATTAATGTATCTAGTCAGGCATGTCACCTTTTGTCTATGGCGTATGTCTAAAACTTAGTGTTTTTATTTCAGAGGTCCGGGGAAAGAGCAAACAGCTCGTCTAATAATAAGTATAGCTGGTGGTAGGTCTCTCATATGTGAGAGGCTGCCTGGGTGGGTACCACCGTAATGTCTATTTCTCCCGTCAAACAGCAGTTTAAGTGCACTGTCGTGTTTCGGATTGAAGGACGTTGTAGCCAGAGTAACTACTGGACATATTGAGACTTAGCATCTTATGTCTCAGGATGGCGAGCGCAGTGGAATGCCAAGCATTGCTTTGTAATTCAAGGTGTTGTTTGGTTTTGCTACTGTTCATGAGCGGTCGGTTCGCTTAACATCAGGCAAACGGCATGCTCGTCGCGCTATTCATTGCAATAAAACAATAAAACAAACATATTAAATACGTTTGTTTAAAGTTTTATTAATGTTGTTAAATTTTATACTAGTGTTAAGTTTATAGTATTTTAATAATAAATAATTTATTGTTGCCAAAATGATAAATGTTGCAGGAAGTCGCTGGATGCAGGTCGCTTCCAACAGGTCGATGTGGAGATCCTTGGGGGATGCCTATGTTCAGCAGTGGACTTCATAGGAAGTAAAGCTACAAGGGCACCTACCCTTGTATTTACCGTCCCACGCTGATAAGAGGCGAGCCTATCGCCATATCGGATACTTTATGATCCCAGCTGACAATTAATATAAACATATTATCATTTTCATTCCCGACTCGGGATTCGAAGCCGAGACCTCAGCTTTGTAATCATACTGTAGTACATTTATGTGGGATTAGTTCCGTCTCGGGTCAAATGAAACAAAGATTGTTCAGATATTCTTCAATTTATATTCGTCTTTATTTCGTCTTCACACGTATTCCTTTTTACGTTGTCTTCCAGACTGTTCTCTCTTATTCCGTCCTTCCGTATTTTAACATCTCAATCATTCATCCTCTAACTCTTTCCATCTTAAGTACTTTCATTCGTACTTTCATTCGTCATCTCTTTCACACAAACCACGTTCCGTATCAGTCATTCGCCCAACGTTCCATTCTACTCATCTTCCATCATAATATTCAAATCCTACATTTATATTACCTAATTTTATAGTCACAGATTTTTTTTGGGTTTGGGTGTTTGCGAGACAGAAAAGTTTTTAAAAAGTATTTCTTGATACTCACGACACAGGATTCGATCTACGTCTGTGGACATGTATGTGATTATTTATTTATTAATATTTCCGGTTAACTTTTAAATTCCTGGGCAGCAGCACGAAAACAAACAAAAGAATTTTAATTAATTATAAGTTAATAGTTACGCTAAAAACCTAGCCCAGAGCAATATTGGAGGGAGAGGTAATGAATAAATCATCAGTGACTCATTTTTAACATTTGGAAAT
This sequence comes from Hyles vespertilio, assembly GCA_009982885.2. Lineage (NCBI taxonomy): Eukaryota > Metazoa > Arthropoda > Insecta > Lepidoptera > Sphingidae > Hyles > Hyles vespertilio. Next base: position 1,259,882 of record CM042832.1, read on the forward strand.
TAATGTAATTAGTCAGGCATGTCACCTTTTGTCTATGGCGTATGTCTAAAACTTAGTGCTTTTATTTCAGAGGTCCGGGGAAAGAGCAAACAGCTCGTCTAATAATGAGTATAGCTGGTGGTAGGTCTCTCATATGTGAGAGGTTGCCTGGGTGGGTACCACCGTAATGTCTATTTTTCCCGTCAAACAGCAGTTTAAGTGCATTGTTGTGTTTCGGATTGAAGGACATTGTAGCCAGAGTAACTACTGGACATATTGAGACTTAACATTTTATGTCTCAGGATGGTGAGCGCAGTGGAATGCCAAGCATTGCTTTGTAATTCAAGGTGTTGTTTGGTTTTGCTACTGTTTATGAGCGGTCGCGCGGTCGTATCATAAATTATGACAGGGTAGATTTCACCTAGGAAAAATCTATTTCTTTCGACAGCCTCCGTGGCGCAGTCGGTTAGACGCCGGCTGTGAAACGAGAGGCCGCGGGTTCGATCCCCGCACCAAAAAAATTTGTGTGTGAAACACAGGTATTTGTTTCGGGTCTAGATGTTTGTAAGACCTAATAAGTCTCACGTAGTTCCCTATACCTACGACAAAAGACTCGATCTTAGTATGGGGTTAGGAATATACCGGGTATATCAAGACTGCTACCCAAAACGAAGCCGGATGGAAGTTATAATGACTACAGACACAATGCAACTAAAAACTTCGCAAAGAAACGCGACAATATTTTTTAATTATTTTTTAAGGATCGTCGTGTTTGTGTGGTAAATCCATAGTTCCTGCCAAAATAATAATTTAAAGCCTTGCATACATAGCGTCTTTAAAAATAAAAGGGTGTACACTATTATTTGAGAAAAAACTATGAATTTATCATCCTAATACGACGATAGAAAAAAAAAATATAAAAACAAATTCGTCACAAATGTTTGCACAAAATTTAGTTGCATTGTGTCTGGAGTCACTAAAACTACCACCCGGCTTCGTTTTCGGTAGGTCGGCAGTCTTGACATACTCTGTATATGTGACTGTTGGGTGTTATTTATTTATCAGAGATATAAAAACAGTTTTGAGCAAAACCAAGTATTTCTCAAGCCAATCTATTGGAGTATTGTTAAACTAAATTTTTTTACATCTGCGTCATAAGACGGAAATAACGTCCACACGATAATCCGGAATCAATGAATGGATGATTTTTTTATTGAAAACATAAGCCATAACTCATTTTTGAGATATTTGTTTGCCAATAACAGTTCATGGTCTTTCCATGGTCGTTTTTACTTTACTCTTCCTTAATGTTTATGGTTTGGGAGTGGCTAGCAAACATTTATTTATTACAAGTTTGTGCCCGCAACTTTGCGTGATTCAAGGGCGGATCCAGCTTTTATGCCAGCTTTTATGCCATATAGTTCATGTCAGAACACTGGTTCCGATTTGAATTCTCCAATTCGTAGTAATAACTTTTAAAAGTTTGTTACAGCCGTGATTTGTGAACACACACACAGACTTTTTTACTTTTTTTATCAACATACAAAGAATTAATTATGCTTATAAATTTTATCAACAAGATAATTAATAAATAATGACTGCCCTGGTGGCGTATTTGTACTCCGATACGGTTACAAAGCTGAGGTCTCTGAGGATCTGGGGGCAAGGCAGTGCCCCCTCCAAGTCGAGCTAAAAAGCGGCACAGCCGTACTATCCTTTTCTCGAAGCACTTCAGACCATTTTCAACCCCCCATAACTTCGTTGTGTTTAAGAATTATAACTTGTCAAACTTTCGCAATTTTGTCACTCACTGACTGACTGACCGATCATCAAAAATCTAAGGCACTTCTAGCAGACATAGAACCTTCAAATTTAGAATATAATTAGTGTTTAGTGTCTAAAGTAAGGAAAAATTCAAACATTTCATAATTTCTCTCTAGTTTTCTAGATACACCACCTGCGTGAATAACTTTGTAATCTCATATAAATGTATAGGATTACAAAGATACATTTGCAGTTAATGATTCGTTGTACCCGTATATAGTGGAATAATAGTTGTAGATTGGTACCTATATATTATATATGAGGCATAACAGGAGGGGGTATAAAGAGGGAAAGGGTGTATTCAGCCCATTAAACTGTACAACATTCCTCTAGAAAAACATGACAAAGATAACCTTGCAAATAAATAGACTAAATAGCTCGAAAACAATCACCATGAAAGGAAGAACACTAATAAACAAATCCGCTATATTTGTGATAAATTGATACCTACAAAAATAAGAAAAAATCCATAAGACAGAGGCTTTAAGAAAAATCATTATATATATTCTAGAAATAAAAAGTACTGAAAAGGAATAAAGTAGGACTCCACAAAAAGACGTGAGATCCCATCAAAAACATCCTGTAAAAAAATTCCAGGTCTCGCAGCTCAGTTTTTCTACCGCAAAAAGTTGTGAGATCCATGTTATACCAAGTCGATTAATTTATTTAGTCCTTGATTAAGGGACGTTCTGTATAAAGTTATTACGTAAGTTATTATCATATCAATATTAAAAATTCTTTACGTTTAAAATAAATAGATCGACTTGGCCAGTAGCATTATGCATAAATTGTACGATACATTATGTTTTCATGCGATGGCCAAGTCGATCTATTTATTTACAACGTAAAGAATTTTTAATATTGATATGATAATAACTTACGACGATGGTCCGACGACCTGGTAAAGGTCGCGGGACGTCGCTGGATGCAGGCTGCCTCCAACAGGTCTCTGTGGAAATCATTGGGGGAGGCCTATGTTCAGCAGTGGACTTCCTTTGGCTGATGGATGGATGGATGGAATAACTTACGTAATAACTTTATACAGAACGTCCCTCAATCAAGGACTAAATAAATTAATCGACTTGGTATAACATGGATCTCACAACTTTTTGCGGTAGAAAAACTGAGCTGCGAGACTTGGAATTTTTTTACAGGATGTTTTTGATGGGATTTTTCTATTCATTATCAGCCCAGAGTCAGGAATTTGTGCCAGATATGGCGATAGGCTCGTCACCTATCACATCATGGGACGGAACATACAAGGCGAAATGTGGGTCCTGGCACCTCTGCCTACCCTTTCTGGGAAAAAGGCGTGAGTTTATGTATGTATGTATAATTAATAAATGTTATATTTTGTTGGTAAATACGTAGTTTTCTCTTAAATAATAATGTAAACCACATTATTTTAAAGACGCAATGGTACGCTAACTTTTAAATTATTATTTTACCAAAAACTAAGGATTTACCAATTACCACCCAAACACGATGATATATTATAAAGAATTGTAAAAAGATCATCTAAATTAAAGTTTAAATGATCATTTAATAATGTATATACGTAAAAATAAAGACAATTTTCGAAAGGTCAGCGATATTCACAACAAAAATACTCGGAATAAGAACAATCTAGCTACTCATAACGCCAGACATCCACAAGATCAGCAAATCTTTTAAGGGTTTATGTTTACACTTTTATAACAAAGTTCCTACTCATATGAAAGCCTTAAGTACTGCAAAATTCAAAGCTACTATCAAGCAAAAATTATGCAATAAAGCGTTTTATAAACTCTCAGAATATCTAGATCTTAGATGATGATAAGGCTTGGGAATAAAATAAAAAATATATATAGTATTCTGAGCGGAGATGTTAGTGTGCTCTGTATAATATCAATTATGTAAATTAACTCATTTTGTTTTGCTTTGCCAGCGATTGGATATGTCATGCTCGTTTAAAAGTCTGTGCTTGCCGCGGCGTCGTATGCCGGGTCGGTCACTTCACTGTAACATGGTTGAGGAGGCCGATGGCTGGCATATGCGTCATACTCGTGAACGGGTGCTGCTTGCGTAGACTTGTCTGTCCGATTTGCTTACATTGTAAATTATTAATAACTTTAGGCTTTCACAAGGAGCAGAGGATACTGATTCTTCGTTTATTCGACATCACTCAGCCAAATTAAATATAACGTAAATATGTTCGTATTTTTTAAATGTTATAACAAATTATCAATGACCTGTTCTGATTTAAACCACTTGTAACGTGTGTAAAAATCAACAAATTTTATACTGGTTTTGAAAACACCAACACTAGAGTTTCTTGGCCGTTCTTCTCTAGTGAAAACCGTTTTACGAACCGGTTTGTAGATGAAAACAATGACAGAAATTAAATGATGTAGAACATCCCAATGGGTTACATAAATTATTTTCAAACAAGGCACATTTCTTTGCGAAAGTTTTTGTTGCATTGTGTCTGTAGTCATTAAAACTACCACCCGGCTTCGTTTTTGTCGGAGTCTGGATATACCCCGTTTAAAGAAAATCTCGTTAATTTTTGATGGTAGTAAGGTTTTCCTATGTTTTCCTAAATCTTAAAAGTCCATGATAACTGCAAACAATTGAACATAATACTCAAGTGACAAAACATTAAATTCTATTGTTTAACTCGAATCATGTGATCTAAGATCCGCCTGCCTACCTACATTGATATACAGCGTTATATTAAAATAGCATAACCTTTGTAGTATTCGTGTGGGAGCCATCTAAGGAAATTTTATCAATGTCACAACCAATTTTGTATCTTAATTCTTTACTATAAACTCCATATTGCTCTGAAACGAGTTAATGGATGTTCAAAGTTCGAAATGTTTAAAGTTTACACAATTTTAAGACATTTTAAACTTTGTAAGTGTGAGATAAGGTTTGTTTTGCGTTGATAAATGAATTCTGACCTTACCAATACTATGAAATATGATTTAAGAGAACTTAATGTTATTTATTTCATTCCTAAGTACTTTTTTATTGTTAAGTACTAATATGAAATTGAAAAGATACAAGAAAAAAAATGTTCGCGTTTATTATAGCGAGGCCAGCGTGGTGGACTATATGGCCTAACCACTCTCAATCGACTCTCGAATGTAGAGGTGTCCCGTGCCCTGCAGTGGGACGTATATGGGCTGATACAGTACAGTGTAGTTTATTAAATTCTATGCCTATTTCAAAGTATGAATGTCTGAAAATCGTATTTTTGAAACCTCAAGTACGTTTCGGATTTAAAGGAGAGAAAAATATCTCAGTATTGTATTTAGCCGTTTTACTTTAAAAAATGTATAAAAACATGTACTCCCTTATTTATAATGACTTAACGCAGCTTTCAAATGCCGTTTTTATGAGCTTACTTGAAAACGTTATTCATAGACGTCAATAATCACTAAACAGCTCTTTAACAGCTCATTAAGTTTAAAATGGCCGGGACCCTATGACCAAATTTTAAGCAGAAAAATGGCGGATGTCAGCTGAACGTTTGATATTACGGTCAAGTAAATAAAGTCTTATTTTTCTGTGAAGTGGCAATAATAGTTAAAATATGTAGAAAATACCATTATATTCGCCTCCTATCAAATCGTGGGACGGACAAAAACAATGCGAAATGTAGGGTATCCTGGCACCTCTGCCTAGTCCTTCTGGGAAAAAAGCGTGAGTTTAGGTATGTGTAATATTTATTTATTAATGTTATATTTATTTGGGAAACATACAGAAAAATAAAACACGGGGTGGACGTTAAAAAATGTAAATTTAAACCAAATCTGCCATAGAATACGTAAATAGAAGTTTTATTTCAATGTGTAACATTCGCGTAAACCTAAGAAACCATTATATACAGGGTATATCAAGACTGCTACTGAAAACGAAGCCGGGTGGTAGTTTAAGCGACTTCAGATACAATGCAACAGAAAAGTTGCAAAAAAAAGCGACAATTTTTTTTTGTTATTTTTTTTCCTATGGCCATATTTGGGTGGTAAATACATTTTTTCCTAAAATAATAGTGTATGCCCTTTTATTTATAAATACTCTAAGGTATAAAAGAGTTTAACTTATTATTTTAGCAAAAACTATGGATTTACCATCCAAAAACGACGATATTTAAAAAATCATAAAAATAATTGTCGCGTTTCTATGCGAAATTTTTAATTGCATTGTGTTTGTAGCCACTAAAACTATCACCCGGCTTCGTTTTCGATAGCAGTCTTGATATACCCGGTGTAATAGTTTATAATTTTATCCACATTTTTACCAACCCAATGGTAGAATTTTATGTTCCGTGTTTGACTTGTGGCAGGTTTCTCATATGTGAGAGGCCGCCTGGGTAGGTACCACCGCAATGTTATACCCCGTCGAACAGCAATAAATGCACTGTTGTGTTTCGATTTGCACGGCGACCACTGTACTATAAATTAAATTTTACTTAAGCTTTCTTTGTTATACTCATGTAAGTGACTTATTTTGCCTTTTTGAGAATACATTTCTTAAACCAAAAAAAAAATTGGAGGACATCGTAGGCATTTATTGCAATTAATGGCGAGACGAGCATGCCGTTCGCCTGATGGTAAGCGATACGACCGCTCATGGACTGTAGCAAAACCAAACAACTCCACGATTACAAAGCTTGGCATTCCACTGCGCTTGCCATCCTGAGACATAAGATGCTAATCTCAATATGTCCAGTAATCACTCTTGCTACGATGACCTTCAATCCGAAATACAACAATCCATTTACATTGCTGTTTGTCGGGAAAAATAGACATTAAGGTGGTACCTACCCAAACGACCTTTCACATATGAGACACCTACCACCAGTACACATATATAATTGGAATAACCTTTTGAATTTTTGATTTGTTAAGAGTTATTAAAAAAAGTGATAGAAAAGAAAATGAATAACCTTTACCCAGACTTCCTTATTGTAAAAAAGAACTAAATATCTAGTCTCGACCGCTGTGTATACGAAGACTTGTTTTAAAATTTCTTTTATTTTTTTGCTAACACTATATATTGTTGATCTGTTAAACGAGAGGTCAGAGGTTCGATTCCCGCGTGACTAATGTGTGGCTTAAGTATGTTTCGGGTCTTAGGGTAGTGAGATCAAAGTCAATGTTACATACATACATAAAAATATATACATAAACTCACGCCTTTTCCCAGAAGGGGTAGGCAAAGGTGCCAGGACACCCACATTTCGCCTTGTGTTTTCCGTCCCATATGATAGAGGGTGAGCCTATCGCCATATCGGGCACAAATTTCTGACTCCAGGTAGATAATAAATAAAAAAATCCAATATAATTTTGCTCGATCTGGGACTCGAACCCGAGATCTTAGCTTTGTAACTATACCGTACAACTAGGCCAAAGGGGCAAGTCTTTCTTAGATTCTAAAATTCGTATGGCCCAAGATTCTATATCGATCAAGACTCTTTTATGTAAACTTAATAAATAAACAATATATTCCATAATTTAATTAATTCTGTATGAAATAATAATACAAATTAAAAATAATAAAAATTATAACGAAAAATATTAAACTCATAAAAAAAGTCAATTAGCACGCACCGGGATGTGAACCTTTACCTTCGCTGTTATTACGCAATGTACATCGAAACTTTAGAAAGGATGCTCGGTTACTTAATCTGAGGCTAACTTGAATATAAAATGGAGCAAATTGTTAAAAAAAATACCTAACTAGTGATGTCATCTGGCTTTGCTTATCTACTTTATTACATTCAAAATATATTAATCTGACTTTTGAATAAGTAAATAATAGACATGAGGATGTGTTAAAAAAATATATTTTATGGTAATGAATAATAAGCCAATGTAAAACGAGTGAATTTTATCTTATAAATAAGCATAACTTCTTGCATATAAGTACACACGCTTTTTTATTTTGCTGTATTGACACCCATTATCTCTAGGGCTTAATATTAAAACCTTGACCCCAAACTACCCTTTTACCAAAAAAACTTATAGAAAAATATAAATTCCAATCATAAAAAAATAACAGACCAACGTATTAAAGTTTTTATTAGTACAGCTTATCAATATATATGGTAATAAAATTATTCGAAATAGTCTTAGTTATGCCATAATTACTAGTTGTAATCGTTATGTACTCAACGGATATTGATGCCGTATGACCTACTCGGACAAGACTTGTATCTATGTCAGTTTCTGTGCAATAAAAATATCTACTAGTTAGGCAAGTAAAATGTAATTATTTGAAACGACTAATGTTGAAAATCCATTATTAAGTTTAATTTGAAATAAAATTATGGCCTTATTCATGAACTTTTTAAAATCGTATTTCTGTTACCGAATGTTTTGTTATTTTCGAACAAACTTTTGAATTCTGTTTGAGTGAAGAAGACAAAAAATTATTTAAAAACATTAATTGTTTTTATAAAAAGAGAAAAAAAAATTAATCTTTTAATAAATCTAAAATAACTAAATAGGCCGACAATTTTTTGAGTCGGTGCCAGCTAGACTATTTAACTTTATAACATCACGCTACGAACTATGCGAGTAAAACCGCGGGGACCAGCTGATCTCAGACAGTTTTTTTTAAGTTCGATTAAAAGCTTTCGATATCTACATTGAGATATTATACCTTAATGGATATCTAAAATTGATTTTAAATACAGATAAATTTGAAATAAGAATAAATGAAATACAAACGAATGTGATTAACCATCTCACCACACAATCACCACGCACTAAAACGGTGAAAGGAAAACATCGTGAGGAAACCTGCATACCATAGCTATTTATAAGAATTTCTATGGTATGTAAGTCCGCCAACCCGCACTGGGCCAGCGTGGTGGACTATATGGCCTAACCACTCTCAATCGTGCTCGCGATTGTAGAGGAGGCCCGTGCCCTGCAGTGGGACGTATATGGGCTGATACAGAGAAACGAATTTAATTAAGTTCCAAATTGGAAATTTTACATTGCACAAGATTTCGTATTGCCAATTCAAAATACAAAACATAAACAAAACTATATTTTGAATGAAATAAAGCAAATTAAATTGCAAACGTTTTGATAATTGAATGAATCAAATAATTTCTGTATTTTACATTCAATTATTGCATATTAAATTCAAAGGTATGTAATTACATATTCACGTTTTCATGTCGTTGTTTCGATCGTTTAACATATTTTAGTAAAGTCTATTGTTAATATTTTAAGTCATTTTATTTCCATCGCCATTAAATGATGCAAAAACTCATACGTGTATGCAAATATTCCTGTTCCTATAGTTTATGTATTTTTATAAAAAGTTTATTAAGAATTTATATTGTTTTAATTACAATAAATTTTAGATGTTTTTCTTAGTTTTCTTAGCAAATATTACTAATAATAGATGTACCAGTAATAGAATATTACAATAATATATTTTTATCAACTTTGAAGTGTAATATTCGCTGATATAAGAAGTGTTACATAAAAGGATATTTTTGAATGCTATGAATGACGAGCCGAACATGCCCTTCGCCTGATGGTAAGCGATACGACAGCTCATGGACAGTAGAACCATACGGCACCATGAATTACAAAGCAAAGCTTGGCATTCCATTGCGCTCACCATCCTAAGACGTAAGATGTTAACTCTCAATATGTCCAGTAGCTAATCTGGCTACAATGTCCTTCAAATCGGAACATAACAGCGCATTTACACTGTTGTTTGGCGGGAGAAATAGATATTCCGGCAATACCTACCCAGGCGACTTCTCATATATACGAGATCTAACACCAGTGAATGATTTTGTCGAAATAAATACGAAAGAATGTCGATATTCTTTAAATTGAATGTTCTTTAAATTTAAGTATCATTTAACGCATCAAGGAGAGTGCTATGCTCGGTATATCTCTACAAGATGGAATCAGGAATGAAGAAATCCGTAGTGCAAAGGTTATCGTCTTACCCAAAGTATTAGCAAGTTGAAGAACTGATGGCTGCTGGTTGGAATTTTCGAGTGGAGGCCATGGGCAATTGAAGTGTTGAATGTCTTCAACAGATGAACTTAGAAATATGATATTTTGTCGAAACTAGTTTTTAAAACATGGTAGTAGGTAGAGTGTTTTTGTCCGATATTTAAGGTTATTTTGCATCAACACGCTTTTATTATCTTCGACTGTATGTTTGTAATGGAATCTTAAAAGTGGAGCACTCCAAAAACGTTTCTTAAATTATTATTTTTGATGTGATATATTTAACAGCTTCCGTGGCGCAGTTGGTTAGAACGCGGCTATGAATCAAAAGGCTGCGGGTTTGATTCCCGCACCGAGGGTTGTTTCGGGTCGGGGTGTTTGTGAGACCGAAAAGTCGATCTTATCGACACAAGACTCGATCTTAGTGTGGGGTCAGGACTATGTATGTAACTATTTGGTGTATTTATTTATTTATTCACTTCTATTATAAATCACTTTTCAGCGTCATATGCATACCGGGTATCTCAAGACTGCTACCGAAAACGAAGCCGGGTGGTAGTTTTAGTGGCTACAAACACAATGCAACTAAAATTTTCGCATAGAAACGTGACAATTATTTTTTATGATTTTTTAAATATCGTCATTTTTGGGTGGTAAATCCATAGTTTTTGCTAAAATAATAATTTAAACTCTCTTATATCTTAGAGTATTTATAAATTAAAGGGTATACACTATTATTTTAGTAAAAAAATTATTTACCACCAAAATATGGCAATAGGAAAAAAAATTCAAAAAAAAAATTGTCGCTTATTTTTGCAACTTTTTCTGTTGCATTGTGTCTGAAGTCGCTTAAACTACCACCCGGCTTCGTTTTCGGTAGCAGTCTTGATATACCCTGTATAATGTTTCGCTTTTCGGCTATATCTATATAAATCCGGTCTCTATGCCGGCATAATTTTGTCGATTATTACTTATGACTGTTGTATTATTATCATTGTTTCCATCATCAGATAAAAAATCATTAATATAAGAACTAATTAAACAGCCTCGGTGGCGCAGTTGTTCTACGATAAGATAACAAAACTGTTGTCTCGGGTTCGAATCCCGGGTCGGGCGAAATGATTTTGGATTTAGATATTCATTATCAGTTAATTAGTGCCCGATATGGCGATAGGTTCGCCCCCTTTCTCATCGTGGGCGAAATATGGGTGCCCTTTGGTTTCACCTCTGCCTACCCCTTAGAAGAAAGGCGTGAGTTTATGTTTTGTACAAGAAATAAAAATCTGATTCGCTGTTATGAATCTGCAATTAAACTATACGAAAACTAATTATATTTACATATTACATATGAATTCAATTAAAAATACTCGACCATAATTTATTACGAATGACATAATAGGAAATAATATGTAATTACATTTGATATGTCTGGCAGACATTGAATTCTAGAATGGTCATATTGGAATGAAGATTTATTATTATTAAGACATTTCTTAATGTCGTAACCCTTCGATCAAATATACACTAGTCTTAACAAATTCTCCTACTTTGGATAAAACGAATTGGACGGTGCGGCATAAAAAGGCGTGACAGTTGGCGCTCGGGCTCACTTTTTGCGCAGCGGTTGAACGGAGCATGGTTGATACTCGCGTCATATTATTTTGTCGGTACCTAAGAGTAGTTTTCGTGTTAATTGTTGGCTCATTATTTATATAATTGATATTAATTGATTTGGTTAATAATTGGTGTAATAAGTTTAAGAATAAAACATTATTTTCGTTAGGTGTTTGTGTCCGTTATTTTTTTAAAAACTCAATTTCACTTCTTATTTGTAAAATCAGAAGTGGGATTGATACCGCGTGTCTATAGCTCGTTTGCCATCAAGTTAAGTGTTTCTTCGTTCTTTATTAAAAAAAAAATTTCTTTACTATCGTGCACAATGTCGAGTACATCGAAAAATAATGAGCCTGCAAAAAGTAGAAGCCGCGAACGTTGTAATTCTCGTGATAGTTCGGTAGAACGTCACCGTAGTTCCCGTAAACGTTATGATAGCTCGCGTAAGTCTCGTAATAGCTCTCGCAGACATCGGTCTCATCGCGGACGTGCTAGTTCTCGTGATAATGCTTTGGACAGGATTCTTTCAAGACTAGACGCGATTGAAAATAGGATAGAATCGAGACCATCGAGTACGCCGTTGTCGCATCCACGTAATGAACGAAGTGTCTGCAATGCCTTTAATCGCAACAATTCCTGGTAGTGAGTCAGACATAAGAGAGAATTCATCGGATGGCATGCCGCGCGCGACCAGTGCTGTAAATAACGGTAATAAAGACGCGACGGATAAAATCGTTGAAGCGTTATCTGCGTTAGTTCATGTGCGATCTCAAAACTTTTACATATCGCCGTTCGATCCCAGTATACATGATTTTGACGTGTGGTGTGCTGAGGTAGACCGCGGGCAACAAATAAATAAATGGGATGACCGTGAGTGTCTTGGGCGTGTAGGTAGCTGTTTACGTGGCGATGCAAAAACGTGGCTTAACGAATGGGTTACAAATGATAGGTCGTGGCGTAACTTTAAGATTGAATTTCGCTCTCTATGCCCGCGTAATATCGATATAGCTACCGTTCTTTATGAAGTTATGTGTACTAGCTCTAATAAGTACGCCACATATGCCGAATATGCACGTAAGTCGCTTTTACGTCTCAATATTGTGAATGGTTTGTCGGATGAGCTTAAAGTAGCTATTGTTGTACGGGGTTTGGCTGATCCTCAAGTTAAAGCTGCCGCAGCCAATGCTAAATTAGAGCCTAAAGACTTGGTTGACTTTTTGTCGGTATACACAAAACCAAAAGGTGACTTACGAAGCACTGCGCCAGTCCGGTCGACTTATACATCGGGATCGTCTCACTCGCTGAAACGCGAAATTCCTAAACAAAATAACAGCGACGTCATTTGCCATATATGTGGCAAAATGGGCCATAAGAAGTGGAACTGTCCTAAAAAGTCTAGACTTGATTCGAATACGTCTCTTCAAATGTCGAACGTACCTAAACTTGGTGGCTCTTCAAAACATTGTTCATTCTGTAAACGAAATGGACATCTTGTCGAGTCGTGCTTCTTAAAGCAACGGTCCAATGCGGGTGATGATAAAAATTCTAGCAATGTAAATTTTCGCTCCGAATCGAATACGGGAAAAATAACGTAATGTCTGCTATGATTAAAAAGGTACCGGTTGATGTTTTAGTCGATAGTGGGTCAGATATATCTTTAATTTTGGAAACCGCACTAAATTATTTTAAGTTTAATATTAAACCCACTTACCGTTTATTGCGAGGAATAGGCAGTCAAGAAATCGAAACTACCGCTTATGTTACTACTGTTATAGAATTTCCCGAGGTTACGTTAGAAGTAGACTTGTATGTCGTTTCAAAAGAATGTATTAACGCGCCGATTTTATTGGGTACCGATGTCTTAAATAGAGCGGGGTTGACATACATTCGAACGGATAAAGAACAACGTTTAATTAGGAACGATAATATGCCAGCTGTGCAACACGTGACCACTGTGGATCTAGAGCATATTAAGACACCTTTAATAGGTGAAGCTAAAAACCAGCTGTTTGATATCATTAGAGAGTTTTCGGATTCGTTCATTTCTGGGACAGCAACCTCCACAGTGACCACGGGTAGCATGGAAATAAAATTAAATTCAACTACCCCCATAGTTTATCGACCCTATAAACTTTCTGTAGATGAGAAAACTAGGGTTCGAAACATCGTAAATGATTTGCTTAGCAAGCGAATTATTCGAGAGTCACAATCCGAGTATGCGAGTCCTATCATTCTCGTCAAAAAGAAAGACGGGAGTGATAGGATGTGCGTCGACTATCGGGCGCTCAATGAGGTCACAATTAAAGAGCGGTTCCCTTTGCCATTAATTGACGACCAAATTGATAAGCTTGGTGGGTTTAAATTCTTTACTAGTCTAGATATGGCCACTGGCTTTCACCAAGTCCCAATGAAAGACAATGATTCCATCAGCAAAACGGCGTTCGTGACTCCCGAAGGGCATTTTGAATACTTAAAAATGCCTTACGGGTTAGCTAACGCACCAGTGGTCTATCAAAGGATTATGTCTAAGACCCTCAAGCCTCTTATAGAAACCGGTAGGGTATTAAATTTTATTGACGATGTACTCTTGTTGTCGAACACAATAGATGAAGGACTTGAGACGTTGCGTGAAGTTTTGCTTGTACTAACTAATTCGGGATTCTCAATCAATTTAAAAAAATGTACTTTCTTAGACACCGAATTAGAATATTTAGGACGTTTAATTAGTCAGGGTCAGGTTAGGCCGAGCCCAAAAAAGGTTGAAGCATTGGTTAAGTCTCCTAAACCTTCCAACGTGAGAGAGGTTCGACAGTTTCTGGGACTTGCGGGATATTTCCGGCGTTACATTCCCGGGTACGCCTCTAAAACGGCCTGTATAGCTAAATTGCTCCGTAAAGGCGAACAGTTCTCATGGAGTTCCGAACAAGATGTTGCTCGCGATTGTATTATTAACTACCTAACTAATGAACCTGTCTTAGCGGTCTTCGACCCCAAATTACATACGGAGCTTCATACGGACGCCAGTTCTATTGGGCTTGGTGCTATATTGTTACAGGAGCATTCCGATAAAAGGAAAAGAGTCGTTGCTTATTTTAGTAGGGCTACGCGGGGCGCGGAAATTCGCTATCACAGCTATGAGCTGGAAACTTTGGCTATTGTACGTGCGCTTCAGCACTTTCGCCACTATCTTATTGGCATCGACTTTAGGATAGTGACGGATTGCAATTCCTTGAGGCTCACGGCAAAAAAGAGGGACCTGTTGCCTCGAGTAGCGCGCTGGTGGGTCTACCTGCAAGATTTTAAATTTACTTTAGAATACAGAAAGGGCTCCTTAATGCAACATGCGGATTTCTTGAGTCGGCATCCTCCTGTAAATGTTTCACATATTCGTAATCCTAATAATTGGGCGAAGATCGCTCAGACTGCGGATTCCGAAACACAGGATTTGATAACTAAATTACGCGAAGGGCAATTAGATTCCAATCGATATTTCATTAAGAATGAACTTTTGTTTTATAAGTATACGCCAACTGGCGAAGAACCGCGATTTTTATGTTTTATTCCGAAAGGTCATCGCCTCAGTTTGCTGAGGGTATTTCATGATGACCATGACCACATAGGCATTGACAAAACAACTGACTTAATATTACGACATTTCTGGTTTCCCGGATTGCGTCAGTTCGTGAGGAAATACGTGGGACATTGTCTTGTGTGTTTAGCACATAAAAAGGTACCCAGGGCACCTCAACAGCCAATTCAATCTTGGACAAAACCAGACACTCCGTTTTTAGTCATTCATATCGACGTTCTTGGACCTCTCACTGAATCGAATGGGTTTAAGTACATTTTGATAGTGGTTGATTCATTTTCGAAGTATTGTTTGCTTTATGCTCTATACCGACAAGACTCCGACGAATTAAAACGCGTGTTCTCAAATGCTGTGTCTTTATTTGGCACACCGTCGACTATAGTCTGCGACAGAGGAAGAATGTTCGAAAGTGTTGCATTTAAAAAATGGGTTGACGAATTAGGTTGTTCAATACATTTTATTACACCCGGTATGCACAATGAAAATGGCCAGGTAGAGAGATACTGCCGAACTGTACTTAACCTACTACGTATTGAAGTTGGTCATAAAGGTGTTCAATGGTCTAATGTGCTTTGGAAGGTACAACTTAATTTAAATATAACAAAACAGGCCACAACCCAGTCCTCGCCGCTACAGCTTTTGGTGGGCATTGATGGAACGACCCCAGTTATTAGATCTTTGGTGCGTGACGTTGCATTACAAAATTCTAGCCCCAATAGAGAAGCATTGATGCTCCTCAGAAGACAACGAGCATCCGAAGTACTCGAAGCAAATCAACAGCGTCAAGATGCTTATGTCAATGAGGGTCGTCGGCAACCACGCAACTTCGTGGTAGGCAATTTTGTGTTCGTGAGCAAAGTTTCTCAAAGTACGGGAAAACTGGACTCAGGTATGCGTGGACCTTATAAGGTCATGCGTGTGCTACCTCATCATCGATATGAGCTCGAGCTGCTTGCTGGCTCATACGGTAAGAAGACTCAGGCTACCGCTGAGCATATGGTCCTTTGGCGTGGTGAATGGACGCCGGACACTTGCCAAGCTTTCTTCGAGAGTGGTGAGTATTTCCGAATAGACATCCTTGTTATCACGTCTTTTGAAAATGGTCGACGTTGACTAGTTCACTCTTAAGTGATAAATTAGAAAACGTATGCCATTTTAATTACGAATAGCCCTATGTTACTGCGTGTAAGTAGTGGTTATGTCGTGTTTATAGCGCTATGTTACTGCGTGTAAGTGGCGGCTATGTTGTGCGAATAGCGGTATGTTGCTGTGCAAATAGTGTCTATGTCGCTTGTGAGTAGCATTGCTCTACTATGTGAGCAGTGCCTATGTCACTCGTGAGTGGTGTCAGCTATGTTACTTTGTAAATAGCCACCATGTCACCTTATGTGTAAGTGGTTGGTAAGCCATTGTTACTTTGAATTTTGTTGGTGTATTACTTGTGATGGAAATCCGGAATTCAATCACTTGGAATGCATCTTAAATGTTTGGTGACGTGTAATGCTTACAGCTGAAGTTATTTATTTCATTGGTTCCTTCGATACGGATTTGCGGAGGCATGAGTGCACGCTTGCCTGTGCAAATCTTGTTTAGTTTATTTTCATGAAACTGTTTTGCTTCAATGTCTTCAGACAGTAATCATAATAAGTGCATGTGTGTTTGTAGTTCAATTCTGTTAATTTCATGTTGCAGATGATGTCGAATCTGTTGAAGAAAACGTCGAGGACGACTAGTCGTCAGGAACGGCCGTCTTAACAAATTCTCCTACTTTGGATAAAACGAATTGGACGGTGCGGCATAAAAAGGCGTGACAGTTGGCGCTCGGGCTCACTTTTTGCGCAGCGGTTGAACGGAGCATGGTTGATACTCGCGTCATATTATTTTGTCGGTACCTAAGAGTAGTTTTCGTGTTAATTGTTGGCTCATTATTTATATAATTGATATTAATTGATTTGGTTAATAATTGGTGTAATAAGTTTAAGAATAAAACATTATTTTCGTTAGGTGTTGTGTCCGTTATTTTTTTAAAAACTCAATTTCACTTCTTATTTGTAAAACTAGATACAAAATGAGCGCTTAGAAAATGGCACCAAAAAAGAGTGCTTTAAGCACTCCTTCGCCTTCAGTCACGCACCGACCGTTGCATCTAAAACGTCGCAGAACTTTAGACAATATTATGTGAAAAGCTACTTTAAGCTCCAGGAATAAGGTGTTTTTTTTTTTTTATTGCAGTTAATGGCGAGACGAGCATGCCGTTCGCCTGATGGTAAGCGATACGACCGCTCATGAACAGTAGCAAAACCAAACAATATCTTGAACTATAAAGCAATGCTTGGCATTCCACTGCGCTCGCCATCCTGAGACATAAAATGTTAAGTCTCAATATGTCCAGTAGTTACTCTGGCTACAATGTCCTTCAATCCGAAACACAACAGCACATTTAAACTGCTGTTTGACGGGAGAAATAGACATTGCGGTGGTACCCACCTAGGCAGCCTCTCACATATGAGAGACCTACCACCAGTAGTATTTGTGTAAATATACTTGGAATATGTGATCTTTTTGTTTACTTTTTTGTTTCAATGCATCGGTGCCACTTTTTAACAGAACATTTACAGGGAACTGTGTATCTAGTGTATATTTGATCGAAGTCGCAACCACAGAACAGATGGAAATGTTTGATGCGTCGCAAAGTGGTGCATAAAAACCATCACTGCCGCCGCACGGATCATTTGTCAAATCAGTCGTTGTCAAAGTGCCTTGGAGCGTGGTGCTCCAGCGAACTAAAGTAAAAATGCAGATTTGTGCCATTTTATCGTGCAGTTCCAATTCTAAAACGTCGAATATCAATAGAGGGAGAATTTTATATTTATTTATTTGTTTAGTTTTTGTAAATAGGCCACTAGGGGCACTTTTACACGTCATCATTTTTAAATTCATTACATACATTATAAATATATTAATCATTACAATTATTATTAAGTTAGAATAGTGGGAAAACAATATTATAGGGTACCAGCGTACTTCTGACATGGCGACCAGGCATGTTTATCATTAATGTATTCGGTGACATTGTAATAAGCTTTTTGTATTAACTGTATTTATATACCACTATTAAACCCAAATTTATTGATTTTCACCTTTATTTCCAAAAATTTAGGTTTATAATTACGACATTTTGAACATTTTGATAATATGATAGACGACAAATGAATAATATACATTGCTGATTACGCGTACATACAATGCACGCGAATGCCAAGTTCCTACGCAATGCATACGACTCATTTTTGTTATGTCAACTTCGAAATTTGTCACATATCACACAGTGTTGTAGTCATGTACATAGTAACTATATCGATGTAGTTATAGATTTCGTATACTAGTAAATCAGTTTTCATAGGCATTAAACAAAGAAAATTAAATCAAATCCTTTAGTAATTTCAAATTGTAGTACTCCTAACGTTTGATACCGTTGACGACCTATCCTTATGTTCTAATGTCATAGCTTCGCCAACTTGAGAACGACATATATTTGTGTCTGAATATACTTTATAATATTAATTCTTTCGTTTGTAGGTTTCCGAGAGTGAGTCGATAAAGGCAACAGGTAGAGACAACTGGATCCCATCAAAAACATCCTGTAAAAAATTCCAAGTCTCGCAGCTCAGGTTTTCTACCGCAAAAAGTTGTGAGATGCATGTAATACCAAGTCGATTAATTTATTTAGTCCTTAAGGGACCTTCTATAGAAAGTTATTACGTTAGTTATTACCATATCAATATTAAAAATTCTTTACGTTTTAAATAAATGGATCGACTTGGCCATCGCATGAAAACATAATGTATCGTACAATTTATACATAATGCTACTGGCCAAGTCGATCTATTTATTTAACACGAAAAGAATTTTTAATATTGATATGGTAATAACTAACGTAATAACTTTCTATAGAAGGTCCCTTAAGGACTAAATAAATTAATCGACTTGGTATTACATGCATCTCACAACTTTTTGCGGTAGAAAACCTGAGCTGCGAGACTTGGAATTTTTTTACAGGATGTTTTTGATGGGATCTCACGTCTTTTTGTAGAATCCTACTTTTTTCCTTTTCGGTACTTCTTACTTCTAGAATATCGATACTAACGATTTTTCTTAAAGCCTCTGTCTTATGGATTTTTCTTATTTTTGTAGGTATCAATTTATCACAAATATAGCGGATTTGATTATTAATGTTCTTTCTTTCATTGTAATTGATATTTTCGAGTTATTTAATCTATTTATTTGCAAGTTTTTCTTCGTCATGTTTTTCTAGAGAAATGTTGTACAGTTTCATGGGCTGAATACACCATTTCTCTCTCTATATCCCCTCCTATTATGCCTCATGTATATAGATATCTATCTACAACTATTATTCCATTATATACGGGTACAATGATTCATTAACTGCAAATGTAACTTTGTAATCCTATACATTTATATGGGATTACAAAGTTATTCACGCAGTTGGTCTATCTAGAAAACTAGACACAAATTATGAAATGTTTGAATTTTCCCTTACTTAAGACACTAAACACTAATTATATTCTAAATTTGAAGGTTCTATGTCTGCTAGAAGTGCCTTAGACCTTTGATGATCGGTCAGTCAGTCAGTGAGTGACAAAATTACGAAAGTTTGACACATTATAATTCTTAAACTACTGGTTCAAATTGAATGAAATTTTAAATATACCGTGTTTACACAATGCCTACTTAGTAACTGAAAATTCAGGCTTCTTGCTTTAGCCACAACGAAGTTATGGGGGTTGAAAATGGTCTGAATTGCTTCGAGAAAAGGATGTTACGGCCTATAGCTCGACTTGGAGGGGGCTCGGCCGCGCCCCCAGATTCCTACAAAATCCAGTACGATTTGTTCTAAGTATTCATTTTCGTGAAACAGAATACGATCAAAAAAATCTGTATCATAAGTAATATACAAACCAAAAATAATTACGGGCAACGCTTAAGGAAAAACTGTATTATGAGGATGAAATAATGAATAATTGTATGAAAATCAAAATCACTGAAGCTATTGACGTAAAAACATAATTTTATTGCAATAATTGCATATCTGTGCTTTTCCAATAATAAAAATGTTAATATCTCACACACAGCTGAAAATGATTATTTGCAAAAATCTAAGTAACTTTCAATATTAGATATTATAGTCTGATTTATTTTCTGTCTATCAACATAATACTTATGAAATAACTGTATCAGGAAAAAACATTAAGCATATCGCTAAAATAAATTCCGGTCTTATAACAAAAACATATTTCCATAATTTTATCGATACTTTAAATCGACTATTGCAAGCTTTCTACATTGTATTTGTAGAGGTTTTGTGTTTCGAAAACGACGACGCTGGTTTTCATACAATTTGACGGCCATTGCCTTTCTAACCATATTCAGCTGTTCTGTGGTCGCAACCATTGATTAAAAACTAAGGATACACCCTTCAATACATTTGGAGTTATAACTTCCGTGATTTTCTTTTTTGCATTTCGATGAATTTGGAGGTGAGCGTGCCGTATGCCTAAAGGTAAGGATTACAAGTGCTCATGAACAGTAGCAAAACCAAAAAAAACCATGAATTACAACGAAGTGCTTGGGATTACACTGCGCTCGCCTGAGACTCAATATGTTAAGCTCAATATGTCCAGTAGTTACTTTGGTTACAATATCCTTCAGACCGAAACACAACAGTACATTTACACTGTTGTTTGGCGGGAGAAATAGACATTGCGGTGGGACCTACCCAGGCGAGGCGAAGGCGATGGCGAGCGCAGTGGAATGCCAAACATTGCTTTGTAATTCAAGGTGTTGTTTGGTTTTGCTACTGTTCATGAGCGGTCGCCTCGCTTACCTTCAGGCGAACGGCATGCACGTCTCGCCGTTCATTGCAATTAAAAAAAAAATGATCTTAATGTTGCAACCATTGATTAAAAACTAAGTATAGGCCCTTCAGTGCATTTGGAGTTTCAGTGCCCGTGAAAATCGCACTGAAATAAATATTAAATTATTGTAATAAAACTATTATTTACGTATTTTATCGCGGATTTGTTTAAATTTACATTTTAAAATTCCCGACGTTTCGATTACTTTACAGCTTTCGTGGTCACGGTTTTTGATCTGATATTATCCGCGATAAAATACGTAAATAATAGTTTTATTTTCATGTGTAACATTCGCGTAAATTTAAGATACCATTAAATATTAAATTAATTTAATAGATTACGTCTAAACGATGATAAAAATATTTTACTTCATTTTTATTAAACTTTATGTCATAATACAAGCAAGCATTTTCAAAATCATTGCGAGTGACGACTAATTTCAGTAACGCTTCACTATAGATGTACTGGAGCGCCCACCACTTACGTCGGAACACTACGCGCTTTCCGCCCTGTCCATATATTTATGCCAATGATGGTTACAAAGGAGTTTTCTTTTATAGATGCTTTTATTTTCAAAGGAGCAGTTTGCTCGTTTGCCGGACTTATGCCAGGAGTTATATTGTATCAGCCCATGTACGTCTCACTGCAGGGCACAGGGCCTACTCTACAATCGAGAGTATGATTGAGAGTGGTTAGTATAGTCCACCACGCTGGCCTAGTGCGGGTTGGCGGACTTTACATACCATATAAATTCATACATATCGCTATGGTGATGAATTCCTAGCCGTTTTGCGTTGCCGTTTGGCGACT
The DNA here is from genome assembly GCA_009982885.2 of Hyles vespertilio. Lineage (NCBI taxonomy): Eukaryota > Metazoa > Arthropoda > Insecta > Lepidoptera > Sphingidae > Hyles > Hyles vespertilio. The sequence continues at coordinate 1,281,613 of CM042832.1, forward strand.
GTGATATTGGACACAAGAATATTTCCATTGGAAGTTGTCATTCCGCCCTCTGGAGCTCTCTAGTGTGGCTTACGTACCCAAGTTTGTTCGCTATGTTATGCAGGTTTCCTCACGATGTTTTCCTTCACCGTTATAGTAGTCTGGTCATTTTAGACATAAAAATAGTGGTCAAATAATAAAAATTCCGACAGAGCCAAATTTTTGTGGACAGCTTGGGTTTACCATCGGAAAGAAATCTTCAAAAGTCCCCATCGATCCCATGTGTGCTAAAAAAGTTATTCGGGGTCAAATGTCAAAATCTCAGGTTTTTGGATTTTTCTCGAAGATGGCAAGTTTTTTCGAAAAATAACCTCAGACCAAATTTGTAGATCCAAAAATTCTCGACAAAAAAGTTTCAGTCATTTTTTTTCTAAGAGTCACCATTTCTGAGATATCGCGACTGCAAGAGTAACGTTATACATGATATGCACACATTTCCACGCCACCTGTGAGGTAGTGTACTCGACGCGTTTTTTTTTAACGTGGTTTCCCCAGTAGGCCTACTCCACGCGCTGTCAAGATGTAAATTTCAGGGAAAATTCTATTCTAAATGCATAATGAATATTGATATTGATTTTTATTGGGTATTGAGTTTAAGTGTAGTTCTGATTTATTTTCATATTTTAGTCTGATTCATACTCCTCAAAGTCTACTTCAATAGTCATGTCTTCTTCGATTTCTCCTTCTTCCTCTTCCTGGATGTTCAAAAATTGTTCAAATGAAGATGAATCAGCTGTTTCTTCATCAAAATCACATATCATGTATAACGTTACTCTTGCAGTTACGTTACAGTTGCAGATTCGATATCTCAGAAATGGTGACTCTTAGAAAAAAAATGACTGAAACTTTTTTGTCGAGAATTTTTGGATCTACAAATTTGGTCTGAGGTTATTTTTCGAAAAAACTTGCCATCTTCGAGAAAAATCCAAAAACCTGAAATTTTGACATTTGACCCCGAATAACTTTTTTAGCACACATGGGATCGATGGGGACTTTTGAAGATTTCTTTCCGATGGTAAACCCAAGCTGTCCACAAAAATTTGGCTCTGTCGGAATTTTTGTTATTTCAAATGTCTAAAATGACCGGACTATAGTGCGTGGTGATTGACTATCAATACACACATGACTGAAAAGTCAGCGGTGTGCCCTGCAACCACCGACAAGTTAGCAACTGCGTTTGTCCATCACCAAAACGCCACCACGCACTTTTAGTGATTTCAATAAGGGTTAATATAAGCCGAACAAACTCAGGCCGGATAACTGGTATAAAAAAACTCACTATTTGCACTACTCAATATTTGAATATCACAATAATCCAGTCCATCCAAGGTTGCCTGGAAGAGATCGCAGCTAGCGATAAGGCCGCCTAATGTAACCATGCCTTTAGTTTTTAAGTGTTTTGTATAATATATATATATATATATATCTTTCATTTAGGAGTACAAAAAAGCATATACTCGTATAAATAAAAAACATTGTTTTTTAGTCAATGATTTACTGCATACAATACGTTTACAAAATTGTTATTAACATCTTAATTTGAATACTTGTAAGACAGCACGACATAAAACGTTTTGTGTGAAAGAGAACGACATATCCTGCCATCTCATTCTATCTATATGTCACAGCTTTTTGCAGGTGTTATAAATCTATCTACTAATAACCTATTGATTTACAATTAATATTATATTATATCCAATTTGTCTTATATTGTGTTAATAATGTTTCGCTACTAATAATTTTAATTCCAACAATTTTAAGCCATAAAACAATAGCAAATTGAAATAGAATAAAATTTAAAACTGCTAATTTATTTATTTCTTTTATTTTATTAAAACGGTATACACCAATTACATAAATTAAATTTTCAAGCTATATCTAAAAATTAAATCTAGACAAATCAACAGAATATAAACAATATTTATAAACAAAACATTGCAGTAATAAAAATATATAGACTATAGTAAAAGCTTACAATAAAAAAAAAAACAAACATTTTTAAAATCTTACTAAATATTTAACAAACCTCTGAGTTATAACAGCCTCCGTGGCGCAGTTTGTTAGACGCCGCCTGTGAAACGAGAGGCCGCGGGTTCGATCCCCGCACCAAGAGAAATGTTTGTGCGGCCCACAAATATTTCTTCCGGGTCTGGGTGTTTGTGAGACCGAAAAGTCTCTCGTAGTTCCTGATAGATGCCAACCCGCACTAGGCCAGCGTGGTGGACTATATGGCCTAACAACTCTCAATCGTACTCTCGATTGTAGAGGAGGCCCGTGCCCTGCAGTGGGACGTATATGGGCTGATAAAGAAGAAGAAGTTCCTGATATCCACGACACAAGACTCGATCTTATTGTGGAGTCAGGACTATGTATGTGACTGTTGGGTGTTATTTATTTATAATTTAATATCTAACGTGAAAGGCTATTCACAGGTCTTCTCACAGAATTCCACACACGCCGATAGGATAACTGACCATTTATCAGTGAACAAATCAACATTCGAATTTGTTTCGAGAAGAGCATTTAGCGCTGCAAGAACACGCGGAATAGGAGACCTAGCACGAGCAATTGTTCGCCATGCTGGTACCGAAAATAATTTATGACTTCTCTCACGTAGATAATTACCGGAGACATAAAGTCGTGACAACTCAGAGCTCAGATCCGGTGCATCAATTCTACCAAGGAGAACCTTGCACATGGTTATAATTTGATCCCTGGTTCTTACTTCTAGGCTATTGTTACCCATTTTTACATAAAAGGATATACATTATACCGGGTATATCAAGACTGCTACCGAAAACGAAGCCGGGTGGTAGTTTAAGTGACTACAAACACAATGTAACTAAAAATTTCTCAAAGAAATACGACTTTTTTTTTTAAATATCGTCGAGTTTGGCTGGTAAAGCCATAGTTTTTGCTAAACTAATAATTTCAAGCCTTGCATAGTATAGCGTGTTTAAAAATAAAAGGGTTTACACTATTATTTAAGAAAAAACTATTAATTTACCACCCTAATACGACGATAGAAAAAAAAAAACATTCATCGCAATTTTTTGCACAAAATTTAATTGCATTGTGTCTGAAGTCACTAAAACTACCACCAGCTTCGTTTTCGGGAGCAGTATTGATGTACCCTGTATTTTAATTTGTAATTGTACCGTTAAAAAGCCTTTTGCAATAGAAGGGCATAGGTGCTTTCATGTGGATGCCATACACAAAAACTCGTTTCCAGTTTACTACGGACAAGTGCATTATACAAGAGTCTAATAACGTAATCGCTTTTAAATTCCCTGGAATTTCTAAGTACGAAACCCAGCCTTGAGAATAATTCCTTGGCTACAGTAGTGAAGTGGTCATGGAAGGTTATAATACATTTTTCATAAATTTTTCAAGTATCAGGTATCAAAACTTTTCAAAAATTGACCAGTGAGATGCGCCTAACGACAGCTTAGATATCATATTTAGAATGATGTGGTATGCAATAGTTTAAATTATTATTTTAGCAAAAACTATAGATTTACACATCCAAACACGATGATATTTAAATAATTACAAAAATATTGTCGCGTTTCTTTGGGAATTTCTTATTGCATTGTTTTTGTAGTCATTAAAACTACTACCCGGATTCGTTTTCGGTAGCAGTTTTGATATAACCTTTATATTCAAAGAATAATAAATAAATAAACACCCAACACATACATAGTTGTGACCGCACACTAAGATCGAGTCTTGTGTCGTGTATCAGAAACTACGAGAGACTTTTCGCTCTCACAAACACCCAGATCCGGAAGAAATATTTGGGGGCCAACCAAACATTTCTATCGGCGCAGGGATCGAAACCGCGCCCTCTCGTTTCACAGGTGGCATCTAACCAACTGCGCCACGGAGGCTGTAATATATCCCCAATATGTGAAAACCATGTCAAAGAATGTCGTTACACTTTTGACAAGCTGACAGTTTCGCCATAGCTTAGTTTATTTTGGCAGCGCTAACAAGTTTCTCAATGTTGGCAATATTTATTAGTTAAGGTGCAAACCACGCCATGAATTAAATTCTGTACCACGCGGAATGTTGCCAGATTTGTATTAATGGTGGCAGAATATACATTTTTTAGAATTAAAAATTTTACACACATACCAAAGCAAAACTAAGTAATTAGTCTTAAGTGCCAATGATATTTGAAGAAAAAGTAAGGTATAGCGAATTTCAAGAACTGAAATAACATGATGAAAGAAAACTTATTTTCTTGCAGACCCACAATATAAACATGACTATAAAAAGAGTCAACCTCAATACTTTTATAAGGAGTCAGCAGTAAGGCTTGGGATTAGAACCTGTGACCACCGTCTGGGTATCACAAACGGTTCATTATTAACATCAAGCACTAAAAAGTTGCTTTATCCATTCACAAATTTGCAATATTTTTCCCTATTTTAGGGTAATTTCCCAACTTGGCAACATTATACAAAGTCCCCCGAATGCCACGGGAACTATTACCTAAGTGTACATTGACGTAACACTTTGCGTTCGATGTCATTGTTTGACCAAGAGCCAGCAATGTGTGCGTATCTGGCGAAATAAGGAAAGGTTTTTGAAAATAGGTATGCGTAAGTTACCATGGTTAAGAATCGCCTGAGGATAAACGTGGGCGATTAATAAGATAAATATGCAATATAATCTAATTGACATCATTGTACAATTGAATTGCTAAACTTACAACTTCATTGGTGGTAGGTCTCTCATATGTGAGAAGCCTGGGTAGGTACTACCGCAATGTCTATTTCTCCCGCCAAATAGCTGTGTAAATGTGCATTTATTGTGTTCAATTTAAAGGCTATTGTAGTCAGAGTAATTCCTAGACATATTGAGAGGTAACATCCTGTGTCTTAGGATGGTCAGCTCAGTGGAATACCAAGCGTTGCTTTGTAATCAAGGTGTTACGTTTTGCTACAGTAAATGAGCGGTCGTATCGCTTTCCATCAGACAAATTGGATGCTTATCTCGTTCATTGCAAAAAAACTAACATAACAAGGAAATTGAAACCGAGTTAATTAATAAAAAATCTAAAGATTACAAAACGTACGAAACCACAAAATTCACACTTCTTAGAAAATATTTTATATTCTTATACAAATAACTAGTAACTAAGTAATTATTTTACGATGCTTAGTCATTCTTCATGGTGATTTGTCCTACCCATTTTTATTTTAGTTTTTATATTAACGTGCTCTATGTTTTGTTGAAAGGAAAAAGGATAGGAAGAAGAAATAGGTATTTGACAGCAGTACCAGTACCTACGGAAAATCGAGCATATTGGTGGAATGAAGAAGAGGCTTATAACGCAGTGGATCAGCCCATATACGTCCCACTGCAGGGCAAGGGCCTCCTCTACAATCGACAGTACGATTGAGAGTGGTTAGATATAGTCCACCACGCTGGCCTAATGCGGGTTGGCGGACTTACATACCATAGAAATTCTTATAAATCGCTATGACATACAGGTTTCCTCACGATGTTTTGCTTCACCGTTTGAGTGCGTGGTGATTGACTATTAATACACACATGACTCCGTAATGACAGAGGTGTGCCCTGGTATTCGAACCCGCGTCCACCCTGAACACGTGGGCAGCCGCGTCTGGTCCATTTACCAACAGGCAACCACGCACTTTTTTATTCATATTGTAATTTTATAAATAAATACACCCAACAGTCACGTAATATATAACCGAAATTACGATTAATTAAATCTTGTGGCGTGTATCACAACTAAAAAAAACTTTTCGATCTCAAATACTCAAACCAATAACAAATATGTTTGGTCCACACAAATATGTTTTCTCTGTGCAGAAATCGATCCGGTGGCCTCTCATTTCAAAGCCTACGTTGAACACACGGAGGTTGAAAACACATTTATTAATGTAAGCAACATTTGATAATAATTATTATGGATTGGCTAAAAGGACATATATTCAAAGCCGTAAATGAACTAAAAAAAAGCAACAATAATCACACACATATATAGGTATTTTTTAATTATGACTTGGCAGCATAGTTTTAGACCTTAGCCGATTCCCGACGGAACACAATTAAAAATTTTTTTTTTACAAATTAAAGTTTCAGCGTAGGGTAGTTTTATATTTTCGCTGTACTGTCAGTTTAGTGCGGGATTTGGAGCGCGCAGCACGTATTTCGCTGTTGCGTTAAGATTACTTATATTTCAGTTTTAAAGCATTATATGGTATATAAAGTGTTTAGTAAAAATAACTTACTTTAGGATATTCGAATTTATTTAAATAGTTAAACAAATAAGTGGAAATGTTTAGTGATACAAATCACGATTTGTGTTTAATAATTTCTGTATTTGCAATTTAATTTTGTCTCTTATTGCTGTGATCATAAGATTGTGTGAAGTGGACTGTGCTTAAGTGGTGTTTTGGTGATGAAATCCAAATTCTTTGGCGTTCAGTATGCAGCTTCGGGAGAGAATGTAAGTACCTAGATGTAATGCGTTATTTCTTTAGTTATATTTACTTTTTATAATTATTTTTGCTTTTATAAGTACTCCGACTCTTTAAATATGTTTAAACACAATGGTTTCTTAGATTTACGCGAATGTTACACATTGAAATAAAACTATTATTTACGGATTTTATCGCGGATTTGGTTAAATTTTACATTTTTTGAGTTCCTGACGTTTCGATTACTTTACAGCTTTCGTGGTCACGGGGCGGACTCGGGTAATCGAAACGTCGGGAACTCAAAAAATGTAAAATTATACCAAATCCGCGATAAAATCCGTAAATAATAGTTTTATTTCAACATGTTTAAACACTTTAGAAACATATGATTTAAGTAAAAATAAGAACGCAGAAACATAAACATGTTTTTGATAAGTAATATGCGTGCTTATCACTTTACTTCTGAGGGTAGATAGAGATGACATAATGCCAACTATATTTCGCGGCGCTTATTTCTGATACAATATTTGATCCTAGATGAGTTTACAGCATTGATTGACATAAATACCAGGTTTAGGCAGTTCAAGAGATTTATCAAACGGAATATTCAAAGTATATTACTCGAACTGGGAATCGAACCAGTAATCACACAATTCACAAGCTATACACGGCTAGATTATTAAATGATCTGAAATTGTATTCAGCTATTAAAATAACGTATTTTGATTTTGTAATTTTATTCTGATGTTACATAATATTTTGAGTTGGACACAATTTTATTGAAATTAAATTCGTTTATTGGTCATGTAGGCAATTAAATAGCTCTTACAACAAGTCAGTATACAGGGTATATCAAGACTGCTACCGAAAACGAAGCCGGGTGGTAGTCTAAGCGACTTCAGACACAATGCAACAGAAAAAGTTGCAAAAATAAGCGACAATTTTTTTTTTTGAATTTTTTTTCCTATTGCCATATTTTGGTGGTAAATAATTTTTTTCCTAAAATAATAGTGTACACCCTTTAATTTATAAATACTCTAAGATATAAGAGAGTTTAAATTATTATTTTAGCAAAAACTATGGATTTACCACCCAAAAATGACGATATTTAAAAAATCATAAAAAATAATTGTCGCGTTTCTATGCGAAAATTTTAGTTGCATTGTGTTTGTAGCCATTAAAACTACCACCCGGCTTCGTTTTCGGTAGCAGTCTTGAGATACCCGGTATAGGTACCATTATTCATAAGAAACTGCTAATCAACAATATAAACGTAAATTAGTCAAATCATGTTAAGAGGAGATAAAACGTTCATTAAGTTTTGGTATTCATAAAAACATCTACATATTTTAACTAACATTGTCTCTTCTCAGACAAAAAGTGATTTCATTCACTTGACAATAATTCAAACGTCTAACTAACTGACATCCACCAGTTTTCTGATTAAAATTTGCTTAAACAAGGCTTTCAACCATTTTAAAATTAGCTGTTAAATAGCTGATTAGTGATTTTTGACGTCTGTGAATAACGTTTTTGAGTCAGCTCATACTAACGGCATTTCAAATCTGCGTTAAGTCCTTATGAATAAGGGGGAGAGTACTTAATCTCTGAATAAAATATTTCATTCATTATTCTCAATCACTTATTAATGACAGATTAGTCTTTTCAATTAACGAAAAACTCAACCATCCAAAAGAATTATGTCAAGAATATTCAAACAAGGAAAACCCCACATATCCATCACGTTTGGCAGTCAAATGTTTGCACAGCACTCGTGCATAATAGGCAATTCTCTGTAAATTCCAGAAAAAATTGAAGGCCCAATTTTTATGCTTCTGTTTAATTTACTCATTCCTTTTTAAGGTCCAACGTACAGGTCATACGAAGGTTAATAAGTCATCACATATTTTCATTTAGTTGCAATGTAATAATAGCAAGACTGCTTCAGAATTATTTACTAAACAAATTAGGCTGATAAGGTTAAATCTGTTTTATTAGAACGAAAGGCCCATGCATGATGTACAGGTACAATACGGTAAAACCGGCTTTGCAACATTTTTAAATAATGCTCTGCTTCTATTGATCGTAGCGTGATGTTAGATATACTATAGCTTTCCTTGATAAACGGGCTATCCAACACCAAAATATTTTTCATTCGCACCAGTAGCTCCTGAGATTAGCGCGTTCAAACAAACTCTTCAGCTTTATAATATTAGAACAGACTAAATATGATTTAGACCATCATAAATTGATGTTAAAACATTAGGGATGGGCCCTTCAGTATATTTGGAGTTTCAAAAATATAACTGTGAAGATAGCGCTAAAATAAGTATTAAATTAACTTAATTTAATAGATTCTAAGCGGTGACAAAAAATATTATCTTAATTTTTATTAAACCTTCTGTCACAATACAAGCAGCCATTTACAAAATCGTCGGAATACTTTACGCGCTTTCCGCCCTGTCCATAAAATGTCAATGATTTAGACGTTTGAAAATGTATCGAATTCAGCAAATTCACGGCAACACAATCTATGTATGAATTGTTACAATACTGTTGTATCAACAGAATTTGGCCGACTTCCTATTGGTTGAAGGTCGAGAGACCTCTGCGGTTTCGGGACGGCCCATAAACAAATCGAAATGCGCAAACACTATGTAACAAGGTCTTATAATGAGCAGGAAAATGAAAATAATAGTGATACAATTTAAGTAGTGGTAAAGATACAAAGGCTTTTAATTATTTTTTTCATAGTGTTTTACTGGTGGTAGGTCTGTAATATGTGAGAGGTCGCCTGTGTAGGTACCACCGCAATGTCTATTTCACCCGTCAAACAGCAGTGTTAATGCACAATTATGTTTCGGATTGAAGGACATTGTAGCCAGAGCAACTACTGGACATATTAACACTTATGTCTCAGGATGGCGAGCGCAGTGGAATACCAAGCATTGTTTTGTAAATCAAGGTGTTTGGTTTTGCTACTGTTCATGAGCGGTCGTATCGCTTACTATACGAACGGCAGATCGTCTCGCCATTCAAAGCAATAAGAAAAAGTTTCTGCATACGAGCAAGCATGTCACCTGATGGTAAGTGATTTCTGCACATGTACAGTCAGCAACATAAGTCGCTGAACACTCACGAGATTTGGAATTGTCTTATCATCCAAAATAATAATTATTTTCAATATCGTATGGCACTTCTCGGCATAGATGACTTTACTTGGTTATATTTTACAGCTACAGAGTAGTACGTACAAATTTTAATTCATAAAAAGTTTATCAAAATGTGAAGTGTTCAGCGACTTATGTTGCTGACTTTACATCCACAACGCATCATGGATGTGTTGCCAAGCAAATCGGGAGAACTGGGAACGAAAAAGGCAAGGAAGAGGATAGGGATATTGGGCATCCAAAAATCTCACTCACCGACATTGAGATTATACTAGAGCGGACATCGGGAACAAAATCTCTGCGTATGGTGCATGCACAGTACACAGTGAAGCGAGAGAGAAGATATGTTACTTCGTAGGCGTGACAGAGATAGAAATAGAATGTACCCTTCATTTTGTTATAAACATTTCGTTTGCAGTGTCCCCTCTGGTATATTATCTCAATGCTCACCGAACGAAACGCGACAGCAAAGCTATCGCTTCACGTGGATCTCCTGTGAGACAGTGGTACCGGCCCGTATAAGTATGAAGTGACCCTTTTTAGATGCCCTAGGAGACATACAAATAAAACATCAGTTGTCTTTTCAGTAGTCACAATTATATTTGTACGTTGATGTCACATCCTGATATTAGGTATTTCGTCAAAGTGTTTACAATTATTTATTTTTAGATGTTCTTTTCCATAAATAATAACGTCATATGTAAAAGCAGTATGGAGGTTTTATTAATTCGTATATATATTTTTTTCTGTTGGCAACAGACTAGACGCAGCTGCCAACATGTTCACGATGGTCGCGGGTCCAAATCCCAGGACTGATCTGACTTTTCGGAGTCATGTGTGTATTGATAGTCAATCACTACGCACTTTAACTTTGAAGGAAAACATTGTGAGGAAACCTGCATACCATAGCGATTTATAAGAACGCTACAAAGTACCCGGCAATCTCACTTACCGATAGCAAAGCTGTCACATAAGAATAGCCTGAACCTACTTGTAAAATATTCATTATGCAAGTATATTTCCTCCATCAGGTAAAGACTTAAGAAACAGCAGATATTTAGAAACCAGTTTTTACAAACCACATAACCTGTCAAATATTAGAAAAATGTCGAAAACATTAATGCTAAGATGAAGACAGCTTTAGATGACGTCATAAGAATGGTATTTTAAGAAGACATAAGGAACATTGCCCATTTTACTTACGGCCGTTCTCTATATCCTATCTATTGCGGCGGGTTAGGCCGCCCGCAGGTAGGGGTAGGTAGTTAAATGAGAACTCAGGGTAGTTACGTGGTTCGGGCTTTAATAATTTCGCATCACTATTTACACCCGGCACTGTTGCTGGTGGTATGCAACAGGAGTCACTGGCCTTCACTGGACACTGATCCGGGTCTTCGGCACGTGGCGGAACCCGGCGACAGCTCGCCGGCGAAGTCAGCTGCCACGTGGCCGGGCACGGTGCGCAGGTCAGCGGCAGGCGCAGGCTCGGATGCAGTCCGGCAGGAAGCGGTGCGGAGCAAAGCGGGCAGTAGGCACGGAGTTAGCGAAAAAACGCCAAGTACGCCAAGTACGAAGAAGAAGAAGAAGAAGAAGAACGCCAAAAACGCCAAGTACGAAGAAGAAGAACCTGGAATCAGTATCCAAGAGATCGGAATGCAAACTAGGTTTGCATTCCGTGCCAGCGACTCGTGGTAGCTCACAAGCCCGGCAGACAGAATACACTGACAAACAAGCAGTAAAAAGCGGTTAGCAAATAGAACACTGAACACTCACCCCAGCGGGTTCGGAAAGACGCGTGGTAGCACGCGGCTTTCAGGTTAGGGAAAAGGACGCGAGCGCCGTTACACGCGTATTTAAGCGAGCACCGATGACAGTTCGTACGTCAAATTTGACAGATGTCAGTCAGTAAATGAATCGACCAATCAGCGCAACGGAGGCGTTGATTGGCATAGACAATAGGATTTATGTCGACTATTGAACTATAGATCGCAAATATAAGAGGTGACATTCCCACAACGTCACACTATCTTTAACAAGAGGTTAAAATGGATATCGTTACTATGTCGATACCACTGTATGCTTCAATAAACAAAGATAGACATACAATATTATCTTGCCTATATGTATAATATATGCACCTTATCTAAATATCTCTGTCTTTCTTTACTGAAGCAAAAAATGAATCGAAATTTCGAGAGAAATCTCTTGTTAAAGATAGATAGATTATATAAACCGGCCGTTAGAAACTTAGTATCGGTGCGAAGATAATACTTTTGCTACTAAATTTAGTCGTAATATTTATGGAAGACATTCGCCTCTCTCTTATGCTCTCCGGCAAATATCACAGATTAAAAGAAACCTAAGTTTTGATGTACTTAATTTGTAATGTTAAATAATTGTTGTAGATTTTTTATTATATTAATTAGTAAAGGAGAATTCCCTCGTTAGTGTGAAACTTCATATCGGTGCGAAAATTGTTGTGCCATGATGAAACCTACTTTTTTGTATAGGGAAAATATATTTTTTCAATAAATATAAACATAATTGCGACCCAGGCCCGGAGTTCTTGGAGAAATAAACTTGAAGTCAATAAAAATATGTTTTTTTATGGGACTCTGGGAAAAAAAAAAGTTATATGAAAATTACTTTATTTTATATAAATATTCGCCCGGGATAAAACAAACAAACCATAAAAAATGCTATAATTAATTTAAAGCAGTATAAGTGGTATCTACGATATTTTTTACCGATGCTATGAACGGGCATGCTCCTTTAACACATGTCATATATACTTATACTGACGCTTATTTACCAGAAGGGTAGGCAGAGGTGCCAGGACAACCACATTTCGCTTTGTGTTCCGTCCCACGATGTGATAGGTGGCGAGCCTATCGCCATATCGGGCACAAATTCCTAATTGACAGCCTCCACGGCGCAGTCGGTTACACGCCGCCTGTGAAACGAGAGGCCGCGGGTTCGATCCCCGCACCGAACACCGTCCTTCAATCCGAAACACAACAGTGCATTTATACTACTGTTTGGCGGGAGAAATAGACATTGCGGTGGTACCTACCCAGGCGGCCTCTCACATATGAAAGACCTACCACCAGTAAATCATGTTCACATCGAGTAGGATGTATACGGATTTGCTATTTTTTAGAAATATAACATTTAATATTGGTTTTTGTATACCCAGTTTTGTGAACCAAATAAAAAACAAATGATGAAAATATTTACCAAAATGTGACGTCAATTGATTCATCCGTTTACTCATTATTAAAATATTCCTTATTTGTCAAAACATAAAACGGATATGAATAATTAGGCCATTATTTAAATGATGGAAGATTATTCAGAGATAGTTTTAAAACCCATCTTTCTGTATCAGCCCATATACGTCCCACTGCAGGGCACGGGCCTACTCTACAATCGAGAATACGATTGAGAGTAGTTAGGCCATATAGTCCACCACGCTGGCCTAGTGCGGGTTGGAGGACTTACATACCATAGAAATTTTTATAAATCGCTATGGTATGCAGGTTTCCTCACGATGTTTTCCTTGACCGTTTTAGTGCGTGGTGATTGATTATCAATACACACATGACTCCGAAAAGTCAGAGGTGTGCCCTGGGATTCGAACCCGCGACCACCGTGAACATGAAGGCAGCCGCGTCTAGTCCTTTAACCAACAGGCCACCACGCACTTTTCCTATCTTTATTATCAAATATTTTGTTCCTTTCAAACAAATTTTGAATTCAGTTTGAGCGAAGAAAAACATGCGGTAAGAGAAATAGGTTTTAAAATTGTTAAAATATTCCTTATTTGTTTTATGACTGCCTCAGTGGCGTAGTTGTACTAAGGTTACAAAGCTGAGGTCTCGGGTTCGAATCCCGAGTTGGGCAAAGTGTTATTCGATTTTTCATTTTCCACCCAGAGTCAGGAATTTGTGCCCGATATGGCGATAGGCTCGCCACCTATCACATCGTTGGACGGAATATACAAAGCGAAATGTGAGTGTCCTGGCACCTCTGCCTACCCCTTCTAAGAAAAAGGCATGAGTTTATGTATAAATATTTGTTTTATATAATAATTAGCCTTACCAACTAAAATAGAGCATAAGAGAAGCGAATTATTTTCATAAATAGTTCAACCAAATTTAAAAATAAGGTTTGTAATTACAAAACTCTAGTATCCGTATTATTAATCTTATAATTTATTATTCGATTAATAATACGGATATAAATAATTAAGCAATTAATTAAATGATTAAGACTATTGTAGAATCATTTTATTAGTTAATCATAAAAAATACAGTTAATCAAAGACATTTGAATAACTATTGTACACAAATGAAACAATAAGGATAATTGTTTCTGTCATAATCTTAATTAAATTTGATTAGTTTTTTTTTATTAAATAAGGACAAAGGAAATAAATCAATGCGGCTTAATGCCTAGTACATCTGTCATTCTTGTTTTTAGAACTCTGTAAATAAGTGTTCATTATACATAATATTTATAAACTCACGCCTTTTTCCCAGAAGTGGTAGGCAGAGGTGATACCAGAACACCTAAGTTTCGGCTTGTATGTTCCGTCCACGATGTAATAGGCGAGCCTAACGCCATATCAGGCATAATTTCCTGACTACGTTGATTTTGCATGCAAATGATAAAAAATATAAATTTGCCCGGCCCGGGATTCGAAACTGAAATCTAACCTTTGTAATTATACCGTAGTACAAAATATGCGACTGAGTTAGTAATTTATTAATTATTTATTTGTTCATTAATAATCATAAAAAAATGTTATTTTAAAAGTTAAATTCATAATTCGGAAAAATAACTGATTTTGTAAAAAAAAAACATTTAGAAACTAATATTACAAAGAGGAAAAAATTATTTGTTTATTTGCATTGAATAGGTCTAAAATACTGAACCGATTTTAAAAATGCCTTCACCCTTAGAATCCTTCATTATGTCCCATGAACATAGGAGATAGAATATTAAAAAATATCCTTAACCGGGCGCTAGGCCCCTAGTCACATATATTTTTAACTTGCAGTATGTATTCTTTACATTGTATCGTACTGTTACGATTAATGTTTGCATTCATTGACTATTCCTCCCTTTTATCCCACCCAGCCAGTATTTTCTCTGCCAATACCTCCCGCTATCCATCTCTTCCAGTCAGTCTTCATTATTCCAACCACGACGGTTGTCTTAGAAATCTGTATCAGCCAATGAAATGAAAATATTGACTGAATCCATAAAATGTCATACATTATTTAGATTCAGTCACTTTTATTCCACTACCACACGGTTCACAAGGCTGTTTTCACCAGAACGGGCAAGAAACTCTAGCGTTGCTCTTTTCAAGATAAGTTTACAATACAGTGATCATACAGGATTAGCAATTCAGAGCATTTCATAAATAATTTATAATAATAAAGGAATGCCTATCAGAATTCCTCCTCTACAATCGACAGTACGATTGAGATTGGTTAGGCCATATAGTCCACCACGCTGGCCTAGTGCAGGTTTGCTTACATACCATAGATTTTTTATAAATCGCTATGGTATGCAGGTTTCATCACGTTGTTTATCCATCCATCATCCATCCATCAGCCAAAGGAAGTCCACTGAAATGAAATGAAATGAAATGAAATGAAATGAAAATAATTTATTGAATCCATTAAAATGTTCAACATCGTTTAAATTCAGTCATTTTGTGTGTTGTGCCCTGGTATTCGAACTCGCGACCTCCGTGAACATGTTGGCAGCCGTGTCTGGTCCATTACCATGCCACTACGCACTTACACATATACAAATATCCAAGAATATTCGAGCATTCAATTAATCATACCAGGAATGCACACGTCAGAACTTCACGTCAAACTTCAAGCTTCGTGACAGTTCATCTGTCAAGCAATACTTACATCGGTAAAGAATGTAGGGCAATAGTTGTGCAACTGTTTAAAATGTATAAGATCACGCTGTGTCTTTGGAGAGGTAGACAGAGGTACCACTAGCGCCATCTATAGTAATTAGTAGGTAGAGCTTAATTCCAACCTTATGGGATAATGCCGAATCATAGTGTAGGTAAAGAATATCGTTGATCCCGATATCTATACTGCTTAAAATTCATTATAGCATTTCTTACAGATTGTCCTTCAACGTTTTCCTGTTTTATGCCGGATGACAGGTTTTTATAAAATAAATTAATTATCATCACATTCTACATTTTGTTCACAGAGCCGAAGCCAAAAAAATATTTTCTATTGGACTTTAAGTTCATTTCTCCAAGAACTCCGAGTCTGGGTCGCTATCATATTTATATTTATTGATAATATATATTTTTCCCTACACAAAAAAAGATTGGCGTTGGGGCCGAAAAGTTCTAGAGTCGAGGCCACGTACAGGCAAGCGAAATGTCGGACGCCCGCCTACAAGGTGGACGGACGACCTGGCTAAGGTTGCAGGAAGTCGCTGGATGCAGGCCGATGACAACAGGTCGATGTGGAGATCCTTGGGGGAGGCCTATATTCAGCAGTGGACTTCCTGTGGCTGAGATGACGGTTATGATGATGATGTTGTTGATGATGATGATGATGATCATGATGATGATGACACAAAAAAGTGGGTTTCATCGAGGCACAAAAATCTTCGCACCGATACTAATTTTCATATTAAAATGGGCGTTCTCCTTTTGATATGGGATTGGGCTAGGCACAAATTGCAGCTTTATTTAACTTAAACGTGATTTTGACGTACGGCTAAGTGAAAGACCGGTTTTTTGTAAGTGTCAGGTTTTTCAGATAAATTATCGACAGGTAAGAGCCACTTCATATCTGCCATTTAACATTATTACAAGTGTTAAAGTATTTTTTTTTCTATTTATCAAAAATCACAAATTACATAATTACAACTTTATGCATAGGTCCCACAAAACCGTATTTCGGTCTGAGCGTGGAATCACTTGTGTATGTATTTTATTATTTATATTCTACACATTATTATTGTTATATATTTTTATTTTGTGTTTTTGCCAATATATACTGGGTATCTCAAGACTGCTACCGAAATCGAAGCCGGGTGGTAGTTTTAGTGACTACAAACACAATGCAGCTAAAAATTTCGCAAGGAAACGCGACAATTATTTTTTATGATTTTTTAAATATCGTCATTTTTGGGTGGTAAATCCATAGTTTTTGTTAAAATAATAATTTAAACTCTTTTATACCTTAGATTATTTATAGATAAAAGAGTATACACTATTATTTTAGGACAAAATGCATTTACCACCCAAATCTGGTCATAGGAAAAAAAAGAACAAAAAAAAATTGTCGCTTTTTTTTGCAACTTTTTCTGTTGCATTGTGTCTGAAGTCGCTTAAACTACCACCCGGCTTCGTTTTCGGTAGCAGTCTTGATATACCCGTATATCTACCAATCCTTAATAATTTTATTTTTTCCGTTCTACAACTTAACGATGCGGCGAAAAAGTATTGGTGAGTCTATAGTTCAGCCTAGGATGATTTTGGCAACTTCTCTTTGGCTTCCTGAACTAAAACATATGGTTCTGTTAAGGAAAGAAGAGGCGTAAGCATACGATAAAAAATATATTAAGCTTTCAGAGCACTTAACATGTTAAACATTGTATGAAGTGGCTGAGATTATATCCTCCATGCGCTTCCTAGGATTCAACGGATATTAAGACTATTACGCATTGAAAGGGGAACATCCTAAAAATCGGGGAAGGGGGAAACTACGCTCCTAAAATTTACGTAACTAATGAATGGCATGCAATAAATCTGGTTTTGACAAGTTATTCTTTTGTTTTTTTATTATCTTTTGCCTCGTGATAATATTAGTCTCGCCGCATTTAATAGTTATGGCACAAAATATAATTTAAATAAATATTTTGAATAGCGTGAAAAATTGTTTGCAATAACAATCCTATCGAGCGAGCGAATATTTAAACTGACCTTTTAGTGGAATGTACAGGCGCGCGGTACGGCATCTTGGCTTTTTAGAAACTACGGATTTGTATCGATATTTGTCATCATCAAAATTATTTTGACTTTTCCTCACACCAACCACTGCATCTCCTGTCAGCCAGGATCAACAGCATAGAAAGACTTGACACCGAGCTCCGGAACAAGCGCGTCTCTCAGGGACACTAGCTTGTCTTTAACCCGCATCGAAATTAATCAGAAATAAAAACGAACAGTAATTGGAAACAAATAATTTTTAATCAAAATCATTTAGTTACCATAACAGTATTGTCATGTTAGGTCGAAGTACGTCGGTGTTAATTATTAAAGTCGTGATTACCTTGCTATTCAAAATAATCGAATCTATTCTAAAGCCATGGACTATAGTTATTCCCTCTAACATCCGAGTTTATTAATAATACCCATGGAGAATAATACCATATATACCCTATCAAGACTGCTACCAAAAACGAAGCAAAAACCAAAAAAACAACTTGACCATTCCACTGCGTTCGCCATCCTGACACAAAAGATGTTAAGTCTCAATCTGTCCTGTAGTTACTCTGGCTACAATGCCCTTTAATCTGAAACATAACAGTGCATGTACACTGCTATTTGGTATAGAATAGGTTGACTTACTCATCGCCATTGATATAATAAAAAACCTTTTTATATATCATTTTTTCTTTATTTATTTTATATATCTATGCTCATCGCTTAAAAAACTGGTGGTAGGTCTCTCACATGTGAGAGGTCATCTGGGCAGGTACCACCGCAATGTCTATTTCTCCCGTGAAACAACACTGTGTAAATCCACTGTTGTGTTTCGGATTGAAGGACATTGATTGATATTTTAGAAAAAAATCACCCGTTACAACTTGTTGTCGTGATTGTACCCACGAAGTATCGACTTCAGTATATCCATTGCATTATCTCAGATGAGTTTTATCTTGCGTATGGAAAATTAGCATAATGGTATTATTTAAGGTCTGCTTCGTTTAAACTGGATTACAAATGGAACACGAGACTAACCGTGTAACTTTAATTTGAAAAAATATGATTAATTTTGCGGCAACATTTTACAGAGATTAGAAATTATTTTTTAACTGGTGGTAGATTCTCATATAATGTCTGTTTCTGTCTATTTATTCCACTACACAGTAGTGTAAACGCACTGTTGTGCTCCGGTTTGAATTAAATTGTAGAAAAAGTAAGTGCTGGAAATATTGAAGCTTAACTTCTTATGTCTTAGGATGGCGAGTGCAATGGAATGCCAAGCATTGCTTTGTACTTCAAGGTGTTGTTTGGATTTGCTACTGTTCATGAGCGGTTGTATGGCTTAACAATTAACATCAGGCGAACGGCATGATAGTATCGCTTTTCATTGCAATAAAAAAAAGAATCATGCACTACTAAGTAGGTATTACTAACCGTCAAGAACATATCATGATCTAATTTGGTTGTTTTTTTGGCTTTTATTAGGGTTAGCAGTAGAACTAAGACATTTTGGAACAATTGAACGCTACAAATTGGCGCTATTTTACTTTAACAGTCTCCGTGGTACAGTCGGCTAGACGCCGCCTGTGAAAAGAGAGACAAATATTTCTTTCGGATCTGGGTGTTTGTGAGACTGGAATGTCTCTCGTAGTTTCTGATACAAGACGCAAGAATCGGGTGTTATTTATTATTTATTTTAAGTGGTTTTTATAGGCACCAAGTGATATAAATTTTACGCAGCTGAATTTATCACTCGATATTTTTCTGTTAATTTAGACTTAACCCGCTTGTCGCTCGATGCTCGTGCATTTTGTATCGGTTACGCAAGCTATCGTTTCTTTATTATAATGTTTTACCAATGTCAAGTACTTACGAAATTCGACTGGAATCCATAGTTTTAAATAAGATCAAAATATTGTTATCTAAAATCCTTTTTGGGAACTTAATATTTGCTTTTAAACAAGTTATATCAAGACTGCTACTGAAAACGAAGCCGGGTGGTAGTTTCAGTAACTTCAAACACAATACAACTAAATTCGGGCCATCCGCATTGTGAATGATGCAGACGTTACGAGCAACTTGGAGTCGCTACAACTCCGGAGGGATGTCGCCTCTCTAAGCGTGTTCTACCGCCTGTATCACGGTGAGTGCTCTGAAGAATTGTTCAACTTGATACCCTCCTCTCCATTCCTAACCAGAACCACGCGTGCTGGCTTGCGAAGCCATAGCTTGACGGTCCACACCATCCCGGCGCGAACCAAACGGTTCTCAAATTCGTTTTTGTGCCGCACCGTCAGGCTGTGGAATTGTTTGCCGGCGCACGTGTTCCCTCCTTCCTACAATCCTGGGTCCTTCCGCCGCGGTGTGAATTGAATCTATCTAAAATATTTATTTATATTATTTATTTATTTATTGGCATGGGACTGCCGTCCGATGTCAATGGATACTCTGCCTGGGCGGCATTGGCACTTTCCATCAGGTGCAATGCCGCCACTATGCCAAACCAGTATAAAAAAAAAATTGCAAAAAAGCGAAGATTTTTTTTGTTCTTTTTTTTTCCCCATAGGTGTATTTGGATGGTAAATACATCGATTTTTGTGTAGGTACACCCTTTTATTTTTAAAGACGCTATGTTACGCAAGGGTTAAAATTAATTATTATTTTAGCAAAAACTATGAATTTACCACCCAAATCATATTTTTGTTATTTTTTTATATCGTAATATAAAAAAATAACAAAAAAAATTGTCGAGTTTCTTTGTGAAATTAGTTGCATTGTGTCTGAAGTCACTAAAACTAACACCCGGCTTCGTTTTCAGTAGCAGTCTTGATATACCTTGTGTAAAGTTCGCCTTGTACTATTTAAACCTCTCTCAATAGTACTCTCGATTGTAGAGGAGGCCCGTGCCCTGCAGTGGGACGTATAATTGTAAATGGCATAGTATTAATAATGTCTTATCGAATTTTCTACATTCAACATCTACAACACTTAGTTCGTAGCGTTGTTCCCCACAATGGAAGGGGAATAAGAAACACTTCAGTAAGGAGAAAAGGTGTATTATGTATTCAGCTATCTCACTCACCGAAATAAACGTAACAGCAAAGTGAGAATTTGGTTTTTAGAAATGCTAGAGGCACGCTGTTGTCATGATTCAGCATGAATGTGCAGGCTCGTCCGGGGCGGTACCACTGTCTCACAGGATATCCACGTGAAGCGATAACTTTGCTGTCGTGTTTAGTTCGGAGACTAAAGATTGCCGGATATCCCAAAATGCCTTTCCTCTTCTCATACACACGTGGAATATTGCTCCCATCTTTGGGCAGGGGCACCCCAGTACCAGCTTCTTCCTTTCGACCACATTCAACGTCGGGCTGCTCGAATCACCGACGACCAGGTTCTCTCCGACCGGCTTGATCCTTTGGCTTTGCGTAGAGATGTAGCTTCGCTCTGCATTCTCTATCGCATTTACCACGGCGAGTCTTCTCGAGAATTGTTCGGACTTATCCCTGCTGCTGAGTTCCGCCACCGTACAACACGACAAACCTCCAAATACCACCCACATAACCTTGGAGGTTGGAAATCTACCACAGTACGTTTTTCCCGGCACTTTCTCCCACGTACTACAAATCTGTGGAAACAGTTGCCAGCGGCATCATTCCCGGACAGATACGACCTGGCGACCTTCAAAACACGAGCGTATTCCCGCCTCAAAGGCCGGCAGCGCATCTCCATGCCCTATGGTGTTGCAGATGTCCATGGGCGGCGGTGTTTTCTTATCATCAGATGACCTGTTTACTCGTTTGCCGAACCTGTGCAATAAAAAAATGATCGCTGAATTATTGTGCCAAAAAATATTCAGAGGAATTTAAAATCTCTTACTTTTTGAAGTCAGCAAAAAGATTTGTCGTATCATGTGACTGTCTTTATCAAAAAATAAAATAAGAATTGAGAAATACGATTTCCATAGTTTAACAATTTAAGATATATAATATCTTAATAGACAAATTATTAATTTATTCAAATATATTTATAAGTTTCATTCTATAAGTTTTTGTGGTTTAGTTGTTCATTTCTTGATATTGGTGTGGTGTTCGATTCCCGATTAAGGATCGTGATATATTTTTGTTTCTTACTGAAAATAAAGTAAAAAATACAGTTCTGTTCAAAATAGTAGTAAAAAATCGATTTCAGATAGAAAAGTTTTTTTTTAAATAAAAATACATTTTCAAAGGAATGTTATACATATTTTATTACTAAAACTTAACATATATATACAGTACTTTACAAAAAAAAACTTACGCAACAAACAAATAACGATTAGCAATCAATCGCAACATTATAAAAGCGATTGACAACGCTCAAAACACGAGAACATTCTATTCTAAAAATACATAATATTTTTCTACATAAGGCATAGTTTAAAAGGCAAAGTTTATATATTTTTGTCTCATACTAGTATTTTCTAATACAACTGCCCTCCCATAATAGGTTTTTCTGGGAAATTGAATCTATCTAAAATAATTGTGTGTTCAAATATTTGTTTCAGGTCTGGGTGTTTCTGAGACTGAAGTCTCTCGTAGTTTCTCATACACGACACAAGACTCGATCGTATTTTGGTCAGGACTATGTATGTGACTGTTGGCTGTATTTATTTAGTGTCGTCTAATAATCATAAGCACTTTCTAATATTGAAATATTTTTGAATATGCAAATAATATCGACTGTTGAATATCAAACTTAAACACTTAAATATTTTTCAATTTAAACCAAAAGTTCCTTGAGATTGGCGCATACATAATATTTAACATTATACCAGGATTGCAAATGAGAAATATCTCAAAACTTCGTTAAAAAACTCAATTTTAGTTTCAAGGCTTTTGATCAACCTGTGTATCAGCCCATATACGTCCCACTGCAGGGCACGGGCCTACTCTACCATCGAGAATACGATTGAGAGTGGTTAGGCCATATAGTCCACCACGCTGGCCTAGTGCGGGTTGGCGAACTTACATACCATAGAAATTCTTATGAATCGCTATGGTATGCAGGTTTCCTCACGATGTTTTCCTTCACCGTTTTAGTGCGTGGTGATTGACTATCAATACACACATGACTCCGAAAAGTCAGAGGTGTGCCCTGGGATTGTGAACATGTTGGCAGCCGCATCTAGTCCGTTTACCAACAGGCCACCACGCACTTTCTCAACCTGTATGTATGATCAACCTGTATAGGTACGAATTTTTACGGCTCAGGTAAGTTCCAAACCGAATTGAAGATCAGCAAAGCAGTAAAAATAATACCTATATGAGGTGGCCAAAAATCATGATAACTGAAATAACTTGATAAAAATAATCTGAGATTTTTTTTCAATGTCATATGGTGATAAGATATATGTGATTAACATTAAATACTTCAAGTCAATATCACTGGTTTTTTAGACTTACGCGAATGTTACACATTGGATTAAAAAAAAAACTTTACAGCTTTCATTTTTTCAACCATTTCAACCACGAACGCTGTAAAGTAATCGAAACGTCGCGAAGTTGAAAAATAAATAAATAAAAATGAAAGCAATCCGCGATAAAATCCGTAAATAATAAGGTAATCACCCTGTATATATAATTAGTATACATTAATTTTGAAGGCTCAAAGACCACTCTCTTTAGTGCCTTTAATTATTTTCTGTTGCTTAGGATCAACAGAATGTACACAATGTCAATAGAATGGCCGCCACTTGTGCATATATTTAATTTCATTTAGTTTTTTTTTTTTTTTATTGCAATGAATGACGAGACGAGCAAGCCGTTCGCCTGATGTTTTGTCTTTGTTATGTATATGGTGTACAATAAAGTGTTAAATAAATAAATACATTCAGAATATACTAGTATGGGATCAAAAATACATGTATACTAGAATATGTTTTGAAACATGATAACTACAAAATTTCATTTACTTAAAATAAATAAAAAGCACCCATAAGTCACATACATACATACCATACTAAGATCGAGTCTTGTGTCGTGCGTCAGGAACTACGAGAGACTTTTCGGTCTCACAAACACCCAGACCCGGAAGAAATATTTGTGGGCCGCACAAACATTTCTCTCGGTGCGGGGATCGAACCCGCGGCCTCTCGTTTCACAGGCGGCGTCTAACTAATTGCGCCACTGTGGGTGTCATATTTGTCTCGGGTCTGGGTGTCAGTGAGACCGAAAAGTCTCTCCTAATACACTACACAAGACTTAATTGATCTTAATATGGGATCAAAACTATCTATGTGACTGTTGGGTGTATTTATTTATTATTTAAAATAAAATTCTAATGTTTTACGGTAAAATAAAGATTGTCTTTGTAAAACTGGGACCAACGTGCCATAGAAAATCATGGCTTCTTTTAAACATATCAATACATTATACTCGACATTTGAAATTAATTAAAAATATTTCAAATAAAAAAAATCCCCCAATTAAAACAGAATTCAGTACATAAAAAAATGTAGTTATCATATTTCCCGACATAATAATTGCAACTAACAACTGGAAGATCTGACTGTATATATAGCTAATTACCTACATACTGGATATTGTGATGCGTACATATGTGATAGTACATAAATAAATTCACGCATGAATCTCTGAACGGGTAGGCAGAACTATTCAAATATACGAAATATTTCCGTCCTATAATGTGATAAAGCCGGCCATAAATTTCAGTCCAGATAAAAATATATTTTTCATAGAGAAAGGAGAACGCTCATTTATAATATCGGTAAAAAATATTGTTAATACAGATACTGCTTAAAATTCATTATAGAATTTAAATGGTTTGTCCTTAAACGATTTCCTGATTTAAATATTTAATAATTTAAGTAATTATCATCACTACTTACATTTTCATCGCAAGTCCCATACAAAAAACTATTTTATATTGTACCTCAAGTTAATTTCTCCACGAACTCCGGGTTATAATTAAGTTTATATTTATTAAAAATACATATTTTTCCTACACAAAAAGTAGGTTTCATCGAGGGACAACAATCTTTGCACCGATACTGACTTTCATAGAAAAATGGATATTCTTCTTTATGTTTAAATTAAATTGCCTGACTTGGGTATCGAAGTAAAGACAAACGATTCATAGGCACATATTTTACCACAAATATAATTGATTAAAAAATGCGTATATTTATTTATGTACAATCACATGCATAATATAACATATTTTAATCAGTATTATGAAATTTAAATTCAATCAAAAATAATGTATTTTATTTTATTGCAATTTATTGTACTGCATTGTATTTCATTATATTAAGCTGCGAATGTTTTTAAAAGCGATATAATAAATTAGTAAGCATTCGGTAGCAGTTTTCTTACATTGTATTATATTGTACCGCACTGTAAAGCATTATATAATACTGTAATATTTTTACTAAATCTCAGTATAATATGGCAAACTTATATTGTACCATAAGGAAATATTGTACATCATTTTAATATTTTGATACAGTACATTGTTCAATTAATCGTCACTTTATTCCGCTGAACAACATTATATTTCATTACATCTCATTATATCATGCTGTAATTTCATTTTATTATGCTGTACAATGCTTTATTCGACTGTCTATGTTTTCTTAAAGACATAAATGTAATTGAAGATTATTTTCATATGTCATAATACTGATTTAAAATATTTTATTAAATTAAAAACTACCCTCAGTTTATTTAATACATAGGGGTAGGTTTATTTATTTAGTTTTAACTTAAATTACTTAATTCTAATCGTTTCAGTCGAGCCAAGCTGCCTCTCTCGGTCGTCATTTTTATGACGGCACGGAAGACTAAAGGCTTATTCCCACTGTTGGGCAATGCCCACTAGTGGGAAATTATTGCTTGAGATATGTCTCGAGACTTTGTATTGTAGAGATTTACGCTCAAAAATATATCAATTGAGACATTGAAAATAATTGGCCATGAGAAATTGATAAATAACAATATTCCAGCCTTAAAACAATATTTGACAAACAATTGAACATTTCATTGAGTATCAAATTCATATTTCATTCATTCGGCCACAATAATTCCTATTTTTTAGCTTCTGGTAGATTTTATTCCACGGTAAGCTTTAGCTCATAATAGTGTCTTTTTAACTAATGATTTCATTGATATTTTAAAAAATCATAGCATTTAAATATTCATTGATAAGAAAATGTTTTTTTTGTGTAATTCTTTCATATTTTACTATGAGATTTCACTAGTTTTTTATCAAAGTAACATACAATTCATATATTAGACAGTGTCCATAACTGGGTTGAGTATGTAAAGATTTCAAATATCATTAAATAGTTGGAGTTAATTAAAGCGACTTTTGAAAAGTATATATTGTTAATATTGAGGTAAATTAATGCTATTTTTTTTAAATCGCACGTAATATCAGTAACATCTTAGGCCGTAAGGCCTTTACAAAATAATGTGCTTTACTGGGTACTAGACTCAATAACTATATTCTCTGCTACATAAAAATGTTTCAAGAGTGTCCACAACTAGATCTTGTACTTAAACCCAATATTCCATTAAGGATTTCTAATTGATATCCAAATTCTACACACTAAGTGTGCTTGTATCATTTACATAATTGTGTCCATTACTGCGTACTCAATCTTTTATACCCATTATAAGATGTTGTAGCTAAATACGTTCAGAAGCGTTTATGGACGCTAGACTAGACCTTTGACATACATAAAATTCATTCATCCATAGTTCGAGCTTCTATTTAAATCCAAAATTTCGGCTCATAACAGGTTCACTTTCATCCAAATTATTCAACTGTCCATAACTAGATTCCACTGAAAAATTTTTACTCAAGTCCAAAATTTAACCACCTCTAACAAATTCTACATACATATCCATAATTTGACCTCAGTGTCCATTACTACACCCTCCATATAAATATCACATACTGTCCATAACTGGTTCCTACGCGACCAAATCCCTCAATTTATTTTTAAGCATTTTAACCTTCCTATTTACCGCGCTTTTGTAGTTTTTACCTTCGACATTTTTGTTCACGTTAAATTTAGTTATATTTGATATTCGATCATCGAACAGATGGTAGAAGTTTGGTAGTGGTGCGTCAACGTAGGTGACTGTTTGATGGTCACCACCAGATAAATGGCGAGAGGCCATGTTCTGTATAAAATGGTTAAACATGGCCGTCTCTGTAAACCATTCTAAAAAGTACTGATTTTGCTTCGATGTCGCGCTTTTGATGAATGCTTCTTTCTGTAAAGATAAATTTCATTAAAATTAAAACGATGAAATAAATATATACAAAATAGTCTATATACAGGGTGTACTAAGACTGCTACCATAAACGAAGCCGGGTGGTGGTTTTAGTGACTTCAGACACAATGTAGCTAAAACTTTTGCACAAAAAAGCAACACTATTTTTTGTTAATTTACTTTTACTGTTCTCGTATTTGGGTCGTTAATTTATTTTATTTATTTATAAGGTCCTTCACAGCTGACAATTTATATACATTGTAATAGTAAAATAATAGTGTAGGTATACCTTTTTATTTTTAAAGAAGCTATGTTTAACAAGGATTTAAATTATTATTTAGCAAAAACTATGGATACCAATCAAATAAAACAAGAAATATTTAAAATAATCAGTTGCATTGCAATTTTTTTTTTGTTGCATTGTGTCTGAATTCACCATAACTACCACCTTCGTTTTCGGTAGCAGTCTTGATACACTCTGTATAAATATAGGATATAGAAAAATACTTTAAATCAAAACTCACGTCAAAAACAGCGCCATCCTTTCCCATATCAGTGTCCTTCAACGCTCCATCTTTGAAGAATCTCCAATGTCCATCCATGATATCGACGAAAAACCTCATAAAAGCTTCGGATATCATCACGTTACGCATTCTAGTGTCGTCTTGTTTATCCTGAAATTATTAAATGGGGCCATTAAAAAACCTTTTTTAATACGCTTTCTTAAGTACTTGGCGGCCTGTTGGTAAACGGACTAGACGAGGCTGCCAACATGTTCACGGTGGTCGAATCCCAGGGCACATCTCTGACTTTTCCGAGTCATGTGTGTATTGATAGTCAATCACCACGCACTAAAACGGTGAAGGAAAACATCGTGAGGAAACCTGCATACCGTAGCAATTTATAAAAAAATCTATGGTATGTAAGTCCACCAACCCGCAATAGGCCAGCGTGGTGGACTATATGGCCTAAACTCTCAATAGTACTCTCGATTGTAGAGAAGGCCCGTGCCCTGCAGTGGGACGTATATGGGCTGATACAGAATACGCTTTTATTAACTTCGCCTGTATGTATGTAGGTATGTATGTATGCAACGGAACTTTTGAAGACGATTTTCGAGCACTTCAAAATGTCGGATTGACCCGTAATTTTGTATAGTTATCTGGGACCGATGAAAATACAATAATTTATAAAATATATGACATTATTTTATCCACAATATTCAAAAATCGTGTGTTTTGAAAAAATATATTAAAAGTTGTTAATCGCGCGGCTGTCTTCATTTGACCGGTTGTCCATGACCGGTTTCTTTACCATCAGGCGAACGGCATGCTCGTGTCGCCATTCATTACAATAAATACACCCAACAGTCACATACATAGTCCTGATTACTAAGATCGAGTCTTGTGTCGTGTATCAGGAACTACGAGAGACTGTTCGCTCTCACAAACACCCAGACCCGATGCAAATACCTGTGGTTCACATATTTTTGTCTCACAATCAGTGCGGGGATCGAACCCCGGCCTCACATCTCACAGCCGGCGTTTAACCAACTGCGCCACGGAGGCTGTCTATACAAAAATGTGCCTCTAAAATGTGACTCGGCACAGGTTCGAAACCTCTCGATTCACAATTGGAAGACCAACCAGCCAATAATAAATTACAAACATAGCTTACCTTATGTTTATTAGATTCCATTTGTAGCGAAGTCTTCAATGTCTTGTAGCTTGAAGTTGGCAGTATCGTCGATTCGTCGCTTTGACAGAACAATACTTTCGAGGGATGTGTTAGGTCTATTAGCATGCCCTGGGAAAAAATAATAATTAATATTAACACGTATAGGCAACAGTTACATACATAATCTAGACTTCACACTAATATCGAGCCTTGTGTCGTGTATCAGAAACTACGAGAGACATACAAACAGCCAGACCGGAAGAAATATTTGTGGGCCGCACAAACATTTCTCTCGGTGCGGTGATCGAACGCGCGGCCTCTCGTTTCACAGGCGGCGTCTAACCGACTGCGCCACGGACGCTGTTAATTTACTATATTAGTATGATATAGTTCCAAAGCATCGAACCCTTACCTCCTCAAACAGAATCCCCTCCACATCCAAATCTCCATTGGTCTTCAGCATCCCAGCGAGTATCGGCAGGGGCGCCTCCAGTACATCTGTTTGTATCTCCGCAGGAATCGCGGAGATGAGAGGCTGTTGCCATACAAACGGGTATAGAGAGCTCTGTAGTGCTTCTAGACACGACGATACGGCACTGGAAAGAACATTTTTATTAATTGGTAATATTTTTTATGTGTTGTGAACATTCTTTTCTTTCTAATTTATTTTCAACCCAGTCCATCCAATGGTTGTCTGAAGAAACAACGCAAGACAGCTAATTGTCACCTTTATTTAAACGGGTTGTCATATTTTTTGGTCTTATTACTATGTTTCACTGGGTCATCATCATCATCATATCAGCCACAGGAAGTCCACTGCTGAACATAGGCCTCCCCCAATGATCTCCACAATGACCTGTTGGAAGCGGCCTGCATCCAGCGACTTCCTGCGACCTTAGTCAGATCGTCCGTCCACCTTGTAGGCGAGCGTCCGACATTTCGCTTGCCTGTACGTGGCCTCCACTCGAGAACCTTTCGGCCCCAACGGTCATCGGTTCTACGAGCTATGTGCCCGGCCCACTGCCACTTCAACTTGCCAATCCTATGAGCTATGTCGGTAACCTTGGTTCTCCTACGGATCTCCTCATTTCTGATTCGATCTCGTAGGGAAACACCGAGCATAGCCCGCTCCATGGCTCGTTGAGTGACTTTGAGCCTTTTAATGAGGCCCACAGTGAGAGGCCACGTCTCGGTGCCGTATGTCATCACTGGTAACACACAACTATCGAAGACTTTCGATTTTAGGCACTGAGGTATTTTGGACGAGAAGACGTCGCGAAGTTTTCCGAACGCTCCACCTGGGTACCACCGTTAAATATTTCTCCCATCACACAGCAGTGTAAATTCACTGTTGTGTTTCGGATTTAAGGACATTGTAGCCAGAGTAAATACTAGGCATATTGAGACTCTAATGTCTCAGACGAGCGCAGTGGAATGCCAAGCATTATGTTTAGTTTTGCTTCTGCCCATGAGCAGTCGTATTACCATCACGGCATTTTCCTCTCGCCATTCATTGTTATAAAAAATTGCAACAATCTAGAAATAAGAAAAATCTCACCTCAACTGATCTCCAATGATGATGACCTTTCTCTCCAGGAGTAGGGAGCCGAATACCTTGATGACCAGTCCTGCGCCCAGCAGGTCTAGTAGTGTAGACAGATTGTCTTCATCCACTCGTGGTTCTATTGGCCGTTTGATTGTCTTAGTCCTGGGGGCAGTACAGTACAATATAGTGTTGAAAAAAATAGCAATAGCAAATAGCAAATAACAAGTGAAGTCGTTAACAATATTTCGCAAGTTATATAAATTCTTCGATCAAATATACACTCGATTATAAGTAATAGCTCAAAAAACGGCAGAATTAAGAGCACAAATAAGCGTATGGTCTTATTTGATTTTAGTATGTTCCAAAACATAATAAATCTTAATTTAAAGGAATAAGGTTTATTGTTACATGAAGTTGATTATAATTTAAGACTTTTTGCTACATCTCGTAGTTGGAAATTCAAATGTATAAGTATAAGCAACCTCGGTCACTTTTAGCGTGTGATTTTGTTCCGGTCCCCGTATCTAGTATATACCGGGTATATCAAGACTGCTACCGAAAACGAAGCCGGGTGATAGTTTAAGCGACTTCAGACACAATGCAACAGAAAAAGTTGCAAAAAAAGCGACAATTTTTTTTTGTTATTTT
Organism: Hyles vespertilio; assembly: GCA_009982885.2. NCBI lineage: Eukaryota > Metazoa > Arthropoda > Insecta > Lepidoptera > Sphingidae > Hyles > Hyles vespertilio. Next base: position 1,312,425 of record CM042832.1, read on the forward strand.
TTTTTCTATGGCCATATTTGGGTGGTAAATACATTTTTTCCTAAAATAATAGTGTATATCCTTTTATTTATAAATACTCTAAGGTATAAAAGAGTTTAAATTATTATTTTAGCAAAAACTATGGATTTACCACCCAAAAATGACGATATTTAAAAAATCATAAAAAAAAATTGTCGCGTTTCTAGGCGAAATTTTTAATTGCATTGTGTTTGTAGTCACTATAACTACCACCCGGCTTCGTTTTCGGTAGCAGTCTTGAGATACCCGGTATTTGATCGAAGTATAAATTATCTTTGCGATTGTGATTTATAAAGCCGATAGGCTAATATTTTTATAACACCTCATGTAATCTATGAAGGAGAGAGTTTTCTAGGAATCCATTTAAAGAAGAAACTGAACAGTCAATTTCGTGTGTGTAATTTTAGATGTAAAAATGGTTATAATATATGGGCAGTTTTTTAACTAATTCTCAATTAGCAATAGCAGAAATTTAGAGCATGCTAAGGGTTCAAATATAACAATGTGGTGATGTTATTCGAAATAGCAACATAATATCAAAAACAAAAATAATCAAATCGAACCAGTAGTCCCTGAGATTAGAGGTAACAACAAACAAATTTCAGCTTTATATATTAGTATAGATTTTAAAAATAATTTATTATTTCCTATTATATACATCTGTATCTGTATCTGTATCAGCCCATATACGTCCCACTGCAGGGCACGGGCCTACTCTACAATCGTAATCGATTGAGAGCGGTTAGGCCATATAGTCCACCACGCTGGCCTAGTGCGGGTTGGCGGACTTACATACCATAGAATTTTTTCTATAAATCGCTATGGTATGCAGGTTTCCTCACGATGTTTTCCTTCACCGTTATAGTGCGTGGTGATTGACTGTCAATACACACATGGCTTCGAAAATTATATACATACATATAAATAAATAATTAAACAAATTAAATATTAGTTTAGTTCATGCCTGGTATAAAATTTATTTTGTGTACAAAGAAGAATAATAAAATAAATTATTACTCACCGTTGCCCCTCCAAACTAAGCAAAATCTTCTTAGGTTCATTATTATTCTCCAGATCGTAATAATCTGAATCAACTCTAGCCGGACCGCTCCTTCGCATGTCGGGCATTGTTTTGCATTTGACCATCTCGGTCCGGACTGTAACATCAGGCCTATGATGGTACGTGACGGCTATCTCCTCTCCCGGGCTGGGAAAGTCCGTTTCGAAGAGCTGTTGTAGGATTGAGTTGATCTCTACGTCCGAACTGCCGTGGTGGGATTCGAGTTCTAGCAGGACCTGGTGTGGGATTCGATTTTTTATTTAGTAGGTATAAAAGTATATTATATTAGTGCGATGTATATACCTTGTTTGGTTATGTTTTTAATTTAATTTCATAAGTGAGGCGTCCAATAAAAACTCATCCAATCTATGTTAAAATGAGCATAAGTAATTGAAAATATTTTGATGTAATGTTCGAAGAAAATAGTTATTTCCTGTTTGTCTGATTTTTTATTTAGTATTATTCTTTGGTTTTTGTTATATTGTAAAAATAAAAAAGGCGTTTAGAGTTAAAAAAAAACAACTTTGGCGTAAAATTTTGATAAAAGGAAAAATAAAAAAGCGTTTAGAGTAAAAAAGCAACAACTTTGGCGTAATTTCTCTTGAAGAGGAAAACGGACCAAATATAAAATAAACTCACATAATTAATTAGCAGGCATATCCACAATTAATTCACAAAAGATTATTTGAATTTACCTTATAATAAAATCCGGGAGCTCTGAATCTCCCAATGATACAATAACACAGAGGCAGGCAAGCAGTGGCGCCCTCTGGCAACACGCGACGACAATATCTGAAAAGAAAAAAAAAACAATTATCATCAAAAATCATAGAATGTCTACAAATGTTTTTATAGGTATTAAATCTTCCTAAATCTTTCTTTACTAATACAGGGGTTATATCAAGAGTGCTATCGAAAACGAAGCCGGGTGGTAGTCTCACTGACTTCAGACACAATGTAACTAAATTATTATTTTAGGAAAAACTAGATTAACCGCTCAAACACGATTATATTTAAAAAATCACAAAAAAATTGTCGCGTTTCTTTGTGAAATTTTTAGTTGCCTCTTTATTCAACTTTGTACTATAGTAGTGAAGGAAAACATGATAAGGAAACCTGAATATCATAGCGATTTGTAAGAATTTCTATGGTAAATTCCGCCAACCCGGACTAGGCTAGCGTGGTGGACTAAGGCCTAACCACTCTCAATCGTACTCTCGATTGTAGAGGAGGCCCGTGCCCTGCAGTGAGATGTATATAGACGTATACAGACTAAGATTTATATATATTTTTTATTTATAAATTCTTTATTGAACACATACAGTAATAAGGCAAAAAGAATGACAGCACGTTTAAATAAAGGTGACAATTGGCGGTATTATCGCTTAACGCGAATTCTTCCAGACCTTAGCAGCCGACATAACTGTATCTCATACTCTGCTTGGACGGCATTTGCGCTAACCATTAGGTGCAGTTTGGTCACTATTCCAGGCCAGAATAAAAAATAAATAAAATAAATAAAAATAAAGACAACCATTAGATGGACTAGGTTGAAAAGAAGCTAGAAAGAATACGGTCTACATTCACTACACTTTTGGGGTGTAGATGGGCTGATACAGACTAAAATTTACTGGTGGTAAGTCTCTCATATGTGAGAGGCCACCTGGGTGGGTACCACCGCATTGTCTATTTCTCCCGTCAAACACCAGTGTAGAGGCACTGTTGTGTTTCGGATTGAACGACATTGTAGCCAAAGTAACTACTGGACATATTGAGACAACATCTTATGTCTCAGGATGGCAAGCGCAGTGGAATGCCAAGCATTGCTTTGTGATTCGAGGTGTTGTTTGGTTCTGCTACTGTTTATGAGCTGTTGTATAGCTTATCAACAGGCAAACGGCAAGCTCGTCTCGCCATTAATTGTAATAAAAAAAAAGCTACTCACCCATAAGACCTCTCCCCCCTCTCATCAGTGAGGACCAAGGAGTAGCACTGCCCTCCCTTAGAGTCAGCAGACCATTCCCCACGTGACGCTGAACTCAGTGTCTCCGGGAAGACCAAGTTTTCTATGTGTGGTGGTATTTGAGCCTGAAAGGGGGAAATTACAATAGCTTGTACTATGCCTTACTTTTGGAATGGATGATATTATTTTGATGTGAATTATTGCATGATTATAAATACACCGAACAGTCACATACATAGTGTAGTAGTGGAATGCCAAGCATTGCTTCGTAAGTTTTGCTACTGTCTATGAGCGATCGTATAGCTCTCAGGCGAATAGCATACTCGTCTTATCATTCATTGAAATTTAAGACTTCGAATTTCGGGTCCTGCAATCGACATTGAATGAGTTTAAGTTACAACATATCATAAGAGTCGCCCAGGACTAATTTGTTTGAATCCATAGACTTAACTTCTGCAATATTTAAACGGAAATCATATCAGAAAGCTTTGTAGGTTTAGTGCCTCTTCCAACCCTTTCAGGAATAAATTCCTGAGCCCTTAATAACCAACTCACCTGACTAGGAAAAACGCTCTTCACATACGCCTGCCCAGTCATATAATTCAACCCGACCAGCAAACATAGATTGAACAATCCATTCTCTCTTGCCTCGAGCGGCATTTCGATATCCAAACACCCAGTCTTCTCATCAATGCTGAGCTGATCAGCACTCTCAAACTCTCTCCTGATTGACATGACATTTCCCGTCGAGTCAGTCAGGTTGATCTTCGAGTCAGTAGACATCCTGTCCAGCTTCTCTTTAGTCAGGTTGCTTTGGGAAGTCCTGAAGCTTTTCCAAGACCTGAAGGTTGAGTAGGGGTTGTCCAGGATCTCGGATTTGTAGGAACAGATTGAGGTTTGATGCCTGAAACGGGTTTGACGGATGCTCTTCGATGTCGAGATACGCGACCCTGCTTGAAACCCTGCGGACGTAGTTCTTTCTCTTCTCTGTGAGACTTCTTGTTAGTTTTATTGAATCTGTAATGGTAGAAAAGAATAAATAAGTAAAACGTCGATTTACAGTGTTTTATTGGTAGGTCTTTTTTAAGCGAAGAGACCGCCTGGGTAGGTTTCACTGCAAAGTCAATTTCTCCCGACAAATATCAATGTAATGCACTGTTGTGTTTCGGATTGAATGACATTGTAGCCAGAGTAACTACGGGACATATTGAGACTTAAAATCTTATGTCTCAGGATGGCGAGCGCAGTGGAATGCCAAGCAATGCATTGTAATTCAAGGTGTTTGGTTTTGCTACTGTTCATGAGCGGTTGTATCGCTAACCATCAGGCGAACGGCATTCTGGTCTCGCGATTCATTGAAATAAAAAAGTGCCCTAATCCGCACTAGCCTACATTCACAATACATCTCTAAACGTGCTCTCACTCGAATCTCTCTCAATGAGAATGGAATCTCAATGGTATACTCGATTGTCGTTGTTTGACGGGCGATATATAAATTGCTGTGTTACCTGCCTAGGCGGCCTATCACATATGAGAGACCTACGGTAAAACTTGGGCACTAGTGGCACTTTTATTGTTACGGTTTTAAAAGAGTTTTTTTTATTTTATTTTTATTGCCTTTGTAGGCAGACGAGCTCGCGGCCCGCCTGATGGTAAGCGGCTACCGCTCTCATGGACCTCCGCAGTGCCAGGGGACCAGCACAACAAAGTCGCTGCCTACCTTAAGGAGAGTACTCTCTTTAAGCCTCGCTTGAAGAGTCATAGCGCTCAGAAACAACGATGCAGGGAGCGTAAACTAAAATACATAATATGTATGATATGCTCACCCTCACTAGTGCTGCCATCCGACTGGTCAGTGGGAAAGCTGCCAGGCTTGTTGCCGTCCATGTTGCAAGCGGCCGTCACAGTCTCGTAAATCTCGTTCATCAGACGATTCAACTGTAACAAACAAACGAATTACAATTTTGAGTATATTTTATACATTAGAGACTACAGATTTTTTTTTATACAAGCGGACTTAATGCCGGGGGTATTCTCTAACAGTCTACCTTTGGGTGAAGCAGAAATGGAGTACAGCAGGTTTTTTTACATTTGTATCTGTATCTGTATCAGCCCATATACGTCCCACTGCAGGGCACGGGCCTACTCTATAATCGAGAATACGATTGAGAGTGGTTAGGCCATATAGTCCACCACGCTGGCCTAGTGCGGGTTGGCGGACTTACATACCGTAGAAATTCTTATGAATCGCTATGGTATGCAGGTTTCTTCACGATGTTTTCCTTCACCGTTTTAGTGCGTGGTGATTGACTATCAATACACACATGACTCCGAAAAGTCAGAGGTGTGCCCTGGGATTCGAACCCGCGACCACCATGACATGTTGGCAGCCGCGTCTAGTCCGTTTACCAACAGGCCACCACGCACATTTAGATAGGAAAAATAATAATGGTGTTTCCATAGTTGAAATCATTGATATGGACAGGGAGGTAAAATGTTCTGACGTAAGTGGAGCGCGCGCTCATATACATCTCTGAAAATGAAAATGAAAATAATTTATGAATTATTAAGATGTTGTGATGTTCTCTAGGAGCGTTATTGAAATTAGTCGTCGCACACAACTATTTAGAAAGGCTTGCTTGTATTATTGACAGCCTCCGTGGCGCTGTTGGTTAGACGCCGGCTGTGAAACGAGAGGCCGCGGGTTCGATTCCCGCACCGAGACAAATATTTGTGTGAACCACAGGTATTTGTTTCGGGTCTGGGTGTTTGTGAGACCGAAAAGTCTGTCGTAATTCCTGATATCCACGACACAAGACTCGATCTAACGCCCTAATACTGGAACGCCATTCAAATAGGTTTCTCTTAACAGCACACGGCCCACTTAGCCAGTACATTTAATCGGGATTAACGTAGTTCACCGCAACTTATATTTAAGTAGCGTTCCAGTATTCGGGCGTTAGTGTTGGGTCAGAACTATATATGTGACTGTTGTTATTTATTTATTTTTAAAAGCCCAAATGTTTTGAAGGACCTATCCCTAGAATTTAAATCAAAGGTTACGTATTTAAAAAGAATTGATATAAACGGCATAATTACCCACATTGCACAATAAAAACAAAAGTTTGAATATAAAACGTAAAATAACGGTAGAACAGCGATAACATTATTTGGTAAACGCACCACGCCTCAAGGTTACTACGAACTGTTTTTGTCAGTGCACGTGCACTTAAGACAATTAAACGTACGTTACTCAGATATAATCTTAAAACTGTTATATAATTGACAATTGGCTACACGTTAGCGTTGTCTCTGTCACAATTACTTGACAAGTTTATAATAAGAAATCTTTCCTCTATAAAAATAATGTACACATTCACTTTCATACTCATTCGTTCCGTAAACAATCATTCACTCATCTATTGACATTACGATAAAAACATTCACCTGAGCAAATCATTTTGGACGGCTTCTATCAATAACGACCAATACACAATATATTTAATTTAAAATAACGACCTTTTATCACATCACAATTCACTAGCACTGATTTTTCAAATTTATTGATGAAACAAAAACACGTTCTATTTTCGAACATTCAAAATTGGAGCACGAATAGCGTTCTTATTTTGAAAAATGTCAACACGCAATTCATAACGAACGTTCTTTTTTCGAATAATCGAGGCGCGAGATTCAAATTCCGAACTAATGCGTTCGATTTTCGAATGTTTTCGAATTCCGAACGGTCAGATCGGCGGGAATGCGTCGCGGCGCGTACGTTTACACGGAGCGATCTAATTTGTATAATCGTGTGCGGGCAGTGTGAAGTTTTCTTGTAACGATAACGAGTTACATTGCGACCCCCAGCGGTTTTATGCAGGATAGAATCAGTTTTATTTTTTTTATATTTATTATTATTTTCGAGTATTAATTTATACGGAATGATTACTATTTAATTATGACACCTAATGACATAGATCTAGGTAGTTTAATAAGAGAAAACATCGAGACATGAATATAGGCGTCCTAAAATCATGAAATTGCTATTGATATAAGTGATTGTTTGTTCGCTTTATACACATTGTTTGGGTTTTTAAAGTATAGGGACTTTATATCTTCGAAACCAAGTCAAGTAATCGTTTGTCGGAATTTGTCAATTTCCTATTAATCATGAATTGCCTAACATTACGGACGAGAGGCCCTTTATCATATTGTGTATGGAAAATCCCTTGGCATACTACAGAACGATTGCATTTTTTAATCAGTCTTCCTTTTCCAGGATACATGCGTGACCAATCATTTTTCAAAGCAGAATTATTAATTGCAAATATAAATATATTTACATACACTTCATTGCACGAAAGGAAAAACCAAAAAATTTAGTCACAAAAATTAAGTAAAGGATATTTTTTTATTTAAGTTTTTTGGCTTTTTTTGATTCAGTAAATTGATGGAAAACGTTATTTAATTAAATGGATAGCTTGATTTTCTATTTCTTATAATGTGCCTCACCTAAAATCGAACCAAGGACATCACGCTACATACTCCTTACCATCACCTAATCAACAAGCGTACAAACGAAAATAATTGATACAAAACATCAAAACATTTACTCGACTCTTGGACACTCAAACGTGCAATAATTAGACCTTTTAATTAACGTTAAATTGGTCTGCGCCATTACCCATGGGTGCCTCACACCATTGTTGATAGTATGACGTAATGACGTAATACATTTTAGTAAATCCAGTGACTAACAAACGGTTTTACAGATCTTTATCAGTGTAGCTCATACATAAACTCACGCCTTTTTCCCAGAAGGGGCAGGCAGAGGTCTTACCAGGACACCCACGTTTCGCCTTGTTTGTTCCCATGATGTGATAGACGAGCCTATCGACATATAACAGAAATTCCTTACTCTAAGCTGGTATTTAATAGAAAAATCCAATGTCACTTAATCACACTACCTGGGATTCGATCCCGAGACCTGAGTGTCGCTCATAATTACATATACTGATGGAAATAACTCGGTAATGTAGAGGACCATACAGTAGATATAAATAATAAATAAATAAACCCACATTCACATAGATACTCCTGGGGATTAGTTCATGATCCGAAACGAATTTCGAATGTTCGGACGTCTTAAGTAAAACAGTATGAATGTCTCTAGATGCTTCATAAAATGTTGGATTCCTCTATCGTACGTCGCATAGACTAAGTTCAGAGTAAATGATAAGTACCATAGAAAATTCTATTGATTTTTAGAAGTGGAAATCTTACAACGTACTTTAGACGTCAAAATTCGAACATCCGAACATCGTTTCGTACCATAAAAGTAACCCCCCTGACTCCACACTAAGATCGAGTCTTGTGTCGTGTGAGAACTTGTGGTTTATATAAACATTTGTCTCGGTGATCGAAACCAAGCTCTCTCGTTTCACAGCAGGCGTCTAACCAACTACGCCAAAAAGGAGAATGGGACATTTTCCAAAACATCTGACAAATATTATTACAAATACGATTGTAATTTTCCAAATGGGTAGATGAAAACAAATACATCAAATCAATGATATACGGTGACATAACTTAGCAATATCAACTTATCGTAAGGAATATTCCTTTAATATTGTTCTTAGGAATATTACCGATGACATAATAATTGATACAGTATGAGATGTTTAAAATCCGTGTAATAGAGTGTCCAAGGTTTGATTTTGGACAGTTGGTAACGGTTTCTAAAAAATATTGATTATAAAAAACACGAATTTGAAAACAGCATCAAAATTGGATGTAAAATGACTGAGATATTAATATTTTGATAAGTTAAGAGTGAATATATGAATCGATCTCGGTGAAAAAAAAATATATTTTACAACGTTTTATTCACGTCACGTCTTACTTCACTGTATCAGCCCATATGCGTCCCACTGCACGGCACGGGTCTCCTCTACAATCGAGAGCACGATTAACGGCCGGGTGCAATACTCTGTCTGTCTTTTTCTACCAGTTAAAATCGCTAACTCTAGTATGAGTTCTGTCATTTTTCGGTTTCAATAATCGTTGACAGATGAATAAATATATCTATGATTTGTATCTATCAATGGGAGGGCTCTCGCTAACCATAGTAAGAAAATTCCATACAAATTAAAATATACGCGTTTCGATAACGATTCAAACTACTGTAGTTATTTGTGTTTAACTAGCTGTCAACGTTTTCTAATATCGCTGCAATATGGTGGATAATACATCGATTATCCCAGATATGTGGTATTTTTATGGAAGAAATCAGCAAAATAAAGTGACATTAATATATTCAGTGATGAAAGTGATAAAGAAATGTTTAAAGCTGGTGTATTTGACGCCGATTATAATTTATGAGAACCAAAAAAATTATGTGAATATTCTAGTTCAGAATTTATTTACAGATTTACTTTTTAGATGAAATAATACATCAGCTATTATGTTTATTTCTACATTTAAACCCAGCCTGCAAGGAACCTTCCTCCTGGTAAGCATACATATCAAATATTTCATTAAGTTATAAAAGTGTATTGAATTATTCCAAAATCATATATTCTATAACTGTAACAGCTCGGGAACAATAATGTGTCACTGTTCCATTAACTGCTGCTATCATTGTGGTTTTACGTACTGGGGAGAATGCATGTTCAGCCGGTAACTATTTTTGGGTATCAAAAGCACAGTCAGCCGAATCATTACTGATGTGCCTCAGGCTATAACTGAGCTATATTATCAATATGTAAAAATATTAGACAACACACAGCATGGGTTTCATAAAATTGCAGTTTTCCCAAGAATCTTTGGTGCAATTCATTGCCCATATTATATTCCCATAGAGCCACCTTAGTAATGACTACCTTTAGATATATTAGGATTAATCAATAATTATGTATTAATATCGTCTATGATTTTAACATAGTAAATCTTAGTATTATGTATCAGTTATCTGATCACAATGTATTAATCTTAATATTTTTATTTTTAGATTCAAATATAGGAGAAGAATTAAGAAAATAAAGGCATTATTGTTCAAGCAATGTGTATTGCACAGTTACTTTTCATGAATGTATTGGAACGCTAGCCTGGGGCTCATTTAACAACTCTGCTAAAAGGCATTTATCTCATACTTTATATTTTGAAAGAATTCAAATTCAAAATACCTACTTTATTGTGGTACATAGGTGAAAATGGTGTTATATTCACTTGTTTTGTGCAGCTATAACCCGCCATATTGGCAAATAATAATTTAAGATGCAACAAATATGACAATTTAGTTGGAAGAATGGTTAAGAGAATATATTAAGATTAATACATATTATTGTAAGTAGTTTCCTAATAGTTCCCTAGTTTCAAAAGCCTGATAGAAATCATCAAAACATATTTTCACTTTAAATCTTTTATTTTTTGTAAATAACATATTTATTTTCAGTACAATGTGAAGAAGTTATATAATAAAATAGTAATAGATATCTAATTGGAGATAGTGTATATCCACATACTACTTTATTAATAACACTGCTCAATGTCTGCCATAGAGTATTGCAACAATGTGGCTCATATAAAAACAGAAACACTACTCAAAGTTATTATTATTAACATTTTGCTCTTCCATCTTTTACATCTTTCTTTCATCTTTATTTCAGGTCTTATGGTGTTGGGAAATGAAGATTTCCACACCTTCCAGTAAAAAAGTCTTTTGGGATTGCACACAACTTTAAACATTATGAGTGCCACAGCGGTGTCAGATAATATTTGAAGAATGAAAAGCATTGCTGATGTGGAACATGAAATTGACATACCAAACACTGCTAGGCTAGACATAAATATTAATTACTTATTTTAAATTAAAATAAAGTTTCAGAACTTTGTCAATAATAAAGATTAAAGATTTCTCACAAATTGTCTTTGATATTTTATATACCCATAATAGAATCTGCGGAAAAGGGGGTTCTTACATTTTAATTGTAAATACATTTTTATGTGATATATAAAAAGAGGAACAGTTGTTTTCTCTATAACTAGTCATTACAATTTCGAAAACTTCTAACATAGTAATATCACCTGAATCAATCATTATTCTTAATTTGATTTATATTGTTTTAATTATAATAATATTCCTCAGTATTTAATTGTAGATTAGCACTGAAATGATTTCAGGTCTTTAAAGACAGATTGATTACAAAACTAAAGTAATGCAACTATTTATAAATATTATGGTCTTTGATTCAATTTAAATTTGTAACTCTGCTGCAGAAATAGGGCCGTAAAATTCATTTTTGAATTCATTCTTGTTGGTAAACATAAAACAAAAAAATATCAATTTAAACTTATTTTTTACATTTGACATATCATAAATCAGTCATACGATGCGTTTTGTTGTTCTATGTAAGCTTTGTATGAATTTTTAATTTGCCATTATTTGTCACAATACTTACATTATTAATATATTTTAACGTTTTATTCTTCTAATTATATATTAATGATGATTTATGATAATTCCAAAATAAAGTTAATAATTAACCTAATAAATATTGACCTCAATTAAAAGTGCAAAAATTAAACGTTTGGGAGGAACGGTTCTTACCAGAGATATATGCAATATCTACGTTCAGCGTTGTTATCCTAGTTTAGTTTTTGTTATTGAAACATCGGTTAAACAAAGATAGAAGACACGTAATTATCGGGGATAATTTTTACCGCTTAACTGTCAATATATTATTGAACCCGGCCGTAAGAGTGGTTAGTACAGTCCACTACACCGGCCTAATGCAGGTTGGCGGACTTTTCATACCATAGAAAGTCATACAAATCACTAGGGTACACAGGTTTCCTCACGATGTTTTCCTTCACCGTTATAATGCGTGGTAATTGACTATCAATAAACACATGACTCTGAAAAGTCAGTGGATGGATGTATAGGAAAATGAGAGGGCAGTCAAAGATGTATATGAAACACAACCTACTGTACTGAATGTTACGTACCAAGAAGACTGGTCCCAAAAATAATAATAATATAGGAAATTCCTTATAAAACTTATTATAATGGCACAGTTCTGAAGAACGTCGTCCAAGATACACAAACAAATGAGGCTAGGTCATTACAAGTATTAAATAATGACGTATACGATAGTGATTTATTATTAGTGATGTGCTGTGTCGATATTTTCATATTAACATTGAAAGCGTCATACATTACATCAATACTCTCTACTTATTACTAAAGACCGGATAATATGCAACAAAAAAAGCATGCAAATATGCACGAAAATGCGTAAAAAATGCATGCTCCAATGAAAACTGGTAAAATATGTAACAAAAATGTTAAGTTTTATTACTAAATCAGCAGAAAATCAGTAACTTAGATTATAACTCAACGCCAAATACCAAGAATATTTATCTTTAAGCAGCTCTTAATTAACCAAATATACAATCCGAATCCGTAAAACTGACATCACAAAAAGTCTACTCCAAAACCAAAATCGACAATACCAGAGTCCATTCCAAAACCAAAATGAACAATACACATAGCCCATTCAAAAATCGACTTATACACCGTGTTTTATGTATGAAGTCGCTATGGGGTCGTTATATCCTTCTTGCTTGAAAATAATATATCTCATAAAAAAACATATGTTTTTATCGATACTACCATTGGACACTGCACTAAACTCCTATCAGTTAATTAGCGAGCGACACTCGGTACAGATGAGACTCGCCGACGCCGAGCCAAGAGACACGCCGTCACTTTTATTACTTTGCGCCAAATACCAAGAATCTTTATCATCAAACATAAAAAAAAATCCATTCCAATTTCGAGGACAGCCATACAAAAATTCCGTTCCAAAATTGAAGTCCACAATATAAAATGACCATTCCAAATTCAAAATCATCAACACAAAAATGCCATTAAAAAACCAGTCTGTAAACAATAATTTCAGTCGTTTAATTTGTTTAAAGACTCTATAGGTTTGTCAAAACCTTCTTGGTTAGAAATAATAATAAAAAAATACACCCAGCAGTCCCATACATACATACTCCCACAAGATCGAGTCTTGTGCCGTGGTCCAAAAACTACGAGAAATCTTTCGCTCTCACAAACATCCAGACCCGAAACAAATACACAAATATTTCTTTTCGCGGATCGAACCCTCTTTTGCGCGACAGAAAATTCAAGTGCCAAATTAAATAAATATAGTATTTATCGACAGTATGTCACTGTTGGGTGTATTATTTATCGAGCAATGTGCTGCACTGTTGTCTATCAGTTAATTAACAAACGACACTCGTAGATGAGACTAGACGACTCCGTGACCAGACATGTGGACACTTTTATTGCTTTGCGCCAAATAATATTGACAATGTTTCCACTTGCAATGAGAACGTTACAATTCCTGGAACGCGTAATAAATAAAGCTGAGTTTGTTTGTTTGTACGCGCAAATCTCAGGAAGTACTGGTAGTCCAGTCATTTGATTTAAAAAAGGGAATAACAGCAAAACTATTGACTTTACGAAAAAATGTTACGCCATAAATTGTAGGAAATTTTCTTTAGTTATTAAGTATATAAACGTTTTCCTCGTAAAATGACTCGGAAAGGAGATATCATCAAAAAACTGCTTTTGGACGCCATTTTCCAATATGGCGGCGCGGCGCGAGCGGCAATGACACGAGGTCGCAAAGTAGATATTCGAAAGGTCCTCTCCAGAAAACATATGAATAAATAAATACACCAAAAAGACCCACACGCAGTCCTAACTCCATACTAAGATCAAATCTTGTGTCGTATTGTTATACTACGAGAAACTTTTAGCTCTCAAAGACACCTCAAAACAAATACTTGTAGATCACACTTTTTTTTTCACAGCCAACGTCTAACCAAATGCGCCACAGAGGCTGTCTGGCAAAATATGAATCACTAATGAGACATTTATCTCATTACGGGGATCAAATACGCCGCGGAAACTATAAAGATATGAAATCATTTTTAATTGCTTTGCGCCAAATACTTTAATCATTTCTCTATATTTATTACATACTCCATATTTTGCAATGAAAATGTTCCTAACTAATAAAGCTGGAGAGGTTGTTTGTTTGTACGCGGTAATCTCAGGAATCAGTGCCAACATGTTCACGGTGGTCGCGGGTACAAAATACCCAGGGCACACCTCTTACTTTTCGGAGTCATGTTTGTATTGATAGTCAATCACCACACACTAAAACGGTGAAGGAAAACATCATGAGGAAACATACCATAGCAATTTTTATGCATTTCTATGGTATGTAAAGTCCACCAAACCTCATTAGCCAGCGTGGTGGACTATACCTATGGCCTAAGCACTCTAAATCGTATTCTCGATTGTAGAGGAATCCCGTGCCCTGTAGTGGGACGTATATGGGCTTTTAAAATCTAAGGAACTACTGATTCGAATTGAAAAATTAATTTAGTGTTGAATAATTCATTTAACGAGGAAAGCTATAGAGTGATTTGAATCTCGGGAAAAATATACAGGGTATATCAAGACTGCTACCGAAAACGGAGCCGGGTGGTAGTTTAAATGACTTCAGACACAATGGAACAGAAAAAGTTGCAAAAAAAAGCGATAATTTTTTTTTTGTTATTTTTTTCCTATTTCCATATTTGGGTGATAAAAACATTTTTTCCTAAAATAATAGTTTATGCCCTTTTATTTATAAATACTCTAAGGTATAAAAGAGTTTAAATTATTATTTTAGCAAAAACTACGGATTTACCACCCAAAAATGACGATATTTAAAAAATCATAAAAAATAATTGTCGCGTTTCTATGCGAAATTTTTAATTGCATTATGTTTGTAGCCACTAAAACTACCACCGGGCTTCGTTTTCGGTAAGAGTCTTGAGATACCCGGTATAGCGGGACTTTTATCCCGGCAAAACATTTCAACAACCCGCAAGCAATACTAGTTAGAAAACATGTGGGAATAGTTCCGTCTCGGGTCAAATCAAACGAATATTTGGATAATTAAAAATATAATTTCGTCCTGTTTTTATCTTCATCTTCCATTCACAACGTCTTCGATTGTCTTCCAGACCGTTCTCTCTCATTCCATCCTTCCGTACTTCAACTAAATCATTCATCCTCTAACTCTTTCCATCTTAAGTACTTTCATTAGTCATCAGTTCACACAAACCAAGTTGTTTACCATTCATCTAAAGTTCCATTCTTCTTCTTTCATCATAACGTTCAAACTACCTACATCTATGACCTATGTGTATATTGTACCCACCCTTAATACCATTGCAACCTTTTATTTATAGCCATCTTTACGCCCAACCCCACAATCCCGTGGGGTCGTAAACCGACGTTTGTCGTAACAAACGCGGCGCCACCCGTCTACACGCCTCATGGGTTGCGTCAGCGGGACGGACTTGGACAAAAGGGCGGGGGTCCTGACCTCACTGAATTTAGAGATAACATCTATAGTGTGTCATCAAATGTTCATTGCAAAGAATGGCGAGACGAGCATGCCGTTCGCCTGATCGTAAGCGATGCGATCGTTCATGGACGGAAGCAAAACGAAACTAAATCATGAATTATAATGCAATGCTTGGCATTCCACTGCGCTCGCCATCCTGAGACGTAATATGTTAGTCGTATTTAGACTTGTAAACAAAAATGCAAAGCGAAAACTATGTGGGGTATAATGGTGAATGGTCTGCCTATGGCCTGAAACTTCTAAATGATTTTTTTGTACAGAAGTGCCGTGGTCAATAGTATCCGATTGTTGGCATACAGTACAGTTACAAAATAGTTTGTGTGAACCATAAGCATTTGTTTCGGGTCTGGGTGTTTGTGAGTTCGAAAAGCCTATCATAGTTCCTGATACACGACACAAGACTCGATCTTAGTGTGGGGTCAGGACTATGTATGTGACTGTTGGGTGTATGTATTTATTATTAATTTGTACCACAATTTCTTCCCTAAATAAGTCTCTGCCGCCGTTCCCCAAATAGAAATGACATACATTTCAGTTAGGTTTGACTGCGTCTAATAATATGCTTTCTATGACTTGTTTGTTAAACGACAGCGTGTTGCCGTTGTCCCAGTTTCGATTCCCGGGCAAGCACTTAGCGTTAGTTTATTTATTTTGAGTGGGAATAGATTGGGAGAATTTGAAAGGCGTTGGTTAAGATTTGCGTTATGAAATGAGTCCGTGGGTTTGGTTCCCGAGTCGAAGTAAATGTGTGAACGACAAATATTTATTTTCGGGTGTAGATATTGAAAGGCGTAAAATATATTGTTAGTTTTTCATATCTAAAAGAGAATGCCCATTCATAGTATCGGTAATATAACGTGGATTCCGATCCCGATACTGCTTAAAATTCATTACAGCATTTTAATGGTTTGTCCTTAAATGTTTTTATTTTATTATGTTTATACCGGGTATCTCAAGACTGCTACCGAAAACGAAGCCGGGTGGTAGTTTTAGTGGCTACAAACACAATGCAATTAAAAATTTCGCCTAGAAACGCGACATTTTTTTTATGATTTTTTAAATATCGTTATTTTTGGGTGGTAAATCCATAGTTTTTGCTTAAATAATAATTTAAACTCTTTTATATCTTAGAGTATTTATAAATAAAAGGGTATATACTATTATTTTAGGAAAAAATGTATTTACCACCCAAATATGGCCATAGGAAAAAAATAACAAAAAAAAAATTGTCGCTTTTTTTTGCAACTTTTTCTGTTGCTTTGTGTCTGAAGTCGCTTAAACTACCACCCGGCTTCGTTTTCGGTAGCAGTCTTGATATACCCTGTATTTATTGAAAAAATATATTTTTCCTCAGACAAAAACGTAGGTTTCATCGAGGGACAAAAATCTTCGCATCAATACTAAGTTTCATAGTAAAATTGGCAATCGCCTTTAACCATTGCCATATTATTGTGTAGTAAGGATCATATGTGCTTATTGATTGTATACGCTTGCGTTTGCTGGTTCAAAGTTTATTTACAACTTAGAAAATGATTTTTAGAAGACCGATTGACCATCAGGCCAATTGCCACCACGCACTTAAAATAGAAAACGCATGACCTAAAATAATAGGCCAATTTGACTTCTAAATCCATTAGTACTGACCATATGCTTTGTATTCAGACATGTACGTGTAGGTACATATTATTTTAGGCTGTGACTCGAATATTTTACTACAGGTATGGTTACACGTTGTTAGTATTCGATAAACATTAAACTCCGTGGTTGGTTAGTCGCCGCCTGTGAAACGAGAGGCCGCGAGTTCGATCCCCGCACCGAGAAAAATGTTCGTGAGGCCCGTAAGTATTTGACTTGTACTGAAAATTCTCTCGTACTTACACGACTAAAGACTCGATCTTAGTGCGGGTTCAGTCTTGTGTCGTGGACATCAGAAACTACGAGAGACTTTTCGCTCTCACAAAAACCCAGACCCGAAGGAAATATTTGTGAGCCGCACAAACATTTCTCTCGGTGCGGGGATCGAACCCGCGGCCTCTCGTTTCATGGGTGGCGTTTAACTGAAAGCGCCACGGAGGCTGTCGAATATTTGACTATTGGGTGTACATTAAAATCTCAGTAATCCGGTATTATTTAAAACCACAGGGTGCCAGTTTATTAGAATGTTTGGATTACTGGATTATAGAGAAAAATTATAAAAAATAAAATCATTTCATAAAGAGGATAAGTACAGTGCATGTAAATACATATTTGTGTTCTTGTTCGCCAGGTTTTATAGTAAATGAAACACATCTCAATATTGACATGTAATTAAATAGTTTTACAATAATCCTTAATTAAGGTCTGCTTTTGCGCAACTTGCGGTTAAGTCGCGAGCGGAGGGTGCCGGATTATTGGACGTATCGGTCTATTGAAGTGCCGGACTAGTGAAATTATACTGTTTTTATTATTTATCAAAAATGTAAGTTACAAATTGAGATTAGCATCGAACCCACGGCGTCTCGTTAATCAGCCGGCGTCTAACCGCCTGCGCCACGTAGGCTGTCAAATCAAATCATTATACAGTAAGCAAATAATGACATCATCCGAACACTCATCAATTAGCAGTTAAATCGAGCGCCTATCGAACCGATAGGGAGGTTACGACCCTCCATAACTCACTATTTGGTAGCCTGTCATGTCAGTGGAATAGGCCAATAGAACTAGTATTTTATAATAATCATATTCGATCATATACGTCATACAAATCTATGATACGAAGAGGGGTTAGGCCATATAGTCCCCCACGTTGGCCTAGTGCGGGTTGGCGGACTTACATACCATAGAAATGTTTATAAATCGCTATGGTATGCAAGTTTCCTCACGATGTTTTCCTTCACCCGTTATAGTGCGTGGTGATTGACTATCAATACACACATGACTCCGAAAAATCAGATTCGAACCCGCGACCACCGTGAACGTGTCGGCAGTCGCGTCTGGTCCGTTTACCAACAGGCCACCACTACGAGGGTACTATATTTAGGGTTTATTTTTTTATTACAATTCAAATTCCAGTGCGCTCTCCATCCTGAGACATAAGATTTTTAGTCTCAATATGTCCATTAGTTATTCTCGCTACAATGTCTTTCAAACCGGAAAACAACAGTGCATTTACACTGCTGTTTGAGAGCAATATTGCGATTCGCTTTGGTGTCTCACATTATGTAATAATTATGCCACATCTTGAATAAAACTGTTCTAGAAATATTGAAATATATTTTGGTTATTAATTTCAAATCTCATATTTATCAGAAATTTAACAATGCATTACGCAAGTTAATTTGAACGCAATTTCATTATCATCTCATATTAGTATTATTAATTAAACATATTTTTATCTCGAGGGAATAACTTCGGATATGAGTTTTTTTTTGTTTTTTTTTTACTTGAAGTTTTCCACAAGGTCGAATCACATATTAATTGCCGAATAGCTGCCGTAATCAGAGAATTTTAATGTCAATATATTTATTTTTCATATCGATTTTACCACGCGCTACAACAGTGAAGGAAAACATCGAGAGGAAACCTACATACCATAGCGATTTATAAGAATTTCTATGGTATGTGTGATGTACTGACTAAATAGTGTTGTAGGTAGATGTAAATCAAGTATGAGAAATATATAAAAGTGAGCGAGCGCCCGCCACCAGTTAGTACACTGACAGAAGTCAGACCGACTGGACGGGCCTCAGACACTGGAGATCAAGTACTGTGTTTTATTTAAACTACCAACCTAAACACCGGAACATCACAGTATGTAAGTCCGCTAACCCGCACTAGACCAGCGCACCACGCTGACCATATGGCCTTACAACTCTCAATCGTACTCTTGATTGTAGAGGCCAGTGCCCAGCATTGGGACATATATGGGCCGATACAGGAGTATCCATCCATATTAGCCCACTGAACACGGAACTCATCATCCAACAGTTTGATTCAAAGGTTACGCCATAGAAATTCTAGAAAATCTGCATAGATTTCCTCACGATGTTTAAAACATAAAATAAAATAAACATAAACATAAAATAAAATAAACATAAACATAAAATATAATAAAATAAAAAACATAAACATAAAACATAAAATACATTTTAAAACATTGTGTACGTAAAAACTGCGTTACATTGGGAGTGTTTCTGTTATTAAAACCCGCATGCAATTAAAATGATTACTATGCTGTTACATAGCCTCTTTTGTTTACAATATGCACATCCATTTAAAATATTAACATAGAGAGTATATTGTTACTGTCTGTATCTGTATCAGCTCATATGTATAGGTCCCACTGCAGGGCAAGGGCCTCCTCTACTATCGAGAGTACGATTGAGAGTGGTTAGATATAGTCCACCACGCTAGCCTAGTGCGCGTTGGCGGACTTACATACCATAGAAATTCTTATAAATCACTATGGTATGCAGGTTTCCTCACGATGTTTCAGATGTTTTACTTCACCGTTTAGTGCGTGGTGACTGACTATCAATACACTCATGACTCCGAAAAGTCAGAGGTGTGCCCTGTGATTCGTACCCGTTACCACCGTGAACATGTTGGCAGCCGCGTCTAGTCCGTTGACCCACATGCCTCCACGAACTTTCCAAATAAATAAATAAATTAAAAAAAAAAACAGTTTTGCATCATTATTTTTCAACAAAAACGAAGGTTGGTTGAAAAAAAGCCATTGTATTCGTCGTGCGAAATTTAAACCGTGTTTTTAGGGCATCCATTCACTAAGCTGTCATTACTGAATGTGTTTTTACTAAGTATTGCCAGTGAGTTTGTCCTATTTCATATAATTACAATAAGTATTAGGTATAAATTTTCACTTAATAAAAAAATATATAAAAATTTGGTATATTTCTAGAGGTCAAATGTGAAATTAAATTCTTAATAGCACCAAAGAGAATCGAACTCAAGACCTCGCGAAACACAGCCAATATAACTAACTTACATAGTTCATAGAACAAAAGGACGAAAAAATAACAATATACCATTGAGATAATATACTAGAGGGGACACTGCAAACAAAACGTTTGTAACAAAATCAAGGGTACATTCTATTTCTGTCTCTGTCACGCCTACGAAGTAACACTATCTTCCCTCTCGCTTCACTGTGTACCCGTGTGCACGCACCATACGCACAAATTTTGTTCCCGATGTCCGCTCTAGTATAATACCTCAATGCAATATACTAAATATTACCTCATGTTTTAATTGGGAAATCTCTTTCCAACGCTTATTCACTAAAACACTGTTTTTATACACATCCCAATACCACTGTCGACTGCCATTTCTAATAATTAAGTACCTACCGTATTTGTATATGGTACCGAAGGTTTAAGAAAACTACGCTATATATATACAGGGTATCTCAAGACTGCTACCGAAAACGAAGCCGGCTGGTAGTTTTAGTGACTACAAACACAAAGCAACTAAAAATTTCACAAAGAAACGCGACAATTATTTTTTATGATTTTTTAAATATCGTCATTTTTGGGCGGTAAATCCATAGTTTTTGCTAAAATAATAATTTAAACTCTTGTATACCTTAGATTATTTATAAATAAAAGGGTTTACACTATTATTTTAGGAAAAAATGTATTTACCACCCAAATATGGTAATAGGAAAAAAATAACAAAATAAAAATTGTCGCTTTTTTTTACAACTTTTTCTGTTGCATTGTGTCTGAAGTCGTTTAAACTATACTGTTTCCATTCGTTTATTTTATTTTTGACACATCGAGTACTGAATCAAATAGTGATGGCCTGATGCGTTATCGAATCAATTTTTTATAACAAACGATTTTATTTTTGAACAAGTTTTAATCGATTTAATACATATTTTATTTTTTGCTCCATGCATTGTTTTATAAAACTTCAGGGATATTTAAGTTACTTGATTTAATAATTATATTAAAATAAACCATTTACTCATGTTAAGTTAATATTCTTATCACTTCCGTCGGCAATAGTAATGTTGTTAAAAACAAATTGTGAAACGGCAACACTGGGCAGACAGGTGACGCGCGCCGCCATTTTGTGGTCACTCACAACGAGACGCCCGCGCCTGTGCTAGTGTTTTCCGTTCGCTGAATTTTAATTCACATTTTTCATACGTCGAGTTGAGTATTTATATTCCTCCGTATTGTTTTGCCCGTGAATTCCTACATTTGGTTGAATTGAGAACATCGTACCTGCCTTCATCACTTTCAAAATGCCTAAAGGAAAGGTGCTTAAAGGACAAACAAGGGAGTTTGTGTTGCGACTTCATGAGTACTTTGAAAGGGAAAGCCGTAATGGTGGACCTCTTATACCAGTGACTCAAATCAGAGACCGTGTTTCAGCAGCATTAGGTATTACTGCTCCAACAGTTTCAAAAATAATTAAAGAAGGCTACAGCAGTAGTGGCATGGAACAAAACAAGCCATCTACACCTAAGAAAAAACGTCAGCCCTTTAAAGTGACAGCAATTGACAGTTTTGATGGTGATGCTATTCGTCGTCATATATACGATTATTACCAAAGAAAAGAGATTCCTACTTTACATAACCTAGTACAATCTCTGAAAACTAGTGGCTTGTTCCGTGGTCAAAAGTCTTCTTTGGCGAAGGTATTGAATAGGATTGGATTCCAATACAAAAAATGTGACAAAAGAAAAATATTGATGGAACGCAATGATGTTGCTTTGTATCGATGCGAATTTTTAAGACAAGCTAAAAAAATAGAAGACTGGTCGAATGTTGTTTTCACCGATGAAACTTGGCTCAATGCGAATCACACGGTATCAAAAACTTGGACTGACAACACTGCTAGCTCCTCGACCGCAGTGCCAATGGGAAAAGGTGAAAGAATTATAATTTGTCATGCAGGAACCGCAAAAGGATTTGTGCAAGATGCTATGTTAGCTTTTAAATCAAAGAAAACAGGGGATTACCACGAAGAAATGAATTCCGAAGTATATGAAAAATGGTTTCGGGAAATGTTATTGTCACTCGAACAGCCATCAACAATATTTATAGATAATGCGTCCTATCACTCTCGGCAAATTAACAAAATGCCAACGCAAGCCAGTAAAAAAAATGAAATAATAAACTGGCTCCGTAACAATGGCGAGGAGGTGGACGAGTCCCTATTAAAAGTAGAGTTACTTAAAATATTAAAAATGAGGAAGCAGCCTAAACGATACGTTATAGATGAAATGGCTGCAGAACATGGGCACACCGTCCTTAGAATTCCTCCATATCATTGCCAGTATAATGCCATAGAGCTAATATGGGCGCAAGTGAAAGGATATGCTGCGAGAATAAATACAACTCCTCCTTTCACCGCAAACAAAATGCTGGAGTTGCTTAAAAATGCGTGTGAAAATGTGACGCCTCATAACTGGGCGAGTGTCGTAGATAAGACGAAGAAAGAAATAATGTCTGATTGGGATCGCGATGTCGCATTTGACAACTTACCCATGCACTCATTAATAATTAGTGTTACTGGGGATACGAGTGACGACGACGCCGATTCCGACGAAACAGACGATTGTTTATAAATAAAAATATTAACAAATTACCTTTTAGTTGTTTTAATTATTTAATCCTTAAAGTACTATGAATTCCAACATGGTTTAACTGTTTATTACAAGTAGGTACTAAACATTTATTTTCGTTGTAATCATTGTAATTATTTTAAATTAAACTCTTATTAAAAGTCACTTCAATACGTATACCTTTATTCATATTAATTAATTTGCAGCAAATACATTCGATCCTAATATTGGGTACTATATTACGTTTAACTGTTTTCATTAGCATTTTAATGTAATTTTATTTCAAATGATTCCGATTGATTGATTCTATTCAAAATCGTTTTTGTTATCTGTGGTCATTCGTTACGAATGGCACAACTCTAAGTGGGCGTTACCCGTCAAGAAAGTATCTACTTTTATTTCAAAATATTGTTCTACTGTAATGTCGTACTTTATAGGCGTGAACTGTCAAAAATAAAATAAACGAATGGAAACAGTATAACACCCGGCTTCTTTTTCGGTAGCAGTCTTGATATACCCTGTATGAAATGAAAATAATTATTGAATCCCTAAAATGTCATACACTATTTCGATTCAGTCACTTTTTTTCCACTACCACCCGGTTCACAAGGCTGTTTTCGCCAGAGAAGGACGGGCAAGAAACTCTAGCATATACATTAATACAATAATATACAATTCCGAGGATGTGTATCAAATGTGTAAAATAACGATTTAAAGATGATGTAATGCAAAACAATCCTGGGAAATGTATCTATATGTATTTTCAACAATACATAAAAAAAGCTTTTGTGAATAAAGTAGGTAAATAAAATACTACTAAGGTGAGAATCAAAATTCCGCCACCCCACTGCAACGAAACTCATTAGGTTAGGTTATTTTCATTTTCATGTACTTTTTTTTATTTATGTACATATATGTAATATATTGCAGCTACTATAGAATTTTACTATAAATTACCTGCAGACATGAGGATAGGAACGTTTTTTTTTAATTTAAATTAGTTACAAATTACTTTTTTACAAACAAATTACCTTTTTGCAATTACTGGTAGGTCTCTCATATGTGAGAGGCCGCCTGGGTAGGTACCACTGCAATGTCTATTTCTCCCGCCAAACAGCAGTGTAAATACACAGTTGTGTTTAGGTCTGAAGGATATTATAACCAGAGTAACTACCGGACATATTGAGACTTCATATCTTATGTCTCAGGATGGCGAGCGCAGTGGAATGCCAAGCAATTTATAATTCAGTGTTGTTTGGTTTTGCTACTGACTTTTGTTTGCATCTTGACATTCATTGCAATAAAAAAAAAGGTTTTACACGATAATGACAAATACATGCTAATGATTCTACAATCATAACAAACAAAGAATGCTTTACCCTACTTTTAACGAACAGTTACAAAACAAAACATCACACTAATTATAATAACAATACAGTCCCATACATACATACGTACATAGCCATATACGTCCCACAGCAGGCCACGGGCCTCCTCTACAATCTAGTTCAATTGAAAGTGGTTAGGCCATGCTAATTACTAAGCCATATATATTTTAATCTGAAGACATACCTTTATTTTAAGACAAAAGATTCCAATGCGAAAAAAAAAACAAGACAAAAAAAAATATGGAACTGCAATGTTCCTTTATCCTTTTTTCTTAATTTATGGATAAGTGTTATTTCTAAATTATGTAAGAATTCTAAAGGTACCGTAATGTCAAAATCTGTCCAATCTTTAAAAAGACAAAAGAATAAGATACATACATAAGATATATACTTTAGTTACCTATATACATACAATAAATTATCCAAACATTATTAAAAACTTAATTCTCCATTTTTGTGTCGAATATCACCAAAAATAAACCACATTTTCACAAATTTCACTTCACAAATCCTTAGTATATATCACAGTATATTATATACTTGAAGTATATAACACTAGTATACACATAACAAGCCGATATGATGGTCGGCGCCAAACTAAACTTCGTCTGGTAACTACGCTCACATTGAGATGGGTTTACATGCCACAAGTTTAGACAAATAAGTCAATATTTCTTTACGTAATTAAGTGGTAATGTTTAGTTAGATATTTGTAGTAATTAGGAGTCAAATGTTTGTTAGATTGTGTAATCGCTGTTTATACTATTTATGTTTTTAAAATAAACAAGATAACGAGGAAAGTTACATTTAATAATACTGGTTTTCGACGTAATAAAATGGACTACATATTATTATATTTTAAACATTGTGAATGATGCAGACGTTACGAGCAACTTAGAGTCGCTACAACTTTGGAGAGATGTCGCCTCTCTTAGCGTGTTCTACCGCCTGTATCACGGTGAGTGCTCTGAAGAATTGTTCAACTTGATCCCCTCCTCTCCATTCCTAACCAGAACCACGCGTGCTGGCTTGCGAAGCCATAGCTTGACGGTCCACACCATCCCGGCGCGAACCAAACGATTCTTGAATTCGTTTTTGTGCCGCACCGTCAGGCTGTGGAATTGTTTGCCGTCTCACGTGTTCCCTCCTTCCTACAATCCTGGGTCCTTCCACCGTTGTGTGAAGAGGCACCTTAGCAGGCCGGCATAATTGTTTCCATTGGCATGGGACTGCCGTCCGATGCCAATGGATACTCTGCCTGGGCGGCATTGGCACTTACCATCAGGTGCAATGCCGCCACTATGCCAGGCCATTATAAAAAAAAAAAACTGTATTAGCCCACTGCCCATATGTGTGTCTCACTGCATTGAACGGGTCTTCTGCACAATTGAGAGTGCGGTTGAGAGAGGTTAGGCCATATACTCCACCAAGATGGCTTAGTGCGAGTTTGCAGACTTCACATACCATAGAAATTTATACAAATTGCAACAGTATGCAGATTTTCTCACGATGTTTTCCTCATGCACATACTTTTCATTTAACTAATGATGTTTACAACATGTAATCTCACCATGATGTCCCGTGATATAGCAATGAGTTACGCAGATGACTGCGTTGTGCATTTAATTTGCTTCTAACACACTCATTACCGAGAGTACGTCGGTTCAAATTATAAAAATGTTATAATTAATTATAAATATGTAATAGGGTTCATCACTCGCGACTAAACGCATTTTCAACCTTGCTAGGCAAATGATAGTAATTGCTAAACCGCATAGCTAAAGTATCAGTAAGATATACTAGCAGAAGTGGTAGATAGATCAGCATGACTTTTCAGGCTCGTCCAGGTTACCACTGTCCCACAGGAGATCCACGTGAAGCGACAGCTTTATTATCACGTTTCGTTCGGTAAGTGAAATTGCTGGATGCCCAATACCCCTTCTCTCTTTCCATCTTTATTCCTTCCCACTTTGATGGGCTGCCAACAGATCCATGATCCTATCGTCGTGTATGTTCATTGGTGGCAATAATCATTTATCATCAAGTGACCTGTTTGCTCGTTTGCCGTTCCTAAACTAAAAAAGGTTTGATTTGAAGACCTAGGTCGTAACTTGTAGTCCACCACGCTGGTTTAGTGCGGGTTGTCGTACTTCACATACTACTCATTACTAACAATACGGTCTGAATATTGATCCTCTTTGTTTATGTACATGGTTAAGCCTCAGTTTCACAAACTAATTTTGCCAATACCTTTAACCTTGAAAATTTCAATTCCATACATTAGTAAGATGAAATAGGTCTCAAATGTATAGCAATAACCTTTTCAAAGGCAAAGATATTGCCAAAATTTGTTTGTAGAAGTCTAAACGTATCCTCTATGAATTTTAGAAAACTTCGCTTGGCTACACCCAAAATAAATACTCATAGGTCCCAAAATACAATACAAAATATACAGTTGCATGTAAACTCGCCGTTTTATTCCGTGATACTGCAGTGAGTCACGCCGATATGGCCGACGGCGCTGTGCCTCATTGTTATTATACAACGTGTAACAGGATTAATTCACAACCTCAGACACCCCAACTTTAAAATATTATTGCAATCATAGTTTATGCTTTGAAATCGTACTATCATAATTACAAAATCTTTTATTTATGAAATTAGTTATACCAAATGTAGGCACTTAACATGGTCACCTTACGAGTTACAAATAAGAGTGTACTACTACACACGCTCGCCGGACACGCACACATGTACACAAGACACATTCACACGAGTACCTAACGCCGGTCGCCGACCGCTGCGCCGCGCCGGCAGAAACAGCTGACAATATACGAAATACAAATTACAAATTACGTACGTAACTGATTACTGGGTGGTTTGGTAAACAAATTATTATTTATTTAATCTGTAAGCATAACATTTGTGTTTTAACTATAAAATCTAAATATTTTACTTACTAGATATAATGCGTACGAACCCAACATAAGACAATATTTTGCATGAATCGGCTATAAAATATTATTAATTTCACTTCCCCTAAACTTAGTTCCTACAGGCGGGCAGGATACGGGCGTCATTTATTTTGCATTATTATTGAATAAGATAATAAGATAACGCAATATCTAACAACGAATACTAGATTGGGAATCACAACCTAATCACAACACAAAAAAATACAACAAAATTAACTTACGTGTTACATGGCACTCATGAGGCGATTTCTTTTTAAAATATGTTCGACATGTCCACCACCTTGATACACTTTGATGCACATTTGCGTAATTGTTCACGTAATTTATGTAAAACTTCAGTGTCACTCTTCACTTTTAGGAATTTGCTCCACATTACCCTCCTCATCCTGGATCCTCCACATTAGTACTTTCACTGAAGTATACCAGAGATTTATTACGTCCCCACAAAAAAAGTCAAGAGACGTCAAGTCAGGTCAGGTGACCTAGGAGGCCATTGCACAGGTTCGCCGCGACCTATCCAGCGCTCTCCGAACTCAGCATCGAGATACCGTCAGACATGCCAATGATACATTATCACCACACAGTGCCAAAGTTCTCACCATTTCAGTGTATTTGAATATTCGAATACCGATAAGACATCGCGCGCGAAAGTTATCGAAATATCTACTTAACACTTAAACACAAGTAGACACAGATAACTGCGGTGCACGACTAGATTTTTTTCACATATTCGGTGCCCATTTAGGGATTGCAATAACGGGATATCTGACACACCGGGATTCCGCATACATTGTAGCAAAATTACAAACCGAATTTAATCACCATTTTAACGTTCCCCGAAATTATTTTTCATAGAAATACCTATTTGTTGTTTCTTTTCATATTGATTTTGTTACATTTAATTTGTTTCATTTAAGTGCATGTATTGCGCGGGATTTGGATCGCCCGGCCTTGCAAATACCGGGAGTAATTTTTTTCGCGGCGCATCCCTATACCGCCGCGCGCGCCATCGTTTGTCGGATGGATCAAATTGCATTAAACAATAGCTGCATCCTGCTCTATCTAGTTGTAGTTAAATGTGCGGAAAAGAGAATATGATAGTTATTTATTTTGGTAGCTTATTACGTTTATTGAGGCCTATCGTTGTGTGCGTTTGATTAATGATAGATTGCTCAAATAAACTTTATGACTATCGAAATAAAGTTCATTTTTGTTCATTATTTAGTTTATTAGAGTATTCGTTTAGTGATTCATTTAAAAATGATCTTATGTGCTGGAGTTACGTTTCAATTTCGTTTGTTCGGAGTACTAAACGAAGGAGTGTCTGTAATTTACTTGGTCTTAACTAATTATTTTGAAAAAAAATACCTACCGAAAAAAATGTTGATATCGGTTCAGTAGCTGATTCTGAACGTACTACTTTCCGCTTTTACATTTAAATCTGTTACATGTTGTATAGTTCAATTGGTAAGTTAGCACGCATATAAGTGGTAGTAGGTGGGTTCGATCTACGTAAACAAATAAATAGACCTACGTAAGCAAAAAAGAACCAATCCAAGTGCCAAAATCGAGATAACACAGAAGTTTTAAAAAAATATCCGTGTCCACCCTGTAAAGATCAAAATGATCTGACAATTTTTGACAATCCAAAAAATATTTGAAATTGTTCACATCTACATTGGTACAATATTGTAAATACGAGTATACTTTATTTAAAAAAACATTTTTTTTTCTGTGTACAAAATTATGACAAAAATGGCTTTCACTCAAAACTAACATTGTGTGGGTTGATTGTGTTCTGCGTATGTAGGTCCAAATACACCCAACAGTCGCATACATATTCCTGACCCCACACTAAGATCGAGTCTTGTATTTATCTACGAGAGACTTTCCGATCCATACACCCTGACACGAAACAAAACAAAATAGTTGTCTATCAGATAACGAAATCCAACACTTTGTCCATCAAGCCACAAGTATAAGATCGCTATGGTATGCAGGTTTCCACATATTTTTCTTCGTCATAGTACTAGTAGTAGACTCCAATAAGCCAGAGGTGCGCTCTATGATTTGAACCTGTGACCAAAGTCTCGGAAGATACGTCCAATCCGGTACCGCCAAACTAACTTGCACTTTAAAACATCACATTACCACGTAGTTAAGAAGAAATATTATAGATGTCGCTAGTTTCTTTGCTGTCAACACTATAATGTAAGGAATTTGATTGAAATTTATATTAGTCCATTGAAATGTTACAATTCAAGGACCGAGTATTGCATTTTTAGAGGACGGAATTTTATTTTTGGGTCATGTTTGAGGGGTCAATAGAAGAAGCTTGGACTATGTCTAAATCCCAAAACACATTTTTATGTTATCACTACATAGTATAAAACAAAGTCGCTTTTTCTGTCCCAATTTTTCTTGTTCGCTTAAATCTTTAAAACTACGCAACGGATTTTGATGCGGTTTTTTTTAATAGATAGAGTGATTCAATAGAAAGGTTTACATGTATAATAACATCCATTAAATAGTGGAGAAATATTGTTATTTTTGAGGTTTCTAATGTGATGTCGTTAATTATCAATATTTTTCCGCTTACATTGCAAACGCAGGCTGAACCCTACGAGATTTATCAAAATAATGTACTACATATTTGTACACATTGAAAAGGTCTACAGAAAACTCCGCGATGGTATATGTCTATCTCTTATGGATATCCCACAATAACATTTTTTGTCATTTACTTTTTACGACAAATAATGGCTAATTTTCGAAGCGATTTTAACCAATACAGTGTAGAGGTTAGTTGTATCTGGATGATGTTCCAATTAAAAATGTGGGAGAAATGTATATACGGTGTAGGTGAGCGTGTCGCGATGCGTGCGGATACGCGGGTAGTGTTATATCGACACCACTACGTGTCGACGCTGGCGTGTGTGGTAGGCAGAGCCTATGCGGGAACGCGGCGAGCAATAAAACGTCCCACACAATGCGTACACGAGATTTAATATGTACACACAAGTCAAGAAACGTGCAAAGGCGTGCGTTATGCAAAGCAATAGCGAAGGCGATAGGGGCCGTGTGAAGCATTAATCCTTATCCAATTAAATAGCTTAAATAAATTGTTGATTTAATATAGATCTATGTGGTCCTTTACAGCACAAGATTTAAATGAATATTTTCGAAGATATTACAGATTTAAAATTGCGGGACGTAGCGCTTGCGGCGGTACTGGCCGGCCGGGGCGGCAGCGTGCCTATATAGGAATGTTTATATGTATAATAATAATACGTACATATTATTGTACAAAAATCTATTTGTACCCGGGCGAAGCTGGGCCGGGCCGCTAGTCTACAATAATCTACATAGGTCTCAAATATCTGCCTCTAGGAGTCTATAATATTTTTTAAAAATAAAAAGTGAGATTTCCTTTGTTTTATTTTCTTTTGATATATTCAAGTCACTTTAAGGCAGTTTTATAAAAACATACGAACTTCGTATTTTCAATAAATTAAAATTTCGATGTTAAGTTTTAAAATGTCCAGTGGTTACTCTGGCTACAATGACCTTCAAACCGAACAAACCAGTACATTTACAATGCAAGAAATAGACATTACGGTGGTACCTACCCAGACGGCCTCTCAAATATGAGAGACCAATTAGTAATCTCTCAATCGTACTCTCAATTGTAGAGGAGGCCCGTGGCCTGCAGTGGGACGTATATGGGCTGATACAGATGAAAATTGTAACCTTTTGTCATATCTTCTACACAAAGCTTGTCAACTTGTGTCAGCGATTGTACTCGCTCCTATTGAGTACAATCGCGACCTGTCATTCATTGGAAAGTATTCGTTAGTTCAAAACACTTAGCTGTACAGTCGCGTAGACAGTCGGAGTGTTATCGGGAACTTTTGTACGCGACTGTTGCTCTTTCATTGTTTTGTTTGCGACGATACTTGTTAAATCAATAATCATATAACTAGCGGTCGGGCGCGGCTTCGCCCGGGTGCAGATAGTTTGTGAGTCCAGTCCATATCAACAACATATTATTTCGCGTATCTACTAACTATATTTCCCGCGCGCCGTCGACTATGTCCCGTCCTGTTATATCCCGTCTCATTCAGTCTAATGACGAAAAGCATTAAACCCAGTCCTCTCCTATCCCGTGCCAACTATTTGAATTTGAAAGAGTAGAAAATATGTATATTTAGTTTCCTGACTCATTCCACAGGAAAACTACATTTTTCGGGATACAAAGTAGCTATTACTATACCGAATTTCATCTAAATCTGTTGAGCCGTTTTAGCGTGAAAGCGTAACAAACATTCATATATCCATACTCACAACCTGTCACCTTTATAATATTAGTAAGGATAAGAGACGGTCGCAACTTTGTTACTAATAAATAATAATAGTGTGATTTGAAATTGCTATTGTGTACAAGTCATTTAGAAAATAATCTTCGTTGTAAATCTATCGCTGGTTGGTACAATTACGTCCGCCTGATTGGAAATGATGAATTTTTAAAACATCATCTATAAGTTTATATCGTTTATTTTTATTATTATAGTAATGATAGCTCAGGGGATTGGGGACCGAATTTCCAAGCAAGACAGCCCAGATTTGTTTTTTGAAATTACGATTATTTGAAGTAAAATAAAGTTAGAATTATGCACAGACTAGCGGCCGAGCTCGGCTTCGCCCGGTGTAGACACTTTTTCAGTCCAGTTCACATCAGAGTCATATCATTTCCTGTATGAACTGTTTCGTATTTAAACTCAACGTGACTATCTTCCTTTGTACCGTTTTTTTCTGAGATAAAAAGTAGCCTATTTGTTAATCCAGGTTATCACCTTTGGTTTGAGAGTGAAGAAGTAACAAACACACAAACTTTCGCTTTTATTATATTAGTAGGAATATGAAACCTGACCCGCACTAGGCTAGCGTGGGTGGTACAAACGAAAAAAAAAACCGATAAAATAAATAAAAAGATATTTGGTACAGCCACGCTAAGAACAAACACAATTGTACTCGTATATACCAAATACCTAAAGAGTACACTCGTGCGGAACACTCATTCATCGGAAAACATTCCCTTATTAAATAGACACGACATTGTACAGTCGCGTAGAAAACGTTTTGTTTTTAGCAGACTAGCTTTTGTACGCGTCTTCGTATGCGTGGAATTACCAAATGGATGTATTATTCTTTTTGTAAGAATTAAATGAGTAACCCTTATGAAACATTTAGGTTCAAGCAAGAATTCGACATTCTTGCGTAGGTATTTTTTTTTATTGCAATGAATGGAATGATGGATACGACGGCTCATGAACAGTAGCAAAATTCCATTGCGCTCGCCATCCTGAGACATAAGATGTTAAGTCTCAATATGTCCAGTAGTTACTCTGGCTACAATTTCCTTCAATCAGAAATACAACAGTGCATTTACACTGCTGTTCCACGGGAGAAATAGACATTGCTGTGGTACCTACCCAGATGGCCTATCACATATGAGAGACCTTCAATCAGTCAAAGTATTTGTGCTGGGGATCGAATCCGCGGCCTCACGTTTCACAGGCTGCGCCACGAAGGCTGTCAATTGGCAGTCAATGCGGCTAGTAAGGTACTGATTAGTGATTTTCCGGGTCACTTTAAATGATGACTATTTAACACTAGTTTCTTGCCCGTTCTTCTCTAGTGAAAACCGCTTTCCTAACTGGATGGTAGATCAAAAAATAACTGAATCTAAACAATGTTGAACATTTTAATGGATTCAATAAATTATTTTCATTTCATTTTCATTATAACTCTTACTTGAACAGATTTATAAATTCGATTTATAAATCCGGTCCTCATTTAACTTATCTTACTTAGAATAAAAACTGAAGGTAAGGTCAAACTTGCATTTACAACTGGAAAAAGTAGATAAATCACAAACAATGCTTCAAGCATTCTTTGTTTTGCATCCAATTAAGACCCGTTAGAGAAGCTTAGTACGAACGGCAAATAAAAATAGAAAAATTCTTACGAGCGTTTATACCCTGCACGCGCTTTTTGGCTTAAAAACAGGACTTTTCAAATGAGTTAATAGCCACCAATAAACAATTTAAAGGAAAAATAATTATTACTAATTTTAGAAAAGGTTGTCATCTAGGGATTTTGGTGGAAAACATTATAGATTGATGGATAATTTGTGAGTACTATACGGATTACTGAACACAAGTTTCGTTATTTAGGCTTTAAATGGCAATTTAGAAGCTTAAGATATCCGAAACCACTAAATATAAGATGAAAATAAAAATATTATCAGACTAATAAGACCCTTATGGAGGGATTTTGCTGAGAAAAATAATCTTTTTGTGTTTAGTTCCTGAAAAATAAAAATTTTAACAATGCGAAATTATTCAGAATCTCTCGTCAAGAACATATTTTTTTTCACCAACTTATCGTAGGCACATAATTTTTTATAGCAATTGCATATTACAATAGAAGAACATCTTATCAATAAATTACCATTTTTATATTTCAACAAAATTAGTTTTCATATTATCTACAAATATTTTAAAAACCACTATAAAACAGGCTGTCCGACGTGGATCAAATCAGACCGCCGCAAGGCCTTCTAGAGGGAGGACGTATCGCTCGTCGCTCCGGCCTGGCTGCAGTCGATTATGCCGCGCGTAGTAAAAATAGCCACGCGCGGAATGCGATTACCACATCTTAGTACTTTGGTAGTAAAATATTTAATTATTTTTATTACCTACAATGATTTTATAGTGAGTATAAATTATGTTTCAGGTAATATAATGGGATGTAATTCCGAGGCTAAATTATGTTATGTATTGTAATATAAAATTAAATATATTTCGTAATTGTAAGGGGTTGTAAGGCCCCTAACACTATTTATGTGTTCGAACACGAAATGATTAATAAAACGTCCGTAGTGTATACTGATTGAACACTGATTTGAATGCAACTTAACAATGTAATAATAACGAAAATATGATTAGTATCCAAAATTTGTATTATTCTTTGCTTGTACAGTAATATTTATCTACTTATAATGCAAATAAAATATTTTTATGATATTATATTACAGTTACATTTCAATTGAATATTTGAAGCGCACGGATCAAAGTTGTTTGAACCGATTGTATAGCGAGCCGACGCGGCAGCTCCACGCACACAGCTTTGGTCGCTTATGTGTGCGTGAAATCAACGAAGAAATACCTATAGTTGACTTTGCGCGCAAGGTGTATACGCTCTTAATTAATGTTTGCGATAGATTACATACATACATAAACTCACGCCACGCCCAAAACGGGTAGGCAGAGGTGGTAGGACACCCACATTTCGCTATGTTCCGTGCAAAAATGTGATAGGAAGCGAGCCTACCGCCATATCGGGAACAAATTCCTGACTTATGGCTGATAATGAATAGTAAAATCCAATATCACTTTGCGCAACCCGGGATTCGAAACCGAGACTTCAGTTTTATAACCGTACCTTACATTTACACCATCGAGGCAGTCGTAATGTGACAGATTAGTAGCAGCAAAATGGACTCATAAAATAAAATTCAAAGGTTCAACCCAAATATTTCTAACTGCAAAAAAGCAAAAAAAAAAGATTTTGCAAAACTTTTTTGCTCAATAAATTCATAGTGCGATTACAACATGATTAGTAGGTAAAGGCCGTACATGACCATAAGTATAACAAAATCCAAATTCCCATTTAACCATACTACGTAATGTCAATGACCAATTTCGCTACAGTTACAGTACAGTTACGGTCCGAAACTTCCGTTTTAGGGTAAACGACATCAAAATTTTCCAGTTATGCAAATCATGGCGTAATCACTGCAGAATTAAGAAACCTTAAATTAAGTTGATGTAACAAATGACCTATAACGAGCGTGGTGGCTTATTGCAGGAGTCGAAACAAGAATACAGTCCAAAAAATCTGATTATGCTGATTTAGATTCTTTTAAATCTAACCATCTATCCATGCAATGAACATGAAAATAATTTATTGAATCCATTAAAATGTACAATATCGTTTAGATTCAGTCATTTTTTTATCTACCACCCGGTTCGGAAAGCGGTTTTCACTAGAGAAGAACGGACAAGAAACTAGAGTTTCTTAGAACTTCTTAGAACACTAGTGTTGCTTTTTTCAAAACCAGTTCACAATGTACTGTTTATTATAAAATTAACAAGTTGGTTTAAATCAAAGCATTACTCATATTTTTTTGTAAATTTACAATAAATATTTTCAACAGAATTGTTTTATAAGTGATGGCGAAAATTTGCCTTAAACTCTTTATCATATTAGAGAATAATACGAAAAGCCGCAAAATAAAAAAACAGACTCGTTTTAGGTAAATATGTGTTAAAATCATTATGGTCAGCCACTGCATGATAACTTTTTCTGCAGTCATTCCTAGAGTCAGTGTATGATGGCCTGATGGTCGCGGGTTGAAATCTCAGGGCACACCTCTGACTATTTGTAGTCCTGTCTATTTAATATCCATAAAAATGAATATTATAATTTCCATCAGAGTTAAGAAGAAAACTATTAAATTACGTGCTTTAATATTTATATTAACTCCAATTGTACTGAACGGCCTATCCTTAGTTTTTGAGTCAATCAAATATCATGTAGTTACAATGCATGTTCGACCCTAACTACCAAGAATTGCCCATACACCTGTAAGGGCAGGGGGATCACTCTATAAAAACGATACAAATTTCGAATGTTCGGACGCCGTACGTAAAACTCCACTAATGTGCCTAGATACTCCACAAAATTTGGATTCCTCTATCGTACATCGTAACCATGGACTAAGTTCGGAGAAAATGATAAGTATAATAGAGAATAGTATTGATTTTTAGAGATATCTTATATCTTACTCCGGACGTCGAACATCCGAACATTGGAAGTTCGTATTGTTTTTATAGAGTAAAGGGTATTATAATTTACTGTTAATAAATCAATGTAATTGCAAATTCCATCGATTCACACTGACCGCAATATTTTCCTTATCCTAACCGGATTGTGACTAACTGGAAAGTACTAGTTGCCAACACGTTGCGCTTGTTATTTTGCAGTTTTTGCAAAAAGTTTTTTTTCATTCCCAAAGCAAAAAGGCGCTCTGGTCGTTGATTAACGTACATGAAACACTTGGATCTAATGAACATAGAAATAACAAAAAACTTTTATACACATTATAATTTTTACATCAAGTTTCTTTTTCTTTATTTGTGGAGTAAATAATTAATAAAAAAAGGTCTGAAAAATATCGCTGACAGCGATAAAGCAGCCAATTGTACTTTAAACATAGGTTATATTTGTTGTGTATTTTTCTGTTTTTATGCCGTACAATAGAATGTAATAATAAATAAATAAAAAGAAGAAGAGAAAAACGCCTATTCTACCTTCAAAAATTTTACTCACGGAACGAAACGCGACACCAAAGCTGTCGTTTCACGTCGATATTCTTTGAACAGTGGTAGCTCCCTAGTCGCGTTGTCCCATTTTTATTGTTTTATGCTTATATTTTAATAAAATATCGACTGGTTTTTCCAAAACACGTTTTTAATATCCAAAAAAGATAATGCCTTATACGGGTCGGCACAATCATGTCAACTTACAATCTACATTGAGCAATAAAATACATTGATTTTCAAAATGAAATAAAAATACAATATATGACACTGATCTAAACTTATGCATGTGACTGTACTGTCTCAATCAGTTCTTCTTATACACCTATCTCTTTCCAACAAATATCAAAACACTACCTGTCTCTTTCTAAAGTACAGTAATACACAAATTACTCATTGCGGTGAATTCATCGTGTGTTTGGACATAGAAATATCAATTCTATTGGTTAATGATAAGGTATATTTTTATTTGCATTTATATTTAACCAGTGATTTTATGATTTACCAACTATTGTTTGCGGCTTACCCAAAAGGGTATAGAAGTGTTGCGATCCTTCCTTCAAATATTTCCAATTTAAAAATAGTTCATAGCAATATTATATGGAAATTTAATTCAATTTTGTCTCGTTGCTGAGTAGACAGCCTAATTTTGAGCTAATATGTTATGCAATATTTCACGAAAACTAAAAAAAGATATATTTGATCCGATCACTGAACATACATTTTAAAAAATAAAGTCGAATTGAGGACCTCCTCTTTCTTTGAAGTCGGTTAAAAAGATAATTTATGATAGCAAATTGCATCAAAAAAATTGCTAATTGGTGTATAAGACAACTTGTCATCTAAACAAGATCATCTAAAAACTATTGGAGTGTGGCGAAATTTGGAACTAAAAATTATTACCAAAATATCTATTGCAAATTGTTAGGAGCATGTATTATTAACATAATCAACAAGCATGTATACTCGTAATAACATGTCCAATGAAATTGTCCAATGAATTTTGACAACCGTGGTTTCCGTAACAGCTTAAAGACGACATACTAAGTTAAGTTACGACTAAGTTAGTTCTTTATGTCGATTTATCTCTACAAAAAAATTGCCAATTAAATTGAAATCAAACATAGTTTAAGCTAATATTATAATTTACTAAAACACACTACTTTTATGTTGGTACATGACATAAAATTTAGGCCCAACGGCGCATGGAAATTGGAAATTCCCCTATGTGATATGTGTTCTTTGACAAGGGAATTTGACGTTTAATGCCACTTCATAAAGTTGATTGGAATTCGATATTTAATTATTAATTTACATACAACGCAAAATAAACCTTATTTGACACATACAGGGTTAATTTTTGCATACAATTCCAAACATAAAGGTTTGATAACGGATATTGTATCATATAGATAACGGATATTGTAAAGTAATTAAGATTCATATTCTAATGGATTGTTGTTCTTATGAATGATTCCACGTAATTCCCACAATGACACACTGGCAAGAAAGATGATCTAGATTGAAGAAAAAAAACTAGGATTCCAACGCATTCTAACATAAGATGGTTCTAGATTCCCATAGAAAATCGATTCTCGGTAATTTTGGTGCGATGTATACAGGGTATATCAAGACTGCTACCGATAACGAAGCTGAGTAGTAGTTTTGGTGACTAGACACAATGCAAACCAAAATATCGATAAAAACCGCAACATTTTTGAAGTTATACTTCTTTAGGCGCTTTATAAAAATATGATGAGAGTGAAAATTTCATCCTCTGAAGCTGTCCACTAAACCACTCATTAAGTCAAAAGCTACCAACAAAATAGAAATAAAACGTCTTTTAGGTGCACATGTTGGCATGCTCGCCACCTCTGATCACCGTTTTCATATTATAATATTTATACATCTGTTTCTAGTTTCTATATCCACAACACGCGTTTTATTTCCATACACACGAATTATAAGTTATATTCAGCAGTGATTAACATTAATAAAAAAAAAGAAACTTACGTTTTCCTTGTCCACATCCAACTGATGATTCTCCTTCTTGGGCAGCACGAATCCCACACTGGTCCCAGTATCACATCGGTTCCTATACCTCTTGGTTTCAGTAGAAAATCTCCTATCCTGAGGCTTTTCAAAAACTTTCCATCAATTAAATTCTCGGTCGATTTAGACACTTTTATCTTCGCCAACACCGGCTTTTGCTTCACCGGCTTTTCAGGCTTTTCGGCTTGCGGCTCTTCGGCTTTTTGGAAGCCATTTTCGAAGTTTTGCCGGAGTTTTTCAAAGTCTATCTTGCGGCTTGAGGTCATGTCTGGAGACGTAGATCGCGGTGGGTTCATTGGTATTTCGTAAATTGTTTGATCCTGGGGACAATAGAAATGAAATTTGTTAATTCTTTCTATATTACGACATTAGATTAATTATTATAGTATATGGACTTCACCTCCTTTTTTTCAGAAGTCGGATAAATAGAAAAAGAAAAAGAAAAATTGACACTATAAGTATCACACCACAGAGTACTTTGTTATATAGGAATGAAACTTTGTTATATAGGTATGACACCTTAAAATTTATAGAACTAAATTGCTTTAAAACAATATTATCTAACAACATTTAAATCACTCATTACCAATTACCATAATTACGGATGAAAATGATTTATGCCTTTTATAACAACAATTTTACTGGCTTTTTAAATAATTATATTTTTATAACGCAACATAACTAATCTATGACAAATTGATGCGAAATATCCTGAGTCCGACACTAAACAATACAACGATGCCTAACATCATACTAACCTAGACAAATCATACAGGAATTTCTAGAAAAAGTCCCCGCTAACCCTAGGATGACTTGCATAGTCTTTGCGTAATGAAAATTTTACTGCATACATAAAATAAATAAATAAAACCCAACATACATACATAGTTCTGACCCCACACTAAGATCGAGTCTTGTGTCGTGTATCAGAAACTACGAGAGACTTAAAAACACGATATAATAAAAATGTGTATAAATACTTAAACGGTGGTCTCGGGTTTGAATCCCAGGTCAGAAGTTTAAGAAGTCATGGGTGTATTGTTCTTAATTACCACGCACTTTAATATTGACGGGAAAATCTCGAAGAAACCTGCATACCATCATCTTAACAAGAATTTCTATGGTATGTTAAGTCCACCTGGCACTAGGCTTGTATAGTTAGATGTGGCCTAAGCCTTGCCATTCGATCTCTCGGTTGTAGAAGAAACCCGTAGTCAGTGAACGATTATGTATGCTTATTTACAAACCCCGGTATACCCACTTGTAAAAGAAATAAGATACCGACCGCAATGACCACATATTTCAATCGAGCACAGTTCAACGACCTTTTATGTAATTGACATACATGATCACATTTTACCTATATACTAGTCAAGAGACAGTGACATACATAGTCCTAGGGGGTTGATCTATAAAAAGGATACCTTCACTAATGTGCCTAGTTACTCCACAAAATGTTGGATTCCTTTATCGTACGTCGCAACTATAGACTAAGTTCGGAGAAAATGATGAGTATAATAGAGAATAGGATTGATTTTTACAAGTGGAAATCTTATACGAATGAAAATTCAATAAACAAAATAATAATAATAGGCAAAAATTAAGATAACATTTCTGTCCAGTTTTAAAAATATTAGTAGTAGTTTATTTAGTTATAGTTTTGAATATTTTTGAGATACGATCGTCTCCCCTCCTGGAGGTGGGCGCTATTACC
The DNA here is from genome assembly GCA_009982885.2 of Hyles vespertilio. Taxonomy (NCBI): domain Eukaryota; kingdom Metazoa; phylum Arthropoda; class Insecta; order Lepidoptera; family Sphingidae; genus Hyles; species Hyles vespertilio. The sequence continues at coordinate 1,353,114 of CM042832.1, forward strand.
GCGACACAGTTCTCCCGAACTAATGCAGTTGTTAACGTACACATACATAATCTGTAAGCTTGTTTATGTATCAATAAAATATTTGAATTTGAATATCTTACTCCGGACGTCGAACATCCGAACATTCCAAGTTCGTAACGTTTTTATAAAGTAACCCCCTGACTAGACGAGGCACAAGTCATATGGGTATCAAGAATTTTGAAAGACTTATTGCTGGTACAAACAGCAGTGTAAACGCACTGTTGTGTTCCGGATTGAAGAACATTGTTGACAGAGTAACTACTGGATATATTGAAACTTAACATCTTATGTCTCAGGATGACGAACGCAGTGGAATACCAAGCTTTACTTTGTAATTCAAGGTGCTTGGTTTTACTGCTGTTCATTAGCAGTCGTATCGCTTACCATCAGGCGAACATGCTAGTCTCGCAATTAATTGCAATAAAAAAAAACGCTCTAACAGGGATTAAAATTTGTATATAAATGTTCGTATCAATATAAAAATAAACAAAATATTGCAACATGTAATCAAAATAAACATTTGATAACCCCATAACTGTAGGTGGAAGATAAGGACAGGTGGTAGATAAAAATAATCGGGTCGTTTCTACAACCCACTGCAGGGAACGGGCCTTAATAATTAAAAGGGACTTATAGTTATTTTAGCATTATTTAGCTGTTAGTAATTCTTTATTTTAGCACTGCGCTCTCTCTCTCTCTCTCCTTGTTTATAATCCATCCCATGGTTGTCTGGAAGACATTGCTTTAGAGCGATAAGAACGCCATTTGTACTTTTATTTTATACTAGAGGCCCGGCCCAGCTTCGAACAGGTACAAATAGATTTCTGTTCAATATTATGTACGTATTATATATATAAACCTTCCTCTTGAATCACTCTATCTATTTAAAAAAACCGCATTGAAATCCGTTGCGTAGTTTTAAAGATTTAAGCATACAAAGGGACATAGGAACGGAGAAAGCGACTTTGTTTTATACCATGTAGTGATTGTTTCTGTATAATAGTTTAAACTTGTGTACAATAAAGATTTAAAAATAATAAATAAATATGGCTTGGCAAAAGATGTCTGTTTTTAATGAACGCGCTAAGACCGAATCTATATATTAATACGTGATGCAAAAACTTTGGACCCCTTTTTACGAAAATTGCGCGGACGCAGGAGCATAAAATTTGGCACACTTATAGTTTATGTGTAGGAGAAGTGCAGAACGCTAATATTTTTCAATAATAATGTTTATAAAGTACATTAAAACAAAAAATAAAACATTACACACACTACCATGTATTTCACACACACATACATACACAAGTATTTGTACACGCATACATACTCTGGTGTCAAATTGTTTCTTTTCTTTTTCATTTTGCTCTTTTGACATAGACATTTCAAAAAAAAGTTTTATTTGCCTCATTTAATATAAAAAAAGATTTTAATAATAATGCATAAAAAGTACATTAAATCAATAAATAAAACATTACACAAACCAGCATGCATTTGACACACGCATACACAAGTATTTGTACACGTATATCTACATACTCTTTGGTCAAATTGTTTCTTTTATTTATTATATACATAGTTGAATGTCAAACAGAAAAGTTTTATTTGACGAGTACTACGTGAAATACTGAGCGCTTATACAGATTGTGTAGCAGTAAGCTACATTTAAATGTACACGGACTATCATTATATGCATAAAGAAAGTTCTGTAGCAGCAATCTGCAATAACAACATTCAGGTACAAAAAAAATATAATTTGCTATTGCTGGTTCAAAGCAATTATTGTAGTTTACGATTTCAGTAATTGCATATACTTCAGGATAAATGGTGATTTTGAGAGATACGTACATTTAAATGTGCACGAATTATCAGAATAACAACATCATCATACAGGTAAAAACTTTTTCTCTTCTTGATTTGGTCGAATTTCGACCGCTAGGCGACCACTAGTTTAGTATTAATACGGCAACACGATATACTACGACAGAAATGTTTAGATACTTATTATTTTTATTTATTATAATAGTCTCTTTGTTTATATTAAATCTGAAAAGACTAATAAACTTTTTGAAAATGTATAAATAATACCTACGTATAAAATTCTTCGTTAATTTCACTCACACGTAAGCGACCAAAGCTGTGTGCGTAGAGCTACTGCGTCGGCTCGCTATACAGTCAACTCAACCAACTTTGATCGGTGCGCTTCAAAATTCTAATATTCAATTGAAATGTAACTTATGATTTATATACTGGTAATATAATATAATAAAATATTTTATTTGCATTATTTTATTTTTTATTTTATTTATTAAGGAAAACTTACAACTAGCATTATACATTATCAACATAAACAGTAAACAAAGAAAAGGTCAATTACAAGTTTTCACTGATATGAACTGTATGTAAAGAAAAAGAAAAAATAAATAGAAAAGAAGGAGATAAACTATAACTAACTTAATAATACATAATATTTACCAAGTACAGATACTACTTGTTAGGTACGTGCGCCAAAGTAAATATTACACATTGTTTTCTTAAATTTCTTGGTATTGGTATTAAATAGATCAATATCAACATCCCAATAGATAGCATTGAGTGATCGACAGGCTCGTAAAAGGTAACTATTTTGTCGGTATACAGAATTAGCAAATGGAACATGTAAGGGATTTGGTTTCCTGAGCGAGGCAGTATGAGTGCGCAACCCTATCATACCCAGTAATTCTGGACAGTCAACTTTACCATTAAACACATTTAAAAGATACGATAAATCAGCTACTCTTCTACGTTCATGTAATGGTAGAATATGAAAGGTTCTACATCTCCTGAAATAATTGCTGTTATATTTTCCGGAACGATATTGCAAATATCTTAAGAATTTTTTCTGTATTTTTTCAATGCCGTCAATATACACATTATATTTAGGGTTCCATACTTGCGAGGCATATTCCAGGTGACTGCGGACGAAAGCACAATAGAGGATTTTAAAAGTTTTGATGTCATTAAAATCCGAACTTAGCCTAAGAATGAAACCGAGTGCCATTGATGCTTTCTTAATTGTATTTTGTATATGGATATTAAATAGTAGCTTGGAGTCAAAAGTAACGCCAAGATCCTTACCGAAACCCGAGATATTAACGTTGAATAGGTTTCAGAGTTATTGTCACGTCAACAAGTTAGATCTTAATCCTAGCAAATGCTATATATGCTCATATACACGAAAGCATACTCCAACACTACATAATTATTATTATTGAACACCATTATTAACCGTGTTAACACCATTAGAACGCCAAGATTATAAGCAGACAAATATTACTGTGCAAGCAATGAACATACAAATTTAGATACTAATCATATTTTCGTTATTATTACATTGTTAAGTTGCATTCAAATGAGTGTTCAATCAGTAGACACTACGGACGTTTTATTAATCATTTCGTGTTCGAACACATGAATAGAGTTAGGGGCCTTAGAACCCCTTACAATTACGAAATATATTTAATTTATATTACAATACATAACATAATTTAGCCTCGGAATTACATCCCATTATATTACCTGAAACATAATTTATACTCACTAAATATACTCACTAAATATAATAAACAAACATTTCAAGTAATTGCTTAGGTCTCAAGTATCGACTATTACTTTTTTCTCATTCTGATTAATTTTTCCTAATAAAGAAAGCAATAACTTTAATTAAAAAGTGCATGTTGGCCTGTTGGTAAACGATCTAGTCGCGGCTGCCGACATGTTCACGGTGGTCGCGAGTTCGAATCCCAGGGCACACCTCTGACTTTTCGGAGTCATGTGTGTATTTATAATCGATAACCACGCACTCAAACGTTGAAGGAGTTAGGCCAGCGTGGTGGACTATATGGCCTAACCACTCTCAATCGTACTCACGGTTGTAGAAGAGACTCGTGCCCTGCAGTGGGACGTATATGGGCTGATACAGAGATTTAGGTAACTCTAAATAAATAATTTAAAAATCACGAAACGTGAGTCTTGGATTAGAACCTACGACCTTAACTTTCACAATCTCAGTCACCCACTCATTTAGTAGTGTTTACCTGAATGACCCCTAATTTTATCAACCCACTTAACTAAAAAAAACATCACTCTCAAAACACCGCCATCTATTAATCAATAACCCGAACTAACAATAATGTTTCTAAACATCACCAACAGATGTCGCTAGTCGTAAAGACGTATAGGAGACAATGACCTACGCCGGATATATCGCAATGTGCAGCTGATTGGATGGTTCGTTTGAAAAAGTGTGCCTTTGTATCGACGGAGGAGAAATTTAATTGCATTCGGTTCATTTGTACGTGTATTTTATTTGAATAGTTACATTAACACTGCTTTTTTATATTTTGCACCGTACATAAACAGTTTGCAGACTTTCACATGGAGAAAACACAAATTATACAAGTTTTGGAGTTGATAGTTGCATGTACCGGTAACAAAATTAGTTTTTTGAAAGAATAGATCGTCATTTAAAATCCTGTTTATTTTATCTGTCCCACTACTGGGCTTAGTTAGTCCACCGTAGTGACATATTTTATTGGTAAACTTCACATACTTTATTATAAAACTATTTGGTATGCTGGTGTCCTCACAATGTCTTCCTTCGCCGTTAAAACAAGCAATAATATATTATACTTCTTATTGAGCTGGACAGCAGCATAACCAAACAATACCATGTATTACAAAGCAATGCTTGGAATTCCACTGCGGACACACACATTCCCGGAGATTCGGCGAGCTTCAATGCTCGGTGTAATTACATTGCGCGCTTGTTGATCCTGCGACACAGGAGTTGCAGTGGTGGGTGTGAGGGCGGGACAGTCGCCATCATCAATTTGGGCAATTTGTTATTTTTATGACGCCTTGCATATAAACACGATGAATATATCAAGATGGTTGGTAGCGGTTGGAGACGATGAAATGGTCTGAAGATCGAGCCCAGTGGCGTGCCATATGAGGCCCATGTCCAGCAATGGACGGGAATAGGCTGATGATGATGATATAAAAATGTGGACTTGAACACGTTTGCGTAACAAAAGTGTCCTTTAGCACCTCTGCCTACCCCTTCTTCTAAAGGCGTGATGTGTTTGTTTATGACAAACAATCGCGTGATGAAACTAGTTACAATCACGAGTAGTTAATTCACTTTCTATCAACTACGGGTTTCATACGGAAGTATCACGGATACACTTGTATGAAGGAAATGTACGTATATGGATACTTTTTTATACGCTATGGGAAATATCCTGTTTTTAAAACGTATAACTTTTTACCGTTGGTAGGTCTCTCATATGTGAGCGGCCGCCTGGGTAGGTACCACCGCAATGTCTATTTCTCCCGCCAAACAGCAGTGTAGGTTTGATGGAAATTGTAGCAAGAGTGACCAATGGACATATTGAGAATAGGGTTGTGTCCAAGATTTTATTTGAGCAGTAAGTAATCATTCTTTAAAAGCATCGTTTATAAAAACAAACGAATTTGAAAACAGCTTCAAAATTGAATGTAAAATGACTGAGATATTAATACATTTAAAAGTACGGTGGGGACACTCGTTGTCTCTTTCGCACGCATGCACCTTATGGAAGATGACGTCACGCCGTGCATGTTGCATCCTTTTCTATCACTCCTACCACAAACTTTCATATATTTGTAACTTGCTTATTAACGGATTTTAAAAATCCTTTCTGATTATGATTATGCGTAACGTAACCTTCCGTTATAAACAAAAATAAAAATGTATGAAACTAGCCTATTAACACCTTATGTCTCAGGATGGCGAGCGCAGTGGAATGCCAAGCATTGTTTTGTAATTGAAGGTGTTTGGTTTTGCTACTGTTTATGAGCGGTCGTACCGCTTACCATCAGGCGAACGGCATGATCGTCTCAAAATTCAGTGCAATCAAAAAATGTATAAGCAAAGCTTGTCGCGCATAACCTGTACCTGTTTCAGTCAATATACGTCCCACAGCACGGCACGGGCCTCCTCTACAGTCGAGAGTACGATTGAGAGGGGCTAGATAGTTTTTCCACCAAGCTGGCGTAGTGCGGGTTGGCGGACTTACATACTATAAAAATTCTTATAAATTGCTATGGTATACTGGTTTCCTTACGATGTTTTCCTTCACCGGTAAAGTGCGTGGTAATTGACTATCCTATCGCCATATCGTACACAAATTCTTGGCCCCCGACTGATAATGAATAGAAAAGTCCAATACCACTTTGGTCGACCCGGAATTCGGTCCCAAGGCAGTCAGTCCATTTACTTATATTTATGTATGCGGAATATTTATCTTAGCGGAAAGCGCAGCGTAGGACGTCCACCCACAAGATGGTCCGACGACCTGGTAAAGGTCGCGGGACGTCGCTGGATGCAGGCTGCCTCCAACAGGTCTCTGTGGATATCATTGGGGGAGGCCTATGTTCAGCAGTAGACTTCCTTTGGCTGATGGATGGATTGATGGATATTTATGTAAATAAGCTTTCTACAATTTATTGCTCATACAAATCACACTACAGTTTCGCCATATTGATAATTACATAACGCAAATTAATTATATAAACCAACTGGTTTTTAATTAAATGATATGTAAGTAACAGGGTCATATTGAGTAATATGATATGAAATAATATTAACAAGAATCAACCGAAATCTTTTATAACGCCACCAACATATTACAAAGTTGAAGAGTTTATTTGAACGCGTTAATCTCAAGAAATATTGGTTCAAATCGAAAAATTATTATAGTGTTGGATAGTAAATTTATTGAGGAAGGCTATAGGATACTTTTAATCCCGGTAAAAATCATATTGGGATTTGTATCCCGGAAACTCTTTCACGCGGACAAAGCCAAGCAATGCAAGTATTAAATATAGCTTGAAAAGTGGTATTCTTGCTCGTCAAAGATTAAATAAAATATAAGCTCGATCAAGACACTACTGTCTCACAGAAAACCATAGATTGAAGTTATAAAGCACAATAGTTTGATGTCGCTTAAACTGCCACCCGGCTTCGTTTTCGGTGGCAGTCTTGATATACGCAGTATATACACATACACACTATATATATGCGGTAACAGTTACCATAATGTCCATCAGACCGCGAAGACATTTCTGCATTCTAAGACCTTGACATACTTTTTATACAATGTGATAATTATTATAGAAGGGACACTGTATATTTGAAAGACACAGCGGTACCGTACCGCTGTCGCTGTCTCTTACTCTCACGCTAGATTATCTTGCATCTCTTTTAAACTAAAACTTAATGGATACTCTGCCTGGGCGGCATTGGCACTTTCCATCAGGTGCAATGCCGCCACTATGCCAGGCCATTATAAAAAAAAAAAAAAAAAAAAACTAGTCTTCCAAAATGCTGATTGGTCACATTTTGGCCAGCAATATATTTGCACAATGTCAATCGTTATAATAGCGCTCCTGCCAACCCTTTTCGGGCACACACGGAATATTCATTTACATAGGAAATCAACAGTCATTCAAGAAACCCATAGTCCTGACCCCACACTAATATCAACACTTGTTTTGTGTATCGGAAACTACAAGAGATTTTACGGCCAAAACCCAGACCCGAAATACATGTAGGTACGACAAAAAATTACTGTGGAACATAACCTCACATTTCCCTTTCTAAAACCTGCCTGCTCTATCGGTTGCTTGGCTTCTAGTGTTCCACTTATCCTTCTATTTAGTATGGAGGCAAAGAGTTTATGGATGCACGATAGCAAGCTTATCGGTCTATAATTGCCGATGTCTCTTGGATCACCTTTTTTATATAATAACGGTGTCTAACCAACTGCGCCACGGAGGTTGTCATTATCAAAGACATTTAACTAGAACAAGTGGAGTAGCGGATGCGACGACCTCGCTCGTTCGTTGATTGCATCACAAGCTGTGGGCACTGCGGAGTGCCCTTGAAAATGGAAAGTTAATACTAGCTTTCATCTTATTGGATTTTTATGAGTTTTTTTCTTTGGGGAAGGCGTGAGATCAGCAGGGATAAAGAACGAAAGGTCCGGTAGACAACGGTTTATTGCTTTATACTTAAACTAGCGGCCCAGCCCAGCTTCGCCCGGGTACAAATACATTTCTGTACAATAATATGCACGTATTATACACATAAACCTTCCTCTTGAATCACTCTATCTATTAAAAAAACCGCATCAAAATCCGTTGCGTAGTTTTAAAGATTTAAGCATACAAAGAGCCATAGAGACAGAGAAAGCGACTTTGTTTTATACTATGTAGTAATAAATAACATTATCACATCATGGGACTGAACTTACAAGGCGAAATGTGGGTATCCAGGCAACTCTTTTTTTTTTAACGAAAGTAAAGCTCCTTTAGCCTTCCTTCCGATAGTCGGGGGTGGACCGGAAGGGGCATGTCGGGGTCTCCGGCCTTCCAGCCTGGGACGCGGGGACAGAAGTCCGCACTGCGCAGATGTTGTATCTGTTATATGTATAGTCTATGGCAACATTTAAATAACTTAACACTGGCCACACCGGCCCCTCTTCTTCCGGTGGTGTCATGGCGTCAACATGTCTTGTCTTATATTAAGTATTACTACTATAAGTCATAAATAAATAGTCATTGTGAAGTCGTATATTTATTACTACAGAATAACCCAAAACCATATACAGTATCCAGGCTGGGTCCCTACCGAGATCTAAGAAGATCTTTTGCCGGCATACCGACTAAAACCTCTCGGTGGCCATCACGAGCTTAATGGATGACAGGCGATGTGGACAGGCGAATGGCGCCCATTTAACTCGCCGTGCCACCCGGCGCACTGCCAAATATGGCTCCTCCCAGCTTGGGGGGCGCAGATGCCCCCACTTTTCCTACTTCGGACGCCCATGGTGAGATGAGCGTCCGCGACAGATACTAGGCCACACGTTCTGTCGCCCATCTCAGATATCCAGGCAACTCTGCCTTAACCTGATGGGAAAAGAGCGTGAGTTTATGTATGTATGTATCAATAACACCCAACAGTCACACACATAGTCCTGACCCCACACTAAGATCGAGTCTTGTGTCTTGAGGCTACGACGCACAGCGTGACCCTACCACTTTCTTAAGTTAAGTAAAATAATTAGGCAGTGTTTCAAACAATAGTCTCTTGTTGAAATATAACTATTATTTACTGATTTTATCGCGGATTTTGTTTAATTTTTACATTTTTAACTTCTCGACGTTTTAATTAATTTACAGTTTTCGTGGTCACGGGGCGGACTGAGGTATTAGTCATCCGCTCAGTGACTGTTACAATATAACTACCTTTATTTGACAATTATTAAATTAACATAATACTTTTATTTCAATGTGAATAATTCGCGTAAATGTAAGAAAACATAATGGTCACTTGATCATTAGGCTTTCACTGACTGCAGTCTGCAGGTGATACAATGCGACACGACATATTACAAACGACATAGCGGTACAATAACCTACTTAGATAAATATCTACATGTTCACACTTTAGACTTGTTTCGCGTGTGTGACAATGTGGGTTGTATGTGGGGTATTGGGGTTCAATTCCGAGGTTAGAAAATGTAGTTTTTGATTTAAAAATCATGATTTCACGTACTTTTGGTTTTGATTGGATTGAACTGAAGATACTAGGATTAAATCTAAGTTTAGGAAATTAAGTATGTTTTTCGTAAGTCATAGTGTAAAATGAACTCACGCCTTTTTCCAGAAGGGGTAGGCTAAAGTGACCACTCATGGACTGCAGCAAAACCAAACTGGTGTTGTGATTCCACTGCACTCCTGAGACATAAGATGTTAAGTCTCAATACATCTAATAGTTACTCTGGCTACAATGTCTTTTAATACGAAACATAAGAGAGTATTTACGCTGCTGTTTGGCGGGAGAATAGAGAAAATCAGCATAATATGAACCATGAAAGCAGTGCTAACAACAAATAGTTAAGAGGGAAACCGTATAAACGATGACATACCGACATTTATGTATGCAAATGTAATGCATATCGACAGTACTGCTCTTTGTTTAGTAATGTAGGATTTAAATGTTATGTAGAAAGATGAGTAGAATGAAACGTTAGATGAATGACTGATACGGAACGTAGTTTGTGTGAAAGAGATGACAAATGATTGAAAGAGTTAGAGTATGAATGATTAAGATGTTCGGAGTACGGAAGGACGGAATAGAGGGAACAGTCTGGAAGACGATGGAATACGTGACGGACGACTGAAGTGATGACGAAATTAAGACGAATTTATAAGAAGATAATAGTAAAAGATCCGTGTTTGATTTGACCTGAGACGGAACTATTCCCACAGTAATAAACCAAGAGCCCGTAGCCGCCAGACTCGTCATTTTATAAAAGCTGATAGTTTGTCTGCGCATGCCTCTGAAATAGAGATCACACGATCAGCTATTAAGAAGTGATCGTGGTGGCTTCACACTAAAATATTTTTTTATTTGTAATAGTAGTTCCTGAGATTAACGCGTACAAACAAACTCTTCAGCTGTATATATTAGTATAGATATACGCCAAATGCTGAGCACGACAATCCTCTATAATCGAGAGCACAATTGAGAGGGCTAAGACCACTCTCTGGCCTAGTGCCAAACGAATTTCACATGTAGAAATTCTTGTATAATGGTATGCAGGTTATTTGGGTGATGGACTGTATGGCTTAACCACTCTGAATGGTATTCTCGATTGTTGAGGAGGCCCGCGCCCTGCAGTAGGACGTATATGGGCTGATATGTGTGTCTATGACATGAAAAAGTATCTCGTAGTTTCTAATCTATTTTCTAAATTATAATTATTTTTTTCTATACACGACACAAGACTCGATCTTAGTGTGGAATCAGGACTATGTATGTGACTGTTGGGTGTTTTTTTTTTTTTATTATTACAGTTAATGTCGAGACGAGCATGCCGTTCGCCTGATGGTAAGCGATACGACCGCTCATAAACAGTAGCAACATTCCACTGCACTCGCCATCCTGAGACATAAGATGTTAAGTCTCAATATGTCCAGTAGTTGCTCTGGCTACAATGTCCTTCAATCCGAAACACAACAGTGCATTTAAGCAGTGTTGTTTCACGGGAGAAATAGACATTGCGGTGGTACATACCCTGATGGCCTCGCACATATGAGAGACCTACCACCAGTATTTATTATTAAACAGGTCCTGTAAATTCCTGATAGGTTTTTACAATCCTTTCTCGCCTAAATCGATTGAAATACTTGGATCAGTGCCGCGTGGCAGACTTCCAACAAGGGATTCCCGAGCCCATTAGCAAACGTCCAAAGACTTGGGAGTATATGAAACTGGAATATTCACAAACATTTTTTAATTACTTTATACTAGAACGACAATGTAACCACAATGCGCATTCTGGTAAGCGCAATACAGATATCCACGTGATATGATCTCTCGGCTGATACAAAAAAATTGTCAAAGATCACTCCTTCACACACCTTCTATAGAAGTATTTATATGTGTATTTTAATACTCGTAAGTATTATGATATTATATAGTGTATATAATTAATTATAAATAATTCTATCTACTGTTATTTCATTGAGCCTGGTATCTTTATTTTCTATACTACCCTCTCTTCTTTTCCTTTTCTTATATCCATCCAAAGGTTGTCTGTAAGAAATCGCCTAGGGAGATAAGGCCGCCGTCTGTACCTTTTGTTCATTTGTAATATACCGGGTATATCAAGACTGCTACCGAAAACGAAGCCGGGTGATAGTTTAAGCGACTTCAGACACAATGCAACAGAAAAAGTTGCAAAAGAAAGCGACAATATTTTTTTGTTATTTTTTTCCTATGGCCATATTTGGGTGGTAAATACATTTTTCCTAAAATAATAGTGTATACCCTTTTATTTGTAAATACTCTAAGGTATAAAAGAGTTTAAATTATTATTTTAGCAACAACTATGAATTTACCACCCAAAACTGACGATATTTAAAAAATAATAAAAAATAATTGTCGCGTTTCTATGTGAAATTTTTAATTGCATTGTGTTTGTAGCCACTAAAACTACCACCCGGCTTCGTTTTCGGTAGCAGTCTTGATATATCCGGTATGTATTCAGGTGTTTATCCTCTATGTGTGCAGTAAGAACAATTAATAAAAAAACTAAAGAGAACCACGCCTGCTGGCTTGCGAAGCCATAGCTTGATGATCCAAACCATCTCACCACGATTCAAAAATTTCGCTGTGGAATTGTTTGCCGTCACGCGTGTTCCCTCCTTCCTATGATCCCGGGTCCTTCCGCCGTAGTGTGAAGAGGCATCTTAGCAGGCCGGCATAATTTCATCGATCGATCTTAGTGTGGGGTTAGGACTATGTATGTGACTGTCGGGTGTATTATTATACTTTCTAGATTTTAACACTCACAAAATGAGGGTAGTTATTGCAACAATAACTTTATGAATGACAAAAACTTCATTCTGCCAGAATTACAAAGTTAGAAACAAGACAAGTTAATATGACAAGTTTTAGAAATTTGTCATATTAACCCTTAATTGTGCGCACCTAAAAAGTAGCATAAGTGGTCGCGCGGGGTGTCTAGCACCCCAGAATGAGGAAATAAAATAAAATACGAAATACATGCAAAATCAGACTTTTATTAATTAGAACATTTGAACTTACATATTAATCAACTTTTATACGTATTTTTAACATAATCAACTTTTTTTTAATACGAAAAATATTTTTTTACCTATCCTAGTTTTAACCGTCACAATTTTGACAGACTATATTCACATGGTCATTGCACACATGTTTTTGGCATTTCGAACATTCAGTCTTTGTTTTCCTGTTCATATTACATAATACATGGCACCTTTTGTATGATTTTCCTGAATTCCATGTTGTGTTTTTTATCGTTTTTGCAGCGGTCGTGGTAGGGTATGCTAGCTCTTGATATTTCGTGAGGTTTGACTAAATTAACAGCCAGTCGCTTTAAAAATACTCTTCGGGATATATTAGAGTCAATTTTAGATTTGTATATAATATAGGAATTGATATCTGTGATATTGATAATATGAAAAAATATCACCATCGGCCAGCCTTTTGGTACGTCTTCCTACATTATAACTGGCGCACATTTGGTCGTTCGTATCAACTCCCCCTTTCGTTTTATTATAAAAATGAATAATTTCGGGCTTGCTTTTCTCACCTTTAATAATACAATGTTTTAAAACGGAAATAATGAAATTAACAGTCATCCACTACCTTGGAATTTAGACCACACAAACAGTCACCTGGGGTGTCGTGCACCCCAAACACGTTCTCCGAGCCCAACCGTCCACAACAGAGCGCCGCTCGCAACTGAATCGTGTACGTTTTACATGTTTACGAACCTACCTAGAAGACCAGCGCGCTAAATTCAAATTTTAAAAAGTTATGATCCTGAAACTGTCCACCACGCGACCAATTAAGGGTTAAAAAACCAACCGCAGATAATCGATATCACATATGAAAAAAAGACGAATTGAAAATCTCCTCCTTTTTTAAAGTCAGTTAAAAATCCCTATAATTAGTTTTATTTCAAAATGCATATCCAGTTATTTTGCAGGCTCCATTACGACTAGCAAATATGAAATATCATAATTTATTTACTAACAACCCATTCGATCATATCTACAAAGACCCGGTTTTAAATCAATTAAACCGAAAACTAAGTCAAGGTTTCAAAACATTTCTCAGACCTATTTTTAGATTGATAGGGTCTGTACGATGCAATTTCAACTAACGAAACCGAATTTCAATAGTCAAGTTTAAGCCGAAAATGGCGAGAAAAAATTACTTAAATTTGTTAAAAATTAAAATTAAGTTTGGAACGAAATTAAATTCAGCTATTTATCATGTAGGCAATTAAATAACTTTTATGAAAAGTAAATACACATAGAGCATAATCTCTATTTACAAAATTCACAGACCAAAGAGAAAACAAAAAAAACAAATGAACAAACAAGAAATAATAATTGAAGACTGCCACTTATCACCTTTATTTAAACGTGTTCTTATTATATGTATTATTAATGTAAGTGGTTTTCAATAAATAATTTATAAATAAAATAAAATTCAGGAAGACAGGAGTCAGGAATGTATGCCCGATATAGTCATAGGCTTGCCCCCTATTACATCGTGGAAATGTGGGTGTTCTGGCACCCCTGCCTACCCCTACTGGGAAAATGGCGTGAGTTTATGTATGTATCACAATTTTGAAAAGTCAACGCTGAGGTCCAAGCTCCTGATTACCCTCCTGGTATTTAAACCTAGGACCACAGAACGTACGAGTTACGAGCAACTATACAAATGACACTATTTATTTTTAAACGTCGGCGCCATGCGTCTCTGTGTCATTGACCGATATTGAGACTTTCAATAAATTTCGCGTATTGAATATTGATAGTAGAAAGTTTGTATTTTTGTTTGCTCTGTTTTAAATGATCGATTTTTGGACTGTATCTGTAGCGCCGTTGGTTAGAAGCCGGCTTTGAAACGTGAGGCCGCGGGTTCGCTTCCCACTTCGGACATGCGATATTTCAAAAATCTTTCAATGCAGTTCAAAGTTCTATCTAAATAGTAAACTTTTTTTTGTTACTATATATGGCGATACAAGCTTACCATTCGTCTGATGGTAAGCGAAACGACCGCTCAAGGACAGTAGCAATGCTTGGCATTCCACTGCGCTCGCCATCCTGAGACATAAGATGTTAGTCTCAATATGTCCAGTACTTTGGGTACAATGTCCTTCAAACCGAACACAACAATGCATTAAACTGCTGTTTGGAGATATTTAAATTGCGGTGGTACCTACCCAGGCGGCCTCTCATTATGAGAGACCTACCAAATGTTGTATTCTTTCGGTATAATTGTATATCACTACATAGTATAAAACAAAGTAGCTTTCTCTGTCCCTATGTCCCTTTGTATGCTTAAATCTTTAAAACTACGCAACGGATTTTGATGCAGTTTTTTTTAATAGATAGAGTGATTCAAGAGGAAGGTTTATATGTATAATACGTACATATAATTGTTCAGAAATCTATTTGTACCTAGGCGAAGCTGGGCCGGGCCGCTAGTCTACAATATTTAAGGTAGTTTCTCTTCATGTAGCATCGTGGGACGCCCTGGGCGTTGCTCAATGAAACGATACGAACTTCAAATGTTCGGATGTTCGACGCCTGGAGTAAGATATAAGTTTTCCACTTCTAAAAATCAATACTATTCTCTATTACACTTATCATTTTCTCCGAACTTAGTCTATGGTTGCGACGTACGATAGAGGAATCTCACATTGTGGAGTATCTAGACACATTAGTGAAGTTTTACGTACGGCGTCCGAACATTCGAAGTTCTTACTTTTCATAGAGTAATCGTATACGCGTGGGTGACACACAAAGTAATGTCTACACATTCTGAAATGTCATCACATTACAGAAAATCAGTTCTAGATTAAACCACTAGTGTAGTAATATCAAAACAAAGTCATTTGTTATTCTGTTTCCAACATCCATTTGTTTTTCTTTCTTATCGATTCTATCCTAACAGAAACTTTAAATATCGATACAAATGACCTCAATCGTAGACAGTTTTAAAAACTATTTCGACAGCCTTCGTGGCGCAGTTGGTTAGACGCCGGCTGTGACATGTGTGACTGTCGGGTGCATTTATTTATTTAACTAATCTGAAAATTGTCTATATCAGCCCATATACGTCCCACTGCAGGGCACGGGTCTGCTCTACAGTCGAAAATACCATTGAGAGTGGTTAGGCCATATCATTCAAAAATTATCTAACCGAAAGATATCAATACCAAAACCCAATCGCCTGATTGCGCATTCATTATTTAACTAATCCGAAAATTATCTAACCGAAAGATATTCCCAAGCCGATTTGCCCAGACCCTAATTCTAGATTCCTCATTGGTCGTCGTGTCGTTAAATGACATTACAATCTGAGGTTATACGGACCCTGAACCCATTATCTTATGTAAATGTGATCAAAGTCATGTGTTCAATATTTCCTTATTTTATCAACTGTCGTATTTGCATAAATAGAAAATTATCTTCACGGAACTGTTTTGTCTGGGAGATAATTACGTAAGGATTGGTAATCTGTATCAATACATTTCTCCCGCCAAACGGTAGTGTAAATGCACTGATGTGTTCCGGTTTGAAAGACATTGTAGCTATCGTAAACAGCCTTCATGGCGCAGTTGGTTAAACACCGGCTGTGAAAACAAGAGGCCACGGATTCGATTCCCGCACAGTGCCGCACAGAGACAAATTGTAACAGCTTATTTACATAAACTGACTTTATTATATTCACCTTGGTTTACAGCTAGGTCACATACACATAACTTTTTACAATCAGGTGTTCGGTTTAAATAAATACACCCAACAGTCACATACATAGCCCTAACCCCACACTGAGATAGAGTCTTGTGTTGTTTATCAGAAAATTCTAGAGACTTTTAGGTTCCACCAACACTCAGATCCGAATTGTCTCGGTTAGAGGATCGAACTCACGGCTTCGGTTCACAGCCGGCGTCGAACTGCGCTGAGGCTGTCATAATTTACCTCATCAGAAAAATCAAAACACTTCCATTTTACACTCATATTATCCACTATTAAACGACATTTGACGTATCGCACCTTTGGAATGATAGGACTCCTAACTAAAAACTCTTATTTTTGGGAAACGTTACTAAAGATTTGTAACATAAGAAATTTTGTACTTATGAACATACATCTAGAAGACCGATTTATACTTCTTTCTGCCTTTCATACGTCAATAGGTCTTTCTTTAATAAGGGGTCGATAGGTCATTTTTAGCCAAAATATTATGATTAAAATCCAAAATCTATTTTTTTTATCAAGTCACTCTACTTCTAAAGATGCGATATATAACTAGCGGCCTGGCCCAGCTTTGCCCGGGTACATATAGATTTCTGTACAATAATATGTACGTATTATACATATAAACCTTCCTCTTGAATCACTCTATCTATTAAAAAAACCGCATTGAAATCCGTTGCGTAGTTTTAAAGATTTAAGCATACAAAGGGACATAGTGACAGAGAAAGCGACTTTGTTTTATACTATGTAGTGATATACACATTTCTCTGATAATCCTTACAAAACAAACAAGCAAGGTGTTTCAATATTTCTGATGAGAAGTGTATATGTTATACAAATGTATAAAGATTCATACAAACCAGACCCTACAAAAATGCACTAAGGGCCAGCTGTGCATTCAAAATAAACAAATGACGAGCAACATGTGTGCCAGCGCATAACGCACAAAGAAGAGTTAAAATTAGATCGGTTATATCCAGACTAACCTAATATGCGTGTCGGAAATGTAGGAAGCAATTTCGGGCTTTAACTGGGTTTTAATAGATGTTAGATCAAACCGCATTACTCCAGCGTGGTGGACTATATGGCCTAACCACTCTCAATCGTACTCGCGATTGTAGAGAAGGCCCGTGCCCTGCAGTGGGACGTATTTGGGCTGATAAAGAATAGAATAGATGTTTCGTAATTTATTATAGAATTTTTACACTTATTGTAATGCATTGTCTGTTTCAAAACAGTAATTGCAATGAATGGCGAAACGAGCATGCCGTTCTCCTGATGGTAAGCGATAGGTCTGCTCATGAACAATATGAAATCCAAACACTTTGAATTACAAAGCCATGCTTGGCATTCCACTGCGCTCACCATCGTGAGACATAAGATGTTAAGTGTCAATATGTCATTAGTTACTCTGGCTACAATGTCCTTCAAAAGGAAATACTACAGTGCATTTACAGAAGGTTTTTTAGACCTAAAAACAGTCCTCCCCGTGACCACAAAAGCTGTGAAGAAATCCAAACGTCGGGAAGTTAAAAAATGTAAAAATTAAACCAAATCCGCGATCAAATCCTTAACTGATAGTTTTATTTCAATAAATATATATTTTTTAAATTAGGCCATATAATGACATCATCAAAATACACGTAAACTCGACTTAATTCCACACAATTGTATAATATACTGCAATAACATTTTTATAACGTTTCACACAAAACAATAGACCCAGGTCACCGGGCCGGTTTATCTTACAATTCTTTGTTATCATTCTTTATTATGAATCACACTGTATGTGGTAGACCCCCCCCCCCCCTTTACCGTGACGTCACAGTGTGAGTAAGGAGGAAGTCACATCACGATGTATTAGTCAAGGAATCATTTTCTTGATCTGATTAAAATGCTCTTGTTTGTGAGCAAATATGATGCTTAAAGCCTTCGCGATCTTTTCGTCTCAACATTCTTGGTGTAAAGAAATAATTTGAAAGTACGATTGAGAGAGGTTAGATCACTACGCTGATCTAGTGCTAAGGGGAATTTACATATCATACAAATTTAAACAAATCGCTTTAATATGCAGCTTTCCTCACGATGTGTTCCTTTGTCGTTATGAGCGTGGTAATTGACTATAACACGTGACACCGAAAATTTAGAAAAGGGTCCTGGGATTTAAATTTGCGATCACGCACTCACTTCGTAATCAATGGATGACTGTAGCTTATCCAATTCAATATATTTACTCAATCTGTTACAATGACGCCAACGATCGCGTGTGTAAGTGAAAGTACTATGGGAGCAACCGGAAAATTTGCTTCTTACACGCCTTTCGCAGCGTGGCGGAAAAACAATATTTACAACGCAACTGAATAGTAGATACGACCAACATACACATAATCCTTTGTCTATGAATACTCTACTCTTTGAATACTCTTCGTATGTTCTGAAGTCGTACGTAAAACTATACGAAAATCCCTAACAAAATGTTCGAATACCTCGACTTTGTCACAAACACCCAGACTTGAAACAAATGTTTGCGGATAAATGAATAAAATAAATAAATACACTCAACAGTCACATACATAGTCCTGACCATACACTAAGATCGAGTCTTGTGTCGTGTATCAGAAACTACGAGAGACTTTTCGGTCTCACAAACACCCAGACCCGAAACAAATACCTGTGGTTCACACAAATAATTGTATCGGTGCGGGGATCGAACCCGCGGCCTCACGTTTCGTCACGGAGGCTGGAGGATAGAACAGATATTCTCGCTACGGGGATCGAAGTCGCGGTCTCTCGTTTCACAGCCTTTTCTTTTCTAACCTACGCCACGGAAGCAGTCAAATATCAGGACATTCGAATCCAATAGCAACGTTTTTGAAAATGCTTGATTGCATTTTGGCTGAGAGTTAAATAAAAATGAAGATAATTTTTATATCACCGTTTAGACGAAATATATTCAATTAAGACAATTTAATATGTATTTTAGCGCGATTAAGTACAGGTTATCTTTTTGAAACTCCAAATGTACTGAAGGTCCTATCCTTGCTTTAAATCAATGGACCCAAAATAAAATAAAAAGGAAATAATTCAATGTCAAGCATACTGCGCCCACGATAGAGGCATCTTACCATCAGGAAAACACTATTCAACCAAAATATTTTTTTGATGAGTTATTGGACTTAACAAAAACCCGGTAAAACAAGTAACATTGATATAATAATATTATCCAACGTGCAACTTGGTAGGAACAGGTTTTTATGGCCTTGCTTGGCCGGGCTTTTTTTGTTTCAAATACGTTGGGATTTCAAAAGTATAATACGTTACTAGGTGAAAACCTATATAAATCAAAATGTCCATCCATTCTAATACACAAAGCTGAAGCGTTTATTTGTTTGAACGCAGTAATCTCAGGAACTACTGGATGGAAAAAATATTTTGGTGTTAGATAGACCATTTATCCAGGAAGGCTATGGGCTATATCTATCTATAACAGTCCCTATAATTTGCAATGCAGGGCACGGGCCTCCTCTACAATCGAGAGTACGATAGAGAGTGGTTAGACAGTCCACCACGCTGGCCTAGTGCAGATTGGCGGACTTTACATACAGGCATTCCACAGCTCTCGCCATCCTGAGACATAAGATGCTAAGTCTCAATATGTCCAGTAGTTATATCCTTCACACCGAAACACATTTTATTCACACTGCTGTTTAACTGGAGAAACAGACATTGCAGTGGTACCTACCCAGGCAGCCTCTCACATATGAGAGACCTACCACCAGTAAATCACTATATTTTTTCCTTTTCTCTCCTCTCCCGATCTCACGAGGCAAAAACATATCTATGATGTTTAAGCATTGTTTCGGTACTGTTATCATTGGAATTTCATACTATTTCCCGTACATAAATAAAATATAAGGATAATATTAAACATTTTTCCTTGCTATAGTTCGCGTCACGAAAACAGAACGCTGGCGGTAAAGCTGCGCAGTAGGCGATTTATGTTTTTAATTATATTACATGATATTATATCTATTTTTCAATGTACCTTCCAGTAAACAATATACGAAGCTAAGACTAGTTAGAAAAAAAAGGGGCCTAGTAGTTTCGCGCGCGATTTATCCTGCGAAAACACACCCCCTCCACATTTTTACAGCGTTCTTTTTACGTGACGCGAACTATACCCACGTGAAGCTAATACATTTAAAGTTGCCTTCATAGGTCCGGTTTTGCCTCGTGTCGGTATCCTGTGTATTATTGCAAATTGCAATTAACTTGTATCGAGTTGCAGACGTTTTATAGACATATTAGCAATCTGGAAATCTATATTTATTTTTTATTGCATACGAGTAGACAGGTCATCTGATGGCATATGCGTAGTTCGGTGGGGCAGAGTGCTCTGACCTGAAAGGTACCTTAACAAACCCTAACACTGACCAAACAAAGTGTTTTACAGATTTTTTTGATACAGAGTGCCATAGGGTGTAATCGTTTTGTATAAAAAAATTAACTGGGGTAAAACCATGGGTATAGTTTGCTAGTCACATATTATTTTAGACTGCTATCCCACCCTGAGCCCATGGCTGGCTACGCCCATTCAGATGGTAAGTGATCACTGCCGCCCATCATATCCCAGAGGATGCTAATTCTTCGTTCGACTTCCCTTCACTCAGTCATATTAGATACAACGTAAACTTTCGTATTTAAAATGTTATAACAAATTATTAATAAACTGCTCTGATTTAAACTTGTAACTGTTGTAATAATCACTAAATTGTAAACTGGTTTTGAAAAGAGCAACACTAGAGTTTCTTGCCCGTTCTTCTCTAGTGAAAACCGCTTTCCGAACCGTGTGGTAGATAAAAAAAACGACTGAATCTAAATGTTGAACAAAATCTTAATGGATTCAATAAATTATTATCATTTTATGGACATCCACAAAGATTGGATAGATGTGTCGAGTCCAATTGAGTGGATTATCATTCTTTGTTAGATAATATGTTTACATTTCACTGCGCTTCAAACAGTTGCATTGTGTTTTCTTCATCAAATATACTTTTCAATACCCATTACATTTTACAAGATAACATCTATGTATATCATGATAAAATAAAATACTTTAACCAATTTTATACTCTAACTCTTTAACTTTACAGTCTCATCTTCTGTGGCAAATTCCACTTAAATCTTATAGGTCTAACTCCAAACTCTAAATGAACAATTGTTAGTTTACTCACCAAATTGAGCCACTAAACTGCATTAAAGAGGCCAATCTGTGGCCTCAATTGGTGTCATTCACATCGGCTTATCATCCGATAATGTTAACAGATATCAGTAATCATACTCCAATTAAAAAAGATTTCAGTTACTTCTACTTTTCAGGAGTTTAATTAATTAATAAATACACCCAACACACATACATAGTCCTGACCCCACACTAAGATCGAGTCTCGTGCCGTGTATCAGAAACTACGAGAAAACTTTCGTTCTCCTTAATACCAAAACTCTGAACACATATTATGTGTACTTTAGTCCCAAACAGTCAATAGTCCCAAATAGGCATTACGCATCTTTTTAGCATAGGTTCGGCAAACGACAACGGCATAAACAGCATTCCATGAGAAAAAGATGTGTACAAGTGGCGGTCTTATTTAACGCAATGTCAAGTATTTAAAGCAATGTCTGCAGACAGATAACCATGGGATGGAAAAACGAGAAAGAAAGTTGGGGCAGCTCAGGTGCACGAATAATTTAACTTGTATCTGTATCAGCCCATATGCGTCCCACGGAAGGCACGGGCCTCCTCTACAATCGAGAGTACGATTGAGAGTGGTTAAGCCATATAGTCCACCACGCTGACCTAGTGCGGGTTGGCGGACTTACATACCATAGAAATTCTTATAAATCGCTATGGTATGCAGGTTTCCTTACGATGTTTTCCTTCAACGTTTAAGTGCGTGGTGATTGACTATCAATACACACATGACTCCGAAAAGTCAGAGGTGTGCCCTGGGATTCGAACCCGCGATCATGTGGGCAGCCGCGTCTAGTCCGTTTACCAACAGGCCACCACGCACTTATAGAATTTATAACACTCCTTAAATTCAATCGACATAATAAAACCTATAGTACAGGCAACGAAGCATTTTTTCCTGCATAATTTGCCAGGTGTTTTTTTTTTCATGAAGAGGTGGCATATGACCCCACTAAGTTAAAAACCCAAAATACTTACAAAAATGGCGTCCGCTAGAGCCGCCATTTTGGAAAACGCGTTTGAAGCCATATCTCCGGAACCGTCCACTTTAGGCCCATCATGCTAAGGACCTTTCTTGTAGATAATTAAATTCCCCATCTGTTTTGTTCAATATTTTTTTTGTACCATTAACCGTTCACGATTTACAATGTTATTAATATTCGTTTCATGCCTTTTTGCCGATATCTTTGTTAATAATTGTTTAAACAAAAAATTGTTAGTGACTAAACTTTTAAATCAATAAATTCTTAACAACTTTTCACCCATACTTTTTTTCTCTAAAATCAATATTTTAGAAGTTATCGCGCGTTGAATGGTGTACTACCAAATCAAGGTCAATGGAAACGAAGGATGCATAGCTTAATTATGAAATCCAATGATTTCTCCATGATTATCACGTAATTAATTAAATACTGATGGCATAAGGGAACAAAGCAATGAGGAAATAGTAAATTTTGTTAAAAATCCATGTAAAATTTATTGTAAAAAAGGTATAAAATGAGAATTAATCATCTTCTTCAACTCTCATCCGTTTCGCAGGTGGTGAAGATTCTATATCGATGACGTTGTCCTCTTCCTCTTCATCTTCTTCAATGTCATACAAAGATTTCAATGCTTCCATTAATTTTCCATTGTGGTGATTCATAACATCTTCATCGTCATCGCCCAATTCTGCATCGTTCACTAGGAACTCAGGTTGATTACTGCACGTTTCTTCAGAGCAGTTCTCACAAATTACAGTACAGCCCAAGCCTGCCTTTCGGCACCCACAGGCTCTACCACAACCTGTGCTGCATTTGCATGAAATGCATTCCAGTAAACTAGGTGATACAAATGGCATCTTTGATGACCCTGACGGTTACTAGCGGACGCCATTTTTGTAAGTATTTTGGGTTTTTAACTTAGTGGGGTCATATGCCACCTCTTCATGAAAAAATAAAACTCCTGGCAAATTATGCATTGCGGACAAGAGTAACCCGTTGCTTCGTTGCCTGTACTACTAGGCTGGACGATCAATGACTAAGGACGGCGTGAGATAATTATGCGGCAGTCTATACCTAAAGTGAATGACCAAATGCACAAAGAGCTAACATTGTGAATCAGGATTTAAGTTTATTTATAAGTGAGGGAAAAAGGATAGAATAGTGTATTAGGGTATTGGTAAAAAACCTATTTGAAATGTGATGTCATTTAGTAAAATTTTCATTTTCATATTTTCTAATATTTGAAGCTATAAATGATCTAATAATAATCCCCACAATAATACATAAATACATAATAGTTTATAAATTACTACTTATACGGTATGGTTACAAAGCTGAGGTCTCGGGTTCGAATTCCAGGTAGGGTTAAGTGACTCCTACTGTAAATGAATAATAAAATAAATACCTTTAATCGCGCCTTCAGCCTTCTAAACTTCAAAGCAAATCCTTTAATCCTTGAATTAACATTCTCTTTAATATTATCCGCAATTTTTCTGTCATCACTTATCAAATCCAACGTCACTTTTAACTCATCTAAAAATTGGTCCATCAGTTCTTCTTCCATTTTGAAAACA
Source organism: Hyles vespertilio (assembly GCA_009982885.2). Lineage (NCBI taxonomy): Eukaryota > Metazoa > Arthropoda > Insecta > Lepidoptera > Sphingidae > Hyles > Hyles vespertilio. Next base: position 1,377,362 of record CM042832.1, read on the forward strand.
CTACTTATTTTATCACCAAAATATCCAATATTTAGCAGTTAAAAAACCGCTCACTCAATTGACGGACGGGTAAAAAAACGCCGTGTTAAATCACAGTTTTAAACCAGTTTAAATAAGCCAAATTAATTAAACTACATACGCATAGAAAATGCACCACAAATGACTAAAATATCACATCATTTTCCATATTTTTAGCTATAGTTACAATCGTATATTTTGAAACCACTTTTTCCTTGTTACTTCATTATTTTAAAGTATTGTTTCCATCCATACTGTATTTTAGTCATTTAAAACCTTCGATCAAATATAAACTAGATACAGGGTCCGAAACAAAATTACACGCCCAATGTGGCCGAAGTTGCTTACACTTATACATTTGAATTTCGTACTACGAGATGTAGCAAAAAGTCTTAAATTATAATATAATTAAGCAATATTATTATATTGCTTAATTTAATTAAGCTTATTTCTGCTCTTATTTCTCTTAATGTTTTTTGGCCGTTACTTACAATCTAGTGTATATTTGATCGAATATTGAAACAGTTAAAAACACACTTTTTCCTATCTACACTTATTCATAACAATATATTTTTCTACTGAAAAAATACACCAGAAAACGTTCTTAACACTAGGTAATTAATTTCCAAAAACGTTTTTGTTCCGAATTATTCTCACTTTAAAAAATACACAGTAATTATTGTAAAGGAGGCCCGTGCCTTACAATGGGACGTACAGGTTATTTTATTTATTACATAACACAACCCACTCGTCCCGTATTCACGTACACAATGTTTATTATTAGGAGAGGGGTTTAACCAAACGGGAAGTTCCCAATATTTCCCCAGTTTATCCTGCTAGTTATCAATACCTAAATGTGGTTACTATTCAAACAATACTGGTGGTAGGTCTCTCATATGTGAGAGGCCGCCTGCGTAGGTACCACTGCAATGTGTTCTTCTCCCGCCAAACAGCTGTTTAAATTCACTGTTGTGTTTCGGATTGAAGGACATTTTAGCCAGAGTATTTACTGGACATATTACTGGAGACTTAACATCTTATGTCTCAGGATGGCGAGCGCAGTGAAATGCTAAGCATTGTTTTGTAATTCGAGGTGTTTGGTTTTGCTACTGTTCATGAGCGGTCGTATCGCTTATCAAGCGAACAGTATGCTCGTCTCGCCAGTCAATGCAATAAAAAAAAACATACGTCATATGCACACATATTTTTTTTTAGAGTCGGAATGGAAACGTTTATAAGCAGTGTTTAGGCCAAAAAGTTAGTTTGTGATTCATAAAAAAAAAAACAAAAAAAACATGTTAATGAGGGGTCAAGATTAAGTAAGACCAAACACATTTGGTTGTATGTATTTATGTAATTTTAAAACCACTTGTAATTCATAAATAAGAGCAAATAAGAAGATTTGTACTAAAAATACCGTTTCCATACATTTCAAATATTGTGACTTGCTCATAATCTTCAAGGTGTTTTAAACCTTATTCCTATATATTTAAGATTGGTTTCAGCTTGTATGTACAACGAGGTCAGTATTTGAATTTGAATCGAGTATAAAACATTTCAATGGACTTGAGTAATGCTAATCATTCATGTAAGTACTGTTATTATGCGTCATACAAGTGTGACAATGCGGAGTTCGAATCTCAGTTAGAAAAAAAATTACACCTACTTATATACAGCCACCAATTTTTAGATCTATCTGAAGCCTAGTTTTGAAAATCAAATCCTAGGTAAAAAATTTTAACATTGTTGTTACATATTTGACAGCCTCCATGGCGCAGTTGGTAAGACGCCGGTTGTAAAACGTGAAATATACGTGTTTGAATTACTTTCTCATTTCCGGGAACACAAAATTAACTTTTCAGCTTTAAATATTATGTACTTCGATCAAATATATACTAGATGTAGCAAAAAGTCTTGAATTATAATCAATTTCAGGTAACAACAAACCTTATTCCTTTAAATTAAAATGTATTATGTTTTGTACCATACTAAAATCAAATATATCTGTATCAGCCCATATACGTCCCACTGCAGGGCAGGGGCCTACTCTACAATCGAGAATACGATTGAGAGTGGTTAGGCCATATAAAATAAAATCAAATAATATAATATAAAATCAAATAAGACCACACGCTTATTTGTGTTCTTATTTCTCTTGCCGTTTTTTAGGCCATTACTTATGTATAATCTAGTGTTTATTTGACGAAGATTGTGTGGATTATATATTTTCTAGAAGTGGTAGAATCACTAAGACCTTGGCCATTGTATGAATAATAATGTTTTGTGACTTTATTTTTGGCAATCAAAACATATTCCCAATACAAGTTTTCTAATTTACATAAATTAAAATAGAGGTCGATGACCTAATGAAGGTTGCAGGAAGTCGCTGGATGCAGGCCGCTTTCCACAGTTCTATGTCGAAGTACGAAAAATTTCAAAAGTTTTTTTTTATTGCAATGAATGGCGAGACGAGCTTGCCGTTCGCCTGATGGTAAGCGATACGACCGCTCATGGACAGTAGCAGAACATAACAACACCTAGAATTACAAAGCAATGCTTGGCATTCACTGCGCTCGCCGTCCTAAGACTCAATATGTCCAGTAGTTACCGTGGCTATAATGTCCTTCAATCCGAAACAACAGTGCATTTACACTACTGTTTGACGGGGGCAATAGACAATGCGGTGGTACCTACCCAGGCGGCCTCTCACATATGACCTGCCAGTAAAAACGTATTTTGAACGTAGATGTTTAATTTAATTTTAAAATTATTGCAATAACAAATCAGCTTTGTAATTCATTGCCTAATTCAGTTTTTGTTTTTCTATCTTTTCAATTATGATAGTATTCCCCATTAATTAATTAATATTTTTAAATGTCCAAATTGTACTTAATCACCCACTTCATTATTGTTTATTTCCATTTTGTTTAGTTTCCGTCATTGGTGTGGCTTATAAATATTAAAAAAAAAAAACTATCTGTCAAATGACAGATATCAAAAATTTCAGGTACCGTAGTGGGGACATTACTGTCTCTTTCGCACGCACGCTTCTAATCGAAGATGACGTCATAGCACGCTAGTTGCATTCTTTTCTATTACTCCTGTCAAATTTTAAATATTTGTTTATTACTGAATGGATTTTAAAAAAATCTTTCTGTTTATAATTTTGCACAACGTAACCGATATAAATAGTGATAAAATTGAGTTAGTTAATTATTTAGGAAGGCATAAGTTCATATTCACAAACGGACATGCTTTACATATTTGTTAATTCAGAAAAAGCAACCGGTTCTTTGGCGTAGTTGTAAAACGGTACGATTACAACGCCGAAGTCTCAAGTTCGAATCCCGTGTTGGGCAAAGTGATATTGGATTTTTCTATTCATTATCAGCCCGGAGATAGAAATTTGTGCTTGATATGGTGATACGCTCGCCCCCATCACACCGTGGGACGGAATATACAAGAAGAAAAGTGGGTGTCCTGGTAGGATCTCTGCCATCTGGCGCTGACAAAACGGCGTGAAATTAAGTAAATACAAAAAAGAAAACAAAAATTTACTTTCAAAAACTTTCACGTTGCACAAATTTTGCTAGTTTTTTTATTACTGTGCCAAATTTATGACCGATCGATAATAGTTGTCTAGAAATTAGTCGAGACGCCAATCACATCAAAACATTCATTTGGGTGTACCGATTGTATCCGATAAATTGGAGATAAGTAATCGATATTTTTCGAATATCTTAAAATATCGATTAAATGGAATTATGATTCAATTTATCGGTGTTCAGATTATTAATTTGTGTAATATAAACTATATTTTTTATTACTACAAGTAGTATTGTTTATCTGATGGTTTGTGAAATAATATCAAAACAGACTACTGAGAGTTGGTTTTGATACAAGATGTCTACTGGTGGTAGGTCTCTCATATGTGAGGCCGCCTGGGTGGGTACTACAATGTCTATTTCTTCCAAATAGCAGTGTAAATGCACTGTTATATTTCGGTTTGAAGGTCATTGTAGCCAGAGTAACTACTGGACATATTGAGACATAACATCTTATGTCTTAGGATGGCGAGCACAGTGGAATGCCAAGCATCGCTTTGTAATTAAAGGTGTTGTTTGATCATGCTAGTGCTCATAAGCGGTCATATCGCTTACCATCAGGCGAACGGCATGCTCGTCTCGCCATTCATAGCAATAAAAATACAATATTTTGACTTAACATCTTATGTCTCAGTGTGTGTCCCCGCTGTGTGCCCAGTGACCCCGAAGATATTAGTCGCCTCTTATGACAGGCATCCTCCGTGGCACAATTAGACGCCGCCTGTGAAACGAGAGGCCGCAGGTTCGATCCCCGCACCAAATATTTGTGTGACTACTGTGACTTTTGGGCCTGGGTGTGTGCATGACCGGAAACTCTCTTAGTTCCTGATACCCACGACACAAGACTCGATCTTAGTGTGGGGTCAGGACTATGTATGTGACTGTTGGGTGTATTATTCTTTATTATTTTAAGAGGATACCGTGGTGGAATTCTGAAGCTCCTTGACCACTGGGCAGCCTCACATCTTCCTACCCTATCAGGCAAAAAGGCGTCAAGTGTATGTGTATATATGTGGGTGTGTGTGTGTGTGTTTCCTTAAGAGTCTATCAGGTGTCGACGCATGTCATAGTGCGCCCGCTACTTTCACATCACTTTTACTCGATTTCTAACGTTGCCCTGACGAGCCGTTCGCGTTCGATGTAATTGCTGCAGCGATTAGATAAAAAAGGCGAGGTGATTTAGATGTACGTATGGTTCCGTACAAAAGAATGCATATTTATTTAACACCGCCTATAAATATGAAAGAAAATATAGAGGAAACCTGCAAATCATGGCGATTTATGATAATTAATATTATATTTTTTTAGATTCACTATTCTTTTATAGTTTCATTTATTTATTTTTATCTGATCTGATCTGTATCAGCCCATATACGTCCCACTGCAGAGCACGGGCCTCCTCTACAATCGAGAGTACGATTGAGTGGTTAGGCCATATAGTCCACCACGCTGGCCTAGTGCGGGTTGGCGGACTATTTATTTTTATAACCAGCCAAAATATTTTACATAAACTAATGAACATGTAAATTTACAGCTACATAACAAAATATACACATAGTGAACACTCACGTCTAAATTAGGCCGAGCCTAGAACTTTAGACATGAGTATCTTCCGTGGAATAGCAATATGGTATTAAAGTCTGCCAACCCGCATTAGACCAGAGTGGTAGACTAACCTAACCCTTCTTAATCATACTCTTGATTATAGAGGAGGCCCGTGCCCTGCAGTGGGATGTATATGGGCTGATACAGTACAGTAAAGCAGTATTTAAGCATCTTCAACAAAGGATACACAATTTTTGCCTATCATAACACAATTTACGATAAATTGCACATCTTCTTTTTCAACCTTACTTTTCAAATAAATATTAATAAGATATTTCAGTTCATATTTGCGAAAAAAAATGTTAAATATGTACATTATTTAAGTACGTTTAAAGACACCTCGCATGAGACAAGGGACAATATGCTGAGCTGGCTGCCAACCTTCACAAGTTGCAGAGGCACTACAACAAGAAGAATGAGACCTCGTTTCTTGTCATAACTAAAGAGTTGAGTCTGGGTGATGAATCACCCAGACTCAACTCAAATTTCAAAGGTGGGTTATTATTCCACGAATCCCCTGCATGCATTGTTTCAACAGATCGATATGAAAATCCTTGGTGGATCCTATGTTTTGCATTGGACGTTCTGCGCCAGACAATAGAGTTGAATAGAAAGCAACGCGTTTTCTTGGATCTTGACAACAATATGAATTTTCTTGAGATCAGTTTGTTCTTTTATAATATGGAACCCAAAAAACGTTACAAATCGTATGAGAAATTGAATATTGTCCATTTTAATTAGATCTGTTAAGTATATGAAAGTAATTAAAGGGGAGAAAACAGACTGTTTTTTTTATAGATATTATAATCGAGTACTGTGTGAAATTGTATTTCATCCATAGATGTAGTATAGAACGTAGATCGGCAATGTGTCATTTTGAGCGCGACCAAAACTGATTTACGATTGTGTGCGTGAAGTTTACATGTGTGCTTGACATATAGTGGTGTACCATGCACTTTCGATACTATCATATCGATATCGATATAGCTGTCGGCCTATAGTTGTGAAATAAAATGTTATGGATATATGCGACATTTTATTATATATTAACAGAAACTTATTGGTGTGTTTATGTCAATACAGATTGATAAACACACAAATAAATAAAGATAAATTGTCATATTATTTGAAAACATTTTGTTTGAGATGTTTTGTATGGGTCTTTATGTTTACCTGAACAAAATTATTTTTTTCATTGTGATGTATACATAGTACATACACCTAATTAAACTGAGAACAAAAAACTCTTTTATAAAATAAAACTACAATTTACAAAGTTTTAGGTGTTTTCGGTTTATTTTTTTAATTTTTAATTTCCCGTCGCTAAGTTTCGATTACTTTACAGCTTTCGTAGTCACAGGGTGGACTCAGTCTGCAACAAAATCCATGATTATTAGTTTTTTTCAATGAGTAACATTCGCGTAAGTATATTTATACCAGAGTTACGAAAATATGCTTATTTAAGTCAATTAATTGACTTATTACACATTGGGAAGTGTTGGACGCCTGCTAGGCCGCGTTGGAGGTGTACGGAGGAGCTTGTAGGAAGTCGTTGGATGCAGGCAGCTTACAACAAACTGATGTAGATATTATTGTGGAAGGCCTTTGTTCATTAGTCGCATTCTTGTGGCTGAAGGAAGAGACAGTTTAATAAACTATGAAGGTTTTCTCGATCTCGTCACCTAAACTAACGTTTTTCCTATGAGAATTATAAATTTAAACCTATACCTAATGTTTAAGGTTTGGACGATGATACTGTGCATAGAAGTATCACTATTATATATATATATATATTATATAGTTTTACTATTATAAATTGACAGCCTCTTGGCAGAGATTGAAACAGGTTCTTAATTCATAAATCACACACATGAAGCGTTATAATAATTATTCCACAAATTTAAAAAATGGAGAAAAAGTAAAGTAATAAGTAATATTGCAGAATGAATACTATAATACTGGCCGGGGATATATGGCCGGGATAACGCCAGGTAGAAGAAGAAGAAGAAGAATGCACACTATCACAACATACTATAGCTCCATAAAAATGTAGGGAAACATGTGTTGTTATCGACTATTTTATCGACAACCTTTTATTGATCGAACCTGTCAGTCAATCCCTAGCAACTTTTGGTTGAAATTATTGTAAATTCACGTATTTGATATTATTTTTTATACGCAATGGATGCTTTCAGCGTACTTATATAATGAAATACTATATTCTTTTCTACCGATATGTATACACGGATTTCCATTTAATTCTATAATATCGTCACAAAAAAATATTGTGCAAAAGTGGCCGGTACCTGTGAAAACTTTAATTATTTCGGATTTTTACGCCTGTATGAACCACACTTTGGCACTGCACAATGCACTATAATAAACTACGTTTAATAAATATAACCAAGTACTGTAAAATTAAATAAATTATGAAAATAAGCGAATTTTGTTGCTCGCTTAGTTTGACATATTTTGACTCTGGGTCACTGCAGGCTACTTCTGTGTAAACGTATGGTCGCATCATGCATCTCGCTTTAACATATGAGTTAAATTATTCTATCTCTTTCACATTGCCGATCTATGTTTTATACTAAATCTATGATTTCATCCATTATAATTAGATCAAGATGTTTTTGATATCCTACTACCAAACTTATCTATATTCGATATCTAAAAAACGTAATATGTAGAACAAATGTATGAAATGTGAAATTTATTTGACAAAGTATTCCCAACCATTTTATTTTTGCCTGTTGTATGTATTAGAATTCGTAGTCGACACAGCTCAATCTAGATTTGGTACGTACTGATTCAGATCAATCAAAATTAACTTAAGTAATACGAGTTATATCTAAAAACTAAACAGATACAGTATGTGAAATTTTGTTTCATAGCAATAAGAATTTTATTCAGCTGTAAATTGTTTTATAGTATTTTTTTCTCCCGTCAAACAGCAGTGTAAATTCGTTGCGGGTTAAAGACAAGTTAAACATTCCCGGAGACTCGCCGAGCTTCAATGCTCGGTGTCATTACATTGCGTGCCACTGTTGATCCTGGCTCACAGGAGTTACAGTGGTGGGTGTGAGGGTGGGACAGTCTCCTAGCAGTGTAAATTCACAGTTGTGTTCTGGTTTGAAAGACATTGTAGGCAGTGTAACTACTGGACATATTGAGGCTTAAAATCTAATGTCATGATGGCGAGCGCATTGGGATGCCAAGTATTGCTTCGTAATTCATGTTGTTTGGTTTTACTACTGTCAAAGAGCGGTCGTATCGCTTACCATCATGTGAATGGCATGCTCATAAATGGTAATAAAAAATAGGCAAGTCTCAAGTAAATTACTATTTAAATAATTGTTTCTTTTTTAAATATCTGCTTAAGTTATTAAAGATCTTCACCTGAGGATAACTGTAATGACTTAAAATACAATATTACTTAATATTGTAGCGACAGAAGTTTATCTCATGATTCGATAAAATGATGCCCTGACATTTCAATTCCTTCTTCACAACCCATTTAAATTATCCAATGGAATGCTCCACCTGAGCATTGAACTGTGGACCTCACGGTTCCAAACCCTCGTTATCACTGAACACAAATGTATGAAAGTGCTAACTTGATTAACCTCGTAACAAGGACGTTTTAATCTACCGTCTAATTAATTAATTACTTAGATAACGCTCGAATTAGTCCTTAGAATCAGTTTAGCAGGTTATCGCAGAGTAGAAAACTGTTTTATATACATACTTAAACTCACGCCTTTCTTCCAGAAGGGGTAGGCAGAGGACAAAGACACCCACTTTTCGCCTCATGTGCTCCGTCTCAATATGTGATATGAGGCGAGCCTATTGCCAAATCGGGCACAAATTCCTGACTCCAGGCTGATACTGAATGGAAAATTCTAATATCACTTTGCCCTGGCAAGGTTTCGGACCCGAGACTCCAAATTTGTAATCATACTGTAGTACAACTGGTCCACCGAGGCAGTGTGTTTGTTTTTCAAATTTCCAATTAACTTAGGGATGCCCAATGTGTGCGTCACAACACCCTGGTGCACCGTAAAAAGTTAAAGGAAGCGTGGGGCCGTAAAGCAATCCCTCTTAAAATTTACTTGCTGTTATTTATTTTGTGTAATATCCAGCCATCGGCCAAAGGAAGTCGACTGCTGAACATAAGCCTCCCCTAATTATTTGCACTGTGACCTGTTGGAGGCAGCCTGCATCCAGCGACGTCCTGCGACCTTTACCAGATCTCTGACCACCTCGTGGGTGGACGTCCCACGCTGCACTTTCCGCTACGTGGCCTCTATTCGAGAAAATTTTCGCCCCATCGGCCACCACTTCAACTTACTAATCCGCTGGGCTATGTCGGTTACTTTAGTTCTCCTACGGATCTCCTCATTAATGATTCGATCTCGTAGGGAAACTCCGAGCCATAGCCCTCTCCTACATAACATTATTAAGTATATTTAGACGGCCTCCATAGCTAGTTAGATGCCGCGCCGGTTGTGAAACGAGAGGCGGCTAAATGTCGAAAATATTTGGGCGTCCCACAAGTATTTGTTCAGGTACTGGATTTTTCGTTTGTGCGAACGAAAAGTCTCTCGTAGTTTCTTATACATGACATAAGGCCATCTTGTGTTGGTATCTGTTGGGTGTATTTTTGAAGACTGTCCCGTCCTCACACCCACCACTCCTGTGTCGCAGGATCAACAAGCACGCATTGTAATGTCACCTAGCATTGAAGCTCGGCGAGTCTCCGAGAATGTCTAAACCCTAAATTTTTTTAACCCGCATCACCAATTCTCCGGGAATTTCTGACTTGTGTTTAACCCACAAAGAAATCAATGTGAAAGTTGAAATATTAGGAGTTGGCAATAAATTATTGTCCACTTCCCTCCGTGCAAAGCGGGTGACAAAACAATGAACGAGGAACTGAACTAATGAACTATTGGGTGTATTTATTTAACCCATGCAAGTCGAAGAAAGAGTACGTATTAGCACAGAGCGAGGTTTCTCAACCGTAACGTGAATATCGGATGTCGATCCACGCTTGACCGCTTACGAACAACTACGTATAAAGATTGCATACGGATGCTTGTATTTTGATTTATTTCGTTTTTGTGCATTCATCATCATCATCAGCCCATATACGTCCCACTGCAGGGCACGGGCCTACTCTACAATCGACAGTACGATTGAGAGTGTTTAGGCCATATAGTCCACCACGCTGGCCTAGTGCGGGTTGGCGGACTTTTTTTTTTTTTCTATTATTTAAAGAGTTTATTCGCTTAGCGAATATGCGACCCTTATACAAAATTAATCACTATAACATAATATCTAATTCTATCACTAAATTAATATTAATTACACATTTCTAGATTTTATACCATGTTTTATCATGCATAGAAGAGGCGAGATCGCGGCAGATAAAGGAGAAGCCAAAATAGAATTGCAGGCCCCAATTCCTAATATTTTAATTTTACTTCTCATACTTTCTGTCAAAGTGCACTCCATAAGTATATGATAAACGTCTTCTGGAACTTTGCATCTGTTACAATCAGGTGTATTAGATTTACCCATTAGGAATGCAAACTTGTTGAGAGGAATGTGTCCAGTTCGGAGACGCATAATGAGTACAATATCTTCTCTGGATAGAAGACAATTACTAAACCAAGAAATATTCAGGGGATGTGGTTGGATCGTTCTGTACCATATACCCTTTTCTCGGGACCTTAAATCAAAATATTCCTTCCACATATTTATACAAGAACGTTTGATAAGAGGGAAACAATCTGTGTAGTAAGGGTTCACAAGATATATAATGCCATCATTAATTGCTTCTCTAGCTAACGCATCTGCTTTTTCATTGCCTCGGATACCCACGTGAGAAGGTATCCACTGCAACTTAACAATTTATTTTTGTTTTGAGGTTTAGAATTGATTTTATGATACTGTAGGCTATCGGCGTACCTCGAACACTCGAGGTGCAGCGAGCCAAGTGTAAAAGAGAACTCTTGGAATCAGTAAAGATTACAAACTTATCTGCATCAACAGAATCAATATATGCTAATGCTTCCGAAATCGCAATCAGTTCTGCATACATAATAGAAATTCGTGATGTAATTTTGAATTTTACGTGGATATCTAGTCTATCATCATAAAAAGCGGCGCCAATATTATCTTCCTCTAATTTAGAACCATCAGTATATATTGTGTAAAAGTTAGAATTTATATAATTATTTATTGTTAGTGAACATTCCAAGAGGTCATGAGAGTTAAAAACTCTTTTAGGTTTATCAATTGAATCAATTCTAAACCTCAGAATATTATCCAAATTAATACTCGAGACCCATGTGTTTAAAGAAAACATTTCCATCGTGGCTGAGGTATGCATTTTAATACCTTTTAAAGTATCATGGGACAAAACAAGTAGTGGTCGTTTTTTGTTGGACCAATATTGTGTGCTGTGACATAGGTTGTAAAGATGTTCCAGTACATTTATAATATATAAGTCAAGAGATTTAGCTTTTAACCAAAATTTACCGGCTAAAAAACATCTGCGAATATCTAGAGGTGGAAGGGCTAATTCAGATTCCATAGTGTGAATTGGTGTTGTTTTTATAAAACCGCCAATGACTCGCATGCATTGGTTTTGAATTTTGCTCAACTTGGATAGGTGTGTCTTAGCACTATTATCAAAAAGGAAACTGCCATAATCTAATCGACTGCGTATTATTGAAATATACAGGCGTCTTAGATGTTTGGGATGAACACCCCAGCCAGGACCTGATAAAACTTTAAAAATATTTATATTGTTTAATACCTTATCATGTGTGTTATTAATATGTTTTTTCCAATTTAAGGAGCGATCCAACCACATCCCTAAATACTTATAACTATCGACTAATTGTAAAGGAGTAGAATAAATTTGAAGTTCAAATGGAGAATTGAATATTTTCCTACATTTAGAGAATATGCACACTTTACTCTTAACTGGTGACAGTTCAAGGCCAAGTTCACTTAGTAAATTGGTTAAAATATTCAAAGCAGATTGAAGTTTCAAACAGATATTACTGATATTATTTGATGTAGCAAATATCACAAAATCATCAGCGTACTGCGAAATGTACACATCTTGGCTAATCCTTTTACATATATCCATGGTTACAACATTGAAAAGTAATGGAGATAACGGATCTCCTTGAGCTAATCCTGTTCCAGTTCTTCTATATATATTAATATTTTGATAATTTATAATTAAATGTCTGTCGTGTAAAAAATTGTATATATAATTACAAATTTTTGACCCTAAACCTAATTGATCTAACTTTCTAGCTAATACATGAATGTCCACATTATTGTAGGCGTTGTTAATGTCAACGAAGCAGCAAACTGTATGAAGGCGATTAGCGAATCCAGTCTGCACTTTAGACACTAAATAAGTTAGATTTTCTAAACAAGATCTTGATTTTCTAAACCCTATAGTGTATTGTGAAAATAACTTTTTTTTCTCAACATACCATTCTAGACGTTTGTTTATAATAGAGTGCAGAATTTTGCAAACGCAAGATAATAATGATATAGGTCTAAGTGATGGAGTCGAACTTGCATCATGAGTTGCCTTAGGTATGGGGATAATAAGAATTTTTCGCCATTGCTGTGGAACAAAACCAGAAGTCAAGATTGGTTATATAACCAGACCAATATATTTATTCCACTCTTGGGAAGGTTTTTTAACATCGAAAAGGAAATCTTATCATTACCCGGTGCAGTGTCTGTGTTTTTCAAACATTTAATAATTTCTTGTTCTGAAATAGATGTATCCAATAAAAAATTAGAAGAACTGAAAACAGGATAATTATTTGTAACATACATAGGCGCGAGGTTTTTTATTAAATTTTCACAATTTGCAGTGTCTATAAAAGGTTTCGGGATCTTACTTGTTTTATCCATCTCATCTGCCTCCACATTTCACTAGAAGAAGTGACATTGTCTATTCCAGAACAAAATTTTTGCCATGAATCTCTTTTGGCTCTACGAAGAAGCCTTTGGGAATTACTTATCTCTTTCTTTAACACATTTAAATTATCTGGTGTCGGATTGCGTCTAAATATGCCCAAAGCCCGTCTTCGTTTAGCTACAGCCTGGGATAATTCAGGATTCCAATACTGTTTAGGAACAAACTTGTTTGAAGGATTATGATCCAGTTTGATATACGGAATGTATTTGTTAGCGGCATTATTTATCACGGATTCAAAATTATTATACACTGCTTGTATGTCATTTTCTGACTTAATGAAATTATTAAATATATTCTCTAAGTATTGTCGATATAAGTCCCATTTCGCCTTTTTAAAATTTCTCTTGTTTATAGCTATATCGAAGGAACATGATGCTGTAGTGATTTTGATCATAACATGGTCACTACCAAAAGATTCGTTTATTATACTCCACTTATATTTTATTGCAATATCAGAAGTACATATAGCTACATCTGGTGAAGATGTTTGCAGAACACTATTTACCATCTTAATTCTTGTAGGATCACCAGTGTTAAGAGTAATTAAATTATAATTCAGTAGCGAATCAAATATTTGGTTTCCCCTCATATCACTTTTGTGTGACCAGCTAGGATGATGTCCATTAAGATCACCTAGAATTAGAGTTTTAGAATCTACTAAACTAAAAATATCATCCCAGTCTTGTTGAGAAGTTCTTGTAGAAGGAGGACAATATATGCATATGACTTTCTCCAAACTGCTACAGTTGGCAATGTTCACTTTATAATCTCGATTCCAGTATTACGACTCTGAATGGGATATCTTTGAGTTCTAAGCGAGGTATGTGTTAAGATTGCTACTCCTCCATATGCATCCTCTCGGTCTTGACGATAAATATTATACCCAGTAATTCTTAAATCAGTACTTTTATTGAGCCAAGTTTCAGCCAAAGCAGCAATGTGTACTTTTTCTATATTTAATAGATTTTCAAATAAAGATAACTTATTATTAATGCTTTGAGAATTCCATTGTATGATATTTATATTAATCAGCTTTTTATTATGATCCATAATGGAGTGTTAACAAAGATTTAAGCCATGGTAACTCTGAAATGTATTTGACGATCCAAGATGATATATGGTCAGTGACTATTTTCCAAATATTTTTAATTATATCTATTATCGATGTCGATTCTTTTTTCTCACTGATTACACTTATAATTTTTTCTAATAGTTTAGTGAATTCATTACCTTTTTTATCCCTCTTTGTAAATTGTCTCGTGTTTTCATCAGGAATTTCCTCCATTTTATTCGAATCTCCTTCTGTATCTGAACAATAACATTCCCAGTCAAATTCAACATTATCGTTAATTTTAGTTTTATGTTTCTTCTTTCTTCTCTTCCTATTTCTTGTATTTGTGTTTTCTTCATTGTTCGCATGTTCTGTTGACTTTTCTTTGGATACTGATATATCTGCTATGGAATGTAATGAGGCATTCTGTGACATACCACGATCATTATTTTTAAGTGGAGTAGAAAAATTTTGCGGCGCTAAGGTAGCTGTCCATTCCGGGGCTTCACTTGTAGGGGATATACGTGGAACATACATGGTAGTCGCTTTCCTATAAGTGCAGTTAAATTCAGACATTAATTGTCTGATTCTTTTTTCTTTTAGGTACACCGAACATGTTTTATTCAATGCTGTGTGATTACCCCCACAGTTGATGCATTTATACGCTGTAGTATCACAATTTTCATGTTTCTGCCCGCATTTAAGACATTTAATTTTTGTAGAAGGACATGTCTTCTTAGTGTGCCCAAATTTCCAGCATCTGGAACATTGGGTGACAGGAAAGGTGTAGGCGTCAACTTTCACTCGAATTCCATGAAGGTATATGTAGGGAGGTAAATGTGACCCTTTGAAACAGAGCCGTATCGTCTCACTCTCTGTCCAACCGGATCCGTCATGATTTCTTCTATTTAATCGTTTTATAGAAAGCAAATCAGTCTCGCAAGTAATACTTTTTAACAAATCTTCCTCCGTGCAATCAAGCTCAACATTTTTAATAATTCCATATGATATTCCAACCTCATAAGTTCGCTGTATATTCCAACCTTTATCTTTAAGCTCTTTACATAATTCCAATTCATCGATAGTTGAATCTTTTTCCAAATCAATATGAATTTTATATGGATTAATGTATTTAATTTTCAAAATTCCCGTTATTTTATTAGATGCCAGTAATTTTGCCATTGCAAATTGTTTTGGTAGTGCTTCCTTGGATGACACACTGACCTGTATTTTATCCTCAGCTTCGCTTCTCTGACTTCGTGCTACACGCTTTCCTGATCTAGAAACTAACGTCCATACCTCATTTTGATCTCGTTCTCTTCGTCGTTTATAGCTTGTTCTAGGAGTATCTATATCCATATTTATTGGGGTTTGTGTACCGTCCTCTTGTGTTGTAAAATCCTCCATGCTTGTATTTATTACATCTGATATTTCTCGGTTTCTTAACATTGTGTACGCAGGTAGCCGGGCGCGGCGACCCACGCACACATGTTCACTCGTAAACAAAGATGTTATCGCAATTGAACTGATCGGTTAATGAACACAGTAAAAAACACGTCTTACTCGGTCCGCTTCCGATTAGAACTGTTGGCGGACTTACATACCATACAATTTTTTATAAATTGTTATGGTATGCAGGTTTCCTCACGATGTTTTCCTTCACCGTTTTAGTGCGTGGTGATTGACTATCAATACACACATGACTCCGAAAAGTCAGAGGTGTGCCCTGGGATTCGAACCCGCGACCACCGTGAACATGTTGGCAGTCGCGTCTAGTCCGTTTACCAACAGGCCACCACGCACTTTTTGCATTGGGAGCTTACAAAAATATTAATACACCCACGAAGTGAAACTGCTCTTCAGTTAAAAGTAGGAACATCTAACAATCTAAATAAATCTTCCATCGACGTATTCCTTTGTTTGTTGTTATTTATTTAAATCACCTTTATATATTTATAGATTTATACTGGGTATCTCAAGACTGCTACCGAAAACGAAGTCGGGTGGTAGTTTTAGTGACTACAAACACAATGCAACTAAAAATTTCGCAAAGAAACGCGACAATTATTTTTTATGAATTCTTAAATATCGTCATTTTTGCGTGGTAAATCCATAGTTTTTGCTAAAATAATAATTTCAACTCTTTTATACCTTAGATAATTTATAAAAAAAGGGTATACACTATTATTTTAGGAAAAAATGTATTCACCACCCAAATATGGTCATTGGAATAAAATAACAAAAAAATAAATTTTTGCTTTTCTGTTGCATTGTGTCTGAAGTCGCTTAAACTACCACCCGGCTTCGTTTTCGGTAGCAGTCTTGATATACTCTGTATATGTGATATGTGTATATTTATTCAATATACACCTGAGTTGCCCCAAATCTCTTTCTCGTTTTCCATCCCATGGTTGTCTGCAGACATTGCTTTAAATAATAAGACCGCCATTGGAACACATTTTTTCCTCATGGAATACTATCTTTTTGAATTTGGTTCACAATAAAGTGAAGGAAAACATCATGAGGAAACCTGCATGCCTTACGGGGCTGTAAACAAAATGTAAAGTCCGCCTCTCACTAGGCTAGCCAGGTAGACTACATGGACTAACCCCTCTCAATCGTACTAACGATTGTAGACGAGGTCCGTGCCCTGCAGTGGGACGTATATGGGCTAATTCATCTTAAAAATATAATAGACGCCCATTGGTACTCATTACTCAAAATCTTTTATGCAAACCACATGTTTATGAAGATGTTACAATGTTGTACAATGGAACCCTGTTTTACACGGCAGATTTAGGAAGGAGAAGCCATACTAATAATAGCTTAGAAGACTATAAATTATATTTCGATTCGAAGGCTTAGGTTCTAGACCACCACACTGACCTGTAGCGGTTTGGCAGAATTCAATACCACATAAATTCTTACAAACATCTATACTAATTAAAAGCTGAAGAGTTTTTTTTTGTTACCTCTAATCTCAGTAACTACTGGCTCGACTTGAACATTATTTTTCTGTTGGATAGGTCATTTATCGAGGAATGCTATAGGCTCCAGGCTATGCTATAGGCTATATATCATCACGATATGACCTATAGGAGGGAAGCAGTAGGGATTAGAAAATTTAGCAAATATGAGGAATTTTTATACCGTTTCGTGGTCCGATTGGTCGATATTCTAAAATGATAGTCAGAACTGAACATTTTGGCCATTTTGTAAACTGTATCTGCACCCGGACAGAGCCGGGTCAGACCGCTAGTATCTGATATAAGAACGAGGATGTTTCCTTTCTATGTTTTCGTTCATCTTAAAATCATTACAATCCCTATCAGCAAGGACACAATAATTGAATCGAGGGCAGAAACTCGGCGAATTTCTAAGAACTAGTTTTTCTTCAACACTATGTATTATTTTATTATAAATTTAGTCACTGTTTTAAGCTGAAATTACACCCCAGACGTGTTATCTACCTACATTTCACCAAACCCGTGGGTACTCAGATATTTCCGCAATCAAAATAAAACACACACAGACACACATTTATTTAATTCAACAACTACAATACATCAAGATAATTTAAACGTGAACATTATACAAACACACAGAATTACTTCATTTGAACACTACATTGCTACGAGTATTGCTTAAAATAAATACAATGCGCGTAATATAAACAAAAAATATTTTAACTTCATCAAAGATGTTACAATTTCGAAGACTTTTGACTCTTATAGATTGACATAATCGTGAACTACCCTCGCACGTCTCGTATGACAGCTACATGTGACGTAATCATACACATTTTGACCTTATGTGTAGATACGACAGACGAGCAAACAGCTGATCAGATTGTAAGTGCTTTTCACCACCCATTAACATTTACATCACTATGACCTTAAATGCAGTACAGGCCTTAAATGTGGGGTGAATAGGAAGCACAATGGACAGAAGGACGAGGTATTTGGGCCTTTGGTTCAGAAACCTTACTCACCGAACGAAACAAAACTATTGCTTCCCGCCTAATTCAAGGGCACAATATGACTTTAGCGTTTTTAAAACCCCTGCCACAATTTATACTGTTTTTCTTTCAAACTTTTATCCCAAATGAAAATTACCTTTCGATTTTGTCAATCTACAGTGTAAGTTAAAAACTGGAAGTGCCAGGCTATACCTAGGAACTGGAAATACCCTAGAATATCGAAGCAACTGAAAGGCACTGTCAATATAAACAGACACCTATTCTCATATTTTCGCTAGAATATTTCTTTCTAGAAAATTCACTAGGCAACCTACCCTACTACTTCCATTTGAGTCAAAAGCTTCTTTGATTTGCCAGTTTAAAAATATAACAACAAACTCTTCATATTCCAGTCTTGCTCATTACACATTTTTCCTAATACCCTCACGTTCAAAATTTCCACATGAAATTCATACTTATGAATTTACCCTTAACTCCTGATTACAAAAAGAACTTATCAATATATAATATTAATCAGTCCCCTAGTCAGTCTCTAAATAAATTAATTCAATTTTATAAAACAGAAAATATAAAAGTTTATTTGTGTCACTGGTTAGCCATACTCCTAATGAAATTAAAAAATGAAATTAAATCAATAATATCAAGCAATCACGTCCCATTGTTGAGTATTAAATTAATAGAACAACATACAAAAATAACAAAGAGTTACATCATTATTACAATAACAAAGGCAAAATGGGACATATTTAAATATATACACAATAAAATCAATATCCGATTTGGTCGTTGCCTTGCCAACCAATGACACATACAAAAATACATACAGATACAAAAATATGTTTATCGCCAAATGTTACATTTACAATTTTTCTTTAATACAACTGGTTTTCAACTTTTACCCCTATTCACGCATAGTCTAAACGTCAACTTAATCTCAATTTAAAACACCATTCATCTGGCCTACCTTTAAGGTAAACATAGATACGACAATTTTAATTTCCATAAAAAATTACAAGCAAATATATTTATGAAACAGAATGACAAAAGCAGCCAATTTCAAATTTGTATAAATTCACAAATGTTAGATTATTATTATAAGTCCCAAGAACAATATCGTATCTGAAATAATATCAAAATATTTTGCACGAACCCTTACTCTGTTTTTTTCTTTTACTCTGTTTTTTTTTAATTATGCTATGTAGTAAAAAATAACAAGACCATATAGTTTTTATATGCCAAATACAAACATGTAATATTCATCGAAACATATACCATTTTATTCTTGGGAACTTTTATTAGTAGTTAATAGCATATTATACTGTATTAAACATATTATTTTATTATGGCCTATTGCCCTACAACCATCTCATAAACCAACCATTCGTTAGATAGTGATATAAAATATATGTTTTTAAGAAATACTGTCCTAAATTGTTTTTAAATTGTTAGCCCGGAATAATTAATCTTTAGCTTTTTTTAGCTAATATGTGAAAATGTGTATTTAAATATACCATTTTTAAATCTTACAAATGTCAATTTTGAATAAAAACAAGCCAGAAAATAAAAGCTGTTAAAATATTATAGCCAGATTGAAATAGATAACATTTCAATTCTGGCTATTATTGTAGGTCTATCTCATTGGTTCTTAACCATCTAGCCAAACAGAGACCGTTTAACAGAATTTCTGTGTTATTGACCACCCATAGGATTGTATATTAATACAGTACTGAAAAATTTAAAAGGTTTTTTATCTATCCATAAAACATTTCTTTTAAGTTACTCCTCGGACCACTTTGGATGCTCCTAGATACCAACAATGGTCATGGATCACCAGTTAAGACCACTGATCTACTCATTACACAATTATGTATTATTCTGATTAATATCACAATTTGTAAACATACATAGGCTTTATAGATGAAGCTGTTGTAACATTATTTTTAAGTTAAGTTCCAGGCTAACTATTTTCTTAAACAATATTAAAGTTAGGAATATTTATTAATATATTTATATAGAAAGAATTATTATCCAAATACATGTAGTGTCAATATTTTTTTTACAGAAAACCAATAAAATTGCAATAGGAATTGATTAAATACTGTTAATATCAATAGAAAAACTCTATAGAAATTAGGATATAAAATACCAGATCTCATAATAAAATCTTATAGACTAGATAGGAATCCGTCATTAATTCCTAGCCCTTAACACATTAAGCCGTTGTAAACCCAATTTAATATAAAAGATATGATTTAAGATACACTTATACATCAAAATGATATTTAACCGCTATAAATAATTTAAAAAGCAAATTAAACAGTATAAAAAGTTTAAAAATATAAGATTAAGAGTAGCTACAGTCTAAAACAAGTAAATTCGAACAGTTTCACAGTTTACAACACTACTTCTAAACATATCACATTGTAATACCTAAACTACATGCAACTACATTAAATAACAACTACATATTGATATCTATTAAATGCAAAACAATTATTAAGCTAATTATGATATGAATGTTAGTAGAACCTAAGTTAGAAGATATGTTACTGAAAAAAATGTCCATTTGATCTATTCTAATTTTTTATAATTATATATTTTTTACTCAATACAACAGACAATGGAACATATCTACAATTCTAAAACCAAGCATGGAAGATTGTGACTTGAGACTTGAGAATGCATATTACTACAATGTAAAATTATTAAAACTACTGACATAATTAAAAAGGAACGGTCAGAATTATGATGTTAATTATTTTGAGAAGTACTAACACATAGAATGCAAACTATTATAAAGATGTAAAGCTGTTTACTATGATCCGTAGATTGCCAATCGTTTCAAATCCGTTGTACATTTAAACATCTGGTATCGGTAGGGTGCAGCCAAATAGGATCTTTGCAGTGGGTTTAGGTTCCTTCCTCTCATGAAGGGCACACTTCTCCGATTCCCTTGGCTGCTGGTCATGGATCTTCGTCTTAACCACTCGGTGGATGTCGGGGTACTCTGGAGAATATTTAACAGTTTCCAGCATCGGGCAGTTGCACATTATGGATTTAGCATCTCTGTCATAATCATACTCCTCCTCTTCTTTTTCAGGCTGGTCCGACCCTGGCTTCGACATGTGAGTAGTCAGCATGCATATAATCTTGAAGTAAATGGTGAACATAAGCCCCCAGCAGTACAGAGAAAAGCAAGCCAACAGTTGAGCGACATTGGTAATAATTACTATATCCTTCATGTCCAGTCCTAGGGCGCTGTCGCAATTGAATTCCATTTCAATAGTCTCATCTTTGACCAGGGGTTGGCAGGCAATATCTTCCATCACACGTAGAGAGCATCGGTAGACAACATAAGCGACAAAATTGAGCACCAAGCTGAGATGGAAAATGGCGACGTCCTCACGATACCTTACTGCTGAGACCAGCATGTTGATGCACGTGCACACCAGACATATCTTCCGATGGAATCTCACTTTAGCCACATTGTATCTAGCGATCACGAGCTCAGGTTTTTCAACCTTTTCTTCGATAAAAAGCATCATTTTTGCGACTTTAACGCATTTGCGGGCCACTATGGCGATCGCGGGAGTTATTGATTAGTTTTCAGTGACCCCGCCCAAAGGTTAAAGCGAAGGTGGAGGGAACGAACAGCCGAGGGGTGTGTAAAATAAATTGAATTAAAATATGAAGATTTCGATATTCCCAATAGTGTAATATTTTGTTACAAAATGAATAAGATTAATGTTTATGTAAGAATACGTATATCATGAAAGGAGAAACACAATTATATTTGATTACTATTTTGTGTTGATTGAATTAAAAAAGGTATGAAATTGTTATTTATCATACATTGACATGCAAGTTTCTTTAATGACTTTTTCATTTCTCAGTTCTAGTCTTCACTACTGAGCTAATTCTATGATTACGTTAGGAAAAGTCTAGATGGTGATTTTCAAACCGGAAATACTAGTAAATTATCTGAGCGAATTGGAACGTTTTCAATACCGGATGGCGGAAACGATGACGCAGCAAAATAGATACATTTCACTGTTGCATAACGTTTGGGAAGATGAAGGTCTAGGCGACCATCCCCAACTCATTTTTATTTATAATTTTTCGCTCAGGAAAATAGCTTAATTATAGACCCTATTACTTTAAGCTTAACATAGCTAGGATAGCTTTGGAGTGGGGCAGCTGCCCCCTCCTAGAGATAAAACAAAATTGCCAAATGTAAAGCAAACAAAATCTTTGACTTGGCTTGCCTTACTATACGGTATTTTTTTTGCAAATACCTTACTATTGTACAATAATATTGACCGTCTGGGGGCCGCCGTCAAAATTATGTAAGTTGCAATCACATTTTTCTCATTCTCCAGTATATTTTACCCACCCTAGGCCATCGGCTGGCGACGCCCCTGATCCTTTCGGCAGTCTGAAAGAGATAGTTCATAGCGATATGACCGCCAATTGTTCACTTATTTGTAAGGTTTCTATCTTCGATCAAATATGCACTAGATTGTAAGTAACGGCCTAAAAAACAGCAAGAGAAATAAGAGCACAAATAAGCTTGAGGTCTTATTTGATTTTAGTGTGGTCCAAAATATAATAAATCTTAATTTAAAGGAATTAGATTTATTGTTACCTGAAGTTGATTATCATTTAAGACTTTTGCTACATCTCGTAGTTCGAAATTCAAACGTATAAGTATAAGCAACCTCGGCCACTTTTGGCGTGTGTTTTTGTTCCGGACCCTGTATCTAGTATATGTTTGATCGAAGAGCAAATCTCAATGATTATTAGATCCAAGGCTTTAACCTAGGACATCAAGGTCTACCGTATAATTTTGCTACGATGCTATAAAACCATTGTAACTAGATTAACCTAGTACAAGGTCCGCACGGCTGGATAAAAAGATCATTATAACGAGATTAAATAAAACGTGACAGTGGATTAATCCAGCATGTAATAATGATTAAATAGTTACCTTTATACACCTACACATATTAACTGAAGGATTTTCCTGCATAAGATGGACAGACGACCTAATAAAATTGCGTGAAGTCGCTAGTTGTCAATGAATGGCGAGGCGAGCAAGCTGTTCGCCTGATGGTAAGCGATACGACCGCTCATGAACAGTAGCAAAACCAAACAATACCTTGAACTATAAAGCAATGTTTGGCATTCCACTGCGCTCGCCATCCTGAGACATAAGATATCAAGTCTCAATATGTCCAGTTATTGATGATAGTTTTTCGGGTTTCCATGTTTTCCTTTAGCTACTTCCGTATTAAAATTTTGTGTTGACTTAAAATTTTGACATTTTTGCTGTAACTGAATTCAGAAGTTGTGCGAAAGAGACAAAATATTCGATAACTAAAATAAGTTTTAAAATTGTTTATGAATGAGGCTGTTAAAGTGTTAATTATCTATTAACACATGTAGACATGACTCCTAAAACTGATGAATTAATATTAAACGAAGATCCTCATAATTTTGTTTCTTACATTCCAAGAAACGAATATTCTATGGCTATAAAACAACCAACTTAAACCATCGAGGTTATATTCAAAAATCAATGCTCTTGCACATTTTAGTGTTAACATAAAATGTGAAAATACTTTCATAAGTACGAAAAGAATAGAAAGTCCATCACATTAGCACAACATCGACAAAACTTTTGTGATTGTACTGTTGCCAAGTAAATAAATTTTCGTAAATATCTGCAATGCGGCGAATGACTGTTTTCCGCCATTTTACTTTAAGATACATCTCTAGTAAAGGTATTGATTAATCTCTCTACAACATTACTGAAGTGGCAGGAAGTCACTGGATTCAGGAAGAT
Organism: Hyles vespertilio; assembly: GCA_009982885.2. Taxonomy (NCBI): domain Eukaryota; kingdom Metazoa; phylum Arthropoda; class Insecta; order Lepidoptera; family Sphingidae; genus Hyles; species Hyles vespertilio. Next base: position 1,401,488 of record CM042832.1, read on the forward strand.
TTTAACAGGTTTCCAACAGGACTCAATCCAAATCCTTGGATCCTTATGATCAATAATGGTCTCCCTGTGGTTGAAGAGAGAGATAAAAAAATTGTCCAATTTATATAGTTACAAATAAAATATAAAAGTATTTAGTAGACTTGCCACGGAATATTCGGTATTCGGCCTATTCGGCTGCTTTTATTATATTCGGCCGAATACCGAATATCTACATATTATTCGGCCGAATATCGAATACTTAAATAATATATTTTGTCATGGAGAAATAATTGGTAAAATGAAAAATTAAAGTCGATTGATTACGTATATATTCAAGAAGCTTATACCCAAATGGAGATTGCATTCCGTATATAAAAGTGAAGTAAAAATCATGTTCATTCATAGTCACTCTAAAGCCGACCAGAAGCCCTATGATCTAAGGGTGACTGATTTTACCCCTCCCTCCCTTCTAGAGTGACTGATTTTACCCCTCCTCCCAAGGATTATCTCAAAAAAACACAAGTTAATACTTATATACGTAGACTTTATTAAACTTAAAACAATTGCACATAACCAGTAATTAATAATAACTAAATAATAATAACTAAAAATAAAACAACTTAGGAGTGATTTTACAATTATCAGTTAAAAGTTTTAGGCATACATTGGTAATACTTGTGTTTGGGTGTTATTTATCTTGCTTGTATGTATTTATCTATGTATGTTTTTTACAAGTTTGGTAATATTAGGTTTTGTTTCACTTAAGACGATAACCAGCTCATTGTTACGCCCGCAAAATACAAGTTTTACCCCCGCGGGGGTAATACCCCCAGGTTAGGAACCACGGCTCTAAAGAAAAGGATAGCAGGCAACAGCTACTGCATTCAAGGTAAAATTTTTGTGCTTCAGTGTTTATACGGAATGCAATCTCCATTTGAGTATAAGCTTCTTGTATATTATATTCATATTTTCATTTCTGTTATAATCATTTAAGTAGTCATTGGTGCATAACACAGGGTGCACACGGGTACACATTGAAGCGAGAGGGAAGATATGTTACTTCGTAGGCCTGACAGAGACAGAAATAGAATGTACCCTTCATTTTGTTACAAACATTTTGTTTGCAGTGTCCCCCTCTAGTATATTGCCTCAATGCGTCTGTACAAGTTTTGGCGCTAAAATCCAGCCGAATACTTTTGCCTAATATTCGGCTATTCGGTCAGGGGCTTCGCCGAATATTCGGTATTCGGTATACTGCCGAATATACCATTCAACGAATGGTATATTGGTATATGGTATAATGGTATGGTATAAGTCTAGTATTTAGGAATCATGATACTTTTAATTAAGCCCACATATAGATTTTCGGCGTCTGTAGTACAACTTTTTATTTTGGATAGATAGATTACTAAGTATATCCTATAGAATAGATTATTTTCTCATTTAATTCCTTTGTCTAACGTCATTGTCCACCACGCAGGCCCAGGGTTTGGGAGACTTCACACACTATACATATAAAACGTATTTAAATCAATGCGTTGCAGGTTTCCTCACGATGTTTTACTAAAATGGATTACGTGACGGGAAACATAAGTGCGTTTCGGATGCAACCATTTTTTTTCATACATAAACTCACGCCTTTTCCCCAGAAGGTGTAAGCAGAGGTTCTACCAGGGCATCCAAGTTTCACCTAGTATGGTCCGTCTTACGATTGATAGGCAGCCTATAGCCATATCAGACACAAATTCCTGCCTCCAGGCTGATAATTAATAGAAAAATCCATCATCAATATCACTTTGCCGACCCGCGATACGAACCCGAGCTTTACAATCATACCGTATTACAGCTGCGTCACCAAATAAGAAACCATTTATTGGTGATTAAACGATAATAAACTCTCCACTACATTGCATGCATTTGGTCATGAATTCACATAGAGCTAACACAAGGTGGTCGAATGGATTTATCCATGCTTAATTAGTAAATACATACAAAATATATATAATACAAAATATTTTTTATAAGGGCGCGACAAATCTGCAATGAATAATAAGCGCAGAAGAGTTACGCCACACTCCGACTCACGAAGAATGTTTAAACATCGCACGTAAAACTGTACGAATATGCTTAAATACTTTACAAAATTTTCGAATCCTTTAACTTACGTCGTAACCTTGCAGACGTACTCAGAGACAGTTAATGTAAAGATTTTTTTACGTAAAATCTACACTAAGTAATGATTTACGTCCGATGCCAATAATCAATCGAAAAAATTATATTGAAGTCAATCTGGATTGTTTTCTACTTTTCGATTTGTCATTTACCATGTTGCCATAGTTTTTTCAGTACTGAGATTGATTATTGGCAATATAGTATCAGAAAAAAGATTGAGCTGTCAATCTCAAATGGCAAATTTTGGATTGGGATTGTTTATTGGCAGCGGCTGTTAATTGACATTAACTGCCGTACAGTTTGACTAATTTTGGATTGAATTATAAGTTTCATCTAAAATAGTACTGATTCTTAGAAGTGGAAACCTTTTGTCTTATACATTCAAAATCCGAAAATTAGAACTAAGTGATATACTTATAGTACCTTTCAGTTTTTTTCTTTTTGTAAAAATCATCCTTTATTATAGCATTAAATATTTTATTCTAAATGAAGTTTATTAAACTATTGAAACACTTTATTAGTATTGTAAAACCTTAGTTATCTTTCAATGCAATTTTGAACAACATTTTCATAACTTTAACTCTAAAAGATATTGTCAAAAGCTCCTGCATCAATACAACAGACTGGAAAATTAAAAAGAATTGTACCTAAACAAAATTCATAGTGAGTAAAAGGACTTGTGAAAACCCATAACAAATATAGCCAACACTTGGCTTGGTATCTCTTGGATGTATAAGTAAGGCACACAATAGCTTCTGATATATAATATATTTGAATAATTCCTAATCAGTTGATATCAATGATATTATAGTGGATAAATCAATATTATTCTTTTTGGAACTTGATTCATTAATGTAAAAATGTTTTTTGTATTTTTAAGTTGAACATTTTCATTAGCTTGGCCAAGTTTTGATAATCACTAATAGACACTCAGTTCTTTTGTATTTTATTCCAAAAGTATGAGCACAGTGTATTCAAAAGTATCTAATAAGAATTAGATTTATTCAATACCAATAAATTGGGTAAAATTATAAAAAAAATGTATCCATAAGGTGTTTTTTCCATAGTAGGTTTTTTAAATCTGTATCTGTATCTGTATCAGCCCATATACGTCCCACTGCAGGGCACGGGCCTACTTTACAATCGAGAATACGATTGAGAGTGGTTAGGCCATATAGTCCTAATAAGGTTTTTTAAATGATATGAATAAATGATAATGAAAACATTTAACATATTTTATAGGAAGCCTAACAAATAAAGCCTTTTCCAAAACTTGAATTACATAGGTATATCAAGACAGACAAGTTTAATAAATAAAAATTATTACATACAAATAAATTAATTATCATCTATTCTTACCTTCGCTCGCAAATCCTCCAAGCTCTTACTGTGGCTTTTGATCTTCAAGGTATTCAGTGTTCCGTAGTTACTTCGTTTAGCTGCCTCATCGTCCCCAATATATGGCTCATCATAAATATGTTCATCAACATAAAACTTCGACCGATCGGCCTCACATTTGCAAGTTAAATGGCATTTAAACCCATCATGTTTATCATTTTTCTGGCATTTTGGACACTTTGTGTCTGTAAATGATGAATTAAATCTGGAACCTTCATTGGGATTATCGTTGATACATGAACATGGTCTATGGACCTCCGATTCACTCTCCAAATGAGTACTGAGTCGTGTGTATGGTAGACTGGACATTGAATTCCCAACAGTACAATTTAGAGAGTTAAAGCAACGAGATATGGGATCAGATGGGCTATTAGCTAATGTTCGTTGAGTTATATCCAAAATTTCAGTACATAAATAGTGCATTTCCTTAGGTTTAGAAGTAGATTCAGGCTTTGAGACCTTATGACTCTGTGCTTTGCGTCTTTCCAAAACTTGTTCTAGCTTTTCAAGCATTTTTTTCGGATCTTTTTGTTGCTTCTCTGGACTTTCGAGGATTGGTGGGATTACAAATGTACGAGGAGGCTTTTTAGGTGGTGGGCCAGTTGGTAAAGGTTGTTTTAAAGCTTTTTTCAACGTATCAGTAAGAATCAAATGTGGATTTTTACGTTCCAATTTCATTGTCTCACTAGAAGCTGCCAAGTCATCCATGGACTCTAGATTAGTTTTAGATTCAACCTCTTCAGTCTTATCTAATTTTGTCATCAACTTTTTAATATGGCCAGATTTATCTTCTTCCAAGTTCTCAGTTTCCGAACTGACCCCACTATCGGTCATTGCTTCAGATTTCTCCTCTTTTTTCTTTGGCTTATTAACTTTAGCATACTGATCCAGGATCTCTGCTGGCACCTGGTCATCTGGCACTGAATTATGCATGCTTGCTTCATCACTTAATGGCACAAAGTTTTCCTTTTTCATCTGTTCCTCTAAAAAGTTACCTAGTCGTTTTAGACGCTCTTTGCTCAGCTTTTTCTCACCTTTGAGGGCGAAATCGCTAGTTTCTGATCTGCCGTTACAGCTACCATGTCGCTTAGGAACCCATCTGGCTACGATCACAACGAAACGCGTGGCTTCTGTGTAGTTTCTTACCTGGGTCACTAGTTTGCCTAGATAAACTACTTTTAGTGTCACTATATGTTCTTTTTACATCACTTTTGCTGTACAAGTAACTTTGATTAGGTTTTGGGGTCCAATCGTCACTCGAAGAATCCGATTCGACAACTTTTTCATTAATTTTCGGTTTCTCTGAGAATTTTTCGTTGCACTCGTCAGCTCCATACTTGTGTTTGTACAGCTGTGAAGTTTTCTTTATCAACGGCGCGGTTTCGTTGTTCAAATTCTCGAATTTACTTTTAATAGCTTGCACTCTATTTTTTGGCTGCGATATCATTATTTCGTTTTGATAAACGACATGTTTAATTTTAAACTTTTCACACGCACTTACATATGTATTTTTTTAAAACATTTTTTTTATTTTATCACGTAAATAAACATTTGAACATGGAACTTTTTGCACAACACAATCACTGAACAGCTGCACTTGATTTTGTTTTTTTAGGTTTACGAAACGCTGATAAAAAGTTTAACGGTGTGTTAGTGCGAAATTATTCCAAGGTTTGTTGAAAATTACGCGACGCGAAACTATTTTGAAACAATATTCACTTGTCACAAAGTTTACATAAACAGTTGTTCGTTCGTTTGAGGGCATGGCACTAGGTTGGGTTGCAAGCGTAACATTTTATTTCCCGGATCGAAATAAACCAGCTGTGTACTTTTACATCCGACAAGATTTCATACATAATATTTTAATATTTTGGTCGCTAACGCTAAGTATTACAATTAAATTAAGTTATTGTATCACATCAGTGATATAAAGCACACACATTTTATTAAATAAATACAATAATTTTAATATAATTTATTTTTAAGATATTATGTACCAAATTAAAAAATATTTGTTATACATACCTATATCGTTAACTGTGACGGAAACAAAGGCTTTAATTATTTGTGTCTACAAAAATGTATAACACATTAAAGGTGTATAGCAGTTACTAAAACTAAATTACATATTGTCTGCATACTATTTAAAAATCATACAAATAAACCAAGTCTACCCAATTTATGGGTAATATTTTACCCATTACCTGGCCTACGAACAGCTGTGTTTGGTATGCGTTCGGATACATTGACTTAAAACAACGTTTTCGTTTTACTTCCTTACAAACAAAGTTTCTTACTTGGTATGGTCGATAAAAATAAAAAAAATACTATAAAAAATTGTTTTCAAAAAGTAAACAAGTACAATGGTAATTAGGATAATATTTTTGCTACTGATCAGAAGATATAATTAAACTGTTATTCTTCAAAGCAACATGTTATTCGTAGGAATATCCGAGATGGAGAAATGCATGATTCATGACAAATGCAATGCCATCTGGTAGATAATAAGAAATAGAATTACCTTATGTAGCTACATTATTATGATAATATATGTATGTGGAACGAAATTACAATACACGGTGGATAAGAGGAGCACAATTACATTGAAAGGGCAATAATTGTAAATACGAGAATACGTGAATCGTTTATAACGCCATCTATGGTTTTATGTGGTCAACTTCTTTGCAATTTTAATTTTAATTTTAATGTAGATGTATTTTAAAAATAGTTAATTATGCATACGATAGATGGAGCTCATGTGTTTTGTGTTACTAAGTTACGAGTTATTCGATTGTTATATGTATTGTGAACGAAATAAAGAAAAAGATATTAACAGAAATTGATTGTTATTTCGTTGCCTTCTTAGAAAATTTAATAAATTCCCACACTTATTTGTGTTGCATTTAATGAGTTTCTTACGTAAATAGGTTTTATTGGTAACTTTTTATTGATCGCATTGTGTCTAGATGATTCTCAAGTTATTAAAGATGTACCTAACAATATGCATCACTCCCATGCATTTAAGTAACATCAATATTCATGCTCCCACGTTTTTGTCGACTTACTAATGGAATTATTTCGAGTAAATTAATACATTTCAACTATTTGTAATATAGAAATAAATGACAATTCACAACTAGTTAAAGATAAAGTGGGTTTATTTAATTTAAAACAATGAGAGGATCAATTCGCTTAGCTTAAAATAGCCATTAATTCAGGAGGAGAGTGGTAAGGAAAACGTATGGGGAGAGCAAAGGGGTATTAGGCATCCGGCGATCTCACTCACCGAACGAAACGCGACTATAAAGCTGTCGCTTCATGTCGATTTCCTGTGTGCCTGTGGTACCGCTTCGGACGAGGCTGTACATTCATGCTGAGTCATGACTGACAACACCTTGGCTCTAGCACCCAAAGAGTACAATATACTCTCTTCATAAAGGCTAAAGGAAATTCATGATTAAAATGTTAGTTCGTAATTTACATTGTGTTCTATCAGCACATATACGTCCCACTGCAGGGTAGGAGCCTCTCCTATGATCGAAAATATGATTGAGTAGTTAGGCTATATGGTTAACCATGTATGGTTGACACTAGACTTGTGGGTCTTGTGCGAGTTAGTGGACTTTATATACTTGAACTATAGTACTTAAAAATCGCTGTGTTATGCAGGTTTTCTCAGGATTTTTCCTTCGCCGTTATAGTGCGCGGTGATTGACTATCAACTCACACATGGGTACGAAAAGTCAGAGGTGTGCTCTGGGATTCAAATCCGCGACCATCGTGAACATATGGGCAGCCGTATCTATTTACCAATTTAGTTATTTTATAATTTAATGATTCGTTTCCTTGCAAAAGGTCGATGAGGAGATTTTTGGGAGAGGCCTTTGTTCATCTAGGGACTTATTGTGATTTTAATGATGATGCATCAATATTTATTATGTGTACGTCATAAAACTTGACATAAATATACATGTATTTTAACTCAATGCTCAACATTCAAAAGGAATCTTACTTCTTACTAAAATTAAATTACGAAAGTTTGTGTGTTTGTCACATCTTCACCACTGGACCAATTTTGATGAAATTTGGCTTCGAAATAGCTGACACTCTGGATTATCACATAGGCTACTTCTTATCCCGACAAAATATGTATGTAGACATTGCTTTAAGCGATAAGCCCGCCATTTGTACTTTTTTTTCTGTATGTTGTATTTTTTTTATGTGTACAATAATGATTTAAATAAATAAATAAAATGTGTGTTTTCGTGGGATGATTCGGGAATACAAATATACATATTTACTACTCTTTCAAATTTAATAGGTGCTTCGAGACAGAAGAGGACAGATTGCATGCTTTCAGTCATGGAATGGAATGAGACAGAAAGGGATATAAAAGATGGATGAAGGAAAAAGTGGCGTTTCTCGGTAAATAATTTTGTGGAATCCTATGAGAAATAAAGTACTCCTAAACCTTAAAAGCAATATAGTCGACGACGGTCACATTGAGTTGAAATATAAAACTCGCGATATAATACCTATATACCTAGTCAGGTCACAAATTCTGTCACATGTTTAATATAAAATAATTGAAACAAGTTTATTCATTATGTAACCATTTTTATACCAAAATGAACTTAACAAAACATAGATTCTTATGACACTAAAGATTAGACCTCCGTGATTTTGAATACAGGCCTTCAATCTGCGCGGCCAGTTGTCTATCGCAGCACGAACGAGGTCCATGTCAATATCGGCGGCTGCCTTAATCAAGGATGTCTTGAGTGACTCCAAATTGGGATGAGGCTTTGAGCACGCCTTTTCCTCCAAGTGTTGCCATATCTTGTAATCTAACGGATTCAAAACTGGAGGAGGGCCAGTCTTCGTGCCGGATGAAGTCGATTTCACGCGCCGCCAGCCAGTCTTGTGTGCTCTTCGCTGTATGAGCTGGCGCCGAATCTTGTTGGAATACCCAGTGCCTGTTATTGAACATGGTATGAGAAACAGGTTCCACAAGGTTCGTCAGGACTGTATTTTGATACACAACTGCATTCGTTTTTACACCTTTCTCACAAAAATGTACCTCTGTTAAGCCCCAATAAGAAACTCCCAACCATACCATGAGCGAGGATGGAAAATGACCTCGTTGGACACGCGGAATACGGTTGCTCGCTTCTTCACTACTGTGTGCGTACACCTTATCATTTTGTTTGTTGTAGCTCTTTTCAACGGTAAAAAACAATTTCATCTGAAAAAAGAATTTCCCGATATTTTTTTCCCGCGTACCGCTTCATCAAAGCGCGGCATCTCTTCAGTCTCAGGTCCATTAGACGAGCATTCAAACGATGTCCTGTTTTCTTCGATATGCCCGAAGCCCTAAGTCTTCATTTAACACCCTTTTTACCGTGGTTCTGCTTAACCCCATCTGAAGGGCCAACAGTTTCTGCTTACGTTTGGGATTTCTTTGAATTCGCGCATTCGCAGCTTTTATCACTGCTGGAGTCCTTACAGACCGAGGGCGACCACTTCTTGACCTGTCATCTACACTAGAGTCTTCATTGTATCGTTTGATGGTACGATAAACGAATCTTTTGGTTATATTCAAAATTTTCAGTATGTCAAAAATTTGAATTGGCGCGTAACCGCAACGATGCAACGCAATAACTGCAACACGGTCTTCTTTAAGCGTCCACTCCATGATATTGATAAAAATGAGTAAAATTCTAAAAAGTATACATTTTTATTTTCATGAACAATTCGAAATTCGAATTCAATAAACTTTTTTGTGGCCAGCATTCTAAAAGAAAAGTTTTTACTGTGTGACAATACTTATGACCTGACTGTGTATTGTTGATGTGAACTGGACCCAAAAAGCATCTTCACCTGGGTGAAGCCGGGTAGGACAGCTAGTGTTTTTATAGATTCCATACCAGACAAAACAAATGTGACTTTTCAAACAGATTCCCACAAGATTTGTCCGTCTGAACGTCTGAAACGGCTGAACGTCGTCAAAAATAAATTAAAAAATCATTTTCTTTCCAAATTATCTCATACATAGTTCCTAGTCTGGGTTTTATTTTATCGATCTTGTGGTATAAACGTATGTATTAGTTTATTTTTGCATCATATATGTGTATGTATTTATATGCTTTGTTTTTTTTATATATATATATATTTTCCTCCTAATCATTATTGTTATAAGTTACGCACACACAATAAACACCAGAGTACATTTTACATACTATAAACACCCACTATTATTTTTTCTTTAATGTCCTATTCTATTGCTATATGGTTGTCTGGAAGAGATCGCTATTAGCGATAAGAGCGCCAGTTGTTTACTATTTGTAAGTTTTTCTATTATTATTTTTCTATTTTGTTATTTTATATTATGTGGTGTTCAATAAAGTGTTGTGTATCTGTGTATCTGTCTGATCAATGACGTCGACCATACCACTTTAATAAATAATATTTTGAAACCTAGATTTTTTGTTGCACATTCTTGAAACCCAAAACCAATTGAGTTGGCATTCAAAATAGTTATTTACTTTTTGTGTAAACATATGAACTTTTTTAGTATTTTTATTAAATTATATAAAAACAAGTTGTTATTTGTTAGGGATGTTATAGCTTTTGAACAACAAATATGATTTCAGTCATATTTTACAATATAATTATTTTAGTAAGTGGTATAACCATGTTGGAACAAGGCCTGTGATGAAAAATCAACAGTCTAATGCGAATTTTGATATTATTTTATGTATAAACATAAACACCAATAAAACTAACATTTCTGCCAAACAGTATTAAATATACATAAGGCAAATATTAGGATTTACTGGTGGTAGGTCTCTCATATGTGAAAGGCTGCCTGGGTGGGTACCACCGCAATGTTTATTTCTCTCGTCAAATAGCAGTTTAAATGCACTGTTGTGTTTCGGATTGAAGGATATTGTAGCCAGAGGAACTACTGGACATATTGAGACTTAACATCTTATGTCTCAGGATGGCGAGCGCAGTGGAATGCCAAGCATTGCTTTGTAACTCAAGGTGTTGTTTGGTTGTACTACTGTTCATGAGCGGTCGTATCGCTTACCATCAGGCGAACGGCATGCTCGTCTCGCCATTCACTGCAATAAAAAAAAACCCTTTTTTTCCCACTGTAGCTCAAATTGTATCCTAATGCAAAAACTCCAGGTCCGAAAATATTCATCAGATCTTCACCATATTTTTATGGGACTAAATGAAAACCACCAGCTTTCAATAAATAATTATAATCTAAATAAGTTCACACAGTACAGAAATATGAGGTAACAAGCATGCAAAAAAAAAAAACAAAACAAAACATACATTCGAATTGAGAACCTTCTTTTTTAAAGTCAGTTAAAAATGAAAGAGAAGGAGTGTGATGGGGACATATTACCGTCTCTTTCACACCCGGATACTGTAATGCATATGAGGACTCGTGACGTCACTAGATTTGTTTTTCATCCCTTTTCTTATACTAACACTTAAAGCTTTTCTGACTTGTTTTTTTCTGAATGGATTAACAAAATTCTTTATTTGCTTGATATTGGATGTGGAAACTTTTTGATGTTATATAGAGTAAAAAAATTGAGGGAAATACCCTATTGTCTCAGAGAGAGACTTTATAAAAATATAATAATGAGAAAATGCACTTTGTTTGTATTTTCGTCTCACAAATAGCGCCAAATTTTGTTATGTATTACCAAAATAAAAAGTAGGTTAATCTGCACGTAATCGCTGGTATAAATAAACGCAATTAAATGTTCAGATTAATATCTAAAACTAGGTACTATTCAGTTGAATGCATTTTAACTAATTTGTTTTTCAAATTGGCGTTTGCCAAGGCCATTTATTACAATTTCCTTGTATGATTACACATAAATTCAATATTTATTTTTTATTTGACGCGTCGAACGACCGGTATTATATAAAAAATATACAAAACCCATTAGGTAGCAATAATCACTAATATCAATAAGATTTATTATCCATTTATAATCATTTTTAATAACTCTTTTGCATAGACTTTTTGAACCAAGTTATATCAAGAAAGCAACCAAAGTAATGGGAATCATTGCTATTTCAAATTAACATCACCTTGATAATTTTGAAACATTAGCATGCTCTATATTTCTGCTATTGCTAATTACCCCCCTCAGAATTTGTAAACAAAAAACTGACCATATATTGTAACAATTTTTACATCTAAAATTACACACACAAAATTGATAGTTCAGTTTCTTCTTTAGATGGGTTCGTAAAAAAATCCTCACTCTTCTATAGATTACACGAGATCGTATACAACATGCATAGGCATATAATTGATGTTTTTTTTTATTGCAATGAATGGCGAGACGTGCATGCCGTTCGCCTGATGGTAAGCGATACGACCGCTCATGAACAGTAGCAAAACCAAACAACACCTTGAATTACAAACAATGCTTGGCATTCCACTGCGCTCGCCATCCTGAGATATAAGATGTTAATTCTTAATATTTCCAGTAGTTACTCCGGCTTCAATGTCCTTCAATCCGAAATAAGACAGTGTATTTAAACTGCTGTTTGACGCAAGAAATAGACATTGCGGTGGTACCTACCCAAATGGCCTCTCACATATGAGAGACCCACCAGCAGTAAAAAAAAAAGAAGTGAAGTGCGGGTAACTAAATGTTTTTGATTAATGATACTCATTATACAGTACTTTTGTATTAAAACGTGACCACTCACGTGTCTGGTCGCGTGATAGATGTCACGATTTGGGCCTAGTTAAAAAAGAACAAAAAAGTTGTGCGTAAACGCTCATGCGAATAAAGTTTATATTGAGTTCAAAAGAAACGCAGTATGCTATATCAGTAACCAAAGATTTGTTCAAAAGAACGGAATGACGTTATAGCTTGTAATTTTTATAACAACTTAGTAATAATTATAGAAAAGGGCAATGCCTTTTGATATCAAGTGTCACATAATTCAAATACATAGCGAAAAATCTTTAAGCTGAAACGGAAAATAATCAGTTTATTATTGCATATATACAAAAAAGCATTGCAATAAATACTGGTGGAAGGTCTCTCATATGTGAGAGGCCATCGGGGTAGGTACCACCGCAATGTCTATTTCTCCCGTGAGACAGCAATGTAAATGCACTGTTGTGTTTCGGATTGAAGGACATTGTAGCCAGAGTTACTACTGGACATATTGAGACTTAACATCTTATGTCTCAGGATGGCGAGCGCAGTGGAATTTTGCTACTGTATATGAGCGGTCGTATCGCTTACCATGAGGCGAACGGCTTGCTCGTCTCGCCTTTCATTGAAATAATTAAAAAAATTGATGCATCATCATTAAACACATAAAGTTCATAGCTGAACAAAGGCCTCCTCAAGGATCTCCTCATCGATCTGTTGTAAACTTGGAAGCGAATCATTAAATTATAAAATAATTATATTGGTGGCCTATTACTAAACTGACTAGTGACAATAAAAACAAAAAAAATACCTCCGCCTACTTAATGCTTAAGCCCGCCAACCCGCACTAGGCCAGCGTGGTGGACTATATGGCCTAACCACTCTCAATCGTACTCTCGATTTTAGAGGAGGCCCGTGCCCTGCAGTGGGACGTTTAAGTACTTAAATACAGATATACAGATTGTAACATTCACCTATATATCTAAGATAACATAATTCAATTAATATAAACAGATATATTAGATTTTCTATACCTAACACTGTAGTTACTCAAAGTATGAACCTCTTTATATCATTTTTACTAATGTAGCAAAAAACATTTCAAAAACATGTTTCTTGTATAGGAATTCCTTTTTTGTTACTTATAAGCTATTAGTTACAATGACTTCTATATTTTATAATTTAGCTCGTAGGTAATGATTTCTTAGATTTACGCGAATGTTACTCATTGAAATAAAACTATTATTTACGGATTTTATCGCGAATTTGGTTTAATTTCATTTCAGTCCGCCCCGTGACCACGAAAGCTGTAAAGTAATCGAAACGTCGGGAAGTCAAAAATGTAAAAATGAAACCAAATTCGCGATAAAATCCGTAAATAATAGTTTTATTTCAATTAGTTCGTAGGTCCCTTGTGAGAGTGCTATAAGGTTTGATTTTGGAAGTGGTAAAGCCAAGCTGTAGTCAATCATGACAGCATGAATGTTCAGGTGTGTTACTCGAAAATACGATACGAATTTAAAATTTTTGGATGTTTGACGCCCGCAGTAAGATATAAGAATTCCACTTCTAAACTTCAATACTATTCTCTATTACACTTATCATTTTCTCCGAACTTAGTCTATGGTTGCGACGTACGATAGAGGAATCCAACATTTTGTGGAGTATCTAGGCACATTAGTGAAGATTTGTGTACGACGTCCGAATATTCGAAGTTCGTATCGTTTTTATAGAGTAAATGAAATGAAATGAAAATATTTATTGAATCCATAAAATGTCATACATTATTTAGATTCAGTCACTTTTTTTTCCACTACCACCCGGTTCACAAGGCTGTTTTCGCCAGAGAAGAACGGGCAAGAAACTCTAGCGTTAGCGAGTAACAGGCTCGTCCGGGGCGGTATCACTGTCTCACACGAGAACCACGTGAAGCGAAGCGAAGCTTTGCTGTCGCGTACCGTTCGGTGAGTGAGATTATTAGATGCCCAATACCCCTTACCTCTTCCCATTATTTTTCCTTCCCGTTATCCCGATTTGCTGGGAAACATCCATGATGCGTTGTGGAGGTTCATTTGCAGTGTTCACTTATCATGAATTGATCACTTATGATGATGACACTTATCATGATTTGATCACTTATGCTGATGACACTTATTGTGACTTGATCAGCTGTTTGCTAGTATGTCGGACCTATGCAAAAAAAAAAACAAAATTTTAATTTAACTTGTAGAACTAATAAATTACAAATATAATTTAATGTGTAGGATTTTTTATAAAAATATAAATTATTGATACAAGAAAACCTGCCGTTTGACGTAAAAACTAAGAGGCAATTATATATCAAAGTTTTTTTACATAAATCTGTGTAGCAAATTTTGATGATTTTGAAAAGATATATTTATTTATCTATCAGGTGGAACTTTTGACCTTCGGCTTAATTTAGTTTTTTTACATACATACATACATATAGACAGAGGTGCCAGGGCACCCACATTTCGCCTTGTATGTTCCGTCCCACGATGTTATAGGTGGCGAGTCTATCGCGATATCATGCACAAATTCCTCTGGGCTGATAATGAATAGAAAAATCCAATATCACTTTGCCCAACCCGGGACTCGAACCCGAAACTTCAGCTTTGTAACCGTACTCTAGTACAACTACGCCACCGAGGCAGATTTAGTTTTTTAATATGCCGAATATCCACGGAACTTATAACAGAACACACGTGCCTCCCTATGATGGCTCCTTAACTGCTGTATACTGTCGGTATCCAGGCATTAATCACCATTAAGCTTGTTTTATTGCAATAAATGGCGAGACGATTATGCTGTTCGCCTGATGGTAAGCGATACAACCGCTCCTCAACAGTAACAAAACCAAACATCTTGAATTACTAAGCAACGCTTGGCATTCCACTGCGCTGGCCTTCCTGAAACATAAAATATTAAGTCTCAATATCTTCGATCAAATATACACTAGATACACAGTTCCCTGTAAATGTTCTGTTAAAAAGTGGCACCGATGCATTGAAACAAAAAAGTAAACAAAAAGATCACATATTCCAAATATATGACAGCCTCCGTAGCGCAGTTGGTTAGACGCCGCCTGTGAAACGAGAGGCCGCGGGTTCGATCCCCGCACCGAGAGAAATGTTTGTGCGGCCCACAAATATTTCTTCCGGGTCTGGGTGTTTGTGAGACCGAAAAGTCTCTCGTAGTTCCTGATACCCACGACACAAGACTCGATCTTAGTGTGGGGTCAGGACTATGTATGTGACTGTTGGGTGTATTATTATAAAAAAAAAATATTAATACAAATTCCACCTTATTCCTGGAGCTTAAAGTAGCTTTTCACATAATATTGTCTAAAGTTCTGCGACGTTTTAGAAGCAACGGTCGGTGCGTGACTGTAGGCGAAAGATTGCTTAAAGCACTCTTTTTTATAAGTCGCTGAACACTTCACATTTTTTGATCACCTTTTTATGAATTAAAATTTGTACGTACTACTCTGTAGTCGTAAAATATAACCAAGTAAAGTCATCTATAAAGAGAAGTGCCATACGATATTGAAAATAATTATTATTTTGGATGGTAAGACAATTCCAAATCTCGTGACTGTGTAGCGACTTATGTAGTTGACTGTACACACTCGCGCAGATAATAATACATGGACACCAGTTAAAAGCGCGTGCACCAGCGTGGTGGACTATATGGCCTAACGACTCTCAATCGTATTCTCGATTGTAGAGGAGGCCCGTGCCCTGCTGTTGGACGTATATGGGCTGATACAGAATTAACAAATATTTTAACTGTATCTGTATCTGTCTCGCTGGCCTAGTGCGGGTTGACGGACATACATACTATATGTAGTTTTCCTTCACCGTTTTAATGCGTGGTGATTGAGTATTAATACATACATGACTCCAAAAGGTAATTTATTAAATATTGAAATAAAACTATGACACATAAATTTACGAATTTTGTTTATTTATTTTGACAGCTTTCGTGGCACAGGCTAGGCGGTTAGTAGTAGTAGTAGTTAGTTATGGTACGGGAGCTAGCAACGTTTGAAAAGTAAGAATTTTAGGTCAGCTGATTTTGTGATATGTCGTCCTTCTTGCACTTTCGGTTAGAGTCTGGGCTATCTGGCTGGCGGTAGTGGTTGCGTTCATTAGTGCGCATCCTACCTGTCCAGGTAATAATCCTGGATTTTAAAAGCATTTTAGAAGGCGTAATTTTAGATTTTTTGTTTTTAAATACGTCTACCTGACATACTTTTTTTATTACCAGACATTTTTGACAATGCTAACTATGTGCCATACGCGAATCTTATTTTCTTTTTTATAAAAATTTCAAAGTATTTTATAATGTCTGTAATTTTAATATTATGTTATTTAAAGATAAGAAAAACTTAAAATAAATTTGCCAGACATTAATTCGACTGTTAAGTCTGGAATTAAAATGAAAAAGTCATGAAAAGTATTGCAGTATAATGCTAGTATTCGGAGAGAGACAGTTGCAGAATAAGTCGAAAATGATACAGAGAACCATTACAAAAGTAAATTACTTGTCACTGTACATGTAATAAAAAATAATAATAATATTCAAACACTACGATTATTTTTCCATTCCAAATCCCATGAGTCAGAACTATATAGAGCTGTAGTACGAGCTGATCATAAATATACACCACTTAACCTGTTAGATTCCATGATGGACTTAAACCCGACCACTAACACACAAAAGCTGAATGCCTGGACACAAAAATCTCTCTCTCGGGAGACACCGCCTCGACTTAACTAATCCTATCGTTGACAAAATAGCGTCAAACGCGTGGCTTAAGCGAGGCGAAATGTTTCCCGAAACGGAGGGATTCATGGTTGCCATCCAGGACCAGACAATCGACACAAAAAATTATAGGAAACACATAATCAAAGATCCTACAGTCCAAAATGATCTCTGTCGGCACTGTCATAGTAGTCCTGAAACAATTCAACATATAACCGGAGCCTGTAAATCTACAACCCAGACGGATTACAAACATCGACATGACCAAGTAGCTGCAATAGTACACCAATATCTTGCATACAAATATGAGTTAATAACAAATAAAACGTCATATTATAAATATTCACCCAAAATAATACTAGAATCGGACAACTGCAGGCTTTACTGGGACAGGACTATTATGACAGACAAGACAATTCATCACAATAGACCGGATATTACACTACACGATAAAAGAAACAAAGCAGTTTTTCTAATTGATATAGCTATACCAAATACCCATAACCTACAAACAACATGTATAGAAAAAATAGCAAAATATAACCTTTCTATAGAATTAAAAAGACAGTGGCGAGTTGACTCCGTGCGGACCGTACCAATTGTGGTGTCAACTATGGGTGTAATTCCTAAGTATCTTCATAAAAGTTTGAAGACACTCCAAATACATCCCCTAACATATACCCTCATGCAAAAAGCTGTAATTTTAAATACCTGCCGAATAGTTCGTAAATTCCTGTCAATAGAAACATTTTAATAAGCTCATCCATTATTTTTCTATTTCTTACGTGTTTTAACTATCATTTATTCATTATCAGTTTCGTTTTGGCCGCAAGCCTGCGTAGCTGATTATTTCGCCAGAAATAGTAGAAATTATTTTAAATACCATATAAATAATAATAATAATAATCATTCTAGTCAGAGCAAGTTTCCAAAAAAAAATAAGCATAAAAAGGAATATAAAATTAGATTAAAATTTAAAAAACAACCCTTTTTATTTAAATTGTTCTGATTACTAAATGTAAATTATAAATAATTAATATTAAGTTTTTCAAGTTGTTTCAGCCCATAGTGACGTCACAAAAAAAAGAGGCATCTTCATAATCATCATCATCATCGTCGCTGTCTTTGTCAGTGTCATTCATATCATCTTCTTGGGAACTTTCGTTATCTTCTAAAACTCTATCATCTGCAACAGAAAAAAAATAAACAGTGTATTTCTTCTTGTTCGTTATAAAACATTTTAGTTATTATTGATAAATATTCAATTTTACACTTACTTTGAACAATAATGCCTGCAACTGAGGATGGTAATTGATCTCCCAAAAACCAGACAAAATCATATTTGTCACCGTTAATGGTCCAACCGAAAGCCATTGGAGGTAAAGATGTTGGATGTTTTGAGTGAGCATTTCTCCAAATTTTCGTGACGTAACGAACCTGAAACTCAATAAATGCTGTTGCAATTCCACTTTACAGGGTGGCAAACTGAATGACTTCAGCTGTCTCTGTCGGACTACTAGCATCATACTGCAATACTTTTCATGACTTTTTAATTTTAATTTACGGCTTAACAATCGAATTAATGTCTGGCAAATTTATTTTAAGTTTTTCTTATCTTTAAATAACATAATATTAAAATTACAGACATTATAAAATACTTTGAAATTTTTATAAAAAAAATATATAAAATCGCGTATGGCACATAGTTAGCATTGTCAATGATGTCTGGCAATAAAAAAAGTATGTCAGAGAGACTTATTTAAAAACAAAAAATTAAAATTACGTAAAAAATTACGCCTTCTAAAATGCTTTTAAAATCCAGGATTATTACCTGGACAGGTAGGATGCGCACAAATGAACGCAACCACTACCGCCAGCCAGATAGCCCAGACTCTAACAGAAAGTGCAAGAAGGACGACATATCACAAAATCAACTGACCTAAAATTCTTTCTCGAAGACGTTGCTAGCTCCTATACTATTAGGTTAGTTAGAAAAGAGAGGTCGCGGGTTCAATCCCCGCACGAAATAATTGTTGAGCGGCCAAAAATGTCTCTCGTAGGTCCTCATATCCACGACACAAGACTCGATCTTTGTGTGGGGTCAGAACTATGTTTGTGACTGTAAGATATTATTTATTAATTTATTTTAAAGGTATTAAGTTAAGCGAAATCCGTGATAAATTTCGTAAATAATAGTTTAATTTTAATGTGTAACATTATATAAATTTAAGAAACCATTACTAATTAAGTATTTAAAAATATTATAAATGAATTTCAATATTTTTTCCTTTTGTTCCATCCCATTGTTGTCTGTAGGAAAATATCTAGAAAGATAACATCTTTATTTGCTCTGTTTATTTATAATTAAATTTCTGTAGTACAGTCTACCATGGTCTGATAGCACTGAAGTCTTATTATTATAACGGGTATCTCAAGACTGCTACCGAATACGAAGCCGGTAGGTAGTTTTAGCGACAACAAACACAATGCAACTAAAAATTTCGCAAAGACAATTATTTTTATAATTATAATCAATAGTTTTTGCTAAAGTAATAATTTAAACTCTTTTATACCTTAGAGTGTCTATAAATAAAAGGGTATACACTATTACTTTAGGAAAAAAATGTATTTACAACCCAAATACGGCCATAGGAAAAGTCGGTAGGTCGCTTTTTTTGCAACTTTTTCTGTTGCATTGTGTCTGAAGTCGCTTAAACTACCACCCAGCTTCGTTTTCGGTAGCAGTCCTGGTATACCCTGTATGTAATTTCGTGTCAAAGGTAGGTCTCTCATATGAAAGAGGCCACCTGGGTAGGTACCAACGCAACGTCTATTTCTCCCGCAAACAGCAATTGAACGCACTACTGTGTTTCGATTTGAAGGACACTGTAGCCAGAGTAACTACTGGACTTTTTGACTTTTTTTGTTTAATTTTACAAAGGCATACACTAATTACAATAAACTAAATTCTCAAACTTAATTATATTATCTAACATACTAAATCTGGACAAATCAACAAAATATAAAATAAATTCATTAAAAACAATGCAATAACAAAAATATATTTTGAGACGAGCAAAATGGCGAGTGTAATAGAATGCTAAGCAGTGCTATGAATTTATTTATTTAACACGTTAATGTACACCAGATACAGAAAGATAGACAGAATAACATAAAGAAAATACAAAAAACATGCACAAGTCTCTTATTAATAGAAGATTTTTTGCCATACTACCATAGGATGTGGAATGGATAAGCAAGAATGAACTTTAAATATTATATTTTTTTTATTGCTGTGAATGACGAGACGAGTATGCCGTTCGCCTGATGGTAAGCGATACGACCGCTCATGAACAGTAGCAAAACCAAACAACACCTTGAATTACAAGGCAATGCTTGGCATTCCACTGCGCTCGCCATCGTGAGACATAAGATGTTTAGTCTCAATATGTCCAGTAATTACTCTCGCTACAATGTCCTTCAATCCAAAACACAACAGTGCATTTAAACTGCTGTTTGACGGGAGAAATACACATTGCGGTGGTACCCACCCAGGCAGCCTCTCACATATGAGAGACTAACCACCAGTAAATTTAATAAATTATGAATAATTTTAGTTAATTTTTGTAATGCTACTGTTCATGGGCGATCGTATCCCTTACCATCAGGTGAACGACATGCTCGTCTCGCCATTCATAGCAATAAATAAAATAAAGCTGTTAACTTTCCTTCGAGAACCAATCATCAAATATTTTATTATTTTCATTGGTCTCAAATTTTCAAATTTGAATTTCCTTAATATGACCTTCCTTGATAAAGAAAGCTTAATCTCAACAATTCGTCGAATTAAGTCTTTTGAATTATAATTTATGTAACAACTGCATAATAAAATGACAATTTAGTGGTGTTTTATAGAATATTTGGTTTTGTTACATAAGCGATATTAACTGGTCTTATTATATCTACTAGATGAAGGCCCAGCTGTACTCCACACACTATCAGCAACAAATTATTTCAGCCAATAAATTATTGGCCGCTAATATAAATTGTATCAGCCCATATACGTCCCACTGCAGGGCACGGGCCTCTTTTACAATTGAGAGTTCGATTGAGAGGTGTTAGTACAGTCCACCACGCTTGCCTAGTGCGGGTTGGCAAACTTATATACCATAGAAATTCTTATAAATCGCTTTGGTATGCAGGTTTCCTTACGATGATTTCCACAATACACACATGACTCCGAAAAGTCAGAGCTGTGCCCTGGGATTCGAACCCGCGACCACCGTGAACATGTTGACAGCCGCGTCTAGTCCATTAACGAACAGGCCACCACGCACTTCAGTACACAGCACTATCAATACACAGTACACATTATACAAACCAATTTATATTTTTCTTACAAACTAGTAATCTTTTATAATATGTATTATACATATAAAACTTCCTCTTGAATCACTCTATCTATTAAAAAAAACTGCGTCAAAATCCGCCGCGTAGTTTTAAAGACCTAAGTATACATAGGAACAGAAAGGCGGGAAGCGACTTTGTTTTTTACTATGTAGTGATTGATATCTGACCGTCCTTTGTACTAATTTTCCCACCCTTCCTGTAATATCCCGCCCTGCACCATCTCATGTTGCATGATTCAAGACAATCTTGTAATGTCTAGTTCTATCCTATCCTTTGCTGTTTAAATGCACTGTTGTGAATCTGACGAAAGGACATTGAAGCCAGCGTAACTACTGCATTTATTGAGACTTAATATCTTATGTCTCAAGGTAGCGAGCGCAGTGGAATGCCAAGCTTTGCTTTGTAATTCAAGGTGTTTGGTTTTGCTACTATTCATGAGCGGTCGTATCGCTTACTATCAGGCGAACGGCATGCTCGTATCGCCACTCATTGCAATAAAAAAATCCTTTAGAGTTTAAAAAAGTAACAAATATTTTAGGTTATGCTCATGGAAATGCTACATTTTTCGGGATAAACGTAGCTTAAGTTAATCCAGTGTATCAGCTACCTCCATACAAAATGTACTCGAAATTCGTTGAAAATAATATTACACGAGCATCCGTAAACAAAAAGACTAAAATTGTAACAAGTTTAATATAATAATAGAGTATGCCCATTCATAGTATCGATAAAATATCGATACTGCTTAAAATTTATCATATCATTTTTATGGACTTTTCATTGTCAGTTTATAAACTTAGCTATCGAATGATTTATCAGTGTTACATTGAAATAAAACCATTTTTAAGGAACTTATCGCGAAATTAGTTTGCTAATTACATTATTTAAGGCGGTGAACAATCAACAAATCATATGACAACTTTCAAGAATGGCCCCACTACTCGATACAACTTTCTTTTATTCTTCCTACGGCTCCATTGTGTGTCCATGTACATTTTCACCAAGTAAACTATTACAATTTGCAACGTATATATATGTTCTAGAGACACCGACATTTTGACAAGATTTTTTGAGTTAAACACCATATAGTTTATTATGCACATATCGCATAAATTAATATTTAAAAATCTAGATTGAATCTATACGTATAAATTTGTAAGAGAACGATGTCAGTACATGGAAAACATTTGAGAAAAACTAGTATGGGAGACTGTAGTTATGTAATTAAAATTCAAAGGAGAATGGCCATTTTACTATGAAATTTAGTATCAGTGTGAAGATTGTTGTCCCTCCATGAAACCTACTTTTATGTATAGGGAAAAATGTATTTCACTAAATAGTATAAAACAAAGTCGCTTTCTCTGTCCCTATGTGCCTTTGTATGCTTAAATCTTTAAAACTACGCAACGGATTTTGATGCGGTTTTTTTAATAGATAGAGTGATACAAGAGGAAGGTTTATATGTATAATACGTACATATTATTGTACAGAAATCTATTTGTACCCGGGCGAAGCTGGGCCGGGCCGCTAGTTTTCAATAAATATAAACATAATTGCAACACAGACCCGAAGTTCTTGGAGATATTAACTTGAAGTCCAATTAAATAATTGACTTCGGCTCTGTGAACAAGATGTAAAATGTGATGATAATTACTTTATTTTGTAAAATTCCGTTGCCCGGGATAAAACAACAAAACGTTTATGACAAACCATAAAAATGCAATAATACATTTTAAGCAGTGTCATTACCAGGATCTACGATATTTTTTACCTTAGCTATGAATGGGCATACTCTATCATACTTGTTAGATGATGTTAGGTAGATGAGACCCTGGATTAACATATAGGCTAATTTTTATCGGCAAAATATAGTGTTCCCACATTGAGATATTATACTAGAGGGAACACTGCAATCAAAATGTTTGTAACAAAATGAAGGGTACATTCTATTTCTGTCTCTGTCACGCCTACGAAGTAACATATCTTCCCTCTCGCTTCAATGTCAACCTTTGTGAACGCACCATACGCACAGATTTTGTTCCCGATGTCCGCTCTATATAAATAAATAAATAATATTTATTACTTTTTAAACTCAATGGGATAGGTTGGGATTGTAGAGAACAGGATGGCATGGCTTGAGTCATGGAACATTATGAGATGGGACAAGGCGGGATATAGCAGGATGGGAGGGAAAAGCAGCACAAAGGACAGCGGACACATTGAGTGTATTTACACTCCACAGTAAAAAAAAGAAAGTTGCCCACCTTTCTGTTCCTATGTATGCTTAGATCTTTAAAACTATGCGACGGATTTTGATGCAGTTTTTAATAGAGTGATTCAAGAAGAAGGTTTATATGCATAATACATATATAAAATATTGCCAGTATGTAATAAATATATAATTGTTTTATGTAGTGCGTACTGTGTATTGATCACCACGCAGTAGAACGGTGAAGGAAAACATCGTAGGGAAACCAGCATACCATAGCGAATTGTATGAATTTCTAAGGTATGTAAAGTCTGCCAACCCGCATTAGGCCAGCGTGATGGACTGTACTAACCACTCTCAATCGTACTCTCGATTGTAGAGGAGGCCCGTGCCCAGCAGTGGGACGTATATGGGCTGATACAATTTATAGAAGCGGTTAATAATTTGTAGCTAATAGTGTATGTACACGGCCTTCATCTAGTAGATAAAATAAGACAAGTTAATACCAATTATGTAGCAAAACCAAATATTTTATAAAACCACTACTTAATTCTCATTTTATTATGCAGTTGTTACATAAATTATTTATTATTTAAAAGACTATTATTCGACGAAATTTTGAGATTTAGCTTCCTTTACCAAGGAAGGTCGTATTAAGGAAATATGTTTGACAAATTGAGACGAATGTTAATAAAAATAGATGCATAGATACTGGATAACTGGTGGTAGGTCTCTCATATGTGAGAGGCCATGTGGGTAGGTACCACCGCAATGTCTATTTCTCCCGTGAAACAACACTGCTTAAATGCACTGTTGTGTTTCGGATTGAAGGACATTGTAGCCAGAGCAACTACTGGACATATTGAGACTTAACATCTTATGTCTCAGGATGGCGAGCGCAGTGGAATATTGCTACTGTTCATGAGCGGTCGTATCGCTTACCATCAGGCGAACGGCTTGCTCGTCTCGCCATTCAATGCAATAAAAAAAAAAAAAAAGATAAAAATATTTACAATGCTGGTGTTAGGTCTCTCATATGTGAGAGGCCGCCTGGGTGGGTACCACCGCAATGTCTTTTTCACCCGCCAAACAGCAGCATAAATGCACTGTTGTATTTTGGATTGAAGGAAATTCTGGCCAGAGTAACAACTGGACATATTGAGGCTTAACATCTTACGTCTCAGGATTGCAGTGGAATGCCAAGCATTGCTTTGTAATTCAAGGTGTTGTTTGGTTTTGCTACTGTTCATGAGCGGTCGTTTCGCTTACCAACTGACGAATCACATGATAGTCTCGCGATTCATTGCAATAAAAAAAATTAAAAAACGATTTATTTTCCTTTACTAACGGTTACCAGCCAAATATATTTAATTAATTTGTTTTATTTCATTTTACAAGTAAAGTATTTGTTAAGTATTTGTAGTGGTCAGTCCGCCCCGTGACCACGAAAGCAGTAAAGTAATCGAAACGTCGGGAAGTTTTAAATGTAAAATTTGGTTTAACCAAATCGGCGATAAAATCCGTAAATAATAGTTTTATTTCAACACGGTGTAGTGTTGATTTGTTAAATCTTATGAATGTTGTGTTCGTCTTTAATTGGCATACACATCAGCGAGTTTGTTTGCTTTGTCTTCATCATCATCATCATCACCATCTCAGCCACAGGAAGTCCACTGCTGAAGATAGGCCTCCCCCAAGGATCTCTACAATGCTTTGTCTTATTTATCTGTAATGCAATTGATGTGTTTGCTTTTTATGTAAGATAGGTAAAATAAAATAAAATATTGGTATTACCACTGGTCTCAATTTTTCAAACGTGTTTCCATAATACGACCTTCCTTCATAAAGGAAGCTTAATCTTAACATTTCGTCGAATAATAGTCATTTAAATAATAAATAATTTATGTAACAACTGCATAATAAAATGAGATTTTTTATTTTATTTTTTTTATTGCAATGAATGACGAGACGAGCAAGCCGTTCGCCTGATGGTAAGCAATACGACCGCTCATGGACAGTAGCAACGTTCCACTGCGCTCGTCATCCTGAGACATAAGATGTTAAGTCTCAATATGTCCAGTAGTTACTCTGGCTACAATGTCCTTCAATCCGAAACACAACAGTGCATTTACGCAGTATTGTTTCACGGGAGAAATAGACATTGCGGTGGTACCTACCCAGATGGCCTCTCACATATGAGAGACCTACCACCAGTGATTTAGTAGTTTTTTTATAAAATATTTGGTTTTGTTTCATAACTTGTCTTATTTTATCTACTATGTGAAGGCCCAGCTTCGCTCGACGCAAATATATCCACTACATAGTATAAAACAAAGTCGCTTTCGCTGTCCCTAGGTTCGTATGTATGCTTAAATCTTTAAAACTACGCAACAGATTTTGATGTGTTTTTTTTAAATAGATAGAGTGATTCAAGAGGAAGGTTTATACACAGTCAGGTCAATAAGTATTGTCACACAGTAAAAAAAATCTTTTAGAACGCTGGCCACAAAAAAGTTTATTGAATTCGAATTTCGAATTGTTCATGAAAATAAAAATGTATACTTTTTAGAATTTTACTCATTTTTAAATATGGAGTGGACGCTTAAAGAAGACCTTGTTGCAGTTATTGCGTTGCATCGTTGCGGTTACGCGCCAATTCAAATTTTAAACCGACTTCAAAAAAAGGAGGAGGTTCTCAATTCGACTGTATGTTGTTTTTTTTTTTATGTTTGTTATCTCGTTTCTCTGTACTGTGTGAACCGATTTCAATCATTCTTTCTTTGATTGAAAGCTGGTGCTTGTCGTTTGGTCCCATAAAAATATGGTGAAGATCTGTTGAATATCTTCGGACCTGGAGAGGGGAACTCCTTAAAATTAAGGAGAATTGCAATGGTTCTTTTTGCATTATGTTCACTAGAAAAGTTATTGACATACTGAAAATTTTGAATATAACCAAAAGATTCGTTTATCGTACCATCAAACGATACAATGAAGACTAGTGTAGATGACAGGTCAAGAAGTGGTCGCCCTCGGTCTGTTAGGACTCCAGCAGTGATAAAAGCTGTGAAGGCGCGAATTCAAAGAAATCCCAAACATAAGCAGAAACTGTTGGCCCTTCAGATGGGGTTAAGCAGAACCACGATGAAAAGGGTGTTAAATTAAGACTTAGGGCTTCGGGCATATCGAAGAAAAACAGGACATCGTTTGAATGCTCGTCTAATGGACCTGAGACTGAAGAGATGCCGCGCTTTGTTGAAGCGGTACGAGGAAAAAAATATCGGGAAATTCTTTTTTCAGATGAATTTTTTACCGTAGAAGAGAGCTACAACAAACAAAATGATAAGGTGTACGCACACAGTAGTGAAGAAGCGAGCAACCGTATTCCGCGTGTCCAACGAGGTCATTTTCCATCCTCGCTCATGGTATGGTTGGGAGTTTCTTATTGGGGCTTAACAGAGGTACATTTTTGTGAGAAAGGTGTAAAAACGAATGCAGTTGTGTATCAAAATACCAGGGGCGTGCACTCCTTGTAGGCAGAAATGCAGTGCTTTACTTGCCATTCACAGATATTTTATTATAACGTTCGTACGTTTTAGATGACTTTAATTTATAGTAAATAAATGAATAAACAAAATATAATAACTTAAAAAGCCTAATATTTTATAAATAGCACCTATTTGCAATCACGCAAACATTATGGTTGCCACACGAAAAGCAAGAGGCGCTGCAAAGCAAATTAATGTACCTAATCAACCAAGTCATGCCGCCGCGTCCCGCATTACATTTGTTTGCATGTGTGTAGCAATTTCGGTGTCCGTGCACAGTCGCAAACGCACACACCCATGAATATTGAAAGCCGCGACTCCTGCGGCAGGCCTCGGGAGTTCGGCAGTTGTCGGGAGTAATCGTAAATGTTCGTTGCCTATAATCCGAGTAAAATTAATAGGCTGGAATCTAATAAATCACCTATGCACATTATGCATTTTTGGTTAGTAAGGTTTTATTGGTTTAAATAGAAATGTTTTGTGTTTCGCGGGGGCCATTTGCTTTTTTTATGAGTTTTTGCATTGTTTACTATTTTATACTAGTATGTTTGTAAAAAAAATAGATTTCTTAACGGATTTTTCATTTTAACATTTAAAAGTGTGTACATTTAACAGTTTATTACTAAGTTTCGATATTAATTGTAGTCATTTGCTTTTACTAGTGTGTTTGTTTATTTTTTTAAATGGTATTTGATTGTGAGGTTTGTGTTAAAAATGTATGTTTATCAAATGAATGAATTAAGTGGCCGAAATCTTGCGTTTATTTAAATCGGGATAGGTATAGTAATCTCAATTAACCGGAACCTTGAATATGTGAAAATTGAAAGCTGACTAGGTGAGTTTTTTTTATTTTACTTATTAGAATTTCTTCCGCCGCGACGATCGATCGCTGTTTTGTCTGCGTTGCCGTAGAAGATGGACATGAATAGTAGTACATCTAAGACTTGTTATGTTGGCATGGTTTCCGACTTAGAGATCCGTCGCGTGTCTGTGGCTATGCTAAAAAACTATAAAAGAAAAAGTTTTTGTGACCGAGTACTGCGCCGCATACCCAGTGTCATAATCCTGTGCACGCCGCTGCAAAATACAGTCCTGACGAACCTTGTGGAACCTATTTCTCATACCATGTTCAATAACAGGCACTGGGTATTCCAACAAGATTCGGTGCCAGCTCATAGAGCAAAGAGCACACAAGACTGTCTGGCGGCGCGTGAAATCGACTTCATCCGGCACGAAGACCCGAAGATTGAATCCGTTAGATTACAAGATATGGCAATACTTGGAGGAAAAGGCGTGCTCAAAGCCTCATCCCAATTTGGAGTCACTCAAGACATCCTTGATTAAGGCAGCCGCCGATATTGACATGGACCTCGTTCGTGCTGCGATAGACAACTGGCCGCGCAGATTGAAGGCCTGTATTCAAAATCACGGAGGTAATTTTGAATAAACTTTAGTGTCATAAGAATCTATGTTTTGTTAGGTTCATTTTGGTATATATAAATGGTTACATAATGAATAAACTTGTTTCAATTATTTTATATTAAACATGTGACAGAATTTATGACCTGACTAGGTATGTATAATACGTACATATTATTGTACCGAAATCTATTACAGGGCGAAGCTGGGCCGGGCCGCTATTTTATTATATTTTATTTATTTAAGACCATCGAACGGAGAATAAAATAACAAAGCATACATTTTAACATGAATATAGTAATAATAATAACTCTTTATAATAACACCATGTAACAAAGGATAAACAAAAGATGAAAAAAGAAAAAAAAGAAGAAAATTCAATAGTTACAGAAACACATAACGTTGGTGATATAACTGGCGGTCTTATCGCTTTAAGCTATCTCTTCCAGACAACCGGTTGGTAAAGGAAAGATCCAGTGGTTATGGACGGTGCTTATTATTAACAATAAACTTACATGCAATATAAATATATAAAAAACGAATAAATACAAAGTATGATATACTTAAATACAATATAATACATATACATACATATATATATATGTCGTCATCGAGTTGATTTTTAAAAACGGAATATCAACGCCCTCTATAGGCGTTCGACAGAATCTACGCTAGATATTGACTGAAGATGTCAGGGACTTCATAAAGAAAAGACAGGGACATCTCAACGGTCAGCGAGCAAGCAGTACGGTTTGTTGCGATCAAGAGAGTAAATATTATCATCGGAAAATAGTGCTGTAAGAGTGTGGAGACTGTCTCGCGTTCCGTGAGTAAGATTATGATTTCCTATCATTTGATCTGACACACGCCCACATAGATCCACAATACTGAGCTATAACTAGCTGTGAAGCATAATGACGAGCATACACCCAGCTTGATAACGAACTTACATTCTATTAATTCGTTATATATATAATACATACTATTTTTATAATGTTCACGGTGGTCGCGGGTTCGAATCCCAGGGCACACCTCTGACTTTTCGGAGTCATGTGTGTATTGATAGTGAATAACCACGCACTAAAACCGTGAAGGAAAACATCGTGAGGAAACCTGCATACTATAGCGATTTATAAAAATGTCTATGGTATGTAAGTCTGCCAACCCGCACTAGGCCAGCGTGGTGGACTATATGGCCTAACCACTCTCAATCGTACTCTCGATTGTAGAGTAGGCCCGTGCCCTGCACTGGGACGTATATGG
Organism: Hyles vespertilio; assembly: GCA_009982885.2. Classification (NCBI taxonomy): domain Eukaryota; kingdom Metazoa; phylum Arthropoda; class Insecta; order Lepidoptera; family Sphingidae; genus Hyles; species Hyles vespertilio. Next base: position 1,431,379 of record CM042832.1, read on the forward strand.
GCTGATACAGGTACAGTGATTTACACTCAATGTGTTTACTGTCCTCTGTGCAGCTTTTCCATCCCGTCCCGCTATATGCCACCTTGTCCCGTCTCATAATGTTAAAAGATTTAAAGTATCCAATCTTGTAATGTCTAGTTCTATCCTATCCCTTTGAGTTTAATAGTAACAAATATATTTAAATTTCTTGCTCATCCCACAGGAACACTATAATATATTTTTCGGGATAAAAAGTATCCTATGTGTTAATCCAGGGTATTAACAAAAAAATATAAGAAGTTTAAGATTCTAAGAAGTATAGAATTTTATAAATTAAATTTTATATTATTGTATGACAATTTGGCGGGTCATAGTTGTACGGATAAACAAATTGTAACAGCTTATGTAAACCCCCACACAATAAAAATATTTGATTTGATATAATTTGGAGTTCTATTGCGTTTATACAGTTCTTCCTTAGAGTATTTATATATAGAGGGAGCGCTGTCATACATTCGCGTTTTGAAAAACGTAGATATTTTCTTGTTCGTAATGTTGGTAGCGCTCCTATATTAGTAAAAATTTAATTAATTATTTAGCAATAAATTGCTATAAATTCCTTTGATAGCTGAAATTATATTTAGCTATTATCCTTTTAAAACGAGTTTGAGTGAAATTAAATAGAACTAAACTATTTTTTTTTTCAAGTTATTTATGTATGTTGCACAACCTGTTCAAATATTAGCCAATAGGAGGGCAGAAAAAGGTGGCCCGGCACCACCATTTTTATCTACGTTTTTGAAGTACTAGCGCTCCCTCTATATATAACACTCTAAGAGTTCTTCTAAAAAAATTCCATGTACAGACATCGGTCAGTTACAAATTTATTTTACGTACTGGGTATCTCAAGACTGCTACCGAAAACGAAGCCGGGTGGTAGTTTTAGTGACTACAAACACAATTCAACTAAAAATTTCGTAAAGAAACGCGACAATTATTTTTTATGATTTTTTAATTATCGTCATTTTTGGGTGGTAAATCCATAGTTTGTGCTAAAATAATAATTTAAACTCTTTTATACCTTAGATTATTTATAAATATAAGGATATACACTATTATTTTAGGAAAAAAATGCATTTACCACCCAAATATGGTAATAGGAAAAAAATAACAAAAAAAAATTGTAGCTTTTTTTTGCAACTTTTTCTGTTGCATTGTGTCTGACGTCGCTTAGACTTCCACCCGGCTTCGTTTTCGGTAGCAGTCTTGATATACCCTGTATAGATTCAAGTCCTCATTCATTGCCTCACATCTGGCTACATGTTGTGGAATAATCATTACTATGTACAAGTGGATGGCGTTGCTATGGGCTCACACGTATAGATTCAATTTAGATTTTTAAATAATAATTAATGGAACACGTTCATTATAAACAATATGGTGTTTAACTCAAAAAATCTTGTTTTTGCTAATACCGGCTCTGAATATGCAGTTATATTTTGTTCTTTTTTTACACTTAGTGTCATCATTATTTGAATAACGAATGATAGATCTAGAAGTAATTTACATAATTTATTGAAAAATATGTTTACGGATTTTATTGAATTTGGTTTGATTTTTACATTTTTTGACTTTTCGTGAAGCTGTAAACTTAAATAAATGTCAGTGTGTCATATAGAACATATTGTAGTCGTTGCAAATTTTAATAGTTTACTTGATAAAATTGTACGTGGGAACACAATGGAGCCGTAGGAAGAATAGAAAAGGAAGTTGAATACAAAACTTTGACGTACGCCTGCAGGACGCCGAATAGTAATGGGGCCATTCTTGAAAGTTGTCATGATATGATTTAGTGATTGTTCGCTCCCTTAAAAAACGTAATGATTAAACCAATTTCGTAATAAATTCCTCAAAATAGTTTTATTTCAATGATACATTGATAAATCATTCGTTAGCTACGTTTATAGCCTGACAATGAAAAGGCCGGTAGTCTTTAAATGAAAACTATGCTTGAATATTAGGATATGAAAAAAATAATCCAACCTGGGTACCGCGTTTGCTCACAGAGTAAACAAAACAATTGTAGCTTCACGTGAATCTCGTGTGAGACACCGGTACCGCCCTGGACGCGCCTCCACATTCATGCTGAGTCATGACTGCCTACAGCTCTACCACTTTAAAAAACCTTACCCATACATTCTCCTACAGATTTCCCTATTTCTGATTCGATTTTCGTAGGGAAATACAGAGCATAGCCCACTCAATAGCACCTTGATCCTTAATATGATGTCTATTTCTCCAAGCAGCAGTGTAAATGCACTCTTGTGTATCGGTTTAAAGGATATTGTAGCCAGAGTAACTACTGGGTATATTGGGACTTAACATCTTATATCTTAGGATGGCGAGTGGAATGCTAAACACTGCTTTGATATTCATAGTATTTGGTTTTGCTATTGTCCATGGGCGGCCGTATCGCTTACCATCAGGTGAACGACAATGTCGTCTCGCCATTCATAGCAATAAATAAAATAAAGCTGGTAGCTTTATTTCAGGAACTAATCATCAAATATTTTATTATTTTTATATTGGTCTCAAATTTTCAAACGTATTTCCTTAATACGACCTTCTCTTAATCTCAACATTTCGTCGAATTCTTTGAATAATAAATTATGTAAAAACTGCATAATAAAATGAGAATTAAGTAGTGTTTTTATCAAATATTTGGTTTTGTTATATAATGACTATTAACTAATTGTCTTATTGTATGTATTAGGTGACGGCCTCGCTTCGCAAGATGCAGATATTTTTTACTCCAGTCTACACTATCGCCAGCAAATTATTGGCCGGTAATATAAGCTGTATTGATACGATATGGCCTAACCACTCTCAATCGTACTCTCGATTGTAGAGGCCCGTGCCCTGCAGTGAGATGTGTATGGGCTGAAACAGAATATAAATGTACCAGTTCATATAGCTCCCAATGCAGGGCTCGGGCCTTCTCTAAAATTCAGAATGCGATTGAGAGTGGTTAGTACAGTCCACCACGATGGCCTAGTGTGGGTTGGCGGACTTTAACATACCATAGAAATTCATACAATTCGCTATGGTATGCAGGTTTCCTCAGGATATTTTCCTTCACCGTTCTAGTGCGTGGTGATTAACAATCAACACACAGTACAAACTATATAAAACAATTTATATTTTTCTTACAAACTGGTCTGTATCAGCCCATATACGTCCCTCTGCAGGGCACAGGCCTCCTCTACAATCGAGAGTACGATTGAGAGTGGTTAGACCATATAGTCCAAAACTGGTAATCGTTACAATATGTATTAAACATATAAATTTTCTTCTTGAATCACTCTATCTATTGAAAAAATCGCATCAAAATCCGTTGCATAGTTTTAACGATCTAATCATACATAGGGATATCAAAGACTGTCCCGCCCTCACGGCTCACACCCGCTACTGCAACTCCTGTAAGCCACGATCAGGGATATACAAACGGAAAGCAACTTTCATTTTTACTGTGTAGTGATTTACACTCAATGTGTCAGTTGGCCTCTTGCTATACTTTACCATCCCGTCCCGCTACATCCCGCCTTGTTCCATTTTATAATGTTCCAAGATTCAAGGGATGCAATTTTGTATTGTCTATATCAATCCTTTCCTTTGCAGTTTTAATCCACTGTTGTGTTTCGGATTGAAGGACTTTGAAGCCAGAGTAACTACTGGACATATTGAGACTTAAAATCTTATGTATCAGGTTGGCTAGTGCGGTGGAATGCCAAGCTTCGCTTTGTAATTGAAGACGTTGATTGTTTTTTTTTAAAGTATCTGTATGGTTTTCCTTCTTGTTTATCCCGGGTGAGAATTTTTTACAAATAAAATAATTATCATCACATTTTACATCTTGTTCATTGAAGTCAATTTTATTTATTGGAATTCAAGTGATGTCTCCAAGAACTACGGGTGAGTTGCGCAATTATGTTTATATTTATTAAAGATATATAATTTTCCCTACACATAAAAGCAGGTTTCATCGAAGGAGAAAAAGCTTCACACCGATACTAAGTTTCATAGTAAAATGGATATTCTCCTTTGGATTATATTATGTTACTAGCGGCCCGGCCCAGCTTCGTCCAGGTACAAATAGATTTCTGTACAATAATATGTACGTATTATATATATAAACCTTTCTCTTGAATCACTCTATCTATTAAAAAAAACCGCATCAAAATCCTCTGTGTAGTTTTAAAGATTTAAGCATAAAAATGGACATAGGTACAGAGAAAGCGACTTTGTTTTATACTATGTAGTGATTACAGTCTCCCATACTAGTTTTTCTCAAATATTTTCCACGTATTATTACATTTGTCAGTTACTAATTTATGATACGTATAGATTCAATCTACATTTTTTAATAAAAATTAATGCAACATAAGCAAAAATAAAATATATGGTGTTCAACTCAAAAAATCTTGTTTTTTCAAATACCGGCTCTGAATAATGCAGTTATATTTTGTTCTTTTTCTTTTTTTACACTTAGTGTCATCATTATTGAATAACGAATGAAAGATCTAGAAATAAGTTACATAATTCAGTCCTGAGAATAACTTTAAAAACTATTTTTAACGGATTTTATTGAATTGGGTTTAATTTTTACATGTTTGGCTTCTCCGTGAAGCTGTAAAATTAAATAAATGTCCGTGTGTCTAGAACATATTGTAGTTGTTGCAAATTATAGAAGCAAAGGTCGGTGCGTGACTGAAGGCGAAAAAGTGCATAAGCACTCTTTTTTGGTTCCATTTTCTAAGCGCTCATGTTGTATCTAGTGTATATTTAATCGAAGGTTGAATACATAAACTTTGACGTACGCCGGAAGGAAGAAGGAGGGGGCCATTCTTGAAAGTTGTCACGATAGTCGATTTGTTGATCCATCACCCCTTGAATAATGTAATGAATAAACAAATTTCGCGATAAAATTCTTAAAATAGTTTTATTTCAATGTGTAACATTGATAATCATTTGATAGCTACATTTATAGACTGTTTATCTTGATAAGGTTCGGGTTTGCTTGACAAAACGGTGTAAAAATAAAAGACGTTTTCTCCTTATGAATTTGTATTTTGCACTAACTTTATTAAAGTAATAAATGCCGATTTATACTGAACATACCGCCCCCCAAAAACAATAGTTTTTAATTAGTACTTAATGCATAGGATTAATCATTAAATCAGTGGACTGTAATAATATAAGGTTAATTTTACAAACGCAAACAAAGTATTCATTTGGATATTGTAGCTATTGATTACATGCACAGAGAGTCAAGAAAATCTAATCAACAACACAATCAAAGTAATAACCATCTAACACTCATCTTATCACTGGATTTCAGATTCTTTCGGAAGCGGAATTATCTTCGATAAGGGTCTTTTTAGTTCTTGGTTTCCCTTACACTGGACTGTCACCACTCTAACCAAGTTATCAGAACCAGGATGAACATGCTTAATTCTGCCCATCAACCATTTCGTTGGAGCTAAATCTTCGTCCTTAATAATTACAAGATCACCAACAGCTGGTGATGGAACTGTAACCTGCCATTTGTATCTCTGTTGTAAGGTATCAGGTATTCAGTCCGCCATCGATGCCAAAAATCCTGTGTCATTCTTTGAATATATTGCCATCTGGTTAAAAGCCCAATATTTTTGGTTCTAAGTTCATAATAGCAATCTGGAACGCCTATGAGAGGTTCACCTACCAAAAAATGTCCAGGAGTCAAAGGTGTGTCTGAAGTATCATCCATCTTACAGAGTGGGCGGGAGTTGAGACATGCTTCTATCTGTATGAGTAATGTTGCCATTTCTTCGTATGTAAGTTTAGTATCCCTAGTAACTCTTATCAAATGCCTTTTTACTGATCGAACACCTGATTCCCACAAGCCTCCATAACTTGGCATCCTTGGGGGGATGAAATGCCAAGTTGTGCCATCATTGGCTAAAATCTCTGCTATTTCCGTCGCTACATTATTCATACCCCTTTGGAACATATCCTTCAATTCTTTAGCAGCGCCCACAAAGTTTGTAGCATTATCACTATATAAATTTGAACAGTGACCTCTGCGTCCAACGAACCTCCGAAAGGCAGCAATGAATGCTTGAGAAGTCAAATCTGTAACCGCTTCTAAGTGAATGGCCCGTGTAGCCATACAAACAAATAAACAAATATATCCCTTCGTAGCATGATGACCGCGTCCCTTTGTGGTTCTCATTAATACAGGGCCAGCGTAATCAACTCCACTATTCATAAATGCTCTATTCTGATTGACTCTAACTGCTGGCAGTTGACCCATCAGTTGATATTTTGCCTTAGCTTTACTAACAACACAGATTTTGCACTGGTGAATACATTTTCTTACCATAGATTTTAAACCAATTACCCAGTACTTAGTTCGCACGTAAGCCATCATTAACTGATTGCCACCATGAAGGGTTTTATAGTGGGCATCTTGTATTATTAATTTCGAAATATGTAGATTCCCAGGTAATAATAGGATGTTTTGTTATCTCTGGAATTGAAGCATTTTGAAGACGACCTCCGACACGTATCAATCCTTTGTCATCCAAAAAAGGCAATAATGTGATGAGGCAACTTCTTCTTTTAACCTTTCCATCCATTTTTAAATCTTCTATTTCTTCTCCATAAACAAAACTTTGATAATATCTGACACAACATTCTAAGACATGTTCCATTTCATTTGACGTAAGATATTTATCCAGTTTGTTAGTTGAAGCCCTTTTCTTACAAAATCTACGACAGTAAGCCAATACTCTTTTCATTCTGGACAGAGTTGAAAATCTTACCCATATTGGTTTCTCTTCCATAGATGCATGAAATGAACCCTTTAATTCAACCTCTGTGGTTGGTACGTCACATTTGTCAAATTCAATATACTTGTTACTTAACCACTTAGGACCAGCCCACCAAGTTTCCTTAAAGGCTAGATCGCTTGCCATTATGCTTCTTGTAGCAATGTCTGCTGGATTTTCAGAAGAATCAACATGTCTCCATCGATCGTTACTTAATACTCGAGTGATGTCAGCTACTCTATTGGCAACAAATGTACGCCAGCGACTAGGGTGTGCCTGCAGCCAAGCTAAAACTACCATAGAATCCGTCCACGCAAAAATTTTGTTTTTTGATATTTCCAGTATTTCCATAATATCACCGATAAGCTCTGTAAGTAATGCTGCAGCGCTAAGCTCTAGTTTAGGTACAGATAACTGCTTCAGAGGTGCTACCTTTGTTCGTGATGCAATCAAAGTCACATGTATGATGTCATTTTTAACAATCCTGAGATAAGCTACAGCCGCATAGCCCTTAGTAGATGCATCTGCAAAACCATGTACCTGAATGTCGTTGTAATTATTTGGAGTTGTTTTAAACCATCGTGGTATTGTAATATCTTCCAAGTACGTCAACCCCTGTCTGTAGTCTGTCCATTCTTCGCGTAAATCTGAGGGCAACTCGTCGTCCCATTCCAAGTTGCATACCCATAGTTTTTGAATAAAAACCTTAGCCGCAATGATAACAGGCGACAACCACCCAAATGGGTCAAACAGGCGAGCAACGTCTGATAGGACGGACCGTTTCGTAATAGGCTGCGTAATTTTAGGTAAGTTGACCGTGACTCTAAATGCATCTTGTTTTCTATCCCACGTTAATCCTAATATCCTTATTACCTTGTCTAGTTTAATTTCTATCGGCTCTTTTAAACTGTTTTCTCCTTGTAAATATTCTAAAATTTCTTCTGAATTACTTGACCATTTTTGCATTCTGAATCCACCCTTGTTTAATATTGTTCTAATTTGTTCACACATTATTTTCGTTTTTTCTATGTTGTCATTACCCATCATCAAATCGTCCATATAAAATGATTGTTTTATCGCAGGAGCCGTATCTGGATATTCACGTGTCTCATCGTCAGCCAATTGATGTAGTGTCCTTACGGCTAAATATGGAGCTGCTGCCGTTCCGAATGTCACTGTTTGTAGGTTATAGGTTTCAAGTTCTTGATCAGGTGTATCTCGCCAGAAAATTCGTTGCAAATTGGTATGTTCTTCGGTCATCATAATCATTCTATACATTTTGACAATATCGCCTATTACACAGATTTTGTGTTTCCTCCAACTTATTATCAAACTTCGGAGATCAGGTTGTAGCACTGGTCCAATCAACAATGTATCGTTTAATGAGTGTCCGTTTGAACCCTTTGCACTTGCATCAAAAACAACTCTGACCCGGCTAGTGTCCTTGTCTTCACGTACTACCGCATGGTGGGGTAAGTATATTGCATCTTTATTACCGTCACTTGACTCTGTTCTTTTCATATGACCCATTTCTTTATACTCTTGTATTACTTTAGCATATTCTATTTTAAAATTTGGATTTTTCTGAAATTTCCTTTCCAAGTGTTTGAATCTCACTTCAGCTTGATATTTAGTGTCACCGCACATTTTTACTGTTTCTTCAATACTCTTTCTTAAAGGTAAGTGTACTATATTTTCCTGATTCATGTCTCTTGGTTGTTCTTTTGTATAATTCTTCACACAAAGCTTCTTCTTCTTTTAGTATTTTCTTCTTTTTATATAAATCTGTCTCTATTTCCCAGAACCTTTTTAACATATCATTATCATCTGCAACCATTCTTTTAATATTAAATGTGATGATTTTACAGTGGTTATTTAAAGTTTTGTCTTCCCATTGACCTGAAAGAATCCAACCCAAAATTGTTTTCTGAGCGACTATGCAATCAGATATTCGAACTAAACCCTCTTCGATAATCTTACAAAACACATCAATACCGAGCAATAAGTCAACACTGCTAGGTTGGTAATAGGTAGGGTCAGCTAGCTCTAAACTCTTAAGCTGTAACCAGTTCAAAGAAATATGCTGAGATGGTAAGTTTGTAGATATTTTTTTGAGAACGTAAGCCTTAACTTGAATGGATTCTGATTTATTAAAACGCGATGAACATATCAGGTCAACTGCATATTTAACAGGTATTTGAGTTCCTTCTCCAACTCCAGTGACAAAACCGCTGATTTGGCTTTTTCTTAGATTTAATAAGTCAGCCGCTCTTGCAGACACGAATGAAGCCTCTGATCCTTGGTCAATTAAAGCACGTAGTGTATGAATATCTCCGTTACTTGCCCTAACTTCAACTTGTGCTGTGGCTAATAAAACTTTATGACCTGGATGATTCTTTGATAAGTGTGCAGTAGTAAATTTCTGTTCTGGTTGTGTGAGTGCAACCTTCTCCTGACTTACTTGTCTCACTTCATGTAAGAGAGAATGATGTCTTCTTTTGCAGACTCGGCATGTCGTCTTTTGTTTACACGTGAATACATTATGGTTCGGGACAAGGCAATTATAGCATAAACGATTCTCTTTAGCAAATTGTCGTCTTTCTTGCACAGGATGTTGAGCAAATTCTTTACAATGAAATATATAATGATCACCTTTGCAAAAGCTACATGAAGGTTGCGAACTAAAATTTGCATGTCCCGATTGAATTGTTTTACTATCATCATCCGTGGTTGACATATGAAATGAATTTTTGAGTTGAGGCCTGTCTTTCGAGAATGTAGCAAGTGGAGCCGCCAGCTCAAGCGTTCGGAACTTAGACTCAAGAAATTGTTTCAACTCCTTCCATGTAGACAACTCATCCCTTTTCTCCTTATACGCGTGTTCTTCCCAATCCTTTAGTGACTCTGTGTCCAACTTCTGTGACACCAGAAATATGATAACAGGATCCCAAGAGTCAGTTTTTATGCCCAAATTATTCAAAGTATTAATACATGCAGCAGTTGTATCAAGTACTGATTTAATTTGTCCCGATGATTGATTGGATATTTTCTTTTGACCAAACAATCTTTTGAGGAGGGAAGTCACAATCATTTTCTTATTCCCGAAACGTCTTTTAAGGAGCTCCCATGCCTGTTCATAGCTATTTTCTGTTATTTGGATGTGACGTAACAATATTTCAGCTTCACCAGATATACTTGTCTTTAAATAGTATAATTTCTGAACATTGTTTAAAGATGTGTTATGAACCAATGACACAAATAAATCTTGGTAAGTAGGCCAGTCTTCATACTTCCCTCCAAATATCGGCAACTGAATACGAGGAAGTTGTGGAAAAGTTGATTGACTACACTGTGAAACGCTAGACATGTTAACATCTTCACTATTTTGAGATTCTAGTTTTGCTAAGAGGTCAGTCAGATCGCCTTGCAAACAAAGATAAAGATCTTCAATTTTGTAAAATTCCTCCTTCAAAAAGTATGGCAACTGTCCCTTTTGTTCGCGTGGCGTGAACTTACTGAGGGCATTATGTGCTTGCTTAAAAGTATCCCAATAGCTCTCAATTGATTTGCATCTTACTTTGATATATCCCTCAGTCAGTCTAGATTTGGGACATTTCTTCATATTTACCTGCGCTTTCTGCAGCATTGCGGCCATATCTTCCAATGTACTTAAATGTGCATTTTGTTCCGCAGTAGGTGGTGTCATTTTCAACAAAAAAAAAACAAATCGAATTTGATCACTAATAACTTAAATTTCAAAGGAAATGTTCGATTTGTTAAAACACTGCAACTTTTAATTTAAATGTTTATGATCGTTATCTAAGGAATGTGGTTTCTTTTGTATTCACTCGCCGAGTCCGCCGGCCCGCTTCATCGATTGATCCGGCTCGTTTTAGACCATATGTTTATCTTGATAAGGTTCGGGTTTGCTTGACAAAACGGTGTAAAAATAAAAGAAAGAAAGAAAGAAAGAAAACTCATTTATTAGCCACAAATAAAATGACGCACACACTCGTTTAACATAAATTTATATATATAGCTAACAACAAAAAGACAGTAAAAGGGAGTTTGTACGTCGCATAAATGTGACACGTAGGTGACCACTCAGCTTATTGTTGCACTGCGACGCGAGCCACAGCGCAACGCTGGTTTTCAGTGGTCACCTTGAGTGACATGCGAACGCCAGCTTACATACTAAATAAATTAAAACATATTGTATAATTAATGCTTAAAAAAAATAACAATAAAAAAAAACAAGTCATAATAAAGGATTAATAACTAAAGAACAAGTAAAATATAAAAATTAAAAATCTACTAACACAAACAGTACAACACATACAAAGAAAAAGCAAAAATAATATCTAATCTAGTTTATACAAGTATTGTAATAATTATGAAGTAATGTAATAAGTAAAGTAAGTATTGTAATAGTTCCTTGAGAACTAAAAAACAAGCCTTTGCATAATGCTCTGTCCCGCTTCCGCTCGCACAACACATCAGCATTGCACAATAATAATTAATGCAGAATGCTCTCTGCAGTCTGCATTCGTCCGGCGACGGGGGCGTAAGAGGACGTTCTTTGCCAATTACAATGCGTAAGACTTGAGCCGTGCGGCTAGTGCTACGCGTCGCAAAGTGTTGAAGGCATGACTGTCCTGGCGAGTCAAAAGTACCACCAAACTGTATAGCATAAAATGACTGTCTCCGGTAAGTGCAACTTGCGTAATAAGGTTATGGCATAATATGAAATATCTAATTAATTAGCTTTAGCAATTGTCTCGAGGAAAAATAAAAAATAAAAATACAAACAATAATATTCATAAGATAATTAAATTATTTTAAAGGTGAAAACGACGTGAAGGGGACAACTTGGTAACTAATAACGTAAAAAACACTAACTATCCGTCCTGGAGGAGCGCTGCCACCCGCCGCGAGGACACTATCACGCCTCGCCGATGATTCACAAACATAAGGTAAATATAGATGACAAAGATGTGCATACAAATATATTAATAATACCATATTTATGTAATTACTTAGTTTTGTTGGAAGTGCTTTTGTTCGTATAATAAATGTTTTCTAATATGTAATTTAAATGTATTTTTTGTTTTTAGGAATCTCAATGGCGGCGGTAGATCGTTCCAGCAGCGGGTGGCCGCAAATCTGAAACATCCTCTAAAGGCGGTAGTTTTAAAGCGGGGCATCGACAGTGGGTTCGACGTGGAACGAGTGGGGTAATTGTAATGCTCCTGTCGCCACGATAACTTACTATACAGGTATCTCGGTGTGTGTGACTTTATAATCCCGAACATTAATGTCGCTAAATGCATTTTCCTGCGTGCTGCCATTTTCAATACGTTGTTACAATTTAAATATGGCGTAACATGGTTTCTCCGGGGAATATCAAAACAAAACCGGGCACAGGCATTTTGGACACGTTGTATTAAGCGTTCCGTACGAGATATGAGGCACGGCCCGTATACAGTATCGCAATAATTAAATTTTGAAAGTATCAAGGAGTCAACCAATCTCTTTCTCACAGTCAAACTAAGGTAGTCCCGCATTCTATACAAAATCTTAAACGATAGAAACAATTTTTACTACTCCGTTGATGTGAGTTTCAAACCGCAGCTCCGGGTCGAGCACCAGCCCCAGGTTACGCGCAGTTTCTACCCTCTCAATGCTGTGCCCCATGATTCTAACGTCAGGGTTTGCCGCAATAATTGACCTTACTTGGTTTTTGCTCCCTAAAGTCATGTATTTCGACTTTAGGGGGTTCAACGTCAATGAATTGCTTGCAGACCACGCAGCGATTCTATCAAGCTCTGAGTTAAGAATTTCAATTGCGGGTGATACCTTTTGGGCATCACAAGAAATATATACTTGAAAAAAAAGACGTCTTCTCCTTATGAATTTGTATTTTGCACTAACTTTATTAAAGTAATAAATGCCGATTTATACTGAACATAGACTGATAATGAAAAGGCCAAAGGTTTCAACTGCGAATGTTCGGACGCCGTACGTAAAACTTCACTAATGTGCCTAGATACTCCACTAAAATGAATTCCTCTATCATTCGTCGCAACCATAGACTAAGTTCGGAGGAAATGATAAGTATAATTGAGAATGGTATTGGTTTTTAGAAGTGAAAATCTTAGAACTCCGAACGTCGAACATCCGAACATCCGAACATTCGAAGTTCGAATCTTTTTTATAGAGTAACCCCCAGAAATTTTGTTATACGACTTATATGCCCACTAATTATTCAACTAATTGTTATTGCGTCACAAAACTGTTTTGCAGACATCTAAGGTTTCATCATCATCATCATATCAGCCACAGGAAGTACACTGCTGAACATAGGCCTCCCCCAAGGATCTCCACAATGACCTGTTGGAAGCGGCCTGCATCCAGCGACTTCCTGCAACCTTAGTCAGATCGTCCGTCCACCTTGTAGGCGGGCGTCCGACATTTCGCTTGCCTGTACGTGGCCTCCACTCGAGAACTTTTCGGCCCCAACGGCCATCGGTTTTACGAATGCAAAATGTTAATGTGTTCCTAGACTTTTATTTGGAATTTTTAATTTGGTGTTTGGATATTATTACTTACAAACGACAAAAAATTTATGTTGATAGTTTATGAATAAGTTATTTCATAGTTATTTCCTGTTGTTCAGTACTTTTGCATGTTGTGATCTCCTGTAATTGAAGAAACACAATGTTTAAACTGCAACAGTAGGTACATTAGCAAAGCTTGTAAAGGGTATTCTTTGTTGGATATCCCAATAAATAAATAAAAAAAAAACATGATCGGACCTATCTATGGGCTTTTGAACTACAGGCTAGGGCCTCGTGCATACAAAAGGCCTCAGGCCTAACTTTTATAATATCGACGCCGGAAAACGATTTTGTCGTATTTCTAAAAATGCAATTTTACACCAGAACCAAAAAAAATATTTAAAAAATGAATAACCTCTAAACTAGAATACGAAGAAATACCATTTTTTTAATAATAATATTTTAAAATAAAACCTTACATTTTCACGATGAAATTCAATGCAGTTTTTTTTCTGAATTATGTAATGTATAAAACGCAGAGACGCATTTTTGAAATACGACAAAATCGCTTTCCTGCGTCGATATTATAAAATAGCGTTAAATCATTAGGATTAAATGGGTAAATTTTTATTAAAATAAATAACATGTTTTATTGTCCTATTACTTCTTTTACAGTAAACCATAGCATACGCTACGGCAGGTTATACAAAAAACCGAGGAATATAACTTGCCGCTTTGTTTAGCGTTTGTGGACTATGAGAAAGCCTTTGATTCGATCGAGACCTGGGCTGTGCTACAGTCTCTTCAGCGGTGCCACATAGACTATCGGTACATCAAAGTGTTGAAGTGTATATACAACACGAACATGTCGGTTCGAGTACAAGATCAGAGCACGAAAGCTATTCCACTACAGAGAGGCGTGAGACAGGGAGATGTCATATCTCCGAAACTGTTCACTGCCGCGCTGGAAAACGCCTTTAAGCTCTTGCAGTGGAAAGGATTCGGCATCAACATCAACGGCGAGTATATTACTCACTTTCGATTTGCCGACGATATTGTAGTCTTGGCAGAATCGCTGGAAGACCTTAGCACTATGCTCGAAGACCTTAATCGAGTCTCCCAACAGGTGGGTCTTAAAATGAACATGGATAAAACGAAGATCATGTCGAATATCCATGTTGTGCCCACCCCCATTGGAGTTGGGGGCTCGACTCTCGAAGTTGTAGACGAATATGTCTATTTAGGACAAGTGGTCCGGTTAGGCAGGTCCAACTTCGAGAGAGAGGTCAATCGTCGAATCCAACTCGGTTGGGCAGCGTTCGGGAAACTTCGCGACGTCTTCTCGTCCAAAATACCTCAGTGCCTAAAATCGAAAGTCTTCGATAGTTGTGTGTTACCAGTGATGACATACGGCACCGAGACGTGGCCTCTCACTATGGGCCTCATTAAAAGGCTCAAAGTCACTCAACGAGCCATGGAGCGGGCTATGCTCGGAGTTTTCCTACGAGATCGAATCAGAAATGAGGAGATCCGTAGGAGAACCAAGGTTACCGACATAACCCATAGGATTGGCAAGTTGAAGTGGCAGTGGGCCGGGCACATAGCTCGTAAAACCGATGGCCGTTGGGGCCGAAAGGTTCTCGAGTGGAGGCCACGTACAGGCAAGCGAAATGTCGGACGCCCGCCTACAAGGTGGACGGACGATCTGACTAAGGTCGCAGGAAGTCGCTGGATGCAGGCCGCTTCCAACAGGTCATTGTGGAGATCCTTGGGGGAGGCCTATGTTCAGCAGTGTACTTCCTGTGGCTGATATGATGATGATGATGAAACCTTAGATGTCTGCAAAACAGTTTTGTGACGCAATAACAATTAGTTGACTAATTAGTGGGCATATAAGTCGTATAACAAAATTTCTGGGGGTTACTCTATAAAAACGATTCGAACTTCGAATGTTCGGATGTTCGGATGTTCGACGTCCGGAGTTCTAAGATTTTCACTTCTAAAAACCAATACCATTCTCAATTATACTTATCATTTCCTCCTTACTTAGTCTATGGTTGCGACGAATGATAGAGGAATTCATTTAGTGGAGTATCTAGGCACATTAGTGAAGTTTTACGTACGGCATCCGAACATTCGCAGTTGAAACCTTTGGCCTTTTCATTATCAGTCTATAAATGTAGCTATCAAATGATTTATCAATGTTACACATTGAAATAAAACTATTTTAAGAATTTTATCGCGAAATTTGTTTATTCATTACATTATTCAAGGGGTGATGGATCAACAAATCGACTATCGTGACAACTTTCAAGAATGGCCCCCTCCTTCTTCCTTCCGGCGTACGTCAAAGTTTATGTATTCAACCTTCGATTAAATATACACTAGATACAACATGAGCGCTTAGAAAATGGAACCAAAAAAGAGTGCTTTATGCACTTTTTCGCCTTCAGTCACGCACCGACCTTTGCTTCTATAATTTGCAACAACTACAATATGTTCTAGACACACGGACATTTATTTAATTTTACAGCTTCACGGAGAAGCCAAACATGTAAAAATTAAACCCAATTCAATAAAATCCGTTAAAAATAGTTTTTAAAGTTATTCTCAGGACTGAATTATGTAACTTATTTCTAGATCTTTCATTCGTTATTCAAATAATGATGACACTAAGTGTAAAAAAAGAAAAAGAACAAAATATAACTGCATTATTCAGAGCCGGTATTTGAAAAACAAGATTTTTTGAGTTGAACACCATATATTTTATTTTTGCTTATGTTGCATTAATTTTTATTAAAAAATGTAGATTGAATCTATACGTATCATAAATTAGTAACTGACAAATGTAATAATACGTGGAAAATATTTGAGAAAAACTAGTATGGGAGACTGTAATCACTACATAGTATAAAACAAAGTCGCTTTCTCTGTACCTATGTCCATTTTTATGCTTAAATCTTTAAAACTACACAACGGATTTTGATGCGGTTTTTTTTAATAGATAGAGTGATTCAAGAGAAAGGTTTATATATATAATACGTACATATTATTGTACAGAAATCTATTTGTACCCGGACGAAGCTGGGCCGGGTCGCTAGTAACATAATATAATCCAAAGGAGAATACCCACATTTTACTATGAAATTTAGTATCGGTGTGAAGCTTTTTCTCCTTCGATGAAACCTGCTTTTATGTGTAGGAAAAATTATATATTTTTAATAAATATAAACATAATTGCGCAACTCACCCGTAGTTCTTGGAGACATCACTTGAATTCCAATAAATAAAATTGACTTCAATGAACAAGGTGTAAAATGTGATGATAATTATTTTATTTGTAAAAAATTCTCACCCGGGATAAACAAGAAGGAAAACCATACACATACTTTAAAAAAAAACAATCAACGCCTTCAATTACAAAGCGAAGCTTGGAATTCCACCGCGCTAGCCATCCTGAGACATAAATTAGTGTTTGTAGTCACTAAAACTACCACCCGGCTTCGTTTTCGGTAGCAGTCTTGAGATACCCAGTACGTAAAATAAATTTGTAACTGACCGATGTCTGTACATGGAATTTTTTTAGAAGAACTCTTAGAGTGTTTATATATAGAGGGAGCGCTGGTACTTCAAAAACGTAGATAAAAATGGTGGTGCCGGGCCACCTTTTTCTGCCCTCCTATTGGCTAATATTTGAACAGGTTGTGCAACATACATAAATAACTTGAAAAAAAAAATAGTTTAGTTCTATTTAATTTCACTCAAACTCGTTTTAAAAGGATAATAGCTAAATATAATTTCAGCTATCAAAGGAATTTATAGCAATTTATTGCTAAATAATTAATTAAATTTTTACTAATATAGGAGCGCTACCAACATTACGAACAAGAAAATATCTACGTTTTTCAAAACGCGAATGTATGACAGCGCTCCCTCTATATATAAATACTCTAAGGAAGAACTGTATAAACGCAATAGAACTCCAAATTATATCAAATCAAATATTTTTATTGTGTGGGGGTTTACATAAGCTGTTACAATTTGTTTATCCGTACAACTATGACCCGCCAAATTGTCATACAATAATATAAAATTTAATTTATAAAATTCTATACTTCTTAGAATCTTAAACTTCTTATATTTTTTTGTTAATACCCTGGATTAACACATAGGATACTTTTATCCCGAAAAATATATTATTGTGTTCCTGTGGGATGAGCAAGAAATTTAAATATATTTGTTACTATTAAACTCAAAGGGACAGGATAGAACTAGACATTACAAGATTGCATACTTTAAATCTTTTAACATTATGAGACGGGACAAGGTGGCATATAGCGGGACGGGATGGAAAAGCTGCACAGAGGACAGTAGACACATTGAGTGTAAATCACTGTATCTGTATCAGCCCATATACGTCCCAGTGCAGGGCACGGGCCTACTCTACAATCGAGAGTACGATTGAGAGTGGTTAGGCCATATAGTCCACCACGCTGGCCTAGTGCGGGTTGGCAGACTTACATACCATAGACATTTTTATAAATCGCTATAGTATGCAGGTTTCCTCACGATGTTTTCCTTCACGGTTTTAGTGCGTGGTTATTCACTATCAATACACACATGACTCCGAAAAGTCAGAGGTGTGCCCTGGGATTCAAACCCGCGACCACCGTGAACATTATAAAAATAGTATGTATTATACCGGGTATCTCAAGACTGCTACCGAAAACGAAGCCGGGTGGTAGTTTTAGTGGCTACAAACACAATGCAACAAAAATTTTCGCATAGAAACGCGACAATTATTTTTTATGATTTTTTAAATATCGTCATTTTTGGGTGGTAAATCCATAGTTTTTGCTAAAATAATAATTTAAACTCTCTTATATCTTAGAGTATTTATAAAGTAAAGGGTATACACTATTATTTTAGGAAAAAAATTATTTACCACCAAAATATGGCAATAGGAAAAAAATTAAAAAAAAAATATTGTCGCTTATTTTTGCAACTTTTTCTGTTGCATTGTGTCTGAAGTCGCTTAAACTACCACCCGGCTTCGTTTTCGGTAGCAGTCTTGATATACCCTGTATATATAACGAATTAATAGAATGTAAGTTCGTTATCAAGCTGGGTGTATGCTCGTCATTATGCTTCACAGCTAGTTATAGCTCAGTATTGTGGATCTATGTGGGCGTGTGTCAGATCAAATGATAGGAAATCATAATCTTACTCACGGAATGCGAGACAGTCTCCACACTCTTACAGCACTATTTTCCGATGATAATATTTACTCTCTTGATCGCAACAAACCGTACTGCTTGCTCGCAGACCGTTGAGATGTCCCTGTCTTTTCTTTATGAAGTCCCTGACATCTTCAGTCAATATCTAGCGTAGATTCTGTCGAACGCCTATAGAGGGCGTTGACATTCCGTTTTTAAAAATCAATTCGATGACGAAATATTTATATGTATGTATATGTATTATATTGTATTTAAGTATATTGTTTGGGCTTCAATAAAACGTGGACTGTATACTTTGTGATTTTATTCTTATTACGTAATACAATATATTATGTACACTGTTGTCGCTACGGGCGCTGCGCGCGACTGCGATGGCTTGCTGGAGACGTATCGAGCGTTGATCTACAGCGCCCCTCGCGCCTTCCGCGTCCCCGCTCTTGCCTCCAGCCGCACCATTCCCAAACATCCTCCCCGCGTTTGAAGAATTCAAAGAGGAAGAGGGCATATGTTGTTGAAACCTCGGACTATGACGCCATTCTTCGTCTTCAGTTCTGCGACTCGTGACACACCGTCACTTCCCGGAAACACCTTGACGACACGACCCAGTGGCCGCACCAATGGCGGTTGACACTTCTCCTTGACGAGGACGAGAGTGCCCACAGCAAGCTGTTGCCCTGTAGAGGTGACCCACTTTGTCTTGTTCTGAAGAAGAGACACATATTCTATTTGAAATCTATTCCAGAAGTGCTGTTTGATATGTTCGACTCGTTGATAACGCTCCAAGCTGCTGAGTTTGGCGTCAAACACCTGAGGATATGGAACAGATATTAGTGAGCGTCCAATGAGGAAATGTGAGGGAGTGAGTGCGGTTAAATCAAGAGGATCACAGGAAAATGGTAATGGTAAGGGGGCGTGAATTTAGTAATAATTTGTGACGTTAACCCTCAAAAGTGACGCTAATATAAAGCGTGTAAAAATGCTTAACATGGTGGTAAAATGACGTTCTTTCCCGAATTCCTGTGTTGAGTGGGCGTCTGGTTGCTAAAAATGATGATGATAATTAAGATAAAAATATAGGCAAGCGGGGGGCGGCATATTTCAGTTTTGCCCCGCCTCGAAAAATACCTTTTTTTTCTTTTTTTTTTTTATTGCATTTAATGGCGAGACGAGCAAGCCGTTCGCCTGATGGTAAGCGATACGACCGCTCATGAACAGTAGCAATATTCCACTGCGCTCGCCATCCTGAGACATAAGATGTTAAGTCTCAATATGTCCAGTAGTTGCTCTGGCTACAATGTCCTTCAATCCGAAACACAACAGTGCATTTAAGCAGTGTTGTTTCACGGGAGAAATAGACATTGCGGTGGTAACTACCCAGATGGCCTCTCACATATGAGAGACCTAGATCCGGTGCTGGTTTTAATGACTAAAACTATGACTAATGACTAATTACATTTTAATGACAGACACAATGCATTGAAATAAAACTATTATTTACGGATTTTATCGCGAATTTAGTTTAGTTGAAGCTTGCACAAGCATGGGATCCAATACTACATTTAATTGCATCGGAACCCAAAAGCACGGTGGTTTAACTTAGAACAAACAACGACGAATTATATTCATCGTTTTGACTAACTTAACACCAGAGGGCGAAAAAATCGTTGGTTTGTACGGGTTTCTCCATTTACGTAGATTGTATTATACGCGGATATTATTGGCCCAAAATTACTTTTAACAGCATTGATTAACTTATTTGCTGATGAGTTAATTTTAAAACAATTATTAAATTTATTAAAATGCATACACATGCGGAAATGAGAATTGTTATGTTCACATTTCTATACAGAATAATTTGATTCAAATAGACAAAATTCAAATCGATTCTGTTAGATCTTATTCAGGTCCCAACCTCCCTAAATCTTTTCTTTTCGTATATAAACGTAATGAAAGTAAGTATAGGTATATTACTGGATTGTTTTTCTTACTTAACGCCAGAGGGCGCCTTGAATTGATTGAGTGACGTCTCTATCTTAGTAAGTAAAATGTACTCTGTGCCCAAAAGACCAACTGCCAGACCTCAGGACACTGTGAGCTCCTTCTGCGTAGATCGGTTTCAAAAACTGAAAAATGCCCGCCCCCCCTTGCCTATATTTTTATCTTAATTATCATCATCATTTTTAGCAACCAGACGCCCACTCAACACAGGAATTCGGGAAAGAACGTCATTTTACCACCATGTTAAGCATTTTTACACGCTTTATATTAGCGTCACTTTTGAGGGTTAACGTCACACACGTCTGTAGGCTTTGACTCTAGTTTTCCTAAACGTAACCCCTGGGTAGTGCCAAATGAGTGACTCAGTTCGTGGTGGTAGGAATTATGTGTCCGTCTGGGTAGCGATCACCGTCCACGGGGCGTAAAAACCGTCATAGTGATCTGATAGTGATTTTGTACGTATTTTTGGCCGGTCTCGAAGGAAGGAGTGTTGACCCGCCAGCCAAAGAGACAGTACAGTACAAGAGCTCAATCGTGGCTAACCACCACGAGGGGCTGCCTCACCATGTCGCACATAATCTTGGGTGGGTACGTCGTGCCACTTGGTGACCGGATGTTGCCGACCTTTAGCGACATGCCGACCCTTTCATGCCGGTGCCCATTCGGCCTACTTAATGCACGGACTTTGGCTCCTCGATTCCTCTTCATCAAACCCATTCCTTCAACCTCATGACAGCGCAATTAAACAAAGCAGGTCTTTCAGCTGTGCACACAGATCACTCCCAATAGATACCTAATGCAAGGCAGCGGTTGTGCGCCACACATATAAGCTATCAGAAATATATAAACCGATGCCAAATGTCGCGTCATCAGTGTCGTCCAAGTAGTGGACCCGCACATGTCGTTGCACGATGACAAAAATTGCATTTTGGGAACATAATATTACAGTTAAAAATGATTTGTTCAATAAAATGGTGTGCAAAAAACTCAAAAAAATACAGTATCAAAAAAAACGCAATAAGTTTTCATCGATAACTAATATTCTTTAAATTAATTTGGTCCCGAGCGAGATCAATTTGTACTGGTTAATGTATCAATGTCAAACAGTCGAGTTCGGATGGAGAATCAACCGTCTCTTTTTCGCATAGCAATAACCGTAATAAGCCATCTTTTTTGGCGAAATCACGCGTTCTTCTAGTGTTTGACGCATGTTTATAATATAAATTTCCCAGAAATATCGATATTTTAAAACAATAATGTAAATTAATTTTATTTAATGACAATGTCACAAAATATATATTGATTTAAATAACAATTGCAAATTACCATAATTACGTTATTTTATGTAATTTGAAATAGTTAAATTTGTAAACAAGGTACTTTTACAATATTTTTGAAGTGAAAACTTCTTTAGCGGCGTTGAGCACTTATCTGTAATGGGTATAAAATTTTAAACTCGCGTCAGGACACGTGACCTGATCGAAAAAGCGTAGGACGGCAATGACGTTTGCTTTATAAACATCTTAGTAGGACGGATGGAGAGTAGACAGCTATGGTCTCTACAGCGCGGCGAAAATGTATGCCTGGGCCTACTGTTTCGTTTTTTTTTTCAGTTTCACCCACTTTTTCCAAAATTGTCCCATAGCCCCCCCCCCTGCCTTCCCCCACCCTTATTCCGAAATAGTGCCTATTAGCCTCCCCACGAAACCTACCCCCCCCCTCCCCTACCCCCACCCCGAAAATTTACCTCACCCCCCCCCCAATCCTATCTCGGCCAACATAAGTCGTAGACCCACCGAGTTTGGTATCCTCGGAACCGTCTTGGTGAGGGCTACAAATTGACCCCGCCAGAAATCCCAAATTACGCAAAAAATTACCCCCCCAAAAAAAAATATTTTACCTCCAAAAAATTAATTTAAGTTAGCCTCCCCACGAAACCTTCCTCCCCCCCCCTCCCTTACCCCCACCCCGAAAATTTACCTCACCCCCCCCCCCAATCCTATCTCGGCCAATATAGATCGTAGACCCACCGAGTTTGGTATCGTTGGAACCGGCTCGGTGAGCTCTACAGATTGGCCCCAACCAAATCCCCAAATTCCTCCCTCTCTCCCCTAAAGTATTTGTCCAGGCATAACTCCGTCATTTCTTAAAGTAAACCCCCCGTGTTTGGAGTCAGAGGAATCGTCTTGACGAGCTCGACAATCGAGAGCAGGCAAAATACGATTTTTCTTATTTTTACTATATACCGGTGGTAGGTCTCTCATATGCATGATCGTAGCCAGCCGTGGGATCAGGCTGGGGCAGCAGTCTAAAATTATATGTAATTTGCAATCTGTACCCACGGTCTTCCCCCGGTATTTTTGAAGTGAAAACTTCTTTAGCGGCGTTGAGCACTTTTTCTGTAATGGGTATAAAATCTTAAACTCGCGTCAGGACACGTGACCTGATCGAAAAAGCGTAAGACGGATGGAGAGTAGACAGCTGTCAGTTAGCTGTCAGTTTATAAAGCTTTGATGAATTGCCAATGATTTTGAGTGGAGATTTCAACATAAACTTCGCAGACGATAAAAATCAACTATTAATTGAATTTTTAAATAATGAATTTGGTTTAACTATGTCGAATGATCGCAATCTTAGCACAACGAAATACAAAACTACTATTGATGCGGTCTTTATTAGACATTTAAATAGGTTCGAATCAAAACTGTTCGTTTCTTACTTCAGCTACCATAAACCTATCGTATCAGTTTTAGAGATTGGCGATGATAGTTCTGGTAATGATGATGGTGAAAAAGTCGTTGAAATTATGGATGAAAGTTGATTTTTCGGAGAGATAAACTTTTTAATGTAAAATAATTGTAATAGTTTTAAAGTGTTAAATTTTTAATGTAATATAAATTGTCATGTTTGTGTACGATAGCGCAATAAATGAATATTGTATTCTACCACATAAATGATAGTACTTTTATACTGATAAAGCAATTGGTGCAAAATTATTCCCTAACCATTCCAAAATATCAAACATGCTCAACGTTAATAATCAAGTTTTCACTTCTGCCGGCACTCCCGGAGTGCAACCCGTCTTTTTTTTTATTTATTTTTATCTTTGGCGTAATTAAATTTCCTTTTTTTCCTCTAGTTGTATACGTTTTCAATTATAATGGGAGGGCATTTATCATAAGTTTTAGTATACTAGAAAGAAAAGAAACGGAATAAGTTATTGTAGCCCTTTAGGATGTGAGGTTTAGTTATTTACTATTTCATGTTTTTATCTGATCCTTTATATCAACACTTAATTTGGGTATTTCGCCATTATGGTATACAAAAATACACGCTGAATAATAGAAATAAAACCGTTACATACTAAAGTATAAATCTTAATCCTATTTTATTCGTAGTTAGCGGTTGCCGGTTGGTATAATTTATCAGATCAGGCCGGTGAAAAAATATTATCAAACATTTAACAAGTTGGTAATCAAGTTATAGAAGCGATCATAACACATGAACATACTGGCAAATCGAACTATCGATACATTTTTTTATTTATCGACTTATGCCTCATCTCTCTAGCGATGTCCACGTGACCGCGCTGCAATCCGCCCACCCCATGCGCAGTTCCCTTCGTTGGCGTTTTCGGTTCAAAACAAAACTATCGTAATGCGGTATCTATTGGAAGTGATCTGTGGCTGTGCATAACCCCATCATCGCGTTCACTATGGAGTTCACCAACATCCGCGAACTCCAAACGACCTTAATGCCGTCCACCACCATCTCGAGACGGCCTAGTCTACTTTGCTCTTCTTGATGGAGACGCGGATTCGTTGTCCGGCCGAATATTCCTACCTGCTGTACACCGGTTATTCGCTTGAAGAAAATTTCAAAGCCTAAAGCCGGGGTATTAGGGGGCCTTAGCCATAGCCGGGCTTGTATGTATATTCGGTTGGACGTCTACTGTCACCGTTTAAGCTGCATGGAGGGCCCCTCCTTCTCCGCTTTGTTTGCACGTGAATCTTGGTTGCCTGAGCCGCACCGACGTGTGCCTTTACAGGTCTCACAACGGGGAAGATGAGACGACTCGGCTGTTCAGGTATCTCAGCCATATGGCTGATGACGGATGAGACGTGGGAACATATTACTGAAATATTTTAACTATTCTTAATTTTCAAAACCCATTTTTCAGTGTGTAAAATACTGCCTTTTATTATTTCAGTAAATCAAAACAAAAAAAAATGGCCCAGATTTGCCGCCCCTTAAAATCTGCCGCCCTAGGCTCCAGCCTACTCAGCCTACTAGTAAATTCGTCACTGCCTGTACCACATAAAAGACTTTCGTTCTTTGTTCGGTTAATTAACTAAAACTAACTACTAAACACAAATTGGATACTTGAAACTAAACGTAATTGTTGAGATGGATAAATTACATTCCAAATATTAAGTTTTCATCTCTTTTTCACGCGCCCCTATCGCATAATCACTAATTCGCGCACGGCGAAAAACAAAGTGTAAGTGGTGTTACGTTATTGATGAGTTTTGTAGTTGTCTCCCAAGATTCAATATGCCGCCCCCTGAACTTGCCGCCCGGGGCACAGACCCCGACTTGCCCCCCCCTAGATCCGGGCCTGATTAAAACTACTACCCGGCTTCGTTTTCGGTAGCAGTCTTGATAAACCCTGTACGTATATAGAAGATTTTAAAATTTAACTATTTGACAATAACCTTTTTTTAACATTTTCTCGATTCTTCATCGATTATGAAAAAAGGTTCATGTTTTGAAATGAAATGAAATGAAAATATTTATTGAATCCATAAAATGTCATACATTATTTCAGGAGGTAATTTTCAATATCTGCCAAATCCACTTTTGTACAAATCGAGAAATTGTACATTTATTGCCTAGCGTTTTTTATAGCTGATATTAAGCTGGAAGTGCATTACTCTGATAGTTTTAAGGTTTCAGATGCGAATTTCAATATGCAAATGAAAGTTTACAGTGTATTTAATTAGAAAAACGACATTAAAGTTTGGATTTGGCTACTTTTGATTGTAAGTGTTGGATTTGACTACTTATGAAAACAAATGAATTGGATTTGGATATTTTTGAAAATAAGTGTTCGGATTTGACCATTTTTGAAAGTAAAAAAATATCTGATTATATAGGGTTGCCACTTGCAATTTCAATGAAGAACCCGAAAGAGATTCCATTATTGTGCGTCCTTTTTCAGGAAAAATTAAAAACTTTATTATAAAATTACATAATATTATGTTGATATTTTAAAAGATTGAATATCAATTTGTCATTGAATATTCAATTAAAGCTTGCTGTAAACTCCGGGGCAGCTATACCCATTTCGTTGATGGCATTTTGATGATAACAAAGGCATTTTGATAAAGGACAAAGAATATGTTTCATCTTTAAGTAGCGGGCCGGTCCCAATCCACCCAAGTTCATATATTTTTTGAGTCTGAATTCCAATTTAACTCAGAAACTTATCATTTCGGGTACTAACTTTCTCGACGAGACAGCCGTCCACTATACAGCTTTTCCCACCCCATCTCGTTATTTCCTGTCTTATGATTTCGCATAACAAAACTCTTTCCAATTGACAGAAGATGTTTATCGGTTATCATTATTGTGATCTGTTTTAAAGATCCGTTTCATCATAGATATTAATTTAAAAAATGTGTTAGATCTAAAAAAATAGATAAACTCACATAAGACTGCTAGCGACACACTAGCGAACGTGCAGCGCGAGCTTTCGTCATCGTGAAATTTTAGTTGTATTAAAATAGATGACATATTTATTTAATACTAAATTAGGTTAAATAACAAATACAGAAGAAAATTTAATTTTTTTTAAAAAATACCGTTCGGGCCCGATGTCATAAGTGACAACCCTATCAGCCAATGTTAATGTATATAAGATGGCGGCCCCACCTAAACGCGTTGTGATTGGCCAATTTGGATTAGACTAAGTTTGAATGAAAGTATCCTTGGAAGCATCTATGAAATAGGCCATTTTTGAAAATAAACACCTTTTTAAAATGCCTTTTGGGGGCTTTTTATTGTATTTACATGGATTTATCTACAATTAAATTGTCAGGAATTCTCCGCAGATTCATCTGGCATTATTAGTGCAAAATTCGTGAAATTGGAGATGACCACTTTTGAAAATCACCTCCTCATTTAGATTCAGTCATATTTTTTTCCTCTACCACTCGGTTCACAAGGCTATTTTCGACAGAGAAGAACGGGCAAGAAACTCTAGCGTTGCTCTTTTCAAAATAAGTTTACAATACATTGATCATACAGGGTTTGCAATTCAGAGCAGTAGTTTTAAGTGCGAAAACATGTAGACGAACAGACAATTTAATTTATGATATTTAGTAGAGAATGAAAATATTCTTATGTAACTCAAAACGACACGTATAAGAACTGAACAAAAAATATAAAAGTTCATTTCTGAGAATCCTGTTGAATAACAATTTTGATGAATAATTAAATTCAAATCGTATATTATTAAATTCTAATAAAAAATATTAACGTGTTTGAAAACTATATTATTTTGTATTATTACGACAGGTATAAAAATTACTGCTTTTAATTACTGAGACTGCCTCGGTGGCGTAGTTGTACTACGGTACGGTTACAAAGCTGAGGTCTCGGGTTCGAATCCTGAGTTGGGCAAAGTGATATTGGATTTTTCAATTCATTATCAGCCCAGAGTCAGGAATTTGTGCCCGATATGGCGATAGGCTCGCCACCTATCACATCGTGGGACGGAACATACAAGGCGAAATGTGGGTGCCCTGGCACCTCTGCCTACCCCTTCTGGGAAAAAGGCGTGAGTTTATGTATGTATGTATGTATGCATGTATAAAAAATTAAATAATAGTATAGTAACTTCGGGAAGTATAGTAAGTTCGAGGCCTCAAAAAATGTTTAATTTTAATATAATGCATATAAAAAAATTATTTTGTTAGATGCTCCTCATGTAGTGTCCAATGTAACCGCCAGTATTCATACAGAAGACACGAATCCAAGCCAATTTTCGATGTTTCGTGTCTGTATCGTATTTACAATTTGTTTCCAGGCGTCATAACCTTCAACTCAAACAATTTATTTATTCATCATCAGCTTTTTGTTGTCCACTGCTAGACATAGGCCTCCTCCAAATTGCGCCAGTTCACCCTGGCGTCAGCTTGTCGCATCCAGCATGTGGTAGCGAACTTTTCACTCCAAATCAAATCGTCACTCCACCTAGCTGGAAGGCGTCCTACACTACGTTAACCGAGACGCGGTCTCCAAGAACACGTTTACTCCAACGGTTATCGGTTCTTCGACAGATGATGCCAGTGAACTGCTACTTCAGCTTGCTAGTCCTGTGTGCTATGTCTATAACTTTGGTTCTCCTTCGGATAAGCTTATTACGGATCCTTATCCCTCAAGGAGACACCAAGTATAGCACACGCCATAGCCCGATGAGCGAGCATAAGTTAGTGGACCAGTCGTACTGTGAGTGTTCAAGTCTAACCACCGTAGGTCGTGACAGGTAGGATGCACTGGTTGAAAACTATCGTTTTCAAGTTTTTTGGTAAAAGTGACGAAAAGACTCATAGCCCATTTCTCAAATTGTTTCCACCTTATTAAAAAGGGTCTGCCCCGAGTAGGTAAATTCGGAAACAACTTCGTGCTGGTGGCCATACACAGTAACAGGTGTTAGTTAATTTTTAGATCTATTCGCTGTGAGGCTGAAGCCAGGCCATCCAGCATCTGTTGCAGCTCCTCCAGCGATTCCGCCATCAAGACTATATCGTCAGGGAAACGTAGTAGGGGCGTTTGTTTATTTTATGATTTATTGCCACTATCTCTTAAGAGGGGACTATTGGTCTTACAGTGTACCACAGAGTACATTTTACTTACTAAGATAGAGACGTCACTCAATCAATTCAAGGCGCCCTCTGGCGTTAAGTAAGAAAAACAATCCAGTAATATATCTATACTTACTTTCATTACGTTTATATACGAAAAGAAAAGATTTAGGGAGGTTGGGACCTGAATAAGATCTAACAGAATCGATTTGAATTTTGTCTATTTGAATCAAATTATTCTGTATAGAAATGTGAACATAACAATTCTCATTTCCGCATGTGTATGCATTTTAATAAATTTAATAATTGTTTTAAAATTAACTCATCAGCAAATAAGCTAATCAATGCTGTTAAAAGTAATTTTGGGCCAATAATATCCGCGTATAATACAATCTACGTGAAATGGAGAAACCCGTACAAACCAACGATTTTTTCGCCCTCTGGTGTTAAGTTAGTCAAAACGATGAATATAATTCGTCGTTGTTTGTTCTAAGTTAAACCACCGTGCAGTGTACCTTTCCCAATCACAAATCTTTCACTTCGTCATTCTTTTATTTTATTACAGCCGACAGCCTATGACTGGTGGTAGGTCTCTCATATGTGAGAGGCTATCTGGGTAGGTACCACCGCAATGTCTATTTCTTCCGTGAAACAACACTGCTTAAATGCACTGTTGTGTTTCGGATTGAAGGATATTGTAGCCAGAGCAACTACTGGACATATTGAGACTTAACATCTTATGTCTCAGGATGGCGAGCGCAGTGGAATGTTGCTACTGTTTATGAGCGGTCGTATCGCTTAACATCAGGCGAACGGCTTGCTCGTCTCGCCATTCACTGCAATAAAAAAAAAAAAAAAAAAAAAAGCCTCCGTGGCGCAGTTGGTTGGACGCCGCCTGTGAAACGAGAGGCCGCGGGTTCGATCCCCGCACCGAGAGAAATGTTTGTGCGGCCCACAAATATTTCTTCCGGGTCTGGGTGTTTGTGAGACCGAAAAGTCTCTCGTAGTTCCTGATACCCACGACACAAGACTCGATCTTAGTGTGGGGTCAGGACTATGTATATGACTGTTGGGTGTTATTTATTTATTATTATTATTATTACACTTATCTGTAATATATGGGGATTTAATGTTTACCACTTCTAAATATGGTTCAATTTCATGTTTGCTCGTACTTCATTGTGGTTGTTTTGAAACTGAACTCTGAATATTATCTATCGTCAGAATTTGCTATTATGGAATTTTTAGTTCCGTCCCTTTGTTCATTTCCGAGATTCATCAATAAATTGCTCGTTAAGAAAGAACTGACGTATTTTAGATATATTTTTATTTATTACTTCAGATTCCCTCTTTCTCTTTCGTTTTTCGCTACCACTTAAATAATTTCTAGAACAAGACATATTTATATTTATTTGGATTTTTTTTTCTTAATATTCATTAAATCACTCATCAACCAATCTACTCTCAATCGTACTCTCGATTGTAGAGGAGGCCCGTGCCCTGTAGTGGGACGTATATGGACTGATACAGAGATTAATTAAATTATAATTTAAAGGTTTCTAACTATAAAACACAAACAAAACACTTTCGCGGATGGTCTCAGTTCAAGTTGTATTCTAATATGACACAATAAATTGCCATACAAATATTTTTGGCGTTGTGACGTTGTGTTCTATAATATTGAATGTTAAAAAGACAATATGACAAAAACGTTTTATCACGTTATCGTTTGCAAACGTCGTGTCGTGTGATATGTATTATGATGGACACAACGTATAATAACGTATGGATACGTTGGACGTCATTATACGTTGTGTCGTATCAAAATCTCAAATCATGACGTACAATCACGTTGTGTCCGCGAAAGTCAAATATTGTGATCAAATGTTTGTCATATTTAAAATGTAGTCAATTGTTTATTATTATTAATTTCGTCATTAATGTTACATTATTCTCTGCTTACATCCTGTAGGGCTTGAACCCGAGGCCCTATCGAGGCAGGGCCCTGTTGGGCCTAAGACTCTGTCGGACCATAGCCCTGCCGGGCCGGGGGCCCCTTAGGCCGGGGGCCCGTGGCATTTTGCGCACTCTGCCACCCGATAGTTACGCCACTGATTAGGATAAAAACCATTAAAATAAACATACACTTTTATCACCGATATGAAAACATCTATTACAATAAGTTGTTCTGTAAAAATCTAATAGATGGCGCGATTTTCACAGCCATCTAATATTTCCTATATGCTGAAAGCATTACTTATCATTCGTCTTTAAATCAATAAATAAAACAAATATGCAACTTACATTACTTATGGACATGCATCTGTAACTTTATTTCATTTTAATCTGCACTACAATGGCAAAAGCATAGCTACTTCTAAAATCACGATTCTTTATTAACCTATTATAAGGGACTAAGACACAAAGGGAGTAGGTATGTAAAAATTAAAGAATATACATAGTATATTAAACTGAGTTGATAAAATGTCTCTTGTCATATACCATGACTTTGAGAAATTCACAATCACGGCGTATTATTCGCGCCAGTTTATTTTCAATATACTTGAATTTTACCTTTTTAGAACATACAAGGCGAAATGGGTGTCCTGGCGCCTCTTTCTAACCATTCTGGGAAAAAGGCGTGAGTTTATGTATGTATGTATGTCTAATCATACTTTTTAATTCATTGGTACGGTCTACACTGGAGTATGTGTCAATAATTTGGAATCCACAGTATGACGTAAACAACAATGGGATCGAGCATATACAAAATAAATTTTTGAAGCATCTGCATTATAGGATTGGGAACTCATGTATTGATGAATTAGATGTGTCCTTTTTGGCCGCACGTCGAAGTGAGAGAGATAAATAAATTAATAAATAAATAACACGCAACAGTCACATACATAGTCCTGACCCCACACTAAGATCGAGTCTTGTGTCGTGTATCAGGAACTACGAGAGACTTTTCGGTCTCACAAACACCCAGACCTGAAAGAAATATTTGTGGGCTGCACCAAGATTTCTCTCGGTGCGGGGATCGAAGTCGCGGCCTCACGTTTCACAGGCGCCGTCTAACCGAGATCAAATCTGTATCTGTATCTGTATCAGCCCATATACGTCCCACTGCAAGGCACGGGCCTACTCTACAATCGAGAGTACGATTGAGAGTGGTTAGGCCATATAGTCCACCACGATAATCAATAACCACGCACTAAAACGGTGAAGGAAAACATCGTGAGGAAACCTGCATACCATAGCGATTTATACAAATTTCTATGGTATGTAAGTCCGCCAACCCGCACTAGGCCAGCGTGGTGGAGATCAAATGTTTCTTTTTAAAATTTTAAATGTCTTTTTTTAAATTATTGCAATTAATGGCGAGACGAGCAAGCTGTTAGCCTGATGGTAAGCGATACGGCCGCTCATAAACAGTAGCAAAACCAAACAACACCTTGAATTACAAAGCCATGCTAGGCATTCCTCTGCGGTCGCAATCCTGGGGCCCTACTATATTCATCCGAAACGAAGTTCAAAACTTCGGATGATCGAAGTTTATATACGATACGAATGTACCTACATATACTTATGGTCGTTATTGACTTATGGTCGTAACCATAGACTTATGGTTACGATGCACGTTATACAACTTCGAACTTTTACAGAGTAGATACATTCGCATCGTATAAAATCTTCGATTATCCGAAGTTTCGAACTTCGTTTCGAATAAATATATAGTAGGGCCCCTGAGACGTAATATGTTAAGTCTCAATATGTCCAGTGGTTCCTCTGGCTACAATGTCCTTCAATCCGAAACACAACAGTGCATTTACACTACTGTTTGTCGGGAGAAATAGACATTGCGGTGGTACCCACCCAGGCAGCCTCTCACATATGAGAGACCTACCAACTTGAAATTGAAATTCTTATAGACCTCCTTAGTCTATAAGAATTTCAGGATTGTATGTTTCCCAAATAAACAATAAATGAAAAATAAAAATCAATTCACGCATGACTCTGAAAAGTCAGAGGCGTGCCCGGAGATTCGAACCAGCGATTACCGTGGACATGTTGGCAGCCGCGTCCAGTAGGGCGATTCACGTAATAAATAACTTCAGTTGCGGCGCAGTTGCAGTTACGTTTCGATCATAACAGCCCTTTTCGTATTTTCGTAATACGCTCGCGTCAAGTTCACGTCACGCGAGCGCGTTAGCGTATTTTACCGTAGCGCGTTGGTACAGATCGCAATTTGGTCGGTAGGTATTCACCTGTTCATTTGACGTCTCAAATGATGGTTTAGTTCGATTAATAAGATTAAAATTCGATAAGAAATAAGTGACTGCATATTCCTTTTAAAAATATTGCAAAATGATATCGACAGCCCCGAACTTTTGGCGAAAATATTTCTTAATATTCCTACTCGATCAATTCGTTTTAATCCACCAATATACCGGGTATCTCAAGACTGCTACCGAAAACGAAGCCGGGTGGTAGTTTTAGTGGCTACAAACACAATGCAATTAAAAATTTCACCTAGAAACGCGACAAATTTTTTTTATGATTTTTTAAATATCGTCATTTTTGGGTGGTAAATCC
The DNA here is from genome assembly GCA_009982885.2 of Hyles vespertilio. NCBI lineage: Eukaryota > Metazoa > Arthropoda > Insecta > Lepidoptera > Sphingidae > Hyles > Hyles vespertilio. The sequence goes on from CM042832.1 coordinate 1,464,483, forward strand.
ATAGTTTTTGCTAAAATAATAATTTAAACTCTTTTATACCTTAGAGTATTTATAAATAAAAGGGTATATACTATTATTTTAGGAAAAAAATGTATTTACCACCCAAATATGGCCATAGGAAAAAAATAACAAAAAAAAAATTGTCGCTTTTTTTTGCAACTTTTTCTGTTGCATTGTGTCTGAAGTCGCTTAAACTACCACCCGGCTTCGTTTTCGGTAGCAGTCTTGATATACCCTGTATGTATCCAAGGCATCTTCGAATTATAGACAGAATTTGGTGCGTGCTACCAGGACCTTTAATAAATTGTGTAAACAACATGATCTTGATGCTTTTACAACCAGTGTGTCTATGGCGAGAAGGCGCTTGAGCCAAAGTTTCTTTAGCCAATAAGTTATTTATTTTCTTACACATATTAGAATATATATTTTTTTATATCAGTGTATCTATAAGTGAAAACTTGTTATTAGCTCTATGTTATTTATACTGTGTCTAATCATTCTGTTATTAGCCGTAAGTTTTCCATGTTTAAAATAAAATAAAAATAAAATAAAATAATAACGTGCAGCACATGTGCTGGTTCAATTTTCATAGTAAGAAAACATCCTACAATACACACAGTCAATATACACAGTCAGGTCATAAGTATTGTGACACAAGTTACGTACGCTCAGCCCTTAGATATAAGTCATTTAGATAAGAAAGTTAATGTCTTCACAGAATATAATATTAAACCACTCATGTAACTTAGCTATAAGAGTAACATTTGTAGACAGCCTGAAATACACTCTCGTGTAGAACAGTTGTATTTTTTAAAAGCTCATCCGGCTCGCTCCCCTCATAACTGGCGCAGTCGTGGTAGGATAGTTCCAACTCATCGGTCATCTTTTGCATAAACCTCTGCGAATCGACTACGTTACAAGCGACTATCCAGAACCTATCAATCGGGACCGGACGGCGGAAAATACAGTGTTCGAGACTCCACGGTTGTTCAGCGATGTGGTATTGGAGGTAAGATCAAATTCTTTTACTACCCAGTATCCCTTGCCCTATTCCCCGCGTTTTTGTGTGTTTAGTGTTTCTTGTTTTAACCTCAAAATCGGTAAAAAGACAGTGCTAAGTACATTCATTTATTAAATTGCTTAAAATCAGTGAATTAATAAATACATAAGTAAGTTATTAAAATCTCCAATCGATTTAAAGCTTATTATTTAAATTGCTTTTACTTAAAATCAGTAAAATCAAATAAGTCTTAAATAAAAGTGTTACATAAAAACCCTAACCAGGTTAACACATATATAAGTAAAATAACTCTTTTAGTTACTTTTTGCTAAAACGTTATACAGGGTATATCAAGACTGCTACCGAAAACGAAGCTGGGTGGTAGTTTAAGCGACTTCAACCACAATGCAATAGAAAAAGTTGCAAAAAAAAGCGACAATTTTTTTATGTTATTTTTTCCTATGGCCATATTTGGGTGGTAAATACATTTTTTCCTAAAATAATAATGTATACCCTTTTATTTACAAATACTCTAAGTTATAAAAAAGTTTAAATTATTATTTTAGCAAAAACTATGGATTTACCACTCCAAAATGACGATATTTAAAAAATCATAAAAAATAATTGTCGCGTTTCTATACGAAATTTTTAGTTGCATTGTGTTTGTAGCCACTAAAACTACCATCTGGCTTCGTTTTCGGTAGCAGTCTTGAGATACCCAGTATACTTCGTGTTTTTAAAATGACACAAGAGGGAGTAACCCCGTTGTCACAGCTGGCGCAAGCAGCCACTAACAGGTCCAATAACAGTCAACTACGACTTAATTGACAAAGTTTTGCCAATATATGATGGCAACAGTAAATCTTTGAACTTTTACATAAGATGTGTAGAAAGTGTTTTAAAAAATCATGGTATACCCAGCCCAGATCATATTGTATTATGCCTTATTCGAAACAAAATAATAGGAAAAGCTTTAGAGGCCATCTCACTCGAGGTAGATATAGAGAATTGGTCATCGATAAAAACCGCTTTACTAAATAGATTCGGTGAACAACGTAACGAAGTTCAGTTGTTACAGGAAATGATGCGTTGCACCAAATCCAGAAATGAATCGTGCGAAGCTTATGGCAAAAAAATTAGAGATCTATTAGATACATTGTGCAGTATTGGTGAATCTGCTACGAAAGATCGACTATAATATTATAATAATAATAAATAATAAATGCATACGAACAACTATAGGAAATACATCCTGAAGGACGGTACGGTCGACATCTGTCGGGCATGCCACCGTCCTGGCGAGTCTATCAGGCATGTTATCTCCGGTTGTTCGTATCTTGCTAACGGCGACATAACCTAGTAGCCAAGATCATACACCAGCAAATTGCACTTCGATATGGACTTGTGACTCCTGGAGTGCCATATTACCAGTATGTGCCCCAACCAGTTCTCGAAAATGGTCATGCAACGCTGTATTGGGATCGATCTATTATCACAGACAGGACTATTCTAGCCAATAAGCCTGATATTGTGATAATAGATCGATTGGCGCGCCGGGCTATACTTGTTGACGTTACCATCCCGCATGACGATAACCTTGTCAAAGCTGAAAAAGACAAAATGTCTAAATATTTAGATTTGGCACACGAGGTTACCGACATGTGGGATGTCGACTCAACAATTATTGTCCCGATAGTCGTTTCTGCTCATGGGTTGATACCAAAGAGCCTCGACCAACATCTACAGAGGCTCTCAATCGGCTGTTGGGTCAGGAGTCAGATTCAGAAGGCAGTATTGCTTGACACGGCACGTATTGTGAGGCGGTTCCTCACTTTGGGCTCCTAACCACCGGTGGCTTGGGTCTCGAGCCTCGCCATCGTTTGATAACTTTTTATATTTTTTATATGTATTTTGTATACTAATATTATACAGGGTATATCAAGACTGCTACCGAAAACGAAGCCGGGTGGTAGTTTAAGCGACTTCAGACACAATGCAACAGAAAAAGTTGCAAAAATAAGCGACAATTTTTTTTTGAAATTTTTTTCCTATTGCCATATTTTGGTGATAATAATTTTTTTCCTAAAATAATAGTGTATACCCTTTAATTTATAAATACTCTAAGATATAAGAGAGTTTAAATAATTATTTTAGCAAAAACTATGGATTTACCACCCAAAAATGACGATATTTAAAAAATCATAAAAAATAATTGTCGCGTTTCTATGCGAAAATTTTAGTTGCATTGTGTTTGTAGCCACTAAAACTACCACCCGGCTTCGTTTTCGGTAGCAGTCTTGAGATACCCGGTATACATAAAATGAAAAAAAAAATATAATAAAGGATAATAATAATAAATACACCCAACAGTCACATACATAATCCTGACCCCACACTAAGATCGAGTCTTGTGTCGTGGGTATCAGGAACTACGAGAGACTTTTCGGTCTCACAAACACCCATACCCGGAAGAAATATTTGTGGGCCGCACAAATATTTCTCTCGGTGCGGGGATCGAACCCGCGGCCTCTCGTTTCACAGGCGGCGTCTAACCAACTGCGCTACGGAGGCTGTCTATATTGGTCTTGGTGTTAGAATCAATTACCCGCAGACATTAGAAACAGCGATAGCATTAGCTAGACAGGAACAACTTAAGTTGAAACGGGCGGAAAATAAAATAACACAACCCCTGTTTCAACCCAAACAAACGTTTAATCGACCATACATAGGGACGAGACCACCCTATGCAGGCAATATCTTGTCAGCGCAGAATTTTAATCCGCGCGCTATTAAGCAAGAACCATCCACGCAATTTAAAAGCCCAGGTTCGCGCACATACCCAAATAAAGTTAATAATATATTATGCGAAACCACGGAAAGCTACGAAACGTCCTACGACGTAGACGATGTAAATGTTGGTGTAGCTTCTACTACACACATTAGTGAATCCCCGAATTTTCAGGTAGATGCCTTAGAAAATCCAAAACCCTAATACATTATCTACCGGAATATGAATACATAATAGACCAGTTACCGTATATACAGGTACCACACATAGGTAAATTCTTAGCAGACACCGGAGCTTCACGCTCGCTTATCAGTACGGATGTGTTATTTAACAAACACATTGCGAATAATGTTTATATACAACCGTTTAAGATAAACACAGCTCATGGGACTTCTTCCCACGATAAGATCTTACAAATGTCTTTGTTCTCCATTTTAGGAACGGATGTTGATCATAATTTTTTAGTATTCGACTTTGATGAAAATTATAAAGGTTTGATAGGAAGCGATATACTTAGTACTTTTGGATGTCGAATAGACTATAAAAGTAAGAAATTAATAACAGAATCAAACACAATAGACTTATACAGGGTATATCAAGACTGCTACCGAAAACGAAGCCGGGTGGTAGTTTAAACGACTTCAGACACAATGCAATAGAAAAAGTCGCAAAAAAAAGCGACAATTTTTTTTTGTTATTTTTTTCCTATGGCCATATTTGGGTGGTAAATACATTTTTTCCTAAATAATAGTGTATACCCTTTTATTTATAAGTAATCTAAGGTATAAAAGAGTTTAAATTATTATTTTAGCAAAAACTATGGATTTACCACCCAAAAATTACGATATTTAAAAAATCATAAAAAATAATTGTCGCGTTTCTATGCGAAATTTTTAATTGCATTGTGTTTGTAGCCACTAAAACTACAACCCGGCTTCGTTTTCGGTAGCAGTCTTGAGTATAACACGAGCTATCTATATCATGTTTTTCAGGAATATATAAGTATTTACTCCAAGATTGTGTTAGTTGAAAATTCGCAGCACACATATGCAGAGAGATACGTGCATAGGCAACAAATTCAGTATTTAATTGATAACATTGTTAGTAAATTCTTTACATACTACCAATGAATACATTAAGGAATAAAAGAGGATTAATAAATTAGGTTTAGGCACTATTGTGAAAGCAATAAGTGGAAATTTAGACGACAGCGATGCGCAACATTTTGAGAACGAAATAGATAAACTGCGTAAACAGACGTATGCTGTTACAGATAGTCAAAAAGTTAGCATTAGCCTAATGAAGCAATTCATTGACGAATATAATGAAAATTTAAATAAAATAGAGAGAAATTTGGATATGGTGGTAACGAATGTTAATAACGTAAATAAAAATTTGTCTTTGTTAACGTCACGATTAGAGATGCTCCAATCTCATATCCAAATCGAGAATGGCTTACAGCTCATATACGATAAAGTTAGTATTTTGGAATCCGCTATAACGTTTGCATCCATAGGGAAATTACACCCCAGTGTCATAGACCCTATGTATTTGTTAACAGAGCTGATTAAAGTTGAAAAAACTTACAAACTACCCTTAGAAGCCAGACGTGAGAATATGTATCTTATTGAAAAGGTAATAAAGGTCAAAGCATACAACACACCTAATACACTCACCTTTATATTAGAAATACCCATTGTGAGTCCTGTCACTTATGACCTCCTTCACGTCTATTCCTTACCGAACAGTAACAATTTAACCCGCATCCCCATTGCACCTTACCTTATACTGGGTAGTACTGAGTTTACTTACCTTCAACAACCATGCCAACGAATAACCGACGAGCTCCAGATATGCAGTCACTTAGAACTTAAGAAAATAGAAAATAACGCAGACTGCTTTATCCACATTATACATCACATGCCAGCCGAAAATTGTCGATTAGCTAATGTTAACATGCCCGCCGTGAAACTCCAAGAGATACAAGAAGGTACCTGGCTCGCTATAACAAGAAGCCAGGAGATCGTCAAAACAAAATGTGGCGAAAAGGAGAGTTTTCATCGTATACAAGGCGCATACTTATTAAGCGCTACGGAAGGGTGCTTACTCTACATAAATAGCGTAACGCTACCAACGCATCGTAGCAGAGATACCGTAAAGGAACCCATTCCTTTGCCAAGGATCGAGATACCACAAATTAATATAACATTAAATTAGATAAAATTGGAACATGTGGATCTTGATAAATTAAACATCATTGCTGCTCACACCCCGTCAGTTCCAGACATGGAGAGTCACCTTGAGCGTTATAACAATAGATACCACAAATTAATATAACATTAAATCAGATAAAATTGGAACATATGGATCTTGATAAATTAAACATCATTGCTGCTCACACCCCGTCAGTTCCAGACATGGAGAGTCACCTTGAGCGTTATAACAATAACACTGATATGCTTGGGCACCCGTTATTACAGGACCAGGCATAAACCATCCCAACAATCACTTGGAGGAAAAGGCGTGCTCAAAGCCTCATCCCAATTTGGAGTCACTCAAGACATCCTTGATTAAGGCAGCCGCCGATATTGACATGGACCTCGTTCGTGCTGCGATAGACAACTGGCCGCGCAGATTGAAGGCCTGTATTCAAAATCACGGAGGTTATTTTGAATAAACTTTAGTGTCATAAGAATCTATGTTTTGTTAAGTTCATTTTGGTATATAAATGGTTACATAATGAATAAACTTGTTTCAATTATTTTATATTAAACATGTGACAGAATTTATGACCTGACTAGGTATATTAATGTCAAAAGTATTAACATACGTATGACGTACAGTTGACGCGCAGCTAAACAATTACGAGAATACCATTTTGCACCAAAACGTAAACTTAATCGCAACCGCACCGCGCGGTAAATCAACGCACACATAGACAGCGTTCACCGACACCACAGACCACTGCGAGCGCGAGTTTCACCCGCTCCGGGCACGCAAATAGTGAGATGTTTTGTGCAAAGATGGAGCAAATGAATAAAAGTTATTACAATTGTATATAAAACACCAGATTATAAACACCATAAACGAAGTAGTTGACCAAGGTCTTCAAGTGGACACTATTTATACCGACTTCTCTAAGGCGTTTGACAAAGTTAACCATGTCATATTAGTTAGGACACTGCAATCAGTTGGTATTACTAACGCTGTGCTTAATTGGTGCATATCTTATTTGCAATCTAGACCTTCTACTGTCATACTGAACAGCCAAGAGTCAGATACTCTTATTGCGACATCTGGAGTGCCACAAGGCTCAATATTGGGGCCTCTCTTTTTCAACATCTTTATTAATGACATTTCTAATGATCTCAAATTACTTCGCGTTATTCGAAATCAACACGACACAAAACTCTTACAGGCTGACTTGGATCATCTTGGTGAATGGTGCGAACGTAATAAAATGTTCTTAAACTACAATAAATGTTTCCACATAAAATGTACCCGCAAAAGATTAAAAACTGAATCCACCTACAATATACGGGGGAACAAATTGACTGAGGTAGACGCGATCAGGGACTTGGGTATTCTTCTGGATAATAAGTTGACTTTTACTTTACAGTATGTGTACCAGCGATGAGGCTGGACAAGATGTTCAGCTGGTTGGCAGCTGCCGATGGGAGAACCTTCTACCTAATTTCAATTAATACGCGCTACAACGGCGTTCCAGAACTGGGCACTTATTCAACTATCACTCACCGTAGCCTTCGGGTTCACCACCTTCGCCAATTCCAGTCCGGTTTCAGCAATGTAGGCCGCTGGCAAAACACAGGATATTCGAATTCTTGAGCGAAATTAAAACTTGCGATAAAATATTTAGTAACGGTTTTGGATTTTGCATGCCCGGACAAACGCTGGAGAATCGGTTCTGGAAACTTTTTTGACTTCTTGTCCGTTAGCGCCTTGTTCCCCGCCAGGCCCCTCCACACCGTTTTTTTAATGGTTGGAGGACTTCGGGTTATCCGAAAATAGCCGAACTTGCGTAGGCGTAGGGGTTGGTGGGGCCCTCTAGCGGCGGATATCGATAATTGAATATGAAACCCAGCAACGGAATCTCAAGGTAGCACGCATTTAATTGAAGTTATGTAGGACGATGATACAGTATGATAAAATGGTAACCGCAGCTTACAAATCCCTCGGTTTTGTTCTACGCAATTCCAAATTGTTTAAAAAGCCGAGAACCTCAATACTTCTATACAATAGTTACGTTAGAAGTCGACTTGAATACTGTAGTGCCGTCTGGAATCCGCTGTACAAAGTTCATGAAATTAGAATAGAACGCGTACAGAAGAAATTTATAAGTCATCTAGCCTACCGATACGGAAAAACAACATCGACCAGCTCATACAACGATAAACTTGATTACTTTAATCTGTTATCGCTTAAACATCGACGCATTCTATCCGATTTAATTTTTCTGCACAAATTGCTTAATAATTACATCGATTGTTCAGCGCTGCTCAGCAAAGTCTGTATTAACGTACCTAGTAGAATACCTCGGTACCCCTGTTCATTGCTTAAAGCTCCTCCATATCGAACAAACCTCGGCAAACAATCACCCATTGTCAGATTAACACAGGAATATAATTCGATTGTAAATTATTCGAAAGAAATTGACATTTTTAACACTACACCAGCCAAGTTCAGAAGACTATTAATGGATGTAATACAAACCCAAGAAACGTAAATTCGGACGCACGTTAACGTATTTAACTGCATGTTTTCTGTATTTCTGTTTCTTTCATGTGATCTCATTGTCTTAATTAATTTAATTAATTTAATTTAATTGTTTAATTTATAAGACCATATTTATTATAATAATTTTATGTTTTTTAATTTTATTATTTGTTGCATTAATACAAATTTTGATTTTGATTTTAATTTATTTTGTTAATTTGTTTAATTTTGATTTTAATTTTATCTGTTAATTTGTTTTAATTTGTAATTTAATTTCACTTTGTGGTGAGCATACTTTGAGCTTGTTGTGATTTCCTATAATTGAGGAAACACGCTGATTGTGTTATATGTGATATTATTATATTAATGCTATGTGCATTCCTTGTAGGAAAGTCTTTAAAAATAAAATAAAATAAAATTATAATAATTGAATATAAAATTTCATTTAAAAACATATCCATCCATCAGCCAAAGGAAGTCCACTGCTGAACATAGGCCTCCCCCAATGATTTCCACAGAGACCTGTTGGAAGCAGCCTGCATCCAGCGACGTCCCGCGACCTTTACCAGGTCGTCGGACCATCGTGTGGGTGGACGTCCTACGCTGCGCTTTCCGCTACGCGGCCTCCATTCGAGCACTTTCCGACCCCATCGGTCATCAGATCTCCGCGCTATGCGCCCTGCCCATTGCCACTTCAACTTGCTAATCCGGTGGGCTATGTCGGTTATTTTAGTTCTCCTACGGATCTCCACATTTCTGATTCGATCTCGTAGGGAAATCCCGAGCATAGCCCTCTCCATAGCTCGTTGAGTGACTTTGAGCTTCCTAATAAGGCCCATAGTGAGAGACCACGTCTCGGTGCCGTAAGTCATCACTGGCAACACACAACTATCGAAGACTTTCGATTTAAGGCACTGAGGTATTTTGGACGAGAAGACGTCGCGTAGTTAAAAACATATACTATACAAAAACAATAAAAAAACACTTAGTATAATTACACAAATTCTCAGCGAGTTCAAAAATAAAATTAAAATTTATTTATTGTATTATTGTGTTTTATATATTATTAGGAGAACCAAGTTTACCGACATAGCCCATAGGATTGGCAAGTTGAAGTGGCAGTGGGCCGGGCACATTGCTCGTAGAACCGATGGCCGTTGGGGCCGAAAGTTCTCGAGTGGAGGCCACGTACAGGTAAGCGAAGTGTCGGACGCCCGCCTACAAGGTGGACGGACGATCTGACTAAAGTCGCAGGAAGTCGCTGGATGCAGGCCGCTTCCAACAGGTCATTGTGGAGATCCTTGGGGGAGGCCTATGTTCAGCAGTGGACTTCCTGTGGCTGATATGATGATGATGATGATGATGATATACATATTATTAAAAATTCAATCAAACTATACGAGTGCTACGTGTTTTCGCATAAGCCAGAGTTAACAGCCCTAGCGCGAACGGCGAGCGTAGTGTGAGTGTGGCAATAAAAGTGAAGTACATACACAAGCTTGACTTCTATTAGTATTCTGTGCCGCAACTTCATCGGCGCGTCAAGAAATTACGTGAATCGCCCTACTGGTTTCATTCGCATTCACCAACAGGCCACCACGCACGTAACGATAAATTCTAGTTATGATATGTACATTCATCTATTGTCACAGATCACTTCCAATAGATACCGCATTACGATAGTTTTGTTTGAACCGAAAACGCCAACGAAGGGAACTGCGCGGGGGGTGGGCGGCTTGCAGCGCGGTCACGTGGACTTCACTGGAGAGATGAGGCATAAGTCGATAAATAAAAAAATGTATCGATAGTTCGATTTGCCAGTAAGTTCATGTGTTATGATCGTATCTATAACTTAATTACCAACTTGTTAAATGTTTGATATTATTTTTTCACCGGCCTGATCTGATAAATTATACCAACCGGCAACCGCTAACTACGAATATAATGGGATTAACATTTATACTTTAGTATGTAACGGTTTTATTTTTATTATTCACCGTGTATTTTTCAGGTCCATTAGACGAGCATTCAAACGATGTCCTGTTTTTCTTCGATATGCCCGAAGCCCTAAGTCTTCATTTAACACCCTTTTCACCGTGGTTCTGCTTAACCCCATCTGAAGGGCCAACAGTTTCTGCTTACGTTTGGGATTTCTTTGAATTCGCGCCTTCACAGCTTTTATCACTGCTGGAGTCCTAACAGACCGAGGGCGACCACTTCTTGACCTGTCATCTACACTAGAGTTTTCATTGTATCGTTTGATGGTACGATAAACGAATCATTTGGTTATATTCAAATTTTTCAGTATGTCAATAATTTGAATTGGCGCGTAACCGCAACGATGCAACGCAATAACTGCAACACGGTCTTATTTAAGCGTCCACTCCATATTTAAAAATGAGTAAAATTCTAAAAGGTGTACATTTTTATTTTCATGAACAACTTGAAATTCGAATTCAATAAACTTTTTTGTATAAAATGTATTAACCACCCAAATATGGCCATAGGAAAAAAAAAACAAAAAAAAAATGGGGTTTTTTTTGCAATTTTTCTGTTGCATTGTGTCTGAAGTCGCTTAAACTACCACCCGGCTTCGTTTTCGGTACCAGTCTTGATATACCCGGTATATATTCTAGAAATAAAAAGTACCGAAAAGGAAAAAAGTAGGACTCTAGAAAAAAGACGTGATATCCCATCAAAAACATCCTGTAAAAAAATTCCAAGTCACGCAGCTCAGTTTTTCTACCGCAAAAAGTTGTGAGATCCATGTTCGGGTCCAGGGACCTTCTGTATAAAGTTATTATCATATCAATATTAATTTTTTTTTACGTTTTAAATAAATAGATCGACTTGGCCAGTAGCATTATGTATAAATTGTACGATACATTATGTTTTCATGCGATGTAATTGTTGGCACTAAAAACCATCTATTTATCATATCAAAGGAAGACAGCTGCGCGCAAATAAGCACCATTTTTTTTTCAAATTGTTAATTGTCTGATGATTCTAGATAAGATAATGTCATATAGGGTCTCACTACATCAGTCGTGTGAAGAGGTATTTTAGCAGGCCGGCATAATTGTATCTATTGGCATGGGACTGCCGTCTGATGCCATTGGATACTCTGCCTGGGTGGCATTTGCGCTCACAATGCACACTTAGTCAAATGTGGTGTAACTATACCGGGCCAGAACAAAAAAAATATTTTTTTAAATTACTGGTAGTAGGTCTCTGATATGTGAGAGGCTGTCTGGGTGGGTACCACCGCAATGTCTATTTCTCCCGTCAAACAGCAGTTTAAATGCACTGTTGTGTTTCGGATTGAAGGATATTGTAGCCAGAGTAACTACTGGACATATTGAGGCTTAACATCTTATGTCTCAGGATGGCGAGCGCAGTGGAATGCCAAGCATTGCTTTGTAATTCAAGGTGTTGTTTGGTTTTGCTACTGTTCATGAGTGGTCGCATCGCTTACCATCAGGCGAACGGCATGCTCGTCTCGCCATTCAAAGCAATAAAAAAGATATATTATATTGTCATCGGTGATAAGTATGCAAAATATTGAGTCAATCCGACGTTTTAGAGTGTTCAAAAATCGACTTAAAAGATTCCGTAACAAACATACATATTGCGTTTTTAAAAATATCTACCAAAGATATTCTATAGTTTGAAAACACATTAGATGAATTTTTAATTAGCTAGATTTACGTCAGAAAGCTTCGCTTAAGCGGCAGTAATTACCTTACGTTATTCATAATATACGTATATTATCTTGAACTTTGTATAATTTTATAACCTAGGTTGACGGGTATTAAGTGACAAAACCGGGGCAGTTTGGCTTAGTTGCATACGCGCTAATAGTAGTGTCTCATATAGGAAATATCGTCTGGGTAGATACCAAAATGTCTATTCTCCCGCCAAACAGCAGTGTAGATACACTGTTCTGTTCCTAAAAATAATAACGTTGAGATTCCGGGTTCGAATCCCGGGTCGGAAAAATTAGATTTTTTTATCTTTTATCAGCCTGGAGTCAGAATTTTTTGTGTTATGACGATAGGCTTGGCTTTTGGTCGGCGCCGAGATGATTTGTGATGAACTAATTATGGGAAAAAGCGCGAGTTCATTTATATACGTACATAAATCTATACTAATATATAGCGTGATATTGACATCTGGTATTTAATTTAAACCACATGTTCCTAACCATCCCAGGTAACATTGTACCAAGTTTGAACAAAAACTGCCTGATAGTTTTGTCAAAAATCGCGATTTTAGGTTTCAAGGCTATTGATTAACCTCTATAGATACCGAGTCTCTTACAGCTCAGATAAGTTTCCAAACTGAACTGAAGTTCAGCTAAGCGGTAAAAAAACTCGTATCTATATGGGGTGCCCAAAAATAGTAAGAACTAAAATCACAAATTTTGACAAAAAATATTCTTATGTTTTTTCAAATTATGTAAAATGCCACCTGGGGTGATAAGAAACATGTGGATTAAATTATGTACAATGTGTCAATATCATATGTATAAAGTGTATGTATAAAGCTGAAGATTTTGTTTGTTACCTCTAATCTCAAAAACGACTGGTTCGAATTGAAACTTTGTTTTTGTGTTGGATAGGTCATTTATCGAGAAATGTTATAGGCCAGTAGCATTATGCATAAATTGTACGATACATTATGTTTTCATGCGATGGCCAAGTCGATCTATTTATTTAAAACGTAAAGAATTTTTAATATTGATATGATAATAACTTACGTAATAACTTTATACAGAACGTCCCTTAATCAAGGACTAAATAAATTAATCGACTTGGTATTACATGGATCTCACAACTTTTTGCGGTAGATAAACTGAGCTGCGAGACTTGGAATTTTTTTACAGGATGTTATTGATGGGATTTTGTTCACAGAACCGAAGATAATGTTTCGTTTATTGTTCTTCAAGTTAATTCCAAGAACTCCGGGCCTGGATCGCAATCATGTTTATATTTATTTAATTTTTTTCCTAAACTATAAAGCAAGTTTTTCTGGCTCTTCTGCCTACCCCTTTTAGGAAAAAGGGAGTTTATATCATAGAAGTTCATGTGCGGTAAACATTTACCATAAAATGCTTCCATCAAATACACACTAGATTATAAGTAACAGCCTGAAAACCGGCAAGAGAAATAAGAGCACATATAAGCGTGTGGTTTAATTTAATTTTAGTATGGTCTAAAACATAATATTTATTTATTTTATTTATTTATATACTTTATTGTACACCATAAATAGGAAAAATAACATATTAAATACTTAAAACTAAAGATATGGTAACAATTGGCGGCCTTATCGCTAGCTGCGATCTCTTCCAGGCAACCTTTGGATGGACTGGATTAATATAATAAAGATCTAATGGGGCAGTACAGAGGATGAGGTGAAAGAAAATTATATTATTTTATAATAAATCATAATTTAAAGGAATAAGGTTTATTGTTACCTGAAGTTGATAATAATTTAAGACTTTTTGCTACATCTCTTAGTTCGGAATTCAAATGTATTTAAGTATAAGCAACCTCGGTCACTTTTGGCGTGTGATTTTGTTCCGGTCCCGTATCTAGTATAAATTTGATCGAAGATAAAAATAGCTATTTGACTGACATTGACATTTGTTCGTTTGCCGGACGCATGGAAACGAAAATTCCCCCATTTAACACGTTCAGTGTGAAACCAGGTCTAAAAGACCTGGTACAGATCTCGCTTTAATTGCGGATAATAAAATCATAGACTTCTCTGTTGTGCGAAAGGCATAACATCAATTTGTTTCAGTGTAGGAAAAATATAAATATGAATAAATCTAAGATGTGTTATTAAAATAAAGTACACCAGGTTTTTCAGACCTGGTTCCGCAAGGAACAAATAAAAGTTAATCACGGTGTGAAACCAGGTCGAAGAGGCCTAGTATCTCTCGCATCTTGTGGCCAGTATTGAAATCGCATTCGATAGAAACGAACGTATCGATATGGCGTCAATACCGAAGAAAAGGGGCCGAAATATATTAATTTCATGAATGCTCCTGAAGACAGTGGTGATACAATTAAATCTAATTAAAGATTCATTTCTGAAAGGCGGGCGAGTCATCAATACTATTTATTTCATTTACCTAATAAAGTTTCCTGCCGGTTTCCGTTCCCTGTGTTAGAACAAAGTCTGCAGTAAGTTAAAAGGCATTTAAAAAAGTTGCTGTACATATATTTATATATTAAAAGCTTTTATTAACTTATAACAACAAAACTGATAAAATACTGGGTCAGGTCTAGAATATTGGACGACGGTTGGTACCCAAAAGACTACGTTAAGTCGGTTTTGGAACAAATTCGACATATTTTTTCCTAAACTTCTATCGGAATATATTTTGTTTTCACAACCACGAAGCACAACGGACACATTCACGCAAAATAAATTGACACATGACTGATGACGCATCTCCCGTATTTACGTTCCGTTTCACCTAATTTTAAACCATAGACAATATATTTAACATGATAATAGTGATTTAATCATCTATCGCCCATAATAACATTCCGTTTTACCAAATATGCGATTTGAGGTTAGTAACTATTTTAATTAATTTCTCGATAACCATAGTTTTCGAGAAATTAATTAAAAATAATGCATACATTATCTTTCAATAAAAGTGATAAATATATAATTTGGGACCCAATTCCTACCACCACTAATAATTTTTACCCCTCAAATCGTGCCATAATAAACTAGACCCCGACCCACACACGAAAGCACACACACAAAGAGACAAGACAACAAAACCTGCACCAAAAGTAGAAAATTGACAAGAAAAAAAATGTGTCAGTTGTTATAAAATGCTCCAAAACCTTTTAACGAGTTGCCAAGCTGACAGAATCTCAATGTGTTGAATCTAAAACACACTTCTGTTTGGCCTATTTTAACGAAAACTATAAATAAATGTAGTTTTTCCGTTTGTGCCACGTTTTATTTGACATTAGAACTCTTGCTTTAAAACGAATGAAACTATCGATATTTTAATTTCTTGTCTCTAAAATCTACACAAAACTTCCTTTATTCGGTGCGGTACAAGGTGCATTAGACCTTGTATCTGAAAAATGTCTCATGACATCTAAAGCAAACGCCACGTGAAATAAATAGATAGACACCGTATAAATACCGACAGTAACAATGGAATCGTCATAACGCTGCTGAATTAAAAAAAAGTTTCTTAAAAGTGAAATTGCATCACGACAGACACCATATTTAAGAGATTTTGTACGATTAATAAATTCCAACTCCATGTACATTGAATGAATACAAAAAGTTTTTAACAGTAACCTTGTAATCAAGGACATTTCATCATTTAATTTCCAAAAAAAGTCGCACTTGTAAAACGTGATAACAGTCATTTGGTTCTGAAATGTTCATCCCACT
The DNA here is from genome assembly GCA_009982885.2 of Hyles vespertilio. Lineage (NCBI taxonomy): Eukaryota > Metazoa > Arthropoda > Insecta > Lepidoptera > Sphingidae > Hyles > Hyles vespertilio. The sequence continues at coordinate 1,480,445 of CM042832.1, forward strand.
AGTTTCATATTTTGCATTGCATTGTATCGCCATAAATACGTCCCACTGCAGGGCACGGGACTCTTCTACAATTGCATTAGACCTTGTATTTTATTATAGCTATAATTTCTAAACAAAACAAGCTTTTGACATACGCCTTCAGGTTCATGTTAATAAATTTATTATTGTTAATATTCAAAGCCAAAATATCATAGATATTTTGACATGAAGCAAAAAAAGAATTTAAGTTTCTTATACGATACCAGGTCTAATAGACCTTGTACCGCCACAGTGAAAGTTTCATAACTTTACTTTCAACTACGTTTATTTTTGTTATACACATTTCTATTTATTTTTCTTCTAGTTTAATTTGATGTACAATTTATCACAATTGTTGTGTACATATTTAATTGTAATATGTATATCAGTCGTTTGTCCAAGATTGTATTATTAGAAAATGTTTAGTACACATGTCGTTGTGCCTATTGCAATAAAATAAAAAAAACAAATAAAACGACCAGGTCTAAAACGCCTTGTACCGTAAGAATGGAAAGAATCGAAAAATCACTGCCGCAGGCAACGTGTTAAACCTAAGTATGACGTAGCCTCACGTGTCCGAACACATTAATATGGATGGGTGGAATCTATATTAATGAATTTGCTACACCTATTAACATTATAAAACTTATTTATAATTGCCTGAACATTTGTGGGTATTGGAAAACAAAGATATCTATGCTATGCAGTTAAATAGATGATGTTTTTTGCTAAATATTTTTATAATGACGCATGACGGTATGGTGCAGATGTAATATTTTATTAAATTTACTGGTAGGTCTCTCAAATGTGAGAGGCCGCCTGGGTAGAACCGCAATGTCTATTTCTTCCGCCGATCACCAGTGTAAATGCACTGTTGTGTATCCAATTTAAGGAAATTGTTGCCAGAGTAACTACAGTACCCCAAGCAGGAACATTTTGAAGTATCGTATAGTAATAGTATCGTGACAACGATTACTATACTATAACTACTCCATATCGGTAGCATGAATCGATTACCCATACTCTCGTGAACTCGATACTATTACGTTACGATAGTGACAGATAACCTAGGGTAATGAACGAATGTTATTGAATGATTCGTGCGGAATTGTCATTCACTACGTGGGTACATTAATTTATTATTATTATAAAATACCAAAAAAATATAAAACATGCATTAATGTCGCGTAGAAAGGTTATGGAAATAAATTAATAAGCAAATACATATTTCTTGCTTTTATTCCGCAATATACAAAAATGACCCCAATTAATTATGCGTTTAGATTTCCGAACGTAGCAATTTTTTTTATTAGTTGTCAATCAATTAATGCAAATTATTAAATAATAACTCTCATACATGCTCTCCTTAGAGTATATACATATAGAGGGAGCGCTGGTACTTGAAAAACGTAGATAAAAATGGTGGTGCCGGGGCCACCTTTTTTTTCCCGCCAATCAGTATGGATTCAGACAGCATGGGGTACACATGAAATCTTCTAGAAAGAAAAATCTTAAAATGCCATTTTGCGTCATTAAATTGTGCCCAAATTCTACCAAACGCATAATTAATAAGTATATAATTAGCTACCATAGGTAACATTGCATATTTATTAATATATCGGGAGATATAATCGACGGAATTTTACTAAAAAAAAATTAGAATTAGCGCGCTTTCTATAGACATATTTTTCTGTGTTGCAAATTTATAAAAAAAATAATAACTCGATATCCTGGTAAATTGTTTAAACTGTTTTTTAATATAAATAAACTAATATGAAAAAAATAATTTGACGTTATATTAAACCGACAAAATAAAATTATTGCCGCCATTTATTTAATATGACAATGAGTTAAAATTTACTAAGTTTGTGACTAAATATGATTTGTAATATAAATATTTTGTTTTATAATTGGATATAATTTTTAAATCTGTCTTACTTTAATCTGGATTGTGAATATTGGCCGCCATTTAAATTTTAGAGCCTTAGCGCGACTTCTGGTAGGAGGTATATATTTAATATTTAACAGCCGTCTCCGTGTACCGGTAACATAAATTCATAGACGGAATTGAATATTTTGGCCGCCATTTTGAACTTTTTTGTTATCAACCCGATCGCTCTCAAAATTAATATCTGTCAGTCTCTGGGTACGAATAAATAAATTTATAGTCAGAATTGCATATTTTGGCCACCATGTTGAGTTTTTTGTTTTTAACCCGATTGCTCTCAAAATCAATATCTATCTGTTAAAGATATGTAAACAACCAAATCTATATAATGTTGTTTTGGGATACCCCTAGATCGAAAAATAAGACGCCAAAGCGTTAATATTATAAAAAGGAGTCGTTTAGAAGACTGTTGGATACCTACAAAATATTTTTATTATAGTTAATATGATGAGAATACATTTTAAATTTTAAATAGTAGATAGTAGTTTCTACATTGTTGGAATGTAGACGGTCGACCTGGTTAAGGTTTCAGGAAGTCGCCGGATGTAAGGCACACAGGCTTGAGGAGGCCTATGTTCAGCAGTGGACTTCCTATGGCTTTTTATGGCTGAAGAGAGAGAGAGGGGGAGAGGGAGACAGAGAGAAAACTTTAGATTTTGATTCTGAGGGCAATGGCAGCCACAATACTTTACCTATGAATGTGGCTTATTGGTACCGAGAAACCCTCAGATATTAATTTTGAGAGCAATCGGTTTAATAAATAAAAAGTTCAAAATGGCGAGCACAGTTTTTTAATCTACTTATAAATTTGGTTTATTGGTGCCGACTGCCGAGATACCCTCAGATGTTGATTTTGAGAGCAATCGATTCAATGACTAAAAAGTTGAAAATGGCCAGTTTTTTTAAAATCTGACTATGTACTTGGCTTATTGGTGTTGACATAACGTCAGATATTGATTTTGAGAGCAATTGGTTCAATAATAAAAAGTTCAAAATGGCGGCCACAGATTTTTAATACAACTATAAATTAGGCTTATTGTTGCCGAGTTACATTCAGCTATTGATTTTGAAAGCTATTGGTTCATTAAATCGAAAGTTCAAAATGGTGGCCACAGTTTTTTTAAACCTTACTATGAATTTGGCATATTGGTGCCCAGATACCCTCAGATACTGATTCTGAGATAAATCGGGACAATAAGTAAAAACTTCAAAATGGCGGCCACGATTTTCAATACCGAATACGAACGAAGCTCGGCTATCGAAGCATAGGGACTAAAACATTTACCATTTCACCACCAAGCATTTTCAATATTGCAATGCAATCTATACATATAAATAAAATTGAAGTGTCTGTTTTAAGAGTGAAAATAAAAAAAAATGTCCTACTACATATCGTTATATACACGATACCTGTGCCGAAAATGATATTTTAAAAATTTTTGTCTGTCTGTCTGTCTGTCTGTTTGTTCCGGCTAATCTCTGAAATGGCTGGACCGATTTTGACGGGACTTTTTTTGTCAGGTAGCTTATCAGCTAACAAGGAGTAACTTAGGCTACATTTATTTTAGAAAAATAAAGTAACGTTGCAATGCTAAGTGCCGCGCGCAGCTCACGCGCATGCCACCACAGGGCCGTCACGTCGGGCGCCTCCCACCACTTCTCCCACCAACGAATCAATATCACAATTACAAAATATTGTATATAAAGAAAATTTTCAATAAAGCTAATACAAAAAACTGATTATAAATGATAATTAAAATTTCATCATGGGACTAAATGAGACGGGACATAAACTGGATAAAACGGGACGGGAAATATAGTCGACGGCGCGCGGGAAATATAGTTAGTACGCGAAATAATATTTTGTTGCCAAATCAATACTGGATTCAAAAGCTATCTGCACCCGGGCGAAGCCGGGTCCGACCGCTAGTTGAATAATATAGCATTGCAAAAATACGTACAGGTAAAATTACTTTCTATTCGCAGTGAAAACGTATTCGGAATTATAGATAAACGTGTTAAAATAGTCGCCACAATTTTTCATTCTTTAAAAATATTATGTATCGATATTGTTATTGAGACTAAAAAACGTAATTAAATTTTGATACAGTTGGGGAAAATATGTTAACCGGCAACCCTAATGCGACAATGCTACCAACATTACGACCAAGAAAATATCTACGTTTTTTAAAACACAAATGTATGACAGCGCTCCCTCTATATGTATATACTCTAAGATGCTCTCATATTATTTAAGTTATAGATAAAGATATGTACATATGTTTTATAAAATCCCTCTACATTTTTAAGGAGGAGAGCTTTATGAAAGTATTCTCTATATTTTTGCTCGTTAAGTTCCTCGGCAATTATTTTCACATATTATATGCTCACACTTCTCTGCCCTAAGAGCTTGCTCGACTATACATTGACTTATAAGCTTATAAGTATAACATAAAATGATTAAGTAGGTACGCAAAACGAAAATCAAAGTTCCATGTAAATATTTTATTTATAAGTTTTTTACAGTTTTAGGTTAGGTATGTTTTTAACTACAATAAATTCCAGACTTTCTATATCCTCATACTTGTTCGCAAGATTCCCAAGTTCGTTGCTCCGATTCCAAACAGCCCATAGTCTAAGAAATAACCTTCATATTTGAGTTAGGTATCACAATAATTATAACTTCATATCGCAGCATTGAATTTCATATAACTAGCGAAATACGGAGTAGATAATTACACACAATAACACTAAGGCATCGGGAAACACTAAGCATGACCGTAATTAACACATTTTTCCTTAATTCGATGTGTAGAAATGCAAAAGTATACTCTCGATAATGTTCTCACGGTAAAAATGTCGGTGACAAAACAATCGTATTTCTCGATAGTAAATCGGCGATACTATACGTCAAAAATTATTCCTGCTACCACTTTTCATACATTTGTATAGTAAAACTATCGTTATTACCATACCATAGTATCGTAAATGTTTCCCGCTGCCATAATTTAGTTCCAAATACGCTCACAATGGCGCTGTTCAAATTCCCATACAAAATTTTACTATTACGATTACTATACTATAGAGCCAAATGTTCCTGCTTGGGGCACTGGCCATATTGAGACTTAACACCTTATATCTCAGGATAGCGAGCGCAGTGGAATGCTAAGCTTTGCTTTGTAATTCAAGGTGTTGTTTGGTTCTGCAGCTGTTCATGAGCGGTCGTATCGCTTACCATCAGTTCATCATCAGGCGAACTGGATGCTCCTCTAGCCATTCACAGAAAAAACAAAATATCCGACGCGAGATGATCTCTCGACACAATAATGCATGATTAACACTAGGCACAGACAAACAGATAAAAAAAATTAGGCTCAATTGCACATAACTTTTTCCATAACATTGAAAATGTCAATCCTATTCATAAGCAATGTCAAATAGACAATGCGGTAGTACCTACCAGGCGGCCTATTACAATGAAAAACCTACCACCATTACATTTGATGGGTTATAGGCAAAGTAAAAGCGGGATTGATATAACATAAAGGATTCAATATATAAAGAATGCAAATACATTGACATCGAAAAGAATATGACAAGCGTGGATAGACCAAACTATTTGAATTAATTGTTTCGTACATTAAAGTAACCAGTACCTAACATCATCATCATCATCATCATATCAGCCACAGGAAGTCCACTGCTGAACATAGGCCTCCCCCAATGATCTCCACAATGACCTGTTGGAAGCGGCCTGCATCCAGCGGCTTCCTGCGACTTTAGTCAGATCGTCCGTCCACCTTGTAGGCGGGCGTCCGACATTTCGCTTGCCTGTACGTGGCCTCCAGTCCTAACATAAATATCGTAAATACCGGGTATATCAAGACTGCTACCGAAAACGAAGCCGGGTGGTAGTTTTAGTAACTACAAACACAATTTAACAAAAAAATTCGCAAAGAAACGCGACAATTATTTTTTATTATTTTTTAAATATCGTGGAGTTTGGGTGGTAAATCCATAGTTTTTGCTAAAATAATAATTTAAAGCCTTGCTTACTATAGCGTGTTTAAAATGAAAGGGTGTACACTATTATTTAAGAAAACTGTGTATTTACCACCCTAATACATTTTCAGCAATCTTTATCATTTTTCAATGATAAGTATGAGGAGATGAAAAATATGATGGAGGAAAAGTCTAATAAAATACAGGAATTGGAAAAACACAATACCCACTTGACGAACACTCTCAAAGATGTTACAAAGCGTATGAATCTGATGGAACAGCACGCTCGTTCTGATAATGTGGAAATACAATGCTTACCAGAACATCGAGCTGAAAACCTCATCACCACCGTGAAGCAGCTTGGCAAAGTTATGAACTGTGACATCAACGACGCCGATATACAGCACTGTACTAGAATAGCAAAAAAAGATCCACAGAATAAAAGACCTAGATCCGTTATTGTTAAATTCACCAGTACCCGCCTTCGTAATTCATTCCTTGCAGCGGCAATAGCATTTAATAAAACCAATAAAAATAATAAGCTCAACACTTCCCATTTGGGAATTAGTGCCGATATCCCTCAACCAATATATGTTACGGAGCATCTTTCGCCTGAGAACAAACTCATCCACGCTGCAGCGCGCACACGATCTAAAGAATTAGGGTATAAGTTTCTGTGGGTTCGAAATGGCAGAATCTTCATGAAGAAAGACGAATCTTCAGATACTATCCTGGTCAACTGCTTGGAAAAATTAAACAAAGTAAAATAGTTCTGATATTGGGTTTGATTATCCATCTGTTTGATTGAGGATTATATTTATGTTAATATTATAAAATTCGATTGTATTAAATTCTATTATCAAAATACGAGAGGCTTAAATAGCAGTCTGGCAAAACTGCGTCAACATTTATGCAATAGTGACTATGATGTCTACATCATGACTGAGACTTGGCTTTGTAATAGTGTGTATGATTCCGAATTATTTGGTGATAATTTTTTGCTCTACAGACGGGATCGGGAAACTTCCTCTTTAAATAACCACAAAAAGATAGGAGGGGGAGTTTTAATAGCAGTATCAAAAAAATTAGACTCACGGCGGATTTCTCAATGGGAAAGTAATTGTGAGGATCTGTGGGTTACCATTGACTTACATAACAACAATACTCATAAGACACTAAAATTATGTGCAGTATATTTACCCCCGCCCTTGCGTAAAGAATCATTCGAACATTTTATCGATAACTGCTCTTCAGTAATGGACATTAGCAGCAATAGTTATACATTGATTGTAGGTGATTTCAACATAAGTAGCATCGACTGGATACAGAACGACTGTGATTGTTCCCATGCGTTAACACCTTCTTTTGGTTCTGGTTACTTTAGGGATACCCTTATTGACTTTATGGATCAGCATAACATGCAACAATTTAATAACATAAAAAATTCTCAGCAAAAAATTTTAGATCTAGTACTATCTGACATAGAAATTATAAGGGTCAGTCAATGCATCGATCCTATAAGAGCCATAGATAAATATCATCCTCCAATTGAATTTATACCTTATATCTATATTAAGACGAAAAATAAACCTAAACCTCTAGATAAGTATAATTTTTACAAAGCAGATTACGAGTCCATTGCCGGAGCATTAGAGAGTGTTAATTGGGACGAGGAATTCAAGTTGTGTACCGATGTGGATGCTATGGTTGATAAATTCTACATCATAATCAGAGAAATTATCACGAAGCATGTACCCAAAACTGTATACTATCGCGGAAAATATCCTCCCTGGTATACACCTGCATTGAAAAAGTTACTAAATCGTAAAGCGTCACTACATAGGAAAATTAAAAAATATAAAGACCCACTGGATATAATAGAATTTAATTATTTGAAAAAGGACTCCAATATACTATTGAAGCTGTGTTACAAAAAATATATCTCCAGTATTGAAACCGCAATAACAAAGCATCCCAAGTATTTTTGGACCCACATAAAAAATTTACGTAAACAGGAGTCATCTTATCCGGCTCAAATGTATCTGCAAGAAGAATATGCAAATAACACTACAGACATATGTAACCTATTTGCTAAACAATTTTCATCTGTGTACGAACCGCGAGACGGCAATTTAATTATTAATAAGAGCGTTAAGTCCGATACACCTGAAATTGATGATATAATAATTTCTCCTGATACTGTTGTTAAGAAGCTTTTGGCACTTGATCTTTCTAAAGGTTCGGGTCCTGATAACTTACCTCCAGTTTTCCTAGTTAGGTGCGCTACTCAGTTATCTACACCGCTTATAAATATTTTTAACACTTCCCTAAAATCCGGCAAATTTCCTAGTCAGTGGAAACATGCTAGAATAGTACCGATTCATAAAAGTGGCGGTCGCGAAATAATAAGTAACTACCGTCCAATATCAATTTTATCTACAATATCTAAAGTCTTTGAACAATTAGTGTATCCTATTTTTTATAATCACGTAAAAAACTACCTGTCTCCTCATCAACATGGTTTTATGAACAAGAAATCGACCAATACTAACCTTGTCACATATGTTAGTAACCTGTCAGCAGCCATAGATCAAGGCTTGCAAGTTGATGCCATATATACCGATTTTTCGAAGGCCTTTGACAAGGTAAACCATAATATAATCATTCAAAAGCTGCAGCTGGTTGGTATCACTGACGTTGCGTTGCAATGGTGCTGTTCTTATTTAGAGAATAGACTATCATCTGTTGTTATTGATGGGGCGGTGTCGAGATCTTTCGTAGCTACATCTGGCGTACCGCAAGGTTCAAACTTAGGCCCACTATTTTTTAATATATTTGTAAATGATTTAACGAATATATTTAGATATTCTACTCCATACATGTTTGCTGACGATTTAAAATTGACCCGTATAATATACTCAGAACTTGACACCCAATTACTGCAGACGGATTTGGAGGCCTTAAATCATTGGTGTGACAGAAACAAAATGCATTTAAACTGTAATAAATGCTATCACATTAAGTTTACGCGCAAGCGAAATAAAATTAAGTCCGCATATCACGTACAGGGAACTCAACTGACAGAAGTAGGTGTCATCCGAGATCTAGGTATTTACATGGATAGTGAAATGCGTTTTACTGAACATTACGATACAATAATACGCTCAGCCCGCAAGGCTCTTGGTTCGTTTTGCGTTCCTCGAAAGAATTTAAACAACAGACAACAACCATATTGCTTTATAACTGTTTTGTGAGGAGTAAGCTAGAGTACTGTAGTACGGTGTGGAATCCCTCATATCGGGCTCACGTGGCTAGAATCGAGAGTGTACAAAAGGGATTCGTCCGAATCCTAGCATCACGGAGGAATGTTAAAAGATCAGTAAGATCCTACAAAAAACGACTACATTTATTTAATTTAATGTCTTTGCAGTCGCGCCGCGATTCATCTGATCTCATTTTTCTATATAAACTCTTAAATAATTATATGGACTGTCCGGATCTATTAAGCAAGGTATGCATAAATGTGCCTCAAAGGATACCTCGCTATACTTGTCCATTATTTAAAGCACCTAGGGCCCGAACCAATCTCGGAAAACATTCGCCAATAGCTAGATTGGCGTACAAATACAATGAAATATCAGTTGCCTCACCAGACCTAGATATTTTTAATAACACATTACCAAAATTTAAACAACTCATTAAAGATGCTTTAATGAGTAATAAGAATTCGACCGAATAAGTGTTGACGTAGGATTTGATTAGATTGCATAAAATTAAACAAAACTAAACTAATTTTAAGAGAATTTGTTAATCTGTTCTTTTGTTCGCCTTTTGTGTTTAATAAATATATGTTTTAATACATTTTAAGCCATATTTAAATTTTAATGCGATAGAAATAAGTTCATTTCTTTGTATTACTTTTTATTTTTGCCGTTGTTACTTTTTATTTATTATAACTTCTCTAAATTTATCTCATTAAGATTTTTGGATTGTTTTAATTAAAGATTACTTAATTAAAGTAACATAAGTAACATAATTTACAATTATCTTTTTTCACATTTTCTTAATGACCATAATATTGTTATTACTATTTAATATTTTGTTCAAATGTTTTTTGTTTATTATTTTCTTTGTTTTTGATTGTATTCTTTTTTTTAATTTTATTTGATTGTATTCTTTTTTTTTATTTTATTTGATTGTATTTCCCACAATTTGAGCAAGCTGTGTCATCCTGTAATTTAAGACGCACAGAGATCAGTTTTTTAAATTGTGTAATTTACTGAATGTATGTTATGTGTAGTCTTAGTTGGAGACCTATAAATAAATTAAATTAAATTAAATTAAATACGACGATAGAAAAAAAATTAAAAAAAAACGTCGAATTTTTTTGCACAAAATTTAGTTGCTTTGTGGCTGAAGTCACTAAAACTACCACCCAGCTTCGTTTTCGGTATTGTCTTTCTATTCGTTTTCGATATGGTCTTGATATACCCTGTATAACCCTGTATAACATTCAAGCGGTATTCGACGCTATTCAACCAATCAAGATGGAATACGCTTGTTGTAACAAGCCTTATCACGTTCGCGATAGTAAGAGACTATTGTTAAAATGTTCAAATTGTAAGTTTATCTTCCATACTACTTGTATAGAACCTAGTAAACCAGATTTTACTCCTGATGCTGACTTCAAATCCTCATGGGTTTGTTCTAACTGTACGTCGACTGACGCTATTTCTACACGCAGCAATTTACAAACTCCGTCTTCTGATGAGTTTGGTGATAGTCCGACTGGTTTTCAGCCTCCTACTTCGTCTATTGAATTATGAAAGAATCTTCCAATGTCTGTGGTACCTTTGGAACAAGTTAAAGACATAATGCGTAAGGAAATCCAAAAAGCGGTTGAGTCTTTTAAGGAAACCTTAATAGATTTGAAGTCGGAGGTAGCGACTCTACGCGACAGTCTGGAATATTTTAGTAACAAATATGATGATCTGCACAAGAAAGTCGACGTGTTAAGCTCTCAAGTCAAATCTATTCCTGAGCTTAAAAAGGACCTTGGCACCACGGGCGAAAAAATTCATAGATTGCAACAAGAGTTGGATTTGAGGGACCAGTGGGCTAGGCGGTCTAATCTGGAAATAATAGGACTTCCTGAAACAAGAGGGGAAAATTTGTTAGACCTTACAGCAAAAATTGCGAAGATTGCAGGGTTTCCATTAAATCCTGAGGCTGACATTGATTTTGTAACCCGAGTTGCCCCTCTGGACAAGAACTCCAAAAAACCTTAGCCCATCATCGTAAGGTTCACCTCGAGATATAAGAAGGATGACTTTTTGGCAAAGCTGCGTGCAATAAAACAATTTCGCGTCTCGGACATAGGATACACCCGTGATCAATCACAGTTATTGTATTTTAATGATCATTTGACTAAGGCGAATAAATTACTTTTATATAATACCAAAAAAACAGCTTCTGAGAAATTGTACAAATATGTATGGGTAAGGAATTGTAGTATCATGGTGCGTAAATCAGATAATAGCCCAGTACTGCATATTTCATGCCAAGATGATTTAAAAAAATGTAATATGTGTTATTTTCCTTTTATATCGACAATTTATAGTATATATTTGTAATTTGATTGTAATATGTCTTTTTGGAGACTCACTGTTTAAAGTCATGAAATTAAATTATAATTTTTGCGGAGTATTTTTTTATGTTTTTACGAATATGTCTGATGTTGGAATTTTTTGTAATTGTATTTATTTACACATAACTTTGAGGTACAATTTATATTATTCGTGCGGATTTCGAAGTGTTGATTTAAATTCTGAGCTGTGGTCGTTCTTACGTGGCAATATAATCGCATCAAATTATATAATATTCTATGGAAGTTTCTTTAGAATTCTTTGTTATAAGAATTATTGTTTTCAATTTATTATTTAATGGCTAATATTTCTCTATTTTACCAAAACGTTCGAGGACTACGTACTAAAACCAATTTGTTCTATCGAAATGTATTATCAGTTGATTATGATATAATATGCCTGAGTGAAACTTGGTTAACTCCCAGTATTTTTAATTCGGAACTATTTAGTGAATCTTTTGTTGTGTATCTATGTGATCGGGACTATAATACAAGAAACGATTCTAAGGGGGGCGGTGTGCTGATAGCAGTGAAGAAAGAATTGGTCGTTACGAAGGTGACCACCACCTCTTCGTGCAAAGACTACTCCGCTGATATTATTTCACTGTGTTTTTCTATTAGAAAATGTAATTTAATTAAACGATTCCATCTTTACTGTTGCTATTTCCCTCAATGCTCATCGCAAGTCAATGACCTTCTTAATTTTTATGAATGTGTCTCTGAATCAATGCTCCGTTATCCTGATGAGGATATAGTTATTGTAGGTGATTTTAACATTAAAAATGCATCTAGGTTATTAAATCACAACAATTATATGAATAATGTTTTTCAATGTAATAATGATTCACTTTTAATGTCTTTACACAATTTTATTACTTTTAATAATTTTAATCAATTTAATTCAATTTTTAATGTCAACGCCAGATTTTTGGATTTAGTTATAGCAAATTGCGAATGTAAAGTATTCCGTTCCTCCAAACCTTTAGTTAGTGAAGACGAGCATCACCCGTCCCTTGATATTATTATACCTGACTTGGATTTTGTGACTCTTCGTTCTCCGCCTCGTTTGGTCAAATTATTTCATAAATGCGACTATGTGGAAATAACTCAGGCTTTAGATAAAATTAACTGGCAGGAGACACTTCGAAGTGCTAGCATCGAATCTGCTGTTTCTAATTTTTATAATATTCTTAACAAAATAATTAGCGAACATGTTCCGACTAGATTATAACGTAACGATGGTGATTATCCGATTTGGTACTCCTCAGCTTTAATCAAAGTAGTGAAAGAAAAATTGAAGTTTCATCGAAGGTGGAAACGTTACAGTCGATACTCTGATTATTTAACTTTTGTTACACTACGTGACCGCCAAAAGTCTTTAGAGGTGAGTTGTTACGAAGCATAATATATTGAATTTTCGGAGAGCAAAATATTGAGTTGTAGTAAAATGTTTTGGTCTTTCATTAAATCTAAGAAAAAATCATGCGATTTACCTGACAACTTATTTTTAAATAATGTGTCTTCAACGGATGGAAGCGTAATTTGTGATCTGTATCTGTATCAGCCCATATACGTCCCACTGCAGGGCACGGGCCTACTCTACAACCGTAATCGATTAAGAGTGGTTAGGCCATATAGTCCACCACGCTGGCCTAGTGCGGGTTGGCGATATAATTTGTGATAGGTTTAATAATTATTTTAACTCTTCTTACTCTTCTATTGTTGCTCAACTGCCACCTAAGGATTGTAAGGGACGAAACTGTGCAGATATTTCAAAAGTCGTCTTTTTAAAAGAATCAGTACAAAAATATTTATTTTCTCTTGATGTGAGTAAAGGTGCTGGTCCGGACGGAATTCCACCATTATTTTTGCGTAAGTGCTATAAACAACTTAGTTACCCATTGTTCCTCCTTTTCAAGCAATCTTTAGAATCGACTATAATGCCAGAAATTTGGAAGCGCTCTTATGTTGTTCCTGTTTTTAAGGGTGGCGACAATCGTAACATACGCAACTATCGGCCTATATCAAAATTAAGTGTCATACCCAAAATGTTTGAGCGTATAATTTATGACTATGTAGCTCCACTCGTAAGACCTTACATAATTGAACAACAACATGGATTTCTTAGTAAAAAATCTACTGAAACCAATCTTTGTGAGTTTGTCGATTATATCACTAAAGCTATGGAAAACCGTTACCAAGTAGATGTAATATATACGGATTACTCTAAAGCATTTGACAAAATCAATCATGACATTCTGATATCCAAATTGTGTAGTTTCGGTATTCATGGTGACTTGCTTCGATGGCTCGATTCTTACCTAAGGCAACGCAGTCAGGCAGTTACGGTTAAGGGGTTTAGTTCCTCGTTTACACCTGTGCCTTCTGGTGTCCCACAAGGTTCGCATCTGGGGCCCCTACTTTTTAATATATATGTTAATGATATCTCCAATATTTTTAATAGTTCTTTCTTATTATATGCCGACGATTTGAAGATATATAGGGTTATTAATTCCACTGAAGATTGTTTAATTTTACAAAAGGAACTAAATAATTTATCTGAGTATTGTGAGGTCAATAAACTTTTCCTTAACATTGGTAAGTGTAATGTTATAACTTATTCTCGCAAAAAGGTAGATATTAATTTTGGATATACTCTTGACGGCATATTGCTCGATAGAGTTTCAACAATCAGAGATCTGGGTGTTTACTTGGACTCTAAATTAATGTTTAATGCACATATCAATAATATTGTTGCTAAAGCTTATCGCATATTAGGATTTGTTCTAAGAGTGAGTAAAGATTTTAAGAGAGCTTCCACAATGCTACTTTTGTATAATTGTTTCGTTCGTTCCATTTTGGAATATGCCTCTGTTATCTGGATCCCATACTATAAGGTTTATATAGATGAAATTGAGTATAAGTATACAAAAGAAATTTTCAAAGTATTTGAATTACCGTTTTAATAGCCCTACTCTCCCAGAATCTTCTAGATTGACATTAGAGGCCCGAAGAAATATGCGTGATCAAGTTTTTCTATTTAAAATTATCAATAATCTTATTGACTCTCCCTATTTATTAAGTTGCGTAATATTTAAGTGTCCTCGCACAAGTTCACGAAGTAGATTTGTATTCCAAACTTCCACAGCTCGCACTAAGTACGGTTACAAAACATTCATTCGCAGAGCCTGTAATGCTTATAATCTCAGTTTGTATGATATGTTTTTGTACTTAATTAGTTTTTTGAATTAGTTTTAAGGATTTTTTGTTACTGAAGCACAGCACTAGCATGATTTAATTGTCTTGTCTTTAATTCTTATTCGTACACTTTCTTTGTTTATGTTTAAGTAATTAGTGGAAACTTCGCTGGATTAAGTATTAATATTTTAAACGTGTTTATAGTTACTATTGTTCTGTTTGTTTCCCAAAGATTAATAAAATAAAAAATAAATAAAAAAATAAATCATGCGAGGGTAGTTTGTCGCTTGTTTCCCGATTGTTATTTTGTATGGAGTCACGTGCGCTTCTTGACGCATGGCGCGTATTCCACTGAGCTGGATATTTGCTCAATTTGGTTGTGTGTCTTGGACAATCTGGTGCTTAGTGTCTTGTATATAGCCACTACCGTCGTCGACGTCACCTGCTTCGGGAACGGTACTCCGGTAAGTTGGCCTAACGCATAATTTACTTTATTCATGGTACAGTTTCATTGAAGTATTATACTAGAGCGGACATCGGGAACAAAATCTCTGCGTATTGTGCGTGCACACGGGTACACAGTGAAGCGAGAGAGAAGATAATGTTCCTGCGTAGGCGTGACAGAGACAGAAATAAATGGTACTCTTCATTTTGTTACAAACATTTTGTTTGCAGTGTCTCCTCTAGTATATTATCTCATTGTACAGTTGCAATTAAGTTCACGTTTTAGTGCACAATTGCATTCTTGTAATTATTTAGCTGCACGTGAGCTGCACGTGAGCTGCAAATAAGCTTCGCGTAAACTTCGCGTGTGCTGCGCGTCAACTTTAGATCAGTCGTAATACTTTTGACATTAATATACTGAAACGAATTTGTAGGATGTTTCCACAATAAGAAAATCAAAACTGTACATGTGCTGCATGAATGACGCACATAAAACGCGCTGCAGTAGAATACGCCAAAGCGCTCGCGTGACGCGAACTTGACGCGAGCGTATTTGACAGCTGTTGTCAAAATTACGAGGAAAACGAGAAGGACTGTTTTAATCACGGTGGTCGTGAGTTCGAATGAAATGAAATGAAATGAAAATAATTTATTGAATCCATTAAAATGTTCAACATAATTTCGATGCAGTCATTTTTTTATCTACCACCCGGTTCGGAAAGCGGTTTTCACTAGAGAACGGGCAAGAAACTCTAGTGTTGCTCTTTTCAAAACCAGTTTACAATGTAGTGAATTATTACAAAATTTATAAGTTGGTTTAAATCAGAGCAGTTTAATAATAATTTGTTGTAAATTCCAGGGCATACCTCTGACTTTTCGGAGTCATGTGTGCATTGATAGTCAATCACCACGCACTAAAACGGTGAAGGAAAACATCGTGAGGAAACCTGCATACCATAGCAATTTATAAGTATTTCTATAGAATGTAAGTCCGCCAACCTGTACTAGGCCAGCGTGGTGGACTATATGGCCTAACCACTCTCAATCGTACTCTCGATTGTAGAGTAGGCCCGTGCCCTGCAGTGGGACTTGTATGGGCTGATACAGATACAGATACTGTTTTGATCGATTGCAACTGCACTTATTTAATTACTTGAATCACCCTACAGGGTTTAAGCTTTCATCATACTAACTTATTATAAGCCAACTCTGTCATAAAAATTCAACGAAGATTCAACATTTCCTTCACAAACGGATATCATCAATGATTTTATGACTATTTGTCAGTTTTCCAAATATATTTCCTTATAACCTTACTCGCTAAATTAGGCACAACGCTTCACCGAATTAAATCTAGATTTATAATAATTTATTCAACACCTGCATTATAAAATGACAATTCTTGTTTTCCTCCCAAATTCCGTTTACGTCACATTATGTAAAACTTTAATTGTAAATGTTTATACGTTAGACGCCGCCTGTGAAACGAGAGGCCGCGGGTTCCATCCCCGCACTGAGATAAATGTTTGTGCGGCCCACAAATATTTCTTTCAGGTCTGGGTGTTTGTGAGACCGAAGAGTCTCTCGTAGTTCCTGGTACCCACGACACAAGACTCGATCTTAGTGTGGGGTCAGGACTGTGTATGTGACTGTTGGGCGTTATTTATTTATTTAGTTTATTTATTTACTGGACTCGTATTGTTTCACTTACACTTTACTACTTTGCAACCATTTTTTTTTAGTTTTGTCTATTTTAAGAGTGATTAAAATAAATTATTAGATATATTCATAAGGACTTAACGCAGTATCCAAATGCCGTTAATAGGAACTGTCTCAAAAACGTTATTCATAGAAGTTAAAAATCATTAATCAGCTATATAACAGCTCATTCACTTTAAAATGGCCGAGAGCCTTGTTTAGCCAAATTAAAAGCGGAAAAATTGCGGATCTCTGTCAGCTGGACGTTTGATATTACTATCAAATTAATGATTTCTCTTTTTTTCTAAAGTGGCAATTTCAGTTAAAATATGTATAAAATACCATTATGAACATCAAAACTTCATTAAAATTTTATCTTCTCTTAACATTATTTAACCAATTTACGTTTATGTTGTTGATAGCTATTTTAATAAATCCTTCCTAATATTATTAACCAGGTGTTTGAATTTCATCGCTTGTTTTATTAATTTACGAACATACATACCATTAAAATAAAACATTTCTAAACTTTAACATACTATAGAAACTCTTCCGAAGTGTTACGGTTTGCGGGTTTCCTTACGATAGTATCCTTTACCGTTATAGTGTGTAGATTGACAATTAAAACACATATGACTCCGATGTCAGAGGCATGCCCTGGGACTCGAACACGCGCCATAAACATGCGTGTCGCGTCTGGTCTATTACCAACCTATCACCACGCCCACTGTCACATTACTATTTTTCTAAACATAATTAATTATCATTTTTAATAACACCTGCTCAAGTTTCTGTGCACAATTTCTCAGAAATGTTTTTATTCAAATGCGTCACGAAACTCGCTTTTGGTTCTAACCCGCGATCACTCTTTCATTATTCTTAACTAGCGGATGTTTTTTGCTTAACTGCCCATTATTATTATTATATTTACACGTTTGAGCATTGGTATAGAATATAACAGGTTTTTTGAGACTAATAAACTTGTTGATTCAGATCTGGTCTTAAAATAGCGAGCGCAGTGGAATGCCACGCACTGCTTTGTGATACATATAATTTTACTACTGTCTATGAGCGGTCGTTAGTTCAGTTGCCTTCAGCGAGTTCTTGAGTACATCGGACACATAGCCCGGAAGAAGGATGATAATCTTGAGAAGGTCGTCATCACCGGTAAGATCGAAGGGAAGTGACCACGAGGCCGGAACCCGTTACGATGGTCCGATCAAATCCGTGCCGCCCTGGACACCAGCATACACGAAGCCTTACACACCGCAAAATCAGATCCAGATGGCGCAATATTATCATCAAAGTAAAAAATGCCCATGGTGGGGGTCACGACCCTCAGCAATGAGGAAGTCGACTCGAGGAGGAGGATGAGCGGTCGTATTACCATCAGGCGAACGGCATGTTCGTCTTACCATTCATTGCAATAAAAAAGCCATAGGATTAAGCAGATCGGGGAGAACTTGGTCGTCGATGATTTGAGTTACCCGACGTTGATTGCGGTCAAAAGGTACAAGCTGGTACTGGGGTGCCCCTGCCCAAAGGTGAGAGCAATATTCCACGTGGGACCGAACCTGCCTTGAACTTATGACGTTCATTGAAGAAAATTGCTGCAAAAATTAATTAAACTACTACGTTGTTCTAATGATCCGTATACAAACATCGATTAAGACTGTGTTCTCCACGTCATAGATATAATTGGAAGATCGTAAACATAAAAGATAATTATCTAAACTATTATTACCTATAAGAGGAAAGATTTGTATGATTGCATCGAATAGGCTCTGAAAATGGACCAATTCGAAATATTCTTTCACCATTAGAATCCTGAATTATCCCTGATGAACTTAGACGATACGATATTGTCAAGAAATTGTATCTGTTCCCGAGCGGAGTAGCTACGCCGCTAGTAGTAAAATAAAATGAAAATTTTTCAGCTTGTTGTCGAGCAAAAGTGATATCAATGATGTCTCAAATCATTATCAGACCAGAGTCAGGAAATTGTGCCGTTCGCCTGCTGGTAAGCGATACGACCGCTCATCTACAGTAGCATAACCAAAAAACGCCTTGAATTACAAAGCAATGCTTGGGATTTCATCGCGCTCCACATTCTGAGACATAAGATGTTAATTCTTAACATGTCCAGTAGTTACTCTGGCGACAATTTCGTTCACACCGAAACACAAGTGGGTATTTACAATGCTATTTGCCAGGAGAAATAGACATTTCGGTGGTACCAGCCCTGTAACTTAACTTTGTCTCAAACCTACGATATGTATCAGCCCACTGCAGGGCACGGGCCTCCGTATCAATCAGAATAATGCTCAGATTGGTAAGGCCATATAGTCCACCACGCTGGTCTAGTACGGGTTTGCGGACTTTACATACTAGACATTCTTACAAATACCTCTGATATGCAGGTTGCCTTACTTGTTTTCCTTCACGGTTTTAGTGCGTGATGATTGACTAAATACACAAATCACTCCGAAATTAGAGGTGTACCCTAGGATTTGAACTCACGACCGCGTGAACATGATGGCAGCCACAAAAAGACTTTTACAGCCTGAGAAGCCAGCTGTAAAGCACCAAGGATCAAATCAGATTAGATGATGATTAGGAAGCCCACCATGTGGTCGCTGTGACGTATTTACGACAAAACAAAAACAACTAGCAATCGCTGAAGGTTGTGCAGATAGCAAGGCCGATGTACCGAAAGTAAATTATGACACAATTTAATATTTTATCTGTAGTAAACAATGTGGCCGTGAATAGTCATAACATTGATAAATGCATAACATTCGCCAGTTTAACAGTTCAATGAAGTCTATAATACGCTTGAAGTAATATAAAAAATGATTGAGAGGGTTAAGGCTATGAATAAATAGCAATAGCAGTCACAAAAAGCAAGTAAAGTTGATAATAACATTTCACAAGTTACATAAATATGCTAAATTTAGCGTTTTTCGATTGTGATTCACAAAGCCGATCGGTTAATATTTTTAAACGAACTCTTGTAATCTATGATGAAATTAGTTTTTTTACGAACCCATTTATAAAAGCAACTCAACAGTCAATTTTGTGTGTGTAATTTTATATGTAAAAGTGGTTATAATATACGGTCAGACTTTTGTTTACGAATTCTGTGGGGAGGGGCAATTAGCAATAGCAGAAATATTCAGAGCATGCTAAGGCTTCAAAAATATCAAGGTGATGTTAATTTCAAAAAGCAACTATTCCCATTACGGGTTTAGGCCGTATAGTCCACCACGCTAGCCTAGTGCGGGTTGGCGGACTTTTACATACCATAGATATTCAGTTTTCTTCACAATGTTTTCCTTCGCCGTTATTGTGACCGTTTCAGTCGCACTCTCAATAGGGAATATGCACCAGACTTCAAAATAAGTCAAAATATATTTTTTGTAATCTTTATTAATATAGAAATATACCATAAAGATATTTTTTAAATTTATCAACTCTAAATCGGTAAAATAAATACTTAAAAAATGACATTTCAAATTTGCCGCGCATTTTTTCCGAAACGCGATCTATTGCTTGAAAAGGAAAGTGACGACAATGGTCACGTTCTTATGAAGTTTTAGCTTGTTGAGTGTAATGTTTTACGTTTGTTTATGAGTTATTTTGTGCTTTCTTTATACTATTAAATAAAATGGATTATTTTGTCACGAAATACAGTTCTGTAGCAATTCATGAAAGAAACTTAATCCAAATACTACGTTGTTCAAATCGTGACCTCTGACGTCACAGCGAGTTCGCGCCAACATAGCGTTTAAATGCTTCGAAACTGATGGCAGTTTTCATTATTTTGGTGTACTTTTTTGATTGATATTTTCAGACTTATATTTTTTTCCGATAACATACAGAATTAATTAAAAATATAAAAAATTACATGCATATTCCCTATTGTAGAGGAGGCCCGTGCCCGGCAGTGGGATGTATATGGGCAGATGCAGTACAGAACATCCAACATAATTAACAATTCAGAACATCTTGTGCTACTTTTTTATTTAAGTATTTGAATAAATAGTATTTATTTATTTAATCCTTTATTGCACAAAAATAAAAATACAGTGAAGAAACAACACAATAATAATAGTACAAGAGGCGGCCTTATCACTCTAGGTAATTTCTTCCAGGCAACCTTTGGATGGATATTGAGATAGGAAAAATGAGCGGGTATTTTGGTTTTGATTTGATTTACTACATAAACTCACGCCTTTTCCTAGAAGGGATATGGGGGTGTTACCAGGACACACAACTTTCACCTTATTCCTTTCCACGATGAGATATCGCGAGGTTATCGCCATACCGGGCACAAAGTCCTGACTGCAGGCTGATAAAGAAAAATCAATATATTTTTCGAACCCGAGACTTTACCGTTGTAGAATCTTGTAGAACTGGCCTCCGAGGCAGTCAAGTATTATTAAATGGATAAAAAATATCGCGGGTATTCACTAATCTTGTTATTTATTGACAAACGATCACGCTTAGCGTTATTTCACACAGATTCGTGCAAACATCACGTGTATTTTTTTAGATGGAGTATCCACCGACACGTGATGTTCATTTCTTAACCGGCTTCCAAAAAAGTGGGCGTTTCTCAATTCGTCTGTTTTTTTTCAATAATTAAACACTCACCGCCGTCTATAAATGTCTAATCGTAGTGGACCGCGGTAATATGAAATGAATTTACATGATGGACCATAATCTACAAAATGCGTCCATACAGCGTCCATACCAAGTTATTACTTTACAATGCAAGTGCACTTCTGTAGAAGCCGTACGAACGTCGATTTCAAGCCAGCGAGCACGGAAATGGAAAATTTCCAGCTGTACATTTTTTTATTGCAATGAATGGCGAGACGTGCATGCCGTTCGCCTGATGGTAAACGATACGACCGCTCATGAATAGTAGCAAAACCAAACAACGCCTTGAATTACAAAGCAATGCTTCGCAGGCCACTGCGCTCGCCATCCTGAGACATAAAATCTTAGTCTCAATGTGTCCAGTAATTACTCTGACTACAATGTCCTTCAATCCGAAACACAACAGTGCATTTACTACTGTTTGGCGGGAGAAATTGACATTGCGGTGGTACTCACCCAGGCAGACTCTCACATATGAGAGACCTACCATTTACTACCAGTATCGTGACTGTAATCAACGCTGACGATCGATAACAGAGTCTCGCGGTATATCGAAATAAACTGAGTTTTTCATCTTTACGTCCGAGCACGACGTCAGCGCGCTCCGATCAATTTTAATGTTCAAAATATTTTACGCGCAAAACATGACTCTTCATCTTTATTGAAGCCCAGCAGTGGCACGTACATTACAATATTTACAATATAGGAAGTAAGTATTAGGTGCACAACAGTCTATGACCTAAAGAGTTTTCGGTCAATGCTAAATGCTAAAACGGAAGCGATTAAAATGGTAATGACCTTTGAACCAAGTCATAATGTTATTTAATCGCGAATTAATTGCATGGGAGTGGTCTAAGTGCCAATAAATGGATAGCAATAGACAAACAACGTCGTCTTCCCCCCTCCCCCCTCGTCTCTCTTCCTTTCTTAGTTTAACAAACACCGAAAACGCATATAAAATACTCAAGCACACAAGATATTCATTTCTCGGCGTTCCCTGCCCTTTTATAAGACCGATGAACATGCAAGGAATTATATTTTTCTTATTGTCTGTTCAGAGAGAAAGGTGAAAAATGGTCGAAGATCGACCATTTTTTTGAATGTAGTTAGTACAGATTAGGGATGTTGCGGATGCCGATTTTTTCACATCCGTGGATGCGGATTTTTAAAGGCTCACATCTGCGGATGCGGATGCGGATGCGGATGCGGATGTTTAAGATCCTATATAAATATAGTATATGAATGAATATTGAAATTAAACTATTATTTACGGATTTTATCGCTTACTAATATTTATCGATTTATCTATGTTATTTTTTTTATATTTTTTAACATCCCGACATTTCGATTACTTTAAAGGATTCATGGTCACGGGGCGGAATTTAACTATCCGTAATTTACAATTATTAAATTAAAAAGTTAATTTAAAACGTTAATCTGTTTTTGCGTTTCGATCTACGCAGAAGAAGCTCAGGATACGCTACGCTAGGATCACTACTTAGTGAAGTGGATAAAAATCTTTGTGCTATCGGCAATAATATCTTGAATTCCTTTCGATGAACACCACTTAAGAGGATTTACATCCACATAGACTCTTTTTTAAATGCGGTAAGAAAGAAATTATTTTTTTAGTACAGCTTCAGTGCTACCACTTTCTGGTATTCTCGACTCTCATCTTCACTAGAAGAATTTAAAATAATAGCAACAACAAACGCGTCGGATCATGTCACTATTTCTTTCGTTCCCATTGGTCAATGTCACGTACGAACGGCATGCGCCATTCGCCGGCACCGCCAAATTTCTGTCGTGTCTAATCTTGTATTACATCCGCATCCGCATAAATATCCGCATCGATTATTGCGGATGCGGATGCAGATGTCTAAATCTATGCGGAAGCTCCGCATTTGCGGATGCGGATGCGAATATTCGCAACATCCCTGGTACAGATACACATATCGAAGCATCGCTAGGCTGGCTCGGCATATTTGCAGGTTTGTCGGACATCTTTGGATCGTGTGGGCGTATACGCACAGATATTCACCAAAATAAAAGTCTCACAATATAGTTTGATTATTGTACTACTTGTTCCAAATAATAATCACTAAAAATATTCTGAGATTACAATAATAAATCACGATTAAGAGCAAATGGGTTTGCAAGTGACAATCACGTGCGAATCACCTTCCAAGAAGAATGACTCGCCCGACATGACACAACTCCATTCGGGTGGTACCCGCTCTCAAAAAATATATCAACCGTCAATTTTAAACATTATTTTTAACTACCAACATTCTAATTTATTTGCAAACAATAATAAACGATCAAATAAGCGCGCGCCCTTATACACTTGACTTACTGACTCTCGAATACCACGGCAGGACTATGCCTGTGTATACTGTTTATGTACCGTGATATCCTTTTTTCATATCTGCATCACTTTACGTTCGGCTGGTAGAACGCCTTTGGATTGGAAGTGGTAGGGCCACGCTGTTGTTAATGACTCAGCATGAATGTGCAGGGTCGTCCGGGGCGGTACCACTGTCTCACAGGAGATCCACGTGAAGCGATAGCTTTGCTGTTGCGTTTCGTTCGGTGAGTGAGATTGCCGGATGCCCAATACCCCTTACCTCTTCCCATCGTTTTTCCTTCCCGCTATCCCGATTTGCTAGGAAACATTCCTGATCCGCGCGTTGTGTATGTTCATGTGCAGTGATAACTTACCATCAGGTCACCTGTTTACTCGTTTGCAAACATGCAATAAAAAATTAAATCCACCTTCACAAAATTTGTATAAAGTGGTAGAAATAAAATAAAAACATAATTATTACCTTCTAGATAATAATATAAAGAAACTGTTGTCAAAAATAACAACTTTTAAAACCATTTTCAAAGATAAAATCAATTAAATAATATACCAAAAAGTTAATCATAGCTTGGCAAAAAAACTTGTTAATGAGGACGCTAAGATCAAATTAGATATTAATATGCAACCCGATTATACCTAGTCAGGTCATAAATTCTGTCACATGTTTAATATAAAATAATTGAAACGAGTTTCTTCATTATGTAACCATTTATCCCATCAAAAACATCCTGTAAAAAAATCCAAGTCTCGCAGCTCAGTTATCTACCGCAAAAAGTTGTGAGATCCATGTAATACCAAGTCGATTAATTTATTTAGTCCTTGATTAAGGGACGTTCTGTATAAAGTTATTAAGTAAGTTATTATCATATCAATATTTAAAATTCTTTACGTTGTAAATAAATAGATCGACTTGGCCATCGCATGAAAACATAATGTATCGTACAATTTATGCATAATGCTACTGGAAGATAATGCTACAGAATTTAGTTTAAACTGAGCTGCGAGACTTGGATTTTTTTTACAGGATGTTTTTGATGGGATCTCACGTCTTTTTGTAGAGTCCTACTTTATTCCTTTTCGGTACTTTTTATTTCTAGAATATATATAATGATTTTTCTTAAAGCCCTCTCTCTTATGGTTTTTTCTTATTTTTGTAGGTATCAATTTATCACAAATATAGCGGATTTTATTATTAGTGTTCTTTCTTTCATGGTAATTGTTTTCGAGCTATTTAGTCTATTTATTTGCAAGGTTATCTTTGTCATGTTTTTCTAGAGGAATGTTGTACAGTTTAATGGGCTGAATACACCCTTTCCCTCTTTATACCCCCCTCCTGTTATGCCTCATATATAATATATATAGATACCAATCTACAACTATTATTCCATTATATACGGGTACAACGAATTATTAACTGCAAATGTATCTTTGTAATCCTATACATTTATATGAGATTACAAAGTTATTCACGCAGTTGGTGTATCTAGAAAACTAGACAGAAATTATGAAATGTTTGAATTTTTCCTTACTTTAGACACTAAACACTAATTATATTCTAAATTTGAAGGTTCTATGCCTGCTAGAAGTGCCTTAGACTTTTGATGATCGGTCAGTCAGTCAGTGAGTGACAAAATTGCGAAAGTTTGACAAGTTATAATTCTTAAACTACTGGTTCAAATTAAATGAAATTTTAAATATACCGTGTTTACACAATGCCTAATTAGTAAATGAAAATTCAGGCTTCTTGCTTTAACCACAACGAAGTTATGGGGGGTTGAAAATGGTCTGAATTGCTTCGAGAAAAGGATAGTACGGCTGTGCCGCTTTTTAGCTCGACTTGGAGGGGGCACTGCCGTGCCCCCAGATATACCAAAATGAACTTAACAAAACATAGATTCTTATGACACTAAAGTTTATTCAAAATGACCTCCGTGATTTTGAATACAGGTCTTCAATCTGCGCGGCCAGTTGTCTATCGCAGCACGAACGAGGTCTATGTCAATATCGGCGGCTGCCTTAATCAAGGATATCTTGAGTGACTCCAAATTGAGATGAGGCTTTGAGCACGCCTTTTCCTCCAAGTGTTGCCATATCTTGTAATCTAACGGATTCAAATCTGGACTGGAGGAGGGCCAGTCTTCGTGCCGGATGAAGTCGATTTCACGCGCCGCCAGCCAGTCTTGTGTGCTCTTCGCTCTATGAGCTGGCGCCGAATCTTGTTGGAATACCCAGTGCCTGTTATTGAACATGGTATGAGAAACAGGTTCCACAAGGTTCGTCAGGACTGTATTTTGATACACAACTGCATTCGTTTTTACACCTTTCTCACAAAAATGTACCTCTGTTAAGTCCCAATAAGAAACTCCCAACCATACCATGAGCGAGGATGGAAATTGACCTCGTTGGACACGCGGAATACGGTTGCTCGCTTCTTCACTAATGTGTGCGTACACCTTATCATTTTGTTTGTTATAGCTCTCTTCTACGGTAAAAATTTTTCATCTGAAAAAAGAATTTCCTGATATTTTTTTCCTCGTACCGCTTCAACAAAGCCCGGAATCTCTTCAGTCTCAGGTCCATTAGACGAGCATTCAAACGATGTCCTGTTTTTCTTCGATATGCCCGAAGCCCTAAGTTTTCATTTAACACCCTTTTCACCGTGGTTCTGCTTAACCTCATCTGAAGGGCCAACAGTTTCTGCTTACGTTTGGGATTTCTTTGAATTCGCGCCTTCACAGCTTTTATCACTGCTGGAGTCCTAACAGACCGAGGGCGCCCACTTCTTGACCTGTCATCTACACTAGAGTCTTCATTGTATCGTTTGATGGTACGATAAACGAATCTTTTGGTTATATACAAATATTTCAGTATGTCAAAAATTTGAATTGGCGCGTAACCGCAACGATGCAACGCAATAACTGCAACACGGTCTTCTTTAAGCGTCCACTCCATATTTAAAAATGAGTAAAATTCTAAAAAGTATACATTTTTATTTTCATGAACAATTCGAAATTCGAATTCAATAAACTTTTTTGTGGCCAGCATTTTAAAAGAAAAGTTTTTACTGTGTGACAATAATTATGACCTGACTGTGTACAACGACGGAAAATTACTTTTATTTATTGTTATTATAATCTCTATGTTTATTTTAAAACACAAAACAAACAACTACCTTACAAAATAGTATAGATATACCTACGTATAAAGTTATTATAGTCAATCACCTCGCACTAAAACGGCGAAGGAAAACATCGTGAGGAAATTGAAATAAAACTATTATTTACGGATTTTATCGCGGATTTAGTTTAATTAACATTTTTGACTTCCCGACGTTTCGATTCGATCACGTGTATTTTTTTCGAAACATAATTTTGATTAAAATTCTACGATAATATTTGAAAAAAAACCTTTTATTTATTTGTACTAAAATACACGTGATGTTGGATATTGTAGTAGTAGTAGGGGGTAGTCTTAAATCTCACCACATATCACTAAAATTGAGGGGGGGGGGGTCCAAAAATGCTTAATAACAGATCATGTGAATAATGGACGGCCTGCAAGATAAAGAAAATCCTTTACAAGTTTTTGCGTTCTGAGCGTAAATATATATCCTGTATTATAAACATATTATATGTATATTAGTAAACAATTGCTTGCGTATGGCAGTTCAAAGGTCGCTCGCAGACAATAATATTCCACCGCGTAATGGAAAAGGTAAACGCGCCACTGGTTTAGGTCGGCCGTAAACGTGGGTGGGGAATTGTCGCCCCATTTATATATTATTATAGACACAATTTAAGACCGATTGGCGTAGAGTTAACAAAGAAAACAATAAATTGATTAGAATACGTATTAATTAAAAATACAGTTTGACGTAAATGAATGAAAAATAAAAATCTATTATATGTGTTAGTGGTGGTAACTCTCTTATATGTGACAGGCCGCCTGGATGGGTAACACCGCAATGTCTATTGCTCCCAGCAAACGGCAGCGTAAATGCGCTGTTGTGTTTCGGATTGAAGCATTGTAGCCAGTGTAACTACTGTAACGGATTTTCTTTATCTTGCAGGCCGTCCATTATTCACATGATCTGTTATTAAGCATTTTTGGACCCCCCCCCCCCTCAATTTTAGTGATATGTGGTGAGATTTAAGACTACCCCCTACTACTACTACAATATCCAACATCACGTGTATTTTTAGTACAAATAAATAAAAGGTTTTTTTTCAAATATTATCGTAGAATTTTAATCAAAATTATGTTTCGAAAAAAATACACGTGATCGAATCGAAACGTCGGGAAGTCAAAATGTTAATTAAACTAAATCCGCGATAAAATCCGTAAATAATAGTTTTATTTCAATTTCCTCACGATGTTTTCCTTCGCCGTTTTAGTGCGAGGTGATTGACTATAAATACACACATGACTCCGAAAAGTCAGAGGTGTGCCCTGGGATTTGAACCCGCGACCACCGTGAACATGTTGGCTGCCGCGTCTAGTCCGTTTTACCAACAGGCCACCACGCACTTACTAACTGTAACTAACTGTACTAAACGTTATTCTATTACTATAACATTGAAAGAAAACATCGTGAGGAAACTTTCATACCATGGCAATTTGTAAGAATTTCTATGTCATGTAAAATCCGCCAACCCATACTAGGCCAGCGTGGTCGACTATATCTAACCACTCTCAATCGTACTGTCGATTGTAGAGGAGGCCCGTGCCCCGCAGTGGGACGTATGGGCTGTTATTGCTTTTAAACCGCGCGAATTGACTAATGTTTCGCGAACCTTTGCGCCCAACCTTTTATGTTTTCTCGACAATTGTTATACAGGGTATCTCAAGACTGCTACCGAAACGAAGCCGGGTTGTAGTTTTAGTGGCTACAAACACAATGCAATTAAAAATTTCGCATAGAAACGCGACAATTATTTTTTATGATTTTTTAAATATCGTAATTTTTGGGTGGTAAATCCATAGTTTTTGCTAAAATAATAATTTTAACTCTTTTATACCTTAGATTACTTATAAATAAAAGGGTATACACTATTATTTTAGGAAAAAATGTATTTACCACCCAAATATGGCCATAGGAAAAAAATAACAAAAAAAAATTTGTCGCTTTTTTTTGCAACTTTTTCTGTTGCATTGTGTCTGAAGTCGTTTAAACTACCACCCGGCTTCGTTTTCGGTAGCAGTCTTGATATACCCTATATAACCAACAGTCAAGTAAGATGTAGCATCTTTTACACATACTATTAGTATTAATTATATACTCATCCTTGAAATAAATAGTATGCCGACATTTTTATTCTTTAGCCACTTAATTTATTTTTATTTCTTTGAATCTCCAACGAAGATAACACATAACATTTATATTAAATTACATATGTATCCTTCTGCGTGCATCTTTAATTACAGGAGAGTACAGCTTGCACGGAGTTAGTTAACAACATCAATATTAGTACAATCACAGAACAGATGAATATGGTTAGAAGGGAAATACAAGCGTTTGACGCGTCGCAAGGTGGTGCATAAAAAGCATCACTGCCGCGGAACGGATGATTTGTCAAATCAGTCAGTCGTTGTAGAAATGCCTTGGAGTGTGGTGCTCCGGCAAAATAGATTAAAAATGCAGATTTGTGCTATTTTATCTTGCAGTTCCAATACTAAAGCGTCGAACATCAATTGAGGAAGAATTTTATACCACTATTAAACCCGATTTTGTTGATTTTCACCTTTATTTCCAAAAATTGCGGTTTATAATTACGACATTTTGAAGAATACGATAATATGATAGACGACATATCAAAAATATACCTTGCTGGTTACGCGTACATACAATGTACGGGATTGCCAAGTTCCTACGCAATGCATACGAATCATTTTTGTTATGCCAACTTCGAAATTTATCACATGTCACACAGTGTTGTAGTCTTGTACATAGTAACTATATCGATGTAGTTATAGATTTCGTATACTCGTAAATCAGTTTTCATAGGCAATAAACAAAGAAAATTAAATCAAATCCTTTAGTAATTTTAAATTGTAGTACTCGTAACGTTTGATAACGTTGACGACGTATCCTTATGATCTAATGTCATAACTACGCCAACTTGAGAACAACATTTATTTGTATTTGAATATACTTTATAATATTAATTCATTCGTTTGTAGGTTTCCGAGAGTGAGTCGATAAAGGCAATAGGTAGAGACAACTGGATTCCTACAAAATCCAGTACGATTTGTTCTAAGTATTCATTTTACAGAAACAGAAGACTATAAAAAAATCTGTATCATAAGTAAAATAATTCCGGGCAACGCTTATGGAAAAACTGTATCATGGGGGTGAAATAATGAATTAATGTATGAAAAATCAAAACCACTGAAGCTATTGACGTAAAGAAATCATAATTTTATTGTAATTATTGCATATAATATGTGCTTCTCCAATACTAAAAATGTTATTATCTCACACACAGCTGAAAATCTAGAATATTAACTTTCAATACTTATAATATTATACCGGGTATCTCAAGACTGCTACCGAAAACGAAGCCGGATGGTAGTTTTAGTGACTACAAACACACTAAAAATATAAAATATATATTCGTAAAAAGGGGTCCAAGTTTTTACATCACGTATTAATATATAGATAATAATAACTTTCTATAATTAGATATTGTAGTCTCATTTATTTTCCGTCTATCAACAAAATACTAATTAAAAAACTGTATCCGATAAAATCATTAAGCATATCGATAAAATAAATTCCGGTTTATAACAGAAACATATTTAAATAATTTTATCGATACTTTAAATCGACTATTGCAAGCTTTCTATATTGGATTTGTAGAGGTTTTGTGTTTCGAAAACGACCACGCTGGTTTTCATACAATTTGACGGCTATTGCCTTTCTAACCATATTCAAGTGTTCTGTGAGTACAATAATAACAATTCCAATATATATCACGAGGTTACCGATATGTGGGATGTGGACTCAACAGTTATTGTCCCGATTGTTGTTTTTGCACATGGACTGATGCCAAAGAACTTCGACCAACATCTTCAGAGGCTCTCAATTGCTCGTTGGGTCAAGAGTCAGATCCAAAAGGCAGTGTTGTTGGACACGGCACGCATAGTGAGGAGGTTCCTCGCTTTGGATCCCTAACCGCCGGTGGCTTGGGTCTTGAGCCCCGCCACCGAAGGGTCATTACTTTTTAATATTTTTATACGACATATTGTTTTTTTTTATATATACAGGGTATATCAAGACTGCTACCGAAAACGAAGCCGGGTGGTAGTTTTAAGCGACTTCAGACAAAATGCAACAGAAAAAGTTGCAAAAAAAAGCGACAATTTTTTTTTTGTAATTTTTTTCCTATTGCCATATTTTGGTGGTAAATACATTTTTTCCTAAAATAATAGTGTATACCCTTTAATTTATAAATACTCTAAGATATAAGAGAGTTTAAATTATTATTTTAGCAAAATCTATGGATTTACCACCCAAAAATGACGATATTTAAAAAATCATAAAAAAAATTGTCGCGTTTCTAAGCGAAATTTTTAATTGCATTGTGTTTGTAGCCACTAAAACTACCACCAGGCTTCGTTTTCGGTAGCAGTCTTGAGATACCCGGTATATATAACGTAGGGAACGTGGGGGAATGTGGGCGTTCTTCGTCTCTCTGCTCATCAGCCATCGTATTTTCAAGAAAATAAAGCTCCGTACGCACTCAATCGATTTTAATGAAACTAATAAATTCACTTAACAATCGAAATATGCACACACAACTCGTATATGGAAATGGATAGTTTTCGGAACGCGGCGAAGTCGGACGTAGGTTGGCCACACTTGTTTCCACCGCTGTGTCTCTCTCCAAAAGAAGTCCGTTGACAGCTCAACGTGCGCTTATATTCGCATCAAATGACATTTACTACCGTCAGCTGCCAACCTTAGTGTCGCCTACCCTCGTATCCGAATACGCCCAAATCAATTCAGATTTGACTCTCCGCTTTCCAATCCCCGACATATATATGATGTGTAAAAATGTAAAAAAGAAAATTAACGAAATAAAAATAAAAAATATTTATGGACAAGTCTTTTACTGTTAAAGCAGTTCGATTGTGGAACACGCTTCCTGTTGTGGTGAGACAGGCGCAATCGCTGTCTTCATTCAAGAGGCAAATCAAAGAACACTACCTCTCTCTTTAAATAAATAGATTTTAGTAGATAATATTATTTCCTACTTCTAAATCATTTTAAATTTGTATTTATTATATATATAGATATATGATGTGTGTATATATATATATATATATATATATATATAGTATTATATATGTATGTATTTATGCTTTTTATTGTGTATGTATGTATGTTATTTTGGTGTATTTTTATGTTTAGATAGTATGAGTATTATCTGGTTTCCTCACTTTTAATTATTTATTTACTCTTATCTATTTTTGCGTTCCGATCTACGCAGAAGAAGCTCACCGCGTCTTGATGTCTGGCAGTTGGTCTTTTGGGTTCCGATTTAATTAAGTTTAGAATGCTTGTGCAAGCTTCTAGCCATCTTCTCTATTGAAAATTGAGGGCATTACCTTCGTTTTGACCAGCCCCAAGTCCTCGCAAAAGTTAAGTTTCCTGCCCAGAATGATTCGCGAGGGTATAGCTAGGCTAGGCCAATTATTGGAATTCTACTCAATTTTGAGGAGTTCTCCTATCTACGTCTGAAAATATTCATCAGATCTTCACTATATTTTTGGGACCTAATGAGAAGCACCAAATTTCAATCAAAGAAAAAAAGAATCAAAATCGGTTAACTCAGTACAGAGTTAGGAGTTAACAAACTAAAAAAAAACATAGTTGAATTGAGCACCTCCACCATTTTTGAAATCGGTTGATTAGTAGTTATTATAAATAAAAAAAATAAAAAAAAGCCTTTTATTTCTAAACAGAAGGTAAGTAGTTAGTTAGTAGTAATTACTAGAAAAACTAAAAGTGAAAGTAACATAAAATAAAGTAACTAGAAAGTAAAAAAATAAAAATAAAAAGTAACTTAAAAAACCAAATATTAAACGAAAAAGTAATTATAATCTAAAAAATATTAAACAGAAAAATAATTATAATCTTCTGCTAGAACCCCTCTGCAGGTGAAGGCCTCCTCCAAGGATGACCAGTCTTCTCTAGATTTGGCTATTTGAAACCAGTCTACACCGGTGACTTTGACTACGTCATCTTCCCATCTTGCGCTGGGTCTTCCTCTTCTCCTCTTACCAAGTGGGCCTTTCCAGGCTGAAACTATTTTGGTCCATCTCTGGTCTTGCAAGCGTGCTACTTGACCAGCCCATTTCCATTTTAGAGTTAACGCATGTACTAGTCCATCTTTGGCATTTGTTATTTCTCTTATTTTTGTATGACGTATTCTTTGGATTTTTTTGATGTTTAACATGCTGCGCTCCATGCCTCGTTGACATGTTACTAGCTTATTTTTAACGTTATTGCTGTATTTCCACGTTTGACAGGCGTATGTTAAGCAGGGTAAGAGGCAAGAGTTCATGACCTTTGTTTTTATATTGGTTGGTAAGCTGCCTTTGAATATTTCTTTTAGGCTCCAATACTTATTCCAAGTTAATTGTGTCCTTCGTTCGACTTCACGTTCGTTATTTTCGCGATTGAAGCTTATTTGCTTACCTAGGTACAAGTACTGGTTTGTATATGTCAAAGGCTCGCTGCCGACCGATATTGTTCTCCTGACACTGTTTGTCATTAGCATGGTTTTACATAGATTCATCTCTAAGCCAACTTTTTTACTACCTATGTTCAATGAATCTAACATGGATTGGAGAGCTTTCCCAGAATCTGATATAAGAACTAGGTCATCCGCAAATCTTATGTGGTTTAGGTACTTCGTTCCAATCTTTATGCCGTATCGACTCCAGTCTAGTTGTCCCATTATGGCCTCCAGTGTAGCTATAAATAGCTTAGGGGATATCGGATTACCTTGTCTTACACCTCTTTTCACAGGGAACCACGGCCCAATTTGTTCTAGTTTTACCCTACTTCTGCTATTACTGTAGATGTTTTTGAGTACTTGTATATATTCTTTTTCTACGTTCTGTGTTCTTAATGTTTCCCATATTCTATCGTGTATCAAGGTGTCGAATGCTTTTTGATAGTCTATAAAAGCTAAGTAGAGTGGTCTTCTCATTTCTTGAAATTTTTCAATGAGTAGTTATTATAGTAGTTATTAACTACTGGAAATGTTGAGACTTAACATCTTATGTCTCAGGATGGCGAGCGCAGTGGAATGCCAAGCATTACTTTGTGATTCGAGCTGTTGTTTGGTTCTGCTACTGTTTATGAGCTGTCGTATCGCTTACCATCAGGCGAACGGCATGCTCGTCTCGCCATTCATTGTTATAAATACTAAATATAACGCCGCTTTTTCTGATACAAGGCAGTTAGGAAGAGGTTCGTAAATTAAACCCACGCTGCAAATAATTGTGCGCTAGGATCACTTCTTAATGGAGTGGATAAAATCTTTGTACTATCAGCGATAATATCTCAATATCTCAAAAATGAACACCACTTAAGAGGATTTCCATCCACATAGACTCTTTTTTTAGTGCGGTAAAAAAGGAATTTGTTTTTGAGTACAGCTTTAGTGCCATTTTCTAGTTTTCTCGACTCTCATCTTCATTAGAAGAATTAATATCATAGCAACAACAAACGCGTCGGCTCATATCACTATATCTTTCGCTCCCACTGGTCGATGTCACGTGCAAACGGCACACGCCATTCGCCGGCACCGCCAAATTTCTGTCTTGTCTCATCTTGCATTACATCCGCATCCGCATGAATATTCGCATTGATTATTACGGATGCGGATGCGGATGCAGATGTCCAAATCTATGCGGAAGCTCCGCATTTGCGGATGCGGATGCGAATATTCGCAACATCCCTGGTAGTATGGAGCGTCTGGGCCTCGCAGTGGAATTTCATTAATCTGGGTTCACCCGTTTTAGTTTTTGGCCTGCAGGTGGCAGGGACGCACATAACTGTCGATGGCGTGGTTGTAAGGAGTATCTTTGAGATGTCCTGGATAGTCGGTGGACCTTCTGTGCACGTTTTATGAGCCTAAGACCAAATTTAGTCAAGGTTCCAGGCGCATAGTCTAACCTGCTTCTCAACCTCGAAGGTCCCGGCACCCCTCACCCGAGATTGCACGCGGATTTTGTGCAATCGATGGCCTTTTACATATATTTTATTAAATTACTATACGAGCCAAACGAGCATACGGTTCACTTGATAGTAATTGATCAATTCCGCCCATGATTCGAAAATTCGAGCTGCCTGACGATGAAATCGGTCGAAACGAAAAAGCTGGTATTGGGGTGCCACTGCCTAAAGATAGGTGCAATATTCCACGTGGGGTCTATCCTGCGTCTCATAAAATGCAGACAATGACCCCATGTGAAATATCGCCTCGATCTGTCAATCACACTAAGCTTCTTTGAGGTATTGACCTAATCCATCATCCGTTGGAATTGTCAAACGGATGTCTCGTTTCAATTGAATATCTTAACAAACACCACCGTCATGAGGAGTGGTACTCTAGAATGGATAATCGTAGTGCTGGTGAGTGGACGATTGTGGCAGTGCGTCTTGTTCCTTACCAGTGGCCGAACAGGCGCTACAGCGTATTGACGGTCAATCTGACAAAGGTTCTATCGGGGCACGGCTGCTTCATTAGTTACCTGTGGCGTAAAAGGAAGGAATCATCGTGCTTCACCATAGTGACTACTGACACACTCTTTCAGAGAACGCGACTTGAGTTGACGGGCGCATAATACTCCAAGCAGCCGTCAGAGTAGACCTTTGGGCCATGAATCCCTTGATTATCGGGGGTCTGAGGTCATGACAGGCAATGCTATCGTTCTGCGAGGTCGTGATCTCGCTGAAGTAGAATGTGGACCGGGATTGGTGGGCATAGGCGGGCGTAGATCACGTGCTTTTCTCGTTTGGATGTCCTGTACCCATAATAGAAATAAAAGAAGATCTTTACTTGATGCAACTTTTCTACATAAACTTATTAGTGGTGCTATCTCAGAGTCTTCTCTGCTGGAGGAGCTGAGTTTCAATATTCCTAATCTGAATAAAAGACCTAGTCGCATTGATAGGAATACGTTCCGTACGCGCCGATATCGATCCAATGTGGGGAAGTTTTCACCAATCAATAGATTACAGAGTAATTTTAATGACCTTCAAAGTTCTGCGTCTGTTGATTTATTTTCAAGGTCTGTCTCTTGTTTTAAAAAACAAGTGCTGCAATCAGGTCTGTCAAATTTTAATTCATGACTTTAATTTTTATAATTGTATAATTATTTTTTTCTTATTATATTCTAACTACAATATGCAGTTATTTTATGTGTAGTTCCGAAATTTGTTTATTATTTTCGGATTTTTTTTTGTTATTTTATAATTCAATTGTAATACAAATGCTGTTTCATACCTGTAATTAGTGAGTAGACTAGTCCATAAATTGTACAATGTTTTAAAATGCATGTTTCGTTTATTAACTGTTGGTGTGTCATTTAATAAATAAAATAAAATAATAGGTGTGGCAGTCATCGAGGGATTTTTAGTCAGTAACCTGGTGAAGGTTTTGTTAGGGACGCGGCTCGGCCACAACATCCAAAACGTGTCGGGCTGGAAGGCCCGTGACACTGACATACCCCTTCTATCCGCCCCTGGGTTATCGAAAGAGGGCTTTAATAGTTTTTCTCATGCACAGAAAAGTCTATTTGGTGTTATATAACATCAAATAGTTTTTTTATATTATTATTAATTTTTTGTAGGGGTGCTCAATACAATACCGCCCAGGGTGCAAACCTACTTTACGCCGCCACTGCACAATAACATATAAAGGTCAGTATTCATTATATTGAACTATTTTATTAACTTTTACAATAAGCTAACATTATTTAATAGTTGGCCATCTTCATTGTAAGGTATGATCAGTTACTAAACCACTTTTTCACCTTGTAGATGTCTGGGAAAAAGGGCGTTCCTAAATTATACTGAAGGTGCAATTCTATGGGCAGTAAAGAATGTTCGTCTTCTTAAAACACCCATAAGAACGGCTGCGAAAAAATCGGTATACCAAGAATAACACTTACAAAGTTACATTTACAAAGAAATTCATCAAAACCAACTCAAAAGAAAGAAAAATTCTTGATTTGCATCTTATTTTACAAATAACTCAATTAAAACTTAAGAATCTGAATGGTCAACTACTGATGCAAAATATGGTCATTTACTAGTTTTTAGATGGTCAACTTCTTATACGAAGTTTTATTTTATTTTATATGTTTTATTCAACTATTGTACAAGAAAAAGTACTGGTTCGTTTCGTTAACAGACTTGCATAGAGCTTATAAGAAAACACTCATTGAATTGGGATGTTAATTAAAGTTAAGCATAAAAAAAGAAAATTCAGTATGTCAACCAACATATGGTTATGTTATTTATTTGCACACGCCGCGCTCACTCTGCAACTTGCGCCTGCGACAGCGTGTACATCGCAACTAAATAAATAACGACACAGTTGTGTGCACGTGCACAATGTCGATTGCGACACAGATGTTGTTGTAATTTTAAAATTTTGTACATTTTATTATTTATTTTATTATTAGTGTTATTTTCGTTTTTTATAAATGTTTTTGAGTAATTGGTTTGACGTACGTACGTCACTTAAGTGTGGCCACTGAAAATCAGCGTTGTGTTGTGGTTTGCACCACATCTATACATACAGGGTATCTCAAGACTGCTACCGAAAACGAAACCGGGTGGTAGTTATAGTGACTACAAACACATTAAAACTAAAAATGTCGCAAAGAAACGCGACAAAATTTTTTTATGATTTTTTGAATATCGCCAGTTTTGGGTGATAAATCCATAGATTTTGCTAAAATAATAATTTAAACTCTTTTATACTTTAGAGTATGTATAAATAAAAGGGTATGCACTATTATTTTAGGAAAAAAATGTATTTACCACCCAAATATCGCCATAGGAAAAAGTAACAAAAAAAATTGACGCTTTTTTTTTGCAACTTTTTATGTTCCATGGTGTCTGTAGTCGCTTATACTACCACCCGGCTTCGGTTTCGGTAGCAGTCTTGATACACCCGGTATAAATATAATTGAAGTGTCTGTTTTAAAGGTGAAAATAAAAAAAAATGTCCAACTACATATCGTTATATACACGATACCTGTGCCGAAAATGATATTTAAATTTTTTTTGTCTATCTGTCTGTCTGTTGGTTCCGGCTAATCTCTGAAATGGCTGGACCGATTTTGACGGGACTTTTTTTGTCAGGTAGCTGATATAACAAGGAGTAACTTAGGCTACATTTATTTTAGACACATTCTTTTATTTTAGAAAAATAAAGTAATGTTGCAATGCCCGTGCGCAGCTCACGCGCATGCCACCACTGGGCCGTCACGTCGGGCGCCTCCCACCAGTTCTCCCACCAACGAATCAATATTACATTTACAAAATATTGTATACCGGGTATCTCAAGACTGCTACCGAAAACGAAGCCGGGTGGTAATTTTAATGACTACAAATACAATGCAACTAAAAATTTCGCAAAGAAACGCGACATTATTTTTTTATGATTTTTTAAAAATCGTCATTTTTGGGTGGTAAATACATAGTTTTTGCTAAAATAATAATTTTAACACTTTTATACCTTATATTATTTATAAATAAAAGGGTATACACTATTATTTTAGGAAAAAATGTATTTACCATCCAAATATGGTCATAGAAAAAAAATAACAAAAAAAATTTTCGCTTTTTTTGCAGCTTTTTCTATTGCATTGTGTCTGAAGTCGCTTAAACTACCACCCGGCTTCGTTTTCGGTAGCAGTCTTGATATACCCTGTATAAAGAAATTTTTCAATGAAGCTAATACAAATAACTGAAAGTAAATGTGTAACGGGAGTTTACCGCCGCTCGCTAAGAGATGGCGCCACCGTAGAATTAAATCGCGGTATAGTTTCGTTACAAAAGTTGATAATTCAAATAAAAATGCAAAAAACCAAAAAAAAAAAAAACGAATTAAATTTTTTGTTAAATTCCACGCAGATGAAGTCGCGGGCACAGCTAGTCATAACATAAAGCTGAGTAACCTAGCGGTCACAGTTGCGATCAGCAATTTTGTATTATTCAGTTTTATATTACTGTATGTTTTATGTACGTTGCGTCTGTGATTAAAAAATAGTTTTTCTTTCTTTCCTTCTTTCAGTGTCCTTAAGTGGTCATCTACTGGTGACTTTACCTTTGTCATGTTTTCATTATCCCTACTTCCCTACTAATATTATAAATATCAATGTAAGTTTGTTTGTTACGCTTTCACGCGAAAACTACTTAACCGATCATCATGAAACTTTGTACATATATTCTTGGAGGTATTAGACGTAACATAGGATACTTTTTATGTAATGACACCGAGCATTGAAGCGAGCCGAGTCTCCGGGAATGTCTAACTTGTCTTTAACCGGCAAAGTAATTAATTATGAATTAAATAATAGGAGTTGGAAATATTTTGTCCCCTCCTCCGTAGCAAAGTGGGTGACAAATCAATTGACTAAAGAGGTAAATAACCTCGCAAAAAGACTTTTACAGCCGGACAAACCAGCTGTAAAGCACCACGGATCAAATCATTATTACACTTAAATGGGACCAATGGATAATTTATTTTAATAATAACGTGGGTGACAAATCAATGGACTAAAGAGGTAAATAACCTCTGTTAAAGACTAACAAGTCTTGTGTCGCGTTTCAGAAACTTAACGGGTGGCCCCGTAAGTCTGCGCGCAAACAAAATTATAGAATGTTGCCGTCTTACAGCCGTTCTCTACAATCTATCTATCTATCTTTGACAAGAAATTTCATTAGATATTTCAATGCATATTATGTTTCAGTTGACAAAGATAGAGAGGTGTAGATATAGTATACACAGTCAGGTCATAAGTATTGTCACACAGTAAAAACTTTTCTTTTAGAATGCTGGCCACAAAAAAGTTTATTGAATTCGAATTTCGAAATGTTCATGAAAATAAAAATGTATACTTTTTAGAATTTTACTCGTTTTTAAATATGGAGTGGACGCATAAAGAAGACCGTGTTGCAGTTATTGCGTTGCATCGTTGCGGTTAGGCGCCAATTCAAATTTTTGGCATAATGAAAAATTTGAATATAACCAAAAGATTCGTTTATCGTACCATCAAACGATACAATGAAGACTCTAGTATAGATGACAGATCAAGAAGTAGTCGCCCTCGGTCTGTTAGGACTCCAGCAGTGATAAAAGCTGTGAAGGCGCGAATTAAAAGATATCCCAAACGTAAGCAGAAACTGTTGGCCCTTCAGATGGGGTTAAGCAGAACCACGGTGAAAAGGGTGTTAAATGAAGACTTAGGGCTTCGGGCATATCGAAGAAAACAGGACATCGTTTGAATGCTCGTCTAATGGGCCTGAGACTGAAGAGATGCCGCGCTTTGTTGAAGCGGTACGCGGGAAAAAAATATCGGGAAATTCTTTTTTCAGATGAAAAAAAATTTACCGTAGAAGAGAGCTACAACAAACAAAATCATAAGGTGTACGCACACAGTAGTGAAGAAGCGAGCAACCGTATTCCGTGTGTCCAACGAGGTCATTTTCCATCCTCGCTGATGGTATGGTTGGGAGTTTCTTATTGGGGCTTAACAGAGGTACATTTTTGTGAGAAAGGTGTAAAAACGAATGCAGTTGTGTATCAAAATACAGTCCTGACGAACCTTATGGAACCTGTTTCTCATACCATGTTCAATAACAGGCTCTGGGTATTCCAACAAGATTCGGCGCCAGCTCATAGAGCGAAGAGCACACAAGACTGGCTGGCGGCGCGTGAAATCGACTTCATCCGGCACGAAGACTGGCCCTCCTCCAGTCAAGATTTGAATCCGTTAGATTACAAGATATGGCAACACTTGGAGGAAAAGGCGTGCTCAAAGCCTCATCCCAATTTGGAGTCACTCAAGACATCCTTGATTAAGGCAGCCGCCGATATTGACATGGACCTCGTTCGTGCTGCTATAGACAAATGGCCGTGCAGATTGAAGGCCTGTATTCAAAATCACGGAGGTCATTTTGAATAAACTTCAGTGTCATAAGAATCTATGTATTGTTAAGTTTATTTTGGTATATAAATGGTTACATAATGAATAAACTTGTTTCAATTATTTTATATTTAACATGTAACAGAATTTATGACCTGACTAGGTATATATATATAAATAATTCATTGAAGAAAAAATTAAAAATGCTATAAGCACATCATTAAATTGATGCAATAATTATTAGTGTTGCAACTGAATTATTTAACTTTTTATTACTATTTTTTATGTGTGTTATTAATTTCATCAAATGTTATATGTTTTAATAATTTAATTTTACCTTTTATATTTTTATCTAATAAATATTTTTAAAATTAAATAGTATAATTTATCAACTTTACTATTTTCGCGGCTATTGTATAGAATAATTATTCAATTTTATAGTGGAAACTTTGCTAATATATGTATTTATAAAAACTTGCAGTCTTACTAATAAAAATATATTAAACAATTGTTTAACGTTTGTATACTTATTCAATAGATAGAGTGTGAATAGCTTTATACTACCGGTTTTACTAATAAACATTTATGCATCCTGTAGCGTTATAGCGAAATCATTACTAATAAACGATGTATAGGAATATTTACCTTATACGTCCGTTATAACAGTTGTATAAGTGTATGCCTTTTTATACAATCCTTATTCAGTCGGTTGACCTTGTTTAGAGTGCATATAGTCTACAAATTTTAAATGATTGTCAGGTCTCATCTCGCAACGTGTTTTAACTTAGTGATAAATATGATTTTTTTTGCATTATTTCGATTTTTTTGATATACTTGAGTTTGATTAAAAGGAACGGCCAAGAAAGAGAAACGTTTATAAAACACGCTTCGGTCCCTTTTCTCTGGAAGAAGATGAATTTAGAGGTATATACAAGTCTACTAAAAGTTGTGTCAAAGAAGTGGTGGGCTTGATCCGAGAAGATATAGAACAGACAAAGAAGGGCAGTGGCTTCTCTGAGGAGCTTCAAGTTTGTACAGCTCTCAGGGTATGGGCGCGGCAAGAAGTGAGTGCGTAGTGGCCTGTTGGTAAATGGACTAGACGCGACTGCCAACATGTTCACGGTGGTCGCGGGTTTGAATTCCAGTGCACATCTGACTTTTCGGAGTCATGTGCGTATTGATAGTCAAGCACCATGCTCTAAAACGGTACAGGAAAACATCGTGAGGAAACCTGCATACCATAGCGATTTATAAAAAAATCTATGGTATGTAAGACCGCCAACCCGCACTAGACCAGCGTGATGGAATAAATGGCCTAACCACTCTCAATCGTACTGTTGATTGTGGAAGAGGCCCGTGTCCTGCAGTGGGACGTATATGGGCTGATACAGAAGAAGTACAAGACGATGCAGCTGACATACATGGCATGAGTCAACAATCAATCACTATTGTTTGTCGTCGTGTTGCCGTCGCCTTAGCAAGTAAAGCAGCGCAATTTATTTATATACCATGAACACTCGA
Organism: Hyles vespertilio; assembly: GCA_009982885.2. Classification (NCBI taxonomy): domain Eukaryota; kingdom Metazoa; phylum Arthropoda; class Insecta; order Lepidoptera; family Sphingidae; genus Hyles; species Hyles vespertilio. The sequence continues at coordinate 1,523,129 of CM042832.1, forward strand.
GGAAGAGGAAGGATGGCTAGATTCCGCAGTATTTGTGGGTTTGGACATGTGATAGATGCAATTGCTTGCACACGTAATAAAATTTAAAAAGTTGGCAGAGCCAATATTATATCAACAGAAGGGGAGTAGCCTCAATTAACGTGCAAGTCTGTGACTCCAAATTGCAAATTAGAGATATTGTAGCACACTTGAGGGGCAGCACACATTACTCTCTAATATTTTGAGAATCACGTATGCGACAGAAGTTAGGTAATGGAGAATTCCATGGACGCTTACTCGGAGATTCAGGTTATGGGCTAAGTAGCTATTTGTTTACACCTGAAAAATGAAAAAAACTTTATTAAAAATAATAATTTTACATAACAAGAATATTGCATGGGTTCTCAAATGAGGCTTAGCCTGCGTGTTGAGAAACCAGTTAAATAAATATTTTATTTAATAATTGAGTGTGTGAGTGTGAGAAAGTGCTTAGTATGTATAATTGTATGAGTGTGTGTGTGTGCGTGCGTGCGTGCGTGCGTGCGTACTAGGATTTGGTGAAACTACGGGAGATAAAATACAAATATCATTACATCATATTTCGATCAGAAGAACAACAAGAAGAATGGCATTATTTATTTAATGAGTAAATAATAACTTACCTACACAATATGAATGAAATTCATGACGTCATCCACTTCATAGTAATTTTGTTAGTTCTTTCTAATATTTTTAGACTTCCTACGGATTCCGTACTAGCAAATTGCTGGAAAGACATTACACAGGGGAAACGAAAAGAAGACCATTGGTAGCCTTACAAGATCTTCAATCAAGACTTCAGTCATGTGTTCCGAACGTTTTACTTATGATGATTTATATTTTACAAAAATACAGAAATCAGATAACAGCCCGGGCAATAAATCCAAAGGGTTAATTCTATTCCGAAACAAACACTAGGAGATGGGTTTTGATCTAAAAATTACTGTTTACTTTACCATTGTATTTATTGTTTTAACAAAAATGCGTTATAAGTATAATTAATAGATAAGATAAGTTAATAATCTGGAGTAGGCATCCCTAAACACACACACCTTGACAGTTGGATTACAATAAGTACACGACCGGTACTCACACATATCAAGGAAAGTGAGGACAGTTTTAGCGCATCGTTTGTTGGCATTGCTCAATCTAGACGAGTATATAATTAAAGTTCGAGAGTAATGTGTGCTGCCTCTCTAGTGTGCTAAAATATCTCTAATTTGCAATTTGGAGTCACAGACAACTTGCAGGTTAATTGAGGATATTCCCTTTCTGCTGACATAATATTGGGCATTGTCTCCGCCAACTTTTTAAATTTTGAATATGTGTGTGTTAGAATACTGTCACAAAATACTGCAATAATTTTTAAAAATTTCTTTAAAACTACCCATCGTATGATTCACAAGTAGTGGGGAATCGGTAATATAAAGCGTTGTCTCACTTGGATCGTCACTTTTTGAGTGACAACGACAGAGGAAGGACCTTATCCTCGCCGGTAGCAACATAAGTTGGAGAAAGGAGACATATTTCGATCGTGAGTCGTTGCACTGAGCGGAAGCTCTCATCTGAGATTAAGCAGTGAGGAGTACCAGGATTGGCAAGTTAAGTTATTAATATGATGTTTTGTTGCTTAATGTTCAGAATATTTAAATATTATTCTGTAACATTTTAATTGTCGATTGTGGTTGAATTAAACCAATATTATATTAAGATATTATATTATTATAAATATAAATGACATTTAATATAATTGATAGTTTTGTAACATTATTATAATTATTATTGACCATTATGTTAAATGATAAATGTTAAATTATATGGTTAAAAAATATAATCTATACATATAAATAAAATTGAAGTGTCTGTTTTAAAAGTGAAAATAAAAAAAAATGTCCAACTGCATATCGTTATATACACGATACCTGTGCCGAAAATATTTAAAAAAAAATTGTCTGTCTGTCTGTCTGTTTGTTCCAGCTAATCTCTGAAATGGCTGGACCGATTTTGACGGAACTTTTTTGTCAGGTAGCTGATATAACAAGGAGTAACTTAGGGTATGATTGCAATGCCCGCGCGCAGCTCGCACGCATGCCACCACTGGGCCGTCACATCGGGCGCCACCCACCACTTCTCCCACCAACGAATCAATATCACATTTACAAAATATTATATATAAAGAAATTTTTCAATAAAGTTAATACAAAATACTGAAAATAAATGTGTAACGGGAGTTTACCGCCGCTCGCTAAGAGATGGCGCCACCGTAGAATTAGATCGCGCTATGGTTTCGTAACAAAGGTTGATAATAAAAATAAAATTGCAAAAACAAAAAAAACTAAATAAACTGATTAACTTTTTTTTTAAATTCCACGCAAAAGAAGTCGCGGGCACAGCTAGTTATAGATAAATCTATTGAAATACCCATGTTTATATTATTTTATATACCGTTTCCCACAAAAATTCAATCAATTGCACCAATCACATGTTTAAACCCACAAATATTTCGGAATCCAGCCATCACTTCTTCCTCTTCCTCGAGTGTTCATGGTATATAGATAAATTGCGCTGCTTTACTTGCTAAGGCGACGGCCACGCGGCTACAAACATTAGTGATTGATTGTTGCCTTATGCCGTGTATGTCAGCTGCATCGTCTTGTAATTCTTGCCGCGCCCATACCCTGAAAGCTGTACAAACTTGAAGCTCCACAGAGAAGCCACCACCCTTCTGTGTCTGTTCTATATATTCTCGGATCAAGTCCACCGCTTCTTTGACATACCTTTTAGTAAACCTGTATTTACCTTTAAATTTACTGGTAGAAGGTCTCTCATATGTGAGAGGCCATCTGGGTAGGTACCACCGCAATTTGTATTTCTCCCGTGAAACAGCAGTGTAAATGCACTGTTGTGTTTCGGATTAAACGAGATTGTAGCCAGAGTAACTACTGGACATATTGAGACTTAACATTTTGTGTCTCAGGATGGCGAGCGCAGTGGAATTTTGCTACTGTTTATGAGCGGTCGTATCGCTTACCATCAAACGCACTTGCTCATCCTGCCATTCATTACAATAAAAGAAAAAAACCTCTTCTTGTAGAGAAAAAGAGATCGAAGTGTGCTTTGTAAGCTTTTCTCTTTCTTGGTCGTTTGTCATTTCCTCCAACTCAAGTATATCAAAATAATCGAAATAATGGAAAAAACATATTTAACACTAAATTAAAGTACGTCTCGAGATGAGACCCGACAATCATTTAAAATTTGTAGACTATATGCACTCTAAACAAGGTCAACAGACTGAATAAGGATTGTATAAAATAGCATACACTTATGCAACTGTTATAACGGGCGTATAAGATAAAAATCCCTATACATCGTTTATTAGTAACTAGCTGTGCCCACGACATCGTCCGCGTGGAATTTAACAAAAACGTTATTTTTCTAAAATAAAAGAATTTGTCTAAAATAAATATAGTCTAAGTTACTCCTTATTATATCAGCTACCTGACAATAAAAGTCCCGTCAAAATCGGTCCAGCCATTTCAGAGATTAGCTGAAACAAACAGACAGACAGACGGACAGACAGACAGACAAAAAAATATCTAAGGTCATTTTCGTTATAGGTATCGTGTATATAACGATATGTAGTTAGACATTTTTTTATGTTTACTTTACAACAGACACTTCAATTTTATTTAGGTATATGTATAGATGATTTCACTATAACGCTGGTATACAGAATGCATAAATGTTTATTACTCTTTAAGAAATTCAGGAATTTGTTTCCCAAATAAACAATAAATAAATAAATCAAAATAGCTAGGTAGGATAAATAAATATGTCTATATTTGTTTAAGGAAGCATATAATTGTACCGACATAGTAATGGTAGCTATAGATAGGATATAGAGAATGGCCATTAGTGAATTTACCCATAAATTTATAAATAATGACAATTTTTTCACAGAGATGCGATTTATTTGAAATACTTCCATTTAATATTTGGCATTTCAATGCCTTTTAGTAAAAAACATTTTGTATTTTATTTGAAATACCTTTCGAGATGTATTTTTTGTTTTTTAATATTCATTTCAAAATGCAAAATACTTTGTGACTAAGTTTAGTCAATATTACCAGACCAGTCAAACAAAATGAAATAAACGAATGACGCTTATAATGCCGCCGAGGATGCGTTCGGCTGTTCGCGTCATCAACAACTCACGGTAGCGAGCATGGGCACCAAGGAGCTTATATCCAAATGGAGATAACATTCCGTATAAAACACTGAGGCACAAAAATTTGACCTTGAATGCAGTTGCTGTTGCCTGCTATCTTTAGAATGACAATGAATGAACATGATTTTTTGTTCATTAATTTTATTTATTCATTCATTTTATTTTATGCTCTAGGTCACCGAAAGCATCTGAAATTTATGTGGAAGTTACTGGTAAGTCTCCAACTAGCCTTTGTCCAACTCGTTAGAATTCATATTGCAATTGTTTATCAGATATATTACAAGTACAAGAAACCATAAATGAAGCTGTACGAAAACGGGGATTATCAGTCCTAAAAGAAATTGAAATAAAGTTCTTGATTGAATATGTTAAAACTTCCAAACCCATAGCTGAGGCCATCAGGAGCTTCGAAGGTGACAAAGAGATATATTATGGATGTCTACAACCTGAATTGATGAGAATGCAAAAAATAGTAGCTTCATTACATATGGACAACCCAGTATATTGTGGACCGTTAATTGAAATAATAAAGGAAAGTATTGAAAATCGTTTCAAAAAATTTGATTTATTAGACCCAAGATCCAAGGACAGCATTCGGGCAGCAGTATCATATCCATTCTTCAAATTAAATAAAATAAGAAGGAGCAATCATCACAGACATCAGAAAGAAAAAAAAGAAAAAAATTAGTCTTACTACATGTTTCAGGATTCAGAATCCTCTGCAACCAGCAAGGGTGGTAGTGCCAATACTACTATAGACCTATACTCTATCGGTTTAGGTACTTAATTAAATGTAAACAAACCGTAAAAAAGGTTATTTAACATTGCCATTTGTCATTTCTAAATTAATTGAAGACAAAAAAATGTTTACGTAAATGTAAAACTACATTGCATGTTCAAATTTATTATAAGGGTTATAATTATGTATGTATGAGCTAGGAAACAATTAAATTATGTAAGATCATCATTAAATTATCAAAATGAAATTATCTAATTTTACATAGATTACATTTATGCAATCTGTCTATAAAAAAAGACCCAAACAATCAAGCATCCAAAACATTTTCATAAAAGTTAAAAGAAATATTATGCTACAAAATCGAGAAGTACAACTTTACCGTAATGCGACCATTTAAATGAAAGATAATGCGTTAGGGCAGATAACTAAGCATCATCATATGTTATCTATGGCAGCCAATTATTATTCATTGCGTTAATGTACTTACTGTTTTCGAGAAGTGGTGAAGTGTTTAGAAGTGTTCACCGTTGTTCTTTACTCTGTTTTAGTTATTAATTGTTATAAGCTGCGGTTAATTGTTGTTAAAACTGTTACTTGGTTGACTAAGAAAATATTCGTAAATTGGACATTGCAATAAAATGTTGACCAGCCATGCGTCACGTGTTTTGGTTTGTTTACATTTAGTTAAGTACCTAAACCGATGGAGTATAAAAACCACTACAATATTTGAAGGATGAATGCACAAGTCTGGGGATGCTAAACGCATATCCCGCAATAAAAAAAGTGTTTTTAAAATACAACACATCCCTACCTAGTTCATCACCAGTAGAAAGATTTTTTTCGTATGGTGGGTTGATTATGAGACCTCACAGAAGAAAAATTAGTGATAATCTATTCGAACAACTGGTATTGGCAAAAAGTGTATTAAATAAAGAAAATTGATGTTTAGACTGTTTAGTCTTTCCTTTTCTTTTCGTAAGTCTAGTTTTTACATTATTTCAAGTGAGTATTATTATTATTAATAACAACAGAATTTATTGATACTCATACTGATAAATATGACCAAAATGACACGCAAAAAGTGCTATTTGGCTCGGCATTGTATCTCTATTCCATTTCTCATCATAAATACCTAAAATAAATAAAAATATCATTCAATTCGTCAAAAGGTATTATATTTTGAAAAAGTATTTTGAAAATACCTATTTTGCATTTAGCATTTGAAATACAAAACGTAAAACTATTTGGTATTTTGCATTTGTAATAGGAAATCTGAAAAGTATTTTGCATTTGTATTTAAATGCTTTTTTAAAACTATTTTGTACATCTCTGTTTTTTCAATATTCAGTTCACTGTTGTCGTGAACATAAATATATTATTGAAAGCTTAAACAATTTCACTTTTGTACCATTCGAATGTGCTAAAAATTCTCTGAAAACTGGTTACCTATATACATATATTATAATTCTAACACATTTCATCAATCCTATAATATAACAATATTCCAAGCTATAACATTATTTAACAGACTGCCGATTGCGTCGTAAAATAATCACTTCAATGCGATGCTTCAATGGCTATAAGTACAATAATTTAAATAAATGAGTGGCACAGTTACTGATGGTATGACTTATGTGTCCGCCCGGGTAGCGTCTACCGTCCACGAGGCGTAAAGACCGCCATAGTGATCTCCGTAAGAGGATCGCGTTCCGGGATCAGCCAATGGTTTTCCCTTTTCTTCGAGGGTCTTGAGTCCGAGCATGAGGTTGTCCGTATGGGTATTTTCGGTCGTTTGTCGAAGGGAGGAATGTTGATCCGTCGGCCAGGGAGACCCGTAGAAACGGTTGTCCGCTGTTCGCCCGCGGTATGGTACAGGGGCCCAATCGGGGCTAACCACCTCGAGAGGCTGCCTCACCATGCCGCGCATAATCTTGGGTGGGTCCGTCGTGCCGGTTGGTGACCGGAAGTGGGGTCCCGGCGGCCCATCCCGGGAGGGTACGGGGGCCCTTCCGTCTGGCGGATCAATTAGCTTCCTGCCGACCCTTTCCTGCCGGTGCCCATTCGGCTTTCTTAGTGCCCGAACTTAAGCTCCTCGTTGCCTCTTCACCAATCCCTTCCTTTCTACCATAACAGTGCAACCAAACAGAGCAGGTCCTTCAGCGGTGTTTAACCCCACCACCGCGTTCACTATGGAGGTCACTAACATCCGCGGACTCCATACGAACCTCAATGCCGTCCACCACCATCTCGAGACGGCCCGGCCTGCTTTGTTCTTCCTAACGGAGACGCAGATTCGTTGTCCGGCCGATAATTCTTACCTGTTGTATCCCGGTTATTCGCTTGAAGTAAACTTCAAGCCTAAAGCTGGGGTATGCTTGTATGTTCGGTCTGACATCTGCTGTCGCCGTTTGCACTGCATGGAGGACCCCTCCTTCTCCGCTCTGTGGGTGCACGTGGATCTAGGTTCCCTGAGCCGCATCTACGTGAGCCTTTACAGGTCTCACAACGGGGACGATGAGACGACTCGGCTGTTCAGGTATCTTAGCCAGGCGGCTGATGACGCGCAGGTGCAGTTCCCGTCGGTCGAAATGGTGGTCTTGGGGGATTTCAATGCTCATCACGAACTGTGGCTGGGCTCCTCCAAGACTGATCATGCTGGCAGAGCTGCCCATGCATTCGCTCTGACTCATGACGTGACACAACTAGTGAACCAGCCCACCAGGATCCCGGATGTGGCGAGTCTTCTCTGCTGGACCATCTGCTGGCGAGTCACCGAGCCGGGTATCGTGTGACCGTTTGTTGGCCTCTGGGCACTTCCGATCACTGCCTGGTTGGGTCTTCAGTACCGTTCGCATCACCTCCACGTCCCGTGCAGGTTAGGCGGAGGGTCTGGAATAATCGTCGGCAGATTGGGATGGTATGCGGGAATATTTCGCATCCATCTCTTGGAGGCAGCGCTGCTTTGAGGGTAAAGATCCCTCAGCGAATGCCAACGCTATTGCTGACGAGATCAGACTTGGAATGGAATATTACATTCCTTCCTCTGAGATCGCCAGTAAGGGCCGTGGACGCTCCTGGTTCAATCGTGCATGCGCCGATGCTGTCGGTGACAAACAGGCGGCGTATCGCGCTTGGATCAGGGGTCGCGCCATGAAGGATCCCAATATCAGTTCCCTCAAAGAAGCCTACAACCGTGCCACCAAGGCCTGCAAGAAGGCCTACGTTAGGGCGGATGCTCAGCGCGTTAGTAGGATTGGGCGTGCGTTGACCAATCACCCAACTAGCAGTCGTGCTTATTGGAGTTTGGCCAGGGCCGTTCAATCTAACTTCTGCCGTCCAGCGTTGCCACCGCTGAGGTACCCAGAAGGGTCGCTGGCCCACAAGCCGCAAGAGAAGGCTGCCTTGCTGGCGAATCTCTTTATGGCTAATTCCCACCTCGAAGACCGTGGTTCCCAGACGCTGCCCACACTGGCTGATTGCGGTTTCTCAATGGCGGATATTTGCATCAGGCAGTGTGATGTGCGGCGTGAGTTACGGTCTCTCGATGTGTGGAAAGCCAGTGGTCCGGATGGGATACCAGCGGTGGTTTTAAGAGCTTGTGCAGCCGAGTTGTCTCCTGCACTGACTCGCCTCTACCGAGCGTCCTACCGCACAGGTGTTGTGCCGGAAACTTGGAGGGAGGCCAATGTGCAACCGATCCCCAAAAAGGATGATCGGTCGGACCCTACCAATTACCGCCCTATCGCTATCACCTCAGTGATGTGCAAGGTCATGGAGCGGATCATAAACGCTCAATTGGTCCGCTACCTGGAGGATCACTCGTTGATGAGTGACCGACAATAGATTGACCGGCGTGGCAAGGCTCTTGCTGTGAGCCTCGACATTGCCAAGGCGTTTGATAGGGTCTGGCACCATGGTCTTCTTTCCAAGCTTCCGGCATACGGTCTGCCCGGCAACCTGTGTTCGTGGATTTCCGGCTTTCTGCATGGGCGTAGAATACGTGTAGTCGTTGACGGACACGCTTTGGCGCTCATGTCGGTAAATGCCGGAGTTCCTCAGGGCTCGGTGCTGTCGCCCACCTTGTTTATTCTGCATATCAATGACATGTTGTTGCTTGGCAACATTCATTGCTATGCAGATGACAGCACGGTTCATGGGCGATACCACTGCGGACCTCCAGGTTGCCGAGTCGAAACTGTGAAGGGACGCGAAGATCTTGTCATTGAGTTAAACCGGACCTTGGATCTCATTTCTACATGGGGTTCCAGGAATATGGTTGAGTTCAATGCCAAGAAAACCCAGGTGTGTGCGTTCACGTGCAAAAAATCCCCGTTCTCTCCCCTCCCATTCTTCAGGGTGCTCAATGCGTAATGACCTAAGTATCCTTAGTGTGGATATCCGCTGTGATCTCAATCCAAGGAATCACATCGAGGGCGTAATATCTGCCACATCACGCAGGGTTGGAGTCCTAAACAGGGTGCGTCGGTATTTCACGCCCGGTCAGCTTTGTCGCTTATATAAAGCGCAGGTCTGGTCGGATATGGAGTACTGCTCGCACCTCTGGGATGGATCCTTCTAGTACCTGCTTGATGCCTTGGATGGAATGCAGCGGCGAGCCATCCGCATTGTGAATGATGCAGACGTTACGAGCAACTTAGAGTCGCTACATTTCCGGAGGGATGTCGCCTCTCTAAGCGTGTTCTACCGCCTGTATCACGGTGAGTGCTCTGAAGAATTGTTCAACTTGCTCCCCTCCTCTCCATTCTTAACCAGAACCACGCGTGCTGGCTTGCGAAGCCATGGCTTGACGGTCCACACCATCCCGGCGCGAACCAAACGGTTCTCAAATTGTTTTTTATGCCGCACCGTCAGGCTATGGAATTGTTTGCCGTCTCACGTGTTCCCTCCTTCCTATAATCCTGGGTCCTTCCGCCGTAGTGTGAAGAGGCATCTAAGCAGGCCGGCATAATTGTGTCTGTTGACATGGGACTGCCGTCCGATGCCAGTAGACACTCTGCCTGAGCGGCATTTGCGCTCACCATCAGGCGCAATGCGGCCACAATGCTGGGTCAGATTAAAAAAAAAAATATATATGTGGTGTTTTCAATTTTTATAAAACTTGCAAGATTAAAAACACCCTCTGCCGTGCGCACACATATCTAGCGAGGAGTCTACGAGAGTTTTCGACATTTTTTTATTGCTATGAACGATGAGGCGATCGTGCCGTCCACCTGATGGTAACCGATACGACGATGAATCACAAAGCAAAACTTGGCATTCCACTGCGCTCGCCATCCTGAGACATGTTGAGTCTCAATTTGTCCAAGAGTTACTTTAGCTACAACATCCTTCAAACCAAAACATAACAGTACATTTACACTGCTGTTTGACGATAGAAATAGAAATAGTATCTCTAATAACAAAGTCAATGACGTTTGAACTTTAGAAAGCTAGTAAGATAGAGAAACGATTTAAATTATCAATTCATATGAAACTAATATTATTTTTACTAACAATATATTTTTATAGATAAAAATAATTATTTTATAATTGTACTTTTATTATAAGCGTTCTGAGTTGTTGATTTATTCGAAGTTGGGGCCAAGATGGTGGTCGCGGGTTCAAATCCACGGCACAACTCTGACTTTTATATTGTATGTATTTATGGTAAATTACTACTATAATGTGGGAAAATCTAGTGAGGAAACCTGCAAGCTTCAGTAGACTGCTACGGTATGACTGCAAAGCTGAGTTGAACTAAGTCTCGGGTTCGAATCCCAGGTCAGGTATAGCGATATTGGATGTTTAAATTTATTAGTATATTATTTAGCGCTGTTTTAAAATGTAATTAAAATGAACATATTTAAAAGTTAGACCTGGGGCCTTTTGTATCTACGGGGTTCTGGGCTGTAGCCTAAAAAGCCCTTAGTTGGATCCAACCATGTGCCTACCCCTTCTGGGAAAAGGCCGTGAGTTTATCACTACATAGTATAAAACAAAGTCGCTTTCTCTGTCCCTATGTCCCTTTGTACCTTTGTATGCTTAAATCTTTAAAACTACGCAACGGATTTTGATGCGTTTTTTTTAATAGATACAGTGATTCAAGAAGAAGGTTTATATGTATAATACGTACATATTATTGTACAGAAATCTATTTGTACCTGGGCGAAGCTGGGCCGGGCCGCTAGTTTATGTATAAAACCTCAGATGTTTTTTTTTTATATAATGTACTAAATATTTATTACATATCTTTAATAACAATCTAGTCTTATGACTAATAAGTTATTTAAATTTAACCTAAATTTCTAAAGAGACTATGACTAAGAATATGTCCAATAACACTTTTCTTATTGTCTCTATTAAGGGGAAGACACAATGTTCGCGTGTTCTTTTTCAATAGCACTCACTGCACTACATTGCACTAATTATTCATTGCACTAACTCAAAAGGATTTGTCCTTTTTAGTCTTCTCACTAGGTCCGTGTTGTCGAGGAGCTGGATTGCCTCGACGTTCACATGATGATGAAGTCTATGGTCATGAGCTTCGGCATATTTTTTCACAACATTTCTGACGAAGTCCAATTTTACGGTCCCGATGGAGATCTTCGTTTCTTACGTACTATGGAGCGTTTACTATACCCCTCAGTACTTTGTACTTTGTATTATCAGTATATTGCTTGGTTTGGTACATCCCCACAACTGTATACCATAAGTCCATACTGGCATCAGGACTTGTTTGTACAAAAGTACTTTGTTATATATCGACAACGAGGAGTATTTGCCCAGTAACCAATACATTTTCCTGTAGCGAATCTCCAGCTCTTCTCGTTTCTTTTTGACGTGTGATTTCCAGCAAAGTTTTGCGTCCAGAGTCATGCCTAGGTATTTGGCTGTATTTTCATATGGTATGGTTGTACCGTTTACGAACACAGGCTCATAATTTGGTCTTTTGTTGGTGAAATCCACATGAACAGATTTTGTTTCATTTATTTTCAGTCGCCATTTTTCACTCCAGTTAGAGATGATGTTAACAGCTGTTTGGACTTTTTCCAGTGCTTCTTTATAGGTCGAACCTGTAGCTATAATTGCTGTATCGTCTGCGAAAGTTGCAATGGCATTGTTTTCAAGTTTAGGCATATCACAGGTGTATAATAAGTACAGGACCGGACCTAATACACTTCCTTGTGGTAGTCCAGCTTCTATACACTTTATTTCTGATCTGAATAAGAATCTTCATGTTTTATACGAAACATTCTTTCAGAAATATAAGATTCCAGAATTTCTGAAAATTGCTTGGGCAGCATTTTCTTTAGTTTGTAAATGAGGCCGTGGTGCCATACCTTGTCAAATGCTTGTGCCACATCTAGGAAAACCGTCGAACAAACTTTTTTCTCTTCTAGACCTTTTTCGATTAAATTAGTAATCCGGTGGACTTGGTTTATTGTTGAGTGTTTCTCTCTGAAGCCGAATTGGTAGTCGGGGATTAACTTCCGCTCTTCTATAACAGGTTTAAGCCTTTTTAAAAGTATTTTTTTATATAAGTTGGCTATTATTGGAAGCAAGGAGATTGGCCTATAGGATTTCACGTCATGCGGAGGTTTACCAGCCTTAGGTATCATGATAACGTCAGCAAATTTCCAAATGTCAGGTACATATTTCAGTCTGAACGAGGAATTTATCAAGGTGGTCAGTTTGACAACTGCTTTGCGCGGAATATTGTTCAGTACTTCTCCTGTTATCAGGTCATAACCAGGAGATTTCTTTTGATTAATTTTTTTATTTCACTTTTTACTTCTCTAGGAGTAACGAGTTTTATTGTCTGGTCGTCTTGTGATATATTATCTAGGTTAGAGTCCAATGCGGTACCTTGATTAGTACTAGACCATTATTTAAATATATGCTCAAGATGGTTCGCAAATAGATTTGCCTTTTGTTCGTTGTTTATGGCCCAGCTCCCATTCGGTGTTTTAATGGGAGGAACCTGCATGATTGGCTTTTTGATGTTTTTGGTAGCTTACCACAGTGAATAATCTGACGTGCGATCGCCAGTCAGTCCACGAAGGTAGGTATTCATCGATTCGTCCTTGAAGGTTTTTATTAGTCTTGTGAGCCTCTTAGTGAGTGTGTTAAGAATTTGTTTGTCTTTTGAATATCTGTTTATATGCCATTGTTTTCTCTGTTTCCTTTTTTCAGATATAAGGTCCCTTATTTCTACTGGATAAGACTGGCTTCGCACTTTTGTCTTCACCACAGGTGTATTTCGCCAGGCACATTGCTGAATGTTCACTATAAATTGTCTCAAATCCTTTTCGAGTTGCTCCGAATTTTTAAGAGGAACTTTAAGGTCAATTATAGATTCTAAGTCGCTCTTGAAACTTTCCCAGTCAGTGTGTTTATTTGTCAATGTGAGATGATTTTCCTTTTGAATTATTCCGCTGAATAGAGTTAGAATAATCGGTGAATGGTCTGAATTCATGTCATAGCCCTCTTCAATATGTAGGGTATTAAGGGAGAGGTTTTTCGCTATGAAAAAGTCTATTAGATCTGGAATCTTTTGAGTATCCGTAGGCCAATAAGTAGGCTTGCCTGTTGATATGACATCACATTTGATTTCTCTAGCGGCTGATAATAATTCTCTACCTTTGGTTGTTGTAAGTCTAGACCCCCAAAAGGTATTTTTCGCATTAAAGTCACCGGTTAGTATAAACCTGAAGCCGAGTTGTTCAAATACGTGTATATATCGCTCAGCCTTTAGCGAATACCTAGGCGGAGAGTATATGGCTGATATAGTTACAGGATAGTGTTTTGTTTGTATACAAACCGCCACAGCTTGTACGTCTTGATCCTCTATCTTTAGTTTTTCTTAGTGACAGATGTTGTCTTCTATTATTAAAGAACTGCCTCCCCTAGGAGTATTAAATGGATGTAAGGCGTGGTAAACTTTGTATCCTTTGATTTTAATAATTGATTCCTTAGTGCAGTGTGATTCTGATATGAGGCAAACATCGAAGTTTTCTCTGTTTAGGACGACTTCTAATTCATTTACGTGTTGAAGCAATCTATTGGTATTCCATGCCATGATTTTAACCATCATTGTTTAGAGTTTGGTAAGATAGCAGTTTTGGTGCTATGCTCCAATTTTTTCAGACGATTGTCGAATGAAGTCATAAAATTTAAAATTCTGTTGATTTTATCTTCGATATTATTTTCCTGCGGTTTTGGTTGTGGCTGTGGCTGAGTCTGTAACTGTGCTTGTGCCTGTATGTGCGATTGTCCAGCTTTTGTAGTTGGAGTTCGAACAGCTTTTGCGCTATTTTTCATCGACTTGCTTTTCATATTTTGTAATTCTTTGGCTACTATGCACCCGCGGTCAAAACCTCAGATCTTAAAATATTTTAGTATACAAAGCTTATCACTTTCTTGATGCCTACTAACTTGTTTTCTTCATTCTTGCAGTCTTAGCCACAGGAAGTCAAATGCTAAACATAATATCAGCTCGTATAAAGAATTCAATAGATATCTATTGGAAGCAGCCTCCATCCTAGTATATTTTAACCGACATAAAAAAGGAGGTTTTCTAATTGTGGGAATCTTTTTTGTATGAGTACAGCGGTTACTAAAAGACGTCTGAAACGATTTGGCAAACTCTTTTTTTTATTTCATGGGTTGCTTCACAAGTGGTCTGATAAAAAAATGGCGACTCCAGTCCATCCAAAGGTTGTTTGGAAGATATCGCCGCCTGCGATAAGACCTACTTGTACTGTATAAATTAATGTACGTGTAAATTTTCAATATCTACGGTATCCTTGATCCGATATAAGTATATTAAAGATAAACAATTTATAAATATATTTTTGATATCCAATGGTTTTGACGTGACAACGTCTTAAATTAGGTTGCGGCTGGGAGTCACTTATGAAAAAGTGTAACGCCCGGTAACGTAACGGTGCGCGCGCAGCACTAGAGAATTATTTTTCAGTTTCACCCACTTTTTCCAAAATTGTCCCATAGCCCCCCCCCCTGCCTTCCCCCACCCTTATTCCGAAATAGTGCCTATTAGCCTCCCCACGAAACCTACCCCCCCCTCCCCTACCCCCACCCCGAAAATTTACCTCACCCCCCAATCCTATCTCAGCCAACATAGGTCGTAGACCCACCGAGTTTGGTATCCTCGGAACCGTCTTGGTGAGGGCTACAAATTGACCCCGCCAGAAATCCCAAATTACGCAAAAAATTACCCCCCCAAAAAAAAAATATTTTACCTCCAAAAAATTAATTTAAGTTAGCCTCCCCACGAAACCTTCCTCCCCCCCCCCCTCCCTTACCCCCACCCCGAAAATTTACCTCACCCCCCCCCAATCCTATCTCGGCCAATATAGATCGTAGACCCACCGAGTTTGGTATCTTTGGAACCGGCTCGGTGAGCTCTACAGATTGGCCCCAACCAAATCCCCAAATTCCTCCCTCTCTCCCCTAAAATATTTGTCCAGGCATAACTCCGTCATTTCTTAAAGTAAACCCCCCGTGTTTGGAGTCAGAGGAATCGTCTTGACGAGCTCGACAATCGAGAGCAGGCAAAATATGATTTTTCTTATTGACGTGACAACGTCTTAAATTAGGTTGCGGCTGGGAGTCACTTATGAAAAAGTGTAACGCCCGGTAACGTAACGGTGCGCGCGCAGCACTAGAGAATTAGGCGCATTGAATCGGCGCATGCTTGTGTCTCTGTCTTTGTCTTTCTCGAACGTTCTTGGCGTTGGAAAAACAAGAAAGCGTCACAATACAAGTTCACACGTGTGGTTAAAGTATCGTCAGCTGTGTCTGTAGTGAAAATATGGAGTGCTTAGATTCGTCATTACATGTACAATGTTTTAGTAAACAAAATATATTTCTATAGTTACAATTTGTGCAATTCTTATTTTCATTCAATTCCTTGTTCCTATTGTGCAATTTAATTATATTCATATCAATAAATATTCTACCGAGAAAAAGACGTTGTCACGTAAAATCTTCGCCCGTAAAACCGACTTTACAGGCAACCATTTTTTATTCTTCGCGGAAACAGAAATTAAAATTAGTTCGAAAGAAACAAGTTATTCTATAATTAAGTGTACTGTATCAGTCCATATACGTCCCACTGCTGGGCACGCCACTCCTCTACAATCAAGAGTACGATTGAGAGGGGTATGCCATATAGTCAACCACACTGGCCTAGCGCGATTGGTGGACTATATGGCCTAACCACTCTCAATCGTATTCTCGATTGTAGAGTAGGCCCGTGCCCTGCAGTGGGACGTATAGGGGCTGATACAAAAAAAATGATAAAGTGATAAAATGCACCTGATGATAAATACATAGCAATCTCTTTGTATATTTTCTTTCTCAACACATTCTGCTTTGTACTCTAAATTCCTCCGTTCGAAGCCCTGGTTGGGCAATCCCACAGGGTAATCCTATGTGTCAGTATTATTTTTTTAAACTCTTTCAAGGGTTAGCTGGGATTCGAATATGTTATCTTTATACAGGGTATATCAAGACTGCTACCGAAAACGAAGCCGGGTGGTAGTTTAAACGACTTCAGACACAATGCAATAGAAAAAGTGACAATTTTTTTTTTGTTATTTTTTTCCTATGGCTATATATGGGTGGTAAATACATTTTTTTCCTAAAATAATAGTGTATACCCTTTTATTTGTTTAAAATACTCTAAGGTATAAAAGAGTTTAAATTATTATTTTAGCAAAAACTATGGATTAACCACCCAAAAATGACGATATTTAAAAAATCATAAAAAATAATTGTCGCGTTTCTTTGCGAAATTTTTAGTTGCATTGTGTTTGTAGTGACTAAAACTACCACCCGGCTTCGTTTTCGGTAGCAGTATTGAGGTACCCAGTATTATGACAAGCCACAATCAAATCTTGATATGTAAAAAATAGATAAATACACCCAACAGTCACATACATAGTCCTGACCCCACACTAAGATCGAGTCTTGTGTCATGGGTATCAGGAATTACGAGAGACTTTTCGGTTTCACAAACACCCAGACCCGAAACAAATACCTGCCAAGCATTGCTTTGTAATTAAGGTGTTGTTTGGTTTTGCTACTGTCCATGAGCGGTCGTATCGCTTACCATATTGTGGACGCCCGATGGTAATCTTGGCAAGCTTTCTTGCAATTTGTATAAAACATAAAATAATGGTTTCTTGGATTCACGCAAACGTTACACATTGAAGTAAAACTATTATTTACGGCTTTATCGCCAATTTGATTTAATTTTTACACTTTTTTAACTTACCGAAGTTTGGATTACTTTACAGCTTTCGTGGCCCGCCCCATGACCAAATCCGCGATAAAATCCGTAAATAATAGTTTTATTCCAAAACTTAAAATATCCAAAATATACCGGATTTAACCAGACTATGATAGAAAATCAAGTAAGATGGTAGTTTTAGTGACGTCAGATACAATAAAAATAAAACTATCTGAAAAAAAAAAGAATTATTCAGCCTTTCAAAGCCAATCGTACTCTCGATTGTAGAGGAGGCCCGTACCCAGCAGTGGGACGTGTATGGGCTGATACAGTATTCAGACTTTACTTTTAAAAACACTATTTTAGAAAAAATCTGTATAGGTATTTTGCCTTCCAAACATGATAGGTGAAAAATGTAGTTTCTTTTTGCAAAATTATTTGCATGCGAAGTCATGTGTTTATTGATAGCTAGTCAATCACCACGCACTATAACGGCGAAGGAAAACATGGTAAGGATATCATTGCGATTGTAAGAATTTCTATGGTATGTAAAGTCCGCCAACCCGCACTAGACCAGCGTGGTGGACTATATCTAACCACTCTCAATCGTACTCTCGATAGTAGAGGAGGCTCGTGCCTTGCAGTGGGACGTAAATGGGCTGATACAGCTAATTTTCTTAATAATACCTTATATCAAACTAATACATTTATAAAACAAATTAGGCACGAATAAAAGCTACTATGGTACTATTTTTTGTCGTCCGCTTACAAGAAAAATATGGTTTTATCATAAAATAATCAAACTATTAGAAACATCAAAATATCTGTCATCTGTATCAGCCCATATACGTCCCATTACAGGGCACGGGCGTACTCTACAATCGAGAATATGATTGAGAGTGGTTAAGCCATATAGTCCACCACGCTGGCCTAGTGCGGGTTGGCGAACTTGCATACCATAGAAATTCTTATGAATCGCTATGGTATGCAGCTTTCCTCGCGATGTTTTCCTTCACTGTTTTAGTGCGTGGTGATTGACTATCAATACACACATGACTCCGAAAAGTCAGAGGTGTGCCCTGGGATTCGAACCCGCGACCACCGTGAACATGTTGGCAGCCGCTTCTAGTCCGTTTTACCAACAGGCCACCACGCACTTAAAATATACACATGTTTATTACATATCATTTATATGAATAATTTCATTTAAGGTGTCAATATATTCTTCAGTATGGGTCACACTAAAATGCAAATTTGATTCTCTGGTGATACTGTATTTTTCTACCAAAATAAAATAAAAAAAAGTTCAAAAGAGATTTTTTAAATCTCTCAATTATCGCGCAAATGGTGTAATATAAACCTACGACGATTTATGATAGGCGTAAAATGTTTGATATTATTTATTTATATAAAACTAGCGGCCCAGCCCGGCTTCGCCTGAGTGCAAATACAGATTCCAGTCTATATTTTATTTAAAATCAACATGACTGCCGTTGTCTAAAGTGCTTATCCAATCCCATCCTATACCTATTCTTCTGTCCTATTTTATCCACCTTACATTCTATTCTATCCCATCTCTCCAGATTTCAATCATTATTTTGCTACGGAGATATTATAACACTGTTACTACTCCGACGACATTCATTGAAATCAATTAATATATATGATAGCTGACCCGGCGAACTTCGTATCGCCACATTTTTTGCCATCAATACTGAATCAACAACATTTTTCATTTTTCCTTCCAGAGAGAAAACAAAAAGTGCTGTTATTATATTAGGTCATATAGTCCACCCCGCTGGCTTAGTGCGGGTTGGCGATCTTGCATACCATGGAAATTCTTTTTGGTTGAAGGATTTTATTTAATGTAGAAATTACTCCGAAAAGTCAGAGGTGTGCTCTGGGATTTGAACCCGTGACCATCGTAAATTTGTTGGTAGTCGCGTTTGGTACGTTACCAATGGGCAACCACGCGCTTCTGTGAATTACTTTTATTTATTTGAGAAGACTATCTATACATATACAAATTAATAAAACCTTCATACTGCCTTACCAGGTGACGTAAGTAATAAAACAAATATTTAAAAATATAAAACTGCATATCATTTCATTATAATGTCTAGATATATACGGCATCAACGTACTATTTTTTTTATACTTGAGTCTGAAAACAATACTAATGCGGAATTTAAATTTGTCCCCCAGCGCATCTAAAAGTATCAATTCAAAAAACAATTTCCTTTATGAAAACGAAAAATTATAATTAGATATATTTTGGTGTACTCCGGCAAAACGCTTCGATAGAATATATCTTGTTTAAAACTGTTGCAATACTCTCAAAAAACTATGGGCTATTTTTGTAGATATGGACATCATTTTATTTTACATTTAACAAATTACGCGAAAGACGCCGTATCTAGATATTATATACACAATGTACACATTTTTTGAATTTTGTTCTATTTCGTCAGCCGTCAATGAAAGACAATGGAAAGATAGATCATTTTACGTTGGTTGGTAGTTGAAGCTTGACCGTTGTTTACCTCTCCCGTCAACCAAACAAAGATCATCCTATATTGGCTGGTCGCTTCACGCTTGAACAATTAAAACATTGGCTTTTCCTCGCAATTTTTCCATTTTTTCTCACCATTTAAACCTTCCTTGGACTTCCACGAATATTTGATGACCAAAATTAGGAAAATCGGTTCCGCCGTTCTCGAGTTTTAGCGAGACTAACGAACAGCAATTCATTTATATATATGTATATATAGATATAGATAAGAAGATTATAAACTCCTTGTTGATTCATCCGCACTTTTGGCTAAGATTAATTTTTGGACCCCAACTCGTTTACGCGTACGCTCTTCACGTACATTACCAGTTTTTGTTCCTTCTCAGTATCTTAAAACATATACACGTAATTCCTTTGTATATCGTTCGACCAGCACATATAATAAAGAATTCTCCAATATAGATATTCTTAACATTTCTCTTGACCGCCTGAAATTAAAATTGAAACAAATGTTATGTATAAATTAAGTTTTGCATGATATTTTTTCCAGAATTTGTATTTTTGTAATTACTATAATTGATTTATTTTGTTACTGTTTATGTAATTCATGTTATATTTTCAATTATTGGGACAACATATTCTTTTCCTTATGTTTGATTCTCAATTATAAATAAATAAATACACCCAACAGTCACATACATAGTCCTGACCCCACACTAAGATCGGGTCTTGTGTCGTGGGTATCAGGAACTACGAGAGACTTTTCGGTCTCACAAACACCCAGACCCGGAAGAAATATTTGTGGGCCGCACAAACATTTCTCTCGGTGCGGGGATCGAACCCGCGGCCTCTCGTTTCACTGGCGGCGTCTAACCAACTGCGCTACGGAGGCTGTCATTAATTATGTGTATTACTAATTATGTGTGTAGTTTACTTTATTTAGTACTTTATTCCCGTCCTTCTACTACTATCTGTAAGTGTTCCACATATTATTATATTTTTTCTTGTATTATTTTGTTTACGGCACTATAGGTCCATTGTTAGACTTAATTTTGTAAAAATACATTTGTAATTTAATGACTGTTTGATGCCTAATAAATTAAAAAAATAAAAATAAAATAAATCAATTTCAATATAAAAATATACTTATATAAAGCCATATTTTTTGTCTTCGCTATAATTTCGCCCTATCATAATTAAATCTGACACTGAGTTAGGTGAGTTTAAACTTCATAACATTATGTACGTCATCAACACTCATTGAATAAAATCAATTAGATGGTAAACTACTTATAATACTTATATTTGACTAGCGATCCGCCCTAACTCCGTCCGTCCGTTTTTCAGTCCAGTGCAAATCACCAAAAATTTTTTTATTGCTTAGAGTTGCGATACGAATATGCCGTTCGCCTGATGGTAAGCGATACCACAGCTCATGAACAGTAGCAAAACCAAACAACACCTTGAAATACACAGCTATGTTTGACATTCTACTACGCACGCCATCCTGAGACATAAGATGTCAAATCTCAAAACACTGGACTGAAGTTATTGGAGCGAAGTTCCTTATAGCGCATTGTGGAAGGGGGCTAGACGGAAAAAAATAAGACCAAAAGTTGTAACGACATTTTAAAACATTTCATTTGACTATGTATATTTGCCAATTATTACTACAATTGAGCCTAATGATTAAGTTTATATTACATTCTATTTGTTAATAATAAAAAAATATTAAAACTTAAAAGAAATAAAATGTTTATTTATTTATTTAAACTTTATACAATATGTACAGGCGGACTTAATGCCGTCGGCATTTTCTACCAGTCAACCTTTAGGAGATGCAGAGATGAGATTAAAAGGGTGTTTCGTGGATACAGAAAAAAAATATACACCGTTATACATATACCAAAATATACATATATACATACATATACACATACATATACAGGGTATATCAAGACTGCTACCGAAAACGAAGCCGGGTGGTAGTTTAAGCGACTTCAGACACAATGCAACAGAAAAAGTTGCAAAAAAAAGCGACAAATATTTTTTGTTCTTTTTTTCCTATGACTAGATTTGGGTGGTAAATGCATTTTTTCCTAAAATAATAGTGTATACTCTTTTATTTATAAATAATCTAAGGTATAAAAGAGTTTAAATTATTATTTTAGCAAAAACTATGGATTTACCACCCAAAAATGACGACATTTAAAAAATCATAAAAAATAATTGTCGCGTTTCCTTGCGAAATTTTTAGCTGCATTGTGTTTGTAGTCACTAAAACTACCACCCGGCTTCGTTTTCGGTAGCAGTCTTGAGATACCCAGTATATACATACATACATAACATATATAGATGAATACAATATATAGCTATAAAATATACATGTCATAAATGAAACGAGAACTTAATTTGACTATTCTGCCATTTGTTTTAGAAACAGTTCTCGAACCTTCACTTTAAATGCAAGACGATTCCTGCACGTCCTAATTTCCGTAGGGAGCGCGTTCCAAAGAAGTATGGACTGGATATGGAAAGAGGAATGAAGAAAATCAGAGCTATGGGAGGGATACTTAAGAAGTAAATGATTAAATGAACGAAGATTTCTATCGTGGTTGCTACCAAGGTATTGAAAGCATGGAATTAAGTAAGAAGGTGGAGAAGGTGAGACAAGAAAAGAATGCAGAAGAGTAAGTGCACGCAGGTTACGGCGTTGGCGAATGGGCAACCACTTTAACTGGGAACGGCAAGTACATACATATACATAAACTCACGCCTTTTTCCCAGAAGGGGTAGGCAGAGGTGCCAGGACACCCACATTTCGCCTTGTATGTTGGTAGGTTTAACTTAACTTATATTAAATCTACGCCGTCGTCTCAGGGAGGGTAGTGATGATGCCACAGTCACCAGGGTCGGTGATGGCGAGTGTGCACACCCTGTACTCTTTTCCGCAGGCAGTACCCAGCTCAATGTTGTTGCCGCTGTAGTGGTGGACTCCGGTTTTGGCTAGGAGACCATAGTATTCAGTCTCAGATCCTCAGAGGAAGAGCATTCTTGGCAATGATGACCAGCTTGGCCTTTCCTTGGGCCCTACTATGTTCATCCGAAACGAAGTTCGAAACTTCGGACGATCGAAGTTTATATACGATACGAATGTACCTATATATACTTATGGTCGTTACAAATTCGAACTTTTACAAAGTAGGTACATTCGTATCGTATATAAACTTCGATCGTCCGAATTGTCGGAGAGTCTTCAAAGTCTGTTTGTAGCCTAGTCAGTATTTGCTAGACTCATACCAGCGCCAAGCGCGAGTTGATAGACTCGATGGTCTTTTTCTGTTTCATTGCAGCATCTATTGTGTTGCAGCATCTAAGTGCGTGGAGGCCTGTTGGTAAACGGACTAGACGCGGCTGCCAACATGTTCACGGTGGTCGCGGGTTCGAATCCCAGGGCACACCTCTGACTTTTCGGAGTCATGTGTGTATTGATAGTCAATCACCACGCACTAAAACGGTGAAGGAAAACATCGTGAGGAAACCTGCATACCATAGCGATTTATAAGAATTTCTATGGTATGTAAGTCCACCAACCCGCACTAGGCCAGCGTGGTGGACTATATGGCCTAACCACTCTCAATCGATAGTCGATTGTAGAGGAGGCCCGTGCCCTGCATTGGGACGTATATGGGCTGATACAGAATCTATTGTGTTAGTTGGTTTGCGAACGAATTCGACCGCACATACAAACGCACTGGTGGTAGGTCTCTCATATGTGATAGGCTGCCTGGGTGGGTACCACCGCAATGTTTATTTCTCCTGTCAAACAGCAGTTTAAATGCACTGTGTGTTTCGGATTGAAGGACATTGTAGCCAGAGTAACTACTTGACATATTGAGACTTAACATCTTATGTCTCAGGATGGCGAGCGCAGTGGAATGCCAAGCATTGCTTTGTAATTCAAGGTGTTGTTGGTTTTGCTACTGTTCATGAGCGGTCGCATCGCTTACCATCAGGCGAACTTCATGCTCGTCGAATTAAAAAATATAAAAACGCCTAGAACAGGTCTCTCGTATGTGAGAGGCCGCCTGGGTAGGTACCACCGCATGGAACCAAGACTTCATTTCAAAGGGACACGGAGAGATCACATCCATAACACTATTACTTTTTCCAGATTATAGTTCATTTTATAATCAACTAGCGGCCCGGCCCAGCTTCGCCCAGATTACAAATAGATTTCTGTACAATAATATGTACGTATTATACATATAAACCTTCCTCTTGAATCACGCTATCTATTAAAAAAAATCGCATCAAAATCCGTTGCGTAGTTTTAAGGATTTAAGCATACAAAGGGACATAGGGACAGAGAAAGCGAATTTGTTTTATACCATGTAGTGATATAGGTAAACTCTTAATTACTCAATTTTGTGTGGTCGCAATAATTTTCCGCTACAATATATTCAATATATCTCCGAGGCCACTGAGGGCTATGTTCAATATTTATTTTTTCAAACCTATTTTTTACGGATTTCAGATTTTACTGACACCGTACTAGGTAAACCAAAATGATTTACAATTATTAGTGATCAACCTTATCGGTAATTATTTAGATTAGAGACATACGTACAAAATAAAAACAAAAGATGTTATTCACAAAGCCTATCAGATAATGACAATATGCATTTCTACAAGATTATATTTATAATTACAAGTGCTATTCGATTTTTCTATTCATTAAAAGCCCAGAGTCAGGAATTTGTGCCCGATATGGCGATAGGCCTGTTACATCATGGAACGGAACATACAATGCGAAATGTGGGTACGCAAACCTCTGCCTACACCGTCTGGTAAAAGGCGTGAGTTTATAAATGTACTATAATTAATTTTAAAAAAATTGAGTGGTGTCAAGGGACACCCGGATGGAACGAAGTTCCTTTCGATTAATTAGTGAAGGAATTGTAATAAAATTTTATTTCTTAAGTTATAAAAATACTATTTTTTTATTATCAACAAATATGTAATATGAACTTAATCAGTAAGCTCAAGTTTAGTAATAATTGGCAAAGATGCATAGTCAAATGAAGGGTTGTTGATTGACAGCAGGGTAACAAACTAAACTTGTAAAAAACGATTTTCAAATGTTTTAAAGTGTCGTTACAACTTTTGGTCTTAATTTTTTCCGTCTGTCCCCTTTCGCAACGCGCGATAAGGAACTTCGTTCCAAAATCATAGTAAACACATACAATATTCAATTTTGTGTGGTCGCAATTAATTATCGCTACCATGGTATCAACATATCCCTAAGGGACACACGTAGACCGCACATCTAATGATGTCAGCATGCTTTGGCTATGTACAATCGCTTGCTAGGTAGTCGGGCTTGCAAGCCCGTATTGAGCAGACGTGTCTTACAAATTGCTCAGTAAAGTGTTACGTGAATTGAACATAGTGTAATGTGATAGTGAATTTCAGGAACAAAAAAAAGTATTTTTGGATTTTTTTTTAAGGTAGGTTATGTAATAACTTTCACTAAAACACGGTTAGTGGGCCAATGGAAAGTGATCTCGCAAGATGAGAGGCTGAGTTTATGCAACAAACCCAGTTTTGTGCGTTATGAGTTACTTTTTGTTACATATGCACATTTATGAATTTTATTTAAACAACTGTAGGCTTTTAAATAAAAAATCGTGTGAATTCATATAAAATTATTTTGTGGATATTAAAAATGATGAATGCTATTTATTTATTTTTTATTTTTATAAATGTGTGCAGGATAATAAAAATTAATTTAGATTTTAGTCTTGTGAAATAAATAAAAATGCACATTTATTAAATTTTAGGATTCGGACAATGTATGAATAATATAAATGCATTTTAGTATTAAAATTTATAATTTTTATGTGTGAAACCAGATTTTTATGTTTTTTTTTTTGTAGATTTTATTCATATTACGAGTATAGGATATAGGTTTTAATATTAATTAATTAATTTAATTAATCACAGGAAGCATTTTTTATTTCAAAATATTTTTTTTCCAAATATCATTCACACTGAATTGATTTAAGCAAAATAACTAAATTCTAAATCGCGCTGTCATGGGTTCGCTTCCCATGTTAGAAAAAAATATTTTCTAAGGTTTTTTATTTGTAAAACGTTTTCCCGATATAGTATCTTTTCTGAGCTTGTCTTTTTGAAAGACAATTATAACGTCCTTATTCGTAAACTGTTTTAAAACCTAGTTTTGGTTATCGAGTGTTTTGTGCCTTTTGAAGATGTTATGATTTATCCTTAGAATATCTATAATATAGAGGAAGCGTTGGTACTCCAAAAACGTAGATAAAAATGGTGGTGCCGGACCAACTTTTTCCGCCCTCCTATTGGCTGAAATTGGACAAGTTGTCCATCATGTACGAATTACATGGAAAAGAAGAATAAAAATAAATTTAGAACTATTTAATTCCACTCAAATTATTTTCAAAGGGATAATAGCTAAGTATACCTTTGTTATTAAAGTAATTTATCTTAATTTATTGTTATGCTGTCGTACCTATTGGTTCGACAGCACCTCATACTGAGTCGGTGTCCAGATTTGGCATCACATTGCTTTCGCATGCACTTAAAATATTAATTGTTCAATAATTTTTTTTTTCATTTTTTATTTGTTTCTTGTATTTTATGTACTCACATTATTTTGTTATTTACTGAATATCTGTTTTTTGTATAGCTTGTTGTATGTGGTGATGCCAAATAAAATTATGTCTATGTTATATAATTATTTCAATTTTGACTAATATAGGAGCGCTACCAATATTACGAACAAGACAATATTTACGTTTTTAAAGACGCAAATGTAAGACAGTGCTCCCTCTATATTATAAATACTCTAAGGATTTATTATGATCTTTTAGGCAAAGAAGAAAATACATTCGTAATAGGGCTTTTATCGTATTGCCCGTCAAAAATAGCTTCGAAGAACTTATGAGTTTATCATAATTAAAAAGTCACTTAAAAAAAACTCGACCCTAGAATTGAACCCAAGGCCCATCAGTTCTCATCCAAGCAAGCTGAGCAAGTTTTTTGTGTAGGACTAAAAAGTCTCGTAGTTTTTGATACACGACACAAGAGTCGATCTTAGTGCGGGGTCAGGACTGTGTATGTGACTGTTTGGTGTATTAAAAAATATGTGAATTTATATTATTGATTATTTAAATTTAAATTAATATTATAAAGAGGAAAAAAAATGTTTGCATTGAATAAGCTCTGACGAATCTGGAACGATTTGAAAATTATTTCACCATTAAAATCATACAGTAACCCAAATAAATGAAGGCGAGAGAATTAAAAAAAAAGTATCTGCACCCAGGCAAATCCGGGCTGGGACACTAGTGCAAAATATTTTGCTCCGACCGGAAGTCGAATGCACGTCTTTACGGCCGATGCCAATGATCAATCGAAAAAAATTAGATTGAAGTCAATCTGCATTGTTTTCTACTTTTCGATTTGTCATTTACCATGTTGCCATAGTTTTTTCACTACTGAGATTAATTATTGGCAATATAGTATCAGAAAAAAGATTGAGCTGTCAATCTCAAACGGAAAATTTTGGATTGGGATTGTTTATTGGCAGCGGCTGTAAGTCTACCGGTAGATAACTAAATAACGCATTGTATGCAAATATTATTTTATTAAATTAAGTTATAACTTAAAACAAATTATAACGTCGTGGGAAATGTTTTCAGTAATTGTATAAGTATTACCACATATTTTATTTTATTTTTCATCACATTATCTAGTATAAAGTTTATATGCAGATGTGCAATTAAATTAATAAACTTAGATTTCTCATATGTCAGAAGCCGCCTGGGTTACCAACACAATGTTTATTTCTCCCACAAAATAGTGTAAATGCACTGCTGTTGATTGAAGGACATTGGAGCCAGAGTAACTACTGGACATATTGAGACTTATTTTATGTCTCAGGATGGCGAGCGCAGTGGAATGCCAAGCATTGCTACTGTCCATGAGCGGTCGTATCGCTTACCATCACACAACCAGCATACTCGTCTCGCCATTCATGACAATAAAAAAATCAAAATAAATTGTTTCATTTAAAGTTCAGTTCTAACAATTGGCAATGGCAATAGGAACAGTGGTGCAGGTTTTAAGAATACGTCTATGGAATGGGAGGTCCCAGGTTCGAATCCAAATTCCAAACTAAAGTCTTATTATATTATTATATTATATTATATAGTCCGCCAACCCGCACTAGGCCAGCGTGGTGGACTATATGGCCTAACCACTCTCAATCGAATTCTCGATTGTAGAGTAGGCTCGTGCCCTGCAGTGGGACGTATATGGGCTGATACAGATATTATATAGGTATTCACAAATACATTACAATAATAGTTAAGATATACTGAACTATATTAATTTATACAAATAAATACAACCAACAGTCACATACATAGTCCTGACCCCACACTAAGATCGAGTCTTGTGTCGTGTATCAGAAACTACGAGAAACCTTTCAGTCTCACAAACACCTAGTCCCGAACCAAATACCTGTCGATCACACAAATACTTGTTCCAGCGCGGGGATCGAACCCGCGGCCTATCGGTTCACAGCCGACGTCTAATCATCGCCACGGAGGCTGTCAAAAAAGCTTTCTTAAAATGGATTCAAACTTTGAACTTCAACGGAACATTCCACCCACGCTTATCCAATATATTGTGGATCTAACATTTGTTTAAGAAAACATTGTTACATTATACATATTTAACTAGCCGAGAGAATGAATAATACGAATAAATTAGAATTGTCGTGACAAAGTATTAACAATTAACAGTATACTTCCTTATTGTAAAAAATGTAGAAAAAAACAGGCTGTATGAAGATGAAAAGAATAAATTAGAATATATTGTATCTCTTTAAAATCTAGGTAGGCAAAAGTTTTTATTTATCAGCCCATACACGTCCCACTGCAGGGCACGGGCCTCCTCTACAATCGAGACTAATTTCATTAAATTAATTAACTCCTCATCCAGATAAAATTGTTACAATATTCATATTAAGTAACCAAGCACTTAAGCAATGATTGAGAGTGGTTAGGCCATATACTCCACGAGGCTGGCCTATAGCAAGAGAAACCTTACATACCACTTATAAATTCTTAAAAATATTTAAGGTATGCAGGTTTCCTCACGATGTTTTCCTTCACCGTTTTAGTGCGTGGTGATTGACTATCAATACACACATGACTCGGAAAAGTCAAATGTGTGTCTTGGGATTTGAACCCACGACCACCGTGAATATATTAGAAGCACCACGCCACTTCGAACCCATGACCTTATGCAACCATACCGTAGTACAACTACGCCACCGAAGCAGTCCATATTTATATTTCTTTAATTTATTATTTTCATTAATAGCGAGATCAGCATTCCGTTCGCTTGATGGTAAGCGATAAGACCGCTCATGAACAGTAGATAAACAAGACACCTAGTTTTTTTTTTTTTTTTTTTTTATTCATTAAAGGATTTCCCACAAGAAATACACATAGCGTAAATATAATAATATCACTTTAAACACAATCAGCGTGTTTTCTCAGTTATAGGAAATCACAACAAGCTCAACAAAGCATGGCATTCTACTGCGCTCGCCATCCTGAGACATAAGATGTTAAGTCTCAATATGTCCAGTAGTTACTCTGGCTACAATATCCTTCAGTCCAAAACACAGTGCATTTACACTGTTTGGCGGGAGAAATAGCCATTGCGGTGGTACCAACCCAATAACAAAAAACAGTAGTGTTTACAAATATACATATTAATTGTCCCAACCCGGCATTGAATCTTATCTGGGTCGCAAAATATTGGTCGTGTTTAAAAATAATTGACATCACAAAACTGTATATAGGTTAACGACTACTTGTAGAATCAATCGAATGATTTGTGTCGATTCCGATTGTCGGCCGACATAATTATTGTGACTAGCGATGGTTGCTCATTCGTGTGATTTAAAAACACTTTGGGAGAAACAAAAATATATTAATTGGGCAGCTATTAGGGTGTAAAAGTGGTAGCATAAATCACTACATAGTATAAAACAAATTCGCTTTCTCTGACCCTATGTCCCTTTGTATGCTTCAATCTTTAAAACTACGCGACGGATTTTGATGCGGTTTTTTTTAATAGATAGAGTGATTCAAGAGGAAGGTTTATATGTATAATACGTACATATTATTGTACAGAAATCTATTTGTACCCGAGCGAAACAAATAGATTTCTGTACAATAATATGTACGTATTATACATATAAACCTTCCTCTTGAATCACTCTATCTATTAAAAAAAACCGCATCAAAATCCGTTGCGTAGTTTTAAAGATTTAAGCATACAAAGGGACATAGGGATAGAGAAAGCGACTTTGTTTTATACTATGTAGTGATAATGTAATCGGTCCAGGAATTTCAAAGTTTATTGAATACAAACATCGAATATTTCCTCTTTGTAATAATAGTATAGATTTTTATTACGTAATCAAGGTGCTAAGTTTGCTGACTGTTTACGCAAATTTAGATCATCATTTATTGGTACAATATTTATGAAAACTTGAAGTAATGGCTGGTTGCGGACGAGACGCGACTGCCAACATGTTCATAGTCGCGGGTTCGAATCCCAGGGCAAGCTTCTGATTTTTCGGAGTCATAGTCAATCACCACGCACAAAAACGGCGAAGGAAAACATCGTGAGGAAACCTGAATACCATGGCGATTTATAAGAATTTCTATGGTATGTAAGTCCGCCAACCGGCACTAGGCCAGCGTGGTGGACTATATAGCCTAACCACTCTCAATCGTACTCTCTATTGTAGAGGAGTCAGAATACACAATATTATCGATCTTACAATTGACATTCTCCTTAATGATATAGAGGAGGCCCAGCAGTGGGACGTACTACAGGGCTGCTACCGAAAACGAAGTCGGGTGGTAGTTTAAGCGTCTTCAGACACAATGCAACAGAAAAAGTTGCAAAAATGCGACAAATTTTTTTTTGTTTTTTTTTCCAATGGCCATATTTGGGTGATAAATATTTTTTTCTTATAATAATAGTGTATACCCTTTTATTTATAAATACTCTAAGGTATTAAAGAGTTTAAATTATTATTTTAGCAAAAACTATGGATTTACCACCCAAAAATGACGATATTTAAAAAATAAAAAAAAATAATTGTCGCGAAATGTGCGAAATTTTTAGTTGCATTGTGTTTGTAGCCACTAAAACTACCACCCGGCTTCGTTTTCGGTAGCAGTCTTGAGATACCCGGTATATTTAAGGCGAACGACCTGAATGCCTAATAAATATATTACTAGTTTTAGTCCAATTGTATTGATTGTAATCTCAACACGTAATTTTGATAGTGCATGGACTGAATAAATCACGTCCAATAGATATAAAGATAAAGTTATTTCCAATATCTAAATAATTTTACTTAGAACTGTGAAGTGTGCGTTCGGTTCTCAGGTTTGGCAATGCCACAGCAGTGTAAACGCACTGTTGTATTTCGGTTTGAAGGATATTGCAGTCAGTATCTATAGGATATATTGAGACTTAACATCTTATGTCGGCTCTCAGGTTTGGCAATGCCACAGCAGTGTAAATGCACTGTTGTATTTCGGTTTGAAGGATGTTGCAGTCAGTAACTACTGGACTTATTGAGACAACATCTTATGTCTTAGGTTGGCGATGCGCAGTGGAATGTCAAGCATTGCTTTGTAATTAATGATGTTTGACGTTTGTTACTAATGTTCATGAGCGGTCGTATTGCTTACCATCAGGCGAACGGCAAGCTCGTCTCGCCATACATTGCGATAAAAAATTAAAAACAACCACGTTTCGGCCATGTGTTCCGATTAAGCCTATCCCTTTTTGGACAGAAATTCCTGACTCCAGGCTGGATAATTATATATTTTGACTGACTATATTATATAGATTTTCCTAAATTTTATATTCGGATTTCTTGAATTTATCCCTCTACTAATTCACTCTGCAACGCCCAAAAATCGACTCATCGAGAATACAGGTATTAAGTCCGCCTGTATATGACTCTGTATATACAGCATAAATATAACTAACCCGCACTAGGCCATCGAGGTGGACTATATGGCCTAACCACTCTCAATCGTACTCTCGATTGAAGAGCAGGGCCGTGCGCTGCAGTGGGACACAGATAAATAAATTATTAACAGAAAAATATGTATAAAAATAAACAATGTCAAACCAACCTTTTAAATCCCCATCGGTATCTTAATATGTCCTTTAAATGTATATAGATTGAGATACGTAGGTTAAAGTATGTATTAAATAAGCCATTATACATTTAGCTTCACCTCACGTATGTAGCAACATTAAATTGGCAAAACACTAAAGAATTTTGCATAATATACTATAGGTGCCGGCAGTATTAATACACGTCGCTAGAAGACACATTGTTAAACATAAAATTTATGTATACGAAGCATAATAAATAAATAAATATCAGTGAGGCACGTGATGATTTTTTTTCTCAATAAATAGTTAATAATAAATACGCCCAACAGTCACAAACATAGTCCTGACGCCACACTAAGATCGAGTCTTGTGTCGTGTATCAGAAACTACGAGAGACTTTTCGGTCTCACAAACACCCAGACCCGAAACAAATACCTGTGGTTCACAAAAATATTTGTTTCGGTGCGGGGATCGAACCCGCGGCCTCTCGTTTCATAGCCGGTGTCTTACCAACTGCGCCACGGAGGCTGTCATTATTAATAATCTCTAATAAATAGTAGGTATTCTGTTTCTTCATCACTATATAATATAAAACAAAGTCTCTTTCTCTGTCCCTATGTCCCTTTGTATGCTTAAATCTTTAAAACTACGCAACGGATTTTGATGCGGTTTTTTTTAAATAGATAGAGTGATTCAAGAGGAAGGTTTATATGTATAATACGTACATATTATTGTACAGAAATCTATTTGTACCCGGGCGAAGCTGGGCCGGGCCGCTAGGTTAAAAATAAATATCAATATAATGAGTATCTTTTTTATGATTACCTACAATAAAATTAATGTGTTGACCATCAAAAACACATGAATTCATAATACATTCTTCAGAAGATTTCAATTTAATAAATATGTATAATTAAAACTACACAATCTTTAGAAATAGCGTTGAAAATATTAAAGTTACATACCGGGTATCTCAAGACTGCTACCGAAAACGAAGCCGGGTGGTAGTTTTAGTGGCTACAAACACAATGCAATTAAAAATTTCGCATAGAAACGCGACAATTATTTTTTATGATTTTTTAAATATCGTCATTTTTGGGTGGTAAATCCATAGTTTTTGCTAAAATAATAATTTAAACTCTTTTATACCTTAGAGTATTTATAAGTAAAAGGGTATACACTATTATTTTAGGAAAAAATGTATTTACCACCCAAATATGGCCATAGGAAAAAAATAACAAAAAAAATTGTCGCTTTTTTTTGCAACTTTTTCTGTTGCATTATGTCTGAAGTCGCTTAGACTACCACCCGGCTTCGTTTTCGGTAGCAGTCTTGATAAACCCTGTATAAAACATGAATGCACACAAACAAACAAAACTTAAAACCAATCCATAAAATTAAACATTAACATCAATTTATAAAATAAAATGAAAAGCAAATAAAACTACAAATTCAATTTATAAAATACAAAACAAATGCCAATTATGTAATAAAATTTTGTAAAATAAAATTGAAAATTGACATTGCATAAAATCTATATTTGAATGTGTGTTTGAATTACAAGGATATAATGATACTTACACACGCTCTGACACGCAAACGCAGTCACGCAAATAATAAGTGTAAATACACTTTAACTACGGTAGTTATTAAACTGACCACCTCATTGGCGCAGTTGGTTAGACACCTTTGAAATGAAAGGTCGCCGGTTCGATCGCATGGAAGCAAATATTTGTGGTCTACCATTGAGATAATATACTAGAGGGGACACTGCAAACAAAATGTTTGTAACAAAATGAACGGTACCGTACCGCTCCTTCTGTTTCTGTCTCTGTCACGCCTACGCAGTAACATTATTTTCGCAGAGATTTTTTTCCCGATGTCCGCTCTAGTATAGTACCTCAATGTGGTCTACAAGTATTTGTCTCGGGTCTGGGGTTTGTAAGACCGAAAAGTTTTTTTAGTTCCTGATATCTACGATATAAAACTCGTACTATCTGAGTACCAATATATCACCAGCAAATATGTTAAGTCACCTTATTGATCGATGGAGTATGAGCTGTGTGGTCTCCGGTTCGAATCGCATGTTAAATAATAATTAATTTTGAGCTTAATACCAATGTATATACATCCACAGTGGAACACGTGATTCTACAACCGAAAGTTCTATCGAGTGGGGTTAGGCCACTGTCCAATAGGCAGGCTTAGTGTTGATTGTATCGGAAGCAGTGCAATGCCAAATTCTGTTTTTTTTTTATTGCAATGAATGGCGACACGAGTATACCGTTCGCCTGATGGTAAGCGATACGACCGCTCATGAACAGTAGCAGAACAAAACACCATGAATTACAAAGCAATACTTGGTATTCCACTGCGCTCGCCATCCTGAGACATATGATGTTAAATCTTAATATCTCCGTTAGTTACTCTGGCTACAATGTCCCTCAAACCGAAACACAACAGAGCATTTACTGCTATTCAGCGGAAGAAATAGACATTGCGGTGGTACCTACCCAGATGGCCTTAGATGGACTCACATATGAGAGACCTACCATTAGTTTTTGTGTGCTTTTTGTGTCACGGCGTGACGTGATGTTATTGTGTCTAAGGCAACGTGTAAGGCAACGTACAGGCGTCATTGTAGCCAATCTAAATATATACACAGACATAATGCTAAGGATATTAAATATCTAATTTTGCGTGGTAAATTTTTCAAGTGCAAAATGGTTTGTTAAAAAAAGATGCTCGTTTTTCTATGAAATTTAGTATCGGTGCGAAGATTGTTGTCCCTCGATGAAACCTACTTTTTTGTGTAGGGAAAAATATATATTTTCAATAAATATAAACATAATCGAGACCCAGGCCCGGAGTTCTTGGGGTGATGACAAACTTTACATTTTGTTTACAGAGCCCTATACAAAAAAAAAACAAGTTAATTTCTCCAAGAACTTCGGGCCTGGGTAAAATTGTGTATATATTTATTGAAAATATATATATTTTTCCCTACACAAAAAAGTAGGTTTAGTCAATTGCTAACATTATCGAATGGTGTAATAATAGAGCACATCTTTTGATTTTCATTGTCATTGAATTGTCAAAATCCAAATATGCAGCTTTATTCAAAGATGTTTATAAAGCGTTGTCTTTATTGGCATTAAACAAATCTCAAGAACTTTATTTCTCATCAATAATTGCATACATACTTCGATCAAATATACATACAATTTGAGCGCTTAGAAAATGGCACCAAAAAAGAGTGCTTTAAGCACTCTTTCGCCTTCAGTCACGCACCGACCGTTGCTTCTAAAACGTCGCAGAACTTTAGACAATATTATGTGAAAAGCTACTTTAAGCTCCAGGAATAAGGTGGAATTTGTGTTAATATATTTGGAATATTACTTGTTATTTTGTTTACTTTTTTTGTTTCAATGCATCAGTGCCACTTTTTAATAGAACATTTACAGGAAACTGTGTGTCTTGTGTATATTTGATCGAAGCATACATAATTCACTTACTGAGAAGTGAAAAACAATGTTTAAACTAAACTTAACATCGTGAGCACCAAACGCAGATACATACAACGGAAACAAAACAAAAAATAATAATAAAATGGATAACCAAATAACATACCAATAACAAAGTCAATTTTAACCAAATATAACATGGATGTATTGATTTTTACTAGATATGGCATTGATTATTTGGTCTCTTTCGGATATATATCTACAATCTACATATTTCTTTTATTGCAATGAATGGCGAGACGACCATACCGTTCGCCTGATGGTAAGCGATACGATTGCTCATGAACAGCCGCAGAACCAAACACCTTAAATTACAAAGTAGTGCTTAGCATTCCACTGCGCTCGCCATCCTGAGACACAAGATGTTAAGTCTCAATATGTCCAGTAGTTACTCTGGCTACAATATCCTTCAATCCGAAACACAACAGTGAATTAACACTGCTGTTTCACGGGAAAAATAGACATTGCGGTGGTACCTACCCAGATGGCCTCTCACATATGAGAGACCTACCACCAGGCATTAAAAAAATCTTTTTCCTTGTAATATGAAAAATGTTATACCAACATAAAACCATTAGAAATGTTTGCCTCGGCCGCTGGTTAGCAATAACTAGTTGGTTGCGCCACAAGAGCAACGTAACCAGCTCATACTTTCAAACGATGTGTTAGCTTGGAAAAATTGGACCTTGTTACCTTAATTTAATATGGCCTTTTGATAATTAATTACTAGACATACTGAGGGCCTCTACATATTCGATTTATGACTGGGTATGGTGTTAGACAAAACACTACATTCATACATACCGGGTATCTCAAGACTGCTGCCGAAAACGAAGCTGGGTGGTAGTTTTAGTGACTACAAACACAATGCAACCAAAATTTTGCTAAGAAACGCGTCAATTTTTTTTTATCATTTTTTAAATATCGACATTTTTGGATGGTAAATCCATAGTTTTTGCTAAAATAATAATTTAAACTCTTTTATACCTTATAGTCTTTATAAATAAAAGGGTATGCACTATTATTTTAAGAAAAAATGTATTTACCACCCAAATACGACCATATAAAAAAATAACAAAAAGAAATTGACGCTTTTTTTTCCATCATTTTCTGTTGCATTGTGTCTGAAGTCGCTTAAACTACCACCCCGCGTCGTTTTCGGTAGCAGTCTTGATATACCCTGTACACACAGTATAATTACGCTGCAAAACGAGAGGCTGCGGGTTAGATCCCCGCGCCGAAACAAATATTTGTGTGAACCACAGGTATTTGTTTCGGGTCTGGGTGTTTGTGAGACTGAAATGTCTCTCGTAGTTCCTGATACTCACAAGACTCGATCTTAGTGTGGGGTCAAGACTATGTACATATCATAAAAATTCTTACAAGTCGCTACGGTATGCAGTTTTTCTCACGATGTTTTTCTTCACCGTTTTAATGCGTGGTGATTGACTGTCAATACACACATGAGTCTGTAATGTCAGTTTTGCCCTGGGATTCAAACCAGCGACTACCGTGATATGTCACATTGTATTTTTTTTTATTCATATTTTAATACTACATTTAAGATATGCAAATGCGCATCTCGGATCGGAAAGATTTTGTTTGTCACACTGAATATTTTCGGTGGAAAATTTCTAAGTACCCGGAACCGTTGCAAAACACGTGTTTTTCCCTTAACAAAAATATTGGCGTCACATTATTATTTTTAGAAATTTAACACTTACGCACAAACTACCGTAAAATCACAGAAACAGTTTATGTGTTGATTAACACTCTATTATGATTTGTTTAATTTATAACCTTTGATATTAACAAGGTTCTGCCATTAACTTTGCCCGCGTAAAAACATTTTCCGGTCTAAAAGACTATTTGTCCCATTGAGATAATATACTAGAGGGGACACTGCAAACAAAATGTTTGTAATAAAATGAAGGGTACCTTCTATTTGTCTCTGTCACGCCCACGAAGTAACATAATCTTCGCTCTCGCTTCACTGTGTACCCGTGTGCACTGCACAATACGCAGAGACTTTGTTCCCGATGTCCGCTCTAGTATTTCAATGATATGTCCCCTCCTCACTTCGATCAAATAGTGTATATTAGATCGAAGCCTCCTCAGCAGATTCTTTATGTAAAAAATGACAAATCAGGGTTACTTTATAAAAACGATACGCACTTCGAATATTGGGATGTTAGACGTCCGGAGTAAAATATAAGATTTACACTTTTTTTTTTATTGCTATGTATGACGACACTAGCAAGCCGTTCGCGTGATGGTAAGCGATACGACCGCTCATAAACAGTAGCAACATTCCACTGCGCTCGCCATCCTGAGACATAAGATGTTAAGTCTCAATATGTCCAGTAGTTACTCTGCCTACAATGTCCTTCAATCCGAAAAACAACAGTGCATTTACGCCGTGTTGTTTCACGGGAGAAATAGACATTGCGGTGGTACCTACCCAGATGGCCTCCCACATATGAGAGACCTACCACCACTTCTAAAAATCAATACTATTCTCTATTACTACTTATAATTTTCTCCGAACTTAATCTATGGTTGCGACGTACGATAGAGGAATCAAACATTTTGTGGAGTATCTAGGCACATTAGTGAAGTTTTACGTACGGCGTCCGAACATTCGAAGTTCGTAAGAACGCCATATTGTGCAATTTTTTGCAATGAGTCCACGGTCAGAGTATTGTCGTTTTGTCCAAGCTTTTGTATGAAGTGCTTGGATTTCATATTTCACAAGAATTAATTATTATTTTTTATTAGATAGATACATTACTGTATCTCTGATAGTGTATACAAAAATATGTAATAATCGGTCGGAAGCGTTACAAACATACACGCTTTCAAATTTATATTAGCAATATATTTGTATTACCCTTGTATTTTAAAATATTTCTTTATATATTATCTTCATTTGCTTGCTAAAAACGGTTTATACTATAATAAATAACATTCTAGGTTGAGCTTTTGTGTATTTTGACAGGTCACTAAATTAAACTGACTGGCAAGACATATCTTTTCGCGTAAAGACTCTTTTTCGAGGTTCGTACCTTACCATTAAGTATTATACATTGTAGTGACATGTCGTGCAAAATAAAAATAAATACTCGGATAAAAACGAAGCCGGGTGCATTTACTAGTTATTATTATCTGGGTGTTTGAGACCGGAAAGTCTCTCGTAGTATATACACGACACAAGACTCTATCTTAGTGTGGGGTCAGGACTATGTGACTGTTGGGTGTACTTATGTATTTCTTTAAATTAAGTTCCAGAAATAATAATATATGGCCTAACCACTCTCAATCGTACTCTCGGTTGTAGAGGAGGCTCGTGCCCTGCATATGGGCTGATAAAGTACAGTACAACATAATAACAAAAAAATTGCGACACGACCGCTCATGAACAGCAGCAAAACCAAACAACACCTTGAATTATAAAGCAATGCTTGGCATTCCACTGCGCTCGCCACCCTGAGACATGTAAATGACAAGATGTAAAGTCTCAATATGTTCAGTAGTTACATTGGCTA
This sequence comes from Hyles vespertilio, assembly GCA_009982885.2. Classification (NCBI taxonomy): domain Eukaryota; kingdom Metazoa; phylum Arthropoda; class Insecta; order Lepidoptera; family Sphingidae; genus Hyles; species Hyles vespertilio. The sequence continues at coordinate 1,562,224 of CM042832.1, forward strand.
CAATGTCGTTCAATCAGAAACACAACAGTGCGTTTAACTGCTGTTTTGCGGGAGAAATAGACAGTGCAATGGTACCCACCCAGACAGCCTCTCACATATGAGAGACCTACCATCAGTGCAATTGTATTGTATTGCTGTATTATTATAGCCACTAGACGTGGCCGTAACCGCAGGCGAAAATTAATTTTAAGCGCATTTAGACGTTCTTTAGAGCTGAGTATCGGTTACTTTATAACCTCGTAAGGTTGAACGAAACTTGAATAAATATAATACAAACATCATTGATTTAAAGAAGAATAGACACTTCAGTACATTTGGTGTTTCAAAAAGAAAACCTTAATATGGCGATGAAATAAATATTAAATTAAATTAATTTAATAGATTTTTTTTAAACGGTAATGCAAAAATACAAGCAAGCATTTTCAAAATCGTTGCAAGCGACGACTATTTCAGTAGCGCTCCACTATGCACTGGAGCGCGCGCACCACTTACGTCGGAACACTACGCGCTTTCTGCCCAGTCCTTTATTTGTTTCAATGACAAATATACGAAAACTGCGCTCTGTTTATACCTACACCGAGAGAACTGAGCGAGAGGGACATAGTGTAAGATATGAGTGAGAAGGACAAAAAATCGTTTAGCCACTATTATATTAGACTAGACATCATGAACATAATCTGCGGCATTGTATTTACCCTCACCACGAGAACTGAGCGAGAAGGAGTATAGTGCAACAGAGGAGTGACAAGGACAGGACATCGTATTAGCCACAGTAATACCAGAACAGATATTGTGAAGAAAATCTGCGCGTATTTTAATTACCAAAAGCGCAAGGACTGAGCGGGAAGAACTATAGTGTAACGTAAGAGTGAGAAGGACAGAACATCGTTTAGCCACTGCAATACCAGAGGAGACATCGTGAAGATAATCATGCGCGCATTGTATGTACCTGAACTGCGAGAAAAACAAATTATAGTGAGGGAACATATTCAAATATAATCGATTGCAATTAAGTTTTTGTCGAACATTTTAATCTCGACAGAACATGTTTCTGTCAGCTAATAGACTGTTTGATTGGCTATAAATTATTTTTCAATGGTAATATATCATTAGTGTTGTGCGTACTCGATAAACTATAAATTAACAGCCTTCATGGCACAATTGGTTAGACGTCGATTGTGAAACGAGAGGCCACGGGTTCGATCCCCGCACCGAGAGAAATGTTTGTGCGGCCCACAAATATTTCTTTCGGGTCTCGGTGTTTGTGAGACCGATAAGTCTCTCGTAGTTTCTGACACAATAACCTGACTTTTAACGTGGGATCTGGATTATTTGTAAGACTTTTGGGCGTATTTATTTTACCTTAATTTTCTTTCAGTTTATAGTAGGTATCACATTTTGTCACCTGAAAAAGACATGACTATTAAAATCAATCGTTTTAAACAAACATACCTCAATATAGTTTATTTTTTGAAACCAACGAATTGCGATAATTAGTCCGCCCCGTGTCCACGAAAGCTGTAAAGTGATCGAAACGTCGGGAATTCAAAAAATGTAAAAATTAAACTAAATCTGCGATAAAATCCGTAAATAATAGTCTTATTTCAATGCGGAAATTATGTTCCCAGATTTTATAATATAAAAACTGAATCTAAATTACATTAAAAACATTAAATATGAAGACCTAGTAAGATTAATGTCACATTTATATAAAACTATTCAAAAAGACACGATAAACATGTTTATTTCCAATATAAAAGAAAAAATATTTTAGTAATTGATACAGGCAAATCCTAATTCTATGAAATAAAATGAAGTTTAAAATAGCGTATTACTGAGGTTCTATTTTTGCCTTCGACTTTTATAACTATGTTTTTTGAACTTTAACCTGTTATGTAGGCAAGTATAGCTGGTTTAATTGAGCAAAAATATTTTGCCGAATATTCTTCGCAGTTCTTAATTTATTGCTATCAACTAACATTTGCCTATGGTTTTACCAGATTACATTATAATTCAAAATACAAACATCCGAGTATAGAATATGGGCCTCGTGTAAAATTAAAGGGTTTTTTTATTTTATTTCGATGAATAGCGAGACAAGAATGGCACCGCTGAAGAGACTGCAGTGCCCCAAGCAGGAATATTAGTAAAATTTTGTATGGGAATTTGAACAACGCCAACGCAGCGGGAAACGTTTACGACACTATAGTATGGTAATCGTATAGTCTAGCGATAGTTTTACTATACAAATGTATGAAAAGTGGTAGCTGGAATAATTTTTGACGTATAGTATCGTTGTAGTAATAGTATAGTAATCGTTGTCACGATACTATTACTATACGATACTTCAAAATGTTCCTGCTTGGGGTACAGAACAGCCCAAGTCTCTATTGAATTGAAGTTTTATCATAGTCCACAAACGCTAAGCAAAGCAACATGTCATATTATTCGTATTTTTGTATAACTTTCCAGAGTGTATATCTTTTTTTTATTGCAATTAATGGCGCATGCCATGCTTTTAATCGTAAGCGATACGACCGCTCATTGACTGTAAAGCCAAACAACATCATAAATAACAAAGTTATGCGTGGCATTCCACTGCGCTCGCCATCCTGAAACAAGATGTTATGTCACAATATATCCAGTAGTCAGTAGTACTCTGGATGCAGTGTCCTTCAATCCGAAACACAACAGTGCATTTCCACATATCTAAAATGAGTTTAGAAAATGAATATAAAGCTCCAAATATATAAGCCATTAAGAATAAAATATAATGCGGATTTATTTAAAAAAACGCAAGAATTCCAATTGAAAATTAAAATATATTCAAATATTTACAAAACTTTTCCTTTCTAGGTAGGTTCTATCATTTACACTTTAGACTGCCTTCTGTTTATCCTATTCTTAAATCCATCTCATGGTTGTCAGTAAGACATTGCCTTTCGGCGAAGACCGCCAATTGTAATTCTTATGTATGTGATTTCCCTTTATATTTGTTTTATTTTGTGTTATAAAGTGTAAATAAAGAAATAAATACATACAACTTACTAAATGGCGATAACCTAGCAACATTAGTGACTATTTGCACATAAATTGATAATTATTGGGTATAATTTGCAGATGTTTTGTGTATAAATAAAAATGAATCTAAAAATTATATTTAATTGCATAGATTCCACGATAAGGTTCCAATAATCGTAACAATTTTACCGCTTTATATATTTCTATTTCTGACAGCCTCCGTGGCGCAGTTGGTTAGACGCTGTGAAACGAGAGGCCGCGGGTTCGATCCCCGCACCGACACAAATATTTGTGTGAATCATAGGTATTTGTTTCGGGTCTGAGTGTTTATGAGAGCGAAGTCTCTCCGTGGTTTCTGATACACGACACAAGACACGATCTTAGTGTGGGGTCAGGAATATGTATGTGACTGTTGGGTGTTATTTATTTATTTATATTATACACTTAACAAACAATCGGAATTATTGTACCAAAATGAAATAGTTAACGCTGTTGCCCGCCCAAGAGCCCACCAAACAGCAGTGTTAATGAACTTTTGTGTTCCCGTTTGAATTACATTGTAGCCAGAGTAACTACTGGACATATTGAGACTTAACATCTTATGTCTCAGGATGGCGAGCGCAGTGGAATGCCCAGCATAGCTTGTAATTCAAGGTGTTGTTTGGTTTTGCCACTGTTCATGAGTAGTCGTAATGCTTACAATCAGGCGAATGAATGTTCATCTCGCCATTCATTGCAATAAAATATGTTTTTTTCAAAAGCCCTGGGGTTTTTCTAATAATTTACGAGTTTTCAAAACAGCTGTGAAAAGGAAGTCAATTCAGATTAAATTTGACCGTAAACATATTTTTTTCTAGGAATTTGTGACGCACCAAACGAATTGCGAGCCATAAATCAATATATAAAATTTATTATTAAGTTATTATGTTTTATAAATGTCGCACCTTCGTTTTTTATACGCATTTTTTGACTGTATCAGCCTATAACTGCTAATTAATGAGTGTGACGCAATCGAGAGTTTAATTGAAAGGGTTAGGCCATGTTTCACCATCGTATTAACAAGCGGAGATCACAAACTATATGTGTCATAAATAATGTAAATAATAACTAGATGTGTCCTGGGATTCGAACCTACTACATTCGTTTAACTAAACATCATGGTTAACAAAATACTACGCATTTAAAATACCTAAAGGCATTCAAACATTTTTAATTAAAACATATAATAACTATAATTTCATTGATTATAAAACGAAATAGGCACATTTTTTATTGTATTAATATTATATATTATTAGACTTTGTGCAAAACATCCGTCGTTCTATTTTCAAATACTTAACTTCCAAGTTTTTTTTTGTTAATTTTGGTACCTAATTAGTAGGTTAGTTTTACAAGTAAGAGAGCCTTTCGTCAATAATGAGTAATGACTCAGCATGAATGTGCAGGCTCGTCCGGGGCGGTACCACTGTCTCACACGAGATCCACGTGAAGCGATAGGGTATCAAAAGTCTCTCGTACGCGAGTGTGTCTTTTACTGGCAGGTATGCCTCTCATATGTGTATAGTCGCCTGGGTGGGTACCACCGCAATGTCTATTTCTCCCGCCAACCGCAGTGTAAATGCTGCTGATGGGTTTCGGCTTGAAGGATATTGTAGCTAGAGTAACTACTGGACATGTTGAAACTTAACATATTATGTCTTAGGATGGCGAGCGCAGTGTAGTGCCAAGCATTGCTTTGTTATTCAAGGTGTTGTTTGGTTTTGCTACTGTCATGATCTGTCGTATCGCTTGCCATCAAGCGAACGTCATGCTAATCTTGCCATCCATTGCAATAAAAAAAGATTAATTAAGTTAATCCCTTTCTAGGTAGGTTCTATACTTTACAATTTAGACCGCCCTCTGTTTATCCTATTCTTAAATCCATCCCATGGTTGTCTGTAAGACCGCCAATTGTACTTATTATGGATGTATTTTTGTCTTGTTGTGCAATAAAGTGTTAATAAATAAATAAGACATATTACAAAAAAACTTATTTTCAACTATTCCAAACACTTAAAAATTTGAACTATAAAAATAATAAAAACTATTATGGACCCGCAAATTACTTAATCGCTTGAACAATGGGTCAAATGCGTCGCTATTTAAAAACAGTTAAGTGTGAAAAAGATCCCCGGGCCTAAGGTTCCGTACTGTACAATAATACATCAGAGATGTACTTCCCGCCAAATGGTAGCGTAAATGCACTGTTATGGTTCGCTTTGATATTGTAGCCAGAGTAACTACTGGACATATTGAGACTTGGCATTTTATGTCTCAGGATGGCGAGCGCAGTGGAATGCCAAGCATTGCTTTGTAATTCAAGGTGTTTGGTTTGGCTACTGTTTATGAGCGGTCGTATCGCTTACCATGAGGCGAACGACATGCTCGTCTCGCCATTCATTGCAATAAAAAAAGACTATCCTACCATGCAACCGCCCCTGGACTTTCTGAAAGCCATCTGCATGTTAGAACCAAAAGAAGCATTGGGGCAAGATTTTCTCTTTATTTTATATTTATGGCAGTGATAGCAATATTGTCAGTCATGACTCAGCATGAATGTGCAGGCTCGTCCGGGGCGATCCCACTGTCTCACAAGAAATCGACGTGAAGCGACAGCTTTTTTGTCACGTTTTGTTAGAGGAGTGAGATGGCTGGATGCTCAATACACCTTTCCATTTCTCGTTCTTTTTTCTTCCTGACTTGCTCCTGATTTAACAGGTTGGTAACACACAAAAGATCCAAGCGTTGTGGATGGTTCTTGTGTACTGATCACTTACCCTTTTTGCTGGAACTATGCAATAAAAAAGCTGCAAAGGTATGCAGTCCTACATTTGATTTTAATTTCCTGGAAAAAATCTATATTTACAAATAATTTCACCGATACAAATAGTCTATGAATACATCCCATATTATGACTTACATACTACAGTAAAATATTAAGAACTGTCCTGAATAAAACCTAATTTGTAACTTTTGTAATAATCACTAAATCGTAAACTGGTTTTGAAAAGAACGACGTAGAATTTCTTGACCGTTCTTTTGTAATAACCACTTTCCGTACGAGGCGGTAGAGCAAAAAAAGTATCTACCAAATCTAAATGATATTTATTTATCTTATGGTTTATGCATTCATTTTCAAAGTAAGGAACCCAAAACCACACGTAAGTCTTATTAACAAAAAAATTGCCAGGTAATAACTCAGACTGGTTCAACCATATAATATCGGGTCAAAGATTAAAGCTATGATTATTTTTTCTAAGCTATAATCTTTGCATAAACTCTTATCCTATTGACGTAGGTTTTGCTCCCGCCAATCAGTAGTGTAAATGCACTGCTTTATTCCAGTTTGAAGGACATTGTAGCCAGAGTAACTACTGGACATATTGAGACTTAACATCTTATGTGTCAGGATGACGAGCGCAGTGGACGAGCGCAGTGGAATGCGAAGCATTGTTTTGTAATTCATGGTGTTTGGTTTCGCTACTGTCCATGAGCGGTCGTATCGCTTACCATCAGGCGAATGGCATACCAGTCTCATCATTCATAGGAATACAAAAATAATAAATTATCATAAATTAAAAGATATTCCTTCTTCTGGCGATAGGCTCACATCGTGGGACGGAACATACAAGGCGAAATGTGGGTGTACTGACACCTCTGCCCACCCCTTCTGGGAGAAAAGCGTTAGTTTATGCATGTATGTCCTTCTTCTCATCTAATCAACCGGTTCGCGACATTCACGTTGGAAACCTGTCAAAGAGACACATTTAAGTGTCGAGTTTCGAGTCTAGATCCGATTAGATCCATTACCCAACAAAAAGTACTTGGTAGCATGTTGATAATGGAGCCGACGCAGCTGCCAAAATATTCATGGCAGTCGGGGGTTCAAATCCCAGGGCACACCTCTGACTTTTCGGTTCCATGTGTGTATTGATAATCAATTACCACGCACTAAAACGATGAAGGAAAACATCGTGAGGAAACCTGCATACCATAGCGATTTATAAGAATTTCTGTGGTATGTAAAGTCCGCCAAATCGCACTAGGCCGGCGTGGTGGACTTTATGACCTAACCACTCTTAATCATACTCTCGAGTGTAAAGGACATAGTGCCAGTTGGCCAAGTGCAGTAATTTAAATATAACTAATTATATATTGCCAACTTGGATAGCCTAATCCAGTGGTTTAAAAATACATAGAAACTATATCTATACATATAAATAAATATGAAGTGTCTGCTTTAAAAGTGAAAATAAAAAAAAATGTCCTACTACATATCGTTATATACATGTGGGAATAGTTCCGCCTCGGGTCATATCAAACTAGGATCGTCTTGGTAATATTCAATATATTTACTGTTAAATAAATTCGTCTTCACTTCACGTCTTCTACGTCTTTCACGACTTCCGTCGTCTTCCAGACTATTCTCTTCTATTCCGTCCTTGCATACTTCAACATCTATATCATTCATCCTCTTTCTCTTTCCATCTTAAATACTTTCATTAGTCATCTCTTTCACACAAACCACGTTCCATATCAGTCATACGTCAACGTTCCATTCTACTCATCTTTCATCATAACATTCAAATCCTACATACACGATACCTGTGCCGAAAATGATATTTAATTTTTTTTTGTCTGTCTGTCTGTTTGTTCCGGCTAATCTCTGAAATGGCTGGACCGATTTTGACGGGACTTTTTTTGTCAGGTAGCTGATATAACAAGGAGTAACTTAGGGTACATTTATTTTAGAAAAATAAAGTAATGTTGCAATGCCCGCGCGCAGCTCACGCGCATGCCACCACTGGGCCGTCACGTCGGGCGCCTCCCTCTACTTCTCCCACCAACGAATCAATATCACATTTACAAAATACTGTATATAAAGAAATTTTTAAATAAAGTTAATACAATAAACTGAAAAATAACGTGTAACGGGAGTTTATCGCCGCTCGCTAAGAGATGGCGCCACCGTAGAATTAGATCGCGGTATGGCTTCGTTACAAAGGCTGATAATAAAAATAAAAATTTAAAAACCAAAAAACTAAATAAACTAATTAACTTTTTTGTTAAATTCCACGCAGACGAAGTCGCGGGCACAGCTAGTTAGACATAAAAATAAATGACGTCACTAAACTAATTGGCTATATTTCGTCAATGTTTTCCACTAAACACCAAAAAAGTAAAAAGACGAAATAAAAACCCCAACTTTAAGTTCATCAAAACAAACATAATATAAATGTTGTTTCAAATGACGCACGTAGCCTTTCATAAAACCGGAATGACATTTTTTTTGACTTTGTATTGTATCAACCCATAATATACGTCACACTGCAGGGCACGGGCCTCCTTTACAATCGAGAGTACGATTGAGAGTGGTTAGATATAGTCCACCACGCTGGCCTAATGCGGGTTGGCAGACTTCTACAGGGTATATCAAGACTGCTACCGAAAACGAAGCCGAGTGGTAGTTTATGCGACTTCAGACACAATGCAACAGAAAATGTTGGAAAAAAAAAGCGACATTTTTTTTTGTTATTTTTTAATATAGTCGTATTTGGGTGGTAAATACGTTTTTTTCTAAAATAATAGTGTATACCTTTTTATTTATAAAGACTCTATAGTATAAAAGAGTTTAAATTATTATTTTAGCAAAAACTATGGATTTACCACCCAAAAATGGCGATAATTAAAAAATGGTAAAAAAAAATTGTCGCGTTTCTTTGCAAAAATTTTAGTTGTATTGTGTTTGTAGTCACTAAAACTACCACCCGGCTTCGTTTTCGGTAGCAGTCTTGAGATACCTGGTATATACCTTAGAAATTCATACAAATCACTATGTTATCCAGGTTTTCTTACGATATTTTCATTCACCGTTATAGTTCGTTGTGATTGACTATTAATACACACGTGACTCCGGAAGCAGAGGTGTGCCCTAGGATTCGAACCTGCGACCACCATGACCATGTTGCAGTCGCGTCTATACGCGGTGTCAAAAAAACTTTGTCCGATCGATAAAGGTGTTACCAGGCATAATTAATAAAATGCGATGGTACCCACCCAGGCAGCCCCTATCACCAATAGCCCTACCTACCACTTACAAAAAAGTGATTTCATTCGCTTGACAGTAATATCAAACGTCAAGCTGACAGACATCCGTCATTTTTCTGCTTAAAAATTGATTAAACAAAGTTCTCGGCCATTTTAAATTTAATGAGCTGTTAAATAATTGATCGGCAATTTTTGACGTCAATATTTTTTTATTGCTATGAATAGCGAGACGATCATGCCGTTCGCCTGATGGTAAACGATACGACCGCTCATAAACAGTAGCAGAACCAGACAACACCTTGAATTACAAAGCAATGTTTGGCATTCCACTGTGCCCGCCATCCTGAGACATAAGATGGTAAGTCTCAATATGTCCAGTAGTTACTCTGGTTACAATGTCTTTTAATCCGAAACACAACAGTGCATTTACACTGCTGTTTGGCTGCAGAAATAGGCATTGCGGTGGTACCTACCCAGGCGGCCTCTCACATATGAGAGACCTACCACCAGTACTATGAATAAGGTTTTTGAGTTAGCTCATATAAATATTTGTAAACTGCGTTAAGTCCTCATGAATAAGAGGGATACTGTATAAGTATAAGATAACAGTGACTCTTTACTAAAACATCTATTAAGTATAAAGATTTACATAATATTATTTGCAATGCGGAACCCGTTTGCTGGTTACATCACAAAATCTCGGTCGTTGACATACGAAGGTATTCGACACAGCTTTGTGACCTAGTTTTCTGTGTATTACTAGGCTTATAACACAGCCCATATACGTCCCACTGCTGGACACGGACCTCCTTTACAATCGATAGTTTGATTGGGAGGGGTTAGGCCAAAATGCTTGCTGAATGCGGGTTGGTGAACTTCATACAAAAAATTAAAATGCTTTATTTGAATAAAACCAATTTAACAGGTCAGAAAAAATATATTGGATTGTATTAATTTTGATAGTCTAATGGTAAACGGCTGAGAAACAAGAAGCCCTGGGTTCGATTCCCTAGGTTTTATGAATACTAAAATGTGTATAACATACGATAATTATTTTATCTTTTATTATATATCTTTTCTGGGGGCACGGCAGTGCCCCCTCCAAGTCGAGCTAAAAAGCGGCACAGTCGTACCATCCTTTTCTCGAAGCAATTCAGACCATTTTCAACCCTCTATAACTTCGTTGTGGCTAAAGCATGAAGCCTGAATTGTCAGTTACTAAGCAGGCATTGTGTAAACACGGTATATTTAAAATTTCATTCAATTTGAACCACTAGTTTAAGAATTGTAACTAGTCAAACTTTCTTAATTTTGTCACTCACTGACTGACTGACCGATCATCAAAAGTCTAAGGCACTTCTAGCAGACATAGAACCTTCAAATTTGGAATATAATTAGTGTTTAGTGTCTAAAGTAAGGGAAAATTCAAACATTTCATAATTTGCGTCTAGTTTTCTAGATACACCAACTACGCGGATAACTTTGTAATCCCATATAAATGTATAGGATTACAAAGTTACATTTGCAGTTAATAAATCATTGTACCCGTATATAATGGAATAATAGTTGTAGATAGATATGTATATATATGAGGCATAACAGGAGGAGATATAGAGAGGGAAGTGTGTATTCAGCCCATGAACCTGTACAACATTCCTCTAGAAAAACATGACGAAGAAAAACTTGCAAATAAATAGACTAAATTGCTCGAAAATATCAATTACAATGAAAGAAAGAACATTAATAATCAAATCCGCTATATTTGTGATAAATTGATACTTACAAAAATAAGAAAAAGCCAGATATTCTAGAAGTATAAAGTACCGAAAAGGAAAAAAGTAGGACTCTACAAAAAGACGTGAGATCCCATCCAAAACTTCCTGATATTTTTGATGGGATCATATTATTTTAATACTACAATTGAGATACCTAAACGCGAGTCTTGGATTAGACAGTATTTCATAGTGTATATGTTATGGGCCAAGTGATTAATCGGGCATTATTCATAATGCCCGGGCAATATGAAAAATGCCCAATAAGAGCAGGCAATGTGATTATAACCAATCAATTTATCACATTGCTCGGGCATTATGAATAATGCCCAGTGCCTATTGGGCAGAGTGATGTAAAGCGAATCGAAATCAGAACAATGAGCCGAAGTAGTAGAATTTAGAATAGGGCAGCACGAGGGGGTGGGTTGGTAGGAGTGGAGAGGGAGGGGAGTGTCGCAACTCCCCTGGTACCACTCCCATGAAAAGGTAACGCACCATTCCTAAGAAATATCAATTACAGTAACCTAACCTCAAAACACTTGTTGTCAATACAAATTTGCTTCTGCAACGTCTCCGGCGCTACGGGAAGTTCAGCCCCTTCGCCCTTGCATAACAAAAGATGCAACCGTGCGAGCCCCAGCGGCTGAGGCTGGTCGCCTGAGGCGACCAGTGGGCGGGGGCTGCTCTCCCTCCGCGCCTCCGGTTTTTTATATACACTCTAGGGTCGGTAGCCAAAAGACTACGTGAATTCGGGGTGTTCCGAGTCGGTTTTGGGGCACAGTCGACCTATCTGATCCATAAAGTGGGTACACTAATTTCCTTCTGAAGATAATGTTTCGGACGTTAAAAAACAACTAAATATAAGCAGATCAATTCAACCTTTCTAATTTATGGGTCTATCGCAGATGCGATAATGCGGCAGCGCACCACGTAAAAATTTAGCTATTAATCACATTGCCCGATCATCATGTAGCCATTTTCATAATGCCCGGGCAATGTAATAAATAGGAGAGTTTAGATTGTAATTAATCACTTGGCCCGATATGGCTCGGCATTATTCATACTGCCCGGGCATTGTGAATACTGCCCGCATTAATCACTTGGCCCATAATATACGGCCGATGCCAATAATCAATCGAAAAAGTTTGATTGAAGTCAATCTGGATTGTTTTCTACTTTTCGATTGGTCTCTTGTCATGTTGCCATAGTTTTTTCACTACTGAGATTGATTATTGGCAATATAGTATCAGAAAAAAGATTGAGCTGTCAATCTCAAATGGCAAATTTTGGATTGGGATTGTTTATTGGCAGCGGCTGTTAGAGATAATTATGTTTGTTTAAAATTGCAATATAATGAATTATGTATTTTTTTAATAAGATGATCGATGATCTACACGTAGATCGTGATCTATAGATCACTGATTGGTGTCTGAGCTTCCTACTAATTATAAGATTTTCCTCAAAGTGGAAAATTTACTTGACTTAATACGTTGCTTCTTGAAGCACGTCATTCTTGTACTTAATTAAGATGATTTATGTTTTAACCGACTTGAAAACAGAGGATTTTCCGTTCAAAGTGTTGTTTTCTTGATGGCCTTGTGGTAGCGCGCATGCGTGAGGTTCTGACTTCGATTTCCTGGTTGGGTTATAAACTTTGTTTGGAACTTAATCATCGATCTTTCGAATTTCTTAACTATTTCCCAACATGCTTAAAAATGTTGTGAACTCATGAAATTTTCGGATAAGGGTAGTATGATAACCTCTGTGGCGCAGTTGGTTAACCACTGCCTATGAAACTGGAGGCCACGGGTTCGATCCCCACACCGAAACAAATGTTAGTGTTTTCAGGCATTTGTTTCGGATCTGAGTCCAAAAAGTCTCTCGTTTCTGATACTACATCAGACTCGACCTTAGTGTGGGGTCAGGACTATGTATGTGACTGTTGGGTGTTATTATTAATTCCATCTTATTCATAGACAGTGTTTAAACTTATTTTAGTTAACAAATTCGTCCTTCGTCCCTTTCTGACAACTTTTGAATTGAAATTTAAATTTGTAATTTACTTTATGAATGTATGTATGTATCAGCCTATATACGACCCACTGCAAGGCACTTGCCTCCTCTACAATCGACAGTACGACTTAGAGTGGTTAGGCCATTTAGTCCAACACGCTGGCCTAGTACAGGTTGGCGGACTTCATACCATAGATTTTTAAATCGCTATGGTATGCAAGTTTCCTCACGATGTTTTCCTTCACCGTTTTAGTGCGTGGTGATTGACTATCAATACACACATGACTCCGAAAAGTCAGAGGGGTGCCCTGGGATTCGAACCCGCGACCACCGTGAACATTTTGGCAGTCGCGTCTGGTCCGTTTACCAACAGGCCACCACGCACTTTATGAATAAGTATATGTGATAAGAAACCGGGGGGTCAGGACATGCGTTGGATATATTTATTTATTAATTATCTTGGAAACCCACGGCGCAGCGTCATACAGACGTCAATGTCATCTTGTAATGACGTTTGGAATGACATCACTCTTCTTAGAAGTCATTAGGCTGTGTTTTGTATAGATAATGATTTTGTTTGTTCAATATTGATACTGTTGGTTGAGGGTTCAAAATTGTACAGTAATTTATTTAATTTTAGAAAATTTTGAATTTGATTTGATTTGGTTAAAAGATTATATCACTTTTGGCTTTGGTGAATTTTAAATTATTTCAGATTATCCATTGATTTAAAAAATGACAGGCCCTTCAGTACATTTGGAGTTTCAAAAAGATGAACTTGAAAATCGCGCTACAATAAATATTAAATTATTTATTATATTATATATTTATTGGTAAACGGACTAAACTCGGCTGCCCACATGTTCACGGTGATCGCGGGTTCGAATCCCAGGGCACACTACTGACTTTTCGGAGTCATGTGTGTATTGATAATTAATCACCACGCAAATTACGTTAGCTGCGGCTGAAGGCCCGAAAAAAAACCAAAATTTCTTACAATTAATTTAATTAATAAAAATTATTACAAAATTAATTCTAACTAATGCTAATTCGACCGAGTTCGATACTCGAAAGAATGATGTCTTCAATAAAATCGGCACGAGGCAGGAATCTTCGTCAGCAGTTTCCATTTGACGTAGTAACCGATGAGGCGGGTGTGTCAGCGGTCTTCATATAGTTGAAATATGTATTTCCTCCACCCTCGGAACGGCAACTATTTAAGACGTTTAGTGAAAATGTTGCCGGGATATGTTCTGGATTTCCACATTGTGATCCTGTTGAGTGCTGCTGGTTATCTCTCTTGATTTTGTAATTCTGCATCTTGAACAAATTGTAACGTCTTGCTGCAACGACTATAACAAGTGCACTTGCACTTAATAGTATGGTGTAAAATGGTATGGTCGTGTGGTAGAGGGTACTTGACTGTACACCATCGAGTGTTACGGGTCCTTGCATCATCACCTTACTGTTAATAGTATGAAGTCCTTGAAGATCAATAGAGTTCAGTTTGACACGGGGTGAGATTTTGTCCTGTTTGTCTGCGTCGTACGGTATCTTCATAAACTTTAGTGGCTGTCCTTTTATTACAGCGTTATCGCTCATGATGGTGAACTCTGGCGTTTTCAGCTGACAGGTGGCTGGGATGTTGGCGAGATAACTTCCTCGCAGCGTTGTAAAGTCATGTCTTGCGCAGATTAGTTGAACTTGCGTTTGGTTAGGAAATGACAAAATATAGTGCTGATCATCTAGTTTTTCCATAGCTTCTTTGTTCAAGGCGATCGCTGCAAATTGGCAGGAGTCTTCAATAACTTGATGATTTATTAATTCGCTGATACAGTCAGGCTTAGTTCGGACCTGGTGGTTGATTCCCTTCTCGCATATATACCACTCGTTCAACTTCGGACATTCTGTCTCTATGTACACGAATGATACCTCGTTAGTTACTATATAAGGAGAGGATGGGATGAGAGCCTGATTATTTTTATTTGGTACTATCGCTAACTTATATAATTCATAGCTTTCCTTAGAAACTATAGGAAATTTAAAACAAAAAACTATTTGTCTGTCAACATAATATGACCCTGGTTTTATAATGTCATAATACTCGCGTAACTCTAAATTAAGGATCTTATCGTCACCATATATATCTTTAAGTTTATTTAGCATTGATTTTAAGACATCTACATCTATCATAGAATGATGTGCACTAGATGCATGGACAAAAGCTAAGGTGTTTTCTACTCTTATTAACTCTAAAATTAAATCGTCTATGTTTTCTGTAATTATACCTAAAAGTTGCGCAAACTTGGCATATTTTATTAAACTGTTTTCTCTATAAGCATCACCATCTAATATTAATTCTAATGTCATGTTGATTTTATTCTGGTTATCTATTAGCTGAGTTAGGGCATCAGAATGCTTGGACATCCATTCCTTACTAATACTGATATGACTGTTTAGTTCGGATAATACTTTATCTTGGTTACTCTGTAAGATTCTGATAGCCTCATTGTATTTATGAGCATCGTTATGGTCTAGATTGCCGGTAATACTTTTAATGACTGAACCTAGGCCATCTACAAGACCTCTTTTAGCACGCGTCGGTTCTAGAGTTTGTAAGTGGCTTAATACTTTGTCAAGTTTGCTCGCAAGATACTCTATTTGTACCTCATAAAGTAAGTACGTGCCGTTTGGCATTTGGTCCTGAAATCTATGGAGTTGAGCCTGTAACGAATAAGTTTTATCTCGGATGTCATTCAGTTGTACATACTGTAAGAATGTGTGGTAATGGATTGTTAATCTTGTTGGTCCCAGTTTATATGGAAGCAAACCTGGTCCTTCAGCTAAACTCTCAATTTTTATCTCCTGCGCTCGCGTCATTCGGAGGGTCATTATTATCAGAATCCTGTAACAAATTAGCGGATTTAGGGAGGCGTTTCAGGCGTGACTTAGCTATGGGTCCACGTTTTTTAGATGTATAAATGTGTATGGGTAAATCGGCAAGAACAATATCGTGCGTAAAGCGTGGTGCAATTTTCTGGCGGCTAGCCGCCGGATTTTTTATATAGACCGGTTGTTGAGGTGGGTATGAAACCTCTGGCTCGCGACTCTTGTTCCTATTTTCTATGATAGCGGCTCTATTAGAAAGGGATGATTCGTTAACTATATCATATACTTTTTTCATTTTATCTCTGTGGGTTTGTATATATTGTTGGAGTAATTGTTGAGTTATATCAACATCCAGACAGTCTCTGGGATCAAAATGGCCTGTTAATAAGTCAAAAGGTCTGCATCTAGTGAAACTATGGATGGAGCTATTGTAGGCAATAATCGCATAGGGCATAATATTAACAACAGGTTCATTTTTATGCTGTAATTTTAATAATCGTAGATGCTCTAATATAGTGGAATGGAACCTTTCGATATTTCCGTTATCATTCGGTGAATGAGCTAAGATTCTATGGTGGTTTATTTTATGTAGTCGGGTAAACTCTTGGAATAATTGATTTGTGAATTCGGTTCCGTTGTCGGTAACGATAGTAAGCGGTACACCATGGTGCGTACAGTATTGTAAAAGTGATTGTAGGATGCTTAAAGCTGTTCCATCTCGTAAGTGGTAAGCTTGCCCGTACTTAGTGAAAACGTCTACAAAAGTAATATATTTTTCACTTTGAACTGTAAAGAGGTCCATGTGAACGATTTCAAAAGGTTTTGTAGCTGGGGGAACTAGGTTGAATTGGGGTCTAATAGGATTTCGATCATATTTGGCCTGACCACAAATTGTACACTCGTTTATGAATTTAGTTATACAATCTTTCATCTTAGGCCAGTAGTATTTTCGAGACAAGGCTAGGTAACATTCATTAATGCCACGATGGTTCGTTTTTCCATCGTGATAATGGCGGATAATTTCTTGTTGTCGCAGATAGTCTTTAACATTTTCTACTTCAACTTTTGCTAAGGTCAGATTCATACTAGAGCTTTTGAACGCGTTTTGTAAGATGGGAATGACCGAATAAAAAGCAAGAGGTGGATTAATAAGAATAGCCGTTTTAATTTTGGATTCACGTATTCCTTCACAGCATTTATAACGTCCTCTTCTAGGTTAGCTTCAGATAATTGTAAACTAATACGTGTATGGGTTTCAAATGGTTTACTTACCACAGGCTTACGTTTGATATCGTTAACAATCGTAAAGCAGATTTGACGATGAAATTTATTGAGGGGCTCATCCGTTATGGGAATTTCTAATATAGGATGTTCATTACTGGTATGTACTGTTTCTGTAGATGAATTAACATGGGAAGCTATATTTTCAGATGGATTCCCTAATAATGAATTCAATTCGTCTATTTCCTCAATAAGCGATCGAACGTCTCCTGTATGAATCTCTACACGTGAGAGAGCATCAGCATTAGTATTGTGTTTGCCCTTTTTGTATATGACTGAAAAATCGAATTCACTTAGTTTCAGCCGCCATCTAGTAAGACGTGAATTTGGCTCCTTCAAATTCATCATCCACTGTAATGGTTTGTGATCGGTGATAATTTTGAATTTTCGCCCAAATAAGTAGGGACGAAAATATTTCGTAGCCCAAACTATAGCGAGAAGCTCCTTTTCTATCGTACTGTAGTTCATTTCACTCTCGTTCAGAGTCCGAGAGGCATAGCATACTGGTTTATCGGACCCTATTGGACCTTGGGACAGTACGGCACCTATGGCTACGTTAGAGGCGTCTGTAGTAAGAATGAATTCCTTACTAAAGTCAGGGTACTGTAAAATGGGGTCATTGGTTAAGAGAATCTTACATTTTTCAAATGCATTGATGTAGTCAGCATCAATGATAACTTTATGACTCTTTTTCAGACACTGAGTTAGTGGCTTAGTGATCCGGGCAAAATCTGGTATGAATTTGCGGTAATATCCAAGGAGACCCAAAAATTGTTTGATTTCTTTTGGCGTTTTGGGTATTGGATATTTTGAATGGCCGAAATTTTATCCGGATTGGGTTTTATCCCATCTTGGCTAATAATATGGCCAAGATAAGAAGTTTCCAGCTTCAAAAACTCAGATTTGTCCATCTGAATCTTAAAGTTAGACTCCCGCAATCTTTGGAAGACTTTCTCGAGATTAATCATGTGCTCTTGAAGAGATGTGCTGAACACTATGATATCGTCGAGGTAGACTAAGCATACTTGATTTTGGAGCCCTCTCAACACGTTATCCATTACGCGTTGGAATGTAGACGGAGAATTTTTCAGTCCCATAGGCATTCGAAGGAATTCGAAGTGCCCGTGTTCGACATTAAATGCGGTTTTCTCAACGTCTTGGGGGTCCATTTCAACTTGGTAAAAACCGCTTGCCAGATCCAGTGTTGTAAAATATTGGCATTTACCAAGTTTGTCAAGTACGTCGGTAATGTTAGGTATGGGGTATCTATCGTCTAGTGTCTTTTCGTTGACTTTACGAAAATCCACTACGATACGCCATTTCTGTTTCCAGAGGCATCGGCCTTTTTGGGTACTACCCAAATAGGTGAGCTCCAGGCGGAAACAGATGGTCGTATAATACCCTGTTCCAACATTTTTCCGATTTGGTCTCTAACTTCCTGGCGGTGTATAAATGGGTACCGATAGCTCTTGGTGTGCACTGGCATCTCATCGGTCGTCCGAATCAGATGCTTGATCTTGTTAGTGAACGTTAGAGCTTCGCCCTCAACGTAAAAAACATCCGAATAACGAGAGCAAAGGGTTATAAGGTTAGCCTTTTCCTCTTCGTTCAAGTGATCCACCCGTAACCGTGAAATTACATCTTGCGTGCGGACCGATGGTTGTTGAGTACGAATGCACTCGGTATTAAGCAACTCAGCTTGCGTCGGCCTATCGAGTGAGAATACGATGTCATTCGGTGTTGGGTTCTCAACCTCCAGATAACCTCGGTTGTTTTTTACGGTGGTTATACATTCATGGATAATACAGTTGCAAATTGTTTGTTCCCTTACAAAAGCTTCACCATCTAACACGTCTACCGGTATTCGGAGAATTTTTGAGGAACCGGATGGTATAATGTCCTCATATAAATTAACATTACGCGAATTGTAAAAAATAATAGGGTTTGAAGCAGCGCGAGTTAATAATTGACCTTCCCTTAAGTCTATACGTGCCTCCCATTTACGTAATAAATCTAACCCGATGAGACCGTCGAAATAATTATGAAATTTATAAATGAACAATTTCATACTATCATCATCATTAAATTCTGCAAAGCTCGGCAAGGTTATAGAATAATCGTTCTTACTGGTAGCATGTATGTTTGTTACCTCGAACGGATCAAAGTTAAGAGGAAATTCCGGAAAATATTTCTTTACAGCTTCGGGGCTTATAAACGACTGGTTAGCTCCTGTATCAATTAAAAATTTTAACGGGGGGTTCCTGATTTGAATATATGGTAACTGTCTCTGGGTTTGAAGATTAATTTCTATTTTAGTTTTTGTGATATCGAAGCCTCGTGAAAATCCTGTTCTGAATGATTGGGGCCCGGTTCTTGACTAGGTTCGTCAGTCAGTTGATTTTCGTGATTTGATGAATAATATGAAAAATCGCGAGCAAACCCGTGTGTATCGCTAGTATCATAGTCGGCATAATCCGTGTAGAAATTGTACGCCGGTTGGTAATAATCGTAATATGAGTAGTCATCGTACGTCGCTAGTTCGTTCATATTTAATTCTCGGGATTTAAAATAATTGGTCGGTGGAGGGTTCCCTGACTTACTCCAATCATGTCCCGTTAACATACTAGTATGCGGTAGCATCTTAGGAGTATAGTGTTGGACTCCACTCATCGGCTGAGGGTGTCGGGGTGGTTGCGGATAATTACGTGGTGGCATTTTGAAAACGTTACTGTGGGGGTTGTAATTAGGGGGTGGTGCAGCAAACATTCTATGAGTATTGGATGGCATGCGAGATTGCGGTTCTTTAAATTTGAAAGGCTGCGGCGGCGGACCCATGGGCCCTTGCCCTACAGGTGCAGGCCACCTAGGTACCGTGGGCAGGTAGTTCGGAATACGTGGGGGTGTAAATGGTATTGCCACTGGTGGCATATTGGCCCTAGGCGTGGGGTGACTTTTCGTCGTGTCACCACGTTGTTGGAGGTACATAATGTTCAATTCCTCTTGCACATATTCTAGCACCTTTTCGATAGTAGCGGGTCGCATACAGCGTATGCGGGACCCTAAAGGCTCTTTTAATCCGCGAACATAGGCCTGCATAGTAACCTTTTTATATAACTCACGTTTCGCTTCTATAGTGGTAGGTATAGTTTCATGCAACGTGACATACGTCATGATGGTGCTAAATAGAGTCTGGCAATGATCATAAAACTCTTGGGGTGTTTTATGCCCCTGTGTGGCTATTGAGAGGTCATTGTAAAGGGCCGTTTCGTCCCTCTGATCGGAGAAGTTATTTATAAGCGCGGTTCTAATGCCCAACCAATTATCAGGAATACCATTAGCATTAATTGTACATGAGGCGGTACCAGTTATCTTATTCAAGATGCGATTAATTAAACATAAATTAGGAAAATCACTGCCTGGCGACTTACTCATATATTGTTCGACGAGTTTGTCGCATATTTTTATGAATCGTGTAAGAACATTGGGATTGCCATCGAACTCCGGGACAAGGCGGAGAGCCTTAAAAATTGCGTCCGGGTCATGGGCCATGTTTCTATTACTATCTACTACTTGGCGGCGAGTCTGCGGTGATTCAAACTCCCGACTACTAAAGGCTCTTGGATGATAAATTTTGAAAGAGGAAGATTACTAGGATACACAAGGAAGTAACACGAGATCAATTCAAGTGTACTTACAGTAGCTTCATATTTTGGTTTCTTCCGAGAATCGAAGTCTGGATTCGCCTTCTTGGTCTGCAGCAGGTCCGTAGATTCAGGATACTCAGCAGCGCGACTTGATAGCCAGCTCGGGCGGCTCGCGAACGCGAATTCGAATTTTGAACCCTATTATTCGCGTACCGGCCCGCGAGTATCCTACCGACTGCGCCAATTACGTTAGCTGCGGCTGAAGGCCCGAAAAAAAAAACCAAAATTTCTTACAATTAATTTAATTAATAAAAATTATTACAAAATTAATTCTAACTAATGCTAATTCGACCGAGTTCGATACTCGAAAGAATGATGTCTTCAATAAAATCGGCACGAGGCAGGAATCTTCGTCAGCAGTTTCCATTTGACGTAGTAACCGATGATGCGGGTGTGTCAGCGGTCTTCATATAGTTGAAATATGTATTTCGCACTAAAACGGTGAAGGAAAACATCGTGAGGAAACCTGCATACCATAGCGATTTATAAGAATTTCTATGGTATGTACGTCAGCCAACCCGCATTAGGACAGCGTGGTGGACTATATGGCCTAACCACTCTCAATCGCATTCTCGATTGTAGAGTAGGCCCGTGCCCTGCAGTGGGACGTATATGGGCTGATACATAGACATACATACATAGGCAACAAAGTGACAACAATGCTTGATGGTAAGCGAAGTTGAGTAGAATAGGCAATATCTTAGTTGCCACAATTATGCCGGCCTCATTTACTCGTATACTAACATATAAAGCTGAAGAGTTTGTTTGTTACCTCTAATGTCAGGAACTACTGGTTCGAATTGAAAAAATCTTTTGTTGTTGGATAGGTCATTTATCGAGGAATGCTATAGGCTACATATCATCACGCTATGACCTACAGGAGGAAAGCAGTAATGAAAAATCAAACACGTTTTACAATTTTACACGTTTCTCGTGGTCCGTTTGGTCGATATTCTAAATTGATAGTCGGAATTGAACATTTTGACCGCCATTTTGTAAAGTGTATCTGCTCACGGGCGGAGCCGGGTCGGACCGCTAGTATTATACACGGCCTAAACCAATAAGAAAATGATTTCGAAATAACCATGCGTCAATAGGTATTTTGTCATTATTTCTTAGTATTTACGTAATATGAAATGTATGTCACCGAATTCTGCTTATTTAGCTCTAAATAGAAATCGGATTGTATACCGCATAATGTTATTGATATAGTCTTTATATACATAATATGTAGGCCTTGATATACATACATAAACTCACGCCTTTACCAGAAGGGGTAGGCAGAGGGGACAAAAGAACACATACTATATTCCCATATTATCCCAAGATGTAATAGGTGGCGAGCCTATCGCCATATCGGGCACAAATTCCTGGCTGATGTATAGTATCAAATATCACTTTGCCTGAACCGGGATTCCAACCCGAGATCTCAGCGTTGTAGTTGTAGTTTGTGTACAATTACGCCACAATATCGCTACCGAGTAAGATTGCTAGTATCAATGCATATTTCTTCGGCCCTTTTTCCTTCAATTTTCCTCCCTTCCCATATCTGAACCATACTCATATGCTAGACTAAAAAAATATCATGCATATTAAAACAATTTCGAAAATCTTTAATATTTGTTTTGACAGCCTCCGTGGCGCAGTCGGTTAGACGCTGCTTGTACAAGAAGCTGCGGGTTCGATCCCTGCACCGAGAGAAATGTTTGTGGGGACCACAAATATTTCTTTCGGGTCTGGGTGTTTGTGACACCGAAAAATCACTCGCATTTGCTTAGTTACGTAAATGTGGATTCAGGACTTTGTATATTATTTTATTAATTCCAAGGCTTTCAAGCTTATAAACCAATAATGTACAGACTGACAATTATTAAAGGGCAAAACCTAAGACAAGTTGAAAATCCAGTCTAGTATTTTTATCTAGAATCTAGGCTTAAACGTTTGATAAGTTGTAGCGTCATTGACCCAAATTCGACCTGTTTGCGCCGGACTTGTTACGAACGCATACAGTCGTATTAGAATAGATATTACTTGTAAAAACTTATTAGACAGGTCTCCGCTACAATTTAGAATTCAGAGAGTTTAGGCTACCACACTGGCCTTAAGGTATTCACTTAAAGAAAATTACTACAAATGTCACATACATAATCCTGACCCCACACTAAGATTAAGTCTTGTGTCGTGTATCAGAAACTTCTAGGTCTCACAAAAACCCAGACCCGAGACCTATATTTATAGGTACAAATATTTAAATTACAAAGCAATGCTTGACTTTCCACTGCGCTCGCCATCCGGAGACATAAGATGTTAAGTCGCAATATGTCCAGTAGTTACTTTGGCTACAATGTGTTTCAAACTGACACATAATATAGCATTTCCCCTACTATTTTTCGGGAGAAATAGACATTGCGGTGGTACCTACCCAGGCGGATTCTCGCACAGAGACCTACCGCCAGTGAATATGTAATAGTATATAAACTCCGCCTAACACTAGGCCAGCGTGTTGGACTACATCTAACCACTCTCAATCGTACTCTCGATTGTAGAGGAGGCCCGTTGCCCGTAGTGGGACATACAGGGTATATCAAGATTGCTACCGAAAACGAAGCGGGGTGGTAGTTTAAGCGACTTCAGACACAATGCAATAAAAAATGTTGCAAAAAAACAGCGACGACTTTTTTTGTTATTTTTTTCCTATGGGCGTTTTTGGGTGGTAAATACATTTTTATCCTAAAATAATAGTGTACCTATACCATTTTATTTATAAAGACTCTTAGGTATAAAGAGTTTAAATCATTATTTCAGCAAAAACTATGGATTTACCACCCAAAAATGATGATATTTAAAAAATTTTGGAAAAAGTTTTTAGTTGCATTGTGTTTGTAGTCACCAAAACTACCACCCAGCTTAGTTTTCGGGAACACTCTTGATATACCCTGTATGGGCTGATATATACAGTTAAAAGCATTCCGTTTAGTAAATAAGCCATTTTACGCACATCTGTTATTGGCACTTCCATATAGGATTTATATTCGCACTAATTTAGTAGTTCAAGGTGATTATGTTTGTTGTTTATATTTTTAAGTTTCCGAATAGTTTTTGGCGTTTCCCCGGATGTTATTGAGATATTTAATTAGCATACATCATTAATGTTTTATAAACAAATGAGTCAGTATAATAGCAAGCTTGTCCGGAGCGGTAACACTCTCTCACAGAAGATTTTTAATTTTATTTATTTTAGGGAAAATACAGTGTTGTAACACTAAATAAAACAGAGTAATGAAACTATACACCAATTACATGTTTCCACAGATAAGTGACAAAAATAATAAAGAAAAAGCCATATTATATATTAACACAACATAAATTATGATTAATATATGTTAATGTAATTTAATTAAACTGAATGCACAGAGTAACTAATTATAAACTGTATTGTGACTTAAGAAGAACCAATATTAACACAAAGCCTTTTCGAATATGTGGGGTTTAGAATTAAATAAATCTAAGTTAAGGCCCGAGAGTGCTAATGCCGAAGAAGAGATTTATGTAAAGCGACAGCTGTTGTCGCGTTTCGTTCAGTGAGTGAGATTGCCGGATGACCAATAGCCCTTTCCTGTTCCCATACCTTTTTTCTTTCCGCTCTATACGCAATGCATTTATTTTTGTGAGCTTTTAAAAACCATTGTGTTTGGGTGGTAAATAAATATGTTCTGCTAAAATAATAATTTAAACCCTTACGGACCATTGCGTCGGATTGCGGACCTGCCAAATACGAAGATAGGAAAAAAAAATTGACAACATTTTTGATTGCACTATGTCTGTAGTCACTAAAATCTCACGTTTTCCTTTAGCATTAAACACATAATACAAATATTAATAACTAATTTATTGTTACAGGTATGTACCAGAATAATCCAAGCAAAATACAACGAGTGGTAAGCAAACAACCAGCGGATTTATAATGATTTGTTTTTGAAAACTATTTTTTTATTGCAATGAATAGCGAGACGTGCATGCCGTTCACCTGATGGTAAGCGATACGACCGCTCATGGACAGTAGCAAAACCAAACAACACCTTGAATTACAAAGCTATGCATGGCGTTCCACTGCGCTCGACATCCTGAGACATAAGGTGTTAAGCCTCAATATGTTCAGTAGTTACTCTGGCTACCATATCCTTAAAACCGAAACACATCAGTGATTTTTCACTGCTGTTTGGCGTGAGAAACAGACACTGCGGTGATACACCCAACAGATAAAAACATTGTCCCGATCCCACACTAAAATCGAGTCTTGAGTCGTGTATCAGAAACTTCGAGAGACTTTTCGGTTTAACTCGGTCTGTTAACTAATTTACGTTTATGTGATTCATTAGCGGTTTTTTATAAATAAGGATGTAAAATATAGTATAAAAAACATAAAGGAATATGAATACTAACGTCACAGACTATTGACTAGTAAACATACAACAAAATACTTTAGACAAAAAAAACTTGAGAGGTGTCAGCGGACACCCGGATGGAACGAAGTTCCTTTCGATTAATTAGTGAAAGAATTGTAATAAAATTTTATTTCTTAAGTTATAAAAATACTATTTTTTTATTAACAAATATAATGTAATATAAACTTAATCAGTAGGCTCAATTGTAGTAATAATTGGTAAATATACATAGTCAAATCTAGGGTTGATGATTGACAGCAGGGTAACAAACTAAAATTGTAAATAATAAAAGTTATAAAAATAATACCTTTCATTATTAACAAATATAATGTTATATAAACTTAATCAGTAAGCTAAATTTTAGTAATAATTGGCAAAGATACATAGTCAAATGAAGGGTTGATGATTGACAGCAGGATAACAAACTAAAATTGTAAATAATAATACATTTATTAAGGAGGATCGAAAATCAATGTATTACGGTTTTATTATGTAATTTTAATTAAATGTCACCACCAAAAGAATCATTTGGGTATCACCATCGTTATGTTTTTTTTTCACATATTTATGCAATTTATGTTTCTTTTGTACCAATTTGATTTATGACATTTGATGAAAATTAGAAATTGTCGCAACGTTTCCCACTTAATTTTGGGCTTCAGCGTATTCTAAGTTTTTACTATAGCCTTTAACATATTAATATTTATTTGGATATTGTATTGCCTCTTATATAAAATGTATGCCTTATATAAAATTTATGACATCATTTTCAAATAAAGAAATAAAAAACGATTGTCAAATGTTTTAAAGTGTCGTGCCAACTTTTCGTGAGAATTTTTTCCGTCTAGCCCCCTTTCACACCGCGCGATAAGGAACTTCGTTCCAAAAACAAATCTTGTTAAAAAGCGGCAATTAATATCAGAGCAAAAACATTTATGAAAACATGAATATATAATATATTATTAAAATTTGCAAAGCTAGTTGAAATGATTAATGTAATAATAGATCAAGATCTTAGAACCAGAACGCGATAGAAAATATTGAAAGTATGATATTTCCAACTATCATGAATTGACTTGTGGCGAAAGGAACAACTTTACTGGTGGTAGGCCTCTCATATGTGAGAGGCCGCCTGGGTAGGCACCACCGTAATGTCTATTTCTCCCGCCAAACAGTAGTAAATGCACTGTTGTGTTTCGGATTGAAGGACATTGTAGTCAGAGTAACTACTGGACATATTGAGACTTAACATCTTATGTCTCAGGATGGCGAGCGCAGTGGAATACAAAGCATTGCTTTGTAATTCAAGGCGTTGTTTGTTTTTGCTACTGTTCATGGGTGGTCGTATGCTTACCATCAGACGAACGGCATGCTCGTCTCGCCATTCGTTGCAATAAAAAAAGACTATCCTACCATCTACAATCGTGCCGGCAAAAAAATTAGTCCTTCCCTTAGATGTTACTTTAATTAAGGTTTTCAAGAAATAGCTTTTATTGTTCAATTATGAGATGACTATCTTTGAGGAAAATTGTAAAATAACTCAGTGTCTCAACCTTGGGGTTAAATAGATGGGAGACGTCATCAAATCAGTGCGTTTATAGCGATACATGACATACGGAAACACAACGCTTTTTCCAAGAAGTGGTAGGCAGAAGTAACAAATCACAAACCTTATGTGGGTCACACGATTAGATATATAAATACACCCAACAGTCACATAGCCCTGACCCCATATTAAGATCGAGTCTTGTGTACCAGAAAATACGAGAGACTTTTCGGTCTCAAAACACACCCGAAACAAAGACCTGTGGATCACACAAATATTTGTCTCAGAGCGGGGATCGAACCCGCGGCCTGACGTTTAAAAGCCAACGTTCAACCAACTACGCCATGAAGGCTGTTAGGCTGGTGGCGGTAGCAATACGCCAACTTAAATTTAGCTTTTAAATTTACACGCTTACTATTTGTAATTTTAACTTTATTTAACATGCATTTCATTTTAAGATATGACTGCAGATGTTTAACCATAAAACATCTGCGAGTCGTAAAATTTATTGAAATAAGAATTTTTATGTACCTTATTGTATAATATTAGTTAAAAAGATGCTGTGCTAAATTATTGTTTCCTAATTGTAATGGCCCGTTCATGCCGGGGCAATAAAACTGTATTAGTTAAGTTCTTTAGAGGCGGCAATCTTTAGCAACAAATTTATCTTTTTTAGACAATAGTACACGTGTTTGGATAAACCTTTCGGTTTGGACAATAGCCCAGATGTTTGGGCAGACCTTACTTTTTAGTTGAAAGGATAGACCTTATTTCATGGCTTAAATATATTTTCTTTAAGATTTATCCCCACCGATCCTCATTCGGGTAGACCTATAAAAGGGTCGGTTTATTTGGATAGACAAGCCTTACCGTTACCGGTACCGTTTTTACGGACCGCAAGGATAGGCCACAATCGATAAGGCTTTCGCCTAGGAATTGTAGCCACAGCGTGGTACCTCCGCAATCACAGAGGTCCCGCGTTCGTGAAGTCCCCTGGATAGACAAGAGAGTCTGCCATCTCTCGTCACGAGCACATCTCGCTCCGAGTCGCATAGTTATAATTTAACTCTGTCCCTGTATGTATTAAGTGTTAATTTACAAAATATACAATAGTTAGTTCCTGGAAGTCAGTGCTCATTCTAATACCTACACTTAAAACCGCCAAAGGCTGATAAGCCTATCGCCATATCGGGCATTCTTGGCTGATAATAAATAGGAAAATATAATTCCACTTTGTCAACGAGATTCGAACCCGGGACGTCAGGTTTATGGTCCTAGTATAACTCCGTCGAGGCCATTTCTTATGATGATAATGAGGATCATCAACGACCCATGACAGGCTCCATGTTTCATTAAAAGCCGGCTGTGTGACGACAGGAAAAATCCGAACACTCATTCACAGAATACTAAGCTAACAGAAGTCAAGCTCCATACAAAGCGCGCTAAATCAACGCACACATAGACAGCGTTCACCGACACGATATTCGAACCCAGTCGAGACCACTGCGAGCGCGAGTTTCAACCTTTGCGCGAACGCCGAGCGTAGTGTGAGTGTGGCAACAAAAGTGAAGTACATACACAAGCTTGACTTCTGTTAGTATTCTGTGACTCATGTTTGTGACAAATATTGTGCCGGTTTGAAGGATACGAGCATTATAGCCAATTTAACTACTGGACATATTGAGACTTGCCTAACATCTTATGTCTCATTATTGCCAAGCGTTGTTTTGCCAATTACTGCATTTTTTTTTTGCTATTAGTGGCGAGTTTTTGCAATCATGCCGTTCGCCTAATGGTAAGCGATACGACCGCTTATGAATAGTGGCAAAACCAACAACCCCATGAAAATTAAAATAATTTATTGAACCAATTAAAATGTTCAACATCGTTTAGATTCAGTCATTTTTTTATCTACCACTCGGTTCGGAAAGCGGTTTTCACTAGAGAAGAACGGGCATGAAATACCTTGAATTATAAAGCAATGCTTGGTATTCCACTGCGCTCGCCATCCTGAGACATAAGATGTTGAGTCTCTTTGTTCTTAAATATACGTTTTACATAGAAATGCATGACATATTATGATGCAATGAAACTTTGTGTAACTACAATGGATTTTCCAGTTTAAATTCACGGTTGCTGTCTCACAGTATCGTTAAGTGCTACTTAAATATTAGCTTAGTTACGGATAGAAAAATGTTGTCAACCAAAGGTCGGGTACTTATTTACCGGCACTGAAGACTGAGGTTGTGGAAATGTAGAACCTTTTTTAATAATTGTATAATATAATTTTAACGCCACATTTTTGGGATGGAATGATTTTGCAGCTACGCACTCTAAGTAGTACTCTGGATTTGACAGCCTCCGTGGCGCAGTTGGTTAGACGCCGGCTGTGGAATAAGAGGCCGTAGGTTCGATCCCCGCATCGTAAATTTTTTTTGTAAGAGCAAATTCTAGTAGTTTCTGAAACACGACACATCACACAAGACTCGATCTTAGTGTGGGGTCAGGATTATATTATTATGTTATGAATGAAATGACTGTTGGTGCATTTATTATTTTATTTAAAAGCTTCAATAAAGTTAAATAATGGAAACTTTCTATTACTTTTCCATTTTGAAACTTTTCCGAAAAAAAAACACAATTTCCTCCGATTATTTTAAAGTTCTAAGAAAGTCAAATAAATAAAATTTTCCATTATTATTCCACTTTGAAAGTTTTCTAGAAATTTGTCCGATTTTTTTTTTATTTACACAACTCTTGTGATGACTCTATAGACTTCGTTTACCATCAGGCTAACTAACCTTGTCATGAAAAAAACCAACTGATATTTCTCAGTATGGAGATACTTGGAATCGAACTGACCTCCATTCGTCGTCCGACCTTAGTTTTTTAGTCACGTGACCTCCAGAGATATCTCTAAATCTATTTAATTTAACTGATGGTCATATTTACAATGTTCTGATAGTTATTTTTATAACATACGAAATATGGTACAGTTTTGAGAATTGTTTTATTAATTTAATTTATTGTATCCCATATACGTCCCACTGCAGGGCACGGGCGTTCTCTACAATCGAGAGCACGATTGCGAGGGGTTAGGCCATATAGTCCACAACGTTGGTCTAATGCGGGTTGGCGGTATTTATCATAGAAATTCTATCAAATCGCTATGGTATGCAGGTTACTCACGATACCTTCACTGCTATAGTCCGTTGTGACACAAATACAAAAATATGTGATTAACTATACAGGGTATCTCAAGACTGCTACCGAAAACGAAGCCGGGTGGTAGTTTTAGAGACTTCAGACACATTGCAACAGAAAATGTTGAAAAAAAAGCGACAATTTTTTTAAATTATTTTTTTCCTATGGTCTTATTTGGATGGTAAATTCATTTTTTTCCTAAAATAATAGTGTATACCCTTTTATTTATAAGGACTCTAAGGTATAAAAGAGTTGAAATTATTATTTTAGCAAAAACTATGGATTTACCACTCAAAAATTACGATATTTAAAAAACCATAAAAAAAAATTGTCGCGTTTTTTTTTGCGAAAATTTTAGTTGTATTGTGTTTGTACTCACATAAACTACCACCCGGCTTCGTTTTCGGTAGCAGTCTTGATATACCCAGTATATATCACACATTACTCCGAAAAGTCAGAGGCGTACCCTGGGATTTTAACCCCCCTATTATTGCCAAAACCCGTGATATATTTATTTACGTATTAAGCGTCATGTAATAAAATACGGATTTAATGCCAGTGGCATGACTGGGAGACATATTAGTCGACCTTTATAGTGGCTAATACATTGCCTCTGTGGAGTAGTTGTGTAAGATATGATTTCAAAGCTAAGGTGTCGAGTTCAAATCCCTGATCGGAGAAAGAGATATTGGAATTTTATACCCATTATCAGCCCAGAATTACGAGAAATACTCAGCCATTTGGGCAGAAAACTTCCATGCTTATCCCCGGGAACACTAAATTTTCCGGGATAAAAAGTAGCCTATGTGATAATCCTAGGTATAAGCTACCTCCATACCAAATTTCATGCAAATTGATCCAGCCGTTAGACTGTAAAGGAGTAACAAACACACAAACTTTCGCATTTACAATATTAAGTAAGATTTTAAAATGACGTATTTTTGTACCTACGTTATACGAAGCGCATATGGTAATGGTATAATCAGACAAATAACATGTCTAAATATTTATTTAATACCGACTTCTTGTTGACGAATATGTATGTTACGTGTGATGTCTTATTTGGATTATATAAACTTTAAATTTTGTTCTTATTTACTGCTGTAGGTTTACTGTATCAGCCTTTATACGAGGTATATCAAAACTGCTACCGAAAACGAAGCCGGGTGGTAGTTTTTGTGACTTTAGACAGACCAAAAAGTCTCTCGTAGTTCTCTAATACACAACATAAGAATCGATCTTAGTGTGGGCTCAGGACTATGTATACAATATTGGATATTGTATTTTTATTTTTTTATTGCTATGAAGTATAAGTGCGTGGTGGCCTGTTGGTAAACGGGCTAGACGCGACTGCCAACATGTTCACGGTGGTCGCGGGTTCGAATTCCAGGGCACACCTCTGACTTTTCGGAGTCATGTGTGTATTGATAGTCAATCACCACGCACTAAAACGGTGAAGGAAAACATCGTGAGGAAACCTGCATACCATAGCGATTTATAAAATTTCTATGGTATGTAAGTCTGCCAACCCGCACTAGGCCAGCGGGGTGGACTATATGGCCTAACCACTTTCAATCGTACTCTCGATTGTAGGGGAGGCCCGTGCCCTGCAGTGGGACGTATATGGGCTGATACAATACAGTACATTGCTATGAAAGGCGAGACGAGCTTATCATTTGCCGATGGTAAGCGATGCGGTCGCTCATGGACAGTAATAAAACCAAATAACATGAATCACAAAGCAATGCTTGAAATTCCACTGCGCTCGCCATCCTGAGACATAAGATGCTAAGTCTCAATATTTCCAGTACTTACTCTGGCTACAATGTCTTTCGAACCGGAATATAATAGTGCATTTACACTGCTGTTTGGCGGGATAGATAGCGGAAATAGACATTGCGCTGGTTACTATCCAAGCGGCTTCTCACATATGAGAGACCTAACCGGTGTTTTTAAGTATTTAATTAATTTGTTAATTTTGTTGGAGCACGTTTACTTATTTTGTTGTCGATTGAAACATCAGATCTAAGTATAGATTATAATTTACTCCGAATACTTTACTTTTTTGCCGGCAAAATTATAATACAATAATGAATACTTAGTTCACGACAAGGCTTATTCTAGGCTATATTGTCGACCTAGACCTAGAATAAACAACCTTAATATGTACTTATCACTTATTTTAGCTTAAACGTCGTACCTATTTTGTTACAACTAGTAGATGTACATCTTGGATTTGCTGACTGTGGGTCGTTAAAGTTGAAAATGAAAATGAAAAATCTTTATTAAAAATAATAATGTTACATAACAAGAATATTGCAGGCGTTCTCAAATTAGGCTTTGCCTGTGTCTTGAGAAACCAGTTAAATAAATATTTTATTTAAAAATTAAGTGTGTGAGTGTGAGAAAGTGCCAAGTATGTATTAATGTGTGTGTGTATGTGTGTGTGTGTGTGTGTGTATTTGCGTGAGTGTGTGTTCAAGTGAGCATTGATACCTAGTATTATGTATGTATAAGCAACCAGTGTATCCGTGTATAATATGTTTTATCGTAATTTACCGGTACAGCATAATCTCTTTAATTGTGGTGGAATACTAAGGGTTTAGGTAGATATTTATTCGATGTGAAAGACATTTAATTTAGGTGGGTATTAATAGTGGCTGATAGATCATGAGGGTTTATGTAAGAGCAGAGAATATTTTCGGTTTCGTCGTAGTCGAGATGGAGTAATAGTGTCTTAATTGTTTGTTTCGCTTTTTTGAATGTGCAATTTTTTATATCGCAGCGTGCATTGACCGAGTTATATACTACAGGATGTGATATATATGGGAAACTTTTGGCGAAGTTTGTTTTTGCGGGATGGGAGGGCAGACGAAAGACACGTTTTTTACGTAGATTTGTGAAGGAATCCGATTGTAAAACGATTGTAAAAGTTATATAACAGGTTCGATTCTCTGGCGAAATAGCTATTTTTTTTTTACTTAAAATACATACAAATAGTAGATATATTTGATCTTAAGATTTATCAAATGAATGGCGGTAAAAGTTTGAATCGCAAATTTTTCCGACTTTTACCATGAAGAGTTGGTAAATCTTAAGTTTTACCGGAAAATCTTAGGATTTACCGTAG
The DNA here is from genome assembly GCA_009982885.2 of Hyles vespertilio. Classification (NCBI taxonomy): domain Eukaryota; kingdom Metazoa; phylum Arthropoda; class Insecta; order Lepidoptera; family Sphingidae; genus Hyles; species Hyles vespertilio. Next base: position 1,595,316 of record CM042832.1, read on the forward strand.
TCCGAGTTTTTACAGTAAAATACACTCAAAATAAATAGGACTGAGTACCGACCCCACACTAAGATCAAGTCTTGTGTATCACAAAATACGAGAGACTTTTCGCTCTCACAAGACCCGAAACAAATATCTGTGGACGACAATTTGTCTCGGTGCGGGAATCGAACCCGCTGCCCCTTGTTTCAAAGATAATCTGCGCCACGGAGGCTGTCAAATATACTAGGTAACCGAACGGATTCCAACATCCTATTTTTTGTGATCTTGAGATCAAGATAAAGTGTTTAACTATCAAATATTGAAATAAAAACGAAAGTAATTGATCAAATGAATACTTTCTTTTTTTAAAATTAGTAAATATCCCACTTCATGGTCATTGATAATTAGAAGATGCTGACAGCCTGCATGGCGCATGCACGCCGGTTATTAAACTTGCAGTCGCGGGTTCAATCCCCAACCCAAAAAAAATTGTTTCCGTACTGGATGTTTGTGAGAGCGAAAAGTCTCTCGTAGTTCCTGATACCCACGACACATAACTCAATCTTAGTGTGAGGTCAGGACTATGTATGTGACTGTTGGGTGTTATTTATATATTTTATTTAAACATCTGAAATAATGCTTTTAATTGATATATCGCACCTTAAATCAAAGTGACCTAATCCAAAAAAAATAGATTTTGTCTTTTAATCATATTTTGGCTCAAAATGACCTATCGACCGGTTATTAAATACCTATTAACGCATGATAGGCAGAAAGATGTATAAAGCGGTCTTCTAGATTCTAGATGTATCTTCCATAAGTACAAAATTTCTTATGTTACAAATCTTTAATGAACGTTTGCCAAGAAATATTTTTTTTAGTTAGGTCTGTTTAATTCTAAAGGTGCGTTCTTTATTTCATTTGTAGTTCCAAAATTCGCCACAGCCTAGTACATTTTAAATAATCAGCAGTAGGTATTAATTAAAAAATGAACAAAAACAAATCGATTATGCAAGTTAGCATTGTGACGGTGTATTGTCATTTGTCACGTAATCCATTTTTGAATTACGTAAACAGATTTTAAGCGAAATTTTCCTCATTTAAAGTTAATATTGCATTTATTTATTAGTAGCGCCTGGGCTCAGCTTCGCAGGGCAGATATTTTTAAGTCCATTACACATCAACAACATTTTATTTAAATAACGCCCAACAGTCTCACATACATAGTCCTGACCCCACACTAAGATCGAGTCTTGTGTCGTTTATCAGGCACTATGAAAGACTTGGGTCTCACAAACACACAGACCCGAAACAAATATTTGTGAGTAAACATTTCTCTCGGTGCGGGGATCGAACCCGCGGCCTCTCGTTTCACAGGCGGCGTCTAACCGACTGCGCTACGGAGGCTGTCCTGTCTTTGCTTGCCCATTTCGCATTCTGTTTTATAGTTAAACTGTGCCCTACACGATACTGATTTTCCCGCCCCGTCCCGTCTCATACATTATTAAATATATCCAATCCTGTCCTTTCCTATCCCGTCCCATTCCATTGAATTTAAAAGAGCAGCATCTATGCATATTTTAGTTCCTTGTTCATCCCTTAGGAACATTACTTTTGGGATAAAAGGTAGCCTATGTGTTAGTCCAGGATATTGGCTATCTCTATACCAAATTTCATTGAAATCAATTCAGTGGTTTTTGCGTGAAAGAATAACAACATACGAACTTTCGTTTATGATATTAGTAAATATTAACTTTTATATATACGACAACTTGCCTCAATGGTGCAATTGTACTCGGTACGATTACATAGCTGATGTCTCGGGTTCGAATCCCGGGTTGGGCAAAGTGATATTGAAGTTTTCTGTTCATGATCAGTCTGGAGTCAGTAATTTGTGTCCGATAAGGCGATAGGCTCATCTATCACATCGTGGAACGGAACATACAAGGCGAAACGTGGGCGTTCTGGCACCTCTGCCTACACCTTCTGGGAAAAAGGCGTGAGTTTATGTATGTATATAAACACAATTTACCGGTCTTATCAAAATTATGACATTAATCTGGGGGCGCGGCCGAGCCCCCTCCAAGTCGAGCTATAGGCCGTAACATCCTTTTCTCGAAGCAATTCAGACCATTTTCAACCCCCTATAACTTCGTTGTGGCTAAAGCATGAAGCCTGAATTTTCAGTTACTAAGCAGGCATTGTGTAAACACGTTATATTTAAAATTTCATTCAATTTGAACCAGTAGTTTAAGAATTATAACTAGTCAAACTTTCTTAATTTTGTCACTCACTGACTGACTGACCGATCATCAAAAGTCTAAGGCACTTCTAGCAGACATAGAACCTTCAAATTTAGAATATAATTAGTGTTTAGTGTCTAAAGTAAGGAAAAATTCAAACATTTCATAATTTGTGTCTAGTTTTCTAGATAGACCAACTGCGTGAATAACTTTGTAATCCCATATAAATGTATAGGATTACAAAGTTACATTTGCAGTTAATGAATCATTGTACCCGTATATAATGGAATAATAGTTGTAGATAGATATATATATACATGAGGCATAACAGGAGGGGATATAGAGAGGGAAATGGTGTATTCAGCCCATGAAACTGTACAACATTCCTCTAGAAAAACATGACGAAGGAAAACTTGCAAATAAATAGATTAAATTACTCGAAAATATCAATTACAATGAAAGAAAGAACATTAATAATCAAATCCGCTATATTTGTGATAAATAGATACCTACAAAAATAAGAAAAATCCATGACAGAGGCTTTAAGAAAAATCGTTAGTGATATTCTAGAAGCAAGAAGTACCGAAAAGGAAAAAAGTAGGACTCTACAAAAAGACGTGAGATCCCATCAAAAACATCCTGTAAAATAATTCCAAGTCTCGCAGCTCAGGTTTTCTACCGCAAAAAGTTGTGAGATGCATGTAATACCAAGTCGATTAATTGATTTAGTCCTTAAGGGACCTTTTATATAAAGTTATTACGTTAGTTATTACCATATCAATATTAAAAATTCTTTACGTTTTAAAGAAATAGATCGACTTGGCCAGCAGCATTATGTATAAATTGTACGATACATTATGTTTTCATGCGATGGCCAAGTCGATCCATTTATTTAAAACGTAAGGAATTTTTGATATTGATATGGTAATAACTAACGTAATAACTTTATATAGAAGGTCCCTTAAGGACTAAATCAATTAATCGACTTGGTATTACATGCATCTCACAACTTTTTGCGGTAGAAAACCTGAGCTGCGAGACTTGGAATTATTTTACAGGATGTTTTTGATGGGATCTAAGTTACTCCTTAGTATTCCAACCTGGGATTCTAACCCAAGCCATTTTAGTAAACAGCCCTGTGTCCCTTACTGTCACAAGACAAATTAGGCTATTAATAAAAGTCACATTTGTAAATCCCCGTTAAAAAAGTTATGTCTTCTAACAAATAAGCTATTCATGTTTTGACAAAAACTTTTCAAGGAACTTTTTGTCTAAGGGATAATTGACAAAACTGTACTTTAGGGTTCCGTAAGAGATAGAATGAAATATAAAAACCCTGTCATTATCCAGCTATTAATATTATTTCGTATTTTTTTTTTTAATATTTTTTGTTTGCCTAATTTTTATTGCGTTTGTTTTGGGATCAAAGGAGCCGATACCGACACTGCTTAAAAATTCATTATAGCATTTTGATGGTTTGTTTTTAAAGTTTTCCTGTTTTATCCCTAGCGACAGATTCTTTAAAAACAAAGTAATGTTTCAAGAACTCCGGGCCTGAGTGGCAATATTAGTGTGAACCACAGGTATTTGTTTCGGGTCTAGATGTTTGTGAAACCGAAAGCCTCTCGTAGTTCCTGATACACGACACAAGACTCGATCTTAGTGTGGGGTCAGGACTATGTATGTGATTGCTAGGTGTATTTATTATTTATTTATTTGTACTGAACCCTTACCCACTCGACAGCCCGTAAACCAAGTTGTAACAAGTCATTGACCCCCGAATAGTGCAACGGGCTTACCCAAAGTCAAAAAATAATGACGTGACCGCATCGAGATAATTCATTTCTTACGCTTTACATTCAACGGCGAATTGAATAGATTAATAGTTTTTATTTTATTTCAGTGAATGGCGAAACTAGCTTGCCATTCGCCTGATATATGTCTATTTCTCCCGCCAAACAGCAGTGTAAATGCACGGTTATGTTTTGGTTTTAAAGACATTGTAGCCAGAGTAACTACTGGACATATTGAGACTTATCTTGTCTCAGGATGGCGAGCGCAGTGGAATACTAAGCATTGCTTGCAAAAAATATTTCTTAGCTAATTTATTTAACTTGTGAAATGTTATTATAGACTTTACTTGCTATTTGTGATTACTATTGCTATTATTTCGAACACGATGAGGCAGTCTACGTAGGTTCAAGTCTTCAAACTATAAACTAGATACAGGGTCCGGAACAAAATCACACGCCAAAAGTGGCCGAGGTTGCTTATACTTATACATTTGAATTTCGAACTACAAGATGTGGCCGAATCTTAAATTATTATCAACTTCAGGTAACAATAAACCTTATTCCTTTAAGTTAAGATATATTATGGGATTCTTCTTCTTCTTCTTCGAGTGCCTCTTCAGTGCTGAAGGTTGGCTGTCAGCTTCTTGTATTTTTCCCTGTCCTTAGCCAGGTAGAATAGTTGTTCAACGGTGCTGATTCCGGTCCACTCCCGGATGTTTCGAAGCCACGATTTTTTCCTTCGTCCAGCGCGTCTCTTGCCTTCCACCTTGCCCATAATAATTAATAGGCACGTGGCCGAGATATTCTGTCTTGCGTTTTTTGATGGTTTGCATCATTTTCCGGGGCATACTGACACGCTGGAGCACGGTATCGTTCTTTACTTTCTGCATCCAACTGATGCGCAACATGCGACGGTAACACCACATTTCGAATGCCTCTAGGCGCCTTGTAGTATCGTCTTTCAAGGTCCATGCTACGCAGCCATACACGACGACAGGCCAGATGTAGCAGAGAAGTATCCTTACTCTGAGCTTTATGTTCAATTGACGACAACACAGCACTTTTCTCATTTTGTTAAAAGAGGCTCGGGCAAGTTCTATACGGGTCTTAATTTCCTGGTTGGAATCCCATGCTTCATTTACCCAAGCACCGAGATACTTGTATTGTCGTACTCGCTCTAGCTGTTTTCCACCTATCGATATGTTAGGATTTAATCCTGGATTTCTGGAGACTACCATCAGTTTTGTCTTGCTGATGTTCATCGACAGACCAGCTTTTTGGCTGCTCTCGTTGACTTTATTTATAATGGCTTGCAAATCGCTTTCTGAGGAAGCAACGAGAACAGTATCGTCTGCGTAACGCAAGTTGTTAATGATGGTACCATTGATTTTTACTCCAGCTTCAAGGTCTTCAAGAGCTTCAGACATCACGGCTTCCAAGTACAAATTAAATAGAAGTGGAGACATAATGCATCCCTGCCGGACCCCACGACAGATCTCTATATCCTCGGAGTCTTCATTGTCGACCCTTATTGTAGCCACTTGTTTTTCGTATAGATTACGGATAATCCTTACGTCTTTGCCGTCGAGACCAATATCCATTAAAAGGTTCATGAGTTGCTGGTGTTTAACTCGATCGAATGCTTTTTCGTAGTCAACAAAGCATATCAATATATCATTTTGCATGTCTCGGCATTTGAGAGCGAATAGGGCTTCTCGTGTACCGACGCCAGAGCGAAAACCAAATTGGCTGTCTCTCAGTTGTTCGTCAGATTTCAGTCTTATTCTGTTCTGTATGATGTTTAGGAACACTTTTAGGACATGGCTCATTAGACTGATCATACGATATTCTCCACATTTTCTAGCATTTTGCTTTTTGGGTATTGTGATGAACGTAGATTTTAACCAGTCATCAGGAAGGACTCCATTTTCGTAGATATTGTTGAAGAACTGGGTCAGTACATCTAGTTTATCTTCTTCCAATAGCTTGAGAATTTCAATGGGTATTTTATCAGGTCCCAGTGCTTTTCCTGTTTTGGCTGATCTCAAGGCGCGTAATACCTCAGATTGTAAGATAGAGGGGCCATTGTCGTCGGTAGTTATTTGGATATTTCTGGTTAGATCAGCGAACATCTCTGAGACGTATTCACACCATTATTTCCTCTTGCTAATGGGATCTAGAATCAGATTCCCACCTTCATCGGTAAGAATATTAATTGGTCTTTGTATTTGACCCACCATTTCCTTGATATTATGGGATACTAAAATCAAATAAGAGCACATGCTTATATGTGCTCTTATTTCTGTTGCCGTTTTTTAGGCAGTTACTTATAATCTAGTGTATATTAGATCGAAGAATTTCATGGTAAAAGCTTACCGCACTTGAACTTCTGTGATACAAACTCCCACTTTTTTCCTAGAAGGGGTAGGCAGAGGAGCTAGAAAACCTGCTTTATTGTGTAAGGAAAAATATATATTAATAAATATGATGATAATGCACTTTCTCTAGCCGTTTTTTAGGCCGCTACATATAATAGTGTATATTTGATTGAAGGTTGAAGTAATCTATGAGTTGGCAGTTATGACAAAAACTCCGGAGACTGAATCTCTCTAGTCTCAAAACGATTCACACAATCACAATCTACTCGACCTACTTGCAATCGTTCTTTTTGCCGGCCGTTAGAAAGTACTGTGAACGCGGTTTGTACCTGTTAACTGTTCCGCACTTGAAAACTTTAGTTAAAATTAAACTGAGTATAATATAGAGGGAGCGCTGTCATACATTTGCGTCTTCAAAAACGTAGATATTTTGCTGGTTGTTGGTTAGCACTCCTATATTAGTGAAAAGTGAAATAATTATTTAACAACAAATTGCGATAAATCACTTTGATAAAATAAAATATATTTAGCTATTATCCCTTTGAAACGAATTTAATGGAATTAAATAGACCTAAACTATTTATTTTTCTTTTCCAATAATTTGTGTATGTTGGACAACCTGTCAAATATCAGCCAATAGGAGGGCAGAAAAAGATGGCACGGCTCCAACATTGTTATCTAAATATTTGAAGTACCAGCGCTTCCTCTATATTATAAAATGATCCACCTTTTTGGCTGATATTCGACAGATCACCAAATGTACACGAATTAATTCAAACATAAAAATAAATTAGGCTATTTATTTGCACTCAAACTCGTTTTAAAAATAAAACAGGTAAATATAATTTCGCTTATCAAAGGAATTTATAGCATTTGTTGGGGAATAGCTACATTTTCACTACTATATAAGCGCTACCAACATTACGCAAATGTATGACAGCGCTTCCTCTATATTATTAATACTCTAACCTTAAATGGTGAAGGAAAACATCGTAAGAAACCAGTACCTTTTAACTGTTCTACACTTGCAAACTTTACTTCAACTGGAATTCGAAGAAAGAAAGAAAAAAGAAGAAAGTTCTGTCACAGGTTATAACACAAACATGTGATATTAAACTAAGAAAAATTATTGATATTGTTGGAGAAATTTTGATTATGAGTTATTGTAGTTCAATTATACACTCATGTCAGGAAACATCTCTTATTTTTCAATCTTTATCTACAAATCATTTTTAACATTTTCTCATTATTATTACAAGTCACAATATTAGATAAATACAAAGAAATTTAGCCTGACAGTCAATCAACAAGCAAAATAACGGTAAAAGGAAAATATCTTTATGAAACCTGCATACCATAATATTGTCAAGAACTCCAAAAAGTCAGAGGTGTGCCTTGGGATTTGAACTAGCAGCAATTAGAAAATGCACTTGTAACTTTAAATAAAAATGAAATAAAAACAACATAAGCGACATTATTCATAGTTATAAAACGTATTTTAGCAATAGAATATTTTATCTTCGATTAAGCCGAATTCAAAATAATTAGAAGGGACAAAATATTCGATAAGTCACTTGTGGAAGGTATCTCATAAGGCTGCTTGGGTAGGTACCACCGCAATGTCTATTTCTCCCGCCAAGCAACAGTGTAAATCCATTGTTGTGTTCCGGTTTTAAGAACATTGTAGGCAGAATAACTACTGTACATATTGAGACTTTAAATCTAACGTCTCAGGATGGCGAGCGCAGTGAAATACCAAGCATTGTTTTGTAATTCATGGTGTTTAGTTCTGCTACTGTCCATGGGCGGTCGTATAGCTTACCATTAGACGAACGGCATGTTCGTCTCGCCATTCAATGTAATAAAAAAAAGTAAAATAGATTTTTAAACTGTTAAATATTAAGGCCACTATATACATACATACATACATACATAAACTCAAGCCTATATCCCAGCAGGGGTAGGCGGAGGTGCCAGGACACCCAAATTTCGCCTTGTATGTTCCGTCCCACGATGTGATAGGTGGCAAGCCTATCGCCATATCGGGCACAAATTCCCGACTCTGGGCTGATAATGAATATAAAAATCCAATATCACTTTGCCCAACTCGGGATTCGAACCCGAGACCTCAGGTTTGTAACCGTACCCTAGTACAACTACGCCACCGAGGCAGCCACTATACATTTTTTCTCAAACCCGTTAATATTTCACTATGTCAATTTCTGTGCAAACATTTCGTCTCTCAATAACACTCGACATATTCAAATCTAATAAAAACTCTTTTGTGCTTTCACACCGTTAAAGACACCATATATAATCTTGAGTTTCGTGACCTATTTTCTATCTCTCTCTAATGTATGCGTTAGAGAGAGAAGCTATTTCGGAAATGCATGGCTGTTTGGAGATTGTTCAAGTTCAAAAAAATACAATGAAAAGTGTTAATAATTGAAATCATATGGTATAAAATTTTAAGTAAAATCATTATGCAACCTAAATAATTAATTGTACATTATTAGATTTAACTGAGGGTCGGAAGTCCAGGTTCGAATCCTAGTGCACACAGTTTTTTTGGTATTAATGGCGAGACGAGCATGCCATGCCTGATGGTTAATAACAAAACCAAACATCAAGAATAAAAGCAATGCTTTGCATCAGTAGAATGCCAAGCATTGCTTTGCGTTCGCCATCCTGAGACGTAAGACCGAACTTGCGGCTACACGTTTCACAGTCGGCGTCTAACCAACTGCGCCACGAGGCTTTTAAATTCAATATAACAACCCAACCCGGAATTGGAACCCGTGACCTCAGCGTTGTAATCAATATAAAACAAGTGTGAATATTATTCATAAGCAATCTATTGCATGTATTTTAATCTTAATAGTTTATTTTATTCTAGTATTTCACTTCCTTTGACAGAACTTCAATAATTTATAATGTTTATTGAGCTTATTGTAAATTAAATTCTTTAACGCTCAGTGGGAGGGCTAGACAAGGGTTATTATATTTAATTCCGTTGGCATATTTATGTCATATATAAATATTTATGTTACATATATATATGGGCTAGTGACAATTTTTATTAGTATTTATATCAAAAGGTTTTATGCATAATGATAATCAAGAAGATTATTAAAATCCGTTAAGTAATAAGCAAGTTAAAATTATTTAAAACTTTGGAGGAGTAATAGAAAAGCATGCACTATGCACGGCGTGACGTCATCCATAAGGTGCACGCGTGCGAAAGAGACAACAAGTGTCCCCACCGCACTATTAAAAATATTAATATCTCAGTCATTTTATAACGGATTTTAATGCTGTTTTCGAATTTATGATTTTTATTAGCGATATTTTTAGGAATGATTTAATATTGCATAAAATCATAGCTTGGACTTGCCTATTAAAAAATATATTTTAGGTAGGAATGTTTTGTCTTTTTCGCTCATACTGAATTCAAAAGTAGCTCGAAAGGGACAAAAGATTCGATAACTAAAATACCTTTTAAAACTGAGATTACCGTATGACCAATACCGCTTATCTCTTCCCATCCTTTATCCTTCCCGCTCTCCCGATTTGTTGGTTGAACAAAAAGATATATTTTCTTCCGACTTATACATTGAGATAAGATACTAGAGAGGACACTGCAAACAAAATGTTTGTAGCAAAATGAAGGGAACCATACCGCTCCTTCTATTTCTGTCTCTGTCACGCCTACGCAGTAACATTGTCTTCCCTCTCGCTCCACTGTGTACCCGTGTGCACGCACAATACGCAGAGATTTTGTTCCCGATGTCCGCTCTAGTATAATACCTCAATGGATTTGTATATATTTTTATTTGTGTAAACTGTAAGCCCATATACGTCCCACTGCAGAGCACGGGCCTCCTCTGCAATCGAGAGTGGGCGGCTTTTACAAAATACTGTATAAATTCTTACAAATCGCGTTGGTGAACAAACATTTGCGTTTACCACTCAGTATGGGCAACGGTTTGATCGTTTCAAATAAATAAATACACCCAACAGTCATAAAAAGTCCTGACTCCACATTAAGATCAATTAAGTCTTGTGTCGTGGGTATCGGGAACTACGAGAGACTTTTCGGTCTCACAAACACCCAGACCCGAGACAAATAATTGTAGGCCTCACAAATATTTCTCTCGGTGCGGGCATCGAACCCGCGGCCTCTCGTTTCACAGCCGGCGTCTAACCAACTGCGCCACTAAGGCTGTCAATAATACACCCAACAGTCACATACATAGTCCTGGCCCCACACTAAGATCGAGTATTAAGTGGTATCAGGAACTACGAGACTTTTCGGTCTCACAAACACCCAGACTCGGAAATAATCCACACAAACATTTGTCTCGGTGCGGAGATCGAACCTGCGACCTTCGCAACACAGCCGGCGTGAAACCCAACTTTTTTTTTATTGCTATGAATGACGAGACGAGCAAGCCGTTCGCCTGATGGTAAGCGATACGACCGCTCATAAACAGTAGCAACATTCCACTGCGCTCGCTATCCTGAGACATAAGATGTTAAGTCTCAATATGTCCAGTAGTTACTCTGGCTACAATGTCCTTCAATCCGAAACACAACAGTGCATTTACGCAGTGTTGTTTCAAGGGAGAAATAGACATTGCGGTGGTACCTACCCAGATGGCCTTTCACATATGAGAGACCTACCACCAGTAACTGCGCCACGGAGGCTGTCAGAAATTTAAAAAAATAATGATGTATATATAATATGCTAAGAATATTTAGAAAATTGTTCAAAAAACCCATCATATAATTTTATGTATGACAAGCAATTAACTTGTCTCAATAATATGAATATATTATGAGAATATTATTCTATTTAGCTTACAATTTTCACTTATAATACCACAAGAGCTTCAAAATTATCGGGTTTTTCCCGATAGGTTCGTTGCAAACAAATGAAGGAGTCAAAACTTGACGACTTTATTTGTTTGCAGGGAACCTTGAGGGAAATGCCAGATAATTTTGAAGCTCGTGTGGTATTCGGGGGATTATTTTTCCGTCCCAAATTTTAATTTCAAACTCATTTTCATGCAAAATCTCCAATTTTCACAATTGAATTCAACCTGTCAGTTTGACGTGTGGTTAATTTGACTGGATCATGTTTTGTTTTTATATATAGCAACTACCAGAGAAAATTTTCAAAAAATTATCAGTATAATACCATGTAGGTTGTACCACGTGACGTCGAATGGTGCAATTCTATTGGTCGATATTTGGGTCGGAAAAATAATCATTATTATTGATGTGCTTTTTTTTTTCGTATTCATGTTTTAAAATTTACATTTATGCTTAAATTTATATTTGACGTAATTTTATTCTAATATAATATGAAACTGCAGAGTTTGTTTGTACGCGCTAATCTCAGAAATTACTGATTCGAATTGAAAAATTCTTTTAGTGTTGGATAGGCCATTTATCGAGGAAGGTTATAGTATAATACTTTTATCCTGTAAAAATAAATAACGGGACTTTATCCCGGACTTTTCTTCACGCAGGAACGCCGCAAGCACTATAACTAATATTTATTCATGTTTATTTCGTCTCATACATAGTTTCAAGTTTATACAGGGTATATCAAGACTGCTACCGAAAACGAAGCCGGGTGGTAGTTTAAGCGACTTCAGACACAATGCAACAGAAAAAGTTGCAAAAAAAGCGACAATTTTTTTTTTGTAATTTTTTTCCTAATGCCCTGTTTTGGTGGTAAATACATTTTTTCCTAAAATAATAGTGTATACCCTTTAATTTATAAATACTCTAAGATATAAGAGAGTTTAAATTATTATTTTAGCAAAAACTATGGATTTACCACCCAAAAATGACGATATTTAAAAAATCATAAAAAATAATTGTCGCGTTTCTATGCGAAATTTTTAATTGCGTTGTGTTTGTAGCCACTAAAACTACCACCCGGCTTCGTTTTCGGTAGCAGTCTTGAGATACCCGGTATAATATCCTTTTCAACCGAGAGGTCAAATTATGGATACATCCAAAGCCAATGATATCTAAAACATCACAAAAAAATGACGTTTTTTTGGTGTTTTTTTTTAATGTCATTGTTTAGGGTTTATCAAGACTGCTACCCAAAACGAAGCCATGTGGTAGTCTTAGTGACTTCAGACACAATGCAAATATTCTTTTTTATTTATTTATTTAAGGACATCCAATGGTAATTACCTTGTTTCTTATATCTAATACACTTACAATTTGGTAAGGTGCTAAATGCTGACGCCTGCAGGTAGTACCTGCAGGCGTCACAACAAGCATTGAATATCAAATAACTGCTAAGTAATATTAGAATCAAATTTGAAATAAAAACAAAAAGAAATCTCCAAACATAAAATTAAAATGAAATATATATATAGTTTTGTTTTGAACCGAAAACGCCAACGAAGGGAACTGCGCGGGGGGTGGGCGGGTTGCAGCGCGGTCACGTGGACTTCACTGGAGAGATGAGACATAAGTCGATAAATAAAAAATGTATCGATAGTTCGATTTGCCAGTAAGTTCATGTGTTATTATAGCTTCTATAACTTAATTACCAACTTGTTTTTTTCACCGGTCTGATCTGATAAATTATACCAACCGGCAACCGCTAACTACGAATAAAATAGGATTAAGATTTATACTTTAGTATGTAACGGTTTTCTTTTATTTCTATTATTCACCGTGTTTTTTTGTATACCATAATGGCGAAATACCCAAATTAAGTGTTGATATAAAAGATCAGATAAAAATATGAAATAGTAAATAACTAAACCTCACGCCCTAAAGGGCTACAATAACTTATTCCGTTTCTTGAATTCTGACGGCGGCTGTAATATCGACAAGTGACGATGAAACCCACTTGACGAACTATGAATGTTTTTGAGACGATATATACAACTTATTTGAAAATTAGTGCAATAGCTTGTGCTACTGATTCTCAATAAACTTAGTATACTAAAACTTATGATAAATACCTTCCCATTATATTTGAAAACGTATACAACTAGAGGGAAAAAAGGAAATTTAATTACGCCAAAGATAAAAATAAATAAAAAAATATTGTAAAAGTACCTTGTTAACAAATTTAACTATTTCAAATTACATAAAATAACGTAATTATGGTAATTTGCAATTTTTATTTAAATCAATATATATTTTGTGACATTGTCATTTAATCAAATTAATTTACATTATTGTTTTACAATATCGATATTTCTGGGAATTATATTATAAACATGCGTCAAACACTAGAAGAACGCGTGATTTCGCCAAAAAAAGATGGCTTATTACGGTTATTGCTATGCGAAAAAGAGACGGCTGATTCTCCATCCGAACTGGACAGTTTGACATTGATACATTAACCAGTATAAATTGAGCTCGTTCGGGACCAAATTAATTTAAAGAATATTAGTTATCGATGAAAACTTATTGCGTTTTTTTAGATACTTTATTTTTTGAGTTTTTTGCACACCATTTTATTGAACAAATCATTTTTAACTGTAATATTATGTTCCCAAAATGTAATTTTCGCTAACGTGCGACGACATGTGCAGGTCCACTACTTGGACGACACTGATGACGCGACATTTGGCATCGGTTTATGTCTATCTGATAGCTTATATGTGTTGGGCGCAACCGCTGCCTTGCATTAGGTATCTATTGGGAGTGATCTGTGCTTACACCCGTATTCTAAGACGTTTCCTCGAATCTTCCTCAACCTTATCTCTGTCGAGGTGACGTTTAAAATGAATTCGAGGAATCCTCGAAAATGGTCGAAAATGGTATGCTTAGTTAAAAATATATCTTTCCTAGAGGATCCTCGAGTGAGGTTGAGTCGAGAAAGTACGTCATCAAATACGTCATTGATGTGTTAATAAGGTACAGATTTAACAAAAATTATTTGACAGTTCAACATTATGCTCACTTGAAAAGTGACAGTCAAAATTTGTCATATAAATAATAAACACTGTTTCCACAGTGAAAATATTTCCTCAAGTATTCCTTAAGGTAGGTCGCGACGTACCTTGAGTTTGACAGTTGATTCATTTCCTCGAGAAAGGAAAAGTATTGAGTGACGTTGAGTCGAGGAGTCTTTTTTCATCTATGAATCATTGACGTAAAATATATGGACGGGGCGGAGAGCGAGAAAAGTGTTGTCACGAAAGTGGTCTGCAGACCAGTGCAGCGGTTGTGACCTCACAGCGCACCGGTCTGTAAGTCGTCGTAAAAATGCCCAATTGTATCGTGCGTGGGTGCAATAAATATGATCGAACATTCACAAAAAATAAAGATAACATTTCTTATCACCGATAAGTAAAAATTATATTAGTTTAAGTCAATATAACATTTATTTTAGCATTATTGAAAAACAATTTCATGGCCGCCATCAAATCATTCGGCGTATGTATTCTGCACGACATAACTTTGTACTTTGTAGCGGCGCATATTAAGGAATGTGTAGACCTAAGCTAGAGTAGAACTGATGCCGTGTAATTATTTGACATATTTACCACTTGATTAACATATTTTTAATCCGTAGCAAATTATACTACTAAAACTACCTATAATGCAAATTAAAATGTGTTCCATTTAATGAAAAGGCCTACTAAGACGTTACAAATTTATTATTTTTTATTCATTTTATTTTAATTGTTTAATATGATGTTTTTTCTGTTATCAATTTGCACACTATATTTCACATATTATTTTACATAACTAATATACAACATATTAATTGTTAAAAAAAATTTTTCCTGATTTCAAATTTTTTTTGAAAATTTCAGAAATCAAATTTTTATAATTTAACGTTTAAATAACTACGACGTAACAAAGTTACGTAACAAAGTTACGTCGACGGTCGGATCCTTTAGCACACTACGTAGTTACATGAAAATCTAACAGATGGCGCGATGATCACAGGCGTCTTTTTGACGTACCCAATGTACTGAAGGGCCTATCCTTAGTTTTTAAATCAATGCTATGAATACAGATTTCCTTCAGTAAGGCCGAGTGGAGTCGAGACATTTTCGAGGAACGTCTTAGAATATGGGTGTAAAACTATCAACCGGCTTCGTTTACGGTAGCAGTCTTGATATACCTTATATTTTAGTTGGATCATATGCGATATCGAAAGTAAAGTGTGTATAAATTAATTATAGATTAGAATCATCACGGTGCGTTGGTTGGTTTGAGGTGAGCAGCGGAGAAATTAACGCGACCTACATATGAAGGCTTCTTGCAACATGTAGGTAGTGGCTATTTTATGTTTTAATACCGGAAATGTATAAAAACGATTGTATAAAATTCCGAGCATGTTTAGGAAATGTATTTCGCCAAACAGCAGTGTAAATGCACTGTTGTGTTCCGGTTTGAAGGATTCAAGCCAGAGTAACTACTGGACTTTTGAATAATATTTTATGTCTCAGGATGGTGAGCGCAGTGGAATGCTAAGCATTGCTTTATAATTTATGATCGTAGAGTATCTATAATATAGAGGGAGCGCTGGTACTTCAAAAACGTAGATAAAAATGGTGGTGCCGAACTACCTTTTTCTGGCCTCCTATTGGCTGATATTTGACAGGTTGTCCAACATACATGAATTACTAGGAAAAGAAAAGCAAAAACAAATAGTTTAGGGCTATTTAACTCCACTCAAACTCGTTTGAAAAGGATAATAGCTAAATACAATCAAAGGTATTTTTAGTAATTTATTGCTAATTAATTAATTAAATTTTCACTAATATAGGAGCGCTACCAACATTACGAACAAGTAAATAACTGCGTTTTTCAAGACGCGAATGTATGACAGCGCTTCCTCTATATTATAAATACTCTAAGTTTATGATGTATGGTTTTGCTATTGTATCAAATGTTTAATTATTTTAATTGCTTCGCGAACTATCGATATTATTATTGGCATCTGTCTGTCTGCCTCCCGCTACAGCGATATATGCTTGAAGTTATTTAAGTATGTCACTTTTACAAAACAATTCCATAAAGCAAGAAATATTATGTTTGTACATTTAAGTTATAAACGAATCGTGTGCATGAATTAATTGTATTGGCAAAGCCTGCATAATGATTGCGACTGGCGACACACCTTAATTTAACCTTTGCCGCCTGGGTAGGTACCACCTCAATGTCTATTTCTCCCGCCAAACAGCAGTGTAAATGCATTGTTGTGTTTCAAATTAAAGCTAGGGTGCTTGAGGATAAGTAATTGTTGTAAGCACCCCACGCTTTGTAACAATAAAATGTATGTATTTCACTCCATTTTCTAACTTATTAGCAACTACTTTCACTTTTTTAGCTGGGTCTTTTATTAAAGCGTGAATTTTTAATTTTTAAACTTTTATTTCATTGTTTTGACTAAAAACATCTATCTACGGCTATCTTATCAAAGGAAGACAGCTGCGCGCAAATTACCCACTCATAATTTTTTTCAACAAATATACTGAAGTTTCTGGATAAGGTAATGTCATATAATTTTTTAATTATTGTATTGTCATCGGTCCTCGAAAAATCTACAAAGTTTGAATGAAATCTGACCGTTAAAAGTGGGTCATAATCGCGCCCAAAGGAATCGGTTAATAACATAAGTGAAGTTAATATAAAGCGTGTAAAATAAGATATTGGATACATTGAGATAATATACTAGATTGGACACTGCAAACAAAATGTTTGTAACAAAATGAAGGGTACATTATATTTCTGTCTCTGTTACGCCTACGCAGTAACATTATCTTCCCTCTCGCTCCACTGTGTGTGTGCACTATGCAGAGATTTTGTTCCCGATGTCCGCTCTAGTACAATACCTCAATCATTAGATAGTTATAAGTGATTGGAAGTAAGTTTCTCGGTACCGGCCCTTGGATGAACCTTGGAGCATCCGTCTCGCATCCGTGGACGCATCGCGGATGTGACGCCCTTGGCTCCAATTTCTACAGTACTTTGGACATAGTTGAGTCGAACAGTCAAGATATTGATTCTTGATTCTTACAACTTTTTAATATACAGGGTATATCAAGACTGCTACTGAAAACGAAGCCGGGTGGTAGTTTAAGCGACTTCAGACACAATGCAACAGAAAAAGTTGCAAAAAAAAGCGACAATTTTTTTTTTGTTATTTTTTTCCTATGGCCATATTTGGGTGGTAAATACATTTTTTCCTAAAATAATAGTATATACCTTTTTATTTATAAATACTCTAAGGTATAAAAGAGTTTAAATTATTATTTAAGCAAAAACTATGGATTTACCACCCAAAAATAACGATATTTAAAAAATCATAAAAAAAAAATTGTCGCGTTTCTAGGCGAAATTTTTAATTGCATTGTGTTTGTAGCCACTAAAACTACCACCCGGCTTCGTTTTCGGTAGCAGTCTTGAGATACCCGGTATATTTCCATAACTGGTAGGTACCACCGCAATATACATTTCTTCCGCCAAGCAGTGTAAATGCACTGTTGTGTTCCGGTTTGAAGGACTGCAGCCAGAGTAACCACTGGACATATTGCTACTTAACATCTTATGTCTCAGGATGTCGAGCGAAGTGAAATGCTAAGTATTACTTGGTTTTGCCACTATCCATGCGGTCGTATCTCTTACCATCAGGCCAATAGCATATCTGTCTTGCCATTTTCATATATGGCTATAAAAAAATGTCAGCGATTTTTTAACTTTTTTCGTATTTATTCAGATATATATATATATATATATATATATATAACTCTTGGTCAGCACTTTGGAACAACAGAAAAAGTTTATTGGCCCAAAAAGTGCCTAAAATACACTTAAAGTCGAGTTCAGTTCAACTACACAAGCCACAGACATGTTATTTCTCCCAGTCGTCACAATTTTGCCGGCCTGAAACGCAAATTGTAGGTCACTATAGCTCCTTAACAGCTGTATACTAATATCCCAGTTTCATTTTCATTTACATGAATATGAACGGTCCACTGACCAAGAATCCGCTGTTACGGACACACAAACATTGCGTGTCTATTGCGTAAACTGAAAGTGAGTTACACAACCGCCCCCGGTAGATGGCATTAGAAGCAAATATTTGACCTAGAATTACGTCGTATGTGTTCGATTTTCAAATTCATTTTTTTTTATTTTGGTCATTGAGTTTGCATAAATATTATTATTATTTATTATTTAAATCTTAATTGTACACAAACTTATACTACTATACAGAAAAAATAAAAACAAATTGGCGATCTTATCGCAAAAAAAAGTACAAATGGCATCCTTATCGCTCTATAGCAATGTCTTCCAGACAACCCTGGGGTGGATTTAAAAAAAGTAGAGAGAGGGCAGTGCAAAAATAAAGAATTACTTACAGCTAAATAATAAAATAAAAATACTTGACACTGGCAGAAGCACAAACATTACAATGCCAAAAAAAGAAAAAAATGGTCATCTGTTGGGTGCCAATATGTTTCAAAATGGCCACAGGGTCAATCATAGGACACAACTCTATATTTTCGGAGTCATGTGTACTAGAATTATTGGTAGTCAATCACCACGCACAATAACGGTGAAGCAAAACATCGTGATGAAACCTGCATGCCATTGCGATTTGTAAGAATTTGTATGGTTTGTAAAATCCGTCAACTGGCACTAAGGCTATGCACTCAATCGTACTCTCGATTGTATAGGAGGCCCGTGCCCTGAGTGGGATGTATATGAGCTAATACAAAACAATTATACAGAAGTCTCAACTCGATTTAATTCAAATTCTTCGTCTAAATTTTGATAAAATACAGTACTCATATTACGCTAAATCATATTTAATTAAACAATGCAAGCGTTAAAAATTAGACACCAAATTATATATCGTCAGCATTCCCGCTAAAGTTTTTTTTAATTTTCGAACCACGTGGAATGAAAATATACAGCCTTTGTTTTTGTAATATTATTTATGATCTGGATAAAATATTTTATCTATTGATTTTAAACTAAGTATAGACCCTTCAGTACATATTGAGTTTTAAAAAGATGACCGTGAAGGTGGCGCTAAAATAAATCTTTAATTAGCTTAATTTAATAGATTTCGTCTAAACGCTGATATAAATATCATCTTCAATTTTATTAAACTTTCAATACATCTATGATCCAAGCATTGGATGTTCACTAGCAGTGAGCACTTACCATAAGGTGACCTGTTTGCTCGTCTGCCGGATCTATGCAATAAAAAAACTAATGTTATTTTTGTATACGAAATGTAAATATTTTGAGAGTTTTTCTAAAGTCAAAAACTAATATCTGACTGAATTTAACCCTAGACCTTTGCTGATACATTTTATAAAACTAAAATAATAAATTAATAATAAGAATAAACCAAAACATTATGTCTTGTCTATGATGAAAAAGACAATATTTATTTACAACTAGCTGTACCCGCGACTTCGTCCGCGTGGAATTTAACAAAAACTTTATTATTTAAAATGAAAGATTTTTTCTAAAATAAATGTAGTCTTTGTTACTCCTTATTATATCAGCTACCTGACAATAAATGTCCCGTCAAAAACGGTCCAGCCATTTTAGAGATTAGTCGGAACAAACAGACAGACAGACAGACTGACAAAACAAATTCTAAGATCACTTTCGTTATAGTTATCGTGTATATAACGATATGTAGTAGGACATTTTTTTTTATTTTTACTTTTAAAACAGACACTTTAATTCTATTTATTATATGTATAGATGCAAAACGTCTGCAATTTAAATTTAAATAAAAGATAAAACGTTAATAAATTAAATATACACATTTATCATTATTCATTTTTAAGAGGAAAAAATATATGAATAAATAACTTTTTGTTTCTTATCGATTATAATTTTTATTATGAAGCAATCAAATTAACACCTAAGTGACTTTCAAACTAATGACTTATTGTAATATAGTGGGTGCAAACAAAAAAATATTATTCATGTTTAGTCATTGAGATAATATACTAGAGGGGACACTGCAAACAAAATGAAGGGTACATTCTATTTCTGTCTCTGTCACACATACGAAGTAACATATCTTCCAACTCGCTTCAATGTGTACCCGTGTGCACGCACCATAGGCTGAGATTTTGTTCCCGATGTCCGCTCTAGTATAATACCTCAATGTGTTTAGTCTATTCAATGTTAAACAACAAATCTCTTACTATCTGTGTCACTCATAGGCTACACTATGTTCTCTCTCGCTCGTGTATTTCCGCGGAGTAGGCACATACAATGCGCGCAGATTATGTTCCCGATGTCTGCTCTTGTTTCATTAAATATTTCTCGGGATGAAAAGTACCCTAAAGTTTTCCTTGATAAATGACCTATTCAATACTAAAATATATTTAAAATTTGACCCAATAGCTTCTAAAATTAGCACGTACAAACAAACTCTTCAACTTTATATATTAGAATAAATTCTCAAATATTATTTCTTGTATGCTACTACGTCTCATAATATTAAGATTCTCTACAAAGCTGTTTCTTAATTATTTTTAATTACACGAATTAAGACGATTAAACTAAATTGAAACTCGGAAACAACGCTCAGAAATATAGAAAAAAATGTTACAAACACAGTAACTACTGGACATATTGAGACTTAACATCTTACGTCTGTGGTTGGCGAGCGCAGTAGAATGCCAAGCATTGCTTTGTAATGATGTTGTTTGGTTTTGCTACAGTTCATGAGCGGTCGTATCGCTTAACATCAGACACACGAACGAACGAACATACGAAACGAACATGCTCGTCTCGCCATTCATTGGAATAAAAAAACAGAAGTCGATTAATCATTGGTATTGTAAATGTATGGACTTTAAAGGTGAAGTCCTGAGTTCATAGACCCACGATAGAACGAACAAAGACATATTTTGTTCTTTTGTATTACTAAAAACATCGGAGCGACCTAGAATTTTTTTATTGCGACACACGCGCAGTTTTTGCCAATGTCTCACGTAGATGAGAATTTTGACACCTTGCATAATTGTTAGTGAGGTGCTTAAGTATCGGATAAATACGGTTTTATATTAAAATAGTATTTGGGTATTATTTTGCCCTAGAACATACACCAAGCCAAAAATCAATAAATGAATAACACCCCATAGTCACACACATAGTCCTGACCCCACACTAAGATCGACTACGAGAAACTTTTCGGTCTCACAAACACCCAGACCCGAAAGAAATTTGTAAACCGCACAAACATCTCTCATCATCATCATCAACATCATCATCGTTTCACAGGCGGCATCTAACCGACTGCGCCACGAAGGATGTCTATATATGTATATACAGGGTATATCAAGACTGCTACCGAAAACGAAGCCGGGTGGTAGTTTAAGCGACTCCAGACAAAATGCAACAGAAAAAGTTGCAAAAAAAAGCGACAATTTTTTTTTTATTTATTTTTCTTGGGCCCTATTTGGGTGGTAAATACATTTTTCCTGAAATAATAGTGTATACACTTCTATTTATAAATACTGTAAGGTATAAAAGAGTTTAAATTATTATTCTAGCAAAAACTATGGATTTACCACCCAAAAATGACGATATTTAAAAAATCATAAAAAATAATTGTCGCGTTTCTATGCAAAATTTTTAATTGCATTGTGTTTGTAGCCACTAAAACTACCAACCGGCTTCGTTTTCGGTAGCAGTCTTAAGATACCCGAAGGCGAATAGCACTCTCGTATCGCCATTGATTGCTTAAAAAGAATTATTGTTATTTAATGTAATTATTATCCCCTATGACTTCTACACGATTAAATAATGTATTTAATTCTAGTAGAAATATACACTGATGTCAACTTAAAGTAAAATATGGGCACTGCAAATATCTCAATTTGTAATTTAAATTAATTGCAAGTTACAATGTTGTAGACTTACACATTTATGTATTCTGTAGAAATAAGTTTAAGTAGATACATAAACTCACGGCTTTTTCCAAAAGGGTTCGGTAGAGGTGCTATCAGATGGCCTAGCCACTCTCTATTGTACTTTCGATTGTAGACGAGGCCCGTGCCCTGCAGTGGGACGTATATGGGCTGATACAGTACAGTAGACAAGTCAGGGCGCCGAGACGGTAGTAAAATAAAAAACAAAAACATTTGAATTTTGAACCTTTGATCTAGAATATTATTATTTATAATTATTTATTTTATTAATTACACCAATTACAGTAATTATGAAAAAGAGAATAAAAAATCAATATAAACACAAACACAATACAAGTTACAAAATACAAAGAACATTAAATGTAGAAAATAGAAATAACAGCCTTATTCGTCACATTATGGCGGATATAGGCAGGCATTCGCATCGTAAGTATCGGAGGCGTCGCATTAAACGGATCGTACTATTCTTTGTTTAGGAATTCGTACAAGTGCTTGACACTTAACATCTTATGTCTCAGATAGCAATGAAATTCCAAACATTCTTTGCTTTCTTGCCTCGTTCTTTTACTAAGTATAATTCACTTCCTTATAATTTGGATATAGATTTATTTGTACGAGCAATTCGGTGATTAAACATAAATTAAGTGATCAGTTTTTCAATGAGATTTAATTTGGTAGTTTGTTTGTATTATTTTATGTGTCTTTTGCATTAAACATAATTATTTTGGTGTAACTATAATTAGTAGTTATATGTGAAGGCTTGTAATTAGCTATATTACTTTATTTATTTATTACTCATTTAGTTATTAGTCTGTAAGCTTTCCTTGTATAAATAAATACATAAATAAATAAATTCCTTTGTGATTCATGGTATTTGGGTTTACTGTCCATGGGCGGTCGTATCTCTTACCATCAGGCGAATGTCGTGCTAGTCTGGCTATCCATCCATAATAATAAATAATAAAAATATACATAGATACACACCACTTTATTGAACACCACATGACATAAAATAACAAAAAAAGAATTGAAAAATCTTACAAATACCTTACTGGCGGTCCTATCGGTAAAAGATGACTATCAAAAACAAAAAAGTAAAACAAAATCAATTTAATTTATATAATAATGTAATCAATTACTTTAAAAAATAAAAATAGAATATGTACTTTGTATTGGTTTTCACAAGAGCTATTTAATTGCCTACATGATCAAAATCCCAATTTCATTTCATTTCATCGCAATAAAATAATTACGTCTAGTTATCTGCATTGTACGGGTCGGACTAATCTCATGACAATGCTCAGAAAGGCAATCCAAATCCGATCGCTGATACGACGCATTGTAAAAATAATCCGTTAAATACGAAGCACTCGATAATTACGGTGCGGAAATGCGAACTTGACTTATAATGGACATCCTTGCTCATGAAATGTGATAATGTATGCTGTGTGATCATATTAATTGAAGCCATTACATGTCTGTGAGGATAATTACAGACACGTGACATGAAGAAGGACAATTTAACTTCGTATTATTTAGTTCCGGTTGGAGACCATAATGTCAAATGTTTAGGATTTATAATCTGTAATTTATGATATAAATTTAACAGCCATAGTAACAGTTTTAAATATCGAATTTTAGGTCATTTTCGAACGATTTTTTAAATCAGTTTTAGCAAAAATAAAAAAAATATTTACACGATTAGTCACAAAAGTAAACATAACTATTTAAGAACAAATGTAAATACTTTAGAACAATTGGCTTAATCAAATAACCAATCGCTGGTAAAGGTCGCGGGACGTCGCTGGATGCAGGCTGCCTCCAACAGGTCTCTGTGGAAATCATTGGGGGAGGCCTATGTTCAGCAGTGGACTTCCTTTGGCTGATGGATGGATGGATGGATGGAAATAACCGATCGGCTGTCTCCCAGATTAAATAAAAGCTTGAATCTTGAGAGACAAAATAGAATATTGAAACGAGGTCATAGGCCGTGTAGAAGAAATTCATCGAAAATACAATAACTATTAAACTAAACTTAACAGCCTCCGTGGCGCAGTCGATCAGACGCCGCCTGTGAGTACCGCGGGTTCGATCCCCGCACCGAGAGAAATGTTTGTGCGACCCACAAATATTTCTTTCGGGTATAGGTGTTTGTGAGACCGAAAAGTCTCTCGTAGTTGATACCCACGACATAAGACTCGATCTTAGTGTGGGGTCAAGACAATGTATGTGACTGTTGGCTGTTATTTATTATTTATTTATTTATTACTCTATAAAACATAAAACAAAATAAAGCAACAAAAAATAACAAAAGAACAAGATATGAAACTCAAAATATGTCCTTAACGGTTAGAAAGCACAAAAGAGTTTTTATTAGATTTTAATATGTCGAGTGTTATTGAGAGACGAAATGTTTGCACAAAAATTGACATAGTGAAATATTGTAACGGTTCTTAGAAAAATAAACTACAGCATCCTTATAACAGTTTTAAAACCTACTTTAGCCATCTACGGTCTTACAAAAAATATTTAAACACGATTTAAATACGTGTTTTAAACAGTGTCTAACTCTAAACATTCCGTCTAAACTCTTGTCTAACTCTGTATTACAAAACAGCGTTTAAACATTGTTTATCTAACCAGCGTTAAAACACCAAAAAACTACAATGTTTTCCAATTACTAGTTAAACTTAACAGAACTGAAGTCACTAAACATAGGACCACACAAAAAGCAAAGGTTTAATCTCAGTTTATACGGTTTCAAGATTAAACATGCGTCAAAGCACCATCGGCTTGTGTTGAAATACCGGGTATCTCAAGACTGCTACCGAAAACGAAGCCGGGTGGTAGTTTTAGTGGCTACAAACACAATGCAATTAAAAATTTTCGCCTAGAAACGCGACAATTTTTTTTTATGATTTTTTAAATATCGTCATTTTTGGGTGGTAAATCCATAGTTTTTGCTAAAATAATAATTTAAACTCTTTTATACCTTAGAGTATTTATAAATAAAAGGGTATATACTATTATTTTAGGAAAAAATGTATTTACCACCCAAATATGGCCATAGGAAAAAAATAACAAAAAAAAATTGTCGCTTTTTTTTGCAACTTTTTCTGTTGCATTGTGTCTGAAGTCGCTTAAACTACCACCCGGCTTCGTTTTCGGTAGCAGTCTTGATATACCCTGTATAGACAATGTTTGAACCATGTCTAACTCTAACCAATGCTTAGACATGAATTTGTAATCGAAGAATATCTAGTTACTTGTTCACATACATACATACATAAACTCACGCTTTTTTCCCAGAAGGGGTGGGCAGAGGTGCCAGGGCACCCACATTTCGCCTTGTATGTTCCGTCCCACAATGTGATAGGTGGCGAGCCTATCGCCATATCGGGCACAAATTCCTGACTCTGGGCTGATAATGAATAGAAAAAACCAATATCATTTTGCCTAACCCGGGATTCGAACTCGAGACCTCAGCTTTCTATCCGTACCGTAGTACAACTTGTTCAACGTGTGTTTATTTGCATTAACGAAATATTTTCGAATCTTACACCTCTGACTTTTCGTAATCACGTGTGTATTGATAGTCAATAACCACGCACCTTAAGGAAAGATAACACCGCGAGGAACCTGCATACTATAGCGATTTAAAGAATTATATGTTATGCTAAGTTTGTTTGTTTGTACGCGATAATCCCAGGAACTACTGGTTTGCATTGAAAAAATAATTTAGTATTAGATAGTCCATTTATCCAGGAGTTATAGGGTACTTTCTATCCTGAGAAAATATAAAGGGAGAATTTTACAGGAAAAAAAAATAAAGCGAATGAAGTTAAGAATAATACAAATTTATACTAATAAATAAAGCTACTATCGGTTCGAATTTAAAAAAACTTTATGAGTTGGGTAGATCATTTATGGAAGAATGCTATAGGCTATATCATCACGCTATGCCATATAAGAGGGAATCAGTAGCGAAAAATCTAGCAAATACGAGGAAATTTCATTTTTTCGTGGTCCTATTGATTTCAAAATCGGTATTTGAGGGATCCTATGCTCCGATATTCTAAATTGATAGTCGGAATTAAACATTTTGGTCGTCATTTTGAAGAATGTTTTTGCGGGCGGAGCAGGGCCAGACCGCTAGTATACAATAAAATTACTTATATATTTATTTTTAAAGACATGTTTTCACGTAAGTAATAATAATTTATTTATTTATTTATAATAATAGACACACCATCGATTCATCACACAAATTACATATGAGTCAATCACAACATGATGTACTTATTCTAGGTGACAAACCATTACAGGCGTATACAACACTATTGGCTTAACAACATATACTTTTACAACAATTTAAATATTTTTGGACAGAATTAAACAAAATTAAGGAAAAATACAATCTTAAAATTATAATAACAAGTATAAAAGGTTACTATAAGAATTACAAAAAAATCACTTAGCCTAATTAACTAAACACAAAAAGTTAACTTACATAACTATCTATAAAATTAAAATACAATAATGACAACTAAGGAATAATTAGGAATAAATAAGAAATAATTATAATAATTATAATTTTAATATGTCTATTTAGGACAAGTGGTCCGGTTAGGCAGGTCCAACTTCGAGAGAGAGGTCAATCGGCGAATCCAACTCGGTTGGGCAGCGTTCGGGAAACTTCGCGACGTCTTCTCGTCCAAAATACCTCAGTGCCTAAAATCGAAAGTCTTCGATAGTTGTGTGTTACCAGTGATGACATACGGCACCGAGACGTGGCCTCTCACTGTGGGCCTCATTAAAAGGCTCAAAGTCACTCAACGAGCCATGGAGCGGGCTATGCTCGGTGTTTCCCTACGAGATCGAATCAGAAATGAGGAGATCCGTAGGAGAACCAAGGTTACCGATATAGCCCATAGGATTGGCAAGTTGAAGTGGCAGTGGGCCGGGCACATAGCTCGTAGAACCGATGGCCGTTGGGGCCGAAAGGTTCTCGAGTGGAGGCCACGTACAGGCAAGCGAAGTGTTGGACGCCCGCCTACAAGGTGGACGGACGATCTGACTAAGGTCGCAGGAAGTCGCTGGATGCAGGCCGCTTCCAACAGGTCATTGTGGAGATCATTGGGGGAGGCCTATGTTCAGCAGTGGACTTCCTGTGGCTGATATGATGATGATGATGATGAAGAAATAATTAGGACTATTATTGAATAATTGGTAAAACAAGTTTAGCAATACTAAATTTGTTTATGTTTTTAACCTAGTTACGTTAGTCGCCTTCGGAAGGAGGTTTTTAAAAACACAAATTTTAATTAGGACAAAAATAAAATATAATCAATTATAACAAATTGAACTTAAACTAATTATAGCACTAATAAATTTGGTTGTCGCGACTTTCCTCGACGGCGATCGAAGAAGAAAAGCACTGCTGCCCGGTGATGGTGGTCCGACGATGCTTGTGGGTCATCGGCGTGAGTAATTCATATGGAATCTGCCGACTGTGCAGATTCGTGGGAACTTTTTGGGAGTTTCGTTAGGGGCGACACGTAACAAACGTTCATTTGTTTTTGTCGTACTATTTATTACTTCTACATGGTGGTGTTAATTTAATTTTACAAGTTGAATATATTAGGAAAATCCATACTTAGATATTATGATTGAACTTTTCCAGTTTTTTTTTGCATCAAAAGTTTATTTTCTATATTGAATCTTCTATATTTTGTAACATTGCATTATATCAAAAATAAGGATATTTTCAATGATTTTAATTCCTATGAATGACCAGACGAGCATGTCGTTCGCCTGCCAAACAACACCTTAAATCACAAAGAAACAGTTGACATTCATGTTAAGTCTCAATATGTCCAGTAGTTACCTTGCTACAATATCCTTCAAACCGGAACACAAAGGTGCATTTACACTGCTGTTTGTCGGGAGGAATAGACATTGCAGTCGTATCTACCCAGGCGGCCTCTAACATATGAGAGACCTACCACCATCTGCTTAGGATGTGTATTGGACCGAAATTTAAAAATTATCATCCATTGTCTCCGTTATTAATTTAGTTGAATTACGTTTATTAATTGAAAATATTTTATATCACCATCTGAGTGTTTGTGAGATCGAAAAGTCTCTCGTAGTTCCTGATACACGACACAACACTCGATCTTAGTGTGGGGTCAGGACTATGTATGTGATTGTAGGGTGTATTTAATTATTGTCTATACTTAAAATTTTGTTACTATATAATTCAACGTTTTTCTTGTTTTCGCAGGTACCCCCGAATGAGAATAGAAAATGGGCCACAAACCATATTTGGCCGTCAGTCAGTCGGCGCGGAATCGAATCTTCGGCTGGGCGCCGAGGATATCTGGTGACAAGCCGGTTCCACTGAGCATGCTCATCTCACAGCAAGGCAAGATTAATCATGGTGAGTTTTTTAATTCTTTTATTTATTTTACATACCTCAACGACAAATGTATTAAACAGCGTTATAAATTCACTGTTTTGTTTCGGATTAAAGTACATTGTAGCCAGAGTAACTACTAGACATATTGAGACTTAACATCTTATGTCTGAGGATGGCGAGCGCAGTGGAATGCCAAGCATTGCAACATGCTTCATCTCGTAGTTCGAAATTCAAATGTATAAGTATAAGCAGCATCGGCCACTTTTGGCGTGTGATTTTATTCTGGACCCTGTATCTAGTATATATTTGATCGAAGATGACATGGCAAAGTAATACGAGTCAGACAGCCAAGATTTAACAAAAAAAAAACAAATCTTTTTTATCGTTCTATCGCCATATTAAGCGAAAAATCCTGTCTGTCCTGTCTCTGAAGTGAAAAGAAAAATACAATATCAGTTTGCCCGGCCCGGGATCCAAATCCAAAACTCAGCGTTGTAATCCTAGCCTTATATACTGAAAATTTTGTATAGATACGCTTATGTAAATATCGCTTCATCTTTTTCCGTTTATTCAAATTTCGTGGGACACAAACATGGAAAACTACGAGTGGATTTTTATCATTACTTAAATGTTAATAGTTAGAGTAATTGTAACTTTTTGTCTGCATAATTATACCGTAAGCTAGCGTTTTTGAACTGTGTTTAGAATCTAGATTATTCTGATTAAACTTTATTCATATTCTTTTAATATTTTTTATTGCTACTTATATTAACAATTAAATAATAATTTATACCAGAGTACGTATAGCGCATGTGGTTTTTTCTTTTTTTATTGCAATGTATGGCGAGACGAGCTTGCCGTTAGCCTAATGGTAAGCGATACGAACGCTCATGAACAGTAGCAAAACCAAACAACACCTTGAATTACAAAGCAATGGCATTCCGTTGCGCTCGCCATCCTGAGACATAAGATGTTAAGTCTCAATATGTCCAGTAGTTACTCTGGCTACAATGTCGGCTTAACTGTTGAGTGTATTCATTATTACATTACCTAATGTAGTTACTAGTTATGATAGAATATCACGGTCACAATTCCGCCTTACGCCGGCTTCATATTACAATTGCAATATTGCCCTACTAACATTATTACCGCAACTCTTGCAAAATGTCCGTGTGTTTTCACATTTTACTTCAAACAGACGAGTTAAAACTATATACAGCCCATATGCGTCCCACTGCTGGGCACGGGTCTCCTCTACAATCGAGAGTACGATGGAGAGGGGTAATTTAGGGTTTGAAGAGCATTGTAGCTAGAGTAGCTACTGGTAAATGGATATATTGAGTCAGAACATTAAATGAAATGAAAGTGGTTTATTGATCACGTAGGCTATTAAATAGCTCTTATGACAAGTCAATACATAGTACTTATTCTACATTTACAAAATAATTGATATTTAGATTTAATATTGGAAGTCGTCCTAAATATTATTTATAACTATACATCTTTCCTAACATCTTCAGTTTTGAGATTTTTCTTCGTGAAAAACTTTTATAAAGTGCAATAATTAACCTAAGAATCAAACCTTATGACCGCCTGGGTACCTTAGCAATGTCAATTCCTCCCGTAAACTAGCAGTATAAATACACTGTTGTATCCCGATTTGCAGAACATTGTAGCCAGAGTAACTACTGGACATATTAGACAACATCTTACGTCTCAGGATGGCGAGCGCAGTGGAATAAATACACACCCAACAGTCACATACATAGTCTCGACCCCACACTTAGATCGAGTCTTGGGTCGTGTATCAGAAATTACGAGACTTTTCGGTCTCACAAACACCCAGACCCAAAACAAATACATGTGGATCACACAAATATTTGTTTCGGTGCGGCGATCGAACCCGCGGCCTCTCGTTTCACAGTTTTTACTGGTGGTAGGTCTCTCATATGTGAAAGGCTGCCTGGGTGGGTACCACCGCAATGTCTATTTCTCCCGTCAAACAGCAGTTTAAATACACTGTTGTGTTTCGGATTTAAGGACATTGTAGCCAGAGGAACTACTGGACATATTGAGACTTAACATTTTGTATCTCAGTAAAAAAATAACAGAAAAAAAAATTGTCGCTTTTTATTACAACTTTTTCTGTTGCATTGTGTCTGAAGTCGCTTAAACTACCACCCGAATTCGTTTTCGGTAGCGGTCTTGATATACCCTGCATACTTATAGATATATGTCTATTCAACCTTTCGTACACCTCATGGTACCCCAAAACTGTAGTTGCCTCTTATCCATCCCATGGTTGGATGTCTGTAAGAGATCGCCTCGAGCGATAAGACCTTTTTTCATGTTTTTTTTCTTCTGTTATTTCTTTTTCTTATTTCTTTATCGTTAGTCTCTGGTGTACAATAAAGATTTAAATAAATAAATAAATCATTTAACTACGTAAATCAGTTTACCAATTGACCTATAAAGTTTCTATTTTTGTCAGGGATCTTTGGAAACTTTGATGTCATATTATGACTTTGGTATGTTCTAATTATACTAAAAAATATTTTATAAGTAAATTAACACTGTAGTGCGAATTAATTAACATAAATTAAATCGTAAAACGGTTTTTTCTCTGCAATGAATAGCGTGACAAGCTTGCCGTTCGCCTGATGGTAAGCGATACGACCGCTCATGGACAGTAGCAACAAACACCATGAATTACAAAGTACATTCCACTGCGCATAAAATCTATACAATATTTACTTATTTATTTATATAATTAGAAATCCTGTAACCTGTATAAGCCCATACACGTTCCACTGCAGGCCACGGGCCTACTCTACAATCGAGAGTACGATTGAGAGTGATTAGGCCTATAGTCCACCACGCTAGCTTAGTGCGGCTTGGCGGACTTACACACTATAGAAATTGTTATAAATCGCTATGATATCCAGGTTTCCTCACGATTTTTCCCTTCACCGTTTTAGTGCGTGGTGATTGACTGATACATACATGACTCCGAAAAGTCAGAGGTGTGCCCTGGATTCGAACCCGCGACCACCGTGAACATGTTGGCAGCCGCGTCTAGTCCGTTTACCAACAGGCCACCACGCACATAGAGTGTATGTATGTATGTCATAAAATATGGCGCGATGCCGGCGTAAGCAATTTTTACTTGATTGCAACATGTCCGTTTTTCGTAACTACGCACGACATGGCCCAAAACATAGACGCAAGCGAATTATTGATTAATATTTCATGATTTTGTTCTATGATAAAAACATATACAAAACAATTCTATAAAGCAAGAAATATTATGTTTCAACAATGAAATTACAAACGAATCGTGTGTATGAATTAATTGTATTGGCAAAGCCTGCATAATAATTGCGACTGGCGACATACCTTAATTTTATTTACGCCGCGTGGTACCACAATGTCTATTTCTCCCGCCGAACAGCAGTGTAAATGAACTGTTGTGTTTCAGTTTAAAGGACATTGTAGCCAGTTTAACTACTGGACATATTGAGACTTAAATTTTGTCTCAGCATGGCGAGCGCAATAGCAAGCATTGCTTTGTAATTCATGGTGTTGTTTGGTTTTGCTACTGTCCATGAGCGGTCGTATCGCTTACCATCAGGCGAACGACATGCTCGTCTTGCCATTCATTATAATAAAAAGAGAAATATACGGCATATTTATACCAACTTACTGTACTGTTATCAGATAATTGATCAGCCTCCTTTACAATAAATAGTACGATTGAGTGGGGTTAGACCATGGTTTCTCCTGAGTCCTGCTAGCCAAGTATTAGTTGGTGAATTTCACATATATAAAATCTTGTCAATTTATATGCGCTGGATTGGGATTTAACCAGCGACTGTGAACTTATCGGCATCGTCAGTCCTTCACCAAGCACTTTTCATAAGACCTATGTAATTCCCAATAAACGAGTTTAATTTCTAAATTCCTAAAATATTAAATTACTCGTAAAACAATCGCCACAAGTTCCAATATTGCCCCAAGCATAGAAATCACGCTATAGACTACACCAGAGGTGACCAACCTTTACTCGTATCTGTCGCGGACAACAAACACCGGCAACCAACCTGAACTTCATACCAGCGGTTAAGTCTATGGTGTTCGAGATTGTTCGTTCTCTGTCACTTGAAATATGCCGGGTATATCAAGACTGCTACTGAAAACGAAGCCGGGTGGTAGTTTTAGTGACTACAAATACAATGTAACTAAAAATTTGGCAAAGAATCGCGACAATTTTTTTTACAATTTTTTAAATATCATTATTTTTGGGTGGTGAATCCATAGTTGTTGCTAAAATAATAATTTAAACTCTTTTATACCTGTCTTTATAAATAAAAGAGCATACACTATTATTTTGGGGAAAAAATGTATTTACTACCCAAATAAAACCATATGAAAAAAATAACAAAAAAATCGTCACCTTTTTTGCAACATTTTCTGTTGCATTGTGTCTGAAGTTGGTTATACTACCACCCGGTTTCGTTTTCGGTAGCAGTCTTGATATGCTTTGTATATAAGGATTGACATGCAAGATAAATGCCATTCTATTCGATTCTTTATTTTCGGCAACATTATTATCAAAAACTTAATATAATATTTTACACATTTGCTAAAATTATTTCATTTACTACGAAAAGTACTTTCCTGCATATACCCGCATATGTATCGACGAACCAATTTTTATGGTTCCGTACCTAAAAGGTAAAAGCGGGACCCTATTTCTTAGCCTCCGCTGTCTGTCTGTCTGTCTGTCACCACGCTGCATCTCATAAACCGTGATAGCTAGAAAGCTGAAATTTTCACTAATTATTATATTTAATAAGGCCCTAGGGCGTGCCATGAAAAAATATTGGACATATAATAATATAATCACTGCCTCGGTGGCGTAGTTGTGGTAAAGTACGGTTACAAAGCTGAGGTCTCATGTTCGAACCCCGGATCAGGCAGAGTGAAATTGGAATTTTTTATTCATTATCAACCCGTAGTCAGGAATTTGTGCCCGAAATGGCAATAGGCTCGCCCCCTGTCACATCGTGGGACGGAACATACAAGGCGAAATGTGGGTGTCTTGCTAGCACCTGTGCCTACCTCTTATGGGAAAATGGCGTGAATTTATGTTTGTCGTAATCGCGTAAAGTGTAATATCACTTTACGCGACATGTTTTGAAATGTCTCAGTTATTCGTTTTTTATTGCTGTGAATGGTAAGTTGAGCATGCCGTTCCCCTGATTATACGACCGCTCATGAACACTAGCAAAACCAAACACCTTGAATTACAAAGCAATGCTTGACATTCCACTGCGCTCGCCATCCTGAGACAATATTTAGTCTCAATATGTCCAGTAGTTACTCTGGCTACAATGTCCTTCAATCCGAACCACAACAGTGCATAACACTGCTGTTTGGCGGGAGAAACATTGCGGTGGTACCTACCCAGGCGGCCTTTCACATATGAGAGATCTACCACCAGTAGGTAAACCAGTGCCATTGGTTTGCAATCCCTGCAACACACTTGTTGTATTTGACCACATTCTTTATACAGAGGCATAAGTACAAACTCAGTCATATTTGTGAAAGTTGCGTCGACAATTTAGCACTTTCTAGAAAACTGAACGGCTTGACAAACTTAAGTATTTTACAGCCTCCGTGGCGCAACGAGAGGCCGCGGGTTCGATTCTCGTAAGGCATGTTTGACCCATATATGTATCGGGTCTGGGTGTTTGAGAGACCGAAAAACGAAAAATCTTTCGTAGTTTGTGAGACTACAAGACTCGATCTTAGTGCGGGGTCAGGACTATGTATGTGACTGATGGGTGTGTTTTTAATCACTACATAGTATAAAACAAAGTCGCTTTCTCTGTCCCTATGTCCCTTGTATGCTTAAATCTTTAAAACTACGCAACGGATTTTGATGCGGCTTTTTTTAATAGATAGAGTGATTCAAGAGGAAGGTTTATGTGTTTATTATTGTAGAGAAATCTATATGCACCCGGGCGAAGCTGGGCCGGGCCGCTAGTAATATATAAAGCTGAAAAGTTGTTTGTTTGTTACCTCTAATCTCAGGAACTACTAGTTCGAATTAAAAACAAAAATTTGTCGGATAGTTCATTTATCGAAGAATGCTATAGGGTGTATATAATCACGCTATGACCTAGAGAGAAGCAGTAATTTAAAATCTAGCAAGTACTAGGTAATTTAATTAGTTTATCGTGGCTTGATATTCTACATTGATAGTCGGAATTGAACATTTTGGCCACCATTTTGAATGTATCTTATTGGACGAAGCCGGCCCGGGCAGCTAGTCATAAACACACGTACATTTTCTGTCAAATT
Organism: Hyles vespertilio; assembly: GCA_009982885.2. Classification (NCBI taxonomy): domain Eukaryota; kingdom Metazoa; phylum Arthropoda; class Insecta; order Lepidoptera; family Sphingidae; genus Hyles; species Hyles vespertilio. Next base: position 1,630,413 of record CM042832.1, read on the forward strand.
AACGCGAGAAAGTAGCCCATATGAAATGTATACTTTCTAGTCAATATAAGTTCTGTACATACTTACAAAATGGTAATGTGCAAGTAAGTACAGATAGAGTATCCTAGTGAAATGATCTCTCGACACAATGATGCATGATTGCAGGTACGCAATGTGTATTTCTCCCGCCAAACAGCAGTGTAAATGAAATGTTGTGTGTCAGTTTGAAGGGAATTTACAGGTGGTAGGTCTGTCATATGTGAGAGGCTGCCTGGGTGGGTACCACCGCAATGTCTATATCTCCCGTGAAACAGCAGTGTAAATGCACTATTATGTTTCGCATTGAAGGACATTGTAGCCAGAGTAACTACTGGACATATTGAGACTTAACATCATATGTCTCAGGATGGCGAGCGCAGTGGAATGTTGCTACTGTTTATGAGCGGTCGTATCGCTCACCATTATGCGAACGGCTTGCTTGTCTCGCCATTCATTGCAACAAAAAAAAAGTACAGATAGAGTATGCATGTTAGATGCATCTCTCGACACAATGCATGATTGCAGGTGCGCAATGTGTATTTCTCCCGCCAAACAGCAGTGTAAATGAACTGTTGTGTGTCAGTTTGAAGGAAATTTTGGCCAGAGTAACTACTGGACATGTTGAGACTTTATTGTTCAGGATGGCGAGCGCAGTGGAATTCCAAGAATTGTTTTGAAACATGTTGTTTGGTTTTGCTACTGTCCATGAGTAGTTGTATTGCTTACCATCAAGCGAATGGCATTGTCTCGCCATTCACTGAAATAAAAAATAAATAAATAATATCCACGTGAGATGATCTCTCGACAATGCTTCGTCATTGTATCCGGATACATAACTGAATATACACAGAATATATGTATATATATATATATATATATATATATATGTTATAAAATAAATAAATAAAAACGTCCAACAGTCACATACATAGTTCCGACCCCACACTAAGATCGAGTCTTGTGTCGTGTATCAGGAACTACGAGAGACTTTTCGGTCTCACACACACCCAGACCCGAGACAACTACTTGTGGGCTACAAAAACATTTATCTCGGTGCGGGGATCGAACCCGCGGCCTCTCGTTTCACAGTCGGCGTCTAACCAGCTGCGCCACAGAGGCTGTCGGGTCACCTTCGTATCAAATTTCATCAAAATGATGCAGCCGTTTGGATAGTGAAAATGCAACTAACACACAAACTTGCACTTTTATTACTTAAATTGTTAATTTATTTGGTGGTATGATTCGTATTCACCCGAATAAGATTGTATCATTGAAAAATGTTCTAAAAAACTTCAATATCTAATTAAATGCAGATTTTTGAGAAAGTAATTGTGAATGTGCTGTACATTTGAAGCATTATTTACGCTCTATATACTAAGATATACTTAGTCCACGCTTATAACCTTAAGGGGTAAGCAGACGTGCCACTAGTGTACTAGTACAGACCTAATTTACATTCTAAATGTGATAGGATTTCATTCCTATACTAGGCAAAATGGCATGCTCGTCTCACGAAGACGGGCATGCCGTTGGCCTGCTGGTAAGCGTTACGACTGCTCATGAACAGTAGCAAAACCAACACACACTTGGATTTACAAAGCAATGCTTGGCATTCCGCTATGCACCCCGCTTTGATACATGATGTTAAGTCTCAATATTTCCAGTAGTTAATCTGGATACAATGTCCTTCAATCCGAAACACAACAGTACATTTACACTGCAGTTTGACGGAAGAAATAGACATTGCGGTAGTACCTACTTGCCACCAGTATTTATCCCAACAGTGGGCTTACGTGGTCTAATATTGCATACGGGGCTGTCACAATAACATAATGTTGTAATTTCATAGGGCTTAGCCCTTGACTGATATTAGGAAGTTGTCCGACCACATTCCGTAATATTTGGACAGATCAGAGTGTTAGACGGCATAATAAGTTTAGATTGTTTTGTGAAAGGTCTAATTTTGAAAAATTCATTTCAAAATGTCATATGATTTTGTATCCATAAAATTAACTTTTCGGCGTTTGTAGGAATAAAATTTAAAACTTTTATTGCATATAGAAAACGAACTGATTAATAGGATCGAAAGATTATAAAAATTAAAAATCTATAATTACGGATGGAAGAAAAGATTTTTTCCGGCATAATATTAAGTTGTTATTGTGACAACATAGAACCGACTTTAAAAAGTAATTTTAATACTCTATAGTGGATTTGGCCGAGCTCTAAATATATCCTAATTATATTATACATACATTTTTATTCACAAATTGATATACATATGGAGAAATATCAATAGTGCAGGTCCATATTTTTTAAAGTATGTCGTTTCTAAGAAATTAAAAGGCAAAACCTATTGCAATCATTATTTTTACTGCTTTATTCATTTATTACTATTATTTAAATCTTTATACAGAAACAAAAAAAGTACAAATGGCGGACTTATCGCTCTACAGCAATGTCTTACAGACAACCATGGCATGGATTAAAAAGAAGGAGAGAGAGAGAGGGCAGTGTAAAATTAAAGATTAAAATATTCATAGAAAAATAATTAAAAAAAGACAAAACATAATATAATAAAACAGGATTTTACTGTCTATGAATGAAACCATTCGAATTACTTCCTTTTTAATTCAATACAATTTTTATTTGCAAAAACCGAAACACCTTGCAAGTAAATGTTTTGTAAGGATTATCAGAACAATTTGTATTTTAATTTGAATTTAGAATATCAACATTAGGATTTGAAAACCCCATATTATTTCTTTTAAGAGCATATTTATCTTTAAATTCTATACTGCCCTCTTTTCTTATCCTTTGTTTATATCCATCCAATGGTTGTCTGTAAGAAATCTCCTAGGGCTATAAGGCCGCCAACTGTACTCTCTAATTAATTAATTTTAATTATTTGTTAAATATTGTATGCCTTTATTTTATGTGCAGTAAAGAATAAATAAAATTATTCACTATTAAACGTCATTTGACATATTTCTAAAAATGAAATTCTGATAATCCTTACAAAATATAAATTTGCAAAGTGTTTCGATTTTTCTGATGATAACTGAGAAGTATAATTTAACCGCAACACGTCCACTGCGCTTCTAACGGAGGTCAGTGGTTTTACCACTAACGATTTCTTTTTAACTGCCGGTCAAAGATCAAATAGAATGACTGGCCGGTTTCCGAAATGTACGCCCTTGGCCCCATTTCGTGGTTTAAATCTAAGCCTTATACTTGCAGTTTCGTCGGGAGATATTTAACTTCAATCTAGAAAAAAGCAATAAAAAATTGTTCCAAAATATACAGGCTGATGTTGGATTATGGTATTAATTTAACCCACATATTTATCAGAATCTTAGATGACATTGTACAACATTTGAAAAATCCAAGGGGTTTTTTTTTGTAAAAAATGCGTCATTTTAGTTTTCATCATGTTTGGCCACCCCCTATAGATATGAGTTTTTTTACCGCTTAGCTAAACTTCAGTTCGGTTTGGGAACTTACCTAAGCGGTAAAAAGACCTGTATACAGGATGTTCGAAAATCCTTCAAAATTTAATTCGTTATTTTTGACAAAACTACCAGGCAGTATTTTTCAAATTTGGTACAATTTTACTTGGGGTATTATTGTATGTTTCTTCACAATACAGTGCGTGGTGATTGACTATGAATACACGAAACTCGGAAAAATCTGTGTCCTAGGATTTGAACCCGCGACAAAACTGTCGTATTATATTAAAACTAATATTGTACTGTACTGTATCAGCCCGTATACATCTCACTGCAGGGCACGAGCCTCCTCTACAACCGAGAGTACGATTGAGAGTTAGGCCATATATTCCACCACGCTGGCCCAGTGCGGGTTGGCGGACTTGCCACAGAAATTCTCATAAAACTAATATTTGTAAACATAATTTGTTTAACAGGTTCCACCATGTGTTAGGTCAAGGTGTTAGCCTTCAAACCCTTCCGTTATTGTCTAAACATAATTTAAATTTCAGAACAACACATAAGCTTTACTTCCGCAAATAAATGTTTAATTTAACCTGTTTGATGGTGTGGGCTTTCATTAACGTGGCTTGCAAGTAACGGGTTCGAATCCAAAACCACAACAGCATTTTAAATGTAATTTAAGTCATAAAATAAATGACTTTAAACAGTCACATACATAGTCCTGACCCCACACTAATATCATGTCTTGTGTCGTGTATCAGAAACTACGAGAGACTTTTCACTCTCACCAACACATAGACCCGAAAGAAATATTTGTGAGCCGCACAAACATTTCTCTCGGTGGGAGGATCGAACCCGCGGCCTCTCGTTTCACAGGCGGCGACTAACCAACTGCGCCAGAGGCTGTCAAAAGTCACGTGTTTACATAAACATCACGCCTTTTTAACAGAAGAAGTAGGCAAAGGTGCTACCAGGATAAGTTAAATGATTTTGATAGTCAATTATCACCCACCAGTGGAGGAAAACATCTTGAGAAAACATGCATGTTTTTTATAGTATAGAGACAAGGTAATATAATATCTTAGAGCATTTATAATATAGAGGAAGCGCTGTCATACATTTGCGTCTTCAAAAACGTAGGTATTTTCTTGTTCGTAATATTGGTAGCACTCATAATTATAGTAGTGGAAACTGAACAAATTATTTAACAAATTGCTATAAATTTCTTTCGTAACCAAAAGTATATTCAGCTATTATCCGTTTAAAGCGATTTTGAGTAGAATGAAATAGCCCATAACTATTTCTTTTTCTTTTTCTAAATATGATGTGTGCATGTTAGACAACCTGTCAAGTGTCAGTCAATAGGACGGCAGAAAAAAGTGGCCCGGTATCATCATTTTTATCTACGTTTTTGAAGTACCACCGCTCCCTCTATATTATAAATACTGTAAGTTAAAGTTACAAGAATATAAAGATTAAGTTGAAAAATTTTAACCAGTCAAAACCGTAATATTTCAATATTGCTCTAATATATTAATTGTGAGATTGATAATTTTAATAAGATTAATTTTTTTTATTACTGTGCTGTTATTAACTCGTGTCAGCTCTGGGATAAACCTTAGTAGTTTTATTGATGCTGTTCATATTATTTATGTATAATTTTCTTGTGTATCCAATAAATGAAAAGAAAGAAAGAAAAACTATTAATTAGTCACAAACGCAACGTACATACAACATAGAGTAATTAATATAAAACTTAATAATGAAAAATGGGTGGTCGCGACTGTTGCCGGTAGGTGGCCACTCAGCTATGTTATATTATGCCATGTTATAATGTGGTTAAAACAAGTATAATAATATTATACAGGGTATATCAAGACTGCTACCGAAAACGAAGCCGGGTGTTAGTTAAAGCGACTTCAGACACAATGCAACAGAAAAAGTTGCAAAAAAAAGCGACAATTCTTTTTTGTTTTTTTTTCCTATGACCATATTTGGGGGGTAAATACATTTTTTCCTAAAATAACAGTGTATATCCTTTATTTATAAATACTCTAAGATATAAAAGTGTTTAAATTATTATTTTAGCAAAAACTAGGGATTTACCACCCAAAAATGACGATATTTAAAAAATCATAAAAAATCATTGTCGCATTTCTTTACGAAATTTTTAGTTGCATTGTGTTTGTAGTCACTAAAACTACCACCCGGCTTCGTTTTCGGTAGCAGTCTTGAGATACCCAGTATACATAGTAATAATCTTGGGAGAGGCTTATGTTCAGCAGTGGACTTCCTGTGGCTAAAATGATGATGATAGAGACAAAACCATGAGCTAAAGGGGTCAATCCACTAAGACACCGCTAAATTCCCTGAAAGCGATAACACAGGACATTGATAGGAACAAGTTCATTGGCAACTTATCGGGTTCCCGGATATTTTAGCAGCATCCGTTTAGGATATGACTGTCCTTGAACTGAGAACCTTGAACATATACGTCATATTGTAGGTAATACCTGGATGACCAAGCTTTGCTCGGTTTTTTTGCACTAAAGGAATTAGACACTTGTAGTTATTACTCCACTAAAAGTCTTCTTGTGCTTTTCACTGTTTATAATTCCAATACAGTTCAACATGATCATATTCTCTTTTACAAATTATTCTTAGTGCCGCTTTGCGGAACATAGCGCAACGGGCAAGAAACTCTTACTCTTTTCAAGACAAGTTTACAATACAGTGATCATACAGGAGTTGCAGCTTAGTTCAATTCAGAGCAGTTGCTAAATGCATAAATAGATGCAAAGTAAAAATTATACACATGACTCCGAAAAGTTAGTTGTGTTCTGGGATTTGAACCCGTGACCACCGATCAAGAACGGTTAATTAAAGATGATAAGTTCACTACTTTCATTTAACAAAGTTACAAAAAATATGTGCTAGTTAATAGGTTTCGTCATAAAAACTTCGTCTTAATAAATATGTATATTCTACAGTCATAATAATTTTGAGACATTGCTAAAAACGTCTAAGTTTAAAATATTTTAATTGATATTTTTTATCACAGTATACATATGATAATTTATTTATTTATTCCACTGCACTCACCATCCTGAGACACAAGATGATAATTATTTATATATCCTGGCTAAAGTGTCCTTCAATCCGAAACAAACCAGTACATTTACGCTGTTGTATAGCGAGAGAAATGGACTTTACGATGGTATCTACCCAGGCGGCCTCTCACATATGAGAGACCTACCACCAGTAAATGACTGAATTGTTATGACTTAATTATAGTTTTTTTTTTTATGATATACGCCAATATCCAATATCATCAATGGGACATATATGCCCAAAATCCCTTTCCTCTTCTCATCATTTTTCCTTCCATCTCCCCTCCCGATTTGATGGGCAGCAACACATGTGTTAGCTTTTATAATTATTTATATTTATTTTGTCCTAGTTTTACTCGTATAAGAAAATGTACCTAGAATATCCTTTTATATCTCATAATGTGCATGTTCGCATATCTGATGTGGTATTGATCCATCCGTCATTCACTCGAGTGATTAATTATACTCGCTCTTCACTCTAATGTTCATTCATTCGTTCGTTCCCGGCAATTCCCGCGAGAGAACCTGAAAGATGCGAACACGCACCGTAGTGGTGGTAGTCTGATACCGTAAACAACCAATTACTTACTACAAATATTGTGAAGCAATTAATAAAAGTAATTATGGAAACAAGTGACCTATTATTTCTATCAGAAGAGCTAATACATGTATGATACGCGCGTTGAGTGTGTTCATGGGCAGTGACCGCTTACCTTCAGGTCACCTGTTTGCTCGTTTCCCGGACCTATGTAATAAATATATATATGTGGGATGTGTTTTGTGAACTATATGCAGTTTTACTTGATAATATTTTTAAGTAAAAATAAAACACGTTTTACTCTTTTGACAATCTGAATCTAAATTAGTTTATTCTTTTCTGTCATTCTTTCAAACATGAAAACTAGTGCCAGTAACATTATACAAACACAAAATAAATATAAACCTCCTTATACCGCACATATGGGCCGATTCTACGAGTATAAACAAAGCAATAAATAAATGAATAAACGCCTATCTTCGGTTGGACTTCCCTATTCAACATGTAATCATTATGCCTCAATTCTCAAATATGAACTTAGACATTCACCCAAAAGTCTGATTTCTATAACATAAGCTACGTTTTAATTAATACGGTGGCACTCTAATTATTATACGTATATAAAATTGCTATTGATGTTAGTAGGCTATGTGCGCTAATATAAACAAATTATTATTAAGGCTGTTATAAAATATACAACTGTGAATTTATAAGGGGTCAATAAATACACCCAAGAGTCACATACACACGGATACAATGGTTGCTTATACATACATAATACTAGGTATCAATGCTCACTTGAACACACACTCACGCAAATACACACACACACACACACTACACACACACATTAATACATGCTTGGCACTCTCTCACACTCACACACTTAATTTTTAAATAAAATATTTATTTAACTGGTTTCTCAAGACACAGGCAAAGCCTAATTTGAGAACCCCTGCAATATTCTTGTTATGTAACATTATTACTTTTAATAAGATTTTTCTTTTTTTTTCACATACATAGTCCTGACCAAATTAAGATCAAGTCTTGATTCTGTACTTCAACACTACGACTCATGATCGAACATAAGATAGGTACAAAAACCCACGCCTTTTTCCCAGAAGGGGTACGCAGAGGTGTCAGGACACCCACATTTCGTCTTGTATGTTCCGTGCCACGATGTGATAGAAATACCTATCACTATATGGAGCACAAATGTATTCCGGGCTGATGCGGAATAGAATCCAATGGCACTTTAACTAACCCGGGGTTCGAACCCCAGACCTGGTATTGTTTGTTTTTGCCCTATACACGAGCAGTCGTATCGCTTAATATCAGGTCAATGGCATTTCAATAAAAACTGTTTTAAAAAATCCGAAAAGTCGCGTAGTTTCTGATACAAACAAAACTCGATCTTAGTGTGGGTCAGGACGATGTATGTGACTGATGGGTGTATTGATTTATTCAAATAACAATTCAATTGTTGTCTACGAAAATACGGAAAGCTTTTGTTAAAAACACAAACATATTTAAATGATCTCTTTACAAGGTGAAGGCTATTAGACATAAAACTAGGAACTTGACGAAATTATAATTTTTATTACCTGAATAATGCACTCCCAGAGATCATTTAGTATTAATGTAAATGCCTATTTATATATGTAAATAGATTACGGAAGTGCCTTCAAATGTGTGGAAACTTGTAGAGTATTTATAAATGTCTAAACGAATGTTGTTTTCGCCTGTTACTGGCACGTGTACCTGTATTAGACCAATTGGTAAATTTACTTTGAGTATTATGTATACTGTGCTGTTGGTGTACCGAATATAATAAAATAAATAAAAATAAACTAAGAGCGTTTTCACACTGCGATTTTTGACGCGCCGTGAACGCGCTGAAACCGCGCAGCAAACGCAAAAATCAGACGCAAGGATAAACCATTCATCATCATCATGTCAGCCACAGGAAGTCCACTGCTGAACATAGGTATAGAATACTAACAGAAGTCAAGCTTGTGTATGTGCTTCACTTTTGTTGCTACACTCACACTACGCTCAGCGTTCGCGCTAGGGCTGTTGATTCTGGCTTATGCGAAAACAAGTATCGTGGTAATAGCACTCGTATCGTTTGATTGATTGTTTAAAATACAATATAAAAAAACAATAACAAAATGAATAAATTGTAATTTTATTTACATTGTCGTTGAGAATCTGTATGTCATAATCTAAAATTGTTTTTTATCATTTTTGTCTAATATTGTGTTTATTTAAGAAATGTATATTGAATTATTAAAATCTAAAGTTTTATATACAAGTGTGATAACTTTTATTCATTTGCTCCAATCTTTGCACATAAAATATTACTAGATGCGTGTCCGAAGCGAGTGAAACTCGCGCTCGCAGTGGTTTCGACTGGTCTCAAATATCGTGTCGGTGAACGCTGTCTATGTGTGCGTTGGTTTTCGCGCGCTTTGTATGGAGCTTAACTTCTGTTAGTATTCTGTGACATAGGCCTCCCCCAAGGATCTCCACATCGACCTGTTGTTGTCGGCCTGCATCCAGCGACTTCCTACAACTTTAGCCAGGTCGTCCGTCCACCTTGTAGGCGGGCGTTCGGCATTTCGCTTGCCTGTTAATAAGCATTTAAAAAAAATACACACTCCGTGGCGCAAATTGGTTAGACGCCGGTTGTGAAACGAAAGACCGTGGGTTCGATTCCCGCACAGAGAGACATATTTGTATGTTCCAAGCTATTTGTTTCGGGTTCGAGTGTTTGTGAAACCGAAAAGTCTCTCGTAGTTCCTGATACAAGACTCGATCTTAGTGTGGGTCAGGACTATGTATGTGACTGTTGGGTGTATTAATTTGTGGCGTCGTAAACGCAATACAAACGTATTGTATTTTTGACCGACTTCAAAAAAAGGAGAAGGTTCTCAATTCGACTGTATGTTGCTTTTTTTTTCTTTTGTTTTTTATGTTGCTACCTCGTTTCTCTGTACTGTGTGAACCGATTTCGACCATTCTTTCTTTGATTGAAAGCTGGTGTTTGTCGTTTGGTCCCATATAAATATGGTGAAGATCTGATGAATATCTTCGGACCTGGAGAGGGGAACTCCTTAAAATTAAGGAGAATTGCAATAGTTCTTTTTGCATTACGTTCATAAGAAAAGTTAAGATACAGTGAGAGAGGGAAAAAGGGGTGGGGGTGAGGGGGGGGGTGGTGATAAAATTAAAATACACGTAAATTCTAATATCTTCGGCAGCTTTTAACCGATTTTAGTGATTTCTTTTTCATTGGAAAGAACGTATTAACAGGTTGATCTCAGGAACACAACATTACGATCTGATTATCATGTTCGGACCTGGAGCGTAGAACTCCTCAAATTTAATAGGATTTCAACGGTTCTTTTTGCATTGAGTTCAGTATAAAGCTAGGCTACAGTGGTTGAGGGAAAAAGGGGGTAGGCACGAAGGGAGGGGGGGGGGGGAGAAAAAAAATAACATGTGAATATTCCAATATCTTTGGCAGCTTTTAGCCGATTTTAGCGATTTCATTGTCATCGGAAAGATATATTCCTTGTGCGTGGCGACCAGTACCAAACATATAGATATTTAATTAATATAAGGCATAGGTCCTACATGTTTTGGTACTTGGCGGCCCGCCTTCAATATGTATACGCATATATTTTGATTTGTTGGCTAGTCAAGTCATTAAGCAAATGAATCAACATGCACGAGTTCCATGAAATAAATATTATTATTTTTTTTGCTTTAAGTGGTTAGTTATTATTTTATTATGTATATATAAACAATGGCGTATTCGGTTCTTATTTTCGTCCCAAAATTTGCAAAATAAATTAAATTAATTTCTACAGCTATGCAAACAAATTTGTAAATACTATAATATTATGAAATAGATTTTTAAACTGACTGCAAATTATACGTTAGTTAAAACATGTTTAGAACATTCTAGAAGTCAGTTTATTAAAAAGGTCTTTGAACCCACCCGTTATTTAATACGTTTTCAACTATCTTAGAAAAAAATATTTTTTTCAACCATATTTTAAAACTATACCGGAAAAAAAATGTTTCTTAACATATTCAATCCCGGAACACAATATTAGTATTTTTTTGCGAAAGAATCAATAGATTTAGCGCGCAAACATTCTTTGTTCAATTTTGGCCGTATGCCAGTGAAAAACGTTATTCTTTTGTTTGTTTTTGTTGTTCCGAGGCCATAAGTCATCGCTTATTGACATGCAGGAAATGAATACCGTTGGAGCTAATGGCTATGCCTGATATAGAATTGCTTACTTAAAATTCCATGTGACTTCCTTTACTATACTTTTCTTGTATACAACCATCTTGATATCCAAACCAACCATTACTGGTGGTAGGTCTCTCATATGTGAGAGGCCATCTGGGTAGGTACCACCGCAATGTCTATTTCTCCCGTGAAACAGCAGTGTAAATGCACTGTTGTGTTTCGGATTGAAGGACATTGTAGCCAGAGTAACTACTGGACATATTGAGACTTAACACGTTATGTCTCAGGACGGCGAGCGCAGTGGAATTTTGCTCCTGTTTATTTGCTATTATGAGCTTTTTATTAATTCAGAGCAGCTCAATAATAAACATCCCAAGAGTCACATACATAGTACTGGCTCCACATAAAGATCAATCAAATATTGTGTCGTGGGTATCAGAAACTTCGAGAGACTTTTCGGTCTCACAAACAAAGTAACTACTATACACATTGAGACTTAACATCTTATGTCTCAGGAGCGAGCGCAGTGGAATGCCAAGCATTGCTTTGTAATTCATGGTGTTGTTGGTTTTGCTACTGTACTGAGCGGTCGTATCGCTTACCATCAGGCGAACGGTAAGCTCGCCTTGCCATTCATTGAAATTTAAAAAAAAAAACATATTTCAGTAATACTTATGGTCCACTAAGAACGGTTTATCGTATATAATCTATATCTTTGAATGTCATTTCACTTATTAGAAATAGATTTAAATAATAATTAAGACGACACCAAAAAATAATTCAAAATAAATTTAATTTGTATAATTTATGCAGGTTTCCTCAAGTTTTCACCGTTATAGTGCGTGGTGATTGACTATCCATACCGAATTGAAAAGTCAAAGATACAATTTGAACCCGCGACCACCGTGAACATGTTAGCAGCCGCGTCTAGTTACCAACACGCCTCCACGCTGCAATGTTTATAATTTTTGACAAAACAAAAAATATAAGCGTCGTTGTATTCTTTGCTAACCCCACAATAAACATTAAAAATACTCACTAATAGAGCAAGAGCCGTGGCCGCCAAACATTAGTCATTTTATAAAAGCTGACAATTTGAGCATGCCCCTAACATATACATCACACAATCAGCTATTATTAAGTTCCTATATATCATCATCATCATCATAATCTCAGCCACAGGAAGTCCACTGCTGAACATAGGCCTCCCCAAGGATCTCCACATCGACCTGTTGTCGTCGGCCTGCATCCAGCGACTTCCTGCAACCTTAGCCAGGCCATCCGTCCACCTTGTAGGCGGGAGTCCGACATTTCGCTTGCCTGTACGTGGCCTCCACTCTAGAACCTTTCGGCCCCAACGACCATCGTTTCTACAAATTATGTGCCCGACCCTATGTATAATATAAAAATATTACGATATCTTCAAACTTTAATAAATGTAATTTTAACAACGCTATAGTATAAAATCTGAATTTATACATGTTTTTAAGCAACTATAAACAAACAAATATTTCCATGGTATACAGTTTTGATGGTTCTTTCATCTTGCCAGACACATTGAAGTTGATATCTTCCAAAGCAACCCCGGTCGGAACTTCATTATAACTGATCGTGTGATGCCTACGTCAGAGGCACGCCGCACAAAAACTTTCAGCTTTTATAAAATGACAAAAGGCTGGCTGCCACGGACTCTAAGTATATAATAAACCACCTCATTAGTAAAAATATAAACATGTTTTTTGTCAATATAAATAGGAAAAAAAATGGGAATTCCACACATAATTCTTATGAATGGACGCACAAAATATATGGTAGAAAAAAAATGGTTGCCTGTAAAGTCGGTTTTACGGGCGAAGATTTTACGTGACAACGTCTTTTTCTCGGTAGAATATTTATTGATATGAATATAATTAAATTGCACATAGGAACAAGGAATTGAATGAAAATAAGAATTGCACAAATTTTAACTATAGAAATATATTTGTTTACTAAAACATTGTACATGTAATGACGAATCTAAGCACTCCATATTTTCACTACAGACACAGCTGACGATACTTTAACCACACGTGTGAACTTGTATTGTGACGCTTTCTTGTTTTTCCAACGCCAAGAACGTTCGAGAAAGACAAAGACAGAGACACAAGCATGCGCCGATTCATGCGCCTAATTCTCTAGTGCTGCGCGCGCACCGTTACGTTACCGGGCGTTACACTTTTTCATAAGTGACTCCCAGCCGCAACCTAATTTAAGACGTTGTCACGTCAATAAGAAAAATCGTATTTTGCCTGCTCTCGATTGTCGAGCTCGTCAAGACGATTCCTCTGACTCCAAACACGGGGGGTTTACTTTAAGAAATGACGGAGTTATGCCTGGACAAATATTTTAGGGGAGAGAGGGAGGAATTTGGGGATTTGGTTGGGGCCAATCTGTAGAGCTCACCGAGCCGGTTCCAAGATACCAAACTCGGTGGGTCTACGATCTATATTGGCCGAGATAGGATTGGGGGGGGGTGAGGGTAAATTTTCGGGGTGGGGGTAAGGGAGGGGGGGGGGGGGGAGGAAGGTTTCGTGGGGAGGCTAACTTAAATTAATTTTTTGGAGGTAAAATATTTTTTTTTGGGGGGGTAATTTTTGCGTAATTTGGGATTTCTGGCGGGGTCAATTTGTAGCCCTCACCAAGACGGTTCCGAGGATACCAAACTCGGTGGGTCTACGACCTATGTTGGCCGAGATAGGATTGGGGGGTGAGGTAAATTTTCGGGGGGGGGGGTAGGTTTCGTGGGGAGGCTAATAGGCACTATTTCGGAATAAGGGTGGGGGAAGGCAGGGGGGGGCTATGGGACAATTTTGGAAAAAAGTGGGTGAAACTGAAAAATAATTCTCTAGTGCTGCGCGCGCACCGTTACGTTACCGGGCGTTACACTTTTTCATAAGTGACTCCCAGCCGCAACCTAATTTAAGACGTTGTCACGTCAAAATACATAAAAGAACAGATTTGTTTGATTATATCATCAGTTTTTTGTATTGGAATAGGCACGGCTTACGCCCGATGTTTCAATCTTCAATTTGTCGACTAAGTTCGGCTCATCGACAATATTACTTATATTTATTTATTGCATGTTCTTTATAGAACACAGAAAAAAAGGACATAACAAAAAATCACGTACATATGGCAGTCTTATCGATCTAGGCAATTTCTTACAGAAAGTCTTGGTCTGATCAAAGAACAAGAAGTTTGGAGAAAGGTGGCGCTGTAGACATTTCGTAGTACTTTCATACTTGATTTTAAATGTCTGTATAATTTTGATACAAGTTAATAGTCTCGCGTAAAATAACTTTCAAAGTTAAACCAATGTCATAACGAACTAAAAATCGACTAGTTAGACCGTGAATAACTTATTATGTTACTGTAGGTCAAGGCAACATTTCAAAACATGTTATATATACCATAATGATGAGATATTTTTAACCGCCTTCAAAGAGTGAGGTTCTCTATTCGTGATTCTCTCGTTTCACAGCCGGCGTATAACGAACTGCGCCACGGAGGCTGTCAATGCTATGTTATGTATTAATTTAAAATAGTATTTTCCTTTCAACTCTGCCGGCAAAAAACTAAGATTCCAGTATATTTATTCCAAGATTACATGTGTCCATAAAAAAACCAATTACCCTATTACAAGAGCATTGTTCAAACGTTATTATAAGATGACATACGGACAAGACAATCGTGTATATATAAAAAGATAATTTATTTAACGCCATAATAATTACAGGGTTTATCATTTTTATATGAGTAGAATTACGTGAGACGATCTTTCGACACAATGCTGCGTGATTGTAGGTACCACCTCAATGTCTATTTCTCCCGCCAAACAGCAGTTTAAATGCACTTTTGTATTTCGGATTCAAGGACATTGTAGCCAGAGAAACTACTGGACATATTAAGACTACATCTTATGTCTCAGTTTGGCGAGCGCAGTGGAATGCCAAACATTATTTTGCAATTCAAATTGTTTGGTTTTGCTACTGTTCATGAGCGGTATCGCTTACCATCAGACGAACGGCATGCTCGTTTCGCCATTCATTGAAATAAAAAGCGTTTTTTGGCGAGAAGCCGGATGTAAATAACAGATTGGGGAAAGAACCGTATAATACAAGCAACATTTACAATGTAAGTAAATTATGCGCTGTTAGCATCAATTTGCCGCATAATTAAATCACGACATTTTATAATGACGGTGACTGGTGGAAGGGAAAACACTACAAGTTAAGTTAAATAATTTATAATATTAGATCCGGTTGGATAAAACTCGTAAGTATATGGACAGGGCTGAAAGCGCGTAAAGCTTATACAGCTGAGGTCTCGGGTTCAAATCCCGGGTTGGGCAAAGTGATATTGGATTTTTCTGTTCATTATCAGCCCACGGTTACGAAGTTGTACCCGATATGGCGATAGACTCGCCACCTATCACATCGTGGGACGGAACATACAAGGCGAAATGTGGGTGTCCTGGCACCTCTGCTTACCCCTTCTGGGAAAAAGGCGTGAATTTATGTGTGCAATTTGTACTGTATTTAGGTAGAATTATTTTTGTCGTGTTTATACATGGTATCTCTATAAAATAACAGCAATTCCAAAATAATACCAACGTCCCTTTTGTACCAAGCTTTGAAAACAATATAGCCTTTAAATTATTCTTTCTAAGAACAATAATTATTTTTTTATCACAAAGATCACAATTAGCAATCCATTCCATTAGAGTTAAATCGAAAAAAATGTTCTATAATAACTCATAATTTATACTATTTGTTGCCTAGCGTTTATTGAGAAGTGGTTCGGAGTGTTAGGCCCTAGGCTCTTATTTTAACCCATATAGATCTTTGTTTTATATCCTTCATCAGAAACTACAAACTTTTCGGTCTCACAAACACATAGACCCGAAACAAATACTTATGGGCCACACAAATATTTATGTGGTTGCGGTAATCGAACCTGCCACCTCACGTTTCACAATCTGCATCTAACCAACTACGCCACGGAGGCTGTCAAATATATAAAACATTAACTTCACGCCTTTTTCCCCTAAGAGGTAGGCACAGGTGCAACCATTCACCCACGTTTTATCTTATCCGTCCCATAATGTGATAGGAGGCGAGCCTATCGCCATATCGGGCACAAATTCCTTCAGGCTGATAATGAATAGAAAAATCCAATATTTCCCGACCCGGGATACGAACCCGAGACATGAGAGTTATATCGTAGGTACCGTACAACGCCATTGAGGCAGTAGTTCAAGGTAACTTCGTAACTTAAAGGTAAATTTATTCAAGTATAAACTTAGATACACCATACTGGGAAACAGAATGTGTGTCGGCCAAAGGAAATGACATATTAGCTTCATATACTGCGGTACAAGTTAGGAGAGACAGCGATTTAATATATTATTCACTGGTGGTAGGTCTCTCATATGTGAGAGGCCGCCTGGGTAGGTACCACTGGAATGTCTTATTTCTCCCAACAAACAGTAGTAAATGCACTGTTGTGTTTCGAATTGAAGGACATGGTAGCCAGAGTAACTACTGAACATATTGGGACTTAACATCTTATGCAGTGTTGCAAAAAAGCTCGAGTCGGCGCTTAAACGCTTGAGTCGACGCTCAAGCAGATTGCTCGTGCTCAAGGGCCCTACTATATAAATCCGAAGTTCGAATCTTCGTGACGTTTTTCGTTTCGAAACCTACTCTGTAACACGAAATTCGAAACTTCTTATCGAATAATGAATGATTCGAATATATCGGCAATTCGAACATTTACATTTTTATTTACTATATTCATCCGAAACGAAGTTCGAAACTTCGGACGAACCAAGTTTGTGACGATACGAATGTACCTACTCTGTAATAATCTGCCGTTATAAAGCAATGCAATATGCAAATTATAATTGTATTTATAAGATAATTGATTTTTCATTGCAGTTATATGGTATAATTGTTCCTTATACATACATCAGCCATATATTCTTTACATTAGTCGATATTATCGATAATAGGGTTTTTATTTGTTTATTTACACGAGTCTATTTGGCGTAGTCGTTCTACGTTACGATTACAAAGCTGAGGTCTCAGATTCGAATATCGGGTTGGGCAAAGTGATATTGAATTTTTCTATTCACTATCGACTCAGGAATTTGTGCCCGATATGATAGGCTCCCCACCACATCCTGAGATGGAACTCATAAGGCAAAAGGAAAAAGGCGTGAGTTTATGTATTCGATTTTGATTCGATATGCAACATTCGCGTAAGTTAATATAACAACTAGTATTACTTGCGTAAGAAAGTTTTTTCGGGATAAAAGCCCTACTATATATTTTCTCGGGATGAAAAGTATAAAACTAAAGAGTTTGTTTTTTGTATGCGCTAAACTCAAGAAGGTTCCAATTGAAAAAAAAAAAATAAGTTGTATAATTAATTTATCACCAAAGGACATGTGATACTTTTTATCCTGAAAAATTATTAATTTCCTAATTAAATTGATTTAACTTGTCACATTAACACGCTGTAGATTGTAACTTGCGCCTGATCGCTAATTGGCAAAAATCTTCATCATTAAGTTAATCTCAGTTAATTTAACCACAGTCCACGTGTTTTAAAACGACTAGTCATTGCTATTTTGCTATAGTTACACAGATGGTTACCAACCCGCACTAGACTAGCGTGGTGGACTATTTGGTCTGATCTTTCTGTACTGGTGGTAGGTCTCTCATATGTGAGAGGCCGTCTGGGTAGACCATCGCAATGTACATTTCTCTCGCCAAATAGCAGTTTAAATGCACTGTTGTGTTTCGCATTGAAGGACATAGTAGACAGTCTACAGTAGACATAGTAGGACGTAGTACTATTGGACATATTTAGACTTAACATATTATATCTCAGGATGGCGAACGCAGTGGAATGCCAAGCATTGCTTTGTAATTCAAGGTGTTGTTTGGTTTAGCTACTGTTCATGAGCGGTCATATCATTTACCATCAGGCGAACGGCATGTTCGCCATTCATTGTAATTTAAAAAAATGGAACATAAATATCTATCCTTGTAATAATCGTATCTTCGACGCCAAGGGATTACTATGGTTAGTGAAAAAAAAACACACAAACATTATGTCTTCGTCTGGAGGGTCACTCTATACTTCGACAGGCAATTCGAATGCTCGGACATTGAAAATCAATTAAAAAGTTTTCCACTATAATGATTTCTTAGGTTTACGCGAATGTTACTCATTGCAATAAAACTATTATTAAACAATTATACCGGGTATCTCAAGACTGCTACCGAAAACGAAGCCGGGTGGTAGTTTTAGTGACTACAAACACAAAGCAACTAAAAATTTCGCATAGAAACGCGACAGTTATTTTTTATGATTTTTAAACATCGTCATTTTTTGGTGGTAAATCCCTAGTTTTAGCTAAAATAATAATTTAAACTCTTTTATACCTTAGATTATTTATAAATAAAAGGGTATACACTGTTATTTTAGGAAAAAATGCATTTACCACCCAAATATGGTCAAAGGAAAAAAATAACAAAAAAAAATTGTCGCGTTTTTTTTGCCACTTTTTCTGTTGCATTGTGTCTGAAGTCGCTTAAACTACCACCCGGCTTCGTTTTCGGTAGCAGTCTTGATATACCCTGTATTATCGTGACCACGAAAGCTGTAAAGTAATCGAAACGTCGCGTCGGGAAGTCAAAAATGTAAAAATTAAACCAAATCCGCGATAAAATCCGTAAATAATAGTTTTATTTCAATCTTGAAAAGGGAAAAGGCGTGAGTTTATTAAGTATGTTGAACTTATGTTTTTTTGTTTCAGGACGCCTTGCTGTGATTATGTTCAGTATATGCACTGTGGTGCTTGGTATCATACTGTCTTTCATACCTTGGTTGGATTATATCATATTTAGGGTAAGTAACTACTTATCAACCCAACATTTTCTACTGTTGAGCAAAAAACTGGTTTATAATCGATTAATAATGCTTGGGCCTCAATTCAGCTCTTAGTAATAATACAGGTTCTAATGTTCACTAAAAATTATACAGCTCTTAAAACTTGTACAACTATAAGAAACTTTTATTATTTTGAATATATTATTTTCACTATTAATAACTTATTGTAAATTGAACAAATAATTACAATGTCAAGTTCGTAAATTTAAAAATGCAGTTGAATAATAAATGACGTTCCATTTTCAAAATAATTACTAATTTGAGATCGTTTTTTATTTGAATATTTAAAAAATGCATTTTAATTTATTGAATAAATCCTAGTTCGTGTTTATTTTTATTGAATATTTTATTCAATAACACTGTATGCTTATTTACTGTTTCCCACAGGAATTAAGGCTGTGGAACGGCTCAATAAGCTACAGTTACTGGCAGAAGCCTGGTGTAATGAGACTAACCAAGGTTTACATCTTCAATGTTACCAACCCTCAAGCCTTCATAGAACATGGGGAGAAACCTAAATTGGTTGAAGTCGGACCATTTGTTTATAGGTAAGTAAAACAAATGCTTTATTTATGTAAGGGACAGGTCAAAAGTACACTGTATTGAAGAGAATACACGGCATTGATGATAAAATGAATGAATCGAAAATGATAATTTAAATTGCGTACATTGGGAAAGATAATATTTAAATTATGATTAAATGTTATACCGGGTATCTCAAGACTGCTACCGAAAACGAAGCCGGGTTACCACCCGGTTTTAGTGACTACAAACACAATGCAACTAAAATTTTCGCAAAGAAACGCGACAATGATTTTTTATGATTTTTTAAATATCGTCATTTTTGAGTGGTAAATCCATAGTTTTTGCTAAAATAATAATTTAAAACACTTTTATACCTTAGATTATTTATAAATAAAAGGGTATACACTATTATTTTAGGAAAAAATTAATTTACCACCCAAATAAGGTCATAGGAAAAAAATAACAAAAAAAAATTATCGCTTTTTTTTGCAACTTTTTCTGTTGCATTGTGTCTGAAGTCGCTTTAACTACTACCCGGCTTCGTTTTCGGTAGCAGTCTTGATATACCCTGTATAATTCTAGATAGGTACACTGTTGTACAGATAACCAAATATTTATTTTTGGGAATACATAAATACGACAAGCCGTTTAGGCTCTAGGGCGCGGCGTGCCAAAGAAATATACATACATACAAACACGCGAAAAACATACCCTCCTTCTTCGCAGTCGGGTAAAAAGTAGTCATTTCCGAAGTTCTTGTGCCTGTATAATACTGTTTAAATTTAATATCAATAACCGTGGAAATCGTCTTTCGAAACCAGTATATATTAAAGTTAATTTTACAGCTTTTTAAACGCTTCTAGTATTGATGTTTTACTGAGAAATATTTTATTATACCTCTAAGTGTTCTACAGTTATGTCCTGTGATAATGAATAACTATTAATCATGTAGCCATTATGTTATGTCGCAGCGTGTAAAGACTTGGTCCGTAATAATTGTATGTAATTACTAAACAGTCCGAAGGGTATTTCCCATTTATTGCTTTGTGGAAATATTATTGAAGCGGAAAAACTAATCAGCGCCATAAAATTATTAACAAGTAAATAAAGAAATAAATATATTTAATAGTTACATACACTACTGACCACAGAGTAAATACATATTGAGATAGATACGTCACTCAATCAATTCAAGGCGCCCTCTAGCGTCAAATCAAACAAAGATTGTTCAGATAATCTTCGCTATATTATATTCTTCTTTATTTAATATTAAAAAACGCCTTTGATCGTCTTCACCCGTCTTCACGTCTTCCCCCTTCCTCCAGACTGTAATCTCTTATTCCGTCCTTTCGTACTTCAACATCTTAATCATTCATCCTTCAACTCGTTCCATCTTAAATACTTTCATTAGTCATCTCTTTCACACAAACCACGTTCCGCATCAGTCATTCGTCTAACGTTTCATTCTACACATCTTTCTTCATAACATTCAAATACTACATACATATTCTTCATTTATTTTCATTTATTTGAGGACTAACGTAATACCTAACCTCTCTTAATCATGCTCTCGATTATAGAGGAGACCCGTGCCCTGCAGAGGGACGTATATGGGCTGACAGATCCTACTGAAAATCTACCATCAAGTGTTATAAGATTTAACGTCAAGCCACGGCTGCTTACAAACTTTCACAATGCCAAGTATATGTAGTTATATAAAACTAGTGGACATTATATACGCAATTTTTGTTTCGCACTGTTGGTTTAGCTATTACGATATCTCGAGACGTATAGGCGCAGACATAAATGTTTTAATTTTTTATTTAATGGTACTGAGGCATATTATTAGAGCGGACATCGGGAACAAAATCTCTGCGTATTGTGCGTGCACACGGGTACACAGTGAAGCGAGAGCGAAAATAATGTTACTGCGTAGGCGTGAAAGAGACAGAAAGAGAAGGAGCGCTACGGTACCGTTCATTTTGTTACATTTTGTTTGCAGTGTCCCCTCTAGCACACTATCTCAATGTTTAATGGCGAGACGGGCATGCCATTAGGTCGATAAGCGGTGGCAGGTCATATATGAGAGGCCGCCTGGGTATGTACCACCGCAATGTCTATTTCTCCCACCGAACAGTTGTGTAAATGGACGGTTGTGTTTTCGGTTTGAAGGACGTTGTAGCCAGAGTAACTACTGAACATATTGAGAATTAACATCTAATGTCTCAGGATGGCGAGCCCAAGAATTGCTTTGTAATTCCAGGGGTTGGTTTTGCTACTGTTCATGAGCGGTCGTATCGCTTACCATCAGGTGAACGGTATGATCGTCTCGCTATTAATTACAATAAAAAGCGATATCCTGCGACATAAGGTATTACATCACAATATGTACAGTAGTTACTCTGGCTACAATGTCCTTCAAATCGGTATACAATGCATTTACACTGCTGTTAGGTGAGAGAAAAATCATTTCAAGCCAGGCGGCCTCTCAAATATAAGAGACCTATCCATTGGAGTTTTTCTTAATTTTGTTTTTACACTGCTCTTTCTTTCTATTTATTTTATTTATAATTATTTAAATAAATGTAAGTTTACAGACTTAATATAAAATACTTACATTATACATTCTAATAAAAATTCTCCTTCGTTTATATTCATCCAAAGGTTGTCGGGTAGTGATTGCTTACTAGCGATAAGACCGCCTTTAGTATTTTTAAGTTATTTATTGTTTGTTTATTATTTTTGTTTATGTACAATAAAGACTAAATAAATAAATAACATACATACATTTAAGAAATTTGGCATATGTGTTCAGACGCTGATATAGACTAAAATATCCAAAAACCGTGCAATTCTGACAAAATTACATACATACACATTGAATTTAAAAGCTCCTTTTTTGAAGGCGATTTAAATAACACAAATAAACAAAGAATATTCTCATTAAATTAATTATTAAAATAAACGTATTAGACGATTGTTTTCCAAGAGTTTAGGTCAAAGCAATTATTTTATTTATTATTATTTTATTATGAGCCCTTTAATTCCCACTGCTGGGCAAAGGCCTCCCTCCTTTCCTTCCATTTGTCGCGGTCAGGTGCTAATTGCCGCCAGTTCGGAAGATATGAATCGAGTTCGCCCCGCCATCTCTTTCTAGGCCTACCACGTAGTCGGTTTTCGGCCATTGGGGAACCACTGTGTAGTAACTTACGCCCAATGGTCGTCGGACATGCGGTAGATGTGGCCAGACCAGTTCCATTTCAACTTGGCAGCTGTTTGTCCCCGCAGCGATCTTGGTTTTGGAACGCAGCGTTGAGTTCTTAACGCGGTCGACAAGTTTAACTCCAAGAATGCTGCGTTCCATCGCTCGTTGGCAAACCAATTATAATAGGTTACAATTTTAACCATTCGTTTATCGAGTAACACATTAATTAGCACCTCAATGGCATATTATTATTTTTTAATTACAATGAATGGCGTGACTATCATGCCATACGCCTGATGGTAAGCGATACGACCACTCATGGACATCATGGCATTCCACAGCGCCACTTCCATCTTAAATTAAGATGTGAAGTCTCAATAATGTCCAGTAGTTACTTTACATCGTAGTTATAAATAAGAAATATGTGCAGCCTTGAACCCGCCATGAAACTTAGACATTATATTATGTATAATAACATATATAACATATATATTCAAATATTTTCTTGACTTATTTAAATATGCGAAAATAGAATTATAATCCGGATTTGTGACGCAAATAGGCTAGCTATTGGCGTCGCACAAGGCGTTATAGGATTTTTTTGTTAATGAAAACTAGCGGTTGTCCCCGGCTTTCTGTACCTGTATCAGCCCATATACGTCCCACTGCAGGGCACGGGCCTACTCTACAATCGAGAGTACAATTGAGAGTGGTTAGGCGATATAGTCCACCACGCTGGCCCAGTGCGGGTCGGTGGAGTTACACACCATAGATTTTTTTATAAATCGCTTTGGTATGCAGGTTTCCTCACGATGTTTCTCTTCACCGTTTTAGTGCGTGGTGATTGATTATCAATACACACATGACTCCGAAAAGTCAGAGGTGTGCCCTGGGATTCGAACCCGCGACCACCGTGAACAACATCATCAACATCAACAACATTATACAGGGTATATCAAGACTGCTACCGAAAACGAAGCCGGGTGGTAATTTAAGCGACTTCAGACACAATGCAACAGAAAAAGTTGCAAAAAAAAAGCGACAATTTTTTTTTGTTATTTTTTTCCTATGACCATATTTGGGTGGTAATACATTTTTTCCTAAAATAATAGTGTATACCCTTTTATTTATAAATAATCTAAGGTATAAAAGTGTTTAAAATATTATTTTAGCAAAACCTATGGATTTGCCACCCAAAAATGACGATATTTAAAAAATCATAAAAAATAATTGTCGCGTTTCTTTGCAAAATTTTTGGTTGCATTGTGTTTGTAGTCACTAAAACTACCACCCGGCTTCGTTTTCGGTAGCAGTCTTGAGATACCCGGTATAGTTAAACTCAATATGACCGCCGTCGACAATATTGTTTTTTCCGTCCCGTTTTACCGTCTTATCCTGTTTCATGTCGAAAAGCATGCAATCCTATCCTCCACTATCCCGTGCCATCCATTCGGATTTGAATGAGTACCAAATATGTATATTTGAATGCCGTGTTCATCCCACGGATATACAATATTATTTATATAAAGTAGACTATTTGTTAATTCGGAGTGAAAGCTACCCCTAAATCAAAGTTCATTAAAATCGGTCGAGCAGTTTTGGCTTGACAGAGTGACAAACATAATGGTTTCATTTTACGCGAATGTTACACATTGAAATAATCTATTATTTACGGATTTAATCGCGGATTTGATTTATTTTTACATTTTTTAACTTCCCGAAAAATACTTTACAAACTGACTATTTCAAGAGCAACAAACATGCATACATACAAACTTTGACAATTATAATATTAATCAGGATTGAGAATCTAAATGCACGTGCGAAGCCTGAATATAGGTATTTAGTTCTCATTATGTTATTTTTTTTAAATTTTATTCCTATGTTATTATTAGTTTTTATATTTTTGTAAACGAGCATTCTGTTAAATTGATCTTAAATAATTAATTGTTTTGTTTGCGTATGTTATTATTTGTTTCAAATTTTTTGTTTTATTTTGTAATATTTAGGATAATGTTGATTTGTTAAATTTTATTAATGTTGAGTTCGTCTTTAATAAGGTATTTGACTCCAATTTATTTATTTGATTTATCAAAACGTATCCATAGATATGTTCTAACAAACAAAGAAATTTATAAATCAATTCAGTATGAAACAAGTTAGAAACGTTTTAAATCTTGTAGTGGGGGTAACAGAAAATAAATGCAAAACCAAGATAGTGACGTCACTAGGGTTATTAATTATTATACATACAGTGTGCGCGTGTGAAAGAGACAGCAAGATGTCCCCACTACACCCCTACTCTTTAATTTTAAATATTAATATTTACCTTATGTTACAAGCTACTTTAATACTTTTTGACAGCAAGGCTTTATTTTCAACGTATTTGTGTTTGTAAGCAAAATAATACCAAAATTAGATAATAGTCAAATACCCTATTGACATTCATATCAGTAATTGTATATGCTTTATCCATTGACTTATATTCTACGGATAGACGAGGCGCGTCATAGAAACTATTTGTCCCGTATTTGTCAAAAGCTCAGTAGCGACATCTAGTACGTTTACTTGAATATTACAAATTATGATCAAAGATTATTAGACAGACAAGACAGTTCATGTCAATAATAGCTTTGCCTAAGATACTGCCTAAGTATAAACACCGTCATAGCAATAATATATTTACAATGTTTTTTTTTTATTTACGTGAATAATTAATGGAAATGATGTAAATGAAATTAAATACTCTTACAAGTGTACAAGTCTGTCAAGCAGTCAATCAGTGTACAATCAGTCTGACATTTATTATAATAACATTTATGAATTTTTAACAAGCTGATACAAAAATGACTACCTACCGCATTTGGAATATCTGAAATCTTCGTGTTGAAATGAATTGAACAAATATAGGTATTTTCTAATGGCAGCCACTTATATCCATTCCAATAATTCTGGACAAATATTATAGAGATCTCTTTTTTTCGTAACCGACGCGGAAGAATATAAAACATTTTTAAATGATATTAGTCTTCAATAACAATGGGTTCGAATAGTCCATTAAGTAATTCATATTAAGAAATGGGGTCTAAATACTATCCACTGTTTCAAAACACACATACAACACACATATTTTGAGTTATTAATTAACAACATATGATTAAAATAAAATACTGAAATCAATTTGCAACTACATCCTTCCTACATATTTGTATTTGTAATGTATTCGAATAGTTTATGCCTATTTGGTCCACTGATATGAATGTCCCTTGAATAATCTATATCTTATATAGTTCGTCTCTCTCACTCGACGGGCAATTTTTATGCGCGGAAATGAGATACACGATTAAGGAGCTCGCCTTGTATTTTAACGAGCTCTAAAATATATTTAATCCATTAATAAATAAAAGATCTGTATTATCGGCATTATTCTGCAATATTATATCACTTACGTTGTATTCTTTAATAATATTGTAACTTAAGAAAATTTCGCTGTCGGTTTGACGGGGAAAAGTCAAAATAAATTACTTATAAATATAAACAAAGAGGCGTACTATTGCGCGGCCGTCACGCGACAGACTGATTCGTGTGCGGTGCATGCACCGCACTTGGGTGGGACACGTTTGTTACAAAGAACGTCTTATCTAGTGTAACATTGATATCGATGGCTTTATCTCATATATCTGTAATGATATTGATGTATCTTTTATAAATAAACAAGCGACCCGGCCCAGCTTCGCCCGGGTACAAATAGATTTCTGTACAGTAATATGTACATATTATACATATAAACCTTCCTCTTAAATTACTCTATCTATTAAAAAAACCGCATCAAAATCCGTTGCGTAGTTTTAAAAATTTAAGCATACAAAGGGACATAGGGACAGAGAAAGCGACTTTGACTTTGACAGTGGCTTTGGCTTAAATTGTGCAATCAAGATTTCCAATCTGGGTGTTTGTGAGACCAAAATAATACTAATGACTTGATCCGTAACTCTTTTTAACTGGCTTCTCCGGCTGTAATGTCTATGCGAGGTTATTTACCTCTTTAGTTCATTGTTTTTCACACGCTTCGCTACAGAGGAAAGTGGACAAAAATATTTCCAACTACTCCTATTAGCTTAACTTTGATTGATTTTGTTGGTGATAAAGACAAGTAAGACATTCCCGGAGACTCGGCTCGCTTCAATGCTCGGTGTCATTACAATGCGTGCTTGTTGATCCTGCGACACAGGAGTTACAGTGGTGATAAACAGTCGCCTAAAAATACCGAAAGGTCTCTTGTAGTTTGTAATACACGAATTAAGACTCGATCTTAGTTTGGGGTCAAGACTATGTATGTGACTGTTGGGTGTTTTTATTAATTAATTCACAATAGTACAGACGGTAGAATATTGTCATTGCAATGCGTGCTTGTTGATCCTGGTTTATAGGAGTTTCAGTGGCGGGTGTGAGGGCTAAACAGTCTCCTAAAAATACTGAAAAATCTCTCGTATTTTCTAACACACGACACAATACTCAATCTTAAGAGCGTTTATACCCTGCACACGCTTTTTGGCTTAAAAACAGGACTTTTCAAATGAGTTAATAGCCACCAATAAACAATTTAAAGGAAAAATAATTATTACTAATTTTAGAAAAGGTTATCGTCTAGGGATTTTGGTGGAAAACATTATAGATTGATGGATAATTTGTGAGTACTATAAGGATTACTGAACACAAGTTTCGTTATTTAGGCTTTAAATGGCAATTTAGAAGCTTAAGATATCCGAAACCACAAGATATAAGATGAAAATAAAAATATTATCAGACTAATAAGACCCTATATAAATATATCTTGATATACCCTGTATAAATATATATCATATATTGTGTATAATATATTAATTATAAATAATTTGTTTATATATTCCTTTTTTTAGAGCATGTTTACCTTTAAATTCTATACTGCCCTCTCTTCTTATCCTTTTCTTTATCCATCCAAAGGTTGTCTGTAAGAAATCGCCTAGGGCGATAAGACCGCCAACTGTACTCTTTAATTTTATTTGTTAAATATTGTAATATTTTGTTCTTTTGTGTGCAGTAAAGAATAAATAAATAAATAAATAAATAAATAAGACCCTTATGGAGGGATTTTGCTGAGAAAAATAATCTTTTTGTGTTTAGTTCCTGAAAAATAAAAATTTAAACAATGCGAAATTATTCAGAAACTCTCGTCAAGAACATATTTTTTTTTCACCAACTTATCGTACATCATTTTTTATAGAAATTGCATATTATAATAGAAGAACATCTTATCAATAAATTACCATTTTTATATTTCAAAAAAATTAGTTTTCATGTTTTCTACAAATATTTTAAAAACCACTATAAAACACGCTGTCCGACGTGTATCAAATCAGACCGCCGCGCCGCAAGGCCTTCTAGAGGGAGGACATATCGCTCGTCGCTCCAGCCTAGCTGCAGTCGATTTTTGCCGTACGTAGTAAAAATAGCCACGCGCGGACTGCAATTACCACATCTTAGTACTTTGGTGGTAAAATATTTAATTATTTTTATTATCTACAATGATTTTGTAGTGAGTATAAATTATGTTTCAGGTAATATAATGGGATGTAATTCCGATGCTAAATTATGTTATGTATTGTAATATAAAATTAAATATATTTCGTAATTGTAAGGGGTTGTAAGGCCCCTAACACTATTTATGTGTTCGAACACGAAATGATTAATAAAACGTCCGTAGTGTCTACTGATTGAACACTGATTTGAATGCAACTTAACAATGTAATAATAACGAAAGTATGATTACTATCTAAATTTGTATTATTCTTGCTTGCACAGTAATATTTGTCTACTTATAATGCAAATAAAATATTTTTATGATATTATATTACAGTTACATTTCAATTGAATATTTGAAGCGCACGGATCAAAGTTGTTTGAGCCGATTGTATAGCGAGCCGACGCGGCAGCTCTACGCACACAGCTTTGGTCGCTTATGTGTGCGTGAAATTAACGAAGAAATACCTTTAGTTGACTTTGCGCGCAAGGTGTATACGCTCTTAATGCATAGTCAAGATTATAACTTGCAGATGTACTTATTAATTTATTTATGTGATTAATTGAATAGTCTTAATTTTCATAATTTCCCCGTAATTGGTCGAACAATGTAAATGAGCTAATATTGTTTACTGTTGTCTGTTTACATAGTAGGAAGTTTTTGTTCTTGGAAAACCCAGTTCAACAAGGTTAAGAGAATTCTTATTTAAATATCTAATTCCTGTGGTTTAACCTTACGATGTTTATTGTCGCAATTCTCGTAATGTAAATGCTACATACATGTAACATAATCAATGCACACATTGATAAATAGTTTTTTTTTATTTATATCCGGAAAACCGACAAACAGGTCTCCTGATGGTAAGCGATCCCTGCATATGAACATCCACAACGCACGCATCATGGATGTGTTACTGTACCACCCCTGGACTGTCGAAACCGTAATACGGCTCCTCGGATTTCAAGCAATAAGCAACCTAATATCACTGAAATAGGGGCTATTTTAAATCAAGGTCAGAAGGCGGCGTCTATGACAGTCTAAGGGTTAAATTAGGAGAGGAGCGGGAAGGAAAAACGATGGGAAGAGAAAAGGGTTATTAGGCATCCGGCAATCTCACTCACCGAACGAAAGTCAACTGCAAAGCAATATTTAACAAATAGCTATTTGAATTAATCAAATAATAAGGAATTGTATACAATAATTTATCACATTTGCTGCGAGGCAATTTTTAAAGGACTTAGAGTCAGTGCGTTTGAGATCGATTAGTACTCGTAATTTTACTTAGCTTCAGTGCGTATGAGACCTCAAATATCTCCTAAAAAAAATACGTAATTTTTTCACAAATAAAAACTGGGAGTCTGGCCACCTCAAAGTATATCCAGAATAAGCTACTAGCTAAACAATTAAAAAAAAACTCTAATACAACAAAAAGTTATATAACTACGTTTTTTTTTTTCATTATTAGTTTATTGCTGTGTTCATTTAAAAGCCTTATAGCCTTGACTTAAGTTTCAATTTCGTTCGATTATAATTTGAATTTGACGGTTGCCTCATTATTAAATAATAATTTAGCCTGTCCGCCTTTAATGAAAAAATA
Source organism: Hyles vespertilio (assembly GCA_009982885.2). NCBI lineage: Eukaryota > Metazoa > Arthropoda > Insecta > Lepidoptera > Sphingidae > Hyles > Hyles vespertilio. Next base: position 1,660,686 of record CM042832.1, read on the forward strand.
TACCATTGAGAAATTATTGAGATTATATTTTATTATTATCATAGTTATTATATTTTCTTATGTTACATTTATACTAATTTATAAAGCTGAAGAGTTTGTTTGAATTTTGAATGCGTCAATCTCAGGAATTACTGGTCCGATCGAAAAACCATTTTAGTGTTGGATAGCCCATTTATCAAAGAAGGGTATAGGGTACTTTTTATCCCGGAAAATATATAGCGAGAGTTATATTCCAAAAAAAAAGTGGGTGAAACTGAAAAATAATTCTCTAGTGCTGCGCGCGCACCGTTACGTTACCGGGCGTTACATTTTTTCATAAGTGACTCCCAGCCGCAACCTAATTTAAGACGTTGTCACGTCAAAATGGTTGCCTGTAAAGTCGGTTTTACGGGCGAAGATTTTACGTGACAACGTCTTTTTCTCGGTAGAATATTTATTGATATGAATATAATTAAATTGCACAATAGGAACAAGGAATTGAATGAAAATAAGAATTGCACAAATTTTAACTATAGAAATATATTTTGTTTACTAAAACATTGTACATGTAATGACGAATCTAAGCACTCCATATTTTCACTACAGACACAGCTGACGATACTTTAACCACACGTGTGAACTTGTATTGTGACGCTTTCTTGTTTTTCCAACGCCAAGAACGTTCGAGAAAGACAAAGACAGAGACACAAGCATGCGCCGATTCAATGCGCCTAATTCTCTAGTGCTGCGCGCGCACCGTTACGTTACCGGGCGTTACACTTTTTCATAAGTGACTCCCAGCCGCAACCTAATTTAAGACGTTGTCACGTCAATAAGAAAAATCGTATTTTGCCTGCTCTCGATTGTCGAGCTCGTCAAGACGATTCCTCTGACTCCAAACACGGGGGTTTACTTTAAGAAATGACGGAGTTATGCCTGGACAAATATTTTAGGGGAGAGAGGGAGGAATTTGGGGATTTGGTTGGGGCCAATCTGTAGAGCTCACCGAGCCGGTTCCAAAGATACCAAACTCGGTGGGTCTACGATCTATATTGGCCGAGATAGGATTGGGGGGGTGAGGTAAATTTTCGGGGTGGGGGTAAGGGAGGGGGGGGAGGAAGGTTTCGTGAGGAGGCTAACTTAAATTAATTTTTGGAGGTAAAATATTTTTTTTGGGGGAGTAATTTTTTGCGTAATTTGGGATTTCTGGCGGGGTCAATTTGTAGCCCTCACCAAGACGGTTCCGAGGATACCAAACTCGGTGGGTCTACGACCTATGTTGGCCGAGATAGGATTGGGGGGTGAGGTAAATTTTCGGGGTGGGGGTAGGGGAGGGGGGGGGTAGGTTTCGTGGGGAGGCTAATAGGCACTATTTCGGAATAAGGGTGGGGGAAGGCAGGGGGGGGGCTATGGGACAATTTTGGAAAAAGTGGGTGAAACTGAAAAATAATTCTCTAGTGCTGCGCGCGCACCGTTACGTTACCGGGCGTTACATTTTTTCATAAGTGACTCCCAGCCGCAACCTAATTTAAGACGTTGTCACGTCAAAAACTTTCAAGCTGTAGAAGCTGCGAACAATACTCGATATAATATAAAATTCGAATGCTTTTGTCATCATTTGTACTTATGAAGAAACAAACACACTTTGCCTAATAGTGGCAGGTGTGGTATCTTTGTTTATTGTTCAATATAAATATACATTTAACCGCAAAGAACCGATGATTCCTAGTATTCTCTGGGATTTCTATTTACTCTGTTTTGTAGAGGTTTGAGATTCATTTATTTACTCATATACATGATTCACTTAAATGAAACATACTATAGTTTGGCAAAAAGAGTGTTTTAATGAGGGCGCTGAGATCGAATTTAATATTAATATGGCAACTCGATATACTACGACGGAAATGTTTAGATAATTCGTATTTTTATTTATTGTTTTAATACTCTCTTTATTTATTTTAAATCACAAAACAAACAAAAGTGATACGAAAATGTATAGAAATACCTACGTATAAAATTATTCAACGAGCCCAATGACAAATCAAATCAAATCAAATCAAAATATTCTTTATTTATTTATTTATTTATTTATTTATTCGAGGACATCCAACGGCAATTACAATGTTTTTTAAATCTATTACATAATTGATTCGGTATCATGCTTAAAGCATTGCCTGCAGGTGTCACAACATGCATAATATAATTTTGGAGCATTAGACAGACTTAACATTAAAATTAAGGTGAAATTAACAAGGTTAATGAGAACAGAATAAAAACAGAAACGTGAAAACTCTGCGAATGACAATCATACTAAACACAATATAAACATAACAAAATGACATACTTCTAAAACAACATAAGTCCACTACCTAAGTGCTAAAACTTAACTAACTACAAAAATCACAGTAATAGTAATACAATAACACAGCCATATAAAATCAACAAAATCACAACAGAATTAAACTAAATTAGCTATAGAAATTGAATGACATTTTAATAAAACTTGAATAAGACAAAACTTTATTCAAATAGTCTTTCACAAGATCTTTTGAATCGTCCTTTTCTGCTACCACCGCTTCGGAACGTGTTGTAGCTGTGAAGAAGAAGCGGCACAAGAAACTCCCTCAGCAACACGAACTCTTCTTTTTTTCTTTCTTTTTCTTTTGTTTTTAATACCAGTTGTCACCGCGTCGTACTCTTTTTACCAATTTTAAATATAAATAATATTAGAATTCGTGAGATCAAAATTTATGATAGAACAATGTGAATGATAGAACAAACAAAAACTAATCAAATGTACACGTTTAGATCTATATAAAAATAAAATTGACAGCCTCTGCGGAGCAGTTGGTTAGACGCCACCTGTTTAACGGGAGGCCGCGGGTTCGTTCCCCACATCGAACAATTCTGTGATCCACCGGTGTGATACCGAAAAGTCTATTAGTTTCTGATACACGACACAAGATTCAATCTTAGTGTGAGGTCAGAACTATGTATGTGACTATGTATTTATTTATTTATAAGCTCTAAGTTCCCTTCTTTGATGTTCTTAAACCGCTATGTCTTTCTTTAAGTGAGGCTTAAAGAGGGTACTATCCTTAAAGTAGGTAGAGACCTGAGTACTTACTTCAAGAAGTTAACGATTGTAAAAAGAGAATAGATAAGAAACGCTTATAACTTGGCTAAGGTTATTAGCAATTTTCATTCAGGCCACATACTCAACCAGCAAAGTGTATAAATTCTTATTCAAATAGACTAATTGATTCTTTATTTTTCAGAGAAAACATGGAAAAAGTAAACATAAAATTTCACGACAATGATACGGTGACTTACCAACACAACAAAATACTACGATTCGTTCCTGAAATGTCTGTGGACAAGAACTTAAAGCTGGTCGTGCCGAACATTCCATTACTGGTAAGTATGTTTAATACTATCTTGATAAAATATTTATTAATAATTTCATGTTTGTTTATAAAATATGTCCAACAAACGAGCAAACATGTCACCTGATGATAACCGCACTTGAGCATCCACAACGCTTGGATCCTGTGTTGCCAGCCCATGAAACCAGGAAGGTAGTGGGAAGGAAAAATGATGGGAAAAGGAAATAAGTATTTGGCAATCTGATAATAATGCTTTTGTTTCAGACCGTGACGTCATTCTCTCAGAATATACCTGGTTTCCTGCTGCCTATGTTTGTGTCTGGACTCTGGTTGACCCACAAGGAACGAGCTAAACCATTCGTCGATGTCACAGCTCAGGAACTTGTATTCGGGTAAGAAAATTTACATTTTAAAATTCAACCCATTGTTGTCTGTTAGACATTGCCTTTAAGTGATAAGGCCGCCATTTGTAGTTTTGTGCGTGCGATTTTCGTAATATTTGTAATAAATACAATATTATTTAGCATTTTATCAATTATGTATAATAAAAAGCGAAGCGTCGGACGCCCGCTTACAAAGTGGATGGACGACCTGACTAAGTTTGCAGGAAATCGCTGGATACAGGCCGACGACAACAGGTCGATGTGGAGATCTTTGGGGGAGGCCTATTCTTAGCAGTGGACTTCTTGAGGAAAGAAAGATTATTAATTTATTTAAAGCCATCCCCAAATGACGTCATACGTTAAGGGTAGTAGAGTTCGACGAAGACATTGACAAAAGGATGCGAGAGAATTTAGTGAACTCATATTAATAGTTTAAAGTATTAAAACACATTTGAACTATTAGCAAAAAGAAGTCTTAATTTAAAATTGATTTTATCCATAAGTAATGGAAATTTGGTCTGGGTGTGTGTCGTGGGTTCGATCCCCGCACTGTGACAAATATTTGTGTGATCGACAGGTATTTGTCTTTAGGTGTTTGTTAGATAGAAAAATCTCTCGTAGTTTCTGATACACGACACAAGACTCGATCTCAGTGTGGAGTCAGGCAGGCAGGTATGACTTTTGGATGTTATTTATTTATTTAACTAACGTGGAAAATCCTGTTTACTTTAATAAATTTTTGACGTAATTTTTTCTTCAATTTTTACCTGGGGGCACGGCAGTGCCTCCAAGTCGAGCTAAAAAGGGGCACAGTCGTACTATACGCAGACTAAATAGCACGAAAATATTAATTACCATGAAAGAAAGAACACTAATAATCAAATCCGCTATATTTGTGATAAATTGATACCTACAAAAATAAGAAAAAAACATAGGACAGAGGCTTTAAGAAAAATCGTTATATATATTCTAGAAGTAAAAAGTACCGAAAAGGAAAAAAGTAGGAATCTACAAAAAGACGTGAGATCCCATCAAAAACATCCTGTAAAAAAATTCCAAGTCTCGCAGCTCAGTTTTTCTACCGCAAAAAGTTGTGAGTTCCGTGTAATACCAAGTCGATTAATTTATTTAGTCCTTGCTTAAGGGACGTACTGTATAAAGTTATTACATAAGTTATTATCATATCAATATTAAAAATTCTTTACGTTTTAAATGAATGGATCTAGGGATCTAGGAATGACAAAGAAACACTAGCGTAGCTTTTTTCAAAATCGAGCTTCAATAGAGTTATTTTAATCATTTGTTTTCCCCATAAATTCCACCTCATTGTAAATAGCTTTATAAAAAAAAACATGAATGTTTTTTGCAACATTTCTTATATTGCAATAGTATATAGTCACTTGTCATTATGATTGGCATTAGGGGCCAAATCTATTAGTTGGAATAACGCAACGTGTATTATTTGTTATTTTTTATTTATGGTTTGACATAAACTTGTAAAAACTACATGTTTCTTGTATATTGGCATGGCAAAGTGGCCGCAATGACACCAAATGGTAAACACATCGTTAAGAAAAACACTATTAAAATTAAACTTTTCTGCCAAACAGTATTAAAGTACTCAATACTCAATATCTTTATTGCACACCAGTCACCACATGTTATAAAGATGTTACAATTTTATAAATAGGTCCATGTGGACCCTATTGGGCACGGCAACAATATAGGAGGAAGGAGGAAGCCGAGAAGTAGCTTGTAACATGAGGCAAATATTAGTATTTTAAATTAAAAAGTGGGAGTGTAGTGAAAATATCTTACCGTCTCTTTCACATGCACACACTGTTATGCGTGTTAAACCTAATGACGTCACTAGTTTTGTTTTGTTTTCCTTTCTTTTAGTCCTAATACAAGATTTAACACCATTCTAACTTGTTTAATTCTGGAATTGATTTAAAAAAAAAACATTTGATTTAGGATATATTTGGATACCTTTTGCTAAATGCACTTTAAAAAAAGGAGTCTTATATTTTATTTAATAAAATTTCTGGTAAATTTAATATTACCTACCTACCTATATTGTACCAAGTATAGCAAGATAATTATTATAGATAATTAGCAAAAACCTTCTTTTTTAAATAATTATATTTAAGGGATATTATTATCTGTTCTTTTAATTTATATTTAGTAACTAAGAGTGAGTAATAACTCATGTTCCATACATTTTATACAGAAATTAATTTTAGACCTCAGTTTTCGGTTAATAATCTCGACATTAGTTTATTATTTATATGTAGTTACTTTTTTATTAATTAAGTAAACAGATACAAAAAAAAAACAAAAAGTAGGTATGCCGGTCTATTTGTAACCATACACAGGCGGAACGTGGATACAATCTCATTGTCAGTATAAAAATAGCAAAAAAAAAATCCTAAACCTTTTGACATACTATAATTATGCCATTTTAATAGACTTTGTATTGTATCAGCCCATATACGTCCCACTGCAGGGCACGGGCTTACTCTACAATCGAAAGTATGATTGAGAGTAGTTCTTAGTGGGTTGGCGGACTTACATACCATAGAAATTCTTATAAATCGCTATGGTATGCAGGTTTCCTCACGATGTTTTCCTTTACTGATAAAGTGTATCAATATATACAAATGAAGGCGCCGTTTTACATACATAATATATGCATAAACTCACACCGTTTTCCCAAAAATGGTAGGCAAAGGTGCTACCAGGGTACCCAGGTTTCACCTTATGTTCCGTCCCACAATGTGATAGAGGGCGAACCTATTGCCATATCGGACACAAGTTCCTGATTCCGGGCTGGTAAAGAAAAAAAATCAACCAATATCACTTTGCCCGACCTCGAACCTGAGACCTCAGCCTTGTAATCGTACCATTGTACAACTATGCCATCAAGGCAGTATTATAAAATAACTCAGCAATATCACCGCAGCGTGAAAATCGCCAATGGAATAAGACCTTTACAGTTTTTTACTTTGTCATGTAATTACTTTAATGGGCGTGGATGTAATACGTTTTTGTAATGCAAAATTATCTAAAAAAGCATATTAAAGTAGTCTAGGCATTGCTTATTAGGAATAGAACGAGATAAGATAGATAGGGAATAAAAAGTGTATGAATAAATATATTTTTGTACTGAAAGAAAAACGTTGTACATATGTGTTAAACATTTGCTTTTTCATTAACAAGTTGAATGCGTTAGAGTACCTAAAAGATCTCTTACGAGCCATTGAAACAGTGTGACGAACTCTTTCTTTTCATTTGCACTCTATGCGATGTAATTTTTGTATTTCCTTATTATTTGTAGAAAAATATATTTCAAAAAATTTTTTTTTTGAACGAGCATCGCATTAAAAAATATGTTTAGGAGATTCTTAAGGTATCTTACCTTTACTGTTGAATACAGTTACGAGGTCTAATAGATCTCAAACGTAAAAAGCTGTAAGCTCTCTCAAAATGGTCCCGTAGCAAACGTGTTAAATTACTGTATACAAGTTTAGTTTTACGCCACTTGGAGCATAATATATAATATTTACTTGGTACTTACTGCATACCAGGTACCAGCAGAATTACCAGCGCTTTGCTCCTTGGAGCATTGCATATTGCTGAGCTGGGGCCTGATTGCGGCTACAATACAATAATATGTAACATAAGTTTTTATCTGTAATTATTATTAATGTTGATGTAACTCTTTAAGTTTGTTTTTATGTTTTATTGTAGCCAAAATAAACGTTTTATCTATCTACAAATAATTTGGCACATTCACATATGACATAGTACAGGGTATCTCAAGACTGCTACCGAAAACGGAGCCGGGTGGTAGTTTTAGTGACTTCAGACACATTGCAACAGAAAATGTTGAAAAAAAAACGACGATTTTTTTTTTGTTATTTTTTTCCTATGGTCGTATTTGGATGGTAAATTCATTTTTTTTTCCTAAAATAATAGTGTATACCCTTTTATTTATAAAGACTCTAAGGTATAAAAGAGTTTAAATGATTATTTTAGCAAAAGCTATGGATTTACCACTCAAAAATTGCGATATTTAAAAAATCATAAAAAAATATTGTCGCGTTTTTTTGCGAAAATTTTAGTTGCATTATGTTTGTACTCACTAAAATTACCACCTAGCTTCGTTTTCGGTAGCAGTCTTGATATACTCAGTATAGTTGTTAAATAGTGAACTTAGTGGTCTTTTCGTTCGGTGAGTGAGATTGTCGGATTCCCAATACCCCTTTCCTCTTCCCATACTTTTTCCTTACCCGATTTGATGGTCCGTCAACACATCTATGGTCCGCGCGTTGTGGCTGTTCATGTGCAGTGATTACTTACCATCAGGTGACGTGTTTTGCTTATAACCAAACCATTGTATATATAGGCGCTTTATCGCCTATACCAGAATCGGCCAGAGCGTCTCGCGTTTGGGCGTTTGGAATGATTTCACTGCCAGATTACAAACCAAGTTATTTTAATTCGACAAGATTAATAATTTGCGAGGAACTATAGCGATTCATCTGAGACGTGGTGCACAACTCTTCAAACTCCTTATTCCACTTCTCCAAAAACATGACAGCACTCCATCGACCAGACGCTCGGCTGGACTGACAACTGCCAATCTTGTTCCTACAAACTCAACAGATGGCGCATGGGATGCCTGCGCCCTCATATAAAAAACAGATTTATTTGCATTTGTAATAATCAAAGGAATTATTACGGCAAAGGCATTTCATTTTGCATGCGTTTTAAATCATTTATTTATTTATTTAATTATGTATATGGACTTAATGCCTGAGGCATTCTCTGCCAGTCGAACCTAGGGGGATGCAAAAATGATATGAAGGTGTATTTTATATATACCCCTAATAGAAAAAGGCGTGAGTTTATGTATGTAAATTATTCTATTTTTGTTGCAGATACAACGACCCTCTCGTCACATTGGCACACTACTTGTATCCAAAAGGAAAACGACCGAATAGCCAGATGGGTCTTTTACTCGCCGTAAGTATCAACATTTTTTTTTATTTTTTTTATTGCATTGAATGGCGAGACGAGCAAGCCGTTCGCCTGATGGTAAGCGATACAACGCTCATGAACAGTAGCAACATTCCACTGCGCTCGCCATCCTGAGACATAAGATGCTAAGTCTCAATATGTCCAGTAGTTGCTCTGGCTACAATTTTCTTCAATCCGAAACACAACAGTGCATTTAAGCAGTGTTGTTTCACGGGAGAAATAGACATTGCGGTGGTACCTACCCATATGGCCTCTCACATATGAGAGACCTACCACCAGTAAATATTAAGAAGAATCGTGAATTTTAATTTAATTTATTTATTGGTAAGACTCCAACTAAGACTACACTTAACATACATTCAGTAAATTACATAATTTAAAAAAATGATCTCTGTGCGTCTTAAATTACAGGATGACACATCTTGCCCAAATTGTGGGAAATACAATAAAAAAAATACAAAAAAGTATCAATATACATAAATGTTGAAAATATGGGCTGTAAATTGAAGTTTCTAAGTTCAAGTCCCTAGTCAAAGCCCAACCAAACCCAGGGCGGCAAAATAATGTCAGGGAGAGATAACAATATTTTGAATTCGGAGTCGTTTAACACTGTAATTTAATTAATTTAGTAATTATAGGTTTTATCTGCGGAAAAAATCCTAGTGCTCTCAGCGCTCTACTCCGAAAACGATTAATTTTACAGAAAAATGCAAGAATCATTTTCTGTAGATAATTTCACGAGTAACAATTTTTATCATGTCTTCCTTTGGCCTTCGAGCTTAGGTCATGAAATATTTGCGAAATACATATTTTCGTGACGTTTTTACTTTTTATCTAGCACAATAATATCAATATCGATTTTTCACAACTTCATTACAACGCCATAATAAAGGTGTATACAAAAATTCAACTCACCAGGATTTTTTCGCAGATTGTGGTTTAAAATGCGTAAAATGACTGCACTATTTAAACCTATCTAAACACTATTCCAGTTAATTTATATTTAAAAACAATAAAAACCAAATCCGAACTAAATTATATCGATACAATGATTGGCCTATAATTTGATTAACAAAGACAATATTTTCAGAGAAACGGAACACTGGATGAAGTGTCGACGATATACACTGGCCATAAAACCATGGAGCGCTTCGGGTACCTGGACAAAGTGAACGGCTTGGACCACATTCCTCATTGGAAGGAAAAGCCTTGCAACAATTTAAGGTAATTTTAAACTTTTGACAGCGTACATGGCGCAGTTAAAATGTTGTAGGACGAGAGGCCGTTTGGATCTCGTACCGAGAAAAAAATATGTGATCCACAGTGTCGGGTCTAGGTGTTTGTGGAAGCGAAAAGTCTCTCGTAGTTTCTGATACACAATACAAGACGCGATCTTAGTGTGGGGTGAGGATTATGTGTGTGACTGTTGGGTGTATTTATTTATTTATTTTAAAATTGTTTTTCCCCGGCAAATATATTTTATTCTACACCAAAAAATTATTTATTTAATTAATCCTTTATTGCACAAAATAAAAATACAGTGAAGAAACAACACAATAATAATAGTACAAGAGGCGGCCTTATCACTCATATTGTATCTTATTGTAATGAATGACGAGACGACCATGCCGTTCGCCTGATGGTAAGCGATACGACCGCTCATGAAAAATAGCAAAACCAAAGACCACCTTGGAATTTAGCATGCCAATACACCCGCCACCCTGAGACATAAGATGTTAAGTCTCAGTATGTCCAGCAGTTACTCTGGCTACAATAACCTCCAATGCGAAACACAAAAGTGCATTATCTGTTTGGCAGGGGAAATAGATATTGCGGTAACAAAAAACACACAAAAAGTATTTGTTTTGACTATTCTATTTTAATATATTCATAATGTTAGTACAAAATAATTACTTGTTATTATATATTGTGAACAAATATGTTGAATAAATATTTTTAGTGTTTTTGAAGTCTACAACTATTTTCAGTTTATTTAAAATCTATTTGACCCATGACACTTGTTATTCTTTGGTAATAACATTCTTTGTTATTATCTTGCAACTATGAATATGTCGTAAAAAAACCTGCATATTTTAGAGTTTATAAAAGTTCAAAGCACGTTGTTACTTAGTAAATGGAACAGACGCGTCTGCCAAGGTGTTCACGGTGGTAGCGGGTTCAAATCCCATGACTATTCTGACTTTTCAATCATGTGTGTATTGATAGTCTATCACCACGCACTAAAACGGTGAAGGAAAACATCGTGAGGAAACCTGCATACCATAGCGATTTGTAAGGATTACTATGGTATGTAAAGTCCGCTAAACCACACTAGATCAGCTTGGTGGATTATGGCCTAACCCTTCTTAATCGTATCCTAGATAGTGGAGGAGACCCGTGCCCTGCAGACGGACGTATATGGGCTGATACAGTTCGATGAAGTCAATATCTTGGGTATTTAAGGGAACCGAACCCATGCCCTCAACGTTTTTATTTCTACAAGTTTTAATACATTCATACATAAACTCACGCCTATGCTCCCAGAAGGGGTAGACAAAGGCGCCAGGACACCCACAATGCGCCTTGTATGTTCCGTCCCACGATGTGATAAGGTCGAGCCTATCGCCATATGGGGCACTAATTCATAACTCCGGGGTGATATATAAATAGAAAAATCCAATATCACTTTGCCCGACCCGGGATTCGAACCCGAGACCTCAGCTTTGCAACCGAGGCAGTCACGCTAAGTTCTAGTGATATATAGTTTAACAAAAATATTAACTGGTTATGTATTTGCTATTATTTAACTATGTAGGTAATTATTTTATGCAGCTAAAAGTCACACACGATTAACTATGTGCTAATTTATAATTATATAAATGGTTTGTGTGTCCTTATAGATGTTTATTAGATACCTAATATTGTGATGTTCTACATCATTTCGATTCAGTAATTTTTTTATCTACCACCCGGTTCGGAAAGCGGTTTTCACTAGAGAAGAACGGGCAAGAAACTCTAGTGTTGCTCTTTTCAAAACCAGTTTACAATGTACTATGTAGTGATTATTACAAAATTTACAAGTTGGTTTAAATCTATATTAAAATAATTGTTATGGTACACCTATTACTTGCCGTCACGCGTGTTCGTTCCTATAATCCTGGGTCCTTCGGCGGTAGCGTCAAGAAGCATCTTAGCAGGCCGGCATAATTGTATCGAGTGGCATGGGACTGCCGTCTGATGCCATTCGATAGTCTGCCTGGACGGCATTAGCGCTTACCATCAGGCGCAGTGCAGTCACGATGCCGAACCATATTTTTTTTTTTTATTGCGTTGAATGGCGAGACGAGCAAGCCGTTCGCCTGATGGTAAGCGATACGACCGCTCATAAACAGTAGCAACATTCTACTGCGCTCGCCATCCTGAGACATAAGATGTTAAGTCTCAATATGTCCAGTAGTTGCTCTGGCTACAATGTCCTTCAATCCGAAACACAACAGTGCATTTAAGCAGTGTTGTTTCACGGAAGAAATAGACATTGCGGTGGTACCTACCCAGATGGCCTCTCACATATGAGAGACCTGCCACCAGTAAATGACTAAACTTACAAAATAATAACAGTAAAAATAGGATAATACAAATATGCAATCCAATTACAGGTGCACACAAAATGTATCAAAATAAATAAACAATAGAAACTACTTAGATTTTTCTTGCTTTATTTAATACTAGCGGCCCGGCCCAGCTTCGCCCGGGTACAAATAGATTTCTGTACAATAATATGTACGTATTATACATATAAACCTTCCTCTTGAATCACTCTATCTATTAAAAAAACGCATCAAAATCCGTTGCGTAGTTTTAAAGATTTAAGCATACAAAGGGACTGAGGGACAGAGAAAGCGACTTTGTTTTATACTATGTAGTGATTTACTTCCAGTTTGTGCATGTTGCGTTAATTTCTACAAGATTGCAAATAATTCGTTTGCTGTATTGTATATGTAACTGTATCAGCCCATATACTGCAGGGCACAAACCTCTACAATCGACAGTACGACTGTGAGTAGTTAGCCTATATAGTCCACCACGCACTTTGTCTTATTGCTTAAAATAAAGCAACTACGGGGTATAATGTTACATTGTACTACAAATATTTATAAATCATTTACTTATTAGCACTTATTAACACAACTATTCAAGCATATATTACTTTTAATTGCACCTCAGTAAATACGACTTCTTGTACTTAGCACCTTGAATTGTAAAATTAAACCTTAACTACTGGGTGTATTGAGACTTAATATCTTATATCAGCAAGGATGTCCAGTGAGGGTTACTCTGTATTCCATAACGACGACAAATGTGCTAACATCGCAGGTAAAACTTTAAGAATATGCCTAAATACTTAACAAAATGTTAGAATTCTGTAGCGTACGTCGTAATCTTAGACTAAGTTCGAAGTAAATGATAAGTATCATGGAGAATAGTATTGATTTTTAGAAGTGGATAACTTTTATCTCATATGTTGAAGTTCAACGTCTAACGTAATAGAGTATCCCCCCTGACCATTCATGCTGAGTCATGACTCATGACTAGTGTTGCCAGGTGTCCCACTTTACGCGGGACGTCCCGCTTTTTAGGGGTTCGGTGACGCGTCCCGATTGAACCTTCGACGGAAAGCCAAATCTCCCGCTTCTTGACCACCCCTCTCAGCACGAATATAAACTAAATATATTACTTTTATTTATAATCCGTACTTTATTTCGCTTTTTCCTACAAATATTTACGTACTTAGTATCTAATTCGATTCTAAAGTTGTTTTCAAAGACTGATTCACAACAGACTCACAACAGCGGGTTCAACCATTCACAGAAAATTCATCTTTTAAACGAGGGACAGTCCCAAAACCTTAATTGGTTAAATTCGACAATGTTTTTACAAAATGTTCCTTAAGTTATGTCAGCATAAACTAACTCAAAAATGCATTTGTATTCCGTTGACATTTTGAATTTTGTGTCATTATTTCTCTTATAATACTCGCGTGGAATACTAATAGGAATTATCTTAGATGTCCTGTAGATAATCTAGATGGTCAGTGACTAAGAATGGCTAAACTATTTTAACAGTTGAAAGCTATCTATCTATTTGTAGAAAGTGAAAATGGCTACTACTTGATAATCACTTTTTTCACTGTTCTCTCATATGTGAGAGACCGCCTGTGTAGGTGCCACCGCAATGTCTATTTCTCCCGCCAAACAGTAGTGTAAGTTCTGTAGTGTTAGGGATTGAAGGACATTGTAGCCAGAGTACTACAGGATATATTGAGACAACATCTTATGTCTCAGGATGGCGAGCGCAGTGGAATAACAAGGATGGCTTGTTGTTTGGTATTGCTACTGTCCATGAGCGATTTTATCGCTTACCATCAGTCGAAAGGCATGGTATCGCACCACAAAACGAAACTATCCATCTTATTTTCATCAATTTCTGGATTAAATTAAGAGAATTGTTGGTTGCCTGGAAGAGCTCGCCTCGAGCGATAAGACCGCCATTGTACTCTATTATTTTTTGTAAAATGTTGTCTATGTTATTTCTTTTTTGGCACTGGTGTACAATAAAGCTTGTAAATAAATAAATAAATAAATAAATAAATAAAAAAAATACTAATAATTTGTTTCCATATACAGTCGACTCTCGTTAATTCAAACCTGCGATAATTCGAACCTCTCTATAATTCAAAGTTATCACGAGTTCCCTACAAAATCTCTTTATATTTCGAACTAAATCAATACATTTTATGCACTTGGTAATTCGAACGAAAAAAAAAACCTTTGCTATATAACAAAACGACGCGTTAATTCGAACTCAACGGCTTCCAACACTCGGCAATTCAAAGTTTTAGAGAGAAAGAGGAAAACCAGTATAACATAGTTCTTTAGATATATTAATTAATTCAAATTATGAATACCTGTATGTACACGAATGTACCTCTAAAGTTTTGTCATTGTTATTGAATAGCAGTTAATAAATAATAATTGATCAACACTTAATAATTCAGTTGTATTTACTTTCTCTCACAATTTTTGAACCTTTTGATATTTCGAACACTCGATAATTCGTAGTATTTTAAGAGTCCCTCGAATTTCGAATTAACGAGAGTCGACTGTATTTTGAAGTGTTTTTAATAATATTTTTATTGTTTCAGGGCTTCGGAAGGTTCTTTCTTCCCTCCAAGATCGATAACAAAGTCGGATATAGTGAATATTTACGATAAGGACCTGTGTAGAATCATTCCCTTGCAGTACAGAAAGGATGTGTACAAAGATGGTGAGTTAAATAATTTGCTAAATCTGATAAATAATAATAGATTAAAACTGAGATATTTAACTGTGAAAGAAAGCAGCAGGTATGTCGCAAAAATTCACGATGGAGTGAAAGTGATGAAATGAAATGTATTTATTGAAATGAGTACATTTCATTAGTATACAAAGATGTTGAGTGAAATAATTTGCTAAATCATGAATTTTTGCTGCTTTCTTTTACAGTTAGAAATCTCAATTTCAATCTAGATTAGCGTAGGGAAGTCTGAAGTTGAAAAAATACAAAAGCAAACGGCAAATAATAAACGATTTTACCAAATTACAGTTATACAGGGAGCGCAAATAAATGGCGCACTTGCTCAGTTGGGTACAAGGGCATAATATTAATATCGTAATAAATAAATAATATTTGGAAAATACCTATCCGTTTTGAAGTTTTAAGTTTAATCACCACTTTTTCGCATAAAATCAGTTGGAATGGATGAAGAACAAGATTTAAACACATACGTATTTTTTCGTTTCGTCGTTAATTGAACGGTTAACGAAATATACCACGAAAACCATTTTTAACAGCATCAAAACTTTCTTAAACTTCGCTTTAACAGCTGTTTACACATGAGTAAGGTCATGAACTCTTTGCTGTATAATTTATCCTTCTCTAACTTCAAAAAAGGATATTTTTTGTTTCATTTCAAATAAATCAATCAGTTAAACAGGGACGTACTTAGATTTAAGCGTCAATAAATTAACAACATAATAACTTTAGGTGCAGTTACATCGTGAATGGATTGACTATTTTGTTTGTCATTATTTTCCTTAGTGTCACAAATCCAAACTGAAAGATACCAAGAAATCACACTGGTCATCGCTTAAATCATGTAAGATTGCGAATTTAATTATAATTAGAAAAGTTTTGGTAATACCTACATAACATTTAAATTTTCTAAATAATTTAGATTCATTGAAAAAATAATCTGATGACACTGATTAATAAAAAATAATATTTTTAAAATGATGGCCCAATTCGGCCCTATTAGTCAAAGGAAGCCGCCGGTCATAGTGTACTTTGTCGGATCCAACGCGGCTCGATTATTCTTCCTTTGAGGTCGCCGCCGCCGTTTGTGAGTGCGTGCCGAAAGGCGGCAATTTCTTTGTTGGTAACTTTTAGCATTTTGCAAAAGAAGACCGACATCTTGAGGTGTGTTCACACTACACACTTGATATAACTTAATTGGATTAAGTACTCCGATATAAAAGTTACGTTAAAAAAAAGATCTTATTGGACTGATACTGATACTTGCTCAAGAGCTTATAATGTTATTTAAATATGTCATCAGCCGATCCAGTCAATTACAAATTGCCTATTTACTTTGCTTATTATTGTATTTAACATTATTTTAATGTATTTTGAAAATAATGTTACTTTAAAGTGATAAAATTTCTTCTAAATTCTTATACCTAGAGAAATATCGTCTACCATTATAGCATAGAATTTGCATATGAGACTTATTTGAGATAAAATTAGTGAAATCAATAAACACTAACTACTAATTTACTGCACTGGAGACCCCGTGCCCTGCAGTGGCACGTATATGGTCTGATACAGTAGTAATACTAATTGTTCAGATGAATTATTATGAACTCAAATAGGAAAGCTTTGTATCTAATGTGAACAGGCCTTTATCTTTCAAGAATCAAAATAATAATTTATTTTTTATTAGTTGAATTCGGATTGCGATCGCGTGTGCATGTATTAGTCGTGTGCATATTATTGTAAATTCGTTTTCAGTTATTTTGAGTAAATTTTATTAATTTCACTATGCTTTGAACATTACCCAATTTGATAGCTTTTGATGTAACTTGTGTTATGTGAAATGTAAAAGAAAAAGTGATTTGTGCTACCAAACTGTGAGAGTGTTTTCGTGCGGGTTTTGGCGGATCCTGCGCTTCCAGCTTTGCCTATCAAGGTCATTACGGTTTACATTACAAGGTCAGTTAACTATTTTGGTGGTCATTAATGACAACTAACCAGCCCATATGAGTCACCGACGGCCTCCGTGGCGCAGTTGGTAAGAACCGCCTGTGAAATGAGAGACCGCGGGTTCGGTTCCCGCCCCGAGACAAATAATTTCCGTGAACCATAATTATTTTTCTAATACCCGCGACACAAGATTTGTATCTTAGTGTGGGGTTAGTATCCATGTATGTGACTGTTGGCAGTATTAATTTAATATCTTTTTTATGTACCCTGAGCGTGATGTACACAATCGACTTATAAGTAAATAATGAGCTCTGCTTATTTATTGTTGAATGTCTACCGTTCAGTTGTAAGGTTCAATCACTTTAGCTTAACATGTTAAGGGGTAGCATGTGTAACGTTAGATTTTTTTTCTCGGCATCTTTCTTAATATTCGCTAGCGCCATACAAATCCGTCTTAATTAAGATTCCTTCACCATATACTATAATGTATATTGGCAGGTGCGCCGTTTTCTTGTCCACCCTGTATAAATATGATAATACCTGCGAATTAATATAAGTAAAAATAATCGACAATTCTTGAGGTCCGGTATGCGCAATATTTTTTTAATATATTTTTCAATTTTCAAACTATTTTTTTGGTTTAACAATATCATATTTCTCAATTCAAAACTTAATAGATAAGTATTCATGGGTAAAGCTTTGATTTAAAAACTAAGGATAGTACCAGTTACAGTACATTTGGAATTTAAAAGAGATAACCGCGAAAATAGCAGTTAAATAAATATTAAATTAACTCAGTAGATTTCATTTAAACGGTGATAAGAATTATTATATTTATTTTTATTAACCTTTCTTTCATAATACTGGCAAGGATTTTTCAAAACCGTCACGAGCGAAGACTAATTTTGGCATCTAATGCCACATTTTATTTTTTTACAATATTTTAATAAGACAACAAAGAAGCAGAAAACGCTGCCGTAAAAGAAGACATTATTTTCTCATTTCTCAACTCCGGTGGCAGCGTTAGCTTAGGCGGGGGCTTAGGCTATTATTTTTAAGTAAATACAGTAAATACTGAAAACGCGAAACGGCGAAACACAAAACTACGACGACTGAACAAGATGGCTGAATTTTGCCTTTGACTTCCGCACCAAAAACCGACACTCGAGGCAGCGCCGGGCAATGGCAGCGGCATGAGCAGTGGCAGTGCGAGTGACATATTTACATACTCGCGCTGCCCACTTCCCTGCTCACTTCCCTGTCCTACAGGGCTGAGTGTAACGCCACATTTACACTCAGCCCTGTAGGACAGTCCCTGTAGGACTCGCGTCGATATTGAAACAGAAGTATTTAGGGAAATATTTCCGACAGCGGCAGGAGTAGTGGCAAGGGCTGAGTGTAAATGTGGCATAACACTCCACTAGATATGTACTGGAGCGCGCGCACCACTTACGTCGGAACACTATACGCGCTTACCGCCCTGTACATATTATATTTATATCAATAGTGTACGGTTAAAAGGTGACGAAAAAAAGCGCAGCTTGATCTCAAAACTAATTAATAGTTACTACTATATCAAAGACTCTGCGACGCACTATGCACTTCAGTACCTAGTCTAAACCTAGGTCTTTCTTCCAGGCATCCAAGCAGGTCTTTACACCCCTCCCGAATCTACGTTTGAGTGCGCAGCGAAGAACCCAGATAACAAATGCTACTGCCAAGGCGAGGATTGTCCGCCCCGAGGATTACAGAATATCAGCCCTTGCCAATACAGTAAGTATTTAAATTTTGTTGCAAAAATTATCACTAAATGTTGAACATTGAGATAGTATCCTAGAGGAGACACTGCAAACAAAATGAACGGTACCGTACCGCTGCTTCTATTTCTGTCTCTGTCACGCCTACGCAGTAACATTATCTTCCCTCTCGCTTCACTGGGTTCCCGTGTGCACGCACAACACGCAGAGATTTTGTTTCCGATGTCCGCTCTAATATAATATCTCAATGATGTTGATGTATTAGTTGAACCTATAGTTCGAGCTCAAATTATGCTGGATTATACAGAAGTCTTCTCGTTCTTCTTTTCAAATGTAGTTTAGCTCTTCATCGGTGATTATGCTAATGTCTATATGACATTATTATTATTGAAGCTAATAGTCAGAGGTCAAGTAAATAGACCTTTATGTTGTGTAGATATGTATATACAGGGTGTATCCAGACTGCTAACGAAAACGAACCTGGGTGGTAGTTTTAGTGACTTCAACTTCAATGCAACTTTGCAAAAAATTGTGGCGAATTTTTTTGTTATTTTTTTTCTATCGTCGTATTAGGGTGGTAAATACATTTTTTTCTTGCATAATGGTGTAAACCCTTTTAGTTTTAAATACGCTGTGAAAGACTTTAATTATTATTTTACCAAAAACTATGGATTTACCATCCAAATACGAAGATCTTTAAAACAAATCACAAAAAAAAACATTTTCTTTGCAAAATTTTAGTTGCATTCTGTTAGTAGTCACTAAAACAACCACCCGGCTTTCTTTTCGATTGAATTCTTGATATACCCGGTATTTTGGTTTCTCGGACCTATTCTATCCATATCTTTACGCCACACTTCACGCTCTCACCCCGAAGCGATAGGCACAGTTCTATTGCCACAGTTTGTTGTATAAATACCTACTTTTTTCAGACGCACCTGTGTATCTATCGTACCCTCACTTCTACGATGCAGACCCGTCTCTAATGACCCCATTTGAAGGACTAAAACCTGACAAGAAGAAACACGAATCATACTTTTTGATACAACCGGTATGTACTGTTTTAAAACATTAACTATGTATGTCTGTATTCATCTTTATACGTCCCACTGCAGGGCACAGGCCTCCTCTACAATCGAGAGCACGATTAAGAGGGGTTAGGCCGTATAATTGTATATGTATATTGTAAGGGCATGGGACTGCCGTCTGATGTCATGCGATACTCTGCCTGGACGGCATTAGCGCTTACTATCAGGCCCAGTGTAGTAATCAAGCCGGGTCAGGTATAAAAAATATATTTAAACCCTTGCGTACCATAATGTCTTTAAAAATAAAAGGATTTATTCTATTATATTAGAAAAAAAAATGTATTTACTATTTACCACCCAAATACGACGAAAGGAAAACAATAAAAAAAGTCGTAGCTTGTTTTGCAAAAATAGTACATAGTTGTATGTTGAAAAACAGTACGCTGACCTCTTAGAGTATTTATTATACAGGGTATATCAAGACTGCTACCGAAAACGAAGCCGGGTGGTAGTTTAAGCGACTTCAGACACAATGCAACAGAAAAAGTTGCAAAAATAAGCGACAATTTTTTTTTGAATTTTTTTTCATATTGCCATAATATTTTGGTGGTAAATAATTTTTTTCCTAAAATAATAGTGTATACCCTTTAATTTATAAATACTCTAAGATATAAGAGAGTTTAAATAATTATTTTAGCAAAAACTATGGATTTACCACCCAAAAATGACGATATTTAAAAATCATAAAAAATAATTGTCGTGTTTCTATGCGAAAATTTTTGTTGCATTGTGTTTGTAGCCACTAAAACTACCACCCGGCTTCGTTTTCGGTAGCAGTCTTGAGATACCCGGTATAGAGGAGCACTGGTACTTCAAAAACGTAGATAAAAATGGAGGTGCCGGGCCACCTTTTCCTGCCCTCCTATTGGCTGATATTTGACAGGTTGTCCAAAATGCACGAATTACCTACTTGGAAAAGAAAAATAAAAAATAAATAGTTTCGGGGAATTAAAATCCACTAAACTCGCTTTAAAAGGATACTTAAAAGCTAAATATTTTTTTGATTATCGGAGGAATTTATAGCAAAATGCTGTTAAAAATTAGTTAATTTTTTTACTAATACAGGAGCGCTACCAACATTACGAACAAGAAAATATCTACGTTTTTGAAGACGCAAATGTATGACAGCGCTCCCTCTATATTATAAATACTCTAAGGCTAGCCTATATACATTACAATAGATTTGTTTTTTTCACAGAAAGTCGGAGTGCCTCTAGAAGGTTTCGTTCGCGTCCAACTTAATATGAAGGTGAACAAGGCGCCGAATCTGTACGTCAATAATATTGACAAGTTTCCTGACATCATCTTCCCTGTCATGTGGATTGAGGAGGTGAGATTTTTTGTCTTTATGTACCTAGGTTCAATTCGTTGATCAAACAGTTTGGGTTTTTAGTGGTAGGTTTTTTATATGTAAGAGGTTGCCTGGGGGTCCACTGCAATGTCTATTTCTCCCGCCAAATGTCAAAGTAAATTGCAAATGGTTTGAAGGACATTGTAGCCAGAGTAAATAGACATATTGAGACTTAACATCTTATGTCTCAGGATGGCGAGCGCAGTGGAATACCAAACATTGTTTTGTAATCCATGGTGTTTGGTTTTGCTACTGTCCATGAGCGGTCGTATCGCTTACCATCAGGCGAACGGCATGCTCGTCTCACCAAACAACACGATGAATTAAAAATCAAAGCTTGGTTTTCCACTGCGCTCGCCATGCTGAGACTTAAGATGTTAATTCTCAATATGTCTAGTTACAGGCTACAAGGACCTTCAAACCGAAACACAACAGCGCATTTACACTGTTGTTTCACGGGAGAAATAGACATAATATGAATTATGAGAGACCCACCACCGTTAAACTTCGTTTTTCCATCCCATTACCTTCGTATTTTAAGAGGTCATCTCACTTATGTTGAAGATATAGCAATTACCTATGCATACAAAAAAGTTGACACATTTATTTACGTTTTAAAACCTCTATTTCATTGACTGCCCTTTCTCTTATCTCCATCCAAAGGTTGCCTCTAAAAGATTACCTAGTGCAAAAAAGTTGCCCATTCTACATACTTTAAATATAGCTACAATTATTTTGTTTTTCTTTTGGTGTATACAGGGTATATCAAGACTGCTACCGAAAACGAAGCCGGGTGGTAGTTTAAGCGACTTCAGACACAATGCAACAGAAAAAGTTGCAAAAAAAAGCGACATTTTTTTTTGTAATTTTTTTCCTATTGCTATATTTTGGTGGTAAATACATTTTTTCCTAAAATAATAGTGTATACCCTTTAATTTATAAATACTCTAAGATATAAGCGAGTTTAAATTATTATTTTAGCAAAAACTATGGATTTACCACCCAAAAATTACGATATTTAAAAAATCATAAAAAATAATTGTCACGTTTCTATGCGAAATTTTTAATTGCATTGTGTTTGTAGCCACTAAAACTACCACCCGGCTTCGTTTTCGGTAGCAGTCTTGAGATACCCTGTATATTGTGTGTGGATATAGAGAAAAATAAATAAATATTTTATTTCCAGGGCATACCAGAAATAACCACATCAATTTGGCGATGGATATACTTAGCAACTACAGTCGGACCTATTGTCGCACCTCTCATCAACTACACTTTAATAGTGGGAGGACTTTTAATCCTAGCAATAGTGTTTGTTAGAGCATACAAAAGCGTAGTTATTGGACAGAATTCTCTAGAAATTATTGAACTGGAAGAGAAACTCTAAGACGGGGTTCTACATTGATCCATAGCGCTAAAGCTAAGCAGTATCAACCATTAATCAAAACACAAGATAGGCAGCAAGAACTTCATTTTGTCAGTAGTCCAGAATTAAGTCGGAGCGTGGATGAATTAAAAAGCATGTTGAGACCAGATTTCGTGAGGTCGTCTTTCGGAGACGCTGAAAGGGAATCCTTAATACGATCGGATAATACGTTTATACTGGCCGAAAACAAAAGATTTGAGGATAGTTAAACAAAGCATGTTTTAAATGAATTTAAGCAGTATTTGTTGTCATTCAAATTGTTTTTTTTCTTGCATAATCTAATACGTGATTAAAATTCTGAAATACAATTTAATTAAGATAATATTGTTATTTGATTGTAATGGAGAATGCTGCGGAAAACCCAGTTTGAAATGTCAACGCGATTATTATGTATATAATGCTCTTTTACGTGTGTAAGTGGTTAAGTATTGGAACACTGTGTAACTGAAATGCAGGGCGATATCTAAATGACTGCCAATAAAAAATAAGTATTAAAGAGGACAATTTTGACTTCATAATTGAATAATATTAAGTTTATAACTTCAAGCATTCTGGACAAGACGCCATAATTATGTTAACCAGCGAGCGACAATCGATGCTTATCGATATTCAAAATTAAATCACTATGAAAAAAATACTTATTTGATTTGTTGGCAGTCTGTTATTGCCCTACGTTTTTTTAGATAAGCTAGATTTGGGGTCATGTATGCTAATATTAAGGGTTTATAATGACTGAAAAGATTCCGATTTTAATGGAGTCTCGCTTAGTATAAAAAATATTGCTCATTTTAATATAAACACAAATGAATGTCGAAATATGCCCAGAGATAATTTATCAACTGACTAAAAACATACTTTATAAACATAAAAAAATAGAAAGCTTTTTCCGTTCTTTTAAATGAAACCGTTTCCCCGTTTTTTTTTTTTCGTTTTTTTCGCTGGACATATTTCAACATTTATATTTTTGCCCAAATATCTACTCATGACGTGACGGTGAAGGAAAATACCATTATACAGTGATAGTGACATATGGTATTTAATTTAAATCACGTGTTCCTAACCACCCCAGGTAATATCGTACCAAGTTTGAACAAAAAATGGCTGATAATTTTGTCAAAAATCGCAATTTTAGGTTTCAAGGCTTTTGATCAACCCCTATAGATACCGAGTCTTTTACGGCTCAGCTAAGTTCCCGAACTGAACTGAAGTTCAGCTAGCAAAAAAACTTGTATTTATGTACATATATGGAATGCCCAAAAATCGTGATAACTAAAATCACAATTTTTGACAAAAAAACTTTTTTCAAGTTATGCACAATATTACATGGGGTAATGAGAAATATGTGTTTAATTATGTACCATGTGTCAATACTCAACTCAAAGTAAGTATTATGAATTCACTCTGGGGCCAATAAGACTTCTTATTACAAGAAAAAAATATTTTTGAGCACATTTTAGGAACCAAACGTGATACTTAAAAGCCGTGATATTTTTATAAAGGAAAAATACTGGCATAATTAGATTCTGCAAAATCAAACTTTCGAATATGTGTACTTAATTACTTAATATAGTATACGCAGAGGCAGAATTAGCGTGATCCCAACAATAGATGGCGGTAAAGTCACAAATTAGTCGTTTTAAAATATTGCAATGTTTTTTCAATCAGTTTTTACTATTGATTTTAGCGCCATCTAGTTGCTGGATTGCGCTCATTTTCTGCTTTACTTCAAAGCAATTTGATAACTTTTGTATTTTTTGATATCTTCTGACTAATTAAAATGTAGCCTAAAACGAATATAAGCTATTTAATAATACTGTATCAGGATATATAGTCAGGTTTCCATTTATGTAAATATTTATGGAAATTTAATACAAAAGTGCATTTTAAGAATTTTATTACATTTTAAAATTCATTTTAAATTTAGTCTTTTAATGAATATTCATCGTATACAAATTTCATGTTCCGTATAATAAGCGTTTAATCTTGTTACGACTATTTTTCTATCTAATTGCCAATAAAGTATTTATATCGTAAGGATTTAAATAACTTAAATTGTATTTATATGCCATTGGTATTCTAATAAAAGATCAATAAATGTTTAAAGATGGCCGGAGGCCCAACTACGTTTACTTTCTATTCTTATTTTAAAAATCTAAATAAAACTGTTATCAGACTGATAAAGATGTCTTTCATGTGTTGTTTATGTTATTTACTCGCTTCTTAGAACAATAAAATTAATAATTGATATGTAAAATACGAAGTAAATACTATGAACATGTGGTTTATAGTTGTTAAATGAGATTAACAGCTTAATTACTTTAATGAACATGATCTTTTGCGACACTAACAAACTCCATGCACTAATTAAAAACAAGAATCGAGGCTACTTAAAAACATGGCTATGTTCCCTAATAAAAATGAACGAATTAGTACTCTTGCCAGTATGTAACGAAAATATTGTGATTATAGACAAAGCCAGTGGTTTTCAATTATTTAATATGGTGATGTACTTAAATAATTTTATCATCCTGAGGTGAAGATTGACTTTTCCTACATATTTATTAAAACTAGACCAAAATATGAGTGCGCTACTAAATTTAAAAAATATAAGAGAATGTTCATGAATCAAGTAACAAAATAACACAAATAATCGTAGCTATCGGTGACTAAATAGGCATTTTTCAATTTATATGCAACTCACACTCAAAATCACGGTTTGTGATTTATACCAACAACCATTGCCAAATTATTATTCAAAATAATAATTAAATTGAAGACCACTGGCAAATATATATATACTTTATTAATATGTGATATATTATTAGGTAAAACAAACATATTGCTCAATCGTTAATATAGGTAAAAAGTGCCTTAAGCTAACTAAGTATAAATCTGTTAACAAAACTGATATATTGTAATAATTTATCAACACTATATAAATCTATCCATAAAAAAATATTACGTTCCTGGTGACACTGTCAAAATACATTTAGGATCAAATTCAATTGTTTTGATTCCTTATTATTTATTATATGAAAGAATTGGTATACGAAAACAATAATGTTACTTATTTAATCCAAAAGCTATGATTGCTTCAAATAAAAATAATTCAATGTCTATTATCGTCATAAATCATAATAAATAGTTTTTGTTCAAAACAACCTAAAAATCGCTAAAAATACATTTTAATTGAAGCATATTGAGTTAATGACCAATAAAAACCACTAAATCATTACTTCGGGATATTTCTTGAGGAACATTATGTATGTATTTCAAAAGAATTTATTACGAATTCTATTTGCGGCGTAACATTATGTAACAGTTCCGAGTGATAATGAATTTAAACCGCTCATTTATAGCTTTAATAGATAAATAAACGGTTTTGTCCGACGCAGAAACGATAAGATTTCCATTTAAATATGCAACAAATTAATGAGTAAAATAAATGCACATTACATTTTATTTGTTTTCGGCGCGTATTTTTAACGAATGTTAGAATAAAAAATCTTTACGCACTAAATAACTAACGCCATCTATTATTCAGTACCCGTAAACTAGCAAACTTTACCTTCTTTAATTTCACCAACACTGTCTGTCATTCTTAGAAAATAATTTAAAATTTTACCGCCATTTACGCCGATGCCCAGTGAAATCTGTTTCCGTCGGACTAAATTAAATAACATTCCATGATAATTAAGAAAAATGGGTGATTAAGGATATTTTTAAGACTATAAAATATTAAAACTGTAAATATTATTTTAAGTGATACTTTTGTAATTATTGTTTATAATAAAAGGACATTATTTTACAAATGTTTTTATTATAAGTAACAAATTTTCAACAACTGACTTCATCATCAGCCGCCGAATGATTTCTGCTATAATAAGATACAATGCCCTCCAAAAAAACTATGACAAGGGACCTTCCAAAGGAATAGGCGTCAAGATGCCCAGGATAAGAGGACTGGGAACAATAATGACAGACCCACAGACTAAGGAGTAAGACAGACCTTCGGCCTGTTGTAATGGAATTCTGATAACTTTCGAAAGAATTTTAAGAGAACTAATAACTAAAAAACCAAATTCCTCTTTTTGTGAGACATAGAAAAATCTTTCAATATTTTTTCACAATAACCACCCTCGCCAATGCAAAAAGTATCATTGTAACTTGTAACAAAGTACGACGGTTTTTAATCTTATCAGCATGAGAGGGTAGGCAGAAATATTGATATTATAAATATGCAAATAAGAATATTCTTGATAATAATTACTAGGGCAGCAGAAACAGCCTAAAGATCTCCGTCTTACTTAAGTGCTGATTATACTCGATTTTAAAATTTGCTAAGAAGTAAGGAGATAATAGTAATGCAATTGATGACACTCGATTTTATTAGCAGTAGAAGACATCTAAACCATGTCCACTGATACACAAGCCGGCATAATTATTGTTTCAAAGAAATGTTTACCACCAGCGTTTGTAAAACTATCGATTTCATCATAGAATCTCTGCGGGTGTACTAGGCAGGCAGAAATTCCGTGGAGTTAATTGAATGATTTGTTCACGGTGGTCGCGGGTTCGAATCCCAGGGCACACCTCTGACTTTTCGGAGTCATGTGTGTATTGATAGTCAGTCACCATGCACTAAAAACGATAAAGGAAAACATCGTGAGGAAACCTACATACCATAGCGATTTATAAAAATTTCTATGGTATGTAAGTCCGCCAACCCGCACTAGGCCAGCGTGGTGGACTATATGGCCTAACCACTCTCAATCGTACTCTCGATTGTAGAGGAGGCCCGTGCCCTGCAGTGGGACGTATATATGGGCTGATACAGAATTGAATGATAGGATTGAAAGAGACAGAAGTAGTGTGGTGCTGCTCTTTTTATTGCAAGTTACTATCGAGTATTCAAGAATCTGGGCCCGTGTACCAGGCAAGCAGAAATTCTGTGGAGTTAGATCGTAACTTCATAGGAGAGACAGAGAATGAAGTAGCATGGTACTGCTCTTTTTTGTAATTAATGAATGGGGGTGACAGAGAGAGAAATAATGCGGACTGCTCTTATTTATCGTGACTGCGTGAAGGGTACAAAGAAAACATAATGAGGTACTGCTCTTATTTGTAGTCACTGCATAGGAGTGACAGCGAGAGGTATAGTGTGTTACTACTCTCTTTGTAGTAACTACGTGGGAGTGACCAAGATAGAAATAGTATGGCACTGCTCTATTTTGTGACAGTCATTTTTATCGATATACCCTCAAACAAAATATCGATATACCGGGTATCTCAAGACTGCTACCGAAAACGAAGCCGGGTGGTAGTTTTAGTGGCTACAAACACAATGCAATTAAAAATTTCGCCTAGAAACGCGACAATTTTTTTTTATGATTTTTTAAATATCGTCATTTTTGGGTGGTAAATCCATAGTTTTTGCTAAAATAATAATTTAAACTCTTTTATACCTTAGAGTATTTATAAATAAAGGGTATATACTATTATTTTAGGAAAAAATGTATTTACCACCCAAATATGGCCATAGGAAAAAAATAACAAAAAAGAAATTGTCGCTTTTTTTGCAACTTTTTCTGTTGCATTGTGTCTGAAGTCGCTTAAACTACCACCCGGCTTCGTTTTCGGTAGCAGTCTTGATATACCCTGTATTTTCACCTACCGTATTTGGCGCAATATTTTATTGAAATTATAAAAAATCAATTTCTCTCGATTGTGGACTGAATTGCTAAACCATAAGTTTGCCATACCAAATTCATTGTTTCAAACCCACGGCACTATCTTCGAAATTACGAGTGTATTCTTAGATTATCGCCAGTTTTCGTTTATAAGAAGACATCGTGAAAACCCCTGCATAACTAAACTCCCTACAATTATTTCAAAGGTATGTTATATGTACGTAAAGTCCTGTGGTAAAGTCTTCAAACCGCATTAGGCCAAAGTGGTGGACTTTGGATACCTATTCGCGAAAGGTTTGGTCGTAAAATAAAGCCAAATCATTTCGTAACATGATTGAAAAGTTATTCTTATGGGCTTTCGCAGTTTTGTTTTGAAGGAACGGCAAAATTCGCATGTCATTCGCCTGATGATAAGCGATACAACCGCTTATGTACAGTAGCAAAACCAAACACCATGAATTACAATACGACTTTTGTTATTCCACTGCGCTCGCCATCCTGAGACATAAGATGTTAAGTCTCAATATGTCCAGTAGTTACTCTGCCTACAATGTCCTCCAAACCGGAAAACAACAGTGCATTAAAATTAAAATAAAGAGTATAAACAAATACATGAGAGACCAATAAAAGTTGTTACTCTTGAAATAGTCTGTAAAGAAATCGAAACGTCGAGAAGTTCGAATATTTAGTTCCTCTGGCTACAATGTCCTTCAAATCGTAACACAAGTGCATTGATGAGAACAAGGCCTGATGGTAAGTGGTTACCGCTCATCGACCATCGCAATGCCAGGGGTCTAGCACAACCATATCACTGCAGGGATTAAGGATAGATTGGTTTTTATCATATAGAAATGGCAAACGAGCAAACAGTTCACCTGACAGTTAGACCGTAAATTCATAGGAGTGACAGAGAAAGAAGTAGCATGGCTCTTTTGGTGATTAATGAATGGGGGTGACAGAGAGAGAAGTAATGCGGTACTGCTCTTATGTATTGTAACTGCATGAGAGGTAGAGACACTAACATCGTGTGGTACTGCTCTTACTTGTAGTTAATCAATAGAAGTGACAGAGAGAGGTATATTTTTATCATGTAGAAATGGCGAACGAGCAATCAGGTCACCAGATGATAAGTGATCACTGCAAATGAACGTCCACAACGCATCATGGATGTTATCAAGCCATATATTTAAAATTGGTGATGAAGAGGTCATGGCCAGCAGTGAATAAATTCAGGCTGATATAATGATGATGATGTACAGTCAACAACATAAGTCGCTGAACACTTCACATTTTTTTATAACCCTTTTATGAATTAAAATTTGTACGTACTACTCTGTAGTCGTAAAATATAACCAAGTAAAGTCATCTATGCCGAGAAGTGCCATACGCAATTGAAAATAATTATTATTTTGGATGATAACACAATTCCAAATCTAGTGAATGTGTAGCGACTTATGTTGCTGACTGTACATAGTGGTTACTTACTCTATGGTCCGAAAACTTTCGAATGTTCGAACAATATATGACAATACAAATGCACCTTTTCTACAAAATATTCGATTAATCTTATGTCGCAACCATAGACTAAGTTCGAAGTGAATGACATGAAATAAAACTATTATTTACGGATTTGATCGCGAATTTGGTTTAATTTTTTATTGAAATGAATGTGACTGTAATTACTAAACCAAATCTGTAAATAATAGTTTTATTACAATACGTAACATTCCCGTAAATCAAAGAAACCTTTACAAATGACATGCTTCTAAGAGAACAGGATTTGATTTAAAAGTGGAAAACTTATAACGTGGAGGTCGATCGTTCGAACATCGTGTATAGAGTAACCCCCTCAGCCTGAGAATGTACAATAAATAAAACACAGAAAAGCCTAAAAATTATTATATTTGACTAGCAAAAACGATGCCGTATTAACGTCTTAGTCTTATACTATGCAAGCGACAGCCTACGACTACACAAATGGACTTTTTTTATATATATACTTTTATACTTGCATGGGGGCTGCTTGCAAAGTCACATTATTTACTTAGAGACAATTTATTTACCAAAAAAGGGATGTAGAGTAAGTAGTATTTAATTTTATTATACTTCTCTGAATAAAAAATATTTAACTGCGTTATATTGTCAAGGGATAATGTATTTTTTTAATGTTGAAAAATATATTTTTCAATACCTATTATTAACATTTTGTCCTAAGGAGGATTTTAGGTCCAAAATTCAGAACGGTATAATTATTTTTAGGTATATATGTATGTTTTGATTAGGCCCAATTTGAAATTAATTGACAAGCCATAAATGAGTTCAAAAATAATTAATATCAATTATTTAATAATATGTATTCCATCAAGTTTTTCAAACTTTATAAATTAACTATCTTGTCATGGTAATTAATATTCCAAAAATTCTTTATACACCAAAATATATGAAAATTGTTGTGTAAAATAACAAGCTTCAAAATGACTTAAGCTATTAATCATTTAAGGGGAAGTCTTAATTATCTTAAGGCGACGTAACTTTGCAAACAGCCACGCCTTCGCCTCATTCAGAGTACATTAAAAAAAGTATAGCGAATAAAAACAATATCTACACTAATATTGGCATTGTTTAAAACATTTAAAAATACACCCTACGTTAAGAATAATTACAATTATTAGGGTTTTTTTATATTGTAAAAATTATTTATCGTATCCAATTTACGTATATCAGTTTCATATCACTAACTTTTTAATTTTGGCGATATTTATTTCAGAATCAGACATTTAATATGACCAATATATTTCTATGAAATAACAGATTAAACAGGTAAATTAAAATATATATCAGAATATTGTATTCCTTCTTAATTCCTTCTTTATTGTATTACTGGTTTATGATATAGAAATATTTTGAGTATACACAAGTTTACGAAGTTTAAATAAAATTTTTGCTGGCGTTTGACATGGTCCCAAAAATGGTATGACCAGAATATTTATTACGAGGCATTGACTAAACATAAAATACTGTTATGAGTGTATGACAAGAGTATTTCATTTTAATTAATTTACTTTTTTAATTGAATTTACGCCATTTTTATTAGCCGACTTCAAAAAAAGGAGGAGTTTCTCAATTCGACTGTATGTTATTTTTTTATGTTATTTTCTATTTTCTTTCTAAAACTAAACAATTAGCAGCAAGAAAAATGACATGACTTTTTTTTTCTGTAACAATATATGTCCCTTTTAAAATGAAGCGGGGTTTCTATTTAACAGAGTTAATAAGTCACTTATTAATATCTGATTCTGCAATAAATTCGCTATACACAGTACGTAAAATTAAAAATGGATAATTTCCTAAGTCATATTTTTTCACTGGTTCATATTTTTAGGGATTTTTTAGTCAGTAGCACTTAAGCCATTTTTTTGTGGAAGATTTCAATGATACTTAATAATTCTGTTGCCAACTCAAAAACAACTCTTGGTAGTAATTTATTTAGCCAAAAAAATCACAAATACTTTTCAGAAAAAAATCCCTTTTTTTCCTTAGAAATTATCCATTTTTAATTTCACAATACATTAACATATATAAAGAAAGAGCTGTACACATTACTGTATTTGTCTGTTTGTCGCTTATTTCGATGAAAAGCTATATTTAAGTCAGTATTTTGTTGGTAACACAGAAGAACTTGAATTGAAAACACAAAGTTATTAAAATAACTTTTAATGTTTAAATTCCAAATCCAATTTTGTGCAGTGATTACCTTTTATTTAATTAATGTAATTTTATAGTAACAGACTCAAAACGGATAATGAAAAATCAACCTTAAAAACCGGTTATAAGATTGACTTTCTAAATCCAATCTTGTGATCTTTTAAAAAAATATGCTCTGAGTTTTTCATAAAATTAATATATGTTTTTAATAATTATACAAGGGTTTAAATTAGGCCATCCTTTTTATATTAATAAAAATGTGCAAATTAATTAAATATTTAATTTTTTTCTTGATTTTTGGCATTATTAATTTTCAGCAAATATCGACAACAGACAAATTATCTCAATAAACATATACAGCTCTCGCTTAAATCACACATTCCTTTGGCGAGATTAAAAAAATCATAATTAGAACCTACTTGACAGCTGTCAAAACTGTCAAACTGACAGATGACATTATTCAACATTTCAGAATTTAGCAATAGAATATTTTAGGCTTTTGACATGTCGCAAAATTTCAGTAGGCCGTCGGTTTTAATTTGTCAATATAATTATACGCAGTTAGTTAAAATTGCCAAATTTATTTCACAAAACTATCATCTGTCCAATCGTTTTTTTAATCTCGTCAATAAACCCCTCTAGCCATCGACAAAGCCTTCCGCGTTATATCCAAAAAAAGAAAAAAATATACAATAATACTTAACATTCTAAAAATTATTTTTTCATCACGTATCGATAAGTTTTTTTTTTCATTGACTGCGTATACATTTTTGTTTGAATCGAATGACAATTATTTAATTTTTAATCAATATATCGAGTATACTAGTTAACCGTATCGTATATTTTACTTCGTATAGTCGCGTTGACCAGAGCCGGATCCAGTGGGGGGTCGCTGGGGACGAGGCCCCCCGCACAAAAATCGAGCTTTACATAATAAATATCGATATAGGTACGTATACAGGTGTGCGGTGACCCCCGTGTTCACTGGATTCGACCCCGTTGTTATGACCCCCCACATCTCAGTACGCGCTAGGATATGATACAATGGATACTTTATCGCGTAGTGGGATGCCGAAGTCGGATGATTGTGTCATGAGAAGATTTTTTCATAACTGCTGAATCAATTTTGATTAAGTTTAGCCAAAAAATGGGATATTTTTAGGGAATATTCGCTTTATTTTGTGATATCTTAAGCATAACAGGACTGTTTATGAAAAAATCCTCACACAACGCTATATCCTTAAAATACCTTACCACTAATATGGCTGACGTAATTTTTCCAAAAAAAAAAGTACAAAAAAACATACCGATAAAAAAAATACAACAATGAGTATATCAAGAACTTATCCTTTTTACATTTTCATTTAAAATAAATATCCTTGTCTATGGACGGTATTGTCTATAGTATTCTCTTGTCTGTGGTACAAAAAATTATCTTACAGTGCTATTTTGATTATCAGTCGGGGCGTTGCGAGTGGAAAATAAAAAAATAAACTAACGACTTTTTTTTTTAATCACAACCGGTGTTCAAATTGACGTATGCTTGTATTGAGAGAAAAGTATGAAAAAGAAACGTGTTGTCTATGAATTTTTTCAATAAAAAGACACTTCTTTGTGTGGCATACTTGAGTGGAGACTCAATCGTTTGATTTAACGGTAAAGGAAAATATCGTGAGGAAACTTGCGTATCTGAGATTCACCAAGAATTTAAAGGTATATAAACGGCAAAATGACATTCGGCCATCCATATGAATGTAGGATAACGGCAGATAGAAAATAATAAAAATATGCCTTCCAGTTGTAGTAGCTTAGATGCATAAATTTGGAATTTTTAGATCCAAACAAATAATAAAATATTTTACTACTAAAAATAAAGAGAAAAAAATTGTGAATTATTTTAACGGTAAGCAAATCATGTAGCAATGGTTGAGTATTTTTGAGCAACAACTGGTAAAAAGCTTGTCACCTAAGTCCTAAGGTAAACCTAGGATATTTCTAGAATCAAAATCCAGAAATCAAGGTCCCTTTTGGTGTACCTAATCCGTTGTAGCAATAAAATCAAATGCCGTCATAAAAATGCCTACAATTTACGTTCGCGTCTGACAAACAAGTATGCCACTAAAGAGAACGAAAAAAAACGCACGAACGCAGACGAGCGTTTTTAAAAACGCCGGTATACGAAACGCACGTGAAAACGCCAACACACATACACTTTGACTCTTTCGAAATATCATTACCTTTTTTAATACACGTATATATACTTTTTTAACGCTGAGGTATGGATTACGTATACATGGTTTTCGCCCGGCACGGCAGCTTTGCGTTTCCGCTTTGACAGCTGTCAAACCTGACAGACGTCACTTTGACAGCTGTCACTTTTGACGCGCGTCACCCAACCTTACAAAATACTTAAAGAACGTATTTTTAAAATATAAATAACATCCCTAATTTCAAAATATCACTTGAAATCAAGAGAGAAATATTCGCAATAAGAAACATCGAAAAATATAAGGCACGAAATGAAAATCACACGTCACAGACTATACCCGTTCATTCACTCAGTCATAGACAATTCGCAAGCGCAAAGGTGCCGAGTCAAACTGTATTTTTTTATTTTTAAATCTAAATCTCTAACACTATGGTATACTGATGATTTAATGTCTTTTTTATATCATTTAAAAAATGAAATTTATGACAATCATGTTCGAATGTCATGTATCATTCTGTTTAGAATTAGAAAAAAAATACGTGTACTTATATTGCGTTTGATGAAAATCTGATTTTAATTAGTCCAAAACTTTTATTACCGTCACACAATCTTACCAGAACCATTCTTAAAAAATACTTTTGTGAAATTATAAAATAAATAACCACAGTAAAATTAACAAATTACTCATAATATATTTCGATGAATATTATAAATATTATTTAATTATCAATAAAATTTTGAGGAACAAATATCAAGACAAAAACGATACTTTTTATTCTAAATGACACATTTTATGTAAAGTTTTATCAAAATTGGTTCAGTAGTCTGACAGTTTATCACGAACTAAATTATATCGTTATCATGCATTATTGTGTCGATGCCGAGAAATAATCTCAAATCTGCATTGCACTTACCATTATGTATTGTAAATAATAAGTTAAATAAATATATATCTGTATCAGCCCATATATGTCCCACTGCAGGGTACGGGCCTCCTCTACAATTATAAATATGATGGATTAGGCCATACAGTGCAATACTCTAACCAAGTGCAGTTTGGCCTATAATAAAATACAATATTTTGAGAATGTTCTGGTACAAAAGTTGACGGCAGGTATTAAATAAAGTTTGTAACATTTTGGACTCAATAAAATTAGATTTTCATTTAAGTTACCGTATTGTTTGAAGAGCGTATCGTACGGTCAGATGGACGATTTTACATATATTTAGTATTTATATCTTTGAAACGGGCAGGAATGCTTTCACAATTCCAGAAATTAATTTTTGTTCCTTTCCTATAGCATAATTTCAATTACTTTTATCGGAGACATAACAAACTTGTATACATAGAAACTTAATCAAAAAGGGGTCATCCCTTTATGAACATTACACTTACAATTTTTTTTTTTTTTTCTATTATGGACTAACAGTATCTTGCATATCTCGCCCGTTTCACAGATATCGAGGGCATTGCTATAGCAAACATGCCATAAAACGCGTTGCCATAGTAACGAATACGTTACTGCATTCGCACGCACCAATTGCTATAGTAACATGAACTTTATGGAGCACGATTTACATAGAAATGTAATCCAATATCGCATGCATTGTCCTAGTTACGTTCACGTCCTTACGCACGCCTTTTATCACTACTAGCGTACCCGTTGCCATGGTAACGCTATTGTGTACGCACGCATGGTTACGTGCACGCACGCATGCGTTGCCATGGTAACAAACGTGTTTATAACTAACGCCATCGCTAGCGTACTCGTTGTCATGGTAACGCTATTATGAACGCACGCATCGTTGCCACGGTAACATAAACGTACCTACGCACGCATTGTTCTCTCGTTTCGATCAAATATACACTAGATTTTAAGTAACCGCCTAAAAAAAGGCAACAGTAATAACAGCACAAATAAGCGTGTGATTATTTGATTTTAATACGGCCCAACACATAATAAATCTTAATTTAAAGGAATAAGGTTCATTATTACTTTAAGTTGATTATGAGGACTTTCTGCTACATCTCGTATTTCGAAATTCAAATGTATTAGCAACTTAGGCCACTTTTGGCGTGTGATTTTGTTCCGGACCCTGCATCTAGTGTATATTTGTTCAACGCGTTAACATGGCAACACGACGCGTTGCCATAGCAATGTCCCTACCTCCGAATATTCAATGCATACTCTGTTGTATCGAGTAACTTGAATGTTCTGAAGACTGATCGTCGTTGTGAGGCTCTTGCTCGTCGCCTGAGTGCTCGCCCTCTTGGTCCTCATCTTCGGAGGAAGATAGGAGACCTGGTTGGAAAGAGATAAAGTTAGTGGTGTTCTCTTTAAGATATGGTGCTTTACTAGTAGTAGGTCTCTTATACGTGAGAGGCCGCCTGAGTGGGTACCACCGCGTAGTTTCTCCCGTCAAACAGCAGTGTAAATGCACTGTTGTGTTTCATATTGAAGGAGATTGTAGCCAGAGTAACTACTGGACATATTGAGACTGAACATGTGTGCTTATGTCTCAGGATGGCGAGCGCAGTGGAATTTTGCTACTGTTTATGAGCGGTCGTATCGCTTACCATCAGGCGAACGGCTTGCTCGTCTCGCCATTCATTGCAATAAAAAAAATACATGTTTTGCTTTACTCAAAATCATAGACACACGCTTCTGAAATTTTGCAGTAAGGTTTATTTATTTAACACTTTATTTTACACCAGATACAGAAAAATAGATAGAATTACATGAAACAAAAATGCACAAGTGGCGATCTTATTGCTTGAAGCAATTTCTGCCAGACCAACCATGGGATGGATAAATGAGAACGAACGAAAGTTGGGGCAGCTTCAGGGAAAATATCGTGAGGAAACCTGCATACCATAGCGATTTGTAAGAATGTCTATAGTATGTACAGTTCGCCAAACCATACTAGGCCGGTATGGTGGCCTAACCACTCTCAATCGTACTTTCAATTGTAGAGGAGGCCCATGTCCTACGGTAGGACGTATACAGACTGATGCAGATTAGTCAATTAAATTCAATTTTTAAACTTACATATACATATATGTAACAATGTGTGGGTGACTTAAATCATCACCATATATATACAGGGTATATCAAGACTGCTACCGAAAACGAAGCCGGGTGGTAGTTAAAGCGACTTCAGACACAATGCAACAGAAAAAGTTGCAAAAAAAAAGCGACAATTTTTTTTTTGTTATTTTTTTCCTATGACCATATTTGGGTGGTAAATACATTTTTTCCTAAAATAACAGTGTATATCGTTTCATTTATAAATAATCTAAGATATAAAAGTGTTTAAATTATTATTTTAGCAAAAACTATGGATTTACCACCCAAAAATGACGATATTTAAAAAATCATAAAAAATCATTGTCGCGTTTCTTTGCGAAATTTTTATTTGCATTGTGTTTGTAGTCACTAAAACTACCACCCGGCTTCGTTTTCGGTAGCAGTCTTGATATACCCTGTATACACACAACATATAATTATTTATGTATATAAAATAAATTCTTAAACACACTGACAAACAATTTGATACTATAAACATTATTTATATCTATATATATATGCGCCGACCTATTTACATAGCGGTCCGCTCGGTTTTGTTTAAAGAAATCAGTTGTCAGTTGTGTAACATAAAATTTTAAATCGTTTTCTTGGTATCGACGAGCTGATAGTCCACATCTCCACAGCATCAGTTGTGATCTAACCACGGGACGCAATACTTCTTCTGCCTTACTTGTTTCAATCGCTCACGTCTCCAACACCCATAATTGGTGACCCCGAACAAGAGCACTTATGATGAGCAGCGACGGCAGTGAAACCGGGACCCCATTCAATAGTGTGCGTACCCGCCCACACACAAAAAAGTGCGAACGCGTATCGGCAGAACGAGACCAACAACCAACAGCGTCACCCGAAGTAGCAGAGGCGTCAAAACACTCACGGTTAGATGCAACGATGGAGATGATGGCTCGACAGGTCGAACACCTGACCAAACAAGTCATCGCACTGACCGCGAATAGTTACAGCCGTTCCCGTCCACATAACCGGCATCGAACACCTTCGCGCCAGCGTCATCACTCAACTCCCAAGAGTTCGCAGTCGGAGTGCAGCAAGTTCCCACTCTGCTGGTATCATCATAAGTTCGGCAGACAAGCAATGAAGTGCAACCTACCCTGCGATTACGCTGCGGGAAACGCCACGGGCAGTCGGTAATGGCGGCTAACGACTGTCCCTCCAGCCCTTCTACCGGCCGCCTGTTTGTTACCGACCGTACTTCAAAAGTCCAGTTTTTAATAGATACCGGCAGTGATTTAAGTGTGTTCCCTCGGACCGCGCTCCGAGAAAGACGCACGAAGACGAATTTTCGAACAATAATTCACAAGTACGGTTATATTAATTTTAATTTAAATTTAGGCTTACGGAGAGATTTTGTTTGGCAATTTGTAGTTGCTGATGTGTCAAAGCCAATAATAGGTGTACATTTCTTATCACGTTACAATTTAACTGTCGACATTTGTCAAAAACGAATAATAGATAGCTACACTAATATTAGCGCCGTAGCTTCACTTGGTGAATTTAATAGCTTAGTGTCTAGTGTTAAGATCTCGACTAGTAACTGCAGCCCCTGGTCTTCACCGCTGCGCCTAGCCCCCAAAAAGGACAATAGCTGGCGTCCATGTGAAGATTACAGGATGCTGAATGCCAGAACTATTCCTGATAAATATCCGATCAGGCATATTCAGGATTTTGCCCACAGCCTATCTGGTTGCAAGATATTCTCCATAATTGACCTGGTTAAGGCGTATAACCAGTTGCCGGTTCACGAGAAGGATATCCCGAAGACCGCCATAACCACACCCTTTGGCCTTTTTGACTTTCCCTATATGACGTTTGGTCTACGGAACGCCGCTCAAACCTTCCAGAGGTTTATTGACGAGGTAACTCGTGGCCTAGATTTTTCTTTCCTTATCTCGACGACATTCTGGTGTTTTCTAAGGACGAAACGGAACACGAGAACCATCTCAGACAGCTTTTCACACTGTTCCGAGATTACGGTATATTAATTAACATGAATAAGTGTAAATTTGGTGAAACATCAGTGACATTTCTTGGCTACCACATTTCTGAACAAGGTAGTAAACCTCTGGAAAGCAAAGTGGAGGCCATAAAAACCTATCCGGTTCCAAAAACAGCAAGGCCGCTTAGGAGGTTTCTGGGCATGATTAACTTTTACAGGCGATACATACCGCGAGCCGCCCAGATTCAAGTCCCCTTGAACGCCCTATTGACCGGTTCCATAAAAGCCTCGCAACCGATAGACATATGCGGAGACTCATTGAGAGCTTTTGAGGAGTGCAAGGATAGCTTGTGTAACGCAGCTATGCTGGCACACCCGGACTCGTATTCCAAGTTAAGCGTGGTTACAGACGCATCCGATATTGCTATTGGCGGAGTTCTACAGCAGTTCAAGGATGGCAATTGGCAACCATTGGCATTTTTCTCACGCAAGTTGAGCCCATCACAAAGGAAATACTCACCTTATGATAGGGAGCTCCTTGCCATTTATGAAAGTATTAAGTACTTTCGGCACTGGTTAGAAACGGCAATCTTTACCATTTATACTGACTACAAACCTTTGTGTCACGCATTCAGAGAACGCAAATCCAACTGTTCTCCACGTCAGTATCGATATCTGGATTTCATATCCCAATTCTCGACTGACATCAGGCACATTGCGGGAAAAGACAACGTAGTTGCAGACACATTATCCCGAGTCGAAGAATTGCAGAAATTAGTAGATTCAGATACCCTAGCCAAAGCCCAGCAAACTGACCCAGAGGTACAACATTACCTCGCAGATGGCTCATCTTTACGAATTAAGAAGATGACAATCCCTGGAAGTCGTATACAATTGTACTGCGATGTCAGCACATCGACTCCTAGGCCTTTCATCCCCCAATGTTTACGCAAGCAAATCTTCAACAGCTTACACTCCCTAAGCCATCTTGGTGCAAATACCAGCGCCAAACTTGTGGCACAGCATTATGTGTGGCCACAAATTAGGAAAGACTGTCGCGAATGGTCTAGGGCATGTTTGGCATGTCAGCGGGCTAAGGTGAATCGACACGTGTCCACTCCTGTAGGCACTTTCGATTTACCCGCCGCTAGATTTCAATTCGTCCACGTAGACCTCATTGGCCCATTACCACCATCGTCCGAATATCGGTACTGCCTCACAGCAGTCGATCGCTTCACGCGATGGGCAGAAGTTGTGCCTATCACCGATATTATGGCAGAAACGGTGGCCAAAGCTTTTTTGTCCGGTTGGGTCTCTCGATTCGGTTGCCCTACCGACATCGTAACTGACCGTGGCAGGCAGTTCGAATCTGCGCTGTTCCAGCAGCTTTCGAAAACCATCGGTTTTAAGCACCGAAAGACAACTGCCTACCACCCACAGTGCAATGGGCTAGTCGAGAGATTCCACCGGCAATTAAAAGCAGCCATCATTTGTCACGCAGACAACCGATGGTCCGAATCCTTGCCATTTATTCGGCTTGGCATACGAAGCGCCTTTAAAAAAGATCTTCAATGTTCTTCCGCTGAGTTGGTTTACGGAGAACCGTTACGACTCCCTGGTCAATTCTTTGACCGAAACGTTGACAGATGTCTCACTGATGTAACGGATTTTACATCACGCATCAGAGCATTTGCCAACCAACTTCAACCAGTTCCAACCTCGCATCACACAACCAATAAAATATTTGTGCACAAGGACCTAGCATCAAGTTCGCACGTATTTTTACGTGAGGACTCGTGTAAGGGGCGCACTCCAACCAGCATATACTGGTCCCCATGAAGTTATCGAAAGGGAGGCCAAAGTATTTAAAATACGTGTGAAGGGCAAAACTGTCACAGTATCGGTAGATCGACTTAAACCGGCCTACATACTGTCAGACAGCAACACCTCTTCCAAACAAGATACACAACAACCCTCCTCCACACCTCAGCAGGACATAAAGACTACCCGATCAGGACGTGTAGTTCGATTCCCGGACTACTTCCGTCCGTAGTACCTACGGTCTCCGGTGGGGAGTGATGTGAGTGACTTAAATCATCACCATATTTATATACACAACATACCGGGTATCTCAAGACTGCTACCGAAAACGAAGCCGGGTGGTAGTTTTACTGGCTACAAACACAATGCAATTAAAAATTTCACCTAGAAACGCGACAATTGTTTTTTATGATTTTTTAAATATGGTCATTTTTGGGTGGTAAATCCATAGTTTTTGCTAAAATAATAATTTAAACTCTTTTATACCTTAGAGTATTTATAAATAAAAGGGTATATACTATTATTTTAGGAAAAAATGTATTTACCACCCAAATATATATGCCATAGGAAAAAAATAACAAAAAAAAAATTGTCGCTTTTTTTTGCAACTTTTTCTGTTGCATTGTGTCTGAAGTCGCTTAAACTACCACCCGGCTTCGTTTTCGGTAGCAGTCTTGATATACCCTGTATAACTATTTCATCATCATCATCATCATCATCAGCCTATTCGCGTCCACTGCTGGACATAGGCCTCTCCTATGGCACGCCACTGGGCTCGATCTTCAGCTCAACGTCTCCAACCGCTACCAGCCATTTTTCGGATATCATCACTCCACCTCGTCGGAGGGCGTCCTACACTACGCTTGCGAGGCGCGGTCTCCACTCGAGAACACGTCTACCCCAACGGTTGTCGGTTCTCCGATAAATGTGACCAGCGCACTGCCACTTCAACTTGCTGATGCGCTGGGCTATGTCGGTCACCTTGGTTCTCTGTATAACTATTTATGTATATAAAAATAAATTCTTAAACACACGGACAAACAATTTGATACTATAAACATTATTTATATATATACCGGGTATATCAAGACTGCTACCGAAAACGAAGCCGGGTGGTAGTCTAAGCGACTTCAGACACAATGCAACAGAAAAAGTTGCAAAAAACAGCGACAATTTTTTTTTTGTTATTTTTTTTCTAAGGCCATATTTGGGTGGTAAATACATTTTTTCCTAAAATAATAGTGTATACACTTTTATTTATAAATACTCTAAGGTATAAAAGAGTTTAAATTATTATTTTAGCAAAAACTATGGATTTACCACCCAAAAATGACAATATTTAAAAAATCATAAAAAATAATTGTCGCGTTTCTATGCGAAATTTTTAATTGCATTGTGTTTGTAGCCACTAAAACTACCACCCGGCTTCGTTTTCGGTAGCAGTCTTGAGATACCCGGTATATATGCGCCGACCTATTTACATAGCGGTCCGCTCGTTTTTGTTTTAAGAAATCAGTTGTCAGTTGTGTAACATAAAATTTTGAATCGTTTTCTTGGTATCGACGAGCTGATAGTCCACATCTCCACAGCATCAGTTGTGATCTAATCTCTGGACGCAATATTTCTACTGCCTATTTTGCTCTTTCTCCTTCTTTTCTTATGTGTATTGTGTTAAATTAAATTAAATTCTGTGATCTTGACTTTGAAATTTCTCTTCTTCATTCTACATACTTTTCATCTGATCACCGACAACTTAACAACACTCCGCACACCCCATAAATGTATTTATCACCGTCCACTGCTGCTGCTATATCGGAGTTCGATTGTGATGGGTTAGGCCATATATTCTTCATATAATAATATAACATACCTGCTGTGAACTGTGGGTTGGACAGAGCATCGGGCCAGTACCTCTTGTTTATGGATGAGCCATTTTTACTCTTCTTACCACCTGGAAAAAATAACAAATAATTTTAATACTGGCTCTAAAGTGACTTACAATTTGTCTGATGGCATGTGCAGAGCAATTAACATATTAGTCCGAGAGATGACACTAATTGTTGGTACGTATTTGAGGCAAACTGAAAACTTTGTCCCATTCCTCTCCTATTAAAACCTACTCGAAACTGCAAATGAATATGCTAGAAGTAATATGCAATTTATACAGGGTGATATTGATACATGTTACTTAAATTAACCCACATGTTTCTCATCACCCCAGGTAACATTGTATATAATTTGAAAGCAATATGAGTAAATTTTTTATCATAAATCGTGATTTCAGTTTTCACGGTTTTTAGACTTCCCATGTATATAAGAGTAATTTTACCGCATAGATAAACTTCAGTTCGGTTAAGGAACTTATCTGAACCAAAAAAAACTCAGTATCTATAGGGGTTGATCAAAAGCCTTGAAACCTAAAATCATGATTTTTGACAAAACTATCAGGCAGTTTTTATTCAAATTTGGCACAATAGTGCCTAGGGGGATTAAGGAACAGGTGTTTTAAATTAAATACCATATGTTAATATCACTGTATATGTGTTGTAATTTAATGAAAAAAAAAAACAACATTTAAAAAATAAGTATTTTTAAATACCCCTAAAGATGTAGCCATATGCAAGAGGCAATATGCAATATGCAATTTATGTAATAAGTTTTAGTATGACTTAGTTACAGGTGGTAGTAGTTTACTGGTGGTAGGTCTCTCATATGTGAGAGGCCATCTGGGTAGGTACCACCGCAATGTCTATTTCTCCCGTGAAACAACATTGCTTAAATGCACTGTTGTGTTTCGGATTGAAGGGCATTGTAGCCAGAGCAACTACTGGACATATTGAGACTTAACATGTTATGTCTCAGGATGGCGAGCGCAGTGGAATGTTGCTACTGTTTATGAGCGGTCGTATCGCTTACCATCAGGCGAACGGCTTGCACGTCCCGCCATTCAACGCAATAAAAAAAAAATGAGTATACGATATTTCTGAAAACAGTAAAGGTATTTCTAAAACTAAACCTGAAGATTTAGTTTAAAAAAAATTGTTTTATAAAAGATTTAGTTTTAATACACCACCTGCAGATGCGAGTTAGGGTATAATAGCAGAAGTATTGGATAAGTTTTCATCTTGCCTCAAATAAATAACTAAAAATTGTAGTTTTTTTAAACTACCATTTTTAAACTACAAAAAAATCGCTTTTATAAACGATCCATCTAAAAATAATTTAAAAAAAATAATTAATAATGAGTTTAGAGATTAGGAAATGGAGTAAAATACATACATTTTATTGTTACAAAGCGTGGGTACTGGAGAATAAGTAAAGGTTGTAAGCACCCCACGCTTTGTTAGGTCTCGGTTTGAATCCCGGATATTGGATTTTCCTAATCATAATCAGCCCAGATTCAGAAATTTGTATCGGATACAGTGGTAGACTCGATATCACATCGTGGGACAGAACACAAAGTAAAACTTAGTAGTCCTTGTGGCCCTTCT
This sequence comes from Hyles vespertilio, assembly GCA_009982885.2. NCBI lineage: Eukaryota > Metazoa > Arthropoda > Insecta > Lepidoptera > Sphingidae > Hyles > Hyles vespertilio. The sequence continues at coordinate 1,705,356 of CM042832.1, forward strand.
ACCAACCCCTTCTGGGGGACAGGCGCGATGTTCTTTTTTTTATTTCTATGAATGGCGAGACGAACAAGCCGTTCGCCTGATGGTAAGCGATCCGAATGCTCATAAACAATAGCAAAACCAAACAACACCTTGAATTACAAAGCATTGCTTGGCATTCCACTGCGCTCGCAATCATGAGACATAAGATGTTAAGTGTCAATATGTCCAGTAGTTACTCTGGCTACAATGTCCATCAAATCCAAACACAACAGTGCATTTACACTGGTGTTTGACGGATGAAATAGACATTGCAGTGGTACCTACCCAGGCGGCCTCTCACATATGAGAGACCTACCACCAGTTGAATGTATGTATGTGTATACGTGTGCGTGTGCGTGCGTGTGCGTGCGCCTACGTGTGCGTGTGCGTGTACATGTATATCTGCGAGCGTATGTGTGTGTATATGTACGTGTGTTCCATACCAGGTTTATCGGCACAGTCCAGCATGGGTTGCAGTATGCGCCTGCGCGCGTTTATGAACCAGTTGTTCACTTGCAGAAGCGTGAGTCTCGTCTGGGCTGCGAGCGTGCGCTTCTCCTCCTCTGTTGGGTATGGATGCTGAAATGAGGGGGAGATAGTATGATTAGTTTGAATTTATGTATTATTGACTAGTTTGAAGCAAGATTGATCGGTTGTCTGATTTGTGCTTATTGTGATTTAAAAAATAATTCTCAATTTATTTTAATCCCACACATTTTGGTTATGTTTTATAAAATGTAAATGATAAAACTTTTCGTTTGAGCTGTGATTTACTGATGGATTTATTTGTTTGAAATTGATACATCAACAGCAAACACATCAATAGAATTATAGAGGCATAAGGCAAATCTTACAAAATCACTGATATGTATACCAAAAAAGACGTACACAACATTGAAGTAATTAGCGGGAGTAGAGTTGAAAGAGAAAAAATGTTGAAAATAGGGGTGTAAAAAAAAGGAGGGAGTGTTAAAAAAGGTAGGGGAATTGTAGTGGTATTATGTAGTTAGATTGTTGCAAAAACGGGTGGGAGAGGAGGAAGTAGTAAAAAAAGGGAGAGGATTAGTAGTGGTATTGATGTAATGAGAATGTTTAAGGTAAGGAGAGGAAATGGGGGACAAGATAGGGGAGTCATTTTGTCATACCAAGTTCTCTCCCTTAGGTCAGGGGCCGGCAAATTAAATAAGTTTTTAAAGAGCCACATTTTTTCATAGGGTAGTTACCGACGCCTGTTACCGGGGAGAGGTGCGGTGAAAAGCGAGAACAAGTGGCTGAGTGGTAGAAGAGGTGCCTAAACCTCATTAATGGATTCAAAAGGATTTTTTAGTGTTTATTTTTCTAAATAAATTGCATTGGGGTATGGTATTAAAGAGCCGCAGCTTCACATCTAAAGAGCCGCAGGTTGTCGACACCTGCCCTAGGTCTAGCCCTCACTACCAGATTTTTAGGTGTATCGATGTAAAAAGAATGATGCAGGAAAGGGTGGGAAATGAAAATTTGAAAGGAAGGAAGGGAGAGTCGTAGTAGTATTCATTTAGAGAGAATATTACAGAAAACTCGTTATAGAGGAAGTGCAGAAAAAAAGAAGGGGTCTATAAATCATGTTGATTTCTAGTTCCCCACTAGGTCACTAGTTGGGTTATAGCAACAGAGAAATTTTTGAAAACAGGTGTACTTGAGGAGTATCTAGGTCTCTAGATCCCCTAGGTCCCAGGCACTTACTACCAAGTGCTGGAAAAGCCACGCTCGCATGACAAGAATAAGGGGGCGAGAACGTGGAAAACATTCTCCGTCTAAAAAATGTAATAGCAACAGAGAAGATATGAGAAAAAGGTTTACTTGAGAGGTCTTTAGGTTTCTAGATCCCCCTAGGTCTCAGTTACTCACCACCAAGTGCTGGAACAGCCACGCCCGCATGACCTGCGTGGCGTGTCGTGGCAACACGCCACGCTTGCCGCTGCCGTCCTCGCACTCCTCCTCGGGGGGAGGGGAGCCCGACACTGATGAACACGAGTTGTTCGAGTTCGTGCCTATAGGGGGAGGAGGAGGGGGATTAGATGTATATACATATAAATAAATTTGCCCAGCAGTGGGACAAAATAGGTTAAATTTATCTCTACTAATATTATAAATGTAAATGTAAGTTTGTTTGTTACGCTTTCACGCGAAGGCTACTTAATCGATGATCATGAAAAAATAACAAAAATTAGTCGCACATTTTGAATAGAACATTTTGGCCGCCATTTTGAAAAGTGTATCTGATAATGACTGGAGATGTCAGGAACTTGATCAAAGAATATTCAGGAGCATCTCAACGGTCTGCGAGCTAGAATTACGGTTTGTTGCGATCAAGAGAGTAAATACTATCATCTGAAAATAGTGCTGTAAGAGCGTGGAGACTGTCTCGCGTTCCGTGTGTAAGATTATGATTCCCTACCATTTGATCTGACACATCTCCACATACGCCCACAATACTAAGCTATAACTAGCTGTGACGAGTATACACCCAGCATGATAACGAACTTACATTCTTGTAATCCGTTATATTTAACTTATTCTGTTCCAATGCTGGGTAAATTTATTTATTGAATAATTACCATATTACGGCCATACCAATGACAATAATTTACTACACACTAAAGATTTTAATGAAAATCAATAATACATACATAAATTCGCGCGTTTTTCCCATTAGGGGTAGGAACAGGCGCCCGAACACTTTTCGCCTTTATATTTATGTATGTATGTATGTATGTATGTATATAACGCTCAGTTTATGTGACTAACCTGTGTACACGTCTGTGGGTAGAAGTCCAACGCCGATTTGACCTATCGGCGTAGAACCTTGCACGACTAGGGACGAGGCTGGAAATGTACGTAAATACACATGTATATCTTGAATTATTATTATATATTGAAATGTTATTGATATAATAATCATCATCATCATCATCATATCAACCACAGGAAGTCCACTGCTGAACATAGGCCTCCCCCAATGATCTCCACAATGACCTGCTGGAAGCGGCCTCCATCCAGCGACTTCCTGCGACTTTAGTCAGATCGTCCGTCCACCTTGTAGGCGGGCGTCCAACACTTCGCTTGCCTGTACGTGGCCTCCACTCGAGAACCTTTCGGCCCCAACGGCCATCGGTTCTACGAGCTATGTGCCCGGCCCACTGCCACTTCAACTTGCCAATCCTATGGGCTATGTCGGTAACCTTGGTTCTCCTACGGATCTCCTCATTTCTGATTCGATCTCGTAGGGAAACACCGAGCATAGCCCGCTCCATGGCTCGTTGAGTGACTTTGAGCCTTTTAATGAGGCCCACAGTGAGAGGCCACGTCTCGGTGCCGTATGTCATCACTGGTAACACACAACTATCGAAGACTTTCGATTTTAGGCACTGAGGTATTTTGGACGAGAAGACGTCGCGAAGTTTCCCGAACGCTGCCCAACCGAGTTGGATTCGCTGATTGACCTCTCTCTCGAAGTTGGACCTGCCTAACCGGACCACTTGTCCTAAATAGACATATTCGGCTACAACTTCGAGAGTCGAGCCCCCAACTCCAATGGGGGTGGGCACAACATGGATATTCGACATGATCTTCGTTTTATCCATGTTCATTTTAAGACCCACCTGTTGGGAGACTCGATTAAGGTCTTCGAGCATAGTGCTAAGGTCTTCCAGCGATTCTGCCAAGACTACAATATCGTCGGCAAATCGAAGGTGAGTAATATACTCGCCGTTGATGTTGATGCCGAATCCTTTCCACTGCAAGAGCTTGAAGGTATTTTCCAGCGCGGCAGTGAACAGTTTCGGAGATATGACATCTCCCTGTCTCACGCCTCTCTGTAGTGGAATAGCCTTCGTGCTCTGATCCTGTACTCGGACCGACATGGTGGCGTTGTTGAATATACACCTCAACACTTCGATGTACCGATAGTCTATGTGGCACCGCTGAAGAGACTGTAGCACAGCCCAGGTCTCGATCGAATCAAAGGCTTTCTCATAGTCCACAAACGCTAAACAAAGCGGCAAGTTATACTCCTCGGTTTTTTGAATAACCTGCCGTAGCGTATGAATAAGGTCTATGGTACTAAAGCCTTTTCGGAAACCGGCTTGTTCGGGAGGCTGGAAGTCATCAAACCTGCGTTCGAGACGATTTGTGATGACCCTTGAAAACAACTTATAGACATGGCTCAGGAGCGAGATGGGCCTGTAGTTCTTCAGCAAAGTGTTATCACCTTTTTTGAAGAACAGTACCACCACGCTCCTGCTCCATGCCTGCGGCGTTGAGCCCTCGAGGAGAACGGAATTGAAGAGCCTCTGAAGGACTTTCAGTACCGGCTTTCCGCCCGCTTTCAGAAGCTCTGAAGTGATTCCGTCCTCACCCGGCACCTTGTTGTTTTTAAGTTGTTTGAGGGCCATCTCAATCTCACACAGGCTGATGTCCGGGATATCATCGCTAAAGTGTCGGATTAACTCGGCTCTCGGGTCTTCGGCCGAGCTAACAGTAGGTTTGGCAACCGAGGTGTAAAGCTGTCCGTAGAACCTCTCGATCTCCCTTAATACCTCTGCCCTCGTCGATACCACGCGGCCGTCTTCCGTCTTCAGCCTAGACAACTGGCTTTGCCCAATAGACAAGTCTCTTGCAAACACTTTGGAGCCTCCGTTCCGCTCAATTGTCTCCTTAATGCTCACAGTATTGTGAGCACGGACATCGTGTCGCAAGGACTTCCAGATCTGTCTATTGAGCCGCCGATATGCTTCAGCGTCAACGGAAGACTGCAGCGTCAAAGATCGACGTTCGGCCATGAGTTCAAGAGTGTGGATCGAGAGTTTTTGTGGTCTATCTCTACGGCGAGGTCTAAAATACTTAGATCCCACCGTATGGACAGCTTCTACCAAACCGCTGTTTAACTCGTCCACTGCAAGGTTTTCTTTTAGACAATCAAAGCGATTTGTCAACTCGAGTTGAAAGCTCTCGGGGTTTTGGATATGGGCGCGAGTAGGTCGGAGCGTAGACTTCATCAAGCGGCGCCTTTCTAATTGGACGTTGATATTCAATGTGCCCCTAACCATTCGGTGATCACTACCGGTTTTCACCCTGTTGATCACAGAGACATCACTGAACATCCGTCTATTCGTCGTCAAGATGAAATCTATCTCATTTCTCGTAGAACCGTCAGGACTCAACCAGGTCCATTTCCTGTGAGGCGGCTTCTGGAAAAAAGAGTTCATCGCGAAGAGTCCCTCTTTTTCCAGAAAGTCGGCCAGCCTCTGACCCCTGAGGTTCCGTTGCCCATGTCCAAATTGCCCCACTTTCAACTCTGCATCGCTTCTCTTGCCCAACTTTGCGTTGAAGTCCCCCATAACAACATTGAAGTAGGTTTTGGAAGTATGTATGGCCCGACTAATGTCCTCATACATCTCCTCTACTTCTTCATCTGGGTGTATCGAGGTCGGCGCGTATACCTGTATGACCTTCAACGAATATCTTTTGGATATTCTGAGTATAAGGTATACTACCCTGCTCGACACACTTTCGATGGATATGATGTTGTTGATGAGAGACCTGTGGACGAGAAATCCGACACCTCCTCGGGACTGTTAGTCGTCCCCCCGGTAGAAGAGCAGGTTACCAGACTTCAGGGTTATCGTATCCTCCCCGATTCTTCGGACTTCCGATAACCCCAGAATATCCCAGTGTAACCCGCTCAATTCTTCTTCCAGTTCGACAATCTTCTCGTCTGTCCTCAAAGTGCGTATGTTGTGTGTTACCAGGGCCAGTCGTCGTCGGGGGTGGTAGCCGGGACCAACCCGGGGATTCTTAGCACCCCCTGCCCCACCGTAACCATGGCTGCTACCATCGCCAGGAATAGTGGGGCTGCCGGGGACTGGGGGCCTGGTCAATTTTTGTGTCGCCATTGAGGGGTATTTGCCAATACTCGCCACGCTTGGCAGACGGGTTGGCGAGCGCAGGAGGGGACTCGCGCTGAGGACGCTGCTGCCCATCATCAGCAGGGGAAAGGAAATAGGGTTTGTGAGTAGAGGATATAATGGGAAAGGAGAGTATGGCCTGTAGGAGTGGATACTGCAGTCATGGAAGGGAATGTTTGTAGTGACTGCAGTAGCTCGGGGGGCCGAGGTCGCGTACTCGTAACACCTATTCTAGAACAAGCCATGACCACTAGATAGGAGCACCCCTGACCTATGATTGATATAATAACAAATCTCTCGAAGTTTCTGAAACATGACACTCGATCTTAGTGTGGAGTCAGGACTATGTGTATGTGACTGCTGGGTGTTATTTTTTATAATACGTTTGTTGTCACCTAAAAAAAACTTTGGTTCTGCTACTGTTCATGAGCGGTTGTATCGCTTACCATCAGGCGAACGGCATGCTCGTCACGCCATTCTTTGCTATAAAAAAATTATACTAACCAACATATTAAATAAATAGCAATTTTTATAAGAAATATCGATTTAATTTCGCATTGTTTTCATATATCATGTCAATCTATTGCACTCAATTTTATTGTAACCGACGACAAATCTTGCTTTAAAAATGTCATCTGAATTTATCGAGTTGTATTTTGTTAAAAATGTAACAATATCTCATACTATATTAGCGCGCAATGTAAAGCCTACTAAACACTGACATGCCAGATCCCTGATCCATCCTTTAGCTGATTACTTTACATTGCGCTATCACAACACAACAAAATCCATCAAATGATCCTTCCATCAGTTGATTATCTATTAGCTTTACATTGCGCTATCACAACAACCAAAATCCATCGATTGACCCTTCCATCAGCTGATTGTCACGTAGCTTTACATTGCGCTATCACAACACAACATAAGCCATCAATTAACCCTTCCATCAGCTGATTGTCTATTAGCTTTACATTACGCTATCAGTACCCTAGCAAATACTTCACTTGTATATATAATAAGCAGTGTATACTCACGCGGGTCCCGTTGGGGTGCGTACGTGACGTCAGCGTGTGCGGGGAACACTGCGGGGTACGCGGGTGGGGGCAGCGGCGCGGGGGGAGACTGCCAATAAGACAATCACACGTTTATACACGATAGTAATGGACAATGACAGCCTCCGTAGCGCAGTTGGTTAGACGCCGCCTGTGAAACGAGAGGCCGCGGGTTCGATCCCCGCACCGAGAGAAATGTTTGTGCGGCCCACAAATATTTCTTCCGGTTCTGGGTGTTTGTGAGACCGAAAAGTCTCTCGTAGTTTCTGATATCCACGACACAAGGCTCGATCTTAGTGTGGGGTCAGGACTATGTATGTGACTGTTGGGTGTATTTATTTATTTATTTATTTAATGGTAGAGAAGAGGACTTGGGTTAGTGATGGCCAATGATAGCCTAATTAGCATAGCTTAAATGGGCCAAAGTTTCCGCTAAGACGAAGGTGTTTTAAATAAATAACACCCAACAGTCACATACATAGTCTTGGCACCACACTAAGATCGAGTCTGGTATCGTGTATCAAAAACTACGAGAGACTTCTCGGCCTCATAAAAACCCAGACCCGCACCCAGACCTTATTTTTTTTGTACCATTGTCATTAAATGATCTTTTTTGGTGTTGTAACTTTCCATGAGCGGTGCCACGAATGATAACCTTATTGGCACAGTTGGTTAGACACCGACCGTGAAACGAGACCCCGCGGGTTCGATCCCCGCATGGTATAAATGTATGTGTTGGCCACAGGCATTTTTCGAGTCTGTGTGTTTGCGAGACCCAAAAGTCTCTCGTAGTTTCTTATACACGACCCGATTCGATCTAAATGTGGAGTCAGGACTATGTATGTGACTGTTGGGTGTATTTATTTAATTATTATGTTGCCAATACCTGATATTGTGGTGAATTTGATGTGCTAGAATGATCGTCCATTGAACCGCTTACATTGTTGTTACTCTCCACTCCACCTGAAAATAATAATACAACTATTAATTTTTGTTCATGGTTTAGCTAAGTTTAATAAAAAATATGTCACATAATTCATCTTTTAGTCTCTTAAATGAAGTGTTCTTTAAAAAATAAAATATATTTCTATATCTCTGCATTAGTACTTTTCTGGAAGAAGATATGTCCTTCATAAATACACAGTCAGGTCATAAGTATTGTCACACAGTAAAAACTTTTCTTTTAGAATGCTGGCCACAAAAAAGTTTATTGAATTCGAATTTCGAAATGTTCATGAAAATAAAAATGTATACTTTTTATAGTTTTACTCATTTTTAAATATGGAGTGGACGCTTAAAGAAGACCGTGTTGCAGTTATTGCGTTGCATCGTTGCGGTTACGCGCCAATTCAAATTTTTGACATACTGAAAAAATTGAATATAACCAAAAGATTCGTTTATCGTACCATCAAACGATACAATGAAGACTCTAATGTAGATGACAGGTCAAGAAGTGGTCGCCCTCGGTATGTTAGGACTCCAGCAGTGATAAAAGCTGTGAAGGCGCGAATTCAAAGAAATCCCAAACGTAAGCAGAAACTGTTGGCCCTTCAGATGAGGTTAAGCAGAACCACGGTGAAAAGGGTGTGAAATGAAGACTTAGGGCTTCGGGCATATCGAAGAAAAATAGGACATCGTAGGAATGCTCGTCTAATGGACCTGAGACTGAAGAGATGCCGCGTTTTATTGAAGCGGTACGCGGGAAAAAAAATCTTATTCCAGATAAAAAAAAAATTACCGTAGAAGAGAGCTACAACAAACAATATGCTAAAGTGTACGCACACAGTAGTGAAGAAGCGAACAACCGTATTCCGCGTGTCCAACGAGGTCATTTTCCATCCTCGCTCATGGTATGGTTGGGAGTTTCTTATTGGGGCTTAACAGAGGAAAATTTTTGTGAGAAAGGTGTAAAAACGAATGCAGTTGTGTATCAAAATACAGTCCTGACGAACCTTGTGGAACCTGTTTCTCATACCATGTTCAATAACAGGCACTGGGTATTCCAACAAGATTCGGCGCCAGCTCATAGAGCGAAGAGCACACAAGACTGGCTGGCGGCGCGTGAAATCGACACGGCATTCGGATTCGGATTCATCCGGCACGAAGACTGGCCCTCCTCGGTCCTCCAGTCCAGATTTGAATCCGTTCGATTACAAGATATGGCAACACTTGGAGGAAAAGGCGTGCTCAATGCCTCATCCCAATTTGGAGTCACTCAAGACATCCTTGATTAAGGCAGCCGCCGATATTGACATGGACCTCGTTCGTGCTGCGACAGACAACTGGCCGCGCAGATTGAAGGACTGTATTCAAAATCATGAAGGTCATTTTGAATAAACTTTAGTGTCATAAGAATCTATGTTTTGTTGAGTTCATTTTGGTATATAAATGGTTACATAATGAATAAACTTGTTTCAATTATTTTATATTAAACATGTGACAGACCTGACCTGACTAGGTATATTTTAAACATTTATGTTATCTGTATTTAAAAAAAGCCTATTAAATCAAATAGTATTAATTGGAACAGAGGCGGCTCGTGAAATTTTTTGATGGGGGTTCACAAAAAAATTAATTGAAAAACTAGAGCTTACTATTTATTATATTTGTATACAAAAAACAATTCGCCGCTCTTTTTGGCGTGCGAAGATATCTATTACTTTCTTGTGAAAATCAGAAGCGTACAAACTATTTTTTAATATTTATTTAAAGAAAACTGCGAATTAACTGACGAAGTCGACGAGCTTGCTTGACGTTGTTTGTATATATAAGGACGACAACTGCGCATAAGTAGGATATCCCGCCGGCGCGCGCACGGCACGACTGGCTGAACTACAACTGAGTGACGCGTGAGCGGCGCTCCACATTACGCTAATTTCTCATACGATATCTTTTGTTTCACGCGTCAGCGCGAGTCGTAGCTCTCTTTCGCACTCATTGAATACAGTACTAAGAGTCGTACTAAACTTCGTTTCATAGGAGCACAATCGCTGGCGCTCCACTCGTTACAAATTGATGCTACATGCACCTATATAGGTAATATAATAAGACTTATTATAGGCGTAGTAAAATATAAAGAATGTACCTAATGTATTTATGTATTATAAATATAGTATATAAATTATTAAATTAGCTAAGTATGTAATTTTCGTGGGAGTGCACTGCACCAGCGCTCTTTCGGATGAGCCCCCTCTGAATTGGAACTAAACTGAACTAAATTTTAACAAACATGTGTATTTTCAAAAATAAATACACATATCTGCATAAACATAACCACTTAATTTTCTGAAAATACCACCCAATTTACACTCCAAAATCCCTATTCACCCCGCCCACCATACCTGCACTGTAGTCAGTCCTCAATAGATTCTCGCTCTGCATTTTGGTCTTGAGGCAGGCGATGTATCGACCGCAGAAGTCTCGGCACAACTCCTGGACCTTCTCCAATTCTAGCAGGTGAATCCTGAGGACCTGGAGACGAGAACAAAGATATATTACTGGGACTGTATTGAAGTTATTTTATATATCAGATTATATACGTTCCACTGCAGGGCACAGGCCTACTTTGCAACTGAGAGTACGATAGAGATAAAAAAAAGTTTATTACCTTAAAATTAACAAATAATACAACAAATTTAAGCAAACAATATAGAAAGACAAAAAGAGATGACTCAGCATATGCTGACCGAAACTAGAGTTTAGATCAGCGCTGGTTTTCAGTCACCCCTATCTCCCTGTGGTCGTGTGCGGCGGAGATGGGTTAGGCCATATAGTCCACCACGCTGGCCTAGTGCCTGTTGGCGTACTTTTCATACCTTTCACAAAAATCTTGAAACACTCTCTGATATGCAAAGTTTGATCACGATGTTTTCCTTCACCGTTGTATTTGGCTATCACAGCACACATGACTCCGAAAAGTCAGATGTGTTTCCTGGGTTTTGAAATCGCGACCATCGTTCGACCATCGTATTTCATGTACGGAAATGTATAGAAAAAATCAAATAATTTTTAACGGTTACCAGATATCCGTGGTATTACTTCGAAGCTTTCGATACAACTGGGTAATGGTTTTGTCTTGCAACACTAAAAGATGTATTATTTTATTCATAAATTCTGTATCACCAGTGTGGCCAACAGTGTTGTCCTGGTTATTTTTAGGGAGTTTTTGAGTTACCGTAAATTATTGAAAAGATGATGAACCCACTATTAATTCTGATACATACTTGTTATTTTTTATTTATAAATGATTCTTTGATGACATTTTATTAAAAGCATATTAAAAAAAATGTAAAATTTTAGAATTTAATGGTTTTCAGCTTCCTGCATATTTTGTTAGTGGAATTCTGGTGGTTTTCTATGTTGAATCAGGTGGTAAGTCAGTCTAACTGTTGGCAACATTGTCTATCGCACTTGGCCTTTGTTAGTCAATGCACACCTCTCCCCACATCATGTCCCGGCTCTCTAGATATTTAAGGGCTAAACTGTGTCTATGATTAATCTGGCTAATGTTTCGACTCTAGAGAATTGAAAGGCTTGTTAATTAAGCTAAGTATACCTGTATGCTCTTAATCATGAGCCCATCGATCTCAGGGTCGTCGACGAGGAAGGGCCTTCGGTCCCTCCGCTGGTGTTGCACGAAGGCCTGGAGGTCCGCCCCGAACGCGTCCGCCGCGGGGGGCTCCGCCCCAGCCGTGGCCTGCTCGCAGCGCTCCAGTAGAAGCGCTAGTAGGGGGAACAGGGGGTGTCTGCAATACATGAATACACAAATACACATACCGTACTAAAATCAAATAAACACACGCTTATTAGTGCTGTTATTTCTCTTGCACACTGGTGGTAGGTCTCTCATATGTGAGAGGCTGCCTGGGTGGGTACCACCACATTGTCTATTTCTCCCGTCAAACAGCAGTGTAGAAACACTGTTGTGTTACGGATTGAAGGACATTGTAGCCAGAGCAACTACTGGACATATTGAGACTTAACATCTTATGTCGCAGGATGGCGAGCGCAGTGGAACGCCAAGCGTTGCTTTGTGATTCAAGGTGTTGTTTGGTTCTGCTACTGTTTATGAGCTGTCGTATCGCTTACCATCAGGCGAACGGCATGCTCGTGTCACTATTCATTGGAATAAATAAAAAACATATTTATTTATTTAACACTTTATTGTACACCATATACATAAAAAGACAAAACTAAATGAAATAAAATATATGCACAAGTGGCGGTCTTATTGCTTGAAGCAATCTCTGCCAGACAACCATGGGATGGATAAACGAAAAGGACGAAAGTTGGGGCTTCGGGTGCACGAGTATTACAATTTATAATATTGTTAATTTTATAAATAAACATACATACATACATATATATGTTGAATAAACATACAAATACACAAAATACACATATAATATATACACCTATAAATATATATATATATATATATATAACAACAAAGTAAAATGTGAACAACTCCAATATCCTCATAGAACCTGTAAGTAGTGTTCTTTAACCATATTTTTGAAGATGGGCAGAGTTTTAGCTCGTCTCACCGTTACTGGCAAAGCATTCCACAACCTGGCAGCTTGTACGGTGAAAGATCTGTCTGTGAAGGAAGTGGAATGCGCGGGGATTTTCAGCCTTAAGTTCTCCGATGACCTAAGAGACCTCGAATGTGAATCATGAAGAAATTCAAAGCGATTTTTAAGATATGAGGGAGTGAGGGGATTGAAAAGTATATTATAGAGAAGAAAAAGAATGTGTGTATTCCGGCGAAGCCTTATTGGTAGCCACTTGAGCTTTGTACGAAAATCGGAAACATGATCATATTTGCGTAATCCAAATATAAATCTGATACAAAAGTTTTGAAGACGCTCAAGTTTATTAAGTTGCTCCTCGGTGATATTAAGATAACTGACATCCGCATAATCAAGGATGGGGAGAAGAAGGGATTGAGCAAGCGATATTTTCGTGGCAATTGGTAGAAAATTGCGTAATCTCCGCAAGGACCCAGCCGAGGCGAATAGCTTCCTACTCAACTCTCGGATCTGTGGACCCCAGGTGAAATTTTGATCAATGTAGATGCCAAGATTTTTGACGCTGTCACTGTAGGGAATACTTACTCCATTACAGATGACAGGTGAAATAAGCGACCAGTTAACTTTAGAAATCAACCTGGGGCTGCCGACTACAATGACCTGCGTTTCGGATGGATTTATCATAAGTCCATATTCTTTACTCCAGTCACTTATCAGTTCAATATCCTTATTAACTGCCGAGACAGCGTAATTTAACCGGTGAAGAGGAGCCCGAGAATAGATTTTGAGATCATCTGCATAAAGGTGGTAGAAAGATCGAAGTTTGTTTGTAATAGAGTTGATAAAACTACTCAACATACTCAACAAACTCGACCGTCTTCTAAATAACTGCATTCGATTTGTTTTTAATCTTCGTAAGTTTGACCATATCTCTTCCTACCGTTCGCAGTTAAAATGGCTTCCCATCCGCCAGCGCCGTTCGTTGCGTGCCCTCACTACCCTTTTTTCCATTCTTAAGTCTCCTTCCCCTCCTTCTTATCTGTCTCCTGACTTCGTTTACCTGAGTGATACTCATTCTAGAAATCTTCGCTCGTCTAGCAATCTCCTTCTAAAATGTCCTTCCCATACTTCTGACTTCCTTCATTCTTCCTTTGCTATCCAATCCATTCTTCTCTGGAACGCACTCCCACTTGAAATCAGGTCGTGCACAACACGGATGGCTTTCAAGCTTAAGGTTCGGCTATTACTCCTCGCAGAAGTAGCAGATTCTCCCCACTAATGTAGGTATTTATTTATTTAGTTGTTTATTTATTTATTTAGTTTTTTATGTATATATTTTATTTATATATAAAATTATATTAGTAAATATATATGACGCGGATTCGTCCGGATTAGAAACAGCACTACACTGATTTTCTTCCATTACGAGCGGGTCAGTGCGCACAACCGGCGCAGTCGATGGCTCAGAAACAACTGAACGACATCGCACCACTGACAGGCTTTTATACCCTAAAACTCGTCGGTAAATCACAACTACCTACATTCCTGTGTGGGTACTTTACAACTACCAACAAACTAGCGTAAAAATAAAAATGTATGAATTATCCTTTCCTTATTCTCCGACACGGCCATTCTGACACAGAACGCGCTCTCGCGTTTGTAAAATGTCTGAATAATGAAAGCGTAAAGCGAGTTTGCTTTTAACACAATCTAATAATGATAGAGCGTGAAGCGCCAGTGGCTTCCAACGCAACCGTCATAGCAACTATGCATGAAGCTTAGACGGCTCCCAATGCAATAGTAAGGCACGAAGCGTTACGACTTCCAGTGCGAACACAATATAATAAAGCACGAAGCGTTACGACTTCCAGTGCGAACGCAGGCACGAAGCTTTACGGCTTCCAGTGCAAACACAGGCATGAAGCGTTACGGCTTCCAGTGCAAACACAGGCACGAAGCGTTACGGCTTCCAGTGCAAACACATCATATTCAGTCAATACATTTATTGACAAAACCGATTCGCACAGTTGCGTAAAACATGCATAATCAAATTAATTAACAACTAATAACATAAAGTGATACGCGCAAGTTTATCAGTAAATTATATCTCATCTAGACTTTCAGATAGTTCAGGTAGGCTAGATGGATACTTTCTTAATTTCTCGTGACACACGTATTGTTCACGACCACCACTTACTGGTTCTATCCGGTAACGATCGTTGGGGCATACTTCTATTATCTTGCAAGGCCCGTGATATTTTTCATTAAGTTTTTTGATAATACGCGTATTTTTTTGGACCAAAACTATATCCCCCACAGAAAATGGTTTGAGTCTAGCTTTATGGCTGTCATATCTCGTTTTCTCTATAGCGGCCTGTTCGTCCATCCTGAGTTTTGCCTCTTGTCTTATTACCGCGATATCAAGTTGATCGTAATTGTGAATCAGGCCATTTAGACGAGGAGGACACTTATTACAACCTAATAATTGAAAAGGAGTTTTCCCGGTACTTCTACACACAGTGCAGTTTAAAGCAAGTTGTACCTCTCCTACGACTGTTTTCCAAGATTGTTTTTCATGATTCTCAGCTATTGTGAAACAATTAGTCAGGATTGACATAAACCGTTCTGCTTGGCCATTGGCCCGACTTACTCCACTTGCAATCTCATGCATCTCTATACTCCATTCTTTACAAAGTTCTTGAAACTCTTGACCAGTGAAGGAGGTGCCTTGATCAAAAATAATGCGTTTCGGTGGACCAAAAATGTATACAAAATTGCGAAGGACATTACAAGCAGATTTGGATGTTAAATCCTTCACTGGTGTTATGTGACAAAATTTTGAAAAGGCATCGACAATTAAAATGACGTATTCTTTGACGTGCTTAGCACCAGTCAGTTTACCACTAGTATCAATATGGATGGTGTGGAAAGGTTCGGCAACCTTATTGATTGGATGTAGAACCGATTGTTTCATACCCGAAGGAGTTTTATTGATTTTACAAGCAAGACATCTATCAACGTAAGTTCGAACGCATCTGGTCATATGCGGGAACCAAAAATGTTCACGTATTTTAATTAAAGTTTTATCCCATCCAAGATGTTTTAACTCTTCATGGAAACGCTGAATAATTTGCCAACGAAAATTCTTTGGAATAACTGCGCGACTATAAGTCCTGCCATTGATCTGGAAGATTTTATGGAGTAAATTATTTTTTATTTCATACGACTGTGAAAGATTGGGTTCTAGTGAGTCGTTCTTGATACTATTTAAAATATTATGGATATCGGGATCAAGTTGCTGTTCTGTTAACAGCCAAGTGTTATCGATAAAGGACACATTAACATGTTTAGTAACGGGATTTCGGCTAAAGAAATCAACATGGGGAATTCGGTCTCCTTTTCGATACTCAATTTCGAAAGTAAAAGCTTGCATGTATGCCCACCGTCTATGTACTCGAGGAAGCAAATCTTTCTTGAGACGTGAAGCCTTAAGGGCATTGCAATCTGTAATGACTACAAAATTTCGGCCAAAGAGGTAGTGGCGGAAGTGTTTTAGTGCTTTAAAAACGGCAAGAGTTTCTAATTCGTAGCTATGATATCTACTTTCTGCATCAGATGTTCTTTGACTAAAATATTCTACAACTTTTAACTGATTGTCCCATTTTTGAAAGAGCACTGCTCCATAGCCAATGGAACTTGCATCTGTATGCAATTCTATAGGTTTTGCATCATCAAACAAAGTCAATAAGGGTTCTGAAGTTAGATGATCGATAATTGTTTTGTGAGCCTTAGTATGTTCTTGAGTCCACTCCCATTTGGAGTCTTTTTTAGTTAAAGCGTACAGAGGTGACATAATAGAGGAAAAGTTTGGAACAAACTTACGGAAATATCCCGCTAGTCCGTTAAACTGTCTCAATTCTCTCACGTTTGTGGGAAGGGGAACATTAACGAGAGCTTCTACCTTTCTAGGGTTTGGACGAATAGAACCGTTACAGACTATGTAACCAAGATATTCGGCAGAGGTTTTTAGAAAGGAACATTTCTTCCAATTTAAGGTAAACCCTGCTTGTGTAAAGGCTGTTAAGACCTGTTCTAGATGATTAAAGGCTTCTTCCTTTGTTTTAGAAAAGACAAGAACATCATCCATGTATACCAATGCTACTTCATCTTTTAAGCCCTTAAGAGCTTTATTAATTGCCCGTTGGTAAACTGATGGGGCATTGCATAGTCCGAAAGGCATCTTTAAATATTCCCATACACCATCAGGAGTAATAAAGGCAGTCTTTTCGATAGAGTTTATTGCCATAGGGATTTGATGGAATCCCGAGGCCATGTCAAGGCATGAAAAATAGCAAGACTGCCCCAACTTATCAATTTGTTCCGAGATTAATGGCAAAGGGTAACTATCGCGAATTGTGTTTGAGTTAAGTTCCCGATAATCAATGCAAAGGCGATCTGTCCCGTCTTTTTTCTTGACGAGTAATGCAGGGCTTGAAAATGGTGACGAACTTACGCGTATGATATTTTTGGATTCTAAATCAGCTATAATTTCGCGTAATGCGGTTCGTTCTTTGGGTGCTAGTCTATAAGGGTGGCGCTGAACAATTTTGTCTGGGTTTTTAAGTCTAATATCCATCATGCCTGTACTGACAGTGGATTGAGAATTGGCTTGTAGAAAAGTTTGATTTAAATTTATCTAATATTGATATTAAACGTTTTTCATCCTCTGCTAATATTAGATCAGTGTTCAAAATATCATTACAATTAACTATGTTTGTACTTGCACAAACATCACGAGTGATTTGAACACCGTGAGAATTCATAAAAAGGGATAAACCAGGTATTTTAAAAATTTCTCTACCTATAATTACATCATGTGGCAAGAATTCTGACTCCAGAATTACAAATGTAATTTCTATGTGTACCTTATCTAGTTCAACGTTTGTAGGCACTTTACAAAGTGAAAAACAAGGTTTAGATCCGATACCGACTAGGCGGGTAAACGTAAATATTTTCTTTTGCGGCAAAGAATCTGCAATATTTTTGCGAATAAGTGAGCACTCAGATCCGCTATCTATGAGCGCATGTAAATTATAATCGTTAATTCGAATTTTCAATAAAGCGGAATTAGCCGGTGAACAAACATTTATAGACTTAGTAGAATTAGATTCATTTGAGGACTTGGCCTTATCAGCCTTTTGTTTCAAAAAGCATGTATGGTCGGTATGTCCTTTCTTGTGACAATATGTACACTGCATGTGTGGTTTATCGGGGACAAAACCTCTACTGGTAGAAGGCTGATTCCGATTAAATTTTGTTTTATTTAATTGGTAGCAGTTACGCATCAAATGTCCTGCTTTCCCACAATTATGGCATGTTATTAAACGATTTTCATTAAACCTGGGACGTTTCGCGGTGGGAGCAGCCTTCATCTGATTATCTTCGGATGCACGCTTTAAATTCATAGACTTCGTGTATAGACTTAAATGCCTTTCTAGTGCTATAAAATCAGTAGGTGTTGATTTCAATAATTCAATACGTACTTGAGAGTCAGTGATGCCGGTGATGACGACTTCAATTTTGTCTGCTTCCGTCTATCCAGTATTCAGTCGGTCTATCAATGCCAACTTGGTTGAAGAATATTCTACGTAGCAGGAAGCTTGATCACTTGTGTATTTCACCATATCCGAAAACAGATCGTAAAATCTTCTGGTCGTCGCGAACTGCCCTGTTATCTTTTCTTTTAAATCTCTCCATGTCTTGCATTGCGGGTAAATATGTGATGCCCATGTCTTTGCTCTTCCTAACATACGTGTGAAGGCCACGTTTATTGTTGCGTAGTCTGACCAGTTGTTCATCTTCCTGTGATGGTCAATTTCTTCACACCATTGTGCGGCTGTGAGCCGACTTTCATCGGGATCATAAGAAGGTAGGTATATCTCACTGGGTTTCAGCCTAGAATCTAGTTGATGTCCGGTTCGATGGCCGCTTTCCTTCTCTTTAAAGGAGTCTGTAAGACCTCGAAAAAAGGAGGCCCACGAATCGGATGACATCGCTGGTGGTTGTGACGAACGAGTATCACGTGTACTCCGGGCGTCATAATCAGCGGTAAAATATTCATGTGTACTCACGGTAGGCGGCACAGGCGAAACTTGACGAAAAGCGTGTCCACATCCCACTTCTGATGACGCGGATTCGTCCGGATTAGAAACAGCACTACACTGATTTTCTTCCATTACGAGCGGGTCAGTGCGCACAACCGGCGCAGTCGATGGCTCAGAAACAACTGAACGACATCGCACCACTGACAGGCTTTTATACCCTAAAACTCGTCGGTAAATCACAACTACCTACATTCCTGTGTGGGTACTTTACAACTACCAACAAACTAGCGTAAAAATAAAAATGTATGAATTATCCTTTCCTTATTCTCCTTCTATATATAATCAATTTTTTTATACAAGGTATATCAAGACTGCTACCGAAAACGAAGTCGGGTGGTAGTTTAAGCGACTTCAGACACAATGCAACAGAAAAAGTTGCAAAAAATAGCGACAATTTTTTTTTCGTAATTTTTTCCTATGACCATATTTGGGTGGTAAATAATTTTATTTCCTAAAATTATAGTGTATACCCTTTTATTTATAAATAATCTAAGGTATAAAAGTGTTTAAATCATTATTTTAGCAAAAACTATGGATTTACCACCCAAAAATGACAATATTTAAAAAATCATAAAAAATAATTGTCGCGTTTCTTTTAGAAAATTTTGGTTGCTTTATGTTTGTAGCCACTAAAACTACCACCCAGCTTCGTTTTCGGTAGCAGTCTTGAGATACCCGGTATATCCGTTTAAATATTATTATTTATATTTTATATATTTTCTTATTTCGCTTATTGTTAATTTTATTAATAAGCACCTGCTTCCGTCTCTCTGCACTACCTTAAGGTTGGCTGGTAGAGAATGCCCTTGGGCATTAAGTCCGCCTGTACTACATCTGTGTACAAAGTGTTTAAAATAAATAAAAACTGCGAAGAGTAGGGGAGATAACACGCCGCCCTGTGGCACCCCAGCAGACATCGTGTGCCATGACGATACGTTATCGTCGACACAGATTCGCTGCCGGCGTCCAAACAGGTAACTACGAAACCAAACAAGCGCTGTTGGAGATATGTTAAACGAACCTAGTACGCTCAGTAGCACATCAAAATCGACCGTATTAAACGCATTGCTGAGTCAAGAAGTGCTAAAACTATCAGCTTGCCTCCTTCCATGGCCGATCTGATGTCCTCCGTAATATGAACAAGGGTTGTAGTAGTGCTGTGACCAGGACGGAAACCGGATTGGAATGGGTTCAAGAGTTGGTTTTTATAGAGGAAATCAGCGAGTTGGGCGTAGATTAGGCGCTCAAGGACTTTGGATAGGAATGGTAGGATAGAAATAGGGCGGAATTCGGAAAAGGTTGTAGGATTACTTTTTTTAGGAAGAGGAATTATGTGGGCCTCTTTCCAGACTGCTGGAAAAGTCCCACTGGTAATGGAATAGTTGAGGATATGGGTGATGATGGGAAGGATTTCATCAAGGATAGGGATAATCATATTACGTCCGAGGCAATCGCTGCCAACAGCATTGGAAGCGATCAGCGTAATGTTCTTTCTAACATCACAATCAGCGACCTGTTTAAAAACTAAAGGGGGACAATCGGGAGTTTTACATGAAGAAAGGTATTGTATTGTTTTACTTTTAGCAGTCCCATCTAAAATTGATGGAGAACAGAAGTGTTGGTTAAGAGAGTTTAAATTAATATTATTAGAAATTGAATCATGGCGCGACAACATAGTCCTGAACAAGGCCGGAATACATAAATAGCACCCAAGAATCACATAGTCCTGCCCAGGGTAGATTCAGGGAGAGATCATGAGAATGAAAATGAAAAGAATTTATTGAATCCATAAAGTTATTCTACATAATTTAGACTCAGTCATTTCTGATCTACCACCCGTTTCGGAAAGCGGTTTTCACTAGAGAAGAACGGGCAAGAAACTCTACTGCTACTCTTTTCATAACCAATTTCACTTTTTAGTGATTATTACAAAAAATACAAGTGGTTTAAGTCAGAGCAGTTCAATAATTATTATTTTGTTATAACATTTGAAATACGTTTACGTTACGTTTATACATATGTTGACGTTATATTGAATATGGCTGAGTGAAGCGAAGTCGACCGAACTAGGAATTAATTCATGTTTTAGTTTTTTTTTATTGTATATAAATGACTTTATTTGTTACTTTCATTGTTCTTTCAAACTGTTGGTCGATCTCTCATATGTGAGGGGCCGCCACCGCAATGTTCTTCCGCCAATCAGAAATTAATTAACTATGAAAACTAGGACATAATAATATCCTGCGATATGTAGTTATAATCTAACATTTATAGTCGTGCTTGTCGGAAACTACGCAAGTCTTTAGATTCAACATTCCGAAACACAGCAGTGCGTTTGCACTACTGTTTGTCGGGATAAATAGACATTGCTGTTTTATCTACCCAGACGGCCACATATGAGAATTACCACCTAGTAAAATGTATGTGTGTATGTGTAAGGTAATGTGCTGCAGTATTCGAACCCACTTACTTATAAACGGCCCTCTTGTCTGCCTCGAACTGGGCCTGATCGGCGTCAGCGGCGGGCGCGCCGCCGCCCTGCATCCCGCTGTATCACCACCGCCGCCGCATCTGTGGACGACATTATTGTTGCAATTAGCAACTGGTTGTAGAGTTTTCGACGATTTCGCCGTCGCCGTCCCATGTGTGGACATTATTGTTACTAGCAACTGGTCCAGCAAAATAAATGCAACTCACAAACAGCTGCATAATGGGATTAAATATTTTCTAGGATACCTATGCCTGGAAGTTGTTTTCGAGTGAAAGTCATAGACAATATTGAACTATTAGTTTCTATATTTTAAACACACTATAACACAGTACTTTCGTACCTTCCCGTACGAGCCTGCCAATTCATGCCGAGTCATGGGTTTACGACATCCAAAATTATATTATGACACATTTTCTTTAATGTACAAAATAAATCGTTAAAATTCTGAGAATTAGTTAAGCTATTATGAGATGAGTGTTGGTACAAATGCTCATTCATATTAGTATCGGTAAAAAATAACATTTCATTGTTTATATTTATTGAAAATAATTATGTTTCCCTACACAAAAAAAGGAGATTTCATCAAGAGACACAAATTTTCACACGGATACTAAGTTTCATACTAAAATGGACATTCTCGTTTAAACTAATGTCCGTAATCAAATAAACATTTTGTTGTTTACATTTTATATTATTTTTAATAATACTACATCATGAAGACATGTACCATTTATCAGTGGAGTGTGTTCGTTTTTTTTTAAATTCTTGTGTTTTATATTAATGGTGAATTGTATCACTGATCGGTATGGTGTGAGGTGATAACCAGCAAGGGAAAGTCTCGCGATTTGATACGATGACCCGCCCTGTGCCGGTTTAGTGTGGATGAAGTGAAATGTGATTATGATTGTGTGCTCGAAAAATAAAATGTAATAAATTATTTAAAATTAATATTTATAATAAAGGTGATATTAAAATAGATTGTTATTTATTAAAATCACTGAGCTTGCTATACACGGAATCCACCAGCTCTAAGTAAGAGCGTAGTGACTTCTTCTTTACAAGCTCAGTGTGTTCGATTTGATTCTGTCAGAAATAACATGTTAATGAGTCTTAATTTGAATAAAACTGGTGTTTATGTTTCATAATATTCTAACAAAACCAAACAGTAGTGATACAAAGGTGTTGTTTGAATTTATGGCAAAATCATGTTAAAAATTATTGTTAAAGTTACGATGAGTCTGACATACGCTGTGCGTAGAAGTCCCTTTAACATAACAGAATAAAAATAAATAATAATAATATCTTATATAAGATCCACAATGCATAAACATCATCCGGTGTGCAATAAAAACGTTATTAAACGCTACAGACACCGAGAGACATTCGTCACAACTGCCGCGCTTGATCTATGGCGCTCTGAGCAATATACTGCAACTGGAGCCACTAATCTTTTTCATAATGTAGAATAGAGTGAATATAAGAAACCGCACATAGGTACAGATTACCCAACTGAAAAAAAATACCGGGAGTGCAGGAAAATGGAGCACTTGCTAAGTTGAATACAAGGGCATAAATAATATTTGGAAATTATCTTGTTCGTTCGTTGTAAGGGGTGCTTACAACAATTACTTATCCTCAAACACCCTAGCTTTTTAACAATAAAATGAATGTATGTCACTCTATTTTGTTATCTTAAACTCATTATCAACTATGTTTATATTTTTTTTAATTTTGTTTGCTTGTATATTTCGTTTTTTGAACTATAGTTTTTTATTGAAAGAAAATTTTGTGCCCTCATAAAATTGTAATTTATATTCATATTCCTAAAAATGCAATGAATGTTATATTATTGATGATTTTTATTGTTTTAAGTATTCATTGACGATATATGTGTGTGGTTTCCATTAATATCTGATCACAAATGCACAATACTACAATATATACATACATATACTGTACAAACTTATATAGACTATTTTCCCCAACCGCCTCGACGAAATGAAAAGAAAATTCTCAAGTTAATAACAGCATCCACTCAGGGCCAAAGGAAACAAAATAAACGGGGGCCCGCTAATTATTCCCAAACGATTTAGCCGAAAATAAGGAAAAACGGAGAAATACTTTGCTACCGGGATATTTCCGCGTAGAATTTTAGGCTGCGTGTCCAACTGAGATGTGCGTAGATGATTTTTTCTTTAATATACATATAATTAATAGTAATATTGTAAATACACCCAACAGTCACATACATAGTCCTGACCCCACACTAAGATCGAGTCTTGTGTCGTTTATCAGAAACCACAAGAGACTTTCCGGTCTCACATACACTTATCTGTATCAGCCCATATTCGTCCCACTGCAGGGCACGGGCCTCCTCTACAACTGCGAGTACGATTGAGAGTGGTTAGGCCGTATAGTCCACCCCGCTGTTCTTCGGCGTACCTGAGGCATTCTCTTACAGTCGATCCTAAGGTAATTCAGATAAGCGAGTAATAAAGTGCATAAACAAAAAGAAGAACATAAATAAATAAATTTACCTAATAGAAACACATATTTTTCTTTCAAATTTAGTTGCAATTTTTTTTTTGGCTTCAGTAATATATGTGCTCCAGAATTTTGTTATCTATGGACAAGCAGCCTTATACTATGGGACGTGGCGAATTCGCATGAAAAAGACTTGTCAGAAATACGCAGCTTTGCCTACCGTTTAATTATGTTTTGATAAAAACTAAAAGCTTTGTATCAAAGTAAAAATTCACCTAATCGCAACTTAAATTGACCTAATAGCCCGCGAGTCAACAATTTAATTTATACTGCAAAAAAAACTATATTTGATTTCAAAACGGAAATAACAAAAATCCGATTTGAGATCGCCTGGGAATTTGATGCGACTTGAAGTCCTTATGTCTTGAAAACGTAATTGTCAATGAATATATCATTAAGCTGTAGAATTAAGCATAGTTAAAGCTGGCCATATTGCCCTTATATTGACACCTTCGTACTGTGTGAAATCAAGATTAGGCCCAACGATAGAGAAAAGATACTTACTGGTGGCAGGTCTCTCATATGTGAGGCCATCTGGGTAGGTACCACCGCAATGTCTATTTCTCCCGTGAAACAACACTGCGTAAGTGCACTGTTGTGTTTCGGATTGAAGGACATTGTAGCCAGAGTAACTACTGGACATATTGAGACTTAATATCTTGTCTCAGGATGGCGAGCGCAGTGGAATTTTGCTACTGTTTATGAGCGGTCGTATCGCTTACCATCAGGCGAACGGCTTGCTCGTCTCGTCATTCATTGCAATAAAAAATTAAAAAAAAATAAAAAGATATGCTCACACTTTTTGATTAAAGCCTCTGCGGCCTACGCAAAACCGTAGTTTAAAAATGCATATTAAAAAAAAGAACCGAAGCATATTGAGAAAAACAAACTACACATTCGAAAAAAGAACGCCAATGTTGCCAACACAACAAATCATAACATACAATACATAATCTTTTAATCTTGTCTACGGTTGCTCGTACGTGCCGTGTGCAAGGGAGCGGTAGAGACTGTACAGAGTTATAGTTTCGGCCAATGATGCAGTTTCGGCTTCGCCTTCAGTAGAGCAGAAATAATAACATAATATGAAAAGTGAAAATGTATTAATATCTCGGCATTGATGTTCCATGATCATAAAGAATATTTTACACGCTCATATATCTATCAAATATAAATACAATTCAAAACGTTAATTTAAGAAAGGGGCATAGCTTAGTAACTACGTTTAGTAATTACTAAGAAGAGGGCATTGAAAATATAAAAAAAATGATACTTACAAGAGCCATGAAGGATACATTCAAAGTTTTAAGAGAATATTAATCTTACACCTAAATTTTGAAGTTTGTAGTAACATCTTGTTATTGTATTATAGTTTATTCGTTTGCTTTATGCACTAATAACAACAATACTTTATGTGTTTTTGAAAGACTTCCTTACTCTGTTACTTTTTCACAACCGTAATACATTTATTTGACATTGAACTCTTCGCTGAAACAAAGCAACGCAACAAAGCATGCTGGGACACGATAAACACTAATTACATTTCCATGCAACCAAAAAATCCTTCGGCTTCGTCCCTGACAACGTGGAAAACCCGAAACTCAATTTCGGTTCTAACAACAGACTCATACACTAGTGTGTATTGTAAATATTCAAAATTCGAACGGTCCCGCGCGCGCCGATTTGAACGCGCGCCGCATTCAAATGCGCCAGTTATCTACATTCGCGCCGAGACTTTAGGTAAGGAAGCGATCGACTTATCGATGTTTCGCCAGTATCGATAATATCGAAATACATTAATTAATATATTGTGTTTATTATTTTAAAATGTCCTCAGCTTAATTATCGTGTAATTAAAGATGCTTGAAACCCCGAACTTGAATATTAGTATTAATTAAACACTAACAGTGTTATGTTTGTAAAATACATATTTAATGATTAGACAACGTCATCTATGTCTTTCAACAATCCAAAGTCAATTGCGCTTTCTATCAGTCTATCTGAGGTGATTTCTTAGACCCTTACTGGGAAAACCGATTCGAGAAACCATTTTCTTATTTATTTGTTTTCGTTTCATCATAAATTGGAGTTGTTAATACAAAGATTAATTTGTTGGAAATACCGCCATAAAACATATTATTATCTATGTACCAGATACCTATAAATTAAAGCATGGACATTGGATAGAAGACTTAGTCAAAGTTTAGAACATTCCTGGATGTTAACAGCTTCTACAAATCAAAATGAATATTCCCAGAGGAGGTCCTATAGTCAGGTGTGGATTTCTAGTAGCTAAAGACGATAATGAAGAAATTAATGAAAAAATGCTCGCGATACGATATTTAAAATTTATACATTAATATAAAACCCACAATACACTGGCTATTCGCAAACGCCCTTTAAATGTCAAAATACATCACGTGCCAAAAAAGAAATTAAACCCATAAATAATAAAATACGATATGGAGTATTTTAATATCGACTAAGTTGTTTTTGTATTGTAAAAACATAAGATTCGAACCCGCGCACGCCCGATGTACGCGGGTGGCATTTAAATGGCCCTGTTATCCACTATCGTGAAGTGTGGGGATATCAGAGGAATTATATCGATATCGATAGCAAGGTGTTGACGTAAGATGTTTTCGTTGTTTATGAGGCTAAGAAGCTATTCAGGCAACATTTAAAAAGAGAATAGGTTTATCATTTAATATTTCATCCAGACATCAGTCTCATGATTTACATTTTCTTATACAATAAGTCTTATATCTATAGTGGTATATTACTCTACATTTGAAACGTAATTTTTTTTAAATTATGCCTTTATAATTTAGCTTGTCAATTGCATGTAAACGTTTATTCCGTTATATGATTTTCCTTGAAGATATAAACTACTATTACATGTCTTATATGGAGTTCAAATAGAAATTATAACTTGCCTAACTATTTAACTTATTATATATTCACCCACTTTAAAGCTCGAAAATAATATTACAATAATCGATACAAATTCAATATCGATAACTTACACGTCACTACAGTTAGCAAAGACAGCAATGCGTCTGTGAAATAGACAATCGTATATTTTCCCAAATGCAATGTTCGCCGCGGTTCGAGTGTTCTGCTTTACTTTAGCTTTTTTTTATTTTTTTATTTAACAAGGCGTTATTGGCCGATGAGTAATCGGTTGTATTGTTTTTTTTTTAACTTTGCATGTGTAATGCCTTTTCTTATTTTGTTGACTATATTATGTGCCTTAATGTGGTCATTGTATGTCCAGTCTTCTTCTTCTACCTGGCGTTATCCCGGCCGGTGCCAGGGTCAGCCTTCCGGCAAATTCTTCTCCATGTCGCCCGATTTTCGGCATCCTCAATAGTAAGGCTATTGACCCTCATATCTTCCTTGACGACATCTAGCCAGCGCTTCTTTGTTCTATCCCTCGTTCGAAGTCCGGGAATATATTCATTGTATGTCCAAAATACATACAGGGTATATCAAGACTGCTACCGAAAACGAAGCCGGGTGGTAGTTTAAGCGACTTCAGACACAATGCAACAGAAAAAGTAGCAAAAAAAGCGAAACATTTTTTTTTTGTTATTTTTTTCCTATGACCATATTTGGGTGGTAAATATTTTATTTCCTAAAATAATAGTGTATTCCCTTTTATTTATAAATAATCTAAAGTATAAAAGAGTTTAAATTATTATTTTAGCAAAAACTATGGATTTATCACCCAAAAATGACGATATTTAAAACATCATAAAAAATAATTGTCGCTTTCCTTTGCGAAATTTTTAGTTGTATTGTGTTTGTAGTCACTAAAACTACCACCTGGCTTCGTTTTCGGTAGCAGTCTTGAGATACCCGGTATATCGTTTATCGCTTCGCATACCTATAGTCATTCTTGGTCAAAAGATACAAAATTGAAATCCAAAACAATCATTTAAATTACAACGTAAAAGTCACGAATCAAGTACACTCCAATTTGTGTACTCAATTAATCTCGAGTGACTTCTGCCTAGTGACGCCATCTTTCTTTTCCGTTCGGAAGTCTGGATTGCGCGCCTTTTTACAGAAATTAGCCCAATTTGCGAACTACGGCGCGGCGTTCGGAGGGTCTGTTATATGTCGTTTTTTCTTCGTTCATTGTTTTAATGAAGAGTCAATGTAAGGGGCATATTACTGCCGTCCTCAAGCTAAAACGCCGTTAAGTACAAAAACCGCTTTTTGAGTTATGCACAATAAAAGCGATATTACAGAATACAGTTCTAAATTTAAAGTTTCGCTATTTGAAAGTGCCTCTTGCAATCTATTATACAGTACTCCAAGGTCTACAGACGACCACATGTTATTAAGTAGCACATTTAAAAAAAATCGTATTTTTGTGCATAACTAAAAAAGCGGCAAAAAATACTTAACGGCATTTTAGCTTGAGGACGGCAGATTACATACATTGTTTTTGGCGTGATGATTTAGCCGGGATTTTAACAAGGATTTCTTTTTTACTGCTATAAATGACGAAACTAACGTGTCATTCGCCTGATGGTAAGCGATACGACCGCTCATAAACAGTAGCAAAACCAAACAAAACGCCTTGAATTATAAAGCCATCCTGAGACATGAGATGTTAAGTCGCAATGTGTCCAGTAGTTACTCTGGCTACAATGTCCTTCAATCCGAAACACAACAGTGCATTTACACTGCTGTTTGGCGGGAGAAATAGAATATAATTGAAAGTTTAATCCTGATTTTAGGATGAATGATATGAATCCCCCTGAATTCTATGAAAAAGTCGTGAGTTTATGTATGTATTTACCAACACCGATCGCCGATCGCAGTCATTACGCCGACACGCGTTGATATTCCAGCAACGTCGGCGTCCACTCAATATTTGAACATATGCGCCCGCCAGGCGAGAATGTTATTTTTATGCGACCTACATGGAAATGCCTCGGTTCAACCCCTTGTTAGGGGTGCGTCGATATAGTATCGATACTTCATCGAATATTAAAATTATAAAGCTATGCTATATCTCGTCGTTCAACAGCCTTCGTGGCGTAGTTGGTTAGGAGCTGGCTGTAAAACGCGAGGCCGCGGATTCGATCCTCACAAATATTTGTGTGAGCCACAGTTATTCGTTTTTTAGTTTGTGAAAGTAAAAGTATATCGTAGTTCCTGATACACACGATGCGACACAAGACTCGATCTTAGTGAGAGGTCGGGACTATGTATGTGACTCTTTGATGTATTTCTTTATTCTTAATATTTTGACAGCAGCGCATTCGGGCACCAGAAAATACTTAAATTTCTAATTCCGGTATAAAAAAATGCGAATAAACAAAATCTTCATTTAGCATGCCGAAAAATACCAAATATTTTATTTTTTCACAAAAAAATTGCCAAAGCAGTCCTTTACCTCCAAAAATCTTACCAAACCAAAAAAAAAAACAAACACAATTTCCAAAAAATCTAAAAAGTCCACCCCTATGGACACCAACCCCCATCCCTACGCACACCCTTTCCCTTACACCCCGCAGTTTGTGTTCGCAAATTTGTTCCTTAATACAAGAGCGTTGCATTATTTACACAAATATATACATAAATTCTGCCTACTCGCGTTGCGCTAACATGTGTATCTTGGTTAATATAATATTAATAGAACGGGGAAATCTTTTACTTTTTATGAAAAATTGTATTTCACCGGTCGATAAAATTTTACCGGCCTGTTCAAAATTGGACGACAAAGATTTCAGGACAGAGTCAGAGAGAGAAAGAGCATCTTGCATCTTGCTTAATATAATATTAGCAGAACTGCGAAATGTTTACTTTTCTTTATCAAAAACGGCTATATTTCCGCTCAATAAAATTATGCCGGCAAACTGGAAATAAAAATCTCCATGACTTTTATGTTTTTATTTAAAATCTGATAAAACAATTTGTTGGAAATGATTTTCATAAAGAGTGAATTTAATATTTTTCTCATGCGAAATCTGCACATAAATTGTAAATAGCAATAAGGAATAAGTCTTGATTTGTTAAGACTTTTATCTTAGTGTGGGGTCAGGACTGTATACGTTATTATTGAATAAAAAAAACATTTTCCAAGCAACTATGAAAAAACCAAAAAAATACAATTTTTCTCGTTAACAGGCGCCCGAACCGGTCGTTTGCCTAACCGATTACGGCTAAAAAGCGTGTGCTGCTTACACGTCGTAATAACAAATGCACACGTTTTTAAACGTACAATTAACACGATTTTTTACACTCTGAAAACTCTACGCTAAGTAATGTAATGTGGTCTATGTTTGTTTGGTACAAGTCAGAAGCGATGGCGATTTGATTATTTTTATTTGTAAAATATGACATTATGTACTACGGAAGATTGCAATTTTCTTCAAAAAGCGTATTCTTACGATTTTGGATTAGATATGTGTTTGACAGCCTCCGTGGCGCAGTTTTGACTTTGAAACGAGAGGCCACGGGTTCGATTCCCGCTCCGAAACAAATATTTGTGTGAACCACAGGTATTTGTTTCGGGTCTCGGTGTTTGTGAGACCGATAAGTTTCTAGTAGTCTGTGATACCCACAACACAAGACTCGATCTTAGTGTGAAGCAGAACTATGTAAAACAATATAATTTCAAACCTTAACCAAGTACTAATCAGTGCAAAAATCGAACCCGTGACTTTTAGCTATCCAATTTACCACATTATCAGTCCATTATCTATTAAGCAAATTGTACCACAACTCGCCAGTAACATTTAATTAACACAAACAAACCCGCAGGTCACTTAGCACTTCATACGTTAACATGCAAGCGAACAAACGAGCTAACAAGTTCTCTAACCATTCAGGCCACCCTGCTTGATGTATAGCATAAACAATATCGACAAAATGATGTTATAAGGAGACTGTCCCACCCTCAAACCCACCACTGCAACTCCTGTGAACCAGGATCAACAGTGGCACGCAATGTAATTACACCGAGCATTGAAGCTCGGCGAATCTCCGGGAATGTCTAACTTGTCTTTAAACCGCAACGAAATTAATCAGAAAGTTATTAGGATTTAAATACAACAAACAGCCTTGTATCGAACACTAAAGATCCATCCATCGAAATGAAATGAAAATAATTTATTGAATCCATTAAAATGTTCAACATCATTTAGATTCAGAAATTTTTTTATCTACCACCCGGTTCGGAAAGCGGTTTTCACTAGACAAGAACGGGCAAGAAACTCTAGTGTTGCTCTTTTCAAAACCAGTTTACAATGTAGTGATCATCATCCAACAGCATCAGCCAAAAGAATTCTAATGCTGAACATGGGCCTCTCCCAAGGATCTCCACATCGATTTGTTGTCGTCGGCCTGCATCCAGCGACTTCCTGCTGACTAAGCCATAACATTTCGCTTGCCTGTACGTGACCTCCTCTCTAGAAACTTTCGGCCAATATAATAATTGCGGAAAATACACCAGCCTTGTATCAAACACTAAAGATCCATCCATCCATCAGCCAAAGGAATTCTATTGCTGAACATAGGCCTCTCCCAAAGATTTCCACAGTGACCTGTTGGAGGCAGCCTGCATCCAGCGACGTCCCGCGATATTTACCAGATCGTCTGACCACCTTGTGGCTGGACGTCCTACGCTGCGCTTTCCACTACGTGGCCCACATTCGGGAACTTTTTCACCCCATCGGTCATCAGTTATCCGCGCTATGTGCCCCGTCTTGCCGTCCGTATTGCCACTTCAACTTAATGCACTGGACTATGTCGGTTATGTATGTAGTTCTCCTACCGATCTCTTCAAACACTAAAGATAGGATAGGAGGTTTGCGAATATGAACAATCCGCGCATCATATACTTTGGGAGTGTAGTCTTTGGCATAAAACCATGCTTGATAGTATGCAAATATCATCTGGAGCTGTATACCATATGGTCCTTGTAGAGACTGAGAAAAACTTCTGTACTTTCCGGCGTTTTTGCCATACCTATTGCTAGAATCAAGTAAAACAGCACACATAATAGGTCTCATTTAAATGTAATGATTATATTTGATCCGTGGTGCTTTACAGCTGGCTTCTCGAGCTGTATAAGTCTTTTTGAAAGTATATTTGCCTCTTTAGTTCATTGTTTTGAAAACCGCTTTATTACGGAGGGAAGTAGACAATAAATTATTTCCAGCTCCTTCTATTAACTTTATGATTGATTTCGTTGCGGGTTAAAGACAAGTTAGGCATTCCCGGAGACTCGCCGAGTTTCAATGCTGTGTCATTACAATGCGTGCTTGTTGACCCTGCGACACAGGAGTTGCAATGGCGGGTGTGAGGGCGGGACAGTATAAAGATTGTATCTTCAGTATATTTTTAGTATCAATAAGATGGTCGTGAAAATCGCACCAATTATCAGCTTTTATCAATACTATTCTGTATCAGCCCATATACATGATCCCACTGCAGAGCACGGGCCTCTACAATCGAGAGTACGATTGATAGTGGTTCGACCATATAGTCCACAGCGCTGACCGAATGAGTTTTGTAAATAAATATTCAATATTTACTTTTTATTTTTCTTTTAACGGTGATTGGAATTATTATAATTTTTTTACACTACTTACTGTCATAATACAAACAAGCATTTTCAAAACAATTATTCGCGAGCGACGCCTAATTTCAGTATCGCTAAATAGACAGGTATTCACTGGAGCCCCGCACCACTTACGTCGGAACACTTTACGCGCTATTCGACCTGTCAATACCCGACATTCACACATAGTCCTGACTCCCGAGCCCTGACTCCACATAAATATCAATTAAATCAGATGCTACGAAAGAATTTACAATAAATACTTTCGAATCACACAAATATCTCTCTTGCGAAGATCTAATCCGCTGAATTACAATCGAATAAAAACATGTCAAAAAAGGCGGATGAATTAAAAAACAATAATAGTCTTGTATCTGATTTTGGATAGAACTCTTATAATTAAATCGTGTTGCCTACATTACGAACGAAAATATCTACGTTATGGAGACACAAATGTATGACGGCGCTCCCTCTATATCATAATAATAATAATAAATAAATAAATAACACCCAACAGTCATATACATAGTCCTGACCCCACACTAAGATCGAGTCTTGTGTCGTGTATCAGGAACTACGAGAGACTTTTCGTTCTCACAAACACCCAGAACCGGAAGAAATATTTGTGGGCCACACAAATATTTCTTTCGGTGTGGGGATGGAATCCACGGCTTTGGGTTTCATAGGCGGAGTCTAACCAACTGCGCCACGGAGGCTGTCACACACTTAAGAAGCAGTGAAGTACAGATTTTACAAAAAAAAAAAAACAATTGCAATAGTTCAAAACACAGGTAAACCTGTTGGTAAGGAGCTTATAACGAGAACATTGTAGCTAGACTACTGGACATATCGAGACTTGACATCTTATGTCATGATGGCAAGCGCAGTGGAATGCCAAGCATTGCTTTGTAAGTCATGGTGTTGTTTAGTTTTCACCGTCAGGCGAATGTCTTGCTCGTCTCGCCATATCAATAAACAAACTTATAATATTATAATGAAAACATATACAAAACAGTCCCTACTTGAGAACACAACGGATATGCTATGACTAATACATTTATTCTACGCAAACATACTGTCATTTAAATGGAATTCACTTTCAAACCACATCCTTTAGTATTAATCACTGAGATATTAAAAAGAGGCCACTGAATAAATGTGTCACAAGAGCGGTACGTACCGCTATTACTGTTGCTATCTCTATCACTCGTACGCTAAACTATCTTCCGTCTCGCTTGTGTGTTCCTGCAGCAGTTACATTTAGTGCGCGCAGATTTTGTTTACGATTTCTGCTCTAGTACTCGTATACCTCGATGATTAATTATTTAAAAAGCGTACGCCTGCATACATGAAGGGGTTGACAGAGGGAACATTAAACACTGATAATTTAAGCTTTCTTTATACACAAATGTGATATGGGGATTTCAGTCCCAGGCTTATAGGAGACATAAGATATTCTATGGGAGGTCTCTCAATTGTAAAAGATCGCCTAGGTAGGTACCACCGCATTGTCTATTTCTCCCGTCAAACAGCAGTGTAAATGCACTGTTGTGTTCCGGTTTGAAGGACATTGTCACCAGTGCGATTACTGGATATAATGAGAATTAATATCTCATGTCTCAGGACGGCGAGCGTAGTGGAATACCAAGCATTGCTTTGTAATTCATGGTTTTATTTGATTTTGGTACTGCCCACGAGCGGTCGTAGCGCGTACCATCAGACGATAAATAAAGATATGGATATCTAAATAATGAGACTAATTTTTAATTCGATCGTAATTCTAGGCAAGCGATATGTTTTTTTAAAAGTAGGTATGTTTGCAAGTTTCTTTCCGTATTCCTGTAGGATCCTACTTTTCAAGATGGCCACCCATTGAGTACAGAGGCCCGCTGAATTTAACCCTTTCCGGGAACACCGGGAATAAACGTCGAGAACCGACGACTTAGGGATCCTTATCTCCATATTTAGTTGGGGAAACCCATTTCATTTAGACTAGTGGTTGGCTTAGTTTTACTATAGCAAAGAAATAAATATTATGGTAATTAATTCAAGTCAACGCAAAAGTTTTATTCGTGACAACAATAAACAATGGAAAATATAAAAATAAATTATTATGCTCGTCAAAAAACAGAATATTTATGGTGTGTGTATTTATATGACAGCCTCCGTGGCGCAGTTGGCTAGACGCGGCCTGTGAAACTTGAAGCCGTGGGTTCGATCCCCGCAAAGTGACAAATATTAGTGTGATCCACAGGAATTTGTTTCGGATCTGGGTGTTTGTGAGACAGAAAAATCTCTCGTAATTCCTGATACACGATACTAGATTCGATTTTAGTGTGGGGTCAGGGCTATGTATGTGACTTTATGACTATGTATGTAACCTACTCCGAAAATGACCTTTAAAAAAATTTGTCTGTCTGTTTTTTTCCGGCTAATCTCTGAAATGGCTGGACCGATTTTAACGGGACTTTTTTTGTCAGGTAGCTGATATAACAAGGAGTAAATTAGGCTACATTTATTTTAGAAAATTTATTTTATTTTCGAAAAATAAAGCAATGTTGCAATGCCCGCGCGCAGCTCACGCGCATGCCACCAATGGGCCGTCATGTCGGGCGCCTCCCACCACTTCTCCCACCAACGAATCAATATCACATTTACAAAATATTGTATATAAAGAAATTTTTCAATAAAGCTAATACAAAAAACTGAAAATAAATGTGTAACGGGAGTTTACTGCCGCTCGCTAAGAGATGGCGCCATCGTAGAATTAGATCGCGGTATGGTTTCGTTACAAAGGTTGATAATTAAAATAAAAATGCAAATACCAAAAAAAAACGAATTGAACTAATTAACTTTTTGTTAAATTCCACGCGGACGTCGTCGCGGGCACAGCTAGTTATTACTATATTAAATAATTTAAATGTGAATTGCATTAATCTCAAACTTCTAATAACGCTACATTATAAACGTAGAGTATAAGTTATAATCCCATTGTCAACTCTAAAGCATAAAAAAATAATAAAAACCTTAGTGACTTCTCAATGTTATCTACTGACAAATATACAGGATGTCCAAAGAAATGGAGCACCCGCTGATATACATTGTAGTAAATTGTGATTGTGTCTAGATTAAGATGAATTTTCGTAACTTACTCTGATAGTAACAAAGATGCCGAGAAATCAAGAATTAACATATGTGCTTCTCCTTATTACGCCAATTCTGAGAGTGACATGACCTCGCCCTATTTGTAAAAAGTGTTAAGATGTCTATGAAAGTTTTGTTGATGCTAAAAATGGTTTTAATGTTATATTCCGATAACCATTTAATTAACGATGAAACGAAAAAATATTTATCCTTCTTATGCATATATAAGTGATAAAATAAAAAGTAATAAGATAAAATACGGCAACGGCAAAACATAAAAACAAATGGAAGGAGTTGAGGGAGACCTTTGCCCAGCAGTGGGACACTATCGGTCTTACTAATAAACATTTATGCATCGTGTATAACAGCGTTATAGCGAAATCATTACTAATAAACGATGTATAGGGATTTTTAACTTATACGCCCGTTATAACAGTTGTATAAGTGTATGCCATTTTATACAATCCTTATGCAGTCGGTTGACCTTGTTTAGAGTGTATATAGCCTACAAATTATAAATTATTGTCATGTCTCATCTCGCGACGTATTTTAATTTAGTGTTAAATATGGATTTATGCATTATTTCGACTATTTTGATATACTTGAGGTGGACGATGAGTGATGATGACAAACGAATGTTTGCATTCGCATTCGCGAATCGCGAATATTCGCATATTTTTTGGCATTCGCATTCGCATTCGTATTCGCAAGAAACGAAGCGAATGTTAGGCGAATGTTTTTGACAAATAAAAAGGAAATTTATTCAAATGTTGATGGTACTGGCTAAATAATACAACTATTATAATTAGCGTATTTTTTAATTATTTATAATATTGATAATATCTACGTCTCGTAAGTCTTTTGACTGTACTTATGAAGTTGTAACTTCTATTTTTTTTAATAAAACCAAATGCTATTTACAGTTATAAAAAATAATCAACCAATTAAACATTTAATATCCAAAATGTTATATTTTTAAAATCTTCATCTTCAATTATTTTTCAATGCAATTAATAAGCATACTCCAGAAAACAAAATA
This sequence comes from Hyles vespertilio, assembly GCA_009982885.2. Taxonomy (NCBI): domain Eukaryota; kingdom Metazoa; phylum Arthropoda; class Insecta; order Lepidoptera; family Sphingidae; genus Hyles; species Hyles vespertilio. The sequence continues at coordinate 1,741,868 of CM042832.1, forward strand.
ATAAATACCTACTTGTAAATAAAATTACAATTTCTTCCGTACAATTAAGAAAACAATATTTGTTTGGTTTTAAACATACAAAGTTTTAATGTCTACATTGATAATAATTAACCTTTGGTCTTATTTTAAATATTTTTTTCTACTATACTTATATTTATTTTATGTTTCTATGATTTAAACTTTAAAGATAATTAAATGGCAATATGTTATTAACACAGTTGACTATTTCTGGCTTCCTAAACTTAAACTCTACTAACTCTAATTCTTAGTAAGTAAATCTAAGTAAAGGAATGTTACATTTCAAAAATAATAATTTTGAGGCTCTTTCTCCATGCAGCTTGTTTCGTTGTGGTGTATAAAGTAATCCAGATCCACTGAAAACTCTTTCACTGGGCACACTTGTGGGTGGAGTTGCTAAATATTCTCTAGCTAACGGAGAGAGAGGAGAATTTTTTTATATTACTCTTCCACCATAGAAGAGGATCTTCTTCATTTTCAATGCGCTTGTCCATCACATATTCATCAATATTTTTTTTTATTAAAACTTCTATAGGGTTTGGAATTGGATCAATTTCTGTTTCTTCTTCGCTTTCACTGGAATCCAACATCATTTACATAGTTTCTCTTAACGATACAGATTTATCTGAATAATTGCCATATAAAGGCCATTGCCATTGCCATTATAAAAGACAAACACAGTAATACTAAATTAACTTCAAACAAATAAACAAATAGTTTCTAACGACTAAATTTGTTCATTCAACCTGTCAAAGCACGGGCCGGCTCGACATGCTCGACTATGTTCGTATTAAACATGGCTGGCCCGAAATGTTGCGCGCCAAATTTGAAAAACAACATTCGCATTCGCATTCGTATTCGCGAATGTTAGATATGAATATTCGCATCCGCATTCGCATTCGCGAATGTGAGAAAACTAACATTCGTTACATCACTAATACATAATGATTGTGCGTGGTGGCCTGTTGGTAAACGGACTAGACGCGACTGCCAACATGTTCACGATGGTCGCGGTTTCGAATCCCAGGGCACACCTCTGACTTTTCCGAGTCATGTGTGTATTGATAGTCAATCACCACGCACTAAAACGGTAAAGGAAAACATCGTGAGGAAACCTGCATACCATAGCGATTTATAAAAAAATCTATGGTATGTAAGTCCACCAACCCGCACTAGGCCAGCGTGGCCTAAACTAATAATAAATGACCTTACCACTCTCAATCATACTGACGATTGTTGAGGAGGCCCGTGCCCTGCAGTTGGACGTATATGTGTATGTTGTGGGTTTGGACATGTGATAGGTGCAATTGCACACGTATTAAAATGTAAAAAGTTGGCGGAGACAATGCCCAGTATTAGACGATCTGACTAAAGCTGCAGGAAGTCGCTGGATGCAGGCCGCTTCGAACAGGTCATTGTGGAGATCCTTGGGGGTGGCCTATGTTCAGCAGTGGACTTCCTGTGGCTGATATGATGATGATGATGATTTAGAGAATTACGTATGCGATAGATGTTCGGCAATGGACACTTCCATAGACGCTTACTCGGAAATGCTGGTTATGGGCTAAGTAGCTATTTGTTTGCACCTGACAAAATCAATAATAAAATGCATACGAATTAAATATACGAAAAACAACGGTTTGTTTTTAACTTTTTACATTTCTTGCGCAAAATGACAGTTGACGTTTCAATGCGCGTTCAAAACGTGTTCTCTATTTTTCGAGGATAATTTACAGAATGGGAAATCTATATATATAAAAGAAAGTCGTGTTAGTTACTCCACTTATAACTCAAGAACGGCTGAACTGACTTGGCTGAAAATTGGTGGGGAGGTAGCTTAGAACCAGGAGAAGGACATAGGATAATTTTTATCACGTTCCCGGTTTCCCGAGTTTCTATTAGCTTATTAACATTTTCTCATACAAAATGTTCATGGGTTCGTAACTGTCAAACATTTAATGTTCATCCCGTTGATACGGTAAACTCTTCCCTCAAATGAAATAACGTATTTAAATAAAGGTTTCGAATCGACAACATATATCCATAATATTCGATTAATGGCGTATTTTAGGTTTTAAAGATGTAAATTAATGACGTTAATAAAAAGTGATTGACATTTAAATTGGTTGTCAAATATTTATGCATGCGTTTAGAAATTAATAGACAATTAAATAAATAATATTCACACGTAAGATTATTTAATTCTTTTCAAGATATAATGTCACTTGAAAATGAAAATCTTTATTAAAATAACACTTTTACATATGGCGAATATTGCAGGGGCTCTCAAATTAGGCGTTGCCTGTGTCTTGAGAAACCAGTTAAATATAATTGTTATTACATTAATTGTGGGTGTCAGTGTGAGAAAGTGCTAATAGTGTATGTTTGTGTGTGTGTGTTCTGTGTTATTATGTTTACTTTTATCACGAATTTTTACAGTGGCTTTTCCTTCGCTATAATTCACTGATAGAAATATTATACATTTGAAATGTTATGTCGAAGAAAATCGAAACCACTGAAGTTATTTCTATGAAAATTAATATTTCATCTCTTTATTACTAACAAAAAGTAATGGGATTGGATGGATAATGAAGAGAAAGGACGGGACGGATCGAGAAGTGACTGAATAGACGGGATGGGATGGAATTGAGCAGGACAGTAGGATAGCTACGTCATGTTAAGGTATACAAGAGCTTATACGAAAAATAACATGTATTTGGTGTGAAAAAAAATATCTGCATCCAGGCAAAGGTGGGTCGGGCTTTTTTGCTATGCTAAATAATTGAATATAATATTAATCATATAATAACTAAACCATAGCGAAGCGTGGTCGGGTCAGCTATGGTATCTTTAAATTGATTTCAATTAATGTCGTCGGAGTAGTAACAGTGTTGTTATATCTCCGTAGCAAAACAATGATTTAAATCTGGAGAGATGGGATAGAATAGAATATAAGGTGGATAAAATGGGACAGAAGAATAAGTACAGGATGGGATTGGATAAGCAGTTTAGACAACGGCTGTCATGTTGATTTTAAATAAAATATGGACTGGAATCTGTATTTGCACCCAGGCGAAGCCGGGCCGGGCCGCTAGTAATAAATAAACAATTTTGAAACCTGTATTTTTTAAACTGAAAATATTTTTTGATAAAAAGGAATTGTCGTTGCGCTATTTCTCAAGCCATGGGTAAATAAAATCATGTAAATATAAAAATAAAATAAAACATAAATAAATGGTGTATTCAACATTTTAAGGTTTCGGAACGGTTCCCAAAATGTTACCAGCAGTTTGTGTCATAACAAATAAATAGTTATACAAGGCTTATACACTGTTTATTAGTAAAGTATTGTATAATAGCTATCTATTGAATAAGTATATAAACTTTAAACAATTGTATAATATATTTTATTAGTAAGACTGTATAGGTTTATAAAAAAAATAATAATAATAAATAACTATACAGAACCCACAACTGAATTCTCACGCTCGCACTTTTCCGCTCATACCGGAACGGAGTCTGGCAGTACAAATCTGAAATTGGATTGCAAAATGCCGACTCAAACTTACTTAGCCGAATTTCTACGATATCACTATACAGATATGCAGATTGCGATCTCGGAGTTAGATGTAATTGCAAAATAAACTAAAGGTTATGGAAATTATTAACAATAATATGCTGTTATCGGGCGAAACAGAAAACATTTTATGTTATTTTTTTTTGTGTGTGATTGTTTATGTTTATTGTTTTCCACTAGTGTACATTACTCTCGGCTTGTGAATGTTGTACACACCTCTAATAGGCATGTGCATCTTAATTATATTTAATAAGTGTTTCGGTTAATTTTTTATATATAATATGTTGTTACATCAACAATATATTATGTATTAAAAATATTTCTCAAATAAATTTTCAAATATCCTATTACAATTTCCAACAAGCTAGTTATGTATATTATAAAGATATATTAGACGTATTTGGAAATACGTCCCACTGCAGGACACGGGCCCCCTCTACAATCGAAAGTACTATTGAGAGTCGTTAGGCCATATAGTCCACCACGCTGGCCTAATGCGGGTTGGTAAACTTATATACCATAGAGATTCTTTTAAATCGCTATGGTATGCAGGTTTCCTCACGATGTTTTCCTTCGCCGTTATAGAGCGTGGTGATTGACTATCAATACACACATGACTTCGAAAAGTCACAGAGGTGTGCCCTGGAGTTTCAACCCGCGACAACCGTGAACATGTTGACAGCCGCGTCAGGTCAGCTACGAGTATAAACAGCCCACCACGCACTTCTCAAATATAAGAAAAATTTTGATGTGTTAAGAAAATGAAAACGTAGAATTTTATTGTCAAGTGTATTATTTATTTACTGTATAAGAAGTTCTCTAGTTTTCTGTCGTAAAAACTATACTTTTGAGAGCCTCCGTGGCGCAGTTGGTTAGACGCCGGCTGGGCCGCAAGTCCGAACCCCGAACCGAAAAAAAAACTTGTGTGCACAGGTATTTGCTTCTGGGCTGGATGTTTGTGAGACCGAAAAGTCTCTCATAGTGCCTGATAGAAGAAAAGAAAACACATTTATTAACACAATACATGAAAAAAAACCATTGATTGATTGATAGTCAATCACCACGCACTAAAACGGTGAAGGAAAACATCGTGAGGAAACCTGCATACCATAGCGATTTATAAAAAAATTCTATGGTATGTAAGTCCGCCAACCCGCACTAGGCCAGCGTGGTGGACTATATGGCCTAACCACTCTCAATCGTACTCTCGATTGTAGAGGAGGCCCGTGCCCTGCAGTGGGACGTATATGGGCTGATACAGATGAAAAAAAAATGGTAATTAATGATACATGAATAAAGACTTGATCTTGGTGTGGGTTCAGGACTATACGGGGTATATCAAGACTGCTACCGAAAACGAAGCCGGGTGGTAGTTTAAGCGACTTCAGACACAATGCAACAGAAAAAGTTGCAAAAAAAAGTGACAATTTTTTTTATGTTATTTTTTTCCTATGGCCCTATTTGGGTGGTAAATATATTTTTTCCTAAAATAATAGTGTATACCCTTTCATTTATAAATACTCTAAGGTGTAAAAGAGTTTAAATTATTATTTTAGCAAAAACTATGGATTTACCACACAAAAATTACGATTTTTAAAAAATCATAAAAAGTAATTGTCGCGTTTCTATGCGAAATTTTTAGTTGCATTGTGTTTGTAGCCACTAAAACTACCACCCGGCTTCGTTTTCGGTAGCAGTCTTGAGATACCCGGTATGTGACTGGTCAATGTATTTATTTTCTGGTCTCACAAAACTCGACCATCTTTACTTGTGGACCACACATACATTTTGGTCTCAACGTTGTCAAGGCCGGGGGTTGAATACGGGATCTTTCGGTTCACAGCCGGCGTCTAACCAACTGCGCCACGGCGGATGGTTATATCACTAATATATCTAAGATATCACTAAGGAGTAACAATTTACTGGTGGTAGGTCTCTCATATGTGAGAGGCCGCCTGGGTAGGTACCACTGCAATGCCTATTTCTGCAGCCAAACAGCAGTGTAAATGCACTGTCGTTTTTCGGTGTAAAGGAGTTTGTGGCCAGAGTAACTACTGGACATATTGAGACTTAGCATTTTGTGTCTCAGGATAGCGAGCGCAGTGGAATGCCAAGCATTGCCTTGAAATTCATGGTGTTTGGTTTTGCTACTGTTCATGACCGCTCGTATCACTTATCATCAGGCGTACGGCAGGCTCGTCTCGCCATTAATTGCAACAACAAAAACGTTCATTATACTGCCTCTGTGGCGTAGTTGTACTAGGGTAAGGTTACAAAGCTGAGGTCTCGTGTTCGAATCCCGAGTTGGGCAAAGTGATATTGGATTTTTCTATTCATTATCAACCCCGAGTCAGAAATTTGTGCCCGATATGGCGATAGGCTCGCCACCTATCATCGTGGGACGGAACATACAAGACGAAATGTGGGTGTCCTGGCACCTCTACTTACCCCTTCTGGGAGAAAGGCGTGAGTTTATGTATGTATGTATGCAAGGCACATATACCACATTACCCAACGAAAGAGGGGTTATATCGAGGGCTATCTTGAAAGCCCATCGCGAATAAAATCTAGGACAAAAGTAAACGCAACTTATTTAACGCGAGACCCAGATTAATTCTCGGAACTATAAGAGTGAAATTTTTAAGTGCCCTGCGGGTGGGAGAGGGACGGCTATATATACTTTGCGCGAGTGCAAACAGGACAGAGGATGCGAATAAAAAAAGCTTAAAAATTAATGGAGCCACGGTCAGTACTGACTGTGCGATTTTTTTATATGTATATAAAATATAATTTGCCTTTACTTAATAACTGAGTGAGAACTTTTTTAATACTAGTTTTTCGACCGGACTTCGTCGACCCTCGTGAGTAGATACTCCAGCGTAGTTTCCTATCCAAAATAACAACAGTTCGATGTGGAGATCCTTGGGGAGGCAAATTTTCAGCAGCGGACTTCCAATGGCTGAAGAGAGAGAGACTTTACCATCAAATGTTATCCTTGTGTTAAACAAAACAGTATCAAACAGACATTATTTTGTAACTTTTGAAAGCAAATATTAACTCACTCAGAAATATGGAAATTTTATATGGATGTAAGGTACACTCTCTCTTTGTGTACCTCTGATAACGAGTATGCATTTTTTACAACCGAGAGTACGATTGAGAGAGGTTAGGCCATATATTCCAGCACGCGGGCCTAGTGCGAATTGGCGGAATTTACTATATAGTCAGGTATGCACGACACAAAATGGGTATCAAAATATGTTGTCTAAATTTTATCTGTGATCCAAAGGTATTTTCATATTATTATTATAAATTATACAGCAACAGTATTATGCAGTATCAAAAATTCCCATATCCAAGGTTAGGTAAATATTTGCATATCTCAATTTCTTCCTTAAATTACAACAAAACATCTCAATCAAAACGCCTTCACCACGAAAAGACAAAAAACAATTAATTCAAATTCACTTTCATTCAATCTGCCGTGTACAGACTAATAAACATGCCTAAACGTCGTTTATATCATACAACATCATAATTCGGCCGGGCAGTTATTAAAAATCGCCATAACTCCCGCATTTCATTAAAGAGCGTCACTTGGCTGTAATGGCGGACTCTCCCGCCTTTTTCGCTGTCAAAGCGCCATTTTTTGGCGGCAAGTGCGAAACTCAACGGTTTCTGCAGCGGCGACGGAATATTTTCCCCCCGTATTTTAATATTACTCTGCGTTTTATAATTTATGTGATTTTTCTGTGTTGAATTGGAATTTTTATAATGTAGTAAGATTTTGTGTCTATAATTAAATAGTTAGATAGTTAACTATAGAGCTTTTTAAATCTGTTATTCTTGACCGAGGTGGCACTGCCGCACAGAAATCCGACGTAATGTAATGATATTACTGTTGCGTTTCATTTGGCAAATAACATTATCGATGTCCCAACAGCTGGCGAGTTATTCATACCTTCCCGGATAACGAACACGGCACATGACGATAGAAAAATCTTCACAGTAAATAGTGTAAATGCTCATGAACAGTAGCAAAATCAAATAACACCATGAATTACAAAACAATGCTTGACATTCCACAGCGCTCGCCAGCCTGAGTAAGATATCAAGTCTCAATATGTCTAGTAGTTACTCTGGCTATAGTATACTTCAACCCGGAATAAAACAGTGCATTTACACAGCTGTTTGGTGGGAGAAATAAACATCACGGTAGTCGTTTCAAATTGTCTCTTAATCAACTCTAGACTAGAAAGTGCGTGGTGGCCTGTTGGTAAACGGACTAGACGCGGCTGCCAACATGTTCACGGTGGTCGCGGGTTCGAATCCCAGGGCACACCTCTGACTTTTCGGAGTCATGTGTGTATTGATAGTCAATCCATCCATCCATCCATCCATCAGCCAAAGGAAGTCCACTACTGAACATAGGCCTCCCCCAATGATTTCCACAGAGACCTGTTGGAGGCAGCCTGCATCCAGCGACGTCCCGCGACCTTTACCAGGTCGTCGGACCATCGTGTGGGTGGACGTCCTACGCTGCGATAGTCAATCACCACGCACTAAAACGGTGAAGGAAAACATCGTGAGGAAACCTGCATACCATAGCGATTCATAAGAATTTCTATGGTATGTAAGTTCGCCAACCCGCACTAGGCCAGCGTGGTGGACTATATGGCCTAACCACTCTCAATCGTATTCTCGATTGTAGAGTAGGCCCGTGCCCTGCAGTGGAACGTATATGGGCTGATACAATACAACTCGACTATCATAGCAATGCTGCATCCTACCCAAGTAACTAGTCTTATAGAATGACAATTACAAAAGGTCAAAATGTTTGATATCTAATAACTGGAATAACAGGTTCTTTGATGGCATTTGCAAGTGTCGATGTAATTTACTTGGACTAGTACACCATAGTGTAGTTAGAAGCACGGTTTCCGACAGTGAAGTTAAAGAATCAAGCGTTTTGAACTGGGTTGCATAGCATTTTTATGTTTTGTCCTTAAACGTTTTCCTCTACAATCGAGACTACGATTGAGAGTGGATTTTTATAAAATAAAGTAATTATCATCACACTTTACATATTACTGAGCCGAAGGAAATAAAATATTTTTATTGGACTTCAAGATAATTTTTCCAAGAGCTCCGGGCCTGGGTCGCAATCATGTTTATATTTGTTGAAAATATGTATATTTCCCTAGAAAGCGGTTGACAAAATAATGAAATAAAAAAGAGGTAAAAGACCTCGCAAAGAGACTTTTAAAGCCTCATTTTTACGAATTTTTGGAATTAGGAACCCTTTCTTCCCTTCTTTACCTAGGGATCCCAGATAGCGCCGTAGAAAATTAAATAGGGCGCTGAGAAGCAATTTCTTCTCACAATTTCAATGTTTTTGCCTTTCTACCCAACTACTATCATCGTACTAATCCTATTAATATTATAAATACGAAAGTTTGTGTGTTTGTTACCTGTTTACGCTCAAACCGCTGGCCCATTTATGATGGAATTTCGCGTGGAGGTAACCGAGACCCAGGATTAAGACATAGGCTAGTTTTTATCCCGACAAAATGTATTCAATACTCTTTCAAACTTCAAGGAGTTGTATGAAAAGTTTAAAGTACAATAGTTGCGTTACATTTAAATATTTAAAACAGTTATCTTGCGAAATATTTCTTATGTTTCTAAAGTGGACTGGACTCAAAAAGTATCTTCACCCGAGCAAAGCCGGGCCGGACCGCTAGTTGTAAATATTTCGAGCTGCTATTTAGGTTACGCTATAGCTAGATAGGTAACGGTGAAGAAAAACATCGTGAGGAAATCTGCATACCATAGCGATTTGTATTTTCTATGGAATGTAACGTCGCCAACCCGCACTAGGCCAGCGTGGTAGACAATATAGCCTAACTACTGTTAAACTCTTGATTGTGGTGGAGGCCGTGACGTAGGATGTAAGTGATATAGACAAAATAAAAAACACAGACATAATTAAAGCACCAATTGACGCCGTATCGAGTTTAATCTTACAACACTTGTAACATTGCACATCTGAATCACATTAAAAATTAATCTCTGACCTTTTGCTAAGTAGGTTGTACAATCGCCCGCAGTATATTGCGACATTTTTATGTAATATCAGTATCTGAAAGTTTTTTTTTAATACTTATTATATATGTTTTTATTTGTTTTCAATGGCGAGACGAGTATTCCATTCGCCTGGTAAGCAATACGACCTCTCATGGACAGTAGCAAAACCAAACACTCTAAATTAGAAATTATTGCTTGGCATTCCACTGTGCTCACCATCCTGAAACCTTACTACACATTGAACTTTTAAATACTTTGAAATAAAACTATTATTTTCACGGTGGTCGCGGGTTCGAATCCCAGGGCACACCTCTGACTTTTCGAAGCCATGTGTGTATTGACAGTCAATCACCACGCACTAATACGGTGAAGGAAAACATCGTGAGGAAACCTGCATACCATAGCGATTTATAAAAATTTCTATGGTATGTAAGTCCGCCAACCCGCACTAGGCCAGCGTGGTGGACTATATGGCCTAACCACTCTCAATCGATTACGATTGTAGAGTAGGCCCGTGCCCTGCAGTGGGACGTATATGGGCTGATACAGAAAACTATTATTTACGGATTTTAAATACTTTATTAAGCCACTTCGTTTTTTGCATAAAAAAAATTTTGATTATGATAACGAGTTTTATACATTGACTTTTCAAGTTTTTTTATCATAATTAGTTTTAAGAACCTAAACATTGAAATTTCAGATATTTTTTTCTCATTTAGATCAGTTTCGTGGCGGTATAAAAATATCTTATAAATCGTTGGTTTCATACATTATTTTTAAATTTATTCTTTTATAACTAAACACATTTGCAGACGACTGTACTACGCTCAATTTCGACACATCACATTTACAAGTTTATCAAACACCAGAGGTGATGGGTAGTGAATGTTAGTTACAGATTTAATTACAATCAATGATTTACTGAATAAAATCAAATCAAGATCCAAATATATTGTAAACTAGTTTTTGTCACGGATTCGCTTGCTCATCCCACATAATATTATATTTTTTCAAGTAAATAAGTAACATAATTATGGTTTAATGTACCCTACATTCCGTCAGCTTCCTCCATACCAAATACAGTCAAAATTATAAATTACTTAATAAATAACACCCAACAGTCACATACATAGTCCTGAGTCTTGGCCCCACACTAAGATCAAGTCTTGTGTCGTGGGTATCAGAAATTACGAGAGACTTTTCGCTCTCACAAACACCCAGACCTGAAAGAAATATTTGTGGGCCGCACCAACATTTCTCTCGGCGCGGCGTGGGGATAGAACCCGCGGCCTTTCGTTTCCCAGGCGGCGTTTAACCGACTGCGCCACGGAGGCCGTCGATTGGTTCAGTCGTTAAAACCTCATAGCGTAGGATAAACTCACTTTCGAATTTACAATATTAAGAAATGTATAAGCAACAATTTTAATCTTAAAATAGCCTTGCCCCATCCTTTATTAGCTTCTGTTTTTTGCAATGAATGGCGACACGAACAGGCCGTTCGCCTGATGGTAAACTATACAACTGCACTCGCCATCCTGACATAAGAGGTAAAGTCTCAATATGTCCAGTAGTTACTCTGGCTACAATGTCCTTCAATCCGAAACACAACAGCGCATTTACACTGGTATTCGACGTGAGAAATAGACAATGCGGATCATTTACAAAAAGGATAAAAATCGTGATTCTAAATCAATAGGAAATGTTATAAATAGTATTATGTATGCAATAATATGCTTTACATCTCATTATGAGTAAAATATTTATAGAAAATGGTGAGAAGTGGGCAAAAGATATTATTAAGTATTACCTATACGACAAAGGGTAAATAAAACATAATACATTAAAATAAATAACACCCAACAGTCACATACATAGTCCTGACCCCACACTAAGATCGAGTCTTGTGACGTGGGTATCAGGAACAAAATGAGACTCTTCGGTCTCACAAACACCCAGAACCGAAATAAATACCTGTGGTTCACTCAAATATTTCTCCCGGTGCGGGGATCGAACCCGCGGCCTCCCGTTTCACTGGAGTCGTCTAACCAACTGTGCCACGGAGGCTGTCAATTGCTTGATAAGTATGTATGTATCAGCCCATATACGTCCCACTGCAGGGCACGGGCCTACTCTACAATCGAGAGTACGATTGAGAGTGGTTAGGCCATATAGTCAACCACGCTGGCCTAGTGCGGGTTGGCGGACTTACATACCATAGAAATTCTTATAAATCACTATGGTATGCAGGTTTCCTCACGATGTTTTCCTTCACCGTTTTAGATTTAGATTGACTATCAATACACACATGACTCCGAAAAGTCAGACGTGTGCCCTGGGATTTGAACCCGCGACCACCGTGATCATGTAGGCAGCCACGTCTAGTCCGTTTACCAACAGGCCACCATGCACTTTTAAATTCAATTGCTTGATAAGTACCAAATTAATAAGTATACCAGCCCATATACGTCCCACTGCAGGACCCCATAACAATCGAGAAGATTTAGATTTCATTCCACCACGCTAGCCTAATCTGAATTAGCGGTATTATAACACAGACATCAGACAACCTCCGTGGCGCAGTTGGTTAGACGCCGGCTGTGGAACGAGAGACCGTAGGTTCGATCCCCGCACCGAGACAAATGTTTGTGTACAGTATTTGTTTCGGGTCTGGGGCCCTACTATATAAATCCGAAGTTCGAATCTTCGTGACGTTTTTCGTTTCGAAACCTACTCTGTAACACGAAATTCGAAACTTCGGATCGAAGAATGAATGATTCGCATATATCGGCAATCCGAACATTTACATTTTTATTTACTATATTCATCCGAAACGAAGTTTGAAACTTCGGACGAACGAAGTTTGTGACGATACGTATGTACCTACTCTGCAAATCTTCGTATTGCCGATATATTGGAATAATTCATTCTTCGATCCGAAGATTCGAACTTCGTGTTATAGAGTAGGTTTCGAAACGAAAAACGTCACGAAGTTTCGAACTTCATTTCGGATTTATATAGTAGAGGCCCCTGGGTGTTTGTGAGAGCGAAAAGTCTACCGTAGTTTCTGATACACTACACAAGACTCGATTTTAGTGTCATTTCAAGACTCTCTCACTCAAAAACACCCAGATTCATAACAAATATTTGAGGATCACACAAATATTTATCTCAGATTGGGAATCAAACCTGAGGCATTTTATTTCACAGCTGGGTTTACCCAACCAAGTCATGGACTATGGAGGCTGTCAATATTAGTAATATAAAACATTCTATCAATATAGATTGTAGTGAATCAGCTATTAGTATTTCATAATGAAACTGCATCAAAATTGGTCCAGTAGTTTTGAGAAAATCATGGGCATATACTCACTCTGATCGAATACATGAATATAAAGATAAAATTTTGCAAATATGGGTAAAAACAGATGAATATACAAAAAAAAAAACACTACAGAACAGATACTTAACAAAAAGATGTTATGGAAAATTACAATTTAAAGTACTTACATTGATTTAATTAATAAAATAACATTTTAAGTTTTAATGGAACAATTATACAAATATAGAAAAATATAAACGGATACAAATAACATACATAAAATACTTTTTTAAAGTTGGTTATTGAATAATGACATTGCAATGAATTACCATCGGTCTCATCATTAAACGGAACATACAACACGAAAGGAATGCCCATTTTACTATTAAACTTAGTATTGATGTGAAAATTGTTGTGCCTCAATGAAACCTACTTTTTTATGCCGAGAAAAATACATATTTTCAGCATTGAGATAATATACTGTTTGCAGTGTAAACAAAATGAAGGGTACATTCTATTTCTGTCTCTGTCACACCTACGAAGTAACATATCTTCCCTCTTGCTTCAATGTGTACCCGTGTGCATGCACCATATGCAGAGATTTTGTTCCCGATGTCCGCTCTAGTATAATACCTCAATGATTTTCAGTAAATATAAACATAATTGTGGCCCAGAGTCATAGAGAAATAAACTTGAAGTCCAATTAACATTTTTTTTTTTGCTTCTTTTCTGTGAAATAATGTTACATGTGATGATCATTAGGTACATTATTTTATAAATAATTTGACATCAGGATTAAACAGGAAAACCCTTAAAAACAACCCATAAAAAATGCAATAATAAATCTGAAATTATCGGTATCATGATCAACAAAACTTTTGGAATGAACAAATGAATCGGCATTCTCCTTTTGGTCTCTTGGCAGCACCATTGCCTACACTTTCTGGGGAAAAGGTGTGATGTTTATATATTTATTTACATTTTATTATCTACACTAATATTATAAAGACGAAAACTTTGTTTGTTTGTTTGTTTGTTTGGTTGTAATGAATAGGCTCAAAAGCAACTGGACCGATTTTAAAAATTCTTTCACCATTCGAAAGCTACATTATCCACGAGTAACAGACTATATTTTATTTTGGAAAAAAATAGGGTTCCGTAAGATATTTGGATTTTTCGGACACAAACTGAAAAGTTGTGGTGAAATTAAAATATTACGATTTCTGCTGCACAAAAATTTCATAAGGCAATCTTTATATGTACATGTATATGGAGAGACGGGATATAATAGAGTGGAAGGTACTTGAGAAGGCTGGGATAGCTGACAGATTTGATAGGACGAAATATAAATGCACATTATAAGACGGGATGGATAATAAAGAGAAAGGACGGGATGGATTGGGAAGAGACTGAACAGACGGATGAGACGGGATTGAGCCGGACAGTAGGACAGCTACGTCAAGTTTAGGTATACAAGAGTTTATACGAAAAATAACATGTATTTGGTGTGGAGTGGAATCAAAAAATATATGCACCCAGACAAAGCTGGGCCGGGCCGCTAGTTAACTATAAAGTAAATTTGGAGCCTTGACGTAAGTTAAAACAGATCACAATTTCAATTCAGGTAAAGTCAGGTATTTATGTTAGTGTATAAAATCTTCTGCACAATTAGATTTTTATAATAATTAATCATTATAAAAAAATTATCATGTTAATAAACATGTATCTAGCTTTTAAATGTGATTTTACTTTTAAATATTTATTTATGTTTTGTTCACTACATTTTATTATAATATAATTAACATAAAATGTGTTTTAATAACATTTGCATATTTATTTTTGTTTAATACAATCTTGTTAAAATATTTTTACATCAGTCAGTTAAAAAATCTTAATGAAAATATTTATAATAGTAGTGTAGCTTTCTTTATTATCATATTTAATTACATGTAAATTCAAATTCAACATCAAAATTTTTGTTAGTGTTAATTTTTTATCAGGATCTGATGATGGTTAATATAATAAACAGACAAAAAATATGTCCTTGATAAGATAAAATTAAAATTATTGAAGTTTTTTTCATTAATATTTTAATTACATTAAATATTTTTGGTCAAATATAAAAAACTAATTTTAATATTTCAGAATATTTTTCATTTATTTTTTTTCCCTTCTTGGCAATGCATTCCTAAGTTTTAAAAACACTGCGTAAACGATTAAAAAGTCATCCGAAAAAAGTGTTAAAATAAAGGCTGTATACCTAAAAAAAAAATCGCACCGTATACTCGCGCTAAATTCAAAAGTCGAACAAACGCTACAGAGCCTTCAAACCACGTGGAGCGCCAAGGTCGAATTTATGTTTTCAACTTGTCAAGCGGCGGCGTGTGATAAATTAATTCCACGAGCCGTTATAGTCCGACCACCCACGATATTTTCAACCCTATGTGCTAGACTATAAGGGCGATATTCCCTCGAGTGGGCGTCCCACGCATAGTCGCCAACCCAGGCAATATATCTTGGGTCGTGTACTGCCCCTGACAGTTCGTAAACAAACGTGAGCTACCGCAACAAAGGGCGACAGCCGTTTTAAAACGATAAATTAACTATACCCGTGCCAAATTACGAGTGTGGAAATAATCATTCTCGAAATATCCATAATATGCACGTCGCACAAGACAATTAACACATTTAAACAATATAAAACATAAATAACACTCACCAGAAAACAACACGAGACTTGGAGACCGTCCGGAGTCATCTGTGGTACGTCTTGCACATATCGATCTGTCTTGCAGTTCTCAAAACACGGCGAAAAAAAAACTAAAGAGGTTACACAAAAATGTCGAAAACCCGCACACGTCACTTTGATTGTAAATAAAGTTTTTAATTGCTCCCGAGGCACGCACCCGACGACGTAACGCGCTCGTTAAATGAATCACAATCAAAATAAAAATATATTTTCGTAGACGCAGCGTCTACAAGCGGGTCTGTCTATCTGAGCTATCTGACGTTGTCAATATTCGTCAAAATGAAAATGGCGACACCCTCGGCGGTACGCGATCAGCTCTATATCCGTCTCAGTCTAACCCGCGCGCCAGAAAGGGACGGGCGATGTACGTGTTTTCTTCGGAACCGAATGTGCTGTGATGTCACGCCCAACGGCGTAATGTATAGCGTAATTTGTAATTTTTGAACGAATATAAACTCGTTTTAATGGCTCTAATTTACGATCGTTTTGCATACGAGGTCGTTATATGAGAGTGTTGGTCTACACGCTGTTTAATTGCGCTTTAAACTGTTATTATGTGTTAGTAAAAGCTTTGCGCATGTTAGGCCCATCCCACCACTCAATATCTGTCGGCCCTCCTTCTTCTTATTTTATTCAGTAGTTTTTTTTTTTCAGATCATCTCAACTGCATTAATTCCATGCCCGGCAGTCGCAATGCAGTTCTTAAATAATGAAAGGCGAACGGTTCTTTGTGACAATGGTCCAATTTGATACTTCGTTCTTGATATTAAATTATATTTGATTTCACGTCGGCTTTGAAGGAATTATGTTTTTAATGCACGCTGTCTGGACGTAGTTACATTTTTTAATGAAAAAAGCATTTTCAGGGCCGGTTTAGCATTTCTTTTTTATTATTGAGTGTTTTTTTAAAACGCAACTGCTTTTGAATGTTGTGTGTATACTGAAAAATTGACACCAATTTTAATCTAAAATAACTGATTATAAATCCAACTTAATAATCTTATCAAATCGACACATAAATATAAACAGACAGATTAATACCAAATGGTGCCAAATGTAATTTATACCTAACAGAAACGTTGTAATTAACTTTAATAGAGTTTTATAGCTTTTTATACTAATAAAAACATGCGAGTTCGCGTGTTATTTATACCGCTAAAAAAGGGCATGTTAGTTTGTAAATTAAGGAAAAAAACATTTTGAATTTATATATAATTTGCATAATATAAACTTAAGCTTAAGCAGTTTTTCTTACCAATTATATTATTTTCATTTATACAAATTGTGGTTTGTTTTATTATGGGTATATTTTAACGCTGGCCTTCGCAAGGTCATTAACTCTTCCCTGACCTTAAACATGAGGACTTAATGTAAGATCTGTCAATTTTGGACGATAATTGGCCTTTAACTAAAACAATATACAGACTAGACACCTCTATATTATTCAATACACATAGAAAAAAATCGTATGCAATAATTATAGGAAGTCCATAATCAGAGCCTCGAGCATTGGTTGTGTAAAAAATGTAATAAAAATTCGCCTTCCGCGTCAATGTTGTGTTGTAAATTATCTAAATTATAGGTTTATCATCCGCTTATGGCATGACGATATTTAATTACTCTTCAATAAATCTTCCTTTCGCCAATGGAATGTTCGCACGGCTGATTGTCATTGTTGGTTGTCAAAACCAGCTGTGAAGTGTTTCGTTCGGAAATACAATGCATTTGGGAATGAAATACAATTTATTCACCTTTAAATAAAAATATTTATTTCATATTTAATATCTATAGCATTCTGGTAAATAAACGATTGTGCAGATATTGGTATATTGGTTTTGTGATGATGCAAATGTAAATCGCCGGAGTTATAATAATTCGTTCAGAAATAAAATGGTAGATTTTATATGCAAAATATGGCAACAGTAATATTAATTTTTAATAATTATTTTATTGTAAGTTTTGTATCACTTACTGTACTCGTTGATTACAGTTTATAGCAATAAATATATCACTAGTTTTTAGTAATCATATTTTGATTTATTCGTTACATATAAACTAATTACTCCATGAGGCATGAATCAATATGTACTGTTATTTGAGCTTACTTTAATAATATTTGAAATTACTATCAGCCATTCCATATCAATAATTATCAAACAATCAATTTGCTTTGATAACCTAGGTATATATTTTTAATTCTTTCTCCAAACATCTGTTTTGTGTTTTGGTAGATTTTTCTACGTAGTAGGCAACACAGTTTCGATTTTTCAGCCGTTTACTTTTGAACTTTTAAAAAAGCACCGATCGACAAAGGAGAACTTACGTGCATTTTTAACTTTGTATTATTTTGTAATTTTATTCATTAAAATGTCCGAAAAGGCCCGAACATCGCGTTTAGCGTCCTACAAGAACACTGGCCAGGGAACTACGGTAAGATTCCTTTTGTTTTTCAAACTTATTCGAAATTAACCAGCCTCGTTGGTCTTTTTTTCCTTTACGAGCTTTTTAGATGTATTAATGTAAAAATTGATTGATACACTTTAGCCTTTAGCAAATGCTTCCTAATTATTTTAGAAGAAACTGATCTAGAATACATAAGAATTAATATATTTTTCAATATTATAACTTTACTTCCTTTAAAACAAAGGACTATTAAAAATATGAAGTTACTGTTAAAGTTATTTATAGTTAATGATAAATCTATGGGGTATTTAAGGGTATATTATAGTTATAATTTTAGGAAAACTATACACGTGGCGAGATAAAAAAAAGATTAAAGAAACAGATAGTTATACCTTTATTTAAGCCTTTATTACTTTATTTTATTGTACTAAGTAATGCATCCAAAAACAACATTATTTTCATAAATAGATTCGTTATGTTTTTCCTTAAATTCAGTGCTGATAAAAATAAAGCAAGGAATCAATTTTATTTAAGTATAAAATACTTAATTTTGAAGTATCATACCACCTCCTATAATATTAAACCATTTTCTTGACATTATTGTTTAATTCTTATTTTATTGCACTGCTAGGCAAGGATCTTTCCCTCAAGCTAATCTGCTGATCATCTGTACAGGCCATGGTCATATTACTAGTGCTTATTTGTCACTACTGATAAAGGAAAAGAACTCTGATCCATCCCACAAGAGGGCACTAGTCTCCTATAATCAATGTTTCATAACATTTTAATTGCGAGGGACCATTTGAAAATACAGTATAATCTCACTAATCTGGCACTTAAAAACCAGAAGGTGAAGGATTATTGGTATGTTTAGATTATTGAATTGCTGAGAAAAAACATTATATAAAATAAATAATTTCATAAAGAGAATATTATACTGTACTAGCGGCCCGGCCCAGCTTCGCCCCGGTACAAATAGATTTCTGTACAATAATATGTACGTATTATACATATAAACCTTCCTCTTGAATCACTCTATCTATTAAAAAAAACTGCATCAAAATCCGTTGCAGTAGTTTTAAAGATTTAAGCATACAATGGGACATAGGGACAGAGAAAGCGACTTTGTTTTATACTATGTAGTGATGTATATGCATATGTATACATACCTTTTCTATAGGTTTTATTATGTCTGTAACATACCTAAGAATTTACAGCTGATTACACAGTTTTAAAATAAATCTTAATTGAGGTCTACTTTTGTGCAACTGGCAAGAGAGGTGTGGAGGAGGGTGTCATATTATTTTTATTTATTTAATTTATTTTATTTGAATCTCCAACAAAGATAATACATAACAATTATATATCTACATATGTATCCTTCTGGGTGCATGTTCAATTACAGGAGAGTACAGCTTGCATGGAGTTATTTAACAACATCATTATTATTGGATGTATTGGTCTATTGAAGTGCACGATTAATAAGATTATACTGTACTAACTAACCATTAATAACTCAGTTTACTGACTGGTTTGGTTGTATGTATATACAGTACTGAAATTTGAATAAGTAAAGGGTTTTTTGATATATCCTTTAATAAACATGCATAAAATTCTCTTAAGATGGCCTTAGAATGGCTTCACGAACCACTTGGTATACTTTTAAGAACCACCAGTGGTTTGCAGACCTCCAGTTAAGAACTGCCTGTCAGATAATAAAATGAACTCAAATACATTCCACTGCAAATAGAGGTTTATTCAAGGCAGTTAGACCATATTTCTCAGCTATTGTACTGGTATCTGGCAGAATTGTCATACCATATGAGTTCTTATAAATTTCAATAGAATACCGGGCGCATCACAATGTTTCCCTTGTTCATTAGAAATATACCACTAACAGTCATTCTCTACAATCTATCTTTACCGAAAAAATTCATTAGATATTTTGATGCAATTTATGTTTCAGTTAACAAAGATAGAGAGGTATAGATATGGTACATATATTTATAGATAGCTAGATTAGATATACATATATGTATGTCTATTTTTGATTAATGAAGCATAGAATTATATCAACTTACAGCCGTTCTCAATAATCTATCTATCTTTAACAAGAGATTTTGTTAGTTATTTAGATGCATTTTATGTTTCAGTTAACATAGATAAAGGGGTAGGAACATTTTGCACATATTTATAGATAGCTAAATTATATAAATATGTATGTCTATTTTTATTTTATGAAGCGTAGTATTGAACTGACATAGTCATAGTAGCTATTTTAATCCTTTGTTAAAGATAGATAGGATATTGAGAACGGCCGATAGTCATGATAGCTATTTTAAACCCTTGTTAAAGATAGATTGGATATAGAGAATGGCCGTTAACGTCCTTATTGATAGACAATAATTAATAAACCTATTTTGGGTATTAAATGTTATGTCCCTTTCCAACACCATTTCAATTCAGTTTCAATATTAGAACAAAAAAGACAACATGCATGATAGGTGCCTCATATTTGAGAGGCCGCCAGGGTAGGTACCACTGCAATGTCTATTTCTCCTGCCAAAAAGTACTCTAAATGTACTGTTGTGTTTATCTTTGAATTTGAAAAATTTATCTTTTAAGGATATTGTAGCCAAAGTACTGGACATATTGAGACTTAACTTATCTCTCAGGATGGCAAGTGAAGTGGAATGCCAAGCGTTGCTTTGTTATTCAAGGTGTTGTTTAGTTCTGCTACTGTTCATGAACAATCATATCATATTCATTAAAATAAAAAACAGTGACTATTTGTGAGATTTCTCTATTATTTTTTAATATTTGATGTTATGTAGTGTTCAATAAAGTGTTATGTATCTATATCTGTATATAAAATAGGTTTATAAACTGATGAATGAGGCTGTAATAATACAATTGCAGGAGCTCCGTCGCAAGCGTGCTGAGCTGAGTGTTGCTCTCCGCAAACAAGCAAGAGATGAACAGCTTCTCAAGCGAAGGGCCCTGTCACCAGAGGCATCGGATGAGATCGAGACTGACAGGGCTTTGACGCCCTCTGAAATTGTCCAAGGTAGAAATGAAATGAAATGAAATGTATTTATTGGTCACAGAGGCAATTTAAGAGCTCTTATGACAAGTCAATACACATAGAACTTAATCTCTATATACAATATATTTTCTATACTTATTATTACTTATTTTAATTTATTGCTTTAATTTATTTATTAATTTTATTTACTTATTTTAAAATAATTTTAATTTTTATTTATAATTAGTTTTATTTATTTATTTAGTTTTTATTCATATTTTATTTAAAGTATTAGTTATTACTTTGTCGTAATTTGTTTTTCAAAGAAATACAATACGTACTTTATTCAGATTAAATTAAATTTATTATAGTAATATTATTTAAATTCATTATAGTAGTAGGTATCTGTAAGTCTAGAACAAATCAAATTGTGAACTGGTTTTGAAAAGAGCAACACTAAAGTTTCTTGCCCGTTCTTCTCTTGTGAAAACCGCTTGCCGAACCGGGTGGTACATAAAAAAAATTACTGAATCTAAATGACATAGAACATTTTAATGGGTTCAATACATTATTGTCAATTTCATTTTCACAAGGGTCATCCCCATCATAGCTGGACACGGATCCAATTTTTTTTATTGTATATGTCTGCAAACTGGTCACCTGGTCTTTTTAATGATGTTTTTTTTTTTAATTTAATTTTTTACGTCTATGTTCTTAATAATCTTCTTTCTTCTTAATAATAAAAATAATTCTCTTCTTAATAAAAAAAAAAATTGTGTTGGTGATGGTTTGGACCATCAAGCTATGGCTTCGCAAGCCAGCACGCGTGATTCTGTTTAGGAATGGAGGATTAAAAGTACATATATTATAGGCTTGAATGTTACAGGCCTCAAGTCCGGGGACATATCGACTAAGACGTTGTCAGCGCGGGCGGCGCGCCGGATGCTTTCCCGGGAACAGAACCCGCCCATCTCTGTCATGATCGAGGCTGGGGTTATTAGACCTTTAGTTGAAGCCTTGGAACGAGACGATTGGTGAGTATATTAGTATAATAATTTCTTTGAAAGATGTATTTTTGTATGTCGACAGAGCGTCGGGCCATCATACATACCCCTCATTGAAAATCAGCGCTACCATGCAGTCCATCTGTATTGCAGCATAAAGCTGAATGGGGGGTTTTATTATTGGCCGTCGCCCATCTCTTATTTTATTTTTTTATTGTACACTAGCTGTGCTCACGACTTCGTCCGCGTCGAATTTAACAAAAACTTTTTTTTCTAAAATAATAAAAGAACTTTTCTAAAATAAATATAGTCTAAGTTACTCCTTGTTATATCAGCTACCTGACAAAAAAGTCCCGTCAAAATCGGTCCAGCCATTTCAGAGATTAGCCGGAACAAACAGACAGACAGACAAAAAATTTTAAAATATAATTTTCGGCACAGGTATCGTGTATATAACGATATGTAGTGGGATATTTTTTTTTATTTTCACTCTTAAAACAGACACTTCAATTTTATTTATATGTATGTATAGATTTAGTAAGACTTGTTGGTAGTCGTGTAGCCTAATATAACCGTACAATAAGTAGCATTAACTAGACTACTTGCAGTATACTGTATTTTTTATTATACTGTATTTTGTTTTTATTCCTAATGTGGGTCAATAATAAATGTGTTTTCTCTCTTTCTTCTTTCTATATGAGGAGAAATACTATAAGACAAGACGTTTCCAGCATTTTTTCCTACCACGGACGTATCAGCTCTGGGTGTCTAAATAACATCTAAATCTATAAAAACGATACATTTGAATACATATACATTCGAAGTTCGACGTCCGGAGTAAGATAAGATTTCCACTTTCTCTATTACACTTATCATTTTCTCCGAACTTAGTCTATGGTTGCGACGTACGATAGAGGAATCCAACATTTTGGGGAGTATCTAGGCACATTAGTTTAGTTTTATATACGGTGTCCAAACATTCGAAGTTTATATCGGTTTTATAGAGTAACCCCCTGGAATTAACTCCCTGCATCGGTGTTTTCTGAGCGCCATGACTTGTCCTTCTTCAAACGAGGCTTAAAGAGTACTCTCCTTAAGGTAGGCAGCGACTTTGTCATGCTGGCCTGGCACTGCAGAGGTCCATGAGCAGCGGTAGCCGCTTACCATCAGGCGGGGTACCATATAAAGGCAATAATAAAAAAAGGATATGCCATCTATTTGAGGTTTGTTGCTTACTAGAGCGGACATTGCGAAGATAATTTGCGCGCACTCTAGGTACCTATACCGCGAGAACAGTCAATGTATTGATGGGTTCAATGATTTTAAAGGGCCTGTTTTTTTATTATATTTCCGATGTCCATTCCAATAAGCTTGTTCAAGCGCGGATCCAGGGGAGGTCATGGGGGTCATGACCCCCCCCCTGGGCTGGCTCCAGATTGACAGAATTTATTAATTATCTTGTTGATAAAATTTATAAGCACAATTAATTCTTTGTATGTCGATAAATATAGTAAAAAGTGTGTGTGTGTGTTTACAAATCACGGCTGTAAAAGTTACATGTTACATGAACTATACGACCCCCCCCCCTGGCGTAAAAGCTGGATCCGCCCTAGAGTCTGTTAAACTTATCGAGTTTCTAAAAATGTTTACACCACAGTTTACACAATGCAATTTTTTTTATATCTGTACGATAATCGTTCGAGGCGTGAAACTCTCCGCGTGGAGATGCGTCTTAAGATATCGTTAGCACCACAAAATGACTGCAATTTAATGAAACAAATATATTACATTTATGATGATTACTGATTGTGTCTGGTGATGATTGACATTCATTTTTTCAGCTCTGATCTTCAGTTTGAAGCGGCATGGGCTTTAACCAACATAGCTTCAGGAACCCATGCTCACACCATGGCTGTTGTTGATGTAAGTATAGTAATATCACTTGTTATAATTCGACAGCCTCCATGGCGCAGGCGGTTAAACGCCGCCTGTGTAACGATCCCCGCGCCGAGAGAAATGTTTGTGAAGTCTACAAATATTTATTTCGGGTCTGTGTGTTTGTGAGACCGAATAGTCTCTCGTAGTTTCTGATACACGACAAAAGACTCGATCTTAGTATAAGGTCAGTATGTGACTGTTGGGTGTAATTAATTTATTATTTATGTAGTTGTAATTAGATACTAAGTAATTCTAGAATTGTAGTAATACAATTGTTTTTAGTGAAAATGCATAGCGATATCAGTGTTTGCCAGGTTTATGACGTTATACAGGGTATATTAAGACTGCGACCAACAACGAAGCTGGGTGGTAGTTTTAGTGACTTCAGACACAATGCAACTAAGATTTTGGGAAAAAAAAACGTCAGTTTTCTTATTGTTTTCCTATCGTCTTATTTAAGCGGTAAACAGGTTTAGACAGTTTAAGGTTTAATACATTGTTTTTTTCTAAAATATTAAATAATAGTGTACACCCTTTTATTTTTAAAGACGCTATAGTACGCAAAAGTTTAAATTATAAGCAAAAACTACGGATTAATCACTAAAACAGTACGAAATAAAAAAAATTAAAAAAAAAATCGGGTGTTTGCGAAATTTTTATTTGCGTTTTGTTTGTAGTCACTAAAACTACCACCTGGCTTCGTTTTCGTTCGCACTCTTGATACACCCTGTATGATCCTCACAGCAAGAAACTCTCTGTAAATGCCACTCCATTTTTAGAAACTTCCTGTAAATGCCACTCAATTTATATTTCAGGGAGGAGCCATACCAAAGCTGATCACCCTGCTAGCCCAAGGGGGCGTGGTGGGGGAGCAAAGTGCCTGGGCTCTAGGCAACATAGCCGGAGACGGTCCGGAGTTCAGAGATGTGGTGTTACATGGAGGCATCCTGCCTGCACTCATGCCTCTACTCAGTACTACTACTCCACCAAGCCAATTGAGGACTGCTGTGTGGACTTATAGTAATTTGTGCAGGTATGTATTATTTATATATTTTTTTTAATACACTTACGCCCGAATTCTGGAACACAACTTAAATATAAGTTGAGCTTAACTACGTTAATGCCGCTTAAATGTGCTGGCTAAGTGGGCCGTGCGCTGTTAAGAGCGTATACACCTTGCGCGCAAAGTCAACTATAGGTATTTCTTCGTTAATTTCACGCACACATAAGCGACCAAAGCTGTGTGCGTAGAGCTGCCGCGTCGGCTCGCTATACAAACGGCTCAAACAACTTTGATCCGTGCGCTTCAAATATTCAATTGAAATGTAACTGTAATATAATATCATAAAAATATTTTATTTGCATTATAAGTAGACAAATATTACTGTGCAAGCAAAGAATAATACAAATTTGGATACTAATCATATTTTCGTTATTATTACATTGTTAAGTTGCATTCAAATCAGTGTTCAATCAGTATACACTACGGACGTTTTATTAACCATTTCGTGTTCGAACACATAAATAGTGTTAGGGGCCTTACAACCCCTTACAATTACGAAATATATTTAATTTTATAGTACAATACATAACATAATTTAGCCTCGGAATTACATCCCATTATATTACCTGAAACATAATTTATACTCACTACAAAATCATTGTAGGTAATAAAAATAATTAAATATTTTACTACCAAGTACTAAGATGTGGTAATCGCATTCCGCGCGTGGCTATTTTTATTACGCGCGGCAAAATCGACTGCAGCCAGGCCGGAGCGACGAGCGATACGTCCTCCCTCTAGAAGGCCTTGCGGCGGTCTGATTTGATCCACGTCGGACAGCGTGTTTTATAGTGGTTTTTAAAATATTTGTAGAAAACATGAAAACTAATTTTGTTGAAATATAAAAATGGTAATTTATTGATAAGATGTTCTTCTATTGTATTATGCAATTGCTATAGAAAATTATGTACGATAAGTTGGTGAAAAAAAATATGTTCTTGACGAGAGTTTCTGAATAATTTCGCATTGTTTAAATTTTTAGTTTTCAGGAACTAAACACAAAAAGATTCTTTTTCTCAGCAAAATCCCTCCATAAGGGTCTTATTAGTCTGATAATATTTTTATTTTCATCTTATATTTAGTGGTTTCGGATATCTTAAGCTTCTAAATTGCCATTTAAAGCCTAAATAACGAAACTTGTGTTCAGTAATCCTTATAGTACTCACAAATTATCCATCAATCTATGATGTTTTCCACCAAAATCCCTAGATGACAACCTTTTCTAAAATTAGTACTAATTATTTTACCTTGAAATTGTTTATTGGTGGCTATTAACTCATTTGAAAAGTCCTGTTTTTAAGCCAAAAAGCGCGTGCAGGGTATAAACGCTCTTAAGAGCAACTTGTTATTTGAATGGTGTTCCAGTATTCGGGCGTTAAAATGTAAGTAAGTAAGTAGATAGTTAAGTAAATAAGTAAGTCGACACTTTGGGTCTCTCAGATAGCTGTTTTGAGACTGGTGGTAGGTCTCTCATATGTGAGACGCCGCCTGGGGAGGTACCACCGCATTGTCTATTTTTCCCGCCAAACAACAGTTTAAATGCACTGTTGTTTCGGTTTGAAGGATATTGTAGCCAGAGTAACTACTGGACATATTGAGACTTAACATCCTTTGTCTCAGCATTGATTTGTAATTCAAGGTGTTGTTTGGTTTTGCTACTATTCATGAGCGGTCGTATCGCTTACCGTCAGATGAACGGCATACTCGTCTCACCATTTATTGCAATATAAAAAATGATCTTCATTTAGTTAAAATAATAATATTTTTTTTCTAGGAACAAAAACCCACTAGTCAAGTTTGAGATGGTAGCACCAGCTTTGCCCTACGTGTCAGAACTACTGGCTGTGTCAGATCAAGATGTTTTGGGTAAGACATACTATTACTTGTAACTAACACTCCAGCTGTATCTGTATTAGCCCATATACGTCCCACTGCAGGGCACGGGCCTCCAACACAATCTAGAGTACGATTGAGAGTGGTTAGGCCACACTGGCTGATACATACAGTACAGCTTAAGCCTCTTTTAGTTTAGACGGAAAGCTACAATTTAGCTGGCACTATTTTTATTTTTATAAAAACTATCATTATTTTATAAACTGCTATTCAATTTATGAAATCTATAAACGAGAATGCCCATTTTGATGTGAAACTTAGTATTGGTGCGAAGATTTGTATCCCTCGATGAAACATAACTTTTTAATGTATGGAAATATTTACATTTTCAATAAATATTAACAATTTAAATCTAGGCCCGGAGTTCTTGGATTAATTAATTTCAAGTCCCATAATATATTTTTTGCCTTCGTCTTTGTGAACAAAATGTAAAATGTGATGATAGTTACTTTATTTTCTAAAAATCTGTCTCCCTGTATAAGACAGGTATACAGTTAAGGACGAACCAAAAAATTATAAATTTTAAGTAGTATCTACAATATTTTTTACCGATAACAATTTAATTCTCCTTTACCATTGTTAAGCTTTGAGGCCAAAATAGCCCAACATTTTTAAGTTAAGGTAACAAACTATTTTATTTATTCCACAGCGGACGCTTGCTGGGCCCTCTCCTATCTCACAGATGGTCCCAACGACCGTATAGAAGCAGTGCAGTCCACACCCAAACTGCTACAACGGCTGGTCAAACTCCTCGAACACACGTCCCCAGGAGTCAGGACTCCTGCATTGAGGTCGATTGGGAACATGCTTACTGGATCTGATGAGCAGGTACGGGGGTACATGGTCATTCGGTGATGGGGTGTTTGTTACTGCCTAAATTATATAATTTTTTTAAGGGCGACATGAGCATGCTAATCGCCTGATGGTAATCGACACGAACACTAATGGACAATAGCAAAACCAAACGCCTTTAATTACAAAGCAAAATCAAATTAAAATCAAAATCAAAATATTCTTTATTCAAATAGTCTTTCACAAGATCTTTTGAATCGTTCTTTTCTGCTACCACCGCTTCGGAACGTGTTGTAGCTGTGAAGAAGAATCGGCGCAAGAAACTCCCTCAGCAACACGAACTCTTCTTTTTTTTTCTTTCTTTTTCTTTTGTTTTTTTTATATCGCCATTTACAAATAAAATGATTCATGTCACAAGTTACAATAATGTCAATTTGATGCAAAACATGATAAATTATTCCCAAGCAGTTTTATCGTCCACATAATCTGAAATTCTATAATATGCCTTTTGACACAGCTTAGCTTTTATTACTTTTTTAAACTTATTAATTGGAAGTTCTCTTAAACTGTTGGGAAGCTTGTTAAAGAAGCGTACACTTTGACCCATAAAAGAATTATTTATCTTGTGGAGACGAGTAACGTGTGAGGCAAGATTATGTTTGTTCCTAGTGTTCTTACTATGTATGTCACAATTACGCTTAAATTGAGTTATATTTTTACGAACATATAATAAATTTTCATAAATATATTGAGATGCAACAATAAGAATATCTACTTCTTTAAACTTTTCTCTCAATGAAACTCTTGGACCAAGTTGATAAATGGCCCTAACAGCTCTTTTTTGTAAAATAAAAATACTATTAATATCCGCAGCATTTCCCCAGAGAAGAATTCCATAAGACATTATACTATGAAAATAGCTGAAGTAGACAATTCTTGCCGCTGCCTCATCCGTTAAACGCCTAATGGTTTTAACTACATATGCCGCTGAACTTAATCTACCAGATAGTTTATTGATATGCGGCCCCCACTGGAGTTTAGCGTCGACCGTAATGCCCAGAAACGTAGAAGATGCAACAGGATCCAATTCTTCACCGTTAATTTGTACAGTGGTAGATAATTGCCTAACATTCATCATCATCATCATATCAGCCACAGGAAGTCCACTGCTGAACATAGGCCTCCCCCAATGATCTCCACAATGACCTGTTGGAAGCGGCCTGCATCCAGCGACTTCCTGCGACCTTAGTCAGATCGTCCGTCCACCTTGTAGGCGGGCGTCCGACACTTCGCTTGCCTGTACGTGGCCTCCACTCGAGAACCTTTCGGCCCCAACGGCCATCGGTTCTACGAGCTATGTGCCCGGCCCACTGCCACTTCAACTTGCCAATCCTATGGGCTATGTCGGTAACCTTGGTTCTCCTACGGATCTCCTCATTTCTGATTCGATCTCGTAGGGAAACACCGAGCATAGCCCGCTCCATGGCTCGTTGAGTGACTTTGAGCCTTTTAATGAGGCCCACAGTGAGAGGCCACGTCTCGGTGCCGTATGTCATCACTGGTAACACACAACTATCGAACACTTTCGATTTTAGGCACTGAGGTATTTTGGACGAGAAGACGTCGCGAAGTTTCCCGAACGCTGCCCAACCGAGTTGGATTCGCCGATTGACCTCTCTCTCGAAGTTGGACCTGCCTAACCGGACCACTTGTCCTAAATAGACATATTCGTCTACAACTTCGAGAGTCGAGCCCCCAACTCCAATGGGGGTGGGCACAACATGGATATTCGACATGATCTTCGTTTTATCCATGTTCATTTTAAGACCCACCTGTTGGGAGACTCGATTAAGGTCTTCGAGCATAGTGCTAAGGTCTTCCAGCGATTCTGCCAAGACTACAATATCGTCGGCAAATCGAAGGTGAGTAATATACTCGCCGTTGATGTTGATGCCGAATCCTTTCCACTGCAAGAGCTTGAAGGCATTTTCCAGCGCGGCAGTGAACAGTTTCGGAGATATGACATCTCCCTGTCTCACGCCTCTCTGTAGTGGAATAGCCTTCGTGCTCTGATCCTGTACTCGGACCGACATGGTGGCGTTGTTGTATATACACCTCAACACTTCGATGTACCGATAGTCTATGTGGCACCGCTGAAGAGACTGTAGCACAGCCCAGGTCTCGATCGAATCAAAGGCTTTCTCATAGTCCACAAACGCTAAACAAAGCGGCAAGTTATACTCCTCGGTCTTTTGTATAACCTGCCGTAGCGTATGAATATGGTCTATGGTACTAAAGCCTTTTCGGAAACCGGCTTGTTCGGGAGGCTGGATGTCATCAAACCTGCATTCGAGACGATTTGTGATGACCCTTGAAAACAACTTATAGACATGGCTCAGGAGCGAGATGGGCCTGTAGTTCTTCAGCAAAGTGTTATCACCTTTTTTGAAGAACAGTACCACCACGCTCCTGCTCCATGCCTCCGGCGTTGAGCCCTCGAGGAGAACGGAATTGAAGAGCCTCTGAAGGACTTTCAGTACCGGCGTTCCGCCCGCTTTCAGAAGCTCTGAAGTGATTCCGTCCTCACCCGGCGCCTTGTTGTTTTTGAGTTGTTTGAGGGCCATCTCAATCTCAAACAGGCTGATGTCCGGGATATCATCGCTAAAGTGTCGGATTAACTCGGCTCTCGGGTCTTCGGCCGAGCTAACAGTAGGTTCGGCAACCGAGGTGTAAAGCTGTCCGTAGAACCTCTCGATCTCCCTTAATACCTCTGCCCTCGTTGATACCACGCGGCCGTCTTCCGTCTTCATCCTAGACAACTGGCTTTGCCCAATAGACAAGTCTCTTGCAAACACTTTGGAGCCTCCGTTCCGCTCAATTGTCTCCTTAATGCTCACAGTATTGTGAGCACGGACATCGTGTCGCAAGGACTTCCAGATCCGTCTATTGAGCCGCCGATATGCTTCGGCGTCAACAGAAGACTGCAGCGTCAAAGATCGACGTTCGGCCATGAGGTCCAGAGTGTGGATCGAGAGTTTTTGTGGTCTATCTCTACGGCGAGGTCTAAAATACTTAGATCCCACCGTATGGACGGCTTCTACCAAACCGCTGTTTAACTCGTCCACTGCAAGGTTTTCTTTTAGACAATCAAAGCGATTTGTCAACTCGAGTTGAAAGCTCTCGGGGTTTTGGATATGGGCGCGAGTAGGTCGGAGCGTAGACTTCATCAAGCGGCGCCTTTCTAATTGGACGTTGATATTCAATGTGCCCCTAACCATTCGGTGATCACTACCGGTTTTCAGCCTGTTGATCACAGAGACATCACTGAACATCCGTCTATTCGTCGTCAAGATGAAATCTATCTCATTTCTCGTAGAACCGTCAGGACTCAACCAGGTCCATTTCCTGTGAGGCGGCTTCTGGAAAAAAGAGTTCATCGCGAAGAGTCCCTCTTTTTCCAGAAAGTCAGCCAGCCTCTGACCCCTGAGGTTCCGTTGCCCATGTCCAAATTGCCCCACTTTCAACTCTGCATCGCTTCTCTTGCCCAACTTTGCGTTGAAGTCCCCCATAACAACATTGAAGTAGGTTTTGGAAGTATGTATGGCCCGACTAATGTCCTCATACATCTCCTCTACTTCTTCATCTGGGTGTGTCGAGGTCGGCGCGTATACCTGTATGACCTTCAACGAATATCTTTTGGATATTCTGAGTATAAGGTATACTACCCTGCTCGACACACTTTCGATGGATACGATGTTGTTGATGAGAGACCTGTGGACGAGAAATCCGACACCTCCTCGGGACTGTTGGTCGTCCCCCCGGTAGAAAAGCAGGTTACCAGACTTCAGGGTTATCGTATCCTCCCCGATTCTTCGGACTTCCGATAACCCCAGAATATCCCAGTGTAACCCGCTCAATTCTTCTTCCAGTTCGACAATCTTCTCGTCTGTCCTCAAAGTGCGTATGTTGTGTGTTACCAGGGCCAGTCGTCGTCGGGGGTGGTAGCCGGGGCCAACCCGGGGATTCTTAGCACCCCCTGCCCCACCGTAACCATGGCTGCTACCATCGCCAGGAATAGTGGGGCTGCCGGGGACTGGGGGCCTGGTCAATTTTTGTGTCGCCATTGAGGGGTATTTGCCAATACTCGCCACGCTTGGCAGGCGGGTTGGCGAGCGCAGGAGGGGACTCGCGCTGACGACGCTGCTGCCCATCATCAGCGGGGGAAAGGAAATAGGGTTTGTGAGTAGAGGATATAATGGGAAAGGAGAGTATGGCCTGTAGGAGTGGATACTGCAGTCATGGAAGGGAATGTTTGTAGTGACTGCAGTAGCTCGGGGGGGCCGAGGTGCCTAACATTGGGCAGTGTGAATTTAATACATTTAGTTTTTTTAGCATTAAGTAATAAATTATTAATATTAAACCAATGTACAACTTCACGAAGGGCACTGTTTACTTCATCAAAATCTAATTGTTGTCTTTTAATTTTAAATGTCAAAGATGTATCATCCGCAAACAACACAACTTCGTGATTATTCCCGACGTGATAAGGTAAGTCATTTATGTAGACCAGGAATAGAAAAGGTCCCAGAATTGAACCCTGCGGTACTCCCATAGTGACCGCAGATCCTCCAGAAAGTTTTCCATTAATATAAACCTTCTGTACCCTATTGCTCAAATAGGAGGACAAAAGATTGAGAGCTCGGTTCCTGATACCATAGTGGCGTAATTTTCTGACCAGAGTGTCGTGCTCTACGCAGTCAAAGGCTTTAGATAAGTCACAGAATACACCAAGTGCATCCTGCGACTCTTCCCAAGCGTCATAGATTTGTTTTAGGAGAGATACTCCCGCGTCAATTGTTGATCGACCCCTCGTAAATCCGAACTGTTTCTGGTTGAGTAAGAATTATTTTCTCAAATAACTTGCTAAGCGTTGGTAAGATTGAAACAGGTCGGAAATTGGTCGGATCCGAGCTGTCACCGGATTTAAAAAGAGGCACCACCTTGCTTTGTTTCATCAGGTCAGGAAAAACACCAGATACCACACAGCGGTTGAATATCTCTGCTAAGTGGGGTGCTATATGCTCAATGATTAAAGATATATTAATTACAGAAATTCCCCACAAGTCTGCGGTCTTTTTTAAACTAATTTCTTTAAATGATTTTAATATATGCTGCGGCCCAATTTGCGAGAACTCAAACGCCACGTTACATTTAGGTACAAGTTTTTCAAGTATAGATAAAGCAGACCTCGAAGATGACTGAAGATGTTGGGTGGTATTTTTGGGAATATCAGTAAAAAATCTTTCAAATTCAGTTGCTACTTCCAGATCTGCTGTAAAACTCCTATTATTTATTTTAAGATTAAAGTTACTTTCACGTACCGAGTTTTTACCAGATTCAGAATTAATAATATTCCAAGTAGTTTTGATTTTATTGTTAGACATTTTGATTTTATTTTTTAAATACAACGATTTAGCTGTGGAACAAGCTCGTTTGAAAACTTTGGAGTAATTTTTTACATATTCCTTAAAAGTCGGATTTTGGTTAAACATTCTTTCATTCAACATGTTCACGGTGGTCGCGGGTTCGAATCCCAGGGCACACCTCTGACTTTTCGAAGTCATGTGTGTATTGACAGTCAATCACCACGCACTAAAACGGTGAAGGAAAACATCGTGAGGAAACCTGCATACCATAGCGATTCATAAGAATTTCTATGGTATGTAAGTCCGCCAACCCGCACTAGGCCAGCGTGGTGGACTATATGGCCTAACCACTCTCAATCGTATTCTCGATTGTAGAGTAGGCCCGTGCCCTGCAGTGGGACGTATATGGGCTGATACAGATTCTTTCATTGTACAGATTATTATATAGTTTATCCCGACTTTTAAATAAACCAGTGGTTGCCCACTCACTAAATGTCACTCGCTGATTTACCATAATAGTTTTAGATTTACATATATACTTTTCTAAATTCACATTTAATAATTTCAAACAATGAACTGTACAGTTTGTCTGGGTCTTGGTGAGGGGACAGCGCTGGCAGATTGTTTTTGATATTTATTCTAAATGGAACAAACTCAATACTTTTCCTTAGAACTTTAGTTTTAGTACTAGGTAATGAAACATACTGACCACAATGATCAGAATCTAAAACATCAATTACTGACTTTTCACAAATTGAGAAATTAGTAAAAATATTATCAATACATGTAGCACTTGTGGCAGTTATTCTTGTTGGTTCAAAAAATAAATGATGCAGGTTGTATGATTTAAAAAGATTAATGAAGCTGCAAGCTATAGGAGATTCTTCTAAAATGTTAATATTAAAGTCCCCACAGACAACAATTCTTTTTGGTGAAACACATACCTTGTGCAATGCATCTTCCATAATTTCCAAAAAGGTATTATGTGGTGCACAAGGGGGCCTGTATACACTTAATACAATATATTGTTCAATCTCTATACAAGCTACTTCCATAACTCGTTCAACAGACAGACGCACAATATCAAGTCTTTCCTTATATTTAATAAGATTATTTATGATTATTAACAAGCCTCCATGTAAAATATTTTCTCTGTTGAACGAGCTTGCAACAGCAATGCTTGGCATTTCACTGCGCTCGCCATCTTGAGACACAGCTGGGTGTTATTTATTTAATTATATATTACTTGTCAATCTATTCTCATGTCTTAATACTTTACAGACTGACCGCTGTCTAGACGCAGGATGCCTAGAACATATAATGTCTCTACTTCGCTGTGGTAAAGCATCTCTCATGAAGGAGGCAGCGTGGGCAGCGAGCAACGTGTTCGCTGGCACTCAGCCGCAGATACAGAGAGCTATAGACGCAGGGATGCTGCATCATCTGTGCCATGTCATCACTAATGAGGATATTAAGTAAGTTGAATCAATATATAAATAAATGATTAAAGTATTTTGTTGGATAAAAAATGTTATTACTTTATTTAGATGTTATTATTGTTTTTCCAATAAAATATTGGATGTCATGATCCTCGGGGGAGGCCTATGTTCAGCAGTGGACTTCCTGTGGCTGATATGATGATGATGATGATGATAAAATATTTTGATTACAATTCTTTGTAGCCTTGTCTCCTAAACTAAGTAAACCTTCTATTATAGGAGAATGGTTTCTTCCCATAAACATTTACAATAATCTTCTTGTAAAATATGTCATAGCTTCACTTAGTTGTTTTAATACTTGTTATGAATATTTTAGCAAGAAATCCTTTAATTAAGTCACTTAAAGGATAATGCCTATTTTACTGTGAAACTTAATATTGGTGCGAAGATTTTTGTCTTGATGAAACCTACTTTTTGTGTAGGGAAAAAATATATTTGTAATAAATACATACATAATTGCGGTCCAGGTCTGGACTTCTTAAGAAGGAGAAATTAATTTGAAGTGATACAAAGAAATGTTCACCATTCCACTGTGCTCGCCATCCTGACATAAGATGTTGACGCCCAAATACTGGAACGCAACTTAAATATAACTTGCGCTTAACTACGTTAATGCCGATTAAATGTACTGGCTAAGTGGGCCGTGCGCTGTTAAGAGCAACTTATTATTTGAATGGCGTTCCAGTATTCGGGCGTAAGTCTCATTATGTCCAGTAGACTCTGGCTACAATGACCTTCAATCCGAAACAGCAGGGCATTTACACTGCTATTTGGCGGGAGAAATAGAAATTGCGATTTTACCTACTCAGGCGGCCTCACACATGAGAGACCTACCACCGGTAAGATGTACATTTATTAAATTATTTCCAGATGCCAGAAGGAAGCGGCATGGGCTGTGACCAACCTGTGCCTGGGTGGTACTCGGCAGCAACTGGACGCGTTGTTCAGTAGCGGACTACTGGCTCCGTACTGCGCGCTGTTACATGCGCGAGACCACAGGGCCATCAGCGTCGTGCTGGACGGAATCACACATCTGTTGCAGGTCAGATACACACCTGAGTATGGGGCCGAGTAATCACGTGAGGTTTAAATTCAGGGGAGGTGGGGACTATAATTAGGAATTAGCACAAGTTGGTGGGGGGACAAAAATCACGAAATATCACAAGGGGGAAGGGGGTGTCTAGTAAGATAACTCGTGAATTTTTTGTCGACACATTACTTTAATATGCTACATAGTATATTTAAAAGATCACATGGTTAATGGACGGCCTCTATATACAATATAGAGGGAGCGATGGGACTTCCAAAACGTTGATAAAATTGGTGGTGCTGGGCACCTTTTTCTGCCCTCCTATTGGCTTATATTTGACAGGTTGTCCAACATACATGAATCACTTGGAAAAGTCTTTTGTTTTATCTATGTTGTAGAGAGTCCTCCACCTTTGAACAGACATTGAAAAGCCGCCGTTTTGTCAAGTTTTTTTTTTTACATTCTAGGCAGCAGCTAAGTACGGCCATTTGGAAGCCATGTGTCTCAAATTGGAAGAGATTGGCGCACTCGATCAGATCGAAACTCTACAGCAACACGAAAATGAGCAGGTATGTATTTTAATAACAACTTGTCAATAAGACTGCCTCAGTGGCGTAGTTGTACTAGAGTATGGTTACAAAGCCGAGGTCTCGGGTTCGAATCCCGGGTTGGGAAAATTGATATTGGATTTTTCCATTCATTGACAGCCCAGAGTCAGAAATTTGTGCCCGACGTCAATATCCTTCCAACGGGAACACAATAGTGCATTTACACTGGTATATGGAGGAGGAAAATATAGACATTGTGGTGGTATTTACCCAGGCGGCCTCTCATATATGAGAGGCTTACACCAGACGATTATGAATTTTTTTTTGAAAAATGCAGAGTATTGTGTAAATCACATTATTTTTATATTTTACAGATATATAGAAAGACACTGCATATCCTGGACACATACTTTGCTGAACAGGAAGACACAACGGCCCAACCCGCGCAAACTGAAGAGGAGTACCAATTCGGTCTCAATGCTAATGCGAATATCAACTTCTAGGGTATTATGTGTTACCGGATGAAGCTGATTACAAGCTGAAGTAGTATATTAAGAGAAAATCAATTTCAGGGTTAAGTAAAATTTTGGACAGAAACTTGAATCAAAATTAGTTAATTAAGGTTAAC
Source organism: Hyles vespertilio (assembly GCA_009982885.2). Lineage (NCBI taxonomy): Eukaryota > Metazoa > Arthropoda > Insecta > Lepidoptera > Sphingidae > Hyles > Hyles vespertilio. The sequence goes on from CM042832.1 coordinate 1,778,867, forward strand.
AAAATGTCTTAGGAATAACCCAATTTGAGATGGAACTTTTGTCTTAGAAAAAAACAATTTAAGACTACAGGTGTTTTAAACAAAACTTAATTTGAAGACTAACTAGTTTGTTTAGGCTAACGCATTTTCACACAAAGCTAGATGTCCTATGTCTGATTAGTTGATACTAAGTTATTCAGGATAAACTATTTTGAATGAGGACAATCTGTATTATTTCACAACAGCCTGAGTCTTAACTTGACTACTAAGCCAATTTGATTTAAAATAAATGATTTTAGCTTGAAATCTGGTTCATCAGGTAACTTACACAAGCTGGTCTTGTGTAAATTGGAACATTAGTGTACATAATTGTCGATAGATGGCGTTAATAACATACGATTATATCTTTATGAAGTACTTGGCACGCTGGGTTTAACGCCATCTAGTGTTAAAAATAGGAAACAACCTAGGCAATGTGCAATTCCAAAATTTAATTTGGATGAAGAAACTAATGCCTTTAAATTTATGTTCATTAAATTATTGTGTGTTACTAACGCCATTTATCGATATACCTAAAATACTGAAGTTCCGAACTGATTAAGCAAATTACTTAAGACTTACTACTTAGGAGTATACATTCTGATATTGGCCTTAAAGCTTATCCAAAATAAAACTATTATTTACGGATTTTATAGTGGAATTGGTTAAATTTTTTCTAACTTCCCGGCGTTTCGATTACTTTATAAAACATGTTAAAATTTAATCAAATCCGCGATAAAATCCATAAATAATTGTTAATTTCAACTTTCCAGATTCTCAATGACCACCTTTCTGGCAAATAAGTATTACCTATTCGAGATTTCAGTTGATTTTAATTACATTATGCAGTAAGGCCGTCCTATATTGTAGTAATCACAAGTAGAGCGTTATTTGAGATTTTTAATTAAGCATAGAAATATTAGAAATTCAGTATTTTGCATGCTTATCCATGGTTAGTCATGAGATCAATAAGTAGTGAGTCTGAAGTAAATATCAACTATATTATGACTGATTTGTGATAATTGTTGCTATGTGATTTTTAATAAAGTAGTTTTTTATATGTGTGTTTTATTTAAAAGGTAACTTAACAATTTAACTGCATACTCTTTAAAACACGCCTTTACACTCGTACCCATTGATTGGCTGTTAAAAGTGTTAACAGATATACAATATAATAAATACACCCAACAGTCACATACATAGTCCTGACCCCACACTAAGATCGGGTTTTGTGTATCCCAGACACTACTTTATAGACTTTCTGTTGTCATATCCTATACAAGTGGTCGGATAGTTCTAGGTGGGGCCTGGATACTGTGGGAAAAATATTACGAAGGAAGATTACATCTGCGAATAAAGAAATTTTTAACAAAGAATTCAGTAAATTGTCTCAATTTTTTGACTCGCGCATGCGGTAATCGTGAATATACGGAGTGTTTACTGTATACATTGCCTACTACCGAATGCCATACATATTAATTTGTACTAGGCATACAATATATTACAATATTAGTCCAAGATTCAACCTTTCGCAGTCCATGGTGCGCCTGTTGCTGAGCGTTGCCCTATAAATTATATTTGGGGGCAAATATATTTCATAGTAGGCACTGATTCCAGTCGTAAGAATAAAAAAATGGTTGCCTGTAAAGTCGGTTTTACGGGCGAAGATTTTACGTGACAACGTCTTTTTCTCGGTAGAATATTTATTGATATGAATATAATTAAATTGCACAATAGGAACAAGGAATTGAATGAAAATAAGAATTGCACAAATTTTAACTATAGAAATATATTTTGTTTACTAAAACATTGTACATGTAATGACGAATCTAAGCACTCCATATTTTCACTACAGACACAGCTGACGATACTTTAACCACACGTGTGAACTTGTATTGTGACGCTTTCTTGTTTTTCCAACGCCAAGAACGTTCGAGAAAGACAAAGACAGAGACACAAGCATGCGCCGATTCAATGCGCCTAATTCTCTAGTGCTGCGCGCGCGGCAGACCGATCATAGTTGAGTGGGAGAGAGACGCAAGGCATTCGGCGGGCCTCTCTCTCGTTCGGTGACTCATCGTAACGTTACCGGGCGTTACACTTTTTCATAAGTGACTCCCAGCCGCAACCTAATTTAAGACGTTGTCACGTCAATAAATTTTTTGGAGGTAAAATATTTTTTTTGGGGGGGTAATTTTTTGCGTAATTTGGGATTTCTGGCGGGGTCAATTTGTAGCCCTCACCAAGACGGTTCCGAGGATACCAAACTCGGTGGGTCTACGATCTATATTGGCCGAGATAGGATTGGGGGGGTGAGGTAAATTTTCGGGGTGGGGGTAAGGGAGGGGGGGGAGGAAGGTTTCGTGGGGAGGCTAACTTAAATTAATTGTTTTGGAGGTAAAATATTTTTTTTTGGGGGGGTAATTTTTTGCGTAATTTGGGATTTCTGGCGGGGTCAATTTGTAGCCCTCACCAAGACGGTTCCGAGGATACCAAACTCGGTGGGTCTACGACCTATGTTGGCCGAGATAGGATTGGGGGGGGGTGAGGTAAATTTTCGGGGTGGGGGTAGGGGAGGGGGGGGGAGGGGTAGGTTTCGTGGGGAGGCTAATAGGCACTATTTCGGAATAAGGGTGGGGGAAGGCAGGGGGCTATGGGACAATTTTGGAAAAAGTGGGTGAAACTGAAAAATAATTCTCTAGTGCTGCGCGCGCACCGTTACGTTACCGGGCGTTACACTTTTTCATAAGTGACTCCCAGCCGCAACCTAATTTAAGACGTTGTCACGTCAAAAGTTTTTGTTGGAGGAGTGACACAGTTGACTAATTCAAGATCATAATATGACAATGTGTAAAGCACATAGATGTAGTAGTAAAGCATCAAGGATGGTCCTGGACTAAGTTAGAACTTTATTCTTGATAGGTACTATTGAAAATATAAAAACTTAATTGTATTTATTTAATGTATGAAGGTAATCTTGAGCATCTTAACTGCAGGTAGTTTTGTAAAATTCAATTTAATAGTCACTATGTTGTCATTTTGTGCTTATGATTTTTTATATAATCCGAACTAAGGTGTTTTTCCAGAGGTTTCGAACACAGTTTAAAGTATAAGTATTAGCATTATGTGAACCATACATAGTATTTTATAATAGTTTGTGTATCAACTTTTTTGTGTTCAAAGTGGTTATTATGGTGTTGAATGTGTTCTTAAAAATCAGTACCGCTAACCTGCATGTAAGTTTTGTTAAACTTATAATAAATCCACCCAACAGTCACATACATAGTCTTGACCCCACACTAAGATCAAGGCTTGTATCATCAGAAACTATAAGACTTCGGGCTCCACACAAAAACATCCAGACAAAAAAATGCCTTTAAATCACACAAGCATTTGTCTTTGTGTCTGGCTTCACAGCATATTGTCTGACCGACTCTAGATAGAAACCATTGAAGCTATCAAATATATAACTTTTGTTTAGTATCCTTGCCTTTTATAGGCAAATTCTATCAATTTTGTCATTGAATCATTTAGTAAAAAACATAAATAAAATTAAAAGTATTTAATTAAAAACTTAGATTAAGTTACATCTATATAAAACTAGGCTTTATTCTGCTCCTTCAGCTTTTCCAGTTGTTGCCTGAAACAATGATAAATTGATTAGATATTTTACATGTTATTTTTTCACCCTCATTCTTTTGACCCATTATCAATACACTATAAAATAATGTTGTGCTAAAAATTAATCCTTATCCGCAATCAATGATTTAAAACTACAACTATATTGTCTATACAACAGAGTACCAGTAGATGCCAGTTTTTCAAATAGGTAAATTACAATCATCATCCACCATAAAAGAAAACATTGTAAGGAAACCTGCATACCATAGAGAATTTGTAAGGGCTGAAACTGCGTTAAGCGGGCGCCCGCGACGGGTAAACGTCGCGCGTCTCCTCGCGTGGACACTCAAAGTGAGAGGCCACGTCTCGATGCCGTATGTCATCACCGTCATGTTCCCGCTTGCGGACACCGCGCGCTTTACCGCGCGTGCCCCCGCGAGGGGTTCCGACGCACGGAGGCGGGCCCCGCGGCGCGGGTACGGGACCCGCCTCCCCGTGCTGGACGCCCGCGCGGATCCCCGCGACGGAGCACTTTTGTATGAAACCGCGCGAGTGCCCGCTTAACGCAGTTTCGGCCCTAAGCCAGTTGTAGTCTGGTGGATTATATTATGGTCTAACCACTCTCAATCATACTCTTTATTGTACAGGTAAAAGGCTTTTGCCCTGCAGTGGGAGGTATATGGGTAGATACAGATACAATGAGGTAAATTACTGACTATAGGCCGTCAAGTCATCAATATTTCTTATAACATTGAATTTGCACATGACTTTAATGCATATGAGAAATATTCATATCCTCAGGGCTGTAATAATGAAACGTAGAGCGAAGCCCAAAACTTTTGCCAATTGTTATTGACATTTTGTTGAGTGATTACTATAGTAGGCAGCAACACAATAAGGACAAGTTGCAAAATTATTATACTAATTTCACGATTGTAGTGGATCAGAGATAGCAAAAAAATATCTGCTACTGTTATAAGCCATTGTTTGGGAACAGTTTCTATACATCACTTAGCACGAATCAAACAAAATATAATTCTAACCTCAACTGCTGGTTGAAATCGTCTTGAACGATGTCGTCCTCCCAGTTATCTTCCCAAACAGACACATCTTCGTCATCAGCGTCCTCCGTACCCCAATCTAGACACAAGAAACACAATATAATACGTAAATACAGTTTTAGAGCCACTTCGGAAAGTCACGAAAAGAAATTGCTATTTCACAGTTATTACGCACTTTCCGCGGGAAATTCTTCAAATTCATCGTCTTCTTCGAGAAGGCCGAGATCTACTTTCTGTTTATCAGCCATTGTAAATTGTATTTTCGGGATTTTGCTAGAAAAAAACGATTCGCGTTCAGAAGTCTGTTGTTTTCGACAAGTCACTATTTCGGTGTTGCCAGAAATTGGAATTTAAATTCCTCATTCCTCGCCCAATATATTTTTTCCGTTTTTACCGAATTACATTTGAAATTATAATGATACCAATATAATGCATGTAAAATATTACATTTTTTCATTTATGCAAAAGATTCGCCTGATATTTTATGCGTATATATTCCGACTTACCAGTGTCAAATCCACTAAAATACGTTAATGCAAATCTTTAGTGACTATACTACTGTGTCCAAAAAATAAGGTGACATTGTATTTATTTTGATAATTCCTTATTTATTCTTCCAAATCAATTTAATCCCCTTCAAAGTAATCCCCTCCCGATGCAATGCACTTATGCCAACGGATTTTCCAACCTTCGAAACACTGATTGTAGCCATTTTTCGGGATGGCCCTCAGTCCCGTCTTCGCTGCGGCCTGAATCTCCTCTATCGTATCAAAACGGTGTCCCCGGAGCGGTGTTTTGAGCCTGCTGAACAGCCAGAAGACGCACGGCACCAGATCAGATGAATACAGGGGTTGCGGAACGATATTGGTTGAGTTTTTGGCGAAATTATCACGAATTACCAGTGCAGTATGAGACGGTGCATTATCGTGATTTTCGGTACCAGTCGAGATGTGACGCGCTTGAGGCCCAAACATCCTTTAAAATGGTATTGACCGAGCCTTGCGATATGCCAACCTCATCAGCAAGGTCTCTAATCGTTAATCGACGGTTTTTCAACAACAAATCTTTGATTTGTTGGACGTGAGCTTCGTCGGTTGAGGTTGATGGTCGCCCAGGATGCTCTTTGTCTTGGACACGTTCACGGCCGGCTTGAACTCACTATACCACTTGTAAACATTTTTTTTAGACATAGCCTCATCACAAAAGGCTTTCTGCACCATCCTTAACGTATCCGCAGCAGAAAATTGATTCCGCAAACAAAATTTCATGCAAATTCTTTGCTCAACAAATTTCGACATCGCAAAAAACGAAAAACTCACTTTTAGCAGCTCACAAAATGACGCGGGTCTCAAACACTATTGTTGACAATATTTTGACATGTAATTTGACATGGATGTCACTGACAGTACTACCAAACTAAAAAAATAATAATTCTCGAAATCATTCGACGCGCGCAGGTTAAATTCAAAAGTCACCTTATTTTTTGGACACTGTAGTATATGTAAGCCTAAATGGTAGTTGATGTGGATTGTGTACTATAAATAAGAATTATGATGAACTGTCTTATTTATTATAAAAATCGAATTCTATCCTTATCGTTCTTTATAAGCGAATGGCTAGAATCTCTCTTGTTTCATAATGTTGACACATATTTTTATACCATGTCAAGAGAATCTTTCTACTTATTTCATAGTGTGTCATGTTCTGTGTAGATCCGTCATGAATAAACTTGTTTTCTTGCTAAGTACGGTATCCAACAAGACTTTTATTCCATTTATTTTTAGTCCATATGCCATAATTTAGATAGTGCGACGTTTAACAAATATGTTTAATACTTGAGTTACTCATCACCTTCGTTAAAGTAACATAAAAAAAAACACACTTGCAGACTATGCCATATACCTTACGGTATATGGCTTAGTACTTACTAGTCTCGATCACCTCTGGAAGATTTCCACGAAAATCGCTGGTAAAAGTCTTGGTCTCTTTGTGTAAAATAATTATTAAAATGAATTAAGTATTTAAGTTAGGATTTTATTTTAAGCATTTTAGTTACTTTTGATCTCAGCTTTATTAAGATAATTATTATTGATGTACAAGTATATTGGAAATAAATTTTTATTAATGAATAAATAAAAATCATTATATTTTCACACATTTATTTATAATATAAAACACAGTCATTGGATACATTACTTTTAGCTTGTTAAATGGCTTAACAACTAAAAGCAAGCCTTAACATAAGTTTATATCACAATATATCACATTATAACTTGTTCAGACTATAGATGAAAAACTTAAAAAAAACAAGTCAGAGAATGTATTTAAAAACAGTATTTATAACCAAAGGCATATTATTGAAAGAAAATGTAATACAATCAGTCATTGTAGCTTTAAAAACTATATGATTTCATTTGAAAAATAAAGTTCATTAAACGGGACGCATCAGTTTAACTGTGCCCCAATCTGCCTTTGTAGGTAATTAGAAAAAATAGTATATGCCTTTTTTTCAATAAGATAATCAATTTAACTTTGACAAATCATAAGTAACAGAAAAATATTATAAAATATTTTCTGATGATTGTAGAAAAGCCTTCTTGAGGCGAATGACGATTAGCACAACTACAAAATTCTACTTCATACACAGAATAAGCACAAATTAATATATTTGTGATGCGTGTAGCATTAATATATTTTCAACTCATTGTTATATTGGAAACTTATTAAGAAATAAAGTTTCTATCCAATTTATCACGAGTCGTATTTTTACATCTACACTAAACAAATACAGCCATATAACATCGAATTCATTGTATTAAGATTTCATGATAATCAATGTATGTATATAAAATATTGATATCACGTTATATTCGAGTTTTAAAAAATATTCCAACTATTCTACACAAATGAAAATCATCTTTGATTACAATAGCAATTTTCTTACGCAATTAAATAAATCACCAAATCGACAACTCTTTCCAAATTACCACCAAACCGAGGAAACTACCGGACCTAGCAACACCAATTTTAAAAAAGGCAAGTTAAAGGAACTCATACCTTAACAGCCTAGGATGAAAACCAAATTAAGTTTTCAAAAAGGTTTAACTGCACTCAAAACGCAGATAATGGTGGAGGGTTCTTGGAATATCTAAGGTGGGGACAATATCAGGGAAGGAAGGACCGAAATATTTTCGGAGGTATATCCTGACTTGAGCTATTAATGAAATAGGGTTCCTAGCTCTTTCTATTAAGATTTGTTTTTGCGTGGGGGTTACAGTGTTGTTTCTTTTGATCATGCAAAGATCGAACGCTTCTGCGGCTTCTAGAAGTTGGTAGAAGATATGCTCGTACTCAGGAGAGGTGACGTTTTGTAAGTGGTTCAGGATACCGTCGGGGTCACGGAACTGGGTTTTCATAATAACCTGAAAAATAAAAAGTTTTAATAATGTTTATTAATCTTATATTAAGGTTTATTGCTTTTGTTATATGGATCTAAGGATAATTAGTAATATTTAATTGTTCTTCATTAGTTTAATTTACGTCCGCAAAAGAATAATTTAAATAGTGGTATAGCGACATCTAGCTGCGATTTTCGTAGTATAAGTTTATTTAATTATTATATTAAAGAATTTTAATCATATAGTGATTAAATAATTCTGAAAGTAAAACATACTAACAATATTTATTACAATAACGATACAATTGTCTATTAGTTATGGATATATGTATTAATATGTATTTGAATTGTATTAACAACTTCCCCAACTAGATGGCGCTACTTACATTTTACACAAGTTATCAAGCAAAGAGTAAATCTAAAAAATTCTAAATAACAATTTTATACTGACCCGAGCTCCGTATCTGAGCAACATAGTAACAATTTCGCTGCTAGGTTCAACATTACTCGCCAAATACTCCGCCAATGCTGGTCTAAGTTGTGTCGCGTCTTCACTGCTGTAAACTTTCATGTTAGGGTCCGCTCCACTCTCTAGTAGGATCTGGAAAACGCATTATTGTTATACACACATTCGTTACTCACGACTATGTCTCCAAAGACCGAAGGGGTAGCGGTATGTTTTTTTTTTATTTTTTATTGCATTGAATGGCGAGACGAGCAAGCCGTTCGCCTGATGGTAAGCGATACGACCGCTCATGAACAGTAGCAATATTCCACTGCGCTCGCCATCCTGAGACATAAGATGTTAAGTCTCAATATGTCCAGTAGTTGCTCTGGCTACAATGTCCTTCAATCCGAAACACAACAGTGCATTTAAGCAGTGTTGTTTCACGGGAGAAATAGACATTGCGGTGGTACCTACCCAGATGGCTTCTCACATATGAGAGACCTACCACCAGTAAAATCAAATGTATTTTACATTATCTATGCCTTGCAATACTTTTTTATTAATTTCAGAATGTCTATGGTAAGTCCGCCAAATCGCACTAGGCCAGCGTGGTGGACTACATGGCCTAACCACTCTCAATCGTACTCTCGATTGTAGAGGAGGCCCTTGCCCTGCAGTGGGACGTATATGGGCTGATATAGATGCCTCGCAAAAAAGGCGAAAAACCGATGCGCGGGCTTTTCACAATTGAAATCGCACGTTTATAAATATAGAGACCTAAGTCCTAACTAAAAAGTCTTATTCTTGGGAAAAGTTCATTAAAGATTTGTAACTTATGAAACTTTGTATTTATGAATGAAACATCGATAACACCGAAGTGGACATATTGCTGCCTTTCATGCGCTCTGTAATAACGAGTCGATAGGTCATTTTGAGCCAAAACAGGATTAAAAGACACTTTTTTTGGATTTGGTCACTATAATTCTAAACGTGCGAACATTTCAAGTCATAAATAAACTAGCATCTCTTGGACTGGTAGTTTTATTGTGCTTCCATTTATATCAGGTAGACAATGCCAATTATTTTTGGTAATTATGTTTTATTAATTAGTATTTTTGATCGAAGGATATTTCATATTCTATATTTAACAGCTGCCTGACACGGCTCTTTTTTTTAAATATTATATCGCCTATCAAGGATAATGTAAGATTCTTTAAGGTGAAAGACCTTGTCACATCTGTCCAGTAGTTCTAAATACAACAATCAAATCTATACTATCCTATTTATAATATTAGTCTAGATAAGTACTTCTAAAATTTTCGCATAATAACTAATAAACACTACATATGATATTAAACCAAATCCCTGATTAAATTCAGTGTTTTCTGAATGTGACAATAGCCTAGACAAATTCAGGACCTATTTTCTTCGAGATGTAAGGACGTGGGATTTGAATGTCATTTACCGAATTACTATTGTAATTTTTCATGGGCGTTATGTACAAGGGATGAAAAGTCATGAACTATGAACTTACTTTAACAATTTCCTTCCTGTTGACGATATTGTCTGAACACGCGACATGCAGCGGCGACCCGATCACAGAACTCGACGCATTTACTTGCGCACCTGATAATAATATTTTTTTACATCAATAGCTTTCGATTAGATATTGTGGGGAGTTTTGTGCTTGTGTGTGCTTCGTTTGGTCTAGTAGTTCAAGCAAGTGGCGATAGATGTCACTATATAAATAAATAAATACACCCAAAAGTCACGTACATAGTCATGACTGATGACCCCACACTAAGATCGAGTCTTGTGTCGTGGGTATCAGAAACTACAAGAGGCTTTTCGGTCTCACAAACACCCAGACATGAAACATACACCTGTAGATCATACGAATATTTGTTTCGGTGTGGGGTTGAACACGCGGCCTCACGTTTCACAGCCGGCGTCTAACCAACTGCGCTGCGAAGGCTGTGATATGAATACTGTATGCATGGAATCATTAAGACAGAGCTTTTTTGGGGGACTTCGTCCTCGGTTCAATTATGTTGAGGCCTGGAAATATGTGAACATTGTACTATGGTTTTCGTGAGGCTACAAATTAAATCACCGTGGCTGTTAAACGAAAAAGTCTTTACGATCTCTGCACCGAAACAAAATGACAGCCTCTGTGACGCAGTTGGTTAGACGCCGCCTGTGAAACGAGAGGCCGCGGGTTCGATCCTCGCACGGAGACAAATGTTTGTGTGACGCACAAATATTTCTTCGGATCTGGGTGTTTGTAAGGACCGAAAAGTCTCGCGTAGTTCCCGATACCCACGACACAAGACTAGATTTTAGTGTGGGTCAAGACTACATATGTGACTGTTGGGTGTATTTATTTATTTATTTTAAATTGTATATCATTCACAGGTATTTACTTCGCATCTGGGTGTTTGTGACACCGAAAATTCTCTCGTCGTTACACATCTATATACTATGTTAGATCGGTGTCAGGACTATGTATGAACAGTTGGGTGTATTTAAACTTACCGGCCGATAAAAGCAGTTGCACCATGGTCACGTCTCCCTTCAATATGGCCAGGTCTAGAGGACTGGGCTTGCTGAGTTCTGGACACTCGTAGTTTACCCTCGCTCCTTGCTTAATGAGAAGGTTCACAACTTCTGTATTGCCTGCAAAATAAATAGAATTTATTGTATGGAAGATCATGAGATTGCCGAAAGCAATAATAGAAAAGTAGAAAATTAATAAAAATCCTTGAAGTTTACGAAAGAGCACTGTTATATCATTGTACAATTTTTCTGCCTAATATTTGGTAATCTGCTTGATGGTATATTATTTTTTGTGAATAGTCGGCATGTTATTAACTAAATGAACTTTAGATATTTTTTGTTTTTTGAGGAGATTTTAACATAAGTTTTCGTCTCGGTGATATGCAAAGTTATTAGAATTTTGCGCTTTTCAAAACGTAAATTATCTTTGAGTTTTATAAAGATTTATAAATAAGACAGAATAGTTGTAATTAAACAGAATTCCGTGTCACATATTTGTTTTCCTCACCACTAAGCACAGCGTAATGCATGACAGTTCTGTAATCATTCCTGGCGTCCGCCATCGCGTTCACATTGGCGCCGAAGCTGATGAGGAGTAGCACCGCATCCATACCCTGAAACAAGTCAGTGCATTAGCCAATATATTTACGCTGGCAGGAAAAACTGGTCACATCGGGTCTGATTAAATTAAGCCATCCCTGTGTCTTCTCGGGCAATCTTATCTTATGGATCCAGGATCACACTCCAAGTATTATTATAATAATATAATTTTTAATTAATAATTTAAATAAATTTCATCTATGGAATTGTATCCTGAAATAACTGGTAAATTGGTACATTCATTTTGCCAAACACATAGATAACTTTCAAAGTAACCATGATTGGAAGTTAATAATAGCTGATTTGTAATGCCTATGTCAGAGCCAAACTATCAGCTTTTATAAAATGACGAAAGTCAGGCAGCCACAGGCTCTAGCTCTATTACAGCCATATTACAGCATACATTGTGACTGTGACACAAGTAGTTAAAACACTAAGCTAAGAACCTTATTCCCAATATATCCTTTTCACCATCAAAATTACTAAAAAAAATCTTATTGCAATCAATGGCGAGACGATCAAGCCGTTCGCTTGATGGTTAGCGATATGACCGCTCATAAACAGTAGAAAAACCAAATAACACCTTGATTCACAAGGCAATTCTTGGACATCTTGAGACATCAGATGTTAAGTCTCAATATGTCCAGTGGTTTCTCTAGCTACAATGTCCTCCAATCTAAAACACAATAGTGCATTCACACTGCTAAGTTAACTTCCAGTTACCTTCCTCTGTCTCGCAGCCTTCATCAACGGCGTGAGTCCAGCTCTGTCCCTGGAGTCAGGGTTGGCTCCGAAGGTCAGTAGCAGCTCCAGATACTCAGGGTCTGATACCAGATTAATCTCAGAGCCGAAGAAGTACCGCTTGTTGGGGTCAGCGCCGTGCTCTAGAAGGAGACGGGCGACTTCCTGCAAATAAAATGATTTGTTAGATTTTCGGTCGTGGTATCATCATTCAGCCTATATTGTTGTCCACTGAATGGAGTTCAAAGGCAAGTTGTTTTGTGTTTTTGGATATACTGGTAATTTTTGCTTTTGTAACAAAAAATAATACATATGTTTAATTAATGTAATTTTTAATATTATAATTGCTTATTGTTTCAGGAAGCTGGAAGCAAGGTGCTTCTGAGACATCAATATAGAAAGTATGGGGATGTATTTTAATGATGTATGTATCTATACTGATCTATACTTAGTACTTATATCTCGTCGAGCGAATCTTTATAATGCCGAAGAGTTTGTTTGAAGGTGCTAATCTCGAGAAATACAGGTCAGAATTGAAAACATAATTCAATTTTGGTTAGCCTATTTATCCAGGGAGGTTATAGGGTACTTTATATTCCTAGAAAATACATAGCAGAATTGATATAATAATAAAACTTTTTCACACGTGTTAAGCTGTGAGCTGAATTACCCATATTTATAAGTACTAGTTGCACTAACATAATGCTTATTCCTGATGGCCAGACGCAGGGGCTCGTCACACAGCGTAGTTCTGGGGAATTCCTCGCCCGTGTCAGGTCTGTAGTCCACGGCTGCTCCACTGTCTAGTAACAGCTTGACTAGTTCCACGTAACTGAGGGAAAAATATAGAAATTGTTTTGTTAGGAGTTTATGGCTGTGTTTAAATCAAAAGATATTTATAAAGGTACTGGTACTGCTGAATTGATTGACATTAAAATATTGTTTTTGGAATGACATTTACTGGTGGTAGGTCTCTCATATGTGAGGGGCCGCCTGGGTGGGTAGTACCGCAATGTCTATTTCTCCTGCTAAACAGCAGTTTAAATGCGCTGTTGCGTTTCTGTGTGAAGGAAATTGTAACCAGAGTAACTACTGGACATATTGAGACCCAACATCTTATGTCTCATGATGGCGAGCGCGGTGGAATGCTAAGTACTGCTTTGTAATTAAAGGTGTTTGGTTTTGGCACTGTTCATGAGCTGTCGCTTACCAACAGGTGAACGACACGCTCGTTTCGCCATTAATTGCAAAAAAAATGACACTCTTGGTGGCAGGTTCTATGGCTGACATGGAAAAAAGCTGCATTTTTGTAGTCACTTAAACTACCATCCGGCTTCGTTTTCATTAGCAGTCTTGATACATCCTGTATAGCTAAGAAAGTATAGCTCTCTGCTCACCCATGTTCAGCTGACAGATGCAGGGCGCTGTACCCACAGTCATCTCTGGCGTTGACATCACATCCTCGAACTAACAGCAACCTGGTCGCTTCCAGGTACCGCTGCCAGATGGCGTAGTGGAGCGGCCGCAGACCCTGGGTCACTGGCTCGTTTACCTGAGAATTAGAAAGAATTGATTACTTTCTGGAAACTATGAAACTCCTTCGATCTTGCAATAATGTCCTGTATGTCACTTCAGTTCGATGTGCTTGTGAAATCTTTGTTCATATAAAGGAAAACACAAAGAGGTGAACAAGGTGTGCAGTTATGGATAACAGGGAGAAGGGCACTTTAACGGACTGTTTATATTATTAGTTAATTAAATAAATAAACAATAAAAACATAACACCACATATATAGTCCTGACTCCACAGTAAGATCGAGTTTTGTGTCGTGTATCCGAAACTACGAGGGACTTTTCGGTCTCAAAAACACGTAGATATTTTTTTTTGGCTATTTAAATATTTTCGTGTCTGAGTGATTAATCTATAGATTTTGCTAAACAAGATTTAAACCCTAGCGTACCATAACAACTTTAAAAATAAAAAATCTGTATATACCACTTAAATATGACGATTGAAAATAATTACAAAAGCAATTCGTCGCTTTATTGCAAATTATAGTTGCATTGTGTCTGCAATCATTAACACTGCCACCCGTCTTCGTTTACGGTAGCATTCTTGATGTATTCTGTATAATAATATGAAGATAGTGTTTACCTTAGCACCACAGGCAAGTAATATCCTGATCTCATCCAACGGGACCATTCTGATGATGGAGTCAGCTAGCTCCCGCTGCAGGGATTTGTCATTTATAATCTCCGAAGGCATCTTGCTGGAACAATCGATGTGAATATTAATGCAGGTGATGTAGCAAACACGATGGAAGAAAATGAAGGATGATAGAATAAATAGATTGTGAAGATAGTCCTTTTCGAGGATTCGAAATTAATTTAATTTTGCATGTTATTATATTATACTGTTGAAATAAAACTATTATTACGGATTTGATCGCGGATTAGGATAACTTTTCAGTCCGCCCCGTGACTACGAAAGCTGTAAAGTAATCGAAACGTCGGAAAAGTTAAAAAATGTAAACATTAAACCAAATCCGCGATAAAATCCGTAAATAATAGCAAAGAGAATTTAAATCACTACGTTAATAATAGTTTTATTTCTATGTGTCATATTTCATCATCATCATCATCATATCAGCCACAGGAAGTCCACTGCTGAACATAGGCCTCCCCCAATGATCTCCACAATGACCTGTTGGAAGCGGCCTGCATCCAGCGACTTCCTGCGACCTTAGTCAGATCGTCCGTCCACCTTGTAGGCGGGCGTCCAACACTTCGCTTGCCTGTACGTGGCCTCCACTCGAGAACCTTTCGGCCCCAACGGCCATCGGTTCTACGAGCTATGTGCCCGGCCCACTGCCACTTCAACTTGCCAATCCTATGGGCTATGTCGGTAACCTTGGTTCTCCTACGGATCTCCTCATTTCTGATTCGATCTCGTAGGGAAACACCGAGCATAGCCCGCTCCATGGCTCGTTGAGTGACTTTGAGCCTTTTAATGAGGCCCACAGTGAGAGGCCACGTCTCGGTGCCGTATGTCATCACTGGTAACACACAACTATCGAAGACTTTCGATTTTAGGCACTGAGGTATTTTGGACGAGAAGACGTTGCGAAGTTTCCCGAACGCTGCCCAACCGAGTTGGATTCGCCGATTGACCTCTCTCTCGAAGTTGGACCTGCCTAACCGGACCACTTGTCCTAAATAGAGATATTCGTCTACAACTTCGAGAGTCGAGCCCCCAACTCCAATGGGGGTGGGCACAACATGGATATTCGACATGATCTTCGTTTTATCCATGTTCATTTTAAGACCCACCTGTTGGGAAACTCGATTAAGGTCTTCGAGCATAGTGCTAAGGTCTTCCAGCGATTCTGCCAAGACTACAATATCGTCGGCAAATCGAAGGTGAGTAATATACTCGCCGTTGATGTTGATGCCGAATCCTTTCCACTGCAAGAGCTTGAAGGCATTTTCCAGCGCGGCAGTGAACAGTTTCGGAGATATGACATCTCCCTGTCTCACGCCTCTCTGTAGTGGAATAGCCTTCGTGCTCTGATCCTGTACTCGGACCGACATGGTGGCGTTGTTGTGTCATATTTGCGTAAACTAAAAAAAAAATCATTATTAATACTGTTTTAATGCCTAAAATTTATCCCACCGATCTGCGTTATGCCAGGATGGTGGACGAACTTTAATTGTTCTCAATTGTCATTTGTCAATGACTATTTCTCTTACTAAACAGCACTGGAAATGCAATGTTGTGTAACTACTGGAAATATTGAGACTTAACATCTTCTGTCTAAGGAAGATGAGCGCATTGGAATGCTAAGCATTGTTATGTAATTCATGGTGTTGTTTGGTTTTGCTACTGTTCAAGAGCGGTCGTATCCCTTACCGAAAGACATACTCGTCTGACCATTCATACTATAAAATAAAACAGACTAAACATACCTTGTACGGATCTATTGACTGGCCTGTGATAATTATCGCTTATGGATTTTGGAAAAGAGATTTGATACCTTAATTTAAATAAAGGCATCTTTTAGTTGTCAACGAATATCAAGATGAGATTTCTAGAAATTGCATGTAGGTGATAGGTAAGACTAAAACGGTGAAGGAAGACATCGTGAGGAAACCTTCTTACCACAGCGATTCAAAAGAATTTCTATGGTATGTAAGTCCGCCAACCCGCACGAGGCCAGCGTGGTGGACTGTATGGCCTAACCACTTTCAAATTTCAATCATACTCTCGATTGTAGAGGAGGCGCGTGCACTGCATTGGGACGTATATAGGCTGATACAGGACAGTACAGATAGGAAAGACCACTGAATTTTATTGAAGAAACGAGCGTGTTGGGAAAGACTTCTGGAAACCTATCGAAGTTAATACACAGAACAGTTTCCTTGGAACTACTGAGAGAAACATCCCGAGATGGAGCAAACAATCGTCTATTTACCGTATTTTGCAACAAAGGAAACTTCAAACATGATATCATCTTTTCTCAGAGCTTTGGCAACATTTGCCAAAAAAATACGTTTTCTTGTGACTAATTATGAAAGATATAAAAGTCCATTTTGTAAAGTCATTTTCGCTACAGTAATTCAACTATTTATAAATTACTTTAACAAAGAAAATGTTTGTTTTGAAATATTATAATATTTATTTTCGAGTTTCTCCAAATGTTTCTATTTATGTTTTTGAATCCCGAGATCACTGTATCTGCATTTTTGTCGATCTGTGCACAAACCTTTAAGTTTTTCTAATGCTTGTCTTTTTTATTATCATTGATGACGAGACGAGAATTCCATTCGTCTGATGGAACTCGATATGAATGTTTATGGAAAGCAGCAACCACCAAACAACATCCTGAATGACAAAGCAATGCTTGACATTCTACTACGATCACCATCCTGAGACACAAGATGTTAAGTCAAATATGTCCAGTGGTTACTCAGGCTACAATGGCCTTTAAACCGTAACACAACAACGCATTTATAATGCTGTTTTGCAAGAGAAATAGACATTGTGGTGGTACCTACCCAGATGTCCTTTCACATATGAAGTACCTACCACCAGTAAAATTTTTGTTTATTTCGAGACATGTTTATGTAAATTATTAGAAAAAATTTTAAATGTATGATTTACTTGAATAATTCTGTCTGTCAGTAAAATTACTAAAATCTATGAAACCTTTTTTCTCTCAATCTCTTTGATCTTTCATTCCATCCCCCGTGTTTTCATGGTTATAACATATTAGATTCTCTAGCTTTTTTAACTCCCATGGCTGTACTTTCAAACCTTGCTAAAACACGTCTACAGTTTATCTACAAGTTAGGTATAAATTATTCGGGGTCGGAGCACCGCGTGGCATCATTCCAAATGTATCTGAACTGGTCTAGTTTATGTCATCACTATAATGGGTCAAGAGCGGGGAACGTCTGCGGTTATGTAAAAAATTAAAGCTATTTTAGAACTTTGGCTTATATGGATGCGTGAATCGACGGGTCTATGCCAAATCTATTATAGCAAAGGTCTAAAGCGATAGTAGTGTTGGCTATATTAGGTTCTACAAAGAAGTGGGGGGAAATTGTGGCAGATAAATGTTATAGGTAGATACCCTTAACAGGGGTACAGGAGTGTATACCCTATGGTATGGGGGCGTTTCGAGAATTCCACCAGGGTATAGGGTACCAGCAGGGGACTGCACGTCATAAGATTCGAGAAATTGGGAAGTGAAGGTCGCAGACAGGCAGTGTGGGTCTGATGTAGCGCGCGTAGTTAAGTACAATGCGATCTCGAGATGTTCGGCAGCGAAGGAGGATCCATCCAGCCATTTGTTGGGGAATGCGGGGTCTTCTTAGCCTCCAACATCGCGTACGGGCCGCAAATTAGGTGGCAGTATGGAAAACCGTCCCGGTAGAAGCTGGGGCGCTCTTGCTTCAGGTTCCCGGGGCCGTTCTGATTGCGACGAAGAGGACATCGCGGAGCTTTGGTTGGTATGCTGTATAGATCGGTGGAAAACGCCAAAATCACTCCACTTTCAAGTGTGGCCGTTAGCTGTAAATTGGTTTCCCCTCGACAACAAAAAAGTAGTATCTTGAATTGATATAAGTTTTTGAAAGGATGTAAAATTCTGCCTACTTGTATGAGATAAAGACTTAGTATTTTGCGTGCTTTATCAACGTAGAAAAATGATCTATGTGCCGGGTTGTATTGGGTTGATTTAATGAGATTTCGTGTTATGATATGGAATGGTAGATGCGAATACTGTAGACTGCGGTGTCTCTATAAAATCGAAGTTAGAACACGTGCAGCACTCGTCAATAAAAATAAAAACATCAACGCAATAACATTGCCTTTCTACGCTGTGATCAGAGGTTTAATTCAGGCAAAACAGGATAAATACAAAACAAAGCATTGAAAACAAACAGAGTTAAATTAAGATTTCGTACTGATTTACAGATCACAACATCAGCCGCTTTTGATTAATGCTAAAGGTAAATTCAAAATGGCGCCGGTCCAAAAGCGAACGCGTGAAGACAAAATGGCGTCACAGAAACGCACGAGGGATTTTCCGAGAATCACTATCTTTATTCGCAATAAACTTGACATTTATTTCGACGCGTACGTCGCCATTTCATTGTGAAATGAGATTTGGTACAAGGCTAGAAGAAATTGGCTGACTTTCTTCCAATCCTTTCTAGTACAGGAAAAGAAAATGTACATACATAATCTCACGCCTTTTTTCCAAAGGGGTAAGTAGGGGGGCTACCAGTATACTAACATTGCGCCTTATATATTCCGTCCTACGATGTGATAGGGTGCCTATCGCTATATCGGACATAAATTCTTGACTGCAGTCTGATAATGAGTATAAAAAAAAATCAGTATCAATATGCCAAACCCCGAATTCGAGCTCGAGACCTTTGCATGTAAAACAACTTGGACCACGGAGCCAGTATGTATGTACTATCATCTTACGGTGAATATTTGCAGTTTTTATAAATATTGTAAAGTAGGTATTATTTTTTATATACGGCGAGGCGACAAAGAAAAAATATTGGAGAGCCAACAGTTATTTAAATGTATTTTTACAACAATAATTAAAAAGGTATGATCTAAACTTATTAGTTTCACAGGCAGTTGTAATAATTGTTTCGTAGATCAACGCGAATGTTACACATTGAAATAAAACTATTATTTACGGATTTTATAGTGGATTCAGTCCGCCCCGTGAGCACGGAAGGTGTAAAGTAATCGAAACGTATTGTCGGGAAGTTAAAAATTTAAAAATTAAACTTTATTCGCGATAAAATCCGTAAATAATTGTTTTATTTCAAGGACAATAATTGAATTTGAGTAGAGATGGTGTCCTCGGGAGAGGAGTATGGCCAAGAGAAGAAGTTGAAGGTACTGTACACATTTTTATAGAATTTGTTTCTATATTAGAACAATCATGATTGTAGATAATATGTAAAAATGGAAAAAAAATAGTTTTAAAATTATTTATTGTATATCCATATTTTGCAATAAAGACCATAGATGATTACGTTATCTTATTCAGATGTAATGTAAAAGCTGACGCCATTGTGAAATAATTCGCTCTAGGTATTTTGATCTCTTTACGGCAGGAGACGACCTGGTTGAGCCTGGCATTGCGAAGGTCCATGAGCGGAGGTCACTATTTACCATCAGGAAGACCGCACGCTCCTTTGCCTATTAAAGCTAATAAAAAAAGGATATCTTAATTCTTAATGGTTTTATTCATCGTCAAACCTATTTTAGTTATAAAATATTTTGTTTCGAAAGACTTTTGAAACCAGTTTATGTGAAGAAGACAACCATACGATACCTAACTAAAATTGTCTAGGAACATTGTTTGTTTATCAGTCGAGTTCCTTGGCATTTCATATCTTAAACGAAAGTTATGAAAGATACTTATAACAAAACTCTTGTTTCAGGAAGTTTCATTGGAAATATTGACATTTATATTGTAGCCAGAGTTACTGGACATTTAAGACAAAACATCTTATGCCTAAGGATGACGAGCGCAGTGGAATGCCAAACATTGCTTTGTAATTCAAGGTGTTAGGTTTTGCCACTGTTCATGAGCGGTCGTATTGCTTATCATTGTATAAACATTGTATTTTCTTTTTCATATCAGTCAAGAGTTAGAAAATGTGTCCGTTATGACAATAGGGTCGATCTTACTTTGTGTGACGAATAATACAAAGTGCAACCTGGATGGACCACACCACCTTCTGGGAAAAAAGCCGTGAGTTTATGCGTAATAGAAGTACCTTGAACCGAACAAAAGAGATGGATGGAGATGCAATCGTAAATGTCACGATTAAAGATCAATAGGTTATGTGTTCAAGCCAAAGCTTTATACCCGCGTGATTCTGTATCATTGACGGCGCACACGTTTTGGCCCAAATCAACAAGTAGGTTATCCGTTTATTTATTACTTTATCTTGTGCGTATTACAACGTGGGAGTCGACGAAAATAACCAAACTCTTTTGTTAGTAAACTAAGACACGTGGCGACATCTTGCGTGTCATTGTACTACCAATTGATCTCTTTGTTTAGTGAAAGAATGAATTTTGTTTTCGAGGTTTCCGCTACTGATTTTTATGTTTTAGTTGTAATCCAAATAAATTGCGCTTCCTGCGTTGTTTCTTGTGTTTTTTATCGTAATTTGATACTTTCTTTGATGAAATTGTGTTGATTTGTTCAATGCACTTTCTTGTATGTATATTTATCCCGTCAAACAGCATTGAAAATGTAGTATTGTGTTCCGGTGTGAAGAAAATTGTAGATGGGCTGAATACTGGACATAATGAGACTAATATTTTATTTCTCAGGATGAAGAGCGCAGTGGAATCCCAATCATTGCTACTGTTCATGAGCGGTTGTATCTCTTACCATCAGGCAAATGTTATGCTCGTGGCAATAATAAATTAATTATATATATTTTTTTAACACTATAGGAGTGCATGCGCTGTCTCGAAATATTCATGTAACAGACGGGTAATAAAATCAATGCCCAGAACATTTCTTTGTCATAGTAAAATTATAATGCAGTATGAATGGACTTTTGAATTGATAACACAAAAAGAAAAACAGTCTTTTTAGTTTAGATGTCGTATTTTGTTTGTTGAGTGAAATTGGTAAGTGTTGTGAGTAAAGGTTTATTTCCATCCGATTTTAAAGGCATTTTGAAGATATTATGAACCAAAGATCTATTACGTATGTTTATAATCATTAATTTTATTCAAGCGATCTGTTTATAAAGTTGGAGTTAATTTTCTTTTGGAATACTCATTAAAAGGTTTTATTTTATACGTACGCACCATATGCTTACTTAATTCAAAAAATCTAATTGTATATTTTTATATTTTACAGCAATATTGAACAAATTCATAAGTACACAAACTGTACCTAAACAAATTAAACTACAATAAAACAAATAAAATTATGACGTTGTCGCAAGGTCGCATCACATGGCATCGTGTTTGTCTATTCAGCCAATAGAAATCGTGTTACCATGGCGACGGCACGTGTTTGACAGCTAATCCGCGCGACATAGCCTTGTGTTGCGTTACAAATGATATGATCGCGATGAATTATTTGCCTGTCGCTGTCCATCGGACATTATTTATTTGACGTGAGTTATTGGTCAGACGACAATTTGTTTGCGTACAGTTTGTTATTATGTTAAGATATTTTGCGTAAACAAATTATACGTTGTCCATCTGGTCTGATTATTATTGTTAAATAAATTCTAAAAGGATTATTTGATTCGTATGTGTCTTATTATTTTTAGGGAATTACATTATACGTTTTGTCAATTTTTAGTGGATTTGTAGGGATACTCTTCAATGGCGGAATTATTAAGATATTAAGGTCTAAGAATTAATGTGTTCCATTAATAGGTTTTGTGAAACTATAACGTGTTTAAACAATCAATCAGCGCGCACAAATTTATTTTATTTCGTATTTTTATGAGATTTTCAATGTTCTTCTTATCTTTATATTTTCTTAAAGCTTTTATATACAGGGTATATCAAGACTGCTACCGAAAACGAAGCCGGGTGGTAGTTTAAGCGACTTCAGACACAATGCAATAGAAAATGTTGCAAAAAAAGTGACATTATTTTTTAATTTTTTTTCTTTGGTCGTATTTGGGTGGTAAATCCATTTTGTCCTAAAATAATAGTGGGTACCCTTTAATTTACAAATACTCTAAGGGATAAAAGAGTTTAAATTATTATTATAGCAAAATCTATGGATTTACCACCCAAAAATGATGATATTTAAAAAATCATTAAAAATAATTGTCGCGTTTCTCAGCAAAATTTTTAATTGTATTGTGTTTGTAGTCACTAAAACTACCACCCGGCTTCGTTTTCGGTAGCAGTCTTGATATACCCGGTATTTAATGTACTTTTGATTTCGAATCTAAGTATAAACTCTTTCGCAATATTGTAATATAACAGTGCGTTACTTAATACACATTATAAACAAACCAGTCCTTCAGTGGCGTAGTTGTACTACGGTATGATTGCAAAGCTGAGGTCACGGGTTCGGATTCCAGGTCGAGTGAAATGATAGTACATTTTTCGATCCATAACAGCATGGAATCAGGAATTTGTTCCTTATATGGCGATAGGCCCTATCACATCGTGAAACAGAACACTCAAGCTCAACATAGCGAATCATGGGTGTTGTTGCTACCAACACCTGTGCCTACCCTTTCTGGATAAAGGCGTGAGTATATGTAAGTAATAAACAAACAATGTCTCTTCTATAATTTAATCATTCAATTACCGACGCTGTCATTGGGCTGAGCGAACGGAAGTGGTCGAAATCCTATGTCTGAACTCTGAACGTTTGTGTTGTCAAGAGGATTATCGCCAAGAATTCGTGTACATGTTGATAGACTTTCAATCTGCATCTGTATGGCGGTGTGCGTAAGTCTAAAAGATATAGTCTATTAGCCTTATTTATTAACTGTTTTAAATATATAAAATCACGCCTTTTTCCCAGAAGGGGTAGACAGAGGGGCCAGGTTACTCACATTTCGCCTTGTATGTTCCGTCCTATTATGAGACAGGGGGCGAATCTATCGCCCTATCGGTCACAAATTCCTGACTCCGGGTTGATAATGAATAATAAATACAGTTTTAAAATCTGTTTTAGTTAACGAATGTTTTGACTTCTTCGTTCATACTGATTTCAAAAGTGAATCGAAAGGGACAAAACATTTGCATAAATAAAATAGGTTTTTAAATTGTATGATCGAGGCAGTACAACTATAGTATAGACGCTATACTACGAGTATGACTAATACCATTGAATCAGGACTAGGTGACAGTAGGTGTAGACCACAGAACAGTGACTTTTTGAAGTGATGTGTGTATTGATGGTTCATTACAATACGTTTCAACGGTGGAGAAAAATATCGCGAGGAAATTTGCATGGTATAAAGGATTTTTTTTCATGTCAAGTTCACTAATTAACAATAGCCTACTGTGGTAAAGTTACGCAATAAAACTTTTGATTTGATTTGATTAAACTGTTGAGTGTTGAGCAATAGACTTATATGAAATTGTTTCTGATATCAAAATGGTTTTTTAATAGTTTACGTCGAAGCAAAGTGCAAGATTACATAAAATTAAATTAAATTCTTATTCTATCAAAGTTTCCCCCACATTTGCATTGTATTAGCGCAAAGTGTTATTTCCTAAATCACGGAAGGATCAATATTACATAACCTCTGGCTTAGATTTTTCTATCGATAGTATGTCTAACATCAATTCATTCAAGTAATTAATTTTATTTCAGTTAATAAACATGAATTGACTTGATTGTTGTGATGAGTCTCTATGAAAATCCTTTTATATTTATATCAATGAATGGCGAAATGAGCATGTCATTCATGTGACATTCATGAGAAGCGATATGCCGTTCATGGACGGTAGCAAAACCAAACAACACCACGAATTACAATCAGCATTCCACTGCTCTCGCCATCCTGAGACATTAGAGGTTAAGTCTCTTAATATGTCCATTAGTTACTGTAGTCTTTGAGGGAGAGCATATGTTTAACAATGAAATTCTTTTAACTGTAAAGAGAATAAGAAAAGAGAGAAAAATGCTCTTGACCGCGATAAGCAAAGCAACAACAAAACGTAAATCATATCGGACAAAGAGTTCAAAAACCCAGCGTCAAGATGGCGTCAAAACAAAATGGTTGCTAAATTTAACGCACGCATCCGTACTGCGCTCATGACCTTAGAACATAAATAACTATTTACATGAAAGTAGAAAGCTTTGTTTACTTGGTATATAGAATTATAGTTTAGTTTGTCCAATTTTGAAGTAGAGGATTTGTGAGCAATTTACAAAGTAACATCCTGAAAGTCTTCAGGATAATACAAAGATTGAAGATTCAAAAGAAAGATTGGTATTTTATAAAAACAATGAAAAATTGATTCAATGTATGTTTGCTAGTTTCAATCAAATTCCTGAATAATTCTCTTGTATTTTGGTGTCACATTATTTATTAATTACAAAAGTTGGTATGTCTATTTTCGATATCAAGTCAATTGAGATTTCACAATTATTGTATTAAATAGTTCATGAGCTTATCGCGGTATCATATTTAGTATATTCATGGCATAGATCAGGTCTAAAATACGAGGGTAGGCAAAGTGCAATATTCGAAAGGTTAAAAAGTCTATTAGTGTTGAGAAAGGTATTCAGAGCTAATGTAAATAAAACAGGATCAAAGTAAACTTTTCCTGAATGAATTGGAAGTTTCTTGTTACAGTTTTGTCCTCAGTCCTCAGAGTCATAGTGTCATATCATATCTCAAAAACATTACTTGTCGGCATGATATGAAAGAAAGAAGTTCCGATATTTTGTTTTTTCTTGTTCAAGTCCTAGTGCTATATAATCTTATCAATATTTTTTTCTTTCTTTCAATGTGGGTTAACAACACGCCAGTGTCCCTGAGGGATTCGCCAAGTTTTTTCCTTGGATATTAATTCTTTGATGTTGATCTTGGCTTTAATGAGTCGCAGTGAGTGTATGTGAGACAGCCAGAAATATGCAAAAAGCATGTGGTTTATCATATTATGACTGGCTACCTGACGTCAATTATAACAAGCAACATTTCAAAATATAGAATCTGGGCTAATGATGTTATTCAAATTGATATATATTCAATAAAGGAAATTTACGCAATAAAAACTATTCCGAGCCTTAAGTCGAACTAAAAAATAAGTATATTTTCCATTTTTGAGAGAAAAATAAAAGTATATTTTTATGAATGAGTATAAATTAAAATAAATTTGTTTTTAGGTCATTGCTAAGATGTATCTGCTTATTAATTTGAAAAAAATATTTTATGCTAGATAACTTGTATTTTTATATGAACAAGCTTATCTAATGTAACATGTGACATGTCAAATAAACGAAGCCAAGCAATTTATGAAATGTTTACGATACACCTGTACTATGATGCCAACAAAATTATGTCACAAAAAATTTCTAATCTTTCAATGAGATGTCTACACATATAAATACGTTTGATCGCATGTTACAATCATATTTATATTTAAAAAAAACTAATACTATTAACTCACCTTTATTTCCAGACAGTCCAAACTCCAGCGAAAAAACACAAAACTCTTTTATAATTAGCAATAACAAAACGCTTTTCCCGCGCTGTCAGACTGACAGATAATAAAAACCTCTTTGTAGGTAATTAAAAAAGCCTTTTTTGTTAATTTCTATTGTGTTTCTATGGAATAGGACGTGCGATGCGGTTTGGTGTATGATATAAACTGTTTTGGAGCATGGTTTCGGGGTAACAGAGGTGTTTGGATGGCGGCCAACATGGCGGATTGCCAAGTACGAAGTACGTTGCATTGCGCGTGTCTGTTTTGGGGAGAAAGTGCTCGTTATGGACATTTTAGCCTAAATTATATAATATTTTCAAATTTATCTCTAACAGTCAATATACGTCGCACTGCAGAACAAGGTCTGCCTTATAATCGAGGGAACGATTTAGAGAGTTTAGGCAGGCTATAATATTATGACCATAATATAGTGGGCAGATTTCGGGAAACTAGGCGACGTCTTCTCGTCCAAGATACACAAAATACATTTCAGTGCCTTCAATCGAAAGTCTTCGATAGTTGTATGTTGCCAGTTGCCATACGGCATCGAGACGTGGCCTATCACTATGAGCCTAATAAGGAAGCTCAAAGTCACTCAACGAGGCTATGGAGAGGGTTATGCTCGGGGTTTCCCTACAAGATCGAATCAGAAATGAGGAAATCCGTAGGAGAACTAAAATAACCGACATAGCCCAGCGGATTAGTAAGTTGAAGAGGCAATGGGCGGTGAGAACTGGTGGCCGATTGGGCCAAAATATTCTGGAATAGAGGCCACGAAGCGGAAAGCGCAGCGTAGGACGTCCATTCACAAGGTGGTCAGACGACCTGGTAAAGGTCGCGGGACGTCGTTGAATGCAGGCTGCCTACAACAGGTCACTGTGGAAATCGTTGGGGGAAATCTATGTTCAGCAGTGGACTTCCTTGCTGATGGACAATGTAGTGCGGATTGGCGAACTTTATCATAGAAATTCTAACTAATCTTTATGGTATGCAGTGTTTCTCACAATATTTTCTTTCTGTTACAGTGCATTTACAATACCTGTATAATATATACAATTACCACAATTGTATATAAGTCCAAACATATAAGTCCAAAAAGTCTGAGGTGTGCTTTGGGATTCGAAGCCACGACCATCGTGAAAATGTTGGCAACCGCGTCTTTCGCATGGTCTTTTTATTCCATTAACTGACAACTGCGATTTATTCTGTTTGTATTAACATCCTCATTTTTATGTCTTTTAACAGTCGTTTATACGCCGGCTGTGAAAAGAGAGGCCGTGAGATCAATCCCCGCCCCGAAACAAATTTTGTGTAATCCACAGGTATTGTTTCGGGTCTGGGTGTATGAGAGAGCGAAAAGTCTCTCGTAGTTCATGATACACGAAACTGTTCCTGTACTGGTGGTAGGTCTCTCATATGTGAGAGGCCATCTGGGTAGGTACCACCGCAATGTCTATTTCTCCCGTGAAAGAACACTGCGTAAGTACACTGTTGTGTTTCGGATTGAAGGGCATTGTAGCCAGAGTAACTACTGGACATATTGAGACTTAACATCTTATGTCTCAGGATGGCGAGCGCAGTGGAATGTTGCTACTGTTTATGAGCGGTCGTATCGCTTACCATCAGGCGAACGGCTTGCTCGTCTCGTCATTCATAGCAATAAAAAAAATAAAAAAATACACGAAACAAAACTCGATCTTAGAGTGGCGTCTGGACTAAGGACTATATATGTGATTGTTGGGTGTATTTATTGTTTATTTATTTAATTAATTAAAATATAAACAGTCCGTTAAAGTGCCCTTCTCCCTAATATCCACAACCGCGCACCTTGTTCACCTCTTTGTGTTTTCCTTTATGAACAAAGATTTCACAAGCACATCGAACTGAAGCGAAATACAGGACCTTATTGCAAGAATGAGGGAATTTCACAAATTCCAGAAAGGAAGTCAAGGCCTTTAATTTTTTTTAGCTATGTACGGCGAGACGAGCATGCCTTTCACCTAAGGTTAAGCGACACGACTGCTCATGGACAGAAAACTAAACACCATGAATTACAAAGCAATGCTAGGCATTTCACTGCTCTCGTCATTCTGAGACATAATGTTCTCACATACATACAACTACTGGACATATTGAGACATAATAAGTCTCAATATGTCCAGTAGTTACTCTGGCTACAGTGTCAATCAGCAATAAAACATAGTTCGATTGAGACCGCTTATATATTATACCATGCCACCGCTTATACCATAGTTTAACAAGATTTTCTATGGTATTTAATGTATGTATGTAGATATGTAAGACCTAAAGTACGCAAGTTTCCTCACGACGTTTTTCTTCACCGTTAGGCGTGGTGATCGACTATCAACACACACATGACTCCGAAAAGTTAGAAGTGCGCTTTGCGACTCGAACCCCCGACCACCGATTAAGCAAGCGTTAGTTCCGTCATCAATAAACCACTACGAATTTTTTCCTTTTTTATCTGATTATTTGAACTGTAATTTGAAGATTTAAAAGCTCTTCTGAAAGAGTATTTGATTGTGGACGAGTAAGCTTATGTAGATTAACAGATAAACAAATAAATACACCCAAAAGTTGTCGTTTAATGTCAGTACTTCAAACTGCGAGAGACTTTTCCGTCTCACAAATACCCAGAGCCGAAACAAATACTTTTTTATTGCAATCAATGGCGAATATTGTTACCCGAAGCGTTAAGACCTTTTGCTACATCTCGTAGTTCGAAATTCAAATGTATATTATGTATAAGCAACCTTGGCTACTTTTGGCGTGTGATTTTGTTTCGGACCCTGTATCTTTTATGTATTTGATCGAAGATGTTAAATCTCAATATGTCCAGTTGTGTATTACAATAAATTGTCTCGGTGCGAGATGGTAGCGGCCTCACACAGCCAGCGCGGCGCGGCGTCTAAACAGACACTGACAAGTGTCAAGACTGCAAAAAAAACTTGTGTCCCACGCTTTGATATCCTGTCCCAGTATTCATACGCGGTGAGATTCCCGCACCGATATAAATATTTGTTTGAATCACAGTTATTTGTTTCGTGTCTGGGTGTTTGTGAGACCGAAAAGTCTCGTAGTTTCTGATATCCACAAAAGACTCGATCTTAGTGTGGGGTCAGGACTATGTATGTGACTGTTGGGTATATTTATTTATTTATAAACGTAACTAAATTTAATAGTCTACCAAAATGTTCACCGAGAAACATTTTTTCACGTCTGTTCATTGTAAAAACCACATGGGTATTGAAAACAGGAAAATTTTCCAAAGGCGCAATACGAGAGGTGAAATTTAGACGCAATATTTTTGTTTATACATGTTCTTTTTAAACGTTAATACAGGGTATATCAAGACTGCTACCGAAAACGAAGCCGGGTGGTAGTTTAAGCGACTTCAAACACAATGCAACAGAAAAAGTTGCAAAAAAAAGCGACAATTTTTTTTTTGTAATTTTTTTCCTATTGCCATATTTTGGTGGTAAATACATTTTTTCCTAAAATAATAGTGTATACCCTTTAATTTATAAATACTCTAAGATATAAGAGAGTTTAAATTATTATTTTAGCAAAATCTATGGATTTACCACCCAAAAATGACGATATTTAAAAAATCATAAAAAATAATTGTCGCGTTTCTAAGCGAAATTTTTAATTGCATTGTGTTTGTAGCCACTAAAACTACCACCCGGCTTCGTTTTCGGTAGCAGTCTTGATATACCCGGTATAAACAGGGGCCCTACTATAACAACGTGTAACAGGATTAATTCACAACCTCAGACACCCCAACTTTAAATATTATTGCAATCAGAGTTTATGCTTTGAAATCGTACTACCATAATTACAAAATCTTTTATTTATGAAATTAGTTATACCAAATGTAGGCAATTAAGATGGTCACCTTACGAGTTACAAATAAGAGTGTACTACTTACACACGCTCTCGGACACGCACACATGTACACAAGAGCCATTCACACGAGTACCTAACGTCGAACGCTGCGCCGCGCCGGCAGAAACAGCTGACAATAAACGAAATACAAATGACGTACGTAACTGATTACTGGGTGGTTTGGTAAACAAATTATTAGTAATTTTAACTATAAAATCTAAATATTTCACTTATTAGATATAATGCGTACGAACCCAACATAAGACAATATTTTGCATGAATCGGCTATAAAATATTATTAAGTTCACTTCCGCTAAACTTAGTTCCTACAGGCGGGCGGGATACGGGCGTCATTTATTTTGCATTACTAATGAATAGGATAATAAGATAACGCAATATCTAACAACGAAGACTAGATTGGGAATCACAACACAAAAAACACAACAAAATTAACTTACGTGTTACATGGCACTCATACGGCGATTTCTTTTTAAAATATGTTAGAAATGTCCACCACCTTGATACACTTTGATGCACATTTGCGTAATTGTTCACGTAATTTAGGTAAAACTTCAGTGTCACTCTTCACTTTTAGGAAGGCTGCCACTATTCTACTTTTTAGTTCCTCCACATTAGTACTTTCACTGAAGTATACCGATAGAGATTTATTACGTCCCCAGAAAAAAAGTCAAGAGGCGTCAAGTCAGGTGACCTAGTAGGCCATTGCACAGGTCCGCCGCGACCTATCCAGCGCTCTCCGAACTCAGCATCGAGATACTCTCGGGCACTACACTGGTGCCGTGCCTGTTGTTAAATGTCCTGCACGCCAATTATACATTATCACCACACAGTGCCAAAGTTCTCACCATTTCAGTGTATTCAATATTCGAATACCGAAAAGACATCGCGCGCGAAATTTATCGAAATATCTACTTAACACTTAAACACAAGTATACACAGATAACTGCGGTGCACGACTAGATTTTTTTCACAATAGTCAGTGCCCATTTAGGGATTGCAATAACGGGATATCCGACACACCGGGACTCCGCATACATTGTAGCAAAGTTACAAACCGAATTTAATCACCATTTTTACGTTCCACGAAATTATTTTTCATAGAAATACCTACTTGTTGTTTCTTTTTATAGTGATTTTGTTACAATTTAATTTGTTTCATTTAAGTGCATGTATTGCGCGGGATTTGGATCGCCCGGTCTTGCGAATACCGGGAGTAATTTTTTTCGCGGCGCATCCCTATACCCACTTGCCAAACCTTTTGATGTACCGCCGCGCCGCGCGCGCCATCGTATGTCGGATGGATCAAATTGCATTAAACAATAGCTGCATCCTGCTCTATCTAGTTGTAGTTAAATGTGCGGAAAAGAGAATATGATAGTTATTTATTTTGGTAGCTTATTACGTTTATTGAGGCCTATCGTTGTGTGCGTTTGATTAATGATAGATTGCTTAAATAAACTTTATGACCATCCAAATAAAGTTCATTTTTGTTCATTATTTAGTTTATTAGAGTATTCGTTTAGTGATTCATTTAAACAAGATCTTATGTCCTGGAGTTACGTGTCAATTTCGTTTGTTCGGAGTACTAAATGAAAGAGTGTCTGTAATTTACTTGGTCTTAACTAATTATTTTGAAAAAAAATACCTACCAAAAAAATGTTGATATCGATTCAGTAGCTGATTCTGAACGTACTACTTTCCGCTTTTACATTTAAATCTGTTACATGTATATGTAAATCCGAAACGAAGTTCGAAACTTCGTGACGTTTTTCGTTTCGAAACCTACTCTGTAAACACAACTCTGTAACACGAAATTCGAATCTTCGGATCGAAGAATGAATTATTCCAATATATCGGCAATACGAACATTTACAGAGTAGGTACATTCTCATTTGTAGACAATATAATTTCCAAGCTTGAATCAAAGAAAAGTGTGTTGGTATTTTTCTAGACCTGTCTAAGGCGTTTGACACTGTGTCTGTCCCTCACCTTTTATCTAAAATGGAGACTTTAGGCATTCGCGGTATTACCCTTAAAATCTTTCAAGATTATTTGTCAGACCGTACTCAATGTGTAAAGATTAATGATTGGATTAGTGATAATAAACCTATTACTTTTGGTGTGCCTCAGGGCTCAATATTAGGACCTACCCTGTTTCTTATATACATCAATGATTTGTGTCAGATGTCATTGACTAATTGCTCTATATTTACGTATGCTGATGACACTGCGCTACTCATTCATGGAGATAACTGGTCCCAAACTTTTACATTAGCTGAAAAGGCACTCGCTTCTGTAATGAACTGGCTATCTAATAACCTCCTCACACTAAACGTTGACAAAACCGTCTACTTACCGTTTACCACCCAAAATGCCTCTTTACCTAACGTAGACAGCCTAGTTCTAAAGGCCCACTCATGTAATATGTACTACAATACCGGGTATCTCAAGACTGCTACCGAAAACGAAGCCGGGTGATAGTTTTAGTGGCTACAAACACAATGCAATTAAAAATTTCGCATAGAAACGCGACAATTATTTTTATGATTTTTTAAATATTGTCATTTTTGGGTGGTAAATCCATAGTTTTTGCTAAAATAATAATTTAAACTCTTTTATACTTTAGAGTATTTATAAATAAAAGGGTATACACTATTATTTTAGGAAAAAAATGTATTTACCACCCAAATATGGCCATAGGAAAAAAATAACAAAAAAAAAATTGTCGCTGTTTTTTGCAACTTTTTCTGTTGCATTGTGTCTGAAGTCGCTTAGACTACCACCCGTGACCACCCGGCTTCGTTTTCGGTAGCAGTCTTGATATACCCTATATAAACTCTCAATGCTCATGCCTACAACTAACTAGAGCTTCTACTGTAAAATATTTAGGAGTAAAAATTGATAATTTATTAAACTGGAAATCACACTTGACAAATCTCACATCCCGGGTTCGAAAACTAATATACATTTTTAAAAGACTACTAAGGAATTCAATTGACTATTGTACCTTAAAGACGGTATATGTAGCATTGTGTCAGTCAGTTATTACTTATTGCATCACTGTTTGGGGTGGTGCTGTTAAGACTCAACTTTTACATCTAGAGCGTGCTCAAAGAGCTGTTCTAAAGGTGATAACTTTCAAGCCTTATAAGTATCCAACAGCTTCTTTATATAAAGATTGCCAAGTTTTAACTGTAAGACAGCTGTTTGTACTTTACACTGTTCTTAAAAAGCACACTACTATAAAACCTGATACAGCCCCAGCACTACGACGTCGTGCTTACAAAATATGTCCAACTCTTAATTGTAGAACACAACATGCACAACGGCATTATCAAGTCATAGGTAACTATCTTTACAACAAAATAAATAAACACTGTTATATTCACTGTCTTAATACACGACATTGCAAAGTAAAAGTTACTGAGTGGCTTCTTAATCAGAATTATGACGAAACAGAAAATCTACTAAAAATATCTATTTTATAAATTATATTTTTTTTTAAATTCACACACACATATCACTCTGTACTTACATTTAATACACAGAATTCTTCACACACACACAACACTACACTCCACAAAATCAGTAATCACACATACATACTATTTCAATGCTCACAATGGGTACCATACCTGTAACGACTACACAGTCCCTCTGAGGCACCATAATGTCAAAATAATAATATTGTAAGAATGCTGATACCCATAACACAAGTTGAATCTTTTCTTGGGTATCAGAGTTCAATCAAATACTACGACGGTAATAAGTGCTAAGAACTTTTTACTTATAAAATGTAGTTGTTTATGTACTCAATCTTTTTGTATCAATAAATCATTTTAATATTATTCTTTAAATTTATCCTTTTCTACCAGCTGTCGGCTGGTGTTGATAACTTGCACCTGCGGACCAGAATCAGCCAAGCAAGTGCAATTTATGATAATATTGTGTTATATACATACTTAAGTAATCTGTGAAAATATAGGCAGGATTATGATTTATATTTATATATATTCATATTATATATATATTTATTTACTATTTAGTTTTCGTCTAGTTGCAAGAACTTTCTCACAATTCTACACGTATTTAAGATTGCTGCTTTTTGTAGGGTAACATACAGAGATTCATTTAAGTTTAATAGTTTTAGGCTATGGTGTAGGTGCTTCGGGATAACTCCTGTTGTGGATAAAACTATGGGTACTACGTAAACTTTATCTTGTCTCCAAATTCTTATTATTTCATCCTTTAAATCTGAGTATTTATTATTTTTTTCCGCTATTGTTTTTTGAATATTATGTGTATTAGGAACAGCAATGTCAATTATGTATGTGGTCCTATTCCGTTTATCCTGTAGGGTAATATCGGGTCTATTGAAGTGGATAGTCTTATCGGTAAGAATGGCGCGATCAAAATATAGTTTATAGGAAGAATTTTCTACTACAATCTCGGGTTTATATTTATAGTAAGGTGTTTTAGTGTCATGGATGAGTTTGTATTTCAGTGCAAGTTTTGATGAATAATATTGGCTATTTGGTTATGTCTATGGGTATAATCAGTTTGTGTTAGACTAGTACATGCTCCTGTGATATGTTGTATAGTTTCTGGTTGGCTGTGACATCTTCGGCATTTATCATTCGTTATGGTAGGGTATTTGATTATAAATTTCCTGTAATTTTTAGTATTAATTATCTGGTCTCGAATGGCTATTATAAATCCTTCCGTTTCTGG
Source organism: Hyles vespertilio (assembly GCA_009982885.2). Lineage (NCBI taxonomy): Eukaryota > Metazoa > Arthropoda > Insecta > Lepidoptera > Sphingidae > Hyles > Hyles vespertilio. Next base: position 1,813,675 of record CM042832.1, read on the forward strand.
GAAAAGACTTCCTATTTTGAGCCATTTGTTGGATGCTGTGGTATCAATATGGATCTGTTCTATATCATGTGGGTGTCTGCCATGCAGTACTTTTTTCTTCCAGTCTTCTATTTTCTTTTTTTGGCTATCAATGTCATCTGGACTTTGTAAACTGTTTTCTTCCTGTAGGTTTAATGGTGTGAAGTTCTTATCGTTTTGAATTATTGCGTTATGTATTTTACTAGTACTAGATTTGGTGTGAAAGAATGTTTTTAGATTATTGATTTGTTTTTTCCAGAGATTATAAATGTCTATAAGGCCCCTGCCTCCTTCTTGTCTTTTAATGGTTAATCTTTCTATGGCTGATTTAGGATGGAGATGATTATGTTTAGTGAGTGTCGTTCGTGTGGTTCGTTCTATATTCTCTATGTTAGTTTTTGACCATTTTATTATGCCGAAGGAATAAGTCAATATGGGAATTGCGTATGTGTTCAGTGCCTTTATGAGGTGTTTTCCGGACAGTTGAGTTTTACAAATGGCGTTAATTCTCCTCTTATATTAACTAGACAAACTGTTTTTAATTGTACCATGGTCTATCCCTTTTAGTTGCTTATACCCAAGATATTTATATAAATCGTTTGGCTCCATCGCGGTTATTATATCTGAATTATTAACTATATAGTCGCTAGGTCGTATTTTACCTCTGACTATATGGATCGTTTTACATTTGTCGAGCCCAAAATGCATGTTAATATCTTTACTGAAATCGGATGTGGCTTCTAATAGTTTTTTCATATCTTTTTCGTTTTTGGCATAAAGTTTAACGTCATCCACATATATAAGATGAGATATGATTGTTTCTTCTGAAGCGTGCTTCAGATGGTATCCTACTCGGCAACTATGTAATACATGTGAAAGTGGGTTTAAGGCTAAGCAGAACCACAGAGGACTCAACGAATCACCTTGGTAGATTCCCTTTTTAATATTTATTTGACGTGTCATTAATGTACTATTACCGCTTTTTAAATGCAAAGTAGTTTTCCAGTATGGCATTATATCTTGTAGGAAACTGATTATATTACTATTTATTTTATATATTTTAAGTATATGAATCAGCCAGGAATGGGGTATACTATCAAATGCTTTTTTATAGTCTATGTAAGTACAGTGTAAATTTCTATTTTTAGTGGTTGCATGTTTATGTATGACAGAGTCTATCACAAGCTGTTCCTTACATCCCATGTGGCCCCGTCTACATCCTTTCTGTTCTTCAGCTATGATGTTGTGGTTTTCAATTTGGACGTTAATTTTAGATGTGATAACAGATGTTAATATTTTATATATTGTTGGTAGACATGTGATTGGTCGGTACTGGGATGGTTGGGGAGATATTTTATCTTTTGGGAGCATATATGTTATTCCAGTAGCAATAAATTGTGGTATATTCTGTTTACGTAAAATTATATCGGTTAAATTCTTAGCTATTGGTTTGTGTAATGTAGTTAGTTTTTTATACCAGAAGTTATGTATTTTATCGATACCAGGTAATTTCCAATTGTGTAGTCTTGTCGTGGTAATTTTTATATCGGCTTCTGTAATTTCAATGAATTCCATTTCTTTTATTGTACTCCATCTATTTTCTTCTGCTTTTATCCAATCTGCTTTATCATTATGTTGTACTTGGTCTTCCCAAACACTTGCCCAGAAACCTTCTAGCTCTTCTTTTGTAGGTGGATTTTCCGGATTTTCGTTACTTATCTCTGAATGTGGATTCCGTATAGAGCGATAAAACAATTTTTCGTTTGTGGTGAATAAAATGTTATCCTTTCTTCGTTTTGGCTTTTCTTATAGCGTTTAAGTCTCTGAGCCTTAAGTGCTAGTTGTTGTTTCAGCGTATCTAAAAATTCTTCTGGTTTTTTATTATTATTCTCGTGTCTAGTATGTGTCCTGTGGTGTTTAAATATTTCTTCTACTCTCTTAATTACTTTTTTTGATCTATTATTATTTATGTATTGAGTAAGTCTACCGCAATCAGCTCTTAACTTTTCTATATCTTTTTCGAGTCTATATTGCCACGAAGGTTTATTGTTATGTTTTGGTCTGGTATGATTATCAGTGTGATCTATTATTTTGTAACCAAGTTCTTCTGATATTACAAGGGCTGAACAATAAATAAGAGTATGGATATCTATTAATTTGGTACTATCAGATAAAAAACTATTCAATATTTTTTTATTAAAAATTTGGAGCAATGAATTTAGTTTAGGACTATATTTTAGTTTTGGTATATTTTAGTCCAGAGTACAGTGTTAGAGTTGTTATAATTTTATTTTGTATATCTTGTATCTGTGTATCGGTGATATCGTTAGATTCCGGTAGGCAATCAATATCATTTTCTACAGTAAGGATAATAGCTTCAGTTTGGGTGGATGTGTGAGATATTTGTGTTATAAGGTTATAAGATTGGTTTATTGTTTCTGATTCTGTGTTAAATATTTGTGTATTTTGTGTTAACGGCAGTGACTGGCTATCACGAGGTAGATCACAAGTAATCGCTAAACCGGGAATACTATTTTCAAGGCTATCTGTTTCTACATTTAGTTGTCTCCTAACTTCTTCTTTTAGTTGATCTAATACATCTTGGGAAAGTAATTTATTTCGCTCTATTGCTCTTTTTTGGTCTGATAATCGCTGCTCTGTTACTTTAATATCTGGGTACTGCCGTGAAAAATGTTCATGCAATTGTTTTCTGTATATAGTCATATCTGTCTCTAATTTTGTCACATAGTGCGCATAATAAATAGGTTAACTTCTTTACTTCATGACATGCGCACTCTAGGTTTCCCAGCTTTAGTGGTCACGGGTAAAAAGGTGTTAACCTCCCGTGCAGCATCTAAAACTAGAATGGGTGGATCTCTAATATTATTTGAGGGTGGGGAACTAGGTGTTGAAGGTGATTCGCACGTTGACGGTGTATAAGATATTGTACTTGGGCTATATGGTTCTATGGGGCTATTTGATCTATTGTTAGTCAGTCTGTCTAAGTCATTGTCGGCTGTAATATTTTCGGGTGACCCGGTGGGAGTCCGCCTGCTCAACTCCTCACCGCTGACGGTTCGTATGCTGGAACACCCAGCGTCAGCTCCAGGTGTGCCCCGGCGATCGCCCCCGGGAAGCGGCCCTCTCAGTTTCTTTTTAGAACGAGTCTCCATGTTAAATGGGTTACCATTGCCACGTTAGCCACATTAGTAAAGAAAACATTGTGTTGCCCGCCCCCCACGTGATCAGATGTTCGATCAGGACGTGTGGTTGGATTTTAGGGGGCTTATTATTATTATTATTTATTTTTAGTAATTTACCTGCTCGGTCCTTTTACCCGGCTTAAAACAACAATCACGGGCCTAAGCCAAATGATAGTTGTTTAGGTTCGACACAGTATCAGGGATAAATTCTGGGGATGATTCTGATTGCAAAAATTTCCTTACTATTCTACATGTATTCAAGATAACTGATTTTTGTATTTGTATATAAGTTTGTTGTGGTAAATCTAGTAAGCCTAAAGACTGGAACAACTGTTTGGGAATTACTCCCGTGGTGGAGACTACTACTGGTACTATGGTGACCTTCTTTAACTGCCACATGCGCGCGATTTCATCTTTTAGGTCTATGTATTTTGTAAGTTTTTCCGATATTGTATTTTGCAAATTGTGGGTGTTAGGTATGGCAATATCTATTATGGTGGCAGTTTTATTTATTTTATCAATTAATGTAATGTCCGGTCTATTAAAGTGTACTGTTTTATCGGTTAAAATTGCTCTGTCAAAATAAACTTTATGATTGGCGTTTTCTAGAACTGTTTCTGGGGTATATTTATAATAGGGTATAGGTTTTTTAGGTGGTACTACTAATTTATATTTTACAGCTAGTTTTTGGTGTATAATATTTGCAACCTGATCGTGTCTGTATTTGTAGTCAGTTTGGGCTATTGATTTACAGGCACCAGTAATATGTTGTATAGTTTCTGAACTACTATTGCATCTTCTGCATAAGTCTACCTGGTTAGCTATTTTCATTATGTGTTTTCTGTAATTTCGTGTTTCAATTACCTGGTCTTGGATGGCTATAATGAACCCCTCGGTCTCTGGGAAGAGTTCACCTCGTCTGAGCCATTCGTTCGATGCCTGTTTATCGACGTTTGACTGGCTCAGTTCTTGGTAATATCTTCCATGTAGAGACTTCAGGGCCCACTGAGTTATAAGGGTTTTTTGGTCGGTTTGCAATTCATTTTTTGCTGGTTATTATCTTGAAGGTTAAGTGGCGTGAGTTTTCTATCCTGCCTATTAATCGCCTGGTGAAGTATAGATTTCTCTACTTTATTATGGAAATATTGGCGTAGTGTTGTTATTTGGCGACTGTGTAAATTTTTGATGTTTATAATTCCTCTTCCTCCTTCTGTTCTCGGTAAATACTGTCTCTGTATGCATGCTCTGGGGTGATGTTTTCTATTTTTAGACATTGTAGTATTTATTGTTCTCTGTATATCTAACAATTCCTTTTTGGTCCAACTGATAATCCCGAAAGAATAGGTAAGAACGGGGATAGCGTATGAATTTATTGCTTTAATTGTGTTTTTAGCATTTAACTGGGTTTTCAAAATGGCATTTAGTCTATGTTTGAAATTTTGAGTTAACTTAATTTTTATATCTCTGTGGTGAATTAATTTAGACTGTTGATACCCGAGATATTTATAGCCAACTGTTTGGCAAATTGGATCAACTGTACCTCCATCTTGTAAATGGTACTGATAATGGTGGTTTTGTCCTGCCTTGACGCAATTTGTCTTGCATTTTTCTACTCCAAACTCCATAGAAATGTCTCGTGAAAATGTCTCTGTAATGTTGACTAAGTGATCTAATTCTATTTCGGAGGAACCGTAAATTTTGATGTCATCCATATATAACAAATGATTAAGGTTGAAGTCTACTATTGTATCCGTTTCATATTGTATCTGACCCAAAGGGTATCCCATTTTGGTAGAATTTAACATATTAGATAAGGGGTTCAAAGCAAGACAAAACCACAATGGACTAAGTGCGTCTCCTTGAAAAATACCGCGCTGTATTTTATGGGCTCTGATTGAATAGTGTTCATTGGTTCTACCTGTATGCGTAGGCTTGTTGTCCAGTTGCTCATTGCTTTACTTAAAAAAGAGCATATGTCAGGGTGAATTCTGTAAATGTGTAATACCTTGGTAAGCCATGCATGGGGTACTGAGTCATATGCTTTTCTGTAATCAATATATGTACTATACAAATTCTTCTTTTTCTGTTGCACCTGTTTAAGGATTATTGCATCTATAGTGAGCTGTTCTTTACACCCCTGGCTGAATTTTCTACATCCCTTCTGTTGTTCTGTGAGTATGCTGTTAGTTTCTATGTGATCGTAAATAAGCTGTGACATACACGCTGTTATTATTTTATAAATTGTTTGTAGGCACGTGATAGGTCTATATTTACTTGGGTTACTTAAATCTTTCGGGTCTTTAGGCAGCATATAAGTAGTTCCTGAAGTTATATAAGGAGGCATAGAGTCAGGATTTTTAATAAAATTGTTAATACGGTTGTATAAAAAAGGATGGATGTGGGCAAATTTCTTGTACCAGAAGTTATGTATTTTGTCAGATCCAGGGGTTTTTTCAATTATGCGAAGAACGTAAAACATGATGAAAGACTTCAGAAGGGATACAACTGTACACCATAGGTTCCTTATTTAGATGATTACTTTCCTCAGATTTTATCCATTCTGCTTCATTATTATAATTAGCTGGCTTTTCCCACATGTTGCTCCAAAACTGTCTAAATTCATGAGTGTTCGTAATTGTATTTTGTGTATGATTACTGTACCCTGCAGAATTAGTGGTATTTTTACTTAAATTACTATAAAATTTCTTTTCATTAATATTAAATTATTATTTTGCGTTTTTCTGAGTGTGCATGCTGTGTATCGTCTGAGGCGGCTACTTGTTAATGTAAGTTTCTGTTTGAGAGTATCTAAATATTGTGCTAAAGTGTTCGGTTCTTCATGTGCTGTGTGTATTTTATATTGATTTAATATATTATTAACATGTTTTATATTTTTTTTTACTTCTAGCTCCATTTTCATATTCCGTTAATCTGCCTATTTTTGCTCTTAAATCTTCTATTTTTCTTTCTAATCTCTTTTGCCAAGAAGGTTTTGGACTAAGTTGCTGTCGTCTCTCTGATGGGGGTATGGTTAATTTAGTTCCATTTATTTTAGCAACAGTCCATGCTGCACAATAAATTACGGTTTGAAGTGTATTAAAATCCGTGCCAGCATTAACATACTGGGGAAGTATAACGGTATCTATGTGATTAATTAATAGGCTTAATTTTTTTAAAGTTTTCTGTTTTGGTATGTAAGCACGTTTTTTTGGGTTGGTATTGCCATAAAAATTTAACACCTCCTTAAATGTATTTTCTGCTTCTGTGGTTTGAATTAATGTGCCCGGTATAAAATTGTTATTTATGTTATCTTGTATTTCAGTCAGTAATATAGAAGCATTTACATTTGGTTCTCTTCCTGTTTCAATAAGTGTATTATTTTCTACAATATCTACCTGGTTAGTACAAGAATTATCTTTATTTACGAGAGTATTCCTTAGTTCATCGGCAACTTCTTGTTTAATGACGTCTAGTCTGTCCTGCTTGATTAAATTATTGGCTATTATGGCTCGTTTTTGATCTGCAATTCTTTGCTCACTCAAATGAGAGAGTTCTGGAAATATGTTAGTAAATTGTTGGTGTAAACGTTTTCTGTTTGCGGTTTTATTCGTTTCTAATTCTGTAATCCTATAATATAGCTTTATTATCGTTTCATTATTTTCGGTGGATCATTTCATTCTTTTTCCAGTTTTGTTTGGGAAGAGGTAATAGGTATATATATATAGGTATTGGTTTAAATAATTTTCTACTTCTAATCTTATTTGATTTATTTTATCGCTAGGAAGAAGGTTATTCCGGATTATTGCTCTGCGTTGATCACCGATCCTCTGTTTACATACTTGTACATTGGGAAACTGTTCTTTAAATTTTTGATGTAAGCAGGTTAAGTAAGATTTAGTGTCAGTATCTAATTTAGTCAGTATGTAATAGTTGCGCAGGATACAAATATTCATTTCTGACGTCCATTTTATTCGCGCACGCTTAACCTGAACGGATACAGTGTTATCGACATTTGTCGACTGTACAACGTCGTCGGCTAATAGTTCAGATTGTAAAGGAGAGAGTGAGGATGAAGACAAACTATCGGAGTGATTGTTTAGATAAGATGGGGGGGAAGATGGTACAGACGAGAACAAAGATTTAGGGGAAGACGATGATGATGTCAAATCGGCTGTCGCATTATTTTCGGGTGACCCGGTAGGAGCCCGCCTGCTCAACTCACTACCGCTGACGGTTCGCATGCTGTGGCACTCAGCGTCAGCTCCAAGTGCGCCCCGGCGATCGCCCCCGGGAAGCGGTCCTATACGTTTACTTCTTGATCGAGTCTCCATATTGAATGGGTATCCAGAGCCATGTTAGCCGTGCCAGTAATTATCATCACGTACCCGCCCCCCACGTGAGTCAGGTGTTCGACTCGGACGTATGGTTGGAATTTAGGGGGCTTATTATTATTATTATTATTCGTATCGTCACAAACTTCGTTCGTCCGAAGTTTCGAACTTCGTTTCGGATGAATATAGTAAATAAAAATGTAAATGTTCGGATTGCCGATATATTCGAATCATTCTTCGATCTGAAGATTCGAATTTCGTGTTACAGAGTAGGTTTCGAAACGAAAAACGTCACGAAAATTCGAATTTCGGACTTATATAGTAGGGCCCCATAATCGACAGCCTCCGTGGCGTAGTTGGTTAGGCGCCGCTAGTGAAACGAGAGGCCACGGGTTCGATCTCCGCACCGAGAGAAATGTTTGTGTGCCACTAATATTTCTTTCGGGTCTGGGTGTTTGTGAGACCGAAAAGTCTCCCGTAGTTCCTGATACCTACGACACGAGACTCGATCTTAGTGTGGGGTCAGGACTATGTATGTGACTGTTGGGTGTTATTATTATTATTATAATCGAGACCCAGGCCCGGAGTTCTTAGAGAAATTAATTCTTGGAAATTTAATAAAGGTTAAAAAAAATGAATTTTTTATTTAAAAGTGGGTAATTTGCACGCAGCTGTCTCTCCGTGCTAATAGGAGATAGATGTTTTTAGTGCAATCAATTAAATGATAGTTTAAAAAACAAAAAAAACAATCAAGGTTTTTAGTTGGATCGTTTTTAAAAGCGTGTTTTTTTAGTTTTTTTTTTTTAACTATTATTCTATCTCAAACATGGTAAAGTATAAAAATTAATGATAAATTACAAACGACCCCATTCAATAAGCGAATAGTAAAGACGGGGTAGATATCCGGGCGTCCCGACGACGCGGGATTAAACGCCTGTTACCGCCTTAGATTAGCTTATTGCCGAGTGGTTTAGGCTTGGGGTACAAGAAACACCAGTATTATTTTGAAATTATTTATTTCTGATGCCCCGTGTTCGCCGTTCGAACCCCAGGACTGAGGGCACACCTCTGAGTATTCGGAGTCATGTGTGTATTGATAATCAATCACCACGTAGTACAATGTCAAGGAAAACAACGTAAGGAAACCTGCATACCATAGCGAGTTTTCTTTTATTGTCTTTATAGGCAGACGAGCTAGCGGCCCGCCTGATGGTAAGCGGCTACCGCTGCTCATGGAACTCTGCAGTACCACGATACCAGGGGCCCTACTATATTCATCCGAAACGAAGTTCGAAACTTCGGACGATCAAAGTTTTTTATACGATACGAATGTATCTACTCTGTAAAAGTCTGAATTTGTATAACGTACATCGTAACCATAAGTCTACGGTTACGACCATAAGTCAATAACGACCATAAGTATATGTAGGTACATTAGTAACGTATATAAACTTCGATCATCCGAAGTTTCGAACTTCGTTTCGGATGAATATAGTAGGGCCCCAGTACAACAAAGTCGCTGCCTATCTTAAGAGGAGCTCTTTAAGCCTCGTTTGAAGAAGGACAAGTCATCAGCGCTCAGGAAACACCGATGCAGGGAGTTCATGTTTGATTTTTTATTGCAATGAATGGAAAGACGAGCACGCCGTTTGCCTGATAGTAAGCGATACGACCGCTTATGACCAGTAGTAGAACCACAAAACACCTTGACTTACAAAGCAATGCATGGTGTTCCACTGCGCTCGCCATCCTGAGACATAAGATGTAAAGTTTCAATATGTCCAGTAGTTACTTTGGCTACAATGTCCTTCAGTCCGAAACACAGCATATGTCTATTTCTCCCGCCAAACAGCAGTGTAACTGCATTGTTGTGTTCCAGTTTGAAGAACCTTGCAGCCAGAGTAATTACTGGACATATTGAGACTTAACATCTTATGTCAAACATTACTTTGTAATTAATGGTCTTGTTTGGTTTTGCTACTGTTCATGAGCGGTCGTATAGCTTACCATAAGGCTTATGGCATGTTTCAATATAAGATTGTAGTATCCTTGTCCCATTGTACCCCAATCTTGGTGTGCCCCAGCCGATTTAGCATGTGACTAGTCATTCGCAAAGGGTCGGCGGCGACGGGCGCACAAATCTTACTGCCAGGATAATCACGGTGAGTTCCTACATCCTTTTATTTGGTGAAACTTCTTGGGAAATAGGGTTGTTGGTTTTCCTATTATTTTAGGTATTTAGGAAGTGTTTTAAAGGTATTTGCTGATTGAAATTTTTCGAAAAATTGCATTAACGATTTTTGAAAAGTTCTTCGTAACAAAATAGTTTTTTGGTTTCTTTGGTGCTGAAAGATCATTATTTTAAATTTTTGTTTCCTTGTTTATTGAAATATTGATGTTTTTGTAAAGGTGTTTTCAGTTATTAGTGGTTTTAAAACCTTTATTATCTTATTGTTCCCTCGAAGTTTTAGATTTTATTAAATTTCGATTTAATCATAGAAATTGGGATCAGCAATATCTTGGACTAAAATCTAACTATACTCAGTTAATAATATAGGTATAAAGCTGAAGAGTTTGATTTGTGTGTTTGAGCACGCTAATCTCAGGAACTTCTGGTTTCAATTGAATGTTTATATTAGTATTGAATGTCAATTTATCGAGGAAGGTTAAAAGGTGTCTTTTATTTCAACTTTAATAGCTTTTATTCCAAAACTTATTCACGCAGGCAAAGTCGCGATCTACTGGTAGGGGAAAGCCTTAAATTGGTAATTAAGGTTGTCTGTTACTTCGCACCTTTGTAACTTAGATTCATAATAAGTGGGAATACTGCTGGTCATCTTGCTATATGTATTGGTTTGAACTGTAGTTTAACCCTTGAGATTTGCAAAGTCACTTGTCGGTTTAAGACCCTCGTGTATTTATTGAGAAATTAACTAAATGATAAATATTATAATTTTAGGTAAATTATGAGTAATTAATCGTAGTCATTTTATAGTCATTTTTAAGGAAGAAGGGGTAAAAACGTAAACTTCTATATTTTATACTAGCGGTTAGCTGCGGTACCGGAGTATAGATAATTTTATTGAAATGGCGGCCCAAATGTACAATTCCGACTATCAATTTAGAATATTGGAGCAAAAGATCTTTTGAGACCAAGAAAAACGAATAAACCTCGTAGTTACTGTTTTCAATTTTTCACTTGGTTTTTCATATATGAGAGCCCGCCTAGGTAGCCTGGCAATGTGTATTTCTCCCGCCAAACAGTAGTTTAAATCCACTGTTGTGTTCCAGTAAGCAGGTTTTTTTGGTACGTCTCTCATATTGTGAGAAGCCGCCTGTGTAGGTACCACCGCAATGGCTTTTTCTCCCTCCAAAAAGTGTGAATGCAATATTGTGTTTTGGTTTAAAAGACATTGAAGCCACAGTAACTACTGGACATATTGAGACTTCATCCTATATCTCAGGATGCCAAGCCATAACGGTAATGAACATATAAAAATATACGTCTTCTTTCAGATGGTGTATACTCGGCCAGCCTCCGTATCCTACCCCACTGTCTGGAAGAGGTTCACAGTCCGCAGAGGAGGAGTGACCAGCCTCCTCCGAGTCCAAGACTTGACTGAGGATATGTATGAACCGGCTCTGAAGCTCATGGCCACTTATTTCACCAGGGACGAACCTCCTTGCAAGTATATTGGTGAGTTTATGATGGGAGATGAAAACTTGGAAGGTAGTTCTTTTATACAATAACGAGTTTAAGAAGGTTTACTGGTGGTAGGTCTCTCATATGTGAGACCACCGCAATGTCTATTTCTCCGTCAAACAGCAGTTTAAATGCACTGTTGTGTTTCGGATTGAAGGACATTGTAGCCAGAGTAACTACTGGACATATTGAGACTTAACATCTTATGTCTCAGGATGGCGAGCGCAGTGGCATGCCAACATTGCTAGTTTGCTACCGCCCATGAGCGGTCGTATATCTTACCATCAGGCTAATGTCATGCCCTGTAATGTCTCGCCCTTTACATATTATATATTTTATTATATTGCTTTTTCATATGACTGTCTCCGTGGCATAGGTTAGACGCCGCCTGTGAAACGAGAAGCCGCAGGTTCGATCCCTGCACCGAGAGAAATGTTTGTGCGGGCCACAAATATTTCTTTCGGGTCTGGGTGTTTGTGAGACCAAAAAGTCTCTCATAGTTCCTGATACCCACGACACAAGACTCGATCTTAGTGTGGGGTCAGGACTGTGTATGTTACTGTCGGATGTTATATATATTTATACTAATAAAAAAAACCTGTTGGATATTATGATATTACATTTTCAGGAATCCAAAACCATCCCGTAGCGTTGTCAGAACTGGAGAAGTTGTGGAGGAACTGCATCAAAGAGAACTTATCTCTCGTCTGCATTAAAGACAATGATGACAAGAGTCCTGAGATCGTTGGGGTCAATGTTCTTACTGTAGCCTGTAAAGAGGATAAGGACGAACCTTTTCATGTAAGTGAAATAGCGGCCATTTTGTTTTTAAGGAATAAGGTTGGACACTGATGTGAGACAATTTTTGACGAATTTTATCGCAGCTTGGATTTAATTTTTAACCGACTTCAAAAAAGGAGGAGGTTCTCAATTCGACTGTATGTTACTTTTTTTATGTTTGTTACCTCGTTTCTCTGGACTGTCTGAACCGATTTGGACCATTCATTCTTTGATTGAAAGCTGGTGCTTGTCATTTAGTCCCATAAAAATATGGTGAAGATCTGATAAATATCTTCGGAGCTGCAGAGGAGAACTCCTCAAAATTAAGTAGGATTCCACTGGTTCTTTTTGCATTAGGTTTATTATAAAAGTTAAAGAACAGTGAGAGAGGGAAAAAGGGGTAGGGGTGAGGGGGGGTGTTAAAATTAAAATACACGTAAATACTAATATCTTCGGCAGCTTTTAACTGATTTTAGTGATTTCTTTTCCATTGGAAAGAATATATTGATAGGAATACAACATGAAGATCTGATTATCATGTTTGGACCTGGAGAGTAGAACTCTTCAAAATGAAGTAAGATTCAAATGGTTCTTTTTGAATTGGGTCCAGTATAAAAGGCCCGCCTTCAATATGTTACGCATATATTTTGATTTGTTGGCTATTCAAGTCATTAAGGCAATTAATAAACAAGTACAATGAATTAAATATATTTTTTTGGTTTGCAGTGGTACTTATTTTTTAGTTTTTAGTGGTTTTTTGTTTTGATGTCGGTTTTTTTAAGTATTAGTAGTTGGTAAAGTCACGCTGTTGTCAGTCATGATTCAGCATGTATGTGCAGGCTCGTCCAGGGCAGGACATTGTAACTACTGGATATAATTAGACTTAAAATCTTATTTCTCAGGATGACGAGGGCAGTGGAAAGTCAAGCATTGTTTTGTAATTCATATTGTTGTTTTGTTTTGCTACTGTTCATGAGCGGTCCTATCGCTTACCATCAGGCGAACGGCACGCTCGTTCCCATTTGCTGCAATAAAACAAACTGTCTCACAGGATATCGACGTGAAATGACAGGTTTACTGTCCTTTCCACTTCCTTTTTCCTTCCCGCTGCCTTTCCGATCTGATGCATCTGAATATTCATGTGCAGTGATCACTTACCATCAGGTCACCTATTTGCTCGTTTATCATACAAGAGTTGTGTATGTTCATGTGCAGTGATCACTTACCATCAGGTCACCTGGTTGCTTGTTTACCATACATACATAAACTAACGCCTTCCCAGAAGAGGTAGGCAGAGGTGCCAGGACACTCATATTTCGTCTTGTATGTTCCATCTCACGTTGTGATAGGTGGCGAGCCTTCCGCCATATCGGGCACAAATTCCCACAAACAAACTCATTTACTGAAACTATTAAAAATCTTGAGAGGTGTGGTGACACCCGAATGGAACGAAGTTTCTTTTCCATTAATTAGTGAAGGAATTGTAATAAAATTTTAGTTCTTTTAAGTTATAAAAATAATACCTTTCATTATTAACAAATATAATGTTATATAAACTTAATCAGTAAGCTAAATTTTAGTAATAATTGGCAAAGATACATAGTCAAATGAAGGGTTGATGATTGACAGCAGGATAACAAACTAAAATTGTAAATAATAATTTTTACTCCCTAAAGTTCTACAGAAATGTGAAATATTCTATTATTAATAGTTGATTTTTTATATTTATGTCATTATTACCTTATTTCTGTGCATGATAAAAAGTAACTAGGCAGAAACTGTCCAGGTCCTTTATTAAGGAGGATCGAAAATCAATGTATTACGGTTTTATTCATTTATTTATTTATCACCATCATTATGTTTTTTTTTCACATATTTATGCAATTTATGTTCCTTTTGTATTTATTGTTTAATTTGATTTATGACATTTGATGAAAAATATAAATTGTCGCCACGTTTCCCACTTAATTTTGGGCTTCAGCGTATTCTTAATTTTTACTATAGCCTTTAACATATTAATATGTATTTGGATATTTTATTGCCTCTATTAGAGTTAAATAAAATGAATGACATCATTTTCAAATAAAGAAATAAAAAACGATTCTTAAATGTTTTTCGTGCCTACTTTTCGTGAGATTTTTTCCGTCTAGCCCCCTTTCACAACGCGCAATAAGGAACTTCGTTCCAATAAAATAATTGTATCACAAAATCCATTTCTTTCAGACGGAAGAAAAAAATTGTATCACAAAATGTATTTCTTTCAGACGGAAGACAAAGTATGGGCGAAGCTGTTCGGTGCCGTGGACCTGGTGTCAAGAAGCGTCGACTTGTTCCAGCAGTATGGAGTGGACAAGTACCTGACTGCTTATGGACTGGTGGTAGACCCTCAGTGGAGGGGATGTGGAATTGGCAAGGAGATTTTGGAGGCGAGGTATGTATCACTACATAGTATAAAACAAAGTCGCTTTCTCTGTCCCTATGTCCCTTTGTATGCTTAAATCTTTAAAACTACGCAACTGATTTTGATGCGGTTTTTTTAATAGATAGAGTGATTCAAGAGGAAGGTTTATGTGTATAATACGTGCATATTATTGTAGAGAAATCTATATGCACCCGGGCGAAGCTGGGCCGGGCCGCTAGTTTGATATAATAGGGTAAAAGGAGAATACCCATTCATAGTATCGGTAAAACATATCGTTGATCCCAATACCGATCTGCTTAAAATTGATTCTAGAATTTTATATGAATTGTCCTTAAAAACATTCCTGTTTAATCCCTGTTTGATTTTTATTAAGTAAATTAATTATTAAAGTAACGAAGACACAAAAAAAAATTGGATTTCAAGTTAATTTCTACAAGAACTCCGCAATTATGTTTGTATTTATTGAAAGTCGAAAAATTAGGTTTCATCGCGACACAACAATCTTTGCACCTATACAGTACACGCTAATACTAAGTTTCACGGATTACCGTGGTACTTATTACGTTACAACTTACAAGTAAATAAATATTTATGCGCCCATATTAGCTCATCTCTGCATCACCCAATGGTACACTGGTAGATAATGAATGTCTAAGGGATTAAGTCCACCTTATATACAGTATATGTATATGAAGCTTAATAAATAAATTAAAAATTTTGTTTAAGTTTAAAAAACATGTCAGTTTTTTTTCCTTTGCCAAGAAATTTTCATGTAGTTCTGCTTATGATATCACTTAAAAACTATAAGTACTACTCAGCAAATCTAAAGCTTCCTCTAATCCACGATTTGATCCCACTATACTCTAGCAAAATTATTTCAAATCGTCTAAGCAACAGGTCTCATATTAATAACTCAATAACCACACCATCCACGTTCTGAACCGAGAATGGAATCTAATAAATAAATTCCAGAGGATTCCAATATTATAATGGTATTGGAATTCTCCGATCGGGCCGGCATTCTTACTCCAATAATGGATGGTTAACGAGTTTTCTAGCGGAAGGAATTTTATCGACAGAATTGTGTATAGCGCCATCTTTTGACTGGGGGTGTTAATTGTTTATGGTGGTTTATCTATTTATTGTATAGACGTGTCTTCATTCATATTACGTCCGATAAATAAACCTTTATTTAACAATAACACAAGTTTAACGATGATTAATTAAAAATTCAAGTAACTTTGATTTAAACAACGATCTCCGTGTTAGTCACGCCCTAATGGTGTATTTATTGGTCATTCCTGAGTCCGGACCTAGTGGTCTATTTTTTGGTTCAGACCGATCGTGTCTACTAAGCATATGTTAACTTTTTTAAATACATTAAATAATAAGCAGCAGCTTCGTGAGGTTAGTCGAAAGCTGTTTGCCTCGGCAAGGTCTTTGCGAAGGTTGAGCAATCTTCTACCCATTACCACGAAGATTCCACTTGCGCAAACTCTCCTTCTCCCTATCCTTGATTATGCTGATGTCAGCTATCTAGATCTCACCGAGGACCAACTTAATAAGCTTGAGCGTCTCCAAAATCTCTCTATCAGATTCATATTTGGGCTTCGCAAATATGACCATGTTTCAGAATTTCGTACTAGGCTCAAGTGGTTACCCATCCGGTTTCGTCGAAATACTCATATTCTTTCACTTCTATACAAAATTTTGTTTAATCCTCTAACGCCTTCGTATCTTAAAGATCGTTTCGTCTTTCTCCATGATTCGCTTTCAAGATCCTTGAGGTCGTCGGAGAACTTGAAACTAAGAATGCCCTTGCACTCCACAGTATTCATGGACAAATCATTTACTGTCCAAGCTGTCCGACTGTGGAACTCTCTACCAGCTGAGTTGCGACGGGCTGAAACACTGTCGTCATTTAAAAGAAAGGTCAAAGAACATTTCCTCTCACAACAAGAGTGTAGCTGAAATAATTTGTCCATTCTCTTCCTGGTATATTTTAGGATAGGTATATAATATGTTTATGTATATGTAAGTATTATAGGTATGTTTGTATATGTGTATGTATATGGATATTTATATAAATTTTGTGTGTTTATGTTATATTTTTAGTTATTAATTGTAGATGTTTATTATTTCTTTTACGCCTTAGACTGCCCTTTCTATCTCCTGTTAGTATATCCATCCCATGGTTGCCTGTAAGAGATTACCTAGTGTGATAAGGCCGCCACTTGTACTATTATTCTTATTGTATAATAGCTTCATAGTATTTCTGTACAGTGCAAAAAAGAATTAAATAAATAAATAAAATAATAAATTTCAGCACTCAAACTGGTCAAATAGAAGAAGTTTAAAACAAGGCTTATATACCCCGAAATGAGTTAAAAAGTTTTAATTAACTTGTGGACCTCCCACGCTGTCACTCATTACAAAAGTTTATTAGAATGTTTGTTTTGACATTTTACTGAATCTACGGTACGGTACGAAATTTACGGAAATCTAAAACGGCGAAGGAAAACATTGTGCGCAAACCTACATACCATAGCGATTTATAAGAATTTCTATGGAATGTAAGTTCAGCAACCCGCATAAGGCCAGCATGGTGGACTATATGGCCTAACCACTCTCAATCGTACTCTCGATTGTAGAGGAGATCCCTGCCTTGCAGTGGGACGTATATGGGCTGATACAGACTGAATCTACGCCCTGAATAATTATATAAAAGGAAATGAAGGACTTTGATATTATTGAGTATGTAATCAAATACCTAATTCATATTTCTTATTACCTGTGGGTATTAATTAACTAAATATGTTTTCCATCATCATCATCCATCAGCCAAAGGAAGTCCACTGCTGAACATAGGCCTCCCCCAATGATTTCCACAGAGACCTGTTGGAGGCAGCCTGTGTCCAGCGACGTCCCGCGACCTTTACCAGGTCGTCGGACCATCTTGTTGGTGGACGTCCTACGCTGCGCTTTCCGCTACGCGGCCTCCATTCGAGTACTTTCCGACCCCATCGGTCATCAGATCTCCGCGCTATGTGCCCGGCCCATTGCCACTTCAACTTGCTAATCCGGTGGGCTATGTCGGTTATTTTAGTTCTCCTACGGATCTCCTCATTTCTGAATATGTTTTAGATTAAGAAAATATGAAGTCGACCATATTGATTGTTTGTTTCGACCACAAATCACTAGTATCGATGAAACTCCATCGAATAAAAGGCCCTATATCCATTTGCATATATATATACCGGGTATCTCAAGACTGCTACCGAAAACGAAGCCGGGTGGTAGTTTTAGGGACTACAAACACAATGCAACTAAAAATTTCGCAAGGAAACGCGACAATGATTTTTTATGATTTTTTAAATATCGTCATTTTTGGGTGGTAAATCCATAGTTTTTGCTAAAATAATAATTTAAACACTTTTATACCTTAGATTATGTATACATAAAATGGTATACACTGTTATTTTAGGAAAAAATGTATTTACGACACAAATATGGTGATAGGAAAAAAATAACAAAAAAAAAGTTCTCACTTTTTTTTGCAACTTTTTCTGTTGCATTGTGTCTGAAGTCGCTTTAACTACCACCCGGCTTCGTTTTCGGTAGCAGTCTTGATATACCCTGTATATATGGATAGGGCGGAAAGTAAGTAAAGTTTTTCGACCACAGACCACCAAGAAGTAAAGTTCGAAGTAAGTGGTGCGCGCGCTCCCGTACATCTCTAGTGGAGCGTTACTGAAATTATTCGTCTCTCGCAATGATTTTGAAAATATTATTGTAATGTGACCGAAAGTTTAATAAGTACAAATTTGTTTTAGGATGATTTTTACAGTGATCTTTTTGAAACTATTGTACTGAATTGTACTAAAGGGCCTACGTTTTTAAATGCCTATATCCGAAAGAAAAAAATAAATTGACTGAAACCTCCTTTATAATTCAAATCTTTGACACAATGTGTTTTGACTTTTGATTGTCAAATAGAACCAAATCTCAGTAATCTGTGACCAAATCTTACGTTTATAATTCGTAGACAGAGAATACTTTGTAATTATTTTCCTATTTATAGACTTTTGTAATGATTTATAGACGAAGAAAGAAGAAACGATGCATTTGCAATACCGTAAGTTTGCTGAAGAAAATCACAGGACAGCCCAAGCCATTACCAATATCAGAGATAAACCAAATCAGGTTAAATCTGTTTACCGAAAGAAATTCCGATGGAACTGGAAACCTAATTTTGAAAGGCAAAGATTTCCACGATAGATACAAACGAAGGATAACTGATTTTGACATCAGAGCCATCTGTATTTATGTACAGCAACTAAAGCGGCGCATAACAAAACTTGACTTGAGCTACAACCAAATAACAGATGTCGGTTTTTGCAAACTGCTGAAAAAGTTGTTAGTCAAAGGCAGATCGAGCATAATTAACTTAAACATTATGAACAACAATTTGACTGAGAAATCTATGTTCGATCTCGCAAAATACGCTCCGTACATCAAATTAAAGTATTTAAGGTTGAATGGCAATGATGTCGGGACTAAAGGAGGCGAGCATTTCGCGCAGTTTCTGATAAATAATAACACTTTGGAGTATTGTGATATAGGCGAGACTGGGCAGACTCTAACAAGCGTGGCGCCAATTGTAGCAGCGTTGAGAATTGATCACGGAGGCAATAAAACAGTGAAAGTGCTTGATTTTAGCCGAATAGTACCGCTTTTCAACCGATATTCGTATGAGACTAAATGGCTAGCGTATCATATTGAATATCTACTGCAAAGAAACTCAACAATAATTGAGCTACATTTACAAAAGAACGAATTAATTAGTCACGATATTGAGTATCTAGTTCGCGGTTTGAAGTTAAATAAGACATTACTTTATTTGGATTTGGGTTTTAACAAAATAGGGGACTATGGAACCGAGTTGATAGCTGATTATTTACGAGACAGTCCTCAATTAACGTTATTAAATATAGCTGGAAATAGCATAGGCGACACAGGAGCACGAGCGCTAAGCTATGGTATGCCGTACTCAAAGATTCGGGCCTTGGATATCTCGCACAATAAATTAACAGACAGTGGGATGCTAACCATGTTAAATACGATTAAAAAGCCGTTCTTTTTAAGATTTCTTAACATATGGGGCAACGATTTCGGTCATGTAACTTGTGGAGTTATAGAAAGAATGTTGATTAGTGGTGTGCTGTTTCAGCATACGATAGATGTGAAAATATATGAAGTTGATAATGTTTTGTATGCAGCGTATTATCCTAATCCTGCGAATAGGAACAAACACTTTTATTACTGCGAATTAGATTATGGAGTAGCGCAGCCATTGTATAATATTAAAAGGAATATAATAGTTGAAAAGCAGCCCGTTAAAGTTGACTGCAAACATCGCCAAAGGCTTGACAAAACTGATCGTAGTAATTTTTGAGATTTTAGAACTTTTGTAAATGTTAGTTTGTAATTTTTCTTGTAATGTTTAGATTGTTTTTGTTGTAAAGCCAATTTGATTAATAAATATGATTTAACTATTGACGGTTATTTTTGATTGCGCCATCTATGAGGAAGTTAGACATTTTGTTTTCTAATCTAATTTCGATTCAAATCATCTATCAATGAATATTATTCAGATTGAGATTGATTTCAGGTTTCAAACTAATAAATAATAGAACACTTATCCTTAAGATCCAAAAACATTAAACACGCTGCCTTTTTCCTATTTCACATTATTTCTATAGGTAGTTAAATTTAGTTGTCGTAATACATTTCCAACCACATTGCATAATGATTCAACTTGCAATACCTATAATATTGCAACGCCGCCTGATTAACATTACAGATAGTAATAACTCCAGGAAAAATGCAATTAGCCGTGAATAATATACTTGTTTTGTTTCCCAGGATTCCGCTCTGCAAAGCTCTCGGCATCAAACTGACAGCCACTGTTTTCACTGCGGGGGCTTCTCAAGCAGTTGCCAAGAAGGCCGGCTTCGTCGACCTCTTCGAAATCTCCTACGAAGACCTCGCCAAGAAAGGATTCAAATTTCCAGGAGTGGAAGAAGACACAAAATCTTCCAAATTAATGGCTTTGGCTATCGAATAAGTATTTGTTGAATACTGCCATCTATGAGAAAGAAATGTATACGCAATAATAATGCTTAGTGACATCTATACTCGAAATTGTAAACAATTTGTACATGCAAGCTGTAGTGTTGTCACAAAATTATCATGTTTCCTCATTTTTAATATTTATGTTATATTAATTATTTTTCTGTTATTTTATTCAAATAATTTATATTTCCTGTGATAATAATGATCTCATTTTATTGTTGCTTTAAAACAAAGTACAAAATATGGTTGATTAGTTCTCATGACATTTTTTATACTTGTTTATACGATTTTCTGTGATTTATACATGGTGTGTGTCTTCTTTGTATATTTATTTAAATAATAAACATGATCATTGTTATTAATTTATCGATATTCATAAAGTTATGACAATAAATTAAATAATATGGCGCATCCATATGTGTTTTATTTATCTAATATGTTTATTTTAATGACTCCATAAATCTAAAAGACATTGTTAACGAATGAACTAGTATTATAAATAATTAAAAAGAAAGGTTAAATTAAAGTTGACTTACATTAGTAATTTATTTATTAATTAATAAAATGTACAATGCAAACTTACACCATAATGTGCAGGGCTGTAGCTAGAGTCGAATTTGAGATAGGGCAGCGTTGGTTACAGGTAGGGCGGAAGTAAAAATTTTATCATAATTGATCTGCTCCGAAGCACGGGCTCCTAAATCAATCACCATGTATATCACTGACCTTTAGGTCAGTGATGTGATGATCAATACAATTTTTTTTATCTCAAACTATAAAAAAACAATTCAATTATAATAATTTATCTTAGTTTTTGGTATTTTTAAGGTAGGGCATTGGGATTTCAAGGTAGGGCCCTGCCCCACAATGCCAGCGCCGGATCTAGGTATTTTTCGAGGCGGGGCAAAAACTGAAAAATGCCCCCCCCCCCCCCCTTTCCTATATTTTTATATTAATTATCATCATCATTTTTAGCAACCAGACGCCCACTCAACACAGGAATTCGGGAAAGAACGTCATTTTACCACCATGTGAAGCATTTTTACACGCTTTATATTAGCGTCACTTTTGAGGGTTAACGTCACACACGTCTGTAGGCTTTGACTCTAGTTTACCTAAACGTAACCCCTGGTGCCAAATGAGTGAATCAGTTCGTGGTGGTAGGAATTAAGTGTCCGTCTGGGTAGCGATCACCGTCCACGGGGCGTAAAAACCGTCATAGTGATCTGATAGTGATTTTGTACGTATTTTTGGTCGGTCTCGAAGGAAGGAGTGTTGACCCGCCGGCCAAAGAGACAGTACAGTACAAGAGCTCAATCGTGGCTAACCACCACGAGGGGCTGCCTCACCATGTCGCACATAATCTTTGGTGGGTACGTCGTGCCAGTTGGTGACCGGACGTTGCCGACCTTTAGCGACATGCCGACCCTTTCATGCCGGTGCCCATTCGGCCTACTTAATGCCCGGACTTTGGCTTCTCGATTCCTCTTCATCAAACCCATCCCTTCAACCTCATGACAGCGCAATTAAACAAAGCAGGTCTTTCAGCTGTGCATAACCCCACCATCGCGTTCACTATGGAGTTCACCAACATCCGCGAACTCCAAACAACCTTAATGCCGTTCACCACCATCTCGAGACGGCCTAGTCTGCTTTGCTCTTCTTGATGGAGACGCGGATTCGTTGTCCGGCTGAATATTCCTACCTGCTGTACCCCGGTTATTCGCTTGAAGAAAGCTTCAAGCCTAAAACCGGGGTATGCTTGTATGTATATTCGGTTGGACGTCTACTGTCACCGTTTAAGCTGCATGGAGGGCCCCTCCTTCTCCGCTTTGTGTTTGCACGTGAATCTTGGTTGCCTGAGCCGCACCGACGTGTGCCTTTACAGGTCTCACAACGGGGAAGATGAGACGACTCGGCTGTTCAGGTATCTCAGCCATATGGCTGATGACGGGCGGACGTAGTTCCCGTCGGCTGAAATGGTCTTGGGGGATTTCAATGCACATCACAAACTGTCGCTGGGCTTCTCCAAGACTGGTGGTTGTATCATTGAGATAAAACGACGTATGGCGATGGCTAGAGGGGCAATGGAGAAGCTCAGGAAAATATGGAGGAATCGTACTACTACAAAGGCTACTAAAGATCAGGTTTGTCTGGGCACTTTCTCGTATTTCTGTACGCCGCTGAAACATGGACGTTACGGGAGAAGAAAAATGTAGATTCCCTAGAGATGAGGTGTTGGAATGCTTGGAATATCAGGTCCGAATTCCACACAAACGTTTCAAGAACTCGGCATCAAGCAGCATCTTTCCGAGATAGTATGGCCCTATACTATACTTCGAATATTCGGTGATGTCTCACGACGAATTAACGACTTCATAGAACATCTTATGGTTAATAAAGCAGAGTAGACTGAAATAGACCTCGTGGTAGGACACCATACACATACATTTATATACATTATACATACGTACAGCGGCACAGATATTAAGGCGGATATTATAAGGATAGCCTTGTCAGGCCTCAAAACGTCCAGGTCTGATTCAAACTCAATTTCCTAAAAACGGGGTGAAAACAATACTTTTTTTTAAATCGATATCTACGGGGAGATCATAAGGTGCATGTCGAGGTCTCCAGCCTTCCAATCTGGCGCACGGGGACAATTATTGTCCGTACCGCATAGATTTTGCAGCCAGGCTGTATGTATTACGGACGATAGGCGATGTGGATGAACGAGTAACACCTAGTTGACTCGCCGTGCCACCCGGCGCACTTCCTAATATGGCTCCTCACATCATAGGTAGCGTAGATTTTCTCTGCAACGGACGCCCTAACCGTGGGCGTCCGCTATGAAGCCACGAGTTCTGCCGCACATCTTAGAGTTTGCCAGCGACCCCAATTACCCCTATTAATCGCCTCTTACGACAGGCAAAGGAAACCGTGGAGGAATTTTCCGCCCCTTGACCACTGGGTGCGTGAAAACGATAAATAACCAATTTAAAAAAAGAAACAATATTCTTAGCAAGGAACTCTAAAGACTAAAATCAATGTTAATAGGTGTTTTTTCACATTTAAGCAAGATTTTTTTTTATAATGTATCACTATTGGAATATTTTATAATATCCAAGTATAGATATTTAATAAAGTGTTTATTATTAAATTGTCAACGTGGAGACGTGGGAACATATTACTGAAATATTTTAAATATTCTTAATTTTCAAACCCCATTTTTTCAGTGTGTAAAATATTGCCTTTTATTAATTCAGTAAATCAAAACAAAAAAAAATGGCCCAGTTTTGCCGCCCCTTAAAATCTGCCGCCCTAGGCTCCAGCCTACTCATACTCAGCCTACTATTAAATTCGCCACTGCCTGTACCACATGAAAGACGTTCGTTCTTCGTTCGGTTAATCAACTAACACTAACTAGTAAACACAAATTGGACATTTGAAACTAAACGTAATTGTTGACATGGATAAATTACATTCCAAATATTTAGTTTTCATCTCTTTTTCACGCGCCCCTATCGCATAATCACTAATCTGACAGCCTCCGTAGCGCAGTTGGTTAGACGCCACCTGTGAAACGAAAGGCCGCGGGTTCGATCCCCGCACCGAGAGAAATGTTCGTGCGGCCCACAAATATTTCTTCCGGGTCTGGGTGTTTGTGAGACCGAAAAGTCTCTCGTAGTTCCTGATACCCACGACACAAGACTCGATCTTAGTGTGGGGTCAGGACTATGTATGTGACTGTTGGGCGTATTTATTTATTTATTTAATTCGCGCACGGCGAAAAAAAAAGTGTAAGTGGTGTTACGTTATTGATGAGTTTTGTAGTTGTCTCCCAAGATTCAATATGCCGCCCCCTGAACTTGCCGCCCGGGGCACAGACCCCGACTTGCCCCCCCCCCCTAGATCCGGGCCTGCACAATGCCGCCCCCTAGCTACGACTGTGATAATGTGCCAACACGATTACATTAAGTGAGCTTAGTACTATTCTTAAAACTAATAATTTTAAACATATAAATTGAAATATGAACCAGTAACCACCTATAAAACAAAATATAAAGAAATACAAACAATAACACTTAAATAATACTATTTAAAAAAGTATGAGCATTATACTTCATATGTGAGTGGGCACCTGGGTAGGTATGTTTATCTCCCGCCAAACAGCAGTTTAAAGGCACTGTTGTGTTTCGGATTGAAGGACATTGTAATTAGAGTAATTACTGGTCATATTGAGAATTATATGTCTCAGGGTGGCGAGCGCGGTGGAATGCTAAGCATTGCTTTGTAATCCAAGGTGTTTGATTTTATATAGTACTGTTCATTGGCTGATATATTACAACCTGAAAAATGGATTTATCTATTATTATTGTAGTATTAAATATGTTTTTTTTTTTTTTTATTTTTTTTTTATTGCATTGAATGGCGAGACGAGCAAGCCGTTCGCCTGATGGTAAGCGATACGACCGCTCATAAACAGTAGCAATATTCCACTGCGCTCGCCATCCTGAGACATAAGTTGTTAAGTCTCAATATGTCCAGTAGTTGCTCTGGCTACAATGTCCTTCAATCCGAAACACAACAGTGCATTTAAGCAGTGTTGTTTCACGGGAGAAATAGACATTGCGGTGGTACCTACCCAGATGGCTTCTCACATATGAGAGACCTACCACCAGTAGTAGTAGTTTTTTTTATATTCTTACTAATTAATGCGTTTTCTTACTAATAAACGCAATTACTATATTTTGCTATTGTTTAACTTTAAGATTAGGGAACTTTGCTTTCATATATGGCAACACTTAAATTAAAATGGCGACGAATTCTGAATGCCAATTTGTTGATGCCAAAAGAAACCTGTCAAACGGTTGTTGACTTTTAAGGGTGTATCATTGCCGTTCAGTGATCACTAATCAAATAAAAATAATCTACGCTTTATAATAAACTATAAAAAAAAAGTGTAACGTGATATCGTAATTAAACAGTAAAGTGTCAAGTGAAAATAACTCTCGTTAGTATAGCATTTAGCTTAAATTTACCAATCTATAGAGCATAAAACTAAATTGTTTTCGCTTTCCAACATCCTGTTTTTTAAAAGTGTTATATTTGAAATGTATTTGAACGTCGATTTGGTGTAGTTTTTTAAACATTTATTGTGACCGTCGTTAAGTGTTTTAAGGTGTGCGTTTTGGTGTATTGGGCATTGTATTTTGTTTCTTGTGCTTGTAAAAAAAGTGATTTTGGATAAAAATGGCAGTGCAGTGTTTTGTGAAGATATTGATGTGATGTTTTTTTCGCCTGATTTAGATCCTAATTTTTAAGGTGAGTGATTTTTTGTAAATTCATGATGAGCCTAGTCGTAAGCATTTTTTTCCCACAGAGCTGTATTTCCGTGTATATTTTTCGTAATAAAATTAATGTTTTATCGGAAGTGCTTGCTGCCCGCAGAATCTTGACAGCTATATTATCGTAAACAGGCCAGTGGCCTTAATTATGTATGTAATGAACTATAATAGGACTCCACTAACTTAATAAGTGTCTTGGTAAGCTATTCCTTACATCCGATCTGGTATTCCAACCAATATGGAAACTATCATGATTTAACTACCTTATGATATGATATGAATACACTATTGACTAAATGAGTAATTTGACAGTATCAAAAACACTCAAAAAAATGATTAACTATTATAATACATCATAATAATACACTATTGACCTAATTACTAATGGCACAGGATTGAAAACACATCAAGAAATGAAATAATATTTATAAGAACCTTTATTTTCATTTATTCCAGGAAAAGACAATTTTTCAACTCTTATGAGAGTCCCCCCATAGCCTACACTTTTTTAGAATTTACTAAAGCACATAAATGTTTAAATCATGATTTAATTGTAAATATATACATGATTTAATGTTGATAAAACATTCTCTCATTGAGAAATTATTTTCACTAAGCAGAAACTCTCTCTATCAGTGTTTCTTAACCTTCTACTCATGATTCATCATTAGATATTTCTGTTTAGCCAATAATCACCCAGTAAAATATTACAGTAAGTACTGTTTTTTTTGCTATCTATCCATGAATAAAACATGCATACAATTATTTTAAGCATTGTCTCAGGATGGATCTGCGGATCACTTTGGATGCTCTCAGGGAACACCAGTTTATCACTGCTCTATACCCTATTTGAAGACATTAAGCATTTATATTACCACACAGTTTGCTACCTAAAACACTTCTTTGCATATACTTGAAATTTGCTAAGCCTTCATAGACAATTTTAAAACCTATATTAGTTATCAAATATTCTATCCTTTTTGAACATCTTTTGAATCCAGTTTGAGCAAAGAAGATGAAAAATTTTAATGAAAATAGGTTTTATTACTGTGTATGACAAGTCCAGTCAGTACCATCTTTACACTAAGGGCACACGGGGCCCGTGCCCAGGGCCCCCATCCTCAGGGGGGGGGGGGGCGAAAAAGAGCCAATGTAAAAAAAAGACAAACCGAAAATTTTCCTCGCCCATTTAATCACACGTTTCACGACTCCTACAATATATGTACGTATATTTACAAAATTGTAAAAGTAATAATCATCTATATCAGTAGATTAGTGATAATATAACTCCACATCCTAAAAGTGATCCTCCAAACTAAAAGTGAAATGCTATAAATGTGTTCTCTGTCACAGAAATAGTAATTATACTATATATAGTCCTCGGCCCGAGATGCCGAAAGCAGAGAAAGAATGTAACATCTATATATATAAATAAAAAAGAAGTGTCTGTAAAGTAAAATTAAAAAAAATGTTCAACTACATATCATTATATACACGATACCTATAACGAAAATGACCTTAGATTTTTTTTGTCCTTCTGTCTGTTTGTTCCGGCTAATCTCTGAAATGACTTGACCGATTTTGACGGGATTGTTATTGTCAGGTAGCTGATATAATAAGTAGTATAAGGATTAGCTTAGGCTACATTTATTTTAGAAAAATTGCAATGCCCAAGCACTCCCCATGGAACAAACGATAGAACACACAGAGAGATCCGAAGTCTCTCCGCAGTCCTAACGGTTCCAATTTGTCCGTGAGATCGGGATCATTGACTATTCGACAAGCTCGTCACTGCAAGGAGTCAAGTGGGTCGAGCTGTATTTTAGGGCACCTGTCCAGAGGTTTGAACAGTAGGTACTCCATGTGAGGCCGGATTTGCGCTTTGTAAAGCGTCAATCTATGACCCGACGTAAAGTACCGCTTGGCCCTCTTCAGAATTCCCAACTTCTTGCTCGCCAGTTTGGCTTTGTCCTCCAAATGACTCCTAAACTCGACCTTGCTTAATATTTCGACGCCAAAGATCCCAATACTCTTGGATTCTTGGAGAGTAAGAGTAATTATAGCGCCATGACAAAGGGGTCCTTCTTCGCAGTGAACACGCAAACTTGTGTCTTCGAAGGGTTAAATTGAACTAAGTTCAATTCACCCCATTCGGAGGCCCGCCCCAGAGAGCTCTCGACTTCAGACACAAGTTGAAACCGTCTTTCCATAACGGAATCCCGAGAGTGGCTCCGTTGGCCGATGTACCGCGCGTCACTCGTACTATCATCTGCATAACAATGCATGCTATCAATAGACAAAATGACATTGATATGCAAGATAAAGAGTGTCGGCGATACCACCGAGCCTTGTGGAACACCAGCATTAATGGTCTTGGTCTCGGAGCAACAGCCGTCCACTATGACTTTTATGCTCCGACCATACAAAAAGCTGGCGATCCATTTGTAGAGCCCCTCAGGAATTCCATACGCAGGTAGCTTCGCCAGAAGGGCGCGATGCCACACTCGGTCGAACGCCTTCGCAATGTCAAGGCCGATCGCAATCGCCTCACCCCCACTCTTCAAAGCCTCCGCCCAACGGTGCGTGAGGTACACCAGAAGATCACTAGCCGAGCAACCGTAACGGAAACCGTACTGGCGGTCACTAATCAGCTGGCGATCCTCAAGATACCTCAAGAGCTGAGTGTTTATAACTCGCTCCAAGACCTTGGAGAGTAGGGATGTGACAGCAATCGGCCTGTAACTTGAAGGGTCTGATCGGTTACCCTTTTTGGGGACAGGGTGTACATTGGCGACCTTCCACGGAGCCGGAACCCGGTTGGCTTTATAGGAACGACGGTAAAGGCGCGTGAGCACGGGTGTCAACTCGGGGCGCACGTTTTAAGAACCACTGTGGGGATACCATCTGGCCCACTCGACTTACGGACGTCAAGAAGCCTGAGCTCCCGTCTGACGGCACGCTGGGTTATTTTTATGGCAGATAGGAGACTCTCACAACGCGGGATGTTCGGCGGTGTGGCTCCCCCGTCACCCAAAATCGAGTTCGAGGCAAAGAATTAGGTCAAGAGATCGGCCTTCTCCTTTGCACTGTGGGCCAAACTGTTATCGGGCATACGCAGTGGTGGGAGACTGGACAGGCAGAAATTAACCTCCACAGCCTTAGCGAGCGACCAAAAAAACCGACAAGATTGATACATAACTTCGATATGAAATGATCTTAGTAGACAAATGTTAGATTTTTTTCTCTTTATTTTTCAGAAGGGCCCCTAATTCTTTTGTGCCCAGGGCCCCATCATAGTTAAAGACGGCCCTGAGTCCAGTACACACTTGGTTAAATGACTACATTACAATACCAATATTTGCAGTACACTTCTAGTAAAAGGGTTGATTATACCCCTGGTATTGCCAAAGTCTATGAATGGAGACTTCTTAAACAGAATCCACATGGTCTGCCTTTGTAGGCAAAGAAAAAGAACTGCCACACCTAAAGGCACAGGTTGTGTGTTCTGTATAGATTGTTTTACAAATAACTTAATTTCTGAGCTAACATTAGTATTTTAATAAGCATAAAATGAAGTTAATTCAGTTTGACACTCATTTTGAAAATGACTAACAACTCAAGACAACATATAGACGCAGAAAAGCGATTTTGTCGTATCTCAAAAAATGCGTATGTGCGTTTTGTATATTATTTAAGTAATTCATAAAAAAATACCACATTGAATTTCCTTATGAAAATGTAAGGTTTTATTTTAAAATGTTATTAATAAAGAAATGGTATTCCTAAGTTTTCTAGTTTAGAGTTTATTCATTTTTTATTTATTTTTTTTATTTTAGTGTCAAATTGCTTGTTTCGATATACGACAAAATCGCTTTCCTGCGTCGATATGACTATTAATGCTGTAATTTGTTTAGGCATTTTAATGGTGTACAGTTTATAACACCAAAAATCTCTCCAAAACATCTAAAACCCATGGGCGTAGCCACGGTGGGGCAGAGTGAGTACCTTTTTAAAGGAAAAAAATACCGGGGGAAGACCGTGGGTACAGTTTGCTAATTACATATGATTTTAGACTGCTGCCCCACCCTGATCCCACGGCTGGCTACGATCATGCTAAAACCTACTTAAACTCACACATTTTCCCAGAAGGGCTAGGTAAAAGTGCAACCAGGACAAACATTTTGTCTTCTATTTTATGTCTCACATTTGTAATAATAATAATTTATTTGCAGCATATAACAGTCGTATAATAAACACTTAAAATAAATTGTATGACAATATTAATTTACAGCAAGTGTTTGATTGAACTCCGATGCCCAAATAAAGATTTAACTTGTGTGATCCTATCGCCATATTGGGCACAAATTCCTAATGCTAGATTCATACTGAATAAAAAATCCAATATCACTTTGCCCAACCCTGGATTTGAACCTGAGACCACAGTTTTCAACCATACCATAGCACAACTGTGCCACCAGGGCGTTCTCTAAAAACCTACAAGATACTAAACACCATGAAAAATTGTGTTAATTTTATTTATAAAACATATCTTTATGCTAGTATGAATTGTTGTTTTAATCTGAAATGTAATAAACTTTCTCTGTTGTACAATGAGTCACTACAAACAAGAACATAATTTAGATCAGACTATTAACACATTTGCATCTCATTGCGAGAATGATGTTAATTTTTGCGAATCTTGCTCCGTTTACCTATTTATTATGGGTTAACAGACCAGTGCTGAATATTTTCCTTTATACTAATCTTATTTTGTCTATTCTGCTACTCTTTTTTATCTGTATTACTGGAGTTAGGATCTGATATGTGAGAGGCCACCTGCATAAGTGACTCTAGCATAATAATAAATACACCCAACAGTCACATACATATTCCTGGCCTCACACTAACGTTGAGTCTTGTGCCGTGGATATTAAATACGAGAGACTTTTCGGTCTCACAAACACCCAGACCCGAAACAAATACTCATGGTCTTCATAAGCATTTCGATCGGAGATTCAACCCGCGGCCTTTCGTTTCACAAACGGTGTCTAATCAACTGCGCCACGGAGACTGAGAAAATGCAGGTTCACTATAAACCTTCGATCAAATATTTTTTGTTTTTTTTATTGCCCTGAATAGCGAGACGAGCATGCCTTTCGCCTGATGGTAAGCGATGCGATCGCTCATGAACAGTAGCAAAACTAAACAACACCTTGAATTACAAAGCAATGCTTGGCATTCCACTGCGCTCGCCATCCTGAGACATAAGATGTAAAGTCTCAATATGTCCAGTAGTTACTTTGGCTACAATGTCCTTCAATCCGAAACACAACAGTGCATTTAAACTGCTGTTTGAAATATACACTAGATTATAAGTAACGACCTAAAAATAGCAAGAGAAAAAGACCACAAATAAGTGTGTGGTGTTATTTGATCTTAGTATGGTCCAAAAACGTAGAATCTTAATTTAAAGGAATAAGGTTTATTGTTACCTGAAGTTGATTCTAATTTAAGACTTTTTGCTAAGTACATCTCGTCTTCAAATGTATAAGTACAAGCAACCTCGGCCACTTTGGGTGTGTGATTTTGTTCCGGACTCTGTATCACTACATAGTATAAAACAAAGTCGCTTTCTCTGTCCCCATGTCACTTTGTATGCTTAAATCTTTAAAACTACGCAACGGATTTTGATACGGTTTTTTTAATAGATAGAGTGATTCAAGAGGAAGGTTTATATGTATAATACGTACATATTGTTGTACAGAAATCTATTTGTACCCGGGCGAAGCTGGGCCGGGCCGCTTGAAATATATATTTGATCGAAGCTATACACGCTATAACACTACAATATTTCAGTAGTAACAGAATTGTAAATGTAATACACTGACCGTTGAATATTGTTAGTATGTATTTAGGCCGACTGTGAGTAGTTTCGTTTTCACCTTGCGACTGGCATCGCCTAGATTTTGATCTAGAATATCGGTTTTTGCGGCTAATTAGTGATACTCAGTTGGTTTGTTTGTTTTAAAATTTGCGGTTTTATTAGCCGGACTTTTTGTATTCGTTTTTTTTTTATAATTTTACTTAGTTATGACTAATGTAAAAAGCCAAGTATTTTGTTAAGTTGTTGTAAGTGAAATTTCGAGTTTCGGTTTCACAATAGTGAAAGCCGCGAAATAAATTTTAGTGGGTCTCAAAAATGTTTTTCTCTTCTCGGAATAGAACCCGCGACATCTAATTACATACCCTGTGTCTGAACAACAGCGCCATGCTCTTAATCGTAAATGTTTAATAAGAACAAATTTCCTCGTATTTGCTAGACTTTTTCACTACTGCCTTCCTCCTATAGTTTATAGCGTGATGATATATAACCTATAGTATTCCTCGATACATGACCATGATCCAACACAATTTTTTTTCAATTCGATTCATTAGTTCCTGAGATTAAACGTTACAAATAAACAAACTCTTCAGCTTTCTAATTGTTCCTTACTGTGACTTATCCTAAAAATATTCAATACTCTATGTAGTTACTCCAACATGGATGATGTGGATAACTATACCATGATGCAACCCAATTTAACTTTCTTTAATCTGCCCAGCCGCACTCGTAATTGGGACCAATTAGTACTTCAAACAAACCAGATAACAGTGGCCCTTTGTTTGTCTCTGCAATCGTGTCGGCTGTAGTACGACAGAATTCCGCTAAACAGGGTGGATCCGTACTGCAATCGTAAACGAAGCCAGGTGGTAGTTTTAGTGACATAAAAACGATCCAACTAAAAATCCTCAGCGAATTTTAAAAAAAATCTGGATTTTTTTATACTTGTAGTTTTTATACATGTCGACTGCCTCGGTGGCGTAGTTGTACTAGGGTATGGTTACAAAGCTGAGGTCTCGGGTTCGAATCCCGGGTCGGGCAAAGTGATATTGCATTTTTCTATTCATTATCAGCCCAGAGTCAGGAATTTGTGCCCGATATGGCGATAGGCTCGCCACCTGTCACATCGTGGGACGGAACATAAAAGGCGAAATGTGGATGCCCTGGCACCTCTGCCTACTTACTTATGTATGTATGTATGTATGTTTATACATGTATAAGTAAAGCACCGACCCACTATTATGGCTTGAGCCATCTCAATTGAACTTTTAATTTTAGAGGAGTCCGAAAAGTCACGTGGCTATGATTAGGCGATTAAAAAAAACTTAATATCGAATGCAATGTAATTTTTGCAGCAGTAGTTTAAACCATTAATGATTGAGACACTACTTCCGACATTAAATTCTCTTCACGTCTGATGCCATCGTGGTTATTTTAAATGTATCAAACATTAACAAACAACTCACGTATGCAGAACCAAGGAAGTGTACTGTACACCATTGTTCGCTTCATGGAACCTGGGGGTGTATATACTGTGTATTCTGACATGACGAATGTTCGAATATTGTTCGTAAAACTTTTTTTTTATTTATTATTGAGAAGCTTGCCTGGTCAGCGATACGACGGCTCATGAACAGTAGCAAAACCAAACAAATCTTTGGATTACAATCTAATGCTTGGCATTCCACTGTGCACGCCATCCTGAGACATAAGATGTTAAGTCTCAATATATCCAGTAGTTATTCTGGCTTAAATGTTCTTCAGATTGAAACACAACAGTGCATTTACATTGCTGTTTGGCGGTAGAAACAGACATTGTGGTACCTACCCCGATATCCTCTCACATATGAGACAACTACCACTAGTAAAAAACTGTACGAATATGCCAAAATACTTTACAAAATGTTCGAATTTTGTATCGTACTTCCTAATCTTAGACTAAGTTGGAACTGAATGATAAGTTTCATTGAGAATATTATTGATTTGTAGAAGTGAAAAACTGTTATCTTTTAGTTGTCGTTCATCGTCCGAACATTCGAATTTCGTGTCGTATAGAGTAAGCCCCCCCAACTCCAAACCGTCAGATTACTCGCACTTACGAATTGAGGACGATTAATAGTTCGCTAATTATATGTTTTTGATTGGTGTAAATAAGTCATTATGGTGAATTTGCAATCTGTTGAGGTGTGTGGGAATTTAATGGTAAAAATGACTAAATGGAAGATGGATGGAGGCTCGGATTCAATACATCTGTAATAGAGAATGCTCATTCATAGTTTTGACAGCCTCCGTGGCGCAGTTGGTTAGACGCCGCCTGTGAAACGAGAGGCCGCGGGTTCGATCCCCGCACCGAGAGAAATGTTTGTGCGGCCCACAAATATTTCTTGCGGGTCTGGGTGTTTGTGAGAACGAAAAGTCTCTCGTAGTCTCTGATATCCACGACACAAGACTCGATCTTAGTGTGGGGTCAGGACTGTGTATGTGACTGTTGGGTGTTATTTATTATAGTATCGGTAAAATATCAATGATCCCGATACCGATACTGCTTTTTAATTATACCATTTTGTATGGTTTGTCCTTAAACGTTTTCCTGTTTTATCCCGGGCGACAGATTTTTATAAAAATAAAGCAATTTTCATCTAATTTGACGTTTGGTTCACAGAGCCTCATGCAATAAAATATTTTTTATTGTACCTACTTCAAATTCATTTTTCTAAGAACTCCGGGCCTGGATCTCAATTAAGTTTATATTTATTGGAATTTTTTTTTACTCAAAAATAATAGTAGGTTTTTTCATGGCATAACAATCTTCGCACCGATACTAACTTTTATATTAAATGGGCATTCTCCTTAAGATGTTTCTCATAAAATTTATATGATTTGTTGTCGGATTTTAAAATTAGTTTCATAGATTATCGCCCAAATACTGGAACGAAACTTAAATATAAATGGCGCTTAACTACGTTAATCCCGATTAAATGTACTGGCTAAGTGGGCCGTGCGCTGTTAAGAGCAACTTATTATTTGAATGGCGTTCCAGTATTCGGGTGTTAGTCAGTGTTTCTGTCAGTGGACGATAATGCCCCTTTTGGGTACCACAAGGGGACTACAAAATGTCAAACAAATTAGGGCGATAAGGAATATCTAAGTGGATTTGAAAGTTATTTATAGATAAAAATCTTACTTTGAATCTGGGGGCGCGGCCGAGCCCCCTCCAAATCGAGCTATAGGCCGTAACATCCTTTTCTCGAAGCAATTCAGACCATTTTCAACCCCCTATAACTTCGTTGTGGCTAAAGCATGAAGCCTGAATTTTAGAATATAGAAGAAAGAAACACGATATATTTAAAATTTCATTCAATTT
The DNA here is from genome assembly GCA_009982885.2 of Hyles vespertilio. Taxonomy (NCBI): domain Eukaryota; kingdom Metazoa; phylum Arthropoda; class Insecta; order Lepidoptera; family Sphingidae; genus Hyles; species Hyles vespertilio. Next base: position 1,848,860 of record CM042832.1, read on the forward strand.
GAACCAGTAGTTTAAGAATTGTAACTAGTCACTTTCTTAATTTTGTCACTCACTGACTAACCGATCATCAAAAGTCTAAGGCACTTCTAGCAGACATAGAACCTTCAAATTTAGAATATAATTAGTGTTTAGTGTCTAAAGTAAGGGAAAATTCAAACATTTCATAATTTGTGTCTAGTTTTCTAGATAGACCAACTGCGTGAATAACTTTGTAATCCCATATAAATGTATAGGATTACAAAGTTACATTTGTATTATTTGTAATCATTGTACCCGTATATAATGGAATAATAGTTGTAGATAGATATCTACATACATGAGGCATAACAGGAGGGGATACAGAGAGGGAAATGGTGTATTCAGCCCATGAAACTGTACAACATTCCTCTAGAAAAACATGACGAAGAAAAACTTGCAAATAAATAGATTAAATAACTCGAAAATATCAATTACAATGAAAGAAAGAACATTAATAATCAAATCCGCTATATTTGTGATAAATTGATACCTACAAAAATAAGAAAAATCCATAAGACAGAGGCTTTAAGAAAAATCGTTAGTGATATTCTAGAAGTAAGAAGTACCGAAAAGGAAAAAAGTAGGACTCTACAAAAAGACGTGAGATCCCATCAAAAACATCCTGTAAAAAAATTCCAAGTCTCGCAGCTCAGGTTTTCTACCGCAAAAAGTTGTGAGATGCATGTAATACCAAGTCAATTAATTTATTTAGTCCTTAAGGGACCTTCTATATAAAGTTATTACGTTAGTTATTACCATATTAATATTGAAAATTCTTTACGTTTTAAATAAATAGATCGACTTGGCCAGCAGCATTATGTATAAATTGTACGATACATTATGTTTTCATGCGATTATATATTATATAGTATATCTATTTAAAAGTAGAGAGAGAGAGATTGTTTTTTTTTACGTATTTTCATGTATAAAATATTATTGGAATACCTTGTCAGTCACAAACATCGCGTGTCCCAGCCAAATACATCACCACATCCAGCGATGCCGTCATAACAAAAACGATATAGTTTTCACTCGTCAAGTTGTCAAAATGTACAGCGGTTTTGGAAAGTGGAAAGCTGGTACGTGGCCGTCGCTACAGTGAAATGTTCGGACGCTGTCACTCATAAATTTTGCAGAATGTGATGCGTCATGAGCAAGGCTTTGTGAAGGTCGCGGGTTTGATTCCGATGAAAATTGAGTTTTTTTAAAATGCATGGTTTTGCTCTACGTCTGGTGGTAGGTCTCTGAAATGTTTCCATATAGTCCACCACGCTGGCCTAGTGCGGGTTGGAGGACTTACATACCATAGAAATTCTTACAAATCGCTATCGTATGCAGGTTCCTCACGATGTTTTCCTTCACCGTTTTAGTGCGGGGCGGTTGACTATAAATACATATAACTCCGAAAAGTCAGAGGTGTGCCCTGGCATTGGAACCCGCGCCCACTGTGAATGTACACACACACTTACTGACTGACTTTACTTACCATTTATCAGTGAAAAAAATCAACTTTGGAATTGTGATATAACAAATATTAGAAGTTTTGCAACCTCGTTCCATAATACTCAGCTTTGTAAACCGCAGAGTGCGGTCGACTTGGCTTCGTTACTGAGACGAGGCGGTCACAATAATCAGTCGTATTACAAATGTACTTCAAATTCACGTTTTTTACTGGTATTTCAAACAGTGATGTTTTGTTATATTCTTAGGTCTGGTGTTTCAGTGTGTGTTTTTATTTATTTATTAAGATTTATTCACAAATGGTATATGGCAGTATTCAATACCAGGGGTGTTATCTGCCCTTAAACCCTGAGGTGGTGCAGAGATTATCATTTTTAATTTGAGGAATGGGTTATGAATTTATTTTTTAATCTGGCCTGGCAGAGTGTCCACTGGCATCGGACGGCAGTCCCATGTCAATAGACATAATTATGCCGGCCTGCTAAGATGCCTCTTCATACTACGACGGAAGGACCCAGGATTATAGGAAGGAGGGAACACGTGAGACGGCAAACAATTTCACAGCCTGACCATTAGCCAGGTATGGCGATTGGCCTGCGTCTCTTTATTTTTTAAATTAGATTTTCAGTTTTTTTCACATCACTAAGATCCGAAGTAAATGCCTGTGGTTTACATAAACATGACGTCATAAACATAACCAACGTCCGTGGCGCAATTGGTTAGACGCCGGCTGTGGAACGAAAGACCGCGGGATCAATCCCCGCACCGAGGGAAATGTTTGTGCAGACCGCAAATATTTCTTTTGGGTCTGAGTGTTTGTGAGACCAAAGTCTCCCGTAGTTTCTGATACACGACACAAGACTTGATATTAGTGTGGGGTCAAGACTACGTATGTGAGTGTTGGGCATGATTTATTTATTATGTATACGAGTGACGTACCAATAAAACTTGCCAACCCGCCAAGATGCAAGCGTAATTGTTTTCACTTTCACTACATTGATTTTACTAGTCTACACTGTGCTGACGTCATCGTGACTCACTAGCCGACCTTTGCCGAGCCCTGCCGACCTCCACCCGGCCTTAATGTAGGTAGGACCGAAATGCCATTACAGATATTACATTACTTTTTAATTTGTTATACCCTATGGGAACCTAACAATTATGCAGTATTTAAATTAATTAAGAATCAGTATTACCGGTGGTAGGTGTCTCATATGTGAGTCCATCTGGGTGGCTACCACCGCAATGTCTATTTCTCCCGCTAAACATAGTTTAAATGCACTGTTGTGTTTCGAGTTAAGGGACTTTGTAGCCAGAGTAACTACTGGACATATTGAGACTTAACATCTTATGTCTCAGGATGGCGAGCGCAGTGGAATGCCAAACATTGCTTTGTAATTTAAGGTGTTGTTTGGTTTTGCTACTGTTCATGAGCGGTCGAATTGCTTAGCAGGCGAACGTCATGCTCGTCTCTCCATTCAAAGCTATAAATAAAAAAAAGTTTTAGTGATATTGAAGGCATGGCCTTTTGTTTACGGACCAGACGCGACTGCCATGTTAACGGTGGTGGCGGGTTCGAATCCCTAGGCATACTTCTGATTTTTCGGAGTCATGTGTGTATTGATAGTCAATTACTTACCATGCAATGTAACGAAGAAGGAAAATATAATGAGGAAACCAGCATACCATAGCGATTTGCAAGAATTTCTATAGTTTGTAAACCCGCACTAGGCAAGCATGGTGGACTATATGGCCTAACCACTCTCAATAGCACTCTAGATTGAAGCAGAGGCTCCAACCACAATGCATTTATAATGAACTATTGGGACAGCTTCTACCATTGAGTACGTTGGTCGATTTACGAGCGCATACAAATACATAAACTCGCCTTTTTCGCAGCAGTGGTGCCAGGACACCCACATTTCGCCTCGTATTTCCGTCCCACGATGTGATAGGTCATAGGGCGAGCCTGTCGCCATATCGGGCACAAATTCCTGACTCCGGGCTGATAATGAATAGAAAAATCTAATATCACTTTACCCGACCCGGAGTTCGAACCTGTTTTGTAGCCTTACCTCAATTCTAATTAAATCTATTGCTTAGTAATGTGTTTCATCATCATCATCATATCAGCCACAGGAAGTCCACTGCTGAACATCGGCCTCCCCCAAGGATCTCCACAATGACCTGTTGGAAGTGGCCTGCATCAATGTGTTTAGTTATTTTAAATATGTTTTTGTTTTGGGATATAAAACGTACTTTTATGCTATTTATAGTTTATTTTGCTTTCATTATCTTTATTTATCGCAATCTGCAACTATTCTATCCATCTATGTCTATCGAATCTATCCATCTTAGGGCTGTCTGGTAGAAATCGCTATAAGTGATAAGACCGCTCATTGTATTACCAAACATTACCCAATTTTTGTTAAGCTGAGTACTGCAATTTGTTTTGCAATAAAATATGGTTTGCAATTGAATAGACCATTTATCCAGGAAGGCTATGGGTTTAGATACTATTATAAAGCTGAAGAGTGTTTGTTTGTTCGCGCTAATCTCAGTAACTGCTAATACAAACAGAAAAATATTTTAGTGTTGGATAGAGCATTCATCGAGGCAGGCAATGAGTTACTATTTTAATCATATTGTAGTTATATAAAGTATAGACTCTATCTTGCAAAAAAGCGTATTTCCTTGCCAAAATATATTTACTATGTAGAAGTTTCATGCGGTTTTTCGCGTAACCCTGACCCGATTTGTGAATTGACGCATTGCGTATTTCACGTCGGGCTGAATGTTCTGCCAACACATCAACTGTTACATTACCTAATAATGTTGGAATAAATAGAAATAGCATTCACAAATAGCAATTGAAGTCGATAATAATTCAACAAGTTTTATAAGTAGTGCGTGGTGGCCTGTTGGTGGCCCTACGGACTAGACGCGACTGCCAACATGTTCACGGTGGTCGCGGGTTCGAATCCCAGGGCACACCTCTGACTTCTCGGAGTCATATGTGTATTGATAGTCAATCACCACGCACTAAAACGGTGAAGGAAAACATCATGAGGAAACCTGCATACCATAGCGATTTATAAAATTTCTATGGTATGTATGTCCGCCAACCCGCACTAGGCCAGCGTGGTGGACTATATGGCCTAACCACTCATTCGTACTCTCGATTGTGGAGTAGGCCCGTGCCCTGCAGTGGAACGTATATGGGCTGATACAGATATAAGCTAAATTTTGCGATTGTGATTCAGAAAGCTGACAGGTTAATCTTTTAATCCGTTCTCGTGTAGTCTATAAAGAAGTGAGTTTTTTTACAAACTCATTTAAGGAAGAAACTAAACAGTTAATTTGGTTTGTAATTTTAGACGTGAAAGTGTGTATATGGTCAGTTTTTTGTTTACAAATACTGCTGTGAGGCAATTAGCAATAGCAGAAAAATATAGCATGCTAAGGCTTCAAAAATAACAAGGTTGTGATGTTAATTTGAAAGATCAATAATTAATATTAAGTACTGTTACTTGCTATATTCTTTTTGTAAATACAATAGGAAATAACTAGAACCACGATGAAAATGAGCGATAAAGGACAATGGCGAAATCGTATTTGCATGAACAACGCGTTTAGAAATGTCATACTTGCTAATAATAATATTATTATTTTTCGTGACTTTTCAGCATACTAATTATAGTTGTGTAACGATGTTTAAGATTCACAATAAAATAAAAAGCTTTATTGACTATTTTGTATGGAAGTCAGTTTTTTTTCAGCAATGGCGTAAGGTCTTTTAAGCCGACAAAAAATATTTTTCATTGAATCTCGCAAAATCTGTTATAAAAAATAGCTTTATTTGGTAAAACAAGTGCGGTAAATATTTATATCATAGCCCTAGTTCACCAAATAACATTTTTCAGAAAACAATAATATTTCAATTGAAAATGACAAATAGAACATAACCTCAAAATCTATAAATTAAAAACGTTTATACTGTTTCCATTCGTTTATTTTATTTTTGACAGTTCACGCCTATAAAGTACGACATTACAGTAGAACAATATTTTGAAATAAAAGTAGATACTTTCTTGACGGGTAACGCCCACTTAGAGTTGTGCCATTCGTAACGAATGACCACAGATAACAAAAACGATTTTGAATAGAATCAATCAATCGGAATCATTTGAAATAAAATTACATTAAAATGCTAATGAAAACAGTTAAACGTAATATAGTACCCAATATTAGGATCGAATGTATTTGCTGCAAATTAATTAATATGAATAAAGGTATACGTATTGAAGTGACTTTTAATAAGAGTTTAATTTAAAATAATTACAATGATTACAACGAAAATAAATGTTTAGTACCTACTTGTAATAAACAGTTAAACCATGTTGGAATTCATAGTACTTTAAGGATTAAATAATTAAAACAACTAAAAGGTAATTTGTTAATATTTTTATTTATAAACAATCGTCTGTTTCGTCGGAATCGGCGTCGTCGTCACTCGTATCCCCAGTAACACTAATTATTAATGAGTGCATGGGTAAGTTGTCAAATGCGACATCGCGATCCCAATCAGACATTATTTCTTTCTTCGTCTTATCTACGACACTCGCCCAGTTATGAGGCGTCACATTTTCACACGCATTTTTAAGCAACTCCAGCATTTTGTTTGCGGTGAAAGGAGGAGTTGTATTTATTCTCGCAGCATATCCTTTCACTTGCGCCCATATTAGCTCTATGGCATTATACTGGCAATGATATGGAGGAATTCTAAGGACGGTGTGCCCATGTTCTGCAGCCATTTCATCTATAACGTATCGTTTAGGCGGCTTCCTCATTTTTAATATTTTAAGTAACTCTACTTTTAATAGGGACTCGTCCACCTCCTCGCCATTGTTACGGAGCCAGTTTATTATTTCATTTTTTTTACTGGCTTGCGTTGGCATTTTGTTAATTTGCCGAGAGTGATAGGACGCATTATCTATAAATATTGTTGATGGCTGTTCGAGTGACAATAACATTTCCCGAAACCATTTTTCATATACTTCGGAATTCATTTCTTCGTGGTAATCCCCTGTTTTCTTTGATTTAAAAGCTAACATAGCATCTTGCACAAATCCTTTTGCGGTTCCTGCATGACAAATTATAATTCTTTCACCTTTTCCCATTGACACTGCGGTCGAGGAGCTAGCAGTGTTGTCAGTCAAGTTTTTGATACCGTGTGATTCGCATTGAGCCAAGTTTCATCGGTGAAAACAACATTCGACCAGTCTTCTATTTTTTTAGCTTGTCTTAAAAATTCGCATCGATACAAAGCAACATCATTGCGTTCCATCAATATTTTTCTTTTGTCACATTTTTTGTATTGGAATCCAATCCTATTCAATACCTTCGCCAAAGAAGACTTTTGACCACGGAACAAGCCACTAGTTTTCAGAGATTGTACTAGGTTATGTAAAGTAGGAATCTCTTTTCTTTGGTAATAATCGTATATATGACGACGAATAGCATCACCATCAAAACTGTCAATTGCTGTCACTTTAAAGGGCTGACGTTTTTTCTTAGGTGTAGATGGCTTGTTTTGTTCCATGCCACTACTGCCGTAGCCTTCTTTAATTATTTTTGAAACTGTTGGAGCAGTAATACCTAATGCTGCTGAAACACGGTCTCTGATTTGAGTCACTGGTATAAGAGGTCCACCATTACGGCTTTCCCTTTCAAAGTACTCATGAAGTCGCAACACAAACTCCCTTGTTTGTCCTTTAAGCACCTTTCCTTTAGGCATTTTGAAAGTGATGAAGGCAGGTACGATGTTCTCAATTCAACCAAATGTAGGAATTCACGGGTAAAACAATACGGAGGAATATAAATACTCAACTCGACGTATGAAAAATGTGAATTAAAATTCAGCGAACGGAAAACACTAGCACGGGCGCGGGCGTCTCGTTGTGAGTGACCACAAAATGGCGGCGCGCGTCACCTGTCTGCCCAGTGTTGTCGTTCACAATTTGTTTTTAACAACATTACTATTGCCGACGGAAGTGATAAGAATATTAACTTAACATGAGTAAATGGTTTATTTTAATATAATTATTAAATCAAGTAACTTAAATATCCCTGAAGTTTTATAAAACAATGCATGGAGCAAAAAATAAAATATGTATTAAATCGATTAAAACTTGTTCAAAAATAAAATCGTTTGTTATAAAAAATTGATTCGATAACGCATCAGGCCATCACTATTTGATTCAGTACTCGATGTGTCAAAAATAAAATAAACGAATGGAAACAGTATAGTAAGTAATGTAGACTTTTCACCAGTATTTCTCAACACATTATTGTTTAGGAACGGCAGCGGAATTCATTTATATTTTTTTGACCAATAAACGCTCTAAATTTACATCAACTAAAATCATGTATGGAAATCTGCCATTGTCCTTTGTTGTGAGAGACTGGACTGACAAAGATTAGAATGTAGGGTTCCCGGCGTTCAAATAGGAAAACGAAAAATGACAAAAAGGTCAATGTGGAGATTCTTGGGGGAGGCCTATGTTCAGCAGTGGACTTCCTGTGGCTGAGATGATGATGATGATAATGATAAGGCGATCATCCGAAGCAATGACTGTAAATTGTAGTCCTTCATAACATCAGTCTTGATTTAGCTAATAATAAATAACGTACTCAGATTGCAGAGGAGGCTCTTGCTCTGTAGTGGGTCGTATAGGCAAATATAGGCATTTGTGACAGAAATAGTGATCTGTGGTATTTTGAATAATTACCTGACATATACGTTTTAGTCGGTTCCTGAATTATCGGACTCGAGCGTCGACAGCCCAAAATCTAGTTCCTTGCAAAAGTTTAATAGATTTTTATGTTTGCCGTCTAGTCTGCTCGTCGCCTCGTCGCCTTGTCGTCGCGTAGTCCCGACGGTTACGTCACGTCGCCACCAATGCGCCACGGGGATATTTGGCAAGGGGTAGATCGTACGATACTGTGTCAACGCCCTTTGGTTTTTCGTCAGTTTGAACGGAAGTTATTGGCTTTAAGGGTGTTGGGGTGTTGAAGTTTCATTTATTATTTTACTAATTTTACTCGCGACTCCGTACGCGTGAATAAGGTTTTCCAAGACAAAAATACTTTAATTCGGACCACATGTTCTTGATATTAGCACGTTCAAACAAATAAACTCTACAGCTTTTAACAAACATAATATATAAATTGACGCATTTTTCCCAGAAGGGATAGGCAACGGTGCCCCCGTTTCGCCTTATGTACTCCGTCCTGAGATGCGATAGGGGGCTAGCTTATTGCCATATCGGACCATAGCCTTCTATGTTACCACCCATACAGAAGGAAAAGAAAAATAGTAATACCTTATGTTAAATATTTAGTTGCTTTGTTTCTGAAGTCACTTAAACTGGCCAACCACCTGGCTTCTTTTTCGGTCGCAGTCTGGATATACCCTGTATGATTTCACGAAACAACACCAACCTATAGCTTTCCTCGATAAATGGACGATAAACACCATGATATTTCGGTCAATTTTTAGTTTTATTTTGTAATAAATAGGTATAGTGTTGATTTGTTACATTTTGTAAATGTTATGTACGTCCTTAAATAGCATACATATGAGTAATTTTGTTTGCTTTGTCTTATGTATCTGTAATGCTATTGATGTGTTTGTTGTTGTTGTACCTATTTTAAATTAATTAATTAATATATTTATCAATACAAGCTCGTAGTTTCTGAGAGCGCGTACAAAAAAACTGTAAAGCTTTATATATTAGTATCAATTACTGTTGGTTCAGGATCATATGCGTGACATTTATATGTATTTTTATACCAATAAGTAATATTTCGTCGGCATTAAGTGATTCATATAAAAATGTGTAAAGGAAATGCCTCCATTCTCCCTCTTAGTAATTCGATGTCTGAAATCAGCAGTGATTCAGAAAAGAGGGTTATAAGATATTTTTAATTATATTAGACTTTTGTGATATGAGTCACTAGTATTTGAAAATGTTTCAAAATTATGTATGTGACTGTTGGGTGTATTTATTAATTATTTGTAATTGAACATAGTTTATTTATTAAACTTACGCCTTTTCCCAGAAGGGGTAGGCAGAGGTGCCAGGGCACCCACATTTCGCCTTGTATATTCCGTCCCACGATGTGATAGGTGGCAAGCCTATCGGAATTTCGGGCACAAATTCTTGATTTGGGGCTGATAATAAATAGAAACATTCAATATCGCTTTGCCTAACCCGGGATTCGAACCCGAGACTTCAGCTTTGTTACCGTACCCTTATACAGCTACGCCATCAAGGCAGTCAGAGAGTAGTATATGAATTGCAATGATTAATATGAAATTTATTTTTTTATTGTAATAATTATAGTTTTTAATATAAAGAAAATGAAATAAAATGATTAATAATTCCAATATTTGTTAAAATTCGACCTACGGCAGGGTCAAAGGAGAAGGGGCAAACATGTATGGACTCAAGCCTATCGACCAATAACGACAAGCCATATATCAATAGAAAGGTCTTTTCGTGTGCTACAACTTCTTCAACAAAATCGAAATCGAAATCGCGAATCGAAATGGCAACAAAATCGAAATCGCTGTATTTTAGAAAATACAGCTACTTAAAGACTGTAGGAAAATCACGCGAAAGGGCCTCGCCATAGTGAGCAATAATACCAAACGATGCGTACTACATAACGTTAATGTACACTGTTATGTGCGTGAAATGAGTCCAGTTTAAGTTTTGTGATAAGATGAAATACGATAAATTCAATCCAGGTATTGGTCAGAAGTTGTTCAAGGAGGATTTTGCGCGATATTTATGTTTATAAGTAAGATATTTTTTGTACTGATATGTGTTCATTTGCCAGTGACATAAATTATAGTCAACGTTCTTAATAATCCAATCCGGAGGGCTCTTAGAAAAAAAAACACAATTTAAAATAGAAAAACAAATAATATGGGGACATTAAGTAAGTATAACTGCTTCGGTGGCGTAGTTGTACTACGGTATGATTGTAAAGCGGAGGCCTCTGGTTCAAATCCCGTGTGGGGTCCAAGTGAGAGCTTTCGAATTACATATCGCTTGTTGTTATTGGTCAACAGGCTATGAGTCCATATGCATATTTTCATCCTTGCGTTACCTTTACGCACCGATATTTTTTTCCACGCAGAGATTTGATACTTGCCGCTGTAGAAGAAATTTTAGAATTTCAGAAGACCTTTCCAATGACACATCGCGTGTTATTGCTCACTATGCCGAGGCCCTTTCGCGTGATTTTCGTGCAATCCTTAAGTAGCAATATTTTTTAAAATACAGTGATTTGGGTTTTGTTTCCATAGAAGTAGTTGTATCACCCGAAAAGACCTTTCCATTGACATATCTGTATCTGTATTAGCCCATATACGTCCCACTGCAGGGCACAGGCCTCCTCTACAATCGAGAGTACGATTGAGAGTGGTTAGGCCATATAGTCCACCACGCTGGCCTAGTGCGGGTTGGCAGACTTACATACCATAGAAATTTTATAAATCGCTATGGTATGCAGGTTTCCTCACGATGTTTTCCTTCACCGTTTTAGTGCGTGGTGATTGACTATCAATACACACATGACTCCGAAAAGTCAGAGGTGTGCCCTGGGATTCGAACCCGCGACCACCGTGAACATGTTGGCAGTCGCGTCTAGTCCGTTTACCAACAGGCCACCACGCACTTGACACCATTGACATATGTCTCATCGTTATTGGTCGATAGGCTTGAGTCCATACATATGAGCCTCGCGATATATTTATGTCGATATACTTCTTTTCATACAGCGAATCGGGATTTCTTGGCAAAGAAGAAGTTATTGAAACTAAAGAGAGCTTTCGAATGATATATCGCTCGTCATTATTGGTTAACAGGCTAAGAGTCCATATACATATTTTCATCCTTGCGTTACCTTTACGCAGCTCTTGTTTTGCTCTCTGCGTTGAAAAAAATATCTTTCAACGCAGAGATTTGATAATGGCCGCCGTAGAAGAAGTTATAGTATTTCAGAAGACCTTTCTAATGACGCATCGCTTGTTGTTATTGCTCACTATGGCGAGGCCCTTTCGCGTGATTTTCCTGCAGTCTTTAAGTAGCTATATTTTCTAAAATACAGCGATTTCGATTTTGTTGCCATAGAAAAAGTTGTAGCATCTGAAAAGACCTTTCCATTGATATGTGGCTTGTCTTTATTGGTCGATAGGGTGGGATGCCCCTTCTCCTTTCCTTTAAATAGGAATTTTTTTGTCATTGGTAACCAAAAATAGAGCTGTGACTGCCTTGGTGGCGTCACGTATTATGATAAGGTTACAAAGCTGAGGTCTCGGGTTCGAACCCGGATCGGGCAAACTGATATTTGATTTTTCTATTATCAGCCCGCAGTCAAGAAGTTGTGCCTGAAATGGCGATAGGCTCACCCCTATCACATCATGGGACGGAATGCACAAAGTGAAACCTCTGCCTACCCCTTCTGGGAAAAGGCGTGAGTTTATGTATGCGTATGTAAAATATAACCACGACTGTCTATAAGTATACTCGGAAATGGAATCCGAGATCAAAAATGTAAACAAAAGTGTTACCACTACAATAAAATAATTTGTCATGGTAGTTTGTTCACAACCATTAAAAAAACAGGCTGGAATTATTCTCATTCGTTAAATAAGTATAAAACAAAGCCAAATAAAAATTATTTGGTATAATATTTACATAAACTACAATTTCAACTTCTTTTTTAAGTATGTGAAAAAAATGGTACGAAAATATTTTATGCTACAGGTATTATGCAGAAATTCGTAACCTTAGGCCACTGAAATATATCTTTTTTTTTTATTTCGTCTCCTTAACTACAAATACGTCGCTTTGACGCCCGCGACACCTTCCTTTTGTTCATTTAGTTGCTTAACATGATGAATGTGCATCATGTGATAAAATTACGTCGCCGTGATGCTGGTTTCACGTTTTCTGTTAAGTTTTTTTCTGTTTTGTTCCTAAGATTTCTGGCGCTCGTGTTCCTAGACGAACGCACTATGGTCTTTGAAAATTACTGTAAGTTAAACCCATTAGAATTTGTTTGGGCCCAAGTCAAGCGTCACGTCGACAGGCATAATAAAACATTAAAAATGTTCAAAATTCAAAAATAAATAAAACATAGCACTCGCAACAATCGAATCTATTCACTAATCAAATTCCCAATATGTTGTTGAGAAAATGTTTAATAGCCCTATAATGCCACTTTTACAATGACATTTGTTTGTTTATATTTTTGATCTCGGATTCGATTTCCGAGTATAGTCCATTGAAATGTTAAAATTTAAGGACCGAATATTGCATTTTTTAGAGGACGCAATTTTATTTTTGGGAAATGTGTGGGGGGTCAATAGAAGCTTAACCTCAAGTTTGTGGGGTCGCCACCCTTGTCCTTTTCGCGATATCTCGGAAACCATGCGTCTTACAAAAAATTTGTACGGACATAATTTGTAGCAAATTGTATTGCCTACAAATATGTTTATATAACTTTTTGCCCTAAATTAAAAAATGCAAAGCTCATGTAACATTTCAATGGACTAAAAGAAATGTACGACTAATTACGTAACAACTCTGTACATAACACCACATTTAACTTCTCCGTAATCGGTTAACGAGCAAACGGTATACAAGTTGCACCTGGCGAATCCATCATTACAAGCAACAAGCTAAAATCAACCCTAACACAACAGTATAAAGTATAAATTTATATGTATGTGTGTAGCAACAGATTTAATGTCTTCATGGTCCGTCGGATTCCCGACATTTCCTAAGGGAATATAACATCCCACGGGTGTAGGATTCGATATCTAGGTGTGGTTCAATGAACCCCACTTGTAGTCGCTTATACCAGTTATACTACTTCAGTGTGGGTTAAGGTCAATATGCTATAAAGAGAGCTAAAAAAATAAAAGAAATGACGTTATGGGACATACTAAGGTTATATGACATACTAAGATATAGGATATGAAACCAAATAGAAGTGTAAATGCACTGTTGTGTTCCGGTTTGATGGACATTTATGTATCAGGATGGCGAGCGCAGTGGAATACCAAGCATTGTTTTATAATTCATGATATTTGGCTTTGCTACTGTCCATGAGCAGTCGCTTCGTATTGCTTACCATCAGGCCAATAGCGTGCTTCTCTCGTCATTCATGGCAGTAAATAAAGAAAAGTTTTAAAATGTTTTAGGAGTTGTCAATATTGAGCCTCAGGAATACAAAATGTATTATTTAATGTATTTTTTTAAGAAGTGCCTAATTGTAAGAAAGTATTGTCATTTTGGGCGTATAAAAAATTAAAAAAGCAAAATAATGTTTTCGCCCAACGTGGGGCTCGAACCCACGACCCTGAGATTAAGAGTCTCATGCTCTACCGACTGAGCTAGCCGGGCAGTTGTACGCTTGACCCAATTTATTGATGGCATTGCGCAGACAAATTGGTGATAAGTATTTTACAAGTTTGTGTTTGCATAAAGAATCATTATGTTTGCCTGTGCTAAATTACTGAAATGTTTGTGAATATTATTCTGTTCTGCATCAGCCCATATACGTCCCACTGCAGGGCACGGGCCTCCTCTACAATCGACAGTACGATTGAGAGTGGTTAGGCCATATAGTCCACCACGCTGGCCTAGTGTGGGTTGGCGGACTTACATACCACAGTTTTTTTTAAATCGCTATCCGTCCGTTAATAATAATAGTCCGTTTACCAACAGGTCACCACGCACATGTGAATATTATCTGATGTTTAAATTATTGAAGTCATAGTGTGCATATCATATTCATAGACAGAGTCATAAATACGTATATAAACACATACTCATTTCCCAAAAGAGGTAGGCAGAGATGCTACCAGATCACCCAAGTTTCACCTTGCATGTACCGTATTATGATGTGATAGAGGACCTATCGCCATATCGAGCACAAATTCCTGACTCCGGGCTATTAATAAATAGAAATATCCTATATCACTTTGCCCGACTCGGGATTCGAACCTGAGACCTAAGCGTTGTAATCTTAATACAACACCGTCACCTAGGTTAGTCCGCTAATAAATAATTTGAGGAATTCGTCAGATCTCAATGTCGAATTTATTGAGCAAATGTTTCGCTCGACCTTGTTCGGTCAAGCCGTTTCCCGTACTCCAAATGATTCCTTCCAATTGCCCAGGATTAAGTGACTTAGAGGTAAGTGACCACAAGATGTGTGGGTTGACCTTTGTAGGGATATTTTCATTAATAATGGCGAGACGAGCAAGCCGTTCGCCTGATGGTAAGCGATACGACCGCTCATGAACAGTAGCAACATTCCCCTGCGGTCGCCATCCTGAGACATAAGATGTTAAGTCTCAATATGTTCAGTAGTTACTCGGGCTACAATGTCCTTCAATCCGAAACACAACAATGCATTTAAACTGCTGTTTCACGTGAAAAATAGACATTGCGGTGGTACCTACCCAGATGGCCTCTCACATATGAGAGACCTACCCACCAGTAAATAAGATGTAAAGAAATAAAATGCTTTTGTTAATATTTGTAAGAATTTCTAGTCCGCCAACACTGGCCAACACGCATTAGGCCAGCTCGGGGGCCTTAATGGTCTCAACTCTCTGGGCCTTATTAATAAACTCGGATGACCGAAGGATTAACTTTAGACCTTGGGCTAGAGAATTAACTTTATTATTTTGAATAACTAAGTAGTCATGACTATATTAATAAATACTTATGTTTTTCAGCCTAACATGATCTTGTTGTGGCAATCCACTGATGTTAAAAGTAAAAAGAATGATCAAAATAAGTAATCGAGTCCATTATAAAGCTTTGGGCTAAAGTTTCCCTCGCTCATCCGAATTTATTAATTAGGACCTATGAATCATAATCTCGATTGTAAAGGAGGTCCGTGCCCTGCAATGGGACGTATATGGACTGATGCAGATGCGTTCATCTCTACATAGTATAAAACAAAATCGCTTTCTCTGTCCCTATGTCCCTTTGTATGCTTAAATCTTTAAAACTACTCAACGGATTTTGATACGGTTTTTTTTAATAGATAGAGTGATTCAAGATGAAGGTTTATATGTATAATACGCACATATATTGTACAAAAATCTATTTGTACCCGGGCGAACCTGGGCCGGGCCGCTAGTCTCCATATTAAATAATGACCTTCACAAATATCTTACTACGGACCGCCAATAAACCTGTCACATTAACGCCCACACACTAAAACCGTTAGGTATCTGAATGATACGTCACAGTTCATATACGTGTAACAGTAAACATAATGTACATATTTCAAAGGCCTCCGTGGTTCGTTGGTTCGACTCGGGCTGTGAAACGAGACGTCTCGCATTCGGTACAGGGTGGCCACTACAAAAAAATATATATTTAATATATTGTGCGCTTCCGCGTGTTAATACCTGCTTCAAGATTTTTTTTATTGAAATGAAAGGCGAGAAGAGCATGTCGTTCCCTTGATGGTAAGCGATACGACCGCTCATGAACAGTAGCAAAACCAAACAACACCTTGAATTACATAGAAATCTTTGGCGTTCGCCATTCTGAGGCATAAGATGTTAAGTCTCAACACGTCCAGTAGTTACTCTGGATACAATGTCCTTCAAACCGAAACAACAGTGCATTTACACTGCTGTTTGTCGGGAGAAATAGACACTGCGGGAAGTTACTTTTTAAATTTTTTTATCTACGTAATGAGTATCCGACCTCGAAAATATGCAAATACGCTGTTAATGAATTCAAATGTGATACAGTTTAAACGAGATGGGTGTTTTTTGTCTATTGATCGGCGATCGTAAAATATTACAAATACGAATTTTTTGTTTGTCCTTCCATAACTTGGACTCTTGTGACAGGATGTTCGCATGCGCTCGGGAGAGACCACTGTATCTTATTTCTCTTCAGCCACTGTCCACTGCTGAACATAGGCCTCCCCAAGGATCTCCACATCGATCTGGAAGCATCCAGCGACTTCCTGCAACCGTAAATTATGGTGTAAATTCCGTCGAATCGACACATCAAATATTTCGCGTATAAGACTTAGCTTGTACTGGGTATTATATCAAGATTTTTTTTTTGTTGACGCGTGGAAACCCTGTTACCGCTAACGCCCCACCTCAGGGGAGGGTGGACCGATTATGTTGGGTTCACCGATAGGCATAGCAACCAAAACCCCGCGTTGCCCTCTTCAGCGCAATTGGAACGGCCCCGGGAACCCGAAGCAAGAGCGCTCCAGCTTCTACCGGGACCATTGAGATAGTATAATAGAGGGGACACTGCAAACAAAATGTTTGTAACAAAATGAAGGGTACCGTACCCCTCTTTCTATTTCTGTCTCTGTCACGCCTAGGCAGTAACATTATCTTCGCTCTCGCTTTTTTTTTATTGCAGTGAATGGCGAGACGAGCAAGCCGTTCGCCTGATGGTAAGCGATACGACCGCTCATATACAGTAGCAACATTCCACTGCGCTCGCCATCCTGAGACATAAGATGTTAAGTCTCAATATGTCCAGTAGTTGCTCTGGCTACAATGTCCTTCAATCCGAAACACAACAGTGCATTTAAGCAGTGTTGTTTCACGGGAGAAATAGACATTGCGGTGGTACCTACCCAGATGGCATCTCACATATGAGAGACCTACCACCAGTGATCGCTTCACTGGGTTCCGTGGGCACGCACAATACGCAGAGATTTTGTTCCCGATGTCCGCTTTAGTATAATACCTCAATGACGGGGACCAATTATATCAAGACTATTACCGAAAACGAAACTTGGTGGTAGTTTTAATTACTACAGGCACAATGCAATTGATAGTCGGAATTTAACAGTTTTGCCGCCATTTGGGCGGAGACGGGTCTCACCGCTAGTTGTCAATAAGTCACAAGTTGTCGCCATACCGCCAAAATAACGTTTCTCGTCGCGCGGTCGAACTGGTTGTCATATTTGGTTCGCACCTGTTTCGCGAATCAACTTGGCGTGGTATTTTAATGTTTATGCTTTATTTTTAACTAAAATTGTAGATGGAATGTTGAATTTATAACTGCCTTTTTTGAACGAGTTATATAATGCGTAAACTCACGCCTTTTTCCCAGAAAGGGTAGGCACCTCTTGAGAGCAATTAAGACATCAAAATTTCGCCTTGCATGTTCGGTCCCACGATGTGATAGGGGATGAGCCTATCGCCATAAATGGGCACAAATTCTTGGCTTCAAGCTGGTAATGAAAAAATGTAATATCACTTAGCCCGACCCGGGGGGTTTCTTTACTAATAACTTCGAATGTTTGGATGGTCGACGTCCGGAGTTAGATATAAGATCACCACTTCTAAAAATCAATACTATTCTCTATTATACTTATAATTTTCTCCGAACTTAGTCTATAGTTGCGACGTACGATACAGGAATCCAACATTTTGTGGAGTATCTAGGCACATTAGTGAAGTTATACATACGGCGTCCGAACATTTGAAGTTCGTATCGTTTTTATAGAGTAATACCCAGATTGGATTAAGGATTCTTTGTAATCGAACCGTAGTACAAGGGCCCTACTATATAAATCCGAAATTCGAATCTTCGTGACGTTTTTCGTTTCGAAACCTACTCTGTAACACGAAATTGGAATCTTCGGATCGAAGAATGAATGATTCGAATATGTTCGGCAAACCGAACATTTACATTTTTATTTACTATATTCAAAGTGCGTGGTGGCCTGTTGGTAAACGGACTAGACGCGACTGCCAACATGTTCATGGTGGTCGCGAGTTCGAATCCCAGGGCACACCTCTGACTTTTCGGAGTCATGTGTGTATTGATAGTCAATCACCACGCACTAAAACGGTGAAGGAAAACATCGTGAGGAAACCTGCATACCATAGGGATTCATAAGAATTTCTATGGTATGTAAGTCCGCCAACCCGCACTAGGCCAGCGTGGTGGACTATATGGCCTAACCACTCTCAATCGTATTCTCGATTGTAGAGTAGGCCCGTGCCCTGCAGTGGGACGTATATGGGCTGATACTGTACTGTTACTATATTCATCTGAAACGAAGTTTGAAACTTTGTGACGATACGAATGTACCTACTCTGTAAATGTTCGTATTGCCGATATATTGGAATAATTCATTCTTCGATCCGAAGATTCGAATTTCGTGTTACAGAGTAGGTTTCGAAACGAAAAACGTCACGAAGTTTCGAACTTCGTTTCGGATTTATATAGTAGGGCCCACAAATACGCCACTGAGGCAGTTACATATTTATGTATATCGACGCAGGAAAGAGATTTTGTCGTATCTCCAAAAATACGTGTATGCGTTTTATACATTATTTACTTAATTCATAAAAAAAAACATTAAATTTCCTCGTGAAAATGTAAGGTTTTATTTTAAGAGCGTTTATACCCTGCACGCGCTTTTTGGCTTAAAAACAGGACTTTTTAAATGAGTTAATAGCCACCAATAAAAAATTTAAAGGAAAAATAATTATTACTAATTTTAGAAAAAGTTGTCATCTAGGGATTTTGGTGGAAAACATTATACATTGATGGATAATTTGTGAGTACTATACGGATTACTGAACACAAGTTTCGTTATTTAGGCTTTAAATGGCAATTTAGAAGCTTAAGATATCCGAAACCACTAAATATAAGATGAAAATAAAAATATTATCAGACTAATAAGACCCTTATGGAGGGATTTTGCTGAGAAAAATAATCTTTTTGTGTTTAGTTCCTGAAAAATAAAAATTTAAACAATGCGAAATTATTCAGAAACTCTCGTCAAGAACATATTTTTTTTCACCAACTTATCGTACATAATTTTTTATAGCAATTGCATATTACAATAGAAGAACATCTTATCAATAAATTACCATTTTTATATTTCAACAAAATTAGTTTTCATGTTTTCTACAAATATTTTAAAAACCACTATAAAACACGCTGTCCGACGTGGATCAAATCAGACCGCCGCAAGGCCTTCTAGAGGGAGGACGTATCGCTCGTCGCTCCGGCCTGGCTGCAGTCGATTATGCCGCGCGAAGTAAAAATAGCCACGCACGGAATGCGATTACCACATCTTAGTACTTTGGTAGTAAAATATTTAATTATTTTTATTACCTACAATGATTTTGTAGTGAGTATAAATTATGTTTCAGGTAATATAATGGGATGTAATTCCGAGGCTAAATTATGTTATGTATTGTAATATAAAATTAAATATATTTAGTAATTGTAAGGGGTTGTAAGGCCCCTAACACAATTTATGTGTTCGAACACGAAATGATTAATAAAACGTCCGTAGTGTATACTGATTGAACACTGATTTGAATGCAACTTAACAATGTAATAATAACGAAAATATGATTAGTATCTAAATTTGTATTATTCTTTGCTTGCACAGTAATATTTGTCTACTTATAATGCAAATAAATATTTTTATGATATTATATTACAGTTACATTTCAATTGAATATTTGAAGCGCACGGATCAAAGTTGTTTGAGCCGATTGTATAGCGAGCCGACGCGGCAGCTCTACGCACACAGCTTTGGTCGCTTATGTGTGCGTGAAATCAACGAAGAAATACCTATAGTTGACTTTGCGCGCAAGGTGTATACGCTCTTAAGGGCGTAGGTTTCCTTCTAGTTTAGAGGTTATTCATTTCTTAAATATATTTTTTTTGTTCTGGTGTAAAATTGCATTTTTCGAGTTATCACAAGATTGCTTTCTTCCGTCGATATATTAATACATAAATATATATTATTTATTCTATAATAACACTGCAATAGCAGTGGCAATATCGCAACGGCCAACCCAATCCAGCGTGGTCTATGGCCTAATCTCTCAATCGTACTCTTGATTTTGGAGGAAGCCCGTGCCCTGCAGTGGGACTTGTAAAGGCTGATACAGTAATATTTTAATGATTCTACTAGTCACAATGAAGTTTCTCTAGCGGTAAAATGCCATTATTCGAGTACTGTTAATGAACTTCAATGGGCAATCATGCAGAGGTCAGTTGCGTCGGCCTTTGCGGCGCGCCGGCCGGCATAAAAATGCGTGTGTGAGTGATGTTATGATTTAATATTATTTATAATGATAATAAAATTGTAAGGGATTGATGTGTACGTGGGAGATATTTTTAAAAATAGTAAGATATTTTTTAAAAGCATTTTAATGTATAAAAATCAAAATAATATTTTTTTTACGAATTTTTAGTTTTTTTGTCGGTTTACTTTTTTGCGTATTACGCAACAATTGGTGCACGAAATGAAATGTTATAAAACAAATTTTCAAAAAAGAATGTACAATACTTCATAACAACGTTAAAAAAAATTGACCGAGTTTAACACATTTATAAATCTATTATTTCCCCTTACCTCTTCGTAATAATATATGCACTTATACTATGAAAATAAAGGATAATTCCGCATGTCTTCTATCCATAAAAATACTCAAAATATCGAAAATGAGGACGCGTGACTAACGCGTCGCATCGCGCGGGCCCGGGTTCGAACCCGTCGAGGCATTGTGTCACTGACCGCGATAAACATGTACATTTAAAAAACTAACGCCGCCGTGCAGTTTATTAAATAACGGTGTATTTTATTGCCTCTATTCTTTGTAATAGTTAAAAGGTGTTGTATAGTTTTTTTATTTTTGACAGCCTCCGTGGCGCAGTTGGTTAGGTGCCGCCTGTGAAACGAGAGGCCGCGGGTTCGATCCCCGCACTGAGAGAAATGTTTGTGCGGCCCACAAATATTTCTTCCGGGTCTGGGTGTTTGTGAGACCGTAAAGTCTCTCGTAGTTCCTGATACCCACGACACAAGACTCGATCTTAGTGTGGGGTCAGGACTATGTATGTGACTGTTGGGTGTTATTTATTATTTATTTATTTATTAAATTCTGACTACCATACATTGAGGTATTATACTAGAGCGGACATCGGGAACAAAATCTCTGCGTATTGTGCGTGCACACGGGTACACAGTAAAGCGAGAGGGAAGATATGTTACTTCGTAAGCGTGACAGAGACAGAAATAGAATGTACCCTTCATTTTGCTAGAAACATTTTGTTTGCAGTGTCCCCTCTAGTATATTATCTCAATGCTACCATAGACATTTTTTATTACTATGGATGATGAGATGAGCATGCCGTTTGCCTGATGCTCATAGATAGCACTAAAACCAAACACCATGAATTAATAAGCAATGTTAGGCATTCCACTGCCTTCTCCATCCTGAAACATAAGATATTAACGCCCGAATACTGGAATGCCATTCAAATAATAAGTTGCTCTTAACAGCGCACGACCCACTTACCCGGTACATTTAAGCGGGATTAACGTAGTTAAGCGTAACTTATATTTAAGTTGCGTTCCAGTATTCGGGCGTAAGTCTCAATATGTCCAGTAGTTTTGATGGATTATTTTATGGTTACAAATGTTGATACATGTTGATGAGAGACAGCGACTTTTATACAAAAAACCTGCCTCTCTTAAAATTTCAAAAAGACTTGAAAATATCAATCGTAAGCTCTAACTTATGCCTCTATCTTATTTTCTTTTTTTAATAATGTTAAAACTGGATTTCCCAACCTGTGATCGAACCGCAGACCGATTTTCAGTCCGATTTCGTCAAGCTGTAAAATAGTGAGGTGATGAATCGTCTTGGCATAAAAAAGTGATGACGTCACCGAGAATCGAACTTGTGACCCCATCAAAGCAGCATTGTGTCGGAAGTTTTACACAATGCGGTGAAATGTCGGCCTGTCCCACTGACCGAGATAATTATTTTATCAACATATTTCGCCATTTTTTGATGTGCTATGTGATTTTATATACTTAATCAACCCATTAACTACTTAATCAAACCCGCACTAGGCCAGCGCGGTGTGGTGGACTAAAAGGGTATATCAAGACTGCCTTGCTTTTTGTCTGCTCCTATGTTTTGTGACTTCAGTAGTTTTATTTTATTTATTTTATTTTATTTTATTTTGGACAACAAACAGTCGTGTACATAAACAAAAAATAAAGATTATATGTTTACAACTTACAGACTTTGAGTGCCAACACTTAAAGTAGTGTTAAGTTTAACTAGTAAATGGATGACAATGTATTTTTTTAGTGTTTTACCAGGTGTTTAGTTAAAGAATGTTTAAACGCTGCTTTGTAATACAGAGTTAGACAAGACTTTAGACCCGTGGTTCCTAACCTGGGGGTAATTACCCAAGCGGGGGTATAACTTGTATTTTGCGAGGGTAACAATGAGCTGGTTATCGTCTTGAGTGAAACAAAACCTAATATTACCAAACTTGTTAAAGCTAAGCAGTACCTCGTGGTACTGTGGTGGTATAAAATTTTTAAACTAATAGAAATTTCAAAAGCATAATTATTGGTTATGTGCAATTGTTTTAAGTTTAATAAAGTCTACGTATAAGGTGTGAACACGTGTTGTTTGAGATCATCCTTGGCAGGAGGGGTAAACCGGTCACCCTAGAGGGGAGAGAGGGGTAAAATCAGACACCCATAGATCATAGGGTAACGGACCTAAAAAGGAACCACGGCTTTAAACGGAGTCTTTAGAGTTAGATACTGCTTAGTTTAGGTAAACACATGTCTTTTTTGTAAAAACACCGTCGATGGCTAATATAGGTTTTAATACTAGACAGTTGTCTATGAATACGCCATTTAGAAAGTAAAATATATAAAAGTTTATTAATACGATAACTGTGTAGTCGTTCCGACATCGAGCCGCCAAACCGGAATGTTAGGTTTCATTATAACAAATGTTTTGTTTCAAAGCGGATGGTATTGTTATCATTCGTAAAATATTGATTTTTATTACTAGATATTGTTAGGTCTCTCAAATATTAGAGACTTGGGTAGGTGCCACCGCAATGTCTATTTCTCTTGCAAACAGCAGTGTAAATTCACTGTTGTGTTTCGGTTTGTAAGAGATTGTAACCTGAGTAACTACTGGTGGAGACTTAACATCTTATGTCTCAGGATGGCGAGCGCAGTGGAATAACAAACATTGCTTTGTGATTTTTGGGTTTGCTACTCTCGATAAGCGTTGCTATCGGGTACCATCAGGCAAATGTCATGCACGTCTTGCCATTAATTGCCTGATGGTAAGCGAGCAAGAGCAAGTATTGTTACTGTTTATGATCGATTCTGTATCTGTATCAGCCCATATACGTCCCACTGCAGAGCACGGGCCTCCTCTACAATCGACAGTACGATTGAGAGTCGTTAGGCCATATAGTCCAACACGCTGGCCTAGTGCGGGTTGGCGGACTTACATACCATAGAAAATTTTATTAATCGCTATGGTATGCAGGTTTCCTCACGATGTTTTCCTTCACCGTTTTAGTGCGTGGTGATTGACTATCAATACACACATGACTCCGAAAAGTCAAGAGGTGTGCCCTGGGATTTGAACCCGCGACCACCGTCAACATGTTGGCAGTCGCGTCTAGTCCGTTTACCAACAGGCCACCACGCACTACCGATCGATCGATTATATGATCATAAATAGTAGCAAAATTAAACACCATGAATTACAAAGCAATCATCAGTCTCAATATGTCCAGTAGTTCCCACGGCTTTGCTGTCGTTTCTCGTTTGGTGAATTCCGGAGCCCCTTTTTTCAAGGTGATAATTACTTACTATTTGATGAGCCGTTTGCTAATTGCCGGCCCTATGCAATAAAACGATATAATAAATTTAGGCGTGTCCATGTTATTCGAGAAGATTATTCTTATTGTAGATTCTTAAATAAAGATAATTTCGTGGAGACTGTTCCGCCCTCAAATCCGCCACTGCAACTCCTGTGTCGCAGGATCAACAAGCACGCATTGTAATGACACCGAGCATTGAAGCTCAGCGAGTCTCCGGGAATGTCTTACTTGTCTTTAACGCACAATGAAATCAAACAGTGGAGAATAATTTGTTTCCGACTCTTAACTAATTTAACTTTGTGATCGATATCATTTTTAATTTCTATTCTGCGTCTAGGTATCAATGTTATATACAAAAGAAGCCACCAACACACCTATAAAACTATAACCATAAAATAAATAAACAAAACCGCAGACATACGACACGCGGTGTCCGACGCCGCCGGACTTCCGCGCATTGTCGCGTGCGAAACTAGCGTGCTTCGCTTTTTTCAACTAGCAACACTGTTATACATTCATACATAACCTTATACAACCCACAATTTATTTTCAACCGTACGTGATTCAACATAAAGCCGAATTTAGGTTGCAGAGTAATGTGTAAAAACAGAAATCCGGTTATGGTCCTTCCATATTTGAATTTAGAGTTGAGTGTTGCCAGATCGTAAAAATAGCGTGTGTAATGGTAGTTTTTGCGATGATTATTGACACGGCCTATCAACGTAATGCGGGGTAATTGATTTTCTTTTGTTTTGTATAGCCTGTGCGTGCGGGTTTGCCTGTTATTGAGTGTTTACTGTTTAGCGTGAAGTGCGGTTTAGATGTATGCCAGTTTAAATGTTTGTTGTAGAGTTATGACTACGAATCTTTCAAGAGCATTCTTAAGATTTTTCTCTGCAAACATAATTCTTAACATGTCACCCAAGACTCATTTTTAGGCTAACACTAGGAATAATTTACTGTGAATTTGGAACTGTCAGTGATAATTTATATTATAATAGTTCATAGGGGAAAACCCAATATCAGGGCAAATAAAACTGTAAGATGTTTGTTGATTACGGCTAGACGATTTAAAGAAATAAACTAGCACCCATCAGGATCTAAAATTAACAGAAAATCTAATTAATACTGTTTTGATAGAAAAGTTTTATTTAAATAGTATAGGTCAGGTCAAAAGTACCTAAAAGCGATATGAATACATGATGAACAGGTTGATGAAAGTGGATGAAGCGAAATTTGTCAAGA
Source organism: Hyles vespertilio (assembly GCA_009982885.2). Lineage (NCBI taxonomy): Eukaryota > Metazoa > Arthropoda > Insecta > Lepidoptera > Sphingidae > Hyles > Hyles vespertilio. The sequence goes on from CM042832.1 coordinate 1,874,368, forward strand.
TCTAGCAAAGAGGCGGTCTATAGTTTCTGCTTATCCCGATGGGACCAAAGGGATGGGACAAGCGTGAACGCGAAATAGTATTTCTATTTGTACGTGTGTTCTTTTGTAAAATAATACGAAAAATCGATCCTTATTGGCTATTGCTTATCATCAGCTGATTTTCTTTCCTCTTTTAACAAAATATATTTTTTTATTAATCAACTGATAAAAAGTTAATGAGCTGTTATGAAATTAATAAAACAACGATCCGATATGATTTACAACCGTTAGTCACAATGTTCACGCCTAATGAATGGGCATGGAAAAAACAATGTTATAAAAACAGAACACGTTGGCTTCGACACGCTCGCGTTGCGTAGACTATGCTAATGTATTATGTATGTATTACATAGAAGTTAAATAACAAAATAGAACCAGCTTTACGAATACAACTAGATCGATGGCATCCAGTTTACTGGTGGTAGGTCTCTCATATGTGAGAGGCCGCCTGGGTAGGTACCACCGCAATGTATATTTCTCCCGACAAACACCAGTGTAAAGGTTTGAAAGACATTGTAGCCAGAGTAACTGCTGGACATGTTGAGACTTACTCGTATGTCTTAGGATGGCGAGCGCAGTGGAATGCCAAGCATTGTTTTGTAATTCATGATGTTTGGTTTTGCTACAGTCCATTAGCGTATCGGTTATCATCAAGAAAATTTCATGTTCGTCTCGCCATTCATAGTAATGATAAAATACACTAATATCGAGTCTTGTGTCGTGTATCAGACACTACGAGGGACTTTTCGGTCTCACAAACGCAGGGGGGTTACTGTATAAAACTATACGAAATTCGAATGTTTTGATGTTCGACGCCCGGAGTAGGATATAAGATTAATCGCATTTAAAGAAATTGTACACACATTTGTAGAGAATTTATTGCTCTACAATTTCGTAATAGATGCAAATAGTATAAAAATTGTAATGCTGTCTGTATACACCTATAAAGGCTCGTCACCTTGCACAATACCGATATATAAAACAACATGTAATTTTATCGGTGGCGCACCGATGGTGTATCGATTTGATAAATAAATAAAATAAAAATCACAGGAAGCGAGATGTTGGCAAAATACTGATATTCGGGGCTTTTGACCTTTGATATATCGCTTAGCGGTGTTGAGTTTTTTGACTCTTTGTTGAGAATGCCAAAAGTCAGTAAAAGTATCCACCTTATTATCTCTCAATCCGAGGTTAAACCCTTATTTGACTGGGCTGAGTATGTTTGGGGATCGTACCGGGCCTTTCGTCTCACAGCCGGCGTCTAACCAACTGCGCCACGGAAGCTGTTTTGTCATTGCGGTTTGACAACATAGTTTCCTAAGCTGCTATGTTATAAAACATGTTATGTATCGAGGTCAAGATGAGCCAATATTGATGATGTTTTTATTAAAATATTCACAAAATAATACGATGCAACGATCCAGATACATAAGTATTTTTATATATTGGAGTTGTATATGGTTTCAATGTAAACTTATTGTTTATAACGTATTTTAAAGATTACTAACATTGAGGTTATTGGCATCTTTGAATGTAAGTGATTAGATAATAGAAGAGACAAATAAATAAATAAATACACCCAACAGTCACATAAACCAAGCCATGAATTACAATGCAATGCTTGGCATTCCAATGCCCTCGCCATCCTGACACATAAGATGTTAAGTCTCAATACGTCCAGTAGTTATGGTAGCTACAATGTCCTTCAAACCGGAACACATCAGTGCATTTAATACTGTTTCCTGACACCGTGTGCCTAGATATTTTTCATCATATTACTATCTAGGTCGTTGTAATTTCACTATTACCGGTTTCGATTTAAAATATTATGTTTCTTATGTCATAAATCACATTTGTACGAGTAGAAACGGTTTTATTCTGTAATCCCATTTTTAATAACATAACGGTGGATTTGATGGACCAGAAGAAATTTTGAGAGTTTTTTTTATGGTATAAGAACTGCTTTAACTGTCATGGTATAATGTTCTTTGTAATGTTTGTCAAAACCGGTTTTGACCAAATAATTAATAAAGAAATGTAGTTTTTTTGCTGGTTGTAAGAGTGATGTACATACATAAAATGATAGTCATTAACCACTATAACGGTAAAGGAAAACATCACGAGTAAACCTGCATTCCATAACGATTTTTTAGAATTCCTATGGTGTGTAAAGTCCGCCTTCCCGCACTAGGCTGGCGGGCTGGACTTTAACATAACTCCTGTCAGTGGAACTCTCAATTGTTGAGAAGGTCCATGTTCTGCAGTGAGATATGAGCTGTATTATTGATTGGTATTGGCAGAATCGCTGGAAGACCTTAGCACTATGCTCGAAGACCTCAATCGAGTCTCCCAACAGGTGGGTCTTAAAATGAACATGGACAAAACGAAGATCATGTCGAATGTCCATGTTGTGCCCACCCCCATCGGTGTTGGGGGCCCGACTCTTGAAGTTGTTGACGAATATGTCTATTTAGGAGAAGTGGTCCGGTTAGGCAGGTCCAACTTCGAGAGAGAGGTCAATCGTCGAATCCAACTCGGTTGGGCAGCGTTCGGGAAACTACGCGACGTCTTCTCGTCCAAAATACCTCAGTGCCTTAAATCGAAAGTCTTCGATAGTTGTGTGTTGCCAGTGATGACTTACGGCACCGAGACGTGGCCTCTCACTATGGGCCTTATTAGGAATCTCAAAGTCAATCAACGAGCTATGGAGAGGGCTATGCTCGGGGTTTCCCTACGAGATCGAATTAGAAATGAGGAGATCCGTAGGAGAACTAAAATAACCGACATAGCACACCGGATTAGCAAGTTGAAGTGGCAATGGGCAGGGCACATAGCGCGGAGATCCGATGACCGATGGGGTCGGAAAGTGCTCGAATGGAGGCCACTTAGCGGAAAGCGCAGCGTAGGACGTCCACCCACAAGATGGTCCGACGACCTGGTAAAGGTCGCGGGACGTCGCTGGATGCAGGCTGCCTCCAACAGGTCTCTGTGGAAATCATTGGGGGAGGCCTATGTTCAGCAGTGGACTTCTTTTGGCTGATGGATGGATGGATGGATTGCTGCTACAACAAAAGTTGAAGCATATATCGATATAGTCCAATGGATTAGCAACCACAATTGGCAGTGGGGAATAGTGAGAAGAACTAATGTGCTGGGGCCGAAAGCTTCTGAAGTGAACGGTACGTATAGGCAAGCGAAGTTTCTGTCGTCCCTCCACGAGGTAGACAACACACGAGTCAAGTTGTCGACTCGCTCAAAACCAGATATAAGAATATTTATAAAATAATTGCGGAAAATGACGTTATTCTTACGCCATAAATGCTATTCGATATTCGGGTGGAAATAAATATCCATTATTTTCCATTCATTCATTTACCAACTAATAATGCGCATGCTTTATGCCGAGTACATAGCTTGCGGGAGTACGGACCCCCAAAGCATCGTGATAGGGAACGAACTTGCCGTGAAGACGGACAAGTTCAAGTACCTTGGGTCCGTACTGCATGAGTCCGGTGACATCGACCTTGACGTCAAAGCCCGTATAAGCGCTGCTTGGGCTAAGTGGAGGGAGGTCTCAGGCATACTCTGTGACCGCAGGATGCCGATGAGGCTCAAGGGTCTCATCTATAAAAGCATCGTGCGGCCGGTGCTCCTGTATGGTTCTGAGACGTGGCCTGCCCTCAAGCGGCACGTCCAGGAGGTTCACGTCGCGGAGATGAAGATGCTGCGGTGGATGTGCAACGTTACGCGTTTGGACAAAATCCGTAACGAGCACATCCGTGGCAGTCTTGGTGTCCGCGATGTGGCTGATAAACTCCAGGAATCCCGCTTGAGATGGTACGGTCACGTCCTAAGGAAACCGCAGGAGTACGTCGGTAATGTGTGCCTGAGCCTCAATATTCCCGGACCTCGACCGCGGGGTAGACCCAAGAAGCGCTGGCTTGATGTCGTCAAGGAAGATATGAGGGACAATGGCCTTACTATTGAGGATGCCGAAGATCGGGCGAAATGGAGGAGAATTTGCCGGAAGGCGGACCCTGGCACCGGCCGGGATAACGCCAGGTAGAAGAAGAAGAAGAAGAATGCGCATGCTTTAGCATAATAAATCAACGCCAGCGCCATCTTTTACCCGCGCCCTTGACCGCTCAGCAAAATGGCGGATGCAATTAATTCTCGATCGGCGTAATGGCTCGTTCTACACGTGTTGAAGCACGTAGATTTACCTGGCGCTAATGGTTTGTCTACGAGGCACGCCTAGTATGAGTCATTTTGTATAGTATGACATTAATTTTGTAACTACCCCCTGGAACACTGAATGTAGACAGCTTGCAACGACACTATGCTTTTGAAAGCCTCCGTGATGTAGTTGGTAAGAAACGGGCTGTGCAACGTAAGTGCGCGGGTTCGATACCTGCACCGAGACAAATATTCGTGTGATCCACAGGAATTTGTTTCGTATCTGGATGTTTGTTAGACCGAAAAGTCTTTCGGGGTTTTTAATACCTATGACATGACACAATACTTTGTTGTTGAATGTTCTGTTCGGACGCCGTACGTAAAACTTCACTAGTATGCCTAGATACTCCACAAAATGTCGGATTTCTCTGTCCTACGTCGCAAACATAGCCTAAGTTAGGAGAAAATGATAAGTACAATAGAGAATAGTACCTATTGTTTTTTTTCCGCCTACAAGGTGGACGGACGATCTGGCTAAGGTTGCAGGAAGTCGCTGGATGCAGGCCACTTCCAACAGGTCATTGTGGAGATCCTTGGGGGAGGCCTATGTTCAGCAGTGGACTTCCTGTGGCTGATATGATGATGATGATTTATTTTTAGAAGTGTGACGTCGAACATCCGAACATTCGAAGTTCGTATCGTTTTTATAAAGTAAACTCCCAGGACATTTGTGCGGTGTCTCGTGTGGCGGCCATATTGGTATCATGTCATGTGTTATAATATATGTAGTGATTATCTGATGTAAGTGAATAGTCTATCTACACTGCGCTTACCATCAGGTGCAAAGTCACTTGTGTTAGGAATCAAACACCAGTATATCTTGAAATTACTTTAATTGAGATATTTATCTCTAATTTCCAAGTAAGATAAAAAACAATGAGCGCGTTAATTATCTCTTTTGCGCGAAGTGCGTCTTTGAATGGCGAGCTTTTTGACATTTTGGTTTTTAAATATTGAGGCGTTCTATGCAAAGGTATTCCAGTCTTACGACCTTATGTAAACACGCCCATTAAATAGTATGGTATTAATTAATATAATAAACAACATTTAGATAATAAGTTATGACACACATTGGTCACTAATTGTATAGTAATAATAGTAAATAATTGCTAACACTTGTTTATGTAAAAAATACAGGGCGAATATGGAACATTAAAAATGCATTTCTATGGTTTATCCAGCGGTTAGCAACTTGTATTGCCATCTGGACGGTAATACTTACTAGTATTATAAATCAAAAAGTGAGTTTGTTTGTTACGCTTTAATGCCTTAACTGCTCAAACGATTATCATGAATTTTTGCATTCATGTAGTCAGGGATATAGGAAAGGACATAGGTTACTTTTTATCCAGAAAACAATTACTGTTCGACAGAAAAAAATGGTAGCCCGGCTTAAAAAGGCGGAATACCGATTCAACTGGTAGTAGGTCTTTCATATGTGAAAGGCCGCCTGGGTGGCACTGCAATGTCTATTCCTCCCGCTAAACAGCAGTGTGATTGTCCTGGTATATTCCAATTTGATAGAAATTGTGTCCAGAATAACTACTGAACATATAGATCTATATCAGCCCATAATATGTCCCACTGCAGGGTACGGGCCTCCTCTACAATCAATAGTACGATTGAGAGTGGTTAGGCCATATAGTCCAACACGTTGGCCTAGTGCGGGTTGGCGGACTTGCATACCATAGAAATGTTTATAAATTGCTATCGTATGCAGGTTTCCTCACGATGTTTTCCTTCACCGTTTTAGTGGGTGGTGATTGACTATCAATACACACATGACTCCGAAAAGTCAGAGGTGTGGATTCGAACCCGCGACCACCGTAAACATGTTGTGGAAACACTGATGTTCACTCCAAAACATTCTCAAACAAGCAAGCGATGTTGGGAGCATATGTGATATAAAAATAAAAACGTGCACTTCCTCAGGACACTTGCGACGTGTCGGCCATGTTGTTGCATCACCCGCCGTATGCCGCGCAGATGCTGCTTTAATTATATCTACGAGGCGGGAATTTCGGCCGCATTATGTGATCTGTTACTTCCGGATTGGTTTTAAATATGCATTGTCCATATAAGTATGTTAATATTTTCCTGGGTATTTGTTGCCATAAAGCCTAGTAAAAGAGAACTTTATGTAACTTAGCTTTTTCTAATAATTATCATTTAATTATTGTTAATTAAGGAAATAGTATGTGTCAAACATTTTCATACACAGTTTGTTAATTATAGCTAAGATGCATGTTCATGTTCATGCATTGAGATTGAGTATTACTAACCTAACGAAATAACTTCATAAATCATCTTTTGGAATCAAGAAACAATTTCACAAATAAAGGTGTCCATAGTGGTTATAGTTCGTCTGAGTTTCAAATTCTCTCATCTAACTTTTATTCAAAACCATCTACTTTCATATAGAATGATACTATTTTAAAACTAATTACCTTAAACATTAAAAGAACAAACAGTGACAATACAACCATGAACCGGTAAAACCGGTTTTTAAAAGTCACCCAATCGATACCTCAAATGTGGGGTGACAATTTCACACGGCGTACATAGTAGGTACAGAGCGCGCGAAACGCGAACCAACCGGTACCGCTTCCGCCGCGCCGGGGGAAGTGGCTAATCGATGCGTTCCTAATTCAAAATTTCAAATCTTTCACTTGTTGCCATGCTTTAGTTGCAAATTACCCCGACGTTTTGGGAGAATTATGTTTAGATTTTTTTAAATGTTTTAAATGTTTTTTTTTATGTGGAATTTTTAGGACCTTTTCATACATGCAATTGATGTTTTTTTGCGATTCAATCTTTTTGTTTGTATTTTTTAACTATTCTCCTATGTTCCTACGTATGTAGCTGGTATTAATTAATATAAAAATTCAGTACATATTGCTTTTATATGCTATCTTCATTTATATGCATAGTAATAATTTACATATTACCTAATTATAATACAAATGTGTTACATTTTCATATTCTAACTACTTCGACGCGATTGGATGAATATATTTCTATGCATATAATGTTGGTTCTTGTAAATTTTGAGACATCGTAAATATAATTGTAAAGGTGATTATTTTTTCGATAGATTCATCTGGGTCAGCCAATGATGCATAATGTTGTCTATGTTACTGTAAAAACCGGAATAGTGCTAATTTTTAAGTTTTATACGAATTTTGGAAACGGTACTACTGACTCGATTTAAGAATTTATGTTAAAATTCAATGTTTAGTAACAATATGTGTCGATTCTGAAATGTCGGTTCTTTGTTCTACATATACCGGGTATCTCAAGACTGCTACCGAAAACGAAGCCGGGTGGTAGTTTTAGTGACTACAAACACAATGCAACCAAAAATTTCGAAAAGAAACGCGACAATTATTTTTTATGAATTTTTAAATATCTTCATTTTTGGGTGGTAAATCCATAGTTTTTGCTAAAAGAATAATTTAAACACTTTTATACCTTAGATTATTTATAAATAAAAGGGTATACACTATTATTTAAGAAAAAAATGTATTTACCACCCAAATATGGTCATAAGAAAAAAAATACAAAAAAAAATGGTCGCTCTTTTTTTTGCAACTTTTTCTGTTGCATTGTGTCTGAAGTCGCTTAAACTACCACCCGGCTTCGTTTTCGGTAGCAGTCTTGATATACCCTGTATGATATAGATGAAGCAATGCATTTTGGGTTATAGTTTTGAAAATGCCCTAAGATTTCGAATTAGTTTGAATATATACTTGGCATTTTTTTAATTGTGATGAATCTTCACGCTATCGTGAGACATAAAATGTTCTGTAATGTAAAAATGTAAAAGTCTCAATATGTCCAGTAGTTTATCTGGCTACAATAAGCTCATAAGGGTTATTTTGTTTGTTTAATGTCTAATGCAAATGTTATGTATATGTGTAAATGAGACTCACCAACTCCACGGTCAAACCGAAGCCCGGTTTCGTGGAAATAATATTTATTTTTTGTTTCTAACTCTGTATTTTAATAAATAAATAAATAAATAATGTCCTTCAAACTGGAATACAACAGTGCGTTTACACTGTTGGTTGGCGGTCGTAGAATTGTCCCCTACTCAACAGTGGGCTATTTATGGGCTGATTTAGTACACTTAAATGATAACAAAGTTATATAAGTGAGTAATAATGCTATTATGCCTCAGAACAATGTTATTGTAACGGCTTGGGAACTGTTTTTTACGCAACAAAAACGTAAGAACAATACAATGTGGTTTAGCTAAGATTTTGCTGTGTTGTTAATGTCTCATACTAATAACATCGGCCCTTATACGTCCCACTGCAGGGCACGGGTCTCCTCTACAATCGAGAGTACGATTGAGAGTGGTTAGGCCATATAGTCTTGAAAATACTCTGCGAAATAGTAATTCTAAATATATCTGTAACAAATCGGTTCTATATCGGGTATCTCAAGACTGCTACCGAAAACGAAGCCGGGTGGTAGTTTTAGTGGCTACAAACACAATGCAATTAAAAATTTCGCCTAGAAACGCGACAATTTTTTTTTATGATTTTTTAAATATCGTCATTTTTGGGTGGTAAATCCATAGTTTTTGCTAAAATAATAATTTAAACTCTTTTATACCTTAGAGTATTTATAAATAAAAGGGTATATACTATTATTTTAGGAAAAAATGTATTTACCACCCAAATATGGCCATAGGAAAAAAATAACAAAAAAAAAAATTGTCGCTTTTTTTTGCAACTTTTTCTGTTGCATTGTGTCTGAAGTCGCTTAAACTACCACCCGGCTTCGATTTCGGTAGCAGTCTTGATATACCCTGTATTTCGCCGCGGCAATAAGTTTGTCGCCTCCAGTAATCTAAATACATCTTGATGATATATAAATCCAAATTAATGCGTTCATGTACATTTGCACGTTATTAATTAGCATGGCAAATGATGAGAAATTAATTGGCGAGATGTGAACGGAATCGGTGGCTTAGTTGTACTAAGATATGGTTATAAAGCTGAGGTCTCGGGTTCTATTCCCGGGTTGGGCAAAGTGATATTGGATTTTTCTATTCATTATCTGTCCAGAGTCAGGAATTTGTGCCCGATATGGCGATAGGCTCGCCACTCTGTCACTATGTCCCTTTGTATGCTTAAATCTTTAAAACTACGCAACGGATTTTGATGCGGTTTTTTTAAATAGAGTCATTCAAGAGGAAGGTTTATATGTATAATACGTACATATTATTGTACAGAAATCTATTTGTACCCGGGCGAAGATGGGCCGGGCCGCTAGTAGATTTACATTTTAGTTTTGTATCAGTGTATGTGTACTTTAATGAACAAATAAAGGTTTTCTATTATATTCTATTCTATTCTTATTACAATAAAATAAAGCGGCAAGTTATTAGTGTCGCGTGAATACGCACCACGCATGACGTCACAGCATATTACGCCGGAGTGCGGGTTCTATTAACGGGACGACCTCCACGGCGTTTGGAGAAAGTCGACAAGGTTATGTGTGTGTGTGTCTAGTTGAGATTATTAAATGGGGATAAATGATGATATGCTCAGATTAAGATGAAAATATTCAGATAAAAGTTATCAAACTTCGATTAAATATACACTAGATCCGTGGTTCCTAACCTGGGGGTAATTACCCCCGCGGGGTAAAACCTGTATTTTGCGGGGGTAACAATGAGCTGGTTATCGTCTTAAGTGAAACAAAACCTAATATTACAAACATGTAAAAACTAAGCAGTACCTTGAGGTACTGTGGTGGTATAAAAAATTTAAACTATAATTCTGGAACGTTCTGAAACGACGCGTGAGATCAGTACAACCGGCTCCGCAGACCATCAGAGAGCTGAAGAATGTAATTACCGCGGAGTGGGAACGTATTCCGCAAGCAAGTATCCGGGATATCCTCGCTAGCATACCCAGACGAATTCAAGCTGTGATTTCAGCTAGAGGGGGTCACACTCGATACTAAACATTTATCTGCTTTTACTTTATTAAAGAAAAAACAAACAAAAATCTTTGTTAACTTTTACTTCACGAGCATATGCACTACTAGCGAGCATACACTACTAGTGAACTTTAGCATTAAAACCCATAAATTTTATCAAAATTTTATGATAATACTGACGAAAACGATTATTTGCTTATTAATTTACAAAATTGTGAAAGTAAAACTACCTATAATTATCAAACAAACCAATAGTAACATTTGAAATGGTTCATTGCTTAGGTGCCCGTTTTTTTTGCAAATTGGTTTATTATGTATTAATAAAGGAATAGGGTTTATTGTTACATGAAGTTAATTATAATTTAAGACTTTTTGCTATATCTCGTAGTTCGAAAATCAAATGTATAAGTATAAGCAACCTTGGTCACTTTTGGCGTGTCATTTTGTTCCGGACACTGTATCTAGTATTTTTGTCCAGTATCAATTTGATCGAAGTTATCAAATGAGCTATCTATATCTGTATCAGCCCATATACGTCCCACTGCAGGGCACGGGCCTCCTCCACAATCGAGAGTACGAATGAGAGTGGTTAGGCCATATAGTCCATATTGCTGTCCCAATGCGGGTTGACGGACTTTACAAATAATAGAAATTGTCACTAATCACTGGGTGTGCAGTTTTACTCACTATGTTTTCCCTCAACGTTTTAGTGCGTGCTGATTGACTACCAATAATACACACATGGGGCCCTATTATATTCAAACGAAACCATGCCCATGACTCCGAAAAGTCTGGGGCCCTACTATATAAATCCGAAATTCGAATCTTCGTGACGTTTTTCGTTTCGAAACCTACTCTGTAACACGAAATTCGAATCTTCGGATCGAAGAATGAATGATTTAAATATATTGGCTATCCGAACATTTACAGAGTAGGTACTTTCGTATCGTCACAAACTTCGTCCGAAATTTCGAACTTCGTTTCGGATGAATATAGTAGGCCCCCTGAGGTTTGCCGATGGACTCGAACCCGTGACTAGGGTAAACTGAGTTAGAGTAATAATTAAATATACCCAAAAGTTACATATGTATAAGTATAATCACGACCTCACAATATGATCGGGTATTGTGTCGTTCATCAGAAACTACGAGACTTTTAGGGTCTCACAAACATCCAGACCCGAAACAAATTCTGTGTATCATACAAATATTTGTCTCGGTGCTGGGTTCGAACCCGTGGTCTCACGTTTCAAGACCAGCGTATAACCAACTGCGCCACGGAGGCTGTCAACACTATAATTTACATACATACATACATACATAAAAACTCACGCCTTTTTCCCAGAAGGGGTAGGCAGAGGTGCCAGGACACCCACATTTCGCCTTGTATGTTCCGTCTCATGATGTGATAGGTGGCGAGGCTCTCTAAGAATATGATGAAACTATAATTTACTGTTGGAATAACCGTTTTGTCAATCAAATGATTGCAATTATGTCGACTCATCATGATTATGTTTTTGTGATGATTAAAAGTTTTTTTATTACGATATTAGAGAGGTTTTGTTGAGTGCTGTTATTATATGCTTCAACGGTTCTGATAAATTAATGGTCTATAATATTTGAATATTACTTCACTACATAGTACAAAACAAAGTCGTTTTCTCTGTCCCTATGTCCCTTTGTATGCTTAAATCTTTAAAACTACGCAACGGATTTTGATGCGGTTTTTTTAATAGATAGAGTGATTCAAGAGGAAGGTTTATGTGTATAATACGTGCATATTATTGTACAGAAATCTATATGCACCCGGGCGAAGCTGGGACGGGCCGCTAGTAAATAAATAAATAAAAATAGCATTTATTTTCCTAAAACCTGTCTACATACATATTTAACTTAAATAAATAAATAAATAACACCCAACAGTCAAACAACAGCGGTCCGGCCCGACTTCGCCCGGGTGCAGATAATTTGATGAGTCCAGTCCACTTTAGAAACACAGGAACTATGGGTCCTACTATATTCATCCGAAACGAAGTTTGAAACTTCGGATGATCGAAGTTTATATACGATGCGAATGTACCTACATATACATATACTTATAGTTACGATGTACGTTATACAAATTCGAACTTTTACAGAGTAGATACATTCGTATCGTATAAAAACTTCGAGCGTCCCAAGTTTTGAACTTCGTTTCGGATGAATATAGTAGGGCCCATAGTCTCGTGATATATGTTTTAAACTAACTTTCATCCCCTATTTTATCCCCTTAGGGGTGGAATGAATTAAATATTATTTTTTGCTTTGCAATGGTACTTATGATTTTATTATTTTTTTGTCTTTAATGGTTTTTTGTTTCGAAGTCGGTTTTTGTTTATTATTAAACATTTTAGTTATTCTAATATTTAAACGATTAAATAATTATTTTCAGTCGAATGCCACCGAAAAAGTCTGACCTCGGTGCGAGGAGCAGAGACGCACGACGCAAACGTGTTAAAAGAGCTCAGCAGTTGGCAGAACGATTCAAATTATACGGGTTAGCACTCTTGATATATATGTTATGGGCCAAGTGATTAATGCGGGCAGTATTCATAATGCCCGGGCAGTATGAATATTACCGAGCCGTATCGGGCCAAGTGATGAATTACAATCTAAACTCCTCACCTATCACATAGCCCGGGCATTATGAATATAGCTACATGATGATCGGGCAATGTGATTAATAGGTGATTTTTTACGTGGTGCGCTGCCGCATTGTCGCATCTGCGATATACCCATAAATAAGACAGGTTGAATTGACCTGTTTATGTTTAGTTGTTTTTTAACGTCCGAAACATTATCTTCAGAAGAAAATTAGTGTACGCACTTTATGGCTCAGTTAGGTCAGTGAGTGTGCCACAAAATCGACTCGGAACACCTCGACTTCACGTAGTCTTTTAGCTACCGACCCTATAGTGTATATAAAAAGCCGTAGCGCCGGAGACGATGCAGAAGCTAATTTGTATTGACAACAAGTGTTTTAAGGGTTAGGTTGTTATAATAGATTTTTATCAGGAATAGTGCGTTACCTTTTCATGGTAGTGGTACCAGGGGAGGTGCGACACTCCCCCCCCCGTCCACTCCTCCTAACCCACCCCCTCGTGCTGCCCTATTCTAAATTGTACCACTTCGGCTGATTGTTTTGATCTTTATTCGCTTTATATCACTCTGCCCAATAGGCACTTGGCATTATTCATAATGCCCGGGCAATGTGATAAATTGATTGGTTATAATCATATTGCCCGCTCTTATTGGGCGTTATTCATATTGCCCGGGCATTATGAATAATGCCCAATTAATCACTTGGCCTATAACATATACACATAGAAATGAAATTGATTTAGGCAGTTTGAATTATCAATGTTTAGGGGAAAATATTTACGAAAATGTTATACTTGTGGTTAAATAATTTGAAATCCTTTAAAGTCGTACAAAATTATTAAAAGAATCGGTTCCATAGACAAGGTATAAGAATTGTTCCAGTTTTTGTAACATTTTCCATTGATACTCCGCTCCTATTATTCAAAGCGTAATAGTCTTTGGTCTATAGGCTATATACCCTTCCTTTATAAATTGGCTACTAAAAAGTTAAGGTAATTTACGAGTTTAGATTTTGATATTAGTGCTTTTAATCCCATGGTTCCTAACCTTTTTAGGTCCGTTACCCCTATGATCTAAGGGTGACTGATTTTACCCCTCTCTCCCCTCTAGGGTAACTGATTTTACCCCTCCTCCCAAGGATGATCTCAAACAACACGTGTTAATACCTTATACGTAGACTTTACTAAACTTAAAACAATTGCACAAAAATAAATAAAAATAAAATAACTGTCCCCCGCATTTATTATTATTATTTAACTTATAATGCTTTTGAAATTTCTATTAGTTTAAAAATATTATACCACCATAGTACCACGAGGTACTGCTTAGCTTCTACAAGTTTAGGGCCCCAGATCAGACAGAACTGCGGACAGTCGCCCTTGTCCCGACATTATTTATTGTAACTGTGATCACAATAACGTCACCTGAACACGTCACATCTTTCAGCAACGGAGATTATGAAAATGAAAATAATTTATTGGCTTCATAATACCATTCTATACATAACATAAACTGACCAACTGCCAGACCTCAAGACACTGTGAGCTTCTTCTGCGTAGATCGGATCGCAAATACAGACTAATTGTTTGAATTAACTTTTTTAATTTAATAATTGTAAAATAAGGATAGTTGAATTGTAACAGTCACAGAGCGGACGTCTAATACCTCAGTCCGCCCCGTGACCACGAAAGCTGTAAAGTAATCGAAACGTCGGGAACTCAAAAAAGTAAAAATTAAACCAAATCCGCGATAAAATTCGTAAATAATAGTTTTATTTTAATGTGTAACATTCGCGTAAATCTAAGAAACCATTTACAGCATTAATCATAGACATGTTTTAATATATTTACTGGTGGTAGGTCTCTTATGTGTGAAGCCGCCTGTGTAAGCACCACCGCAATGTTTATTTCTTCCGATAAACATCATTGTAAATGTAGTGATTTCAGGATTGCGTTGGTCTTTAAAAATTCATTATTTATATCTATGAAATATTAAGCTCAGGAAAACAGAATGAACGAAAGATTTAAATCCGTTATTCGTCGGGAGAAAATGTCGAAATGTTTAGCGTTAAGAATTTAGTTATTAGATTTTTAAGAAAAAGTGTTGTGATAGCAGTGTTTTAAAGTATCAATTTTCCATATTTGTTTAGATCGCCGACCCGAAATATCAACATGGCTTCAGAGGAAGGTAAAAGAAAAAGGCAAGGAAGCGAAGAATTGCAAGAGCAGGATTCCAAGGACAACCTTGCTGAATCAAAAAAGAAAGCACAAAAGATAGTTTCATGCCAACAAGATAAGATAAAAGACGATGTAACAGATTGTAAGCATGAAATAGTGGCTCAGGAAGAAAATACGACACGTAAACAAAACAAACTAAATCTGCGGTATGAAGCTATGAATATACACACTAATACTAATTCACAGACGGATAAATCATCAAAGACAGTTGTTAAATGTGAGGACACGAATGATTCACAAATTGCAGGAACGTCAACAAGAGATCCGCTGTATATACCACCAGCACATGCTGGCTTGTTAAGCAACAAATCAGAATCTTCAGAATTGCTCACAGATTATGTGTTAGACATAGAAAAATATGAAAATAATCTCTGTGAATATACATATGCTTCTTATGAACAAAACCCTACTGCGCATAAAGAGTTTCAAAAAATGTTTTTTGAGAATGATTTCGGACATGTTTGTGATATTTGCGACTTACTGCACTTCAAAAATGATTTGAAAATTGTCCAGAATAAAGACACAAGCCCCAATATAGAACTTATAAGAAAATTACTTACGAACGTTAATGTAGAGCAAGTGAAATTATGTCCCATGTGTTTTGATACATGTAATCGTAATAGAGTTCCAACACTTTCTGTTTACAATGGATTCAAATATCCTCCGATTCCGGAAAATCTTAAGAACAATCCGCTAGATTTGCTAACAGAAAGACTTGTGACACCAGCAGTTCCATTCTCACAAATTCGCAGGCTTCGGCATACTAATGGTCAATATGGTACCTATGGGCAGGTCATCAATGTTCCATTACAAGTAAACACATTTGTACCGTCCTTGCCAAGAAATATGGATGACGATCATTGTGTTAATATTAACATAAATAAAAAGAACATTTACAAATCGAGCTATGCTTCTGATGTAATCAACAAGAAAAAAATAAAAGCATGGCTGCAATATTTAAAAAATACAACTTTGTATAATCTTTATGGTATTAAGGTTGATGAAAGCTTTTTGAACGATCAAGATGATGAAAAATACATAATAATTGACAGTAAAAATGACAGTGCCGTGTCAGAATTAATACGTGCTGGAGAAGGCTTAATGGCAATGCAACAAACATTGCTGTGGAAAGACGAAACGTGTTTTGGAATTGAACCGATGCATGAAAGTGATCCAAATCGTCTATTAGATCCAGTCGATCCCTTCGAAGAAGAATTTTGTTTTCCGCAAATATACCTGGGCCTTGTTAGAACGTTTCGTGACAACCTTGATGTTCCCCCTTTTTGGATAATTAAGAGTGAAATTAGGCGATCTGATCGAAGAGGAGTTACTCCTCAGCATCTGTTATATATGGCCAAGAAATTAATGTGGTTGAGATTACAAGACGCTCTTTCTATTCCGAACAAGTTTGTTGCCAAAAACATCATTGTCACTAAGAGATACTAGAATCCAACACTTTGGCTAGGGATTCTATTGAGCTTAATTTGGCTAATCTGAGAAACTTACCTAATTCAGTATATTATTGGGTAGAAAGAAAAGAAGACTTATTTGCAATGATCAGGCAATATGGTAAGCCAACAGTATTTTTTACAATTAAAGCTAACGAAGTAGGATGGCCTTCGTTGCTTCAATTATTGTATAAATTAAAAAATAATCGCGAAATATCTGTCGAAGAGGCAGAAGGGTTGCATTTTATAGACAAGTGTAGACTTGTAAACGAAGACGCGGTTACTTGCGCTATTTATTTCCACAAACTGATAGATGTTCTCATGAAAATACTGCAGAGTAAAAACAATAACCCATTTATGAAATATAGAGTTTTGCATTATTGCAAACGAATTGGTTTTCACCGGGGCAGTCCATGTGCGTACGTTTTAGCTTGGTTGGATAATGCTCCCGATGATGCACTTGGAAAAGATTACGACCAAGCTGTTGATCTCATAGACGCTCTTATATCGGTATCTGCTGAAGAGGCAGGTGACAATATTAAATTACAAACACACAAGCTGTATTGTACGACACGAGGAGATACAACATCAAAAAAAATGCGAGAATGTAGATTCCAAGCGCCTTTCATGCCTATGAAGAAAACTATGATTTTGACGCCGTTCGAAAACTATGACAGACGACTTAATTATGAAAAAAGGTACAATGACATTAGACAAAAATTGAAAACTTATCAATATGAGGATTTCCAAACATTTTATGATCATAATAAAATACATTCAGATGAGCATTACATTAATATTATTCGCGCTGTAATTAATACAACAAATGTTTTTCCTAAGCGTCACCCTCGTGAAGTGTGGCATAATGCTTTTAATCCCTTTATATTGAGCATTGTTAAAAGTAATACAGACTTTCAATTTATACCAGACGAACATTCATGCGCACCGTTCGTCGCGGAATGTGTCAATAAAACGAATAGACGTGTAAGCAAATTACGAAGAGAAATCATTGAAATCATTAAAGAGCGCCCAAAAATCGACACATTTGAAATCGGGAAACACGTCGGCGCCGATCTTTTAAATTATACTGAGATGACAAGTCAGGAAGCTGCTTGGTATTTATTAGGATTACCCATGTCGGAATGTTCCAGAAATGTCGTCTATATACCGACTGTATGGCCTGTTAATAGACAAACCAAAGAAAATAACCAGCGGGAATGGTATAAATTGTACGACAAACATACACATATGTCTAATGAAAATTGGTTCGCCGACTACGAAGAAAGACCTGCAAACTTAGAAAGAGTTTCTCTCGCGCAATTCGTTTCTTATTACCACAAAAATACTAAAGGAGAGTATATTAAACTAGATGAGCCTAGAATAATACGTTATCGCAATTACAATAAGGACACTTTCATGAACGAATTTAAGAGAGAAATGGTGACGTTGCACATTCCATTTCGTAATGAAGCAGTGGATATTCTACAAAAAAAGAAATTTCTTCCAACATACAATTATAACGTTAAACTTATATGGCAAAACAAAAAAGAATTTGAATCCAACATTGACATGGAAAAATTATTAAAAAGTTTTAAAGAATTATCCAAAGATCCAGGAGACTTTCACAATTCCGAAGGTACTTATGCCGCTATTTATTTTTATTACATTTTGATAATATATTGTCCTTTTAATAACTAATAAAATCATTAACTTGTTACAGACGAAATGACTGATTATGAAAGTAATTTAGCTAAGGAGATGGAAACTGAACCAATTAATGAAAATTACCATGAATTGTGTAATGTTGCATCGACAAGTATTGAAAATCCAAGGCCCAATTTAAATAGCGACATTAAAACTGAAGATAGTGAGACAAATCATGAATATGAAGTTGAGGGAGTTTTAAAAATGGAAATAGATATTGAATGTGAAGGCGTACAATATACCAATGATAGAGGGAAAGAATCAGTAGTTGATGACAATAAATTTCAAGTCACGAGAGGGGTACAGACAGACATAACATATATTAATGCAGTTTATATAGAGGCCAAAGAAGATACAGAGGAAAGCATAAATGTCGAAACGGATCCGTTAGATGAATAAACGCCATTTCTGAAGCAATTAATATATGCTAAAATAAAGCTAAAGAGTTTGTTTGTTTGAAATTGCTTTAATTGTCAAATAGACCATTTATTTAGGAATTTTACAGGCTATTTATCATCACGCTATAATCAATAAGGGGGAGCTTTAATGAAAAATGCTGCACTATCGGTTTCCCCATCAAAAATCATCTACCTTCTGGCAAATCCAAACCGGGTTTCAAAGCGGTCGGGCCCGGATCCGCCCGGGTGCATACGCGTTTTAAAATGGTGGTCAAAATGTTTAATTCTGTCTATCAGTTTAGAATATCGACCAATCGGACCACGAAAAACAAACAAAATTTCCTCGTATTTGTTAGAAATATCCCTACTGCTTTCCTCTTATAGGTCATAGCGTGATGATATATAGCCTATAGCCTTCCTCTATAAATGGACTACCCAACACTGAAAGAATCATTCAAATCGGACCAGTAGTTCCAGAGATTAGCGCGTTTAAACAAACAAACAAACGCTGCAGCTTTATAATATTAGTATAGATATTACTCCCTTCTTGCGTTGCTACGCGCATACATAAATTCCACTATTTATAATACTATTTATACTTTGTGAGAGGCCACCGCATTGTTATTTTCTCTCGTTTAAAAGTAGTGTAAATGCACTGTTGTGTTACGTTTTGAAGGACATTGTAGCCAGAGTAACTACTGGACATAATGAGACTACACATTGGACGGCGAGTCTAGTCTAGTCTCAATATGTCTAGTAGTTTCTCTGGCTACGATGTCCTTCAAAACGGAACACAACAGTGCATTTATACTGTTGTTTGGCGGGAGAAATAGACATTGCGGTGGTACATACCCAGGCTGCCTCTCACATATAAGAGACCTACCATCAATAGTGGCTGTTAGCGGTTGGAGACGATGGGCTGATGATGGAACCTAGTGGCGTGCCTATGTCCAGCAGTGGACGTGCATGGGCTGATTATGATGATTAAACTGTTAGGCCGCGTTTCCACTGACGCGGAGCTGGGCGGAGAGGAGCTTAGCGGTGAACAAATTGACCAATGACTATGCTTGAAATATCCGCTACGCTTCAATGGAAACAGTACGAGCGGGGTGGAGCAGAGCTGAGCGGATTTTCATACATCGAGGCGGTGCAGTGCGGAGGACAGCGGGGCGGTACGGAGCGGTGCGGAGCGGGGCGGTGCGTGACTCGCGTGCAGTGTGTCAGTTGTCTTCGTTACGTCACTAGGTGCATACGTATCAAAAAAAGTTGAAAATTCTCCATGCACAGAATGGTACTTTATATGTTGTCGAATCCAGAATCTATGTTTTCTCTTTGAATCCAAAAAAGTCGCAACAGTCAATGCTACTTCATCTGATTCGTTATCTTCATCTGATTCGTTATATTCTTCGTCTTCAAGTAGAGAAAGATATAAAATGATTGCTTTTTTCTTTTTAAGCGACAACATGATGTATGGTCTTTCCGAGAGATTGAGTGTAACTAAGTGCAAAAATGCGCGATTCCAAAAGTATGCTCCACTTCGCTCGGCTCCGCTCATTGACCACTCACCGCTCTTCATCGCTCCTCTCCGCCCAGCTCCGCTCCTCTCCGCCCAGCTCCGCTTCAGTGGAAACACTGACCACTTTTCACCACTCTTCTCCGCTCCTCTCCGCCCAGCTCCGCGTCAGTGGAAACGCGGCCTTAAACTATTCCTAAAGAAAATTTCAATAACATTTTTTTAAATCTAACTGATGGTTCCCGATGTAAGCTCGTTTAAAAAATCTTAAAAAGTACCGTATTTTCTTATGTTTGAATTTCATGTATTATGTTGTACTTCTTTACATAATTTTTTTGTGAAACCACTTTTTTATTACATTTTTTTTTAATAACTTAAGCAGGTTAAAATAAGGTGAAGGTTAGTGCTAAGTCTATTAAATTTGTTAAAAAAATTAATAATAATGAAAGATGTTTATTAAAATATTTTTTCAATATTTATAATTTTATTTATCGGTTTATTTCCCCTATTGTACTGTACTTACAAAGTGTTGAAGGAACACAACCTTGACATGTTAAATACATACATAAACTCACGCCTTTTTCCCAGAAGGGGAAGGCAGAGTTGGCAGGACACCCACATTTCGCCTTGTATGTTCCGTCCCACAATGTGACAGTGGCAAGCCTATCGCCATATCGGGCACAAATTCCTGACTCTGGGCTGATAATGAAACTATAATTTACTGTTGGAATAACCGTTTTGTCAATCAAATGATTGCAATTATGTCGAATCATCATGATTATGTTTTTGTGATGATTAAAAGTTTTTTTATTACGATATTAGAGAAGTTTTGTTGCATGCTGTTATTATACGCTTCAACGGTGCTGATAAATTAATGGTCTATAATATTTGAATATTACTTCACTACATAGTACAAAACAAAGTCGCTTTCTCTGTCCCTATGTCCCTTTGTGTGCTTAAGAGCGTTTACACCTTGCGCGCAAACTCAACTATAGGTATTTCTTCGTTAATTTCACGCACACATAAGCGAACAAAGCTGTGTGCGTAGAGCTGCCGCGTCGCCTCGCTATACAGTCAGCGCAACCAACTTTGATCCGTGCGCTTCAGAATTATATTAATATTAATATTCAATTGAAATGAAATGAAATCTTATGATTTATATATTGGTAATGTTATATCATAAAAATATTTTATTTGCATAATAAGTAGACAAATATTACTGTGCAAGCAATGAACAATACAAATTTAGATACTAATCATATTTTCGTTAAAATATTATCAGACTTTGCTTTTTTCTGGAGGGACTTCGCTGAGAAAAATAATCTTTTTATGTTTATGTTCCTGAAAAATAAAAATTTAAACACAGCGAAATTATTCAGAAATTCTCGTCAAGAACATATTTTTTTTCACCATCTTATCGTACATAATTTTTTATAGCAATTGCATATTACAATAGAAGAACATCTTATCAATAAATCACCATTTTTATATTTCAACAAAATTAGTTTTCATGTTTTCTACAAATATTTTAAAAACCACTATAAAACACGCTGTCCGACGTGGATCAAATCAGACCGCCGCACGGTGGGCTGAAAATCGCGTTTCATAGACATTCAAATTTTTTTGCCAATTTGACGGTTTTTTTAATTGGAATCTATTAAAACATGCTTGTTCATGATACCTTTTAAGTATGAAGACATAAATCACAGGAAAAGGTACACTTTCGATTTTTTTTCAAAAATGTTGTATGGAGAAAACCATAAAATAAGCTATATCTCGGCTGGCACAGGAATGGCCGTTATTTCCTCTCGCATGATTTTTGCTCTATTTTTTTGCAATTTTTTGATGTATCACACCACAGAGGGCAAAGCGCGGCTTTTGAGAAAAAAAATCATATAAAAAAAATATTATTTCCGTTGCCTTCAATCTTGGTTGGCAAATTTGAACCACATGTCTCTAAAAATAATAATAGCGGTCACAAAACAACTTTATTGCTGGTTAACCCTCCCAATTTCACAATAATAAATAATACGCGGCTTATATCAAAGAATTCTTTTTTTTACCTGACTTGTTTATTACTCACAAATCGGTCTTGGATACTCGAACTTTTCCAAACAATGGATAAATTTTCACCTGCAAGTACTTACCTATTGTTTTGTTCCTAGTTCACTTATTTAAGACCCAATAAATAAAAAAAAGAACTTTTCTCATTGTTATCTACTAAAAAAATTCGGGAATGGTGCTCTCTAAATCTTCGAAAATCCTTATTACGAGCCTCTGATGCTTCTTCTGATAAACTACCAATTGGTACTATTGCGTTATTGGCAATGATATCCGAACCAATGTACCAATAACTTATGGACAGTAGAAGGCATGTAGTACCAACTGTAGAATTCTACATACCGTTTTGCTGTATCCATGGAATACTCTTTGAATTTCTGCGTATTGATATACTCTTCACATGTAATGGCTTGTAAAAGAACAGCGAATCTATGGATCAATTCTTCGTCCAGACCTGTGATATTTGCGGTTTTTCTCGGGTTTTCAAAGAACTTCCTGGCTGTATTTCCATCATTCGTAGTTCCAGATCCTTGTTTTACTACATCTATCAATAAGTTAAGCTCTTCTTTAAATCCATCTTGTATTTGTTTTTTTCCGCGACTCAAGTGCCAATTTTTCCTCTCCTTTCACGGCCCATTTCTTCAGGTCTTGCCTGTATGCAATGTGCAAAAGACATTCCATGCATTTAATGCGGGCGTGTAAAGGAGACAATCCGAATTTCAAGAGGTGTTCAGAGACAGGTCTTTTTATAACTTCATTTAAATTATTCATATCTGACGGCTTTGCTAAGCACAGTATAATGTAAGTACAAACTTTGCCATCTATCATAGTCATCATTAATTTATGACAAATTTTTATTTCGTTACAGTCTGTAGTTGTTAGCAAATTGATCTGGTCATCAATTTCCTTCAAATGTTCAGTAACCACAAGTTTATTTTCTTTAACAAAACTAAACTGCACTGGACGACAAAAATGTGCTGAACAGGGCTTTGGATTTTGCCATACGACTTCGTTACCATCGGTCAGCTTTAACGGAACTAACGAGGTCATGAAAACACTGGAATCATTATATTCGTCTTCTATTTCCTGTTTATACCTGCTCTGGTTCGATGCACCATCAAAACCCCACTTGGACATTAAAATAAGTTCTTTTCTATCGCCACATACAGGTACATTTTTCAAAATCCTTTTAACTGTTAAATCTAGAAGAGCCTGAAGGGAAATTTTGGCTGTTGTATCTGTAACTGTAATTGTCTCCTTGTCAGGGTAACACTGAGATTTAGCTTGCTGAATCTTATAGTATGATGGGTATAATTCCATCGCACCTTCCCGAATTGCTGTTTCCCTTAATGTTATATATTGCCACTTAGACAACTTTAATGATAAATATAGACCAAGTGCTTTCTCCGGTGTAAAAACAGGCTTGGGGCATGATTTTTTGGTAATTGCGTTAAACTTATCAGCAGCTTCTGGATGTTTTATCATATACTCAATAGCAGCAGCTATACTGTCCAAACCGTCTTGTCTCATTTTTCGCACAGTAGCGTATGCAAGTTCACTGGACTCACATTCTATTTGACTTTCAGTCCTTCTCTTCTTTTGCTTCATTTCTAAATCTTGAAATAGTTTTCGTGGCAAACGCTTCTTACTTGTGTGTGGTGCACCGGACGAAGATGTGGAAGGGACTGGACTTTCGAGGGTGATATGAGATTCGGATGTCCCAACATCTGATGCCTTCGGTTCTGCAATGCAACTTGGCCAATCGATATCACACTGAAGCCAGTCCTCATAATCTTTCAAAAAATCTTCTAATTTTCGATGAGATCGCTTCCATTTTTTCACAAGGGTATGAGTAAATCTTCTACAGTATAATTTCAACGTAAGACTGTCTTCATCTGAAAGATTTAAATTCAAACATGAAACGACATTGTTATATAATGAAAGGAAGTCACTGTACTTACCCGTGTTTTTCAAAATCATAAACAAGTCTAAGTAAGTTGCTAAACTTTCCATTTCCGTGTTTATAATCGATGTTTACACAAGCACAAATCGAGGTAAACTGAAAAATTACAGCAAACAAATGTCTATTTATACTTCTTAAATAAATAACAAAATCATTAGGCACCTGTGCCATTATAATGACCCATCATAATTACGCAGCTGCCTTTTTTATTTATTGGGTCTTAAATAAGTGAACTAGGAACAAAACAATAGGTAAGTACTTGCAGGTGAAAATTTATCCATTGTTTGGAAAAGTTCGAGTATCCAAGACCGATTTGTGTGTCATAAACAAGTCAGGTAAAAAAAAAAATCTTTGATATAAGCCGCGTATTATTATATTATTGTGAAATTGGGAGGGTTAACCAGCAATAAAGTTGTTTTGTGACCGCTATTTATTATTTTTAGAGACATGTGGTTCAAATTTGCCAACC
Organism: Hyles vespertilio; assembly: GCA_009982885.2. NCBI lineage: Eukaryota > Metazoa > Arthropoda > Insecta > Lepidoptera > Sphingidae > Hyles > Hyles vespertilio. Next base: position 1,899,033 of record CM042832.1, read on the forward strand.
AAGATTGAAGTCAACGGAAATATATTTTTTTTAAATATGATTTTTTTTCTCAAAAGCCGCGCTTTGCCCCCTGTGGTGTGATACATCAAAAAATTGCAAAAAAATAGAGCAAAAATCATGCGAGAGTAAATAACGGCCATTCCTGTGCCAGCCGAGATATAGCTTATTTTATGGTTTTCTCCATACAACATTTTGGAAAAAAAATAGAAAGTGTACCTTTTCCTGTGATTTATGTCTTCATACTTAAAAGGTATCATGAACAAGCATGTTTTAATAGATTCCACTTAAAAAAACCGTCAAATTGGCAAAAAAATTTGAATGTCTATGAAACGCGATTTTCAGCCCACCGTGCGCCGCAAGGCCTAGAGGGAGGACGTATCGCTCGTCGCTCCGGCCTGGCTGCAGTCGATTTTTGCCGTGCGTAGTAAAAATAGCCACGCGCGGACTGCGATTGCCACATCTTAGTACTTTGGTAGTAAAACATATTTTTTCTTTTTATTACCTGCAATGATTTTGTAGTGAGTATAAATGATGTTTCAGGTAATATAATGGGATGTAATTCCGAGGCTAAATTATGTTATGTATTGCAATATAAAATTAATTATATTTCGTAATTGAAAGGGTTGTAAGGCCCCTAACTCCCCCTCTCTCCCCCCCTTACTTTTCATGTGTTCGAACACGAAATGATTAATAAACGTCCGTAGTGCCTACTGATTGAACACTGATTTGAATGCAACTTAACAATGTAATAATAACGAAAATATGATTAGTATCTAAATTTGTATTGTTCATTGCTTGCACAGTAATATTTATCTATATATATAAAAGAAAGTCGTGTTAGTTACACCACTTATAACTCAAGAACGGCTGAACTGACTTGGTTGAAAATTGGTGGGGAGGTAGCTTAGAACCAGGAGAAGGACATACTGCGGCGGGTTAGGCCGCCCGCAGGTAGGGGTAGGTAGTTAAATGAGAACTCAGGGTAATTACGTGGTTCGGGCTTTAATATATTCGCATCACTGATTACACCCGGCACTGTTGCTGGTGGTATGCAACAGGAGTCACTGGCCTTCACTGGACACTGATCCGGGTCTTCGGCACGTGGCGGAGTCTGGCGACAGCTCGCCGGCGAAGTCAGCCGCCACGTGGCCGGATACGGTGCGCAGGTCAGCAGCGCGGCGCAGGCTCGGTTGCAGTCGGGCTGGAAGCGGTGCGGAGCAACAGCGGGCAGCGAAGCACGGAGTCAGCTCTCCGTGGCGGAAGCAACGAAGTAGGCGAAAAACGCCAAGGACGAAGAAGTAGAAGAACGCCAAGAAGAAGAACCTGGAATCAGTATCCAAGAGATCGGAATGCAAACTAGGTTTGCATTCCGTGCCAGCGACTCGTGGTAGCTCACAAGCCCGGCAGACAGAATACACTGACAAACAAGCAGTTAAGCGGTTAGCAGTTAATAGAACACTGAACACTCACCCCAGCGGGTTCGGAAAGACGCGTGGTAGCACGCGGCTTTCAGGTTAGGGAAAAGGACGCGACCGCCGTTACACGCGTATTTAAGCGAGCACCGATGACAGTTCGTACGTCACATCTGACAGATGTCAGATGGAATCAACCAATCAGCGCAACGGAGGCGTTGATTGGCATAGACAATAAGATTTATGTCGACTATTGAACTATAGACCGCAAATATTACAGGTGACACTCTCACAACGTCACAGTACCCCCGCCGAAAAGACCAGGATTTTACTTATAACTGAATATGAGTAAAATCCGTCTGCCTATTTAGCATTCTTGTTAGATTACACTTTCATTCCATCCTCTTACATACTTCATCCTTACAAAATGTCTAGCATCAAAATATACCATGACTCAGACCCTATAGACAAGAAAGTATGGTATAGGTGTTTTTTTTTTTGTACACGCGTTGTTTTTCGGGAGAAAGTCTGTAATAGCGTTGTCGCATTGGTTGTGAGTTGCCAGTATCAATGCGATGAGTGATGAGATGTGTTCTGCCTAGGCCTCGCTTTTCCGTAGAAATAGAACGAAATAGGTCAATAGTATTATCAGCGTTTAGACGCTGTGATTTGGATAAATCGTCATAAGAAAATAATTTACTTTTGTTATTATTACAATAAGAAACACTACTGGTATTAGAATCACCTATAGTTATTGATTTTAAATACTTGGGGCAAATCTCAAACCTAGACCAGAAATCAATACCTAAAATTAAATATGATGATACTGTAGGTATCGCGTACGCTTTAAGAACATGGAAATTATTCTCAAAACTTATAGGAATATTTATATAACCTATAGGGTTTAACCGTTGGCCGTCAGCGGCAACAAAATATATGTCGTTAAGATCTGTACACAACTTAAAACCAGCTGATAATAATAGTTTATGTGAATCGTTCCCCAGTATAGTCACTGAAGATCCAGAATCCAACAAAGCACAAAAAGAAATTTCACCAATTTTTACATTAAGATACGGGCGAGAATCATTCTCCGGTTTACGTTCCCAGATTGATGTGATGTTATAAGTAGAAAAAAATATTTTAATAGTGGAAAGCCATTGTTCCCAATCTTCCTTATCAAAATTAACACTTTTAGTAGTAATATCACAACAATCTGGCCCTAGAAGTTTTTTGGTTTCGATTTAGAATGACAATTCGTACAATTAGTATAAATAACACCTTTGGTACCACATTTAAAACAAATTGGAAACCTATTTTGTTTACACTCGGCGAGCGTGTGGTCATTAGTGCGGCAGCGGGGACAATGTGAATGACTACCTGAGCGTCTTTTGTTCTCGAGCGATAAGCGAGCAACCGGTTTACTTGTAGCAATAGATGTATTTAAAGTGTTAGTTTGTGTATTTGTTTGTTTATTGAAATTGTAGGAATGTGTAGATTTTTTATTAAATTGAGTATTAGGGTTAGTAGTGTTATTAGAGTAGGCTAAATCTGGAGCTAGCGTATTATTAGTTATGGGAGGCGGTTCCCGATATTGAGCAGTCATACATTGGATATTTTCGAAATTTTTACATATCAAACGAAGTTCCTCGATAGTAGAAATTTTAGGTGAGCATGCTATAACGTTAGAGTAGCACGGACGAATGTTGTGTAACAAAATTTCCAATTTTTCCGACTCAGGCAATTCTTTAGAAAGACGAGAAAAAAATTCAGACATTATAGAAAAATATATAGTGATGTTTTCAGTTTCATGCTGAGTACGGTTACGAATTTCTGAAACCAAACGATAGTCATGATTGAATTCGCCAAAATCCTCTATCAAAAATTTAGACAATTGATCCCAATCCTTGACTTTACTTTTAATGCTACGGAACCAATGTAGTGCATTGCCACAAAATATTTCTGTAGCAAAATTTAATAAATCAGAAGATGAAATACTCCTAGCGGCTTTAAAATCATCGACCTTTTGTAAAAATATACGAACGCAAGTAGAACCGTCGTATTTTAGTAGTTTGAAATCGGACAAACGAGGACGCTCGCATAGATACGTTGTAACATCTGTTTTATCAACTGTTGTGGGTAAATTAAAAGTAGTCGGTTCACTGGAGTTAAGTTTTTTAAGCCTATTGATAAATGAATCATAATCAGTGTGAAATGTATGCAATAATTTTTTATCGGCAGATGTTATCGGTTTCAATCTACGTGCTCTGTGATATGATAAATATGATTTGCCAAAGTGGATGTACGCTTGAACATGTTTATATCAAATGAACATTCTAGGTTTGAAATTTTTGATTTTAAGTCATTAAAAGAAACATTTAAGGAATTTATATCTATGTCAAATGCTAATCCCGACTCATCAATGTCCTCAGATGGGTATAACAATGACAGTTTATGAATCTGTTTACGAAGTTGTAACACTGTGTCGGCTGGGTCTTCGCCGCGAATTAATACTTCGTAACACAGTTCATTTTTATTCAACAAAAAATACTTAATGGGGTGAGTGTCCATTATAAGTGAAAATGAATTTAAAAGATAAAGAAGAAGATAAAGCAGAAAAAAAAATGCAAACAATGTAATTGGAAATTAGTTATCAAGGTCTAACTTTAGACTTCACTTAGTTAGAAAAAAATGACAAACCTGTTTGCACTTTTAGACCGCTCGCTTGCCCAGTTGCAGACTGCGCAACCGGACTGTGTGTGGAGTACCGGGTATAACGGTGATGCGAAAAACCAACGTATTAGAATGTATTGGGCGCCACTGCGGCGGGTTAGGCCGCCCGCAGGTAGGGGTAGGTAGTTAAATGAGAACTCAGGGTAATTACGTGGTTCGGGCTTTAATATATTCGCATCACTGATTACACCCGGCACTGTTGCTGGTGGTATGCAACAGGAGTCACTGGCCTTCACTGGACACTGATCCGGGTCTTCGGCACGTGGCGAAGTCTGGCGACAGCTCGCCGGCGAAGTCAGCCGCCACGTGGCCGGATACGGTGCGCAGGTCAAGCAGCGCGGCGCAGGCTCGGTTGCAGTCGGGCTGGAAGCGGTGCGGAGCAACAGCGGGCAGCGAAGCACGGAGTCAGCTCTCCGTGGCGGAAGCAACGAAGTAGGCGAAAAACGCCAAGGACGAAGAAGTAGAAGAACGCCAAGAAGAAGAACCTGGAATCAGTATCCAAGAGATCGGAATGCAAACTAGGTTTGCATTCCGTGCCAGCGACTCGTGGTAGCTCACAAGCCCGGCAGACAGAATACACTGACAAACAAGCAGTTAAGCGGTTAGCAGTTAATAGAACACTGAACACTCACCCCAGCGGGTTCGGAAAGACGCGTGGTAGCACGCGGCTTTCAGGTTAGGGAAAAGGACGCGACCGCCGTTACACGCGTATTTAAGCGAGCACCGATGACAGTTCGTACGTCACATCTGACAGATGTCAGATGGAATCAACCAATCAGCGCAACGGAGGCGTTGATTGGCATAGACAATAGGATTTATGTCGACTATTGAACTATAGACCGCAAATATTACAGGTGACACTCTCACAACGTCACAATACTTTTTATCACGTTCCCGGTTTCCCGAGTTTCTATTAGCTTATTAACATTTTCTTATACAAAATGTTCTTGGGTTTGTAACTGTCAAACATTTAATGTTCATCCAGTCGATACGGTAAACTCTTCCCTCAAATTAAAAAAACTTATTTAAATAAAGATTTCGAATCGACAACATATATCCACAATATTCGATTAAAGGCGTATTTTAGATTTTAAAGATGTAAATTAATGACATTAATTAAACGGATTGACGTTTAAATTGGTTGTCAAATAATGCGTTCAGAAATGTATTTTGTGTGAACTAAGGAGAATATATCAAGCTACATAAATAGAGACAATTAAATAAATAATTTGCACACGTAAAAAGTTATATTTACTTCTTTTCAACATCGAATGTCACTTTTATCCAAAATTTTTACAGTAGCCTTTCCTTCGCTATTATTCACTGATAGAAATTAATGTAATATATCGTCTCTGAGTAAGATAGGTTATATTTAACCTAAATATTATTTGCAATATTTTTCGAAAAGCAGCATTGTGGGTGTGAAATAAGGGATGGAATATTGCATGGATAATCAGAATCACTAAAGTTATTAATGTCAAAAATTCATAAGGCACACTATTTGGATAAGGAGAGACGGGATTTAATAGAGTGGGAGGTACGGGAGAGAATTGGGATAGCTGGCAGATTTGATAGGACGAAGTATAAATGCACGGTAGAAGATGGAATGGATAATGAAGAGAAAGGACGGGACGGATCGAGAAGTGACTGAACAGACGGGTTAAGACGGGATTTAGCAGGACAGTAGGATAGCTACGTCAAGTGTAGGCATACAAGTTGTTAAGTTATTATGCTAAACAATTGAATATAATATGAATCCTATGATAACAAAGGCAAAGCGAAGCGTGGCCGGGTCAGCTAGTCTACTTATAATGCAAATAAAATATTCTTATGATATAATATTACCAATATATAAATCATAAGTTACATTTCAATTGAATGTTAGAACTTTGAAGCGCACGGATCAAAGTTGGTTGCGCTGACTGTATAGCGAGACGACGCGGCAGCTCTACGCACACAGCTTTGGTCGCTTATGTGTGCGTGAAATTAACGAAGAAATACCTATAGTTGACTTTGCGCGCAAGGTGTATACGCTCTTAAATAACGTCAATTAAAACAAATTAAAATTATTAGATTTTATATCGCAATAAAATTTAAAAAATGATATTTTCAAAGAAAGTAAATAATAAAATAATTTAGTTAAAATACAACATGCCTTATATGTTTACCTACTTGCCCTCAGTTGACCCAGACATAAGAGTGGCAACGCCGCATTTTTCGTCACCACGTAACGAATGGTATCATTTTGATGCGCAGTGTTGCCACCTTGGATTTTTTTAAAGCGCTAGATCATGGGCAAAATATCACCAGATATATGAAATTTAGATTTAAAAAAATACACTAAATTCCGCTAAATTATTGTTAAAGAAGCAAAAATTTAAATTTAGTAAGAACTAATGTGTATGATGGTATGTAGTTGTCCATATTATTTAAACAATGTTTGTACGTATTTTTAATTTTTTTAAACAGTATATAATAAAGGGTTTTTTAACTGAGTTATCTACAATTTGTCAAACATCAATATTATATTCGGAGGGTATAATTTACAAAATGTTAAAAAATCCAAATATATAAAGTTTGTGAAATAAAACTGCATAAATCTGCTATATTTCATATTTTTTCGCTTCGGCTTTCCGAGAGTTTGAATTTGAAACTGTTTCAGCGGGTGTGAATTTTATTGTTTGATTGCCTGATAAAATTTGATTTTTTTGTTTATGTTTTTTTGTGTCTTTTCAGGTCTACTACTTTAGCTACTAGTAGTTCTGTTTTACAAAACGAGCAAAATGCCTTCGTATCATCACCAGGTAAAGGTTTAAGCCAAGTTTGGAATTCACTTAGTGATTCCCACTCTTTTCTATATTTTTGGGCATAGCTTTTATTTTTGAGTGGAACTTCCATTATTAGATGATGTTTAGAGCTTCACACACTGTTTCAAATACGAGTTTATCAATTAACAGTTTTCAGTAGCACGACACAAACCAAATTTTGGACATACAATGACTAAAATGAAAATATTAACTTAAGAGAGTGTCTAGAGATTCCCCGATCATAAAGTATGCATAGACAATTGTGATAGTCCGAAACGTTAGTGGATTCCCCTTTCAACAAAGTGTTGCCAGATTCCATATTGAAAAACCGCTAAATACCACTGAAAAAAAAAAAAACGCTATATAATAGAAAATACCACCAGAAGCCTTGAAAAAGCACCAGTTCTGGTGGAAAATCCTCCAAGGTGGCAACACTAGCGACGCGACGAGTGGCGCGGGTACCGACTCCCAAGTCGCCACCCTCGCCCCCGCCCCTGAACCCCGCAGTGTTGCTAGGTTAGATTTAAAAAAATACGGGAAAAGTTTTGTAAAAAATAGTAGATGGATGTAAACCACTGTGGATTATTATACTGTTCATTACAGGGATATTTACAGTAAGCGATAATACACATAAATTATTAAAAATTACAAGTATTCTGTAAAAAAAAGACTGTTAATCGCTGTATGTGTCACTATTCTATCTGTTCATAAAGTACTGGAGATATAATAAATAAATATTAAATACTCGCAACAGTTAAATACATAGTCATGACCCGACATTAAGATCGAGTTTATGGTTAGGTTGAAAATTTAAGGATGTCTCGGTGAAATAAAAACCCTATAAAATAATTTTATAGTGCTAATTTTGGTTTTGTGTTTGTAAGTTACAGAAATAGGTTTATTATTTATCTTATTAATCATATTGCAGTACGTTTTATACTTACTGAATACTATGTTTTGTTACTTGACGGTAAATGTAACAAATAGTTTTAGTTTAATTACGGGGCACCTTGCAACACTGCCCAGGAGTCACGTGTAATCCCAGATTTCGAACTGACAACGTCGCATCGCGTCGCTGAGCTATTATGAGTTTTAATATCATGAATATGGGGTCTAAATTCAATTATTGATTTTATTTCTATGCAACTAATAATAAAACCTTGTATTCTTTTGCCCTTGACTTTGTGTCAATGACCTAACCAATTTGCTACAGCAGGTGGTTAAATATGAAAAACTAAAAACCTATCCTGTGGCTAAACGAGTGATGATAAATTAATAATATTTGGTGTACGGGCTGCTGATGCGATACCCTGTATGTGGTCCAAAGGAAAGAACCTTAGGTTATATACATGTCTAGATGACACATCACACCTCACGGCACGGCCCAAAAAAAGTCTACCAAATTTGGTAAACTCGCTTCTCACGTACGTCAGTGTCATTTGAACTACATATGGATAACGTGCTCCCGAAAAATAATTAATTATGCCGGTTTGTGCTGTCGAATTGTATCGCAATTATGTGGGAAAACTGTATAATAACACCAATATCACTTTTCATCGGTAGAGTTAATCGGTAAAGTTAATTTTTCAACAAGTTAAACAATTGTTAACTAACGAAATTTTCTAACGAAAAATGTTATAAACAAAGTATGAATATTTTTTAACTTTTATGGCACGATCTTGTTAAGTATGTATGTAAGTATGGCTCTACGAAGCGAAATTTTTTTACGACCATTAATTAAACATTTTTTTCACTTACAATTAAGACGGTAGTTCGAGAAAATTTCGTTAGTTAACAATTGTTTAACTTGTTGAAAAATTAACTTTAAGTAACATTTCCAACAGGAATAAATTAATTATAGTGTTCAGAACACACCATAATTTTTTCAAATTTACAAAAATATATTCAATACCTTAAATAAATTAATTAATGTGCCGTACTCGCTTTTGACGCCACGCGCGCATCCTAAAAATGTCACGCGCAGACCTATTTTCAGCGTTAAATTAAAATTATAAATAATGGAGATAGAGTTCCGGGTGTTAGGAGTATTTTATTGGAAATTTCCTCCTCTTTCAGAATATTTTTTTGAAATTTCTTAAATATTAATAGTTTATTAAATATTGGCAAAAAACTAAATGCCATTTTTTTTTCATCCTTAATTGTTTATAACTTTTGCAATTTTTTATGTGCTAATACACGCTTTTGGCACATTTTTCTAGACGTCATTCCGGATCCAATGAGCTATCGCACATAATTTTAAGAGCAATATCTCTATTTTGTACCTTTTTCAACTTGTCGACTAGACTATTGAAGGCGTACAAAAATTTCGTAGTGACTTGCACGTCCACCTGTCAACGGCCAAATGTCAATTTATAAAATAAACCCTATTTCTATTTGCATTAGGCTGTGGTGACATTGACAGTCACAATCCTCTAAATGTCAAAATTAAGGGTCTGGACGTGCAAGTAGAGAATCGGTTCAATAGTTTGACATGACGTTTGATTTAAACAAGAAATAAATTGTTCCAGTTTTAGCAACATATTTCATTGATACTCCGCTCCTATTAGTTAAAGCGTAATGATCTTTGGTCTATAGGCTATATACCCTTCCTTTATAAATTGGCTACTAAAAGTTAAGGAAATTTACGAGTTTAGATTTTGATATTAGTGTTTTATATTAGTATCTGAGTTTGTAGACTTCTCCCCATCTTCTTCCATAATTGGACTATCCAACACAACAAAAGCGTCAAGTTTTTTTTATATTTTTTTAAGTGTCGTCGATTTTTGGTTGTAAATCCCATAGTTTTTTCTAAAATAACCAATTAAAGCCTTGCTTACCATCGCTTGTTTAAAATAAATGGGTGTACACTATTATTTAAGATAAAATTATGTATTTACCACCCCAATACGACGACAGAAAAAAATAAACAAAAAAAAATTCGTCAAAATTTTTTGCACATAATTTAGTTGCATTGTGTTTGTAGTCATTAAAACTACCACCCGGCTTCGTTTTCGGTTGCAGTCCTAATATACCCGGTATAGGTACTTTCGCATCATAAACTTCGATCGTCGGAAGATTCCAACTTCGTTTCGGATTTTCAGAGTAGGGCCCCAGATCCGACAGAACTGCAGACAGTCGCCCTTGACATTATTTATTGTAGCTATGATCACAATGACGTCACCTGAACACGTCACGTCTTTCAGCAACGGAGATTATGAAAATGAAAATAATTTATTGGCTTCATAATAACATTTACAGCATTAATCATAGACATGTTTTAATATATTTACTGGTGGTAGGTCTCTTATGTGTGAGGCCGCCTGGATTGGTACCACCGCAATGTATATTTCTTCCGATAAACATAATTGTAAATGCACTGATTTCAGGATTGCATTGGTCTTTAAAAATCTTAATTAAATTATTTATATCTTTGGAAAATTTTGCTCAGAAAAACAGAATGAACGAAAGATTTAAATCCGTTATTCGTTGGGAGAAAATGTCATCTTACTGGTGGTAGGTCTCTCATATGTGAGAGGCTGCCTGGGTGGGTACCACCGCAATGTCTATTTCTCCCGTCAAACAGCAGTTTAAATGCACTGTTGTGTTTCGGATGGAAGGACATTGTGGCCAGAGTAACTACTGGACATATTGAGACTTAACATCTTGTGTCTCAGGATGGCGAGCGCAGTGGAATGCCAAGCATTGTTTTGTAATTCAAGATGTTGTTTGGTTTTGCTACTGTTCATGAGCAGTCGCATCGCTTACCATCAGGCGAACGGCATGCTCGTTTCGCCATTCAATGCAATAAAAAAATAAGAAAATGTCAAAATATTTAGCGTTAAGAATTTCGTTATTAGAATTTTAAGAAAAAGTGTTGTGATAGCAGTGTTTTAAAGTATCAATTTTCCATATTTGTTTAGATCGCCGACGCGAAATATCAACATGGCTTCAGAGGAAGGTAAAAGAAAAAGGCAAGGAAGCGAAGAATTGCAAGAGCAGTACACCACGGATAGCTTTGTTGAATCAAAAAAGAAAGCATTAAAGATAGTTTCATATCAACAAGATAAGATAAAAGACGATGAAACAGATTGTAAGCATGAAATAGTGGCTCAGGAAGAAAATACGACACGTAAACAAAACAAACTAAATCTGCGGTATGAAGCTAAGAATATACACACTAATACTAATTCACAGACGGATAAATCATCAAAGACAGTTGTTAAATGTGAGGACACGAATGATTCACAAATTGCAGGAACGTCAACAAGAGATCTGCTGTATATACCACCAATATGTGCTGGCTTGACAAGCACAGAATCAGAAACTTCAGAATCGCTCACATATTTTGTGTTAGACATAGAAAATTATGAAAATAATCTGTGTGAATATACATATGCTTCTTATGAACAAAACTCTACTGCGCATAAAGAGTTTCAAAGAATGTTTTTTGAGAATGATTTCGGACATGTTTGTGATATTTGCGACTTACTGCATTTTAAAAATGATTTGAAAATTGTCCAGAATAAAGACACAAGCCCCAATATAGAACTTATAAGAAAATTACTTACGAACGTTAATGTAGAGCAAGTGAAATTATGTCCCATGTGTTTTGATACATGTAATCGTAATAGAGTTCCAACACTTTCTGTTTACAATGGATTCAAATATCATCCGATTCCGGAAAATCTTAAGAACAATCCGCTAGATTTGCTAACAGAAAGACTTGTGGCACCAACAGTTCCATTCTCACAAATTCGCAGGCTTCGACATACTAATGGTCAATATGGTACCTATGGGCAGGTCATCAATGTTCCATTACAAGTAAATACATTTGTACCGTCCTTGCCAAGAAATATGGATGACGATCATTGTGTTAATATTAACATAAATAAAAAGAACATTTACAAATCGAGCTATGCTTCTGATGTAATCAACAAGAAAAAAATAAAAGCATGGCTGCAATATTTAACAAATACACCTTTGTATAATCTTTATGGTATTAATGTTGATGAAAGCTTTTTAAACGATCAAGATGATGAACAAAAAATAATAATTGACAATGAACATGACGTTGGTGTTTCAGAACTAATACGCGCTGAAGAAGGCTTAATGGCAATGCAACAAACATTGCTGTGGAAAGACGAAACGTGTTTTGGAATTGAACCGATGCATGAAAGTGATCCAAATCGTCTATTAGATCCAGTCGATCCCTTCGAAGAAGAATTTTGTTTTCCGCAAATATACCTGGGCCTTGTTAGAACGTTTCGTGACAACCTTGATGTTCCCCCTTTTTGGATAATTAAGAGTGAAATTAGGCGATCTGATCGAAGAGGAGTTACTCCTCAGCATCTGTTATATATGGCCAAGAAATTAATGTGGTTGAGATTACAAGACGCCCTTTCTATTCCGAACAAGTTTGTTGCCAAAAACATCATTGTCACTAAAGAGATACTAGAATCCAACACTTTGGATAGGGATTCTATTGAGCTTAATTTGGCTAATCTGAGAAACTTACCTAATTCAGTATATTATTGGGTAGAAAGAAAAGAAGACTTATTTGCAATGATCAGGCAATATGGTAAGCCAACAGTATTTTTTACAATTAAAGCTAACGAAGTAGGATGGCCTTCGTTGCTTCAATTATTGTATAAATTAAAAAATAATCGCGAAATATCTGTCGAAGAGGCAGAAGGGTTGCATTTTATAGACAAGTGTAGACTTGTAAACGAAGACGCGGTTACTTGCGCTATTTATTTCCACAAACTGATAGATGTTCTCATGAAAATACTGCAGAGTAAAAACAATAACCCATTTATGAAATATAGAGTTTTGCATTATTGCAAACGAATTGGTTTTCACCGGGGCAGTCCATGTGCGTACGTTTTAGCTTGGTTGGATAATGCTCCCGATGATGCACTTGGAAAAGATTACGACCAAGCTGTTGATCTCATAGACGCTCTTATATCAGTATCTGCTGAAGAGGCAGGTGACAATATTAAATTACAAACACACAAGCTTTATTGTACGACACGAGGAGATACAACATCAAAAAAAATGCGAGAATGTAGATTCCAAGCGCCTTTCATGCCTATGAAGAAAACTATGATTTTGACGCCGTTCGAAAACTATGACAGACGACTTAATTATGAAAAAAGGTACAATGACATTAGACAAAAATTGAAAACTTATCAATATGAGGATTTCCAAACATTTTATGAACATAATAAAATACATTCAGATGAGCATTACATTAATATTATTCGCGCTGTAATTAATACAACAAAAGTTTTTCCTAAGCGTCACCCTCGTGAAGTGTGGCATAATGCTTTTAATCCCTTTATATTGAGCATTGTTAAAAGTAATACAGACTTTCAATTTATACCAGACGAACATTCATGCGCACTGTTCGTCGCGGAATGTGTCAATAAAACGAATAGACGTGTAAGCAAATTACGAAGAGAAATAATTGAAATCATTAAAGAGCGCCCAGAAATCGACATATTTGAAATCGGGAAACATGTCGGCGCCGATCTTTTAAATTATACTGAGATGACAAGTCAGGAAGCTGCTTGGTATTTATTAGGATTGCCCATGTCGGAATGTTCCAGAAATGTCGTCTATATACCGACTGTATGGCCTGTTAATAGACAAACCAAAGAAAATAACCAGCGGGAATGGTATAAATTGTACGACAAACATACACACATGTCTAATGAAAATTTGTTCGCCGATTACGAAGAAAGACCTGCAAACTTAGAAAGAGTTTCTCTCGCGCAATTCGTTTCTTATTACTACAAAAATACTAAAGGAGAGTATATTAAACTAGATGAGCCTAGAATAATACGTTATCGCAATTACAATAAGGACACTTTCTTAAAGGAATATAAGAGAGAAATGGTGACGTTGCACATTCCATTTCGTAATGAAGCGGTGGATATTCTACAAAAAAAGTACTACTACGATTATAACGATTATCTTATATGGCGAAACAAAAAAGAATTTGAATCCAACATTGACATGGAAAAATTATTAAAAAAAATTAAAATATTATCCACAGATCCAGGAGATTTTCACAATTCCGAAGGTACTTATGCTGCTATTTCTTTTTATTTTGATAATATACAGGGTATATCAAGACTGCTACCGAAAACGAAGCTGGGTGGTAGTTTAAGTGACTTCAGACACAATGCAACAGAAAAAGTTGCAAAAAAAAGCGACAAATTTTTTTTTGTTATTTTTTTCCTATGGCCATATTTGAGTGGTAAATACATTTTTTCCTAAAATAATAGTATATACCCTTTTATTTATAAATACTCTAAGGCATAAAAGAGTTTAAATTATTATTTTAGCAAAAACTATGGATTTACCACCCAAAAATGACGATATTTAAAAAATCATAAAAAATAATTGTCGCGTTTCTAGGCGAAATTTTTAATTGCATTGTGTTTGTAGCCACTAAAACTACCACCCGGCTTCGTTTTCGGTAGCAGTCTTGAGATACCCGGTATTGTAATTTTTATAACAAATAAAATCATTAACTTGTTACAGACGAAATGACTGATTATGAAAGTAATTTAGCTAAGGAGATAAAAACTGAACCAATCAATGAAAATTACCATGAATTTTGTAATGTTGCATCGACAAGTATTGAAAATCCAAGATCCAATTTAAATAGCGACATTAAAACTGAAGATAGTGAGACAAATCATGAATATGAAGTTGAGGGAGTTTTAAAAATGGAAATAGATATTGAATGTGAAGGCGTACAATATACCAATGATAGAGGGAAAGAATCAGTAGTTGATGACAATAAATTTCAAGTCACGAAAGAGGTACAGACAGAAATAACATATATTAATGCAGTTTATATAGAGGCCAAAGAAGATACAGAGGAAAGCATAAATGTCAAAACGGATCCGTTAGATGAATAAACGTCATTCCTGAAGCAATCAATATATCGACGCAGGAAAGCGATTTTGTCGTATCTCAAAAAATGCGCATATGCATTTTGTATATTATTTAATTCATAAAAAAATACCGCATTGAATTTCCTCGTGAAAATGTAAGGTTTTATTTTAAAATTTTATTATTAAAGAAATGGTATTTTCAAGTATTCTAGTTTAGAGGTTATTAATTTTTTAAATATATTTAATTTGATTCTGGTGTAGAATTGCTTGTTTCGACTTTCGAGATACGACAAAATCGCTTTCTTGCGTCGATATGCTAAAATAAAGCTAAAGAGTTTGTTTGTTTGAAATTGCTTTAACTGTCGAGTAGACCATTTATTTAGGAATTTTACAGTCTAAATAGACTATGATCAATAAGGAGGGAGCTTTAATGAAAAATGCTGCACTAACGGTTTCCCTATCAAAAATCATCTGCCTTCTGGCAAATCCAAACCGGGTTTCAAAGCGGTCGAACCCGGCTCCGCCCGGGTGCACACACGTTTTAAAATGGCGGTCAAAATGTTTAATTCTATCAGTTTAGAATATCGACCAATCGGACCACGAAAAACAAACAAAATTTCCTCGTATTTGTTAGAAATATCGCTACTGCTTTCCTCTTATAGGTCATAGCGTGATGATATATAGCCTATAGCCTTCCTCTATAAATGGACTACCCAACACTGAAAGAATCATTCAAATCGGACCAGTAGTTCCAGAGATTAGCGCGTTTAAACAAACAAACAAACGCTGCAGCTTTATAATATTAGTATAGATATTACTCCCTTCTTGCGTTGCTACGCGCATACATAAACTCCACTATTTAAACTTTGTGAGAGGCCACCGCATTGTTAATTTCTCCCGTTTAAAAGTAGTGTAAATGCACTGTTGTGTTACGTTTTGAAGGACATTGTAGCCAGAGTAACTACTGGACATAATGAGACTACACATTGGACGGCGAGTCTAGTCTAGTCTCAATATGTCTATTAGTTTCTCTGGCTACGATGTCCTTCAAAACGGAACACAACAGTGCATTTATACTGTTGTTTGGCGGGAGAAATAGACATTGCGGTGGTACCTACCCAGGCTGCCTCTCACATATGAGAGACCTACCATCAATAGTGGCTGGTAGCGGTTGGAGACGATGGGCTGAAGATGGAACACAGTGGCGTGCCTATGTCCAGCAGTGGACGTGCATGGGCTGATTATGATGATTAAACTGTTAAACTATTCCTAAAGAAAATTTCAATAACATTTTTTTAAATCTAACTGATGGTTCCCGATGTAAGCTCGTTTAAAAAATCTTAAAAAGTACCGTATTTTCTTATGTTTGAATTTCATGTATTATGTTGTACTTCTTTACATAATTTTTTTATGAAACCACTTTTTTATTACATATTTTTTTTAATAACTTAAGCAGGTTAAAATAAGGTGAAGGTTAGTGCCAAGTCTATTAAATTTGTTAAAAAAATTAATAATAATGAAAGATGTTTATTAAAATATTTTTTCAATATTTATAATTTTATTTATCGGTTTATTTCCCCTATTGTACTGTACTTACAAAGTGTTGAAGGAACACAACCTTGACATGTTAAATACATACATAAACTCACGCCTTTTTCCCAGAAGGGGTAGGTAGATGTGCCAGGACACCCATATTTCGCTTTGTATGATCCGTCCCACAATGTGATAGGTGGCGAGCCTATTGCCACACCGGACACAAAAACCTGGCTCTGTGCTGATAATGAATAAAAAATCCGGTGTCACTGCCCAACCCGGGATTCGAACCCGAGACCTCGTCTTTGTAACCGTACCCCAGCACAACTACGCCCCCGAGGCATTCGTTGACATATTACTTAGACAATTATTTGCCTTATAATTTTACGATCGGCTTCCTGACATCAGCTCTTTTGGGATTAAGTCTTAACCATTTTTTTATATTTAGGTGGCAAACTAGCAAACGATTTGTTGGTAAGAGATTACCGCCGCCCATGAACATTGCAGCACCACATGGTATAGAGATGCGTTGACTTGATGATATGGTTTTTATATTTCAAATATCAACCAATAGGAGGGTAGGAAAAGGTGGCCAGCACCATTATTTTAATCATTGAGGTATTACACTAGAGCGGACATCGGGAACAGTCTCTGCGTATTGTGCGTGCACACGGGTACACAGTGAAGCGAGAGCGAAGATAATGCGTAGGCGTAACAGAGACAGAAATAGAAGGAGCGGTACGGTACCCTTCATTTTGTTACAAACATTTTGTTTGCAGTGTCCCCTCTAGTTTGATATCAATGATTTTAATCTACGTTTTTGAAGTACCTGCGCTCCCTCTTTATAAATAAACTATATTATAAATGATCAAGTCTTGTGTCATGGGTATCAGAAACAACTAGGTTTCGGTCCCAAAACATCCAGATTCGAAACAAATGCCTTTGGATCACTAAAATATTGAAATCGTACCAATTGACCAGCGGCCTCACGTTTCAAAGCTTAACAACTGCGCTACGGAGGCATTGAGCAAAATGTTTCATATGTAAACAGTGGACGTGGCTTAGTTAGTGGTTAATTTAACTTTCTGATTAGACTAAGGATCAAAAGGTTTATATGGCGATCTATGGGGAGACCTATGTTCAGCAGTGGAATTCCTTTGGCTGAAGAGACAGACTTAACTGGGCTAAGGATTTTCAAATTGTTTACTGCGGTCGCTATAATGTAGATTACGATTTTTTACAAACAGCAATATATTAAAATGAGACTTATCTACGGATTTAAATTGGTAATAACTTTTTAATTTAATTATTTTAAAACAGGGTAGTTTAATTTTAGGTCACTGAACGGATGACACCTCAGTCCGCCCCGTGACCACGAAAGCTGCAAAGTAATCGAATCGTCGAGAAGTTGCTTGAATCATGCAAAAAATAACGTAAATAATAGTTTTGTTCCAATGTATAATATTCGCGTAAATCTGAGAAACATTATATAGCAACATATTAGTATAACACCTTACAAATTTGTTCTAAGTAATTTATAAATTGTAAATTATTCCATTTATCTTTTCTCTGCAGTACACATGAATGGCTATTTTTCTTTTGTATTTAAGAGGGTAATTGAAAAAAAAATACATTTGAAAATATTTATTATCAATATTGTCTGTTTTTTTGTTTAATTAATTCATAATGGGTTTAACGTGAATAATTATTATTAAATTATTCTAGAATATTTTTACGTATTATTTGATCTACATACTAGGCGACGACTGTTGCTAAAAATAAATGTTTGAGTGAATTAATTATGAATTCCTCGTCTCAGTTTGAGATGTTAGCCGGGTCATGTTTTTCTTCTTATCCTCTTATTCATATGAAACAGCGAATCAACCATATAAACGTAAGTTAGTTAAATCATGTTAATAAGAGAAAATAAAACGCTCATTAATTTTGCTATTCATAATGGTATTTTTACATATTTTAACTAATATTGCCATTTTTTCTGCTTACAATTTGCACTAACAAGAGTCTCGGCCATTTTAAAGTTAATGAGCTGTTCAATAGTCTGTGAGTAGCGTTTCTGAGTTAGCTCACATTAACGGCATTGGAAAATTGTGTTAGGTCTATGAATAAGGGGATAAAAATATTAGGCTGTTAGTAAAGTGGAACTATTATGCCTTATAGAAAAAGAAGAAGATTCATTACTAGTGGCCCGTCCCAGCATCGCCTGAGCCATATGCTTTTGTTGTTGTTTGTTTTTAAGTTTATTGATTCCACTTCACACCAGATAAAAGTTATTTTTCTTACAATTTGGGACACCCTGTATATGTATTATACATATAAACATTCTTCTTGAATCACTCTATTGAAACAAATCGCATCAAAATCTATCTAGTACTTTTAACGATCTAAGAGTACATAGGGACAGACAGACAGAAAGCGACTTTGTTTTATACTATGTAGTGTTTCACTTATATTTATACAGGATTTAATTTACCAACTTCCATGAAGTAAATATGACGATAACTTGGACCTTAACAAAGATATTTGACACTCAAATAGTTAAAGTTTAACAATGATGACTTTCGAAATTTCTCCCGCCAAACAGCAGTTTAAATGCACTGTTGTGTTTCGGATTGAAGGACATTGTAGCCAGAGTAACTACTGGACATATTAAACTTAACATGTTATGTCTCAGAATGGCGAGCGCAGTGGAATTTCAAGCATTGGTTTGTAAATCAAGGTGTTGTTTGGTTTTGCCACTGTCCATGAGCAGTCTAGTCGTATCGCTTGCCATCAGACAAACGGCATGCTCGTCGCGCCATTCATAAAAAAAATTACATCTGAGCCCTACTATTAAATCTAATCTAATAAAAAATCAACTGAAATAGTATATAAAGTATAATTCAACCTCCGTGGCACAGGCGTGGCCGGTTAGACGCCGCATGAGAAATAGAGGCCGCAGGTTCGATCCCCGCAGCGAAAGAAATGTTTTTGCGGCCCAAAATATTGTTTTCAAGTCTGGGTGTTTGTGAGGCTGAAAAGTCTCTCGTAGTTCCTGATACACGACACAAGACTAGATCTTAGTGTGGGTTGTATCTGTTGGGTGTTATTTACGAAATAAATGATAACACATTTATTTCTTTCTGTAAAGAATGTATTTTGAAGATCAACGTACATATCTCAAGTCTTTAGATCACCACAACCGTTTTCATTTTATAAAATGGTTGTTGCGAATAATTACAAGTCCGACTATTTTTTATTGGTATAAATAATAGTTTACGTTACATAGGTATCTAAAATCACTACCCTATTTAAAATATTACTCATGTCTCATACCATTACTAAAAATATCGTTTTTAAAGACATTATTCGGATTAGTCACATGATCTCACACTTATATAAATAACAAAAGAATACATTTATTGTTTAAGAATGTTTTATGTATATTGTAACTAGAAACTAGTAATAAGAATAAATTTAGATTAAAACGTTCATTCAGTTTGGCTCAAGGAAAACGCAATTTTGCAAAAAAAGCATCGTTTATAATAACGCGTGACATTTTACGACTGCGATCGTAAAATCTACCATCGCGTCGGGAAAATTATCGCGTTGGCAACACCGTCATCGACCGATGGCAGTTCGCGGCGGCGCGGTGCGGGGGTATGTCGCTGTCAAACGCCATAATAAAATCACAGATCTTATTTCGCGATTAATTAATTGTACAAAGCTTTTTAGTGAATTAATTCGCGCTTTATTACCCAATTCATTACGTTTTTAATGTTTTCATAACACGAACTCACCGCACGGTCGCGAGTTCGCTCTCATACCGCAGAGGATTCCGTGCGCTCTTGTGGTCGCATCTATTTTTGTTTTGTAGCCCACTTTTATTGTAAATATTGTTTTTGGTGTCGAAACGGCTGTTGGTGTTGATTCTTTTAAACCTTTTTCGTCGATAGCCGGCGTACCGTGAAGATTGCCGGCGTGCACCGCCTGAAACGCTGACTTTCGAAATTTTTCGTCCCCGCTGATGTGAATTTGTGCCAACGAGAGTACTTTAAGGTTTTTTTGTGTGCTAAATGTGTTGTGCCAAACGCATATACGGTTACATTTGTGTAAAAAGGTTTTATATCGACCGGAATTAAAAAATATGTTCAGTGAAAAAAATTGAATTTTAATTAAGAATATGAGCTATCATCGCGACTGATAATCGTAAATATTGGCGCGAAAGTTATTATATTAAAAACTAAAAGTTTTGTACCGAAAAAACGGTTTTTCATCCCGAAAAAGCGCGAAATGAAATCGAATCTGGTAAAACAAAGACAATTTCACATCTAAACAAGCGTGTCGGTTCAAGGCTTGTAAAACAGAAAGTGTAGTGCACAAGTGAGACTAAATGGCAGTTTTTTGTGTAAAATCGCACAGTTTTAGCTCTTTGTGGCTATGAGGCGGGTGTTCGGCGTGTGCTCGGACAGCTGGCTGCTCTGCGGACAGAATGTGAGGGAGAAAAACATTCCCCAATCACAATAGATGTTGTATGTTTGTTTTATCTTTACTCTATTTTTTTTCCATCGTTGCATTGCATGTGAGTTGTGAACTGGGTTCTGGGTTCGAACCCCAGGTCGGGCAAATTTAAATAAAAATATTTATCAGTGATAATAAACACTTGGCTAACATTCAAACATGGCTCAGCTTTTCATTTCATTGCCTTATACAATTTTACCAGTGTAAAACATCAAAACTGTTTCAAAAATTGATAAAGATGTAATGTCTAAAGAACAATAATTTGCCTAAGTATGGAATTTGTGCTCGGCATAATACATTTGCTTTGTATTGCCCATCTTAAGCCTTGAATGGGCGCTCAATGGGTGATACTAGATCCTCTGCCTACCCCTTCAGGGATAGAGTGTGAGTTTATGTATATGTGTATGTATTTTTATTAATTTTCCTCATTTGTGGATGTTGATAATTGCATGCCATTGTGCCGTCTGCAAAGGTTTTGGTGAATAATGTAATAGTGTCATGAAAATTATGATAAATAATAAATGAAATCACAACATTCATTAGATTTCAGTACATTTAAAAAATATACTTAATAATTAATAATTAATATTGCTGGTTTAAGAATGTTCATTTCCAAATGTCAACTGAATTTTATATCGCTCAAACAAAGTTTTCTTCTTTTCTTTCCATTATAAATGTTATTTCCTTTTCATGAATTATGAAAATGAAATAAAAAGTTATGATTTAGTATACCAAATAAATTGGTAACATGCTAAATAAGAAAACCATATTATTCAAAATAGCATGTTAGAACGTTTTATCTATTTGCACAATTTTGCCTCTATCGCACAACTTGAATTCAGTTACAGCCAAAATATGCAATAATTAAAGTCAGTTTAAAGACTATATAAGTGCCTAATAAAGAAATTAATAACCAGCATTTCCCTGAACACATAATGATTCATTTAAATAATTTATGTTTTGATTAATTAAATTGAGTTAATATTACATCATCATGTTATTCATCAAAGCTGATTTGATGTTAAATTTTGTTTGTAACAATGGATGTTGTCTCGTCTCATAAACAAGGGTTTCATTGCACTAAAATATAAACAAACAATTAGGGACTTGTGTTTGCTTCACAATGTAATTGATCAGTTATTAATTTCACTACATCTAAAACTGTTGACGGATTTTATGTCATGTTTTCTAATTGTTTCTTGATCTTGTCTTTTGGAATTGAATGTGTATTGATTCAAATACTAGACATTTGAATTATGTAAAAAAACATTTTGAGGAAACCTGCATTGCATAGTGATGTATAAGTATTTCTGAAGCATGTGATCTGACAACCTCCACTAATGGCCGATGCCAATAATCAATCGAAAAAATTAGATTGAACTCAATCTGGATTGTTTTCTACTTTTCGATTTGTCATTTACCATGTTGCCATAGTTTTTTCGCTACTGAGATTGATTATTGGCAACATAGTATCACAAAAAAGATTGAGCTGTCAATCTTAAATGGCAAATTTTGGACTGGGATTGTTTATTGGCAGCGGTTGTTAGTCAGCTTGGTAGATCATGACAGGACATAATTTACTCAATTGTGAATCTCTCTGTTCCCTACAATTATAAAGGAAGTTTTCACTGAAGTTTCTGGAATATATGTTATTTGTGTTTATATTTTATTGATTGTAAACCCTTGTGTTTGAATGTTTGTGGCATGTTGTAATAACAAAGCTGTGTTTATAAATAACTTTATGTAATTAAGTTTAACATTATAATGACTTTACAAAAATCTAAATATGACTACAACCACTCTGTCTACGTGCACAACAACAAAGAAGAAGATATTACATATTAGTATATTCAATTATTATCATCAACTAGCGGTCCGGCCCAGCTTCGGCCGGCCCTGGTACAAATAGATTTCTATACAATAATATGTATGTCTTATATATATAAACCTTCCTATTGAATCACTCTATCTATTAAAAAAACCGCATCAAAATCCGTTGCGTAGTTTTAAAGATTTAAGCATACAAAGGGACATAGGGACAGAGAAAGCGACTTTGTTTTATACTATGTAATGATGTACAGTAAAATTTTGTCCTAGATCTGCCGACATATTATAATCAGTGGGTTTCTGTTTTCAAAGCTCAGTGTTGATATTCAGATATTGTGCTTAGGCAGAAAGTTACTGATTTATTTATATAGTTTTATTTCAATAGAGATTATCCAACCCTCACACCCGCCACTGCAACTCCTGTGTCGCAGGATCAACACGCACGCAATGTAATGACGTCGAGCATTGAAGCTCGGCGAATCTCTGGGAATTTATAACTTGTCTTTAATCCGCAACGAAATTAATCATCAAGTAAATAATAGGAGGAGTTGGAAATATTTTTGTCAACTTCCCTCCGCAGTTAAGCGAGTGGCAAATTAATGGACTGAAGAGGTAAATAACCACTGATAAAGACTTTTACAACCAGAGAAGCTAGCTGTAAAGCACCACAGATCAAACTATTAATATAATTAATGGGACCTATTATGTAAGTTCTTACACTTGATTCCAGTAATAGGTATGGCAAAAATGCCGGAAACATTTGTTTATACATATAGCCGCAAAATGTCAGTGATCAGTTTAGCCTCTTGATATCTTATTTTTTAATCAAAACGAGTGACTGCAACATACCTGAGTTGATTACTGACAGTCTAAACTCTAAAGGATCTCTTACCATGCAATAAAACTATGCCGGCCTGCCGCATTGCTTCCTCAAGCTCCGAAGTACAATGGAAAGATCCAGGGTTGTAGGAATAGAAGATCCGGCAAATTGTTCTAAGGCTGAATGTATAGAAGAAGTTAGAATTTATTTATCACTAATTCACTCTTGTGGAAACAGTAACAACAAAAGAACACTACGAGAAAAATAACTATTCAATATAAAATAATACGAGCACATGTCACAGATACGATAAAATTATAACACAGTTCGTTCAACATCAGTGTTAATAAAATATGTATTTTAAAAGTACGAATGCCGGTCTTATCGCTCTAGACAACTTCTCAGACAAACATGAATGAGAACCTCATGGTTTAGTTACATAGATTTCATAGAAGGAAAACATTAATTACTCATTCCGATTTCCAAGAGATAATATTGTACATTCATAATACGAGGAAAACCTCACAAATTACTAAACAAGTTGATTTTATTCAAATTATAACATTTGAATGCTGAAGGCGAGAAAATGAATAGCTGAAATGGTTTGTGCGATTTTGAAGTGAAAAATTCTTAGACCGTCGCAAAGCGTTTTCCGAAGAATAGAAGGACAGTTAGTAGCAGACGGCTTATACAGCGTGATATTGACATCTGGTATTTAATTTAAACCACATGCTCCTAACCATCCCAGATAACATTGTACCAAGTTTGAACAAAAGCTGCCGGATAGTTTAGTCAAAAATCGCGATTTTAAGTTTCAAGGCTATTGATCAACCCCTATAGATACCGAGTCTCTTATAGCTCAGATAAGTTTCTGAACTGAAGTTCAGCGAAGCGGTAAAAAAACTCGTATCTATATGGTATGCCCAAAAATAGTAAGAACTAAAATCACAATTTTTGGCAATATCTTCTCAAATTATGTAAAATGTCACCTGGGGCTATAAGAAACATGCGAGTTAAAATAAGTACAATGTGTCAATATCACCCTGTGTATGAAAATAATTCATTGGACCCATAAAATGTAAACATTATTTAGATTTAGTCATTTTTATTCTACCACCCGAGTCGGTAAACGGTTTTCACTAGAGAAGAACGGGCAAAACTGTAACGATTTTTCTGATGGTAGGTCTCTCATATGTGAGAAGCCGCCTGGGTAGGTACCATGACAATGTCTATTTCTCTCGCCAAACAGCAGTGTAAATGCATTATTGTGTGTCGCATTGAAGGACATTATAGCCAAAGTAACTACTGGCTTTATTAAGACTGAATACCTTATGTTTCAGGAGTTAGAAAAATTCGTTAGAAAACTAGACGAAAAATAACTATCGAACGAACAAGATGATGACATTATTGGCGACATAAAAACACGTAACATGAGATATCGAAACATATACGTAATGTTTGTAAACTATAGTTATAAGCTGTAGAAATGACTGGATTCGCAATCAAGACAATTGTGATGCAACGTCTGATAAACGGCTCTAATAGACAGTGGCGGTTATAGAGGTTTTTTTTTGTTTGAATGGCGAGACGAGCATGCCGTTCGCCTAATGGTAAGCGATAAGACCGCTCATGAACCGTAGCAAAACCGAACACCTTAAATTAATAATAATAACAATAAATAAATACACCCAACAGTCACATACATAGTCCTGACCCCACATTAAGATCAATTATGTCTTGTGTCGTGGGTGTCGGGAACTACGAGAGACTTTTCGGTTTCACAAACACCCAGGGGCCCTACTATATTCATCCGAAACGAAGTACGAAACTTCGGATGATCGAAGTTTATATACGATACGAATGTCTCCACATATACCTATGGTCGTAACCATAGACTTATGGTTACGATGTACGTTATACAAATTCGAATTTTTACAGAGTAGATACATTCATATCGTATAAAAAGCTTCGATCGTCCGAAGTTTCGAACTTCGTTTGGGATGAATATAGTAGGGCCCCAGACCCGAGACAAATACTTGAGGGCTTCACAAACATTTGTCTCGGTGCGGGGATCGAACCCGCGGCCTCTCGATTCACAGACGGTGTCTAACCAACTGCGCTACGGAGGCTGTCAAATTATTTATTTATTTATTTATTAAATGACACACCAACAGTTAATAAACTAAACATGCATTTTAAAACATTGTACTATTTATGGACTAAGTAGTCTACTCACTAATTACAGGTATGAAACAGCATTTGTATTACAATTGAATTATACAATAACAAAAAAATCAGAGAATAACAAACAAATTTCAGAACTACACATAAAATAACTGCACAATATAGAATATAATGAAAAAAAAAAATTACACAATTATAAAAATTAAAGTCATGAATTAAAATTTGACAGACCTGATTGCAGCACTTGTTTTTTAAAACAAGAGACAGACCTTGAAAATAAATCAAGAGACGCAGAATTTTGAAGGTCATTAAAATTACTCTGTAATCTATTGATTGGTGAAAACTTCCCCACATTGGTTCGATATCGGCGCGTACGGAACGTATTCCTATCAATGCGACTAGGTCTTTTATTCAGATTAAGAATATTGAAACTCAGCTCCTCCAGCAGAGAAGACTCTGAGATAGCACCACTAATCAGTTTATGCAGAAAAGTTGCATCAAGTAAAGATCTTCTTTTTTCCAATGAGTTCATTTTATAGTGGTCGAGTCTCGTAGGTGGTATCACCATTGCACTTCGCCTTGTAGACCAGAAATCTTAAATTTAAATTACAAAGCAATGCTCCGCATTCCACTGCGCTTGGCATCCTGACACATGGATGTTAATTCTCAATATATCCAGTAGTTACTCTAGTTACAATATCCTTCAAACCGAAACACATAAGTGCATTTACACTGCTGTTTGTCGGAACAGGCGGCTCCTCACATATGAGAGATCTACCACCCGGAAGATTATCTTTACATAATTAAAGATTTCAAAATAGTAGAAATTGTGTGTCGCCACTAAAATGATTTACGTCAGACAAACCGTTTCTATTCGGACAGCGTTATATTTTATGTCGTAATAAAGATATTGTAAAAGAACTAGGTTGACTACTGATTTATACGAGGCTGAGTGATAGCGTTTAAAGTGAGGAATTGGGTATGGTCGAAGTGTGAGCTTTTAGCGTTTAGAAACTGGATCGCTCGTATGCAAAAGGAGAATGCCCAGTCATCTGTATCAGCCCGTATACGCCCCACTGCAGGACACGGGCCTTTTCTATAATCGAGAGTACGATTAAGCATGGTTATGCCATATAGTCCACCACGCTGGCCTAGTGCGAGTTGACAAACTTCACACACAGTAAATTAACTCACGGTGTTCTTCGCTGTTATAGTACCTAGTAATTGACTATCAAGTAAATAAACAAACTCAACAGTCACATACATAGCCATCAGTCTCCACACTAAGATCGATTCTTCTGTAGTGGGTTTCAGGAATTGCGAAAGACTTGGGTCTCACAAACACCCAGACCCGAAACAAATACTTGTGGTTTACACAAACATTACTCTCAGTCCGGGCGAACTGGCGATCGCTTATTTCACAGCTAGCGTCTAACCGACTGCGCCCCGGAGGCTGTCTAAAATCAATACATACATGACTCCGGAAAGTTAGCAAACCCCTTTTAAATGGAACTCCATTGTATCAGAGTCTCATGATCAAGAAGGGGTGATATAATAACTGATGCAGTACAGCACAATTTATCTATAAATGAATATACTTTTTACTCCTATGTGCGAATCTCTTCAATTGAGAGGGGTAAGGCCTACATCCACAATACTTTTCTATTCATGTGTCTTTTTTTCTGGCACGGAATATGACTGCATATTATGGTAAGCGCAATTTCGTCCAGAGTATCTAATGGTATCAGACGGCGTTGCGTGTCGTTTGACATAATTTATTTATTTATTCTTTACTGCACAAAAAAGAACAAAAGCATATAATATTTTACAAATAAAATTAAAGAGTTCAGTTGGCGGTCTTACCGCCCTAAGCGATTTCTTACAAACAACTGCCGGCCTGCAAAGTTTCTTCTTTATGCTATGAAGGAAAGACCAAGGATTATAGGAAGGAGGGAAAAGGTGTGACGACAATCCATTCCAAAGATTGAGGGTAGGCGGCAAAAAAAATATGATTTTTTTTGCTTCGTACCGAAATGGTTTGAGGGTAGACATCGCATATTTGTTATTCTTGAGGAGAATTCTCAGTTGAACAGGATTTCTTATAATGTTTTCCTTAATCATTATTATTATTAAAATTAACCATGAAGACACAAGTGATTTTAAAAAGTCAAAGGTGAGCGCCTTGAACTCGTATCTTGGAGGAAGCTGACAATGTATAAAGATATTGTGTGGGTTTTGAAGAATTACAGGCAGCCAACCTATAGGAAACATTCTTTTTTTATTTATGAGTGTAAATACGATTTTGAGATCGACAAGTCGACTTGTCCTCAGAACAAAAGATAAATTATTTCTTGATAATAACGTAACCATTAAACTAATGGCCCGCTTTATGTTCAGTAGTGACCATAAGAAACATGATTTTGTTTAACTAAAAACTATTAAATCGTTTTGTATCAATCCATATACTTCCTACTGCAGAGAACGGGTCTTCTATACAATCTAGATTACGATTGATAGGAGTTAGTCCGTATTATCCACCACTTTGGCCAAGTGCGGGTTGGCGAACATTTACATACCATAGAAATTCTTCCTAATCGCTATGGTGTGAAGGTTTCCTCACGCTCCTTCCCCGTTATAGTGCGTGGTGATTGACTACCAATACATATATTACTCCGAGTCATGTCATGTCATGAGTTCAAATGATCTCGCGACCACCTAAATAAGTCGGCAGCTGCGTCTGGTCCGATCAAAGCAAGCCACAAAGCACTAAAAAATGTAATCGTTAAGTTTACAAATAAACCATGGCGCAATGCGACAGTTGCTCAAAAATGAAATACAGTAATTGACATAAATATATGGACAGGGCGGAAAGCGCGTAAAGTGTTCCGTAAGTATTGCGCGCGCTCCAGTGCATCTCTAGTGGAGCGTTACTCAAATAAGTGGTCACTCGCAAGGATTTTGAAAACGTTTGATTGTATTATAACAAAAAGTTTAATAACAATGAAGATTATCGTTTTATTACCAATTAGACGAAATCTATTAAATTAATTTTATATTTATTTTCGCGCAATTTACACAATTTATTTATTTATTTTATTTATTTAATCTTTATTGTACACTGATTTATTATAACTACAAATAGGGATACAATAAAATACAAAAGTACAAAAGGCGGTCTTATCGCTCTGAGCGATCTCTGCCAGACAACCTTTGGATGGATATAGGGGAAGGAGATTGAGAGGGCAGTGTAAGAATAAAGAATAAAAGCATCATCATCTTTTTCACAATCATCTTTTTGAAACTCCAAATGTGCTGAAGAGCCTATCCATAGTTTTTAAATCAATAAATTAAGTTTAAAGTTTTAGACTGTCCTTAGTACTTTATAAAAACAGGTGGGTTACGCTATGAAACGATACGAATTTCGAATGTTCGGATGTTCGGATGTTCGACGTCCGGTGTAAAATATAAGTTTTACCACTTCTAAAAATCAATGCTATTCCCTAACACATATAATTATCTCCGAACTTAGTCTATGGTTGCGACGTACGATAGTGGAATCCAACATTTTGTGGAGTATCTAGGCACATTAGTGAAGATTTACGTACGACGTCCGAACATTCGAATTTCGTAGAGATTAAAGTAGCCCCCCAGAAGAGAGATTGTCCAGATAATCTGGTGTTAATCCCCGCGAATCCTTAACTGTAACTTGTTGCTCAATTTACTTGTGTAGGGGGCGTTGCTTAGTACTACGCAAGGGATACTCATGTACGAAGGGTCGTGGTCTCAAATCCTGGATCGTAATATTAAATGGCAACTGGAAATGGACTGATATCTGGCTGTAAAAAATAAGACGTAACAATTATAGTTTGCTGTTTTTACGTGAATTTGGTAAATTGTAATAAAGTTATTTTTTTACCGATTGTGCTCAGCATGTTCCCTAAAAAAAAGATAATGATAAAAAACCGTCCAAGTGCGAGTCGGTTTCGCGCATCGAGCGAGGGTTTCAACCAAGTTTCAACTTATGGGATAGATGGTTGTATATGTGGGTATAGGGTACAAACCTATGGTATGTAACAAAATAAAAGATTTTGATTTTTTCCTTTATGTGTGCTATAAAACGCTGCTTCATGATATTTCAAGATTCTAGGTTGACTGGAAGTATCCTTTGGATTTTGATTCCCTTGTGAGTAGCTGCGAGTTCTAAATATGAGGCAATTTTTTTCTAAATCCTTTTTTTACGTAATGTAAATACACCCAACAGTCATATACATAGTCCTGACCCCACACTAAGATCGAGTCTTGTGTCGGTCTCACAAACATACTGGTGGTAGGTCTCTCATATGTGAGAGGCCATCTGGGTAGGTACCACCGCAATGTCTATTTCTCCCGTCAAACAACACTGCTTAAATGCACTGTTGTGTTTCGGATTGAAGGACATTGTAGCCAGAGTAACTACTGGACATATTGAGACTTAACATCTTATGTCTCAGGATGGCGAGCGCAGTGGAATGTTGCTAATGTTTATGAGCGGTCGTATCGCTTACCATCAGGCGAACGGCTTGCTCGTGTCGCCATTCATTGCAATAAAAAAAAAAAAAAAAAAAAAAACACCCAGACCCGAAACAAATACCTGTGGTTCACACAAATATTTGTTTCGGTGCGGGCATCGAACCCGCGGCCTCTCGTTTCACAGCCGGCATCTAACCAACCGCGCCACGGAGTCTGTTGATTTATTACCTCTACGTGATAATGAGGACAGCGATAGTAACAAAAGACCAAGTGTAGATTCAGTTAATATTTTTGATATTATCTTTTTTGGAGACTGTCCCGCCCTCACACCTACCACTGCAACTCCTGTGTCGCAGGATCAACAACATGCATTGTAATGACACCGAGCATTGAAGCGAGCCGAATCTCCGGGGATGTCTAACTTATCCCATCGAAAACACCTGTAAAAAAATTCCAAGTCTCGCAGCTCAGGCTTTCTACCGCAAAATGTTGTGAGATGCATGTAATACCAAGTCGATTAATTTATTTAGTCCTTGCTTAAGGGACCTTCTGTATAAAGTTATTACGTAAGTTAGTATCATAAAAATATTAAGAATTATTTACGTTGTAAATAAATAGATCGACTTGGCCATCGCATGAAAACATAATGTATCATACAATTTATACATAATGCTGCTGGCCAAGTCGATCTATTTATTTAAAACGTAAATAATTTTTAATATTGATATGATACTTACGTAATAACTTTATACAGAAGGTCCATTAAGCAAGGACTAAATAAATTAATCGACTTGGTATTACATGCATCTCACAACTTTTTGCGGTAGAAAGCCTGAGCTGCGAGACTTGGAATTTTTTTACAGGTGTTTTTGATGGGATCTCACGTCTTTTTGTAGAGTCCTACATTTTTCCTTTCCGGTACTTTTTACTTCTAGAATATCACTAACGATTTTTCTTAAAGCCTCTGTCTTATGGCTTTTTTTATTTTATTTTTGTAGGTATTAATTTATCACAAATATAGCGGATTTGATTATTAATGTTCTTTCTTTCATGGTAATTAATATTTTTGAATCTTTCTTTCTTTCTTTCTTTCATTTAGTCTATTTCTTTGCAAGTTTTTCTTCGTCATGTTTTTCTAGAGGAATGTTGTACAGTTTCATGGGCTGAATACACCCTTTCCCTCTATACCCCCTCCTGTTATGCCTCATATATATAGATACCTATCTACAACTATAATTCCATCTTATACGGGTACAATGATTCATTAACTGCAAATGTAACTTTGTAATCTTATACATTTATATGGGATTATAAAGTTATTCATGCAGTTGGTGTATCTAGAAAACTAGACAGAAATTATGAAATGTTTAAATTTTTCCTTACTTTAGACACTAAACACTAATTATATTCTAAATTTGAAGGTTCTGTGTCTGCTAAAAGTGCTTTAGACTTTTGATGATCGGTCAGTCAGTAAGAGAGTGACAAAATTAAGAAAGTTTGACATTTTACAATTCTTAAACTACTGGTTAAAATTGAATGAAATTTTAAATATACCGTTTTTATACAATGCCTGCTTAGTAACTGAAAATTCAGGCTTCTTGGTTTAACCACAACAAAGTTATAGAGGGTAGAAAATGGTCTGAATTGCTTTGAGAAAAGGATGGTACGACAGTGCCGCTTTTTCGCTCGACTTGGAGGAGGCACTGCCATGCCCCCAGATCTTTAACAACCAACGAAATTAATCAGAAAGTAAATAATAGGATAGGCACTAAAACGGTGAAGGAAAACATTGTGAGGAAATCTGCATACCATAGCGATTTACAAAAAAAAATATGGTATGTTCAGTCCGCCAACCCGCATTAGGCCAGCGTGGGGGACTATCTGGCCTAACCATTCTCAATCGTATCGTCGATTGTAGAGGAGGACTGTGCCTTGCAGTGGGAAGTATAAGGGGTGGTCCGAAAAAAAAATTGGAAGAGTTGGAAATATTTATGTCCACTTCCCTCCACAGCAAAGCGACTTGATGTATGTATTTATTCTTCAAACGCTATTAATCTTTGCGATCTAGTCGCCTAACAATCCTTTGTACAATGAAAATATTCGCAAGACGCCCAAAGCAGTCGGATGACGTATCATTTTAATTGTTTATTGTGACAATGAATGGAGTCACCCGTCCTTATGTCACGCTTGTCTTACAAGTTGTTTTGATCGGCCCACTGACATTATTACGTTGTGTTTATTTCTTTCGGATCTAGGTGTTTGTCAGACTATAAGTCTCTCGTAATCTCGTAAAGTGTACCATCGCACAACCCGTCACCGCAGTAGAGTTCATTCCCACCACCTGGAAGCGTACCGTTCCCGAACGGTGCGTTTCCAGCGTTCTCTCATACCACGCAGGTGTAAGCTCTGGAATGAACTCCCTGCATCGGTGTTTCATCAGCGCCATGACCTGTCCTTCAAACGAGGTTTAAAGAGAGTACTTTTCTTAAGATAGCGACTATGTTGTGCTGGTCCCCTGGCACTGTAGAGGTCCATGAGCAGTGGTAGCCGCTTTCCATCAGGCGGGCCGCTAGCTTGTCTGCCTACAAAGGCAATAAAAAAAATATCTTTGTATCCACGACACAAGACCCGATATAATATTATTTTCAGTAATATTGTATATTGTGTTGTAATATTGTGTCGTTGTTGTTGCAGGGTTCGCCGCACGGCTCGGTCATGTCGTGCCAGTCGCTGGCGGCGCGCGCTTTCGCCGAGCCCGACAAGGATTCGAACCCGCACTGCTCCGGATTCCACAGGTGAGACATACATGATACCAAATTTAAAAAAAAACACTTTGTAAAAAAACGCTAGGATTGTTCCAAAAGTGGTACCATACATACATAAGTATCACGCCATTTCCCAGAAGAGATAGGCAGAGGTGCAAAAAGATTACCCTTGTTTCGCCTCGTGTATTTCGTCCCAAGATGTGATAGCCATAGATGAGCCTATGGCCATGTTAGGCACCAATAGCTGACTCCAGGTTAGCGGAAAGCTCCCAGTTGGCGAGATCTCTTCAACATTTATCGCCGTATTTCTGCTAATTTAGATCAAAGCATAATACCGGGTATCTCAAGACTGCTACCGAAAACGAAGCCGGGTGGTAGTTTTAGTGACTACAAACACAATGCAATTAAAAATTTCGCCTAGAAACGCGACAATTTTTTTTTATGATTTTTTAAATATCGTCATTTTTGGGTGGTAAATCCATAGTTTTTGCTTAAATAATAATTTAAACTCTTTTATACCTTAGAGTATTTATAAATAAAAGGGTATATACTATTATTTTAGGAAAAAATGTATTTACCACCCAAAAATGGCCATAGGAAAAAAATAACAAAAAAAAAATTGACACTTTTTTTTGCAACTTTTTCTGTTGCATTGTGTCTGAAGTCGCTTAAACTACCACCCGGCTTCGTTTTCGGTAGCAGTCTTGATATACCCTGTATATGATATATCTAAATCTTCCTCAAGACTCACTCTTTCTATTGTTGAAGACCGTTTAAAAATCCATTTGGTAGTTTTTAGTTTAGCGCGTTCAGACAGACAGAAAGACGCAGCCACGGGCATTATACTAGAGCGGACATCGTCAACAAAATCTCTGCGGGCACACGGGAACACAGTGAAGCGAGAGGGAATAATGTTACTGCGTAGGCGTGACACGGACAGAAATAGAATGTACCGTTCATTTTGTTACAAACATTTTGCTTGCAGTGTCCCCTCTAGTAGTATGGCCACGGGACTTCTTTTTATAATATGTAATGATTACAATATAATAAAAATATTTATATATTTTCATATAATTTTCAGATCTGTGAGATTCAGTTCGGATTCGCGCAGTTCAACGAGGACGCCGAATGACACAGAATGCAAGCGAGAAACGCCAGGTACGTGGCGTTTCACATTGTAGGGTGGTGTTGGTAACGGACCGGACGACTGACGATAAGGGTGTCGCGGGTTCAAATACGCCTTTTACTTTTAGGGGTCAGGTTTTTTATTGCAATGTATGGCGAGACGAGTATGCCGTTCGCCTGATGGGAAGCGATACGACCGCTCTTGAACAGTAGCAAAACTAAACAGCACCATGAATTGCAAATCAGTGCTTGGAATTCCACTGCGCTCGCTATCCTGAGACATAAGATGTTAAGTCTCAATATTTCCAGTAGTTACTCTGGCTACAATGTCCTTTAAACCGGAACACGGCAGTACATTTACACTGATGTTTGGCGGGAGAAATAGAATGCAGTGATACCAACCCCGATGGCCTCTCACATATGAGAGACCTACCACCAGTATGCTTTATATACAATATTGTATAAAGGCGGACTTAATACCTGAGACGCGGCTACCAACATTTTGACGGTGGTCGCGGGTTCTATTCCCAGGGCACACCTCTGACTTTTCCGAGTCATGTGTGTATTGATAGTCAATCACCACGCACTAAAACGGTGAAGGAAAACATCGTGAGGAAACCTGCATACCAAAGCGATTTATAAGAATTTCTATGGTATGTAAGTCCACCAACACGCATTAAGCCAACGTGGTGGACTATATGGCCTAACCACTCTCAATCGTACTCTCGGTTGTAGAGGAGGCCCGTGCCCTGCAGTAGGACGTATATGGGCTAATACGATGATACTGATATGGCTGATATGAACCCCATGTTCGGTTGTTTCCAGGTTCTATATCCCTGACGGCGCTGGCGGTGACTCCCGTGACGTCACAGGGCTCTGCCATGAGCCAGTCGGCGCCGCCATCGTCTTCAGCCTTCGACCTACCACATACGGTATCTATAATATCTATACGAATGTTATAAGGGGCCGTCCATTAATCACGTGAGACTTAAATGGGGGGGGGGGGGGAGGTGTTTGGACAGAAACCACGAAATATCCCAAGGGGGAAGGAGGGTCTTAAGATATCACGTGTTTTTTTTTTCGACACATTATTTTGATTAATATGCTACATAATATATTTTTCGTATGATTAGACGACTCTTTTATTACATAATCTTTTATTAAAAAATGCTAAATAAAAGATCACGTGGTTAATGAACGGCCCCATAAAGAGGAAATATTTGTTTGTTTGCATCGAATAGTATCTGAAACTCAATGTTAGCTAGTTTTGTAGTTATTATTGTAGATACCTAAAATGTTTATATTATTGTATGCCAATTTGGCGGGCCATGTTTGAACGGATAAATATTTTGTAACAGCTTATGTAAACCGATGTCCACAATAAAAATATTTGATTTTATTTGAAACTACTTGACCGATTTCATTTATTTTTTATCATTACAATCCTACATTATCCCTGATGAACATATGCCATAGAATAAAGTAAAAATGTAAAATACAACTTTCATGTTTTTGGTACCGGAAAAGCTCTTTTGGACGTATTTATTTATTTATGATTTATATATGTTCCAGCCCCCTCCCCCGGTGCCTTCCTGTCGCTTCCCGAAGCTGGAGGATTGCGCGCACTTCCATTACGACAGAGTGTCGCTCGGAGGGCTGGCTATAGAGACGGTGCCATGCGATGAGAACTGCGTCGAGTCTCCGGACGAAGGTATGTATGTGCTACGCTACGTGCTACACGTTAAATGCTATGTGCTAAACATCACGCTATGTGCTACACAACATCCTACACGTTAAATGCTACATCTTACTCGGTACGCTACATGCTACGCACTATATGATATGGTGATTCAGTGCCCCTCTGTGGACTTTTATACAATTACAACTCACAATTTACAAAGATGTTTTTTTGTACGATTTGATACGACAGCTCATGAACAGTAGCAAAACCAAAGAATACCTTGAATTACAAAGCAATGCTTGGCATTCCACTGCGGTCGCCATCCTGATATATAAAATGTAAAGTCTCAATATGTCCTCTAGTTAATCTGGCTACAATGTCCTTCAATCCGAAACACAACAGTGCATTTAAACTGCTGTTTGACGCGAGAAATAGACATTGCGGTTGGTACCTACCCATGCTGTTTTTCCATATGAGAGACCTACCACCAGTAAATTACCGGGTATATCAAGACTGTTACCGAAAACGAAGCCGGGTGGTAGTTTTAGTGATTACAAACACAACGCAACTAAAAATTTCGCATAGAAACGCGAGTTTTTTATCGTTTTTTAAATGTCTTCATTTTTAGGTGGTAAATCCATAGTTTTTGTTAAAATAATAATTTAAACTCTCACCTTTACCTTAGAGTCTTTATAAATAAACGTGCATAGAAACGCGAGTTTTTATCGTTTTTTAAATGTCTTCATTTTTAGGTGGTAAATCCATAGTTTTTGTTAAAATAATAATTTAAACTCTCACCTTTACCTTAGAGTCTTTATAAATAAACGTTTATATGCTATTATTTTAGAAAGAATCATCCAAACACGAACATATGAAAAAAATCGTCGCTTTTTTTTTATAACATTTTCTATTACATTGTGTCTGAGGTCGCTATAACTTCCACCCGGCTTCGTTTTCGGTAGCAGTCTTGATATACCCTGTATAATACGACTAGTAGTGCTATATGTGAATATCACCGTGTACAATGGATATTTTGTTGTCAGGCTGGGTGTGCCTGAAGGTCCGCTCGCACGTGAGCGGCGTGGCCGTGGGGGGTGTGGTGGGGGGTGTGGGGGGCGAGGAGGCTCGCACCCTCGTGGCTAGCTGGAGCGAGGCGGGGGACGTGCGCGAGTGGACACTCATGAGGAATAGAGACAACTTCCTGCAGCTGGATGACATGTTGCACAGGTGAGTAACATATTGTAATATATTTTGAGTGAAATAAATGATCGAATACGTCTGTATTGCGTCGCGTTCGAATCCCAGGGCATAGCACTGACTTTTCGGAGTCATGTATGTATTGATCAATCATCACACACTAAAACGGTGAAGAAAAACATAGTTACCTGCATACCATAGCGAGCATAAAGTGGGGGTGAATCGCAAATCGCAAAATTTAGCTTATAATAGCTTTCCAAATGTTATCGACTTCACTTGCTATTTGTGTTTTTTTTTTTAATTATTTCTATGAATTGCGATACGAGCAAGCCTTTCGTCTGATGGTCAGCGATGTAACCGCTCATAAACAGTAGCAATATTCCACTGCGCTCGCCATCTTGAGATATAAAATCTTAAGTCTCAATATGTCCTCTAGTTACTCTGGCTACAATGTCCTTCAATCCGAAACACAACAGTGCATTTACACTGCTGTTTCACGGGAGAAATAGACATTGCGGTGGTACCTATCCAGATGACCTCTCACATATGAGAGACCTACCACCATTGAAAAAAAATCGGAAAATTTAGCTTATTCTTATACCTTTCGAAATGTTATTATTGACTTAATTGCTATTTGCTATTGCTATTGTTATTTATTCCAACAAGTAAACAATCTCCATTCCACAGATGCATATACGACAGAAAAGTCTCCGGGCTTCCCAATCTAACGGAAAAAATGACTCCAAGCTTAACACAAGACGAAGATGAATATCAGAGGCTTATTTCTGACTATGTTCACCATTTGTCTATTATCGCCGATGACTCTATCAACTGCGGACCGGTTTTGAACTGGCTTCAAATGGACAATAAGGGTAACAAAGATTACACACGGTGTATCAAGACTGCTACCGAAAACGAAGCCGGGTGGTAGTTTAAGCGACTGCAGACACAAAGCAACAGAAAATGTTGCAAAAAAAGCGACGATTTTTTTTTGTTTTTTTTTTCATATGGTCGTTTTTGGGTGGTAAATACATTTTTTGTCCTAAAATAATAGTGTATACCCTTTTATTTATAAAGACTCTAAGGTATAAAAGAGTTAAAATTATTATTTTAGCAAAAATTATGGATTTACCACCCAAAAATTATGATTTTAGAAAATGGTAAAAAAATATTGTTGCGTTTTTGTTTTGCGAAATTTTTGGTTGCATTGTGTTTGTAGCCACTAAAACTACCACCCGGCTTCGTTTTCGGTAGCAGTCTTGATATACCCGGTATAAAGGTAGGAAAGATTGTATTATATATACACCCAACTGTCACATACATAGTTCTGACCCAACATTAAGATAAATCAAGTTTTGTGTCGTATAAGTGTCAGTGCAGATCGGGATTTATTTTGTACCAAAGTATATTCGAACTTAGCCATTGGGAATAAGACATAAATTCCAATGTTTTAAATTTATATCGTGGTATCAAAAATCATTTCTCGATGCCGCGACATCAATTAAAACAATGGAATTTATTGCCTATTCCCACCCGTATAAGTTTGAAATATCCTTTGGTAAATAATTAAATACCTTGCCATGCCGATCGGATCTGCGCTGGGCTTAAATTTGACATATATATTTTTTCTCCTTCTCCTATAATATAAAGAAAAAAATCTATGTTTTTAACCGACTTAAAAGAGGAGGTTCTCACTCAGTTCGCTGGATTTATTTTTTTGAATTACGACCCATTTTTTTCTAAATTGAATATTGCTTAATTTTGGGCAACAGTGTACATTGTAGTGGGCTTTCCTGAAGAAATTTAGGAATACATTCCGTAGTTAAGCGGTGAGTCTCAACGAGTCTGTCTCCAGGGCAAGTTGCTGGTGGCTAATGTAAATAATTTTCATTAATATATTTTTTTTCTTTTCCTATAGAAAAGTTTCCTTAAAAAATTGGAAATCAAATATTGCTAAATTTTGGGCAACAGTGTACATAGTAGTGGGCTTTCGTGAAGAAATGTAGTAAAATATTCGTTGTTAAGCGTCGAGTCTCAACGAGTCTCTGTCTCCAGGTCACAAGTTGTTGGTGGCCAACGAGGACTCGAGTTCCATCAACACTCCCGCCGTGGCCGCCGCTTACTCAGTCAGGAAATATGTCTCGCAGGTCTGTTATATTATTAACAAGCTTTTATTAGCTTCACCTGTATGTATGTAACCGACTGCTCTGAGCTCGATTTTGCCCTACTTAGAACGATCAGATTTAATTCATACTTTGCATACTTATCCAGCACCGATGACAACGCAATAATTTAAAAAGTGTATGACATTATCATATCCAGAAAAGTAATTTTTTTTTGGAAAAATTTTAAAAGTTGGTAATTTGCACACAGCTGTCTTTCTTTGATAAGACAGCCGTAGATAATGTTTTTAGTGCAAGCAATTAAATTATAGTTAAAAAAACTAAAAATAACACGCTACGCTCAAAATAATTGATAATACATTTTATTGTTACAAAGCGTGGGGTGCTGTGGGATAAGTAATTGTTGTAAACACCCCTTAAACTCATGTTGTGCGAGGATTAAACTCGCGGCCTCTCGTTTCACAGACGCCGTCTAAGCAACTGCGCCACGGAGGCCGTCTAAATTGATTCAGTGCAGTAAAATTTTATAATTACATTTCTTGCTCCTCATAAATATTTTATTGTTTTCAGGCTCGCGACGAAATCAGTTTTGAAGTTGGCGACATGATATCCATCATTGATATGCCAGGTTAGTGTCATATAGCATGATTTATTTATTATTTATAACTACCGGGTATCTCAAGACTGCTACCGAAAACGAAGCCGGGTGGTAGTTTTAGTGGCTACAAACACAATGCAATTAAAAATT
This sequence comes from Hyles vespertilio, assembly GCA_009982885.2. NCBI lineage: Eukaryota > Metazoa > Arthropoda > Insecta > Lepidoptera > Sphingidae > Hyles > Hyles vespertilio. The sequence continues at coordinate 1,938,919 of CM042832.1, forward strand.
TCACCTAGAAACGCGACAATTTTTTTTTATGATTTTTTAAATATCGTCATTTTTGGGTGGTAAATCCATAGTTTTGCTAAAATAATAATTTAAACTCTTTTATACCTTAGAGTATTTATAAATAAAAGGGTATATACTATTATTTTAGGAAAAAAATGTATTTACCACCCAAATATGGCCATAGGAAAAAAATAACAAAAAAAAATTGTCGCTTTTTTTTTGCAAATTTTTCTGTTGCATTGTGTCTGAAGTCGCTTAAACTACCACCCGGCTTCGTTTTCGGTAGCAGTCTTGATATACCCTGTATATACTAGCGGACGGGCCCGGTTTTGCCCGGGTGCGGATTGCTTTTGAGTCCAGTCCACATCAACAACATATTATTTTGCGTACTAACTGTAGGTATCTCCCGCGCGCCGTCGACTATATTTCCCGTCCCGTCATATCCCGTTATATTTATGTCCCGTCTCATTCAGTCCCGTGACGAAAAGCATGCAATCCTGTACAATCGTATCCCGTGCCACCCATATGAATTCGAAAAAGTATATTTGAATTCCAAAATCATCCTACGGGAACACTGATTTTTTTTGGGGCTAAAGAGTTGCCTATGTGTTAAGCGCGTCAGTTATCCCTATACCAAATTCCATCAAAATCTGCCGGAACGAGTAGCAAATATGTATTATATTTTTTAGATTCCTGACACCCCACTGGAACACAATTTTTTTTCGGGATAATAAGTAGCCACATCTTAATGCAGGATGTCAGCTATCTCTATACAAAATTACATCCAAATCGGTCGGGCCTTTTTTGCGGGAAAGAGTTACAAATATCCATTCATTCATCAAAACAAAGTTTCACCTTTATAATATAAGTAAGGATATTCCTCAGTGCCTCGGTGGCGTAGTTGTTGTACCACACAGCGAAATATTAATATATGCCTATATAAAATATTCTTTAATTTTTTTATATAATATAAAATAAAAATATCTTCATTACTTTTACATAGACTACGCTCTTACATAGCTTATATTATAAAGAAATAATCGAGCAGGGTATTTTGTGCGTACGCGCGAATAACTCTTGTGAGTGAGCGTGCGTGCGTGCGTGCGTTTTTAGACTAAGCTTTTCAAAAATTTCTCGCTCAAACGTATGGTATTAAATAAACCTATAACCAAGTGTTGTTTGTGTTACTGGCCCTGCAGGTCCGCAGGAGTCGCTGTGGTGGCGCGGCAAGCGCGGGTTCCGCGTGGGTTTCTTCCCGCGGCACTGCGTGGCCGTCATCGGAGACAAGGTGCCGCGGCACATGACGCAGCCGCCGCCTATTGTCGGGTGAGGGGTTGTTTATTATTATTTATTTAACATTTTATTGTACACCATGTACACAAAAATGACAAAATTACATGAAAAAAAAAAATGAAATAAAACTATTATTTACGGATTTTATCGCGGGTTTGGTTTATTTTTTACATTTTAACCAAGAACATCGACGGCAGGTTCGAATCCCAGGGCACACCTTTGACTTTACGGAGTCATGTATGTATTGATAGTCAATCACCACGCACTAAAACGGTGAAGACAAACATCGTGATGAAACCTGCGTACCATAGCGATTTATAAAAAAAAATTTTGGTATGTAAGTCCGCCAACCCGCACTAGGCCAGCGTGGTGGACTATATGGCCTAACCACTCTCAATCGTACTCGATTGCAGAGTAGACCCGTGCCCTGCAGTGGGACGTGTATGGACACAGACTGATACAGATTTCAGATACAAACCACTAAAAATTTCGCAAGAAATAAATAAATGCGTCTTAAGGGTGAAAATTTAGTTTTATAAATTTTCAAATCACAACCATTATAAATAACATAAGTGTTAACTTAAAAAAATCGTAAAATTTTAGGTGTTCGGTCATACTACTGTTTATGGGCGGTCGTATCGCTTACTATCAGGCGAACGGAATACTCGTCTCGCCAAAGTTTCACTTTAAAAATATTTTTCTCCGTAGGTCCGTAGCCATGGCGCCGATAAAGCCGGTTCTACGCAAGCACGGCAAGTTGATATCTCTGTTCCGAAGCTTCATATTGTCTCGTCCGTCGCGCCGCAGTCTCAAACAGCAAGGCATATTGCGAGAACGAGTGTTTGGATGCGATCTTGGAGAACATCTTCTCAATTGCGGGGAGGACGGTAAGTGCCATACTTAGAGTATTAGAGTGTAACCTTATGATTGTTTTTTTTTATTGCATTGAATGGCGAGACGAGCATGCCGTTCGCCTGATGGTAAGCGATACGACCGCTCATGAACAGAAGCAGAACCAAACGACACCATGAATTACAAAGTAAAGCCTGGCATTTCACTGCGCTCGCCATCTTGACGCATAAGATGTTAAGTCTCAATATTTCTCTCTCTTCAAGCCGAAACAAAACAGTGCATTTAAACTGCTGTTCGACGCAATAGACATTGCAGTGGTATCCACCCAGGTAGCCACTCACATATGAGAGACCTACCACCAGTGCACCGATACCGATGTGCAGGGAAAATACTCGAATATCGTTTCGGATTTTGAGAGTAGCGTCCTTGGCATTGTGTTTATAGAGTAACTATACAATATCCTTCAACCTGAAACACAGCAGTTCGTTTCGGATTTTCAGAGTAGGGTTCTTGGTATCGTATTTGTAGAGTAGTCCACCTTATGATTGCGGGTCCTATCGTGTTTGTAGAGTAACGTCCCTCATGTTTGTCGTTGTGTGTGCAGTTCCGTGCGTGGTGTCGGCGTGCGCGCGCGCCATCGAGCAGCGCGGCGCCGTGGACGGCGTGTACCGGCTGTCGGGCGGCTCTGCGCTGACGCAGCGGCTGCGCGCGCAGTTCGACGCGGCGCATGCGCACCCCGCGCGCCCCGACCTCGCCGTGCCCGACCCGCACGCCGTGCCCAGCCTGCTCAAGATGTACTTCCGGTACACACGCGCACGCATACACTTACATACTGTCTCATACTAGATGCAATATTTCATATCCCGGCGTATATTGCACGGTCTTTTTTTCAATACAATGTGTAAAATGAATTGAACTGAAATGCGCGGTGAACTCGAATAGTGAAATACACGGTCTTTTATAAAATAAAAGACCGTGTATTTCACTATTCGATGTGATTTTCATTGGTAAAATTGTAAGTTTATGCTCGATAATATGTATAAATAAATAAATACATAATGATATGTGTTTCCGCAGCGAGCTCCCAAACCCTCTGTGCACGTACCAGCTGTACGAGCGGTTCGTGCGCGCCGTGCAGGCGCCGGACGAGGCGGCGCGCCTCGCGGCCGTGCGGGACGTCGTCGTCAAACTGCCGCCGCCGCACTACAGGTACGTAGCACGCACGCACGTACATGTACACGTACGCATGCGTATATGTACACGTAAATGCGCACGCACGTACGCACGTACACGTACGCACTTACGCGTACACGCACTATCTAACTAAGGGGAAGACCATTAATGACGAATAACATTCTTATTTTTGTCTTATATACAGGGTGATATTGACACATGTTACTTAAATTAACCCACATGTTTCTCATCACCCCAGGTGACATTGTATATAATTTGAGAACAATATGAGAAGATTTTTTGTCATAAATTGTGATTTTGGTTTTCACGATTTTTGGACTTTCCATGTAGATAAAAGTATTTTTACCGCTTAGAACTTCAGTTCTGTTAAGGAACTTATCTGAACAAAAAAAAACTCAGTATCTATAGGGGTTGATTAAAAGCCTTGAAACCTAAAATCGTGATTTTTGACAAAACTATCGGGCAGTTTTTATTCAAATTTGTCACAATAATACCTAGGGGGATTAAGGAACATGAGTTTTAAATTAAATACCATGTGTCAATATCACTCTGTATATTTTTAATTATTTCAGATATTTTTATTTTAATATTGATATGGCAAACCTGAATATACTTTGACGGGAAATGTTTAGATACTTGTTATTTTTATTTATTGTTGTTATTTGTCTTTCTCTTTATTTAAAATCACAAATGACTCTTTAATGGTGTTGCCGTAATTGTTTTTCTTTAATGCCAATTGTCACCGCGTCGAACTCACTTTTTTGCCTAGTTATACGTATAGATAAATTATAATTGAACGTAGTTATGCAAAATAGATCCAACCACAAAAACTTACTTTTGAGAAAACAGGAGTTTTAGTAAATTTGATATAGCAAAATAACAAGACTGTAGTTTGTTTTCGAATGCATCTTAAGAGCGTATACACCTTGCGCGCAAAGTCAACTATAGGTATTTCTTCGTTAATTTCACGCACACATAAGCGACCAAAGCTGTGTGCGTAGAGCTGCCGCGTCGGCTCGCTATACAATTGGCTCAAACAACTTTGATCCGTGCGCTTCAAATATTCAATTGAAATTTAACTGTAATATAATATCATAAAATATTTTATTTGCATTATAAGTAGACAAATATTACTGTGCAAGCAAAGAATAATACAAATTTTGGATACTAATCATATTTTCGTTATTATTACATTGTTAAGTTGCATTCAAATCAGTGTTCAATCAGTAGACACTACGGACGTTTTATTAATCATTTCGTGTTCGAATACATAAATAGTGTTAGGGGCCTTACAACCCCTTACAATTACGAAATATATTTAATTTTATATTACAATACATAACATAATTTAGCCTCGGAATTACATCCCATTATATTACCTGAAACATAATTTATACTCACTACAAAATCATAGTAGGTAATAAAAATAATTAAATATTTTACTACCAAAGTACTAAGATGTGGTAATCGCAGTCCGCGCGTGGCTATTTTTACTACGCGCGGCATAATCGACTGCAGCCAGGCCGGAGCGACGAGCGATACGTCCTCCCTCTAGAAGGCCTTGCGGCGGTCTGATTTGATCCACGTCGGACAGCGTGTTTTATAGTGGTTTTTAAAATATTTGTAGAAAACATGAAAACTAATTTTGTTGAAATATAAAAATGGTAATTTATTGATAAGATGTTCTTCTATTGTAATATGCAATTGTTATAAAAAATTATGTACGATAAGTTGGTGAAAAAAAATATGTTCTTGACGAGAGTTCCTGAATAATTTCGCATTGTTTAAATTTTTATTTTTCAGGAACTAAACACAAAAAGATTATTTTTCTCAGCAAAATCCCTCCATAAGGGTCTTATTAGTCAGATAATATTTTTATTTTCATCTTATATTTAGTGGTTAAGGATATCTTAAGCTTCTAAATTGCCATTTAAAGCCTAAATAACGAAACTTGTGTTCAGTAATCCGTATAGTACTCACAAATTATCTATCAGTCTATAATGTTTTCCACCAAAATCCCTAGATGACAACCTTTTCTAAAATTAGTGATAATTATTTTTCCTTTAAATTGTTTATTGGTGGCTATTAATTCATTTGAAAAGTCCTGTTTTTAAGCCAAAAAGCGCGTGCAGGGTATAAACGCTCTTAAATATTGGGTATTGTTATTTGCTTCCTATATAGTATTGTTTTAATAAATTTTATGTTATTTAATATACTTTTTTTTAGTAAAATTGTCTTTGGATCTTTTTTACAATATTAAAAATGTGGGATGGATCTTTTTGAAATAAAACTATTATTTACGGATTTTATCGCGGATTTGGTAAAATTTTTACATTTTTTGAGTTGCCGACGTTTCGATTACTTTACAGCTTTCGTGGTCACGGGGCGGACTCGAAACGTCGGGAACTCAAAAAATGTAAAAATTAAACCAAATCCACGATGAAATCCGTAAACAATAGTTCTATTCCAATGTGTAACATTTGCGTAAATCTAAGAAACCATTATGGATCGTTTTATTTGAAGTTTACGCAATGTAGTTAAGTAGTTTGGATCTTTTTTTCTATTCTTTTAAACAACCATCTAGGTCACCATGACACATGGTTCTATTTTAACTCTGCAATAATGCACAATATTCTGTTGGTATCATTAACGTTTGTGTTTTTTATTAGAAAAAAGATACTTTGCAACTTGGATGTGTTTTGCATATACAAAGTTTGTTGTGTAGATGCCATTTAAGACAGTAACTCAAAAAGTAGTTTTTGTGGGTTGGATCCATTTTGCATAACTACGTCCAATTGTTTATGTAAATGAAACCGCAGCTCACAATCATTTTTTTTTATTAGAAAAGGTAAAAATATATAGTTAATTCAAAGATGGTTTATAATTAATCCATCTCGCGAATTCCGTTGTTTATGGTTTGAGAATTGACAGCATGCTCATGCGAATTCAAGTGAGTGAACTGCCAATGTCACCTGTGTCATTCAAATTTCAATGTATGCGGACATGACGCGCACCAAAGTTGAACATAACGTAGTATGTTGCTGTTGATTATATTTATCTATATATTAATACGTGATGCAAAAACTTTGGACCCCTTTTACGAAAATTGCGCGGACGCAGGAGCATATAATTTGGCACACTTATAGTTTCTATGTAGGAGAAGTGCAGAACGCTAATATTGTTCGATAATAATGCTTATAAAGTACATTAAATCAAAAAATAAAACATTACACACACTACCATGCATTTCACACATACATACATACACAAGTATTTGTACACGCATACATACTCTGGAGTCAAATTGTTTCTTTTCTTTTTCATTTTGTTCTTCTGACATAGATATATCAAAAAAAGGTTTTATTTGCCTCATTCAATATAAAAAAAAGATTTTAATAATAATGCATAAAAAGTATATTAAATCAATAAATAAAACATTACACAAACCAGCATGCATTTGACACACGCATTTGTACACGTATACATACTCTTTAGTAAAATTGTTTCTTTTGTTTATTATAGACATAGTTGAATGTCAAACAGAAAAGTTTGTTTATTGTGGTTTTATTCAATGTCAAACAGAAAAGTTTTATTTGACGAATACTACGTGAAATACTGAGCGCTTATACAAATTGTGTAGCAGTAAGATACATTGAAATGGATACGGGCTATCATTATATGCATAAAGAAAGTTCTGTAGCAGCAATCTGCAATAACAACATTCAGGTACAAAAAAAATATAATTTGCTATTGCTGGTTCAAAGCAATTATTGTAGTTTACGATTTCAGTAATTGCATATACTTCAGGATAAATAAGTGATTTTGAGAGATACGTACATTTAAATGTGCACGAATTATCAGAATAACAACATCATTATACAGTTAAAAACATTTTCTCTTCTTGATTTGGTCGAATTTCGGCCACTAGGCGACCACTAGTTCATATAGTTTGTCTTGCTCTTCGATCAAATATACACTAGATACACAGTTCCCTGTAAAAGTTCTGTTAAAAAGTGGCACCGATGCACGACATCAAAAAAGTAAACAAAAAGATCACATATTCCAAATATATTAACACAAATTCCACCTTATTCCTGGAGCTTAAAGTAGCTTTTCACATGATATTGTCTAAAGTTGTGCGACGTTTTAGAAGCAACGGTCGGTGCGTGACTGAAGGCGAAAGAGTGCTTAAAGCACTCTTTTTTGGTGCCATTTTCTAAGCGCTCATGTTGTATCTAGTGTATATTTGATCGAAGGTCTTGCTGCTGAAAATATTCGCGGAGAAATGATATGCAATGTTGATTCTCATTCGCCGTTATTGTTTTAATTTTATTGCTCGGTATTGTAGTATTGAATCTGTATCAGCCCATATACGTCCCACTGCAGGGCACGGGCCTCCTCTACAATCGAGAGTACGATTGAGAGTGGTTAGGCCATATAGTCCACCACGCTGGCCTAGTGCGGGTTGGCGGACTTACATACCATAGATTTTTTTATAAATCGCTATGGTATGCAGGTTTCCTCACGATGTTTTCCTTCACCGTTTTAGTGCGTGGTGATTGACTATCAACACACACATGACTCCGAAAAGTCAGAGGTGTGCCCTGGGATTCGAACCCGCGACCAACCTGAATATGTTGGCAATCGCGTCTAGTCCGTTTACCAATAGGCCACCACGCACTTGAATGCGGTTTCGCAACCAACGCTTGCTGGTTTTATTGAGTGAAGCCATCGATATACTTTAGATAACCATTTTTCACGATATCCAAAGTAGTCGAAACATATCATTTCAATTTTCAAAAGTCTCGATATGCTGTCGTACGGTGGTTGAGTAGGATCAGTGACCGAAGCCAACGTGTCATAATTTATTTGGTTTACGTATTGATCGATCGATTCTTTATTTGTTATTTCATTATTGATGGTCAAAATGCTACTTGAAGCTTGATGGTGAATGTTGCCAACTCTTCTTGTAACATTCACTGTTGATTCATGTTCGGACAAAATATTTACCATCATTTGACAGTGTAGGTTGGACAACCATAAATTCGGATTCATTGAAAATCCCACAAACCCATCGTCGCCTTTGTGTCTTCTATGTCTAAAAACATTTTCGAATGAAGCAATGAAGCCTTCAAGACTGCAAGATCATTTGAATAAAATGCATCCAGATAAGAAAGACAAGAATGTAGCATATTTTCAAGACCTAGAGAAGAAGCATAATACTCAGCCAAGTGTAGCAAAACTAATTTCGGCGGCTGCTAAGCAAGATGATGACGGACTTCGAGCTTCGTACAATATCTCTTTGTTAATTGCTCAAAAAGGCAAACCACATAACATCGGAGAAGAGTTAATATTGCCAGCAATAAACCGGCCGCAGATATTATCCGAAAAATTCCTTTGAGTAATAATTCTGTGCAAAGACGAATTTATGAAATGGCTGAAAACATTGAAGAATCATTGTGCGATCACCTGAGGACAAGTCAATTCTCAATTCAGCTCGATGAGTCCACTTTACCAACTAATAAAGTATTGTTGTTGTCTTACGTGAAGTTTATTAAAGATGAGAAAATATGTGAAAAACTATTATTTGCTAGAAATTTAGAGACCGATACAAAAGGCGAAACCATATTCAATATATTGGAAAAGTTTTGCGATGAGAAAGAGATTCCTTTGAAAAATATTATTTCAGTTGCTACGGATGGCACTCCGGCTATGACAGGGTGCCATAAAGGCTTCATAGCGTACTTAAAAAAAAATATCCAGATGTCCTTAGTGTACATTGCGTTATTCATAGACAACATTTAGTTGCTAGAAACTTAAGTGAAAAACTATTTCAATCACTGCAATATGTCATCAAAGCAGTCAATAAAATCCGCAACAGCTCTTTGAATGATAGATTATTTCATCAGCTCTGTGTTACTAATGACGAGGATTTCAACCGTTTGTTGTTTCATACTGAAGTTCGTTGGCTATCAAGAGGCAATTGTCTGACTCGATTTTACAACCTGTTTGACTCTGTTATAGAGTTCTTGGAAACTAAAGATACAGAATTGCACGACAAGCTCATAACATCAAAGAATGATATAGCTTACATGACAGACCTGTATAAATTGTTCAACGACATGAATCTCCAACTGCAAGGCGATTAACTAAATTTAATTAAAACAAAAAACGTCGTTGCTGCTTTCGCAGCCAAACTGCTTCAGACTAGACTGCTTCAGACTGCTGGGCAGACGTGAATTTCACAATTTTTCGAATTTATCAGTATCATGCAGTAACGACGAATTGTTTGCCTACTGCCAACATTTGGAAAACCTCCACATTGACTTCACCGAACGATACCAGGACATTTTGAACTTGGAAATACCAGACTGGATGTTGGGTCCGTTTTCAAATGTCAACACAGCAATGTCACCTCAGCTGGAAGAAGAACTTATAGAATTGACAACAAACGAGGAAATAATTTTGGTTACAAAAACCGATCCCGCAATTGTACCCTGGATTGTGGTCAATCGTTCAACGATTCTTGATAGCATTCCCATCGTCATATTTGTGTGAACGTGGATTTAGTGCTATGACAACACTGCTCACTAAAAAGAGAAATAGTTTGCTTGTTACCGAACGTGGCGACTTGCGACTGTTCTTGAGTAAATTGGAACCTGATATCAACAAACTTATTAAACAGCATCAGATTCATCCTTCACATTAGTTTTTATATAAGGATCGATTATTTTAGTTTTATTTTTAATAAAAGATACTCTGTTTTAATACTATGAAGTTGCGTTTCAATAATCATTCTTATTGGCAGGTGGAGCCCGTAAGAGTTAACTTGAGACCTAAGCGCCGTTGTATGTTACCTACTGCGCTCAGGTTTCAAGTTGCGGGTTATAGTAAAAGTTTCGTTTAGAATTTTCCGTTAATATACATAATATATAGGTCATAATAATTAATTAATTTAATTTGAAGTTATAGTGGTTTTTACATAGGTGAAAAAATGGGGGCGCTAAAAAAATATTTATTCTCAAAGTGGGCAGTAGACAAAATATGTTTCGGAACCACTGCTCTATTGTATTCAATTCAACATCTGAACAAGACTGACCTCGGCAATTCGTACACGCTAGAGAACATAGTAACCCTATTTATTATTTATTTATTTAATCCTTTATTGCACAAAATAAAAATACAGTAAAGAAACAACACAATAATAATAGTACAAGAGGCGGCCTTATCACACTAGGTAATTTCTTCCAGGCAACCTTTGGATGGATATTGAAAATAGGAAAAATGAGCGGGCAGTCTAAGGTATATAAAATAGTAATATATATAATATATACATACATATATACAAATACATACCAACAAGATATATTAAAATACACATACATACAATTTACCATATACATAAATATATACCTATCCTAACATTTACCAAAGAGGCGAATGGACAAGATATTCCTCAGCTATGCTCCAGTTGAGAAAGGAAATGGTCTTTAATCATTTTTTTAAAAGACGACAGCGTTCGTACCCGTCTTATTTCGACTGGAAGTGAGTTCCACAGTCGGACAGCTTGGACTGCAAATTATTTGTCCATGAATACTGTGGAGTGCATGGGCATTTTCAGTTTCAGGTTCTCCGACGACCTCAAGGATCTTGAATGTGAGTCGTGGAGAAAAGTGAATCGATCTTTCAGATAACGTGGCGTGAGAGGATTAAACATTACATTGTATAAGAGTGAAAGAATATGAGTATTCCGACGAAACCGGATGGGTAACCACTTGAGCTTAGTACGAAATTCAGAAACATGGTCATATTTGCGAAGGCCAAATATGAATCTTATACAAAAATTCTGGAGACGCTCAAGCTTATTAAGTTGGTCCTCGGTGAGATCTAGATAGCTGACATTGGCATAATCAAGGATGGGGAGAAGGAGAGTTTGCGCAAGTGAAATTTTCGTGGTAATGGGCAGAAGATTGCTTAACCTTCGCAAGGACTTTGCCGAGGCAAACAGCTTTCTACTAAGTTCTCGAAGCTGCGGGCCCCAAGTGAAGGATCTATCAATGATTAAACCTAGATTCTTAACTGTGTCGCTAAATGGGATAGAGATGCCATTACAGTAGACGGATGGTAGTTGGTTCCAGTTTATATTTGAGATTATTCTGGAGCTGCCAATAACAATGAGCTGTGTTTTGGATGGATTGACCATCAATCCATAGGTCTTGCTCCACTCGCAGATCAACTGTATGTCTGAGTTAATTCTCGCAATAGCGTCAACCATCTTATCCAAGGGCGCCCGGGTGTAAATTTGGAGATCATCAGCGTAGAGGTGGTAGGAAGAACAGAGATGATTGGTTATGGAATTTATAAAAACTGCGAAAAGTAAAGGAGACAACACGCCGCCCTGTGGAACGCCAGCAGATAACCCTACTTTCTAAGCGACATTTGCCGCTGCAATCTTTTTTGCAATTACAAAAAATAGAGTTAAGAAGTTTTTCTGAAGCGGGTGGCAGTAAAGTTTGAATCGGTACCAAAGTATTATCTATTATTTTCCAACCCCAATCTTCCGGGTTCGATTACCTAGCCACGTCTGAACTTGATAATATACCCGATACACATGTTGAATAGCAGATGCCGATGTTGGAGGAAGACATGACAGTTGTACTTGCTTCTTGTTTCTTGTATTTTTGACAAAGGTTGAATATCGGTGTTTATCAAAGCAATTAATTTTTTTTGGAGCTCCACAAACAGCAAGAAGAAAGTGAATTCCTTTGGTAATTATTGTTTGAGGTAAAGAATCAGGTTCTGTAAATACTTTAGGCCTACTGGGGAAACCACGTTAAAAAAAAACGCGTCGAGTACACTACCTCACAGGTGGCGTGGTAATGTGTGCTTGCTTACATGTATAACGTTACTCTTGCAGTCGCGATATCTCAGAAATAGTGACTCTTAGAAAAAAAATAACTGAGACTGTTTTGTAGAGACTTTTCGGATCTACAAATTTGGTCTAAGGTTATTTTTCGAAAAAACTTACCATTTTCGATAAAAATCCAAAAAAACTGAAATTTTGACATTTGACCCCGAATAACTTTTTTAGCACACATGGGATCGATGGGGACTTTTGAAGATTTCTTTCTGATGGTGAACCCAAGCTGCCGACAAAAAATTGGCTCTGTCGGAATTTATGTTATTTCAAATATCTAAAATAACCGGACTAATAGTAGTTTTGAAATGATGTTGACCGTGTATGACGTTGACCGTGTATGATGTCGACCGTGCATGACGTTGTTGCAGAACGATGGCGTACCTGATGCGTCACCTCCGGCGCGTGTCTCTACTGCACCAGTCCACTGGCATGACGGCGCGCAACATGGCCATCGTGTGGGCTCCCAACCTGCTGCGCTCGCCCGCGCCGCAACACGCGCTGCAGGGCGTCGCCGTGCAGGTGACCACCACACCACCACTACCAAACCGTCACCACACTACCGCCATACCACACCATCACCTCACTACCACACCATGACCATCACCAGGCCATGACCACACTACCACCACACCATCAGCACACTATCAGCACACATGACCACACGCATCACTTCACCATGACCACACCATGACCAAATCATCAACACACCACCATTACACCACCGCAATACCACTTCCACACCTGCTTCTTTACTGGTGGTAGGTCTCTCATATGTGAGAGGCCGCTTGGGTAGATAATACCGCAATGTCTATTTCTCCCGCCAAACAGCAGTGTAAATGCACTGTTGTGTTCCGGATTGAAGGACATTGTAGCCACAGTCTCAGGATGGCGAGCGCAGCGGAATGCCAAGCATTGCTTTGTAATTCAAGGTGTTGTTTGGTTTTGCCACTGTTTATGAGTGGTCGTATCGCTTACGATCAGATGAACGGTGCTGGTCTCGCCATTATACTAAAATAAGAGCACACGCTTATTTGTGCTCTTATTTCTCTTGCCGTTTTTTTAGGCCGTTCGTTTTAATCTAGTGTATATTTCATCGAAGTTTATGTATAATTTGAATTTCCACCAGGCTGTTGTGACGGAGTTTTTGATCTGCTACGCTGAGGAGTTGTTTGCGGAAGAACAAGGCACTGACAGCGGCCCCGAATCCATCGAACAGGTAATTATGTTACATTAATATCGGGGCGATTTTATGTAAAGTCAAAATGTTAAACAAAAGTATTGTTAAAACAATGGTAAACAAGCCTTAAGCAATCTATGGTTAGTTGTATAAGTAATTTTATTAAAGAAAATACACGGTTGTAATTCTATTTCACTACCCACAGTCAGAGTAAGGGTTTCACTGCCGTTATACTCCCAGACGGCAGTGAAACATTGACATACGCGTGTTTACTATAAAAGTAACAAGTTGTCACAGATATTCGGATAAATCGTTAATTCGTTAATTATACCGTGTGGTGATAATAATAATTAAATAATTAACACAATGGGTTTTATTTCCGACATCCAACATATACAAGCCTTTACAAAAATAATTATTTTTTTTACCAGGACTCGTGCGAGACTCAAGAAGTGGAATTACGTGGCACAGAGTCCGGAAGACGACCCAAAAGTCTGCCAATAAACCCACCCACCAAACTATTGAGGTAAGTGACTATATTCACTGGTGGTAGGTCTCTCATATGTGAGAGGCTGCCTGGGTGGGTACCACCGCAATGTCTATTTCTCCCGTCAAACAGCAGTTTAAATGCACTGTTGTGTTTCGGATGGAAGGACATTGTAGCCAGAGTAACTACTGGACATATTGAGACTTATAACTCGTCAAAATATCTGTGCACCCGGCGTTGATGACGTCACGTCGGCGCTCAGGTACGGAGTGTAAAAAAGTTTTTTTGTGTAATGATTGGATTAATGTTTGTGTTAAATGTTACGTAATTTAATGATAGAAAAAAAGTAAAATAATTTATTTTAAATCTTATTTACTTTATAAGCCGTATATGATGATTTCAGAAAATATTAATTTATAACATCAATATGTTTAAAAATTAAAACTCCTCTTCATTATAAATAATTGATTCTATGCCTGACATACTATTATCGTCGTCGCTCTCGCTTATATCACTTTCTGAACTTTCTTCTCCTAGAAATATCACCATCTGCCGTATATTCTCGTCTTCAAGGTGGTCTTTTTCCCAGTACGTCTGCTGTAGACTTACTACATGATTGACTTCCTTTTTCCAGTCTGATGATGTGATAGAATTGATTGCGTCTTTGGTAAGTTCTTCAATCTCCTTTTCTGACTGGTTAATATTTTTGTCTGCCACCCTTTGTTTAATCAAGTTCCAAATGTATTCAATGGGATTAAGGTCACAATGGTAGGGTGGCAGACGTACAATTTCTTGGCCATGCTCTCTCATCAATTCATCGACGACATATTTTTTTGGTGGCTTTGTTTTTAATATACTCTTCGTCATTTTTTCATCAAAGGGAATATTATTAACTCGCAGCCAATTTTGCATATCACCTTTAAGAGATGCACTTGTAGGCGCCTTCACTAACTGTATTGAATGATAAGGCGCGTTGTCAATGACAACTATACCATTCGGCGGTAGGTTCGGTATTAATTTCTCGTTCAGCCGTTTTAGAAAACTCTTTGTGTCCATCTCGTGATGATAGTCACCAGTAGTAGTTCTACACTTGTATAACAATTCTGCTCCTGAAATGAACCCATTTTCTCCCCCGGCATGCACAATAATCCATCGTTGCCCTGGGTTTATATTTTTCTTCACACTGCTATCACTACTTCTCTGCCAGCATTTATTTACCGTGTAGTGGGAATAGATCCATGTTTCGTCAAGGTAAGTGACCGGTTTCTTATCTGCCCCAAGGTCATTGTTCTCTTTCATCCTTCGCAAGTATCGGGCCCTCCACGGGGCGATATCTGGTTTTTGTATCAGCACTGTACGGGCACTTTTGCACTTTTTGAATTTATAACCTAACTTATCGACAAGAATATTTCTCAGAAAAGTTCTTCCACCTTGAAAATTCAGGTTTCTTTTAGCGACTGCCAGGATTTTCTTCAAAGTTGGGACTTCTTTTTTTACAGTATAAAAACTGTTGATGATGTTTCTTATTGCGCACATGTCAAAATCATCCACTTCGATGTTGCTTACGCTTCTTACCCGGTGTTGATAATTTCCTTCGATTATTAGTAGAACTTGGACTAGTACTTAGGTCATTGCTAGTACTTGGATGGTTGCTAGTACTTGGATGGTTGCTAGTACTTGGATGGTTGCTAGTACTTGGATGGTTGCTAGTACTTGGATGGTTGGTAGTACTTGGACTAGTGTCTGGCAGTGGCAAAGTACGCGGCGATACACGTAATTCTTTGGCCTCTTTTTTTATATTCATAAGAGTCCTCTTCGATATCCCAGTAGCAGCACAGGTTCGTTTAACCACTTGGTCTATAGGTATGGCAAAATGTTTATTAGCCTTCTCCATTTCAAAAAACTTTAACACTTTTAGGATCAAATTTCTTGCTTCACTGTGTATAGTCTTTCCCATGTTTTTTGAGTTAAACTGAACTTCGAAAAACAATAACAAATGTAGTCGAAACTTAACAATAAATGTCCAAAAACAAAACAATACTAACACGAAAATAACCAAATTATTGAGACGCGTATCGGCAACGAAAGTGCTAACCGTACTGTCGTGTTCGGACGAGCGCGGTAAGGAGAAAGGGGCGGCGGGAGGGGCATCGCATTCCTGCGAGGTGCAGAGATATTGTGACCGAGTAGTAACATCTCATTATCAGCCTCGTGTCAGGAATTTGTGCCCGATATGGCGATAGGCTCGCCACCTGTCACATCGTGGGACGGAACATACAAGGCGAAATGTGGGTGTCCTGGCACCTCCGCTTACTCCTTCTTTGAACAAGGCGTGGTATGTATGTATGTATTTTATGGATTCAGTAAATATATTTCATTTAATTTCATTTGGTTTCAGCTTGGAGGAGGCTCGCCGGCGCGGGCGCGCGTCTGGCTCGTCCCCCCCGCGCGCTCCTCCCCCGGACCCGCCCTCCCCCTCGCACTCCCCCTCCCCCTCCCCCTCCCCCTCGGCGCCGCTGCGACCCACCGCGCACCTGCAGCCCATGTACATCGAGGTAACACATAAATGTACATACCGGGTATATCAAGACTGCTACCGAAAACGAAGCCGGGTGGTAGTTTTAGTGACTACAAACACAATACAACTAAATTTTGTGCAAAAAATTGTGACGATATTTTTGTTATTTTTTTTTTTCTATCGTATTAGGGTGGTAAATAGTATTTTTTCTTAATAGTTTAAAACCTTTTATTTTTAAAGATTCTATGGTACGCAAGGGTTAAAATTAATATGTTAGCAAAAACTATGGATTTACCACCCAAGATATTTTAAATATCACAAAAAATAATTCACGATGTCATTGCAACATTTTTAGTTGCATTGTGTCTGAAATCACTAAAACTACCATCCGGCTTGGTTTTCGGTAGCAGTCTTCATATACCCTGTATACAGGGTATATCAAGACTGCTACCGAAAACGAAGCCGGGTAGTTTAAGCGACTTCAGACACAATGCAACAGAAAAAGTTGCAAAAAAAAGCGACAATTTTTTTTTAATTTTTTTCCTATGGCCATATTTGGGTGGTAAATACATTTTTTTCCTAAAATAATAGTATATACCCTTTTATTTATAAATACTCTAAGGTATAAAAGAGTTTAAATTATTATTTTAGCAAAAACTATGGATTTACCACCCAAAAATGACGATATTTAAAAAATCATAAAAAAAATTGTCGCTTTTCTAGGTGAAATTTTTAATTGCATTGTGTTTGTAGCCACTAAAACTACCACCCGGCTTCGTTTTCGGTAGCAGTCTTGAGATACCCGGTATATGTCAGAGAGGTTTTATGTGAAGTCGAAATGTTAAACAAAATGATTGTTAAAGTTATTCTTAAATATCAGAAGCTTATTTAATTTTTAAACACGAAACAGATAATATTATTTTACTTATCGACTATTTAATAGGGCTGCACAATTTAACCGGCCAAGCCAGCTAAAAAAGTTAGCTAAATTAACTAGCTAGCTAACCGATAGGCTTAGGTAATTTAACCGGTTAACTTAATTAGCTCAGCTAATTAGCCGACGGCTAACCGGCTAATTCTTTTTTTCAGCTATTCGCTGATTCTTTACTCACAGACAGGTTCAAAAAATAATAATAATGATTTTTCTATGATAAAAATAACGTATATAACGAAATAATGAAAGTAATTTATCTAATTAATTAACATTTAACAATATTTTATTTATGGCTCTTAAATTAATTATTAAATTTGGTTTCCGTAATATTTCTATTTTGATATAGAAAAATCAATAAATTAGCATTTTCGGGCAATAAACAGTTGCGTAGAAAAATATCACAGCGCACAAAAAACATCGGCCAAAAAACTAACCACTTTAAACATTGACGTCGCCATTTAAAAAAAATCAAAAAACGCGCGCATTTTAAATCTTGTATCAAAAAAAAAATTATGCTAATAATTTTCTGTAGTATTTATTAAAGACTTCTCTATCATTTTTAATTATATCATTTCCCAAAAAATTATTATTTATACTTACATAATTATTTTTAATAAACATAATTATTTAAATTATTTATTGATAAAATATTAAGAGCGTATACACCTTGCGCGCAAAGTCAACTATAGGTATTTCTTCGTTAATTTCACGCACACATAAGCGACCAAAGCTGTGTGCGTAGAGCTGCCGCGTCGGCTCGCTATACAATCGGCTCAAACAACTTTGATCCGTGCGCTTCAAATATTCAATTGAAATGTAACTGTAATATAATATCATAAAAATATTTTATTTGCATTATAAGTAGACAAATATTACTGTGCAAGCAAAGAATAATACAAATTTTGGATACTAATCATATTTTCGTTATTATTACATTGTTAAGTTGCATTCAAATCAGTGTTCAATCAGTATACACTACGGACGTTTTATTAATCATTTCGTGTTCGAACACATAAATAGTGTTAGGGGCCTTACAACCCCTTACAATTACGAAATATATTTAATTTTATAGTACAATACATAACATAATTTAGCCTTGGAATTACATCCCATTATATTACCTGAAACATAATTTATACTCACTACAAAATCATTGTAGGTAATAAAAATAATTAAATATTTTACTACCAAAGTACTAAGATGTGGTAATCGCAGTCCGCACGTGGCTATTTTTACTACGTACGGCAAAAATCGACTGCAGCCAGGCCGGAGCGACGAGCGATACGTCCTCCCTCTAGAAGGCCTTGCGGCGGTCTGATTTGATCCACGTCGGACAGCGTGTTTTATAGTGGTTTTTAAAATATTTGTAGAAAACATGAAAACTAATTTTGTTGAAATATAAAAATGGTAATTTATTGATAAGATGTTCTTCTATTGTAATATGCAATTGCTATAAAAAATTATGTACGATTAGTTGGTGAAAAAAAATATGTTCTTGACGACAGTTTCTGAATAATTTCGCATTGTTTAAATTTTTATTTTCCAGGAACTAAACACAAAAATATTATTTTTCTCAGCAAAATCCCTCCATAAGGGTCTTATTAGTCTGATAATATTTTTATTTTCATCTTAAATTTAGTGGTTTCGGATATCTTAAGCTTCTAAATTGCCATTTAAAGCCTAAATAACGAAACTTGTGTTCAGTAATCCTTATAGTACTCACAAATTATCCATCAATCTATAATGTTTTCCACCAAAATCCCTAGATGACAAACTTTTCTAAAATTAGTAATAATTATTTTTCCTTTAAATTGTTTATTGGTGGCTATTAACTCATTTGAAAAGTCCTGTTTTTAAGCCAAAAAACGCGTGCAGGGTATAAACGCTCTTAAATAAGTAAATTTCGCGACTATCATTTCTTAAAACAAAAAATGACCCTTAATATTATTTTTTGAACCTTTCTGTAGAAAATATATCAGTGAATAGCTGAAAAAAAATTAGCCGGTTAGCCGTTGGCTAATTAGCTGAGCTAATTAAGTTAACCGGTTAAATTAGCTAAGCCTATAGGTTAGCTAGCTAATAAACTTAGCTAACTTTTTTAGCCGGCTTGGCCGGTTAAATTGTACAACCCTACTATTTAATCAATAATGGAATTAAATCAAACAAAACATTAATAAATAGAAAACAAAAATAATTAGCCATCCGTCGTATCCGAGCGCCCGCGTGAAAGAGTGAGAGTGTATTGTCGTCTCTTTCAATCGTTACGTCATTGCGTCATGTGATCATGCGATGTTCCCGCCTCCTTGCTGGAAATATGTACATTAATGGGAGTCGACTGTATGTGACTGTTGGTGTAATTGAGCGATTTGTCCACAGGTGGGGTCCGGGCCTAACAACCTTCCGCAGTACCACACCGTGCTCGAATTACCGGCGTCAGGTTGGTAGTGTTTAAGTAACCTTTGTATCCTTTAATTAATTGGCAAGTTAATTTATGACAGGGCTTGTATGTGAGTTCAGGAATAACATTTCATAAATTATATAAATAAGCCGAAGGAGAATGCCCATTTTACTATGACACTTAGTATCGGTGTGAAGATTGTTGTCCCTCGATGAAACCTGCTTTTTTGTGTAGGGAAAAATATATCGCTGCTTTAATTTGATAGTGGCACATAACGAAATGTGTATTTTTATGATAATGTTACCATCAAACACAAGTTAATCTAAAATACTATGTGAATAAAACTCATATTTTTTATAGATTATACGTTGATTTAAGCAACTTTTAAATAGATGTGTTTAAATAAAACAAAATATATAAACAATTAATTATTTTGTTTTATTTAAACTGCTTTCCTGAAAAAAGTCTTCGTATGTGGACCTTAAGAACAACCTCGAAGAAGTAAGAAATGTGCATATTAGTCTATGGACGGTCAGGAGGAGGCTTCTCGCGGCCAATATACGCAGTCATCGCCCGGCCCGCGGCCCTAAGTTACTCCGTGAGCACAGAGTTGCCAGGCTTAGGTTTGCTCGAAATTGTGAGTCATGGACTCAAGAAGACTGGAATAGGGTATTGTTCTCCGATGAAGCCAGAATATCTCTGTTCGGTGAAGATCGACGTCGGCGAGTGCTACGAAGACGAGGAGAACGCTTTGCAGAGACTTGTTTTGAAGAAATCACACCTTATGGTGGGGGCTCTGTTATGTTTTGGGCAGGAATAAATTCAATGGATCGTACACAGTTAGTCTTCATTGAAAACGGCTAACTGACTGGACATCGATACATAACGGAAGTTCTAATTCCTCATGCACAACCCGCATTGGCCGCTTTAGGCGAAGACTCAATTTTTATGGACGACAACGCTCGCGCCCACCTGTCTGGCGATGTGGAAGCGTATGTGCAAGAGGTCGGCATTCGTCGTTTGGATTGGCCAGCTCGACCTCAATCCTATAGAGCATGTCTGGGACGTTCTGAAACGACGCGTGAGATCAGTACAACCGGCTCCGCAGACCATCAGAGGGCTGAAGAATGTGATTACCGCGGAGTGGGAACGTATTCCACAAGCAAGTATACGGGATATCCTCGCTAGCATACCCAGACGAATTCAAGCTGTGATTTCAGCTAGAGGGGGTCACACTCGATACTAAACATTTATCTGCTTTTACTTTATTAAAGAAAAAACAAACAAAAATCTTTGTTAACTTTTACTTCACGAGCATATGCACTACTAGCGAGCATACACTACTAGTGAACTTTAGCATTAAAGCCCATAAATATCAAAATTTTATGATAATACTGACGAAAACGATTATTTGCTTATTAATTTACAAAATTGTGAAAGTAAAACTACCTATAATTATCAAACAAACTAATAGTAACATTTGAAATGGTTCATTGCTTAGGTGCCCGTTTTTTTGCAAATGAGTTTATATACCGGGTATCTCAAGACTGCTACCGAAAACGAAGCCGGGTGGTAGTTTAAGTGACTACAAACATAATACAATTAAAAATTTCGCAAAGAAACGCGACAATTATTTTTTATGATTTTGTAAATATCGTCATTTTTGGGTGGTAAATCCATAGTTTTTGCTAAAATAATAATTTAAACTCTTTTATACCTTAGAGTATTTATAAATAAAAGGGTATACACTATTATTTTAGGAAAAAATGTATTTACCACCCAAATATGGCCATAGGAAAAAAATAACAAAAAAAAAATTGTCGCTTTTTTTTCAACTTTTTCTGTTGTATTGTGTCTAAAGTCGCTTAAACTGCCACCCGGCTTCGTTTTCGGTAGCAGTCTTGATATACCCTGTATATACTGGGTATCTCAAGACTGCTACCGAAAACGAAGCTGGGTGGTCGTTTTAGTGACTACAAACACAATGCAACTAAAAATTTCGCTAAGAAACGCGACAATTATTTTTTATGATTTTTTAAATATCGTCATTTTTGGGTGGTAAATCCATAGTTTTTGCTAAAATAATAATTTAAACTTTTTTATACCTTAGAGTATTTATAAATAAAAGGGTATACACTATTATTTTAGGAAAAAATGTATTTACCACACAAATATGGTAATAGGAAAAAAATAACAAAAAAAAATTGTCGCTATTTTTTGCAACTTTTTCTGTTGCATGGTGTCTGAAGTCACATAAACTACCACCCGGCTTCGTTTTCGGTAGCAGTCTTGATATACCCTGTATATAAAATATAAATAATAATATTTATACGAATATATTATTATTACAATTTTTTTTTTGTCCCTGGTGTACAGTATGTGTGTGTGTATGTGTGCAGGCGGCAAGCGCGGCGTGAAGCGCTCCCCGTCCGGTTGGCGCGGCCTGTTCTCGCGCACCAAGCAGCAGCGGCCACGCGCGCCACCCCCCGCCACACCCGCGCCACACGCCACGCACGCGACACACGCGCACGCCACGCCGCCGGTGAGTGTACACCACCAACCACCCCCTCACTCCTACTCACTACCCCCCCTCTCCACCCTCACAACCCCTCAGCTCCTCGTCACTAATCACTCACCCCCACTACCCTCACCCCTAACCCCCACTACCCCTCACCCCCCACTACCCCACACCCCCTTACAAACCGCCCCCCCTAAGGATCCCTACCCCTACTACTACACCTACTACTACCCCTCACTACCCCCTCACTCCCCCCTCACTCCCCCTCACTATGTAAGCGACCGTACCGCCGCCTAATGAGTATATACCCCTCCTAGTCACTATGTATGTGACTGTACCGCCGCCAATGAGTACCCCACTCCTACTCACTATGTATGCGACTGTACCGCCGCCAATGAGTACCCCACTCCTACTCACTATGTATGTGACTGTACCGCCGCCAATGAGTACATACCCCTCCCCACTTAGCCTTAGGTTCAGCGCAGACAGAACGGAGCGCAGCGCAGAGGATTTTATTAACGCACTTGTAAATAAACTTTAAAATTATTTTAAATAAGTGCATAAATGCTTGAACCTGACAAAAAATGCTCGCGCGTCGTACTTTCAGTGTTGTCACTGAGTTTAAAGTGAAGTCGCGCGCAAGCTCGAGCATACGCGATCCATAATAAATATGCCCGAGACCGAATTTTGCTTAAAATGACATCTTTCCTTTTATTTGACTTATGTCATTGCTTCGCAGAATTTGATCCCTTTTAGCAACATTATCGAATGGTGTAATAATACAGCATGTGTTTTTCTTATTCAAAATCATTGTGTTCGATTCTTAGCTAGGCATATTGATTTATCAAAAGTCTAAGTATGCAGTTTTAGTTTTCATCAAAATCGGGCTCGTAAGTCCTTTCAGCATTTTTCGCTATTCCTCATAGTTTCGGATTTGGCCACCCACGCCCACTTGAAAAACTCACCTGTATACCGGGTGTATCAAGACTGCTACCGAAAACGAAGCCGGGTGGTAGTTTAAGCGACTTCAGACACAATGCAACAGAAAATGTTGGGAAAAAAGCGATAATTTTTGTTTCTTGTTATTTTTTTTCCTATGGTCGTATTTGGATGGTAAATTATTTTTTTCCTAAAATAATAGTGTATACCCTTTTATTTATAAGGACTCTAACGTATCAAAGAGTTTAAATTATTATTTTAGCAAAAACTATGGATTTACCACTCAAAAATGTCAATATTTAAAAAATGCTAAAAAAAAATTGTCGCGTTTCTTAGCAAAATTTTTAGTTGCATTGTGTTTGTAGTCACTAAAACCACCACCCGGCTTCGTTTTCTGTAGCAGTCTTGAGATACCCGGTATGTGGTAATAGTTCCGTCTCGGCTCAAATCAAACGAGGATTGTCTTGGTAATCTTCAATATAATTCATCTTATTTCGTCATAAGTCTTCCGTCCTTCCTCGTCTTCCAGACTATTCTCTCTTATTCCGTCTTGGCGTACATTAACATCTCAATCATTCATCCTTTAGCTCTTTACATTTTAAGTACTTTCATTTGTCATCTCTTTCACACAAACTACGTTCCATATCAGTCATTCGTCCAACGTTCCATTCTACTCATCTTTCATCATAATATTCAACTCCTACATATACCGGGTATATCAAGACTGCTACCGAAAACGAAGCCGGGTGGTAGTTTTAGTGACTACAAACACAATGTAACCAAAAATTTCGCAAAGAAACGCGACAATTTTTTTATTATTTTTTAAATATTTTCGATTTTGGTTGGTAAATCCATAGTTTTTGCTAAAATATTAATTTAAAGCCTCGCGTACCATACCGTGTTTAAAAATAATAGGTTGTACACTATTTTTTAAGAAACAACTATGGGTTTACCACCCCAATACGACGATAGAAAAAAATTCACAATAAAGTTGGTCACAATTTTGTTGTATTGTATCTGAAGTCACTAAAACTACCACCCAGCTTCGTTTTCGGTAGCAGTTTATCAATACCCTTAAGGCGATTCACGTAATGAAATAATTTCAGTTGCGGTGCAGTTGTATTTAAGTTACGATCAAATCGGCCCTTTCCGTATTCTCGTAATACGCTCGCGTCAAGTTCGCGTCACGCGAGCGCTTTAGCGGCTCACGCGCAGCTAAACATTTATAAGAATACTATTTTGCACCAAAAAGTAAACTTAATTGCAACCGCACCGCAACTTAATTGACGCTTTAATAAATTACCTGAATCGCCCTACATACCGGGTATCTCAAGACTGCTACCGAAAACGAAGCCGGGTGGTAGTTTTAGTGGCTACAAACACAATGCAATTAAAAATTTCGCCTAGAAACGCGACAATTTTTTTTTATGATTTTTTAAATATCGTCATTTTTGGGTGGTAAATCCATAGTTTTTGCTAAAATAATAATTTAAACTCTTTTATACCTTAGAGTATTTATAAATAAAAGGGTATATACTATTATTTTAGGAAAAAGTGTATTTACCACCCAAATATGGCCATAGGAAAAAAATAACAAAAAAAAAATTGTCGCTTTTTTTTGCAACTTTTTCTGTTGCATTGTGTCTGAAGTCGCTTAAACTACCACCCGGCTTCGTTTTCGGTAGCAGTCTTGATATACCCTGTATAATAGTAACTATGTATGTATGTGCGTGTGTCAGGAGGGCGGCGGCGTGCGCGCGTCTCGCTCGTGCGAGTCCGTGTCGGAGGGAGACGCGCTGGCGCCGCTGCACCGCGCGCCGCCGCCGCACACCACGCGCCAACACGCCAGGTATGTTACGTGGCGTACACACACCCGACACGAGACAGAGCGGTAGGCTTACGGCCTGTTAGAAACAGGATAATCGTGTGACTGCTAGTATTGCAGCACGTACGTAACTAAACGGGATCCTGCAAAAAACTGTACCAGTAAAAAACGGAATGTTGCCGTGTGAAAATAGCGTTCGAGTATCTATAATATACAAGGAGCGCTGGTTCAAAAACGTAGATAAAATTTTTC
Source organism: Hyles vespertilio (assembly GCA_009982885.2). Classification (NCBI taxonomy): domain Eukaryota; kingdom Metazoa; phylum Arthropoda; class Insecta; order Lepidoptera; family Sphingidae; genus Hyles; species Hyles vespertilio. The sequence continues at coordinate 1,964,226 of CM042832.1, forward strand.
ACCTTTTTCTGCCCTATTGGCTGATATTTGACAGGTTGTCCAACATACATGCATTAATTGGAAAAGAAAAGAAAAATAAATAGTTTAGGGCTATTTAATTCCACTCAAACTAGTTTTAAAAGGACAATAGCTTAATATAATTTCTGTTATCGCTGTAAGCGCACCGAATCAACGCACACATATAATGCGATTCAAATAAGAATTTGACAGCCTCCGTGGCGCAGTTGGTTAGACGCCGCCTGTGAAACGAGAGGCCGCGGGTTCGATCCTCGCACCGAGAGAAATGTTTGTGCGGCCCACAAATATTTCTTCCGGGTCTGGGTGTTTGTGAGACCGAAAAGTCTCGTAGTTCCTGATACCCACGACACAAGACTCAATCTTAGTGTGGGGTCAGGACTATGTATGTGACTGTTGGGTGTTATTTATAAAAAAAAGTGTAATATTGCAGTAGAACACAATTATTAATATTTTTCAGCCCGTTTGCTATACACAACTAAGGTTATCCGGCTAAGGTTGCAAGAAGTCGCTGGATGCAGGCCGCTTCCAACAGGTCGTGGAGATCCTTGGACAATCCTATGTTCAGCAGTGGACTTCCTGTGGCTGACATGATGATGATGATGATGATTGAATGTGTTCAGGTCATCATCCTGCGATTCCTACTTTGAGCCGTGGCAGGCGGAGTTGGCGGACATGCGACTGCGTCTCTCACCTCAAGAGCGAGACAAACATATGTTCAGCGAGGAGGACGACCAGCAGCCCAGACCGCACGTAAATACAATAATAACATTATTTTTAATTTTAGGGGACCTAAAAGATCTCTTACGAACCCTACAGCCAGTGTGGCGTCATAAATAAACAGGAAACTACTGGCTGATTTGAATTCTTTCGCCATTAGAATCCAAAATTTTCTCTGATGAGCATAGAATATAAAATATTTTCAAAAAAGTGCATCTACACCCAGACAGAACCGGGCAAATCCGCTAGTTCTCAACGTGGTAAATAATGGTGGTGCCGGGCCCCTTTATTTTTGCAAAAATACATGTATGATTTTCTGGAGAATCTGATTTAGTTTCTTATGAGCATCTTCAAGTTCACTTAATTATATCGGAACCCGAAAGACCAACTGCCAGGCCTCAAGACACAAGAATTTGTGGCCGATAAGGCGAAATGTCGATGTACTGGCACTTTTGCCTACCCCTTTTGGGAGAAAAGACGTGAGTTTAAAAAAATGTTATTAAATATTTTTAAGATATATATATATATATATTTTAATTCCTTATTCATTATTGGTAAAACCGGAATAGATTGCTTTTAATATTAAAGAGATAGCGTTATGTGAGTATGGACGGCATCGTAATCTTAGCAACATTGAGAAATAATTCAAATATGGCAGCAGTAAAATACTAGTGTCAAATATATAATTATTAGAGAAAAGAATCGACAAATATATTACTTTAAATGTCGTTTCTTTGGTTTTCAGGTATAGTTTATAATTGAAATAACAGTGTGTTAAAATAAAATCTTCGGTTTTCAGAGCAACACATTTATTTTATTTTTGGATTCTTAAACAATCTGTCAGGATTGCATCATATGTATATTTGATACCAGTGTATTGTCCTGCAGGACGATTCCCTGTGCTCCACACCCCCTGAGTCGGGACTGTGCAGTGCCGAACCGAGTCCCAGGAGAAATTTGAGAGTCGACATCGAGGCAGCCAACGAACTGGCAGAGAGGTATGTTGAACATTATAAAATAACCTCCGTGGCGCGGTTGGTTAGAAGACTGTGAAATGAGAGGCCGCGGGTTCGATACCCGCGCCGAGAAAAGATTTAATATCAGTATATACATATTTCACACTGATAGATTATCTGTCTGTATCAGCCCATATACGTCCCACTGCAGGGCACGGGCCTCCTCTACAATCGACAGTACGATTGAGAGTGCTTAGGCCATATAGTCCACCACGCTGGTCTAGTGCGGGTTGGCGGACTTACATTCCATAGAAATTCTTATAAATCGCTATGGTATGCAGGTTTCCTCACGATGTTTTCCTTCGCCGTTTTAGTGTGTAATAATATAAAATAATAATAATACAAAACACGCAATGAATAGCCTAGTGCTTACTTCTTATATAAGGCCGCCACTTGTACTATTATTTTATTGTGTACTATCTACATAGTATTTCTGTACCGTGCAAAAAAGGATTGAATAAATAAATATAAATACATTGGTGGTTATGTATGCACACAGACGTCGCCTCGCCCTGGAGGAGCAGCTGTCGACGCTGGGCTACATCGACGGAGAGTCGCCGCGAGCGCGCGCGCCGCCGGAGAAGAGACACTCGGCGCGGCCGCACAGCCCACACCACCAGGACTTGGCCAAACGGTCAGGAATTACCAGCAAACTTAGTTAACACATTTAAAATTAAAGTGCACGAATCAAAAAAAAAAAAATCATAACCCCTCAACCGTCGGAACCGGAACACGGTTCCTTCGGATTTCAAGCAATAAGCAACCTAATGTCATTGAAATAGGGTCTATTATTAATACGGCTCGTCGATTTCAAGCAAAAAAGCAACCTAACGTTATTGAAATAGGGGCTATTTTTGAATCAAGGTCAGTAGGCGGCGCTTACGACAGTCAAAGGGTTAATTGGCTCAAAATGACGATCGCATCGACCCTTAAATAAGGACCTATTGACGTGTATAAGACAGAAAGATGTCGACGCAGGAAAGCGATTTTGTCGTATCTCAAAAAATGCGTTTATACGTTTTGTATATTATTTAATTCATAAAAAAATACCGCATTGAATTTCCTCGTGAAAATGTAGGGTTTTTTTTTCAAAATGTTATTATTAAAGAAATTGTATTCCTAAGTTTTCTAGTTTAGTGGATATTCATTTTTTAAATGTTTTTTTTTCTTGTTTAAAATTCCTTGTTGATACGACAAAATCGCTTTCCTGCGTCGATGTATACTTCGATCTTATCAATTGATGTCGCCAAAGAATCAGTCCTTACGACTTGCTCAATGGGAGAGGGCGGTGACCTCTGAACTAGATACAATCCTAGTTACGTAAATAGACACAAAAATTAATATTCATATAGAGAATTACTTCACGACGCTCTCCTTCACTTACTACGGCAAACACTTTGGAAACCCCTGGCCTAACCTTCTATCAACCGGACTGCCGACTGTAAAAAAAAAAACAAAATTAATTAATTACTATTTATATTTTAGGTTGTGCAAAGACCGCGACAGTCCAATGGCGTCTCAAACCGACTTCCAAAACACATCGAACAATGTCAAACTACGGTAAGTTTTATAACGTTTGTACTATAACTATTACAATACTCGCTGGAAATTGTCTATATCTTACATTTAAAAAAAAACTATTTTCTGGAATTTGTGTAGTAATGAATTATCTATGAATTTGTTAATTTATAATTTAGTAAGTTGTGATTGAATTTTTTTGGCCTATGGCCTAACCACTCTCAACCGTACTCTCTATAGTAGAGGAGGCCCAACATTGGGACATATATGTGCTGATAAAGATAAATCACTACATAGTATAAAACAAAGTCGCTTTCTCTGTCCCCATGTCCCTTTGTATGCTTAAATCTTTAAAACTACGCAACGGATTTTGATGCGTTTTTTTTAATAGATTGAGTGATTCAAGAGGAAGGTTTATGTGTATAATACGTGCATATTATTGTAGAGAAATCTATATGCACGCGGACGAAGCTGGGCTGGACCGCTAGTATAATATAAAATTAGACAATTACTAGTTTTAAATAGTTCTCTAATATCTTTTTTTTTTGGAAATTTCTTTGATTAATTAATCTCACTTAGACCAATACAAATGAATATGCTAAAAAATCAGTTATAGACAATTTTCAGCGAGCTAGTTTTGTTTGACCATACGTCTGATGTTTCGTTTGAGCCGGATTCTGTCACTATTTAAATCGCCGATGTGTGTGTCTGTGTGCGTGCTAATTATTTGTTTAATTAATCAACTGTACAGTACTAAAAACACCATCGAAAAAGTAAAATGATTTAAAAAAATCCTGTAAAAAAATCATATTAACTTGTTAGAAAATTGTTAAGAAGTGGATTATGCTAATTATTTGTTGAAACTACGAGTGTCCCCCACTACTCTACTAAAACTATTAATATCTCGCTCATTTTACGACCAATTTGATGATGTTTCAAACTACCATTAGTTATAAAGGTCATTTTGCTGTAATCATTAAATACTGTCCCAAATTAAACACTGTAAACGTCCCATTTAATACTTATTAGTACTAAATCAATCAATAAATTATTTAAACACCAGACACAAACATCAGCAAACACATAACAAATTTAATTTTCAAAGCTTGCTTCACGTATCTAACATTGCAGAGAGAGGAACTCACCGCGAAAGACCAAGGCTAGATACAGTGGCATCCACCCCGTAGACGAAAAGACTGTTAACGTCACCCGTCTCAGTTGGCACGGGAAAGACGGACATTCTACCCTCATAAAAATAGACTGGCCGGTGGAAAATAATTCTATAAGCAACCTTACCACAAGCACTATTAATTCTAGTCCTATGACCCCCGCTACACCCGTATACGACCCCTTAGAAAGCGATTCAGAAGTCAGCGAATCTAATAAACAGACTATACAGATTAAAAACGATAATTGTGTGAGTTGCGATAAAGAAACTTGCCTCAAATGTGAGCTGAAAGCGACGGATTTCGATGATAAAACCTATGAGAATAGTTTAGACCCCAGTCCAGTCCATTCTGGCAGCTATAACTTAAACAGACTGTCTGCTGTGTCCACCTCATCGAATTCGGAGCAGGACAAGCGAGCCAGTGACGTCATCAAAGTTATGACGTCGTCGCACGAAAGCTCTTCCAGTTATTCCAATGTTAGTTCAAAGCAGGACGAGTTGTACGAATGCTACGGGTTTACAAGACCTAATTACATTAATCTACAGTCTTCAAGCACTAGCAAAAGTTCGCCAGGATCTCCTCTTAAAAGCCCTTTAAAATCTACTATTAGTATCACATTCCGGTCTCCAACTAAAACGAAAAATGATTTTGAAGACGTAGACGGAACCAATACACCGACTAACGATAGAGATTCCGTGTATGAAGACATAGATCTAGAGAAGAACTTGTCTATTGTAGAGGATGCTAGCGTGCCGGAAACGGATGCGAGTCTGCCAACGCAACAGGCGTGCCAACCTGACCATTTCAACGATGATCTAATTATACTAGAAACGCCTACAGAAAGATTTGAAGACCCAATTGATGTGTACAGCCAAGTGAAATTCTTTAAGAAGAGCATTGAAGAGGTCAACGCTTTGATATTCGATTCTCCAGAAGCGGACAGTCATTACGAGAACGTAAAATTTGATTCGAGGCATAATGATTACGAAAATATTAATGTGGAACTCAAATTGTGCGATAAGAAACTGGAAATCACAGAGATTGATAACGGAAAGGAATCCGATTCTGAGAAAGACAACGGCAATGTTGTTAAAAAGAATTTGAATGTGCGTGAACTGGCTATAAGGTTTGAAAGTCCTACGGAGCAGAAACCGCCTTTTACTTTCGAGAAATTCAAGGCAGAGATCAAATATCCTAGTTTGGAACGAAAAGACGACAGAATTAGAAAAGAGGAAGCTAAGGAAAAGTCTTGTAAGTTAGCAAGGAGTTCTAGCAACGCGCGATCGCTGGACGAAAGCGCTTTTATCAAAGAATTTGGGCATGAGAAATCCTATGTAGACAGGAGAAAAAGTCTAGAAGTAAGAGACGTAAAAAGAACTACCAAATTACTAGATTTAAACCTAAATATGGAAGACCATGAACAGAAAAACAGCGTGACACCCACAAGCGAAAATAAAATATCATTAATACAACGATTCAATGAGAAAAGACCTACGGACATAAAAAGTCTAATAAGCCTTGATACAGAAAAGAAATTGAGCAGAGAAAGGATTGAAAAGTACAAAGAGGAGAGAAGGAATTTCCTAAGAGAGAAATACAGTTCCCAATCATTCCGTAGTAATCCTGAGCAATTGACTAGGATTAAGATCAAGAAAGATCTAGAAGATAAAGATTGCGAGAGATTGAACGATCTCCCGAAGTTTGAGAGGAGGAATACAGTGGACCTCGGGCAGAGAATGAGGTTTTCTGTGGCGAAGAGTGTGAATAATTTGGACACTATAGCGTCTCCCACTAGTCCTGAAGGAGCGGGGTGCGTCGAACTCAGGGATACTGAAAGGTCAGTTAATTTGTGAAAGGATTGAGATTATATGGGGTGCTTTTTGAGATATATGTACAGGTTGATATTTTTTTTAGTTTCTCTACTTTTTGGGTTTTTGCATATTTTTTATATGATCTTAATCTTTTACACGTTTTTTTTAATGTTTGTGTTCATCTGATTGGCATTTTAGTGGATTTTTTTATATTGAGATTAAAACGTAACATTCTTTTTTCTAAATTTCATCATTAAAATATTAATATTTCACACTCTGTTTTGGTTGTAAATATTGTTTGTCACATTAGATATTGTCATAAGACAATATTCCATTTGAATATTCCCAAAGAATTGTAGCATGAAAGACAATAAACAGGACATAATAACCAAACACTATGCTTTCAAAACATTTTAAAATTTTATTTTATTGCCATAAGTTTTAGTTCTTATATCATTGAAATGACTTTACTTACTTTAGTAAATGAACATTTAAAACATAGTATTAAAATGTACTCATTGCTTAATGACAAAACGCAGTCAATAGCGAGACACGTTGGCTTAGGGCGAAAAGTTAAATGAAACCAAAGTCTGCAGGTTCAACCCCCGCGCCGATGTTCATATGGGATAGCAAAATCCTGTACATTCATTATAATGTCGTTCGTGACAGCTTTTCTGGTGCATTCGGTTAGATGATAATCGGGTTCGATCCCCGCTGCGAGACAAATGTTTGTGATACACAGTATTTGTTGCGGTTCTGGATATTTGTGAGACCAAAAAGTCTTTCGTGGTCTCCGATATGAAACAAAACTCGAGTTAGTGTGGGTGGACTATGTATGTGAATGTACTCCCTGGCACATTTAGTTAGACGCCGCCTGTGAAACGTGAGGCCGCGGGTTCAATAGCCGCACCTAAAGAAATATATGTGCAACCTACAAATATACTCGTCAAAACAAAATAAGGGCCACTTAATTTTTTGCAGTTTGAGACTTTTGGTACCCCGTGTTTTCGAATGAGATTTTTTATGGTCTTAAGTGCTTGAGTTAACGACGACGGTCAGGTATAGCCGATGTTGTTGTCAAGTGTGCAGTTAAAACGCTTTTTTAACAATATATTCCTAACTGCTTAGTTTAAAAAAAACTTTGGAGATTGACGTTAGTTCAGTTTAGCCTCAGTCTATTGACTGCTGCAGTTGTTTTTGATAGTTTTGCGTATAGTTCGTTTATTTTTCTGTAAAATGCCACGATTTCGTTGGCATATGGACTCTAACACTGCTTCTAGAGCCGTAACGATGATCTCAGCTGGTAATTCTCAGCGTTCCGTGGCTTTAAAGCTGGGATATTTACGTAGAGCTGTCCAAAACCTTTGCAACCGGTATCAAAAGAAGGGCAGTGTATCACGGCGTCGTGGCTCAGGAAGAGTTCGTACTACCGCCGCCCAAGAAGACCGTTATGTGCGACTTTGTGCACGTCGAAATCGGAATATTACAGCTCGCCTTCTACAAAATCGCTTACACCGGACTTCGGGTACCCTTGTCAGCGACCAAACAATAAGAAATCGTTTGCGCGAAGACCACCAATTTGTAAAAAGGCCAGCAGCCCGGGCTAAACTGACCTAAGCTCACCGTGTAAACCGTTTAGATTTGCACGTCAACATTTGGAATTTGGTAAAAACTAATGGCGTAACGTGCTCTTCACGGATGAGTGTAAAGTGAAGTTTTTTAGGGATGATAGACAGGGACGAGTATGGAGAAGAAGTAGAGAACGTTTTTCAGATGTTTTTATTCATGAACGTGATAGATTTGTTGGACCCAATGTTATGGTCTGGGCCGGTATTAGCTTACAAGGTAAACCTGACCTTGTTTTTCTAAACCAGGGTACTGTGACAACACAAAGTTACATCGATCGAGTAGTCAGACTTCATATCATTCCATTTTCACAATCAGACTCTGAAGGTTTCATCCTGATGCAGGACAATGCTCGACCGCACACAGCATGAGCAACTTTGGCGGTCCTAGACGAAGCCAATATCCAGGTTTTGGCGTGGCCTGCCAACAGTCCTGACCTGAATCCGATTGAACAACTCTGGGATCAATTCAAACGATGGGTTAAGGCAGCTCAAGAAGATGTGCATAGTCACCAGCAGCTAATAAACTTATTAAAAAGTTGTTGGAAAGAAATATCTGATGACAGAGTCAAAAATCTTGTGAGATATTGCTTTCAAGGCTTCAAGAATGCATTTCAAAAAGAGGGAGACTTACCCGATATGAGAATGTAAAATAAAACTGCTTGTTATATACCTATTAGTTAAAATTTTAATATTAATGTTAGGCATAAATTTCAAAAAAGATTTATAAAATATAAAATCTTACAAATACAATTAGTTTTTAATTAAATTGAATTTAAAATAATTTCATTTAATAAATAATAGTTTGTTTTATTATATATAGACAATTTCTAACCTTGAATCCTGATCAAAATGAATTAATGTCGAAAAATAGTGGTGGCCCTTATTTTGTTTTGACGAGTATATTTCTTCTGAGTCTGTGTTTATGAGACCGAAAAGTCTCTCGTAGTTTCTGATACTAGACACAGGACTCGATGCTATTGTGGGGTCAGGACTATGTATGTGACAGTTGTGTGTTATATATTCTTAATTATATAAAAATATTTCAGAAAGGAGAAAGTTTCGCCATCGTACAACATACGGGACATGACGGCCATATTCGAACAAAAAACGCAGAACACGGGTTGACAGCGCGTTTATTTTTATTTTTATTAATTATTAATTTAACATTGTGCGGACGGGGCCGTTTTGACAGTAACATATTATAGCTCGTATAAAAATAATAGAAATTGAAATATCTATTGTCCTTTATAGAATTTTTCATAAGAAAAAATAAATATTGCATTTAATTTCTGTATGAGAATTAAACTGGGAATTGAATTTTGAAAAATGTACTGAGTAATTATTTTCTACCTACATATATAAAGGGCGAATGATTGGTTTATATATATAAATCTGCATTTAGTAGACTTATAACATCACAACAAGTTAAATAAAATACTTATTGAGACTAGTAATAAATTGATATTTCAGGCAAAAACATTTTTGGTAGAAAACTATTGTCAAAAATGTCCCATTCGACGTGTGAAAGAGTCGTTTTTCTGTAATTGTTATTATATAATTTAATTTTTAATTGTAAAACTTTGTATTGTGAGAAAAAAATATTAAGTTGTGCCTGAAAATATTTAGACGCATTCGCGGAAAGAAGTGTTGTATTTCTAAGGCAAAAAAGCGAGTGTAGGCTTATATGCTTAGTAAAGAAGATCTGACAATTTTTATTAGATCATGTATACAATAAAAAACATGCAATAAATATTCGTGTTCTTTCTCTTTTAGTGTTTCATTCATAAAAACAAAAAAAGATCACAAACATGTTTTTTGTTATAAAACAATTAGGCATTAATTAATTTTATATCCACTACAATTTATAACCTGAAGAATCTCAAAACATCACAAAAACTATTTGCAAAGAATTTTTTTTTTTTAATTATGTCAAGGCTTTGCTCCGCGACTGCGCTGGTGTTTTCGCCTATATGTAAGGATTTGTTACGTTAAATTATTTATTAATATAATATTCTTAATGTTGATGCTGTGACCAGGCGTAGGACAGCGTTTCTCAATATTGCCCCCCTTTTATTAATTGATTGAGGGGCTTCATTGTGAAGTTTAAAATAATAACGATTTGAAATATTTAAATCAAATTGATTGAATAGAAATGTTTTGCCCCAGTTTACAAGAAAGAAAAGTGGCAAATTTTGTTTTCAGAACATGTGGGATATTGTTTGTCTATAAACAAAGCTTAAACATAAAATTTGGGCTATCCTATCTAGTTCAAATGACATCCTTTCTATGCATTTTTTTAAAAGGGGCTTCGTAATGTTGAGAACCGCTGTACTAACACACGTCATAGCATCCCTTTTCTAACATCACACCATCAAACGAGTATTATTTAATTTTAATTATTTCCCTTCTATACGTATTTGTTGACTTAGGGGCAATATGGTAATATGCAAAAATATCCCAATATACTGAAAATAATATGAGAATTTAAACTTTGTCCTCATTTTTCTATGGATTCAGAAGGCGAAATTAAAATCTGAGAATGTGAATATGAAATGGTAACTGTAATAAGACATCTGATTTTAAAACATAATTTTTTCGAAATGGTCGGTATAAGAGTGATTTAATTATAAAAAAAACAGTTGGAATACCTAGACTTATAAATATCAAAGGGAAAAAGGGACTGCAAATTGCCATATTGTCCAAAATCACAAACTTTTGTTACACGAATCTCGAGTTTTTGCTATCCGCTTTGTCCCGACAACATGTAGCGACATCTGTAAAGCGAAACGTGTTCTTGAAAACTTAATCGTTGCCATAATGAAAAAAAAGTAAAAATAAAAAAATGCATTTATTATCTATATTTTTGTAAACAGTATTTATGGATAGAGTAGACTCGTTATTCAAAATGTATAGACATCTTGCTTTTGTCTTTTTTGGATTTTACGTTTTTGATCCTTGTTGAGCGTACTATAACAGCCCTTACAAGCGATTCTGACCCTTAAGATTTTTTCTAGTATAGGTGAATATTGTATTCGTTCGGAATAATATTTAAGGGTCAAAAACGTAAGAATTCAATTATAATGTGATAAAATGCGAAATATTGATATAACGAGATAATTCTACAATAACAGTGTTTATCTGTGCAGTGATTATATGCTTCGACCCTTCACAGACAACTAAACTGTATTTATAATTTTAAAAAACTTTTCGAAATCCTTTTTAAACCAATCGTATGGAGCATTTGGCAGTTGGTTTATGAGGAGAAGAAATGCAGACAGAATTGATATAAAATATGTTATTGATACATTGAATATAAAATTCATTTTTTTTCGTTAATACTGCCAATATATATAATCTGTCTGGTGGGCAGGTAACGAAATAAAATTATTTCAAAATCCAAAAATATCATACCAATGTATCCCTAAGATTGTCAAATACTGATCGTGTCAAAATAATTTTTCACTTCGATTTTGAGTCATGGTCAAATTTTGACTATATAGCATGTCACATAATTATACATTAAACCGGTGACCAGAGGCTACATTTTTGAAAATTACCGGGGATGGGACTATATTTTTTTTAATTTTTGTGCTGTCATAGATTGGTCTATTTCTTGTTATCGGTTTATCGTCTAGTTATGGGACAATTTGCTTCAATATAATTTATTGTTATATGTTATAGTTTTGTCTGTGAAGGGCTTTATGGGAAGCGGAGACTAATGGGCAAAATACTATACCAATATTCATTGGTAGAAGATTACAACTAATCCAAAAAATGTGTAAGTCTAGAATGTTTATTGAGTAATAATTTCTATAATGCCGGCTTCCACAGACTAAACAGCAAAACGAGACCTATTTTCATGTTTAAGAATGATATGTTTTTACAAACATAAATTTAGTAAAATATATCAATGAAAAATGGTTATTTTACCATTGTCTGCGCTGCCCTTTCCGCAATTTCGTATTGACCACATGTAAATTGTTGATATTAAAATGTATCTAAGGAATTGTAATGCTTTGAAATTTTCCGATAGTCTGATTTTAATTGTCACAGTGAAGTGTGGTGGATTAGTGGCCTAACCTCTGTCAATCGCACTCTCGATTGTAGAGGCGGCTCGTGCCCTGCAGTGAAACCTATATGGGTTTATAAAGAAATAGAAAATTGTGACAATTAAAATAGATATTAATTACCAAATAACTTCCATTAATCGTATGCTACTCTTTGTATGTAGTTTTGTGTTTATCTTCACAAATACAACAGGAGCGTATTCAGTAAGGTTCGGCGTGGGGATTATTTTTACTTCATTGACCCACAGTTTCTGTGCCATGTTAGTTAAACTGTATGAAATGAAATTAACTTGTTTCCTTTGGTATTGTGTTCAGTAAAATTTATATTACACATATATTCCAAATGATCTGCATTTTTTATAAAAATCTTGTAAGGAGGGCTTTAATTTTTGCCTTTGGCATTTGTGAAGATAACCACAGAACATTAATAATATGACTGCGACAGCCAAACACTTTACCATTTTCTATAATATTGTAAACATAACGAAAATTATATATTCCGTTTTGTAAAATATATTGTAAAGGATAATATCGTGGCATAGCGTTATTCGTAATACAGCGTGGGACGAACTCAGGCTTGTTGGGGGACACTGGTACTGGGTTTTCAATTTTTATATAGCTCTTTGTAAATTAGCCGTCTTGTTTTAAAGGTAGGTTTATTAAGACTATGTGCAGCGGATTTTTTTGTGTTTAATTCTTCTATGGCAAGTCTTCAAACGATAATTTTGTAACCTACACATGCAATAGATTTTTCTAAAATTTCATCCTTTATAGCGTCAAGTAGGTACATATTTGTTTTCGCCTAGCTTTTTCGCAATTTAGAGATATAGAGATAGTATTTTTCCATAAATCCAGGCTACAATTAGTTGATTTATATACATTAAAATCATCAAAGCAATGTTATATTAACCGAATTGCCTTTCAATTGTATCTAGGGAGGTAGATACCACAATAGTCCCCCACTGAGTACGAACACGTCTCACCTTTGCGATTTAAAATAAGTGAAAAAATTGTAAAAGTTTAAGAAACTATATTGTTATTCGCGCGTGCGCAGGGCCGGACTCGGTCGATCTGTGGGGCCCATTCACCCACGTCTCACTCTGATCTGAGTTTGTTTAGTGTTGTCGGTAAATGTATATGTGCTTTTTCATTGTAACAATAAGTAGGGGATTTGTATAATGGATTGTAAAACTTAACATGTAGGTTTCAGTAATGTGTGATGTGGCTGATTGATAAAAACTTGAACAGAAAGAAAATATTTCTATTGGTTAGACTACTGTTCTTTTTGTCATCACAATTAGGGAAATAAATCATTAGTCCGTGTAATGAAAAACTTTTTAACGAATAAGTGTCAATGGCATATATTCTATTTCTAACATTTAGAGGTTGGTAAAAAGGGACAGCTTTTTATTTCACGCAAATATTTTTTGGGGTAGGCATAGAGAGATCCGAGCTTTAAATTCTTATTCTAAGCATACCTCATTTGCTTTTCTAGTTTTTTTTCATCAATCTAAAGCAGGCATGTTAAAATATGTCCAGTATTTATCAATCGCTCACATTCACGGTAATTGTAGTTAAAATTGATTAAGCAACGACATACAAGTCTTCAGAAACGGCTTTAATTAAATAATTATACGTAGTGTTAATAATCGTCCGGTTCGGTCCTGTGCAATTACTATTAAATGTATAAAAACCGAGCTTTAAGCTTTCTCCCGTTGAGAGCTACGCCGGCTGTGAGGCGTCGCTTCAATACCGGGGGGTCTGGCCCCCGCCGCGACGCTACAATGCGGCCCTGTATGAATTTTTATGTAACATATACAATATTTATAAGCTTGTAGACGACGTATGACGACATGGAAATGATTATACACAATTAAAAGTATTATGGATTATTGTTTTGTTTTATTTTCAATCGAAAAGATAAAGATGGTTTATTAGTATAAACAGAAGAAAAATAAATAATTAGAGAGTAGAGACTGAGAAATAAACGCAGTATATAGGTGAACCGGTTTCGATACGCGCACGGATAAATTTTGACGTATCTGGTAATAGGCAATAGTAATATTGGCAACCAGGCATCATCAAAAACGCCGGAGATGTCCAAGAAAATTCCCAATACGTACTTGTGAACCGAGTTGACGGCAGATCTTACCGATAGAGCCGCGTCCACAGTAGATTTACTTTTGGTAAAACCGAACTGTAGGTCATGAAATTTTGGACCACCTGACAGACGAGGGACAATAAGGCTCAGTTGCACAAACTAACTTTGCCAATACCTTTGCCTATGAAAATGTCATCGCCATACATTTGAGACGTATTTGACCTTGCGAATGTATGGGATTGACAGTTTCAAGGGCAAAGGTATTGGCAAAGTTAGTTTGTGCAATTGAGCCTAAGCCTTTCTAGTACTTTACCCAAAGATGGTAATAATGTAATTGAGCGATATGACTTAGGGTCTTCAGGGGGCTTATTTTTACTTTTAAGTATAACACGAATGAAACCGCAACGCCAAACCCGGGGAAAAATGCCCTCATCACATCGATTAAAAACTTCCAGTATAGTGTCACCCGACGACTTGCACGCTTCCTTTATCATTTTATTCTATCATTAATCTTCCCCCGATGCTATGTTAATTGGCAACGAGTTTACAATGTTAAGGAATTCGTTAAGAGATGGATAATCTGATTTCGGGGAAGAAGGTAGCTCCGAGGCCCAGAGTCTTATTTGTTTAGGTATTCGAAGTCATTATCTACACAATCGTCAGATATAAGAGAATAGGGTATTTGACTATGATGAAAATATGAAACATTGTTACTAGACTAACTGTAAATATATTTTTAAACTAATTAAGTATTTGAAACAATGTTGGATTGTGTTAAGAAATCATTATAAAATTAAATAAATTTTCGAGCTTGACCACGTGACTAAACATGCACGCCATTGGTTGCATTTAGAGTGATGTCACTTTCTTGTTGTCAGTCGATTTTTAGAACATTTCATGAACGTTTTCCTTTGTTTTCGCAGTAAATTCTGAAATATTGATCCCAATGCGCCGCTAAGGGCACACTGCGAACTTTATCTGCAATAATTGCACGATGGAGACTAAAATATAAAAGCTGACAGTGGAAACATCGCAAAAGTAGACGCGATAGTGGTCGGACATTTTTTTAAAACAACCCTGACTTTTACGCTGCTCAATTAAATTATTAATGTCAAACCTTATAAACATACATACCGGGTATCTCAAGACTGCTACCGAAAACGAAGCCGGGTGGTAGTTTTAGTGACTACAAACACAATGCAACTAAAAATTTCGCAAAGAAACGCGACAATGATTTTTTAAATATCGTCATTTTTAGGTGGTAAATCCATAGTTTTTGCTAAAATAATAATTTAAACACTTTTATATCTTAGATTATTTATAAATAAAAGGATATACACTGTTATTTTAGGATTAAAAATGTATTTACCACCCAAATATGGTCATAGGAAAAAAATAACAAAAAAATTGCCGCTTTTTTTGCAACTTTTTCTGTTGCATTGTGTCTGAAGTCGCTTTAACTACCACCCGGCTTCGTTTTCTGTAGCAGTCTTGATATACCCTGTATGTAAATATTACTATTAGTTATATTATAAACTAAAACTTTTTCGAGTGGTAGGTCTCTCATATGTGAGAGGCCGCCTGAGTAGGTACCACCGCAATGTCTATTTCTCCCGCCAAATCATTTTAAATGCACTGTTGTGTTTCGAATTGAAGGATATTGTAGCCAACATAACTACTGGACATATTGAGACTTAACATCTTATGTCTCAGGATGGCGAGCGCAGTGGAATGCCAAACATTGCTTTGTATTTCAACGTGTTGTTTGGATTTTGCTACAGTTCATGAGCGGTCGTATCGCTTACCATCAGGCGTACGGCACGTTCGTCTCGCCATTCAATGCAATAAAACAAAAAAAACTAAGTAACTTTTAACAATGTATACAAGTACAATACAATACAAGTACAAGTAATTATTGTATTCCACTATTATATCAATCCATTATTATACGAGCGAGTTTGAGAATTGATTACATAACGGAAATGTGTTCTATTGAAATTGTTTCTTGAAATGTATTATTAATATGAATCTAGTATAAACCTTATAACGTTAATTCATAAAAATGATGTAATTAATTTAATGACCAATTTTAGTAACTAATAAACGCATAAAGATATTTTCCTGATTTGGTAAATTTACTGAAATAATCTCTTTTTTCGTGCTTTGACGGAAGGATTCCGGACTATAAGAAGGCGAGAACCCCAAACGGTAAATTCACAGCTTGGTTTACCAAAAATAAAACACAAATATATAGAAAATATATATTTACATGACAAGTTGGTTATGAAAGACTTAAAACACAGCAATCATTAAACTTTTCCTTTCGTAAAATTTCAACCAACAGTTTTGTACGGAATGCAGAACTGTGTTAATTCAAAGACTATTAGAAACATCAAAAATACCGCAATTTATTTATTTGCCCCTTATTCATAAAACACCGCTAATCAACCACATAAAAGTAATTTAGTCAAACAATGTTAAGAGGAGATAAAACGTCCATTAAGTGTCGCTATTCATAACGTTTCTCTTTTTACATATTTTATCGGTTATTGCCAGTTTATAGAAAAAAAAACATTCACTTGTCAGTAATTATATATGTGGAAACTTGTAATTGGCATGTAACTACCATAATACCTAATATTTGTTATTAGTTTAATTTAGCTGTAAGTTTCCCTAAGAGAATAAAATAAAATATCCAATTTTCATCAGAATTACATCCGCCATTTTTCTGAAAATTCTTCTTTTTTGCATAAAAATTGCATATACAAGAGCCTCGGCAATTTTAAAATTAATGAGTTGTTATATAGCTGATTAGTGATTTTTAAGGCCTATGAATAACGTTTATAAGCTCAAATTAATAGCATTTGAAAACTCCGTTATGTCCTTATGAATAAGGGGTTAGTGCATTTAATATTAATCTTGAATGTTGATTGCACAATTATAATCTACAGAAGAAACAAATAAATTAAAAAAATAAATTCGTTTATTCAATCAGGTCTGAGAACACAAGCTTTGTGACTAAATTAATACAAATATAGTTTTTATATTACAATCCACATTCATCCTTGTATCCAATTTTTATCCTAGTTATCCGCTTGTCCGTCCTCCTTTTGAGTCTCATCATTTTTATAGCCTCTATCTCAATAATCACTTTGAGCTTAATAATAAAACCATTTAAATTTATTTAATGGAATAACTAAAATACAATCAGTTCAATGCATGTTTCGTTGAATGATTTCTAAGTAAATTAAAATAGAATTTATTTAAGTTTTTCGTAAAATGTCTATAGACCAAAAATATTGAACGGATACGCAAGCGCTTCCATACAAAATAGGAAAAAAGCTGGATTTATTTGAACAAGTGTAGTTAGTCCCTTAAAAAACAATATGAAAATATATTTTTGAAAAATTCCACATACTTTATCGAAGTTTAATATAAAAATTTTGCTAGAATTTTATACAAGTTACACTTTGTATATTTCAAGACTTACTGAACACAGATTTTTGTGACGCATATTAAATCACATAAATATTGCTGACTCCGAGCTGATAATGAATAGAAATATTTTATATCACTTTGCCCAACTTGGGATTCGAACCCGAAACCTCAGCGTTTTAACCGTATACCTGTACAACTAGGCCACCAAATCAAGTCAGTGTATTTAAATTACATTCAAATTTAGCCACAGTACGTTTTTACTATGTTCAAATGACATCATTTGAGATCCAAAAAAATAATTATTAGGGTATTTGACTATCATTTTTATTGTATTTATCAAAAAATACCCATATAAAAAATCTAACAACCATAAAAACCCACTCAGAATTAAACAAACAATTAGAAATGTTTTAATACTTATGGTGGGAGTGAAAAAGGGATGCAAAACAAAACTAATGACGTCACTAGTCTTAACATGCATTACAATGCGCGCGTGAAAGAGACGATAAGAGGTCACTCTTTAAAATTTTAATATTTGCCTCATGTAAGAAGCTACTGTTTTACAAGAATGTTTTATTTTAATAGTATTTATGTTTGTGCACAAAATAATGATCATAGTCAAATACCCTATTGCAATTTAGTTTTTAGTAAGTAAGCTATAAAGATTTAAAAATCTAAGCCCAATAGCATTATTGAGGACTATAAAATATATATAAAGCCTTTTCACAGCACATAATAAATGAAACATACTTTTCCAAACACACTTTATAATGTTCATCCAAAAAGTATGCGATTTCAAGCGGAAAAATTTAACTAAAAATTTTAATAAAAGCCTAGGTGACTTTATAAACTATTATTGCACAAAATATTCTTCGACCGAGAATCAAATTCGGGACTACGATTTCAACCATACACACAATAAAAAAGCGAACATTATAAGAAGTATTTAAAGATCCAATATACTCTTTTAATATAAAATCACTGTTATTCTATTTTACAGCATAAGATACTTTTTTTACATCACAAAAACTTTTTTATTCCTATCTCTTCATTTATATTAAAAAAATTTTTTTACAAAAAAAAAGTTTTTAAAACTAAATTAAATTTAAGTTAAATATTTACAATATATTTTCTGTCTTTCTTGAATTCTTATCATAATCATCATTTCAGCCACAGGAAGTCCGCTGCTAAACATAGGCCTCCCCCTTAGAGTATTTATACCGGGTATATCAAGACTGCTACCGAAAACGAAGCCGGGTGGTAGTTTTAGTGGCTACAAACACAATGCAATTAAAAATTTCGCATAGAAACTTGACAATTATTTTTTATGATTTTTTAAATATCGTCGTTTTTGGGTGGTAAATCCATAGTTTTTGCTAAAATAATAATTTAAACTCTTTTATACCTTAGAGTATTTATAAATAAAAGGGCATACACTATTATTTTAGGAAAAAATGTATTTACCACCCAAATATGACCATAGAAAAAAAATAACAAAAAAAAATTGTCGCTTTTTTTTGCAACTTTTTCTGTTGCATTGTGTCTGAAGTCGCTTAAACTACCACCCGGCTTCGTTTTCGGTAGCAGTCTTGATATACCCTGTATATAGAGGGAGCGCTGTCATGCATTTGCAACTTCAAAAACGTTGATATTTTCTTGTTCGTAATGTTGGTAGCACTGCTTTATTAATGTTACCGAGAAATGACTTTTCCACGAAAAATATATAAATAAATAAATAAACGGAAATTAACATATTCACGTTACATTGTTTTTAGTTATCATAATACAAAATATTAATAATAAATGAAAAATAAAACTCACCCTCGGCTTATTATAATTTCTGTATCTGTATCAACCAATTCGTTCCAAATCCAAATAATTTATATTTTTTACCTAAAAATTATACCGGAACTTTTTCGGAATTTCAATAATTTAATTACTTGCAACATTGAATTAAAAGGCGTTCGAAAATTCAAAAAAATGAATGTTTTTCTGTAAAATGATTTAAATTATTTCTTATTAATTAATAAGAAATTAGATTTATTGTCGATGATAAACGAATATAGAGTTAATAATTAACCCCTAAAATAAATTTGGGTGGAATTCGATAGCGCTAAACTACATTTTTGGATTTTTCTTTTTCATATAAGTCATCCGTATTCCAAGCTGTCACAATTCACACTGGAAGTAGGGAAGAAAAAGGTGGCCCCGGCACCACCATTTTTATCTACGGTTTTGAAGTACCAGCGCTCCCTCTATATATATATATATACTCTAAGGCCTCCCCCAAGGATCTCCCCATCGACCATGGAAAAAATCCAGCGACTTCCTGCAACCTTAGCCAGGTTGTCCGTCCACCTTGTAAGCGGGCTTCTGACATTTCACTTGCCTGTACGTGACCTCCACTCTAGAACCTTTCGGATCATTTTTGAATTCTTATAGTACTTTTTATTTTCATATACCGTAAACCGAAAAAAAATCGATTCAATTTTAAAATTTCATTACAAAAAATATAAGAAAAGCTTTTAAGTTGGACACTGTAAAACTTATTACGCAAATACTATTAATTTCAGCCCATAGTCGCCCACTGCTGGGTAGGGAATTTTTCTACAATCGAGATATCGATTGAGAGGGGTAGGCCACCGATTTAAGATACAATAAAAATATTACGTAATTAAACCTACAGAATGTTCCTTTCGCGATTAAATAAACACAAATAAATATCATTTGGGTTTTTGGTACACGAAATAATTAAAATACCATTATATGGTCTCTGGACACGTTCAATAAATTATCATCTATAGTCAAATACATATTGAAGGAGAAAAACATCGCCGTCGAAGATAAAAAGTGCCAAATGTCGTGAGAGTCGTAGAGTTGTAGCAACGAACACACTCTGTTGTTCTGTCGAGATTGTGCGGGTGTCAGCTGGAAAGAATATCGATTATTGTATCGATTGGTAGGTGAATCGATTGTTGTTATCGATTTGAGGTTAACCAAACAAAACTGATAAACAAATTAGTTCTATAAGAAAATTAAATAATTTCAAAATGAAATGATTTTATCGATTAAAACTTAAAAATCGACTTTTAAATCGTAACAGATATATTGCATATTTTATTATATTATATATAAAGTTTAAGACACTCAAATAGATGTGACATTGTTTTAAAACTTGGGCAAAATATTACATAATTATGAAGAACATTTTTTGTTAATTTATTTTATTAAACACAAAACATTGATAAATGATCGTATCCTACTATAATCAGAGAATCGAAATTCATTAAATAGGTAAACAAAAAATACTTTTAAAAGCCACCGAATTATTTAATATAAATATGAAAAACTCACCGCCCAATTTGTGCTCTGATCAAGATAGAAATAACTGGATCCAAACCAAACGCTATATGTCAAAAGTATGAACACCCAACTGCAACAGAAAAGTAACACATTTATTAATATAAACTAACATATATGCAAGAATTTGTTTGTACGCGATAATGTCAAGAAATTCGTATTTAAAATTTCCTTTTGTGTTGGATAGTTTATTTATCAAGGAAATCTATAGGATATCACGCTATGACCAATAGGGGTAGTTCATAATTGTAAATATTCAATAGTGGTTTCCCCGTCAAAAACATTTGATTATTATCGATTTTTTTGTATTATTTCGCTTACAAACACAAATACGTTAAAAATAAAGCTTTGCTGTCAAAAAAGTATTAAAATAGCTTGTAAAATAAGGCAAATATTAATATTTAAAATTAAAGAGTAGGAGTGTAGTGGGGACATCATGCTGTCTCTTTCACACGCGCACACTGTAATGTATAATAACTCTAGTGACGTCACTATCTTTGTTTTGCATTTCCTTTACTGTTACTCCTACTACAAGATTTATAAAGGTTTTTAACTTGTTTCATTCTGAATGGATTTATAAACTTTGTTAGACCGTTATGGATACGTTTTGATAAATACAATAAAAAATTTGGGAGTCAAAAACCCTATTCGGACCATTCATCAGATTAGCGCATACAAACAAACTCTTCAGCTATATATATAAGTATCGATGCACGTACCTGTACCATCTAATAGATTCTCTGTGCAATAGTTTCATAACTATGTAGAAGAGAGTATATAGAAATAGGTTGCTCATAAGAACTAGTAGGAGATGTGAGGCGAAATCTCGCGAGTGTTGGGCGACACTGCAACAAAATATTCACATACAAGTATCAAGACTGCTACTGAAAACAAAGCCGAGTTGTAGTTTTAGTACATTCAGACATTAAGACACAATGCAACTACACATTTTGCAAAAAAAACCGATCACTTTTTTTACCTATCGTTGTATTTTGGTGGTATATACGCGGTATTTTCCAAAATAATAATGTACACCCTTTTTTTAAGGCGGTGTGGTACGCAAGGGTTTAAATTATTATTTTAAGCCAAACTATGGATTGATATTCAAAACACCCCACAAGAAAATTTATCGCAATGTTTTTGGGATTAGTTTAGTTGCGTTGTATTTGTAGTCACTAAAACTACCAACCTGCTTTTGATACACCCTATATTAATCATTAATTTAATACATGTATTTTTAATCACCCTGAGTAACATTGTACTTGATGAAGAACCCAAGTGGTTTTTTTTTTCAAAATTTGTTAGAATGTCATTTATTTTATCATATTTAAAATTATTAACCGCTAAACAAAATGAAGCAATGGCATAATTTTTTATTAAATTTTTACCAAGTTACCTGTGTTGATGAGAAACACAGTATCACATTAATAATTTAAATAATTGTTAATTCTTATATTTTTCACACTAACCAAAAGGCATACTTAAAAAACATAACCCTCCTTTCTCAGTCGGGTAAAACTGAAATAAGAAACGTCTACTACTTACCCGTAAGCAGCGATTGCCCAGTTTGCCAAATTTGCGATAATCAACAACACACATCGACCGCAGTATGTAGGCGTGATGGCCGCCAGAGGGCGCGACAGTAGCTCGCGAGCGGCGCGGTATATCACACCAGCGTCTGTATAAATAATAATAATATACTTCTTAAATAAACAGAGTCTTAATAATAAACTGGGATTAACTTTAGTCCAAGGGTTTAGAATTAACTAAATAACTGTACATATGTGTGTGTCATAGACAAAAATATCTTATTTTCTATCTTATTTTCAATATTACCAGATACTCGAACTAGACAAAGCCTGTATCTTGGGCCACCCATAGATAATGAGAGATATAAATTATGCATGAATCAAAATACTACAGGCAGAAATATACAACAAAGAATTAATTTCGAAAAATAAAGCAATTAACATCTTAAAAAATAATTAGTTCGGACAAAGAGCAATTAACATGTTATATCTCAGGATGTCGAACGCAGTAGAATGTAAAGTACATATAATATACCATACCAAATGATATGCTCATTTCGCCATTCATAGTAATAAAAAAAACATTATATTTAAGTTCTACTCTAAAATTGTAACAAAATTATCCACTATTAAAAATTCTCACCTAGTTTGAACCGTCCAAGGTAATATATTTGAAACGTCATGACCAAACAGGTGACCAAATGTAGAACCGTGAACGCAATCCAGAAATAGAAATTTGCGTTTAGAACCCCGACCAGACCTGCCGAATAACAATTATTGAGAATAGACAATATTTTAATATGAACGTTTTTTTATTATTTTGTGTACAAAAATAAAATATGTATGACAAAACAGTAGTAATGAGAATTATTTCTATTTCAAATGAACATCACCACCTTGTTATTTTTGAAGCCTTAGCATGATCTATATATCTGCTATTGCTAATTGCCCCCCACAAAATTAGTAAACAAAAAACTGACCCTATATTGTAACCATTTTTCACATCTAAAATTACACACACACACAAAATTGACTGTTCAGTTTCTTCTTTAAATGGGTACGTAAAACAACTCGCTCCTTCATAGATTACACGAGATCGTATAAAATATGAGGCGATCGGCTTAGTGAGTCACACTAGCAAACCGCATATTTTAGCAAATATATATAACTTGTGAAATTTTATTATAAACTTTACTAGCTTATTGTGACTGCTATTGCTATTTATTCCAACACTACAAAACAGTATTAAATTAGCTTGTAACATAAAGCAAACATTAGTATTTTAAATTAAAGAGTAGGAGTATAGTGGGGATATCATTTCGTCTCTTTCACACTCACACAGTCTTATGCATTGAGATAATATACTAGAGGGGACACTGCAAACAAAATGTTTGTAGCAAAATGAACGGTACCGTAACGCTCCTTCTATTTCTGTCTCTGTCACGCAGCAACATAATCTTCCCTCTCGCTTCACTGTGTTCCCGTGTGCACGCACAATACGCAGAGATTTTGTTCCCTATGTCCGCTCTAGTACCTCAATGCTCCTATGCCTTTTTTTAGCCTCACGTAATTAATGGACGGTCTCTATTGGGTGAATAATATTTTAAAATATATTTATTTCACCTACCTATGAATATGATGAGCGCCAAGACTCCGAAGGTGGCGTGCGCTCTCGCATTGATGTCGGGGTGCCTCGCCTGGTATATCTTCACCATACAGAGTACAGATGTCACGTACATAAACGAAGTGTCTGCAAGTCACCACCATTACTTACCATCATATACTGACTAGGGCGGTTACTCTATAAAAACGATACGAACTTCGAATGCTCAGATGTTCAACGTCCGGAGTAGGATATAAAATTTCCACATATAAAAATCAATAATATTCTCTATTATACTTATTATTTTCTCCGAACTTAGTCTATGGTTGTGACGAACGATAGAAGAATCCAACATTTTGTTGGAGAATCTAGCATTAGTAAAGTTTTACGTACGGCGTGCGAACATTCGAAGTTCGTATCGTTTAATTAGAGTAACCCCCTTGATTTCAACGAAAAGTGAAAACCACTTTTTATTGCAGTGAGTAGCGAGACGAGTACGCCGTTCGTCTGATGGTAAGCGATACTATCATGAACAGTAGCAAAACCAAACAACATCATGAATTAAAAAGCAATGCTTGGCACTCCCTTGCCAATTGCCGTTAATATAAAAACTCACCGAATTGAAAGTTCATGCTATTAGGACACACGTGGTAGGCAGCGGAGAGTAATCCCTCGCTGACCAACGCTATGCCCATAGCATACAGCAAGCCGAAGTGTTGAGGAATACCCAGCTCTTTCTATAGACAATATAATTAAATTTGGTCTGGGTGTTTGTGAGACCGAAAAGTCTCTTGTACTTCCTGATACCCACGACACAAGACTCGATCTTAGTGTGGGGTCAGGACTACGTATGTGACTGTTGGGTTTATTTATTTAAATACCCAACAGTCACATACATAGGACCCCACGCTAAGGTTTAGTCTTGTATCGTTTCGGCAACTTTGAGAGGCTTTTGGTATCACAAACATTGTACATTTATTTATTTATAACAAAAACAATATATAACTTTAAGACATTACAAATTAAACATAAAAATCATGAACAGAAGTCAAAATTATAGATTCATCTAATGGTACAAGAAAAAGGACAAATTCGTGTTACTAAAAATCGTTTTGGAGCGGTTTAGTGAACAAAATCATGCAATAACGCGTTTAGTAATCACGCGATATCGCGCGATTTGTAGAATGCAGCATGTTAAGATATGAGTTATTTTCGTATCATCTTTAATGGACTATATTAAAGCTACTATACTGTACTAACTTCTATAATTTTATTACTAAATAATATTAGAAATATGTTTGAAAAAAGAATAACATTAAGTCACACATTTCTGATCACCTCAATAATACTCACAAATCACTCTATTACATATGATTCTTAATTCAAATCAAGCGATATCGCGTGCTTAAATTATGACTGACAATATATTTTGTTTGATAAATATTTTTTCTTTTTTTTTGCTTTTAAAATTAGGTCAGTTAAAAATTCCATAAAAACACAATCTGTGAAAAAATATCTAATGTAGTAGCATTCTCGCATTTGCTAAAATGCGCGGACACTATTGAATATTTTTTTTTCAGTACGCTGTAAACGCGGCGTGGCATAGTTTACCAATATATAGTCAAATATTACTTCCATAAAGAATTTTATTATTTTTCTCACAAAATAGGTTTGATTTAATTTGGTATGTAGTAAGTAAGTAAGGCCTTTGCCAAACTAGGGCAGACAGATTAAGTTATCGATGTTAAAAAAATATAATTGTAAATCTACATGTATATTTTAAACTTATCTGAATAAAGGCTTATATTATATTATATTATATTATATGTAGTAAGTAGTATAAGCTTAATTATTTTACAATACAAAACGTGAATTAAAACATACTTTATAGTTTATAATAATTGGTGACTATCTCTCGAGTGTTGGTCGAGATACTTTTTTAATTGTTCACTAAAGTGAGTGTTACTTGATAACTATTGATGACAGGATTGTAATTTTTGTTTTGCTTTATAAATTTTAGTCTCACTCCCATTGCCGGTTTATCGTTTAGTTTTGGGACATCTTTATACTGGTATATCAAGACGGCTACAGAAAACGAAGCCGTGTGGTAATTTTATTGACTACAAATACAATGGGACTAAAAATTTCTCAAAGAAACGCTAAAATTTTTATTGTGATTTTTGAAATGTATCTAGAAATCGCTATTTTGGGTTACAAAATTTTGATCAACCCCTAAAGATACCGCAACTTTTTCGGTTCAGATAAATTCCCAAACCAAACTGAAGTTCAGCTAAGCGGTAAAAATACTCGTATCTATAAGGAGATCTATAAGATGCCCAAAAATCGTGAAAACTAAAATTAATTTTGAAAAGAAAACGTCTCATATTTTGTTTAAATTATGTACAAGGTCACCTGGGGTAATGAGAAACATGTGGGTTAAATTAACTAACACAGAATATCATCATGTATACAGGGTATATCAAGACTGCTACCGAAAACGAAGCCGGGTGGTAGTTTAAGCGACTTCAGACACAATGCAACAGAAAAAATTGCAAAAATAAGCGACAATTTTTTTTTTCGTATTTTTTTTCCTATTGCCATATTTTGGTGGTAAATACATTTTTTCCTAAAATAATAGTGTATACCCTTTAACTTATAAATACTCTAAGATATAAGAGAGATTAAATTATTATTTTAGAAAAACTATGGATTTACCATCCAAAAATGACGATATTTAAAAAATCATAAAAAATAATTGTCGCGTTTCTAAGCGAAATTTTTAATTGCATTGTGTTTGTAGCCACTAAAACTACCACCCGGCTTCGTTTTCGGTAGCAGTCTTGAGATACCCGGTATATCTCTCAGGCCGCTTCCGACAGGTCATTATGGAGATCCTTGAGCGAAGCCTATGTTCAGCAGTGGACTTCCTGTGGCTGATATGAGAATGATGGTGATGTTGAAGATATATATCTCACCTGAGCAACACTCCTGGCACGATGAGCGCTGTGTCGCCTCCACACCTGGCAGAGGAATAGGAGGCCCAGCATGACATAGCCCAGGTTAGAGAACACGTGGTTGAAATCCGAGAGGACCATCAGCGGATGAGCGCACAGGAAATTGAAGTAGCACAGGTCTTGGTTGCCTGACTGGTTGAGCAACTGAACACAAAGCAACAAATTGACATAAAGACATGACCTCAAACTAATATCGAATGTTGTGGGTATCAGAAACTACGAGAGATATATTCGGTCTTGCCACACTCAGATCCGAAAAAAATATTAGTGTGACACAAATAGCATTTATTATAACCCATCAAAAACATCCTGTAAAAAAATACCAAGTCTCGCAACGCAGTCTTTCTACCGCAAAAAGTTGTGAGATCCACGTAATACCAAGTCGTTTAATTTATTAAATCCTTGCTTAAGGGACCTTTTGTATAAAGTTATTACGTAAGTTATTACCATATCAATATTAAAAATCCTTTACGTTTTAAATAAATAGATCATCCAGGTCCAGAAATAACTATCGGGACAATAAGTGACAAAATATTGATTATTAGGGGAACTGCTGAAGAGAGAGAGAGAGAGAGAGAGAGAGAGAGGTGTAACTAGTAAATACCCTACAACATAATAAATAAATAAACCCACCCTTTGATAAGTGACGACTAATTGTATAACAGGCAGGGTGTAGAACACGGCTACGGTAAGAACATTCCATAGATACATGTTCGATCTCGTCGAGAGAACTTTAGGGCGACATCTGAAAAAAATATGAGTATAAACAGAATATAGAGGGAGCGCTGGTACTTCAAAAACGCAGATAAAAATGGCGATGGCGGGACACCTTTATCTGCCCTCCTATTGGCTGATATTTGACAGGTTGTCCAACATACATGAAATAATTCTAAAAGAAAAGTAAAAATAAATAGTTTAGGGCTATTTCATTCTACTCAAACTCGATTTAAAAGGGTAATAGCTAAATATAATTTAGGAATTTATAGCAATTTATTGCTAAATAATTAATTCAATTTCCACTAATATAGGAGCGCTACCAACATTACGAACAAGAAAATATCTACGTTTTTCAAGACGCTAATGTATGACAGCGCTCCTTCTATACCGGGTATCTCAAGACTGCTACCGAAAACGAAGCTGGGTGGTAGTTTAAGTGACTACAAACACAATGCAACCAAAAATTTCGAAAAGAAACGTGACAATTATTTTATATGATTTTTTAAATATCGTCATTTTTGGGTGGTAAATCCATAGTTTTTGATAAAATAATAATTTAAACACTTTTATACCTTAGATTATCTATAAATAAAAGGGTATACACTATTATTTTAGGAAAAAATGTATTTACCACCCAAATATGGTCATAGGAAAAAAATAACAAAAAAAAAATTGTCGCTTTTTTTGCAACTTTTTCTGTTGCATTGTGTCTGAGGTCGCTTAAACTACCACCCGGCTTCGTTTTCGGTAGCAGTCTTGATATACCCTGTATATTAAATACTCTAAGGTTTTTTCGTTTATAAAGCACTGGCCTGGCACAACCGAGATATCGATTGAGAGGGCTTAGGCCATACACCACGCTGGCCTAGTGCCAGGCAGACTTAATATACCATAGAAAATCTTAAGTTTTCTATGATATGCAGGTTTCTTAACATTTTCCTTCATCGTTATACTATGGTACGGTCGGCCACAATGTCCTTCAAACGGAAACACATCAGTGCAATTACTCTGCTGATTGGCGGGAAATATAGACATATAGAGAGTTCACTGTTACCTACCCAGACCACTCACATATGACGGTTACCTCCAGTAAATCTCACTGCAGTAAAGTATTATCCTGTTATACAACATGTAACAGATTTAAATGTAAAAGCGGAAAGTAGTACGTTCAGAATCAGCTACTGAACCGATATAAACATTTTTTTTGGTAGGTATTTTTTTTCAAAATAATTAGTTAAGACCAAGTAAATTACAGACACTCTTTCATTTAGTACTCCGAACAAACGAAATTGAAACGTAACTCCAGGACATAAGATCATTTTTAAATGAATCACTAAACGAATACTCTAATAAACTAAATCATGAACAAAAATGAACTTTATTTCGATATTCATAAAATTTATTTAAGCAATCTATCATTAATCAAACGCACACAACGATAGGCATGAATAAACGTAATAAGCTACCAAAATAAATAACTATCATATTCTCTTTTCCGCACATTTAACTACAACTAGATAGAGCAGGATGCAGCTATTGTTTAATGCAATTTGATCCATCCGACAAACGACGCGACGGCGCGCGCGGCGGTACATCAAAAGGTTATAGGGATGCGCCGCGCCGCGAAAAAAATTACTCCCGGTATTTGCAAGACCGGGCGATCCAAATCCCGCGCAATACATGCACTTAAATGAAACAAATTAAATTGTAACAAAATCACTATGAAAGAAACAACAAGTAGGTATTTCTATGAAAAGTAATTCCGCGGAACGTTTAAATGGTGATTAAATTCGGTTTATAATTTTGCTACAATGTATGCGGAATCCCGGTGTGTCGGATATCCCGTTATTGCAATCCCTAAATGGGCACCGACAATGTGAAAAAAATCTAGTCGTGCACCGCAGTTATCTGTGACTACTTGTGTTTAAGTGTTAAGTAGATATTTCGACAACTTTCGCGCGCGATGTCTTTTCGGTATTCGAATATTGAATACACTGAAATGGTGAGAACTTCCGCACTCTGTGGTGATAATGTATCATTGGCATGCAGGACATTTAGCAACAGGCACGGCACCAGTGTAGTGTCCGACAGTATCTCGATGCTGAGTTCGGAGAGCGCTGGATAGGTCGCGGCGAACCTGTGCAATGGCCTCCTAGGTCACCCGACTTGACGCCTCTTGACTTTTTTTGTGGGGACGTAATAAATCTCTGGTATAACTAGACTACTAAAAAGTAGAATAGTGGCAGCCTTCCTAAAAGTGAAGAGTGACACTGAAGTTACGTGAACAATTACGCAAATGTGCATCAAAGTGTATGAAGGTGGTGGACATTTCGAACATATTTTAAAAAGAAATCGCCGCATGAGTGCCATGTAACACGTAAGTTAATTTTGTTGTATTTTTTTGTGTTGTGATTCCCTATCTAGTCTTCGTTGTTAGATATTGCGTTATCTAATTATCTTATTCATTAGTAATGCAAAATAAATGACGCCCGTATCCTGCCCGCCTGTAGGAACGAAGATTAGCGGAAGTGAAATTAATAATATTTTATAGCCGATTCATGCAAAATATTGTCTTATGTTGGGTTCGTACGAATTATATCTAGTAAGTAAAATATTTAGATTTTATAGTCAAAACACAAATGTTATGCTTACATATTAAATTAATAATAATTTGTTTACCAAGCCACCAAGTAATCAGTTACATACGTAATTTGTATTTCGTTTATTGTCAGCTGTTTCTGCCGGCGCAGCGTTCGACGTTAGGTATATACTCGTGTGAATGGGTCTTGTGTACATGTGTGCGTGTCCGCGAGCATGTGTAGTAGTGCACTCTTATTTGTAACTCGTAAGGTAACCATGTTAAGTGCCTACATTTGGTATAACTAATTTCATAAATAAAAGATTTTGTAATTATGGTAGTACGATTTCAAAGCATAAACTATGATTGCAATAATATTTTAAAGTTGGGGTGTCTGAGGTTGTGAATTAATCCTGTTACACGTTGTATATATATATATATATATATTTTTGATCGTCTTTACTTATATCATCATTATAGTTAGCTCAATATATATTAGTATGTATGTATGTTTGTATGTATTTATATTATGTAAATTAATATAATATATATTTTTTTTTATTTGGTTCACAGAACTGGATACAATCTTACGAGTTATAAACTTATGGAACTGACATAGAAATTAAAACTATAGATTGCAACCTACTAAGTGTGAACACAGCATGCTTAATGAGAATGTAGGTTGTGATGCACATTAAATTACTATCTCAATTAGATGATTTGGTATTGTAGATTAACATAATGTTTTTTCTTACGGAAGCCTTAGCACCAGGACGGAATATATCAAAATTGTTTTGGATGTTATTATAAGCAGAAGTCATGCGGCAGATAGGAGAATGTTGACCGAGATTAGTTTTAAAAAACGACTTGAAGAAAGTTTTGCGATTATTTAAACGACTCTCAGGGCGCGGGATAGCGAATTGAATACGATTTAAAATATCTGGTGTGTCAACAAAACCATGTATTATATTAAACAGAAATAAAATATCAGCAACTTTACGACGCGTCTGGAGTAAGTCCATTTTAAAAAAGGATAAGCGCCGATCATAAGATTTTAACTGAGCGCATTTATTGTTACTATAGGTAAGATGGTATAAAAAACGGCGTTGGATGCGCTCAATTCTGTCGATATGTACTTGGTAGCCAGGACTCCATACCGTACTACAGTATTCCAGAATGCCTCGTACGATAGTATTAAAAATTAAAATAGTGAGAGGAGACTGGCTAAAAATTTTCATTTGCCTGTTAATAAACCCAGAAAGTCGAGCGGTTCTTGTTGTAATATCGTCAATATGGTATCGGAAACTCATTTGTCTATCAAAAATGACTCCTAGATCGCCTATTATCTTCACTTCGGTTAAAGGGACATTATTAATGGAGTAAGTTGCTATATGTGGTAGTTTCTTTCGTGTAAATTTAATATAGTGACATTTTTCTGAATTCAAAATCATATAGTTCTCGTCACACCATTTTTGTACGTTGTCTATATCTGACTGAAGAGCCAAAATATCGGACTGGTTATTTATGTTACGATAGATTTTTAAGTCGTCAGCGTACAATTTAAATTTGGATTTTATGACATGCTTAATATCATCTATGTACACTAGAAAAAATAAGGGTCCGAGATGGGATCCTTGTGGGACTCCAGAAGGAACATTAAATGTCCGAGACTTGAATCCACGTATGTGAACTGGTTGTGAGCGATTCCGTATGTATGATTCGCACCAACGAAGTAAGGTGCCATGAATACCCGCAATCGCCAATTTTGTTAGCAAAATGTTATGATTAACCAAGTCAAATGCTTTTTTAAAATCCGTGTATACTGAGTGCACTTCACCGCCCTTATCCATAATATCTGTAATATCACAAACATATCCAACCAAGTTGGTATTAGTAGATCTGCGTGGTAAAAAACCATGCTGATTAGAGTCGATTACTGGCAGGAGATGGCTCAATATTTTTTTATTAATGATGGCTTCTAGAATCTTACCCATCGCAGATAAAATAGAAATTGGACGGTATTGAGAAACATTATCTAATTTACCACCTTTATGTATAGGTGTTAAAAATGCTAACTTCCACTGCGCAGGGAAAGTTCCGGACTTCAGAGACTTATTATAAATGATAGATAAAGGCTTATACAAGTTATCTGCGCAGTTTTTTAGGAAAATTGGTGGTATACAGTCAGGCCCATGACCTTTATATACATCCAGCTGTTTCAAATGTGCTAATACCTCACTTTCGCTAATCAGGCAGTTATTGAAAGGTGTAACGTGACAAAAAGAAGAGTAGGACTTAGCTCTTTGGGGAAAACTAGTTGTTACCGTATGATAAACACTTTGGAAATGTTGTGAAAATAATTCACATATTTGTAATCCGCCTTTTGCAATTTGATTTCCTAAATTCATTTCGTTTGGTAATGAAGTGCACATTTTTGTTTTGTCCTTAAATATTTTCCAAAAATATTTTGATCGTCGTTTTAAGTCCTCAGTAGCCCGTTTCTTAAAATTAATATAGCACTCTTTAATCATTAAATCACAGCGCTTTCTACAAAATTGATATTGTAATTTATCCATCAAATTACCAAATTTTTTGTATTTTCTGTGATATTTGGCTTTCTCTCGTAATGCTAATAACAGTGACCGTGAAAACCAAGCTGGATAGTTAGAATCCCGGGACCGACGGACAGGAGTATGTCGAATAATAATGGGGTTAAGTTCGCTGTACAGATTCTCTAGCATCTCATCTACTGAATATGAGTCTCTTAGTGTTATAGGCCAGTTCACAGAGTCTAAATCAGCATTAATTGCTTCATAATTAGATTTAAAAAAATTAAGTGTAGCGGCAGGTGAAGGTTTCATTGTTCGTTCAATAATTTTATTATTAAATGCTATTTCTAGGGATGGGTGGTGTAAGTCGGATGGAACCAGACTTATTTTAGCAAGTTCAACAGTGATGTAAGATGGACCCTTAAACAAAACCAAGTCAAGAATACGCCTACTTGCATTCAGTATGTTATTGTATTGCTGCAAATCACAATAAGCTACGCTATCCAAGAATATATTTGCAAGATTAGTACTTGGTGATTTCGGGATTAAATGCATAGAGTTTGAATCATGTTCCCACTCAATGTCTCCCATATTAAAATCACCCACCACAAGGAAAGTCGGATCCGCAGCACTACTAGTTTTATTTAGTCTGCTATTATGGATTACATGTCCCATATTACTAAAAAAAGTATCAACGTAATCTTGGGTTACAGGAGGTGGAAAATAGGCAGCACATATGTTTACAGTCATTTTACCTATTTTCAAACTGAGCCAAAGATCTTCACATGTTGTCTCCCACGCGTTCCGGCGTAAGACTTCATATGACTTAAGTATACCAACAAGAACGCCGCCTCCATCTTTTTTATGCTTAAATGAGCTGGTCGACGATCTATCACGGCGAAAGACATTATAGCGGTGATCAAATAATTCATAATCGAACACTGTTTCGTTTAACCATGACTCTGTCAAAATTATAATATCATAATTTCTATTCAATATTGATAAATACAAATCTTCCGTCTTAGTTCTTAGGCCTCTTACATTTTGATAGTATACAGTTAAACTGAATTTAAATACAATGAATTATTAGTGGCATACTTTAAATAAATAGAAAAAAAAAATATAATTACTATAGCAGTTAAAGTTTTTCTAAGCTATCAAAGTTTTTGATAACTATGTGTGCAGCAGACATATCCTTACGAACGAAGATGCGTCCATTACGTACCCAAACAAATTTATATCCCTTTTCCTTAGCAGCGCTTCTGGTTGCAGCATGAAGTTTTTTATTTTCGGGGGACAGATGTTCCGAAACAAAAATAGGAGATTGATGCCCTGAGTATCCTATGTGTGTAGTGCTTAGCTTGTTGTTGCTATTATTCCTGTTAAATATCTTTACAGAGGCTAATATGTTGTCACGTGTTAGCTGGCTATTTAACTTAACCACAATGTTTCGAGGACGTTTGGAGTCAGGGTTCAATTTCGCTACTCTATGCAATGCCATAATTTCGTGCTCTTTTATGTCTTTCTCCACTGTTTTACCGATTTCCTTTACTAAAGTTAGCAGGTCTTCATTTTTGTGCTCCGGTACACCCTGGATTTCAATGTTAGTATCCCTTGCATGCTGTTCCAAATAAGCTACGTTTGCACTTAGTTCCAGAATTTTATTTTGCATACTGTTGTTTTGGGCGAGTAGTTCCGATTTAGTGCGTATAAGTTCATCATTAACTTTAACCTGGTCATCGTGAGAGTCTGAGAGAAACTGAATAGTCTTTAAAGCTTCGTTAAGTTCTTCTTGCATTTTTGAGCATCTTGAGCCTAGATGACCAACTTCTTTTTGAATTGTCAACAATGTAGTATTGAATTTTTCAAGAGTGGAATTTTGATCATCAAACCTTTCCAGCATCTCCTGCCGCAAATTTCGAATTTCCGTTAAAACTTCATCATTTCTTAAATCAGGGGAGACAACATCTGTCGAGCTGATTTCTTGCTTTCCACGCGGTGTTTTATTAAAATTTTCGGGATCCTTTGACGGCGCTGACACACAGTGTGGGCATATCCATTTCGAACGAACTGCATTTGGCTCAAGTTTGACGCATTCGAGATGGTAATGGTGTTGACAGTTAGTACATTTTATTCGCTTATTGGTTACAAGAATATTCGATTTACATGTTGGACATTGCATAATTACAATCAAATGCAAATTAGTACGGCAATAGATATTCAAGCGAATATCTATTGCCGTATCGTGTTATTTATTAGTGCCGTAATATATATATGCCGTAAGTATCTATATAATATAGCATGTACATCAATTATTATTATTGTTGTTATTCTCTCACTATTTGCACTACCCTATATTTCAATTTCACAAAAATCCAGTCCATCCAAAGGTTGCCTGGAAGAGATCGCAGCTAGCGATAAGGCCGCCTATTGTAACCATGCATTTAGTTTTAAGGTATTTTGTATACGTCTTTCATTTTGGTGTACAATAAAGCATATATAAATAAATAAATAAATGTATGTATAAAATTTACATTACCTGCATACCATAGCGATTTATAAGAATTTCTATGGTATGTAAGTCCGCCAACCCGCACTAGGCCAACGTGGTGGACTAATGGCCTAACCACTCTCAATCGTATTCTCAATTGTAGAGTAGGCCTGTGCCCTGCAGTGGGACGTATATGGGCTGATACAGATACAGATTATTGCAATTTTTTTTATTATAGATACAACATCATTTACTGGTGGTAGGTTTCTCATATGTGAGAGGCCATCTGGGTAGGTACCACCGCAATGTCTATTTCTCCCGTGAAACAACACTGCGTAAATGCACTGTTGTGTTTCGGATTGAAGGACATTGTAGCCAGAGCAACTACTGGACATATTGAGACTTAACATCTTATGTCTCAGGATGGCGAGCGCAGTGGAATGTTGCTACTGTTTATGAGCGGTCGTATCGCTTACCATCAGGCGAACGGCTTGCTCGTCTCGCCATTCATTGCAATAAAAAAAAAACATATATTAAAAATTACTGCTATAAGATTAGTATGCATAGTGGCCTGTTAGTAAACAGACGCGGCTGCCAACATGTTCACGGTGGTCGCGGGTTCGAATCCCAGGGCACACCTCTGACTTTTCGGAGTCATAGTCAATCACCACGCACTAAAACGGTGAAGGAAAAAATCCACACCATATCGATTTATAAGAATTTATATGGTATTTAAGTCCGCCAACTCGCAATAGGCCGAAGCGTGGTAGTATATGGTAGTATATGGTGGGAGTATATGGCCTAAGCACTCTCAATCGTACTCTCGATTGCAGAATAGGCCCGTGCCCTGCAGTGGGACGTATATGGGCCGATACAACAAGATTAATATTGCAATTAAAAATAATCTTTATTTACCGGTGAAAAATAAAAAAACAAAACATAAGAGGAAGGATAAAAATAAGATATAAATATGTCTTTATATTTTTGCAGTGTTAAAACTCTTCAAATGTACTCACCTCGCCAAGTTGGCAACACACAATTTCCCTGCCAGTCTGTAGAGATCCTTCTCAGCATTTTCATCGTCCAAGGTCGAGAGATCTGACTCAGTGTCTGAAGACGAACTGCCTTCTGTTGGACAAAGGATTATATATTTACTTGTGGCCATAAAATACATGCACATACAGGGTGTATTAGGACTGCTACCGAAAACGAAACCAGGTAGTTTAAGTGACTTTAGACACAATCCAACTAAATTATTTACAAAAAAAAAACAACTTATTTTTTTAAATCCCTTTTTTGTTTTTGTTTTTTGGGTGGTAAATACATTTTTTACCCTTTATTTCAAAAGCATTATGGTACGTTATGGTTTGAATTTCGATTTTAGCAAAAAACTTTGTATTTGACACCCAAAAACGATGATATTTAAAACATCACAAAAAAGCATTGTCGAGTTTTTTTTTCGATATTTTTAGTTACATTGTATCTGTAGTTACTAAAATACTCTATGACCTGAAACGAAGTTCGAATGTCGTAAGAAGACTAAATAAGACTGTAAGAATGTGCCTTGGTACTCTACAAAATGTTCGAATGCTCTATCGCACGTCATAACCATAGAATGAAGTCCGAGTTAATTATAAGTGTCATAGAGAATAGCATGATTTTTAGAAGTGGAAAACTTATAGCTTACTCCCGACGTCGAACGTTCGAACATTGGAACTTCGTTTCCCCCTGTACCCCCTGAACGGTCATAGCAACACCGGGAAGCGAATTCGTTTTATACCATGTATTGAGTTATTATTTTTAACACAGCATAATATAATCTGCATTATTTTATTAAATAAAAACAAAAATATAGATGAATACAAGTACATGCGCCAAAACAAACTTGTTTCATCATGCTGGGTAATAAAAAATCATACCCAATCGTCATACTCGGACTATTTGTCCGTCATGTCCACTCTACTATAATAAAGTAAAGGAGAATGCACTTTCACTATGAAACTTAATATCGATATGAAGATTTTTGTACCTCAATGAAACCTATACTCCATCGGTTTAGGTACTTAACTAAATGTAAACAAACCATAAAAAAGGTTATTTAACATTGCCATATATCATTTCTAAATTAATTGAAGACAAAAAAATGTTTATGTAAATGTAAAACTACATTGCATGTTCAAATGTATTATAACGATTATAATTATGAATGTGTGAGCTTGGAAACAATTAAATTATGTAAGATCATAATTAAATTATCTAAATTAAATTACCTAATTTTACATAATGCAATCTGTCTATAAAAAAGACCCAAACACCTGACTGTTTGGGTCATCCAAAACATTTTCATAAAAGTTACAAGAAATATTATGCTACAAAATCTAGAAGTACGACTTTACCATAATGCGACCATTTAAATGAAAGATAATGCGTTAGGTCGGATAACTAAGCATCATCATATTATGTTATCTATGGCAGCCAATTATTATTTAATGCGTTAATGTACTAACTGTTTTCGTGAAGTGGTGAAGTGTTTGGAAGTGTTCATCGTTGTTCTTTACTCTGTTTTAGTTATTATTTGTTATAAGCTGTGGTTAATTGTTGTTAATACTTGTTACTTTGTTGACTAAGAAAATATTCGTAAATTGAACACTGCAATAAAATGTTGAACAACCATGCGTCACGTGTTCTAGTTTGTTTACATTTAGTTAAGTACCTAAACCGATGGAGTAGTGTTTGTGTAGGGAAAAATATATGTTTTCAATAAATATAAACATTATTAAACTCAGGGTCAGAGTTCTTGGAGAAATGAACTTGAAGTCAAATATTTTTTTTTGTCTTCCGCTCTAAACAAAATGTAAAATTAGATAAAAAAATTACTTTATTTTATACATATCTCTCACCCTCCCTCACAAATCAGGAAAACGTTTAATTACAAATCATAAAAAAATGCTTTAATGCATTATAAGCAATATTGGTATTAACGATATTTTTTACTCATACTATGAATGGGCATTTTCCTTTCCTCACCCGATCATCGTACCTACCTCGTTGCGACGTTGCCATGCCATCCCCTTCTCCCGTTAAACATTGTCGTGAAGTGCTTTCTCCGCTAATATCCATTATATTATTAAATCTCCTTCGAGCTGAAGGTACCGAGTCGTTGTCATGTGGGGTGGCTTGGGAGACTAGACCATCTGAAAGGAAAAGATATATATATACATATGATATATATGATGCCGAGCGCAGTGGAATGCCAAGCATAAAGCATTGATTTGTAATTCATGGTGTTAGGTTTCGCTACTGTTCATGAGAGGTCGTATCGCTTACCATCAGTTGGACGTCATGCTCGTCTCGCCATTCATAGCAATAAAAAAAGTTTTCTCGATGTCCACCAGTTTTGTAGTTATTATTGTAGATACCTAAAAAAAAAAAGTATTGTATGCCAATTTGGCGGGCCATAGTTTTACGAATACACAGTTTGTAACAGCTTATGTAAACCTATGTCCACAATAAAAATATTTGATTTGATTTGCTTTCATTTGATTTGATTTGATTTGATTTGATTTGATTTGATATGCTATGATATGATTTGATTTCAAACGTACCTTCCTCTTGACTGATCTCCACACTGTGGGTCATTCGTCTTCTCTGACACAGGATGGCCGTGACAAATGCTATGTAGAATGACGCGAAAAATCCAAGCACAGCGCCGGCCGCTATCAAGTATTCTTGATATGATATCGTCTCTATTATCCTGAAACTGGGGAGAATAGGGACGAGGAATATTAATG
Organism: Hyles vespertilio; assembly: GCA_009982885.2. Taxonomy (NCBI): domain Eukaryota; kingdom Metazoa; phylum Arthropoda; class Insecta; order Lepidoptera; family Sphingidae; genus Hyles; species Hyles vespertilio. Next base: position 2,003,341 of record CM042832.1, read on the forward strand.
TGTTCTTGTCTCTATAAGCTTACCCTATTTTATAGTATATTCATTGAGGTATCTATACTAATTCATAGATAATGCTCAAGTTTCTTTGTTTGTATGCAATTAACCCTGAAACTAATTTTTCAAATCAAAATAATATTTTAATGTTGGATAATGCAGCATCAGTCATTAATGATTTATATAATAACAAATTTTATTCTCATGGAAGATACATCTAGAAAAACAATTTATACACCTTTCTGCTTTTCATGCGTCAATAGGTCCCTCTTTAATAACGGGCCGATAGGTCATTTTGAGCCAAAATATGATTCAAGGCCAACATTTTATTGGGATGAACGCCCGAATACTGGAACGCCGTTCAAATAACAAGCGTATGGCCTAATTAACCAGTACATTTCAATGAGATAAACGTGGTTAAGCGCAACTTATATTAAAGTTTCGTTCCAGTATTCGGGCGTAAGTCAATCATTTCTAAAGGTGCGATATATTATCCCACCTGAATCTCTTGACCCTGCCGTCATTGGTGGTGATATCGACTGTGTCCGACCATCCGAAGTAATGCGCCACTTTAGGCAGCGTGGTGTTGGTGCCACGATCGGCGCAGTCGTCATCAGAAGTCTTCACTATGAACACTATGTAGAAACCAAGCGGGAACGTGTCTTGCTAAAAACGGATTTATATCAAAACATATCCATGGCTTAATTATGAGAGTAACTCTATTTATTTTAGAATCATGTTTTATTGCCATCTAGGCGTAAGAAAACTGTAGATCAAATAAATTGTTGCATTATTTTATTGAAAATGACCACAAACAATCAAAATACAATAATAATATAAAAACCATTCATTTAATTAAAAAAATTACATTATACCAATGTTTTAAAAAAGAAATAGGTTAAATGGAATTGCGGATATTATTGTTTTTCAATATGATGATGAAAAAAATGTAAAGTAACTGTAATTGTTCATAATAAATTAAATCAAAATAATTTTAAAATGGTTTATTATTGACCCATTATTACGTGACTGCAAACAGCGATCGGATGACGTCACTGCTCGGGCGGCAAGATGGAAAAACTCAATTTGTTTCGATAGACCGCAAGACTCTATTACCGATCGTCGACGTAAATCACAATCACGTGACAAGTTGGAGCGTTTTAGCGGGAATATTGAAAACGATTTTTGTTTACTTGTCTTTTAATTATATTTCGTTTTAGCTTTTTGTAAAATATATTTTTTTCGCCTTTATATGGCTTGGTCTATAAAATAAAAGTAAAAATCAACATCTCTATTTAAATTTGAAGTGTTGAAAAACTTACCGTCAAAGTGATACCGCCTCGTCGAGTCATTGTGAGATAGTATCCATCATATAGAATATCTCTCTCATTGTCGAAAACTGGGCACTGCATAATAATATACAACATATTAAGATATATAAGATTGATAGAAGACCCAGATTAGCAGTTCATTTCGATAGTTTGTTTTGAAAATCGGTTGGTATTAGATTTTGTAAGGATTCACGCCAGACAGGCGGATATTACGTCCGCCAATAGTAATACCAAATCGTTATTTATGAGCCAAACTCTACAAATGATTGCTTAAGAATAAAATTCTTAGCAATTTTATTCAAATAAAGCTATTATTTACCAATTTTATCGCGGAAAACTATACGGGGGTGCGCTGTTCTAAAGCAGCCGAGTAAAAAACTGTTACAATCTGTAATTAAACACGATCTGACCTACATTACTTAAATATTTGTGTTACCGCGTTAATCTGTATTTGCGTTCCGATCTACGCAGAAGGAGCTCACTGTATCTTGAGGTCTGGCAGTTTGTCTTTTGGGTTCCGATTTGATTAAGTGTAGAATTTCGCGATAAAATCCGTTAATAAAAGTTTTATGTCAATGTGTATCATTCGCGTAAATCTATGAAGAAGAAGAGTTTAGATCTCAATCATCATTTTAGCCATAGAAAGTCCACTGCTGAACATAGGCCTCCTCTAAGGATCTCCACATCGACCTGTTGTTGGCCTGCATCCAGCGACTTCCTAAAACCTTAGCCAGGTCGTCCGTCCACCTCGTAAGCGGGAGTCCGATACTTCGCTTGATATAATTCATGCACTTTTTAATTTGCATACCCCCGAATACTCGAACGCCAATCAAATAATAAGTTGCTCTTAACACCGCACGCATAACACTTAGCCAGTACATTTAAACGGGACTAACGTAGTTAACTTATATTTAAGTTGCGTTCCAGTATTCGGGCGATAGTATTATAAAAATAGTATTAAAAAACTCACCGAAAAATTCTGTATCGAAACAACAGCGGATATATCATCATCTGATTCGATCATCAAAATAACACTCTTTGGTTTCGACAGCCAACTGTACTGAGCGTACATGTTGGAACGTTCCAGATTCTTCCTTTCAACGGGGTCCAAATCCTGATTGCATATGAATTTCCGTTGCGCACTTTGGATGGACAGGTCCGAAATCTTATGCGGCTCTTGGTTGAATGGGTAGAAGTAGTATTTCGGCTGACTAGGCGTGCTTGTAAGATTGGTCGTTGAATTCAACTTGATGTAAAAATCCTCAACAGTTTCAACTAATATTGTCACGTCAATTGAGTCGGGTGATGACGAAGTTAGATGAACTATTGGGGTGTTCAATGTTGATATGTCTGTGGAAGGATTTTTTCTATTTTTTCGGAATACAGAGTAATAAACTCAATTTTTCTGTTTTAATAGTGCCTTCGTGATGATAAGATTGAAAATTACGTAGATTAAAAATATTTTAGTCCACGCGATATCGCGTGATTTATTATGTATAGTTGATCATATCGCGCGATTTCGAATGATCTGAGTGTCTGACTACGCGATTTGTTACTAAAATCGCGCGATATCGCGTAATATAATAATACACATATTTTTTACTTTTAATATTTTCGTACATAATAAGGGATAACCCTATGCCCTGTAAGGGTAATAAATAAATTATTTATATAAATAGGGATAAAAATATTACGTATCAAAGGGCCACAGTAGACTTTAATCCGACTCCCCACTACGAAGGCGTGAACAGAAAAAAAAGGAAAATAAATACTAGAAATTAAATTATAGCCAACCTGTATTCTATTATAGTTTCTATTACGTAAACTTAAGGTACATATTGCGACACTGAAAGTATTTTTTAAAGAATTTTTTTTTATTTTTATATTTTATTATTAATTTTTTAATATTTTCTTACTTATACCTTGGCAAAAAAGTGTAAGATGCGGTGTGCACTGGCATTAAAGAAAAACAATTACGGCAACACTAATAAAAATGTAATTGTATTTGATGAATAATTTTATACGCAGGTATATCTTTACATTTTCGTACGGTTCTGTTTAGTTTGTTAATTAAAGAAAACAAAACAAAGAGACTATTAACGACATTAAACAAAAATAACATGGCTCTAATCATTTTCCGTCGTAGTATTTTTGTTTGCCATGTTAATATTAAATTCGATCTAGAGCCCTCATAAAAAACAGACTCTTATTTGCCAAGCTATATTTCTACATTTTAACTCGATTTTATTATTATATATTATAGCCTTACCGCAAGTATCTTCATTCTCGTCAAACAGATTGTTATGAGGGCATAAAGTCCTGGATATGTTGGTGAACTGCTCCAAACTGACTGGCGTCTGGACCAACATCGGCAGTTGCCAGGAGAAAACACCTGGAACGAGAAGAAAAAACAATAAGGAGCATACAAGAAATCTATAAAATATCCAAAATAAATAAATAACACCCAACAGTCACATAGTCCTGACTCCACACTAAGATCGAGTCTTGTCATCAGGAACTACGAGAGACTTTTCGGTCTCACAAACACCCAGACCGGCCAAAAATATTTGTCAGCCACTCAAACAGTTGTGTCGATACGGGGATCGCACCCGCGACCTTTAGTTTCACAGTCGGTGTCTAACCAACTACGCCACGGAGGCTGTCCTTTAACGGACGCTTACATATAAATAAACTAGGCGTACTGTGGGTGGCACTTTTAGCACATTTACTGGTGGTAGGTCTCTCATATGTGAGAGGCTGCCTGGGTGGGTACCACCGCAATGTCTATTTCTCCCGTCAAACAGCAGTGTAGAAGCACTGTTGTGTTTCGGATTGAAGGACATTGTAGCCAGAGTAACTACTGGACACATTGAGACTTAACATCTTATGTCTCAGGATGGCGAGCGCAGTGGAATGCCAAGCATTGCTTTTTAATTCAAGGTGTTGTTTGGTTTTGCTACTGTTCATGAGCGGTCGCATTGCTTACCATCAGGCGAACGGCACGCTCGCTTCGCCATTCAATGCAATAAAAAATAAATAAAAAAAAACATCTGCTTACCCCTACTAAAACACAATCTTATACTGGGTGGAATCGCTTAGCGTCACGAAAAAAATTGTGCATGGCTAGTACACTTACTACTACTAGACTTAGACTTAGGCATACTTATTTTATTTATTTTTTGTTTTTGTTAATGTATTGTAAAATTAATTTACCACTACTAGTTACTAGTTTAGAATAAGTTATAGATAAAAAAAACGTTGTTCAGAGAAAGATGATATAAATGAAAAAATCTTCATAAATATACATCATTGTTACCTTACTTTATACAATATGAATTCGAGTAGAAACTTCTAAATCTAGGTAATAAAATCCTTTGATCAAGCCGCCCTCACCGCTGCGCCGCGCCGCCGCAAGCGCAAGTACAAAGCGTGCCGCCGCGCCGCGCCGCCCGCTCCCGCACCGCCTACGCCTTCCAGGGATATAGCTACTTCCTCAGTCGTGCAAAATTCGGTACCGCGTGACGTTGTACGAAATTATTTTGGTTATTGGTTAGTTTCTTGCGGTCAAAATGAGACGATTACACGAACAGTGAGTATGTGGCAATGATGACATGCTATGTCCGATCCAATGAAAACTTGGATCATGCAAGAAGGATGTATGCAGATCCAGAACATCTGCAGTCTTTGCGTAGGAATGGTATCATGAATGATGAATCCACGAGTTCCCAGCACAAGAACTATTTTAAAGACTTATCCGAGGCTAGTCAATCATGGTAAGTTCAGACTTCCTAATCATGCAAGAATCCGTGACCTTCCACAGCGAAGTCGTCTATTCTCGACTTTATTAAAAGGTTTAAATAAAAACATATGCAGCTTTTTCTAAGATAGTAGGTACGTTATGAAAATAATATGTTCAATTAAAATGTAATTCATAACAACTTACCAAAAACTACATTTACTTAAATGATCCTAACACACTAAAGTTCTAAATAAATCAAAATTATTATTATTACTCTAAATATATGGTAATATTTAGAGTAATAATACCGGGCGATAAAAAGGCGCAAAGTAAGTTCAAGGTCGCTGCTCGATAGTCAGCTGTGGTGTCGCGTGACTCATACACGCGCGAGTCTGTGTATTGACATATCGTTGCACTTTTAAGTGTAGGGTGATTTAGAAAATATGTGTTTTGGGGATATCTTGTACTGATATTTTTTATGGGATAGTTTGTAGTTTTTAATGATAAATCTTGTATATAACGTTAATTTCACATACACAATACACTATGAAATTTTACGGACGATAAGCGATTCCACCCAGTATATGACTCATGATATTTACTCATGTCTAGTGATAGTAAAACCCCCTTAATGGCGATATCTGATATAAAAGTATATGATTAGCTATCTTATCAACCACTTAAGCGAAATATTATTGATTTTTATCTAGACCAAAAACATTATAATAGAGATAAGGCGATAAATATTTTGTAGATGTGGAATACCAAAACAAATATTTATATTTCGCAAGTACTTAGAATAAAATATTAAAACGATTACAAATATTGATGAATTTGCGATTATTATCGTACGTATAAAAGATTAATATATCGTTATCGTTATACCAACTTTATAATTAAATTGACCAGTTGCAAAAAAAAATTGCTTTCAATCATATTTTGGCTCAGAATGACCTATCGACCCCTTATTAAACAAGGGCCTATTGACGCATGAAAGGCAGAAAGATAAGTACAAAATTTATTATGTTACAAATATTTAATAAACGATTGCCAAAAAAATTGATTTTTTAGTAAGTTCGGTCCGTTTAATACTAAAAGTGCAATATTTTTTACAGACGTTGAGTCATACTAATGTTTTTATCAAATACTACATATTAATATTTAATATTATATTTATTGCACTCAATGACGAGACGAGCATGCTTCTATCGTTTATCATCACCATCGCTTGATGGTAAGCGATACGACCGCTTATATACAGTAGCAAAACCAAACAACACCACGAATTACAAAGCAACGGATGGCATTCCTCAGCGCTCGCAATCCTCAGACATAAGATGTTAAGTCTCAATATTCTGTATCAGCCCATATGCGTCCCACTGCAGGGCACGGGCTTCCTCTACAATCGAAAGTAAGATTGAGAGTGGTTAGGCCATATAGTCCACCACGCTGGCCTAGTGCGGGATGGCAGACTTACATACCATAGAATTTTTTTAAATAGCTATGGTATACAGGTTTCCTCACGATGGTTTCCTTCACCGTTTTAGTGCGTGGTGATTGACTATCAATACACACATGACTCCGAAAAGTCAGAGGTGTGCCCTGGGATTCGAACCCGCAACCACCGTGAACATGTTGGCAGTCGCGTCTAGTCCGTTTACCAACAGGCCACCACGCACTTACAGGCCACCACGCACTTATCTCAAGTCTCAATATGCCCAGTAGTAAACTTTGGCTACAATGCCCTTCAAACCGGAACACAGCAGTGCATTTAGACTGCTGTTTGGCGGGAGAAATAGACATTGCGGTCGTGCCTATGCAGGCGGCTTCTCACATATGAGAGACCTACCAAGCCAGTGAATTATTACTTACCATATGAATTTGAAAGAAATAAGGCGATAAAACATCGGATATCGGAACCGATCAAAGCTTGAAAACATCGGAAAACTTTGAAGTCATAAAATATCGTGCACGACATCCGACACGATTTTTATTGGACGCACCCAGTAACTTCCGATAAAAATTGTCGGAGCCAATAAAAATAAAAGCTTACCCTTCTGTTGCCTCGCCGTGATGAACAGCGGATACGTTCTGTTTGCGAAGTCGCTCGCCACCGTCACTCTGGCTGGAGTGTCGTATGCGTCTAGGTCCTAAGGGAGAAAAGTGTTTGTCTTGAATCTCCATTCTAATTCTACCACATTACAGCAGTCTTCACTAGCTGTTAAAGTTGTTTGTGCCGAGGTTATTACCTCTTTAGTTCATGATTTTGTCTCCCGTTTTTCTACGGAAGAAAGGTGGACAAAAATATTTTCAACTCCTATTAATTTGACTATTTGATTGATTACATTACGTGTTATTTATTTTATTATTTTTATACACCAACAAATCTTAACAAATAAAACAATTTAATTACTTCGGGGTATAAATGGCAGTCGTATCGCTCAAGGCAATCTCTTACCGACTACCATGGGATGGAGATAATAGCAGGAACAAAATAAAGTTCAGTCTATGTGTACCAGTACGGCAAAGTTTAAATGATATTTTAAACTTTGTTTGGGTTAATGACACGTTAGACATTCCCGGAGACTTGGTTCGTTTCAATACTGTTGTACAATTGCTATTGATCATGCGACATAGAACAGTGGCGAGGATGAGGCCGGAACAGTCGCCAGATCTATAGTCCATAAAAACGCTATCGAATGTTTTGTCCTTTTCCAACGATTGTTGAAATCAATTTGACCGAAGAAGACAAAACATTTGATAAATAAAAAAGGTTTATAAAATGTCTAAGAAAATGACCGTAAGTTCATCGACTTTTTTCTATATTCTCAAAGTATATACAGCGGAGGAACAAAACGCTATTATTAACGTTTCCGATAAAATATCGTGTCCGATATCGCATGTTATAAAGAAGCGTATTTTTTTTGTTTTTAAAACTGTGTATGAATAATTCAATAAATAACATACTAACCCCACCAAACTCCAAAATATACTCTGTGCTCTTGTTGACAGCGACTGTGTACGGAACATTGTACTTGTACCTGAAACAAAAATATCATTACCAACCACCATGAGGTATTATACTAGAGCGGACATCGGGAACAAGATCTATGCGTATTGTGCGTGCACACGGGAACCCAGTGAAGCGAGAGCGAACATAATGTCACTGCGTAGGCGTGACAGAGACAGAAATAGAAGAGCGGTACAGTACCGTTCATTTTGTTACAAACATTTTGTTTGCAGTGTCCCCTCTATCTCAATGCCAACCACATAATATAGTGGTGATTTACTAACGATTAAGGAAAACTTCGTGAGGAAACCTGCATACCATAGCAATTTATAAGACTTTTTATGCTATTCTAGATAGCCTCGGTGGCGTTGGCAGTTGGTTAGACGCCGGCTGTGAATCGCGAGGCCGTGGGTTCGATGACGTATCGAGACTAATGTTTGTGTGTTTAAGTCTAAGTTCCGGGTCTGGATGGTTGTGAGACCGTAGTCTCTCATAGTTTCTGATACACGACACAAGACTTGATCTTAGTGTGGGGTCAGGACTATGTATGTGACTGTTGGGTGTATTTATTTATTTATTTAATGTCCACTTGGCACTAGGAGTGCGTGGTAGATTATGACATAACCCCTCTCAATCATACTCTCGGTTGTAGAGGAGGCCCGTGCCGTGCAGTAGTATGTACATATGTGGGACCGATAATTGACTGCCAATAAACACATAACTGAAAGGCAGTTTTGCCCTGGGATTCAAACTTGTGACCACAGTTATATTAGCAGGTCATCCAACACCAATTTACAATATGTAGACTATAAAAATCTTCGATCAAATATACACTAGATACACAGTTCCCTGTAAAAGTTCTGTTAAAAAGTGGCACCGATGCATGACATGAAAAAAAGTAAAAAAAAGATCACATATTCCAAATATATGAACACAAATTCCACCTTATTCCTGGAGCTTAAAGTAGCTTTTCACATAATATTCCTTTAAAGTTCTGTGACGTTTTTGAAGCAAAGGTCGGTGCGTGACTGAAGGCGAAAGAGTGCTTAAAGCACTCTTTTTTGGTGCCATTTTCTAAGTGCTCGTGTTGTATCTAGTGTATATTTGATCGAAGATAAAAATAGATAATTTAAAAAGCCTACTCATCACAATGTGAGATGGAACATACAAAGCTTTGCATACCACAGAAATTATTTCATATCACTATTGCATTCAGGTTCCATCAAGATGTTTTTCTTCACCGTAATAGTCTGTAGTGATAGACTATTGGAGTAATATAGTGATAGACTATTGGTGCCACCACATACTTACATCTATACATAGTATAAATAAAATTGAAGTGTCTGTTTGTTTAGTGAAAATTAGTTAGTTTTTTTTTGTCTGTCTGTCTGTTTGTTCCGGCTAATCCCTGAAATGGCTGGTCCGATTTTGACGGGACTTTTATTGTCAGGTAGCTGATATAATAAGGAGTAACGTAGGCTACATTTATTTTAGAAAAAATCTTTTATTTTAGAAAACAATCATGTTTTTGTTAAATTCCACGCGGACGAAGTCGCGGGCACAAGCTAGTATAGCATATACATATACATTATGGAACACCCATTTCAGTGACTCAATGTATGTTGTTTTTTCAGGTTTGGTCTGTGTATACTAATTTACACAATTCAAAGCTAGTTTTGAGCATAACATAGCCTTTGTGACTAACAAACAATCTACTAGTCTTCCATTGTAATTTAACTATCAGTCTATCAATAAATAGTATTTTCAATAAAAATAAAAAAGTTTACTTTTCAATGTTTTTTTATTGCAATGAATATCTCATTGTGTAGGCTCTTGTTTCATAGTAGGTTTTCCAGTCAACCAACTTAATATAGACATAATTTTCAAAGTCTTTATGAAGTTACATTGAACTCAAGACTTGACAGTGAATTGCTTGTACACAAGGCAATAAATTATTAATATGTTGTCACAATAAATGTATCACACAAACATATTATCAAGTCATTTACTTTCCAACTACAATAGCTACATTGATACTAAAAGCAGGACATAAAATTGATAAAGTATTAAACTTTTCTTTGTCTTGGGAATATATTATTGCAATAATCTACAAGCGGCCAGACCCCGAGGATCCCTTTAAGAGCAAAGTAAAGGATCCTTTAAGACAATTGTTTAAAGCATTGTTTTATTTTCCTGAAACTTATTAGGAGGAAATAAAACCACAAATCCATGAAACTAAAATCTTAAATAGATACTTTATGCTGTATGTGTTTGGATATCTCTGCTTATTATAAAAAGAAAACAATCCATGTTTTATTTTAAAGACGTCTTTTTATGTGGGTAATACTTTCGACTTGGCAGCATGGTCTTGGATCTTAGCCGGTTCCTTACGGAACGAAAAGAACAAAAAAAAAAAAAAATTATGTGGGTAAATACGTAAAAATAAGATTTGTTATTTCGTCACGATTACAAATATAAAATATCTTGTTTCTCAAATAAGTTACACTTTGTACCATAATTCGGCTTATGTAACGCCTTAAATAATATAAATACTCACGTATTATTATAGAAGAATATAATTCCATCGGTATTTCTGCTGTATTGTTGCGTTTCAAACACCATACACAGAAATAAAGTCAATTTTATACACAAAACAAACCACATTTTCACGATTATAATCGTTTATTACCTACCTAAGGGCATTACAATGTTGTTTTTGTTACTTTTAAATTATAAAATATTATTTTTCTAGGTTTTTAAAGTACTAAACAACACACTAAACAATATTTTTTATAGTCTTTATAGTGAATAGTCCTAGTTGTTACGGAGAATTTGACAATTGCCAAAAATAGGGTTGGCCTTAAGTTATTATTAAATAATCTATATACAACCGATAATCGATATTATTATATTTGTATATCTTAATTTGGTAGATGTCGGATATATTCAGCACGTTATTTTGAACGTTTGCTATTGCACTATATAAAACGAAACACTCACCACATTTAAATAATGTTAAATCAAAAAGCTAAATATTTTGGATCATTTTTGTTACATTGGTTCGGCAAACGAGCAAACATCTTATCTGATAGTAAGTAATCCCAACCTGTAAATATACACGATCCCAGACACATCGTCATTAGATAGATTGCTTTTATGGAAAGTGTTGATTCTCATCTTTTTTTAAAACGACAACACACAATCATCAGCCCGTTGCAGTCTACTATTGGAAATAGGCCTCTTAGCTCCCAAGGTAAGCTACAGAGCTCATGTCTCCTGCTTTATGCATCTAGTCACTGCCATTCCTCCTATGCAATTCGTCGCGCTAACTGGCCAGAGGATATCCCAAAGATGCGATCTCTACTCCAAACCCGCTTATTCCAGCGGTTATCTGTTTTGCGAGTTGCGACATATCGCACTGCTATTACTAGACTGTATTAACTCAAAATAAAGCTTTTTTCAGAAATAACGAAAAACTGGTTCCGCACCTTCTGTTATAGTTAATGAAAAAGTGAACACTGTGTCAAGATTATAGATGAAATTATGAGTTTTTGGTACCTACAAATTTAATTAAATATTGCAAGTGGTAAAGTAATTTATATTTTTTGAGTTAATACGGTATTGTCAGAAGAAATAACATAAAATGAAGTTTTATTTTCAGTTGTATCGTTATAGTAGAAATATTTTGACTTACTACAACTTTACTTGGATTTATTTTATATAATTTTTGTTTATTTTATTGAGTTAAGACAATTAAACATAATAGCTCTATTATTTTAGACAAAGGTTAGGATGTAAATAAAGCAAGATAACTAAGACAAGTTAAGTTTTATTAAAAAAATAACGAAATGTTTATTCATACAAACATTTATGGCACTTATTTTTACAAAGAAACAACAGAATAATCCTTCTTATACAGCCAATTTAAGTAGTATAACAACAAAAAAAAGCTGAACATAGTCGTAAGATCACTAATAAATCTTTTAAATTCTTATAAAAGATAAATAATATAAACATAGAACATGTTAAACTTACATTTAAATTGGTTTCTAATTATATCAGTCTGAAGATTACAAATAAAAGTTTAATTAAAAACAAAGAAACAAATTGTACTTATATTATTTGAATTAAAAATAAAAACAACATAAACATTGTTTAACAATAGTTATAAAAACATGACAATAGTGTACCTACCTAAATACTATCAGTCTGAAAATCACAAATATTAATACTTATGAATTCCTAGTATCTAATACTTTTCTTTTAATTAGTCAATGATATCTCGATAGAATAATTCATAAATGGTCCTTGGGATTATATTTTTATCAAGCAATTCCTTAATATCTCTTTTTTTATTTTGAGTCAAAGGTATCTTGCTTGTGTATGCTGATGTCAAACCAAAAGAAAATAGTACCGATTGGTTTCCTGTACGTCGTGAATTACGCACAATAACTTTAGAGTAATTATCTTCTTCATAAGAAATCTTATAAAAAAAAGTCAAAGGATGTTCTTTTTCAACACGAAGCACTTTAATGTCATGCCATTTCATTTGGATTCTTTCTTCGTTAATATTAAAATTAGTACCCCACTGTTCCTGCAGTACTTTAAGATCAACAAACTTATCGTGGGTCATGTTCGTAACTTTATATGGTTGGCCAGTCTTTTTAGCAATTTGGATTAACGTGGCATATAGTTGTGGTACATATATAGGCCCAGATATAAGGAATCGTTTCACCTGCTTTTCTGTCACGCTGTGTACATTGTCACCCTCATTTTGAGATTTGAGTTACTCCAGTAACTTTTAAAATGTCCTGTCTTGAGTTCTCATCTATTTTTGCACGACAGTTCAATCAACATTTATCCCCACACGGAGGATCCATCTTTCTTGCAGGAACTTGTTTCTTAACACTCGATGTGTAGACCATACCCGAGTTTCTTAGATTTTTGGCAATTCTGTTTTTCCAATTTGCTTCATTTCTCACCCTTTTCTTGCCTTTAACAATTTCCTGTCCTTCTGAAGTATTTGCTTCTGTAGTTATTTGACTTGCTGCTTCACTAGTAGAAGCAACGGGATTTATATTGATTTTTGCTTCTTCATCTGAGCTACTTGATGAAGATGAACTGGAACTACTTGAAGAGGAACTACTTGACGAAGAACTACTTAGCTTTCTTGTGCGTTTACCCGGAATTAAACTAGGAACGTTATCTGTTGATTCTGGAATTAAATTGGGGTTAGCGTCAGAATCGTCCCTAGGGCTCTGTTCACTGAGCAATGGTGAAATATTTTCCTTGTCCTGTTCATCAACGGACACAGTTTTTGTCACCATTTCGACTAGACTCCGTCTACGGTTAATACTACAAATAAATAAAAAGTATGTAGATATTTAGGAAGTAAATTACCCATTTTGTCATCTAGAACGTAGTAACACAAAATTGTTTCTTAAGTCATAAAGAAATATTTTTATTTTGACTTTAGCAAACTTTGATGGAACGTATGATTTCAAATACTAATAGTAACAACAGTACTTTAATAAAATCTTAATAAATTAACACAAAAACATAGTAAAAAATTTTCTTCAACAAAACTGTATTAAATCTAAAATTATTTACTGAACCAACAAGAATGTCGTAAGTCAAAATATGACTCGAAATAAAATTTTTGTTTGTAAGAAATAGAGTATCAACTCTAAATAATCAAGTTGATAACTTTATTAAAATTCAGCAACAACGTAATATGTCGAAATAATACTCGAATTTTTACATACATGAGTCACCAATACTGTAGTAATCCAAAATAATGCGATCTCAAACCCACAGCGATACGTCTTCGCCATTTGAATTTCAACCATAAATAAAAATGATGCAATGTTGCGCGGGGCGTCACGAGGGTCACTGAGTCATGTATAGTGACTTTTAAAGCCATCTCTTAATGAACTTTAGCACTATTTAAACGATGGTTTTATTGACATATAGATAATTGAATTTTACGTCCAAAAAATGAATTATCTCAAACAGACCCGATTTTGAGTTGATACAGTCTTGTAATAGCAGTGCGATATGTGCCAGCCCATTCGCTAATGACACAAAACACATTTAATTAATCTATTCAGTTTGAAAACAATTGAGCTAAACATTGTCCTTTTAAATTATCATATTAATTTATATTATAGTGCCTAACATAATCGATTATTACAATATTGCTTCACAAATTAATGTACTACATCACTGTTAATGTTATAGAAAATGTCAAAAATGCGTATGTGACTCAGGCGATTACGGATGCGTTCGAAATATATATTTTTTAAATTTCATTATATCAATAAATCTCCTTTCTTAATAGGCAAGACGAATTATTTTAAAATCATGTTTTATAATATAGATACACATTTATTATATACGAAATAATCTATATTTCAAGAATTAACAAAGGTTTAACATAGTTTTAAGCCATTTTTCTAATAATCTTTCAATAGTGCACAGAAAAAGCTAGTAGGTGTCATGGCGTCCGTTATAACGTCACCACTAGGTAAACATGCCATTGTGTCTATGCGCAGCGAAGAAAGTTAACGAAACAAATCATATTTCGTTTGATAAAAATGAATTCTAAAGTCTATAAGTGGTTCTGGTAAAGTTCACATTCCACATTTCTAAAGAAATTGGTAATGTTTACGGCAGGTTTACATAGGCGTGATGTCATGCGTCGTGGCTAGCGTTTCTGTCAAAATGGCCGATTGCTATATTTTATACTTTTATTGTATTGAAAATCTTGTTAATCTCCAATTCTGGATTAAAACTAAAACAACGTTTTAAATCCTTCTAATATGTTTTTCCCCCTAACATCATAAAATATTTGATATTTTGATACTGTCGTCACGCCTATTATACAATAAATTTTTTTTTTGCTGTTAAATCCTTAAAATACGTACTATTTTATCTCAATTATTTATTATAACATCATTTTCGTTCTTTAGATTTCGATGGATAGTGTTTCACTGTTGAAACCATTATTTTCAGACATTTCTAAGTAACAAAGAAATAGAGCGTGACGTTTTACCGAAATTATCGAATTTAATAATATGCTAACGTTAATTGTTATTTCTTCGTTAATTGTTATGAATAACGTTAATTGTTATAACTTCGAGAGAGAGGTCAATCGACGAATCCAACTCGGTTGGGCAGTGTTCGGGAAACTTCGCGACGTCTTCTCGTCCAAAATACCTCAGTGCCTAAAATCGAAAGTCTTCGATAGTTGTGTGTTACCAGTGATGACATACGGCACCGAGACGTGGCCTCTCACTGTGGGCCTCATTAAAAGGCTCAAAGTCACTCAACGAGCCATGGAGCGGGCTTAGGCTTAGGGTGTTTCCCTACGAGATCGAATCAGAAATGAGGAGATCCGTAGGAGAACCAAGGTTACCGACATAGCCCATAGGATTGGCAAGTTGAAGTGGCAGTGGGCCGGGCACATAGCTCGTAGAACCGATGGCCGTTGGGGCCGAAAGGTTCTCGAGTGGAGGCCACGTACAGGCAAGCGAAGTGTCGGACGCCCGCCTACAAGGTGGACGGACGATCTGACTAAGGTCGCAGGAAGTCGCTGGATGCAGGCCGCTTCCAACAGGTCATTGTGGAGATCATTGGGGGAGGCCTATGTTCAGCAGTGGACTTCCTGTGGCTGATATGATGATGATGATGAATTGTTATTTCTTAGTCTGAAAACATGGGCAGCAAACCGTGGGAGCGTGATTTCAATTCCCAGGTTGATATTTTTGAAATTAATCATTGAGGCAGTGGCGTAACAATAGGGTGGCAAAGTGCGCAAAATGCCACGGGCCCCCGGCCTAAGGGGCCCCCGGTCCGGTAGGACCCTGGCCTGAGAGGTCCTCAGCCTGATAGGGTCTTGGGTCAACAGGCCCTCGTTCTTAAGTTGAACAAGGCGTAAGCAGAGGAGAATTCAACATAGATTACAATATTCATAATAATGAACAATTTGTAAGATAAATAAATTAATTATTCTGAATTCATCATGTTGGTAGGTCTCTCATATGTGAGAGGCCATCTGGGTAGGTACCACCGCAATGTCTATTTCTCCCGTGAAACAACACTGCTTAAATGCACTGTTGTGTTTCGGATTGAAGGACATTGTAGCCAGAGCAACTACTGGACATATTGAGACTTAACATCTTATGTCTCAGGATGGCGAGCGCAGTGGAATATTGCTACTGTTCATGAGCGGTCGTATCGCTTACCATCAGGCGAACGGCTTGCTCGTCTCGCCATTCAATGCAATAAAAAAAAAAAAAAAAAAAAATGTTGTTAACCTCTGAAGTATGTACATTAACAATACTTAAACATGGGCTATGTGAGAGAAACACTGCGAGAACTGTTAGTGTATCTTTTTCTACAATTCAGCGAGTAATACAGCGTTTTCATGAAAATTGTTCCAATCTTCGAAAACCAGAAACAGGCTGAACAAGGCGCATTGCAACGCGAGAGGAGGAGGAGAAATCGCTTTCTTACAGCTGTTGGACTAACATGTCACCATTTATAAACTGGAGGAAAAAAATGTACGTACGGATACAGTAGGGTGGCATCTAGCTGAAGCAAATTTAAAGCCGCTAATGCCTCAAATTTAGAAAGACACCACAAAAACTCAAGGTTGAGTTATGGTGTAGAACACGAGAATTGGACTGTGAAAGACTGGTCAAGAGTTATGTTTTCAAGTGAGTTTATGTTCTGTTTATACAAGCACGACAGGAGGGAAAGACTGTACAGAAGACCGGGAAAGAAATGATTACATTGGTCAAAAGGAAGCAGATAGGAGGATTCGCAGAGCCTTCGCAAATATAACATATTTGCGTCAGATATACCACAGACTAAAGTGTTCAACTAGGGCGTCCTCCCTGTAATGATGTACAGAGCCGAAACGTGGACACTGACTGTGGAGCTAATCCATAAGTTTAAAGTCGCTCGACGTGCTATGGAAAGAGCTATTCAGTTGAGCTGGGCGGTGTTTAGGAAGTTGTATATACCACAATGTGGATATACCAAAGACCTTGATGAAGAAAGTATTCACTAGTTGAATCAACCTCCCTATAATGGCGCCCAGTGGACGTGAGACATAGAGTGGACAATAAATTATTTAACTTTCTGATTGATTTCGTTGCGGGGTAAAGACAATTTAGACATTCCCGGAGACTCGCTAACCTTCAATGCTCGGTGTCATTACAATACGTGCCACTGTTGATCCTGGCTTACAAGAGTTATAGTAGTACGTGTGAGGACGGGACAGTCTCCTAATGGCGTCCGGAACAGAGACTTGGTCACTGACTGTGGGGCTAAAACATAAACGTCAAGTCGGTCAACGTGCTATGGAAAGAGCTATGATCGGTTCTTTAGCTCGGAATCTAAATCTTGACACTTTTACTGACAAAACGCCCGAAAACAGGATATTTAAACTTTCACATAGTTATTGTTCCTTTCCACATGATAAGAAAAAAAAAAATATACAGTAATTACTAATATAATAGTGTTTCTACATATTATTATACTTAAGTAGACCGTACTATACTTAGTGAAAACCGAAATTACAACGTCAAGTTTTTTTACATTTACGAAGGGCCCCATTTGTTGAATTTTGCCACGGGCCCCCGACGGTATAGTTACGCCACTGCATTGAGGTATTATACTAGAGCGGACATCGGGAACAAAATCTGTGCGTATGGCATTGAGATAATATACTAGAGGGGACACTGCAAACAAAATGTTTGTAACAAAATGAAGGGTACATTCTATTTCTGTCTCTGTCACGCCTACGAAGTAACATATCTTCCCTCTCACTTCAATGTGTACCCTTGTGCACGCACCATACGCACAGATTTTGTTCCCGAATGGAATACCGGCGGTGGTTTTAAGAGTTTGTGCAGCCGAGTTGTCTCCTGTACTGACTTGCCTCTACCGAGCGTCCTACCGCGCAGTTGTGCCTGAATCTTGCAAGGAGGCCAATGTGCAATCGATCCTCAAAAAGGGTGATCGGTCAGAGCCTACCAAGTACCGCCCTATCGCTATCACCTAAGTGATGTGTAAGGTCATGGAGCAGATCATATACTCTCAATTGATCCGCTACTTGATTACTCGTTGATCACTTGGATCACTCGTTGATCAGTGACAGACTTCGCGGATTCCGTCAAAATCGATCAACAGGTGAAAAGGTCATTGACTGGCATGGCGAGGCTCTTGCTATGTGTTTTGACATAGCCAAGGCTTTTAATAGGGTCAGGCACTGTGGTCTTCTTTCCAAAGTTCCGGCATACGATCTGCCTGACAACCTGTGTTCATCTATATATTTATTGAAAACTTACACTACAGATACACTTTATGTAAATATTCTATTGCCTACGTTCATCAGTGATAATGTATGATTGTAATGGTGAAAGAATTTTTCAAATAAGTCCAGTAGATCTTAATTCAATGCAATGATGCAAATAATGAAATCTTTCTTCTACAAAATATGAGTATATAATGCAATATTATCCTGAGTTTAAGTTTTTAATATTTCCCAGGTAAGTATATATATTTTCTATGAATGTTATTTTAATAAGGTTTATTAGTAATGTTACTATTATTATTTAGTTTTTTTATGGAACTCCGCGCATGCTGTTACCTCTAATTGAAGAGCACGCTGAATTATGTAGGCATATTGAAGTAAAGCTGTACTGTGTAATCTTTATTGGAGATTCCTTTACATAAATGAATCTATCATAGTGGTAATACATAATGACTGGTTGTAGACAGGGTACATGAAGACTGCGACCAAATAAAAAACTATACAATTAAAGATTTCGCAAAGAAACGCGACAATTTTTCTGTAATTTTTTACATATTGATTTTGGGTGATAAATCCATTATTTTTGGTAAAAATAATACTTTAAACCCTTGCGTATCAAAGCGCCTTTAAGGCTAGGTCGACAACATGTTTGTTATATTGCAAATGTTTCTCATATTGTACATTTGGTGGGAGCATCTCATAAGTTATGAATAAGTTTTGACTTTTATTTTCATGTTACTGTACTGTATGATCATATTGTTAGATTTCGTGAGCGACGATTAATGCGACCTCTTCTAGGGTGATGAAGGAGCCGGCAGAGAGATGAGAATATAATAAGGAGCTGAATACAGAGCGGAGTTGTCAACGGCTGATGTGAAGGATGGCCGAGGCGGGAGATAAAACTGTGATTGTTCAAACTTGTGTTGTGGACATTTTAATGTGTAATTGTATGTTGTAGAGAGTCATTTAATAAATAATATACATGTTAGAAAAGAATAATGATTACAATACCGCAATGTCTATTTCTCCCGTCAAACAACACTGCTTAAATGCACTGTTGTGTTTCGGATTGAAGGACATTGTAGCCAGAGTAACTACTGGACATATTGAGACTTAACATCTTATGTCTCAGGATGGCGAGCGCAGTGGAATGTTGCTACTGTTTATGACCGGTCGTATCGCTTACCATCAGGCGAACGGCTTGCTCGTCTCGCCATTCACTGCAATAAAAAAAAAAAAAAAAAAAAAAAAAAAAAAAAAAAACAATATCTTCATATTATTTGGAGATTTATTGTGTATTTCTCATGAGTTATGAAAAAAGGTTAGATCGTTCGAGTTTTGAGATTCACACAATACTCACAGCCTCCGAGGCGCTGTCGGTTAGACGCCGGCTGTGAAACGAGAGGCCGCGGGTTCGATCCCGTGCCGATACTGTTTGTTTAGTTGTGTTTGTGTCTCGTAGTTTCTGTACTCGGCGCCAGGCTTGTATGTGAATGTCATGTATGTATTGACTCGTGTTTAGAGATTCCTGCCTGTTACATCCAAATTATATAAAAACACAGTAATAATTGAAACAAGCACATTTATTTCATACAAATAATCATCATCAATAGCAAAATATACAAACATAAAGTTGTCAGCTTTGGTCACTGAGCTACAGCCGCGGATAACATTATTTACAGCTCGGCGCTCGGATCCCGCGCCGAATGGAGGAGACCATAGACTCGCATTGTCTATTGCCAACGCTTTGTAACAACTAACAACTACCAGAGACAAGGAAAACTCACAGCTGCAACATACATTACTGTTTTATTGTTCATTCACATGTTTGTCATTGTATTACTGGACTTATTCATGGAGTTTTAAAATCTATTTATGTAATCATACAGAGTATATCAAGACTGCTACCGAAAACGAAGCCGAGTGGTAGTTTAAGCGACTTCAGACACAATGCAACAGAAAAAGTTGCAAAAAAAAGCGTCAATTTTTTTTTGTTATTTTTTTTCCTATGGCCATATTTGGGTGGTAAATACATTTTTTCCTAAAATAATAGTGTATGCCCTTTTATTTATAAATACTGTAAGGTGTAAAAGAGTTTAAATTATTATTTTAGCAAAAACTATGGATTTACCACCCAAAAACGACGATATTTAAAAAATCATAAAAAATAATTGTCGCGTTTCTATGCGAAATTTTTAATTGCATTGTGTTTGTAGCCACTAAAACTACCACCCGGCTTCATTTTCGGTAGCAGTCTTGATATACCCGGTATATTTTATCTCTTTCAAACTTTTGAATTGAGTTTGGGCGAAGACAAAACGTTTGATAAATAATAGAGATTTTAAAATAGTTTATGAATACTGCCGTACAAGTATTATGTTCAATACAGAGATATAACAGTTAAATATTAGAAAAAATATACTTTTTACAATATTATTGAAATCCCCTCCATAATTCGGCTATGTACCATTACTTCACTCACTTATGACGTCATTTGATAGTAAACTATATTATAATATATTAGAATCATAACTTAAAACATTTCTTTTTGAGTTTTGGGTTGTTATTAACATTACTAATATTATACGAGACAATTCAACAATATTTTTACAGTTTAAAGAGAATATTTGAAGGAGATACATTTGTAATATGAAATATTGAAGTTACATTCCACAATAAGACTAAGTTATTGGAAATCGGTGGGATCACATAGGTGGTACAAAACCTCATAACACAAGTTACTGGTACACGCAATTGTGAACATTACTCATTGGAAATAAGTTGTAAAATCACAACACACATCTCTTATACAGCGAAGGAATTTATTAAGTTCAATATAAAGTATATGAAATAATTTAGTAGGCAAATAATAAGTGAAATCCGAGCCCGTTATAATTGACAAAAACAATTTAGATGTTCAATTGAGATTTCCCTTAACATATTCGTAATACACGGCTGCAGTACAATATTTGAATGTCAATCAGTTTTTATAATCCCGACTACAGCCGGCACAGAGACTGAGATCTGTATTATGTACATAGTACGCAGTACATAGTCGTTATATACCGCGTTATATACTGTTATATTATACAAGCACGAGTATAGTGAATAACTGCCGTCGATACGTTGCTGTGAAATGTTTCTTAGTGCACGAGACATGTACATTGATTGTTACACGAGTGCTAGAACATTCCTTATATATTTATTGTGATATTTTCATTACATTTGTTGTCTACCGACACGTGAGTATGTCTCCACGCGTAAATAATAAATATGCAATTCATTTTAATTGACTCGTATATAATATTAATTTGCAGTATCGAACGATGTCTCTTTGAATTTGAATGAAACAACAGCTTCAATATATACTCGTGTATTTTTGTTACAACACGAGTATGTCCATTTGACATGAAGGCAAGTTATTATACACTAATGTTATATTTCAGTTCCTAACTTCCTAGCTACAATATTATCATTTACATAAATTATATATTTTTAATATTTCCGTTGCATTAGTGAGGCGCCGACGAGTTTGCGCGATTCCAATAATGTTTTTGCTTTATGGAAATATATTCTGATTGACAAAAACCTACTGACATATTGATCGATAACAAATTGAATAACAAAAATGATTGTCTTTGAAATCGCACAAAATCCTCAACATACCAAAATACGTGAATGTCTTAAAGCTACTATTATTTTTACATTTTACACCTATACACTAGAAAAATGATTTGAATTAGATTGTTACTCGTATATAAATATCATTACGGCTATAATATTCAGTTTATAGTTTTCTCAAGCTGCTTACGTTAACTTTTAACTTTTAAGGGTTCCGATTGAGGCGTCTCTCTATACTGATTACTGATTATTATTTAAAATAACGAATATAGCGTTTGTGTACAATGTCGGTTGTCTAGTTCAATATGTAGTTATTACAGAAATGTTGCAAGTATCATGTCTGCCGACCCCTTCGGGACACAGGCGTGTTCGTATGTATAATGTATATAATGTGTAATGTATATAATAACACAGCAACCGAGAACCCGAGCCTACATCTAAATACCTAAGCTTATTATTATCACATACTGGGAAATATGGAAGAATCAATTAGGAGAGCTATAGGGCACGTCCCGGCCTCTTGTGCAATCATATCTTATTTATTTATTATTTAATTACAAAGCAATGCTTGGCAACATGTTAAGTCTCAACATGATACAGACAATATATCGAAAATACTAAGAGGATATTAGATTGTATCACAAAAATGTTATGAAATTGACAAATTATCCAAATTATTCCCCGGAACGGCCCCTATTCATAAGTATCCTCACATTTTAATACTAATTCACATTTATACACGTAAATTCGATAAAAAACACAAAAACAGATCACAATTAGGGTTAATTTAGTATATAAAGGCACTCGTACAGTAACATCGGACGTAGCAATACAGACCTTGTGCCCCTCACATAGAATCGCTTTTCAATCGGCATTATGTACCTCAAAGGGAATACCACTGTTGGTTTTGTAACTGTTCAATTTATATAGGAAATAATTAATTTTACATTTAGATTTAAAAGTGCGATGATAATTTCGAATTCAAGTGGTAAATCGGTTCTTTATGTTCATATATTTTGAGAGCGTAATTGTCAATTAATTTATATGGTATAAAATCAAGTCCCGAACATATTCGGCATTCCCTTTGGAGGTTCAGGGGCACAATGTCCTAAATAACAAATTCCTGTGACACAGGCAATAACTGATACTGGAATGGCCTTTAAACGGCCTTTTGGCCTTACAGTGCCGTCGCAAATCATTCGGAGGCACTGTAATGACGCTGCGTCATTACGACTCCGTCATATACATGTCATGTCAATATAGTCAGTCATTAGTCAGTCATCGTGTCAATAGACAATGGACGCGTTATTGTTAATGGTTAAATACAAGATGAGATAAATATTGAAGTTTGTAGTAGACGATGTGAGTTATTGAGCTTGGCACCAGTCGGGTATGACGAGTCGAGTATGACGCGTCGGGCATGACGAGTCAGGTATGACGCGTCGGCCATGACGTGTAAACAGGCCGGCATAATGTTTGTTGCATAATGTCGTTACTTAACTTTCCTGACGGCTCGGTCTATCCTGATGGGAGACGTGACGGCCTGGACCATCTCGGCTATGTGCGAGTCTATTCTGGGTTTCTGCAGCCTCTTCGCCGACCTCGTCCTGAACTTGGCCGATTCTTGGTTCGCCACGAGGTTCGGTGTCAGCGACTTTATGCATCTGAAACGATCACACACTCGGTTGGTCACACGGCAGCTATGGATCGCGAGGCCACGGGTTCGATCCCGCGCCGAGACTGTGCCTGTAGGATATCATCGTCTCACCTGGTGGCTTCCAGCAGTTTTCGGGACAGCAGTTCGTTCTTCATCTTGGCGGCCGCGAGTTCTCTCCGGAGCTGGGACTTGGTTTTGTTTCCGGCCGGATGCAGGAGCGGATGTCTCTTCAGGCGCGCCGCGGACGGCCGGACGCAAGGATCCGGGTCCACCATTTTCTGGAACGTTCCATGTTATTGTTTTATCTCATGTTATATTTAATAAATATACACAACAGTCACATTAACTTGGAACAAACAACGGCGTATTATAATGATCAGTTTGACTAATTTAACACCAGAGGGCGAAAAAATCGTTTTGTTTTACGTGTTTTACTATTTTACGCAGATATTTTTGGTCCTAAATAACTTGTAATCAGCAATTTAAAAACTTTATATTTTTATAAAGATGAATACGCACGCGGATATGGGAATTGTTATGTTATTATTACTTTTCGTAGATAAACTCAAGTATAGTGATATTTCTGTATTGTTTTTCTTACTTAAAGCCAGAGGGCGCCTTGAATTGATTGAGTGGCATTTCTATTTCAGTGTGTAGAATGATGAGTACTTACGCAAAATAAAATCAACACAAACAATGTCAGTTTTGAGTAAAAGCCATTTTGGACATAATTTTATATACAGTAAAATTGTTTGTTATTTTTAATAAAGTTTATTCACAATATTGTACCGATGTAAATGTTAACAACTTCAATAATTCTTTTGGATTGTTGGGTGACCACGGGGCATGGATCTTTTGAGTTTATTGAATAACAGTTATGTCGGTTAATAATTTTGTCTTAAATATGTTTTGTTCTATCAAAATTGTCATATCATTTTGATCTTGGGCTCATTTTTCTCATTTTGCTCGTGTGGATTGTACTCTGTGGTCTGTGTGTATGCGCCACGGAGGCTGTCGCACGGCGAGTAACGTTACCTTGAGTAACTGGTTGAAGTCCCTGGACAGGTGGGGCAGGTCGGGCAGCTTGCCCTCTCTATAGTCGTGCCACTGTTGCCCGTTCTTGGGCAACGGACCTCCCCCTGCCGCCTCGAATAGAGTCAATCCTGTGGGAACATTCGCGAATGTATCGATAACTACTCCCTGATGATTTTGGAGTGATGAGTGATGAGTGATGACTCACCGAACGCGAAGATGTCGGCCTTGGCGAGGTGCGTGAAGTCCTCTTGCAGCACTTCCTTGGGGAGGTACCGGCAGTCGCCCTCCTCCACCGAGGGAGAGGACACGCACGTCACGTGGCCCAGGTCACCTGCACACGGGACACCACTGTCGTGAGCTATACTCATGTACAGATACTACAAGTAGTGTTAGTGTGGGATAGGCCAAACGCACCGATCTTGTAGAGGTGGTGGTGCGGCGGCTCGTCGTCGTCGTAGCCGTCGTCGGAGTCGTGCGTCTCTGCGTCGCCGCTGCAGATGAAGATGTTGCCGGGCTTCACGTCCATGTGTACCAGCTGCAGCGAGTGGATGTAGCTGCCGGCATATACGAGTACATCACCTCACTACAATGTACATAGTCTCAATACATAGCAATACCACACACTAGTACCGAGTGAAGGCGATCATTAACAAGTTATACGAGCTACATGTTGCCGGGCTTGTGTTTGTGTGTATGTGTATGTGCGTGTGCGTGTGCGTGTGTGTGTGTGTGTGTGTGTGTGTGTGCGTGTGCGTGTGTTTGTGTGTCTGTATGTATGCATGCACTCACGCCAAACCGTCTGCGATGTGTGCCAGCAGCAGCAAGAGTTCGCTCTCAGTAAGCGCGCCGTCCTCCATCTTGTGTGTGCGTGTGCGTGTGTGTGTGTGTGTGTGCGCGCGTGTGTGTTTGTGTGTCTGTATGTATGCATGCACTCACGCCAGGCCGTCTGCGATGTGTGCCAGCAGCAGCAAGAGTTCGCTCTCAGTGAGCGCGCCGTCCTCCATCTTGTGCTGCAGCGAGCCGCCGTCACAAAACTCGTTCTGGATTATCATGTGGTCGTCCTCCGCCCACGCGGAGTAGTATCTGGACAATTGTAATGATATATAAACCCAACGGTCACATACGTAGGCCTGACCATACACTAAGATCGAATCTTGTGTCGTGTATCAGGAACTACGAGAGACTATTAATCAGTGTTCAGGTTTATTTGCAAATATGCAACTTGTTGTTTTATTTTATATGGTTATGGAAATAGAACAAATGAACATTGCATTTTGACCAAAGGATATTGCCCATTCACAGTATCGATAAAAAAACATTGTAGATCCCGATACCGATTATTATACATTTTTATGGTTTGTCCTTATACGTTTTGTTGTTTTATTCCCGGCGATAGATTTTTGTAAAATAAAGTAATTACCACATTTTATACTTAGTTCACAAAGCCGAAGCAAAAAAAAAAAATATTACTGTACTGTGTGTATTATACTGGGTCGCAATTATGTTTATTAAAAATATGTATTTTTCCCTAAACAAAAAAGTAGGTTTCATCGAGACAAAAATCTTCGCACCGATACTAAGTTTCATAGTACAATGGGCATTCTCCTTTGAAACTTTTTTTTATACATTTTATTTTATTGCAATTATATTTTTTTATACTCGCATTTTTCCTATTTATTTTTATCTTAAAAAATAGCTAGTTAATTTGTTTGCTAACTTGTAATGTTTTTTTGACCAACTTAAGTTGATTTTGCTTTTCTACGAAATAGTACACATTTTTTAGTTTTTTGTACTGACTAGCACGTTTTTTTTCTACCTGATTGGTACACATTTCTTTTTCATTTTCTTACGATCTAGTACGTGTTTTTTTTTAGTTTTTTTTGCTAACTACTACGTCTTTGTTTCTTTCTACTAACTAGAACATATTTTTTGTTTTTTTCTACTAACTGGTACATGTTTTTTATTTTTTCTACTGACTAGTACATGTTTTTATTTTCTTAGTAGCTAGTACAATTTTGTTTTTTTTTTGTGGTCTAGTCAATGTTTTTTTTCTCCTAACTAGTACACGTTTTTAAGCTTTTTCTAATAACTAGCACGTGTTTTTTAATTTTCCTAGTAGCTAGTACAAAATTTGTTTTTTGGTAATTCAATTAATTTTTATTTTTTTTCTCTTTACTAGTATATGTTTTTAAGCTTTTTCTACTAACTAGCACGTGTTTTTTAATTTTCCTAGTAGCTAGTATACGTTCTTTTTGTTTTTCAACTAGTACGTCTTTTAATTTTTTTCTACTAACTAGTACACGTGTTTTAGTTTTTCCACTAACCAGTACATGTTTTTTTTTCTACTAACTAATACATGTTTTTGCTTTTTTTCCCTCAAGTACACGTTTTTTGACCGCCTTGTCTATTTTTTTTTATAGATTCCATTAGTGACACCCACCTGACGACATGCGGGTGCTTCCCGAGCGCGGCGTGCGCGTACACCTCGGTGAGCGCCGCGCGCTCCGCCGCCGAGCCCGCCACGGGCCGCAGCGAGCGCTTCACCGCGTACACGCAGCCGTCCAGCTTGTTCACGCACTTGGTGACGCGACCGAACTGACCGCGACCGATCACGCACAGTTCCACGAACTCAACGTTGTAACGCGATATGTTCGATTCCTGAAGTATATTAGCAGGAATTTGAAAAAAAAAATTGTAACAATAACAACTATAATATTTTAACATACAAATAGTGATAGTTACAAAAACGGAGCACAAACAGCATGTGCTGGTATTACTAGCACTGATTTTCCGTGTAGCCGTGATTTGATGCCACGGGCGTCGACACAAACAATATACTTGCTAATAACTTAATATAAAAAAGAATATTTTGAATGTAGCACTTTGCATATACATGCAATCCAAACAGACAACACAAGCGTCTAACTAGTTAAATATTGCACCGTGATACCTAGATCTTTCGTACATGTTGGCATGAGCATCCAGACCAGTAGACAACAACACTTGCAGAAATAAAAAATATACAGAAAAAATATATAAAAAACAAAACAAAAAAAAGATTTTGCTAGTCCGTCTACTGAAAGAGAAACATGTCAGCTGCCTAGTGAAGCCACAGCTTGATGATCAAAATCTGCGAATCCTTTTTTACCGCACTGCCAATCTATGAATCGGCGTGAGAGCACCATTATAATCAGTTGTTCCATACACGAAATATAATCTTTTGACAGCAATATGTATGGAACAGCTGACTTTTGCGATTTCAGGGTTGTCACCACAATAAAAGTTGTCTATTATGAGAATAGCATTATCCTGAAGCTTCGTATACCCTGCCTAGCTCTTAATGAATGTATGTACATACCCTGAGCCTTTTGGCGGGTTGTTCTGGTGTGGCGTCCCATGTTGGTGTCTTGGATAGTGTTCTCTTCTTCTTGTTCAACGCTTGACCTATACACAACACTTTTAATTTTATTTGAGGCCATTGTAGGTGATGTTACGAAAAATTATTTGACAACAATATGGAAACATATTAGTTGGTACTGTTAAATTTAGTTGTTAAAAAATATCAAGTTGTTAGATATGATATAAATTGAAGAAAAAAAAAACCTTAAAAAAAATTGTCCGCTGTTGATACACCAATATTTTATCACATTACACAAAAAAAATATAACTATGTATATATTTGTACATAAGATTCTTTGCTCATTTAGTTTGTGTGTAAACATAGATATTAAAATGTTGACATCTTTTTAATAATTTTAAACATCTTGACCGAGATTGATTTGAGGCAATAATTTCAGTTTTTAATGTTATGTTTGCCACTTTGTATAATTCTTTTATCAAGGATTTTCATGAAAGTTACCAAAAATCAGTTTGATTTTAAAAGTATTTGTCTGTAATAAAACTTGATTTTTCGACAACTTCTTATTAAAAGATAAAAAATTCATACCGTCTGGAGTGAAAGGGTTGATATTAGCAACAGGTCGTTTGACCATCAGCCTTGACTCGTCGAATTCGTCCGGTGGTAGACTGCCCAGGGCGCTGTCTTCATCACCGGACGGCGGGTGCAGGTGGTGACTCGAGCCTGATGGTACACCTGATTGTAGAAAAAAAAATAGCATCTGTTTATTACATGGGTTATCATCCTGCGATATTATTAAATTTATCTGACTAGAAACCATTATGTTCCTTAGATTTACGCGAATGTTACTCATTTAAATAAAACTTAATATTATCTAATACAATTAACTAAAATTAAGGTAATCAATTAAGTATATCGTTCGCACTTCCAACAAGGACTAGGCTAATAAAAATAGGCTAATTCATCCGCAATTAAATCATTCTCAGTATTTATGTCAAGGAGACTATAGCCCAAATAATAAGTTGCTCTTAACAGCGCACGGCCCACTTAGCCAGTACATTTAATCGGGATTAACGTAGTTAAGCGCCATTTATATTTAAGTTGCGTTCCAGTATTTGGCCGTATAAGTAACATGTATAATGAAGGCCATATTGTGCAATTGCGCTGTAATAAGCCTCCGACAGCCTTCGCGATGTGGTTGACATCTGCTATAATACAAAACCGCAGATTCGACCTCCACACCGAGACACATTTTGGTGTATCCCAAAATACTGGTTATTTTTGAAGGTGTCTCTTAAGGTAATGATTCCTACGACACTTATATCTTTACCAAATTGCTAGTTGTAACAACAATGCCGGCACTCACCCGTCTGAGCGTTGAATTTGGGTGGAAAGAGTCGCGTCCGCGGTGGGTGGTGCGACGGGGTCGAACACTTCTCCAATAACGTCTTCGGTGTGTGAGGGCTGTCGAACAATCTGTAACAATGAATGAATAACTATTTATTGTATCGCCTAGTGATAAGACCGCCGTCTGTGCTTTTTCTATGTAATTGCTACATCTAGGTATTTTTTTATTAGTGTTCTCCTGATGGTAGGCGATACGACCGCTCATGAACAGTGGCAAAACCAAACATCTAGAATTACAAAGCAATGGTAGTCATTCCACTGTGCTCGCCATCCTGAGGCATAAGATGTTAAGTCTCAATATTTCCAGTAGTTATAAATAAATGAATATTTTGGAAGCGAATGTAAAAAATATCGCTACGGGTACCCCCGTAGCAGATGTATCTGTGTAGTCAATAATGGCACTTACGTATCGCTTATTTCTGCCACAAATTGTGATATGAAAGCAAATTGCATATTATTCTACGCGAAAATTTCAAGAATAAAA
Source organism: Hyles vespertilio (assembly GCA_009982885.2). Classification (NCBI taxonomy): domain Eukaryota; kingdom Metazoa; phylum Arthropoda; class Insecta; order Lepidoptera; family Sphingidae; genus Hyles; species Hyles vespertilio. The sequence goes on from CM042832.1 coordinate 2,033,301, forward strand.
GAAGACATCGACCTAGGACATGACCTAAGAACTCAAGAATCCATAGTAAACGCTAACATAAAAAATTAACAAAAAAAAAACGCGACTGTCGTAAGATATCCGAACCTGCATGAAAAAACAAGTTCACACCAAAAATTCGTTACAATTTCATTTACTCACGAACACAAAAAAAAACCGTCATTATACCAAACAAATTCCTTGGGACTTGCCAAAACATCTTAGTAGCTCAGGTGATGCCCAAAAAAAAACATACATCCAAACACAAATATGCACCTTGACACCTCGATATAAGGTTGTAAAAGCTTTGTCAAGTGTTTTTTTTTTAGTTTTTCGTGGGTGTATAGATATTTTTTGCCACCCGGCAGATGTCAGAATCATATGTTCGGGGACCATTGTGTTTGATAACTGTGCTTTAACGTATTTTCAACCGATTTGGAGCTAAATTTTGGGCATGTTTTGGAATTTTCAAAGATAAAGATGTAGTAACAGCTGTTTCTATCGAAATTGTGTTGTGGGATTTCCGCAGAGCATCCATACATAGCTTTCTCTTTTTTTTACCATAAAAATTTATGTTTTTTTTTTAAGTAAAGTAAGTAGGTAATATAAAAGAAAAAAATTGTGATCATTGCTATTTGATTCAATGACTAATATGATACGTTTTTTTTACGATGTAAGGACAATATATGTTATTATATTCAGGCAAGAGAGTAAGTTTAACGGTGAAAGAAATCGTCGAAAGGAAACCGACATACCATAGCGATTTGTAAGAATTTCTATGGTATGTAAAGTCCGCCTATTTGTATTAGGCCAGCGTGGTGCACTAAATGGCCTAACCATTCTTAATCGTAGTCTCAGTTGTAGTCTAAGAGGAGGCCAGTGCCCTGCAGTGGGACGTGTATGGCCTGATACAGTAAGAGTAACTTTGCACCTGAAGGTAAATACATTGCAATCCAAATAGACAATGTGTCGAAATTATGATGCCAGCATGATCAAAACAAATAAAACACAGAATGGGACACAATTCGTAGTACGATATTGTATTAAAAAAATAATAAGACTTAAGTAAGCCCAAATGAAAACATAGAAAAAAAAAACTATTCTGCATCGTAAAAAACACAAAAATTAAGCCGCATTATAACAGTAACAAAACCAGTCGTAAGTAGGTGAAGGAAGCGACGCGTTGCGACTTGTTTAGACTTTAAACCATGTCCGAACAAGTTGAGTGTCCGAAACATGTTTAGAACATCGTGAACATGTTGATGACCAACTTACATACATACATAAACACAAAAATTACATTTTATCAACGTTTGAATTTAGTAATGTTTAATTTTTCCAGCGTTCCCATATGAAATTATTGTCAATACGACGCATTTGATGTAGCTTAGCGCAATCAAATTATTTGCGATACATATATTTCTCATCATCATCTCAGCCACAGGAAGTCCACTGCTGAACATAGGCCTCCCCCAAGGATCTCCACATTGACCTGTTGGAAGCGGCCTGCATCCAGCGACTTCCTGCAAGTTGCAACTTTAGCCAGGTCGTCCGTCCACCGTTTTTGGCGGGCGTCCGACATTTCGCTTGCCTGTACGTGGCCTCCACTTTAGAACCTTTCGGCCCGAACGGCAATCGGTATATCTCTCATCGGTCGACACTATTCAGCCGGCCTGATACACAGCATCACAGAATACACAGCATCTATAGCATCAATTATATTAGCAGGAATGATCTATGCATTTCAGGATACAATCAAGGCATTTTTCTATCATCGATCAGCGATCTAGCTATTTTTCATCGATGGATGGATCTGTGTCTCGAATCATGGGGGTTACTCTGTATTTCGACAGCAAATGTTTGAACAACGCACGTTAAACTGTATGAATATGCCTAAATACTTTACAAAATATTCTAATCCCGTATCATAAGTCGTAATCCAATATATAAGTTTAAAGTGAATGCTAATTTTCATGGAGTAAAGTACAGTCGACTCTCGTTAATTCAAACCTGCGATAATTCGAACCTCTCTATAATTCAAAGTTATCACGAGTTCCCTACAAAATCTCTTTATATTTCGAACTAAATCAACACATTTTTGGTAATTCGAACGAAAAAAACCTTTGCTATATAACAAAACGACGCGTTAATTCGAACTCAACGGCTTCCAACACTCGGCAATTCAAAGTTTTAGAGAGAAAGAGGAAAACCAGTATAACATAGTTGTTTAGAAATATTAATTAATTCAAATTATGAATACCTGTATGTACACGAATGTACCTCTAAAGTTTTGTCATTGTTATTGAATAGCAGTTAATAAATAATAATTGATCAACACTTAATAATTCAGTTGTATTTACTTTCTCTCACAATTTTTGAACCTTTTGATATTTCGAACACTCGATAATTCGTAGTATTTTAAGAGTCCCTCGAGTTTCGAATTAACGAGAGTCGACTGTATTAATTTTAAGAAGTAGATTTTTCTTATCTTATGTTTACGTCAACTTCCGAAGATCGATTTCATAACCCTCCTGGACTGCACTAATCATCAGGTGCAAAACTCACTTTGCTGTACCAATACCTACAAAATACTGGATAACGACTTGAGAAACGAATACAAATAAAAAAAAACATGTGTGATTGAAAGTGGCCAAACGCGTCTACGGCATACAAATTACACTTTGCAGATATCGCTATTTGTATATTGTTGTCCACTCTCGCATTTTGTCCTAAATCCTTGCACGGACAAGTCGTAACGTGTTTTTTTGTCGCGAAAACTGGTTCTATTGTTAACTTGCAAATGTCATAATATTTAGGTTTTTAAAGGATTAGTCTTGTATAGGGGGTGCGCTTTAGAATTAATTCCAGATGTAAAATTATTTTGAAAAAAAAAAAAAAAAAACCTGTTTGAAATGAATAATACTTAAAGTATTATTCTTGAGGGTTTTGGACCTAAAAATGATGATGCAATATGACAGTATTTTAACTGTTTCAACTCCATGTATATTGGCAGCTCTAAGAGCAAAATTGAAGCTTGGGATGGTTTCACAATACATATTTATTTTTCCTAACAATCAATACATTATTTTTAGAATTATTTATTTATTTATTTATTTTATTTTAAATCTTTATTGTACACATAAAAAAAAATACAACATACAGAAACAAAAAAATATAAAAAGTACAAATGGCAGTCTTATCGCTTAAAGCAATGTCTTACAGACAACCATGGGATGGATTTAAAAGAAGGAAAAAGAGAGGGCAGTGTAAAATAAATAATTAAAAGTGAGGAAACTAGATAAAACTCATACTATCTATATATATAATCTAAACATAAAAATACACCAAAATAACATACATACATACATACATAATAAAAAGCATAAATACATACATATATAATACTACAAACATATACATATATAAATATATAATAAATACAAATTTAAAATTAATTAGAAGTAGGAAATAATATTATCTACTAAAATCTGGTTATTTAGAGAGATACAGGTAATGTTCTTTGATTTGCCTCTTGAATGAAGACAGCGATTGCGCCTGTCTCACCACAACAGGAAGCGCGTTCCACAATCGAACTGCTTTGACAGTAAAAGACTTGTCCATAAATGTTGTGGTGTGCACAGGCATTCTCAGCCTAAGATTCTCGGACGACCTCAAGGACCTCAAATGTGAGTCATGAAGAAAAATAAATCGTTCTTTAAGATAAGATGGGGTGAGAGGATTGAACAAAATATTGTAAAGAAGACAGAGAATGTGAGTATTCCGACGAAGAATTAATTAATGTAAAAAGACTAAAAATATATATTTGCTAGTAATTATTATGTAAAATACAAAAAAAAAAATAATCCTTTGCCTCACGTTTTCATAACATTTAGTTTTTACATTGTTTTTAGCAAAAGTATTTTACAACAAAAAAAAATACTTATAGAAATTATATTTCAATATATAAATTTGTTTTAAATTATATTTACTTTTAAAATCATTAACATTGGTCTCTTTGTGTCCATACCATTAAACAAATTGTGGTTAATTTTGGTCATTAGCTGCCTACATCTCGACACAAAGATAAAATAACAATGTTTGCATGGTTCACAAAAAAATTGAGTCTAGGAGGTGAGACGGCAAAACATCTTGTAATTTCTCATGCATCAATCTGGCTAAATGGCTGAGTCAAAAAGGTTATGATGTACATACAGAACACTGGTGGTAGGTCTCTCATATGTGAGAGGCCATCTGGGTAGGTACCACCGCAATGTCTATTTCTCCCGTGAAACAACACTGCCTAAATGCACTGTTGTGTTTCCGATTGAAGGACATTGTAGCCAGTGTAACTACTGGATATATTGAGACTTAACATCTTATGTCTCAGGATGGCGAGCACAGTGGAATGTTGCTTGTTTATGAGCGGTCATATCGTTTACCATCAGGTGAACAGCTTGCTCGTCTCGTCATTCATGGCAATAAAAAAAAAAGAAGAACTTTAGAAAAGTATTAAAATTAAGTCAATGAAAGTAATAATTGTTAATATAATAATAGTAGAAAGAGTAAATGACATCCTTTTTTTTCAAGTTTTGATTTAAAAGCTAAATAAAGTGACAATCTTCCCATCAATAGCAAGGAATCAAGGAGATAAACTGAAAATCACACAAAAGCTTTTATATGGACAAAATAATGTTAGATTTTCGATGTGGGTATGTTTTGATACTGCATATTTATAGAAAGCTGTATTGTAGTTACGAACTAATTTGTAAATATGAAGATTAATTTGAATATTTAGAAGAAACATATTATTTACTGTCAACTAGCCTTAGATACCTTTACTATATAAAACAATGTTTTAAGTGATCATTGTACATTACAACTCTGAATATAGTTGTCCGCAAGTTATGCCTTATTTATTTTAACTCTAGACTCTGTAAATATGCAGTATTTAAATTTACCCACATGCAAAATCTAACAATAGATTTTGGAAACTCATTCACCATTCAGCAAGTTAGAAATGTTTTAAATTCATAATGAAAGTAAAAGCAAAAGGATGCATAAGAAAATTGTGATGTCACTAGGCTAAACGTGCATTACAGAGACATGTAAGAGAACCAGTATGATGTCCCCATTATCCTCCCACTCTTTAATTAAAAATATTGATATTTGCCTCACATTACAAGCTACTTGAATACTGTTTTATTTTAATGGTAGTGGTGTTTGTTTTACTGGTGGTAAGTCTCTCATATGTGAGATGCCATCTGGACATTGTAGCCAGAGTAACTACTGGACATATTATGACTTAACATTTTGTCTCAGGATGGTGAGCTCAGTGGAGTATCAAGCATTGTTTTGTAATTAATGGTGTTGTTTGGTTTTGCTACTGTCCATGAGCAGTCATATCACCTATCATCAGACGAAAGATATGCTAGTCTTGCCATCCATGGCTATAAAACGAAGTAAAATAACACAAAAGTTTATCATAGTCAAATATTCTGTAGATGTAATTTAGCCAGCTGACTTAAAGCCTTAAAACTGGATAAACAGAGTCTAATACCAGAATGTGGAATAATTACATTAGTTATTACAGCTGGCATAAGACCTTGAGTATGGTCACTATCAAGGCAGATACAAATCACCCCTTACACAACATTGTGGCACTAAACACACAAGGGGAAATCTAGGTGACCTTGTAGCACCTCTGCCCCCACCTTTTGAGAAAAAGGTGTGAGCTTATGTTTTACATTCATAAATTCTACCCTATTTTCTACTAGAACATTTTGACTGCAATAGTCAGAATAATAGTTGTTTGTATCTTAGAAGTAAAGGATTTAAACGCATTATCTTAGTCATAAAACAATATTTTAAAACTAAATTATCCAAAACTAGACAAACAAATAAAATCTTTAAACTTTTTATTTTGGTTCGATGAATGGTAATACTAACATACCATTCAACTGATGGTAAGTGATACGATTGCTCATCGAAAGTAGCAAAATCAAGCAACACCATGAATTAAAAGCAATGCTTGGCATTCCACTGCGCTCGCCATCCTGAGACATAAGATGTTAAGTCTCAATATGTCCAGTAGTTACTCTGTATGTAATGTTATACAAAAATATATTTCTAAACTCATAAAAGCAAATATTACAGCACTATCAATGTAACATTTAGGATTGTATCTGCCCATATGCGCCCCACTGCAAGGAACAGGTCTCCTCTACACTCAAGTGTATGATTGCGAAGGGTTTGGTTATCTAGTCCAATGTAATGTCTTTGGTAAATAGCATGTTATTACGTCTGATAGAGCAAATACAAATAACAAAAAGGCAATTGTTATGTTAAAATACACACTCGAAAGGAAATTAGACTATAAAATAACTTATAATGTTTAAAAAGCAAGGAGAATAACTAATATTAGGCTGAAACAGTAACCATTTCATTATACCATAAAAAAATGGTATAATATGCCAAAATGAAAATGGTAGACATATTTATTTTAGAATTGGTAATTACAAGAGCCAATTCAACAGTTTAACAAGACTTAATAGCGAATTTATATGTGAAAAAAAAAAGGACATACAGTCAAATTGGGAGCCACCTCCATTTTTTTAATCATTAAAAAAGGCAGTGAATCTATGATTTTAAATATGTACATGTTGAGTATGTAGTAGTCAATTAATTTCAAATTAATCATATAGATAGCTGATATTATAAAAAAAAAATATACTAAGTAATTATATATTGTTGGGGTCCAATGGTATAGGCATATTGGGTACTCCTCTTTGTTTCATTCATCTTTCGTAACTAGTTTTATGCCAATACAATATTGGGCAAAATAAAAGGTGTAAATTGCACTAAACTACATAGACAATTACTTTCATACAAAATGTGATCTATTTAAGTACAACTTATTTTAATAGAAGTCTGATCATCATCATACACAATATATCTATGATTTTTCATAATATTTAAGGTTTGTGTAAGATTTTATATGCAAATCCCGTTTAAGAAGTGAAATAAACCTATTAAAGCATAATAATAATGATTTTAGAGAATACAACTGTGAAAGTGACTTTGGTTATAAATACACCTGACCTTAAGAAAAAACTATGTTTATACACAAAATTATGTCCAGAAAGATGACGTAGCACTAAAAACCGTTGTTTTACAACAGCTACCAATAGCTTTAGTCGTATTACATAATACGAGAATGTTCCAAAAAACAAGCATACAAAATAGAAAGTGAGAAACCATATTTATGACCTTGATATGTTAAATTTATGTTGTTTTCGTGTTTTTTACGATCTTAAAACTGCCGTTAGGGTGATGCGTGGTAGTTTTTTTTTCTATGGTGTTTTAAGATGCCTAGGTCTTACCTCAAAGCCCTAACTCGTTTGTAAGGAGGGCTCTGCGACGCGGGAGCTGGTGATGCGTTCCTTATGCCATCATCGTCATCCAAACTGCTAAAGTCCAGCTTCCTAGGCACTATAGAAGCTGGTATCGGGCTCAAATTGTCCGAAAATATGTTAAAAGGGTCTGACATTTCACACGAAGTTTCAACGGAGAGTTCCGATGAATTGTGTTTGTTGTTGAACCCAGTCTTCATTCTGTACCACTCCGTCATGTCTATATACTCATTTGAAACACTTTAAAACAAAAATATCACAAGAGAAATCACAATATTTCGTTATTAATCGTTCACAAAGCACTTTCACGAATTTCAATCAACGTTATGGCGGATGACGCATAGCACCTGTTTAGTGGTTCGGCCAATTACATCGCACTATTCGACCGGTGAGACGAAAATTCAAATTTGATTGGCCGATGTTATTTTTTTTAAATAACGATGTAGCTTCTTCGATTCTGGTTGGTTGGCTTAAGGACGCGTTCTAGAAAAAGATGCGTTTTTCGTTAAAATGCATCTTGTTTTAATGTAATTTGTTGTGATTAGTATATTTTTATTATTTTTTAAATAATGTGGATAGCAAAAAAAAACTTTCTTTTTAAAAATAAACGAATAATTATTTCAAATCTTTTCTCCTTCATTTAAAAAATAACAAACTTTCATAATCAAAAGTAAACGCTATGTAAAACACCTATAGATGGCGCTAAAACTAGCGTTAGTAGTTAAAGTTTATTCCATTATTATTGGACATTTTGTTTTACTTTAATAATATTGAAATGAATTTATTTATTTTTGTAAAAATAAAATTATAATTACCAACCAAGTAGTTTGCATGTCACGTAACATAGATGGCGCTATAGTAATAATAATCAATAGTCATCTACTCGACACTAGGTGTCGTAGTGAAGCAATTTGTTCTATCAATGATTTGTTTTCTCTTGCATTATGTTTTAGAATGTTACGGTGTCTACTTTATACATAGATACATAAACTCACACCTTTTTCCCAGAAGGGGTAGGTAGAGGTTTCAGGACATTCGCATTTCGCCTTGTAAGTATGTTCCGTCCCACGATGTGATAGGTGGCGAGCCTATCGCCATATCGGGCTCAAATGCCTGACTCTGAGCTGATAATGCATTGAAAAATCTAATATAAGTTTGCCCAACTCGGGATTCGAACCCGAGACCTCAGCTGTAACCGTACCCCAGTACAACTATACCACCAAGGCAGTTCTACTTTATATAGCTAAGAAAAGGAAAAAGGAAGCTGTTGGTATTGCAGACGGAGTATCAGAGGTTAACTTTTTCCTACCACAGATTCCGAAAATTGTTTGACCCCTCGATTAAACATACTAGACGTCCGATTACCACTTCAGTACTACTTGGTCTGTGACCACTTCTAAAAGTCCCGTAAAGTAAGACCACAAAAAATGCAAGTATATTTTAAGACATCACATAAAAAAATAAAAATAACAACTATTTTTATGAGACTTAAGAGTCCATACTTTTTGTAGTCTTTTTTTTTTTTATATATACTGGCCTGGCATAGTGGCGGCATTGCACCTGATGGGAAGTGCCAATGCCGCCCAGGCAGAGTATCCATTGGCATCGGACGGCAGTCCCATGCCAATGGAAACAATTATGCCGGCCTGCTAAGGTGCCTCTTCACACCGCGGCGGAAGGACCCAGGATTGTAGGAAGGAGGGAACACGTGCGCCGGCAAACAATTCCACAGCCTGACGGTGCGGCAGTCTAGTGCATTTGAACATATTTAGTTTTTTCTTCACATTTAATTAATTGTGTCACCCAAGATTTTAGTCACATATATCATGCTACATTTATTGAGATTAAAAAACAGAAACCAAAGCGTGAAATCCGTCATTACTTAATACTAAAAGTACATTCATAAATAAAACGATATAAATAAAATTATGACAAATTATAATACCCGTGACTAAATCAGACCGTGACGAATTGCTCAATAGATGGCAGCACGCGTCAACGACAGTCGCGCATTTAAATAAATGTGAATTATTTAGACGCTCCACCCTTTAGTGCGATTAATTTTGTTGTTATCCGCTTCTTTGTTGTAAACAATACTTGTAAAATTTAATTATTTGAGGTTAGGGTTTTATTCTTTTTATAAATTAGGAGGAAGGCATATTCGTCCTATTCTTATATGGGGGGTTACTTTATAAAAACGACACAAACCTCGAATGTTCGTATGTTCGCCGTCCGGAGCAAGATATAATGATTATATTTCCATTTCTAAAAATCAGTACTATTCTCTAGTGTACTTATGATTTTCTCCGTACTTAGTCCATGATTGTGACCTACGATAGAGGAATCCAACATTTTGTGGAGTATTTATGCACATTAGTGAAGTTTTACGTACGGCGTCCGAACATACAGTTCGTATCGTTTTAATAGAGTAAGTCCCCTGAACGTTACGCGCTTTTTAAAAATAGCCTATTTGTTTATAAAATCATAATAGGCCAATTATTTCCATCAATTTAATAAACAAATCAGAATTATAACCCAATCTGGGAATAGAATCAGCTATTTAGTGTTCACAGTCGCACTTCGTTATAACTAGAAATATAAATAAAAATGTGATATCATCGAATAGGAAGTTCACTGCCGAAGATAGTTCTCCCTTAAAAGTCTTCTCTCGATTCTTTTCCCTGCATAACTTTAGATTCCACATTATTAATACTGATTGAAATAAAACTATTATATACGGATTTTATCGCGGAATTGTTTTTACATTCTTGAACTTTCTGACTTTATGATTACTTTACAGCTTTCGTGGTCACAAGGCGGACTGAGGTATAAATAATCCGATCAGTGACTGTTACAATTTAAATAATCTTATATTACAATTATTAATTTAAATGATTTATTTCAATACGCTGCTGTTCATAAAAATCCAAATACGCGATAAAATCCGTAAACAATAATTTTATATCAAAGCGTAACTTTCGCGGAAATCTATATGTAAGAATCGATTATGAATACTGAATAATAAAGCAGTGCCACCCTTCTATCAAATATACACTAGATACACAGTTCCCTGTAAAAGTTCTGTTAAAAAGTGGCACCGATGCATGACATGAAAAAAAGTAAACGAAAAGATCACATATTCCAAATATATTAACACAAATTCCACCTTATTCCTGGAGCTTAAAGTAGCTTTTCACATAATATTGTCTAAAGTTCTGCGACGTTTTAGAAGCAACGGTCGGTGCGTGACTGAAGGCAAAAGAGTGCTTAAGCATTCTTTTTTGGTGCCATTTTCTAAGCGCTCATGTTTTATCTAGTGTATATTTGATTGAAGGTGCCACCCTATAGTTAGGTAGCTTATACTACACTAGTTATATACTCGGGATGCCATTAAATCATAATGAAAAGGTGCGATGGCGTGTTTCGTTAGATTATTGAGATTTCCTTTTATTGAATATATTTATATTTTTCGGCGGGGCGGGTCGCCTGGATAGGTACCACCGCAATGTCTATTTCTCCCGACAAACAGGTTTACAAATGCACTGTAGTGTTACGGTAAGAAGGACATTGTAGTCAGAGTAACTACTTATATTGAGACTTTACATCTTATGTTTGCAAACAAACAATCGAGTTCTCGTTATATTTAGAATCACATTTAGAATAGTCTATAGATCATCAAACGGTAGTCGTTTCAAGCAGATACGAAAACTTTAAATCAGTCGTGTAAATACGTTTTTAAAAATTTGCAATATTTACCAATATTAATCATCACGCCAAACACCACGGCACAGACAGGGCAATTAAACTAATCTCGGTGATAAACAGGGGGTTGAAAAGTTATTTTGACAACCCCTTTAGCCAACTGTCCTTAACTAATGTGGACTCGGCAAATAAAATAATTTGAATATAATATGGGGTGAATTTCGTTGGGGTTGATTCGTTTCGCGCTATTTGTAGCAGACTTGTTATTATTAATTATTAATAATTGAATAATAGAAAAGGAAAAATAATAAAATATATTTATGCTATATATTTCATGGGTCTGGCAAATGAGCAAACAGCTTACCTGATGGTAAGTAATCTCTGCACCGAGGGAAAAAAATATTTCCACTAGAAATTTTTGATCCCATGGTAGTCGGTAAGAGATTTCTTTGAGCGATACGACTGCCATTTGTACTCTTATGTTAAATATTAGTTCGGTTTAAGATTTATTTGGAGTATAAAAAGAAATAAATAAATAAATAGGAAATTTATAGTATTATTTTGGTTACCGGTGATGGAAAACATCGTGAGGAAACTTTTTTTTAATGCACAGAATAACTAGAGAAGCATGCCGTTCGCCTGATGGTAAGCGATTCGACCGCTCATGAACAGTAGCCAAACAAAACAACACCTTGAATTACAAAGCAATGCTTGGCACTCCACTGCGATCGCCATTTTGAGATATAAGATTTTAAGTATCAATATGTCCAGTAGTTACTCTGGCTACAATATCCTTCAAATCGAAACACAATAGTGTTACACTGCTGTATGGTAGGAGGAATGGACATTGCGGTGGTACCTACCCAGGCAGCCTCTCACATATGAGAGACCTACCACCTGTATAATACTACTATACTATAACGAATTTGTAAATATGTCTATGGTATGTACATATGTATTAAAGTCCGCCAACCCGCACTAGGCCAGCATGGTGGACTATATAGTGTGGGACGTAGGTATATGGGCTGATACATTGCATATACAGGACTTTGCATAGTTTCCGAAGTAAGAGCTTAGTAACGTTAAATGTTATTAATAGTCGTGGGTTCGAGTCTAATATGCAAACCACTAATATATGTATTTACTGGTGGTAGGTCTCTCATATGTGAGAGGCCATCTGGGTAGGTACCACCGCAATATCTATTTCTCCCGTCAAACAGCAGTGTAAATGCACTGTTGTATTTCGGACTGAAGGACATTGTAGCCAGAGTAACTACTGGACATATTGAGACTTTACATCTTATGTCTCAGGATGGCGAGCGCAGTGGAATTTTGCTACTGTTTATGAGCGGTCGTATCACTTACCATCAGGCGAACGGCTTGCTCGTCTCGCCATTCAATGAAATAAAAAAAAAAATATAATAATAATTATTACCTTAAACAAAACACTGTATAATACAGAAGTGCTAAAACAATATACTATTACACATTTTCTAATTACAAACTCGGGAAGTTGCAAATTATTATAAAAGCCGTAGTAGACAAGCCTTAGTCTACAAGTATTAGGTCAGCGTGGATTCATATTTCCATAAAATTAAATTCAATTACTTGAAATAAATTACAAGAGTGGGCAAGAAAATGCAACAGTGGGATATACAGGGTATATCAAGACTGCTACCGAAAACGAAGTTGGTTGGTAGTTTAAGTGACTTCAGACACAATGCAACAGAAAAAGTTGCAAAAAAGAGCGACAATTTTTTTTTGTTATTTTTTTTCCTATGGCCGTATTTGGGTGGTAAATACATTTTTTCCTAAAGTAATAGTGTATACCCTATTATTTATGAATACTCTATGGTATAAAAGAGTTTAATTTATTATTTTAGCAAAAACTATGGATTTACCACCCAAAAATGACGATATTTAAAAATCATACAAAATAATTGTCGCGTTTCTTTGCGAAATTTTTAGTTACATTGTGTTTGTAGTCACTAAAATTGCCACCCAGCTTCGTTTTCGGTAGCAGTCTTGAGATACCCAGTATAAGGGCTGATAAAGTGACGTCACCAAACCATACAACATTAAGCTAGACAATATTCTAACGACTAACTTGACCTACTGTATCTCATCCCTTATTCATACCCTAACTCACTTACAACCTTTTTCTTCAATATTTTTCTTACTACCCCTACAATCTACTACCAACTTTATAACTATAATATAAGGTTGAAAATCAATTGGTGGATAAAAGTCGGTTGCGATGTTACAGTTGTGAGAGCCGTGACCAATAACGGAATGGGGGTGTGGCTAATTTCAAAATTGGAACGCTTCTTTTTTTTTCTTGAAGGTGCGTATCCTGTTTCTTTCGCCAGCCAGTGTCGTGTCGGACTCGGAGGAGGTCGGATGTAATTTTTATGGATGTAGGATATGCAAAATTATGTTATGGTTTAGATTATTTATGTTGGATTGAAATTGGTGAATAAAGAGGGCAATATTTTAGTTACCCTATTTGTATTAAATAATTTTTGGGTTAGTTAATTAAAATCAATATTACATTTTCAAAGTTAATCAAAAACAATATTACATTTTACTGACTATATATTTGAATTAAAAAACCCCACATATTAAGGAAAATATTTCTCTCGATTTTCATACTCATAAAGTAAACTTCGCATATAATAAAGCACACATTAATATTTACATTCATAAGCATCGTCTTACTATTCCAAAGGAACGATAAATCCATAATAATAATTTTCAGATTAAAAAATACAAAATTAACTTACACCACAAACTGACAACCATGAAACAATAGCGTAGCCGCGCTACGAGCCGCCAGCTACGCCGCTACACCTCTACGACGTAGCTCACCGCAAATGCTACGAGTAATTAATTTAAATACTCTGTATTTTTGTATCAAATAATATACTTTTATTAGGTCATTGGTTTTTTAGGGGTCATTGAACTTACTTTTTTAAAAGTTATTATATTAATATAACGATTTTTATGTTTAAAGCAAAGCATTTTTCCTAAATATATTCATTGTTAACCTATTGAATCTAATATTTTAGCTACAAAGAATTTGTGAGTCAATAAACTACAAATATAATAAAAACTATAATATTAATGTCGTAATAAAAAAACCATTTCTACCAATAAAAGCTATAAATACAGTTGTCTATGGAGCATTACTAAGAGTTGTATCGAACCACCACACAGAGCGCAAGTCAATAAATTTTATATAACATATAAAAAAACACCCACATATTACCTTTTAACCCCGGCATAGCACACATAGCCGCTGACCGCTAACACCCACAAAATTATTTCACCACCTAACATATGAAAACCCCTCTTAAGCACCCACGAACAAACGTTAACACGACCGCAAACCTAACTTTGTAAGTGCACGGCGTGACCATTATAAAATGACCCGTGACGTTTCGGAACAACGATTTGAAAAACTGTAAACGGCTTCTCGACGAAGGTCAGTAAAAACTGGCCGCACAACAATAGAAGCGAAAAAGCCAGCTAGAAACCGCCCCTTTGTCGAACCACTCCCATCCCTTAGTCGACGCTCAACCGCCGGGGAGAACGCACGCGCCCCGACCGCTCCGCGATCGTACGTTTCAAATTTCGAACCCGTTTGACATATGTCACGGCGAGAAATTCAAATTTCGAACCCTTCTGACACATATTCAAATAGAAAAATTCAAATTTCGAATTGTTTTGGTTATGCCACATTGATAATTTCAAATTTGGAATCTCGTTTGACGTTTTTGTTTTACATACACTTTTTAATAATTATGATATAGACTTTATTATGTACCCAACGGATAATTTGAAAAATGGACAGTTGAAGTTCGTGCAGAAGTTAGACCACAACATTATGTTGAAGACTATACAGAATTTGTGTTACAATAAAACAACGAATTTTAATATGACGTCGCCGTTTTTAGTCGACAATATATTGCACCAGCAGAAAAACGACTTTCAAAATCAGTACCTAAACCAACAGTTGGAGAACTACGTTCGTCATTACTCTAGGGAGAATTCTCCAGAAGTTGATGAAACGAAACTGGCCGAAACGGAGGACGAGAACCGGGATGAATGTCCAGAAGAAGCCAAAATTGAGGACGAAGATTCAAAAAGCCGGGATGAGTTTCCTGCAGTCAAAAACGAGGGGTATTTTACGAATGATTACTACAACCAAGAAGTCAGGAATGAAAAGGACGTCCTAAACATCCCAAATTTGATGCGCCGATGCCAAATTTGTGGACTGGACTGCCCGCCGTTCGCCTGTAGAAAATCCGGGATCAGGAGGCTGGAAGAGTTGGAAAAGAGGTTCAATCTGGGATACCAGGACAATTCTGGAGACGAAGGGGAGAAGGAGGGAAAGGCTTACAACACCGAAGAGATTGTGAGGAACTGTGAGGAGTTCCATGAGCAAAAGAAACCTTTG
Organism: Hyles vespertilio; assembly: GCA_009982885.2. NCBI lineage: Eukaryota > Metazoa > Arthropoda > Insecta > Lepidoptera > Sphingidae > Hyles > Hyles vespertilio. The sequence goes on from CM042832.1 coordinate 2,048,868, forward strand.
TTGAAGTTCAGCGTAAGCGCCATTTTGGGGGACAGGGAAGATAGCATTGGAAAGAATACTAACATTGGAGGTGAGTGTTTAAGACATAGAATCTTCGATCAAATATATACTAGATACAGGGTTCGGAACAAAATCACACGCCAAAAGTAGCCAGGTTGCTTGTACTTATACATTTGATTTTCGAACTACGAAATGTAGCAAAGAGTCTTAAATTATATCTAACTTTAGGTAACAGTAAACGTTATTCCTTTAATTATGATTTATTATAGTTTCGATCATAATAGATTCAAATTAGACCACACGTTCATTTGTGCTCTTATTTCTGTTGGCGTTTTTTAGGCCGTTACTTACAATCTAGTGTAGGTATATTTTATCGAAGCATCGAAACTATGAATTCTGTACTTTATAAGTCCATATTTAGACAAATATGGACTTAGCTGTAGACACAGCTGAGGACCGCACTATACAACAAAGTATTATATTGATAGGGCTTACGCCTATTACCATACTGGTTTAATGTGAATTGGCGAAGTTCATAATTTATTCAAACCAAACAAGTGGATTTTACCGATGGTAGTTTTCTCATATGTGAGAGGCCGCCTGGGTAGGTACCACTGCAATGTCTATTTCTCCCACCAAACAGCTGTGTAAATGCACTGTTGTGTTTCGGACTGAAGGATAATGTAGCCAGAGTAACTACTGGACATATTGAGACTTAACATCTTATGACTCAAGATGGCGAGCGTAGTGGAATTCCAACCATTGCTTTGTAATTCAAGGTGTTGTTTGGTTTTGCTACCGTTCATGAGCAGTCGTAACGCTTACCATCAGGCGAACGGAATACTCGCATCACCAATCATTGCAATAAAAAGAAAACTGATATAATAGCTATGTTTATGTAACGGTTCAAGAGATTTCAGACTTCAGAGGAATACTGGCTAGGCATAGCTTCTAATTTAGATTAACTAGTAGGCTCATTTCTACAAGAGAAAACTACTGAGATCAAGTATTATTAAGATGTTAATCCTATCAGTATCAGCCCATATAAGTACCACTGCAGGGCTCCGGCAATACAGAATACATTATATATATTATTCTACAATCGAGAATACGATTGACAGAATTAAGGACGTATAGTCCACTACGCTGGCCTAGTGCGGGTTGGTGGACTTTACATGCCATATAAATTCTTAGTCATATAACGGTATTTAAGAAGTGACTGCCATATTCCGATATGGGTATCTGTTTGTTTGTTATCAACCCACTGCTAGGTATCATGGTCTACATCCTCCTTTTGCAACAGTTTCCTCTTTTTCTATAAGTCGCGGTTCCAAGTAATTGACAGCCACATGGGCTAGAAAGCATGTAGGATTTCACGTTTTTTTGGGCTTCCATAGCGTCTTCGGCCATCAGGTACCCATTGGATCACTGTTTTAGCCCACCGACCTTACGCATTTGACCCACTTGAGGTGGGTATCTACATGGGTATCTATAGGTTTATCTTAACCTGTTCTTACTCTAACCCAGGGGTCGTCTACCTTTTGAGTCAGATGGGCCAAACATTACAATTTACGACATACTGTTTTTCTGACTTTCACAATTCTTTCTGTTTGTTACGAAGCCTGTCCCGAAGGGGTGCGGTAAAAAGCAAAGAAAAGTGGCTGAGAGATAGACATGGAGCCTAATACTCATTAGTCGATTCAAAAAGATTTTTTAGTATTTTGTAATTTTATTTTACTATAAATAGTTACAAATAAGACGAATACTAAAACTGAAAATTAAAGTTAAATTTATATATTAATATACTCAATTATTTGGTAATTATAGAATAATGACTATATATCGACTTGTTATAAAAGCTATTTAATTTCCCCACACAATCAATAAACCTATTTTATTTCATGTTATACAAGTGAGAAGAGACGGGGCAGAGCGAGATATAACGGGACGGGACGGGGCGAGACAACAGGATGGGACAAAAAAATCACAAATATATTATGACTTCATTCATGGCATGAGGTTTTTCTTTCTTCTTAAATAAATACACCCAACAGCCACATACATAGTCCGGATCCTATACTAAGATCATTTTTTTCTGTCGTGGGTATCAGAAATTACGAGAGACTTTTCGGTCTCACAAACACCCATACCCGAGACAAATACTTGTGGGCCTCACAAATAATTGTATCGGTGCGGGGATCGAACCCGCGTCCTCTCGGTTCACAGTCGGCGTTTTACCAACTGCGCCACGTAGGCTGTCAAAAAATGTACAAAAGCAGACATAAAGTTGATTGAAATGAAAACATTTTCATGAAATAATAAGAAAAGCCTTATACAAAAAAACCACGGGCGGAAAATTCCAAGTGAGATTTTAACGCGAAATTAATAAACTTGGAAACGAGAGGCCGCGGGTTCGATCCCCGCACCGAGAGAAATGTTTGTGCGGCCCACAAATATTTCTTCCGGATCTGGGTGTTTGTGAGACCGAAAAGTCTCTCGTAGTTCCTGATACCCACGATACAAGACTTGATCTTATGTGTGGCAACTATGTATGTGACTATGGTCTGTAGGGTGTTATTTATATATTTAACTAGCGGCCCGGCCCAGCTTCGTCCGGGTACAAATAGATTTCTGTACAATAATATGTACATATTATACATATAAACCTTCCTCTTGAATCACTCTATTTATTAAAAAAAACTGCTTTAAAATCCGTTGTGTACTTTTAAAGATTTAAGCATACAAAGGGACATAGGGACATAAGGACAGAGAAAGCGACTTTGTTTTATACTATGTAGTGATTAGCATCTTACAATACAATATATTTGACTATTATTATTGTACAATAACATTTTGACCGTTCCTTAAGGAGCTTTGAATCTGAGGTCTTAAAAGCTATGAAGAGTAATAAGTATTTGGGATATCTAAATATCTATTTTGTGACGATCATGCCATTCGCTTGATAGTAAACGATACGGCTGCTCCTGAACAGTAGCAAAACCATACAACATTCCACTGCGCTTGCCATCTTGACACATAAGATAACAAAATCTTACTATGTCCAGTAGTTACTCTGGTTACAATGTCACGTTCAAACCGGAACATAACAGTGCATTTACACTGCCACTTGGCGAGGGAAGTCGACATTACAGTGGTACCTACCCTGGCGGCCTCTCACATATGAGAGACTTAACAACAGTAAATATATATAAAAAATCTAAAGAGATTGTTTTGTTTACCATCAGCAAAATTCTTATAAGATTCCAATTCCGTTTCTTATACTAAGCCATTACCAAAAGCTACCAATACCACCACAGATTTCCACCATAATGTCCGATAATTGAGCCAACACAGAAAAAATATATCAACAGACATTCTCCGTCAATAATAGAATAATAAAATCCGGCGTGTCCTGAGAAAACGGACATATTAATTCCTTGGCGGACCCCATTATCTCCGTCCCTTTCGCACTCGTTACAGGAAGTATATACCCGTCTTTTTCCCCCTCCCGCGCTTAAGTGCTCTGCCAGATGTTACCGTTTTATTGAAAAAGTCGACGCCATATTGGACTGGTTCTAGTAGATTAAGATGTAGCGAATAGCTGATATTATAACGTTATAGCAGTTATGTTATTTTTAATTAAGTTTATAAGCGGCTGTTATTTTTTCCGTTATTTCGGTTTTATAGACTGTTGGTATTATTTGTGTTTTTGTCTAATATGACTTTTATTTCATAGAAATAAAATATGACTGAGGTGTTCTCAATAATTAAAAATAAAGTGATAGTGATAGGTAATTACTAGTATTTTGTGACAATTTTTAGCATTGTGTGAAAGATATGAAAGGAGAAAAATATTGTAGTTTTCTTTTGATGTTCATCAAGATAATTGATTGAATAATATTAAAAAGTATCATAAAGGAGACTTTACTCACACGCTCACGCTTGTATTCCCGAAGAGGTGGACAGAAGTATATCCACAGTTTAATTATTGCCGGGTTTCAATTGGCCATTATGGAGCCATTATGGATTTTTTGTCCGTTCTTGTCTCGTGAAAATTACCTACCAAACCGGGTTGTAGGGAATAAAACGAAAATCAGAACAACTTTTCTATGAATTCAATAATTGATTTTTGTTTCAAAAGTTACAACAAGCGCCTGCTGGTAAAGTGACCAGACGCGGCTGCCAAGAAGTTCAAGGTGGTCGCAGGTTCGAATCTCAGGGCACACTTTTTCGGAGTCATGAGTGTTTTGATTGTCAACCTACATACCATAGCGATTTGTAAGAATTTCTAACACGATTTCTATGGTATGTAAAGTTTGCCAACAGGCAACAGACCAGCGTGGTAGACATATGGCCTAACTACACTAACTTTTATTCTCTACTGTAGAGGAGGCCCGAGGCCTGCAGTTGTACTATATGGGCTGATATAAACAGACAGACATAAGTTTCAATGCCTGGAAATTGATAACTGATAAGTTATTTCTAAGGCTAAAAACTCACACTGAGTTTCTTGAGCGAATAATACAATTTTGATGTTGTATCTTGTGTGCATCAAACACTAGAGATTTTTCAATCCGAAAGCCAGATTCATTGTAATTACGTACATACATGACGTCTTTTTCCCAGAAGGGGTATGCAGAGGTGCCAGGACACCCACATTTCGCCTTGTATGTCGCCATATCGAGCACAAATTCCTGGATGATAATGAGTAGAAAAATCCAATATCACTTTGCCCGAGCCGAGATTTGATCCCGTGATCTTAATTTTGTAACCATACCGTAGTACAACTACGCCAGCGATGCAGTCATTGTAATTTATCTATTTATGTCGTTTATTATACACTAAATAAATTTACCAATAAAACATTATATTACGTGGCGGTAAGGCGGTCGTATCGCTTGAGGCAATCTCTTACCGCCTACCTTAGGATGGATATAAGAGACGGAAAATAAGACAGGGCATTCAATACTATAATTATACGTTGATTATAAGCTTGCAGGCGCAAATCAAATACGAATTCATTCACTGCTGATTTCTCTTTGTTAATTTATTCTCTTGACTTGTACCTATTTACTTTCTTGGCAGGACATTGACTTCCATATAAAGATAACCAATGTAAACAAAGATGGAAAATTAGTTGTTAAACCTACAAAACCGAAATAAAAATAAATACACCCAATAGTCACTTACATAGTCGTGACACCACACTAAAATCGAGTCTTGTGTCGTAGCTATCAGGAACTACGGGAGACTATCGGTCTCACAAACACCCAACCCGAAAGAAATACCTGTGGTTCACCCAAATTATTGTCTCGTTGCGGGGATCGAACCCGACGCCTCTCATTTCACAGCCGGTGTCTAACCAACCAACGGAGGAACTATAATTATCACTAGATTACACAAAAATCGGCATGCCATTCCCCGAAAGAAGGAATCGTTTGTATTTAAAGTAAAATCAACGAAAAACGGCAAAACACAATTGTTCATAAAAATCCCTCAACTCTCGTAAATCCTTTTATTTCAATCATAACCGTATATAAAGAATATCGTATTTTATGCAAACGATCGCGAAAACATTATTTCAAATCAATAAAACTCTTATTACCAACCTTTACGATTCAAAATCCAACGCGTCGGCAAAAGTGAGGTTATGTTAATGTACTCCAATCGAATGTCTACCATAACTCAACTAAATTAAGGTTGGAAATCGTTTAACGCACTTCACTGGCAAAAAAGTGAGGTTAGGTTACGAAAACTGTACGTGTGATTTGAAATAGACTTTCAAATTACAGAGAGAAGGTTGGAAATCGCTTGGGAATGGTTGGCAAGTACATTAGGACACAGTTGCCAAGTCAAATACGGCAAGATGGCGGTCGAATGACATGTTAATATGGATTCGAGCGGACGTTATGCATAATTTTATAACATTCCAATAGGATTTTTCTTTTATTCTCTCACAACTGTTGGCGAGAACGTGATTCGATTACTGAGTATTGGAAGCAAATGTTGGACCATTCGAGTTTATGGATTCTGTAATGGGATTTATAAGGTTACTGTACTGGCAGTATGTCCCTCATATATGTGAGAGGCCATGAGAAGTTTACTTCTTCCGTCAAACACCAGTGTAAATGCACTATTGTGTTTCAGTTTAGGGATATTGTAGCCAGAGTAACTACTGGACATATTGAGACTTAACATCTTATGTCTCAGGATGGCGAGCGCAGTGGAATGCCTAGCATTGCTTTGTAATTCGTGGTGTTCGGTTTTGTTACTGTCCATTAGCGGTCGTATCCCTTACCATCAAGCGAATGGCATGTTAGTCTCACCATTCCATGCAATAAAATATAAAGATTCAAGCTTCTATTTGTTTGTGTAGTTTTGGATAACTTACTGTATCAGCCCATATACGTCCCACTGCAGGGCACGGGCCTACTCTACAATCAAGAGTCCGATTGAGAGTGGTTAGGCCATATAGTCCACCACGCTGGCCTAGTGCGGGTTGGCGGACTTACATACCATAGAAATTTTTATAAACCGCTATGGTATGCAGGTTTCATCATGATGTTTTCCTTCACCGTTTTAGTCTAGAATCAAGTCTAAGTTAATCAAAATGGCGGCCCGATTAGTTGATTCGTCACGTGTTTTAAGTACATGAATCGCGACCGTATGGAGTTTACTAACCGCAGACGAGGCAGGAATACCAACAAGCTGCGGTCGCAATTGCGTGCAACGGAACGCTTATCAACCGTTTAATTATTTTATAATGCTTTTAAAAAGTGTATTTTAACTTTGTATTATTTGTGCAGATATAGGCATTACATTTCTGCACTGTTTTCCCGTGTTTAGATATTGTATTTAATTTCTGCGTGTAACAGACCTCTTATTAATCGTATAATTATTTTATAGCAGCAATATAAAGTAAATAAAAAATGTTTTTTAAAATTGCAATATTTTGTATAGCATTCCTGTGGTTTAGATATTGTCATACAATTTTTGCGTGCAACGGAACGCTTATCAAAAGCTTATTTCTTTTATTGCGACATTAAAATGTTTAACAAAAAGTCTTATACGACCCTGAATTTAAAAAAAACTAAATTTTCCGCTGACTTGGTCGATTTCCAACGGGGACGGGAGAGGACTTATCAACCGTTTAATTGTTTTGTTGCGATACTAATATACATTAAAATGGCTTGATTAAAAATTGATTGATAATCTTCAATTCACAAAATTCCCCTATCAAATCGTGGGATGGAACATACAAGGTGAAATGTGGGTGTCTCGGTAGAACCTCTGCCTACCCCTTCTGGAAAAAAGGTGTGAGTTTATGTTCGTATGGTTGGAAAATTCACTATTATGTACAATTTTCCTGTGGTTTTGATATTATCATTTGATTACTGCATGCTTGGCATTCCACAACGCTCGCCATCACGAAACATAAGATGTAAATTCACTACGTTCAGTAGTTACTCTGGCTACAATATACTTCAAACTGGTACACAAATGTGAATTTAAGCTGCTATTTGGTGAAGAAATAGACATTGCGCGTGGTAGCTACCTGGCGGCCTCTCACTTAATAGAGACATCCCAATTACCATTCTACCATTCAATTTTTAGTGCAACTTTTAATTGTTTTTATACGTCTCTATCGCCCCAAATTACTGGAACGCACCTTAAAATAACTTGCGCTTAACTACGTTAATCCCGATTAATGTACTGGCTAAGTGGCCTGTGCGCTGTTAAGAGCAACTTAATTATTTGACTGGCGTTCCAGTATTCGGGCGTTTAATTTCTTAAAAGGTGCTTATTAAAATACAACTTGTAATATAATGTCTTCTCCGCGATTTAATCATTTTTTTGTTTTTGTCATCAATTATTCTGTGAACGGAAATTGATTGTCTTATGTGTCATTAACAGTACCCTATGACAAAATGTGTTTATTACAACCAGAATTTGCACAATACTAGATTTTTCTTATGTTTTTTGCCCGCTTTACATCATGCAACGGAAAGGCTAATTGGTTTATTCCTTTTATTAAATATATATACTAAATACAGGATCCGGAACAAAATCCCACGCCAAAAGTGCCCGTGGTTGCTTATACTTCTGTATCTGTATCTGTATCAGCCCATATACGTCCCACTGCAGGGCACGGGCCTACTCTACAATCGTAATCGATTGAGAGTGGTTAGGCCATATAGTCCACCACGCTGGCCTAGTGCGGGTTGGCGGACTTACATACCATAGAAATTTTTATAAATCGCTATGGTATGCAGGTTTCCTCACGATGTTTTCCTTCACCGTATTAGTGCGTGGTGATTGACTGTCAATACACACATGGCTTCGAAAAGTCAGAGGTGTGCCCTGGGATTCGAACCCGCGACCACCGTGAACATGTTGGCAGTCGCGTCTAGTCCGTTTACCAACAGGCCACCACGCACTTCTTATACTTATACATATTCTTATACTTATACATTGCTTATACTTATACATTTGTATTTCGAACTACGAGATGTAGCAAAAAATCTTAAATTATAATCAACTTCAGGTAGGTAACAATAAATCTTATCCCTTTAAATTAAGATTTCTTATGTTTTGGCCCATACTTAAATCAAATAAGACCACACGCTTATTTGTGCTCTTATTTCTCTTGCCGCTTTTTAGGTTACTGTTACTTATAATTTAGTCTTAACAATCTCGGCCACTTTTGGCATGTGATTTTGTCCCGGGTATGGGTATGGGTATGCACTGTATCTAGTTTAGATTTAATCGAAAGAATCACCCGAAACATTTATTCTAGCGCGAATTTCACATTCATCTTTTTTAAACTCCAAATGCCTATCATGGGTTTTAAAATGTTTTTAAAAATGCTATTAACTGCTGCATGCCCTTCTGACCGAACAATAAAGGGATTGATTTTTAACACAGTCCCCGCGATGGTAAATTATTTTCGCGCCCTGCCCACGCCTGTTGCGTATCGATTGCCCATCGTACGGTTTATGGGGAACCAGTACAAATCTATACTAACATAATGCTGAAGAATTTGTTTGTTTGATACTTTTAATCTCGGGAACTACTGGTTCGAATTGAAAGTTTATCGGACCAGCAATGAAATACTTTGTCAGAATTCCAAGAATAAATATCTGTGACTGCTTTGGAGTAGCTGTACTACGATATGGTTACAAAGCTGAGGTCCCGGGTCCGAATCCCGGGTCGGACAAAGTGATATTCGATATTTCTATTAATTATCAGCCTGGAATCAGGAATTTGTGCCGGATGTGGCGATAGGCCCTATCACATCGTGGGACGGAACACACAAGCGAAATGTGGGTGTAGGTGGGACCTTGAATCTGCAAATTGTTGATTATTTGGAGTCAAGGAAAATCATAGATAATGAACAGAACAATACAATGTCACCTTGCCCCGCCCGGGATTTGAACTCGATACCTCAGCTTTGTAACCGTACCGTAGTACAACTGTGCCACCGAAGCAGTCTAATATAATTTAATATGTCGAAATAACATAAAAAGATCATTCACATAAAATTAAGGCTTCAAATTCACTCAAAGATACCACTTTTCTATAGTGCAAAACGCACCTTTTTTACGCAAAACCTTTTTGTTAAAGATTAAAAACCTTTTTTCTTCAACAAAGCTATGAAGTGAGATGTTATAAGCTTTATTAAGTTCAATTTGTATTATTTGGAATTGAAAAAATAATTGCGGAGAATAGCGAGACGACCGCTCATGAATTTTAGCAAATTAAATACCATGAATTACAAAACAATACCTGGCATTCCACTGCGCTCGTCATCCTGAGACATAAGATGTTAAGTGTCAATATACAGTAGTTACTCTGGCTACAATGTCCTTCAAACCGGAACACTACAGTGCATTTACACTGCTGTTTGACAGGAGAAATAGACATTGCGGTGGTACCTACCCAGGCGGCCTGACATTTAAGAGACCTACCACCAGTAAAAAATATTTATTGTTTTAGAACACATTATTAAACTGCTCTTATTTAAACCTATTGTAAATTTTGTAATAATTACTACATTGTAAACTGGTTTTGGAAAGAGCAACACCAGAGTTTCTTGTCCGTTCTTCTCTAGTGAAAACTGCTTTCGGAACCGGGTGGTAGATCAAAAAAATAATCTAAACGATGTTGAACATAATAATGGATTCAATAAATTATTTTCATTTTAATTTACAGTAAATTATTAACTTACAAAATATCACCCATTTATTGTTAAACCTATGTTTTTAAGTGTAAGAAAGAAAATATACCAATTAAAGGGATGAATGTAATTATAATAGCCACCCTTAGAGGGAAGTTTTCCGAGGTAACGCCTTCTATTGGAGGGTAGAAACCCTCTTTACCTTAAGCGGTTTATCCGGGCCTCAAATATCCTTGGATTTTCTTTAATTTTTTCCGGGAACAAATTTTTGATACATCTTGTTAATACGAGTATATGGGTGTTTGATTGCCTTGATACCCTAATTGTACTACGTTATGAGAGCAAAGCTGATGTTTTGGGTTCGAATCTCGGGTTGGGCAAAGTCGTATTCATTTTTTCTTCTTATTATCAGCCCGGAGTGTGGAGTTAGTGCTTGTTAAGGCGATGCGCTAATTTATCACTTCATGGGGTAATACTTCAAATTCATTAGGTATATGTATTGTTATTTATAATCCCATCAAAAACAAACTTGTAAAAAGAACCAAGTCTTGATACTGAGTTCTTCATTCTTCTGCCGTAAAAAGTTATGAGATTCATTTAACACCAAATCGATTTATTAATTAATTAAAATTGTTGTGACAACTATAGGCAATCACCATATGAAATCAAAGAACAACAAAACATAGAATTTAAAGAAGTTGAAAACAAAGTATTGAATACTAAAAAAACCGTAAAAATAGAGACAATACGACATAAAACTAATAGTTGCTTTCTCAGTGACTTGACCGTCAAATCTGACGATGTTACACTAATCTTATTTTATCTAATTTGACAAAATATGAGTCAAATAGCAGCATTATCGTATCCACATCCACAGTTATAACCTTGTTAATTTTGTTTTTCTCTATGTTAAATATTTGTAAAGACGATTACACACACTGGTGGTAGGTCTCTCATATGTGAGAGGCCATCTGGGTAGGTACCACCGCAATGTCTATTTCTCCCGTGAAACAACACTGCTTAAATGCACTGTTGTGTTTCGGATTGAAGGACATTGTAGCCAGAGCAACTACTGGACATATTGAGACTTAACATCTTATGTCTCAGGATGGCGAGCGCAGTGGAATATTGCTACTGTTCATGAGCGGTCGTATCGCTTACCATCAGGCGAATGGCTTGCTCGTCTCGCCATTCAATGCAATAAAAAAAAATAAAAAAAAAATATTAAGTCTATAAAAATGTTATTATATTGTAACATTACTAGATAAACTTTATGTTTAGTTATGACAACAAAGACATTTCAAAAACAAAAACATTGACTTGGACGAATATTTCCTCACAATATTTTCCTTCACCATGAAAGCCGATAAAATATTCAATAACACACTCAACAAAATGAAAATATCCCGTGTATAGATTTAAATTAATAAACGGGAGTCAAAAACACGACTCCTGATTAATGGCGTTACAAAGGCGGCTATATATTACGCTAGGTGTGCCACTGACAGCGGGCTGGTAAGAAATCTGCCGCGGCGGAAACTACAAGCGATGGAGATTTGTATTTTTATATTTTCATATGTGAGAGGTTGCCTGGGTAGTGTACTACCGCAATATCTATTTCTCCCGCCAAACAGCGGTGTTAATGCACTGTTGTGTTTTGGATTGAAGGATATTGTAGTCAGAGTAAATACTGGACATATCGACACTTAATATCTTATGTCTCAGGATGGCGGGCGCAGTGGAATGCCAAATATTGCTTTGTATTCAAGGTGTTGTTTGTTGCTGACACTGTTTATTAGCGGTCTTATCACTTAATATTAGGCGAACGGCACGCTCTTCTCGCCATTCATACCATAGCATGGGTCACAATGCTACAAAATATTTGTCTAGGTACTTTGATTTTTTTAATGTTTCTACATTTTTGTTGCTTGCAAACTATCTGGGTTTGGACTACAATTGTGTTCCTGTGCCATCATGCACTGGTCTGTCTCGCTTCACCAGATTATCGTCTAGTTCTGTCCTAAAAAAATATTTAAAAACCTTGAATTCTAAATTGATTTTAACAATCTAATTCTTGGACCCCTATATCATAATAAGCCGCTTATCAACCACATAAACATATATTAGTTAAATCATGTTAAGGAAAGATAAGAGCAAAACTTGATGACAGTTTTGCTTTGTTTCTACATATTTTAAGTAATATGAGTGACCACTACACAGATAAAAAGTGATTTCATTCACTGTATAGTAACATCAAACGTCCAGCTGAAAGACATCCGCCATTTTTCTATTTAAAATTTGCTTAGACAAGGGTCTTGGACATTTAAAGTTGTTTTTAATTATCTGTATTTGTGTGGGCCTTAAGTTAAGAAGAGTTACAAGAGTTGATAAATAACTTTGCTTAGACAAGGGTCTTGGACATTTAAAGTTGTTTTTAATTATCTGTATTTGTGTGGGCCTTAAGTTAAGAAGAGTTATAAGAGTTGATAAATAACTGTTAGTGCTTAACTTATGATTCAAATCTTTTAAATGACATGTTATGACTATGACTATGATATCCTATAATAACATTTCACAAGCTATATAAACAAGCTATATTTTGCTATTTACTATTGCGATTCACAAAGCTGATCGGCTCATATTTTTATGCGATTTTGTGTAATCAATGAACCCTGTGAGATATTTTTACGAACCCATTTATAGAAAAACTGAACTGTCAATTTCGTGTGTGTAATTTTAGATGTGAAAAATGGTTGTAATATAGTCAGTTTTTTGTTTAAAAACTCTGAGAGGGACAATTAGCAATAGCAGAAATACAAAGCTAAGACTTCAAAAATAACAAGGTGGTGATATAAATTTGAAATAGCAATTATTCCCATTGCTATTGGCATCCGCGGTCCGTTTACTACAGACCACCACGCTCTTGTATAGATGTACTTGTAAAATCTCTTACTTCGAACAAGTCTATTTTTGAAAATGATATTAATTTAGAGTACACCAATAGACTCGTAATAATATTGTAAGTATCTTCTCAAACGGCTTTGTTATTATTATTTTTAAACTGCACTTACAAAATAATAACAGAAAAAATATGCAAGTCAATTACAATACAGAGCATGCATCAAATAAGTAAAAGTCACTGGAGACACTGAGATTGTTCATTACAATAATAGTAATAAAGAAAAAATTCAATAATATAACCGCTGTTCGCTTCTAAATCGCGGTTCTCCTAAACGATTGAGAACAATCTTCCGGGGTATTGTATTTATAATAGCTTTGTTATACGATTACTCGCTGAGCGCCGGGCTCGCCTTAATAGATTTATAATCAAGTATTTAATCTATTGATATCTGGTCTACTTACATGGCCTTCAGGTTCTTATTCGGTTCTCTCTTCATATTATTGCAATTAAAAATAATAATATTTATTTAATACATCCTGAAGGACGGTACGGTCGACATCTGTCGGGCATGCCACCGTCCTGGCGAGTCTATCAGGCATGTTATCTCCGGTTGTTCGTATCTTGCTAACGGCGAGTATTTGCATAGACATAACCTAGTAGCCAAGATCATACACCAGCAAATTGCCCTTCGATATGGACTTGTGACTCCTGAAATGCCATATTACCAGTATGGGGCACATACTTACCAGTTCTCGAAAATGGTCATGCAACGCTGTATTGGGATCGATCTATTATCACAGACAGGACTATTCCAGCCAATAAGCCTGACATTGTGATAATAGATCGATTGGCGCGCCGGGCTATACTTGTTGACGTCACCATCCCGCATGACGATAACCTTGTCAAAGCTGAAAAAGACAAAATGTCTAAATATTTAGATTTGGCACACGAGGTTGCCGACATGTGGGATGTCGACTCAACAATTATTGTCCCGATTGTCGTTTCTGCTCATGGGTTGATACCAAAGAGCCTCGACCAACATCTACAGAGGCTCTCAATCGGCTGTTGGGTCAGGAGTCAGATTCAGAAGGCAGTATTGCTTGACACGGCACGTATTGTGAGGCGGTTCCTCACTTTGGGCTCCTAACCACCGGTGGCTTGGGTCTCGAGCCTCGCCATCGTTGGATAACTTTTTATTTTTTATATGTATTTTGTTTTTTTAATATATATATAAAAATTAAAAAAAAAGACTTAAAATAAAGAGGAATAAATATTTATTTATTTCAGATAGAAAATCCACACAATAAATAACATTTAAAACAAACAAACATTTAGAACAAAACTTATAAGTTACAAGACTAATTTTACTTGAAGCAGTTACAATTTATAATCAATTAATACTTATTTAAAAATTTGGTACTATAATGGAGACAAGCTATTGCACATATCTAAATGCCGAGCAATGAATTGTCATCCAGAGGTACACTAATTTGCTGTCGTGCCCCACAATAGACACTGTACTAATTAATGGCGAGACAAACATGCCGTTCGCCTGATGGTAAGCGATACGACCGCTCATGCAAACAAAACCAAACAACTTGAATTACATATTTTGGCATTCCACTGCACTCGACATCCTGAGAAAGATGTTATTGACGGTTTATCAGATGATAAAGAATTGTTATTCGTAATGGTAATGTTGAAAAATATCAAATTTATATTAAAAATATCAAATTTATATTAAGTGTAGTTTACATACCTCCTAGTTACAATCAGAAACAATATTGTGATGTTCTTGATTGCATAGAGAATGCCATTTGTAAATATTCTAATTTCCAGTTCATCATAGTTGGTGATTTCAATTTGAAATCGTGTAATAAGGCGACGATTACATATTTTAATTGTTTTGTAAATTTTTGTAAATTACACCAGCTCAACGATACCTTAAATAATTTAGGAGACGTTTTGGATTTGGTATTGGTGAATTATGATACCGATAAAATATCAGTTGGTCAAGTTGATGAACCTTTAGTACCACAGGATGCATACCACCCGCCCCTTGAATTAGCATTAACTCGCTCGGGAATTAAATCAGGGAACATAAACCATCCACCTCCCGCGAAGAATAGATTTGCTCCGAACTGGAATTTTCGCAAGGCCGACTTTCATCAATTATATACAAGTATTCATGAAATAGACTGGACATACTTATTACAACAAAATACTGTAGATCAAGCCGTAAATATTCTTTATGAAACTTTAAATAAGGTTTTTAATGATCATGTTCCCGTTAGAGATATATCACTAAGAAATAAAGAAACCAAATATAAATATCCAGTATGGTACACATCTTCTATAATTAAGTATATAAAACTAAAATATCTTAATTTCACGAATTTTAAACGTTTTGGACGGGATGTTAATAAAGAATTGTATAAATTTTACAGATCAAAAGTGAAAAAACTTATAAAAATAGCCCATCGGGAGTATATTAAAAATATGGAACAAGATATATGTAGGGATCCAACAAGGTTTTGGAATTATATTAAAGACAAACGCAGCAATAGATCATGCAACAATGAATTTACATTAGGGGACGTGAAACTTGTCGGTCAGGACGCTGTAGATGCATTTGCCCAGTATTTCAAGTCGGTTTTCATAATCAATCCCCAGCGTTAAAAGTGGAACAGATAGAGAGCACATTGAAAGATCAAGTAAACCCGTTACAAATAAGCGTTGGACATATTAACGAGTCAGATGTTGTATATGCTGTACGGAAGCTCAAAGCGTCTGCCGCACCTGGACCAGATGCTATTCCTGCCTACGTAGTTAAGGATTGTATTTCTGCACTAGAAGTGCCACTAATGTATATTTTTAACCTTTCCTTAGACCAAGGTGTATATCCAGATTGTTGGAAAATCTCAAGAGTTACTCCAATACCTAAAACTGGCTCTTCTAGAGAAATATCAAATTTTAGACCAATTGCAGTACTTTCCGTTTTCGCCAAAATTTTTGAATCAATTATCAACCGATCCATTGTCAGGCAAATAGGCTACCGTTTACATGACTCTCAACATGGGTTTAGACCAGCACGATCCACATTAACGAATCATATTGCCTATGTTGATTATATAGGCACACACATAACTGGCGGGCGACAAATAGACGTTGCGTACTTCGACTTTAAAAAAGCATTCGATCTAGTGGACAATGACATATTGCTTCAGAAATTCGCAACCATGGGATTCTCTTCAAAACTGCTCAAGTTTTTTTCTAACTACCTTAAAGACAGGAAACAATATGTTCAACTGATGAACTATCAATCTCCTGATTATTATACGCGGTCTGGAGTGAGCCAAGGTAGTACACTTGGTCCCACTCAATTTCTGATCATGATCAATGATCTCCCAAAAAATCTCAAAACAGCTAAGTGTCTCTTGTATGCCGATGACCTTAAGATATTCTTGCCAATCGCAAACCATGAAGACTGCAGAGCATTGCAGGAGGATATAAATGCAGTATCTGAATGGAGTCAAACCAACAAACTACCTCTAAATAATGCCAAGTGTCAAATTATTAGTTTCACCCGTGCCCAAAGGCCCATTATAAGTGCATACCAAGTGGGAGGAGTGCTGTTAGAAAGGGTTACTCTGATTCGAGATTTAGGTATAACTCTGGATTACGAACTTAATTTTCATGCACATGTGACTTCTGTCTGCTGTAAAGCAAATAAAGCACTTGGCTTTATAATACGCATGTCAGCAGAGTTGCGTGATACAAATGTTATTAATTTATTATATAACGCCTATGTTCTGAGTATTCTAGAATACAACGCAGTGGTATGGGATCCACAAGAAATAAAATACTCAGTCATGTTGGAAAGGGTGCAGCGTAAATTCGCTCGGCACTTATATAAAAGGAAGTATGGATACTACCCGTATCTCTATCCTTCATTGTTTGTATGATAGGACGAAACACTTTATCCTTAAGACGGAAATTGGCAGTTATTATGCATTATTGTTTGCTACTAAGGAACAAGATAGATAACCCTGTTGTACTGGCGCAGATTCATCTATACGTGCCTCAACAATATTTAAGGACTGGTAGTCGGCGACGACATCAGCTGTTCGCCTGTCCAGCTCCTGGGTATGTTAATAGAACTCCAACGAGCAGAGCAATTAGCCTATTAAATACATTCACAGGCCAAATCCATAACGTCGATATTTTTAATGACAATCTTCATCTAATATTTAAATATGCCACGTGGGTATTTGGTGTTCAGGTGTGATTGTTGTGTTTTGTATTGTATTTTTTCTCTTTTTTTATTTTTTTGAATGATTTATAACTGTGTTGTTTATTGATATGTTATCCATGTTAGTAATTTTTTATTTTATAATTGTGTTTTCTATTTTTAAATTTTAGCTTTAGTTGTTTGTGTAGATGATTATTAGCGTAAAATTGTTTAATTTAATTTCATGTAAACGTTTTGGCACACGCTGTATGTTTATCATGTAAAAGATGTTTATCATGTAAAAGATGTTTATCATGTAAAGAAGATGTTAAGTTCCAATATGTCCAGTAGTTACCCTGGTTACAATGTCCTTTAAAACGGAAACGGAACACAATATTGCATTCGCACGGCTGTTTGGCGGGAGAAATAGACATTTCGGTGGTGCATATCCAGGCGGCCTCTCACAATATGAAAGATCTACTACTAATCTCTTTGTAACGAGATAAATATAATATGGGAAGGGTTTTCTTTGGCTATGAAATGAATGAAACTTCGTCTCTATAAATTACTATCTAATTGTCTTACATCAAATACATGATACATGCTATAGATTGTCTGAGATCTTTTGGCGTGCGAATTAGTGGTTGTCATGCTGTTGTTAAAATGGGGATGATGACAGTAACAACGAATTAATGAAATTATGGTTTAATATAATTATGTATAATAGAAGGATTCTCAAAATAAACATTTGCTTTAGTTTTTAATTGAGATTAAATATATTTTTGCAAAAATAAAAGTACAAAACCTAAGGATCCGCCATATTAGATGAAACGCCAATCAGAAGCGAGTGACATGTCACTTTCGTAAATATTAGTCATAACGCGAACTTGTCTAGTTTTAGTCATTTATACAGGGTATATCAAGACTGCTACCGAAAACGATGCCGGGTGGTAGTTTAAGCGACTTCAGACACCATGCAAAAGAAAATTTTGGAAAAAAAAAGCGACATATTTTTTTTGTATTTTTTTCCTATTGCCATATTTGGGTGGTAAATACATTTTTTCCTAAAATAACAGTGTATACCCTTTTATTTATAAATTCTCTAAGGTATAAAACAGTTAAAATTATTATTTTGGCAAAAACTATGGATTTACCACCCAAAATTTACGATATTTAAAAATCATTAAAAATTAATGTCGCGTTTCTTTGCGAAATTTTTAGTTGCATTGTGTTTGTTGTCACTAAATCTACCACTTGGCTTCGTTTTCGGTAGCAGTCTTGATATACCCGGTATGTTATTCAGTATATTTATCTAATATTTAGTAATGCAATCAGTTTTGTGCTACCTACGAAAAAGGAACATTACTCATGGAATAAGGATTCATCGCAAATAGCTCAAAATTTGGAACTATGCGATAATCCATATCACTGTTTAATTGGAACATTAATAACGTTTTTCAGTACTCATATACACAGCAATTGGCATACCATATATAATAATACCTAAAGGAAATAAATGAATCGTAGCTCCGATATTTATCGCTATTGTTATTTATAATAATTTAAAATTTTGATATGTTGTTTTCTGGACACGTCAAACATCATGGACATTGTAAATAAAGTTATTATTTCCGTCAAAATAGTGTTCACGGAAATTAATTATCGAATTTAAAGATAAAGATCCTGGATCTTGCCTTTCCATTTTTAGCCATATATTTCTAACTTTTTATCCATTGAAACATTAATAAACATTGCGGAACTACACATCATCGATCCACATTAAAACTCGGCATTACTATTAAAAATAATAAAATGTATATATCACAATATACACGTAAACATTGCTCGAGCAAGCATTTAGAAAAGCATGACGTCACACACGGACGTCATTACTGTTACGGCGTTTTTGAGCAAAGGTTAAAATGTGAAATTTAAAACGTAATTTTTCGCACAAATCTTTAATTTTTTTCAAAAATTAAATTCATTTTAAGTATTGTTAATGTATACGAACATTCTGAAGTAGTTTTTCAAAATCAGTCATCATGCCTATTACTATATTACATACATTGCAATACAATAAATGATATGATTCAACTCCCTGATGTTACGAAGACTCTTTTCAAAGATATCCGACCGTTTATTTACCGCAAAATCTTCGGTTTTCGGAAGGTGAAGTTGTGAAAATAATTGTCTCTAGTAATATATAAAGCTGAGGAGTTGATTTGTTTGTTGCCTCGAATCTCAGGAGCTACCATTTCGAATTGAAAAAATATTTTTGTGTTGGGTAGTTCATTTATCGAGGATTGCGATAGGCTATGTATCATCACGCTATGATCTATAGGAGGGTAGCTGTAGTAAAAAATCGAGCAAATACGAGGACATTTTACTCGTTTTTCGTACCCCAATTGGCTGATATTCTAAATTCATAGACAGAATTGAACATTTTGATCGCCATTTTGAAAAGTGTATCTGCACTCGGGCGATACTGGGCCGTCTATATTTACATACAATCTATATTAGCCTTTAGTGCGCTATATTTAATAAAAACCCTGTGTTTTTCCGATGTCTAACATTCACGTGAACATAACCTATAAACTCTTTAGACGTTTTTGACGCTTATTTTGATTCCAGAATACCGTCAACCTATCATGGGCAACCCTTGGCCTATCGCGAAGCCGATAGCCAGCCGGCCTATTCCAGTACAGCATCAGCACCTACAACATCTCCTGGCGCACTGCCACCACCCTTATTTAGCTGGTAAGTGGTAGAATTTGTATTGTCTTCTCAGATAGACGGATTTACGGCCCGCTTGATGGTAGATTGTCTATGCTAGTGACTAAATAATAATCATTTATAGCTTGGCTAAAATGAGTACGATGCGATGACAATTAACATTAAAGAAAAACAACTTAAAAAACAATAATGGCATCACAATTAAAACTGTCATTGTATTCGTTGATTAATTTAATACTTAGGTATTTCGTACGTAGGAAATCATTTACAGAATAGTAAGAAGGATTTATTATCCCTCATAAACCTTTACGTTGAAAATTATAACGTTGAAAAAAGAAAATTCGGTAGCTAAAATACTTAGACTTAAATAGGTTTTAAAACTGTCTATGAATAAGACTGTGATGGCGGTGACAAAATAATGAGCTAAGAGGTATTATCCTCCGATATAAAGATATACAACTGGAGAAGCCAGATGTAAACATGTTTTTGTAAAACGAAATAATATTTAATATGTTATGTAATAATTGACAAAAGTATTTGCATAGTAAGAACGAGTGACAGAGTTTTTATTTTAGGAAATCCATGTTATAATAATATAAATCTTAATTTTATTCTGTGATTAGAGCACTAAAAGAAATAAAATACAAAGTTATTGGCAGTAATAAAAAACATTCCTTCGCGTATTTTAAACCCCAAAAAATCAAGTTTGCGCAAAATATAGTCTAACGTAAGCCGCACAAAAGACCACCAATGTTGCCAACAAAAAACAACGAGGGATACAGTATCCACCCAATTTGATCCGGGCCGCTTAAATCCCCCATTGTCTGCTTAATCTAAAACATAAATATAGCTTCGTATTTAATGGGCGAAAAATAACTTCTTTCAATACCATAGACAAACCATGTTGACAGTTCATTGTTCAATGTTTTTTATTGTGGCAACAATGTTTTGATAGGTGTTCTTTATTTGAAATATAGTTTTTAATTTTTATTAGCGCGATTGGGCAAGCAATGCATTCTGTATCTGTATCTGTATCAGCCCATATACGTCCCACTGCAGGGCACGGGCCTACTCTACAATCGTAATCGATTGAGAGTTGTTAGGCCATATAGTCCACCACGCTGGCCTAGTGCGGGTTGGCGGACTTACATACCATAGAATTTTTTTTATAAATCGCTATGGTATGCAGGTTTCCTCACGATGTTTTCCTTCACCGTTATAGTGCGTGGTGATTGACTGTCAATACACACATGGCTTCGAAAAGTCAGAGGTGTGCCCTGGGATTCGAACCCGCGACCATCGTGAACATGTTGGCAGTCGCGTCTAGTCCGTTTACCAACAGGCCACCACGCACTTCAATGCATTCAATGGGGTTTAATACTGAATTAAATTACTAGTGGTAGGTCTATCATATGTTCCCGCCAAACAGCACTGTTGTATTCCGGTTTAAAGTACATTGTAGCCAGAGTAACTACTGGACATATTGTGACTCAATATCTTATGTCTCAGTATGACGAGGGCAGTGGAATGCCAAGCATTGCTTTGTAATTCATACCTGGTCACCCACGTTTCGCCTTGTGTATTCTGTCTCACGATATGATAAGGGGCGAGCCTATCGCCACATGTATCTGTACAAATTCTGACTCCACGCTGATAAAGAATGGAAAAAACACTTAACCCGACCTTAGATTAGAACTCGAGATCTAAGTGTTTAAATCGTAATACAATTGCGCCACTGTTTTTAATTAGACAAGTTTGTATATAATTGTATGGTGTAAACTTAATAGACATCAAAAACTATAAATTCTATTTCTATTCTGTATTCTCAAGTTCATCTATACGGCTTCGCAAAATGAACAACCCAATTCTAAAAAATCAGTTAAAACCTCATAAAATTGCCTCAATTGATGTCCATTGTGCAAATCATAATACCTTTATTAGTTTTCAATGATGTTTGGATTAAATTCGCCATTTTATAATGCCATTGTTGGGATTGTAAGAAAACCTTTGTTAAGATTTTGGCAGAAATGTTAAAGATTATGGTTCGTAATAATTTTGAGGTTAGGTTTTTTAGTTATAATTTAAGTGGTGTATGGCTATTTTGCGTTCTTTATCAAGAGATTCTTTAAAATATTTGTAGATGGAATTGGTAGAACATTTTAATTTGCGTTCTTATAAGGAAGGAACGAAAGGCTAAAATCGTAAGTGAAACTTGAAAGCAAAATTTGGGATCATTGAGTTACACAACTGGAGGGGACATCAAGACCAAATAGTTTGGAACATTCGCAAGAGTACATGTACCGTTAGGCTGTCAGTCGTTCCTGACGTTTCAGCGAAGACGGACCTAATTAGGTGTAAATATAATTGGTCCATAAATGCCGTATTGCGTGCTAAAAACGTGCAAAAACCATTCCAGAACAATAGGAAGAAAAGATGGAGTTTCATTCCATAGATAAATCAACCATAATTTAAATAAAGAAGCACGAAATTAAATTTAAGAAATTATTTACCGGAGTCGTTTTGACAACCGCCATTTTTGAATGAAATTATAGATTAATAATAATGTAGTGACAGATAGGTAAAAATTGAAGTTTTCGTATAGGGATAGTGGATATTGTATGTGATGATAGGATATGTATTTTAAAAAATCTAATTTTTTTCCAATACAAAAATACGGCATATTTGGACATTTTAATTATAGTTTCCGTTAACTTTATATATTAAATTAATTGGTTAATTGTATATTTATTGTTATAATGTTTTTTTTTCCAAATAAAGAAAATAAAATAAAACTTTAAATTCAATATAAAAATTTATAGGCTCTATCAGGCGTATATAGATGTAGGTAGAAATTTCTGAAGTGTCGCATCTGCAACAATGCCGACTTTATCTATACTTCACTGTCATATTGAAATGAGCACAATTTTTCTTCTACGTGTCCGCTCCAGTTGTAATACCTCAATGTTTGGGATCCACAAAAGAGCAATTACATTGATATCTATAGTGGCAGTATGTATGGACTGTGAATCGTGACATTTTAGGTTCGAATCAAAGTCAGAGAATTCATTTTATGTGAGCTAGTGGTGACATGAGGATCACGGGCTCAATATACCGGGACAAATATTTGTGTGACACAATTAAACACTTATTTCGATGGCTGGATGACCAAAAAGGTCTCTCGTAGTTTGTGATATGCGACATTAGACTTGCTGTGTTCCTGCAGGGTTACAAATTGTAGACAATATTAACACCTATTTAAGTTTTTTTTATTATCTTAATGGCGAGACGAGCATGCCGTTCGTCTAGTGGTAAGCGATACGAACGCTCATGAACAGTAGCAAAACCAAACACACGTGAATTACAAGGCAACGCTTGGCATAGACAGC
Organism: Hyles vespertilio; assembly: GCA_009982885.2. Classification (NCBI taxonomy): domain Eukaryota; kingdom Metazoa; phylum Arthropoda; class Insecta; order Lepidoptera; family Sphingidae; genus Hyles; species Hyles vespertilio. The sequence goes on from CM042832.1 coordinate 2,072,297, forward strand.
CTCCGTGGCGCAGTTGGTTAGACTGGCTGTGGAACGCGAGGCAGCGGGTTCGATGCCCGCACCGACACAAATATTTGTGTGATACACAGGTACCTGTTTCGGGTCTGGGTGTTTGTGAGACCGAAATCTCTCTCGTAGTTTCTGAAACACGACGAAATCTTAGTGTGGTGGAAGGACTATGTATGTGACTATTGGATGTATTTATTATTTATTGTACACGAGCATTGAAGCTCGGTGAGTCTCCGTGAATGTCTAACTTGTCTTAAACTCGGAAAATCAAATAGTAAAATTAATATCAGAGATAGGAAACATTAGAACTAGTCTGTTGGCAAATGGGTATATTTATTTTTAACATTGATACAATCAATGATTTTTAAATGTATATTTTTGTCAATAGTGAGACCAGCGCAAGCACATACTCAAGTGTTCCCGCTTCCCGGAGGCTTCCCGTGGGCACATAGCTCCAGAGGTGAGTCTGGAATTCAGCACAATTCAGCAAAGTTTTTACATGTTGTCTCTGTGCGGGAATCGAACCCATTGCCCCTCGTTTCACAGCCAACTTACCAACTTCTCCACGGAGGCAGTCATATTTATTATTTAATAATGTGTTGATAGCCTCTGTAGAGTAGTTGGTTAGACGCCGCCTGTGAAACGAGAGGCCGCGGGTTCGATCCCCGCACGAAACAAATATTTTCGTGAACACCAGTTTTGTTTCGGGTCTGGGTGTTTGTGAGACCGAAAAGTCTCTCGTAGTTCCTGATACCCACGACACAAGACTCGATCTTAGTTTTTTTTTTTTTTTTTTTTTTATTGCAGTGAATGGCGAGACGAGCAAGCCGTTCGCCTGAGTTAGTGTTCGTTAGTGTGGGGTCATTTATTTATTTATTCATTAATACACAGTACTTTTTCTCTATTTACAAAAAAAGGATTTTTTTTTTGGATAATTAATATTTAGTCTTGCACAAGATGTTCTGAATCGTTAATTTCCACTAGCACCGCTTCGGAGCGTGTTTTAGCTGTGAACAAGAAACCAAGCAACAAACTCACTAGTTTCTTATACCCACGACACTAGAATATATCTTAGTGTGGGGTCAGGACTATTTATGTGACTGTTGGGTGTATTTATTTAATGTATTTATATCAGGTAAACCTCGTCGAGGCATGATGCGTCGCGCAGTCTTCTCGGACCTCCAGCGTAAAGGCCTTGAGAAAAGATTCCAGGTGCAAAAATACATATCCAAACCGGATAGGAAGAAACTCGCTGAAAAACTTGGACTTAAAGATAGTCAGGTCAGTAGTGCTTTGTTTTAAACCACTTGTAAATTTCGTAATAATCATCAAATTGTAAACTGGTTTTGAAAAAAAATGCCTCCGTGGCGCAGTCAGTTACATGCCGCCTGTGAAACGAGAGTCCGCGGGTTCGATCCCCGCACCGAGAGAAATGTTTGTGCGGCCCACAAATATTTCTTCCGGGTCTGGGTGTTTGTGAGACCGAAAAGTCTCTCGTTGTTCCTGATACCCACGACACAAGACTCGATCTTAGTCCGGGGTCAGGACTATGTATGTGACTGTTGGGTGTTATTTATTTATTACAACACTAGAGTTTTTTGCCCGTTCTAATGTTAATAAGAGGTCGTCTCGCCATCATTGACATTTTAAATAGATATTTTTTGCTTTTATTTGTATTTCCTAATTCCACTACACACCAATAAATGATAGATGTCCTATACGTATCTGAACACATACGAATATTGTACCACAAACGAATGATTTGTAATAGCAAAGCTTTTTCATAACGTTATTGTTTATGAAAGCGATAACTCAGTCGAGTTAATCCAAAATTAGATTTAAATTTAAAACTACAGTAAGAATTTTTTATTATTTTGATACCAATGAATTTGATTCTACGGTCAAACCGAAATACGGTTTGGTGGGACCTGCCCATAAATTTGTATTGCATTTATCATTTTTAATATTTGCGGTTTTTAATAAACATATAAATTTAAAAAGTAGTGCAAAAAAGGTAGATCCATTGAACACAGATTATATTTCCAACTCAAGGCATTTAAATCATAGAGCCTATCTCAATCATTTACAATTAATTATTCTAAAAATCCACAGATTATAAAATTACTACTCAAAGCCTCGTTCTAATAAATCTATTTCACACAATAGAAACTTGAAATGGTTGAAAATTCCAAAACAGTTTTACCCCATTCAGATATCGTATTGAGGGGATAATTGTTTTAAGTCGGGAGGGCGGGGCGCGTGCGTCTGACATCCCCCAGCTTGGGGTAGCAATTTTTTGTAACACCCCATGTTTCAGGGGTAGGACGAGAGCTATAATCTTAAATACGGGGTATTTTTGGAGTGTATTTATGATTTTCTTTGCGAAAATACTGTTTTAGGGGTTTAAGATGATTAAAGATTATCGTAGTCTTAGACTTCATTATTTATTTTCTGCGTAAAATGGAAAATAAAAACTAGTATGTATTTATTTATTTATTTAAAGAAGACTGTCGTAATTAAGTTAATTGCATTTAAATTCCATTGGCATGTGGCGAAAATTTGAACTATAAATAACATTTAAATTATATATATTTAGCGCATTGTTTTGAAATATGTTTTCATATAATAAACAACAAGTATTTAGAATAGTAACTAATAGTATTAATATGTCCAATATAATTAAATGTGAAAAGAGAAAAACTGTTTTTAATATTTTGACAACAGCACGACAATAATAGATTCAGACAAACGCCAAAAGATTGTAGACGATCTATAAAAAGAATACATACATAAACTCACGGCTTTTTCCCAGAAGAGGTAGGCAGATATGCCAGTACACACACATTTCGCCTTGTATGTTTCGTCCCACGTTGTGAAAGGTGGCGAGCCAATCGCCATATCGGGCACAAATTCCTGATTCCGGACTGATAATGAACATAAAGAATGAATGAATATAATGAATAGAAAAAATCAATATCACTTTAGCCTGACCTGGGAATCGAACCCGAGACGTCAGCTTTGTAACTGTACCGTAGAACAACTACGCCATCGACGCAGTTAATTAAAAAGAATATATTATGCTAATACCTGTTTAAATAACGCTCCAAATGTTACAAATATAATACAATTATAAAAATACCTCAGGAAAGCGATTTGATAATGAAGGTTTATTCCGGCGCGTGGCGGGAGGAAAGTAGCAGAAATAATCGGTTTTCCGACCCTTCTCTATAATGTAAATTGTAATTTGTTGTGGTGAATTTAAAAAGATAATTCAATCATGTCAATGATTTTAAATCTGCTAGAATTTCCTCTAATATGTGCCAGCACATAACTTCACGCACGCACGTTAACAGATAATAATGTTTGATCTGATTTAGCAAAATATCTATGTAAAATGATTTAACAATTACCTACGCACCTATCACCTTAATCATTATGTAAGCATCATTTGTATATTAAAATAAACAGTCTCAAACAAGGTCATAGTGAGATTCACTACATCTTTAGTTTCCATTTTCCACCCTGGCCTAACTACTAGCAAATTTGTGACCCCGACGTGATAAATAAAAAAAGAAATGTTGGGCCTCATACCATTTCCGGTGAAGGAAAACATCGTGAGGAAACCTGCATACCATAGCGATTTATAAAAAAATCTATGGTATGTAAGTCCGCCAACACGCACAAGGCCAGCGTGGTGGACTATATGGCCTAACCACTCTCAATCGTACTCTCGATTCTGGAGTAGGCCCGTGCCCTGCAGTGGGACGTATATGGGCTGATACTGTTACTGATACCATTTTACGACGGAAATATACGACGCATTTTTTTATTGCTATGAATGGTTACACGAGCACGGCATACGCCTGATAATAAGCGATACGACCGCTCATGAGCAGTGCCAAAACTAAGCAACAAAATGAATGAACAAAGCATGCTTGACATTCCACTGCGCTCGCTATATTGAGACATACGGGGCCTTATTAATAAACTCGGATGAGCGATGGTTTAAATTTTAGCCCAAAACTTTAAAATTGACTAATTTAGTTTGACCGTTCTTTTTACTTTTAAAATCAGTGGATTGCCATAACAGGATTATCATGTTGGGCTGAAGAATATAGATTTTTATTAACATAGTCATTACTATCTAGCTATTCATAATAATAGATTGAATTCTCTAGCCCAATGCCTAAAGTTAATCCTTCGCTCATCCGAGTTTATTAATGAGGCCCACGATGTTTACGCCTAAATACTGGAACGCAACTTAAATATAAATGGCGCTTAACTACGTTAATCCCGATTAAATGTACTGGCTAAGTGGGCCGTGCGCTGTTAAGAGCAACTTATTATTTGAATGGCGTTCCAGTATTCGGGCGTAAGTCTCAATACGTCCAGTAGTTACTTGGCTACAATGTCCTTCAATCCAAAACACAACAGTGAATTTAAACTGCATCTACCATAAGTTGATGTGTGAAAAAATTATGAATTACAAATAAAAACAAAAATTATCTATTTTACTTATTGTTTGCCATATGTTTTCGTGGTATTAACAACGAGATTTAATACTTGTAATCTGGTAGAAATAATAGACATATAATAACATACATACATAGACTCACGCCTTTTTCCCAGAAGGGGTAGGCAGAGGTGCCAGGACACTCACTTTTCGCCTTGTATGTTCCGTGCCAATATGTGATAGGCCGTGAACCAATTGCCATGTTGGGCACAAATGCCTGACTCTGGGCTGATTATGAATAGAAAAATATAATATCACTTTTTTTGCCCAACAGCACTTTCAGAGGACATAACATGGTAGACGATATATACTTGGCGAATTCTGTATAGCACTAGCGACACCTACATTCTCTACTAGTAAAGAGAATTATAGTTATTTCAAATTAAAATCACCACCTTTTTTTAAAGCCTCATCATGCTCTATTTTCTGCTATTGCTAATTGCCTCCCAGAGAATTTGTAAACAAAAAGCTGACCATAAATTATAACCATTTTTCACATCTTAAATTACACGTGCATAAACTTGACTCTTCAGTTTCTTCTTTAAATTAAAATGTAAAAAAATCACTCTTTCATAGATTACACGAGAATTTTTAAAATATATTATTTCTATTATATCCTTTTTTTGGTAAGGGAAACCAAAATTATATTTCAATGAAAAATTCACAGAATATTTCTAATCCGACATGGATGCCATAATATAACCGCAAAAAGGACGGAAATGTTTAAAAACAGATCGTAACACCGAAACAATATGAGTGGTAGGAATGATCTCTCGAGGGATCGTAATTGGATAAGCGTCGGCAATTACTCCCCCGGGGTTCGAACCCACCCCTGCCGGAATTTGATTTTTTAATCACAGTTAATACGGGAAAATTTTGTGTCCTTTTTTATCGGAAAATAGGAGTGAAAGTTAATTATAGCTTGTGCTGTTTTAAGTGACCGTACAAGATAAATATATTGTGAAAATAATTTTAATGATATGTATAGTCCGCCAACCCGCACTAGGCCAGCGTGGTGGACTATATGACCTAACCACTCTCATTCAGTGCAGTGTAAATGCACTGTTGTGTTTCGATTTGAAGGATATTGTAAACAGAGTAACTACTGAATCGAGACTTATCATCTTATGTCTCAGGATGGTGAGCGCAGTGGTATGCCAAGCATTGCTTTGTAATTCAAGATGTATGGTTTTGCTACTGTTTATGACCAGTCATAATGCTTACCATTAGGCAAACGGCATGCTAGACTCGCCATTCATTGCAATTAAAAAAATAACTTTAACCACAATATTATGTCTTGACTACACGGGCACAATAAGGACTCAAATATCAATTAACAGGAATAAGATATAATTAATATGTTCGACGACAAACGTAGTATACTGAGAGTCATGCAAAAAAGAAAACTATTATTGAGATCACCGCGTTATTTTTTACAAGTACTTCTTAAAACGCATTACTTTAAAGAATACTACTCGACCAAATACAAGTTCCAAACCATTGTACAACTTACAAAACTCCTTGAACCCCCCATATAAACAAAAAAAACAAAGTGTGCAGATTTGTTAAGACCAAAATAAACTGTAACCATTTAAAATCTCTTTATCCAACCCGTTAGGATCGCTTTAAATGTTCCCGAGGGAGAACAAAACATTTAAAATCGACTCTTACCCCGTTCAATACTGGAACGGGCACCCCGGCTGCCTGCAACCAATTGCCTGAGCAGTAAAACTCAGATGCTATAAAAAAAAAACTCGACCACCTCATTGGACGAAAAGAAAAAACGTCATACATAACAACCAATAGGCAAGCGCGGAGCTACTGCGCGATACATATCGGCCAATAGGAAAGCGTTTTAAGACGCGCCGCAGATGTGCCTCTGTCCCTTTCTCGCTTGGGGGAGACGTATGCTCCGTCCCGCTTTGTCTCAAGACGCTTTCAAATATTTATGGAGGTTATTTTTGTGTTTACTTTTTATTTTCCTATCCGATAGGCCATAACGCGTTGTAGGATGGAAAATGAGCGGGGAATTCTCAGCGTATGTTTCTGGCAGTCAATTTACTGACTACCGATTGTTCTCTATTGTAGACGATTGTTGCTTTATGTTGTTTATGCCGAGGAATGCTTTTTTAAATTGGGTTCTTAAGTGTCTGCGGATCGGGTCTTTATGCTTGATGTTTTGTTTATATATATTTGAATGTATTGTTTTGTACTATTAATGGTTATTGCTTTTATTACTATCTGAAATATGGGGTGATTCTCTGTACAGCCCATATACGTCCCACTGCAGGGCAAGGATCTCGTCTACAATCGAGAGTACGATTGAGAGTGGTAAGGCCTATATGTCCTTATGGACTATATGTCCACCACGCTGACCTAGTGCGGGTTGGCAGGCTTACATACCATAGAAATTCTTATCAATCGCAATGGTATGGAGTGATTAGCAATACAAAATAATGCTTCCATGAATAAGGGTTAGTTCAGTTTTTTAATCGATTGATTTAGGGCCAGGAATTGTGATGAAGTTATAGTCCCAAATTGGGCATTCGAATTCTAGTGAATTTTAAGTTGGAATAATTTCAGTCTTTTACGGGATTTGTCTTTTATGGTCTTTTATGGCGTTATATTTGCCCCATACCACATTTGGGAGGAAAAAAATCTTGGTTTGATCCCGAAACGCGACGTTTCAATACTTACGTGGGTCATTATGATAAGTCCCAATGATAAATTTTAGCGCAAGAAATATAACATTTCTACTATAAAAAATGAATGTAAGTGGACATGTTTTCAAACACCTTTTGAAAAGACATATTCAAAGGTGTAACTTTTTTGTTTAACGTTGGACAAAGCATTAATTCCTTTATATTTATGGACGAAAGTATGAGTTTCCGGTAAACTATTGTTACTATATTTTCTTTTTAATTTAACTATGTGGATTGCGAATAATTCATCTTGGAATCATGTGTCTCACAATTACGTTTAAAAAAAACCACATTGAGTCGAATTGAGAACCTCCTCCTTTTTTTGAAGTCAGTTAAAAAGGATCTTTGGGCCATAATTACTGCGAGCTCAATAAATACCTGGACGCTAGAAAACTATAAAGCTCAAAACACATTATAGGTTTTCGTCTTACGCATAGAGTAAAGAGCGGTAAGTACGGGGATAACTGACCAATCAGGACAATGGAACGTACAAGGTTCTTTCTATGTATTCTGTGGTCACGTCTTAAGCGTATGACCTATAATGTGCACACAACAAAAGAATCCATTGTTCAGATCACTCTAAGACGCGTTGCTCTAGTATTTATGGCCGCTTTATTTATTTATTTATTTAAAGCTTAATTGTACACCAGTAAATAAAAGGAAATAACATTAACACAATTTAACAAGCAAGAAAAGAGTACAATGGCGGTCTTATCGCTCGAGGCGATTTCTTCCAGACAACCAACCATAGGATGGATAAAATAGAGACAACTGTGGGGTATTGTGAGGTGTACGTGATGTCAAAGGACAATACATATAATATATCTAAATACATAATATATGTAATAAAAATGATATAAATAAACTAAAGAAACACATTCATACAACATGCATAAAAAATAGATACATATACATATGAATAAAATAAAGATGTATCCACATCAAAAACAAAGAGGAAAATATATATAAATAAAATATAAGCACTGTCTTCAATAATTCAGCGATAGATAATGCTGCTTTACTAGTCTTTTAAATATGGGTAGGGACTTTGCTCGCCGCACTGAGACTGGTAATGCATTCCACAGCCTTGCAGCTTGTACAGTGAAGGATTTGTCGTAAAAGTTTGTGGAATGCGCTGGAATTTTCAGTGTTAAATTCTCTGATGACCTCAGAGATCTTTAATGTGTAACGTGAAGAAATTGAAATCGGTTTTTAAGGTACGGGGGAGAGAGAGGATTGAAAAGAATAGAGTCAAGAAGAGAAAGAATATGTGAATTCCGGCGAAACCGTAGCCGTAGGCCGTAGGCCGCTTCTTTACTCTATGCGTAAGACGAAAACCTACAATGTGTTTTCACCTTAATACTTGCTTTACTCATTGCTCATAGAAATAACCCATTACAGTGGACCTACATTGATGGGTGTATCTATACAAGATCTGACTGATCCTAAGTTATTCATGTGAAAACTTAGATCATAGCCTATTGTTATATAAATTGGGTTCTCGGACGGAGACAGCTTATCGCTATAATTTGGAATGCAGATTATTAATATTCAAATTGTCTATTTCTGTATGTTTCTTTTCTGGAATAGTAGAAATTCGTACAAATCGTTATGGTATGCAGGTTTCCTTTACCATTATAATGCGTGGTGATTGACTATTACTACACACTTCGAAAAGTCAGAGGTGTGTCCAGGGATTTGAACCCGCGACCACCGTAAACATTGGCGGTCGACTAACAAGCCACCACGCCTTATATTAATCATTTATTTATTTCAATCTTGATTGTTCCTAAACTTAAATCGTATTGTGATTAGAAAAGTTAAAAAAGTACAAATGGCGGTCTTATCGCTCTACAGCAATGTCTTACATGGGATGGATTAAAAAAAAGAGATAGGACAGTGTAAAAATAAAAAATTAATTAAAGCTAAATAATACTAATAATAAATCATACTTATTTTTAACCGACTTCTATACATAAGAGTTCGTAGATTACGACCCCCACCCTTATATGTGAAGGGATGGGGGTGCTGATCAAAGCCACCAGATTACCATTGTCAAGGAACAGTTAATTAACTAACTAAGGGTGTTTTGAATAGCTGACAGGGCTGTTGCAAGATTTGTATGAGAAAATACGAGGGATTTGGTCTGACAATATGGCCGTTAGGGCCAAAAAGTTCTAGAGTCGAGGCCATGTATAGTCAAGAGAAGTGTCGGACGCCCGCCTACAAGGTGGACGGTCCTGGCTAAAGTTGCAGGAAGTCGCTGGATGCAGGCCGACCACAACAGGTCGATGTGGAGATCCTTGGGGGAGGCCTATGTTCAGCAGTGGACATCCTGTGGCTGAGGTCATGATAATGATTATAAAAAAACGTTTTTATGTGGCTTTTGCCAAAATATACACGCACATTTACCACTTACTTGTAATCCTATCACGAAATCTAGCCAATTCGAATGAAATACATCAATTTACGCACAATTAAAACTTAAACACAAAATACACTTTTAAATTCAAAATAACCCTTACAAAACCTGAAAAACATAGAATAGAAAATTCCCCTTTCCTCCTCTAATATTTTGACACAACTCGGAAATACATCTTAAACTAATCCAAAAGCTAAATAACCCATCCAAACCCCGGAAAAACACAAAAAATGCACCCTACTCCCTCCCCTCCCCCCTTGCTTCACCCCTCCCCTTTCCCGTGGGTACCGTCGTCACTATCGCAATCTTGGCGGCGCTTGCAAGTGACGTGAAATTATTGTTAGGCGCCGGCCCTGCGGCATAGAGTTAGGGGTGGACAGATACGGCAATGTTTATATTTTATCATGCGTTTGCTTATATTTATACACGAATTAATACATGAGTCATCAAATACCATATTTTGATTTAATAAATTGCTTTTTACTCTTGATTTGTATTCGGTATGATATTAAAATTATTGACGAAAGTCACACATGTAAACCATTAAGCAGGCAGATCGTATCGTACGTATTACAACCCAACAAGTGAAATAAATGATCTATGATTTCATGTAAATCTATCTATACTAATATATTTTGATTTATTTCTCCACTCCTAAAAGTCGACTGGGAGAGAATGCCTTAGGCGTTAAGTCCGTCTGTATACTTTTTATATAAAGCGTAAATAAATAAATAAATATACGTGTATTTAAATACTCTATTGTGTGTGTGTGTGTGTGTGTATGTACGACAGACGTAAATCTTAAACTATACCAATACTGGGTATAACAAGACTGCTACCGAAAACGAAGCCGAGTGGAAGTTTTAGTGAGTGCAAACACAGTGCAACTAAATTTTTCGCATTTTTTTTTTAATTTTTTAAATACCGTAATTTTTGGGTGGTAAATCCATTTTTTTTTGCTAAAATAATAATTTAAACTCTTTTATACCTTAGAGTCCATATAAATAAAAGGGAAACCATACGGACCATGTTTTTTTTTCAACATTTTCTGTTGTAATCTGTCTGAAGTCACTAAAACTACCGCCCGGCTTCGTTTTCGGTAGCAGTCTTGAGATACCCAGATATACATGTGGGAATAGTTCCGCTATGGGTCAAATAAAATAAAGATCGTCTTGGTAATCTTCAATTATATTTCATGTTAAATAAAACTCGTCTTCCGTCTTTCACGTCTTCTTTCGTCTTCCGACTATCCTCTGCTATATTCCGTCCTTGCATACTCCAATATCTTAATCATTCATCCTCTTACCTTTTCCATCTTAAATACTTTCATTAGTCATCTCTTTCACACAAACCACGTTCCATATCAATCATTCGTCTAACGTTTCATTCTACTCATCTTTCTTCAAACATTCAAATCCTACATACATACAAACCTGGAGAGTTTCTTTGTTCCTTAAAAACTACTGGTTTGAATTAAAAATGACTTTTGATGTTAGATACAGGTCACTGGGGGTAGGTCTCTCATATGTGAAAGGCCGCCTGGGTGGTAGCCACCGCAATATCTATTTTTCTCGCCAAAAAGCTGTTTAAAGGTTCTGTTATGTTTCGGTTTGAAGGATATTGTAGCAGCAGCAGAGTGACTACTAGACATATTCAGACTTAAAATCTTACGTCTCAGGGTGGCAAGCGCAGTGTGCAGGCGAACAGCATGGTTGTCTCGTCATCAATTGAAATGTAAAAAAAAACATTATACATACATATACCGGGTATCTCAAGACTGCTACCGAAAACGAAGCCGGGTGGTAGTTTTGGTGGCTACAAACACAATGCAATTAAAAATTTCGCATAGAAACGCGACAATTATTTGTTATGATTTTTTAAATATCCTCATTTTTGGGTGGTAAATCCATAGTTTTTGCTAAAATAATAATTTAAACTCTCTTACATCTTAGAGTATTTATAAATTAAAGGGTATACACTATTATTTTAGGAAAAAATGTATTTACCACCAAAATATTTATTTATTTATTTAAATGCTTTATATACAAAGTATAAAGGCGGACTTAATGCCTGAGGCATTCTCTCCCAGTCAACCTTTGGGTGGTGCAGAGAAATCAAAGTAGGCGCATCTCTAAATAATAATAAAATAAAAATTCCGGTGTAAACTAATATCAGAAGAATATATTATATATACATAAATGAATATGATTATAGTCTGTATATTATATAAATAAATAAAATACATACATAAATATACAAAATTACATATATTTTATACTTATAGATACATATACTACATAAAACATACTAAGATTATTCTGCCAATTTATCAATTAAATGTTGTCGGACTTTCGCTTTAAATGTCATACGAGTACTAGACGACCTGATTTCGAGGGGGAGTGCATTCCACAGAAGAATTGACTGAATGAAGAAAGAAGAATGTATGAAATTAGAGGTGTGGGAAGGACACTGCAGAAGGAGATAATTAAGTGAGCGAAGATTCCTATTATGGTTACTCCCTAAGTAATTAAATTGAGACGACAAATAAGAAGGAGAAGCAGGGGACATAAGAATGGAAAAAAGAGTTGTAAGGGCGTGTAAAGAACGACGTTGACGTATTGGTAACCATTTTAACTGTGAGCGGAAAGAAGAAATATGATCATATTTTCGGAGATTAAAAATGAATCGAATGCAGTTATTAAGAAGCCGGTCGAGTTTATTGAGGTGTTCTGCATCCAGATCAAAATAGCACACATCACCATAGTCGATTAAAGGAAATATCAAGGTTTGCACAAGCATTGTCTTGGTTTTCACAGGAAGGAAGTTCTTCAAGCGATAAAGAACACGTAGAGTACCCGTAACCTTCTGGCAAACTGCATTAACTTGAGCACGCCAGTTCAGAGAGGAATCGATCAGTATGCCTAGGTCTTTTACTGCAGAGCTCCATTCAATTACTGTGCCATTATAAGTAAGAGGAGGGATAAGTGAAGTGTCCAACCTACTCAACATCCTTGGACTACCTACAATTATTGCCTGACATTTACTTGGGTTGACCGCCAGACCAAAACTGTCGGCCCACTGTTTTATACGGGCTAAGTCTTCGTTAACTTTGTCTATGGCTTCAGTAACAGAGTCAATCCCCGCCTGCGAGTAGATCTGCAAGTCATCGGCATACAGATGATACGCACATTGAAGATGTTGTGTAATAAGATTAATAAAGATAGAAAACAACAAGGGAGAAAGTATACCGCCTTGAGGAACACCAGAGTGAAGGTCACGCCATTTCGATGAAGTGTCATCGCGACGTACCGACTGCTGACGCCCCTGAAGATAGGATAAGAACCAATTCAGTGCCTCGGACGAGATCCCAATGTAGGAGAGGATAGATAAAAGGATATCGTGACAGACGGTATTGAAAGCATTTGTAAAGTCCACTAGAGCCAACACAGTGACTTTGGAGTTCTCCATGCCTTTTCTAATATCGCCAGTCACTTTGAGGAGAGCAGAGGTAGTGCTGTGTCCAGGTCTGAATCCAGACAGAAAATATGGCAATAGGAAAAAAATTACAAAAAAAATTATCGCTTTTTTTTTGCAACTTTTTCTGTTTCATTGTGTCTGAAGTCGCTTAAACTACGACCCGGCTTCGTTTTCGGTAGCAGTCTTGATATACCCTGTATAATACTATATACATAGGTACTAATATATGTGAGAATAGTTCCGCCACGGGAAAATTAAACAAATATTGCTTACTTAGTCTTTAATATCTCTAAATTACGTCTTTACTTTGTACCTCTTCCGTCTTCCATTCCGTTCTCTCCTATTCATCCTCTAAGTCTTTCACTCTTGAGTACTTTTATTCGTCATCTCTCTCTCGTAACATGTTCCATATATAATTTGTCTAACGTTTCATTCTACTAATCTTTCTTCATTAAATGCAAATCCTTCATTACTATGTGAGACAAAAGAGTTTGTTCATTTGAACCTGATTAACTCAGGAACTAATGATTCGAATTAAGAATATCTACACATTATACACTATGTACATAATTATTTACACCTAATATAAATACACATAATAATATTTATTATTTTTTATTTTCTTTCTTTTTAATAGCTTAAGAATTCTTTTTCATTTGTTGTTATTAATGTTAACATGCTATTAACGTTTTTCTTTTTAATCTGTCTCTCGTTAGTTTTACTGTATTTCATTGTTATCACCAATTTTTACTTGTAAATTGATTATTACTCACTGGAACACAAGTTTTTGGATTATAATTATCGTCCAGAAAAATAATGTTACATACATACTTGATGTTACTGCATTTATGATTGTAACCTGTTTTGTGTTAAATAAAATAAATAATAAATAAAAAAAAAAAAATATTTCTTGCCTCGGAACAACCAGCAGAGCAAGCCGGATTCCGTCGTGGATTGTCGACTACAGATCACCTCCAAGCGATCAACCAGCTTCTTGAAAAATTCCACGAGTACGATATGCCCTTATATGTTGCTTTCGTGGATTATGCGAAGGCTTTTGACAGTATAACCCACACTTCAATCTTTGATGCTCTTCGAAATCAACACATTGATGAAACCTACATAAGCCTCATTCGACACATTTACATTCATAGTACAGCAGCAATAAAATTAAGCTATACCGGACCATCCTTTACAGTCACCAAAGGAGTTAAGCAAGGCGACCCGCTTTCTCCTAAGCTATTCACCAGCGTGCTCGAGGAAATATTCAGGAAGCTGGTAGTCAGCTGGAAAGACAGAGGAATAGACGTCGGGGGAGCAAAGTTAACAAACTTACGTTTCGCCGATGACATAGTCCTCTTTTCGTCTTCGGCCTCGGAGCTACAAGAAATGCTTCAAGACCTAAGCATTGCAAGCCTTGGGATTGGATTGAGAATGAATAGAGCAAAGACCAAGCTTATGACTAATAGCACTTTGAGCAAAATTACGGTGGATGGTGAAGACCTAGCATGCGTCCAAGAATACATCTATCTGGGCCAAATAGTCTCCTTTCATTCCAGGCAAGACAAAGAAATTGCTTGTCGAATCGAGAATGCCTGGAAGAGTTATTGGTCCATGGGAGAGATGATGAAAGGCAAACTTCCATTATCTCTTAAACGAAAATTAATGGACGTATGCATCCTCCCCGTTCTAACATATGGCTCGCAAACTTGGTCTTTGACGAAAATTCAAATGTCCAAACTCAGGGTTTGTCAGCGTGCGATGGAGCGCAGCATACTAGGGGTAAAGTTAAGTGACAAAATCCGAAACACCCACTTGGGCTCACAAACCCAAATCGTAGATGTAGCTTCGAGAGCCGCCAAGTTAAAGTGGCAGTGGGTCGGTCACATCTGCCGCATGCACCCAAAGCAGTAGGCAAGAATTTGCACTGAGTGGCGTCCCGAACACCCAAAAAGACGACGCGGCAGACCTAGGCGTAGGTGGAGAGACGAAATCGACAGGTTTCTTCAGGATTGGCCCCAAATTGCCCAAGACCGCACAATCTGGAAGGAAAGGGAGGAGGCCTTTGCCCAGCAGTGGGACACTAATGGCTGATAATAAAATAATAATAATAATAATAAGCCCCCCAAAACCCAACCACACGTCCTGATCGAACATCTGATCACGTGGGGGGCGGGCAACACAATCCTTATCTACTGATGTGGCTAACGTGGCAATGGTAACCCAATTAATATGGAGAAAAGTAGTAATAGAAGATATAATTTAAGGTCGCTTCCCGGAGGTCGTCGGGGCACACCCGGTGCCGGCGCTGGGTGTCTCAGTAATGCGAACACCGGCGGCGGGAGTATTAGGCTGGCTCCCGCGCAACATAATCATGCTACAGCCGATGCGTTTTCGGAAGTGAATTCCACTTCCTCTTTATTCTCATCAACCTCATCATCTATCATCCCTTCATCCCTGTCGAGAGCTCATTCATCATCGATCTCGCTACACTCGGAGGATGTTGCACAGGAGATAAGACACATCTCTGAAGCTGTGCCCATTACCAGTGCCACAACAACGCGTAGAAAAAGGACCGTTGAAATGAATGAATTCATTCTACGCACCTACCTTTCCTTAACATCGATGGAAACCGATACAAAATCATATTTATTACCACTTCATACAAAATTCACCGAAAAATTCCCAGATATGCATGTTAGTAGACAGAGGTTAGGAGACCAACGTAGGGCCATAATTCGCAATAAACTATTACCGCAAACGATAATAGACAGAATTTATAACGAGGCCAGGCAGGAACTCCAAACCATAACTACACACATAGAACAATTTAATTCCCAAGCATTGAATACAGGACAGCGTATGAAATGGACCAATGACCTAAATGAAACCATAATGAGAGACTACTACACAATAACCCGCTTAGAAACTAATAAAACAGCATACCGAAAACAACTCCATGAAAATTTTGTAAATAAATTCCCCCACTTATCACACATATCAGAGCAGAGAATAGCTGACCAGCGTCGCGTGATAGTAAATAATTTACTCGTTAGTAAGGACAGACTAGATACAATAAAAAAACAGGTAGCAGAAGAACTCTCATACTCCACTGAAGTGGCAACAGATATAATTGAAACAGAAATAGTTACAAACGTTGCTGAAAACCCTGCCGAAGCTGATATTACTGATAATCTAAATATAAATAACAGCGGGGCAAATATAAATGTAATAGAAGAAGAAGTTATAGAAGAGATAGATTTTACTTTTGACACAGCTTTTGAGTATTTTATAAACACCCATCCAACAGATAGACCATACATTCCAAGACAAAAAACATCCAAGTAATTCTCTAAAACAGTTAATTACATTAATAATACTATCCTACCAAGAAAAATAACTAATGACATTGATTTTAATACTTTACAAACTATAATATATTGTACAGCATGGACTGCTTCTAAATTAAATGGGTCAAAACTAACTATTCCACCTTTAGTTTCAAATTATAGCAAGCATAATGCCATAAAACCTAGATGGCAAAAGCGACTGGAGAAGAAAATTGCTGACTTACGTGTTAAAATTGGAAGGCTGACACAATACATACGAGGAAATAGAAATAGAAAAATTTCAAAACATGTCGAAGCTATACTCGAGTCCTATAAAGTCCATACCATACACGAAGACCCAAATACACAACTTCCACAGTTTCTAGACACACTAAAACAGAAATTATCCGTCACTAGTAGCCGTTTACAAAGATATTTAAAATGTACATTAGGAAAATCGCAGAACAACAGATTTATTAACAATGAGAGGAAATTCTACCAAAACCTAAAAAATAATTCATCCAACCACACAAATGCCACGTCTAATATCCTTTCGCCAGAACCAGAAGATTTAAAAGACTTCTGGTCTAAGATATGGGAAAACCCTATTGTACATAACAGCGATATAGAATGGATAAAATCGGAACTAGAACATGTAGTTAATATAGAAACCATGCCATACGAATACATCCCTACCGAGGTCTTCAAGAAAATAGTTGGTAACTTACACAATTGGAAAACACCAGGATCGGATCATATACACAACTTTTGGTATAAAAAACTTACAACCACACACCCATATATATATAACCATATTAACAATTTTATAAAGAACCCTCAACAGATACCTGATTATGTTACTTCAGGAAACACATTTATGTTGCCTAAGGGAGAGGCAGATTCTTTAAACCCCGCTAACTACCGACCTATTACCTGCTTACAAACCATTTATAAAATAATGACAGCATGTCTAGCAGATCTTATTTACACCCATATCCAAAATAATAACATATTAGCAGAACAGCAAAAAGGCTGTAGAAAGTTCAGCAGAGGTTGCAAAGAGCAGCTCACAATAGATGCCGTCATACTAGGACATGTTAAAAATACCAAAAAGAGTTTATACAGTATTTATATAGACTATAAAAAAGCATTTGATACAGTACCACACTCCTACCTTCTTCAGATACTAGATATATACAAAATCCATCCCCAAGTGACAGGTTTTCTTTCAACAGTAATAAAAAAATGGACCACTAACTTAAACCTAAAAACTAACAATAATATAATAACTACCGGACCGATTAAGATCCAACGAGGCATATTCCAGGGCGACACATTAAGCCCGCTATGGTTTTGCCTAGCATTGAACCCCCTATCAAACATATTGAACTCTGCGAATGCCGGTTACCCACTCAAATATATAAAGCTGGACCAAAATCTAACATATAATTTTAATCATTTACTGTATATGGATGACATCAAATTATATGCAAATACACAAACAAAATTAAATAAACTAATTGAAATCACTGAACACTTTTCTAGAGACATCCATATGGAATTTGGGATAGACAAGTGCAAGATAAATTCTACTACTGCAGGACAACTTCTCCAACTTAACTATCTACTAGAAACTGGAAAAACTATAGAACCATTGACGGTCGAAGAAACATACAAATATTTAGGTTTAAATCAATCGAGGCAGATCCATTATAAAGAGATAAAAAATAAACTAATTCTAGAATTTAAACACAGATTAAATGCTATATTAAAATCACAACTTAATTCTAAAAATACATGTAAGGCAATAAACACATACGCTGTCCCCGTTTTAACTTATACCTTTGGTATTCTTAATTGGTCCAAAACAGACTTAAAAAAGCTCCAGCGCAGTATTAACGTTCAGATGACGCAACACCGCAAACACCACCCGCGAGCCTGTATACAACGTCAGACACTCCCAAGAAGGGAGGGAGGTAGGGGGATTATTGATCTCACGAACCTCCACAATAATCAAATAAAAAATTTGAGATCATATTTCCATAGTAAAGCCAATACCTCCAACCTCCATCTAGCGGTGTCCCAAAACGATGATCGCCTCACACCTCTTAATTTGAAAGAT
Source organism: Hyles vespertilio (assembly GCA_009982885.2). Taxonomy (NCBI): domain Eukaryota; kingdom Metazoa; phylum Arthropoda; class Insecta; order Lepidoptera; family Sphingidae; genus Hyles; species Hyles vespertilio. Next base: position 2,090,871 of record CM042832.1, read on the forward strand.
ACTAATACACAAGCAAATGAAACACATATAGACATGGCAGTAAAAATAGCTGATTGGACCCGGAAGTCTCTGCATGGCAGACACCAGCAGGACATAAGCCAACCCAACGTCGACAAAACTGCGTCGAACGACTGGCTCGTTCAAGGTGAACTGTTCCCAGAGACGGAAGGGTTCATGATAGCTATTCAGGATCAAGTAATAGAAACCCGCAATTATCAAAAACATATAATAAAAAACCGAACCTTACCCACGGACATTTGCCGCCGCTGTAATAGTGCATCTGAAACTATACAGCACATAACAGGAGCCTGTAAATCCATAGTACAAACCGATTATAAGCACAGACATGACCAAACAGCATACATAATTCACCAAAAATTAGCCATCCAATACAATCTCCTAACCTCTGACAATCCTTATTATAAATATACACCAGATGTTATATTAGAAAATGAAACCCACAAACTCTACTTCGATAGAGCAATATTCACAGACCGAACCACTCATTACAATAGGCCAGACATTACTGTGATTGATAAAGTTAATAAAACCGCCATACTCATTGATATTGCAATCCCAGATACGCACAATATTCAGACCACAATATCAGAAAAACTATCTAAATACATAGACCTCAAAGAAGAGATAACTCGAATCTGGCATCTTAATAAAGTCACCATAGTCCCAATAGTTCTCTCAACAACAAGTGTTATTCCACTACAGCTTCATGAATCGCTTAAAACCTTACAACTTCCGAAATATCTTTACAGAACCTTACAAAAAGCAGTTATACTGAATACATGTAGGATAGTCAGGAAATTCCTACAAATGAAATAAAATAGTTAGGAACCTAAAAATGATACTTACTTGGCTTAGGCCCGTATGTTTCATGTGTTACCGGTGTCGTACCGAGTTTTCAATAAATAGAAAATAAACAATAATAATAATAATATTTCTCTAGATAAATGGATATACATATACATACTTCATATTACCTTTAGGTTTAAATGCTAGGATTTATACTTTACTTATGATAACATTCATTATAAATTACCTACCTACGCCAATTCTAACACATTGTGATATCTATAAGAGGGTTGAGTTTAAATTTGTTTAATAGCATCGGGGTGGCATCGGCGGCCTATATCATTTGTATCATCGCGCCTCGCCGTATAGGGGCGCGCAGAGTCTATTCTTTTTAATGCCATTTTAATAGAATGCTAAATATTACGCAAAAATCGATGGTTTAAAGCGGATTCTGGCATTGGTAGTGTTACGTTAGGTAGAAAAATATGATAATTACATAAACTCACGCCATTTTCCCAAATTTTGGACACCTAAGATTCAATCAATTAACACAGAATAAGAGTCAAATGTAGATAAGAGATAAAATATGTTTGCATGATTCTCAAGTATTTATATATTTTAATCTGGATGTTATGTGACAGAATTGTTTTGTAGCTTCCCAAAAATAATACCTAACATAAACATTAATTGAATCATAGTGATTGCACGGTCGTTTAATAAAACGTGTACGCATTTTTACATTAGGGATGTCATTGAAATCGCAAAAAGTTAATTCACAAAAATATGGTATGGAATCGATCAATCATTCCCGCCCACACAAGCATGACGTAGTAATGTGGTTAAAAATACAGCTCATTGGGATGATAGATTTATCAAATATGTTTTAGGTTCGATTTTACGAGAAAAAGGATATTATAAAACAATATCTGTGTCTGTATCAGCCCATAAACGTCACACTGCGGGGCACGTGTATCCTCTACAATCCAGGGTACCTAAGCGAGTGGTTAAAAAATAATCCACCACGCTGGTTTAGTGCGGGTTCGCGGGTTTTATATACCATGAAATTCTTCCGAACTGCCATAGTATGTTAATTTCCTCACGATGTGACAATCAATACACACTTGACTCCGAAAAGTCAAAGGTGTTCCCTGTAATTTGAGCCCGCGACCACCGTAAATTACTCTCCGTGCTCCGTAATAAATTGTCATATTAAAATATACGTATTGTTTATCATTACGCTTGCATCCATACAAGGCAGGCAGAAGTTTAAACCCAAACTTTATTGAGAATTATTCCATAATAACACGTTATAGAGGCGTGTTTATTGCAAAAAAAGATAAAAAAAAATATTGCATTAAATGGCGAGACTTGCATGCCGTTTGCATAATGATAAGTGATAGGATCTTTCATGAACATTAACAAAATCAAACAACACCATGAATTATAAAGCAACTAGCGGCCCGGCCCAGCTTCGCCCGGGTACAAATATATTTCTGTACAATAATATGTACGTATTATACATATAAACCTTCCTCTTGAATCACTCTATCTATTAAAAAAACCGCATCATAATCCGTTGTGTAGTTTTAAAGATTTAAGCATACAAAGGGACATAAGGACAGAGAAAGCGACTTTGTTTTATACTATGTAGTGATGCGTGGAATTCCACTGCGCTCGCCATCCTGAGACATAAAATAATAAGTCTCAATATGTCCAGTAGTTACACTGGCTACAATTTCCTTCAATTCGAAACACAACCGTGTTACTTTTGTTCACGAATTCTGACGGGGGTAATTAGCAATAGCAGTTATCTATATTACTGCCATGTTTCCAACGCCTCCTTTTGTTTTTCTTTCTGATTAATTTCGATGCGGGTTAAAGACAAGCTAGTGTCCCTGAGAGACTCCCCGAGCTCCGGAGGTCGGTGTCAAATCTTTGTGTGCCACTGTTGATCCTGGCTGACAGGAGTTGCAGTGGCGGGTGTGGGGGCGGGAAAGTCTCTAAAATTACTGCCATGCCATGCTCTATAGAAGTGCATGCTAAAGCTTCAAAAATAATAAGGTGGTGATGTTAATTTGAAATAGAAATTATGCTCATCACTAAAAAGAAGTAAACGTTAACATAGGAAATCTCAAAAAGCATTACTTTGATATAATTGGTCATACAGTATAACAAAACGTCAGCTGTCATCAATTTTATTGTAAAATTGTTGCTAATCGATGCGAATGTTGACGAGTCAATTTGTATGGGAGAATGGTTATGTGCGCTACGTACACAATTATAGGGTTCTGTAAACATTTTCTATAGTATATGTATATGTGCTAGATTATTGCAGATTAGTATGTGAAGATATCAAAACATAAGTTTTTTAAGAAAACTTGATGACTTGACTGATAAAAAATTAAGTGAAATGTGATTATTGAGATTAATGCATGCAAAATTTCAAAGTGATTGGTTGAATAGATTGAATAGTTATGCAGTAAAATTGTTACAAAATATAATTCACATCTGAAATTTATTGGCATCACTAAGGATTAAAAATAAATCTTCCTTGAATGCTAAATTTTAGACTTTGACGAAAGCGCTATCGTTTTCCGCCTCCCGTATTTTTTTTCGTCCTTTTCTCTTCCTATTTTAAAAGGCCAATAACGCTATGATACAATAGCGTAGAATCGTAGATTTGGAAATCGCTATAAGATGTCACAATTACTATCAAACAAACTCAAACTCTACACGTTTGCTTGAAAAAAAAAACACTACTCCCAACCATCTCCAAAAACTAATATTCTACATTTAAAATTTGACAAATGGTTTTCACTCGCAGCGATGCATCGATCACGGCGGATTCGTCACGGCCAATCAACGGCCGCTATTTGTCATCGCCATTTCGAATTTGTCTTTGGAACTACTGTAACGGACTTTTTTCAACGGCCTTTTTTAAAGTTCGAAAATTGAACGATTTGTGCAATGACTGTTATATTTCACGTTCGGGACGATATTCGCACGTATTGTTTGTTCATTTAGTGCTATTGCGGGTGTATTGGTATTTAAATTGATTGTTGATCCAATTACAGTTCTTAAAAAAAATATGTACTCTCTTCCCTGATAAAGTTCCCTTTAAGTTTAAGTCTGCTGTCCATAAGCTTACTACAGCAATTGCCTGTTTTGCGACATAATATGTGGCCAGCCAATTGCCACTTTAACCTATAATTTTCAAAGTCAGTCACCTTGGTTTTATTTATGCTCAAATGGAATGATTATATAAATGAAAGGTGAAATGAGCTATCAAAAATGTCACTATTTTAATTAGTATCGTAATAAAAATTGTCAATTATTTTTCTTTCCTTAGTGAACACGGAGTTTCTCTACAATCAACGGGTCTATTAAGATTAGATCGAAATCCACCACATATCCAATCAGTCTTTGACATAGATATATCAGATTACTTTCTTTGACTCTTAAATTTCATATTAAGTAACAAAATACATACATACGACTCCGAAAAGTCGTAGATGTCCGAGATTCACATCCGGTTCCTAACTAAAGGCCATCAGTCATCACACAATTATTATTACAAACATGTATTTTATGGAAACAATAATCTGGGAACCTGGCGTACTGTAAATAATACTGAAATCATACAATTATAATGACTAATGCTAATATGTCATTATTCGCGTTTAGCTAGTGTACTCGTATATTCGCATTTAATTAGGCCGGCATAATTGTATCAATCGAGGTATAACAATACGTTCAGTAATACCGTATTGAAGTGAACGATGTTTATAGAACGTGCTGGAAGATAAATAATTACTAACAATAAGTCGAAATACCCACAATACCTATAAGTAACGTTATGAATTTGATTTTGGAACGCTCGCCGTTCGATATTTGAAATTCATCTCGCGCATGAATATTCAAACGGCGCGCTGTTTACATTCACGGCCGTTCCAATTTCAAATATTTGCATTTATTTATTTTTCGCATTCGGAACTTTTTCCGCGCCGAGTCGAATTTGCATTTTCAGCATAAACGATATGAACTAAATGTTCTGTCCTTTTTCAACCCGTTCGGTATGTAGCTTGCCGTCCCTCTCTAATGCTCCCGTGTTTTGATTGACAGTTGTCATGTTTGTTTTGAGCGGGACTCGAATGCATTTTGTACTTTATTCAAATTGTATTAAAATATTTTTAATTTTTTAACAATGCAATATTTTATTTGACTTCCTTGTACAAATATATCGGGGTATTCAAATTGATGCTACAATATTTTTTTAAGTATATTTACATTGGTTACATGGGAAAAGAACTTTCTTTGGTTCTTTAAATTTACTTTTTTATTGACATGATGGCTACACTGCTCCCGATGTGTGATGTAATGCAAATAGATCATCCAATGAGTAGAACGGGGTAAATATCAGCCCATATATCTCAATACATAGCACGAGCCTCCTCTACAATCATGAGTACGATTGAGAGGAGTTATGCCTGCTACTGCGGCCTAAATAACATACATAATCGTCACGCTTAAATCCCATAGGGGTTGGCAGTGACTATAGACCGCTACTTTGCTCAATCCTGACATATTGTGTAACTGTAACTGTAACTGTATCAGCCCATATACGTCCCACTGCAGGGCACGGGCCTACTCTACAATCGAGAATACGATTGAGAGTGGTTAGGCCATATAGTCCACCACGCTGGCCTAGTGCGGGTTGGCAGACTTACATACCATAGGTATTCTTATAAATTGCTATGGTATGCAGGTTTCCTCACGATGTTTTCCTTCACCGTTTTAGTGCGTGGTGATTGATTATCAATACACACATGACTCCGAAAAGTCAGAGGTGTGCCCTGGGATTCGAACCCGCGACCACCGTGAACATGTGGGCAGCCGCGTCTAGTCCGTTTACCAACAGGCCACCACGCACTTTAATGCATTCTCATCAGTTCAGGGTACTTTTGACCTGACCCTTATTGAAAGTATCATCGATTTGGAAAGTGCGTACTTTACATACCATAAGAATTATTACAAATGGCTATGGTAGCAGACTTCATGACTATGGTTTCCTTCTTCGGTATAGTGTATAGTGATTGGGCTATCAATATATACATGACTTCAAATTGTCAGAGGTGTGCCTTAGGATATATTCATTCATTCTCCTTAGACGTTATCCCGGCTGGTGCCAGGGTCCACTTTCCGGTTGTCTCTGGGGTTCATTTAAAGATTCAGTCGAAAATGCTACTATATTTTATATTTTGTAGTGCTATGAATATCAAGAAGAGCTAATGCCGTTCACCTGATGGTAAGCGATACGACCCGTTCATGACAGTAGCATAACAAAAAAAAACCTTGATTTAAAAAGCAATGCTTAGCATTTCACTGCGCTCGCCCTCCTGAGACATGAGATGTTAAGTGTCAATATTTCCAGTAGTTACATAGGCTGCAATGTCCAACCGAAACACAACAGTGCTATTACACTATATGGGTCTATGATGGCTCCTTAACTGCTGTGCATCGTCGCAATCCGGAACAAATATCCTCTCACCGTATGTTAAAAAAAAATCAAATTTTTAATGTCTTATATTAAAATTAAGATTAAAATACTCTCCCTTCCCCATTCACCCCTATTACGGGCCAATCGTTCCGCGCAAATCTCTTTATCCCGTATAAATTGTCATAAAAGTGAATACGTCAGAAAGTAATTAATTCTGAGGCGTCACACCCTTGTCTCGTAGTGATGCGATTATCGATGTGAGTTATCGATATAGGAATTAGTGTGAATAATTTGCTGTTATTTGAAGACTCTTCATGTAGTTACATATTTATTTCGTTTTTCTTGTTTAAACTACCAGGGCACTCCTCTGACTTTTGCAAGTCATCTTTGTATTGATAATCAATCACCACGCACTAAAACGGTAAAGAAAAGCATGGCGAAGAAAGATGCATACCATAGTGGTTTATAAGAACTTATATGGTATGTAATGTGTGTGAGGTGGACGATATGGTCTAACTACTCTCAACCGTACTATCGATTGTAGAGGAGGCACATGCCCTGCAGTGGGACTCGCCTAAAGTAATTTATAGACTTTTAGTTCTTTCAATTTTTTTGGTTAATTCTCAGATATTCCCACTGTTTTTCATAATAATAATAATAATAATAACTATTATAACACCATATACAAAGGATAAACAAAAGACAAAAACAAAAGTAAAAAGAAGAAAACAATAGTTAAAGAAACATAACGTTGGTGATATAACTGGCGGTCTTATCGCTTTAAGCGATCTCTTCCAGACAACCGGGATTTCATTTATGTGTTGTAATCTTATTTTGAAAAGAGCAAGTCTACGTTTCTTATCCTTTCTTCTCTGGCGAAAACAGCCTTATGAACCGGGTGCTGGGGAAAAAAGTGAATGAATCTAAATAATGTACGAAATTTTATGGATTATGGATAATTTTTAATATGGTTATACATATATTTTATTTATGAAGTGCTAGTAGATATTATAAAGTACATTTTGCCGTCGTATTGTTGCTGTTGTAAACTCTCGTTAGCTCTAGTATAAACCTATGTGGTTTGTTAGCAGCTATATTGTAAATTATGTATTTCTGTTTATAATAAAGATAAAAAAACATATTTACATTACATTTCATTCCATAAAAATATTTCAAATTAATCCCTAAAATTGGACCCATCTTTAAATATACTTTGAAATAATTTATATTAGCTAACATTACCCGAGTGACCCCACATCCCTATCGACCCCGGGACAGCGTCATCTGCCGCGGGCATATTGTCGCCGACCCGCGCCGCGCCTTCACAGAAACGTGACGCCGAACCACCCTCTCCTACCCAGTTGGTCACACATTTGTCACTAATATTATAATTCGAAAGAAAACATAACTTCACAAGTCATATTGTAAGCTTCGTCCATCTTCTGTTGGCGTGTGGCGAATTTTGGAACTATAAGTAAAATTAAAATAAATACATACTTAAATGTTCTATTCAATTGAATGGTGCAATTTTTTGTCCTTATCCGGATTTCGTTACAATTTCCTTGTATATTCCATAAGGTTTACATTTAAAAATAACTCTCTTTTATTTCGGAAACTACACGCCTTTTGGTTTCAAATTCATCAGTGCCTAAAGACGAAAGTCTTTAATTGTGTGTTCCCAGTAATCTTGGCCTCTCACTATGGACCTCATTAGAGGTATATAAGAACTCAAGGACACACCCGCGCTATGGAGAGGGCTGTGCACGGTATTTTTCCAAGAGATCAAATCAGAAATGAGGAGATCCGTAAAAAAACAAATATCTTTGACGTAGCCCAAAGGATATCAGTTCATACAGTTGAAGTAGCAGTGGGCTGGGCACATAGCGCAAAGAAGTGATGGCTGATGGTTGAAAATTTCTTTACTGGGGCCCACATACGGGTAAATGCAATGTACATGCTAGGCACCCATTAGGATTTGGTAATTAACGTGTTGAAATCCTATTGACAGGAATTATGAATTCTTATGGCTTTTAATAATTCAATTGTTCCGTTATGAACTTTCCTATAAATGAGGTAATTAGTAGACTCCTCGCCAGATAAGTGTGCGCGCGACGGAGGGCGCTGTTAATGTGGCAAGCCTCATGTAAATTAAAACGTCCACAAAAAATGGGAATTGTGGTACCTATAGTTAATTCGGGTAACTTTGATATTTCGCAATTAGCAATATGTGAGTTTTTTTTAAATACGTGGATTTGTATCGTCATATATTAAAGGATTGATAAAAAGTTTTGGAATTTTATAGTGTAAGGACCTAGTTTTGATAAAACGTCAAACATTCATATATTTCTGGTGGTAGTTCGTTATTGGGATATGAGGGCTACTTGCCACCATTTTTTAATGTCCGAGTTTTAAATATTTTAATAATCTGATTAACAAAGGCTTATTACGTTTTAATGTCATTTCAAATATAGAATACAATAAACGGTAGTGGTGGACGGACGACCTGGCTAAAGTTGCAGGAAGTCGCTGGATGCAGGCCACTTCCAACAGGTCAATGTGGAGATCCTTGGGAGAGGCCTTTGTTCAGCAGTGGACTTCCTGTGACTGAGATGATGATGATGATAATGATGCAATAAACTGTTAAACGTACGTACTTTTTTTAATTGACAGAAATTGAAAAAATATCTGTAAAAACTTATTGAAAATAGGATAATTGGCATTTATTGAATTACGTTTATATTTGAAGATTATTAAATTTATAAATGAACTAGCGGCCCGGCCCGGCTTCGCCTGGGTGCAAATACAGATTCCAGTCCATATTTTATTTAAAATCAATATGACAGCCGTTGTCTAAACTGCTTATCCATTTTCAATCCCATCCTGTACCTATTCTTATGTCCCATTTTATCCACCTTATATTCTATTCTATCCCATCTCTCCAGATTCAAATCATTATTTTGCTGTGGAAATATTATAACACTGTTACTACTCCGACGACATTCATTGAAATCAATTAAAAGATACCATAGATGACCCGACCACGCTTCGCTATGGCTTAGTTATTATATGATGAATTTTATATTGAATTATTTAGCATAGCAAAAAAGCCCGACCCACCTTTGCCTGGATGCAGATATTTTTTTATTTTACTCCACACCAAATACATGTTATATTTCGTATAAGCTCTTGTATACCTAAACATGAATTAGCTATCCTACTGTCCTGCTCAATTCCGTCCCATCCCGTCTGTTCAGTCACTTCCCGATACGTCCCGTCTTTTCTCTTCATTGACCATCCCGTCTTATACCGTGCATTTACATTTCGTCCTATCAAATGTGTCAGCTATCCCAGTCCTCTCCCCTACCTCCCACTCTATTATATCCCGTTTCTCCATATCCAAATAGTGTGCCTTATAAATTTTTGACATTAAACACTTTAGCGATTTTGATTATCCATGCAATATTCCATCCCTTATTTCACCCCCAGTATGCTGTTTTCCAAAAACATTACGCCATTACTTTTTGTTAGTAATAAAGAGATTAAATATAAATTTTCATAGAAATACACTCACACACACAATTAATGTAGTAACGGTCATTGAGTAACGGTAGTAACAATTATATATAACTGGTTTCCCAAGACACAGACAACGCCTAATTTGAGAATCCCTGCAATATTCTCCATAATTATATAAAATTGTTATTTTATTCAGTTCAGTTCAGTTTTTATTTTTATGTGTTATTTTATGAAAGATTTTTCATTTTCAAGTGACATTCTATTTTGAAAAGAAGTAAAACTTCTTACGTGTGAATATTATTTATTTGATTGTCCTATATTTATTTAGCTTCATAATATACTCTTTAGTTTACACAAATTAAATTTCTGAACGTATGCATAAATATTTGACAACCAATTTAAATGTCAACCACTTTTCATTACTGTCATTATTTTACATCTTTAAAATCTAAAATACGCCATTAATCGAATATTGTGGATATATGTTGTCGATTCGAAACCTTTATTTAAATACGTTATTTAATTTGAGGGAAGAGTTTACCGTATTGACGGTATGAACATTAAATGTTTGACAGTTACAAACCCATGAACATTTTGTATGGTATAACCAAAATCAACAACTCCTTATAAATAAGAAATTAATTGAAAAAACATTTTCCAGTAGACCAAACTGTAAATCTAAACCATTCTCGAATCTCCACGAACACACACAAAAAATTTCATCAAAATTGGTCCAGTCGTTTAGGAGGAGTTCAGTCACATACACACGCACACAAGAAATATATATATTAAGATTAATTGTAATACTTTTGCAGTGTAATTTTTCGTTTCGAAATGTAATATTAATTGTTGTTCGTGTGTAAAATAATTTTTATTGACGAATAATGGTACATAATTTTATAGAGAAGCTGTCAATTTAAGAATGCATTTTCCGGTAACAGTGCATTAAAATGCAATATTGATCATTAATGATAAATCGATGGGTAAATTCACTAAGTCGGCAACATTCCATGACGTCATCATCAGTTCTAATTTTTTCCGCGCGCAGACTTACGGGGCGAGGACTCTAATAAAACAATCGTTTACACACCGATAAAGACTCTAAATTATTTTCCAAAACAAAAAACCCAGCTGTCAAAATTGCCGCCAATATTCACCGTTATTTTTTTCTGAACACGCGCAAAGGAACAGTGGCGTACAGCCACGCCCCCGGCCATCAATAAACCGCTGTCACACACAAAGCACAAATTCCGCAAAACTGTTAGATTTTTACAAAATAATAGAAATATTGCAAATAATGTATTATTTGTTAACGATCGTTTTTTTATGATTTTTATTGTGGATTAGGGAGTAAGGGGTGATAATGTGACGTTAATGATAAAAGAGTTTTTTATGCGCGAACAAAAAACTATGAATACAATAGTCTAAAAATATTGACTTATAATGTTTATTCATTTTAACTACGCGCCTTTTTGAATAATATTATGAAATTATTTTTTTATATATTTAAATATATACGACACATTGACAAAATTGCACCTGATGTATAGTACAGTCTATCAGGCCGGCATTATTGTATGGCTATCTTAGTGGTGCAGTTGCGCTACACGATTATGACATTGAAGTCTCAGGTTCGAATCCCGGGTCGGGCAAAGTGATATCAGATTTTTCCAATCCATAGTAGCGTTGGGATTAGGCTTACCCAGAGTCAGGAATTTATGCTCAATATGGCGCTAGGCTCGCCACCTAACATACAAGGCGAAATGTGGGTGCCCGGACGCCTCTGCCTACCCCTTCTCGGAAGAAAGCTTGAGTTTATTTAAGTATTATTTTGTCAACCAGTGTATTACTCTATTTGAACTGCACTGTCCTTATTCTTCTACCTCGCGTTATCCCGGTTGGTGCCAGGCTAATTCTCCTCCATTTCGCCTGATCTTCGGCATATTCAATGTCAAGGTCATCATAATATCTTCAGCGCTTTGGGCTAACCCTTGGTCAAGGTCCTTGAATATTGAATTGTACTCGCCTTGTTGTTACATAATGTGTGTAAAGTAAATAAGTCTTACCTGATTTAAAGTTTATACTGGATACTGCGAAGACATTCTACAGCACCTAGAGCAAACAAAGACTTTTATAATTGTGAATAAAAAAAATAGGGTAGATAGGTGGGTCACTCATATATGGGAGGGCGCCTGGGTGGGTACCACCGCAATGTCTATTTCTCCCACCAAACAGCAGTGTAAATCACCGTTGTATTCCGGTTTGAAGGAAATTGTAGACAGAATAACTACTGGACAAAAAAAATAGTTGTACGTACATAAAATTAAGTATGAGAAATATATAAAAGTGTACCAGCGCCCGTCAATGACCATTACAGTGACAGAAGTCAAACCGAGTGGACGGGCCCCAAACACTAGAAATTAACAATTGTGTTTTATTTAAACTACCCACCTAAACAGTAAGACGTTATAATCCCAAGTTTCACAATATTCCACCACACTCAAAAAACAATATATACAAAAACTAATTCAACTTTTTCTTCCACAGGTAAAGATCTGGTTCCAAAACCGACGCATGAAATGGCGGAACTCAAAAGAGCGCGAACTACTAGCTTCAGGCGGGTCAAGAGAACAAACATTACCAAACAAGAACAATCCACACCCAGACTTATCCGACGCGGAGGCCGACAAACAAAAACTATCCCCTTTATCCCCCATAAACGAGGATCAAAACGAGGAGAAATCCAGAATTTATCCCACAACATCTGATTTTAGAGGTTATGAAGACAAGATGGCGGCTGGGCTGTACGCGCGGGAATTTAATGAAGATGGCGACGAGTTTGACAGCGACGCTAGCGCCTCCGACGAGGAAATTAATGTGACTTGACGTGTTTTTGACGAATAGGCTTTTAAATTAGATTGTATTAGGTTTTTGTATGCGATGTTTATTTATTTTCGACTTGTTTATAATATACTTATGCTTTATTCTTGTTATACTACTGGTAGTAAGTCTCTCTTATGTGAGAGGCCGCCTGGGTAGGTACTACTGCAATGTCTATTGCTCCAGATAAATAGTATTGTAAATGCACTGCTGTTCCAGTTTGAAGGAAATTGTAGCCGCAGTAACTACTGGACATATTGAAACTTAACATCTTATGTCCCAGGATGGCGAGTGCAGTTCAATGCGAAGCATTGCTTACTATATTAAAGTGATGGAGACAAATATTCCAGACATGAATAACAAACACACCGACTCGAATTCCAAAAATATTAAACGCTCAGCGTTGCTACTTTTAAGAGTTTCCTTTTTTTGAAGAACAATTTGATGTAACGACGTATTTTATTGTATCAGCCCGTATACATCCCACTTTAGGGCACGGGCCTCCTCCACAATCGAGAGTATGATTCAGAGTGGTTAGGCCATATAGTCCACCACGCTGACCTAGTGCAGGTTGGCGGACTTTACATACCATATAAATTTATACTAATCGCTAAAGTATGCAGGCTTCCTCACGATATTTTCGAGTCGTGTGTGACCACCAATACACACATGGTTCCGAAAAGTCAGAGGTGTGCCTTGGGATTCGAACCTGCGACTAACATGTATCCATATATCCATAAGCTTGATTTCTAAAATAAACGGCGCATACAAAAACCATTGTCTATAAATTAAATGTGTTTTAATAGTAAAAATGTAACATACGAGTACCAGCCTATATACGTCCCACTGCTGGGCACACGCCGACTTAGGGTTTGGGCTGTCAGCACTGGCTCATTGACAGGAAGTTAGTGGTGAGTCTAGATTTATAGCCATCATTTGTAATGACTTAACATGGTCTCATGACTTAACATGAAAATAAAATTGTACAAAAAAAGAAATATCATTACTTACTTTTTTTACCGGTATTAGGTCCACCTATGTATATGTCACATGTCCAGCGCAACGTCTATTTATGCAACCAAAGAGCAGTGTAAATGCACTGTCGTATTTCAGTATGAAAGATATGGTAGCCAGTAGTAGTGGGCATATTGTGATTTTACATCTAACTCTCAGGATAGCGAGCGCAGTGAAACGCATAGTGTTTTGCTACAGTTCATGAGCGGTCGTATCGCTTACTATCAGGCGAACGGCATGCTCTTCTCGCCATTCAGTGCAATTAAGAGAAATCTCTGCAATATTTGTAGTGACTTAATTTCGTAAAATATTGTCAAGACTTAACTACTAACCATCTGTCAAATGAGCTGCTTAATCATTTTTGATTATAATATAATAATCTTTTTGTAAATGTGAAAAATGTGGTGCAAATGATTAATTTATTTCCAAATTCCATGCAATATTTTTGTTGTATTTTGAAGAATAACCCACTTATTGGGATGTTTGGTCTAGTTCTCTTCCCGTCCATTAAAACTCCGTTCCCATAGTTCAGACCAGTGACATAACCACAAATTTATTTGTTATTTCGTAGCAAATGCACCTTAAAATTAAGCTGTAAATAAATAAAAGTGTTAAGTAATCAGATCTCAGTATATATGTAAGTTTTGTCAAGACTTAACTTTAGTTTTAATGTATGCTACACTGTAATATATGTGGAAATAAAATATTGATGAAAAATTCTATTGTTATTTTATTGTGTGCTTAATTATTGAAAAATGCAGGATATATCAAGAGCGCTACCGAAAACGAAGCCGGGTGGCAGTTTTAATGACTTCAGACACTATGACTACACGTAGCTCCTAGTTGTTTAGACACCGGCTGTGAAACGGGAGGCCGCGGGTTCGATCCTCGCACCGAGATAAATATTTGTATGAATAACAGGTATTTGTTTCGGGTCTAGGCATTTGTGAGGCCGAAAAGTTTCTTGTAGTTCCTGATACTCACGATACAAGACTTAATTGATTTTAAAGTGGTGTCAGGACTATGTATGGGACTGTTGGGTGTATTTATTATTTATTATTAAATGATAAAGAGGTTCACATTTTTTATTATTAGCAATATCAGTTATACTACGGCAAGGTAACAAAGCTGATTTGAACTGGTGACACCACCATGAACATCCCGGGCGTCATCCAGGGCTATAGATTTTTATAAAATAAAATAATTATCATTGCATTTTACATATTATTCACAGAGCCGAAGGCAAAAAAAATATTTTTATTGGACTCCATGTTAATTTCTACTCCATGTTAATTTCTCCAAGAACTCCGGGTCTGGGACGCAATTATGTTTATAATTGTTGAAAATATGTATTTTTCCCTACTCAAAAAAGTAGGTTTCAACGAGGGACAATAATCTTCGCATTGATACTAAGTTTCAGCAAAATGGGCATTCTCTTTTGCAATTCACTTACCATCGATTTAATTGTAGCCACAAAAAAAGGTTTATAATAATAAGTTTTCGTTAAAAGCGGCCCTATATTGTCACGGCAATAAATCGGGAGGTGTGAGATGCGTCAGGAACAGCAAACGCCCGCAGTTTATTTACATCTTGCGAACCCCATTACCGGGACACACCGGGACAATCCGGGATCCTGGGATACACCGGGACGACGGGAAATACCGGGCTATTTGTTAATGCTTATGTTGGGTTAATGTTGCCAACATTAAATGAATGCTATTGTTATTACACTTTATTGTAAACAAATGAAAAAGTACATTTCATTTCAAAGAAAAACACTTAACCTATCTATATAGTATATTCAACAGTCTTGTCGCCATCGGTGATGTCTTCCAGACTACCTTTGGATGGAATGGACTAAATAGAAGTAGAAAAACGAGGGTAGACAATTCATAAAGTAAATTATGAGTAAAAATCTAATCTGCCTATCATGTACAAACAATTATAAACATATACTTTACTATCTACGTCGTTATAGGAGGGAAGAGTCGGTTCAATTTTCAGTGCATATAAAACTTTTCTGATTAACTAATATAAACTCACCACGAACTTTAACGGCGAAAGAAAATTATGGTGGTAGGTCTCTCATATGTGAGAGGCCATCTGGGTAGGTACCACCGCAATGTCTATTTCTCCCGTCAAACAACACTGCTTAAATGCACTGTTGTGTTTCGGATTGAAGGACATTGTAGCCAGAGTAACTACTGGACATATTGAGACTTAACATCTTATGTCTCAGGATGGCGAGCGCAGTGGAATGTTGCTACTGTTTATGAGCGGTCGTATCGCTTACCATCAGGCGAACGGCATGCTCGTCTCGCCATTAACTGCAATAAAAAAAAAAAAAAGAAAATGTCGTGAGAGAATCCGCATATCATAGAGATCTTAAAGATCTTCTATCCATTATCAGACTAGAGTCAGGAATTTTTGCCTGAAATGGAGACTGGATGGACTGATGAGGCTCGCCTCCTATCACATCATGCGACAGAAACACACAAAGCGAAACATGACTGTCCTGGTAGCATCTACGCAAAAGTACTGAGATTTTTTTGTATATATAATATGTTTTCCAACCACAAGTCTCAATTTTTTTTGAATTATTTATTGGGAAAACAAATAAGTGTACAGATTAATTGCAAGAAAAAAGATCTTAAGATTAAGGTAGAGTACACTGCATTACGTTTTCACGGATTACTTAAAGTAATTAATGTAATTAATATATGTACATACAGTAGGAATAATTACAAATTCAATATACAATCACTTTTCGTGTTAATTTATTTATATTTATATTTATGGCGATTGTAGAAGAGGCCCGTGCCCTGCAGTTGGACGTATATGGGCTGATACAGAATATGTTTTCCAAAAACTAAATTTTACAGTTTCGTCCCGTCAACCGCATCAATCGTACACAAACATTCAAAGTTATAGGGCGAGATCAAACATCGTTAAGCAGCGCATGTGTTTGACGTCACTGGGGGGCACGTGGCCCCCACGTGACCCACACGTGACCCCCGCGTGCCGGCTCTGTTCGCCATCGATTTTAGGGTGTAGTAACCGAAATTATTTAAACTACTTACAAGATTTTAATGGATTTGATAAGGTTAGCCGATAATATTTCTGAAGGACTTCGCTACAACTACATATAGCGTGTTAAAAAAATATAGAGATAAATGGAGGCGCCACTGAGCCGTTTTTATGGCATCCCTTTAAGGTTCAAGTTTTTATTTTGATACTTATTAATATAAATCAATAAATAATAAAATATAAGTTAATAATAAACGTTATCACTTGAAATACTTCAATAGAAACGAAAACTTTAGTGCGAGATACAATCATTCACAAAGCTGTGAAAGATGTGATAGTGCTGCCAGGTGAAATGAAAGGTTAGTTCTGTTTCTACACTTTTTTTGCCAAGAAATTAATATGGATAACACTAAGCATAGAAAATATTTAGTAATATAGATATTATATGCTATGTGTATTGACTTGGAATAAAAGCACTTTAACTGCCTAAATGACTAATACATATGTACATTACATTTCAAGCACTGTAAAATAAAGTACTTACATTCAATAAGGAGGTTTCTGTGACAACTACATAATCTCAAAAAAGAAGTTTCAACTTTCTAACCTCAAAAAACAATTTAATAAAAAGGGGTTTGCATCTCATTGTGAAGATGTCACTAGCAATGTCTTATCTATAACTTTGATGTTTTGAATGTGCAATGAGAATAGGGAAGGGTAGGAGGGGGATTACACCCTCTAGATCAAACCACGTATTTTCATACGTGGATACGCTTCGGGATAAAATTGCATGTAGTTTAAACATAACGTCGATTAATCTTTTGAGTGAGTAAGGAAATCAGGGGGGTCAATCTAGTTTCTAATACGAAGTTTGAATATTCGAACATTCGATGACACGTATAAGATCAAAGTTTTCCAAAAATCAATACCTACTATTCTCTGTGAAACTTATCGTTCACTCTGAACTTAATTTGAGGCTAAGATTAACTATAATATAGAGAGAGCGCTGGTGCTTCAAAAACGTTGATAAAATTGGTGGGGCCGGGGCACCTTTTTCTGCCCCCATATTGGCTGATATATTTTAACTTTATTTTATGTTTTGTGAACTTAGTTACTATAGTCTTTACATTTTTATCACTGCATTGTTTTTTTTATAAAATATTGTTGATTGTCTAGATTTAGTATAATATATACATAATTAGGTTTCAGTATGTAATTAGTATAATTAGTGTACACCATTTTAATTTAATTACATTTACGCCGAAATATTGGAACGCAACTTAAATATAAATGGCGCTTAACTACGTTAATCCCGATAAAATGTACTAGCTAAGTGGGCCGTGCGCTGTTAAGAGCAACTTATTATTTGAATAGCGTTCCAGTATTCGGGCGTTAAACAACTAAAGAAAATATCATCAATCAACGAGTGTTTCTTGGTAGAATTTAGCTAATAAATAGAAAATTAACAACATTTGATTTTTATTTATTGACACATGGGGCTGACAGTCTTCTGTCCCGCTCGCACACCATGTGACGCCGCGTGGCGCCACGTGTATGGGATTGTGCACGCTCAAACACCGCTTATTAACAGATATACTATTTATTTGCCGTGAATTTGTGGATTAGTGTAGACCAAATAAATTTTTATTGTTATTCAGAGTGATGCAATTTTGAGGTTTTTTTTGCTTGTAATATTTTAAAAAGGAGAAATATTTGTTGAAATAAAACGTAATAATTACATTTATTGTTTTGAAGCTTATGTTGTAGGTTGATTGAAGTTTTTTTTGAAGATTTAAAAATGAACCGTTTCGCAAGAAGACAAATATAGGGTGATTATTTCAGGCGGCTATGTTTAAGCCTTTAACCAATTTTGTAATCCTTATCGATTAAATATATCATACAAAACGTCAGGATGTTTAAAATAAATATTTAAAAAAACTGGAAAGTCTTTAAAAACCCCTTTTATTTCAAATTACATTTTCTTAGATATAAACAATGTAAAATTAAACCGAATCTGCGATAAAATCCGTAGTTATTTTAATGCCAGAAATTCTCAATATTAGTATAAGTAACAATCAAAATATCACATTCTACCCCGTTTCGTATAAAACTAATTGATATCGGAATATCTGAGAAACAACATGCGGCCAGCACTTAAAATATCATGTTACTAATGGATGTTGCAAAATGTTTGGTGAGATTCGCATACGCACTACACAAATATATTGTCATTCGCAAAAAATATTAACTGCACATAGAGTATTGTTCAATACGATATTTGAATATTATCGATTTTTGGTTTTCATTCGGTTACATACACAAATACGTTCAAAATAAAGTATTGCTGTAAAAAAAAATTAATCTGTAAAAAAAATTATTTAAAATTAAAGAGTAGGGATGTAGTAGGGAATGTATAATAACCTTAGTGACGTCACTATCTTGGTTTTGCATTTCTTTTCTGTTCCCCACACCAATGCTTTGCATTCACATGCGCTCGCCATCCTGAGACGTAGGATGTTAAGTTTCATTACATCCAATAGTTACCCTGTGACCCGGAACTTAACAGTGCATTTACACGGCTGTTTAGCGGGAGAAATATACATTTATATTGGGATCGAACTCCCAACCATCAACTTTAGAGCTGGTTCCAGTTTAAGAGCGCCCAACTAACTAGGATATCATAATAATAAAATATATAGATAATGATTTAAAAATAAAGATAATAAAATACCATTAGAATATATACTTTAAACTATTATGAAAACAAACCATTTGTGCTAAAATCATTGTAACTAGTTCACAAATTGCTTTCCGGGTGTAATGTGACGCGACTGTAAGAGAAAGCAGGGCCGAACTGAAGGGTAAAGCGTTAATTGATGCGGGGGATATGCGGGGGTCAATTGGGAGAGGTTAAATGTTAATTGTTGGAGGATTGAGTCACCTGTATTATACAAAGTAGTCGCAATTGCTACTTGTATGGGATGTGAATTTTAACACGTTTGATTCCAAGCTTGGAAAGAAGAATGCCCGTTCATAGTATCGGTAAAAAATATCGCTGATGCGTATACTGATACTGCTTAAAATTCACTATGATATTTTTCATTTTTCCTTACACAAAACAGTACTAAGTTTCATAGTGAAATGGGCATTCTCCGTTATTATTCGTTAGTAAGTATTGATTCTATTAATAACTAACTACTAACTACTCTCAATTGTACTCTCGATTGTAGAGGAGGCCCGTGCCCTGCGGTGGGACGTATATGGGCTGATACAGAGTCTATTAATATGATGTGAATTAGCTTAAATAGTTCACATAATTTCCTAAAAGAGTTAAGGTAACACTAGTCCATGAGGATTAGCAGGTTGAAGTGGCAGTGGGCCAGTTATTTTTGTCGAAGAACCAAATACCAATAACCGCTGAAGTAAACGTGATCTTCCGTGGAAGCCGCGTCTTGGTATTGTAAGTTCTCAAGCTGTGTGAAGAGAAGATTTGGGAAAGTTCGCTGGGTGCTTGATGCGACAAGCCGAAGACAGGGAAAAATTTATCAAATTGCAGAAGGTTCTATCGGGTTACTAATTCCTATGTTTTCTAACATTTTTGTTTAGCAAGATAGCTGGGATGATGGCAGTTTCCAATCGTAGTGTAAGCTCACCAGCCACTGAGTTTGTTTCGCCGGGCCTTCTCAGGAAGGACCGCGTTAGATCCGGTGGTAACAATGAACCGTTATACACCGTTTTTTTATAAAACTCACCACCACTCCACTCCACTAATCAATTTTATTTAATGTGACAGACGCAAATTATGTAACTTTTTGAAAAACAAATTACCACAGAGTAGTAACTGATACTTTAAATAAAATAAATAAATTAATTAAAGTAAGAAGTTAATATAAATAATACTAAATATAGAAAATATTTTGTACATAGAGATTAAAAGCTACGTGTACTTACTTGTCATAAGAGCTCTTTAATAGCCTACATGAGCAATAAATATATTTTATTCAGCCATACCCTGATTATGATGAAGACTGGTCGTTAAATTACAAAATCCATTATTCTATTGCGATCACAGAAATTGTATAATTAAGTCAAGCAAAAAAATCTCAAAATTGTGTGTCTTATTTTATACATGACTGCACAATTACTGGTGGTAGATCTCCCATTTGTAAGAGGCCGTCTAGGTATGGCAATGACTATTTGTGCCGCTAAACAGCAGTGTAAATGCACTGTTGTGTTTCGGATTGAAGAACATTGTAGCCAGAGTAACTATTGGACATATCGAGCCTTGACATCTTATGTCTGAGGATGGTGAGCGCAGTGGAATGCCAAGCATTATTTTATTATTCAGGTTGTGGTTTGGTTTTGCTACTGATTATGAGCGGTCGTAACGGCATGCTCGTCCCGCTATTCATAGCAATAAAAAAATGTCTGTTAACATTCCAAGAAATCTATTACCAATAAATACTTCAACATGTTTTGCAAACATACCGGTACCCTTACTACAATATAAATCAATATAGGTATTACTATTTTTAAATCAAAATTGACAACAAAAGTATCCCGTTAGTTACGACGCCAAAGTGGTCGTTTCAAAATATCGTAAAGTACAACAAACAGACAAATATTTGACATCAGTGCGTCTTAAATAGTAGTGTCAAATGGGGCGTGAAAATGTCAACGCTTTGGGGCGACATTTATCAAATAATTATTTATTAGGGCCTTGTGAATGGAATTCAACTATGATCGTATTTTGGCAATAAAAAATGTTAAAGTTAATAGATTGCATTGCGACAGATTTTTAATTTTTTTAGATGATAACCGAGATTTTTTCGCATACTTAACACACTCATTGTGATTTACCTAGCTATTTTCCAATTGCTGATTTCTGTCCTTAAATATGAACACTAAGACAGGATATGAAAAATAATTATAAAAGTTGTATTACGTGCGTGTTTCGCAATGGTTTGTGTTTTATAACTAATTATAAATATTAAAAGTAGTATATATTCATGCTAAAAGAAAATTACAGAAATGTGGTTCATTTAAGATCAAAATATGAATAGCAAAAAAAGGAAAGCAACATTACGTAACAAATAAACTGTCGCGTTTCGTTTGGTAAGTACTATTGTTAAACACTAATACTATCCAAATTTTCCATGTTTCTTCTACATTCTTCAATAATTTTAAATTTCCATCTATACAATACATCTAATATATAGTTCTGCGCATGTTTATTAGCCACGATATTGATTTAGCATCAGCAGATTCTCTTGTTTTGAATGAAAGGCGTGACGAGCGTGCCGTTCACCTGATGGTAAGCGATACGACCGCTCATGAACAGTAGCAAAACTAAACAACACCTTGGATTACAAAGTAATGCTTGGTATTCAGAAACACACCATAACATTTACACTTCCGTTTGGCAGGAGAAATATACATTGCGTGGTACCTACCCAGGCTGCCTCTCACATATAAGAGTCCTACCACCAGTAAATCAATAGTAAAACTATCCTCCCAGTGAGGTCACGACCCCCACGCCACTATCCCACGTGGATCCCACCCTGGCGTCGTCACGCGGCGTGTTTACAAGCTCTACACGACACAACACGCACTCCCGTATTGATGACGCCAGCGACACTACTACACTAGATACGACTCGTTGCCATTGTTTAGTGTTATCTGTACATAGTAGTATTGGAATATATTGCAATATTAATCATACGGGTTATATCAAGACTGCTACCGAAAACGAAGCCGGGTGGAAGTTTAAGCGACTTCAGACACAATGCAACAGAAAATGTGGGAAAAAAAAAGCGTCAATTTTATTTTTGTTATTTTTTTTATATGATCGTATTTGGGTGGTAAATACATTTTTTCGTAAAATAATAGTGTATACCTTTTTATTTATAAAGACTCTTAGGGGTATAAAAGAGTTTAAATTATTATTTTAGCAAAAACTATGGATTTACCACCTAAAATTGACAATATTTAAAAAATGATTTAAAAAAAATGGTCGCTTTCCTTAGCAAAATTTTTAGTTGCATTGTGTTTGTAGTCACTAAAACTACCACCCGGCTTCGTTTTCGGTAGCAGTCTTGAGATACCCGGTATAGCAAGTGAAGCCAATAATAGCATTTCACAAGTTATATAAATAAGCTAAGCTTTGCTATTTGCAATTGTTATTCACAAAGCCGAACAAATCCTTGATATATAAAGCACTGCTTGGAATTCTCTTGAGACATAAGATGTAAAGTCTCATATGTCCAGTAGTTACTCTGGCTACAATGTTCTTCAGTCCGAAACATAAAAGTGCATTTAAACTGTTGTTTGGCGGGAGAAATAGACATTGCGGTGGTACGTATCCAAGTGGCCTCACACATAGAGACCTACCACCAGTAAAGTATAGCATTTAGTTGTGTTTAGAAGCTAGACGCTTCGGAATACTTATGTGTAACTGCTGCACATGGTTTTCTTCCAGCTATCACCGTGCCTACCAGGCTCAATTCTTGTATAGACCATATTTTTATTAAATCTAACCTACATGCAATTGGTGCAGTAGGTGAAACTGATATCACTGACCATAAAATGGTAGTTTTGGGCCTAGCAAATAAAACAAATAAAAAAAAGCCCCTGAGAATAAAATCCAAAATCAACATTGAAGATGTCAGGGAAGAATTAAAGCACATAGACTGGGCACCTGTATTCGAAAAAAAAGAAGTTAATGAAGCTACCAGTTCCTTTTTAAGCATACTATCTTCTACAATACTCAAACACACCCGAGAAGTAAAAATCAGCCGATCTAAAGCAACTATCGAACCCTGGATCACACCTGGACTTCTCAGATGTATCCGTCACAGGGATCGTCTGCACTCATTAGCCAGAAACCAACCGAAAAACATTATAATTACAACATCATATTCTAGATATAGAAATTTCTGTAATGCTTTGCTGCGAAAAGTAAAATCTGACTACGAGAGCAACGAACTTGAAAAAAATAAAAATAACTCGAAAGCTCTATGGAATACTATCAAGAAGATCTGTCACTTCAAGCAAAAACATGTCCCTGCTACAGAATTATTGAACATCTCTGACAATTTCTCTGAGTCCCTTCTTTCGTGTAATAATTTCTTTGCATCTGTAGGGATGAAGCTGGCCAACAACATACTTACTGAAACTAAAGAAACTGAAGACAATCTAGCATCGAAGGTTAACATAACTAATGGTCCAAAGAACTCTTTTTTTCTCTCCCCTACCGACCCAATTGAAGTAGACAATTTGATAACAGGTCTAAAAAACAATAGTGCACCAGGGATAGATGGTTTTACTAATGACTTTATAAAAATAATAAAAAAATACATAGTCTCTCCGTTAACACATATCTTCAATTTGAGTTTTAGTACAGGACGTTTTCCTGAAGCCTGGAAAGTTGCTTCAATAACGCCTGTACATAAGGGTGGCTCAAAAATTGCCCCAAATAATTACAGGCCCATTTCTCTTCTCAGCGTATTCTCAAAAGTGCTGGAAAAATTAACCAACAAACGATTGACAGACTTTTTAGAGAAAAATGGTCTACTTTCTGAATGCCAGTATGGTTTCCGAAGTCTGAAGTCAACTGAAGACGCTGCTCACAAACTTATTAATCACGTGGCTACTCAGTTGGACAAAGGACAAAGCTGTGTCGGAGTTTTTCTTGACTTGGCAAAAGCCTTTGACACGGTGTCTATGCCTATTCTACTTAGGAAATTGGAACGAATAGGAATTCGGGGCTCGGCACTTTGCTGGTTTCAAAGCTACCTCTCTAAACGAGAGCAATTAGTGAAGATTGATGGTTGGAAGAGTACCGCGATTCCTACGTATTATGGAGTTCCCCAAGGCAGTATTCTGGGCCCAGTATTGTTCATTATTTATATGAATGACATTCATGACCTAAAATTGGAATCAGCTGAAATTACGTGTTACGCCGATGACACAGCAATTGTTTTTAGTGGCCAAAACTGGAATGATGCTATGCAGATTGCAGAAAAAGGGCTACATCTAGTCTATAAATGGCTTCAGGCCAATCTCTTGACTCTGAATAAAGACAAAACCAAATATATCTGTTTTCACAAAACAGCAACATCTCAGCCACCACCTCAAATGCCTGATCTCAAAATTCATTCATGCAAATCAACACTGGCCACCACATGTAATTGCTCTCAGATTCAAAGAACCAAGGAAATAAAATATTTAGGGTTAATTCTAGATGAACGTTTAAATTTTGCAGCACATATTCAAACTCTTGTTGGCAGGATGCGGAAGATAATTGGCATCTTTAAAATTCTACGTAACTCGGCCAGTGTACATATTCTCAAATTAGTGTATTTTGCTTTATGTCAATCTCTTCTGACCTATTGCATTGGTGTGTGGGGTGGGGCAGGGAAAACTTTGATGCTATCCCTTGAAAGAGCTCAACGTGCAATATTGAAGGTCATGTTACATAAAGACTTTAGATATTCAACGGATTTATTGTATAAAGAAGCAGGTATTCTAAGAGTCCGACAATTATATATCCATAAAGCTTGTGTTTCAACTCACAACTCTATAATTAAGTCTGGTGAATATAAATCACTATTAACTAAAAGGGTCTTCAACCTTTCATTGCCGTCAGTCAAATCTAGTTTTGGAAAAAAGTTTCAATATTTTGCTTACCGCTCCATTTACAACAAAGTTAATAAAATATGTAAAATTAAAAACTTGTCAGTAAATGCGTGTTCAAAAACAGTCTCGTGTTGGTTGCAAAGCATTGACTATAGCGCTACCGAAACTATAATCAGTGATCCTGTCTCAAACATAAACTTTCTGTAAACAGACTATTGTACTTTTTATTTGAAATTTATTTTGATGTTTTCTACTTTAAATAACTTTGTGTACTAAATAAGAAACATTGTTTTTTCTCTTAATTTTTATTACTGTCTAAAAATAATATTGCTATCTTGTAACTCAGAGTTTTGGTTTCCCAAAATACAGGCTTCGCCTAGTTTGGGAGCCCCTGGTAATATCGATGTATGTAACAACTTCTTATAATTTTATTTGAATCTGTGTGTTTAATCCTATGTAAATCTGATTTTTAAATAAACAATTTATTATTATTATTATTATAAACTCACGCCTTGTTCCCAGAAGGGGTTGGCAGAGGTGCCAGGGCACCCACATTTCGCCTTGTATGTTCCGTCCCACAATGTGATAGGTTGCGAGCCTATCGCCATATCGGGCACAAATTCCTGACTCTGGGCTGATACTGAATAGAAAAATCCAATATCACCTTGCCCAACCCGGGATTCGAACCCGAGACCTCAGCTTTGTAACCGTACCGTAGTACAACTACGCCACCGAGGCAGTCAAGCAGAGGCAGAAAGTAATCATATTAAGTAAATAATAGGAGTTGGAAATATTTTTGTCTACTTCCGTAGGAAAGCCGGACACTAGCCTGTCTTTAACCCGCATCGTAATTAATTAGAAATAAAAAAACATTAGTAGTTGGAAACAAAATTTGTTCTACTTTAGGATATCTTCAGCAATCTTACTGACCGAACAAAACGCATGAGGGAAGCTAGGACGTTTAACGTCTACATATATGATAAACGTTTTCTACTTCTAAAAATCAATACTATTTTGTACGAAACTTATCATTCACTTCGAACTTAGGTTAAGATGACGACATACATATGATACTGGATTCGAACATTTTGTAATGTATTTAGTGACTTGCAAGTCTACCTTTCAACGGCCAAATGTCAATTTTTAAAATATACCCTATTTCTATTTACATAAGGCTATGACATTGACATTAACAAGCCTCTAAATGTCAAAATTGAGGGTCGGGACGTACAATTAGGCATATTCGTACATAATGGTTTCTTAGATTTACGCGAATGTTACACATTGAAATAAATCCATTATTTACGGATTTTATCGCGGATTTGGTTAAATTTTTACATTTTTTGAATTCCCGACGTTTCGATTACTTTACAGCTTTCGTGGTCACGGGGCGGACTATCCCCGGAATATCAGGAGGGACGGTCCGCCCCGCGTAATAGTTTTATTTCAACATATTCGTACAGTTTTACGTGCGATATTCTAACATTTGCTGTCGTGTAACCCCCGTGAATTTTGTGAGACAGTGTACCGGCCCAATTAGAATATAACATTTTTAGTCATTTCATATTTTATATCAACTATTTACAACATTTATTAGGGTTGTTTTGCCTTTATTGTGCAAAACTAACCTTGTTTTATAAGTAAAAAATGAATGTGACAATAAAAACCTTGTCAAAAGACCGCTTTAAAGTTTTATGTACCGGAAGAGTTAATTAAACAAATAACCGGTTTTAAAATCGACAATTTGTGAATTGGAGTGTTAAATTTTGTTTATTATATTATTTATGGCGCGAAAACATAATTAATCACGTGTTTTTGTGTTTTCAAAATGGCTATAAATAACTGACGCGCCTTTTTAATTTCAAAATAGGGCGGGACGTGTTATATGTTATAGGTTTTATAGATATCGATGTAAAGAAAGTAAAGTCCTTAGTTTAATAAGGTTTGGTGAATTTCTGTTTATATAAAAAGGTATGATACAGGAAAAGATAGAAATATAGCCGTGGTACAGGATTTTTTAGGGTTGAATACTTTTTTATTTTGTTTATGATGCACATAGAAAAAATATAGTTTAACTCATAAATATAGTTCAAAATATAAACATATATATGAAATGGAGTATGGAATGATAATTGCCTGAATTTAAAAGGATATAAAAAAAAATACAGCTAAATATGTTTGTGAAACTTGTGTCTATTCATTTGACGTGAAATTATTACTACCTAAGAGCTTTGTAGTTGTATTATTTTAATATGATTTGTATATTACAATTTATGTCAATATCTTTGAATTTAATTCTACTTCAAAAAATCTTGATGATATTTAACTTGGTATCGATAAAATATTTCAACCCCTAAGCTACCCTTTGTATTTTGTTAAAGGGGTCTCTGCACCGCGTGTGTGGCCGGATTAACTCTCTTTGCAAAAATAAATCTTTAAAGGTATATTTGTATCTTTTTTACCTTTTTCAAGTGTTGGCGTGAGAAATTGTGAAAGATAAGTTTTTTAGTCTTAAATATCTGTGACAAGTGTAATGTTGCAGAAATTGTATTTTGCGTTTAATGGCAGGTGAATTGTAAGATGTGAGGTCTTGCTTACGATTCGCGAATTTTTTTAGAATGCATTTTATTTTATTTTTTAGGGATGAAAAATAGTTGTATTTATAAGTAATTTGTTTATTACGGTCAACCCGTACCAAGATAGCATGATGGACTATATGGCCTCACCGCTCTCAATCGTATCTTCAATTGTAGCGTAGGCCCGTGCCCCGCAGTGGAACATGTATGGGCTGATACATGTTTATTACATACATAAACTTTTATGTTATTTTTTCCAGAAAGAGTAGGCAAAGGTGTTACAAGGACACCCACTTTTCGCCTTGTATGTTCCGTCTCACGATGTGATAGGGGGCGAGCCTATCACCATACCGGGCACTAATTCCTGATTCTAACCTGATACATAATAGAAAAATCCATTTTGCTCGACCAGGGATTAGAACCCGAGACCTCGGCGTTATAATCGTTCCGTAGTACTGCGCCACCGAGGCAGTCGTTAAATAACTTGTTTATTCAAAACAAAATACTTGTTGTATAGGTGTTTGTGAAGCCGAAAAGTATCTCGTAGTTCCTGATACCCACCACAAAAGACTATCTTAGTGTGGGGTCAGGAATTTGTATGTATATGACAGTTGGGTGTTATTTATTTACATACGGTATTCCAAGAAATAGGCTTAGCTTAGTTTGAGTACCCTTATGAAATGAAATGAAAATAATTTATTGAATCCATTAAAATGTTCAACATCATTTAGATTCAGTCATTTTTTTTATCTACCACTCGGTTCGGAAAGCGGTTTTCACTAGTGAAGAACGGGCAAGAAACTCTAGTGTTGCTCTTTTCAAAACCAGTTTACAATGTAGTGAATTATTACAAAATTTACAAGTTGGTTTAAATCAGAGCAGTTTAATAATAATATGTTGTAAATTTACAATAAATATTTTTGATATGAATATTATTACATCTATTCCCAAGCCTTGTTATCGTCTAAATATTCCGAAATTTTATAATATGCCTTATTGCATAATTTTTGCTTGATAGTAGCTTTGAATTTTGTAATAGATAAGGCTTTAATATTACTGGGAACTTTGTTATAAAAGTGTATACAGTAATCCTTAAAAGATTTATTGATCTTGTGGAGTCTGGTCTTAAGAGTAGCTAGATTATTCTTATTCCTAGTATTTTTGTTGTGAATATCGCTAATCTTAAGAAAACTTTCTTTATTTCTATGGACATAAATTTAACTTTAAAAAAATGTACTGTGATGCTACTGTCATTATATTTATCTGTTTAAACTTTTCTCTAAGAGAATATCTGGACCCAAGCGAATAAATTGAACTTATAGCTCGCTTTTGGAGAACAAAGATGGTATTAATGTCAGCAGCACCACCCCACAGTAAAATTCCATAACTCATCAGACTATGAAAGTAGGCAAAATATACCAATCGAGCTGTATCAACATCAGTCAATTGGCGAATCTTACCCACCGCAAAGACTGCGGCGCTCAGCTTTTTAGCTAGAGCTACTATGTGAGAACCCCATTGAAGTTTGGGATCTAATGTAATTCCTAAAAACTTTGTTGTATCCACAAGGCTCAACTCATCCCCATTCAAATTAATGTTAGCATTAACTTTTTTGAAAAAAAAAAAAACTTAGAAAAGTGTAACAGGTTAGTTTAAGAAATTCCCTGTTTCAA
This sequence comes from Hyles vespertilio, assembly GCA_009982885.2. Taxonomy (NCBI): domain Eukaryota; kingdom Metazoa; phylum Arthropoda; class Insecta; order Lepidoptera; family Sphingidae; genus Hyles; species Hyles vespertilio. The sequence goes on from CM042832.1 coordinate 2,120,498, forward strand.
CTAAATTATTCTTTTTTATCTGATTGTAAACTGAATTATGTTGTCAATAAATTCTAATTATATTTATAATATAAACAACGGACCAATATAACAAAAGGACAGAGCAGCCATTGTGAGAAAAAATGTGTACCTATTAGGTAATTATACAGGGTATATCAAGACTGCTACCGAAAACGAAGCCGGGTGGTAGTTTAAGCGACTTCAGACACAATACAACAGAAAAAGTTGCAAAAAAAGCGTCAATTTGTTTTGTTATTTTTTTCCTATGACCATATTTGGGTGGTAAATACATTTTTCCCTAAACTTTTATTTATAAATAATCTAAGGTATAAAAGAGTTTAAATTATTATTTTAGCAAAAACTATGGATTTACCACCCAAAAATGACAATATTCAAAAAATCATAAAAAATAATTGCGAAATTTTTAGTTGCATTGTATTTGTAGTCACTAAAACTACCACCCGGCTTCGTTTTCGGTAGCTGTCTTGAGATACCCTGTATAATACAGTTTATTCATTGTTTTGCTGTAAAATACATGCAAGTTTGCTACGCCAATCAGTTGTATGAAACATTCGCGGAAGCTGTGTGCCCCGGGCACCTGCCAATCGACCTGGATAAACTTTTTTAGTCTGGCTTGTTTGTGCCTAAAAACTCAGTTTTCATGAATTTTGTTGTAGAATATTTTTAAAACAGTATTAATTGTGTTTGATATTATAATTGTTTTAAAATGTTAATAAATTGACTTCGGTGGCGTAGTTGTACTACGGTACAAAGCCGAAGTCTCGGGTTCGAATCCAGGGTTGGGTAAAGTGATATGGGATTTTTATTTTAAGCTCGGAGTCAGGAATTTGTGCCTGATATGGCGATAACCCGCCTCCTATGAGTGTGTGTATGTATGTGTGTAAACAAATTGAATTTATGCTCTGTTAGAAACCTGGTTGGACTATTGATTTTTTTTATTTTATGAATATGTCCAGTAGTTGCATAAAATTATGACTGATTTTTCAAGACTCTAACGATGGATGTCCAATGATAACATGAGTTAAAAACAGTCAAGGAAAACATCGTGAGGAAATCTGCATACCATAGCTATAGAATAATAAAATAAGACTTTCAATAGTATGTAAAGTCCGCCAACCACTAAGCCAGCGTGGTGGACTATATGGCCAAACACTCTCAATCGTACTCTCGATTGTAGAAGAGGCCCGTGCCCTGCAGTGGCAATAGGCATTTGTCCATGTAATATTTCCAACAAATATTTATTAAAGACCATTAAAATCAGACCTCAAATCGTAGCCTCAAACTAAAAAAATTCTATCCACACGCAAACAACGAAACGCAAATTCAAACGTCACAGATTAAAAAACAAATCTGAAGTTGCGTTCAGAAACAGTGGCGCTTTAATTAACAAGCGTGGCGGCTCGGGTTGATTGACATGGCCCGGGGCTTCGGTCAGGCGCACGCTTTCATTTACCGGCCTTCCGTTTAACTCCGTGATTGGCGGGAATTTTTTTTCAGTTTTACATGTAACAAAGAAGTTTGTTTTTAATTTGCAGACTGCGTTTCGTTATTGCTGGAGGTGTCAGGTGTGATTTTTTAAGGTTTGAGGGTTTTATGTGTGAAATGTGTGATCGATAAATTAATGTAAACGTAAATGAATGTGTGAAGTGACATCTATGATCGAATAGATAAAACCTAATTTGTTGTACCGATTTCATTAAGAATTTATATAAAATCGTATATAATTCCGTAAAGTATAAAATTCAAGCCTTACAAGTTACATTTGTGTATCCGACACGCAAGAAATGAGGAGATCAAAAGGAAAAACAGTGTGATTGCGTAATGGCAAAGCGAAAAAAAAACAGCGATAAGGACAGTACAGATATGTTTTAAAACACATATTTTAATCGTAACAGGGACCTGGGACAAATATGGCACTGTTCTAAATTCTAATAAACTATTTTTCGTATTGTCGAGAATTATTTAGACCTGTAAACCTTATAGCGCCATCTATTGTCAAATAGATATACTAAATAATAACTACTGTAACTAAGTAGTTTTGTAGTTTAACCACGAGATGGCAATAAAAAACAAAACCTGTTCTCATGCAATATACACTGCCTCATCACATCTTGGCATGTAATTTTGATGTACATAGTGTAGACTGTAGATACTAGATGGCATTAGTAATTGCTCTGTCTACCCCTCCGGGCATTTCGGCGTGATCTACCTAGTGTTTCTCTTGCCTATAGATTAGTATTAATGCATCGGTATCTAAAACCCATATATTACATTAAATATGTCTATTAATATATGTATACATACATAAACTCTTAACTCACGCCTTTTTCCCAGAAGGGGTAGGCAGAAGTGCTACTAGGAAACCCACTTGGAATGAACAAATACAAAACAAAATACAGATACAAAACTACACCTAATCTAGATTCTATTGAAATAAAACAATTATTTACGGACTTTTTATTTTTTTATATATTAATTATGTGCTCCGATTACTTCACAGCTTTTGTAGTTACGGGGCGGACCACTTAAATTAAACCAAATCCGCGATAAAATCTGTAAATAATAGATTCATTTCAATGTGTAACATTCGCGTGAACCTTTGAAACCATTTCATTCTAGATACAAACCGAAAATTAAAATACGTGCAGCCAACTTACCGGAATTCTGTTCCCGAAAGTGGTCGGCGCCGACGACGATGGCTTGGCTATTGGATTGGCTATAGACCAAAAGCCTCGCACCAGATATACACGAAATAATTAGAGCCAGCGCAGGCCACGACATGGCAAGGGATTTAATTTCTTACCAAATGATATTCAAACTTCTGTATCAGCCCATATACGTCCCACTGCAGGGCACGGGCCTGCTCCACAGTCGAGAGCACGATTGAGAGTGGTTAGGCCATAGGCCACCAAGCTGACCCAGTACGGGTTAGCGGACTTTACATACCGTTGATTTTTCACAAATCGCTATCGTATCCAGGTTTCCTCACGATGTTTTCCTTCACTGTTATAGTGCGTGGTGATTGACTATCAATACACACATGACTCCAAAAAGTCAGAGGTGTGCCCTGGGATTCGAACCCGCGACCACCGTGATTCAAACTTATATGGTGGGAATACATATAAAGGGGAATGCCCATTTTACTATGAAACTTAATATCGGTGCGAAGATTGTGTCATGATGAAATATACTTTTTTGCTTAGGGAAAAATATGTATTTTCAATAAATATAAACATAATTGAGACCCAGGCCTGGAGTTCTTAGAGAAATGAACTTGAAGTACAATAAAAAATATTTTTTTGTTTAGGGCTCTATGAACAAACTGACAGGTTTGTTAATAATTACTTTATTTTATAAAAATCAGTCGCCCGGGATAAAACTGGAAATTGTTTTAAGGACAAACCACAAACAAAGAATATTTTAAACACTATCAATATCGGGATCAATGATATTTTTTACAGATACTATGAACAGGCATTCTCCTTTTAATATCCTTTAATACAAAAATATATCCCTTGCCATTACGTCACGGTCTGCGCTGGCCTTTAGGCGAATATCAACTTGCTTCAGAGCACGCACCATTTGTTGCGAAATACGCGAGACTCGTACAAAATGATGTACTTAACGAAAGGTAGGCGCCAAACTACCCTCCATTGAATAATATTTATGATAAAATATGAATACTACAAACATTGATTTAAAAATTAAGGGTAAGCCTAAGATGTTTATAAAGCATAGATGCGTTGTCAGAGCTTTATAATGGCAAGACGTTTGGAAGGTATTTGCTTCCCATGCAATTAGTCACGCTTCAACCAGTGTCGCGGATACACGTTTCTCTGACTATTTGTATTCTCAAAACCAAATGCGGAAAAATAGATTAGAGTGATTTAAAATATTGTACAAATGATTCTGAAACTGTGAAACAAAAAAAATATATTTTTTATTATTATTTATTTATTTATTTAATTCTTTATTGTACACAATAATAAGGAATAACAGTTCAGAGATGATAAAAAACAACAAAGTACAAATGGCGGTCTTATCGCTCTAAGGCAATTTCTACCAGACAACCATGGGATGGATATATGAGCAGGAAAAACGATAGGGCAGTGTAAAATAAAGATAACGAAAGCATGGAAACATAAATAAAATCATAAAAAAAAAACATATAAATACATTATACAGGGTATCTCAAGACTGCTACCGAAAACGAAGCCGGGTGGTAGTTTAAGCGACTTCAGACACAATGCAACAGAAAAAGTTGCAAAAAAAAAGCGACAATTTTTTTTTTGGTTATTTTTTTCCTTTGACCATATTTGGGTGGTAAATACATTTTTTCCTAAAATAATAGTGTATACCCTTTTATTTATAAATAATCTAAGGTATAAAAGAGTTTAAATTATTATTTTAGCAAAAACTATGGATTTACCACCCAAAAATGACGATATTTAAAAAATCATAAAAATAATTGTCGCGTTTCTTTGCGAAATTTTTAGTTGCATTGTGTTTGTAGTTACTAAAACTACCACCCGGCTTCGTTTTCGGTAGCAGTCTTGAGATACCCGGTATATATATATACATACCACATATACATACATATTATATATACATACATAAGTATTATACATATACATACTTATATAAATTTATAGACGAATAAACATACGTACATACATATATATGCATATACATATATATATATATATATATATATATATATATACATCACAATACTTATCTTGCGTCCTTTCTTTTCGCATTATTGTAACGTCCACTACTTTCAGTTCATTTTTATAAACTATGACCGCGAATATTGGTCCATTATATAATTTCTAAAATGAAGTGCAACTTATTTTTTTTAATATTTAATATATGTTGATATACAAATATTCGTATATTGCCAGACAGAAGGAAACCCATAAGGACTCCTATCCATAATACAACTCATCAGAATTCCTATGATATACATGACTATATAATTCATTCTACTTCTTATTGCAGTTCCATTGTAAAATGCGACGTTGCCGCTCTTACTACATATTCAGATATGGAATATTTTACTTCAACTTATTATTATCACTTATATATATTCTTTCTTAGCCTAAGCTTTTAAATGTTTAACAAAAAAAAATACTGGTGGTAGGTACTCTCATATGTGAGAGGCTGCCTGTGTAGATACCACGGTAACGTTTATTTCTCCCCCCAAACAGTAATATAAATGCACTGTTGTGTTTCGGTTAAAAGGACATTGTAGCCAGAGGAACTACTGGATATATTGAGACTTAACATCTTAAAATAATACACATCAAGTAAATGGATTGCCTCGCCACGTTCACGGGTCTGTTTATAACTAGCAATATATAAATACATATTTATGTTAATGAAACAAATATTGAGATCAAATTAAAAGTTTATTTAACATAATTATTATATCAATTCTTCATTCAGTGAGGTAGATACGATTAGTTATAAAGTTTTAAGGAACTTAATTTTCTTGATTTGGTATTCGAAATGACAAAGGTAGTTTTAATTTAAAGCTTAAATCTAGCTGCACACTATGTCAAACAAATTGTTTCTTATGCACTATTAATGTATATTCATGGTTATATGGACGTCAAATATCATGCAGCATGAAATGAACCGATAATCTAACGTCCACGTCAGCATGAATAATTAATTCAAAAATATGGACGTCAAATATCTTTCCATCGGAAAGTTTTGAGAAGTCCGGAGTCTATACTATATGAAGCTATATGTAAGGATACGAAAACAAGTAACAAAGTTCAAATAAAATCACTAAGTACAGTAATGTATGTTTTCATAATACGGATGGCAGATTACCTTTAAATATTCACACTTAAGCCCACTGAGTTTGTTTCGCCGGGTCTTCTCAGGAAGGGCCGCGTTGGATCCGGTGGTAACTATAAACCGCTACGCACCGTTGTAATATTTATGGTCCACAAATAATATAATTTAATTTGACTAACGTAAATAATGTATTTCTTTGACAAATAAATTACTATAAAGTAAAAACTAATACTTTAAATAAAATATGAATAAAAACTAAATAAATTAAAAAAACTAATCATAAATTATAAATAAAAATAAAATTAATTTAAAAATAAATAAAATTAATAAATAAATTGATAAAAGCAAGAAATTAAAATAAGTAATAATAAGCATAGGAAATATATTGTAAATAGAGATTAAGTTCTATGTGTATTGACTTGTCATAAGAGCTCCTTAATTGCCTACGTGATCAATAAATACATTTCATTTCATTTCATTTCATTTCATTTCATTTCATTTCATTTCATTTCACACTAAGTGTTATTTGACGTCCATATTTCGATTTCAGAAAGGTATCGAAGATACGGACGTCTATTAATACTAAGTGTAAATATTTAAGTGTAATTGGCGTCCGTATATGGGAAATGCCCAACGGAAGTAATACTTCCGTTCAAAATCCACGACATGTAAAATAATCAACTTTACAGTTTTACTTAAGTACCAAATATAACGAATAAAAATTGGATAAAATAAAAAATAGGCGTATAGTTCTCATTACACGCATGTCACAATTCGGATGTCAAATAACAAGCGATACACATAATTTTTAGTAATATAGCGTCCATATTCAAAACAAACAATTATATTTCAACAAAATAAAGAACAAATATAACTTCACAAAACTAAAACATAAAGAGCCTCTTACGAACTGAACTTGAGTTAGTAGATAGAAATGCTGTATAGATTAGGTACAATAGTAGCACTCATCTTCAGGATTGTGATCATAAATAGTAAACTCGCAGTACGGGCACCAAAACTCAACACGATCAAGTAAATAAATTATATTTTCGGGATGATTCATGTCAGCAACAATATGCCACGGTCTATTGTAGAAATCAACAACCCAATTGCAATTCACGCAGTAAACTCTTATATTGAAATGAGTATCTTTCCATGGCCATGATAGATTGTAGGTCAGAATATGATAAAAAAATCTTCTATTTAAAAACCTGTCAATATTCACAACTGATTCCATGGTCTTACACTTAATTTGTAGGTAATTTATACACAGATGGAACGATTATTAACGGTTGCTTACGAAATAATAATTATGCTCATTTAGACAGTTGAGCACCTAACGTAAATTGTATAATATCGTGCAATATGATATAAACAGACAATTTGACGTCCACATCTACATCAATAATGAATTTAAAAATATGGAATTCAAATATATATCAGGACGAAAGTTTTAAGATGTACGAAGTCTATATTATGTGCCGGTATATTATTATATACGAAAACAAGTTCAATTAATAGCACTAAGTATAACATAAACCGCCAGAAAAATCTCCAAAATAAACGAAATAGGATAACATAAAATAATATTACATATCTGGCGTCCGTGTGAAGAAAACTTGTGTCTCTATGCTTTAATAATACGGTCGCATTACGGTCGCCAGATTACCATAAAATATTCACACTAAATTTTATTTCACGTCCATATCCTTAATGTCTGATATCCAATGTTTTTGTTGATTATTGCGTTTTCTTTACAAAGTATAGCCAGCAGCAAAATACATCCACATATAAAACGCTCTTGTCTCGGTATTGCGCTTGATGTAATCTGGTATCTGTATTATAAAAACACACCAAGTGCAACCACCAGACAAGAGTGCTCTGAAGGTAACATTTTTGATGTTATGTTATTGACTATACTTAGTAAGGAAAATGGAAATAATCAACACTAAAATAGTATTGAAATGCCCAAACCGTCATATTTTAGAGTAATTTTTCGTCGATGATTATTGAATACGAGGACAGGACTATTTATTTTTAGTATAGGCATTTTGGACGAAGACTTTGATTTTTAACCAGTCTTTGTTATGCAGAACTTCATGGTGCTGGGAACGAAGTTCCTCGCACTCATGGCGTTTTGGTGGTTGTTTATTTTTAATATGCTTACTGAAAAACTTTTTAACTACATTTTTCTGTTCTGTGGTCCAAGGAACAAGGTGTCGTTTTTTCTTTACATTAGTAACATCGCTTAATGGTTTCGGAGTAATGACAGGGTTATCGTCTGTGAAGTCTGTTCCATTTGTCCTTTCAGTTGGTACTTCGTCGTATTCCATTAACGCATCGCCATCACAATTATCGTGGTCCTCTGCATTTTCTAGCAAATCCTGATCTAAATCTAGGTTTATGTCATCCAAACATTTCCCTTTATAAGAGTCTGCTTTGCCACTCTCCATAAGCAGCAGAAGTTTGGATAGTTTGGCTGTCTGATACACGTCATCGGGCAATCTATAGTTTTGTCTGTGGATAGCCTGTGTGTGTCCCATAAAGTTAGCTAATTGTTCAATGTCCGATTCCTTAAGGTTAAACATTTGAGTTAACGTTGCCAAGTGTTTGCGTAGCTTAACTAGCTTCGTAGTGATGGCTGCTGGATTTTGAGCTCCACTTGCAGTGGCGTACTTTTTCAATACCTTATAGCCACATAATGTACTTTCCGATCCGGGTTTTGCAAACAAAAAGTCGTTTATTCCACCTATTAATAAAATATAATTAATTATTTTATCATTCAAATCAAAAGATTGTTTAAAATCGTAAATATTTGTCTGTCAATCTATTGTATATCTAAACTGGCTTCTATTACGGAAGCAGACTTAAAAGAAATCATCAAGAAACTCGGGCCGACTTTTTATCAAATTTTATACTAAGAAGTGAGTTATTCTATGTCACTTAGGTTTAATATCTTAGAAATAAACAATTTGTGTCACTGCCAGGCAGTTCTGCATTCATCTATGAAGTATTGTAGTAGACCTGGACGGCATTTTCGCTTACCATCTGGTGCAATACAGACATTATACCGTGCCAGTGTAAAAATTAAGTCTTTACTCATATCATAAATTGTTATTGTAGTCCAGGCAACGAAGCAACGGGTTACTCTTGTCCGCAATGCATAATTTGCCAGGAGTTATTTTTTTCATGAAGAGGTGGCATATGACCCCACTAAGTTAAAAACCCAAAGTTTTCCAAAATGGCGGCTCTAGCGGACGCCATTTTTGTAAGTATTTTGGGTTTTTAACTTAGTGGGGTCATATGCCACCTCTTCATGAAAAAAAAACTCCTGGCAAATTATGCAGGAAAAAATGCTTCATTGCCTGTACTATTCGCTTTGTATGTTTGAAACGACCAAACTTGAAAATTACTGAATTGGTTTTAAAAATTGTTTCAGCAATGGAAAGTTATTTATCAGCAATTAAAATCAGCTATGTTTGATTCCTGAATTCTCCCGGGAACGAGAACTGTGAGAGTGTAATCATTAATATGTTTTATGTGTGTATATATTGCTTTACTGACCTATATAATTGCATCTCACGGAGATGAGCAAATCTATATCATTTTGCACTTCGTCAGTCAACAAAACAGGCACACCTCGGCCTCTTTTACCTCTTATGACAATTCGCTTAAAGCTTTTTATCAAAAAATTCTCAACACTCGAAATAGCACGGTCGAATTCTTCATATGCACTATTATCATTATTACTTTCTTGATAAACGCTCAGTGGGAGTCTTTGCAATTCACCTGGCCTACGCCTGTTAAGGAGCAGAATGCGGCAGTATACTGTCTCTAAAAGTGTGTTGTACGCTTCAATGTTGCCGGTTTCAGATTCTCTCAACTTAGTTGCTGCAGACTTAGATTTTTCGCAAAGAAATTTTTTTAGTAGTTTTAGGTCTTTCGCAAGAGGAACAATCGTAATTCTGTTCCATTTCTTTAATTGTAAATCGCTGCAAGCCTGACTGGAAACATCGAACTTCCAATTAGCTTCAATGAGATGAATGAGCGTCTTCAGATCAGCTTCCACTGCAGCAGTTTGCACGCTGCTGCCAGATTTTAATGTCGTCATTATAGCTATATTACAACATTGTTTTAGGCTTGTGCTGATGTTCATGGCATATGTAGGAGCACCATAGCGATCTGTAATGTCATTGTAACTGGATACTTTTTTGGTTGCAGTAACAATTAAATCATAGTTTTGAGGTTTCAAACAATCCATCAAATTCTTAAGTGACGGTTTCAGTTTCTTTAATTCTAGTATCAATTTAGCCAATTCTCTCATTTTTCGCGATGTGACGTTCACAAAGTGTTTTTCTCGATGTATCCTTATATACTGGGCTCCGAAAGCACATATCAACATGTCTCTCTTAGCTTCTAGTGATATTTTATCCGGTCTCATTTAGAAAATACCTCATCTTTTAGTTTCTTGTCAATATTAAGGTTGCGTAACATAAAATTTTGGGCTTGAACTTGAGTGTTACTGGTTTGTGATAATGGTTCACATATCTTTTTATGTTTCCATAATTGCTTTCTGGAGTAAAATCCTAGACATTTTTCACAAGGTAAGTAATCGACAGGTAAGCAACTCTTTTTCATTGGTTTATCACATTTTACTACATTTTTTATATAATTGCCTTTTTTGCGCAACTCCGTTAATAACTTTTTACGTGTGAAGCTCTTTTTAGGATAACTCATAATTTTTTGTACTTCAGGTTCCATACTGTGATTTCGTAATATATGTCTCGCAAAATTTAACACATCAAGCTCACAAAAAAAGCAATAATCTCTGGTTCGGATTCTTTTCAACTTTATTCCTTTGTCATTAGTTTTAATGTACTCATTATTACTTGTTGTCAAATCCTGAAAAATCATAATGCATATTCATAATAAGTTCTTTTCAAATATTTCAATGAATTATAGAACCATTTTCTTAATTTTGATGTTTATACATCTAAAAGACGCAGATCTATATTTAGTCATAAACTAGCTAGAACTTTATAGACTTTTAGAGATTCATGATTTTATAAAAGCTGAAAGTTAGTCTGTGCATGCCTCTAACATAGAATTACACGATCAGCTATTATTAAGTTCCAATCGTGGCGGCTCTGGAAGTTATCAGCTTCAATATATCTGATAAGTTGAAAGAACCATGAAAAGTGTCTGATTTCCAATAAAACACCTTCTGATAATTGCTTAAGAAACATATAAAATTCCGCTTTTATACAATAACAATTTTAATACTGGTAAAATTATAGGTAACTACCGAAAGGTCCTTGGTTGTCAGATACTTTTGATGGTTATTTCAACACGTCAGACACCTTGAAGCTTGTCACAAAAAGCATAGAATTGTCAGAACTTCCAAGGCCACCACGATCAAAAATCACGAAATATTACAAGGGGGGGAGGGGAGTCTAGTAAGATATCACGTGTATTTTTATTCGACGCATAATTTTTCTTAAAATGCTACATAATATATTTAGGGATTATACTTTATACCCATAATTAAAGATAATATTTGAAAAAAATTAAGACTTATTTGTATGTACTAAAAATACACGTGATGTTCAATGGGGAAGGGGGGGGGGGCAGTCTGGCAGCAACGTGCTCTTAGTATACTATCTTAGAAATTTGATGTTGAACAACAAAAAACTATTTCTGGAGCGTGTCAAAACTTAAACAAATATTGATGACTTATTTTCAAGTTACGAAAAATATATAATTATGAGTGTAAATTTGACTATGCAGTCACAGAAATCTCACCTGGGGTTCATCTAAATGACGAAGTCCAAGACTCAATTGCTGACTTTGATCCGTGTCATTCAATACTTCCGTTTCCTGAGAGTAACTCGTGAGACTGGAAGAATTCTCAGATTGAAACTCAGGATTGTATGTTGTATCTCTATCGGTGTCGTCGAACTCTGAGCTATTGTCATTAGGTAAGTTAGGAATATCATTATCAGGTACGTGACTTGACGTAGAAGGTCCTGTGTCTTGTATCGGAGGATTATAGTCCTGTGATAGCAATTTGGTAGTTATGGTAGGATTTTTTGTGAGATTCCATTCATATGTGTTACTCTGCGGTAAATGTTGTTCCAATGCGTGTGATAAAGACTGGCTCGTAGGTATTGTTAGATATGATTCATCACTTTCACTCGGTGGAATATGCATTGGATCCTGAGATTGTTCCAAAACATTTGAATAATCCGAGTTTTCGATAATTGAATGATTACTGTCATCAGCTAAAATGTTTGCGTTCGGTCCGATCAAAATGTTGCTGGCAACATCTAGTAGAGGAGGACTAGAAGTTATAATTGAATCTGACAATAAAGTATTCTCTGGCGTTTTGATGGTAGTTATTGGTTCCTGGTCTCGCAAACATGTTTTATTATGGTTTAGCTCCGAATTTATCCCTATATGAGATTCATCAACATAATTCGTTACATCATCCATACAAGAATCAAGCAAGTTGCTATTTAAATTCGAACTGTTTGCGGTATCTTCATCTGTAGATGGTACGTATGTTTCATCCCTAGGATTCTCATTATCGGGTATATCGAAGGAATCATCAAAACTAGTATTTGGCAGTGCGTATGATGGGATATTATGTCTAGATCTCTGTAAAAAATAATGCATTTAGCCAAACAAGCGTATGAAAAAAAAAAAAAAAATTATAAATAAATTTGATTGTTACTTACTAATGATATTTTTCTTGCATTTTCGTAATAAGAAGCATTCCTTGTTTTTCTCGATTCAGTTGGAACCTCAATATCTGAAATAATTAATTAGTTTGATGACTTAAATACAAGCGTAAAAGCTAAATATATACATTTTGATCGTAAGTGGCAATTTTGGGGGCTAAAATAAGAAATAAAAACCGGCCAAGTGCGAATCGGACTGGCGCACAAAGGGTTTCGTATCATTATCTATGAAATAAAATAACGTTTAAAAATTGCTCTAAAATTACGTTTGCTGTATGCGAGCTCCCATTTAACATTTATTTTATTTTAAAAGCTAATATACAACAAAATATTTTCTGTAAGCATCTACCTGTTACCGTTATTAATATAGAAAAATGCAAAAAAATACGTTTATTGTTTGGGGACCTCACTTAATATTGTCATTTTTTATTTTTAGTATTTGTTGTTATAGCGGCAACGGAAATGCATAATATGTAACAATTTCAGCTTTCTAGCTATATATATATATATAGCGGTTAATGAGATACAGCCTGGTGATAGACAGACAGACAGCGAGGGCTTAGCAATAGGTTCCCGTTTTTACCTTTTGGCTACGGAAACCCTAAAAATGAACTATTTTTAAATCATCATAATATAGCATACAGGTGGTGCTGGCGGCCGTTTTATCACTCTTAAGAAGCGACTAATACCAATATTAAAAAATAAACACGTGTTGCCAAATAGATATAACTGTTGAAGTTCAGAATACTCAATTATATATTTCAATATACTAAAAACTTACCTTTATCCCTTTGTAACAGTTTTATTATCCTTGCACTTCGACTACGTTCACTAGTCATTTTGTCAAAATAGGCGGACGTCACTTGTCAAATCAAATGTATTCGGGCGAAACCGAGCTCCCTCCCAATGCAACGCCCGTATACAACAACGTGTTATAGCGAATTACTTTAATTTGATTTATCCAAAACATAAAGAAGGCGCACGGAATGGCAACGTCGCAATTTCCAAAGTTTGTGCGGAAGTCAAATACGGCCATCAATGAAAGTATTCACAAACTGCCAACAGCGCTATTCGTTTTGTAACGAAAATCAAAGGAACTACGAAAATATGCAGTTTAGCAAGTGTGGAAGAAAAATGACGTCCAATTTCTTTTTTATATTTTTATATTTCTGGTATCAGTAGGACAATTCGCGAGCATTGCGCTTAGGCCTCCTATTTAACGTCCGTATATGGACGTCGTAAGCAGGTGGACGCCACATTAGATGCAAAAATTGCAATAGTGGACGTACAATAGGTTACAGAATGTATATATATATATTACCAATATAATCAATAAGAGGAAATAGTCCTAATCGGTTTATCTGTTTATAGAGAAAGGTAGTATTCTTTTAATCGTTTTTTAAATGATGACAGTGTTTGAGCCTGCCTCACCACAACAGGAAGTGCGTTCCACAAACGAACAGCATTATTTAGTGCGCAAGTACACACTAATGTAATTTTTTATCAAATAAAATTAATAAATTCGCTCTCATGGCGACGTTTGACAGCTCTCGCCACGTCACCATGAAGTACGGGGTGACGTGGCGAGAGCTTGGTGCTACGTCACACGCGCTTTGGCCAATAACCGTGCGGCACTTATTGTTACGTAACTAGCGATGTCTATTCATCTTCTTCTAACTTATGTATCTTGCTTTTTTACTCTTTCTTCGAACCAATTTGAAATTACAATACGCATCGCGCCATTTTTTTGTGCCATTATGTTAGTGTATGACGTGTCTATTTATAAAACGTCATTGGGGTAGGCCCATTAGTACCTACATTTGGAATTTCAAAAAGATGACCGTGAAAATCGCGCTAAAATAAATATAAAATTAACTTAATAGATTTCGTCTAAATGGTGATGCAAAATATTATGTTCATTTTTAATAAACTTACAGTCATAATACAAGCAATAATTTTCAAAATGGTTGCGAGCGATGACAAAGTTCTATAATGCTCCACTAGAGATGTACTGGAGCGCGCGCACCACTTGCGTGGGAACACTTTACGCGCTTTCTAGCTTGTCCATATATTTGTATCAATGGTGATCCACAGGTATCCGTTTCGGGTCTGAGACCTGGGTGTTGTGACTTGTGAGACGGAAAAGTCTTTCGTAGTTTCTGACACACGACACAAGCCTTGATCTCAATGTAGGGTCTGGACTATGTATGTGGCTATTACGTGTATGCAGTGGCGGTACTTCCATACAAGCCCAAAAGCCCGGCTTGCCTTACTCAATACGCATATACTCAATCCTAAAGGCAAATTAGTACCTTAAATAAAATACATTCGTTTAATGCAAAACGTCTATCATTTTTAAATTTACCGCGCCATAATGGAGCCCCGCACCTGCGACGGAGCACCCGCGCCCCGCCCGGCAACTCACCTAAGCGAGCGCCGCGGTCTAAAACTAATATAAAATGATTTCATTCAAACTCAACGCTGGTCCACGCGTGACGCAATATCTTAAAAAGATGGAACACACCAAAGTATTATCTATCTTTTTCTCTCTCGTGTGCTTTTACCTGGCTTCTGGCGTATATTGCCCTCTCAGTCACACCTATTGATGAAATGCTACTATATACCATGACACTACGTACCTATACATATAGCTATTTTTTAATGCAATTTGTACCAAGCAAAATGCCCGGCTTCGCGGAGTGAAGTTGTGCACTTGACATGTCATATTATGATCCAAATTTATCGAAAAATATTTATGTTTTGCTACAAGTTATATTGGAATATATATAAATTAAATGGATATTTTTTGAGACCGTATTATAATGTTTTAAATATTTTTATTAATATATAATTAGAATACTTAATTTGGAATTGTCTATAATATAGGACCTGTGGCTAGCTTCACACTTATTATTATGTCTTTCGAGCGGACGATTAACCAGTAACCACTGGTTTCTACGTTTGTTTTCGTTTAATTATAGTATTTTACGTTTATTACGTATAATAATTGGTGAAAATGTGCCTTGTGATGGTTTGAAGTGTGTGCAAGTGTTGATCGGCGAGGAAAAGGTAAATTCATTACATTTCGTAATTCGTAGACAAACACCTACTCGTATCTGGTCGAAAACCTACGCCTGATTAGTTGTGTATTTCTCGAAAGTAGTGAAAACTATAGAATACAATTTTAAAGATCAGTGTACATAACTACTATAGATTGCTGGATGTTCTAATACTAATAAGTTATACTGTCGGTGTTGTATATTTTTTTCGAACGATGTACTTAAATTGGAATTGTTCCGGCTATAGTGATATAAATAATTTAACTGGTAGGTACTTTTATAGTCATTGACAAAAACATGTGAATGCATGCATTAATATATTTTCATAATTCCGGTAAACAGCGTATAGAAACCTCTATAAGCGTCATATACATAACATAATATGTGATGAGATTTCTTAACATTATGCTCGCGTAGACAGTAATCGTAGTGTTTTTCAGATATTCCTTAGCTTCCTTTCAGGGCTCATGATGAATCAAAAAATCACATGCATACACAAAAACATAATATGAATGTATTAACAATAATTTCTGGCCGCGAAGTTAAACACGGCGCCGTACTTGTGCTATTGTAGTGCTGTTTATTAATTTACAACATAATTACAATATAAAGTTACGTATGCATGCCCAAAAGTAATTTAACTTACACATTTGTTTTATTCATCTATTTAAAACTAATGATGGGGCCTAAAGTATTTTGACAATATTAAATAGATGGCCGAGAAAATCGCGCCATCTATTAGATTTTTTCGAACAACTTGTTGTAATACATTTTTTCATAACGGTGATAAAGATAATTATTATTTAATTAGTTTTTATCCTAATCTTATATAGATCGTGTGGTAGTTCTAGGACTGCCTCGATGGCGCAAAGTTGAGGTCTCGGATTCGAGTCTGGGGTCGTTTTCTATATATTTTTTTATTTAATAACATCGCATAGGCTCGCCCCCTATCGCATGATGAACACGTTCTTCTTTCTTAATACCATTTTGCTCCTGAACCAATACATATTGTTACTAAAAAAATATTGGGCTTGCCCTAGTCCACAACCCTAGGCACGCCACTGCGTGTATGTATATATTAATTAAAACATCAAATCACTTTGGTAAGCGGCCTTTAATAAAAAAAAGTACAAAAAACTTTTGACTAACACAAAAAATTGGTATCACTAATCGTCTTAAATCTATTTACATGTGATGTACGCTTAGGTACCGAAATCTCTTGGTAACACAAAATTCAATTCATATAGAACAATGGGAATCCATCACAGTCAATCTTCTCCGCCGATTACAATCGTTAAGACGCCAACTTGATTTGGCGCCACACGTATCGACTTAAAAATAAAACTAAAAAATTGAATGAAATTGCTTAGAAATTCTGGACTTATAATTGTAGTTCCTTTGTCATGTGATAAAGACATTTAAAAATTGAGATATTTGATATTAAAACTGCATCGAATTAAGTTGTGCATTTTCATTGGTATACTAAAAAAATGCGTGAAATTTATTCATATTTAAAATATTATAGGCATCAAAAAGTCACCTTGTTTTGCATTCAAATAAAAAATTGACTACATTATAAGTCATGTTGCCATTTCATTGTAGTAATTATAAATATTAAGAGGCAGTATTGCGTTTCATTATAAAAAAATCATCATTGATGCATTAAAGAAGGGACACCACAAACAAAATATAATATGTAACAAAGATCGGTACGGTACCGCTATTACTGTTGCTATCTCCGTCACTCCTACGCAAATGAAATCAAATATTTTTACTGTGGACATAGGTTTACACAACCTATGTAAAGCTACTTCACGACGTTCTCCTGTGAGACAGTTGTACCGCCCCAGACGAGGTTAAGGGATTCTCTACGAACCGAAACAAAACTCGAATATTCGAAAGTAAGTAAAACGATACGAAAGTGCCCAGTTACTCCACAAAATGTTTGAATCCTTTATCGAACGTCGTAACCATAGACTAAGTTCAAATATGCTTTGGCAGGACAGTGTATACCGATTCCGAGTTCTGGGCTAATTCATTCAACTCAGCTGTACAAAATCACCTAACCAATTATTATATGAACTGCTCTAAATTGAACTAAGCTGCGACTCCTGTATTGTAAACTTGTTTTGTAAAGAACAACGCTAGAGTTTCTTGCCCATTCTTCTCTGTTGAAAACAGCCTTGTGAACAGGAAGGTAGTGAAAAAAGAAAAAATAATTATTTAAAGCCTTACCACATAGAAAAGTCCTGTTTCGCTCGGGTTTTTCGGCTGTTTAGGTACATACAGAGCGCGCAGATTTTGTTTATAATGTCCCCTCTAGTATACCTTATTGTTTTAAATGTTAAACTAATTTATACATCGTCGATAACCTTTCCATCAGTTCTTAAAACTCGGGAGTATTTCAGTATTTTATAATTATTTATATCAGTTGATATTAAAAATCTATCTATTACACGTACATAAAGGAGATATTCCATTTTGAGCCTGAATTATGTACATAAAGTAGGAAGATAATTCTTTAAATACATAATCGGGTTTACTCGGTGGCGATTACAAAGCTCTGAAAGTCTCGGGTCCGAATCCCGAGTGATATTAAATTTTTCTGTTCATCATCAGCCCAGAGACAGGAATTTGTGTCCGATATGGCGATATTCTCACCACCTATCACATCATGGGACAAAACACACAAGCCGAAACATTGGTATCCTGGTGCGCTAAAACATCACGGTTTTTTTTATCTTATTTACGAAATCGAGGTCCGAACGGACAAGAAAATCCTACCACCAATATACACCCAACAGTAACATGGTCACACTAAGATCGAGTCTTGTGTCGTGGGTATGAGAAACTACGAGAGACTTTTCCGTCTCACAAACACCTAGACCCGGAACAAATACTTGTGGTTCACACAAATATTTATCTCGGTGCGGGGACCGAACCCGCGGCCTCTCGTTTCACAGCCGGCGTCTAACCAACTGCGCTACGGAGGCTGTCAATATGTGTAAATCAATCTTGTACTATATTCTAGTTCAAGTTTGAAAAATCTCCTTTAGATACGTAAAGTCACAACCATTCATAATTATTTCGCATAAAATATTTTGTGATGATTCTATTGAACGCTGTATCTGTGAAAATTATCATTTTCATACTTCATAACCGCTTAATGCGTCATATTCCGTGGTTCCTAACCTTTCTAGGTCCGTTACCCCTATGATCTAACTAGGGTGACTAATTTTACCACTCCTCCCAAGTTTAAGTATGGTAATATTAGATTTTGTTTCACTTAAGAGCGTTTATACCCTGCACGCGCTTTTTGGCTTAAAAACAGGACTTTTCAAATGAGTTAATAGCCACCAATAAACAATTTCAAGGAAAAATAATTATTACTAATTTTAGAAAAGGTTGTCATCTAGGGATTTTGGTGGAAAACATTATAGATTGATGGATAATTTGTGAGTAGTATAAGGATTACTGAACACAAGTTTCGTTATTTAGGCTTTAAATGGCAATTTAGAAGCTTAAGATATCCGAAACCACTAAATATAAGATGAAAATAAAAATATTATCAGACTACTAAGACCCTTATGGAGGGATTTTGCTGAGAAAAATAATCTTTTTGTGTTTAGTTCCTGAAAAATAAAAATTTAAACAATGCGAAATTATTCAGAAACTCTCGTCAAGAACATATTTTTTTCACCAACTTATCGTACATAATTTTTTATAAAAATTGCATATTATAATAGAAGAACATCTTATCAATAAATTACCATTTTTATATTTCAACAAAATTAGTTTTCATGTTTTCTACAAATATTTTAAAAACCACTATAAAACACGCTGTCCGACGTGGATCAAATCAGACCGCCGCAAGGCCTTCTAGAGGGAGGACGTATCGCTCGTCGCTCCGGCCTGGCTGCAGTCGATTATTGCCGCGCGTAGTAAAAATAGCCACGCGCGGACTGCGATTACCACATCTTAGTACTTTGGTAGTAAAATATTTAGTTATTTTTATTACCTACAATGATTTTGTAGTGAGTATAAATTATGTTTCAGGTAATATAATGCTAAATTATGTTATGTATTGTAATATAAAATTCAATATATTTCGTAATTGTAAGGGGTTGTAAGGCCCCTAACACTATTTATGTGTTCGAACACGAAATTATTAATAAAACGTCCGTAGTATCTACTGATTGAACACTGATTTGAATGCAACTTAACAATGTTATAATAACGAAAATATGATTAGTATCTAAATTTGTATTATTCTTTGCTTGCACAGTAATATTTGTCTACTTATAATGCAAATAAAATATTTTTATGATATTATATTACAGTTACATTTCAAATGAATATTTGAAGCGCACGGATCAAAGTTGTTTGAGCCGATTGTATAGCGAGCCGACGCGGCAGCTCTACGCACACAGCTTTGGTCGCTCATGTGTGCGTGAAATTAACGAAGAAATACCTATAGTTGACTTTGCGCGCAAGGTGTATACGCTCTTAAGACAAAAACAAGGTCATTGTTACCCCCGCAAAATACAACTTTTACCCCCACAGAGATAATTAACCCCAGGTTAGGAACCACGGGTCTAATTCATGCTTTTAAAGATGATTTTGGATAATCACTACATAGTATAAAACAAAGTCGCTTTCTCTGTCCCTATGTCCCTTTGTATGCTTAAATCTTTAAAACTACGCAACGGATTTTGATGCGGTTTTTTTTTAATATATAGAGTGATTCAAGAGGAAGGTTTATATGTATAATACGTACATATTATTGTACAGAAATCTATTTGTACCCGGGCGAAGCTGGGCCGGGCCGCTATATAGATACTAAACCTATATTTTCTTCAATTCTACATGTACTATAGAATACATACTAGATTTTAGGATGATGATAGATATACTAATTTCACAGATACACCGGTCAATATGTTTAAACATATAGTTTGCGCTTAAAACTAGTTACAGCGTGGGTAGGTAGACATTACTAGCATCATTGAAAAGGTAACCTTATTGTCAATTTAATAGGAGCTATATTTGCAGTTTATTTACTTGTGTATCCACTAATATATGGTAATGTATCACACAAAACTACTGAACAGTTTTTGATGTAACTTTAGTTTTTGTTAATGCAAGAAGTTGCGAATCCATTTTTTTTTTCTTAACACGTTGAACGCCACGCGGCCCACCGGTGGGCGATTCAAGCAAACCCGTTCGGGCCAAGTGGAAATCATCAATTCCATCATTTTTCGCTAAAGTTAATATCAACACAAAACTATAAAAAAATACTAAAGTTGCATATTTAATTTGATTAAAACAATTTTTCGTGATATTTTCTTAAGAAAATACCACGAAACAAGCCACGCGGCCCACCGGTGGGCCGCGTGGCGTTCAACGTGTTAAAACCTTTTCTTATCCATTTTGGAGTCTTTTAATGTTTTTTGTTATAAAAGAGTTGAGGAAGTTAATCAAAACCGATTCCTATGCCAATAACAATAAGGCTATATTTTCAATAATACTGACATCGCCTTTCCCGCTCTTGTAAAAAAACCTTATCATATAATACACTAAATAAACAGCGCCTTCATTTTATTGCTTACTATCTATAATATACAGTATTTTAATTCTTTCATACTGTATACAGGCTGATTCATTTTTCGAATTCACTTTTGTAATTTGACCAAATTTTGATTCCGCTGTCATTTTCAGACCAAATGATTCAATGACGAGGATAAATTCCTTCTTGTAACGAAAGTAACACCATGTATAAAGCCTGATAAATTCATACACGACCTCCCTTTGGAAGAACAGGGGAGAAGTTAAATACGACATTTTAGCTCACAATAGGTATAAATTACACTTGATTACATGATTTTTCCTTCAACAATATGATTGATATCCGTTAAAGTCTAAAGTATTTAACAGCCTTGCAATGCATAGGAGGGTCGCGGATGAAATTGTAGTTCTATATTACAAAAAATCAACAACCTGTATACAATTTATCTTATTAAAAAAAATCACAATTTTTAACTTTAATTACACTGCAGGAACATTTATATCTCATACACTAAGAGAGCGACACATCGTTTCGCGACTATCACAAACATACAAAAATACAGTAAATATACAGGGTGTATTTTTCAAGTGGTCATGGATGGCGAAATCCGAAACTATGAGGAACAGCAAAAAACAAAGGGAATTCACATATGTCTTATTTTGATGAAAACTATAACTGCATACTGCGAGTTTTGATAAATCAATATTCCTAGCGATAAATCGATACCGATGATTTTGAAAAAAGAATACATGCGAAACACCACTCGATAATTATGCTAACAAGAACCAAATTTTGGGAATTAGTATAGAGAAAACTATAAGGGGCAGATTAAAAAACAGATCATTTTTATTCGTTACCTCAACATCTAGTTTTCCAGAATTTTCATTATTCCTCATAGTTACGGATTTTGCTACACACGCCTACTTAAAAGAATCACCTGTATACTGGCGGACTATAAACGTAATTGTTATTTAATAAAAGTAGCCCACTAGTACATGAAACATGACGCCAAGTGAGAAATTATGATTTAAAAAAACTGAGAAATTGCTTTTTGACTTTCTAGTGATTTTTTCGGCAATTCCTCTAAATCTTATAAATTGGGATGAATTTCAATTTATGACTCATTGGAATTCAGCTTGCAGAAAACTTTATGCCACTATACTTTTCACTATTAAATTATTTTGTTGCGAATTACCGAATTGTAAGTCAGAACATAATTTTATTAGGAATATACCTTCTAATATTAAGAGACGATTTTTTATGTATGATTATTTACTCACAAAGAGTACAAGGAGTAGTAATAGAATGTTCAGTTAAGAAAATCAATTAGCAATATTACATTAACAAAGGAAGTATAAAGTAAAAAAATGGCGTCATATTATTTTCACAAATTGCAAAATTAAATTTCAAATCATTTTATTTGTTGGGAATTTGTTATTTTCTTATCGTTCATAATCTCTTCGAAAACTCTCTTCTCGACTACTTAAGAAATATATTGAGTCAGAATTGTTGATGATTTCTACCATTCAATAAATGTCTCTGATATTATTACCAAATTCCCATACAAATCAAACTGACAATATATTAAGAATAAAAATGCTCTTTCCATACTTTGATTTCACTCATTATTTAAATATAAAAACACTTAAAATAATAAGTACTTTTGACCCTCATAATCCACAAAGTACACACACCGTAAAAATATCGATGTTTCTTGGGAAAAATAAATTGATTCAACAGAACCGATTATCGAACTTAATATTGATTCATAATTTATATATGAATTAGAATTAAACCGATGTATAATAATTAATTTTAATCCATAAAAATGGTACGACAGTATCAAGTTTCGATTATTCCCACATTTAAAATCGATTTAAATTGAACCTATAATAAAAATCGATCACAAAAACCTTACCAGCATTCTCCATCGATCAAACTCATTTCTCCAAAATCACTTACAGTGAAAACGTCTTTAAGATCACCACCATAAGGTACTTTATCACTAAAAGGGCCAACAGCACGCAATACCTTAATCTACCCTCGAATATACACTATGACTGCGATTCAACTTCACACACAAAGTCTTTCTTAACACTTAAATTCTGAATCTCTCCGTCACTTTTGATCTCTTCAAAATCCTGTTCAGTCCCCGCATGTTTTGTAAGACAATGTTTGTCCAAACTTGATTTTTGAACGCATCTATAAGGGCAGAGGCTGCATTTTATCGATTTCTGTCTTGGTTTGTAAGCTCTGGACGTTTTGTCTGAACTATCCCCGTCCTTTTCGTTCAAATGGCGTTGTTTATGCTTCGTTAAGTTAGTTTTTTGCACACATCTGTAGCTACACATATCACAACTGAAAGGTTTTTGGTCTGTGTGAAGGTACATGTGTTTTACTAAGTTTGGTTTCTGAACGGTCCTGTAGTCACAATAGGGACAAGCGAAGGGCTTGTACCCCGTATGCGTTCTCTCGTGGACGACTAAGTTATTCTTTTGAGCGCATCGGTAATCGCAGTATTGACATCTGAAAATAAATTTACCAATAGTTAGACACATAGCATGATGATGATGATGATGCCAATCTGAGGGGGTCATAGTTGTACGGACAAATTGTAACAGCTTATGTAAACCTATCCAGTCCACAAAAAAAATTGATTTCATTTGTCTTGAAAACTTTACTGATGCCTCCATTTTGACTTATTTTAAAGAACTTAAATTTATTTACCATTTTCGAATCAATGATTGACACTAAGTAAAAACTATTTAACATTATAACACAGAAAAATATCTAGATACGGGGATCGAATCCGCCCTGTATTTTATTACAATTATTAACATTTGTCCTAACGCGAGTGTCGAACTCATAATCTGCCATTTCCCAGCTGGCGTTTAACCAACTACGCCACTAAAGAAAAATTCAAATAATAAATTATAGATTTCAAAAAAGGCTTACCTAAATGGTTTCTCCTTCATATGCACCATGATATGTTTAGCGACATTATTCTTCTGTCCAGACTTGTAATCACAGAATGTACACGAAAAAGGCTTTTCACCAGAATGGGTCCTTTCATGAATTTTCAAAATGGCAGGCGATTGACATCTGTACGCGCACTGACTACACCCAAATTTACCAACTTTAGAATCCGAATTTTCTGGTTCACTGCAATTTTTCGCGTGCTGTTTCAACCCTCGCTTCGATGGGAAAATCTCATTACACTTAAAACAAATATACTCCCCCTTTATATTCATTGAAATTTCATCTACCTTCGTCTCTTGAGTTTTATCATTAAAATTCTGATACTCATAATACAACTTATTATCGTTAGGTTTAAGATTTTCTTTAGGCTGTTCGGTTTTCTTATCTTCTTTTTACCTTCATCAGGGTAAGGGATGGGGTCGAATTGTTTATGTACTATTAGATTTTGAGGGTTGTCACGATTGGGGATGAAATTCTGGACATAGTTTTGGGGGCGCGTGTATAAATCTATAGGGTTGAGAGCCGGCATTACTACGTGATTATAAGGGGTGTAGAGATTATCTGGGTGAAGGTTCTGCTGTGTGTGTTCTGGCTGGATTTGACCTGAAAGGAAATAAAATAAATTATATTAGTTAATAGTTATACAAAATTCTTCATCATAGCTTATTTATCTCTTTGACTTGTCACCCGCTTTGCTACGGAGGGAATTGGTCAAAAATATTTATAGCTCCTATTATTTACTTGATGATTGATTTCGTTGCGTATTTAAGACAAGTTAGATATTCCCGGAGACTCGGCTCGCTTCAATGCTCGGTGTCATTACAATGCGTGCTTGTTGATCCTGCGCCACAGGAGTTACAGTGGTGGGTGTGAGGGCGGGACAGTCTTCATACTAGCACAGAAGTTCGTGGTAGCCTGTTGGTAAACGGACTTGACGTGACTGCCAACATGTTCACGGTGATCGCGGTTTAGAATCCCAGGACACACCTCTGACTTTTCGGAGTCATGTGTGTATTTATAGTCAATTACCACGTAGTATAACGGTGAATGAAAACATCGTGAGGAAACTTGTATATCACAGCGATTTCTATGGTATGTAAAGTCCGTCCCGCACTAAGCCAGCGAAGTGGACTATAGGGCCTAACTACTCTCAATCGTATTCTTCATTGTAGCCGAGACCCATGCCCTACAATGGGACATATATGGGCTGATACAGTACAGTATATTAATGGTAATGAACGTGCCTATTCTCTCGCTAAACAGTAGAAAACTAATTATTCCGGTTTGAAGGACCTTGCAGCTAGAGTAACTACTGGACATATTGAGACTTAACATCGTATATCTGAAGATGGCGAGCGCATTAGAATGCCATTGCTTTGTAATTCAAAGTGTTGTTTGGTTTGCTACTGTTCATGAACGGTCCATATCGCTTACCATCAGGCGAACGGCATGCTCGTCTCGCCATATCCGTGCAATTCCGTTCGGTGCAAAAAATAATTAGAAAAGTCTCTGAAATATTTGGAGTGACTTAATATGTAAAATAGTCAAGTCTGAACCTTCTTTTAAATGAGCTGGTTAATCATTTTTTATTGTAATATAATAATCTTTTCCCTTCTCTGCAATAAATAAATGATCTTTGGGCAGTAATGACTACGAGCTCCAAAATTCTCTGGTTCCGTATCACCCCATATACGTCCCACTGCAGGGCACGGGCCTACTCTGCTATCGAGATTACGATTGATAATGGTTAGGCCATATAGTCCAACACAGTAGGCCTAGTGCGGGTTGGCCACCAAAATTCTCTGGTTGCTGGTATAGAATCCACCATCACAGGGATATCTATCCAAGCGGATATGTATCCTATCATGGGATTGTGCAATAGATTCCACGTGTATTCATGGAAACTGCCAAATTACCGGTGGCGGCCCAACTGACCTTTATGAAAACATTTGCATATTAAATGTTAAAAAATACATTTATATTTACACATCACTAATCATTTTCCGCGGATTTGGTTGTTGTTTTTTTGTTTGTGTTTTAATACGTGAGGCCGGGGGTTCGATCCCCACTTCGAGTAAAAATTTTGTGTAATCCCCCTGGATTACTCTTAGATACGAAGTTCGAATGTTCGGATGTTCAACGTCCGGAGTGAGATATAAGATTTTCACTTCTAAAAATCAAGACCATTCTTTATTAAACTTATCATTTTCTCCGAACTTAGTCTATGGTTGCGACGTTAGATAGAGGAATCCAACATTTTGTGGAGTATCTAGGCATATTAGTGAAATTTTACGTACGGAGTCCGATCATTCGAAGTTCGTATCGTTTTTATAGAGTAATCTGAACTAGGCCAGCATGGTGGACTATACGGCTTAACACCTCTCAATCGTACTTTCGATTTTAGTGGAGGCCCGTGCCCTGCAGTGGGACGTATATGGACTGATACAAATTCATACTTAAATAATCTGTATGAGTTTGTCGGGAAGTGTAATTAGTGTTCGCTTTGGCGATAAACTAGAACCTCTGCCTACCCTTTTAGGTCACTGGCCAAATCATTTTGCATGGATTTTTTTCGAGGCAGATCTTTGAGTAATCGATTATTTGTTTGGGATATGTGCTGTGAGAGCGAAAAGTATCTCGTAGTTGGCGATACATAAGACTTAAATGATACTTCATATAACTATATATTTGGCGTATATATACCTTATTTACTTGTTATACAGGGTATAACCAAACTGCTTAGAAAACGAAGTCAAATGGTAGTTTCAGTGACTATAGACATAATGAAATTCAAAATTTAAAAATAACATATATTTATTTTTGCAATTTTTAGGTATTGGATGGATGGTAAATAAATAGTTTTTGCTAAAATATTAATTAACGATTGTGTATCTTTGCGTACTTAAAAATAAAAGGGACGACATTATTGTTTTAGGAAAAACTACGCATTTACCGCCCAAACACGACGATAGGTAAAAAAACATCACTTTTTGGGAAATTTTTATTGCATTATGTTTTAAGTCACTAAATCTACCTACCCGGCTTCGTTTTCGGTCGCATTCTGAATATACCCTGTATAGGCTACCTGTATAAGATGAAATGACAACTAATAAAAAAATGAATGAACATACACACGTTCCGATTAACATATTGATATATGGACAGAATAATTTACAGAAATGCAACGAAACCAGTTGAACTGATTCGCAATGAATATTTATATTTCACGGATGCTCTTGGCTACTAGTTTTTTTTTTAATGGTGCGACAAATTACCTGCAGTAACTAATGGTAAGAGATGGTCAATTAGACTTACTAGTTATCCGATACATTGATAATTAATTATTATGTTGATTTTTTTTACATACATACAGGGTATATAAAGACTGCTACCGAAAACGCAGTCGGGTGGTAGTTTAAGCGACTTCAGACACAATGCAACACAAAATGTTGCAAAAAAGCGACATTTTTTTTTGTTTTTTTTTTTCCTGGCATATTCGGGTGGTAAATATTTTTTTCCCTAAAATAATAGTATATACCCTTTTATTATTAATACTCTAAGGTATAAAAGAATTTAAATTATTATTTTAGCAAAAACTATGGATCTACCACCCAAAAATGACGATATTTAAAAAAATCATAATAAATAACTGTCGCGTTTCTTTGCGAAATTTTTAGTTCCATTGTGTTTGTAGTCACTAAAACTACTACCCGGCTTCATTTTCGGTAGCAGTCTTGAGATACCCGGTATGTACTGGTGGTAGGTCTCTCATATGTGAGAGGTCATCTGGGTAGGTACCACCGCAATGTCTATTTCTCCCGTCAAACAGCAGTGTAAATGCACTGTTGTGTTTCGGATTGAAGGACATTGTAGCCAGAGTAACCACGGGACATATTGAGACTTGACATCTTATGTCTCAGGATGGCGAGCGCAGTGGAATGTTGCTACTGTTTATGAGCGGTCGTATCGCTTACCATCAGGCGAACGGCTTGCTCGTCTCGCCATTCATTGAAATAAAGGGGAGGGGTTAGTCTTAAATCTCACCACATATCACTAAAGGGGAGGGTAAAAAATGCTAAATAAAAGATCACGTGATTAATGGACGGCCCCTTACCGCGCCATTGTCAATTCTATTAAATGTCATATTAACTTGATTTTTAATAGATTTAGTTCAGACAAGAAAAAAAATATTATAGTAATATTTAAATCGAGTGAATATTATGCATATAATTTTGCATTCTGATTTAAATTAAGTCAAATGTCACGTTTTGTTTTTGGACTCCAAAATGACTTCATTGCGCCTGATGTAAGTTTAGGGTAGATAGAGAATTCACTAACGCAATGTGTTTTATTTTATTGCTTTGAATGCCACTTAGGTGAGACGAGCATGCCACTTAGGCGAGTGGTAAGCGATACGACCGCACAAGAACAGTAGCAAAACCAATAAACACCATGAAGTACTACAAGCAATACTTGGCATTCGCCATCCTGAGACATAAAATGTTAAGTCTCAATATATCCAGTAGTTACTCTGGCTACAATGTCCTTCAAAGCGGAACACAACAGCGCATTTACACTGTTGTTTGGCGGGAGAAATAAACATTGCGGTGGTACCTACCCAGGCGGCCTCTCACATAAGAGAAACCTACCACCAGGTAATGAGTGAGTTTCTTTCGCCATTCGACATAGTGGGAAATTTGATTTCATAATATCTAAAATCAAGGAAATAAATTATTTTGTTCATTCATGGAAAATTAATGGTGAAGGAAAATATCGTGAGGAAACCTGCATACCATAGCGATGTGTTAAAATTTCTATAGTATGTAAAGTTCGCTATAAGATGCTTTATGTTGATGTTGTTCGGTTTTGCTACTGTCCATGAGCGGTCGTATCCCTTACCATCACGCGAATGGCATGCTCTTGCCATTCCGTGCAATTCCGTTCCATGCAAAAAATAATAAGAGAAATCTCTGCAATATTTGAAGTGACTAAACATGTAAAACAGTCTCAAGTCTAACGGCCGATGCCAATAATCAATCGAAAAAATTAGATTGAAGTCAATCTGGATTGTTTTCTACTTTTCGATTTGTCATTTACCATGTTGCCATAGTTTTTTCACAACTGAGATTGATTATTGGCAAAATGGTATCAGAAAAAAGATTGAGCTGTCAATCTCAAACGGCAAATTTTGGACTTGGATTGTTTATTGGCAGCGGCTGTTAACTGGTAACCATCTTTCAAATGAGCTGCTTAATCATTTTTTATTGTAACATAGTAATCTTTTCACTTCTCTGCAATAAAAATTTACCTTTGGGCCGTTATGACTACGAGCTCCAAAATTCTCTATTAAATTTTACTATAAAAAACATAAAAGTATGATATTTTATTGAAAAATTATACATTTATTTAAATTACATAATAGCTAGCATTATCACTGCATAACTTATATACTGTTGAGGTACAAATTGATTTAATTAATCATCTATGTTTTGTGTCATAAAATATGTATGTTTATTTGTCAGCCATTTAATGTCATTTCTAGTGAAAATATGAGTGGTTTGTCAAGTTTTTGGTTGACCCATATGTACAAGCATCCGTATTGCTAAAATGTCAAGTGTTCAATGCATTTTGGACATAATTTTGAATTAAAAATTCATATAACTTTTTGTCGGTATCATATTATTTGTCCATTTGTATTTATTGAATAAAATTTTAGCATCCTATAAAACTTACTACTAAAATTTACTACTATTGCAAGATTAAATATCCTTAATCAAACATTATTTAACAGCCTCTATGGCGCAGTCGGTTGGACGCCGCCTGTGAAACGAAAGGCCGCGGGTTCGATCCCTGCTCCAAGAGAAATGTTTGTACGGCCCACAGATATTTGTTTCGGGTCTGGATGTTTGCGAGAAAGAATACTGGCAACCCCGGTTCGATCGGTCGTCAAAATCTTAGCTCGTAATTTTAATTAAAATAAAATTTATTAAGTGCCTAATAATTGTTTTAAATAAGTTTAGTACATAAATCAGTGCATTAATATTGTAATTAAATCATATTTATGTAAAATAAAACAAGAAATTTCAAACGTTGAGGTTGTACATCTGTTAACTGTCACCGCAAAGGAGAATTTTGAACATTATCGAATAAAACGGCGAGTACTATTGTGTTTATTAACTAATCACATACACAACACAATACTGTACATTGTTTCACTACTGTGAGCCACGTCCATCACTCACTGGCAACGTTCAAGTCTCAACTTGCTTGACAAATAGTGGAAGCAATCTTGACGACGAACACTATTTGCCCCAGACAATTCAACTCATCTCAATCGTAACAACAATACGACACTTTAGTACGCTTTTATTAAATACTAATTAGACAACTCATTAATATCAAAATTCTTTGCCAATTGATTATATTTCATATTAATATTAATAAGAATACCTACCCTCTGGTCCACTAAAAGTAAAATTAATTTACTAAATTCGTATTATATATACAGTTTTACTGCCCACTCCCTTTTTCTTACTTTTTCAGTCCATCCACACTTTTTCCATCATGCAAACCCGCAAAGCTGCTGCCCAAGAGGCTGAGTTCAGGTTGAGCAAAGCGCTAAAGGAACTCAAGGCATACAAAGACCAATGCAAGCAGCTCCTGCAGGAGAGGGAGGAAAGTGAGGATGAAGTAAAAAATATTGTAGACAAGAACTCAGCACTCAAACGTGAGATGGCTGCATTGCACCATAACTACCTACTGGTTGCTGAGGAACGGGACAAGCTCCAAGCGGTGACAGAGTCATTTGTGCACTGTAGCTCCCTGTATGAGGAGTCCCTCTGCAGGGTTAGGGACCTTGAGCTGGATCTAAATGTAGCAAATAATACTATTATAAAGTTAGAGAAAGAAATTGAACTTTCACAATCAGCGGCAAATAAAAGTTTATTTAATGAACTAATTGATGTATGTTCAGAGTATACTCCTGTTGAGGCTACTGATATTATAGACCTAACAGGGGGTGACTCACCAAAGTGCCAGCCAAGTATAAACCTACTTAGCAATAAAAAAGTCAAAAAATATATCAAAATCAATAAATTATTAAAAAAATTAAAATCAAAAAATATTAATAAAAACACCATTTTGGAACTTAGGAAAGAACGTAGGGCCCTGGTAGCTAAACTTCAAAATTATGAAATAAAGCTAGAGGACAGCAAAAATATATATGAAATAGACACTCAACGATTGCTGTCTGATATCAGTACTTTAGAAGAGCAATTGAGTTTGACCTACAGCAAATATTTGACTCAACAAACTGAAGTTCAAACATTGCTCAAAGCTTGCGAACAAAACAAAATGACTATGCTGATAATAAATCTTTAATGTCATCTGAACTGTCCTACTCTCCAAGATATAACCAATCGATTAATGTAGGATGTGAATCATCAATAATAATTGATGACATAAATAATCCAAAAACTTGTACTGTCCCACTTACGCCCAAAAATAGTAAGAATGTTCCAAATCACAAATATAATACTATAATGTATTCTGACAATGTAGGAAAAGGTATTGGAATATTAATAAATAAAAGTAGTAGTCATCCCCTAGTAAACTACTGTATGCCAGGGATGCCTTATAAACATATTGTTAATACTCTGTCGCAAAAAGTTTATAATGACAACATTTGTATAACAGTCTGCATTGGAGATTGTCAAGGTCTAAAAAAGCGGGACATTACTGAGAGTTTTGAAATATTATTGAAACTCAAATGTCCCAAAATCATATTGTGTGCCTTCCCATATTTAAATAATGTGTCAGATAATGTAAATAACCACACTCATGTGTTAAATAGGCACATGCAATTTTTAATAAGTCACTATAGTGACAAATTTTTATTTTTTGACACCAATATATTTATTGGTAAATATTTTAAACAGACTAGGGATACATTGTATCTACCAAATAAATATTTACATTTACTTGCTACACCTGTAGCTAATTTTTTAAACACAGTCATAAGTAATATGACGAAGACCACAGGCACTACCACTTTTAGTAATGTTACTAAAATAAATGTGGTAAATAATAATTTAAACTTTTAACTTTGACAAAAGGAAGCGGTGAAAATTATATAGTATTATCTCATCAGAATATAAACCGCTTTTCTGGCAAAATTTTAGAGATTGAACTTTTTATTGACACATTTAACATTAGTATATTATGTTTCACAGAGACCTGGTTGAAGGCGCACCTTATGAATTTCAATGTGAATGGTTTCAGGGTCGCCAGCTCGTTTAACAGGATTTCGGCGGAAGGTGGAGGTTCCTTAATTCTAGTTCGTGATCATATCACATTTAGGGAAAGAAAGGATATCTCTTGCCTCTCGGTTGAACGAGTGTGTGAGGTCGCATGTGCGGAAACAAATTCCTATGTCATATTGTGTGTCTATAGACCTCCTTCATCAAATATTTCGCTATTTTTATCAACAATGGAGGATATTTTAAATAAAATTAAAAGTAATAAAAAAGTTCTAGTCTGTGGGGACTTTAATATTAATTTACTAGTTGATTCGGTTGATAAGTGTAGGTTTGTGTCTTTATTCGGCTCATTTAATTTTACATGTTTGTTCTCGGAGCCTACTAGAATTACGTCTGAAACTTCGAGTTGTATTGACAATATCATAACAAACTTCGAAGTACTTGAAAAAGGTATAAAGATAGGGGTTAGATCTGACCATAAATGCCAATTAGTGAAATTAGAACATGCTGTAGACAAAACCAGTAGATTAATAACTTTTAGGCCGTTATCTAAGAAAATCCTCGGTCAATTTAACAGTAATGTACAATCAAAAATAGATACTTTTACACTTGATGGCAGTCCAAACGACATGTACTCATCATTATTTAAAATTATACGTAAAGAGTTTGACCAAGTATGTAAAATTAAAACTATTAAAATTAACTCTAAAATAAAATTTAGTGCTTGGGCCACTAAAGGCATTAGACGTAGTAGGGAAATTTTGTATGAGTTATATGACAAAAGGTCCTATACACCTGATGTCAACTTTAAAAAATATGTCGGATTATATTCAAAATTATTTAAAAAAGTATGTATGCAGGCTAAATCAAATTATATAAGTGAAAAGCTTAGATTGTCAGATAATAAAATAAAAACTACCTGGCAAATTATTAATACTGAAACTGGGAAAAATAAAAAAAATGACAACAAAATTGCTCTCCGCATAAATGACGACCTTATTTCAGATAAATCTACTATTGCCAATTATCTTGATAATTTTTTCACTAACATACCATTAGACTTAACTAAACATTTAGATTCATCAGTAGATTTAGCGGAATCTTTTTTAAAGGAAAATGTTCCTGGAAATATGTCTAAGTTTAACTTTCAAAAGGTAACCAGTTGTCAAATAATAAAGGCTTTCAAGCAAATTAAAATAAAAACTACAGAAGATATATGGGGACTGTCTGTTAAAGCTATAGAAGCTATTATTGTTAACATTGCACCGTTATTAGCTACTATTTTTAATTCCTGCCTAAGTGACGGTATCTTTCCCGACTTAATGAAAATTAGTAAAGTCGTACCCATTTTTAAGTCAGGATGTTCGAACAATCCGTCGAATTATAGACCCATTTCTGTACTACCGGCTCTTAGCAAAATCTTCGAAAAGCTTTTACTTAATCAAATGCTAGCACATTTTGATGAAAATAAGTTAATACATAGGAATCAATTTGGTTTCACAAAGGGTCGCTCAACTCAAGATGCCGGGACATCACTAATCACGTCGGTTTTAGAAGCCTGGGAGGCATCTCAAGATGCTCTAGGAGTTTTTTGTGATCTCTCCAAGGCTTTCGACTGTGTTGACCACCAAACACTTATTATGAAGCTAAGGTACTACGGAATCAGTGATACGTCACTTGATCTCGTAATGTCTTACTTGTCGGGTCGTGAACAAAAGGTTTCTTTGGACGGGCTCACTTCGGTAGGATCAAAAGTTAAAATTGGGGTTCCGCAGGGCTCCATTCTGGGCCCCTTTTTATTCTTAGTCTACATAAATGATCTTCCTTGCATGGTTCAGAAGTGGTCAGACATAGTTTTATTCGCTGACGACACCTCTATAATATTTAAAGTTAATCGGAAAGACGATAATCTAGATACACCTAACAATATTCTTAATTTAATTTCGGATTGGTTTTCTGCTAATAATCTACTATTAAATGCTAGTAAGACTAAATGCGTCCGTTTTGCTTTACCGAACGTGGCAAGCGTAAACACGCGTATCGAATTAAATTCAGAAATTCTAAATTTAGCTAATTCCACAATTTTTTTAGGGATCACTCTAGATAAAAAATTACAATGGGGTCCACAAATTGAGAGATTATCAGCTAAACTTAGCAGCGCAGCGTTCGCGGTCCGAAAAATAAGACAACTAACTGACGTTGCAACGGCTAGATTGGTATATTTTGCTTATTTTCATAGTATAATGTCATACGGCATTATTTTATGGGGATCAGCGGCTGATATCGAATCGATATTCATCTTACAAAAAAGAGCAGTCCGTGCTATTTATAATCTAGGAAGCCGCGATTCTTTGCGATCTGTTTTTAAAGAAAGCAATATACTAACCGTGTCATCTGAATACATCTTTCAGAATATAATGCACGTTCGTAAAAATATTAATAAGTTTTATAAGGTCAGTGACACCCACACCATTAATACGCGGAATAAAAATAAACTAGCAATACCCTCGTTTAGACTAGAAAAGTCAAAAAAATCTTTCTTGGGTAGTTGTATTAAATTTTATAATAAACTTCCCAATAGGATAACGCAGCTACCGGACAAACTATTTAGGGTCCATATTAAAAACAAACTTATGACTAGGGGTTATTATAATATTAAGGAATATATTGAGGATAAAAAAGCCTGGGATTAGGTGTTCTCTTGCACATTGCGACCTCCTGGGGCCCTGAACTATTCGCTTATTACACCACCTAATTTAAATAATTAAAAATATCTAAAATTGTGAACTCAAAAATTAAGCTATATACAATCAAATAAATCAATTAAATTATATGACGACCGATCGAAAAAATCATATAAAAATAATAATTAATATGGCAAATCCTTGTAAGACAAGTCACAAATACTTATTTAGTAAATTGACCAAAACCAAGCCCACTGAGTTTGACTCGCTGGATCTACTCAGAAATGGGTCGCGCCGCGTAGTATCCAGTGGTAAAGTAAAGCCCGCTGAGTTTGTTCGCCGGGTCTTCTCAGTCAGGGCCGCGTTGGATCCGGCAGTAAGCCTAAACATACGGGACGTATCGGAAATACTTATGGTCGTTGTCTTAAGTTGGACCCAAAACAAGCCCACTGAGTCTTAGTCGCTGGATATACTCAGGACTGGGTCGCGTCGCGTAGTTCCAGTGGTAGTGTAAGCCCACTGAGTTTGTTTCGCCGGGTCTTCTCAGGAAGGGCCGCGTTGGATCCGGTGGTAACTATAAACCGCTACGCACCGTTGTAATATTTATGGTCCACAAATAATATAATTTAATTTGACTAACGTAAATAATGTATTTCTTTGACAAATAAATTACTATAAAGTAAAAACTAATACTTTAAATAAAATATGAATAAAAACTAAATAAATTAAAAAAACTAATCATAAATTATAAATAAAAATAAAATTAATTTAAAAATAAATAAAATTAATAAATAAATTGATAAAAGCAAGAAATTAAAATAAGTAATAATAAGCATAGGAAATATATTGTAAATAGAGATTAAGTTCTATGTGTATGACTTGTCATAAGAGCTCCTTAATTGCCTACGTGATCAATAAATACATTTCATTTCATTTCATTTCATTTCACCGAAAAGTCCCTCGTAGTTCCTGATGACCCACGACACTAGACTCGATCTTAGTGTGGGGTCAGGACTATATATGCTGTTGTCTGTATCAGCCCATATACGTCCCACATCAGGGCACGGGCCTCCTCTACAATCGACAGTACGATTGAGAGTGGTTAGGCCATATAGTCCACCACGCTGGCCTAGTGCGGGTTGGCCATATATGCTGCTGGGTGTTATTTATTTTATTTATTTATTAAATGTATTTTCTTTCGGTCATTCTCTATATCCTATCTGTCTTTAACAAGAGGTTATAATAGCTACCATGACTATGTCGGTACAATTCTACGCTTCATTAAACAAAGATATATATTTATCTTTCCTAGCTATATTGAATATATGCACCATATCTATGCCCCTCCATCTTTGTTCTGAAACACAAATGGATCGAAATATCAAATGAAATCTCTTGTTAAAGACAGATAGATTAAAGAAAACGGCTAATAACAAAATAAAAAAACGGAATCGACGTTTTTTTTTGCGAAATTTTATTTCCATTGTGTCTGAAGGCTCTAAAACTACCACTTGGCTTCGTTTTCGGTCGAAGTCTGGATATACCCGGTACGTATACAAAACACACATTCACATTTTAAAAATATGAGGTACCTATCTCTTTCTTGAGTGAACTGCCCTTACCATGAGGCGCATTTTAAGCTCTTTGTCATTCAAGTTTATAAAAAAAAACACTCACCATTCATCTCACTGACGCCATTAATCCCAGGATTTATGTTGTCATAGAAATATCCATCGTCTTCCTGCTCCGACTTTATGTGAAAGGGCATTGGCAACAAATGTTCCGTTGGCTCCAACTGTCTGTCATTCATCACATTGCCAACCAACCTTTGATCCAGCCTGTCCAACCTTCCAAGGTTTTGGTCCAACATCTGCCCATCCATCATTATCGGAGTTCTCCTTTCAACTAGCAAATCTTGGTCCAAATTCTGCCTACTCAAATGCGACAGCATATCATGACTTAGATTATGAGGCAGATTCTGTACTCCAACATCGTTTATCCTCGCCAAATCTAGATTTCTGGACAAGTCTTGCTCGTTCATATTTTGGACTAGGCTTTGGGCCAGACCACCTTGAAGTTCTAGCTCATTGGTTAAGTTTCTCACTAGGGATATGTCAAGGCCGCGGCTTAAATTCTGGTTCAAAGCCTCGTCATGCCTTAAGCTTGGATGAAGGTCCATGCTTGACAAGTCATCTCTGTGTAAATGAGCAGGAATTTCTTGGAAATTTAAGTTTCTGCCAAGGGGATTGGATTTCAGCATCAGCGAGACTTGACGGGGAGACAGGGGCAGTTGGAAGTTATGTACTGAGGAGTTGAGGGTGCTCTGCATAGCTTGGTGAAGCTGTTCCATCGATATTGGGACATGTTGATAATCGGCCTCCAATTGGTGCTTTTGGAGCTGAAACAAAAAGAAATACAATTCAAATTTCACTCCATGGTCTTCTATTGGTAACGGACGCGACTGCTAAAACGGTGATCGCGGGTTTAAATTTCATCACACACCAACTTTTCTGAATGAGAAAAACATTGTGTGAAAAGGTGAAAACCCATTTAAATATGTAAAGTTAGTATGGGTGCGAAGATTTTTGTGCCTTGATAAAACCTACTTTTTTATGTAGGGAAAATATTTTTTTACAATAAAAATAAACATAATTGAGACCCAGGACAGGAGTTTTCAGAGAAATGAACATGGAGTTCGATAAAAAAAAAT
Source organism: Hyles vespertilio (assembly GCA_009982885.2). NCBI lineage: Eukaryota > Metazoa > Arthropoda > Insecta > Lepidoptera > Sphingidae > Hyles > Hyles vespertilio. The sequence continues at coordinate 2,158,323 of CM042832.1, forward strand.
TATGTTCAGCTTTGTGAACAACATGTTATGTAATTATTTTATAAAAAATTGTCGACCTGGCTAAAACAGGAAAATATTTGAGGATAAACCATAAAAATTGCTATAAATGAATTTAAGCAGTATTCGTATTGGGATCAACAATATTTTTTACAGATAGTTTTAATGGACATTCTCCTTTACATAACTATATAACAAAGAATTAATTCCAACAAATTTTGATTGTATTTTGATATTTGAAGCCTAATAAATTAATGTAAAAATATTATCTTTTTATCAACATCTGTGGCACTGCTGGTAAGCACAGGTATTTGTTTCAGGTCTGGGCATTTGTGAGACGAAAGTTTCAATTGATACTTCACAACACAAGACTCTATTTTAAAGTGGGATCAGTGCTATGTATGTAACAGTTGTATTTATTTATTAAATAAAAATGACTAAAATACAACTACTACTAACTAGAGTAACTTACTTAGCATATTTTTTGTCTGTGCTAATTAGTCAATGCACAGATCAAATTAACTGTACAGGAACTATTTATGTGCATAATGTATTGAAATAAAACAGTTAATACAGATTTCATCACAGATTTGATTTAATTTTTACATTTTTTTACTTCCTGATTTTTCAATTACTTTACAGCTTTTGTGGTCACTGGCGAACTGATGTATAAATAACAGTTTTAGTTCAATGTGTAACATTCACGTAAACCTAAGAAGTGATTAAACATAATATATGCTTAATAGGTACAGCATGCAGTTATTACATGAGAATAAATAAATAAATAAATAACACCCAACAGTCACATACATGGTCCTGACCCCACACTAAGATCAATTAAGTCTTATGTCGTGGGTATCAGGAACTACGAGACTTTTCGGTCTCACACACACCCAGACCCGAGACAAATACTTGTGAGCCTCACAAACATTTGTCTCGGTGCGGGGATCGAACCCACAGCCTCTTGTTTCACAGGCGCCGTCTAACCAACTGCACCACGGAGGCTGTCAATGAAACATCTAGTGTTGCAGACATCCATAAGCTATGGAATGCTTACCATCAGCTAGCCATAAGCCACTTCACTTATTGCCACCTCAGTGTTATAAAAAGAAGCAAGCATTATGTGTTACTGAATTATGTTTCCTTTCTGTTCAAAAAGTATCGTAGAAATAAATCTTGACAAAGGAGTACACCCATTTTACTATGAACCTTAGTATCCGTGTGAAGAGTGTTGTCCCTCGATGAAACCTACTTTTTTGTGTAGGAAAAATTATATATTTTCAATAAATATAAACATACAAAAAATAAACTTCAAGTTCATTTCTTCAAGAACTCCGGGCCTGGATCTAAATTATGTTTATATTTATTGAAAATATATAATTTTTCCTACACAAAAAAGTAGGTTTCATAGAGGGACTACAATCTTCACACCGATTCTAAGTTTCATAGTACAATGGGCATTCTCTTTTAATGATAATTACTTTTTTTTTTCAAACCTGTCACCCGCAATAGAACAGGAAAATGTTTTAGGCCAAAACATAAAAAATTGCATAATGAGTTTTAAGCAGTATCAATATTGGGATCAATTATATTTTTTACCAATACTATGAATGGGCATTCTCCTTAATATTAAAAACATGCTTTTTTTATTATCTTGAAATACTTTGTACGAATTATCAGTCTTAGACAATGTGACGAATATTTTAAATCGTAATAGTATATTCTTTATTAAGATTTAAGAATAAAATAATAAATTATAGTATTGGTTAAATAAATATTTTTTTGTATTATTAAAAGTTGTTTTCTTGGTCAATTTCATTCACGAGCTGGGACTTTAGATAAAACCGATACTAAAGAAGGAAAAAAATATAAAGAAACAAACAATTTTTTTTCGTAACTTACCCCGTCGATATAAACTTTGTAATTCTCGTCGATGCCATTCTGATCTTCCCGTTTCACAAAATCCATTTCAATTTATCACACAAAATCAAAAATCTAATACAAAAATGTTTTATTTTTTTTCATAACGTCCCAATGCCTAACCTCAAACAAACACAACACGAATTAAAACGTATAATTTAATGTTTTAAAATATTTACAATAATTATCCTAAGTTACGAGTTACATGATTTAATTATTAAAAAATTGTGATGTAGTACAATTTCAGTTTTTAATAAAATATATTTTTTTGTAAATTGACGTTGTTCTGACGAAAGAAAGGAAGCTGAGCATAGACAATGTAGAAGTGCCGTCAACGAACATCTGTCGGGGATGTAACAAGTGTGATTTTTTCCTTGTTTTAATGGAGAATAATATTATTAGTGATAGAAATGAAATGAATATAAGAAATTCAGTTTCCCGTATCTGAGGATATTTTGATATTTATGTGGAAATAATAAATCAGAAGTTGAATTTAATTGTTGTTTTTGTATCTTTTGTTAAAGCTCTTACGAATTTTTTTTTTTATTTCATTGAATGGCTAGACGAGCAAGCCGTTCGCCTGATGGTAAGCGATACGAACGCTCATGAACAGTAGCAACATTCCACTGCGCTCGCCATCCTGAGACATAGATGTTAGTCTCAATATGTCCAGTAGTTGCTCTGGCTACAATGTCCTTCAATCCGAAACACAACAGTGCATTTAAGCAGTGTTGTTTCACGGGAGAAATAGACATTGCGGTGGTACCTACCCAGATGGCCTCTCACATATGAGAGACCTACCACCAGTAAACTCAGCATATAAAGTTATACTAAGACACATTTAACATCTTCTTCTTCTCTTCTTCAGCCTATATATTCACCCAATGCTGAGTAAAGGCCTCTTGTAATGCACACCAGGTTGGTCTGTCCAGGGCAATCCTCATCCAGTTTCTTCCCGCCACGTGAACCAGGTCGTCGGTCCACCTCGTCAAAGGTCTGCCCCTGTTTCTACCGGGTATATCAAGACTGCTACCGAAAACGAAGCCGGGTGGTAGTTTTAGTGGCTACAAATACAATGCAATTAAAAATTTCGCATAGAAACGCGATAATTATTTTTTATGATTTTTTAAATATCGTCATTTTTGGGTGGTAAATCCATAGTTTTTGCTAAAATAATAATTTAAACTCTCTTATATGTTAGAGTATTTATAAATTAAAGGGTATACACTATTATTTTAGGAAATAATGTATTTACCACCAAAATATGGCAATAGGAAAAAAATTACAAAAAAAAAATTGTCGCTTTTTTTTGCAACTTTTTCTGTTGCATTGTGTCTGAAGTCGCTTAAACTGCCACCCGGCTTCGTTTTCGGTAGCAGTCTTGATATACCCTGTATAACCGGTTCTTAGTCTCCATTCAAGTACTGATTTACTCCATCTGCCATCATTCCTGCGGCATATGTGGCCTGCCCATTTCCACTTTCGTCGAGCTATAGTTAGGCTAATGTCTATGAGTCCGGTTCGTCTCCGTATTTCTGTGTTACGGACTCTGTCTCGGAGGCAAACACCTAACATAGCCCGCTCCATGGCTCTCTGAGTTACTTGCAATTTGTGGAACAGTTGTTGTGTGAGCGTCCAGGTCTCGGCCCCATATACCATTACCGGGAGGACACATTGGTTGAATGCTCTTCGTTTTAGGTTCATAGGTATGTCTCCTTCGAAGACGTCAGACAGCTTGCTGAACGCGCCCCATCCTAACCGAATTCGGCGTTGGATTTCTTTCTCCTGGCCGTTCTTATAATCGGTTCTTATATCTCATTTAATATTATAAAATAAATATTTTGTATTTTTAATTTACACTGTATTTTTTTTTATTATTGACAAAAATGCTAAAATATAATGTTTTTTTATTTATAATGTGTAAAATATGTTTTAAAGGTTGGCAACATTAATTCCGAATCATAGACAGTAGACCAAGAACTCGTTCAGAAACCGCTTAATGAATAATGTGGCATAATTCATAAATCATAATGCATTTAGCTGGCTGAGTTTCCTAAAAAAATATTTTAATCACAACTTGAATTTGTTTTGTATGAAAATTGTTGGGATAATATGACTCTATATATTACATTTACTAAAAAATATATAAATTACGTAATAGAAAATTCTGGAGCCACTGTATCTAGGGACAATCTAAACTTTTTGACCCCGCTTGTAGCTGTCAAATAGGGATGAGATATACTTGCAAAATTAAATACCAGGGCTTCTAAGTACGAGTACGTAAAAATACTAGGGTTCAAAACCAGGTTCCAAAATACTTAGTATTTTGTTAGTATGAGTCGGCAACCTTTCGCGTCCCAGCCGCGGCGCAGCGTCTATAAAATACTTACATAGGAATTCAATCCGTATTCCGTAACGAATAAGGAGCAACAATGCATAAATGAATAAAATACTTTGAAGTATTTTCTATTCACGAATACGATTGTGATTCTTATTTATATGAAGTTAAGGATAGTTTTTCTATGGAAGTATTTTTATGTATAGTGTTCCAAGTTCTTCGCGCACCGACGTATAGCGGCGCCTAAATTTGAAAATACTTGCATAGGAATTCAACTCGTATTTGATGCTACATAAAGAGCAAAATAGTATGAATAAAAAATACTTTGAAGTTCAAAGTATTTGTTATTGACAGATACGATTGTGGTTCTTATCTATATTAAGTTATGAATCGTTTTCCTATGCAAGTATTTCCATGTATAGTTTTCAGGGCTCTGTGCATATCGACATATGGCAATACTTTCATACTTGTAAGTATTTTCTGCTCGTACCAGGGCGCCGTACTTCGAAGTGAATACCTGGTTTTAAAACCTGGTATCGTAAATACGTCTCATCTTTACTGTCAAAGAAAAATTTGATGTTTTCCATCACAAAGTCGTTTTCGAAAACCATCACACATTCGTTGAAATTATTAGCTGCTGATTTACGTTTTGCACATAAAAGGTGAGCTATTCCATTAATATATTTGTACAATTAAGTTATCTTTACTGATACGCTGTAAAAACAAGATTTTACCGGTGCATCCTAACCATACGTCGATAGCTTTCTAAGTGCATAAATGTTAATTAAGCTAAAATAATGCGGTTATTTCTTTCGTTTAAACCTAACAGAGCATGTAATTATTTTTCATTATTTATTTTCTTACCGGCGTTGACTCTGTACAGTGGTAGCCAGACTATGATTAGGGTTGGTAAAATTTTAGAAGTATTACGACACGACAAAAGATTCAATGCATTTGAAGAACTCTTAAGCGTATTCGCAAAATTATTGGTATTGTTCATGTAATAATTTTCTAATATTCTTATACTTAGGTATATTATGAAACACATTGTCTCTGTGCCTTTTATTTTGGAACCACTTATTCAGGCATATTTTATGCTTCAGTGAGTGACTGTTCTAATCAGGCCTTTTTATCCTAAATTACATTTTTACCACAAAAACTGACTGCATTGCAACTGGTGGTAAATGCAATGCAAACCAAATATCATCTGGTGAAAAAAAACAGTAATGCCAGCTTAGCTGCAATTTGCTATTTATTGCCCCATAGCAAATACTTTACAATGGACTCTTTAAGTAGATTGACGCCCTGTATTTTTCTTGATTTGCCAATGTGATTTTAATTTTTTTAACTTATTCAAACTCAACATGTCACATAATTAATGCATACCTTGTAAAAGTATATTCAAAAGAAGTTAACAAATCAATCATAACACTTTTATATGGGTACTAGCGGCCCGACCCAGCTTCGCCTGGGTGCATATATTTTTTGATTCCACTCCACACCAAATACATGTTATTTTTCGTAATAATCTCTTGTATACCTAAACTTGACATAGCTATCCTACTGTCTGGCTCAATCCCGTCTCATCCGTCTGTTCAGTCTCTTCCCGATCCGTCCCGTCCTTTTTCTTTTATTATCCATCCCGTCTTATAACGTGCATTTACATTTCGTCCTATCAAATCTGTCAGCTATCCCAGCCCTCTCCCGTACCTTCCACTCTATTATATCCCGTCTCTCCATATACATGTACTTATAAAGATTGCCTTATGAAATTTTGACATTAAAAACTTTAGCATTTTTTATTGTCCATCCAATATTCCGTCCCTTATTTCAGCACCAAAATGCTGTTTTTCCTAATAATATTGCACGCCATTACTTTTTGTTAGTAATAAAGTAATAATAACAATTTAAAAAAAGAATTGGCCAAATTGGTCCAGGCGTTGTTGAGTTATGCGCTTACCAACACATTTTGCGATTCATTTTTATATTATAGAAGATATTATAGTCCACCCTGCTGGCTTAGTGCGGGTTGGCGGATTTTATTTCACGTAGAATTTAATCCGAAAAGTCAGAGGTGTGCCCTGGGATTTGAACCCGTGACCATCGTTATCTTGTTGGCAGTCGCGTCTAGTACGTTACCATATACAAATTAATAAAACCTTCATACTGCCTTACCAGGTGACGTAAGTAATAGAACAAATATTTAAAAATATAAAACTGCATATCGTTTCGTTATAATGTCTAGATACGGCATCAACGTACCAATATTCTTTTTATTCTTGAGTCTAAAAACAATATTAATGCGAAATTTAAATATGTCCCCCAGCGCATCTAAAAGTATCAATTCAAAAACAATGTCGTTTATGAAAACGAAAAGTTATAATTAGATATATTTTGGTGTATTCCGGCAAAACGCTTCGATAGAGTATACCTTGTTTAAAACTGTTGCAATAATCTCAAAAAACAATGGGCGATTTTGGTAGATATGAACATGATTTCAATTTACATTTCACAAAATGATGCGCAAGACGCCGTATCTAGATAATATTATATACACGATATACACGATGTACACATTTTTTGAATTTTGTTCTATTTCGTCAGCCGTCAATGAAAGACAATGGAAAGATAGATCATTTTACGTTGGATGGTAGTTGAAGCTGGACCGTCTTTTACGTCTCCCGTCAAATAAACAAAGATCATCCTATATTGGCTGGACGCATCACGCTTAAACGATACCCAAAAAAAAGGTTTTTAGTATCTTCCTCAGAAATTTTCCTATTTTTCTCACCCCTAAAACCTTCCCAGGACTTCCACGAATATTTCAAGACCAAAATCAGCCAAATTGGTCCAGGCGTTGTTAAATTATGCGGTTACCAACACATTTTGCGATTCATTTTTATATATAAGATTATTTTTTAGGACTAACTAAATTAAAATAGCCATTGAATTAAACCATTAAAAATGAATGAAACTGAATCATAATTCAAGGCAATAAGGCTTTTAATGAACATAGTAGTTAACAAATACAATAGTTTTGAAAAATTATAAAAAAAAAGTACGAAATTGCAAAAAAAAAATTGCATTGGATTTAGTAGCTTTTTTTGAATATACTACTAATAGGTTTTGCTTTAACAATGTGACATATTGTACGTTGTTTGTTTTTTTTTATAATTGATTCATCCACAAGTCTTCATTGACCACTTTTGTGGTAGATCTGGCCGGGAGATGGAGGCGAGATGTTTCATTATATATCGTTCGTGTTGTATATTAGAAGAAATTTCCTCCACCCGCGCGATTTGGGTAGACGAAACCACGCCCACCCATTGCACCACAGAATAAGGTACATGGGATTTTTGTTTTTTGTAGGATGGCAATAGGATATTTTTAGTAGATAACTTCGCCGGCTCATCTGCAGGTGCAGTGCAGTCACATTGCCAACAATAAAACCAATGCATAATTATGATTTTTATTTTTTACTTCACTCGTAAGAAAAAGTTATCTGGTTAATTTTTCAGAATATATACAGGGTATATCAAGACTGCTACCGGAAACGAAGCCGGGTGGCAGTTTAAGCGACTTCAGACACAATGCAACAGAAAATGTTGGAAAAAAAAGCGACAATTTTTTTTGTTATTTTTTTTATATGGTCGTATTTGGGTGGTAAACATTGACTTATATTCTACCGATAGACGAGGCGCGTCATAGAAATTATTTGTCCCGTATTTGTCAAAAGCTCAGTAGCGACATCTAGTACATTTACTTGAATATTACAAATTATGATCAAAGATTATTAGACAGACAAGACAGTTCATGTCAATAATAACTTTTCCTAAGATACTGCCTAAGTCAATATCGTCATAGCATAAAAAACTTCGTTTGTCCGAAGTTTCGAACTTCGTTCGTTCGTTCGTTCGTTCGTTCGGATGAATATAGTAGGGCCCTTGGGTGGGCCACGTTTGTTACAAAGAACGTCGTATCTATAGATATAGTCGAATAAATGTGTTTACATGGTATTTTGTAGTAATTTTTGAAAAACGGGTGCTGGCAACACACTCATTCGTGGTACTTAAGCTATCAGTTGCGCTTCCGCGACGTAAAAATTTTCGAATGTTGCGGTCCCGAATTGATTTAACAATACCAAAAAATATTAAAAGTGGAGAACGTAAACTCGTTGATAGATTGTTGCAATATTGTGAGCAGGAGAAGGCCTCAGGGCAATTAACCATCGACATAAAGTGCAAGAACGTGTCGCCGCCATGACTGGTTTGTTGTTCAACTAAACAGATTTAGATACTTACGATTTTTCATATTTTTAAATTACTGTATATTTAATAACAATATAGTTTTAGGTCTGTCTCGTGTAGTCATAAGCAAGATTAAAAAGGAAGGACAGGTGAATCATGGCGGCATCAGGCGTATGGCGGACTCTAGGCAAAGTTATTATCATGGATAATGCCCGTTACCACTGCAGTCAAATTAATAAAGCCCCTAATCAAGGTAACAAACAACACGAAATACTGAAGTGACTTTCGTCCAATAATATCAGTTTTCCCACCCATTTCACGAAATCGGAATTATTATTTTTAGTAAAGCAAAATAAACCTCTACCGGAATATGAAATTGAAGTGATGGCTAAAGAGAAAGACCATGTAGTATTAAGAACTCCACCATATCATTGCTATCTTACCCTTTAAAGTTGATATGGAGTTTAGCCAAATGAAAGATTGCAATGAAAAATGTAAATATTGAAAAGAAGCACCTTCTACGATTAATCGAAGAGGAGTTCTCATCCATTACGGCTGATGATTGGAAAAAAGAATGTGATCATGTCGTTAATATTGAAAACCAATATATAGAAAAAGATCGTATCACAGAAGACTTGCCTCGATTTATAATAAATGTCGGAAATAGCAGTAGCGGAGAATCTAATATAAGCACATCATACATGTCAGGTGTTGAATATTGAGATAGTGATTTTGATTATGATTTTAAAATCAAACCATTGTTTAATTCAATAAAAATCACCTGTTTACATTGCAGTCATGAGACATGACTATACTATAGCCCATGTTATTAAATATTTATAAAGAAAAAAAATACTTATTTTTAATTTAATGCTAAAGTTCACTAGTAGTGTATGCTCGCTAGTAGTGCATATGCTCGTGAAGTAAAAGTTAACAAAGATTTTTGTTTGTTTTTTCTTTAATAAAGTAAAAGCAGATAAATGTTTAGTATCGAGTGTGACCCCCTCTAGCTGAAATCACAGCTTGAATTCGTCTGGGTATGCTAGCGAGGATATCCCGTATACTTGCTTGCGGAATACGTTCCCACTCCGCTGTAATCACATTCTTCAGCTCTCTGATGGTCTGCGGAGCCGGTTGTACTGATCTCACGCGTCGTTTCAGAACCTCCCAGACATGCTCTATAGGATTGAGCCTGGTTCTGGAAGAAAACCATGTACCCAACCACGGGATGATCGTTTTCTTGTGAGTCGCGCATTGAGAAATCGCAAGTCTTCGTATGTGGACCTTAAGAACAACCTCGAAAAAATAAGAAATGTGCATATTAGTCTTATGGACGGTCAGGAGGAGGCTTCTCGCGGCCAATATACGCAGTCATCGCCCGGCCCGCGGCCCTAAGTTACTCCGTGAGCACAGAGTTGCCAGGCTTAGGTTTGCTCGAAATTGTGAGTCATGGACTCGAGAAGACTGGAATAGGGTATTGTTCTCCGATGAAGCCAGGATATCTCTGTTCGGTGAAGATCGACGTCGGCGAGTGCTACGAAGACGAAGAGAACGCTTTGCAGAGGCTTGTTTTGAAGAAATCACACCTTATGGTGGGGGCTCTGTTATGTTTTGGGCAGGAATAAATTCAATGGATCGTACAGAGTTAGTCTTCATTGAAAACGGCTCACTGACTGGACATCGATACATAACGGAAGTTCTAATTCCTCATGCACAACCCGCATTGGCCGCTTTAGGCGAAGACTCAATTTTTATGGACGACAACGTTCGCGCCCACCGGTCTGGCGATGTGGAAGCGTATGTGCAAGAGGTCGGCATTCGTCGTTTGGATTGGCCAGCTCGAAGTCCCGACCTCAATCCTATAGAGCATGTCTGGGACGTTCTGAAACGACGCGTGAGATCAGTACAACCGGCTCCGCAGACCATCAGAGAGCTGAAGAATGTGATTACCGCGGAGTGGGAACGTATTCCGCAAGCAAGTATCCGGGATATCCTCGCTAGCATACCCAGACGAATTCAAGCTGTGATTTCAGCTAGAGGGGGTCACACTCGATACTAAACATTTATCTGCTTTTACTTTATTAAAGAAAAAACAAACAAAAATCTTTGTTAACTTTTACTTCACGAGCATATGCACTACTAGCGAGCATACACTACTAGTGAACTTTAGCATTAAAACCCATAAATTTTATCAAAATTTTATGGTAATACTGACAAAAACGATTATTTGCTTATTAATTTACAAAATTGTGAAAGTAAAACTACCTATAATTATCAAACAAACCAATAGTAACATTTGAAATGGTTCATTCCTTAGGTGCCCGTTTTTTTTACAAATGAGTTTATATTGCTATATTGGGATCTGACAAAATCTAAGAATTTGCAAGGGCTGGTGTATAAAATGAGCAGACCTCTAAAAGGTCGACCACAGTAAACAATGGATTGTGTAAAGTCGATAAGGAATTGAATAAACCTGACAAATTCTAAGCATTTGGAGATATGTGGCAAGTGAACTGAGAAGCATGCATTATTTGAGAAACCGCGGGGAATTAAAGCGAATAATTCAGCGTGATATACAAGAAAAGACGACAATGAATATTTGCAGAGCATAATGAAGTGGTTATGAATAATTTTCAAAAGAAGGAAATAAATAAATAATAATAAAATAAATACACCCAACAGTCACATACATAGTCCTGACCCCACACTAAGATCGAGTCTTGTGTCGTGGGTATCGGGAACTACGAGAGACTTTTCGGTCTCACAAACACCCAGACCCGGAAGAAATATTTGTGGGCCGCACAAACATTTCTCTCGGTGCGGGGATCGAACCCGCGGCCTTTCGTTTCACAGGCGGCGCGGCGTCCAACCGACTGCGCCACAGAGGCTGTTAAATAATGTTTGATTAAGGATAATTTAATCTTGCAATAGTAGTAAATTAAGTTTTATAGGATACTAAAATTTTATTCAAAAAAATACATTGTAGCCGGAGTAAATACTGGTCATATTGAGACTTAACGTCTTATGTCTCAGGATGGCGAGCGCAGGGGAATGCCAAGTATTACTTTGTAATTAATGTTGTTTGGTTTGCATGAGTGGTCGTACCGCTCACCATCAAGCGAATGCCATGCTCATATTGCAATTCATTGCTATAAAAATATATCTGGATCTGTATCAGCCCATATACGTCCCACTGCAGGGCACGGGCCTACTCTACAATCGAGAGTACGATTGAGAGTGGTTAGGCCATATAGTCCACCACGCTGGCCTAGTGCGGGTTGATCTCTGAGAAATTACATGCTGATTTTTGTGAAATAGATTACTCGAATATTTATTATTATTTTAATAAAATATTTCTTTTGTTTTACTTACCCTTGAGTGATCGTAATGTCGCCAAGAAATGAATGTCCTATGAAATATATAATGTGTCGTATGAAATACCACTGCAAAGTAAAAAAATAATATTTATTACATTGTTCTTTTATTTGCTTATTGACTTGAATAGCCAACAAATCAAAATATATGCGTAACATTATGAAGGCGGGCCGCCAAGTACCAATCATATGGCCTGTGCCTTATATTAGTTTAAATATGAAATCGCAAAATTAAGCTTATTTATACCGGGTATATCAAGACTGCTACCGAAAACGAAGCCGGGTGATAGTTTAAGCGACTTCAGACACAATGCAACAGAAAAAGTTGCAAAAAAAAGCGACAATTTTTTTTTGTTATTTTTTTTTCTATGGCCATATTTGGGTGGTAAATACATTTTTTCATAAAATAATAGTGTATATCCTTTTATTTATAAATACTCTAAGGTATAAAAGAGTTTAAATTATTATTTTAGCAAAAACTATGGATTTACCACCCAAAATTGACGATATTTAAAAAATCATAAAAATAATTGTCGCGTTTCTATGCGAAATTTTTAATTGCATTGTGTTTGTAGCCACTAAAACTACCACCCGGCTTCGTTTTCGGTAGCAGTCTTGAGATACCCTGTATAGCTTGCGAAATGATATTATCGACTTCACTTGCTATTTGTGATTGCTATTGCTGTTTATCCAAACAGTAAGACGAGCAGTTCGTTTGCCTGATGGTAAGCGTAACGTCTGCAACACCTACTTATTCTTTACTAACTGCATGGTGAAAGCTTACACAAACATTACTCAAGTCTTTTACCGGCTTATTCATAGACAGTTTAAAACCTATTTTAGTTATTATTTTTTGTTCTTCACTCAAACTAAATTCAAAAGTCGTTGGAAAGGTACAAAACATTCTATAAATATTACATATGACGGTCGCCTGGGTGAATACCATCAATGTCCATTTCTCCCGCCAAACGGCAGTGTAAATGCACTGTTGTGTTTCCGTTTGAAGTATATTGTAGCCATTGTAACTACTGGACATATTGAGACTTAACATCTTATGTCTCAGGATGGCGAACGCAGTGGAATGCCAAGCATTGCATTGTATTCAAGGTGCTGTTTTGTTTTGCTACTGTTCATGAGCAGCCGTATCGCTTACCATCAGGCGAACGGCATTCTCCTGTCGCCATTAAAACATATCAGAGATATTACATACTGAAAAATATATTACTAAATATTTTTTATTGTTCCATAAAATCTTTTATATTTAAACTTTTGTTTTACTTACCTTCAAGTTATCGTAACATTGCCACAAAATGAATATTCTTTCGATAGGTCAAAATATACAAAATGTCGATGACATAAGTTCTTTCCTTTGGACCACATACAGGGTATCGCATCAGCAGCCCGTACACCAAATATTATCAATTTATCATCACTCGTTTAGCCACAGGATAGGTTTTTAGTTTTTCATGTTTAACCACCTGCTGTAGCAAATTGGTTAGGTCATTGACACAAAGTCAAGCGCAAAAGAATACAAGGTTTTATTATTAGTTGCATAGAAATAAAATCAATAATTGAATTTAGACCCCATATTCATGATATTAAAACTCATAATAGCTCAGCGACGCGACGCGACGTTGTCAGTTCGAAATCTGGGATTACACGTGACTCCTGGGCAGTGTTGCAAGGTGCGCCGTAATTAAACTAAAACGATTTGTTACATTTACTGTCAAGTAACAAAACATAGTATTCAGTAAGTATAAAACGTACTGCAATATGATTAATAAGATAAATAATAAACCTATTTCTGTAACTTACAAACACAAAAACAAAATTAGCATAGTAAAATAATTTTATAGGGTTTTTATTTCACCGAGACATTCTTAAATTTTCAATCTAACCATAAACTCGATCTTAATGTCGGGTCATGACTATGTATTTAACTGTTACGAGTATTTAATATTTATTTATTATATCTCCAGTACTTTATGAACAAATAGAATAGTGACACATACAGCGATTAACAGTCTTTTTTTTACAGAATACTCGTAATTTTTAATAATGTATGTGTATTATCGCTTACTGTAAATATGTAAATATCCCTGTAATGAACAGTATAATAATCCACTGTGGTTTACATCCATCTACTATTTTTTACGAAACTTTTCCCGTATTTTTTAAAATCTAACCTAGCAACACTGCGGTGGTCAGGGGTGGGGGCGAGGGTGGCGACTCGGGAGTCGGGCCCCGCGTCACTCGTCGCGTCGCCTAGTCTGTAGTTACTAGTCAGTGCGCCGCGCTTGTTCTCTGCGAATGCGCGTGCGTTGCTCACAATACATTACGAATTACGATAGCATTTTATTCATGTTCATGATGTCGCGATTTACAGCTGTGGAATACACCGATATGGTTTGTTTGAAGGTCTGTTTAATGGCAGTAATACTTTACGCGATGTTTTTTTTTTGATCCCCCGACGAAGCAATTTTGACCTACTTTATGTGTAAAAGGCATCGATATCAATGTTACACTAGATAAGACGTTCCTTGTAAAAAACGTGTCCCACCCAAGTGCGGTGCATGCACCGCACACGAATCAGTCTGCCGCGTGACAGCTACGCAGCAGTACGCTTCTTTGTATAAACTTTTATGTAATTTATTTTGATGTTTCCCCGTCAAACCGACAGCAAAATTTTCTGAAGTTACAATATAATTTAAGAATACAACGTAAGTGATATAATATTGTAGAATAATGCCGATAATACAGATGTTTTATTTATTATTGGATTAAATATATTTTAGAGCTCGTTAAAATACAAGGTGAGCTCCTTAATCGTATGTCTCATTTCCGCGCATAAAAATTGCCCGTCGAGTGAGAGAGATGTACTATATTAGATATAGATTATTCAAGGGACATTTACATCAGTCGACCAAATAGGCATAAACTATTCGTATACATTACAAATCCAAATATGTAGGAAGAATGTAGTTGCAAATTGATTTCAGTATTTATTTTAATTACCTATATGTTGTTAATTAATAACACAAAAATGTGTATTGTATGTATGTTTGAAACAGTGGATAGTATTTAGACCACATTTCTTAATATGAATTACTTAATGGACTATTCCAACCCATTGATTGTTATTGATGACTAATATCATTTAAAATTGTTTTATATTCTTACGCGTCGGTTAGGGTAAAAGGAGATCTCTATAATATTTGTCCAGAATTGAACTGACTGAGACTGAGAACTGATTATCAGACTTGTACACTTGTAAGAGTATTTAATTTCATTTACATCATTTTATTAATTATTCAAGTAAATAAAAAAAAAAAACATTACAAAAAATATTATTGCTATGACGGTATTGATGCTTAGGCAGTATCTTAGGAAAAGCTATTATTGAAATGAACTGTCTTGTCTGTCTAATAATCTTTGATCATAATTTGTAATATTCAAGTAAACGTACTAGATGTCGCTACTGAGCCTTTGATGAATACGGGACAAATAGTTTCTATGACGCGCCTCGTCTATCGGTAGAATTTATGTCAATGGTAAAAGGGGACTTAATTGAGAAGGTTTTATTACATTTGTTATTAAACGAATAAAATGATGCCTAAAAACTACAAAGGAATCACCACGCCAAATCAAATGATACCATTCGTTACGTGGTGACGAAAAATGCGGCGTTGCCACTCTTATGTCTGGGTCAACTGAGGGCAAGTAGATAAACATATAAGGCATGTTGTATTTTAACTAAATTATTTTATTATTTACTTTCTTTGAAAATATCATTTTTTTAATTTTATTGCGATATAAAATCTAACAATTTTAATTTGTTTTAATTGACGTTATTTAATGATGTTGCAATTGAAAGCATTTATAACACCGACACTTTGTATATGGTTGGCAATAAAAATAAAATAAAGGAATGTGTGGGCGGTAGTATTAAATTCTTTCATCGTGATTGTTGTGTTGTTTCAGTGCCATGTCGAAGACAGCGCTGGTGATCTTGGCCCAAGGGGCGGAGGAGATGGAGACTGTCATCACAGTGGACATGCTGAGGAGGGGAGGGGTGAGTGACCTTTTATTTCCCCCCTTATTCTAAATACAGGGTATATCAAGCAACGGCGGATCCAGGGGGAGGTCATGGGGGTCATGACCTCCCGGTCTGGCTCCAGATTGACAGGATTTATTTATTATTTTGTTGACAACATTAATTCAATTTGCCGACGATATTGTAGTCTTGGCAGAATCGCTGGAAGACCTTAGCACTATGCTCGAAGACCTTAATCGAGTTTCCCAACAGGTGGGTCTTAAAATGAACATGGATAAAACGAAGATCATGTCGAATATCCATGTTGTGCCCACCCCCATTGGAGTTGGGGGCTCGACTCTCGAAGTTGTAGACGAATATGTCTATTTAGGACAAGTGGTCCGGTTAGGCAGGTCCAACTTCGAGAAAGAGGTCAATCGGCGAATCCAACTCGGTTGGGCAGCGTTCGGGAAACTTCGCGACGTCTTCTCGTCCAAAATACCTCAGTGCCTAAAATCGAAAGTCTTCGATAGTTGTGTGTTACCAGTGATGACATACGGCACCGAGACGTGGCCTCTCACTGTGGGCCTCATTAAAAGGCTCAAAGTCACTCAACGAGCCATGGAGCGGGCTATGCTCGGTGTTTCCCTACGAGATCGAATCAGAAATGAGGAGATCCGTAGGAGAACCAAGGTTACCGACATAGCCCATAGGATTGGCAAGTTGATGTGGCAGTGGGCCGGGCACATAGCTCGTAGAACCGATGGCCGTTGGGGCCGAAAGGTTCTCGAGTGGAGGCCACGTACAGGCAAGCGAAGTGTTGGACGCCCGCCTACAAGGTGGACGGACGATCTGACTAAGGTCGCAGGAAGTCGCTGGATGCAGGCCGCTTCCAACAGGTCATTGTGGAGATCATTGGGGGAGGCCTATGTTCAGCAGTGGACTTCCTGTGGCTGATATGATGATGATGATGATGATGATGACAACATTTATAAGTAAAAATAGATTCTTTGTATGTCGATAAATAAAGGAAATTGTGTGTGTTCACAAATCATGTCTGTAACAAACTCTAAATAAATCATTATTACGAATTTGAGTATTGAAATAGCACCCAGTGTTCTGAAAAGAACTACATGACCCCCTCTGGCTTGGAAGCTGGATCCGTCCTTGATATCAATACTGGTTAAGAGAAAGACTGCATTATTGACATAATATCAATTTATTAAATTAATTGCAATTTTGAAAGACTAGAATAACTATCTACGAAGAAACCTATTTAAGACAGTCGGTGGATTAAATATGTTTTTCTTTTTCAGGTGCAAGTGACATTGGCAGGACTGGACGGCGCAAGTCCTGTGCTTTGTTCGAGGCAAATCACTCTTGTTCCAGACAAGTCATTGGCAGACGCTTTGGCAGAAAAACCACAGTATGATGCTGTAAGTACTAAACTATTCCTCTTTACAGACTGTCCCGCCCTCACACCCGCCACTGCAACTCCTGTAAGCCAAGATCAACAGTGGCACACAATGCAATGACACCGAGCATTGAAGCCCGGCGAGTCTCCGGGAATGTCTAACCTGTGTTTAACCCGTAACGAAATTAATCAGAAAGTTAAATTAAAAGGAGTTGGAAATAAATAATGTCCACTTCCCTCCGTGCAAAGACTATTCCTCTTTATAAAGACCTTTCAGCGTAAAAGAAGGCAATTTTACTGGTATCTCATATTTGAAAGGCCGTATGGGTTGTTATCTTTGCTATTTCTCCCGCCAAGCAGCAGTGTAAATGTACTTTTGTGTTTCGGTTTTAAAAACATTGTAGCTAGAGTAACTTTGGACATATTGAGACTGTACGTGTTATGTCTCAGAATGGCGAGCGCAGTGGAACGCCAAGCATTGATTTGTAATTCAAGGTGTTTGGGTTTGCTGCTGTTTTTAAGCAGCTATATCACTTACCATCAGGCGAATGAAATTCTCGTCTCGTCATTCATTGCAATAAAAAAAGGAGTTTATTTTGCTGGTATCTCATTTTGAGAGAGTTGTTGCCACGGCAATTATTCCCGACAAACAGCAGTGTAAATGCACTATTGTGTTCCGATAAGACATTGTAGCCAGATTAGCTGCTGGGTGTATTGAGGCTTAACATCTTATGTATCAGGATGGCGAGCGCGGTGGAATGCCAAGCATTGCTTTGTAATTCATGGTGTTTGGTTTTGTTGCTGTTCTTGAGTAGTCGTATTGCTTACCATCAGGTGAACGGCATGCAAGTCTCGCCATACATTGCAATAAAAAAAAACTGTTTTAGAGCTAATCCTGTATAAGTAGTACATTGCAATAAAAAAAAACTGTTTTAGAGCTAATCCTGTATAAGTAGTTGTTAACTTGTAAATAAATAAAAGATATAAAAAATAATTCATTAAAAAAATACCAGTATACAAGTCCAGGGTCCCTGTATTCCAGGTGATCCTCCCGGGAGGTCTGGAGGGTTCAGACCGTCTCTCTAAGTCGGAGGTGGTGGGTACACTGCTCAAGGAACACGAGAAGTCCGGCAAAATTGTCGCTGCCATTTGCGCTGGTGAGAAATATTTTATGTTTATTTTGTATGTTTATTATATTTGGTACATCACAGAACCAGTATACATAATATTCTTAAATTTAACAATTTGTTGTGAGTGCAAAAAGCTAAAAGAAAAGTACGAGAATAAATTACTGAGATGTTTCATCACTTTATCCCTGAAGCGGCTAATAGTTATTGAATTTATTTTTTTGGAGTATATATATTACATTTTTTGATAAGCAAAAATAAATTAATGTATTACAATATACTTAATTAAAATATATTTCTGAGACCGAAAAGTCTAGAAGTTTCTGACAATGCTTTGATCTTAGTGTGGGATCCGGCCTGTATATTACTTTTGTTTTATGTATTTATTTGTCGATCCCACAGCGCCCAACTATACCTAATTTTAGTGTGGGATCCGGATTGTATATTACTTTTGTTTTATGTATTTATTTGTCAATCACACAGCGCCCAACTATACCTGATTTTAGTGTGGGATCCGGACTGTATATTACTTTTGATTTTTTTTTATGAATCCCACAGCGCCCACAGCTTTCGTAGCGCACGGCGTGGGACAGGGCAAGCGTGTGACGTCATATCCCACCACCAAGGATAAGGTGGTAACCGGCCCGGGCGACTATAAATATGTGGAGGGGGAAAGAGTGGTGGCCGATGGTAATATTGTTACCAGCAGGGTGAGTTTATACAATTATATCGGTTTTTTGTTGTTGTGTTTGTAGATTAAACAAGAAAAATAATTTTAATTCTACAAAAAGTAAAGAAAAAAGTATTGTATAGGGTTAAGTTGAGCGGGACACATTTAAAAAAAATGATTGATGTATGTTTTAAAAGTTGTTATAATGTGTTAGCAAGGGCAAATCCAGCTTTTAAGCCAGGGGGAGACAATAAGTTTTTATCAGAACGCTGGGTACGATTTAAATATGTAATAATGATTTTTTAAAGTCAGTTCCAAATGTGATTTTTGAACACAAACACACTCTTTACTTTATTTATTGACATACTAAGAATTTATTGTAATTATAAATTAAATAAGGTAGTAAAATATTCTGTCAATTTGGAGGCAGCCCAGAGGGGGACACATGACCCCCATGACCTCCCCCTGGATCCGCCATTGCGTGTAAGATGTGGATTATGAGGACCGAGATTCAATTCCCAGGTTAAATAATGCAATCAATGTGTGTATTGATATTCAATTACCAAGTACTTTAAGTAAAGTGTGTTTACATTATGACAACACCTGCATACCATTGAAATTTTACAAGATTTTCTTTGTCAACTCTGCCAGTAATAAGTACCAGCATGGTGTATGGCCTAAGCCCACCCAATCGAACTCTCGGTTTTAGAGAAGTCCCATACCCAGCAGTGGTCAAGTATGGGATGATAAAGTACAGTAAGTTTTAAGTTAAATCCTTAACCATATATTCTTTTCCAGGGTCCAGGAACTGCATACTGGTTTGGCCTTACCCTCATCGAGATGTTGACAGGCAAAGAAAAGGCTGACCAGGTGGAAAAAGGAATGATCATCTCCGGATACTAGATCTGAAGAAACAGTTGGCTTGTATTGCATAATTTTGAGAAAAAAAAAGTAAAGTAAAATGTATTTAAAAATGTAGTGCAGGGTCATAACTAAGTATATCTCCTGTGCTACGTAAAAAAAAAGAAAAATTGATAAAAAAAAAAGCTGATTTTATTCATAGTTTTTTAGATATTTTTTTATATGAGATCCAGTGTTGAACACTATTTAGATAAGTTAAAGATTTCTAGTATGGTTTTATCCTGGCTCTAGTATTGGACATAGCTTCAAAGCTTGAGAAAAATACACTGCATATCTTTTAGTAAAAACGTTAGGCATTGCTTATATTAAATTTATTTAAATTGTGATATTTTCAAAATGGTTAAGCGTATAAGCATTTGCTTTTAATTTACTGGGAATTTTAATCCGGGATCTTAGTATATTTCAAGCAACTTGGAATGTTACAATGTTATTTTTTCTCATTAAATCATAATATATCAAAATGTTTTACTTTTTGTGTTTTCTCCCTATTTTTTATTGTAATGAACAGTATCGTACTATATCAACCCATATACCATAGCCATATACGTCCCACTTCAGGGCACGGGCCTCCTCTACAATCGAGAGTACGATTGAGAGTGGTTAGGCCATATAGTCCACCAGCGTGGTGCGGGCCCAGTGCGGGTTGGCGTACTTTACATAAAGAAAAATTAATATTTTACATTATTTTTTTGGATTTGAATAAAACAAACATTTACAATTAAAGTATCTATTTCTATACATTCCATCCAAATATGTACAAATACATAGACAGTACGTAACAATCATAATCTACAGTAAACTAACAATGTCTCTTTAACGTAATTACATTTTGTTCAAACGAGGCGAATTGCACGCGAAATGTTTATTAAACGCGGGAATTCGTGCGAGTTCGCGAATTCGCCTCGTCTGAACAAGGTCTAAAACTGTCTTGTTCAATTTACTTCACACTATACATAAAACATTTTTTTAAACGTGTACTGGTCAAAGTTTTCTCCTTTTACGAACACGTTTCAATGACTTTAGACGATTTTGCAAATTATAGAATGAGTTAATAATGATTCTTAGGTTTACGCGAATGTTACTCATTAAATAAAACTATTATTTACGGAATTTATCTTTTTGAAGTCTGTATCAGCCCATATACGTCCCACATCTTTTTGAAGTATTATAAAATAATTGCTATCAAGCACTTTAACTTCCCTCTCCTCAACACTTGAAAAACCCTCACATCATATTTAATATCAGTCATTTAAAGCAACAACATTAAATAATCAACTGAAAACAAAGATTGATCAACATAACGCTGGAAACATTTTGACAATAAAACAAAAATGTGATTATTCTTTTTTTTTAAGTTGTATGGCTCCATCGGAATTCGATGATTTTGCCAATGTCGAAGTAGGGCAAGAAAGAGGAATAAAAATGGCGTGATCAGTATAAATTTTAAGCTGTTGTAGTATTTACTGGTATTGCCCGGTGCTTATAGAGTTGTAGTTATCTAAAATATACCAAACACCAACTACCATAAGATAGCACATATACCGTATATCAAGAGTGCTACCGAAAACGAAGCCGGGTGGTAGTTTTAGTGACTACAAACACAATGCAACCAAAATTTTCGAAAAGAAACGCGCCAATTATTTTTTATGATTTTTTTAATATCGTCATTTTTGGGTGGTAAATCCATAGGTTTTGCTAAAACAATAATTTAAACACTTTTATACGATAGATTATTTATAAATAAAAGGGTATACACTATTATTTTAGGAAAAAATGTATTTACCACCCAAATATGGTCATAGGAAAAAAAAAAACAAAAAAAAATTGACGCTTTTTTTTGCAACTTTTTCTGTTGCATTGTGTCTGAAGTCGCTTAAACTACCACCCGGCTTCGTTTTCGGTAGCAGTCTTGATATACCCTCTATAATAGTAAAAAAATGTGATTAAAAATATGTTTTATGTATTGTGTAGAGAAACTGTCATGACACAGCATTAGTGTTTGTACCCACCACGCCAGTCTTGAAACGGCGTGCTGTGCATTCATTAGGGAACCAGCTGATTTATTATTTCCTTGTGTATTATTAGATCTTTACATATTGGCTTAGATCGATAGATCTTCTTTATGGTATAACAGAAAATTTTCAACAAATATGTCATTTCATAGTTTTTTCAGTTACTTCAAAGTATATGTCTATATCCCATATACAGGGTGTGACGAGAGTGTCATTAAAAACGAAGTGGAGTGGTAGTATTAGTAATTTCAGACATCAACTAACTACAAATTTCTCAAATTCACTAATGTTATTTTCAGATATCGTCGTGTTTCGGTGACAAATAAATATATTATGAATTAATGAATGAATAATAATATACAACGTTGATGCGACCGATGGGCATTAAATTACACTATGTATGCTATACGTCCTTTGTATTAATTCGGCACGGCACAAAAATTAATAATACCAAAAATGAGATTTTGTTTGTTTCAAACAAACTAAATAGCTTCCAAATTTGAGTAAAACGCAACCATCCTGTGTAAATAAATTTCATTGACCTGTCGATACGAATAGATAACAAATTGGCAACGTCGCGCGCGGCGCGTGCTATTGTCGCGCCGCGCCGCAGCGCGACTTGTGTAAGAGCGGCAACAACGCGCAGATTTTAGTACGATCTATCGTTTTAAGGTGAATGACCATGCGTTAGGCGTAATTAGCTGTTAGAAAAGCTACATCGTGTTCAAATAGGGCAAAAACTTAAAAAGTCATTTATGACTAAACTACTGCTCCTATTTAATTGATTTTTAATACAGAGCTTCAAAATGGTACCAGGTATATGCAGTTTAAAGAAACGCCCATTGGTCGCATCAACGTTGTATAATAATAATATACATATTTTATTTTAAAAACCCAATGGCATGCAAGGATTTAAATTATGATTTTCGTACACGTTCGATGTATTTATGCACCCAAACCCGATGAAAGGAAAATACATAATTTCTTTTTTGCAAATTGCAACTACATTTTGTCTGAATTCACGAAAACTAGCAAAAGGATCGTTTCCGATCACAACCTGTTTTGTATATTATTTAATTCATAAAAAAAATACCGCATTGAATTTCCTTGTCAAAATGTAAGGTTTTATTTTAAAATATTATTAAAGAAATGGTATTCCTAATTTTTCTAATTTAGAGGTTATTCATTTTTTATTTTTTTTTATCCTGGTTTGGAATTGCTTGTTTCGAGATACGACAAAATCCCTTTCATGCGTCGATATTGTAGCATACGAGTGACTGGGACAGAAATAGCAATAGTAGTATGTTTTCCGGCCCTGGATATCTATGAACGGTATAGTCTCGTAGTTAATTTGTAGTCAAACGAGCAAACAGGTCTCCTGATGGTAAGTGATCATTGCACATGAACATACACAACGCGGATCATGAATGTGTTATCGGACCATTAAATTGGGAGGGAAGCGGGAAGGACAGACATTTTATATGTATGTGGCTGTTGGGTGTACTATTTATTAAATACCCACAGATTTTTTTCACGTTCTTCTATAATATAATATCTCTATTGAATTCTATCGTGGCGGTACAAGAAGTAACCGAAATTGAAGTTATTATTTTTGACATATTAAACGTATGGTCAAAAACATCAAAATTATAATGAAACCGTGATTTAAACCAAAAACAATAGTCAACAATATCTTGTATGTAGATTGACAATTTGATGTGTGAATTTTACGAAACGAAGTACATTAGATACCGGGTATCTCAAGACTGCTACCGAAAACGAAGCCGGGTGGTAGTTTTAGTGGCTACAAACACAATGCAATTAAAAATTTCGCTTAGAAACGCGACAATTATTTTTTATGATTTTTTAAATATCGTCATTTTTGGGTGGTAAATCCATAGATTTTGCTAAAATAATAATTTAAACTCTCTTATATCTTAGAGTATTTATAAATTAAAGGGTATACACTATTATTTTAGGAAAAAAATGTATTTACCACCAAAATATGGCAATAGGAAAAAATTACAAAAAAAAAATTGTCGCTTTTTTTTGCAACTTTTTCTGTTGCATTGTGTCGGAAGTCGCTTAAACTACCACCCGGCTTCGTTTTCGGTAGCAGTCTTGATATACCCTAAGTATTAACTTTTTACATGCGTATATTCACGCCTTTTCCCCTAAATGGGTAGGCAGAAGTGATACCAGGTCACCCACGTTTTGCCTTGTATGTTCCGTCCCACAATATGCTAGGTGGCGAGCCTATCGCCATATCGGGCATAAATTCCTGACTCCAGGCTGATAATTAATAGAGACACAATCACTTTGCCCGACTAGGGATTCGAACCCGAGACTTCAGCTTAGCAATATTATTCTTATGTATTCAATGTCACATTTCGTAAAACGGTCACACACAAATTCATCAATCTTTATTTTCCTTGTCCAAGTTTTTCGTACATATAAATCGCTTATAATTAAAAATTAAAATTTTAGTAACTACAATAAAAAATTTCAAAACTATATCTGGATCTGGATCAGCCCATATACGTCCCACTGCAGGGCACGGGCCTACTCTACAATCGAGAGTACGATTGAGAGTGGTTAGGCCATATAGTCCACCACGCTGGCCTAGTGCGGGTTGGCCAAAACTATATACAATTTACATAAACATAAAATATATTTTATTACTAAAATACAGAATTCATATGGGTTATTGCCGACGTTTTTGTGAGCAACCGGCAAAGGCCTGCACAATTATGACGACTAACAATAGTTAGTTAAATTATTTAGTTTTTTATAAGCAAAACTAACTTTAATCTTTATTCTTCATTTGTGAGAGGAGAGGTAATCAACAAATATCCACATTATGTCACATTACCTTTTCGAGAAATCAAATCTACACGCGCCATATTAAAAAATCATAGACGTAATATTTTTTTAATGTATTTCTATTTAGTCCCCCTTGTCTCTCACAAGTACGTCCCATATCATCAAGCCTTTCCGTTTGCTCAGTCTATTGACGTCTTATACTCTTTTAAATCAATTTCCAAAGCCAAACCGAAGGCTGACTTCTGAAATCCTTAAGAAAGGATATTGTGACACGGAAATGGCTTTGGTGAAAAGGGATTTAGTAATTTCTCGACTAATAAAATACTTCGTTAAAACGAATCACGCCAGGTGTGTATTCAAGGTAGATTATGGGAATCGTGACCCCCCCAAAACAAATTTAAAAAGTAAAATGTTTTCATATTTTTTACACGATAAAAATAAATTTATTTTTCTTATTTCTGATCAAAATATAATTTTCCACTTTTCGCCATTGTAAAAATAAAATGACAAGTCCAAAATGGACGTCTTTTGAGAACTGACGTGTATATTTAGAATATAAAGTATTTGAAGGAGTTAAAAATATTAATTTCATACAACTGTGAAACGAGTGGCCGCGGATTCGATCCCCGCACCGAGACAAATGTTTGTGAGGCCCACAAGTATTTGTCTCGGGAGGTGTTTGCGAGACCAAAAAGTCTCTCGAAGTTTCTGATACCCACGACACAAGACTTAATTGATCTTAATGTAGGGTCAGGATTATCTATGTGACTTTTGGGTGTATATTTTGTGTATTAGTTCATGTGAAGAATATATTAAAAGCGCCTTCAAACACCCCTTTAAAAATAAAACCTAATTTAGCGTAAAAGACAAAAAAGATATGTTACAATATTACATCTAACAACTATTCATAGCAGAGGCGTCATTTTAAAAGGGCCCTGGTGGTATATTAGGGGCACCCTCAGATTGTTAGGGGTCTATTCAGAATATTTTAAGAGTCATTTTTTTTATTTCACAGAATGGCGTTCGTCTGATGGTAAGCGATACGACCGCTCATGAACAGTAGCAAAACCAACACCTTGAATTACAAAGCAATGCGTGGCATTCCACTACGCTCGCTATCCTGAGACATAAGATGTAAAGTCTCAATATGTCCAGTAGTTAATCTGGTTACAATGTCTTTCAATCCGAAACATCACAGTGCATTTACGCTGTTGTTTGGCGGGAGAAATAGATATTGCAATGGTATAGCACTCAGGCTTTCAAGTCAGGGGCCTCTAGCGTATGAGAGACCTACGACCACAACTGCATCTTATTATCGTTAAATGCCATGAGAGTAAAAATTTCATTTCAAATACATTTCATTTCATAAATACATTTCATTTTATTTCAGAAACCTAAACCACAATATCAATATTTATGCTTTTATCGCCGAATTAACCCCTTTAAAGATTTATTTTCAATAACCTTTTGTTTGTACTCATCTAACTTATTACAGGAAATATTTCTTAAACAAATCTTGAAAACTTCACAAAAAAAAGTTTACTATAACTTTTCAAAGTTATAACTTTGACTTGAATTCGATTCTTAAACAACCCCTACGGTACTAAAAGGTCCCCTAACAACTCAAACTGCCCCTTACACCGCAAGAACCCTTACAAAACCCACCCCTGACAGCTATAATAACATCAATCGTTAATTTTTCTGTACTAATATATTTATATCTATACTTAACAATAATTTTAAGAGGATTTTGTTTTTTAAATTGAACTATTCACTTATATTTATATGTAAAAGTAAACAAATTGTTTTCAAATTCACTAATTTCGAATTAATAACTGAACTGATATTTAAGGGTTTATGGGGGTGAGTGTCTGACATTATGGTACAACAAAAATATCCACTCTTGTCATTTCTGGGTAGATAGGAGCTATAAAAAAATCATACAATCCTAACCAACTTTAATATAATCAAGTTGGCCAAATTTTTCATTAATTGTACAGGGTATATCAAGAGTGCTACCGAAAACGAAGCCGGGTGGTAGTTTTAGTGACTACAAAATCAATACAACTAAATATTTTGCGGGGAAAGACAATGTTTTTTTTGTGATTTTTAAATGTCATTGTGTTTAGATGTTAAATCCATAGTTTTTGCTAAAATAATACGATAGAAAAAAAAATATCAACGCAAGTTTTTGCAAAAAATTTAGTTGATGTGTCTAAAGTCAGTAAAACTACCACCTATTTACGGTTTCATTCATTTGTCACAATATATAGAATCTTAGGGGTTCATTCAGATATCTCTTCCTTTTATACCCCTATAAAACTCAAAATCACCACCAAAAATATCAACCACTCACCCCTACCCCTCAAAACAGCCTACCACCAAAAAAAGCTTTAAAAATCTTAGAGTATTCCTAATTAAAGGGTTACAAATTTTGGGGTAGTTTCAGACCCCATTTTTAACCTTGCACGTGACGTCACGTGTTTTTTGGAGTTCATTGACCTCAATCTTCCTCGTCTTCTTGCTTGGTTCTGGTTCTGCTCTTACCTTTGGGGTGCGCTTTGCATATGTGCCTTTGTAGGTCTTTCAGTTTGAAGTATCTGGAAACAATATTGTTCTTGGCTATACTCAACTTGTGAAGATAAAAAATATTGTTCTTAAAAGCTGATAATGAAATTGTGGAGATTTGAATGTAAACCTTAATAAAATAATAAGTCTTAAATAAAAAAATATTCAGAATCAAAATTATGTTATATTGCTGTAAAATATATTATAAAAAAAACGCCTAAATATAATATATTGTTATAACGAAGACTTGCAATCCATATATTTGATTTTTTCTTACACAAAATTGTGGGTAGTTTCGCCATTGGGTCACTATTAATACAACTTACTATGGAAGTCACTAACGACCCCACCCGACATTGTTCTCGACATGGGGTCGCCCAGGCCCCATCAGTAGTAATCGTCACCACCTTGCTATTTATGAAGCCTTCATACATTACACGAGATCGTATAAAATAATTGTGAAACACAATCGCAAAATTCAACTTGTGAAATGTTATCATCGACTTCACTTGCTATTTGCGATTGCTAACCTGCTAGGGCATTGTTTGCAGGTAAACTTGAAGTCCTCGGGGTCGCTATGTGCCCTCAACTGATGTCGATCCCTTATCGTCTCCGTAGCAAAGTTGCGATGACAAACGGCGCATTCGTGTGGTTTCGCAGTGCTGTGAGACTGAAACAACGGGACAATGAATTCTTAGATTTAAGAAAATGTTACACATTGAAATAAAACTATTATTTACGAAAAATTTTATTTATTAATTATTTAAAAATCAAAACAAATTCGCGATAAAAATAGTTTATATTTCTTACTTCACGTCGTTTCGATTATTTAACAACTTTCGTGGTCACGGGAGGGATTGAGATATTAGTCATCCGCTCTGTGGGTGTTAAAATTTAACTACCCTTAATTTAGAAATAAAAATCGGCGATAAAATCCGTAAATAATGGTATTATTTCAATGTGAAATAACGGGTTATATTGGGGTCTGTTCTCACCCCATGCGGGGTATGGTTTGGAATATATGTCTAATGTTTGGTATTTAGTTCTACAATGTCACAGTACCAATTTTTTTTTTTGGATTTTTAAAACTTTGTTAGTTTTTGACTACCCTCAAAAATCAACCGTATTGAGAAATGTTAGAGAAGTCCTTCATTAATTCGAACAAAAGTTACTTTTTGTTACTGGGTATAAGAAGGGTATAATAAAACTACCCTCTCAAATGAATTGTATCGGAAAATTACAGACAATTTCAATGATTTTTTGCCAATTTCCAACAATAATTATTAACTTTCAAAAAGTACTTACAATATTACTGTGCTGCTCATAAATAAAATAACTTTAATTAATACATAAACACAATTGTTATCACGCTTGCATCCTATAGGGGTAGGTAGAGACTAGAGAGTAGGGAACTCTACTGTTTTTTAATACAGCTAATAATCTTCCTTTTCGGTATTTTAGGGAAGGAAGGACTATGTCAGTAACAATAGCCTCTCAGCCCGACACACTGTGAATAAGAATTTTGACAAATTTTTACAAAATAACTACTTCCTTTAATATGCCTCGGTACCCATTGTGTTGAAAATCTTAAAATATTATCGCTGTTGTTACAAATCACCGATATAAATCAATTCCGGGTGGTACTTTGAAGCAATAAATGCGTTTAGTGATATGTTTAAAAAAACACAACATCCTAACATAGAAGTCTATGTGTCGAAACTTATATCGATATTCCCAACAAACATCACACATTGGTTGTGGTAAAAATATCGATACATTTATCGATTTTTTTTTTACCACAGCATTGCCTTATATAATTCTATAGGTATGTTGATTATTGTATGGTCTGTATTAGCTCCGTATACAGGCGTTAAGTGGTAGTCTGTTTATCGATACTATTTGCTACAACCTTGTCTTAGCTCCAAATGTTATTAAGTGTACGATGTTGGTAGGACATTCTTAGCTCTACATAAATGGTGGTAAGTAAGTGGTAGATGGTGTGACGTCACTCACCACTCTCATATGTCGTCTCAGACTGGAGTTGCATCCGAAGTTGCTGTTGCAAATGTCACAGATGAATGGACGTTCGTTTCTATGCGTACGCTCGTGGACCTAGGAAACATTATCACAATATATAACACAAACATCAAGCCTTTTCTCCAAAAGGGCTAGGCAGGAGGACTACCAAGACACCCACGTTTCACTTTGATACTTGATGTGATAGGGGGAGAGCATATCGCCATATCAAGCAAAAATTCCCGACTCCAGGCCGATAATAAATTGGCCGCAATAGGGAATATGCATGTAATTTTTTTTATATTTTTAATCAATTCTGTATGTTATTACATTATCGAAAAAAAATATAAGTCTTTGAAAATATCAATCAATAAAGTACAAAAAAATAATCAAAACTGCTATCAGTTTCGAAGCATTTGAACGCCATGTTGGCGCGAACTCGCTGTGACGTCATAGGGCACGTTATGAACAACGTAGTATTTGGATTAAGTTTCTTTAATGAATTGCTACAGAACTGTATTTCGTGACAAAATAATCCATTTTATTTAATAGTATAAAGAAAGCACAAAATAACTTATAAACAAACGTAAAATAACAAGCTAAAACTTTATAAGAACGTGCCCCATTGTCGTCACTTTCCTTTTCAAGCAATAGATAGAGAGAAAAATGCGCGGCAAATTTGAAATGTCATTTTTTAAGTATTTATTTTACCGATTTAGAGTTGATAAATTTAAAAAATATCTTTTAGGTATATTTCTATATTAAAAAAGATTACAATAAAAAAATATTTTGACTTATTTTGAAGTCTGGTGCATATTCCCTATTGGTTAGACCAAATTAGGAAAAACGTTTTACAGAACTAAAAACAAACATTTGTTTACGCCTGAATTTTTCTGAGACGGAAAATGCCTTAATAATTTCTGGTACCCACGACCCGTGACTCGATCGTAGTGTGAAGGACTTTGTAGGACAGTTCGATGTATTTATTGTATTTTTAATGGAATGAGAACAATAGTCAACATAAGTCTTGTTTTCTTAATATTTTTTCAGTTATCGGGTATTTCTATGACCCTGAAAAAAATAGTGGAAGATTGTTAACAGCTTAACTTTTTGAACACCTATATTACGTCGTAATACAAAGATAGAAAATTACTACACTATGTTTAATACCATTTCTATTGAACACAATCAAATAATCTGTATTAAGATTGCTGCAAAAGCTTTTAGAGAAAAATTATTGCCTAGTGTATTCGATAAATTACCAATTACTATCTACTTGTCGATTATCGATGATTATATCGATAAACCATTGATGATTATATCGATAAACCATCAATTATCAATTAAAATGCTCTAGATGTGAGTAACATCTATTATTATTTTTTTATTATTAACTTCGTATGATTTATCGGTCTGGATGTTCGTGAGACCGAAAAGTCTCTCGTAGTTCCTGATAATCACGAGACAAGACTCGATCTTAGTGTGGGGTCAGGACTATGTATGTGATTGTTGGGTGTATTTATTTATTTATGTAGGCATTTTCTTTATGTACATACCTGTAGCGTGTAAGCTTCGTAGTATCCCTTCCCGCAGTAGGAACAACTGAGCGTCGGGCCCCGGGACGCCCTCTCGTGAGACTTCATGTGCATTTTGAGTAACGTTTGTGAACCGAACTTCTTCGGGCATTCGGCGCACGCGTGGGTTTTTTCCTGTAAGAAATATTAATATACCCTTACAATAATTAATGTAATATTAAAGCCACTATAACGTCCCAACCCCTAACTTTGACATTACTTGAACGTCCACGTCAAATGTTATGTTTTTTAATATACCCTATTTCTATTAACATAAAGGCTGTAAAAATATACCTTGACAAAACTGACATTAAGTTGACATTACTCTAAGGACGCTAGAATACTTAGTGAGCTTATATGATTTTGACCGACTGCATCGGTGGCGAAGTTTTACTAAACAATGATTGCAAAGCTGAAGTCTCGAGTTCGAATCCCGGGTGGGGTGAAGCGATATTGTATTTTTCTATTCATTATCAACCCGGAGACAGGATTATTTTCAAACTCAAATGTTACTTGAAGTTCTGTGATATGAAACAATTAATAATCTTATGTCGAAAACACCCTGTATATCAACGTAGATGAATAATTATACACATTTTATACTTTACTGATGGTAAGTCTTTCATATATGAGGGGCCGCCCGGGTGGATGCCACCGCAATATTTATTTCTCCCGCCAAACAACAGTGTAAATGGACTGTTGTGTTACGGTTTGAGGGACATTGTAGCCAGAGCAACTACTGGACATATTGAGACTTAAAATCTTACGTCACAGGATGGCGAGAGCAGTGGAATGCCTATCATTTATTTGTAATTCATGGTGTTTTTTGGTTTTGCTACTGTCCATGAGCGGTCATATCTCTTACCATCAGGCGAACGACAAGTTCGTCTCGCCATTCGGGGCAACAAAAAAAGATAATTTAAATGTGAGATATGGTCAGTTTATAATAATAATAAATACTAGGGATGAAACGGATAGTGATTTGGCCGGATACCGGATATTCGGCTAGCTACGAGGCCGGAGCGCCGGATATCCGGCTACCGGATATTCGGCCGCTTATAGCGTTACAATTTGATTTGAATATGCACGCGCGATCATGATCGGAAATATTCGTACGCGTTCGGCGTGATCGGCACGACTCGGGGGCGTTCGAGTGTAATCACGCCTAAACTACTAAACCGATTTTGATGAAATTTGATACATAAATAGATTAGACAGTGAGAAAGGAAAAAAAAAACAAAGAAAAAAAATTGTATTCCGACGGAAAAGTGTGATATAGAGTTTAGAACGTAAAGAATTCAACATCTAGTGATATATACCATGTATATTTATTTATTTTATTATCCGGTATCCGGCCGGATAGTGCGCTACTATCCGGTATCCGGCCGGGTAGTGAAAATAGGCCGGATAGGCCGGATACCGGATAGTTACCGGATATCCGTTTCATCTCTAATAAATACACCCAACAGTCACATACATAGTCCTGACCCCACACTAAGATCGAG
The DNA here is from genome assembly GCA_009982885.2 of Hyles vespertilio. Taxonomy (NCBI): domain Eukaryota; kingdom Metazoa; phylum Arthropoda; class Insecta; order Lepidoptera; family Sphingidae; genus Hyles; species Hyles vespertilio. The sequence goes on from CM042832.1 coordinate 2,190,862, forward strand.
TCTTGTGTCGTGATTATATATCTGGAACTACGAGAGACTTTTCGGTCTCACAAACACCCAGACCCGGAAGAAATATTTGTGGGCCGCACAAACATTTCTCTCGGTGCGGGGATCGAACCCGCGGCCTCTCGTTTCACAGGCGGCGTCTAACTAACTGCGCCACGGAGGCTGTCAAAGTTTGTTTACAAATTATGTGAGCGTCAATTGGCAATAGCAGAAATATAGAGCATGCTATAGCATCAAAAATAGCAATATGGTGATGCTAATTTTAAATAGCAATAATTCACATTACTAATCAAGATAGATAAATTTAAAGATCCTATACTTACAAAAATAGCAAGTTAGTGATGTTAATTTGAAATAGCAATAACTCCCATAACTAATCAAGATAAATTTAAAGATCCTATACTTACAAGATGCGTATCCCTGTGTTTGTCCAACGAGTGTTTGTATTTAAATCTCTTCGGGCATTGCGAGCACTGATAAGGGACAGTGGGCGCGGGCCGGGGACGCGCCGGTCGACGCTCTATAGCACGGTTGGAATGAGTCCTGAAAATATACATAAATAATAAATAAATACATAAATAATATGCCCACAGGATTAGCAAGTTGAAGTGGCAGTGGGCCGGGCACATATCTCACAGAACCAATGGCCGTTGGGGCCGAAAGGTTCTAGAGTGGAGGCCACGTACAGGCAAGCGAAATGTCGAACGTCCGCCTACAAAGTGGACGGACGAGCTGGCTAAGTTTGCAGGAAGTCGCTGGATGCAGGCCGACCACAACAAGTAATTGTGGAGATCCTTGGGGGAGGCCTATGTTCAGCAGTGGGCTTCCTGTGGCGGAGATGATAATGATAATGAAATAAATGACTGCCACACGGTGGTCGCGGGTTCGAATCCCAGGGCACACTTCTGACTTTTCGGAGTCATGTGTGTATTGATAGTCAATCACCACGCACTAAAACGGTGAAGGAAAACATCGTGAGGAAACCTGCACACTATAGCGATTTATAAGAATTTCTATGGTATGTACGTCCGCCAACCCGCACTAGGCCAGCGTGGTGGACTATATTATGGCCTAACCATTCTCAATCGTACTCTCGATTGTAGAGGAGACCCGTGCCCTGCAGTGGGACGTACAGTCCATATCAAGGGCGGATCCAGAGGAGGTCATGACCTCACCCCCAGATTTTTATTTATTATTTTTTTATTATAAGCACAATTAATTCTCTCTATGTCGATAAATAAAGTCAAAAAGTGTGTGTGTGTTCACAAATAACGGCTGTATATAAATCATTATTACGAATTCGAGTATTGAAATCGGACTCAGTGTTCTGACAAGAACTATATGACCTGTCAAATCAAACAAAGATTGTTTGGATAAGGGCCTCTTCAGTGCGACGCGGACGACCTACGCGGATGTCCGCGACGGACGGTAAAATGTATCAATCCCATACAACGCGTTCAGAGCGACGCGGAGCGCCCGCGCCGCGGAGAGCTGTCCGCGCGCGGATCGAAATCACTCCGCGTCGCTCGTCCGCGGCGCGGGCGTCCGCGCGCGGACGGTAATGCACTTGTACAGACTTGTTCAGTGCGCGATGGACGGTCGTGCGACGCGGATGTAAAGTACTATCGTCGTCAGAATAGAAGACTATAGTTTCGCATGTAACTCCTCAAATGTCTTGATGGACATTTTAAAATACATGAAAAAAATCATTTCGTCTTCTTGCAATTCCGAAAATAAAGTTACAAATTCTCCTTTAAAAAGCCTTTTCGCAACGATTGGATGCCCATTAAATCTTCTTATACCATGGCGACGATTTCTGCTATTTAATAAATAGGCAGCAACCACCAACTTCATTTTTTTATCAATCGCGCTCCGCGTCGAACTGAACGATGATGTGATCCGCGACGGATGCAAGCACTAATCCGTGCGCGGACCGTCCGCGTTGCACTGAATAGGGCCTAACCTGGAATGACTAATGTGGAACGTGGTTTGTGTGAAAGACATGACTAATGAAAGTACTTAAGACGGAAAGAGTTAGAGGATGAATGAGTAGGATGTTGAAGTACGGAAGGATGGAATAAGAGTGAACAGTCTGAAAGACGATGGAAGACGTGAAGGAACACGTGAAGTGAAGACTAATTATATTGAAGATTACCAAAGCAATCCTCGTTTGATTTGACCCCTCAGGGAACTATTCCCACATACAGGGTATATCAAGACTGCTACCGAAAACGAAGCCGGGTGGTAGTTAAAGCGACTTCAGACACAATGCAATAGAAAAAGTTGCAAAAAAAAAGCGACAATTTTTTTTTGTTATTTTTTTCCTATGACCATATTTGGGTGGTAAATACATTTTTTCCTAAAATAATAGTGTATACCCTTTTATTTATAAATAATCTAAGGTATAAAAGTGTTTAAACTATAATTTTAGCAAAAACTATGGATTTACCACCCAAAAATGACGATATTTAAAAAATCATAAAAAATCATTGTCGCGCTTCTTTGCGAAAGTTTTAGTTGCGTTGTGTTTGTAGTCACTAAAACTACCACCCGGCTTCGTTTTCGGTAGCAGTCTTGAGATACCCGGTATATTAGATTATTATAACTAACTCCATTATATATATATAACTCCATTTTAGCATCTCCGTTGCATCATTTGTTTTTCGTGATCCGATTGGTCGATATTTTAAATTGACAGCCGGAATTGAGCATTTTGGTCGCCATTTTGAAATGTATGTGCACCCGGGCGGATGCGGCCCGGACCGCTAGTTATAAAATGAATATGAATAAAACCTTAGACCTTCATTATCATAAATAAGATGTATAATGAGTATCTCACCTGTGCCGATGATTCTTCAAACTCGTTTTAGTGGCGAAAACTTTATCACAGTCCTTGCACGGATACTCGTCCGGTACGGGCATTTCAGCTTTTTTCTCCTTCTTCTCAAGTCTGCGAAGCTCCCTCTGCCGCGCCAATTCGGCCTTCTTGTTAAACCCGAAGGAATGCCATTTGGCGTGTATGAGAAACCTTTTCGGATGACCGATCAAAACGTTGCAATGTGGGCATTCGTAATATTTGTGTTTTGATCCTGAAAAGAAAAGAAAATGTATTTATTTATTTATTCTTTATTGCACACACAAAAAAATTAAAGTACAATATTTTACAAATAAAATTTAAGAGTACAGTTGACGGTCTTATCGCACTAGGCGATTTCTTACAGACAACCTTTGGAACCTTTAAAAATAATGATTTTTTAGATTTACGCGAATGTTACACATTGAAATAGAACTTTTATTTACAGACTCTGAGTCCGCCCCGTAACCACGAAAGCTGTAAAGTAATCGAAACTTCGAGAAGTCAAAAATGTAATTTTTTTTATTTATACCGGGTATCTCAAGACTGCTACCGAAAACGAAGCCGGGTGGTAGTTTTAGTGGCTACAAACACAATGCAATTAAAAATTTCGCCTAGAAACGCGACAATTTTTTTTTATGATTTTTTAAATATCGTCATTTTTGGGTGGTAAATCCATAGTTTTTGCTAAAATAATAATTTAAACTCTTTTATACCTTAGAGTATTTATAAATAAAAGGGTATATACTATTATTTTAGGAAAAAATGTATTTACCACCCAAATATGGCCATAGGAAAAAAATAACAAAAAAAAAATTGTCGCTTTTTTTTGCAACATTTTCTGTTGCATTGTGTCTGAAGTCGCTTAAACTACCACCCGGCTTCGTTTTCGGTAGCAGTCTTGATATACCCTGTATACTAGCAGCCCGGCCCAGCTTCGCCCGGGTACAAATAGATTTCTGTACTATAATATGTACGTATTATACATGTAGGATTTGAATGTTATGGTGAAAGATGAGTAGAATGGAACGTTGGGCGAATGATTGATGATGGGAAAAGAGGTTGTATCACGAGCAAAGCCTTTGGACGACTTTCTAAGATGGCTATTATTGATGAACCAATATGATGATCTTACTGAACACCGACCTGGAAGATTTAAAGATAGTTGGACAATTTACAAGAGGAAAAGAAAGAAAAATCAAAATTGTTTTGTATGTGGATGTTTTGTGTTTATTGTAAGAGGTGTAATTTGTTTTTTGTTTTTTCTAGGATAAGATGTTTTGTAAGATTTGTTGTAAATTTGTTTGATGATGTTGAATTTAGTTGTTGTGATTTTAATGAAAGGTGATGTAAATAAGACCTGACTGAGGGCAGTCAGATGTCAGTATGGCCGAGATGTAGGATTTGAATGTTATGGTGAAAGATGAGTAGAATGGAACGTTGGGCGAATGATTGATATGGAACGTGGTTTGTGTGAAAGAGATGACTGATAAAAATATTTAAGATGGAAAGAGTAAGAGGATGAATGATATAGATGTTGAAGTATGCAAGGACGGAATAGCAGAGAACAGTCTGGAAGACGACGGAAGACGTGGAAGACGTAGAGGACGGCTGAAGTGAAGACGAGTAAGACGATAATATATTTAATATTAACGAGACAATATTTGTTTAATTTGACCCCTTACGGAACTATTCCCACATACATATAAACCTTCCTCTTGAATCACTCTATCGATTAAAAAAACCGCATCAAAATCCGTTGCGTAGTTTTAAAGATTTAAGCATACAAAGGGACATAGGGACAGAGAAAGCGACTTTGTTTTATACTATGTAGTGATTTAATCATTTTTTGCACTGAACAGAGAAAGAACAAAGAAATCACATAATAACAATAATGGCGGCCTTATCACACTAGGTAATTTCTTACAGGCAACCATGGGATGGATATTGAAGAGAAAGAAAGGGCAGTTTCGGCCATAAATGAAATATTAATCAACAATGAATAAACTACATTACATAATGAATGTAACAGTGTATACAGATAATAAAACAACAAAGTATAAATGGCGGTCCTATCGAACTAAGGCAATCTCTACCAGATAACTATTGGACGGATTCATGGGGAGAAAAAAATATCAAACGTAACTTGTAATTTCCGAAAATAAGATAATAATTTACACGACTCTGGCACCTTCGTAAAGTTACTATAGTCCCTATAGTTCTCTCCACCACAGGGGTAATACCCAAACAACTTCATTTGTCACTAAAAACATTAAACCTGCCTCCCAGCATTTATCTCCTGCTGCAAAAAGCTGTAATCCTCAATACATGCCGGACTGTTCGCAAGTTTTTGCAGACTGACTCCGATATGCCCATTACCCATTTAAGATCTTCGGCATCCCAGGAAAATCGCCCTGATGTACACTTGGCTTAGGCCCGTGTACTTCAGTTTACCGGAATTAATCCGAGCAAAACTATAGTCACAAAATAAAAATAATAATAATAATAAAAAATAACACCTAACAGTCACATACACAGTCCTGACCCCACACTAAGGTGGAGTCTTGTGTCGTGTATCAGAAACTACGAGAGACTTTTCGGTCTCACAAACACCCATACCCGAATGAAATATTGTGGACCGCACAAACATTTTTCTCGGTGCGGGGATCAAACCCGCGGTCTCTCGTTTCACAGCCGGCGTCTAACTGTGCCACGGAGGCTGTCAAAGATTTCGATAAGCTCCGTGGTTGGTAGGTTAGACGTCGGCTATGAAACGAGGGACCATACGATCCAAACCTATGTTTATACAAGTATTTACTGGTGGTAGGTCTCTCATATGTGAGAGGCTGCCTTAGTGGGTGCCACCGCAATGTCTATTTCTCTCGACAAATAGCAGTTGTAAACGCACTGTTATGTTCTGGTTTGAAGGACATTGTAGCCAGTAGTTACTGGATATATTGCCTTAACATCTTATGTCTCTGGCAAGCGCAGTGGCATGCCAAGCATTTCTTTGTATCATTAATTACAGTTGTTTGGTTTTGCTACTGTCCATGAGCGGTCATATCGCTTACCATCAGGCGAACGACATACTAGTCGCACAATACATTGCAATAAAAAAATACACCCAACAGTCCCATACATAGTCCTGACCCCACACTAAGATCTAGTCTTGTGGCGTGGGTATCAGGAACTACGAGAGACTTCGATCACACAACCATTTGTCTCGGAGCGGGTATCCATTCAATGATTATTCGTTTATATATTTGTTACATATCAGTATGACAGTTGCGCAGTGGGCGAAAATCCGGCTGTGAACGCGACGTCGCGGGTTCGACGACCGCAAAATGTATGACCAACATGAATGTTTGTTTGCGCTTTGAATGTATGACCGATTTCGTAGTGTATGACACAAAAGACGTTATGTATATATTATATATATTACTATTTTATATACCTTAGACTGCCCGCTCATTTTTCCTATTTCAATATCCATCCAAAGGTTGCCTGGAAGAAATTACCTAGAGTGATAAGGCCGCCTCTTGTACTATTATTATTGTGTTGTTTCTTCACTGTATTTTTATTTTGTGCAATAAAGGATTAAATAAATAATAAAAAAATAAATAAAAGACTAACCCACAAACTTATAAACACACCGAAAATCAACCACATAATCGTACATTAGTTAAATCAAGTTAAGAGGAGATAAATCGTTCATTAATTTTGGCTATTCATGTACTTTAGTATAGATTTTATACAGCAGAATCACAGAACAGATGAATATGGTTAGAAAGGAAATAGCTATCAAATTTTATGAAAACCAGCGTCGTCGTTTTCGAAACACAAAACCTCTACAAATCGAATATAGAAATCTTGGAATAGTCGATTTAAAGCATCGATAAAATTATGGAAATATGTTTTTGTTAGACGACCAGAATTTATTTTATCGATATGCTTAATGTTTTTTTTCTGATATAGTTATTTAATTAACAACCATATTCAACTGTTCTGTGAGCAGAACATATCCTAGGTACAAACAATGCATCTACCCATGGTAGATATATTTTTAGAGCATATGTCCTGCAAATGAGCAAACAGGCTGATGGCAAGTGATCAGTGCACATCCATAACAATTGGATTATGCATTGCCGGGCCATCAAATCTGGAGAAGATTTATTTATTATATTATACAAGAATAGTCAGCTTACAGTGTACCCAAAGCGCTAACTATTACTTACAAATTATGTCATTTTTTATTTTTCCTATATTATCATAAAATATGTCGACCTGCTGCAACTCATGTGTAAAGGAGATCGGTCGATTTCCTAAGGAAATTGGGCCTAGTAGTGAAAACTTGACGGACACAAATGAGACCTAGAATTAAATAATAAAGATTCAATATCCTGTAAATATGTCTTTTTAGCTACGATATGGGGTATTTAAGATATATCCTCTTAAAGTTTTACAAAAGCTACCATATTCTACTATCTTCACATATATCTTATTTGGACAATATTTTATATTTTCTGTAACTTTGTAAATAATTTCGTTTAATAATATTGTAAAATGTATTACATTATTATAAACACGTTAAGAGCGTTTATACCCTGCACGCGCTTTTTGGCTTAAAAACAGGACTTTTCAAATGAGTTAATAGCCACCAATAAACAATTTAATGGAAAAATAATTATTACTAATTTTAGAAAAGGTTGTCATCTAGGGATTTTGGTGGAAAACATTATAGATTGATGGATAATTTGTGAGTACTATACGGATTACTGAACACAAGTTTCGTTATTTAGGCTTTAAATGGCAATTTAGAAGCTTAAGATATCCTTAACCACTAAATATAAGATGAAAATAAAAATATTATCAGACTAATAAGACCCTTATGGAGGGATTTTGCTGAGAAAAATAATCTTTTTGTGTTTAGTTCCTGAAAAATAAAAATTTAAACAATGCGAAATTATTCAGAAACTCTCGTCAAGAACATATTTTTTTTCACCAACTTATCGTACATAATTTTTTATAACAATTGCATATTATAATAGAAGAACATATTATCAATAAATTACCATTTTTATATTTCAACAAAATTAGTTTTCATGTTTTCTACAAATATTTTAAAAACCACTATAAAACACGCTGTCCGACGTGGATCAAATCAGACCGCCGCAAGGCCTTCTAGAGGGAGGGCGTATCGCTCGTCGCTCCGGCCTGGCTGCAGTCGATTATGCCGCGCGTAGTAAAAATAGCCACGCGCGGAATGCGATTACCACATCTTAGTACTTTGGTAGTAAAATATTTAATTATTTTTATTACCTACAATGATTTTGTAGTGAGTATAAATTATGTTTCAGGTAATATAATGGGACGTAATTCCGAGGCTAAATTTTGTTATGTATTGTAATATAAAATTAAATATATTTCGTAATTGTAAGGGGTTGTAAGGCCCCTAACACTATTTATGTGTTCGAACACGAAATGATTAATAAAACGTCCGTAGTGTCTACTGATTGAACACTGATTTGAATGCAACTTAACAATGTAATAATAACGAAAATATGATTAGTATCCAAAATTTGTATTATTCTTTGCTTGCACAGTAATATTTGTCTACTTATAATGCAAATAAAATATTTTTATGATATTATATTACAGTTACATTTCAATTGAATATTTGAAGCGCACGGATCAAAGTTGTTTGAGCCGATTGTATAGCGAGCCGACGCGACAGCTCTACACACACAGCTTTGGTCGCTTATGTGTGCGTGAAATTAACGAAGAAATACCTATAGTTGACTTTGCGCGCAAGGTGTATACGCTCTTAAATACTTTTCGATATAAAGTTGATTAAGAAAGCATTTCTGGGGGTAGAAATATCCGTTTCAAATGTTGGTAGGTCATTCTAAAAAGAAAATGATGACGGTAAAATGTTGGTATTGATAATATAATAATTATTATAGAGCCTTTCCGTCATAAAATCCAATGAGGTATTGCGTAGATGCACTGAGCAAGCTCTGCTATTTTTGGAAATATAATAATTATAATCTTTTTTAGAGTAGCCAAGAGTTGTCGTAAATAATAAACTCAAAATAACCAACATCACAAAAGCGCATTCCTTTCGCGACCAAGCACAAAGAATAGAATTTGATAAACACTGAATGAATTTGACAGATGTCAATTCTGATATTGCAAACAATGTAATAAGTGGTAGAATATTTTATGATATCCTTTTTTTTACAAAATCTGATCCCCACGGTGTAGGATAAAAATAAATAGAGGAATGAATCTAAAAAAATACGCCTGATTTTTTAGTCATACTTAATTTCTTGTCCGTAGTTGGACCAAATCGATTGATCTCCTTTGTTGAGCCAATCAATTGCCCGTAGAGTGGGTGCGTGTCTCGCGCGGCGCGTACGCGGTGACATTACAAACAACACCTTAAAAAACTTAGGTAATAAAGAACATCTCATTATACTCAGAATTTGTATCAGCCCATATACGTCCCACTGCAGGGCACAGGCCTCCTCTACAATCGATTGAGTGGTAAGTACAGTCTACCACGCTGGGTTAGTGCCAGGCGGACTTTACATACCATAGAAATTCATACAAATTGCTATGGATGCAGGTTTCCTCACGATGTTTTCCTTCATAGTGCGTGGTGATTGACTATCAAAGTATCAATACACACATGACTCCGAAAAGTCAGTATGCTCTGGAATTCGAACCCGCGACCACCATGAACATGTTGTTGCGTCTGGTCCGTTTACCAAAAGGCTACCACGTACTTAATTTTTGAAAAACAAACTCGAATATAGAACCTTCTCTTTTGAAACTTGGCTATTCAATGAAGCAAAGTCACAGGTATAAACTAGTACCGTTATTGAACATCGAACCCGCACCCACGCGGGGGCACGGGCTAAGAAAACAGCGGCTCACAAACAAAGACCCAAGTAAATACATGCCTAAACAAATATTTGGGTCGGGTATCGATCTTGGGACCTCACAGACGAGTTTTACAAGCAACTATAATATGTATATGACTGCTTCAATTGCGTTATTCTACTATAGGAATAGGAAGTCCCGGGTTCGAATCGAAATTCGAATCGGGAAGTTTTTTTTTTATTGCAATAAATAAGACGAGCATTTCATTAGCCTGGTTGTAAGCGATACGACTGCTCAAGAACAGTATCAAAACCAAACACCTTGAATGACAAAACAATGCTTGGCATTCCACTGCGCTCGCCATCCTGAGATATAAGATGTTAATTCTTAATATTATGTTTAGTAGTTACTCTGGCTACAATGTCGTTCAAACCGAAATACAACAGTACATTTACACTGATGTTTGGAGGTAGAAATACACATTGCGGTGGGGCCTACCCAAGCGGCCTCTTACATATGAGACTCGCCTACCATCATGAGACGGAACACACAAGGCAAAACGTGGTTGTTTTGATAGCCTCTCTGCCTACCCCTTGCGGGAACAAGGCGTGAGTTTATGTATGTATTTTACAAGTATGTATATTGGGTGTGGTGGTAAGTGGTAACAGATTGCCGAGATCACGGGTTCAAATCACCCCTTCTGTCAAAGTCATGTGTGTTGATAGTCAATTATTGAATCAAAAAGGTAAAGGAACAATGTTTACTTGGCACCTGCATACCATGGACATTATAGCGAATTTTGTATGGTCTCTCAAATTCACCACCGCTAAGCTTAACCGGGAATCAAATCCGCGACCTGAATTCCTCAATCCAATTCGCTTTTAACTAAACCAACATTCTGTTGCTGATAAATTCGACAATGCTCTGATAAACGGAAAAGGAAGTGACGTAATACGTAGGCGATACCGCCTACTATCTAAATGTCCAAGGTTCTTACGAAGGTTGACACTAATGAAAAATATAGATCACTACATAGTATAAAACAAAGTCGCTTTCCCTGTCCCTATGTCCCTTTGTATGCTTAAATCTTTAAAACTACGCAACGGATTTTGATGCGTTTTTTTTTAATAAATAGAGTGATTCAAGAGGAAGGTTTGTATGTATAATACGTACATATTATTGTACAGAAATCTATTTGTACCTGGGCGAAGCTGGGCCGGGCCACTAGTAGTAAATAAATTGGATGTGAAACTTTGATACCATGGCAGTTGGAGATACAATAGGCAGTTGGTTATCTGACACTTTTTTTGACACACTACCACACTAACTTGTGTCAGTTTAATATATTGCACCTTTAAAATTAGAGTGACCTAATGCAAAAAATAATATTTTGGCATTTAATCATATTTTCGCTCAAAATGACCTATCAACCCGATATTAAAGTAGGACCTATTGACGCATGGATAGCAGAAAGATGTATACTTCCGTCTTCTAAATGTATCTTTCATAAGTACAAAATTTCTTATGTTACTAATCTTTAATAAACATTTCCCAAAAAATTAGATTTTTTTAGTTACGTCACTCTAATTCCAAAGATGCGATATAAAGTAGATGTAAAACATAACATTACCGTTTTTCATTGCTTCTGTGGCCTCCTTAACACTGATCTCCGCATCGGCTATAACTTCACTCCCCACGTCGTCCCTGGTAACCGCATTCTGGTCTTTTAGAAAAGGGTTCGAAAAGTCCTTTATAGTCCATGTCATCGGTTCCTCCTTGACTTCGACATTAGGGTCTAATTCTTCGTCGGATGATCCCTCTTCAGACATACTTTCCTTTGCCGTGTCTTTGGACATATTGCTTGCTGATTCCTGATTCTCCATCTTAAAATCCTGAGAACTTTGGAATGATTCTTGGCTGGAGTCTCTCGAGTCTTTATCATAGTATGCTTTCATAGTCCGGTCCGTCATGTCAACAATTTCGTTTATCTCTTCCGGTTTCTGAGGACACTCAGGGTTTTCAATCGGCATTGGGTCTGGTTTATTTTTCGCATAGTCCACCAGTGGTACCTCTGATGTTACAGTTTGTTGCTCCTTGGCCTTATTTGTGGAGTTTAACAGTATGTTTTCAATGAGTTTCACTGTGTTCTCAAGGCTTCTACGTCTTGTATTGTCAATTTGGGATTTTTCTATTGGTTTAACTGATAAATTGTGGTCAAGACCTTTGGAATTTACACTGAAATGACTGTTATCGTAGTTCATGGTATGTCTGAAGTAGTCTTTAGAGTGTAACTGTGGGACATTTATGGGCAAACTGTTGTGACAAGTTTCATGGGCAATCTCATGGGATTTTTTGTCGAAATTTTGATGGAAATTCAACATGTTGGCGTTGTGTTCGTGCTGCAAGTTCAGATTCATGGACAACATACCATTATGCCACGGCGAGCTCTCCATTAAGGGCGAATTTTGGATGGAAAAATTCGAGTGTACACCACTATTGTGGAAATTGGCGAATTGATTCATTTGCGAGCTCATGTTTAGCGTTGGCGAACCATATGGCGGGTAGCCCGGGTGGGAGTAGTGTTCTGCTGCCGCGTGAGGCGCTTCCTGATTTATTTTTCCCAAATTATTCACCAAATTTAGGCCATTTAGTTGGGACATATTTAGTGGTGCGCCCATGTTGACGGGCGTGTCCGGCGGCCCGTAAGGCCCACTGTTGTGCAACATTATGGCATCAAAACACTGTTATTTACGTAAAACACATTCCCTTTTTACATATTTACGTAGAAAACTCAAAGTAAACAATGGTGATGAGAGCCATTTTGATTTTTGACATTTCGTTGTCGCTGGTTTAGAGTAGTGTGGTAAAAACCGGTGTCGCACCGCTAAGAAAATAATTTTGTAAAACCGATAAATTAAATAATAATTAAAATGATTCAGAAATAATTTGTTAATAATTGTAAGCAAATATTTTCAAAACATAAATAATATTTAAGTGACTAACCATATATATCTTTTGTAGAATTGGCTCATACTATGTGTCTGATACTAATAAATAAATAAATAACACTTAACAATCACATACATAGTCTTGACCCGACACTAATATCAAGACTTGTGCCGTAGGTTTTTTTTTTTGTTTTTTGTCACAAGTTTGCGTGTTCACTGCGAAGAAGGACCCCTTTGTCATGGCGCCGCAATTCCAAGGAGTTACTCTCCAAGGATCCGAGAGTATTGGAATCCTTGGCGTCGAAATATCAAGCAAGGTCGAGTTTAGGAGTCATTTGGAGGACAAAGCCAAACTGGCGAGCAAGAAGTTGGGAATCCTGAACAGAGCCAAGCGGTACTTTACGTCGGGTCATAGATTGACGCTTTACAAAGCGCAAATCCGGCCCCACGTGGAGTACTGCTCCCACCTCTGGGCAGGTGCCCCAAAATACCAGCTCGACCCACTTGACTCCTTGCAGCGACGAGCTTGTCGAATAGTCAATGATCCCGATCTCACGGACAAATTGGAACCGTTAGGACTGCGGAGAGACTTCGGATCTCTCTGTGTGTTCTATCGTTTGTTCCATGGGGAGTGCTCCGAGGAGTTGTTTGAGTTGGTACCACCGTCGCCTATGTACCATCGCACCACACGTTTCCTCAGTAGAGTTCATTCCTACCACCTGGACGCGTACCGTTCCCGGACGGTACGTTTCCAGCGTTCTTTTCTACCACGTACGTGCAAGCTCTGGAATGAACTCCCTGCATCGGTGTTTCCTCAGCGCTATGACCTGTCCTTCTTCAAACGAGGTTTAAGGAGAGTACTTTCCTCGAGGTAGGCAGCGACTTTGTTGTGCTGGTCCCCTGGCACTACGGAGGTCCATGAGCAGCGGTAGCCGCTTACCATCAGGCGGGCCGCTAGCTCGTCTGCCTACAAGGCAATAAAAAAAAAAAAAAAAGGTATCAATAAATATGAAATAATTTTCAGTGTCACAAACATCCATGACCCGAAAGAATTATTTATGTTACGATTTCGCTCGGTGAAGGATTGAAACCGCCGCTTTTCGTTTTATAGGCGAGGTCTAACCGACTTCGCTAGTCATCCGCTAGTACTTTTTGGTCTGTGGACTGCGCTATGGAGGTGGTCACAGGTGTATGATAACATTATTTTATGCAGTAACTCTATAAAGATGTTATGCAAATATTAATTTTTACTTTAAGTCTTCGATGAAATATACACTAGATACAACATGAGCGCTTAGAAAATGGCACCAAAAAAGAGTGCTTTAAGCATTCTTTCGCCTTCAGTCACGCACCGACCGTTGCTTCTAAAACGTCGCAGAACTTTAGACAATATTATCTGAAAAACTACTTTAAGCTGCAGGAGTAAGGTGGAATTTGTGTTAATATATTTGGAATATGTGATCTATTTGTTTACTTTTTTTGTTTCAATGCATCGGTGCCACTTTTTAACAGAACATTTACAGGGAATTTTGTATCTAGTGTATATTTGATCGAAGCTTTAAGTAAATAACGGAAAATGTAAAAATAACTTATAAATGTTAATAATAACTGCTATGACATAACGATATTAATCGCAAACCATAGACAACTATGTTATGATTCATACGGAATACCTACGTATTGTGCACCATATTAGCTTTGATATTAGCTATCCTCTTCCCACATTACTTATGATTATTTATATTTCGACGTCCGCTGGTTCGGTTGTATTTATGAATCTTGAAAAAAAGTATTTTAAACGAAATGTAAGTGTTCTTGTGAAAATATTCAAGTAAAACCACACAAAAATGTCTCTAAGCGCGGTGGCCGAAGAATATTTTCGTTCAATGAATCCTCTCGCTTCAAAAATATACGACGATATTGTAGAAGCTAAAAATTCATACGAAACTATATGGGAAACGCTTACGGAAAAGGAAAAAGTGAGTAAATATTTCGTAATTAAAGTTTTCACTTAATAGTTGTTAATCCGTTATTATGTAAATTAGCATCGATTTAATTTCTACACGCACTGCTCGTAATGACCATTGACTCATTAAATAAAAAAATGTTACATTTAAAAAACGAACACTCATACATTGGAATAAATACTATTGCAAAGTTTCGAACAGAATACATATTATACACTCATTTGCAAAAAAAACGGGCACCTAAGCAATGAACCATTTCAAATATTACTATTGGTTTGTTTGATAATTATAGGTAGTTTTACTTTCACAATTTTGTAAATTAATAATTATAATATTAGTCAGTATTATCATAAAATTTTGATAAAATTTATGGGTTTTAATGCTAAAGTTCACTAGTAGTGTATGCTCGCTAGTAGTGCATATGCTCGTGAAGTAAAAGTTAACAAAGATTTTTGTTTGTTTTTTCTTTAATAAAGTAAAAGCAGATAAATGTTTAGTATCGAGTGTGACCCCCTCTAGCTGAAATCACAGCTTGAATTCGTCTGGGTATACTAGCGAGGATATCCCGGATACTTGCTTGCGGAATACGTTCCCACTCTACGGTAATCAAATTCTTCAGCTCTCTGATGGTCTGTGGAGCCATGTACTGATCACACGCGTCGTTTCAGAACGTCCAGAAACGTGATTTCAGCTAGAGGGGGTCACACTCGATACTAAACATTTATCTGCTTTTACTTTATTAAAGAAAAAACAAACAAAAATCTTTGTTAACTTTTACTTCACGAGCATATGCACTACTAGCGAGCATACACTACTAGTGAACTTTAGCATTAAAACACATAAATTTTATCAAAATTTTATGATAATTCTGACGAAAACGATTATTTGCTTATTAATTTACAAAATTGTGAATGTAAAACTACCTATAATTATCAAACAAACCAATAGTAACATTTGAAATGGTTCATTGCTTAGGTGCCCGTTTTTTTTGCAAATGAGTTTATTATTACAGCTTCACAAATGGCCTTACATAATTTAATTCTGTTAATATTAATCTATTTATAAACCAATGTTATTGTCTATTTTTACCCCTGCATATCAGAATACAATACACATCCTTGTATTCCTATTACATATCATTTATCCACAGCCAAGAAAAAAACTAAAAGAAATCAAATATGAAGCTATGAATAGAAAATAAACACTGAAATAAATGCATAGATTGTTTAAAAATATTGTTCATTGTCTAAACTCCTTTTGTTTTTGATAATTGCTATTGATTTAGTATATAATAGCAGTTTAAACAAAACAAATCATGATTTTGAATCCTTCAGTCTATATTATTAAGAAGTATAAGAAATAACATAGCAGCTTAGAGTATATATATATATATATATAGAGGGAGCGCTGGTACTTCAAAAACGTAGATAAAAATGGTGGTGCCGGGCCTTTTTCTGCCCTCCTATTGGCTAATATTTGAACAGGTTGTGCAACATACATAAATTATTTGAAAAAAATATTAAAAATAAGTAGTTTAGGTCTATTTAATTTCACTCAAACTCGTTTTAAAAGGATAATAGCTAAATATAATTTCGGCTATCAAAGGAATTTATAGCAATTTGTTGCTAAATAATTAATTAAATTTTTACTAATTTAGGAGCGCTACCAACATTACGAACAAGAAAATATCTACGTTTTTCAAACCGCGAATGTATGACAGCGCTCCCTCTATATATTAAATACTCTAAGCATGGCAGGTATTTCTATGTAATGAATTTTGAAGAATTTATTTATACTTGTATTAGGCTATCAATAGAAAGACTGAACAGATATTGTGTCATAGAATATAAGCTATACAAGTGATTTTATAATTAACAGCTATTTATATAAATAGTCCTTATCCCACATTAAGATACAAATTTTGTATCTTAAGTGTAAGACATAATGAGATTTTGGGGATATACAGACACTCACAATGGTAACCACAAGAACATATTGTGGTTTACACAAATATTCTTGTCTTAGTGTTGATATGAGGATCAATCCATTGGCCTTTAGTTTCCTGTGTTGGTCTTGTTCAACCAACTGTGCTTCGGAGACTATCAGCTCAATAAACAAACTACAGACTTGATTAATATAACAATGTATTTCCTTGAATTATATTTTTCCTTGCCAGACAATAGTTAAAAAGACTACAGAAAACCAAATAAATAAGATATAAATAAATTATATCCAATGTTTTGTAAATAGATAATAATTACTGTTTATTGACTATCATAAGAGCTATTTAATTGCCTATGTGATCAATAAATTTATTTTTTTCCATAATTTCAATAAATTCAATTAATGTGTTTCATTTCAATTTCAGGTGGAAATAATCAACGAATCACTGATAAAACCAGAAATATCACTGAAATATGCTCTCTTAGACACTTTAGACTTCGACATCAACAACCCACCAGTTCACAAAGATGATTTAATGTCATTTTTTGGCCGAGACCATGGTCAGAGGCTGATACAGGATGAGAATACATCGTACAGGGACGAACATTCAGCACCATTCCTCTATCACACGAAAAGTCAACTCAACTTATGCGAATTGAGCGATTGCAGAGCACCAAAAGAAGTGAAACCCACATCGCCACCACCGGTTATGTCTGAACTCGCTTTATCCCACTCCAAAGTGGTTTCGGAGCTGAAGAATGCCCTGAAAACACACGAGGCTCTTCGTAATTATAATGAAGACAGGCAGGTTACATCCCCAGGGTTTATAAGCAAGTTTATAGGTAATTTTAAGGTTAAAGACGATGAGAGAGAATGCCTGGTGTCGAGCCATCAGACACAAATTGTGGCTTCGTCCGAGAATTTCTTCAGAACAAATTTCAAGAGTCCTCAAAATGATAAGAAGGATTACAGAAGTAGTATTGTTAAATCGAGCAGTGGTAAGACTATTTAAATTTTATTTTACTAGCTTAACATTAAATATAAATCACAATGTATCAGAAATTAAAAAGTTCAAAATGGTGGTCATTCGATTTTATTTTACTAGTTTCCTAGCTTGAGATAAATTACAATCTATCATTAATTATAATTATTATATTTTGATTTTTAGTTGTTTTATTTCAAATTTTTGTCTGAAGATATTACTTTTAAAGAGACTGTTATGTTCGAATCCCAGGTGGGGCAAAGTGATATTGGATTTTTCTATTCATATCAACCCGAAATCAGGAATTTGTGCCTGACGGAACATGGCAAAATGTGGGTGTTCTGGAACCTCTGCCTACCTACCTAGGATAAAGGTGTAAGTTTATCGTATATTATGTGTTATTTTTAAATTCTTCTTCCAGATCTCTCTGAGGAGAACCGTGGGCTGCTATCATCGAGCCAGGCTTCATCTGGCACCGACTTCCAGTCCACAGAGACCCTTACCGATTCTGCATCAGCTGTGCCAAAGACAGGCTATGACTTCCTAGATAACTGGTAATTTGTAGGGTAGTTGTATTATTAATCTTTTGTGAGTTATACAGGGTGTTTTTGTTTTAGTGTAAAAGATTCTTCTATTGCAAAATGTATGATTACTTGATACCAGATTTTACTAGATATTAGGTTTTCGTCCAAGTATATAATATAATAAATATCACCAACAGTGTCATACATAGTCCTGGCTGCACACTAAGATCGACTCTTGGGTCGTGTATCAAAAACTAAGATTTTTTTTTCGGTCTTATAAACACCCAGACCCGAAAAAAAATACGTGTGGATCACTCAAATATTTGCCTCGGTGTGGGGATAGAACCCGTGGCCTCTCGTTTCACATCCGGTGTCTAACCAAATGCGCCACGGAGGCAGTTGATATATGATGTCTTTTTATTTTTGTATTTAGGCATTAAGTTGCTATCGAGGTACAGGTCGATATTCGAATTATAATATATTTTGCTGCTAATAATACCTACGCTATCACGAAAATACCCTATAATATAATTTCTTTGTAATTGTAATCTATACCATATAACATAGTTTTTCTTTTTTTCTTATATTTAATTTTTTTACTTTTTCATTTTTTTATTTTTATTTAATGATAGTATTGTATTATGTGATGAAATTAAGTATTTAGAATCTCATATTGTAAGCCAGGACAATTTAAGAGGCAACAAGTTTTAGCAGTATTCCTTGTTCGATATTGAACTTTATTGTAATTTGTATAGAGTTGAAAATAGCGTGGGAGAGATAATTTCACTCATTTTTTACTTTGTTCAGTTAATAAAAAGTTCGGTTGGACTTTTTCTATGAAAACAATGGTTCAGCTTTAGTGTATGTAGTAAAATGTACGAACAATTTTATATTAATAATAATGATTTTGCCATGTGGAAGTGAAAACATCGTGCATGAGAGCATTACACGCCATTTTCAACTCTACCTTATTTGTTATAGAGTTCATTATCACTTAATTATGAAAACATCTTGATACATGTCAGTGGTCAATATTCAAATAGCAAAGATCAACATTTTTACTCAACAGCTTGCTAAAACCTTACCAGCCTCTAAATAATTCTTTAGATGACTTTAATCCATTGATATATAGAAAAATACTTTGATGTTCTTTATTGGGCACGCCTTAGCTAATACATTGTTTAAAAAAGCAGTATTTACTCAGACCCGTTCTTAAATAACATAATAAACTATTATTAAAGTACTCAATAGTTTGTGACCATAGATGTAGTATCAAAATAGACTTGACATGCATTTTTCATATTATAGTCCATCTCAATTAGACTTATGCATAAACCATAAAAATGAAAGTAACAAAACACAATTTGTCGTCCTTGTCATAGTTCCACATAATTTTGTAGCGTTCATATTGTACGGACCAAGCACGTAGGACGTTCGGTTTGTTTTAAACTTGAATTACTGAGTATTTCACGAATATTCGCGGTATAAAATGTGTGTAAAAGAGTGTTGGAAGTGATTATAAGACGAAAGGTATGGTGCGCTGCTTATTTATTGGCTGTAGCCGATCTAAACGATAATATGAAAATATATCTGTCCCTTACGGTGGAACTCGAATGTCGAGTCCATTTGATGCTACGTCCATGTTTCTGACATATCAAATAGAAATAGTCAAGAAAAAAATAGAAAAACAGGATGAAAATAAAAACTTTTGATAATATCATTTAAAATGTTCCCATTTTTACATTATAAAACAATTTTACCGTTTACCTATTAACTTAACCTGTTTATAGTATTTTAAAAACAATTGAGATATTAAATCTTGTCTACAAATAAGTAAATTTGAAAAAGTGAACAAATGTGGTCACAATGTGTTTTTTTCTAGGGAGACTATTGCTCCATTCTCCATGTCTATGGTATTCCATAAAATAGATTATTGTCTATGATACTCATAATAAATTAGTATTTCAGTAGAAAGTAAATATAAACAGCAATGTTTTAATGTTTGTTAGAAAATTCATAAAAATATAAATTTTATACAGGATATTATTGATATATGATATTTGATTTAATCCACATGTTCCTAATCACCCCAGGTAATATTGTAAGTTTGAAAAAAAAAACTGCCTGGTCGTTTTGCGAAAACTCCCGATTTTAGTGTTCAAGGCTTTTGAACAACCCATATTATAGGTTTGAATCTTTTTATGACTCAGGTGAGTTTCCGAACCGTACCGAAGTTTAAATAAGCGGTAAAAATACTCGTATTTATACGAAGTGGTTCATAATCATCTCATTTTTTTTCTTTTTTTTTTTTCAATGTTACCTGGAGTGTTGATAAACATGTAGGTTAAATTAATACACCCTGTATATGTCTTTCTAGATTTTTATTTAGAATTAAAACGTCATAAGTCCGTTTTAAACGTGTAAAGGATTCTCCGCTTTCATTTAGTATTATTTTTATAAGTATTAATGATTATTATTAAGTTTATCATATTTTTATGGACTGATTATTTTAGTATACTATATTTTGCTTATATCCGCTCTTTGTCATTATTATATCGGCTATTGCATTATGGCATTATTTATAGACAGATTCAAAACCTTTGATATCAATGTTAAGGTGAAATCACACTATAGTATTCCGCCTTACGCATAGAGTAAAGAAGCGGCTATAAATACTAGAGAAACGCGTCTTCGATCTGAACAATGGATTCTTTTGTTGTGTGTACATTATCAGTCGTACGCAAGAAGCTTATACCCAAATGGAGATTGCATTCCGTATATAAAAGTGAAGTGAATGAACAAAAATATCATCGTCACTCTAAAGAAAAGGATAGCAGAATACATCGACTTCATTCAAGGTCAAATTTTTGAGCTTCAGTGTTTTATACGGAATGCAATCTCCATTTGGGTATAAGCTTCCTGGTATGGTCGTACGCTTATGGCGGTACCTTGTATGTTCCATTGTTCTGATTGGTCTGTTAGCAGCTTCTAGTATCTATGCGTAAAACGGAATACTATAGTATGATTTGAGATTTCACCTTTACACTACATAAGACGTTCTTTGTGAAAAATGTGCCATTAAATTCATGGCGCTTTTGACGTTTTGGTCACGGAAAAATTACGCTGCTATACGATTTGGATAGACGACTAATTATTTGTACCACGCTGCACCGATTTAGTTTTAACTTACGAAAATCGAACAAGACATTTGTATGGGATAACTTTTCTACACCTATTAATATATATCAATGCTTAAAACCTATTTTAACTATTACTAATTTTTTTATTTAAATTGATTTCAAGGGCCCTTCTATATTCATCCGAAACGAAGTTCGAAACTTCGGACGAATGTAGTTTGTGACGATACGAATGTATCTACTCTGTAAATGTTCGGATTCCCGATATATTCGTATCATCCATTCTTCGATTCGAAGATTCGAATTTCGTGTTACAGAGTAGGTTTCGAAACGAAAAACGTTACGAAGATTCGAATTTCGGATTTATATAGTAGGGCCCCAAGAGTCTATCGAAACGAACAAAATATTCGATAGCCAAATAAGGTTTTAAATCTGTCTATGAATAAGGCCGTTAGAAAATAAACTATTAAAAGGATAATTTAATACGATTTTCTAACGTTATTTTAATTATAATTTCTAATGTACTAAAATAAAATACCAACTTCAAATAAAACTTTGATATCAGAAAAACAATTTATAGGCTGAATTTCAATCATAAAGTAACTTGATAGTTATACATAAATGTAGTTTTAATTTTGATATAGAAAATATTTCAAAGTTACAAGATTTTCGTACATAATCGTAATGCCTGTCTCCCATAGGGGTGGGCAGGGATTATGAATCGACACTTTCGTTATATCTACTTTTGATTAATATCTTTATGGAATAAGAAAAAATAATTAATATTATAAAGCTTTACTTCTCATTTACCCCTGGCATTATCCCGGCCGATGCCAGGGTCCGCTTTCCGGCAAATTCTCCTCCATTTCGCCCGATCTTCGGCATCCTCAATATTAAGGCCATTGACCCTTATATCTTCCTAGACGATATCTAGCCAGCGCTTCTTTGGTCTACCCCTCGGTCGAGGTCCGAGAATATTGAGGCACAGGCACACATTACCGACGTACTTCTGTGGTTTCCTTAGGACGTGACCATACTTCAAGCGACATTCTTGGAATTTATCTGTCACATCGCGGATACAAAGACTGTCACGAATGTGCTCGTTACAGATTCCATCCAAACATACATAAACTCAAGCCTTTTACCCAGAAGGGGTAGGCAGAGGTGCCAGGAAACCCACATTTCGCCTTGTAATTTCCGTTCCACGATGTGAGATGGGGCAAGGCTATCGCTATATTGGGCTGAAATTTCTGACACCGGGCTGATAATGAATAGAAAAGTGCAATTCTATTTTGCCCGACACGAGATTCGAACCCGAGAACACAACTTTGCAACCATGTTTAACGTTTGCGTAAAGAGCTTAAATTATGATTGAAAAATCGATATTTAATGTAATACGATATATTTTTTGTATCTCTTATTCAAGTTCTTGTCAATAACTTGGTATATAAGAGTAATAAGGTATGTATTATACCTAAGAACCATCCTTGAAAATTGATTTATATATTAGTGAAAACCGCATAGAAACATGACCAGTATTTTTCAATATATTGGTGAACATACATACATATTTCAAATAAGAATCTCCATTTTTGAAGTTGGTTTATAAATGTAAGATGCGTTCTGCCTTTGTGTTATTATGAAACTAAGACTCCTGCATTTATTTTACCCTTGACTTATTTACTGAATGTATTCCAAATATATTGTAAGAAAATATTGTGTTTTATTTATTTTCTTTCTTCAACATTCATAAATTTTCGAAACGCCTCAAAAATATAAAATACTGTAAACTGAATGTTAATTTGCACTAAAGTCTTTCTGAAATTGTAAGAATTGGTCGTTTTATGGTAAGATATAAGTAAACAGAAAAAAAAATTGTTAATGCATTGCATTGCATTGCATTTACTCTTCATTATGAAATGTGTATGATTTTCTTTTTATTTTATTTTTTCTCCAAATTAATTGACTGATTGACTTAATGATAGCTAATATTGACTTAAGAGTGGTTACTACTGTATTGATATATGTTTCTAATTAATTTCCTTTGTATAACTTAATTAATTGAATTAGTATATCGTTCATTTTCTATTTGTATTCTTGAACTGTTTGTGTGCTGACTACTGTATTATTATTTTATGGATTTTATCTGAAATAAATGTTTTATTATTATTATTTATTATTGAATGGCGAAACGAGAATGCCATTCGCCTGATGGTAAGCGATGCGACCGCTCATAGATAGCAAAACACAACACCTTGAATTAAAAGTATCTACAGTTAGGTGGGAGAAATAGACATTGCGGTGGTACCTATCCAGGCGGCCTCTCATGAGAACAAGAGATGACAATAAAACAAAACATATTTTTACATTTATTTTTCAGTGTATATACAATTCTATTTAATGGCAAAAATAATGTGTATAACTAAGAATTATTCACATAAGTCTATGGAGCCTGCATGAGACATGCTCTATATTTGTACGAGTAACGTAAAAAAATCTGTGAATCTTGCACTGATGACCAGATGAGAAAGGAATTCCAATATATTTGTTACTTTTTTATACTCAAAGAGATGGGATGGGACTGGATTGCATGCCTTACGTGTGAATGAGATGGGACAGAGCGGGATATATTGGGACGGGACAGGAAAAGCAGTTCAGGGGTCGGCATTGAATAATAAGTTGCTGATGTGGACTGGGTTCTCAAAGTATCTACACCCGGGCGAAGGGCCCACCCCTAGTTAACAATATGTAATATTGTGTTGTTGTAGCATTCGGAAACATTGCTCCACAATAAGTAAATGCGTTCGGATGCACCTTTTTTTACCTCGATGTCATTTGTTTTATGATGAGCATTTAATATTGTGATTATGATACAAAAGCTGTTTTGGTTTTGCCCTATTTACTTGATCTAGACAATGGCTATTTATGACTAAAATATGTTGCAAATTTATATTGACTTGAAAAATAGAGTTCACAATTTTTCATTTTCATTTATTGTCTGAAACACTTGATCACCCTGTAATTTTGCTAGATTGCGGGGTGTTAATAACACGAAGGATATAAAAATAAGAACTGAATTGACATTTAATGGGATGAACTATTAGGTCATCTAATCCTTTTTTCATCTGTCAAAGGAATTTGGGTTTAAGATTCCAGTGTCTTGGTATATTAGTCTTTCCCATAGTTCCCGTAGTTCTTGTTGCTTTCAAACCAAATGACAAACGTGCGTATTTGCGTCGGTCTTAGAGTTACAATGTAATCTGGTTCAGACGTTTCCGTTTCTTGCTCTGAATTAGCTTCTGTGTTCTCTTCTCTTAATGTCCTTTAAAAGAAAAATAATAGATTAGTATCATTTTGGAGACTGTCCCGCCCTCACACCCACCACTGTAACTCCTGTGTCGCAGGATCAACAAGCACGCATTGTAATGCCACCGAGCATTGAAGCGAGCCGAGTCGCAGGGAATATCTAACTTGTCTTAACACGCTACGAAATCAATCAGAAAGTTAAATTAATAGGATTTAGACAGATTAGTATTCATTATCAACAGTTGTTGCAGTCTCGTATTTAGTTTTAAAAGGTTATTAATATGATTTTCTGTATCTTTAACTGTGGGTATACGTCCCACTGCAGAGCACTCTAAAATCGAGAGTACGATTGAGAGGGGCACAGAGTACATTTTACAGAGGGGTGTGAAGCATGGTGGATTGTTTGTAACGGACTGGAGGCGGCTACCGTGACAGTGGAATCTGTTTCAATTCTAGGTCAAACTTGGATTTTGGAGTTATATATAGACAGTAAGTTACCACGCACTAATACTGTGAAGGAAAACATCGCAAGGAAACCTATACCGGGTATATCAAGACTGCTAACGAAAACGAAGCCGGGTGGTAGTTTTAGTGAATACAAACACATTGTAACTAAAAATTTCGCAAATAAACACGCCATTTTTTTTAACTTATTTTTTAAATGTCGTCGTGTTTAACACCCACCCAACAGTCACATACATAGTCCTGACCCCACACTAAGATCGAGTCTTGTGTCGTGGGTATCAGGAACTACGAGAGACTTTTCGGTCTCACAAACACCCAGACCCGAAAGAAATATTTGTGGGCCACACAAACATTTCTCTCGGTGCGGGGATCGAACCCGCGGCCTCTCGTTTCACAGGCGGCGTCTAACCAACTGCGCCACGGAGGCTGTTTGGGTGGTAAATCCATAGTTTTTGTTAAAATAATAATTTAAAGCCTTGCCTACCATAGCGTCTCTAAAAATAAAAGGGTGTACACTATTGTTTAAGAAAAAACTATGTATTACCACCCTAATAAGACGATTAAAAAAATGACAAATAAAATTCGTCACTATTTTTTGCACAAAATTTAATTGCATTGTGTCTAAAGTACCACTACCACCCAGCTTCGTTTTCCGTAGCACTCTTGATATACTCTTGATATATATAGTGTATTATCTATGATATACCCTGTATACGACAGAGATCAATAAGTTTAATAAGTGAAATGCAGGAGAATTTGCCGAAAAGCGGATATCCTGGCACCGGCTGGGATAATGCCGGGTAGAAGAAGCATAGTTTCAGTCCCACAATAATTAAAAAAAGTGCGTTGTGGCCTGTTGGTAATCGGACCAGACGCGGCTGCTAACATGTTCACAGTGGCCGCCAGAATCCCAGGGCACAACTCTGAGTTTTCGAAGTCATGTGTGGATTGATAGTCAATCACCACGCACTAAAACGGTGAAGGAAAACATCGTGAGGAAACCTGCATCTCGTAGCGATTCATAAGAATTTCTATGGTATGTAAGTTCACCAACCCGGATTAGGCCAGCGTGGTGGATTATATGGCCTAACCAATCTCGATTGTAGAGGAGGCTCGTTCCCTGCAGTGCCACGTATAAGGGCTGGTAAAGAAGAAGAAGAATAATTTAATTGTATTTTTTTCATTCATTTGTTTTTATTGCGAATATAAAACAGTGTAGGGTAGATAGTATGTCTTTTGCCGGGTATATGTTTTTTAGTCTAGTGTGCGCTTCGGAACGCACGGTGCGTGTACCGAGCTGAATATTCGCGTAATTCGTTTGTGTGTCGTGATTTATCTGGTGTAGTGTTTAGTGGATCTATAGCCATCATGAGCGCCGAATATCCAGCTTCAGGGACGGGATTTCGGTGAGTTGGCTTAACTTATTACACTTGACGTATATCTATCTACCTTTCGGCTAGATTACTGTTTATTTTCCTTTATGTGCATTTCGAGAGAGAGAAAAGGGAATGCCCATTTTACTATGAAACTGAGTACCGGTGTGAATATTTTTGTGCCTCGATGAAACTCAATTTTTATGTAGGGAAATATATATATTTACAATAAATATAAACATAAGTGCGACCCAGGCCCAAAGTTCATGGAGAAACTAACTTGAAGTTGCCTTCAATTCTGTGAAAAAAATGTAAAATGTGATGATAATTACTTTATTTTATAAAAATCTGTCAACCGGTTTAAAATATGAAAACGTTTAAGGACAAACCATAAATATGCTATAATAAATTTTAAGCAGTATCGGATCTAAATTATTTTTACCGATAATATGAATGGGCATTCTCCTTTTAATAGAGGCTTTTAGACAAGAGTCTATGATAGCCCCATTATAGTCTAATATTACATTGCAAGTAATTTTAATTAGACGTTGGAGCTAAGCCAAGTTGTCTTTCTACAATCGTGATCGCCAGTAGAAAACTAAAAAAATATGGTAATGACATTTAACGTCGATAAATCACGTGGTCAGAGAAAACGAATGAAAAATCCTGTGAATCCGTGTGAATCAATGTTACCTCTTTATTCTTGCTCTCTCATTTTCATCGTCTGTAGGCATATCTTCAACATCTAAATCCTCATTAGATTCATAGTATCTGTAAGATTGTTTCATTCTTTTGCCTCTAGTCACTATGTAGGGTTTTGTTACTGCCTCTGAAACATTTATTTATTTAAATATTGATTGTACACAAACCTGCCTCGATGGCGTAGTTGTACCAAGGTACGATTACAAAGCTGAGGTCTCGGGATAGAATTCTGAGCCGGGCAAAGTGATATTGGATTTTTCTATTCATTATCAGCCCAGAGTCAGAAATTTGTGCCCGATTATGGCGATAGGCTCGCCACGTATCACATCGAGGGGCGGAATATACAAGGCGAAATGTAGGTGTCCTGGCACCTCTGCCTACCCCTTCTGGGAAAAAGGCGTGAATTTATGTATGTATCAATTTAATTGATCTTACTCACCTCTCATTCTATATTCCTCACTGTCTTCTTTCTCTTCTCTCCTATTCCCTCTGCGACCTTCTATAAACCTCTTACCACCTTCAGATAAAAAGAAGGGCATAGCCCTTTCAATTTTCTTATTTCTCCTACTCTTTCTAGTAGTAACTTCTTCATCATAATCATATTTGAACATTCTAGACTTCCTGTTTCTCCTAGGTTTGTAGTCCTCTTCTGAACTCCTTAGAAACGGTTTGAAAGCCTTCTTTCGAGGTTTTATTTTGTAGTACATTTCGTATATGGATTTTGTTACACCGTCATCTGAATCGTCGTAGATGTAGTCTGTAAGAGGTTTATATGTATTTGAATATTACGAAACATATAAAAATACATTAGGAATGGTAGTTACGAGTCCACATCATAGATATAAGACTGCAAAGCATATTTATATGATACAAAATTAAATCTAAAATTTATCAATATATTATTGTAAAAAATCGAATTCGTCGCTTTTACGAACGAAATTACGAACATTGCCACCGAAGATATTAATTGCTATGCATTTAAAAACCATACTCTAATTTGTTAGAATATCCCTCGTAATCTTATAAAAAATGAGCAATCGTTTATGATTCAAAATCTTTTATCGCTTGGAAGAACTGCCAAATTAATAATGCCTAGTATAAGCTTTACGTGTGGTACGAGAATTACCTTCATAAGACGTCATTTTCAACCTCCCATTCCTAGGTCCGTGTGACCTCTTCTTCAAATTAGTAGAAATGTCCTCTTCTGAAGATGTAACTTCTTTACTCCACTCCGACCTTGCCTTCTTCGTAAGAAAACTTAGTGTGGGTATCTTCAGTGTAACAGCTAAATTAGCTAACATTGTACTGACTGAAGCATTTTTGAAACCTTGTGTCTTAACTTCTACACTTTTGTTAGGTGGTGGAGTATAATTCTCAATAATTGAAGGGTATTTTGTATCATTAATCATGTTTTCTAATATATTAACTGTTGTATTCAAAGATCTCTTCCTTCTGAACGGTTCGTAGTTCGATTTTATCCTTGATTTCTCGTGGTATTTTCGCCGAGAATACTTGTCTCTTGAGTATCTCCCTTCTTCATATGAATCTGAAACAATAAATTGATTAAAGCAAGAGAAACCTCAAACATTTTATGGATTAACTTACACGCTATCTTAGTGCGGTTTGGCGAACTTCGCACACCATTGGAATTCTTTTAAATCTCTCATCTGCAGATCCTCACTATATTTTCGCTCACCGTTATAGTGAGTGGTAATTGACTATTAATACACATACGAATTCACAAAGTCCAAGGTGGGTGTCCTATCCACCACTGGTGTCCAGTTAAACGCGACTTGTCTCATACCAACTACCCGATTTATTTCATTCTTTTTTCATGCATCATCTTAAGGTTGTCTGGAAGAAATCGCCGACAGCAGTAAGACTGTCGTTTTTTAAACGGTTTTATTTAGCTTACCCCGTTTGTTTGGGTCAAATTTAGTAATTGAAATTTAACCCTCTTCCCGTTAACCGATTGATCTGAAATTTGGTATACGTCTTTGATTCTGGTGACAATACAATTATCCATATTCAATATTATTGTGAATCCAAGATGGCCGCCGCTACAAGATGGCGGACAACTTAGTTTTTTTCAATCCCATCAATTTTATTTATTTATTTATTCTTTACTGCACACAAAAGAACAAAAATATTACAATATTTAACAACATATGGGTATCAAAATAAAGGGCTTGGTAAGTATAATACAGTATACTATACAAAATTACAATATGAATCTCCCACCCAAGTCAAGAACTCAACGAATTGAATAGAATGAGAAATAAAAACTAAAAGCTTAAAAATTTAAAACTTTAAATGAATTTTAACCACTTTAAATATTGGACGTGCCCCACGATTTTATTTTAGTTTAATCAATGCATATGTTTAAAATTATTTTTTTAGCTTTTAGTACATTTATCTGCAATATAAAACCGTTTAACTTAAAAAAAAATTTTTACTTTTTCACACATATATAAGTGCTTTGTTTTATTATGTCTGTTAATTTGGGTTGTGTACAATAAAGTATTTATAAATAAATATATACCTCTTGCACTTGTAGATCTATACTATTAACACGAAATAGAAAGGAGATAATTACTGTACCTGATTCTTTAGCATCAACTTGCTTCACCGGTTTGTCTTCAGTATCTTCAACGACATCCTCTGGTAATATACCATCTTCAGAACCATTGTAGATGTATCTAGATAGGAATAAAGGATTGATTTTATTGAGGAACTTCAAAAACATTTGTATAAAAATGTTTAAAGCTGAAGAGGTTTTGTTTTATTAAACGATTAGATTACTAAGGAATTAATGAATTCGGGCTGAAAAAAATATTTTAGAGTACACGTTACGTCATATTGCATCCTTTTTTATAACACCTACCACCAACTTTAAACATTTATAGCTTGCTTATTACTAAACAAATTTTAGAAAATATTTCTTATTACAATTATACATAACATAGGTAACCTTCTTTCTTTTTGATTTTCATTGTTTGTACACCTGTATTTTTGGTCGTTTTCTATGTTTGTGTCTAATAAAACTGTTTTTCTTTCTTTCTTTATACAAAGGATAATCATAATTGAAGCATCTAGCCTACTTTCATACCTAGTACTCCAGTCCATCTGCCTGGCATCGTCCAACCACTGGTTGGCAGCGAGTGTGGTCTCCCGCACCAACTTGATCTCCATTTGTAGGAATATCTTCCGTAGTTCTACTGTGATATGAGAAGACCTCGAGAAGTCTTCTGTTTCTTGTTTCTCTAAACAAGTTAACAATAGGTTTGTTTATATCTTTAAGGATAAAGGTTTTTGTATATCTTATTTTTACTGATGGTCTGGTAGGGTAGGTACCACCGCAATGTCTATTTCTCCCTCCAAACTGTGTAAACGAACTGCTGTGTTCCGGTTTGAAGTACATACAGTAATATCTTATGTCTCAGGATGGCCAGTGCAGTGGATTGCTGTACAGAAATCTGCTGGAAGAATACATTTGGCGAGTTCTCGCAAATTAAACCGTTTATCTTGCAGATGGAAAATTAGACATTTGAGATTGTGTTTAATCATACTTGAGCTACAATTACTTTTTATTCAGAAACTGTTAACGAGATTCATAATTATACTTTTTAAATACCTCTGTTAGAAGTTTCCAGAGTATTCTCGAGCCTGAGGAGTACAGAGCCAGCCTTCCATGGCTCCAGGGTGAGAACGTGAATGTGCCGCGGAAGACCGTGTAGTCTTATAGCCGAAAACTGTGAAATTAGAAGGAATTAGAGTAGAGAGTTCTCCACCAAGGCTCTCGCATGCAAATACATCAAGCCTTTTTCCAGGAAAGATAGGCAGAGTTATTACAAGGACACTCATGTTTTTCTTTGCGTGTTTCGTCTCGTGATAGGGGGCGAGCCTATTGCCATATTAGCACAAATTCCTAACTTCGGGCTGATGTCGACTAGAAAAATCCAATATTTCTTTGCACGAGACCTTAGCGATGTTCTTTATTTATTCTTAACTGCACATAAAGAGGAAAAACATTTAATGATATTACAAATAATACAAAGTACAGATAGCGGTCTTATCGCTCTAGGCGATTTCTTACAGACAACCTTTTTCTTTTATTCTTTGTTCTTTGCTTTTACAATTTTCATAATCTGGCTGTTCCATTCTTGTCCTTTTACTTATGGTTATCTTATATTTCTTTACCCGTTTATTCCTGACATTCTGCCACTTTCTCCTGCTGATTTTGTCTCCTGTGGTAAAGAAGACCCAGGGTTCCATCTGCCACCTCCTGGCAGCCTGAGCCGCTCGCTCCGAAAATGTCTGGTCATCAACTAAAACAAGAATTGAAAGAGGTGATATTAATCGACTTGGAATGATAGATATACATATACTTATACGTCCACCACACTGGTCAAGTGCGGGTTGATAGACTTGACGGCCATGAAATTCGTTAAAATTTCTATACGAGTATACAATAAACAAAATCTGATGAGGAGCAAAATTTATTATTGTTGGATATAAAGGTGCCAAGGATTACAGATACCATGGACTGCACTCTATCAACCGATTATCTTCCGATGCTGATTGTTCGTTTGCGATAAGGCAACATGGTGACATTGGACATTGCGACAATACAAAATGGCGGCATAGAGATTGCAACAAGCCAACATGAGAATAGAAACATGTAGATATTTGTTGCGGCTCGTCATTTTTGCTCCACGACAAGGCAATATAAGAACCTCAGATTAGAACTAACTCTGATTAACGATAGAATCGGGTTCGTAATGCGGGTTAGTGATGTGTTCAGATTAACGATGGATTAGTTATGAACTCGGGTTAATGATAGACTTCTTTTAATCTAGGAGAATAATTACAAAATATTTTATTAAACCTTACCTTCTTGCTTGTAATTTCCGAAGACAATTCTATGCTTTCCTTTAACGACTAATCCTAAACCAAATTCTTCTTCGTTTAATGATTCTTCCAGTCCAAATCCGTCATCTGCTAGTAACCTTCTATGGACCTGGAAGATAGAATAAAAATAATACTTCATTCCGGCTGTGAAACGAGAGGCGGTTCGATCCTCACATCGAAGCAAATAATTGTGTGAACCACAGGTATTTGTTTCAGGTCTGAGTGTTTGTGAGACCGAAAAGTCTCTTGGTTTCTGATACACGACACAAGACTCGATCTTAGTGTGGGGTCAGGACTATGTATGTGACTGTTAGGTGTATTATTGTATAAACCTTACCATTAACTCAATCTCTCCTTCTTCATACGAAGTTCCACCTTGCGGTCTATCAGTTAGGGCACACATTTCAACGCTACTGTTTTCTGAATGGATGCATATGCGTGACGTCACGGGATAGTAGCACGCGGGTAGAAGCTTCTTCTGCTGGATACCTGTGTAGTTCCGTTACTTGTCAATAGATGGCAGTATTAGGTATTGGCAGCGATGTTTAAGAAAGTTTAGAATATACCTAATGACGTAATGTTTACAGGCTGTTTAATGTTACAGAAGAAGCCGAAAAAATAATAAATCTGGTAAATAAACTTGGTTTCCCAATAAACAGAATTAGCCTAGTTTGAGTACTCTTAAAAAAGTGTTTTAGTTTAGTTTGGTTTAAGAAATTCTGTGTTTGATTGTGTTGTTATCTAATTTATATTATTTTGACAGTCTGCGGCGCAGTTGGTTAGACGCCGATTGTGAAACCAGAGGCCACGGGTTCGATTCCCGCACCGTGACAAATGTTTGCGAGGCCTATAAGTATATGTCTCGGGTCTGGATGTTTGCGAGACTGAAAAGTCTCTCGTAGTTTCTGATAGACACTACACAAGACTTAATTGATCTTAATGGAGTGAGGACTATGTATGTATGCTGGGTGTATGTATTCATCTATTTATTATTTACCACATTGGATAAACTTGGAATATTCGCGTTGTGCCTTTATGGGCAGGTAGAGAACTATCTCAGAAACGTTGCATTAAATATTCTTCCTCCAGTCTTTTTCTTTAAAGAAAATTTTCAATACTATTTAACTTCACATATTTCTTTATAGTTTTATCAATCGTCACTAGATGGCGCTGTACGCATTATCTTGTTAGAGATAGTAAATTGTTATTAAAATATTTACATACCAGCAGTGTGGTTCCAACACGTTCTTTTCATCATTTGTCGCGAGTTCGAATCCGTGAAGAACTCTCCGTGATTCGTGATGTTTGTTGTGAATATACTTACAATTTCTTTACCAAGGTCATTTCTGAAAATTACATGATGTATTAGCTCACTACTGAGAATAAGGATTTATTTACGTGGGAATAGTTCCGCCTCGGGTCAAATAAAACGAAGATTGTCTTTGTAATCTTGAATAGAAAATAGTTTTCTTTATTTGCGTCTTTATTTATGTTTTCATCCGTCGTCTAAAAAGGTCTTCAGTCATCTTCCATAAAGATCTCTCTTATTCCGGCCTTCCGTACTTCAACATCTTTACCATTCATTATCTAACTCTTTCACTCTTGAGTACTTTCATTTGTGATCTCCCTCATACAGACTACGTTCCATACCAATCGTTCGTCTATTTTTTCATTATCCTCATCTTTCGTCATATTATTCAAATCATACATTAACTTCGATTCTATTTTTTTTTCGTTGCATAGGTGTAAATGATCATTGCCATTCATGAAAATAAACGCGATTAAACACCAAAGCAACCAAAGCAATGGAAAAGGAAAGCATAAGCGAAATCTCTGACTTCCGTAGGGCATCGAGCCCGGGTTTACCCGGACCGAAAAAACCCGGGTTTTCCCGTTTCTGAGGGTTATAAAAAAACCCGGGTTTGGTTTTTAAAACTCGGGTTTTTCGGTTTTTTTTTAATACTTTTGTTTTTGTTATTTATTAGGTTTAAGAGCGTTTATACCCTGCACGCGCTTTTTGGCTTAAAAACAGGACTTTTCAAATGAGTTAATAGCCACCAATAAACAATTTCAAGGAAAAATAATTAGTACTAATTTTAGAAAAGGTTGTCATCTAGGGATTTTGGTGGAAAACATTATGGATTGATGGATAATTTGTGAGTACTATACGGATTACTGAACACAAGTTTCGTTATTTAGGCTTTAAATGGCAATTTAGAAGCTTAAGATATCCGAAACCACTAAATATAAGATGAAAATAAAAATATTATCAGACTAATAAGACCCTTATGGAGGGATTTTGCGTAGAAAAATAATCTTTTTGTGTTTAGTTCCTGAAAAATAAAAATTTAAACAATGCGAAATTATTCAGAAACTCTCGTCAAGAACATATTTTTTTTCACCAACTTATCGTACATATTTTTTTATAGCAATTGCATATTACAATAGAAGAATATCTTATCAATAAATTACCATTTTTATATTTCAACAAAATTATTTTTCATGTTTTCTACAAATATTTTAAAAACCACTATAAAACACGCTGTCCGACGTGGATCAAATCAGACCGCCGCGCCGCGCCGCAAAGCCTTCTAGAGGGAGGACGTATCGCTCGTCGCTCCGGCCTGGCTGCAGTCGATTATGCCGCGCGTAGTAAAAATAGCCACGCGCGGAATGCGATTACCACATCTTAGTACTTTGGTAGTAAAATATTTAATTATTTTTATTACCTACAATGATTTTGTAGTGAGTATAAATTATGTTTCAGGTAATATAATGGGATGTAATTCCGAGGCTAAATTATGTTATGTATTGTAATATAAAATTAAATATATTTCGTAATTGTAAGGGGTTGTAAGGCCCCTAACACTATTTATGTGTTCAAACAAGAAATGATTAATAAAACGTCCGTAGTGTATACTGATTGAACACTGATTTGAATGCAACTTAACAATGTAATAATAACGAAAATATGATTAGTATCCAAAATTTGTATTATTCTTTGCTTGCACAGTAATATTTGTCTACTTATAATGCAAATAAAATATTTTTATGATATTATATTACAGTTACATTTCAATTGAATATTTGAAGCGCACGGATCAAAGTTGTTTGAGCCGATTGTATAGCGAGCCGACGCGGCAGCTCTACGCACACAGCTTTGGTCGCTTATGTGTGCGTGAAATTAACGAAGAAATACCTATAGTTGACTTTGCGCGCAAGGTGTATACGCTCTTAAGCCACTTCGAATGCAATAATAAGTAAATGGAATAAAAACACGCTTTGATAAATTACACTGGTCAACATGAAAATTGCCTTTTACTTGAAACTGCATTACATCTTTAGTATTCAACCCCCTTAATCTAAATATAGAACTTAAAATTAATAGTTAGCTCTTATTATTAATTTATGCCATATTTAAGATAATACCGGGTAACTTGCTAGAATTCACTTTATATTATGATGAGATTTCAAAAATGTTGTGAGAGTATCCGCGTAATTTTTATTATTACGCTTTCGTTTATGAGACTTATAGTATTAGCATTTCATTTGCTTGTTAAAACGAGAATTTTATAAGTTATTTATCATTTTCGACAAATTTTTGGTGTAAAATCTACAATTTGAAAAAACTGCAAAAACTACAGTCTTTTTGGGTCTGCAAATGGGCTACACCAAATACTGGTGCTTTTTGTGTGAGTGGGATAGTCGGGCTAGATCGTTACATTACTTAAAAAAAAGATTGGACTTCAAGACAAAGTCTGTGTCCTGGAGAAATGAACGTTAAAAACCCTCCTCAAGTCAATCCTCATAAAATCCTTCTCCCTCCATAGCGTATAAAATTAGGATTAATGAAGAACTTTATTGACGGCTCTCAACAAATGTGGACCAGCCTTCTAATACTTGTGAAGTGAATTTCCACATCTAAGTGACGCCAAAATAAAAGAGGGAATTTTCGAAAATTACCACGAGCTTGGGCTGCAATATATCCAATAAAAATTCACTTTCTTCATTCTCATCTTGATTTTTTTCATCCTAACTACGGTGATATGACTGACGAACATGGTGAACGATTTCACCAAGATATATTGACAATGGATAATAAAAAAATAAAAACCGACTTCAAAACAAAAAACCGCTAAAAACCAAAAAATAACTAAATAATAAGTACCACTGCAAAGCAAAAAAATAATATTTGTTTCATGGAACTGGCGCTTGTTGATTAATTTGCTTAATGACTTGACTAGTCAACAAATCAAAATATATGCATAACATATCGAAGGCGGGCCGCCAAGTACCAAACATGTAGGACCTATGCCTTATATTAATTTAAATATCTATATGTTGTGTGGGCGACCAGCCTTCAATATGTTATGCATATATTTTGATTTGTTGGCTAGTCAAGTCATTAAGCAAATTAATCAACAAGCGCAAGTTCCATGAAACAAATATTATTTTTTTGCTTTGCAGTGGTACTTATTATTTAGTTATTTTTTGGTTTTTAGCGGTTTTTTCTCCCCCCCCCTCTCCCTTTGCCCCTGCCCCCTTTTCCCACCACTGTAGCTTAGCTTTTATACTGAACCCAATGCAAAAAGAACCATTGGAATCCTACTAAAGTTTAAAGAGTTCTACACTCCAGGTCCGAAAATGATCATCAGATCTCCATGTTGTGTTCCTGAGATCAACCTGTCAATACATTCTTTCCAATGAAAAAGAAATCACTAAAATCGGTTAAAAGCTGCCGAAGATATTAGAATTTACGTGTATTTTAATTTTATCACCTACCCCCCCTTACCCCCACTCCTTTTTTCCTCTCTCACTGTAAATTAACTTTTATAATGAACCTAATGCAAAAAGAACCATTGGAATCCTACTTAATTTTAAGGAGTTCCCCTCTCCAGGTCCGAAGATATTGCTCAGATTTTCACCATATTTTTATGGGACCAAATGACAAGCATCAGCTTTCAATCAAAGAAAGAATGGTCGAAATCGGTTCACACAGTACAGAGAAACGAGGTAACAAACATAAAAAAAAGCAACATACAGTCGAATTGAGAACCTCCTCCTTTTTTTGAAGTCGGTTAAAAAGAAATACAACGGTCGATAGAATGCGTCAATGTTAGCGGACTACTGCTGGAACTTGATTGAAGATTTTCGTAAAAATAATTACAAAAGACAAAAGAAAAAAAGAGAAATTCTTGATTAGAAAAGGTTAAACACTTAGTTAATATTTTAAAATATTCAGTTTCATGTGAAAAGTGTATTAAAAAGTAATTAACATATCTTTTCTTCATATAAATGATTTATATTCTATGAAATTTTACTCTTAAGTCAGTTTATTCGATACCAGCAATATTTTTAAAATAAGAGCTAACTTTCAAATTTGGTTTATATTTTCGTATTCAGTAACCCCAAATTAGTAAAATAACAAAGCATTTATTTTAAAGGCAAACAAAAAGTCAAATTTTGTAGACCAGTGTTATTATTTATTACGTAAAAAATAGCTTCGGTGCTACTTTCCTACCAATAAAACAAGCCATGCAAGTTAAATAGAACGCGCGCGTCCATCTCAAGACATGAATGGGGTGAAGTGTGGAGCAGTGGGTTAGTTATATTATTAAATATATATATAATACATATATATAAAAACTGTTTTTGTTATTTGTAAAGTACTGTTTTATTTATTTAAATTCTTCCTCATCATTTATATTTAGGTAGTAATAAGTAGGTAGGTACTCATTATAGGAAATCGATATATAAACGCAGATTAGTATATATTTAAAAAAATACAATAAAATGATCGAAATGCTCGAAAAAACCGGTCTACCCGGGTTTTGATTACTCTTAGACCCGAAAACCCGGGTTTTCAAAATAGAACCGAGTTTCGATGCCCTACTTCCGCCATCCATCAAGGTGGATGCTTTTATTTTTTTTAGCCTCAGCACTGCAACTGTAATTTACCTGTCGGTAAGTGCAATTCCCATCCAGATAGACTACCGAATAGCATCAGACGGAATTCTGGATGGTCTGGTTCAACTGTGAACTGTCCAACTACGGCTTCACAAACCAGCACGCGTGGAAATTAGCTTCCAACAGGTCGATGGGGAGATCCTTGGGGGAGGCCTATGTTCAGCAGTGGACTTCCTGTATCAAAAGAATGAGAGGACAAAGATCTTACCCTACAGGAACTGGTCCAATCAGCCACTCTAGTTCAACAAACTCTTCTCCCCGGTATAGACGTATGATCTGCGTCACCCAGTCATTGAACCGTTGTCTGATCTCTTTAACTAGAGGACCCCGGATCGAGTTGTATACTACTCTGTCTGTTATCTGAAATTGAATTTATTATTTAGCCAGCCTCATATGCTAGGGCGTATAAAGAATAAAGAGTCTGGTATTAATAAGGGCGCTAACTTAATAATATGACAACCAAATGTACTACGATGGCAAATGTTTAGATCCTTGTTATTTTTATTTATTGTTGTTAATAGTCTCTTTGTTTGATTTAAATCACAATGCATACAGAAACTGTACAAAAATGTATAGAAATACGAATGTATAAAATAATTATCATCATAGTGTTGCTACAATTGTTTTTCTTTAATGATAATTGTCACCGCATCGTACTCTTTTTTGACAAGTTATACCTGACAGGTTCGCCTGTAGAGTTTCACCTGTTAGGTATGCTTGAGCTGGTTAGAAGACATTTACATTTGAGGTAAACCTGTACAAACTCTGAGTTGAAGCCCTGGCCTGGCAGCGGCGAAGGCATAGTCGAAGCTGTGGCGCTTATATGTTTACAGTATGTTTTATTGGGGAAGGAATTTTAACGAAGATACAATCAAAGTGGGTTAAAGCACAGTTACCGCAAAGAAAAGAAAACAATCATGTCAACTTATTAAAAGATTTAAAATTTAAGCCGCAATGCTACCGCAATTCTGAATTGATGTTAAGTCATATATCTCTTACTGCTATTAGCGGTGACAGCTTTAATTTCAAAGCAGGATTCAATACTGAGATATTCATATCGAATCATGAAAGACCAAATATCACTGAAAGACTACAGTGACATTAAAATACAGTGCAACGTGGAAAGCTTTAGCTTGATGATAAAAATAAAAATACTCACAGGGGTCGGTCGAGGTTTGTCTGGCCTGAAGGTGTAAGCCCCCGACTGCATGGTCTGCTGACCCTGGCCGTAGAAGAAGAAGTTCTGCGTCACGTCGATCCTCACTCCGTCCACGTGCTGGATCGAGGACAGTAGACCTGTCGTCTTGTCCACTGATACTTTGAGGTACTGCAGTTGAGAGAATTACAGGAAATAAAAAAATGCCTTGATCTTAGAGTATTTATAATATAGGGGGAGTGCTTAGACTTAAAAACGTAGATAAAAATGGTGGTGCCAGCCCAGCTTTTTCTGCCCTCGTATTGGCTGATATTTGACAGGTTGGCCAACATGTATGAATTACTTGGAAAAGAAAAATAAAGATAAATATCTTAGGGCTATTTAATTCCACTCAAACTCGTTTCAAAAGGATAATAGCTAAATATACTTTCGGTTAAAGTGCGTGGTGGCCTGTTGGTAAACGGACTAGACGCGACTGCCAACATGGTCACGGTGGTCGCGGGTTCGAATCCCAGGGCACACCTCTGACTTTTCGGAGTCATGTGTGTATTGATAGTCAATCACCACGCACTAAAACGGTGAAGGAAAACATCGTGAGGTAACCTGCATACCATAGCGATTTATAAAAAAATATATGGTATGTAAGTCCGCCAACCCGCACTAGGCCAGCGTGGTGGACTATATGGCCTAACCACTCTCAATCGTACTGTCGATTGTAGAGTAGGCCCGTGCCCTGCAGTGGGACGTATATGGGCTGAAACAGATACTTTCGGTTATTAAACGAAATTATGAGCATCTATTGTTATATTATAATAATTAGTTCAATTTTCACTAATACAGGAGCGCTACCAACATTACGAACATGAAAATATCTACGTTAACCTTACTAGTAAGATTGAGTTGGTATAATTGTGTTTCTATACTATCTCGGCACGGCTCCGCATGTGTGCAATTACACTTCTATCGCCTATATTCATCAGGGATAATGCAGGATTCAAATGGTGAAAGAATTTTTCAAATCGGTGCAGTAGTTTCAGAATTCAATAAATAAATAAGTAAATACACCATAATATAACAGTCATATACATACCAGGAGTATGTATCCCAAATTAAGATCAGTTAAGTCTTGCGTCATGGGCATCAGAAGCTACGAGAGACTTTTCGGTCTCACAAATAATGTAATTAAAGTAATATGCTTCGCACAACCATTAATAGAGCTTAGCAGAGTCTCTGGAATCCTCATTAACAGGCCGACTGAAAGGGCTTACGTCATTGTTCACTACATTGGCCTACTGGTGATTGTGACAAAACACATATTTGTCAGAAAATAGGTATCTCTAAAATATTTTCATACCTACCTCATTTGTTATATGCGGAGTAATTTCCAAATCAACATCGTTAAGACTCGCCTTTTTCTTCTTTGCAAACTCATTCTCCTCCTAAAATGTTTAATACATTAAATATTACACAAAGATTATAATAAACTCACCCAACAGTCACATACATAGTCCTGACCATACACCAAGACAAAGTCTTGTGTCGTGTATGAGAAACTACGAGAGACTTTTCGGTCTCACAAACACCCAGACCCGACACAAATACCTGTGGTTCACACAAATATTTGTTTCGGTGCGGGGATCGAACCCGCGGCCTCTCGTTTCACAGCCGGCTCCTAAACAACTGCGCCACGGACGCTGTCAAAAGATACTTAAAGATTCATTGTTAGGATGCATTTTTATTTACGAATCAAGAAGTTTGGAACTTTCTATCTTTTATTATTATTATCTTTTATCTTTTTAATATGTGGAAAGTTCGGTACACGTGTTCTCATTTTTCTACTCTATCTCTATCTCTTTAACCTTTTTCCATTGGTCAAAGCTTGAAAAATTATAGAAGGAGACGCAATAAAGGCGAGAGGCGTGGAATACAATTAGTCCCAGTTTAAAAACTACTTACTAGTTGATCCCTAACTGGTGTGATGTAATAAGCAGAAAAACCCAGCGGCGGTATGTTCTCGGCTTCAAAGAACAACTCCTGAATGGAAGTGGAGGTTCTTCCTGGCAGGTTGATCATCGCAGCTGGCAGAGATACCAACTGGTATTCCACTTCTTCATCTATCAGAAAATATACCGGGTATATCAAGACTGCTACCGAAAACGAAGCCGGGTGATAGTTTAAGCGACTTCAGACACAATGCAACAGAAAAAGTTGAAAAAAAAAGCGACAATTTTTGTTTGTAATTTTTTTCTTATGGTCATATTTGGGTGGTAAATACATTTTTATCCTAAAATAATAGTGTATATCCTTTTATTTATAAATACTCTAAGGTATAAAAGAGTTTAAATTATTATTTTAGCAAAAACTATGGATTTGCCACCCAAAATTGACGATATTTAAAAAATCATAAAAAATAATTGTCGCGTTTCTATGCGAAATTTTTAATTGCATTGTGTTTGTAGCCACTAAAACTACCACCCGGCTTCGTTTTCGGTAGCAGTCTTGAGATACCCGGTATGAATAAATACACCCAACACTAACATAACATAACATAATAGTGTAAACATCGTGAGGAAACCTGCATACCATAGCGATTTGTAAAATTTCTATGGTGTGTTAAGTTCACCAACCCGCACTAGGCAAGCGTGGTGGACTATATGGCCTAACAACTCTCAATCGAACTCTTGATTGTAGAATAGGCCCGTGCCCTGCAGTGGGACGTATATGGGCTGATAAAGATGTTAAATACAAATATGTACACTTAATATAAATTATAAAGATTCGATATTCTAATGCTAATACATAAAATGGATACTATAGCTTCCTCCTTTCTCCTAAATTGTTGCCGTGCCCAAAAGAGTTCACATTGTTTTCAATAAAATTGTAACATCTTTATAACATGTAGTGTGCAATAAATATATTGAGTATTAATAAATCATAATGTGTCGTAGTTTTGATAAGTACATACCATTATAATCTCTGATGGAGTAATGCAAAGCCATTGCTGGTACCCTGACGTGGAAATACGTCTTAATTGCCAAGGGATTGTAGACTATAAGCACCATTGGTTCTTGCATCTCTGTAAACTAAAGGCACAGGTTAAAAATTCATCAAATCTAGCGGCTCAACCTGATTTCGCCTGGTAGCAGACATTTTTTCATAGGACAATTGTATTTTGCAACATTTTTCGTGTATGCCTCGCTTCTATTGGTCATAGTGATGTTGTGGCCCCTACCTATAGCTTTTCTCGATGAACGTTCTAATCAACCCCAACATATTTTTAACTGACTTCCAAAAAAGGAGGAGGTTCTCAATTCAATTGTTCTTTATATATTTGCTACCTCATATTTCTCTAGTATATTATTTGATCGAAGTTTACAGTGGTATTTTTATTATTATTTTTTACATTATATGAGTTTTTGTTTGAAGTCAAATTTTTGTCTAATTAAACTAAATAATTTATTATTTTTTGAGTGAATTT
The DNA here is from genome assembly GCA_009982885.2 of Hyles vespertilio. Lineage (NCBI taxonomy): Eukaryota > Metazoa > Arthropoda > Insecta > Lepidoptera > Sphingidae > Hyles > Hyles vespertilio. The sequence continues at coordinate 2,233,467 of CM042832.1, forward strand.
AACAACGTACACTGCATTGGCTCATGTTGAGTTGATGACAGACGTAGAACTGTTGGTTGCTCTTGGATCTTCTACTACCACCCCAAGTCGGAGTTAAATAGCTGGAATTAAAAAATAAATTGATAGTAAATAAATACACCTAACAATCACATACATAGTTCTGACACCACACTAAGATAGAGTCTTGTGTCGTGTATCAGAAGCTACAAAAGACTTCCCGGTCTCAGAAACAGACCCGTGACAGATACCACGTTGTAACTTTGGTATATTTTTTGTATACTTATTTTTTATTTATTTATATAGTAAGACATACGACATCCTAACTGCCAATGTGATTCTTTATTAGGATAAACAAAAAGAAAATTAAAACAGTATAACATTGAAATATGACAATAAAGATTCTATTTTTTTTAACCAATGGATGGCGTGACCACCTTCGAGAGAGATTTGGCCAGTCCAGAGAGATGCGCGTTCAAAAGGCGAGACGAACATGCTAACCAATGGATGGAACCTGATGGTACTCTATAGGACCGCTCATGTACCAAACAACACTACTAATTATTCATTAGGCATTCTACTGCGCTCGCCATTCTGAGACATAAGATGTTAAGTCTCAATATGTCCAGTAATTACTCTGGCTACAATGTCCTTCAACCCGAAACACAGCAGTGCATATACTCTGCTGTTTCGTATTTGGTAGGAGAATGACCAAAGATCACATTATATTTCTAACATCTCTCTAAACATTTTAGAGTAGTTGAACATCTAAATGGTTACTTACAGACACAACCTTACTATTGTTTTATTACCTTAGTAAATGTGATACTTTCTTCGTACAAGCTTCTACAGCTTCCGAAAGTATTCGCAAGAAATCGTTGCTCACATGCTGCTGGCTTGTGCCTGAAATTAAGACGGTTTGTTAATTACTCTCCCATTGTTATAATTTCCGACGTATTTGTGTATCATAATTGTATTAAAATCTTTATCGTCATCAGCCTATTCCCGTCCACTGCTGCGCATAGGCCTCTCTTATAGCACGCCACTGGGCTCGATCTTCAGCCCATCGTCTCCAACCGCTTCCAGCCATCTTACGAATATCATCACTCCACCTCGTTGGAGGGCGTCTATACTACGCTTGCGAGGCGCGGTCTCCACTCGAGAACACGACTACCCCAACGTTTGTCGGTTTTCCGACAAATTACTGGTACAAAGTACGATGTTACTCAGTGGCGTAACTACACCATCTGGGGCCCGTGGCAAAATCATCGGCTGGGGCCCCCTATTTTTTATGGAGAGGAAAACTGGTAAGTTTATTTTCGGTACCCCGGACGAGATCGATATCAGTGTCACTGGCCTACCAGCACATTGCGACCGAGGCAGGCCCCTAACAAAAACCTGCGCTAGCATACCGAAAAGAGTCTTCCGCATTTCGGGCGGTACTGGATATAATCTCAGGACGAGAAGCGCCCCGATTCCATTCCAGTGATCGCCCGGCGCAAAGCCAGGACGCAGGTCTCTCTTAGTGGAGAGCAAAGTTGATAATATCCACTTATGTGTAGATCTGGACGCCCCTTTAAGATTTTGTGGGCAAGATCACGTGCTCTGTCGTTCATCTCGGAATCAGAGTTAGTAAGAAGCACCGCAGAGCAGTTACTCCGGTGGTCCCTTTAGGTAGCCTCATAAGTCTTGCGTGGGAGATCGTGCTGGAATTCTTACACCCGTATTCTAAGACGTTTCCTCGAATATTCTTCAACCTTATCCTTATCGAGGTGAAGTTTAAAATGAATTCAAGGAATCCTCGAATATGGTATGCTTAGTTAAAAATAAACCTTTCCTAGAGGATCCTCGATTGAGGTTGAGTTGAGGAAATACATCATCTGATCTTCTCATGTATCCCACACACCATCAGGCGGAGGCATTGGATAGTAGGGGTGAGGCGATTACGGTAGGCCTTGAAATTTTTATCGAGTGCGGCATGGCGTCGTTCTGGTGAAGCTCCTGCCTGATATTTCAACTCGAGGAGCTTTGAAAGTACATCGAGAGCTTTCTGAATGCTCGGAGTATAAAAGTCGTATTGGACGCCTTTTGTATCGAGACCAAGACCATTAATTCTGGTGTTCCATAAAGCTCGATGCTTCCACCGACTGTTGAGTGTATTTACGAGTATGTATATATTTATTTGGAAGACAAGGGCAGATTGGCCAGCAAAAAGTTAGGGATTCTTAACAGAGCCAAGCGATACTGCACCACCTAGAGACTGGCACCACGCGGAGTACTGCTTTCACCTCAGGGTAGAAGCCCCAAAATACCAGCTCGGCCCATTGGACTCCTTACAGCGCCGAGCTCTTTGAATCGTCGATAATCCCGATCTCACGGAGAAAGTGGAGCCGTTAGGATTGCAGCGGGACTTCGGGTCTGTGTAATCTATCGATTGTTCCACGGAAATTGCTCTGAGGAAGATGACGCCACTATCGCTAATCTTCCATCACACTTCCCGCACCGCACCGCAATAGAGTTCAATCTTACTTCCTGGAAACTATCCGTTCCCGGAAAGTACATACGTTTTCAGTGATCTTTTCTACCACGCACGTACAAGCTCTGGAATTAACTCCCTGCTTCGGAATTCCCTGGGCGCTATAACCTATCTGTGTGAGTGCGGAAGGAAGTGACTTCATTTTGCTGGATCCCTGGATTTGCGAAAATCCATGAGCGGCGGTATGCGCTGACCTTCAGGCAGGCTGTATGCTCGTATGCCTGCAGGCCATAAAAGAATCTCCACAACGAGACCAATGAGTCATCGTAATATCTAGGTGTACTCGGTACTAGGTGGCCGAAGCCCAAATGCAGCAATGGTGATGGGGCCCCTCAGAAGCCTAATATTGAAGTTTTATTCTTTTTTAAACCAAATCTGCTCTATACAAAATAGTTTTATTTCAATGCGTAAAATTCGCGTAAATCTAAAAAAACATTATTATTTTTATGTATCACAAATAAACCTTGGTATCTTTAATAACAATTAAGAAAATAGTTTTTGATTATCAATTTTGTTGGTATTCAATTAGTTAGGTTCTTTCTCTGCTTACGGTCTCTTGGGCCTGAGGGGCCCGGCTGGGCCGCCGCGCCGGGGGCCCCTAAGGCCGGGGGCCCGTGGCATTTTGCGCACTCTGCCACCCTATTGTTACGCCACTGATGTTACTGGTGGTAGGTCTCTCATATGTGAGAGGCCGCTAGGGTTGGTACCACCGCAATGTCTATTTCTCCCACCAAAAAGCAGTGTTAATGCACTATTGCATATATATTTCGGTTTGAAGGACATTGTAGCCAGAGTAACTACTGGACATATTGACATTTGACAGCCTCCGTGGCACAGTTGGTTAGACGCCGCCTGTGAAACGAGAGGCCGCGGGTTCGATCCCCGCACCGAGACAAATGTTTGTGAGGCCCACAAGTATTTGTCTCGGGTCTGGGTGTTTGTGAGACCAAAAAGTCTCTCGTGGTTCCTGATACCCACGACACAAGACTTAATTGATCTTAATGTGGGGTCAGGACTATGTATGTGACTGTTGGGTGTATTTATTTATTATTATTATATTGAGACTTAACATCTTATGTATTAGGATTAGGCATTGTTTTGTAATTCAAGGTGTTGTGTGCTTTTGCTACTGTTTATGAGCGGTCGTATCGCTTACCATCAGGCGAACGGCATGCTCGTCTCGCCATTCATTGCAATATTTAAATAAAATTCCAAATAATTAAGGCAATTCTAAAACCTTGGGATAAAGTTACTCCCTCGGTTTTAATATGTTCCTTGGTGTCTTAATAAATACTTTATGTACTATGTCCCCTCTAATATCATATGCATTTTTTTTCTCACCAGTAATAGCATCGTGATGAAGTACTAGGCTGACAGCATGTCTTAGAAGGTGTAGTTCGTATGAATCTCCCATTCTAGCTAGCACTGTCAGTTGCTTTACTATCTGAAATACATACACATGTTACCGACCAAAGCCAATTTCAGGTTGAACTAGTTTCACCTAGGCCCATTGAGATATATTAATACGTATACAGAAGCTATCACATACAAATGTATTGTGCGATTCTGGTAAAAGTTGAAATTAAATAGCAGCAGCGTGGAACAAATACTCGTAGTTAGTCGTATATTTGTTCTCGTGTTTAAGCAATTATTAAACATACCTGTAAGAATATATGAGCCCTTCTGACAAAATACTTGAAGCTTGGTCTCGATGTGTAATACCCCGTCCAGTAAGTAGTGCTGTCACTAGCGTATGGTAGATGATCGCTCTGAAAAAAGAAACAAATAAATACACCCAACATTCACATACATAGTCCTGACCCCAGACTATACCAAGTAGTATCTGTATCAGCCCATATACGTCCCACTGCAGGGCACGGGCCTACTCTACAATCGAGAATACGATTGAGAGTGGTTAGGCCAACCAAGTAGTACCAAGTAGTACCTAGGTAATAGGAATTATTGCTATTTAAAATAAATAAATAAAAATACACCAAACAGTCACATATACATATAGTCCTGACCCCACACTAAGATCGAGTCTTGTGTTCGTGTATCAGGAACTACGGGAGTCTTTTCGGTCAAACAAACACACAGATCCGAAACAAATAACAAATATCACATAAATATTGCTCTCAGTGCTGGAATCGAACCCGCGGCCTCTCGTTTCACAGGTGGGGTCTAACCAACTGCGCCACGGAGGCTGTCCTCATCACCTCGTTAGTATTGAAGCTTTAGCATGCTCTATATTTTTGTTATTGCTGATTGCCCTCCACATAATTTGTAAACAAAAATATTGACAATGTATTGTAGCCATTTTTAACATCTAAAATTACACACACAAAATATCAGCCAATCCGCTTTGTGAATTACAATCGCAAACCGTAAATTTAGCTAATTTATAAACTTGTGACATCTCATGTCTCAAGATGTCGAGCGCAGTGGAATACTAAGCATTGCTTTGTAATTCATGGTGTTTTTGGTTTTGCTACTGTTTATGAGCGTATCGCTTACCATCACACGATGATTATTTAATGGTGGTAGGTCCCATATGTGAGAAAACGCCTGGTTAGGTACCACCGCTTTGTCTATTTCTCACGCCAAACAGCAGTTTAAATGCATTGTTTTGTTTCGGATTGAAGAACATTGTAGCCAGAGTAACCACTGGTTATATTATGACTTAATATCTTATATGTCAGGATGGCGAGCGCAGCGAAATGCTTTGTAATTACAGATTTTGTTTGGTTTTGCTATTGAGCTGTTGTATCGCTTATTATCACACGACTTGCATGCTCCTCTCGCCATTCATTGGCATTCTTTCAGCTTTATATATTAGTATAGGGGCAAAAGAAATTTCTACTTACTTTTTCAGTAAAAACAGCTTTATCCCTTCTTCCGTATAAATAAATGGCCTTCAAATAACAAGAAGGAGTGGAGTAGAATATGTGTATGTCAGACAAATTAGCCGGATGAGTGTTCACGTGACTGAAACATAAGAATAAATAGGTCTTAATCAGCCCATATATGACCCACTGCAGGGCACGGGCCTCCTCTACAATCGAGAGTACGATTGAGAGTGGTTACGACATTCCACCACGGTTGCTAGTGGCTAGTGCGGGTTGGCGGACTTTACAAACCATAGAAATTCTTACAAATCGCTATAGTATGCAGGTTTGCTCATGATGCTTTCCTTCACTGTTATACTCGTGGTGATTGGCTATCGACACAGGTGACTCAGAAAAGTCTTAGACTCAGAGTCCAGAGAGGAGGATACCAACTAATAAATAAACTCTGAGTTTTTTCCCTTGTATGTTCCGTCCCACGCCTATCGCCATATCGGGCACAAATTGCTGACTGTGAGCTGATAATGAAAAGAAAAATCCAACATCACAATGCCCAACCCGGGATTCGAACCCAAGACCTCTCTTCGAACCGTACCCTACTACAACTACGCCACCTAGGCAGATAGAATATAAAATCTTACTTGATCAATTTGTCCATATTGACAAACCAGTTGGCAGCGCTTTGGTATGTAAAATCACCACCCATTGTCACCATTATGTTGTCATGATCATAGTATTTTGCTTGCCTCTCTATTTGGACGATAAATTTGTTTACCTATAAAGAAATAAATAAATCCAACAGTCACATACATAGTCTAGATCCCATACTAAGATTGAGTCTTGTGTCGTGTATCAGAAACGAAGAGAGACTTTTCGATCTCATATCACCCAGACCCGAAACAAACCTGTGGATCACACAAACATTAAGAGCAGGAATCAAACCCGCGGCCTCACGTTCCACAGCCGGCGTCTAATTAACCAGCCGCGAAGAACTTTAAAAGATTGTATAAATTTTGAGCCGTCCAATATCGATATTTTGTAAAAACAGTTACATGTAAAGCCAAGTTTTATTAAAGTAATTAAAATATTTCATCTTTATTTTGTTTATTTGTGTTTTGCAGTTTTATTTCTTTTGAAAATTAATGAGAGTTGAATTTATAAAATTCGCGCGCATACAGAAAAGTAACACAATGAAGTTAAGTATCAGGAACCAATGAAGTTGACGGAGATATTTTTTATTAATTTCGTCTCTTTAAGTAGTAACAGTTTAATAGACAGTTTTAAAACATAATTTCATCATCATCATCATCTTAGCCACAGGAAGTTCACTGCTGAACATAGGCCTCACCCAAGGATCTCTACATTGATCTGTTCTCGTCGGCCTGCATCCTGCGACTTCCTGCAACTTTAGCCAGGTCGTTCGTCCACCTTGTAGGCGGGTGTCCGACAATTCGCTTGCCTGTACGTGGTCTTTTCCTTACGGTCCCAATGGCCATCGGTTCTAAGCGCTATGTGCAAACCGAATTCAAAAGTCTTTGGAAAGGGACAAAATATTTAGTAACTAATATAGCTTTTACAACTGTATATGAATAAATAAGTTTATAAGGCCAATACTTACCCGTTTATCAGCATTGTACACCTTAGAATCAGGGTCGTCCACTATAGGTTCGTCGTTACATAAGAAATCAAAGCAAAACCCTTCAGGAGCATTGTATAGGTTGAACAGCGCGTGGGACATTATATCCGACATTTTTCCTGAAAAAAATATTACATAGCAAAACAGTGTAAATATAATGTTTCGGTTTGAAGGACATTGTAATTTAAAACCCCTCTTAAAAAAATAAAGAGAAAAAAATGATATTGTAGCCAGAGTAACCAATGGAAACATTGAGTCTTAACACCTTGTGTGTCAGGATGGCGAGCGCAATGGAATGCCATTGCTTTGTTGTTCGTGGTTTGCTACTGTTCAAATCAGGGGAACATGCTCACCTCGCCATACATCGTAATCGAAAAAAGACTACTTATCTAATATGAAACATACATTTTTATTAACACACATTTGGGTTCATCAAAGGAAAAGACAGAGGAGTCAGTTAAGCCAATAACATTATGAAATGTTACAAATATTTTTTATTTTGATCTTTATTTCATTTGGGGTTTTTTAGCCTGTCAGAATATGACAACTCGTACCTTAATACATCAGTAATTTTAAACCTTGTAGTAGTAAACTATCGCTTATGGAATGAGCTACCCCTGACAATAAGACTTGCTAAATCTCTGCCTATTTTTAAGAGATTAGTCAGAACGCACTATTTGTCTCAACAGTAATATATTATGTATAAATATATTTTCTCTCATATATATATATATATTTTTTTTTCGTTACGTTTATAGTATAATATATTTAGTAAAGTCACATTTTACTTTGTGTAGTTTATGTAAGTGTATACTTGTATTATATATACAACGTGTAACAGGATTAATTCACAACCTCAGACACCCCAACTTTAAAATATTATTGCGATCATAGTTTATGCTTTCAAATCGTACTACCATAATTACAAAATCTTTTATTTATGAAATTAGTTATACCAAATGTAGGCACTTAACATGGTTACCTTACGAGTTACAAATAAGAGTGCACTACTACACACGCTCGCGGACACGCACACGTGTACACAAGACCCATTCACACGAGTACATAACGTCGAACGCTGCGCCGCCGCGCCGGCAGAAACAGCTGACAATAAACGAAATACAAATTACGTACGTAACTGATTACTGGGTGGTTCGGTAAACCAATTATTATTAATTTAATCTGTAAGCATAACATTTGTGTTTTAGCTATAAAATCTAAATATTTTACTTACTAGATATAATGCGTACGAACCCAACATAAGACAATATTTTGCATGAATCGGCTATAAAATATTATTAATTTCACTTCCGCTAAACTTAGTTCCTACAGGCGGGCGGGATACGGCCATTTATTTTGCATTACTAATAAATATGATAACGCAATATCTAACAACGAAGACTGGATTGGGAATTACAACACAAAAAAATACAACAAAATTAACTTACGTGTTACATGGCACTCATGCGGCGATTTATTTTTAAAATATGTTCGAAATGTCCACCACCTTGATACACTTTGATACACATTTGCGTAATTGTTCACGTAATTTATGTAAAACTTCAGTGTCACTCTTCACTTTTAGGAAGGCTGCCACTATTCTACTTTTTAGTTCCTCCACATTAGTACTTTCACTGAATTATACCAGAGATTTATTACGTCGCGTCCCCACAAGAAAGTCATGAGGCCGGAGGCGTCAAGTCAGGTGACCTAGGAGGCCATTGCACAGGTTCGCCGCGACTTATCCAGCGCTCTCCGAACTCAGCATCGAGATACTGTCGGACACTACACTGGTGGCGTGCCTGTTGCTAAATGTCCTGCATGCCAATGATACATTACCACCACACAGTGCCAAAGTTCTCACCATTTCAGTGTATTCAATATTCGAATACCGAAAAGACATCGCGCGCGAAAGTTATCGAAATATCTACTTAACACTTAAACACAAGTAGACACAGATAACCGCTGTGCACGACTAGATTTTTTTCACATAGACGGTGCCCATTTAGGGATTGCAATAACGGGGTATCCGACACACCGGGATTCCGCATACATTGTAGCAAAATTACAAACCGAATTTAATCACCATTTTAACGTTCCGCGAAATTATTTTTCATAGAAATACCTACTTGTTGTTTCTATTCATAGTGATTTTGTTACGATTTAGTTTGTTTCATTTAAGTGCATGTATTGCGCGGGATTTGGATCGCCCGGTCCTGCAAATACCGGGAGTAATTTTTTTCGCGGCGCATCTCTATACCGACTTGCCAAACCTTGTGATGTACCGCCGCGCGCGCCATCGTTTGTCGGATGGATCAAATTGCATTAAACAATAGGCAATAGCTGCATCCTGCTCTATCTAGTTGTAGTTAAATGTGCGGAAAAGAGAATATGATAGTTATTTATTTTGGTAGCTTATTACGTTTATTCAGGCCTATCGTTGTGTGCGTTTGATTAATGATAAATTGCCTAAATAAACTTTATGACCATCGAAATAAAGTTCATTTTTGTTCATTATTTAGTTTATTAGAGTATTCGTTTAGTGATTCATTTAAAAATGATCTTATGTCCTCGAGTTACGTTTCAATTTCGTTTGTTCGGAGTACTAAATGAAAGAGTGTCTGTAATTTACTTGTCTTAACTAATTATTTTGAAAAAAAATACCTACCAAAAAAAATATTGATATCGATTCAGAAGCTCATTCTGAACGTACTACTTTCCGCTTTTACATTTAAATCTGTTACATGTTGTATATATATATATATATACCGGGTATCTCCAGACTGCTACCGAAAACAAAGCCGGGTGGTAGTTTTAGTGACTACAAACACAATGCAACTAAAAATTTCGCAAAGAAACGCGACAATGATTTTTTATGATTTTTTAAATATCGTCATTTTTGGGTGGTAAATCCATAGTTTTTGCTAAAATAATAATTTAAACACTTTTATACCTTAGATTATTTATAAATAAAAGGGTATACACTATTATTTTAGGAAAAAAATTAATTTACCACCCAAATATGGTCATAGAAAAATAACAAAAAAAAATTATCGCTGTTTTTTGCAACTTTTTCTGTTGCATTGTGTCTGAAGTCGATTTAACTACCACCCGGCTTCGTTTTCGGTAGCAGTCTTGATATACCCTGTATATATATATATATATATAAATAATGCCTATTTATAAAGCTTTTAGTTGTACATGATTTTCTTCCTTTCCTTTTTCATGACTATCTTCGATTTTCCTTCTCCTATTCATTCCAATCCATTCAAAGGTTGTCTGGAAGAGATCGCCGTTAGCGATAAGGCCGCCGTTTGTACGTACTTATGTTATAAGTTCCTTAGTTGTAAAATTATTTTTTTTTGTACAATAAAGAATTATAAATAAATAAATAAAAATAAACTAATCTTAAATAAATTAACAACTAAATTTTACACATATCATACATAAATTTTCACAGAGGTAGGCAGAGGTGCTGGTAGCAACCAGTACATAACGTTTCGCCTTGCATGCTCCGACCCACGATGTGATAGGGGGCAAACTTATCGCCATATCGGGCATAAATTCCTTACTCCGGGCTGATAATGAATAGAAACCTGAGATTCGAACCGGGACGTTTGTAATGATATCGAAGTAGAATTACGCCACCAAGGCAGTCTAATTCTTATAAAAAATAATCTAATCATAGTAAAAAAATCTTAAAAATCAGAGAATTCACGGATCATAACTTCACAATGACGTATTTCGTAGTTCTCAATTTTGGTTACTTAAACATAGATTAAAAATGGTTATTTCTCACCTAGAACATCGCTTCCTCGCCACATGAACTCCATTCTGTCCTCTTCTGTCATAATTTCCCTTTCTCTGTAGTCTACACGACCTGAAAATAAAACTTTTTAGTCAAGCATAGTGTAGGACGCCCTCCAACGAGTTGGAGTGATGATATCCGAAAGTTTTTTTTAATTCCAATGAATGGCGAGACGACCGTACCGTCCGCCTGATGGTAAGCGATACGACAGTTCATAAACAGTAGCAGAACCAAACATCACCTCGAATCACAAAGCAATGCTTGGCACTCCACTGCGCTCGCCATCCTGAGACATAAGATGTTAAGTCTCAATATGTCCAGTAGTTACTCTGGTTACAATGTCATTAAATCCGAAACACAACAGTGCTTCTACACTGCTGTTTGACGGGAGAAATAGACAATGCGGTGGTACCCACCCAGGTGGCCTCTCACAAATGAGAAACCTACCACCTAGATGGTAGCGGTTGGAGACGTTGGGCTGAAGATCGAGCCCAGTGGCGTGCCATAGGAGAAGCCTATGTCCAGCAGGTGACGCGAATAGGCTGATGAAGTCAAACTTGGCAACGAGTTCTAGACCTCGACAGGTCTTAGTGACATTATTTCTTCTTTAAGCTGCATCGAAATTAGTATTTATAAGTCCGTGGTGGCATGTTATTAAACGGACTAGACGAGGCTGCCAAAGTGGAAATTCCTGACTCTGGTCTGATAATTAATAGAAAAATCCAATATCACTTTGCCTGACCCGGTATTCGAACCTCAGACCTCAGATTTGTTACCGTAACGTAGTACATACCGTAACGTAGTACATATTATTATTCTCTCGCTATTTGCACTACCCTTTATTTCAATTTCACAATAATCCAGTCCATCCAAAGGTTGCCTGGAAGAGATCGCAGCTAGCGATAAGGCCGCCTATTGTAACCATGCCTTTAGTTTTTAAGTACTTGTATGTGTCTTACATTTTGGTGTACAATAAAGCATATACCGGGTATCTCAAGACTGCTACCGAAAACGAAGCCGGGTGGTAGTTTTAGTGGCTACAAACACAATGCAATTAAAAATTTCACCTAGAAACGCGACAATTTTTTTTTATGATTTTTTAAATATCGTCATTTTTGGGTGGTAAATCCATAGTTTTTGCTAAAATAATAATTTAAACTATTTTATACCTTAGAGTATTTATAAATAAAAGGGTATATACTATTATTTTAGGAAAAAAATGTATTTACCACCCAAATATGGCCATAGGAAAAAAATAACAAAAAAAAAATTGACGCTTTTTTTTGCAAATTTTTCTGTTGCATTGTGTCTGAAGTCGCTTAAACTACCACCCGGCTTCGTTTTCGGTAGCAGTCTTGATATACCCTGTATATATATATATATATAAATAATGCCTATTTATAAAGCTTTTAGTTGTACATGATTTTCTTCCTTTCCTTTTTCATGACTATCTTCGATTTTCCTTCTCCTATTCATTCCAATCCATTCAAAGGTTGTCTGGAAGAGATCGCCGTTAGCGATAAGGCCGCCGTTTGTACGTACTTATGTTATAAGTTCCTTAATATAAAATAAATAAAATATAAATAAATACATAGAACTACGCCACTGAGGTAGAGAGTAAAAGAAAAGTGACTGAATCTAAATAATCAATAACATTTTCAAGATTTCATTTATTTCAAATCTAAGTATAGGTCCTTAAGCACATTTGGAGATAAAAGGTCTCGTCTAAACGGTGATAAAAAATACTATCTTGATTCTGATTAAACTTTTCCTAATACAAGCAAACATTTTCATAATCGTTGCGAGCTACAACTAATTCCGGTTACGCTCCACTAGAGACGTATTGGAGCGCGCGCACCACTTACGTCGGAACACTTTACGTGCTTTCCGCCCTGTCCATATAATCATAAAGTATTTTAATTCCATTTAAATCAAAAGGAAAATACAACTAGGAGTTGGAAATAGTGGTTGATAGCACATACCTATGAAAAGTCCATCATATCCCATCTGAGCGAGCAGTGAAGCCTGTTCCCTCGAGTGTCCGTATGTGTCTATTTGCCATGCAGCTTTAGGTTTCCCACAGGGACCTAGAGTGTCGTTTAGTTTCCTGTAAATAATCGTTGTGTATTAGTAATGGGAATTATTGCTATTTCAAAATAACATTACCACCTTGTTATTTTTGAAGCCTTAGCATGCTCTATTTTAATGCTTACCCCTCAAATAATTTTTGAATAAAGAACTGACCATATATTATATCCATTTTTCACATCTAAAATTACACACACGGAATTGCCTGTTATTTTTCGCGAAATGTATGCCGCACATTTCTCTCACTCCTCCTAGATTACACGAGATTTTATAAAAATATAACCACTTTGTGAATCACAGTGGCAAATCGCAAAATTGTGCAAAGTATAATGCTCTTGAATACGTTCTTTCGTTCGAATATGTTAATTTCCTTTCAGACCACAGAGTAAACCATTAGAACTATCACGATTTTAAAGTACTAGAACACCAATACCTAAGTCCCCAAGTAAACTGGTCGATAATCTGAAGGTAGTCAGGAGTTGCTTCATCATTGTGGACCCAGCCGCCGCCAGCGAACTCGATCCTGCCTTCCTGAACGAGTGTCCTGAAGGTGGCCCGGGTGGCAGGCCGCTGCTCCTTCCACCAGCGCCAGAAATATCCCGTCTCGGAGAATGTGAACCTTAGAGTAAAATAAAATACACCCAGCAGTTTCGATGCGGGTTAGAAACAAGCTAGTGTCTCTGAGAGACTCGCCGAGTTCCGGAGCTCGGTGTCAAATCTTTTTGTGCCATTGTTGATCTTGGCTGACAGGAGTTGCAGTGGTGGATGTGAGGGCGGGAAAGCCTCACACCCAACAGTCACATAGTCCTGTCTACACTAAGATGGAGTCTTGTGTCGTGTATCAGAAACTACGAGAGATTTTTCGGTCTCACAAGAACACAGACCCGAAACAAATACCTGTGGTTCAAATATTTATCTTGCTGCGGGGATCGAATCTGATGTTTTAAGCATCACGGGATAAACAATTATTTTTTTCAACTCCTCCTATTGGTTTTTCTTTCTGATTAATTTCGATGCGGGTTAAAGACAAGCTAGTGTCCCATGAGTGTCCCTGAGAAACTCGCCGAGCTTCGGAGCTCGGTGTCAATACTTTGCGTGCTTGTTGATCCTGGCTGACAGGAGTTGCAGTGGTGGGCGTGAAGGCGAGAAAGTCTCTTAAGTCTCTCTTTATTATTGCTAAGCAATTGGTTTTTCAAACTATATCGTTTCACACCGAAATAAAACTATTATTTACAGATTTGGTTTAATTTTTACATTTTTTATCTTCCCGACGCGACGTTTCGATTTCTTTACAGCTTTCGTGGTCCGCCTCGTGACCACGAAAATTTAACCAAATCCACGATAAAATCCGTGAATAATAGTTTTATTTCAATGTGTAATATTCGAATAAATCTAAGAAACCATTATATAAACTTACTTTCTTCGTTTGTCGTGAAGTAACTCTGAGAGAACGGAGTGATAAATCAATTGAACATTTGCAGAGCTGGTTGAAGTTTTAGCTAGAAAAAAATATTACAATTTGAATTTTAAAATAGATAAGCCAAATTACTGATTGCCTTGGTATCGCAGTTGTACTAGGGTATGATTGCAAAGTTTAGTTCTCGGGTTTGAATCCCGGGTCGGGCAATATTGATTTTTTTTTATCATTATCAGCCCGGAGGCAGATTTGTACCCGATATGGTGATAGGCTCGCCCTCTATTACATCGTGGGAAAACACAAGCTGAAACGTGGGTGTCCTGGTAGCAGCTCTGACTACCCCTTCTGGGAAAAACCCCCTCTGCCTACTCCTATAGGATGCAGGCCTAATGGTTATGTATGTAAAAATGAAATAATTTATAGAGATGTATGTAGACCATCATTTAGTTTCAGTCATATTTTTATCTACCAGCCGGTTTGGAAAGCGGTTTTCACCAGAGAAGAACGGGCAAGAAACTCTAGTGTTGCTCTTTTCAAAACCAGTTTACAATGTAGTGATTTATACAAACTAGCGGCCCGGCCCAGCTTCGCCCGGGTACAAATAGATTTCTGTACAATAATATGTACGTATTATACATATAAACCTTCATCTTGAATCACTCCATCTATTAAAAAAAACGCATCAAAATCCGTTGCGTAGTTTTAAAGATTTAAGCATACAAAGAGACATAGGGACAGAGAAAGCGACTTTGTTTTATACTATGTAGTGATTACAAAAGTTGCAAGTGTATGTATGTTGTTAATATTACTTACTGCCGTAATAATATTCGTCAAAAGTTTTCACCCAGCCGGCGTCCATATGAGAATGTGGGATTAAATGGACATTGAGGGCTCCATCTCTTGTTTGAGGACATTGCTGTACAACAAGAATTATTTATTTAAAACTAGATGTACTGCGTTCTGCAATTCTTGTCACTTAAGTTATTTGTTCTTCCTGTTCTTTTTAACCAACTTCAAAAAAGGAGGTTCTCAATTCGACTGTATGTTCTTTTTTTGTATTTGTTACGTCATATCTCTGTACTGGCTGAACCGATTTTGATCATTATTTCTTTGACTGAAAGCTGGTGCTTATTATTTGGCCTTGTCAATTTGGTGAAGATCTGATGAATATCTTCGGACCTGGAGAGGAGAACTCCTCAAAATTGAGTAGGATTCCAATGGTTCTTTTTTCTTACCGTTGGAGAGAGAAAAATGGATAGGGTAGAGGGGGTGTGGGTGATAAAATTAAAATACACGTAAAAACTAAATATTTTCGACAACTTTTATCTTCTCTTGATTTTATCGATTTATTTTTCATCAGAAAGACTTATTCCTTGTGGGGATGGGATGGGACCACCCCTTTGCCATTTTGATGCCTATCGACACTACAAAGATGCAAAGTATTAAAATTTTGAATAAAAATAATAAAAACCGCCTTGAAAACAAACGATCACTATAAACTAAAAATAATAATGAAAATACTGCAAAGCAATTTCAATATCGTATGGCACTTCTCGGCATAGATGTCTTTACTTGGTTATATTTTATGACTACAGAGTAATATGTACAAATGTTAATTCATAAAAAGGTTATCAAAAAATGTGAAGTGTTCAGCGACTTATGTTGCTGAATGTACATGTTGAATAATTTGCTTAGTGACTTGACTAGCCAACAAATCAAAATATATGATTTGTAGTGAGTACTTTATAATGTTTTTTGTTTTGAAGTCGGTTTTAATTTTTGTTAATTAATAATGCTCGCGACGTCTTCTCGTCCAAAATACCTCAGTGCCTAAAATCGAAAGTCTTCGATAGTTGTGTGTTACCAGTGATGACATACGGCACCGAGACGTGGCCTCTCACTGTGGGCCTCATTAAAAGGCTCAAAGTCACTCAACGAGCCATGGAGCGGGCTATGCTCGGAGTTTCCCTACGAGATCGAATCAGAAATGAGGAGATCCGTAGGAGAACCAAGATTGCCGACATAGCCCATAGGATTGGCAAGTTGAAGTGGCAGTGGGCCGGGCACATAGCTCGTAGAACCGATGGCCGTTGGGGCCGAAAGGATCTCGAGTGGAGGCCACGTACAGGCAAGCGAAATGTCGGACGCCCGCCTACAAGGTGGACGGACGATCTGACTAAGGTCGCAGGAAGTCGCTGGATGCAGGCCGCTTCCAACAGGTCATTGTGGAGATCATTGGGGGAGGCCTATGTTCAGCAGTGGACTTCCTGTGGCTGATATGATGATGATGATGAATAATGCTCTTCCAAAGTTTTATTACAAACTAGCGGTCCGGCCCGGCTTCACCCGGGTGCAGATACTTTTATTTATTTATTTATTTATTTAATGCTTCATATACATAAACTGTATAAAGGCGCAGAGAGAGAGCACGGTAGGCGCATAAAATATGTAATACATAAATATTTTTAATCAATTAATAAATATAACTGTTTACTGTATACATACACACACACATTTAAATACATACACATGCATACACACATATAAATTAAATATATATTTATTTATTTATATATACACACATAATATATACATATATATATATATATATATATATATATATATATATATATATATATAATGTAAATGGAAAGTGATAAATACGCACTAAAGTGATTCTGCCAGGCGATCAAGTAAAAGTTGCTTAACTGACCTTTTAAAATTAATGCGAGTACTTTTCTTTAACTTTTCTAGTCCACATTAGAAACAAGAAATATCTCCCGTGACAACTGTTATAAATATTTAAACTTGAGATTACTGTCGTAAGTCTTCAGAGGTTTATCTTTTGAGTTTGAAAAATAATGATTATCTCCACACTAAGATCAATTAAGTCTTGTGTTGTATCAGAAGCTACGAGAGGCTTTTCAGTCTCACAAACACCCAGACCCGAGTCTTGGTGCGGGGTTGAAATCGCGGCCCCTCGTTGTGTATAGTCAGCGTTTAATCAATTGCGCCACAGAGGTCACGAAGTATCGTATATATTTCAATTTCATGCATTCCACGGGAACACTACATTTTGTCGGGATAAAAAGTAAATACTTAATAAAGGGTGTCAGCTATCTCCATACCAAATTTCATTAAAATTGTTCCAGCGGTTTGAGCGTGGAGAGGTAACAAACACACATACTTTTGCATTTATAATATTAGTATAGGTACAAACTTTTGCTCTTAAATATTGTCAGGCGTTTATATTTTAAAAATATACCGAATGCTGATCATTGCAATATACTGTAAGTTGTAAACTATGAAATTACTAAGATATTATTACAATTTATACTGTAATATTGATCTAACATGATCATTAAATTAATCCAAACGTTTCTAGTCACTCCAGATATAGTACATTGAAAAAAAATCGAGTGTAATATTGTCAAATACCGGGTTTTTGTACATAAGTATTTATAACAATATAAGTCAAAATATTTTTTCTAAACTTTTTCATACCTTATATCCACACTCAATCTTCGCTTTAGCAGCAAAACTCCACTTTAAATACAACAAATTTAATAAAATAAGCGTTTTCTTAAACATTATTAACCTTAAAACACAACATAAATGTATTTCAAACTAATAAACATATGTATAGTCGATTTGATATTCTTTAAATATGTGCTTTTTGCATACAGTCTTGCGTAAACGAAGTGTTTTAACCGAAAATGATGTGAATACTGAAAACTTATCGACGAGAAGTCGCGTAATACAAGCTTTGTTTTGTAAAGAGCTGCGTCCATAATGGTAGAGCCAATATTCTGCTTAAAAATATCTAAAGCTGTTTTAGAGAGATTGTTACATAAAATATTTATTAAGGCTTCAATAATATTCATATTTGGTCAATGTTTTGGTAATTTTTATAAGACTTCAATCTAATTTCTCTAAGAACTACGGGCCTGGGTCGCAATTATGTATCTATTTCCCCAGATTTACGTGATAGTAACATCA
The DNA here is from genome assembly GCA_009982885.2 of Hyles vespertilio. Classification (NCBI taxonomy): domain Eukaryota; kingdom Metazoa; phylum Arthropoda; class Insecta; order Lepidoptera; family Sphingidae; genus Hyles; species Hyles vespertilio. Next base: position 2,251,791 of record CM042832.1, read on the forward strand.
GAACAATGAACATCAAATATAAACTCGCGGCATACTTTTTAAATAATCTATGTTTCTGGATTAATCTCAAACTCCTAATAACACTACTGTATTATCCTTGTTGTCACTACATAGTATAAAACAAAGTCGCTTTCTCTGTCCCTATGTCCCTTTGTATGCTTAAATCTTTAAAACTACGTATCGGATTTTGATGCTGTTTTTTTAATAGATAGAGTGATTCAAGAGGAAGGTTTATATGTATATTACGTACATATTATTGCACAGAAATCTATTTGTATCCGGGCGAAGCTGGGCCGGGCCGCTAGTGTTATATAAATGAAAAAAAAAAAACTAATTTATTCCTTGTAATTGTACCTTTAATGTATGCATTAGTTACTCACAAACACCCAGACCTGGAAGAAATATTTGTGGGCCGCTCAAACATTTCTCTCGGTGCGGGGATCGAACCCGCGGCCTCTCGTTTCACAGGCGGCGTCTAACCAACTGAGCCACGGACGCTGTCAATAAAAAAATATCCGCATTATGAAGAACGCTTTAGTTTCTCCGAGTCAGGCGTATTAGAAAACAATATCGTTTTCACAGTAACACAAGTCGTGCGTGTTTACAGACATTTGCGCTGCTTGTGAAATATTTCAGTCTCTTTACTACGGTATCTGTACAGTCCATATACGTCCCACTGCAGGGCACGAACCTCTACAATCGTGAGTACGATTGAGAGTGGTTAGGCCATATAGTCCAACACGCTTGCCCCGTGAGGTTGGCGGACTTACATACCATAGAAATTCTTATAAATCGCTATGGTATGCAGGTTTCCTCACGATGTTTTCCTTCACCGTTATAGTGCGAGGTGATTTGGCTATCAATACACACATAACTCCGAAAAGTCAGAGGTTTTCTAAGGTATAGGTCAATGGTGAAAAAAAAAAACATCGTGAGGAAACTTATTAATTTAAAGTATGATCTTATATTTTGTTTGTTTCCTTTTTTATGTCAGCGCTGATCCACATATAGTTAATTATTTAGCAATAATTTGAAATCTATTACTAGCCTTAAGTACGTGTAAGTACTATAAAATGTAATTTTTATTTGTAACGTCGTTTGTTTCTAGCTCATTAAAAAAAACTGTTGGAATTAATAGCGAGACCAATAACACTAGGAATTAAGAAGCAATGCTTGGTATTCCACTGCGCTCGTCATCCTGAGACATAAGATGTTAAGTCACAATATGTCCAGTAGTTACTCTGGCTACAACGTCCTTCAGACCGAAACACAACAGCACATTCACACTGCTGTTTGGCGGGAGTAATAGACAATGCGGTGGTACCTACTCAGGCGGCCTCTCACATATGGGACCCCCACTACCACCAATAAACAGTAATTATCATAGATAATTTTTCATGTTAATTACAAGAATTTCTATTTGTATAGTCCGTCAGTTTAATATGCCAGCATAGGGGACTATATGGCCTAACCTCTTTCAATCGAATTCTGGATAAAAGTTTCTCGTACTCAACAGTGGGTGCAAACTGTTATATTAAATACCTGACCTCATACAACGTGTAATAGCGTAGACAAGTAATTAAGTTATGTTGCAAATTAATTAAATTGATAGACAATGTACAATCTAAACCAGTTTTGTTTAACCGTGGCATGTTGCGCAATAGACTTGTTTATAAATACAGTAGTGTAAGTACGTGGTGGCCTGCCTCAAGATGGTCGCGGGTTCGAATCCCAGGGCACACCTCTGACTTTTCGGAGTCATGTGCGTATTGATAGTCAATCACCACGCAGTATAACGGTGAAGGAAAAAATAATGAGGAATACTTACTTGAAATATATATTTTTTTAACAAAGTTAATGGGCCGTATTTTGTCGCAAAAGCCATTGCATTTGGTGTTTTTTTAAATATGTTTGTCTTTTTTGTACTGTATCAGCCCATATACGTCCCACTGCAAGGCACGGGCCTCCTCTACAATCGAGAGTACGATTGAAAATGGTCAGGCCATATAGTCCACCACGCTGGCCTAGTGCGGTTTGGCGGACTTTGTCCCCTTTTGTACTTATCAAATAATCCATTTACCGGATTAATCAATATAAATATATTCTAAAAATAGATTTATGAGGTCAAAACATTTGCGGCGACACTAAATATTCGGAAGTAATAAGTACAATTAGAATAGCATTGACACTTAAGGAAGTTTAAAACAGGAAACGGACAAAAAAATGATTTAAAAACATAATTATTCACGAGCTGTAAATTGTTAGGCTTGTCATGGCTAAGGTTTTAACCGACTTCGAGTAAAGAGGTTATCATTTCGATTTTTTTTATACTAGTAAGGCATAACATAACACATAACACCCAGCCGTACAAAATAATTATAAATTAATTATTATTATAAAATATTTATGAACTGCTCTGAATTACAAATTCTGTTTAATCACTATTGTAAACTTATTTTCATAACAGCAACGCTAGAGTTTCTTGCCCGTTCTTCTCTGGCGAAAACAGCCTTGTGAACCGTGTGGTAGTGGAAAAAAAAGTGACTGAATCTAAATAATGTATGACATTTTATGGATTCAATAAATATTTTCATTTTATAATGATTTTACTGCACCTGATGGTAAGCGCAAATGCCGCCCAGACAGAATATCGAATGGCATCAGACGGCAGTCCCATGCCATTCGACACAATTATGCCGTCCTGCTGAGATGACTCTTTAAGCTAAGGCGAACCCAGGATTATAGGAAGGGGGGAACAAGTGAGACGCTATTTACTGTGACTTAGAATAATGACAATATTCTGCTCTATGATAAATGCAATACGGTCACTAGTGAAGGAAAACATTAAATAAAACAAATGAAATGAAATAAAATGTATTTATTGGTCATGTAGGCAACTAAAGAGCTCTTATTACAAGTCAATACACATAGAACTTAATCTCTATTATATACAAAGTAATTTCTATACAATTATTTGTATTAATTTCTTAATAGTCTTTTATTGAAAGTATTTTAAATACTTATTATAAATTACTACTTCATCATCATCATCATCATCATCAGCCTATTCGCGTCCACTGCTGGACATAGGCCTCTCCTATGGCACGCCACTGGGCTCGATCTTCAGCCCAACGTCTCCAACCCAATTACTACTTAATGGCACTTAATTTGATTTTCAAAGAAATAATTAACATTGACAAATTAAATTTATTTGTGGACCTTGAGTATGATTAAAACGGTGCGTAGCGGTTTATGGTTACCACCGGATCTAACGCGGCCCTTCCTGAGAAGACCCGGCGAAACAAACTTAGTGGGCTTACATTAGCACCCGAAAATACGCGAGGCAACCAAATTCTGAGTATATCCAGCGAATAAGACTTAGTGAGCTTGTATTGTGTCCAACTTATAAAATAACGACCATAGAACATCGTAAGGAAACCTGCTTATCATAGCGATTTGTAGTAATTTCTACATACATACATACATACATAACTCACGCTTTTTTCCCAGAAGGGGTAGGCAGAGGTGCCAGGGCACCCACATTTCGCCTTGTATGTTCCATCCCACGATGCGATAGGTGGCGAGCCTGTTGCCATACCGGGCACATATTCCTGACTCTGGGCTGATAATGAATAGAAAAATCCAATATAACTTTTCCCAACCCGGGATTCGAACCCGAGACCTCAGCTTTGTAAGCGTACCATAGTACAACTACGCCACCGAGGCAGTCTTATAATTAGTGTAGTAATTTCTATGGTATGTAAGTCCGCCTGCACTAGGCCAGCGTGGTGGATTATATGGCGTAACCACTCAATCGTGCTCGATTTTAGAGCAAGCCCGTGCCCTGCAGTGGGACATATATGGGCTGAACAATACAGTACAGTACTACACTCCTTTTGATCATAGCGTGATGTCATATAGCCTTTCTCGATACGGGCAATTCAACAAGAAATATTTTCCATTCGAACCATTGGTTTCTGAGATAATCGCATACATTCACAACTTCTTCAGCTTATAATTATAAATGTATGGAATCTATTCGGATTCCGGATACACATGGATTGAACTTGTTATGCGACTCCATTGAGGTATTACATTGGAGCGGATATCGGGAACAAAATCTGTGCGTATGGCGCGTGCACAAGGGTACACAGTGAAGCGAGATGGAAGATAATGTTACTTCGTAGGCGCGACAGAGATAGAAATAGAATGTACCCTTCATTTTGTTACAAACATTTTGTTTGCAGTGTCCCCTGACCCCTCTAGTATATTATCTCAATGTGCGACTCTTTTGTATTACTATGGTTTAAAATTGTGTATTTTTGGTCTTAAAACACACTTTATTTTCATTTCCAATTTTTTCATTCACAATAGCATGCCGTTCGCCTGATGGTAAGCGATACGACCACTCATGAACAGTAGCAAAACCAAACGGCACCTTGAATTCCAAAGCACTGCTTGATATTCCACTGCGCTCGCCATCCCTAGTAGGGTTGCCACCCGTACTTTATAATTGTACGTTTAAGTATTGTACGTTATTTCAGGTAATTGTACTCTGTACTTTATGTGAACAATAAAGTACACGAAAATACTTTATTTTGCATGATTTGGTTTCCTTGGGACTGAAAAGTTTAGTCATATGTACTTTTTCATTATAGCACTCGTTTTTCTAACGCAACTAAACCTCAAATGTTAACAATGTCACTGTAATTTATTGTCACAATTTCTTGATTGTTTCGCGTGGAGCAGTTTAGATTTAATAAAAATAAGATTAAAAGTTTTATAGATATTTTATGCTTTAAAAATCTATGAATCATGCACAAGAATACTCCACATACACCTACAAAATGTAATTTCTATAGTGAAACCGATCCAATACATAGTGAATAAGTATATTACACAGAAAAATGTTTGAAAAAAATAAGATACGGGAAAACTGAAAAATAAAAGATACAAATCGCAAAAAGTAATAAAAAATATGTATTTAAATATAATACTAGTAAAAAATAAATTGTACTTTGGTGGTTATAAGTGTAGGTATTAGAATAAGCACTCACTTCCAGGAACTAACTATTGTATATTTTGTAAATTAACACTTAATACATTCACAGACAGAGTAAAATTATAATTATGCGACTCGGAGCGAGATGTGCTCGTGACGAGAGATGGCAGACTGTCTTCTTTCATCCAAATAAACCGACCCTTTTATAGGACTACCCGAATGAGGATCGGTGGGGATAAATCTTCCAGAAAATATATTTAAGCCATAAAATAGGGTCTGTCCTTTCAACTAAAAATTATGGTCGGCCCACACATCTGGGCTATTGTCCAAACAGAAAGGTTTACCCAAACATGTGTACTATTGTCTAAAAAACATAAATTTGTTGCAAAGGATTACCGCCACTAAAGAACTTAACTATAATAATACAGTTTTATTGCCCCGGCATGAACGGGTCATTACAATTAGAAAACAATAATTTAGAACAGCATCTTTTTAACTAATATTATACAATAAGGTACACAAAAATTCTTACTTAAATAAAACGACTCGCAGATGTTTTATGGTTAAACATCTGCAGTCATATTTTAAAATGAAATGCGTGTTTAAATAATGTTCAAATTACAACTAATAAGCGTGTTATTTTAAAAGCTAAATATAAGTTGGCGTATTGCAACCGCTTTAAAAGCTATATCTAAGTTGGCGTATTGCAACCGCCACAGCACCCCCCTACCAGTGAATGACAGTTCACGAAAATCCACTTTGGAAATAGTCCGGGAAGCGGACGCGCCTTCCGATTCCGAATCCGATCCGAATTGGATTTTGCTGGCTCGATCACAGACGAATAAACGGCGTGATTTCTTAGGGCAGGGGTCGTTTACCGTCATTAACGACTGCCCGGAGCGTTTCCCGTAGCCTTGCTGCATGGTGGAACACATTTTGTTGCCTTCGTATCAAACCGCCAGTGATACCAACATAAATCACGCGGCCGTGGACCGCGGCTTCTGGGACGTGAGCGAGATCGTGATCTGTTTCTATCTCGCACTCGCGCACGTGAAGTGGGATCGTTGATTTCTCGAAGTAGCAAAGCAATCTCGTCCTTTAAACTGACGTACATCTTTTTCATGTCTTCCGATACCGATTCCTCTTGTTTGGTGGAAGTAGGACGAATTCCGGCCTCTGCAATAGCTGGACGCATTGGCAAGTATTCTAATGCTGCATCTGCAACTTCCGCAGCTTTCTCCAACGGTTGGTCCTTAACAGTTGCTAGGATGGGCTGTAAGACCGTTGGCAATCGTCCTTGCCAAAGTGTACGGACAGTAGATTCCGACATATTCTCACCAGCTAGGTTTCGTAGACGTCGAAGAAACTGTGACGGCTTATCATCTCCCAGGTCCTCGCGTTCCAGCAGCTGACTTATTCGCTGACTCTCCGATGTACCACAACGCTTTGTCAAAATCGTCTTGAACGTTGTATACGGAGCGTCTTCGGGCGGGCTTAAAATGACATCACGCATTGTGTCTATGATGTCAGCTGGTATCTTCTGTATTATCAGTGCGTATTTTGATTTCTCCGAGTTGATGCGGGCGGCAGCAAACGCAGCTTCTACTATGGCGAACCAAACTTCTAAATCATTCGATTTGCACTCTGGTATATGTGGAGAACACGACGCAACCTCCGAGGCAGATTGTTCGCTAACGCTTCCGGTGTTCATTATACTGCTCACTTTTTCTATGTTTTACTCAGAAAAAATGTCTCTTCCACGGAAAACTCGCGTACTACTATTAAACTTTAACACACTACACTCAAATCACTCTTTTTGCTTCGGGGTCACCACTTTGCTGGTTATAAGTGTAGGTATTAGAATAAGCACTCACTTCCAGGAACTAACTATTGTATATTTTGTAAATTAACACTTAATACATTCACAGACAGAGTAAAATTATAATTATGCGACTCGGAGCGATATGTGCTCGTGACGAGAGATGGCAGACTGTCTTCTTTCATCCAAATAAACCGACCCTTTTATAGGACTACCCGAATGAGGATCGGTGGGGATAAATCTTCCAGAAAATATATTTAAGCCATAAAATAGGGTCTATCCTTTCAACTAAAAATTAAGGTCGGCCCACACATCTGGGCTATTGTCCAAACAGAAAGGTTTACCCAAACATGTGTACTATTGTCTAAAAAACATAAATTTGTTGCAAAGGATTACCGCCACTAAAGAACTTAACTATAATAATACAGTTTTATTGCCCCGGCATGAACGGGTCATTACAATTAGGAAACAATAATTTAGAACAGCATCTTTTTAACTAATATTATACAATAAGGTACACAAAAATTCTTACTTAAATAAAACGACTCGCAGATGTTTTATGGTTAAACATCTGCAGTCATATTTTAAAATGAAATGCGTGTTTAAATAATGTTCAAATTACAACTAATAAGCGTGTTATTTTAAAAGCTTAATATAAGTTGGCGTATTGCAACCGCTTTAAAAGCTATATCTAAGTTGGCGTATTGCAACCGCCACAGTACTTTATTTGATTACTATGTACCTTTTTATTTCTACCACTAGTAACCAATGTACTTTATCTGCAAGCAAAAAAGGTGGCAACCCTAATCCCTGGACAAAAGATGTTGTCTTAATATGTTCAATAGTTATTCTGGCTACAATGTTTTTAAACCGGAATATAACCTTGCATTTACACTGTTGATTAGCGGGAGTAATAGACATTAATTAGCACGAGTATATTTGATACGGATGTTTGAATAATTTATCTCAAATCCGCGACCTCTTATTTCACATGTTTCCAAACCATAAAGCTGTCAAATTACACATATAATTTATGCAACCTATAATTTAAATATTGTCTTTTTAATAACAAGGATATACTAAGCAATTATGTGTTACGTCTGTGTTTTTATTCAAATTGTAACACTAAAATACAACCTATAATTTAAGATATTTAAATTCCTGCCAAATTACAGTTTTACAATATTTTAAATCGGTAATTTATAATTTAAATATTATCATTGGATTTTTCTATTCAATACCAGCTGGAGTCAGGAATTTGCGCCCGATATGGCGATAGACTCGCCTCCTATCACATCGTTGGACGGAACATATAAGGCGAAATGTGTGAAATGGCCTACCGCTTCTGGAAAAATGCGTGATATTTATGTATTTATGTAATACATAAGTATTATGTAATGTGATGTTAATATTAAATATGTTAATATAATACCCGCTTAAATAATACCACTTATAGGTACTTAAAATTTCTTAATATTTTACGTTTATTGATCCATTAACTTATATCCTTCAAATGCCGAGTACTTTGATTAAATATGGATTTTATTTATACAGGTTGATATTACATACATATATATGTACATACATACTTAGATACATACATACATATCTACATACTCAAGCCTTTTTCCCAGAATGAGTAGGCAGAGGTTACCTTGGTTGCAACCAGGAATATGAAAAAAATCGCTTTTCTTAACCTGTTTGGTTCTGGGACTTGCCTGAGCCGTAAACGACTCGCATATAAACGAGTTGATCAAAACCCTTGAATAATAAAATCGCAATTTTTGACAAAACTATCAAGATTTTTTCCAACTTTTTACAATATTAACTGGGGTGATTGGGAACATATGGTTTTATAGATCGTCCGCGATCTTTTGGCGTCCAAATGCTTTGTTGCCACGCTGTTGTCGAAATATTAGGAACAGCTTATCTCTCTTCGTTTTTTTTTTTATTTTTTTTATTGCAATGAATGGCGGGACGAGCAAGCCGTTCGCCTGACGGTAAGCGATACTACCGCTCATAAACAGTAGCAACATTCCACTGCGCTCGCCATCCTGAGACATAAGATGTTAAGTCTCAATATGTCCAGTAGTTGCTCTGGCTACAATGCCCTTCAATCCGAAACACAACAGTGCATTTAAGCAATGTTGTTTCACGGGAGAAATAGACATTGCGGTGGTACCTACCCAGATGGCCTCTCACATATGAGAGACCTACCACCAGTATTCGTATTTTCGTATTTTTTTTTATTGGATATATTAATAATAACATTAGATTAGGACTAAAAATGCTTGTTGTTTGTACTCGTATTAAGGAACATATTATCTTAAACAAAGCGTTAAATAGATATTTTTTATATTTTATTTATAGTTCCAAACTCCGCCACACACTAATACAAAATAGATGAATTATAATTAAATTCTATTTATGCTATTTCTCTCGCGTAACAGCTGTGTAAATGCACTGTTTTGTTTCGGTGTGAATGACATTGAAGCTAGAGTAACTACTGGGCTTATTGAGACATTAACATCTTATATCTCAGAATGGCGAGCGCAGTAGAATGCCAAGCTTTGCCTTGAAATTTAAGGTGTTTGGTTTTGGCACATAGCGCGGAGAACTGATGACCGGTGGGGTCGGAAAGTGCTCGAATGGAGGCCACGTATCGGAAAGCGCAGCGTAGGGCGTCCACCCACAAGATGGTCCGACGACCTGGTAAAGGTCGCGGGACGTCGCTGGATGCAGGCTGCCTCCAACAGGTCTCTGTGGAAATCATTGGGGGAGGCCTATGTTCAGCAGTGGACTTCCTTTGGATGGATGGATGAATGGTTTTTACAATGTTCATGAGCGGTCGTATCGCTTACCATCAGGTGAACGGCATGCTCTTCTCGCCATTCGTTGCAAAAAAAAATACCATAATATGCCAATAGCGCCCTGTTTAATTCTTTTAATAAGTAATACAAATAGTTTTTATGCAATTAATGGTTTCTTACATATATTATTTACGATCGTAGCATATATTACATAAACGCCTTATTTATCTCGTGGCAGCGTGTATGAGGCATGAAACGTGACGATCGGGGTTCGATAATCAGGTTGTGCAGATCTGTTTGTTTTTTGGCCTTTTGGTAAACGGAGCAGAGGAGACTGCCAACATGTTGACAATGGTCGCGGGTTCGAATCCCAGGGCACACCTTCGACTTTTCGTAGTCATGTGTGTTTACATAGATAGTCAATCACTACGCACTATAGCTTAGAAAAATGTAGTTTACCATCGCAATGTCTATTTCTCCCCCCAAATAGCAGTGTAAATGCACTGTTGTGTTTCGGATTGAAGGACATTGTAGCCAGAGTAACTACTGGACTTTTTGGCACATCTTATGTCTCAGGATGGCGAGCGCAGTGGAATTTTGCTACTGTTTATGAGCGGTCGTATCGCTTACCATCAGGCGAACGGCTTGCTGGTCGTGCCATTCATAGCAATAAAAAAATGAAGCGAAAGTAATATGTCAGGATAGAGCAAATTGGCGGTCTATAGTCTCTGCCTACCCCTATGGGATACAGGCGTGGCTATAATATACTGGGTATATCGAGATTGCTACCGAAAGCGAAGCCGGGTGGTAGTTTTAGTGAGTACAAACATAATGCAACTAAAATTTTCGCAAAAAAACGCGACTATTTTTTTTATGATTTTTTAAATAGCGTCGTTTTTGGGTGGAAAATCCATAGTTTTTGCTAAAATAATAATTTAAACTCTTTTATACCTTAGAGTCCTTATAAATAAAAGGATATACACTATTATTTTAGGAAAAAAATGAATTTACCATCCAAATACGACGATAGTAAAAAATACAAAAAAAATATCGTCGCTTTTTTTTCAACATTGTTGCAATGTGTCTCAAGTCACTAAAACTGCCACCCGGCTTCGTTTTCGGGAGCAGTCTTGAGATACCCATTATGTATGTAATAAATCACTTGCTAATGAAGGTTAGCATAATTAATTGACATGATAGTAACAGTATCAATAGATAAGTAAAAGTATCAATGAAAAACCAGTTTATTAGACATACATTATGTAAGGTCAGGGTTTTCAAAACCTGTTTAAACAAGTGCAATTATTTTAGGCTTATATAAAATGTAAAACTAAATTACCTTGATATTATATTATGAGAAATATAAGGTCACCATTTTTTATTTTAATGAATGGCGTTACGAGCTTGCCGGTCTCCTGATGGTAAGCGATACGACCGCTCATGGACACTAGCAAAACTCCTGAGACATGAGATATTAAGTCTCAATATGTCCAGTAGTTACTCTGGCTACAATGTCCTTCAATCCGAAACACAACATTGCTTCTACACTGCTGTTTGACGGGTCTGGGTGTTTGTGAGAGTGAAAAGTTTGTCGTAGTTTATGGTACACGACACAAGACTCAATCTTAGTGTGGGGTCAGGACTATGTGACTGTTGGATGTATTTATATATCTTTAGTATGCCGCATCTATATCTTAATACCTTGAAAAGTGATAGAGCCACGCTGTTGTGAGTCATGCTTCAGCATGAATGTGCAGGCTCGTCCGGGCCGGTACCACTGTCTCACAGGAGATCCACGTAAAGCAATAGCTTTGCTGTCCCGTTTCGTTCGGTGAGTGAGATTGCCGGATGCGCAATATCCCTTTCCTCTTCTCATCGCTTTTACTTCCCACTCCCCTCCCTATTTGACGGACAACACATCCATGATTATGGGTGTTAAATATCATACCAATGCTATAGGTAAGCGTTTTCAACTAAGTCTTGAAAACTACAATCGCGATTTTGACAGACTACCATGCATTTTTATTTCAAACTTGGTAAAATGTTACTAGGGGTGATTAGGAACTTGTTGTTTAAATGATGTAGATTATGTCAATATCAGATTATTTATCAAACCTTATTTAAAAACCTATTTAATTATCGAATGTTTTGTCTTCTTCGCTCCAACTGAATTTAAAAATCGCTTGAAAAGGACGAAACAATAAAATACAAAGTCTGTCTAATCGTGACGTGTCACAGTGACGTTAAACTGTCATGGCGCCAATGAAACTTGGCGCGAAACGTGCCGTGGGAAAAAATATTGTGTTAATCACTGGCGATTTAAAGATAAGTAGTTTGTTTTCGGGTGAATATGTTTTAAAAAAAAAACGGATTTTGCCGATTGCATTTATTTTAATTGGAAAATATATCCTACAAATATTCAGTACAAAAATCAATATGAAATATTTTGAAAATTAATTTCAAATATAAAATATTTAATCAAATAAGTTTGTGATATATGTAAGGCTTGGTTCCTTCTTTATAACAAGAAAACGTATCCAAACGAGAATCATAAATAAAATTTAAAATATATAATATAGATTTTATTGTCTGAAGAATTGTTAAACTTGATACCCTCCTCTCCATTCCTAACCAGAACCACGCGTGCTGGCTTGCGAAGCCATAGCTTGACGGTCCACACCATCCCGACGCAAACCAAAAGGTTCTCAAATTCTTTTTTGTGCCGCACCGTCAGGCTTTGGAATTGTTTGCCGTCTCACGTGTTCCCTCCTTCCTATAATCCTGGGTCCTTCCGCCGTAGTATGAAGAGGCACCTTAGCAGGCTGGCATAATTGTTTCCATTGGCATGGGACTGCCGTCCGATGCCAATGGATACTCTGCCTGGGCGGCATTTGCGCTTACCATCAGGAGCAATGCCGCCACTATGCCGGGCCAGATTAAAAAAAAAATCCTCACAAAAATCATTAAAACATAATGCCTTAAAAGTTAATACTATTTTTACATATGTAATATATTATAGACGCGGCCACGCTTCAAGACTGTTCTTACACGGTTATGATAACTATTATGTTTAATTATTTAGCATGATTATTTAAATATTTGTGAAATTAATGAATATGAGTTTTCGGGAATTGTCAATGAATAAGACATTTTGGATACATAGTAATTAAGAATAATATTTTTAAAGTAAGGCCCCTTCTGGGTATATCCACTTCAAATTCAACAGGTTCATAAATAAATAAATACACCCAAAAGTCACATACATAGTCTTGACCGTACATAAGATCGAGTCTTGTGTCGTGGGTATCAGGAACTACGAGAGACTTTTCAGTCTCACGAACACCCAGATCCGGAACAACTACTTGTGGGTCACACAAATATTTGATTTCTAGTATTATTTTCTTTTATCTCGTCCTCTGTACTGCTCCATTAGTTCTTTATTACATTAATTCAGTCCATCCAAAGGTTGCCTGAAAGAGATCGCAGCTAGCGATAAGGCCGCCAATTGTTACCACGTCTTTAGTTTTGAGTTTTTAATCTGTTATTGTTTCTGTTTTATGGTGTGCAATAAAGTATATGTAAATAAATAAACTTGCCAATCCTATGGGCTATGTCGGTAACCTTGGTTCTCCTACGGATCTCCTCATTTCTGATTCGATCTCGTAGGGAAACACCGAGCATAGCCCGCTCCATGGCTATGACACCCGCCTACAAGGTGGACGGACGATCTGACTAAGGTCGCAGGAAGTCGCTGGATGCAGGCCGCTTCAAACAGGTCATTGTCAGAGAGAGATTCAGAGGCCGCGGGTTCGATCCCCGCACCGAGAGAAATGTTTGTGCGGCTCACAAATATTTCTTCCGGGTCTGGGTGTTTGTGAGACCGAAAAGTCTCTCGTAGTTCCTGATACCCACGACACAAGGCTCGATCTTAGTGTGGGGTCAGGACTATGTATGTGACTGTTGGGTGTTATTTATTTTATTTATTGTGGAGATCCTTGGGGGAGGCCTACGTTCAGCAGTGGACTTCCTATGGCTGAAATGATAATGATGATGATGAAATAAATAAATATTTGTTTCGGTGCGGGGATCGAATCCGAGGCTTCGTTTCACTTCGTTTTTCTGTCAAATTTTTAATTGATTTTCCGCTATAAGCCCAAATCATGTACACCATAGTCCAATCTCTGGACAAGGGCGGGTGAATGTACGGTTATTTAGTACATAAAGCTTTGTTTATCTCCCACATACGGCTTCCTATGTATATAAGGTCGATAGTTAAATTATCACCAAATTTCAGAAACCTTGTATCAAGCGAGTGGGCGAAATGGAACACAACTTATTGATTTTTGTGTGACACTGGTGGTAGGTCTCTCATATGTGACAGGCTGCGTGGGTTGGTACCTCGGAAATGTCTATTACTCCCGCCAAACAGCGGAGTAAGTGTTTTGTTGCGGTTTGAAGGACATTGTAGCTAGAGTAACTGCTGGACATAAACAAATACCGGGTATCTCAAGACTGCTACCGAAAACGAAGCCGGGTGGTAGTTTTAGTGACTACAAACACAATGCAACTAAAAATTTCGCGAAGAAACGCGTCATTTTTTATCATTTTTTAAAAAGTGCGTGGTGGCCTGTTGGTAAACGGACTAGACGCGGCTGCCCACATGTTCACGTTGGTCGCGGGTTCGAATCCCAGGGCACACCTCTGACTTTTCGGAGTCATGTGTGTATTGATAATAATCAATCACCACGCACTAAAACGGTGAAGGAAAACATCGTGAGGAAACCTGCATACCATAGCGATTTATAAGAATTCCTATGGTATGTAAGTTCGCCAACCCGCACTAGGCCAGCGTGGTGGACTATATGGCCTAACCACTCTCAATCGTATTCTCGATTGTAGAGTAGGCCCGTGCCCTGCAGTGGGACGTATATGGGCTGATACAGTTTTAAATATTATTTTTGTGTGGTAATTGGTAAATCCATAGTGTTTGTTAAAATAATAATTTAAACTTTTTTATACCTTAGAGTATTGATAAATAAAAGGGTATACACTATTATTTTAGGAAAAAATGTATTAACCACCCAAATATGGCCATAGGAAAAAAAAACAAAAAAAAACTCGTCGCTTTTTTTGCAACATTTTCTGTTGCATTGTGTCTGAAGTCGCTTAAACTACCACCCGGCTTCGTTTTCGGTAGCAGTCTTGAGATACCCAGTATAATAGATCCGAGAAATAAGCAAACAGTCGACCTGATGGTAAGTGAACACTGCACATGAACATCTACAAACCTTGAATCATGGATATGTTGCCGAACCATCAAATCAAGAGGCTGGAAGGAAAAATGATGAGAAGAAGGAAGTTGAAAGGGGTATTGTATCAGCCCATATACGTCCCACTGCAGGGCACGGGCCTCCTCTACAATCGAGAATACGATTGAGAGTGGTTAGGCCATATAGTCCACCACGCTGGCCTAGTGCGGGTTGGCGGACTTACATACCATAGAAATTCTTATAAATCGCTATGGTATGCAGGTTTCCTCACGATGTTTTCCTTCACCGTTTTAGTGCGTGGTGATTGACTGTCAATACACACATGACTCCGAAAAGTCAGAGGTGTGCCCTGGGTTTCGAACCCGCGACCACCGTGATATTGTTGGCAGCCGCGTTTAGTAGTTAGAGTAGTTTAGTATTACCAATAGACCACCACGCACTTACTACCAACGGACCAAACGCGGCTGCCAATGTATTGATAGTTGTCCTGGATTCGAATATTAGCACCCGTGCGAAGTCCGCACGGCCGCTTGTAAATTGTGTCCTTAGTAACAACGGTTATTGTTTAATTTACTGTTCATAAGAGGTTTAATAAACTTGGTATTACAATTAAATTTAGTGCGAATCGAGGTTGAAATGCGCTGTTACCAAGAAAGGTAACCTTAAGAGAGGTATTAATTAATTGGTGGATATTAATTTTCATTTATTTCTTAAAACAACTGTATATTGTTCTATATTAGCCCATAATCCCACTAGTGGGCACGGGGCTCCTCTACTGTGCACTGGGATTCGAACCCGCGACCACCGTGAACATGTTGGCAGCCGCGTCTAGTCCGTTTACCAACAGGCCACCACGCACTTTAAAATAGGTCGCGGGTTCGAAACCCAGGGCACACCTCGTGACTTGTCGGAGTCATCATTATATTGATTATATATGAATTATATTGATAGTCACAACGCACTAAAACCGTCAAGGAAAACATCGTGAGGAAACCTGCATACCATAGCGACTTATTAGAATTTCTATAATATGTAAGTCCGCCAATCCGCACTAGGCCAGCGTGGTGGACTATATGGCCTAACCTCCCTCAATCGTACTCTCGATTGTAGAGGAGGCCCGTGCCCTGCAGTGGGACGTATATGGACTGATACATGTTTGGTACGTTTACCAACAGGCTTCCGCGCACTTTTCACAATTCCCTTGCCACTTACCTAATATTTTTTTATGGCACAAGTATATTTGAGTCGTTAAGTTTCAAATATGGTACATTGAAAAAAGAAGTTACGTTTAAAAAGTCTGTTTATTTGAACTAATCCAAATCAACTCTAAAATGGTACAAATTCGACCATTATTTTACCAGTTACTTCAAACTTGGCCATATCCGAACAAGTCTTTAAAACAAACCCACTAATTTATATATTATTAGGTCTATGTACTTATTGGGTGTATATATCTGCCTATGTCAATCAATACAAGCTTGAAGTTATCTAATAAACAGTAGCTCGAGTACAGAGCGTAACAGTTGCGAAATAAAGCCTCGCTCCACTTGTCATGTCATACGGCTCATGATATTTGGTTTAAATCGCTTTTATTTGTTTCCCAGAAGTCGATATCCAGTCTGCGATTGAAAACGTAGCTAGGCGGTAGTTATATCTATTTATTTAATATTTATTGTACACAAACAAATATAACATCACAATATAAAGGAATAATATCAGTTGAAAGTACAATAGTCGATCTTATCGCTAAAAAGCGATCTTTACCAGACTACTATTGAATGGATTTTATGAGAAGCAGAAAGAAAGGGAAGTTTATAATAAAAAACAAAACAAAGTATTAGTTTTATTGACTTGAGACACAATGATCCCCGCACCGAGAGAAATGTTTGTGCGGCCCACAAATATGTTGTTTATGAGACCGAAAAGTCTCTCGTAGTTCCTGATACACGACACAACACTCGATAATAGTGTGGGGCAGGACTATGTTTGTGACTGTTAGGGTGTTATATTTATTTTTATTTTTTTATTAAAATGTCGATAAAAAAATACGAACTCATTAATTCTATTCATTTCTTTTCACCCTCCGTTCCGATTCACCACGTTATATTAGACAGCATACCAGGGTAACATGAAACGCAAGTATTAAGTTTCGGAATTATTCGCTTTAATCTTGTGTATTCATGTAGAAAAGTATTCGCTGTCACGGCTCAATGCGTAAGTGCCTAGGTAGTTTATGCTCTAGATATGTAGACACACCTACTTAGGTCTAGATTTAAACTAGTATTTTAATCTTTAGACATATTTAATAAGGGCAATGTATAGAAGTGGTAGAGCCATGCTTTTGTCAGTCATGACTCATATGAATGTCCAGGGGATTACTCTATAAAAACGATACGAACTTCGAATGTTCAAATTCTAATGTAATATGCTTAGAGTATATATATATATATACTGGGTGGAATCGCTTATCGTCCGGAAAATTTCATAGTGTATTGTGTATGTGAAATTAACGTTATATACAATATTTATCATTAAAAACTATAAACTATCCCATAAACAATATCAGTACAAGATATCCCCAAAACACATATTATCTAAATCACCCTACACTTAAAAGTGCAACGACATGACATGTCAATACACAGACGCGCGCTTGTATGAGTTACTCCACGCCACAGCTGACTATCGAGCAGCGACCTTGAACTTACTTTGTGCCTATTTATCGGTATTATTACTCTAAATATTAGAGTATAACATTTTGATTTATTTAGAATTTTAGTGTGTTAGGATCATTTAAGTAAATGTAGATGTTGGTAATTTAAGATTTACATTTTAATTGAACATATTATTTCATAACGTACCTACTATCTTAGAAAAAGCTGCGTATGTTTTTATTTAAACCTTTTATTAAAGTTGAAAATAGACGACTTCGCTGTGGAAGGTCACGGATTCTTGCATGATTAGGAAGTCTGAACTTACCATGATCGAGTAGCCTCGGAAAAGTCTTTAAAATAGTTCTTGTGCTGGGAACTCGTGGATTCATCATTCATGATACCATTCGCAATACGCAAGAAACTAACCAATAACCAAAATAATTTCGTACAACGTCGCTCGGTACCGCATTTCGCGCGACTGAGAAAGTAACAACGTCACTGGAAGGCGTCGGCGGCGCGGGAGGAGGTGGCCCGGCGCGGCGCGGCGGCACGCTTTGTACTTGCGCTTGCGGCGGCGCGGCGGCGAGGGCGGCTTCATCAAAGGATTTTATTACCTAGATTTAGAAGTTTCTACTCGAATTCATATTGTATAAAGTAGGGTAACAATAATGTGTATTTATGAAGGTTATTTCATTTATATCATCTTTCTCTAAACAACGTTTTTTTTTATGAATAACTTATTCTAAATTAGTAACTAGTAGTGGTAAATTAATTTTACACTACATAAACAAAAACAAAAAAAAAATAAAATAAGTATGCCAAAGGGTTCTAAATCATGCACTTGCCATGCACAATTTTTTTCGTGACGATAAGCGATTCCACCCTGTATATAGAGGGAGCACTGGTACTTCAAAAACGTAGATAAAATGGTGGTGCCGGGCCACCTTTTTCTGCCCTCCTATTGGCTAATATTTGAACAGCTTGTGCAACATACATAAATTATTTGAAAGAAAAATTAAAAATAAGTAGTTTAGGTCTATTTAATTCCACTCAAACTCGTTTTAAAAGGATAATAGCTAAATATAATTTCAGCTATCAAAGGAATTTATAGCAATTTATTGCTAAATAATTAATTAAATTTTTACTAATATAGGAGTACTACCAACATTACGAACAAGAAAATATCTACGTTTTTCAAAACGCGAATGTATGACAGCGGTCCCTCTATATATAAATACTCTAAGGTAATATGTGTAGATACTCCACAAAATATTGGAATTCCTCTATCTTGCACCCTTTTATTTTTAACGCAATGGTACGCTATGGTTTAAATTATTATTTTAGTCAAAATGATTTTAGTTATGGGTGATAAACCCAAACACAATGATATTTAAAAAATAGCAAAAAATGTCTCGTTTCTCTGCGATTTTGTTGTTGCATTATGTTTGTAGTCACTTAAACTACCATCCGGTTTAATTTTCGACAGCAATCTTGATATAACCTGTTTAATAAGTAATGTATTACAGTAACTGAAGTTTAATAATCCATTAGTTATTTTATCTATTCATTACTCATTCAGGAAGTTAAAATAAACCACAAAAAGTAACCAAAGCATGAAGGTCTAAAAACATTAATTATACTAATTATAATTAATATATTTTTGTTAGAATTGTCGCAAAAAATCTGGGACGCAACTGCTCATGGATGAAAGAGCAAAGTTAAGGCTCAGTTGCACCAAGTAACTTTGCCAATACCTTTGCCTATGAAAATGTCATCGCCATACATTTGAGATGTATTTGACCTTGCGAATGTATGGAATTGACAGTTTCAAGGGTAAAGGTATTGGCAAAGTTAGTTTGTGCAATTGAGCCTTAAACTAGTGTACCATAGACAACGGAATGGTGTTGAGGTTAATCTAAATTTGGAGTGTGATGTATTCGATCTCATGCTAAGATACGTAGATGCCCCATGCAAAACACTAAACTACATGATATTTGTTTACCTAGTAATTAACCGTAAAAATTCCCTCCTATTGGCTGACTTTTGAAAGGTTGTCCAAAATGCATGCATTATTTGAAAATAAAAATAAAAATTGTTTAGGGCTATCGAATTACACTCAAACTTTTTTTATTATTTATTTAATCTTTTTTGCACTGTACAGACATAAAACATATTATGTATATATGTATATCTTAGGGTATACTGGGTGGAATAGCTTATCGTCCGGAAAATTTAATAGTGTATTGTGTATGTGAAATTAACGTTATATACGAGATTTATCATTAAAAACTACAAACTACCCCATAAACAATATCAGTACAAGATATCTCCAAAACACATATTATCTAAATCACCCTACACTTAAAAGTGCAACGACGACATGTCAATACTCAGGCGCGCGAGTGTATGAGTCATGCCACACAACAGCTGACTGTCGCGCAGAGACCTTGACCTTACTTTGCGCCATCGACTTATACTCTACCGATAGACGCGACGCGTCATAGAAACTATTTGTCCCGTATTTGTCAAAAGCTCAGTAGCGACATCTAGTACGTTTACATGAATATTACAAATCATTATCAAAGATTATTAGACAGAAGAGACAGTTCAAATCAATTATAGCTTTTCCTAATATACTGCCTAAGTATGAATGCTGTCATAGCAATTATATATTTTGTAATGATTTTTATTTACGTGAATAATTCATAAAAATTATCTAAATTAAACTAAAAAGTGTACAAGTTCATCACAGTTTTACAATATGATGATGAAACAACAGACAAATATTAGAGAGACCTCACTCTTTCGTAACAACGCGTAAGAATCTAAAACAATTTCAAGTGATATTTGTCTTTAATAACATTCAATGGGATTCAAATTCCAAAGTAGTCCATTAGGTAATTCATATAAAGAAATAGGCTCTAAAAACTGTCCACTGTTTCAAAACATACATACAACACACATATTTTGTGTTATTAATTAACAACATAAAATTAAAATGAAATCATGAAATCAATTTTTAAACTACATTTTTCTACATATCTGTAAAGGTATTTGTAATGTATTCGAATAGTTTATGCCTATTTGGTCAACTGATATGAATGTCCCATGAATAATCTATATCTTATATAGTTCGTCTCTCTCACCCGACGAGCAATTTTTGTGCGCGGGAATGAGACATACGATTCAGAAGCACATCTTGTATTTCTAATGAGCTGTACAAATATTTAATCCAATAATAAATAAAATATCTGTATTATCGGCATTATACTGCAATATTTTATCACTTAAATTGTATGCTTTAATTATATTGTAACTTCAGAAAATTTCGCTGTCGGTTTGACGGGGAAAAGTCAAAATAAATTACTTATAAACACAAGCAAAGAGGCGTACTCAAGGCGTACTGTTGCGCGGCCGTCACGCGGCAGACTGATTCGTGTGCGGTGCATGCACCGCACTTGGGTGGGACACGTTTGTTACAAAGAATGTCTTATCTAGTGTAACATTGATATCGATGCTTTGCGCCTATTTATCGGTATTATTACTCTAAATATTACCATATGACATTTTGATTTATTTAGAATTTTAGTGTGTTAGGATCATTTAAGTAAATGTAGTTGTTGGTAAGTTGTTAAGATTTACATTATTATTTTCATAACGTACCTACTATCTTAGAAAAAGCTGCATATGTTTTTATTTAAACGTTTTAATAATGTCGAGAATAGACGACTTCGCTGTCGAAGGTCACGGATTCTTGCATGATTAGGAAGTCTGAACTTACCATGATCGAGTAGCCTCGGATAAGTCGTTAAAATAGTTCTTGTGCTGGGAACTCGTGGATTCATCATTTATGATACCATTCCTACGCAAAGACTGCAGATGTTCTGTATCTGTACATCCTTCTTGCATGACCCAACTTTTTATTGGATCGAACATAACATGTCATTATTGTCACATACTCACTGTTCGTGTAATCACTCATTTTGACCGCAAGAAACTAACCAATAACCAAAATAATTTCGTACAACGTCACTCGGTACCGAATTTCGCACGACTGAGGAAGTGGCAAGATCCCTGGAAGGTGTCGGCGGCACGCTTTGTACTTGCGCTTGCGGCGGCGCGGCGGTGAGGGCGGCGCGATCAAAGGATTTTATTACTTAGATTTAGAAGTTTCTACTCGAATTCATATTGTATAAAGTAGGGTAACAATAATGTGTATTTATGAAGATTTATTTCATTTATGGCATCTTTCTCTAAAAAACGTTGTTTTATGGAATAACTTATTCTAAATTAGTAACTAGTAGTGGTAAATTAATTTTATACTACATAAACAAAAACATAAAAAAATTAAAATAAGTATGCCAAAGTGTTCTAAATCATGTACTTGCCATGCACAATTTTTTTCGTGACGATAAGCGATTCCACCCAGTATATATATAGAAGGAGCGCTGGTACTTCAAAAACGTAGATAAAAATGGTGGTGCCGGGCCACCTTTTTCTGCCCTCCTATTGGCTAATATTGGAACAGGTTGTGCAACTTACATAAATTATTTGAAAAAAAATAATATAAATTAAGTAGTTTAGGTATATTTAATTCCACTTAAACTCGTTTTAAAAGGATAATAGCTAAATATATTTCGGCTAATAAAGGAATTTATAGCAATTTATAGCTAAATAATTAATTCAATTTTTACTAATATAGGTGCGCTACCAACATTACGAACAAGAAAATATCTACGTTTTTCAAATCGCGAATGTATGTTAATTCTATAATATCGTCACAAAATAGTATTGTGCAAAAGTGGCCGGTACCTGTGAAAACTTTAATTATTTCGGATTTTTACGCCTGCATGAATCACACCTTGGCACTGCACAATGCACTATAATAAACTACGTTTAATAAATATAACCAAGTACTGTAAAATTAAATAAATTATGAAATAAAGCGAATTTTGTTGCTCGCTTAGTTTGACATATTTTGACTCTGGGTCACTGCAGGCTACTTTTGTGTAAACGTATGGTCGCATCATGCATCTCGCTTTAACATATGAGTTAAATTATTCTATCTCTTTCACATTGCCAATCTATGTTGTATACTAAATCTATGATTAAAACAGAGTATCTTTTAATAAAAATAAAACTAAAATAATCGATCCTTATATAAAAAGTAATGTGAAGGATGAATCTGATGCTGTTTAATAAGTTTGTTGATATCAGGTTCCAATTTACTCAAGAACAGTCGCAAGTCGCCACGTTCGGTAACAAGCAAACGATTTCTATTTTTAGTAAGCAGTGTTGTCACAGCACCAAATCCACGTTCAAACAAATATGACGATGGGAATGCTATCAAGAATCGTTGAACGATTGACGACAATCCAGAGTACAATTGCGGGATCGGTTTTTGTAGCCAAAATTCTTGGTAACCATTTTTGAACTTGATTTTTATTTCCTCATTTGTTGTCAATTCTATAAGTTCTTCTTCCAGCTGAGGTGACATTGCTGTGTTGACATTTGAAACGGATCCAACACCCAGTCTGGTATTTCCAAGTTCTAAATGTCCTGGTATCGTTCGGTGAAGTCAATGTGGAGGTTTTCCAAATGTTGGCAGTAGGCAAACAATTCGTCGTTACTGCATGATACTGATAAATTCGGAAAATTGTGAAACTCCCGTCTGCCCAGATTCTTTTTGTGTAGAAGCAGTTTGGCTGCGAAAGCAGCAACGACGTTTTTTGTTTTAATTAAATTTAGTTTATCGCCTTGCAGTTGGAGATTCATGTCGTTGAACAATTTATACAGGTCTGTCATGTAAGCTATATCATTCTTTGATGTTATGAGCTTGTCGTGCAATTCTGTATCTTCAGTTTCCAAGAACTCTATAACAGAGTCAAACAGGTTGTAAAATCGAGTCAGACAATTGCCTCTTGATAGCCAACGAACTTCAGTATGAAACAACAAACGGTTGAAATCCTCGTCATTAGCAACACAAAGCTGATGAAATAATCTATCATTCAAAGAGCTGTTGCGGATTTTATTGACTGCTTTGATGACATACTGCAGTGATTGAAATAGTTTTTCACTTAAGTTTCTAGCAACTAAACGTTGTCTATGAATAACGCAATATAAACCAAGGACATCTGGAATTTTATTTTTTAAGTACGCTATGAAGCCTTTATGGCACTCTGTCATAGCCGGAGCGCCATCCGTAGCAACTGAAATAATATTTTTCAAAGGAATCTCTTTCTCATCGCAAAACTATTCCAATATATTGAATATGGTTTCGCCTTTTGTATCGGTCTCTAAATTTCTAGCAAATAATAGTTCTTCACATATTTTCTCGTCTTTAATAAACCTCACGTAAGACAACAACAATGCTTCATTAGTTGGTAAAGTGGACTCATCGAGCTGAATTGAGAATTGACTTGTCCTCAGGTGATCGCACAATGATTCTTCAATGTTTTCAGCCATTTCATCAATTCGTCTTTGCACAGAATTATTACTCAAAGGATTTTTTCGGATAATATCTGCGGCTGGTTTATGAAGCACAGTAGTTATAACTTCATTTATTGCTGGCAATATTAACTCTTTTCCGATGTTATGTGGTTTGCCTTTTTGAGCAATTAACAAAGAGATATTGTACGAAGCTCGAAGTCCGTCGTCATCTTGCTTAGCATCCGCCGAAAATAGTTTTGCTACACTTGGCTGAGTATTATGCTTCTTCTCTAGGTCTTGAAAATATGCTACATTCTTGTCTTTCTTATCTGGATGCATTTTATTTAAATGATCTTGCAGTCTTGAAGGCTTCATTGCTTCATTCGAAAATGTTTTTAGACATAGAAGACACAAAGACGACGATGGGTTTGTGGGATTTTCAATGAATCTGAATTTAATATATTCCGCACAGTAGGTATTGCCGTCTCTTCTTTTTTACTTCCGACATTGTTTTGCTTTGAGAAATACGTTCAACTTCGCGAGTAGTGTAGAGGAGGTATAAGTACTGCTCATCTATTGCGCGCGAAACCACAAATGAAAATAAAATGAATATTACATTGTTTATATAGGAATGCTTAAGCAGCACGCACCGACAGGAATAAAACAAACATGCATAAACTCGTTTATCTCATTCGACGCTCAATCGTACTCAACAAGTTTGAACAAGTATTCAATGAACCAGCCGAGTGCCGACTGATACAGGAATGCACAATTCGGGTTATTTAACAAAACTTGTTAAAACATGATAGATATCTACGAGTACTAATAACTATTACAATGCGAAAGTGTGTCTGTTGCCTTTTTATTTGTTTGTTTGTGTCTACTTTCATTACGAAACGGAGCGACCGATTGACATGATTTTATTTTTTTTAATATTCAATAAAAAAGGACAGATATATGAACTACGCAGAGAGAAATATAGAACCGAGTTTGAGCAATCTTTTAATTCATATTAGTTGATGTTCACAAGTTGTTGTTGAGAGTCGAGAGCTCATACAGTCATTGTCTAAGAAGCCTCCTAGCTAAATAAAATTACAAATCACCCCCCAGGCCTCTACACAACGCCCCCATTTTCTTTCTGGGTCTCTTACCGCCCCCCTTGAGACCTGCAGCGCCCACAAGGGGGCGATATCACCCACTTTGGGAAAGACTGGCTTAGAGTATCGATTTATATACCGGGTATCTCAAGACTGCTACCGAAAACGAAGCCGGGTGGTAGTTTTAGTGACTACAAACATAATGCAACTAAAATTTTTGCAAAGAAACGCGACAATTATTTTTTATGATTTTTTAAAAATCGTAATTTTTGGGTGTTAACTCCATAGTTTTTGCTAAAATAATAATTTAAACTCTTTTATACCTAAGATTATTTATAATTAAAAGGGTATACACTATTATTTTGGGAAAAAATGTATTTACCACCCAAATATGGCCATAGTAAAAAAATAACAAAAAAGAAATTGTCGCTTTTTTTTGCAACTTTGTCTGTTGAATTGTGCCTGAAGTCACTTAAACTACCACCCGGCTTCGTTTTCGGTAGCAGTCTTGATATACCCTGTATAGAGGGAGCGCTGTCATACATTTGCAACTTAAAAAACGTATATATTTTCTTGTTCGTAATGTTGGTAGCACTCCTATATTAATGTTACCAATAAATAACTTTTCCTGGAAAAATATATAAATAAATAAATAAATGGAAATTAACATATTCACGTTTGATTGTTTTTAGTCATCATCATACATCATATTAATAATATATGTAAAGTAAAACTCACCCTTGCGTTATTATAATTAATTTCGGTCCAAATTCAAATGTTTTATATTATCTACCTAAAAATTATTCCGGAAGATTTCGGAATTTCAACAATTTAATTACTTGCAACATTGAATAAAAAGGCGTTCGAAAATTTAAAAATATGAATATTTTTTTGTAAATTGATGTATATTATTTCTTAAGAGCGTATACACCTTGCGCGCAAAGTCAACTATAGGTATTTCTTCGTTAATTTCACGCACACATAAGCGACCAAAGCTGTGTGCGTAGAGCTGCCGCGTCGGCTCGCTATACAATCGGCTCAAACAACTTTGATCCGTGCGCTTCAAATATTCAATTGAAATGTAACTGTAATATAATATCATAAAAATATTTTATTTGCATTATAAGTAGACAAATATTACTGTGAAAGCAAAGAATAATACAAATTTTGGATACTAATCATATTTTCGTTATTATTACATTGTTAAGTTGCATTCAAATCAGTGTTCAATCAGTATACACTACGGACGTTTTATTAATCATTTCGTGTTCGAACACATAAATAGTGTTAGGGGCCTTACAACCCCTTACAATTACGAAATATATTTAATTTTATATTACAATACATAACATAATTTAGCCTCGGAATTACATCCCATTATATTACCTGAAACATAATTTATACTCACTACAAAATCATTGTAGGTAATAAAAATAATTAAATATTTTACTACCAAAGTACTAAGATGTGGTAATCGCATTCCGCGCGTGGCTATTTTTACTACGCGCGGCATAATCGACTGCAGCCAGGCCGTAGCGACGAGCGATACGTCCTCCCTCTAGAAGGCCTTGCGGCGGTCTGATTTGATCCACGTCGGACAGCGTGTTTTATAGTGGTTTTTAAAATATTTGTAGAAAACATGAAAACTAATTTTGTTGAAATATAAAAATGGTAATTTATTGATATGATGTTTTTCTATTGTAATATGCAATTGCTATAAAAAATTATGTACGATAAGTTGGTGAAAAAAAAATATGTTTTTGACGAGAGTTTCTGAATAATTTCGCATTGTTTAAATTTTTATTTTTCAGGAACTAAACATAAAAAGATTATTTTTCTCAGCAAAATCCCTTCCTAAGGGTCTTATTAGACTGATAATATTTTTATTTTCATCTTATATTTAGTGGTTTCGGATATCTTAAGCTTCTAAATTGCCATTTAAAGCCTAAATAACGAAACTTGTGTTCAGTAATCCGTATAGTACTCACAAATTATGCATCAATCTATAATGTTTTCCACCAAAATCCCTAGATGACAACCTTTTCTAAAATTAGTAATAATTATTTTTCCTTTAAATTGTTTATTGGTGGCTATTAACTCATTTGAATAGTCCTGTTTTTAAGCCAAAAAGCGCGTGCAGGGTATAAACGCTCTTAATAATTAATAAGAAATTAGAATTATTGTCGGTGACAAACGAATACACAGTTAATAATTAACCCCTAAAATAAATTTGGATGAAATTCGATAGCGCTAAACTACATTTTTTGATTTTTCTTTTTCATGCAATTCATGCGTATTCCACGCTGTCACAATTCATACTGGATGTGGTGAAGAAAAAGGTGGCCCCGGCACCACCATTTTTATCTACGTTTTTGAAGTACCAGCGCTCCCTCTCTATATACTGGGTATCTCAAGACTGCTACCGAAAACGAAGCCGGGTGGTAGTTTTAGTGACTACAAACACAATTCAACTAAAAATTTCGTAAAGAAACGCGACAATTATTTTTTATGATTTTTTAATTATCGTCATTTTTGGGTGGTAAATCCATAGTTTGTGCTAAAATAATAATTTAAACTCTTTTATACCTTAGATTATTTATAAATATAAGGATATACACTATTATTTTAGGAAAAAAATCATTTACCACCCAAATATGGTAATAGGAAAAAATAACAAAAAAAAATTGTAGCTTTTTTTTGCAACTTTTTCTGTTGCATTGTGTCTGAAGTCGCTTAAACTACCACCCGGCTTCGTTTTCGGTAGCAGTCTTGATATACCCTGTATACAGGGTATATCAAGATTGTGTTTGTAGCCACTAAAACTACCACCCGGCTTCGTTTTCGGTAGCAGTCTTGAGATACCCAGTATATATATGTGGGAATAGTTCCGTAAGGGGTCAAATCAAACAAAGATCTTTTGGATAATCTTCAATATATTGTCGTCTTAAATAAATTCGTCTTCACTTCATACGTCTTCCGTCTTTCACGTCTTCCGTCGTCTTCCAGACTGTTCTCTTCTATTCCGTCCTTGCATACTTCAACATCTATATCATTCATCGTCTTACTCTTTCTATCTTAAATACTTTCATTAGTCATCTCTTTCACACAAATCACGTTCCATATCAGTCATTCGTCTAACGTTTCATTCTACTCATCTTTCTTCTTAACATTCAAATCCTACATATATATATATACATATATATACTCTAAGCAGTTCAGTTAAAACGTGCTCATTGTTTTGTATTGTATTTGTATTTTAGAAATGGACATGACAAATATAGTAATTTCAAGTTAATCCGGCGTTTGTTTCTTGATTTCTAACAATCGCAATTTAAAAAAAACTAAATTCGTAGTTTCTGATACCCACGAGACCCTATAGGCTATAAGGGTCAGAACTATGTACCTATGTGACTTTTGGGTGTATTTATTTAATATAATATTCCCACGAACACCTTTCAGTTCATTTGACCTCAGAAGAATAAGTGCCAATGTCAGGGGCCTTACTCAAGCGGCAAATAGACTAATTCCACCTTTGTTGGGTAAAATTAGTTTAAGATTAGAATCTAGTGCTTGAATAAATCACAAGTATAACTTTGGTAATGTAGGTGTACTTAGGGTTCAGTGCCTTAAAGGTCAAAACGGAACCCTATTACTGAGCCTGTGCTGTCTGGCTGTCACCAGGCTGTTTTTCATAAACTGTGATATCTAGAAAGCTGTAATTTTCAGAAACAATGTATTTCCCTTAGAGCATTTATATATAGAGGGAGCGCTGGTACTTCAAAAACGTAGATAAAAATCGTGGTGCCGGGCCACCTTTTTCTGCCCCCCTATTGGCTAATATTTGAACAGGTTGTGCAACATACATAAATTACTTGAAAAAAAATTAAAAATAAATAGTTTATGTCTATTTAATTTCACTCAAACCCGTTTTAAAAGGATAATAGCTCAATATAATTTCGGCTATCAAAGGAATTTATAGCAATTTATTGCTAAATAATTAATTAAATTTTTACTAATATAGGAGCGCTACCAACATTACAAACAAAAAAATATCTACGTTTTTCAAAACGCGAATGTATGACAGCGCTCCCTCTATATATAAATACTCTAAGGTATTTCCGTTGCAGCTATAACAAGAAATAATTAAAAAAATTAGGGGTGGTCCCATACAATAAAAATGTTTTTTTCTCGTTTTGGTTTTTGCTCAATATTAATAAGGGCAACAGGTAAACGGTTTTTTTCACAACATATATAGTTGTATATTACTTACCTTTCGAAATAAATAACTAAATAAAATTAAAGTAAATATTAAAGGTTGTCTCCCATACAACAAACGTAATTTTTAAGCAATTTTTAACTCGATCTTAATAAACAGAAACAAACGTGATTTTTAGGATTTGTTTTATAGATGTTGGTACGGAACGATCAGACATCAGTCGACAGTCCCAAGCCATTCGATACGATTATGCCGGCCTGCTAAGATGCTTCTTCTTTCTTTGTTTTGTACCTATATTATAGATATTTTATTAGATAGTTACCTAAATATAGTCCTGACCCCAAGGGGCCTTATTAATAAACTCGGATGAGCGAGGGATTAAACTTTAGCCCAAAACTTTAAAATTGACTAATTTATTTTAACCCTTTTTTTTTACTTTTAAAATCAGTGGATTGCCATAACAGGATTATCATGTTAGGCCGAAGAACATAGATTTTTATTAATATAGTCAGTACTATCACTAATAGAGTGAATTCTCTAGCCCTAGGCCTAAAGTTAATCCTTCGCTCATCCGAGTTTATTAATAAGGCCCCAAATGATTAGGTTCTGTTTTGCCAGAAATTATGAGATTTGTTCGTTTCCCAACACAACTGAAAGAAATAATAATAGTTATAAATACACCCAACTGGTCACATACATAGTCCTGACCCCACTCTAAGATCGAGTCTTGTGTCGTGTATCAGGAACTAAAAGAGACTTTTCAGTCTCACAAACACCCAGACCCGAAACAAATACCTGTGGCACGCACAAATATTTATTTCGGTGCGGGGATCGAACCCGCGGCTTCTCGTTTCACAGTCAGCGTCTAACCAACTGCGCCACGGAGACTGAAAATAAGAAATATGTTTTAAGTTTAGATAGCTAGCGGCCCGGCTCAGCTTCGCCCGGGTACAAATAGATTTCTGTACAATAATATGTACGTATTATACATATAAACCTTCCTCTTGAATCACTCTATCTATTAAAAAAACCGCATCAAATCCGTTGCGTAGTTTTAAAGATTTAAGCACACAAAGAGACATAGGGACAGAGAAAGCGACTTTGTTTTATACTATGTAGTGATGAAGATACACCTATGTTGGATTTTATACTGGGTATATCAAGACTGCTACCGAAAACGAAGCCGGGTGGTAGTTAAAGCGACTTCAGACACAATGCAATCGAAAAGGTTGCAAAAAAGCGACAATTTTCTGTTTTGTTATTTTTTTTCTATGACCATATTTGAGTGGTAAATACATTTTTTCCTAAAATAATAGTGTATACCCTTTTATTTATAAAAATCTAAGGTATAAAAGAGTTTAAATTATAATTTTAGCAAAAACTATGGATTTACCACCCAAAAATGACAATATTTAAAAAATCATAAAAAATCATTGTCGCACTTCTTCGCGAAATTTTTATTTGCGTTGTGTTTGTAGTCACTAAAACTACCATCCGGCGTCGTTTTCGGCACCACTCTTGATATACCCGGTATTTAATAGCCCTCCCGCGTTGGCCAATAAAAATGGCGGAAACCGCGAATTATAATTTGAGCCTGATATGGCGATAGACTCGCCCCCACATCGTGGGACGGAACACGAGGCGAAACGTGGGTGTTCTGTGGTGGTCAAAATTGGTCCAGCCATTTCAGAGATTAGCCGGAACAAGCAGACAGACAGACAAAAAAAAATTTAAGGTCGTTTTCGTTATAGGTATCGTGTATATGTTATGGGCCAAGTGATTAATCAGGCATTTTTCATAATGCTCGGGCAATATGAATAATGCCCAATAAGAGCGGGCAATGTGATTATAACCAATCAATTTATCACATTGCCCGGGCATTATGAATAATGCCCAGTGCCTATTGGGCAGAGTGATTTAAAGCGAATCAAAATCATAACAATGAGCCGAAGTGGTAGAATTTAGAATAGGGCAGCACGAGGGGGTGGGTTGGGAGGAGTGGAGGGGGAGGGGGAGTGTCGCACCTCCCCTGGTACCACTCCCATGAAAAGGTAACGCACCATTCCTGAGAAATATCTATTATAGCAACCTAACCCTTAAAACACTTGTTGTCAATACAAATTAGCTTCTGCATCGTCTCCGGCGCTACGGGAAGTTCAGCCCCTTCGCCTTTGCGTAACAAAAGATAGGCACCCATGGTCACCTCCGCAGCTTCGCCTTGCTGGTCGCCGGACGCTATGGCTCGCACGAGTGCCTACCCTTCGTTAGAGCGGACGGGGGCTGCTCTCCCTCCACGCCTCCGGCTTTTTATATACACTCTAGGGTCGGTAGCCAAAAGACTACGTGATGTCGGGGTGTTCCGAGTCGGTTTTGGGGCACAGTCGACCTAACTTATCCATAAAGTGGGTACACTAATTTTCTTCTGAAGATAATGTTTCGGACGATAAAAAACAACTAAACATAAGCAGATCAATTCAACCTTTGTAATTTATGGGTCTATCGCAGATGCGACAATGCGGCAGCGCACCACGTAAAAAATCACCTATTAATCATATTGCCCGATCATCATGTCGCCATATTCATAATGCCCGGGCAATGTGATAAATAGGTTAGTTTAGATTGTAATTAATCACTTGGCCCGATATGGCTCGGCAATATTCATACTGCCCGGGCATGATGAATACTGCCCGCATTAATCACTTGGCCCATAACATATATAACGATATGTACTTGGACATTTTTATTTATTTTCACTTTACAAACAGACACTTTAATTTTATTTGTATGTATGGATTGGAAAATTAATTATATCGATCTGTATAAAATATGTGACAAAGGTACTACAGTGCTTTGACCCTCAAATATCCAACGAAATGTTTCCCACGGCACAATTGAAAAATAAATTATTCATTTTACAAAAATGCAATGTCTTGAACGACATAACACCTTATGTCTCTCATATGAGAGGACACCTGGGTAGATACTACCGCAATGTTTATTTCTGCCGCCAAACACCAGTGTAAATGTACTGTTGTGTTTTGGTTATTAAGACATTGTAGCCAGAGTAACTACTAGACATATTAAGACTTAACATCTCATGTCTTAGGATGGCGAGCGCAGTGGAATCCCAAGCATTGCTTTGTAATTCAAGGTGTTGTTTGGTTTTGTTACTGTTCATGAGCGGTCGTATCGATTACCATCAGGCAAATTGCAAGCTCGCCTCGCCATTCATTGAAATGGAAAAATAATAATAATCAAATAATTTAATAAGTAAATTACAGATGGAGAAGAGAGATATATATATTTGTACCTAGATAGACCATCTGGTAGGTCTAGATTGCCTGGGGAAAAGGCTTGATTTTATATATTTATGTATACATGTATGTTCAGAAAAATTTATATCCTCCCGGATACGAACCGGTGGAAAACTACTCAAAGTGACTACAAATGTGTAGCTTTATTTATTTATTTATTTTATTTATTTATACACTTCGTACACATTAATAGTACAGGCGGACTTAATGCCTAAGGGCATTTTCTACCAGCCAACCTTAAGGTAGTGCAGAGAAACGGAAGCAGGTGCTTATTAATTTGTAACGAAATAAATGAGAAGAGAATATATATATATATATAAACATAAATAATAATATTTATACGAATATATATCAATTTAATTATTAATAATTACCAATATTATTATACATATACCTACACATACATACACATACATATATATACATATATATATATATATACTTTACGGGTACAGTCTGTATTAAATATTCAACCTGTAAAGACCTGAAGCCGACTTTATTGTGTCGACTGGCTACAGAAGGTGAAAATTCAAACCCCGGAGGAGGCTTTCTATTTATATGTTAAGATGGGAAACAAACGTTATCCACTAGTAGTTGTATTAAAATAAAACTATTATTTACAATTTGGTTCAATTTTTACATTTTTTAAATTCCCGATGTTTCTTTTACATTACGGCATATGTGGTCACGGGGCGGGCGACACGAAAATTAAGACACTAAAATCCGCGACTAAATCCGTAAAAACAAATTTATTTCAGTGTAAATCTAAGAAAACATTATATAAATTAGTTTGCCCGACCTGAGAATAGAACTCACGACCTATGTTACAGAGTGCAATGTTCAAATTTAAATTAATTACCTATACTTATGGCCTTATAAAGGCGTGAAATTGTATATTTTAATTCATATTTATTTTATTTACATTTTTCATCATCCCACACAATAATCGAAACATTGAATGAAATTAACTGATGTTATAATTTTATTTCTCATATTTATATTTCAAAACATCATTAAACATAACAACAGAAAAAATGTCATTGAACTCATACAAATATGAATTATTATACGTCACTCATTACATCACTTCCCTCAAAGCTATAGTACAAATAAGAATAACCAAATTACATGAACTATCAAATAGACAGTAATACCTCACAAACAAGGTCAATTTAAATTGGTTGTTTATGATCTTGTCCAATATCACTTGACCCGAGTCTTAAGGCACATTATTAGAAAACAAAGGTCTGTGTTAAATGAATGATTGGGGCAGCAATGCAGCTAAGTTTGATTTAATGGTCTGTTCATACGAGTGTAGTAAGATTGGTTTGGCGGGATACTAGTGGCTTGCATAAAAATAAGTAACGAAAGATTTTTGAGTTATATTAATATATTGACCTATTTATTATTTTTATTATTTAATTATGATTAATTCTATGCATGTTGATGATGATGATGATTTTATTTTGCCTCCTAAACGTAAACTTATGGAAAATCATAACATTTTCATCGCATTTTAATCAAAGTAATAATTGAAATTATCCTACCTTCAAACTAAACTTGGAAATCTGTGTTTGTGTAATAATATTACGAACATAATCAAAGATTTAACCACTCTTTATTATTATTCTCTAGTTAAGGAATATGTTTAATGATTGTAAAACTAAATTTGGTACAACGAAAAGTTGGTTTTCTATTCCGCACAAATACTATTTTTTAAGAAAGGTATCTATACTTTCTCTTTTTATACTGACAATATATTTATGCTACTTGATATGTATATGTATATTATGTT
Organism: Hyles vespertilio; assembly: GCA_009982885.2. NCBI lineage: Eukaryota > Metazoa > Arthropoda > Insecta > Lepidoptera > Sphingidae > Hyles > Hyles vespertilio. The sequence continues at coordinate 2,286,197 of CM042832.1, forward strand.
TGTGTGTTTTTATATTTAATTAGCATTATTTTGTATTCATTCTTTATTCCTCTTTACACAGACCTTTCTCTGGACATTGATTTAAGTGATAAAGACCAATTTTAAAGATTAAAGTAAATAAATTAACATATAAGCATTTTTTCTGTTGGGTTGTTTTGACGTGTAAGCGTAACAACTAACAGACACATTGCATCTTCGATTGATTGCATTGCATTTATAATATTAATAAAGATATAAGATATTAAGAATAGGCATTTCTATTGCTTCTATGTTTAGACAATCTTAGAATATAACCTACTGAACTTAATATAAGACAGTACACCATAAATAAAAAGGAAATGATTAACAAATAGGACAAAAATCAAATTGATGACCAATGGAGCCAAAAGGTTCAATATCGCTCGTCCAACTTTATAGTGGATAGCCGATGTAATAAAAGCTGCGTCAAGTAGCTGGATGAAACCGGTTTCCAATATTAGTAGATTTTGAGTAACCTACTCAAAATCTACTGCTTCTCGCCGGGATTTTGAGTTTGAAACTTAGACATTGAAAATAGTAAATATTTAACGTACACATAAGAAAAAACAATGTACGGAAACAAGAAGAATACACAAATAATGGAAACCATGGGATGGATGTAAAAGAAGGAGAAAGAGAGTAAGAAATAATTATTGATATTAAAAATGAAAACCATAAAATTTAATCCTAAACCTCATAACCAAACAGCCCGTGTACAGTTTAATTCTATTCAATATATTTCAATTAATCCGCGCCACTATCCTAAACTCAATCACATTGTCCTCGTGTGAATTGACCATTACACGGTTATTTAAAAAGCAAGGTTAGCCGCAGCGTGCCAGTCGTGTAGGCGCAGCTCGCTGTGTTTGCGCCGAGCAAGTATTTTACGCCAGTATAGTACTTGACGGTGAAGGACTTGCCTAGTTCAGTGCGTCGAGTTTCAGTTTTCAATCAAAAATTTTGAAAAGGGAACTGCGGTGAGTTTACTTTATTTTGACTAAGGAAGTTGGGTAAATCCTTTTGTTTTTTAATTTAGGGGTTATTGTATGTTTTTGACAAAGATAAAGGCACAATGTATGTTTATGTTTTTGCCAAAGATAATATTTAGAGATCGGTTTAAAAATGGAATTTTATTAAGCTGCGCGATATTCAATTTTGAAATTGAGAAATGCCATTATTAAATATCAAATTTAACATAATAAATAATTATCCAAAGGCTGCCAATTGTACTTATTTCATATGTTGTTATAATTTCTGTTTTTCATGGTGTAAGATAAAGTTTATAAATATTATGAAAAACAATATTGCATTTTTTGTCGTTTGTACTTGCAACGACTTCAGGTATATTTTCCATAGTAAAAATGGTAAACAATAACATACTCTACAAAAAATACGTAGTATTAACTTAAAGATTAAAAAAAGTCTTTTGTTGCATCTTGAAGTTCTTCCGACTACAAAAAATGCATCACAAAAGCCAAGGTTATGATTTATATGAAGCACATAAAAAGTTTAAGCTTTAATAAGGTCAATGGTTTCTTATAAAATGTAAAAATTAAACCAAATCCACGATAAAATCCGTAAATAATAGTTTAATTTCATTGTTAATAAACGCCTGGATGAAAGCGCTTTATCACTACATAGTATAAAACAAAGTCGCTTTCTCTGTCCCTATATCCCTTTGTATGCTTAAATCTTTAAAACTACTTAACGGATTTTGATGAGGTTTTTTAAATAGATAGAGTGATTCAAGAGGAAGGTTTATATGTATAATACGTACATATTAGCGACAGCCTCAGTTGGTTAGACGCCGCCTGTGAAACGAGAGGCCGCGGGTTCGATCCCCGCACCGAGAGAAATGTTTGAGTGGCCCACAAATATTTCTTCCGGGTCTGGGTGTTTGTGAGACCGAAAAGTCTCTCGTAGTTCCTGATACCCACGACACAAGACTCGATCTTAGTGTGGGGTCAGGACTATGTATGTGACTGTTGGGTGTTATTTATTTATTATGTTATTATTTATTATATTATTGTACAGAAATCTATTTGTACCCGGGCGAAGCTGGGCCGGGCCGCTAGTGCAATATATTTTTATGTGTGAAATTGGTGTAAATAAATAAATATTGCATCTTTTGAACTATAATTTTTAGAAACCTTTGTTAATAGTGAAATAGTTATTTTTATAAAGAGCGTGGTGGCATGTTGGTAAACGGACTAGTCCCAGCTGCCAACATGCTCACGGTGGTCGCGAGTTCAAATCCCAGGGTACGCCTCTGACTTTTGGAAGTCATGTGTGTATTGATGGTGGAGGAAAACATTGTGAGGGAACCTGCATACCATAGCGATTTATAAGAATTTCTATAGTATGTAAGTCCGCCAACCCGCACTAGGCCAGTGTGGTGGACTATACTTATAGCCTAACCACTCTCTATCTAACTGTCGATTGTAGAGGAGGCCCGTGCCCTGCAGTGGGACGTATATGGGCCGATACAGTACAGGTTTTTTTATACTAGCGGTTCAAGATTAAAGGAAACAATGGTTTTTATGTCGTATCCTTAACAATAACATTTGTTTTTTTAACGAGAGTAAAGCTCCTTTAGCCTTCCTTCCGATACTCGGGGGTGGATCGGAAGGGACATGTCGGGGTCTCCGGCCTTCCAGCCTGGGACGCGAGGACAGTAGTCCGCACTGCGCAGATGTTGTATCCAGGCTGGGTCCCTACCGAGATCTAAGAAGATCTTTTGCCGGCATACCGACTAAAACCTCTCGGTGTTAGTCGGTGTCGGTCGGTAACCGTCACGCGCTTGATGGATGACAGGCGATGTGGACAGGCGAATGGCGCCCATTTAACTCGCCGTGCCACCCGACGCACTGCTAAATATGGCTCCTCCCAGCTTGGGGGGGCGCAGATGCCCCCACTTTTCCTACTTCGGACGCCCATGGTGAGATGAGCGTCCGCGACAGATACGAAGCCACACGTTCTGCCGCCCATCTCGGAGTCACTCCTGACATGAGCGCACAGCCCCCGCTGTGTGCTTAGCGACCCCGATGACCCCTATTAGTCGCCTTTTACGACAGGCAGGGGATACCGTGGTGGAATTCTGACGCCCCTTGACCACTGGGCGGGGCGCCGGGTCAGCCATTGTCGTTTACCCGGCGCCTCCTTCTCGGTTGGCGGCGGCGGGCGGGATCGTTCTGAGCCCGATCCCGCTCCGCGCTCTCCTTCTGCGAGATGATGATCTCACAGAAGGTGAGCATGGCCTGCCATGACCTCCTACTCTCAACCATGGAAGGAATCACGGCTGAGAGTGAGAGGTCCACTCCGATGGCTGCGCGGAGAGCTGCACGCTCCACTTCCCAGATTGGACACTCCGAGAGAGTGTGCTGGGCTGTGTCCTCCGGACAGTTGTCACAATGGTGACACATGGCGGATTCTTCCCTTCTCGCCACCCGCCACAGGTACCTGCCGAAACAGCCATGCCCCGACAGAACCTGCGTCAGGCGGAACGTCATCACACCGTGGTGCCTGCCCAGCCACTGGTCTAGGACAGGACACTGCCGCGATGGTCCAAACACCAGCACTGGGATTGTTCAGCCTGGTGCGCCACTCCTCCACTGCGGCCGTGCGGAAGGAGGCCCGAACGGTCTCAACTTCTCTAAGGGCCGGTAGCTCCCCACGACGGGACGCCTCCTCCCGCCAGTGGTAGGCTGACGAAAGGGCTCTGGCGTCAATGTCCCACCCTTAACAATACCTAATTAGTAACATAATTTGAATTGAAATAATTTGAATTTTTGAATTCAAACAACACCTTTACATCACCGCCGTTCGTTTTTGTTAGAATATTCTGAAACATACCGGCATCATTTTTATTCGATTTGAATCCAATCGAACACATATAAATAGTACATGTCTTTAAAAACTCCAAATGCTTCAGTTTGCTGTTGTTTTCTTCATCATAAAGGCGATTTTTTTATAATAAATGTGTGCAGATTTTAGCCAATGAGCAGTAATAACTAATTTCCAACTCAAAATGCTATTCACGGACTAAATTTACAGGGATTCAAAAGAACCAATGTACCCACATCAGTTATTTTCTAAGGATCAGTTGCATAAACTTTAGCACAGTCAGCAGACAGCCTCCGTGGCGCAGTTGTTTAGACGCCGGCTGTGAATTGAAAGGCCGCGGATTCGATTCCCGCACCGAAAAGTCTCTCGTAGTTTCTGAACGGGACGCAAGACTTTATTGATCTTACTATGGGGCATTATTATGACTGATGGATGTATTTATTTTATTTAGTTTTATAAACTAATTTTGACCATTCAACATTTCAACCCTGTACATTTGGTTTCTCAAATTCTCTTTTCTTCTCAAACTGAAACGCACAATTAAGGTATCTTAAAAGCAACTTGATAAAACTGAGCTTAATTGTTCATTTTATAAGAGTTTGAAACACCTAAATAATAAATATATCCAACAGGTATAACAAGTCTTGTGTCGTGTATCAGAAACTACGAGTGATTTTGACGGTTAGACGCCGCCTGTGAAACGAGAAGCCGCGGGTTCGATCCCCGCACCGAGAGAAAGGTTTGTGCGGCCCACAAATATTTCTTCCGGGTCTGGGTGTTTGTGAAAGCGAAAAGTCTCTCGTAGTTCCTGATACACGACACAAGACTCGATCTTAGTGTGGGGTCAGGACTATGTATGTGACTGTTGGGTGTTATTTATTATTTATTTTTCGCTCTCACAACACTCGTCAAAAGTATTTGTGGATTTTACATTTATCTCGGTGCGAAGATCGAACCTGCGTTTATTTTACAACCGGCGTCTTAACCAATTGCGTCATTGGTTTTGTTTTTAAATAAAGGAAGTAGAATATTTCCTATTTCTTTTTATTTAAAGAACCAATATTATTCATTGCATTTTTATTGAGTAGTCCATTTTTTTCGGTATTGAGAAGAATCTTAGAAGAATAATTGTATTCATCAATGTCGGATTACTAATAGTAATTGTCAATGACATACGTTTAGACTTTAGTTATTATATTATATATTACACGAGGTATTCCGTCGTTAAGACTATATCGTTAGCGAAACGCAGTAGGGGCGTTTGTTTATATTTACATATTTTTGTTTATTGCTTCAGACTCCTACTTCCTCTTTCGTTTAAAAACCACTAAAATAATTTCTAGAACAAGACATATTTAAATTTATTCGGAAAATATTACGTTAAAATTCATTAAATTATTTTTACTTTGATTTTTATTTTGATTGAGACTTAACATCTTATGTCTCAGGATGGCGAGCGCAGTGGAATGTTGCTACTCTTTATGAGCGGTCGTATCGCTTACCATCAGGCGAACGGCTCGCTCGACTCGTCATTCCTTGCAATAAAAAAAAAAAAAAAATTTGTTAGTTTAATCTTTGAAAATTGTTAGTTTGCTGTAATGAAATAAAAACAAAACATTTAAATCAAATATTATGATATGTTTAAATTTTAGTCAATTATTTACTATCATTCATTTTGTTATTAATGTTACATTTTTCCTTGCTTACACACTTTTGGGCTGAGCCCGAGGCCCTGTCGAAACCAGGGCCTGTCGAACCGGAGACCCTGTCGGACCAGGGTCCCACCGGGCCGGGGCCCCCTATGCCGGGGGCCCGTGGCATTTTGGGCTCTTTTCCACCCTATTGTTACGTGGTTAAGCCACTGAATGTTGTGTTCCGGTTTGGAAGACATTGTAGCCAGAGTAACTACTGGACATATTGATTCGCATCTTATGTCTCATTGCACGCAACTAGCAATATATTGCCAAGCATTGCTTTGTAATTCATGGTTTTTGGTATTGCTACTGCCCAAGAGCGGTCGTATCGCTTATCATCGGTCATCAAGTCATCAGGTCAGTCATCAGGTGAACGGCATGCTCGTCTCGCCGTTCATAATTCAGCAATAAAAAATCATTTATTTCGACGCGGGGATCGAACCCTCAGCCTTATGTTTCACAGACGGTGTCTAACCAACTAAGCCACGAAAAATAATAGATTACTGGATACAATCCCGCATAATTGGATCAAGAGATGAAAATTACACGTCACATACTATATCTTCACTGCGCATACAATCACGTCATTTCGTACAGAATCAAAATAAATTTAAATCCTTGAAAACACGTGATAACGTATCAGGAACTTATTAAATCAATGCATGTACGCATATTAGAATTTAAAATTTATAATAATTTATGGGTCTTGTTAGGTTCATTTAAAGATCATAGTTATTAAGCAAATTCGTGTATAGCCTGAAGTTAAATATAAATGACATTATTTATACTGGTAACTGGTACAAATTTGCTACAATGCTTGTTGGTATGCATAGTGTATATCGATGCCTCCAACGTAAAGGATCGCAACTGCCACATAGGCCTTTTTTACAATTTTATGCGCAAGCTGTTCAGGGGCTCTACTATATTAATCCGAAACGAAGTTCAAAACTTCGGGAGATCGAAGTTTGTATACGATACGAATGTATCTACTCTGTAAAAGTTCGAATTTGTATAACGCACATCGTAACCATAAGTCTATGGTTACGACCATAAGTCAATAACGACCATAAGTATATGTAGGTACGTTCGTATCGTATATAAACTTCGATCATCCGAAGTTTCGAACTTCGTTTCGGATTAATATAGTAGGGCCCAAGTTTACCCTATGATCGTACTCTCGATTGCAGAGGAGGCTCGTGCTCTGCAGTGGGACGTAAATAGGCTGATATATACAGGCGTATGTGCACGAATTATTCGTGTATGAAGCCCAAGCCCCAATGGTACGATTTGTCAATGTACAGAGACTCAGTGGTGAGACAAGGAGGCGGAAGTGCTACTCTAGTGCTTCTGCATAGGATATGGCGTCGGTCCGATGTAAAACGTAAAACCCGGAATATACGACCGTACATGGTCCAAAGCGCGCCAAGTTCGCGGTGTGCTAAAAGGCCTAAGAGGCAGTTGCGACCCTTGACGTTGAATCCATCGATCTGAACTCGCTTAAGGGGCCGTCCATTAATCACGTGATCTTATATTTAGCATTTTTTGACCCCCCCTCCCCTTTAGTGATATGTGGTGAGATTTAAGACTATCCTATCTAAAATCACGTGTATTTTTAGTACATATAAATAAATCTTTAAAAATTTCAAATGTTATCTTTAAATGCGGGTATAAAGTTTAATCCATGTTTATTTTAAAATTAAGGAACATGATATACAAGAATCGTGTTTCCAATTTGTACCAGTAAAAAAAGTATATTTAGTCTCAGGCTATACACCAATTTGCGTATTAATTATGACATTTAAATGAACCTAACTCAGCCCATAAATTATTGCAAATTTTAAATTCTAATTATATTTATTGATTTAATAAGTTCCTCATATTATGTAATCACGTGTTTTCAAGGATTCAAAAATAGGTATATTTTTATGCTGTACAAAGAGGCCTTATGTTGAGCGCGCTGATGATTTTTTTATTTATTTAACAACATACTACTATTTACAGGTTAAGCAGTAGAGTAGAACATAATACATATTGCATTATTATACATTAATACTACAATTAAATTAACATTAATGCAAGTACCAATAAATTGTGGAATTGTTTGCCGTCTCACGTGTTCTCTCCTTCCTACAATCCTGGGTCCTTCCGCCGTAGTGTGAAGAGGCACCTTAGCAGGCCAGCATAATTATTTCCATTGGCATGGGATTGCCGTCCGATGCCAATGGATACTCTGCCTGGGCGGCATTTGCGCTTACCATCAGGTGCAATGCCGCGAATATGCAGGGGAAAAGTTAAAAAAAAAATACAATAAATACACCAGCGGCCTCTATATGAGTATCCAACCTAAGATGTTCATCTCACGATGCGTGATTGTATCCGGATATACACAGAATCGACATGCGACACGAGTGGCTTGCTATGACGGGTTTTCATAATCGTGTACGATGGACGCCATAGGGATGGATATAATTAAATACACCCAACAGTCACCTACATATTCCTGACCCCACACTAAGATCTTGGCCCGTGGGTATCACTACAGAAGATTTCGGTCTCACAAACACCCAGACCCGAAAAAAGGGCCTGGGTTTCACACAAATATCGAACCCGCGACGTTTCACACCACCAGCGTTATTGTATATTTGGTTATATTCTGAGTATGTACTAGGCCATAGGCCTCCTCTTTAACCGACAGTTCCATTGGGAGCGGTTAGACTTTACGTCACGCCGTCCTAGTGCCAGACGGACTTCATATTATATAGAATATGTATTTATTTAACACAAATGTGGTCGCGGGTTCGAATCCCAGGGCACACCTCTGACTTTTCGGAGTCATGTGTGTATTGATAGTCAATCACCACGCACTAAAACGGTGAAGGAAAACATTGTGAGGAAACCTGCATACCATAGCGATTCATAAGAATGTCTATGGTCCGCCAACCCGCACTAGGCCAGCGTGGTGGACTATATGGCCTAACCACTCTCAATCGTATTCTCGATTGTAGAGTAGGCCCGTGCCCTGCAGTGGGACGTATATGGGCTGATACAGAACAGTCACCTATATTCCTGACCCCACACTAAGATGTTGGGCCGTGGGTATCAGAAACAACAAAAGTTTTCGGTCTCACAAACACCCAGACCCGAAAAAAAGGTCTGGGTTTCACACAAATATCGAACCCGCGACCTATCGTTTCACACCAACAGCGTTATTGTATATTTGGTTATATTTTGAGTATGTACTGTGTAATCCCATTATTGGCTCCTGGGGCTACTATATTCATTCGAAACAAGTTCGAAACTTCGGACGATCGAAGTTTTTTATATGATACAAATGTATCTACTCTGTAAAAGTTCGAATTTGTATAACGTACATCGTAACCATAAGTCTATGGTTACGACCATAGTCAATAACGACGATAAGTATATGTAAGTACTAAGTACATTTGTATCGTATAAAACTTCGATCATCCGAAGTTTAAAAACTTCGTTTCAGATTAATATAGTAGGGCCCCTGCTGACCATAGGCCTCCTCTTTAACCGACAGTTCCATTGGAAGCGGTTAGGCTTTACGCCACGCTGGCCTAGTGCCAAGTGGACGTCATATATAGAATATGTGTTTATTTAACCCTCACACAATATGAAAAAAAAAAAGATATTGTTGTGATCATAATGGTATGCAAGTTCCTAATTTATTCATCGTTAAAATATCACTTTAATTTAGAATCGGCGGCAATCTTTCAAAAGTCCCAGGAAAATCGTAAATTTAAAATAATCATTTGACAAAAAATAAGTATACCCATTCACACACTTGGTTCTGACCCTGTAGTAATTTCAAGTCTTTTATTTAATAAACGCCGAGCATTATACACTTACGTCGTTTTACTGCGGAATTAAATGTTGCACGACAAGTGAACTATACATTAACAGAAATAGAACCTAGTTTAGATCAGGAAACCGATTGTGCTGTAACATCCGCATAGCTTATCAGTATGTAGTTTTTGTAATCAGACGATTAATGAAGGGTATGGCACCACGTAAAACAAAAATCTTTAGTATGTAAGTCCGCCAACCCGCACTAGGCCATCGTACTCTCGATTGTAGAGGAGGCCTGCGCCCTGCAGTGGGACGTATATGGGCTGATACAGATGACACTAGGCCCGCGTGGTGGACTATATGGCCTAACCCCTCTGAATACATTCGATTGTAGAGTTGGCTCGTGCTCAGCAGTGGGACGTATATGTTGATACAGATGAAAGTTATCATAATGATGTAATCATAAAACCAGCCCATATACGTCCCACTGCAGGGCACGTGCCTCCTCTACAATCGAGAGTACGATTGAGAGTAGTTATATAGTCCACCATGCTGGTCTAGTGCGGGTTGGCGGACTTTACATACCATAGAAATTCTTACAAATCGCTACGGTATGCAGGTTTCCTCATGATGTTTTCCTTCACCGATATAGTGCGTGGTGATTGACTGATACACACATGACTCCGAAAAGTCAGAAGTGAGCTTGAGAATTTGTTTTACATCCAAACAATGTTTGTCCCACCTATCATTTTGGGCCTGGGTTTTGATACCGAGAAGTCTCTCAAAGGTTCTGACTGACACAAGACTCGATCTAAGTGTGGGGTCAGGACTATGTGTGTGACTGTCGGGTGTATTTATTTGTACAAGTCACAGTATCCTTTGGCAAGGTCCAACGCGTTATTGCAAATTGATAATTATTACACAAAGCTATTAAGTAATTACAAATGCGTTGAAATCATTAAAAACGACCGAGGAATTGTCATTCATGATTAAATTTATTTGATGTGCCATTCATATGTAGAATTTTATTTTAAAATATTAACAGAAAAAATAGGATTATACAAATATGCAAGCCAAAATAAACAGCATACATCAAAATAAGTAAGTCACTAGAGACACTGAGATTGTTCATTACAATCACTACATAGTATAAAACAAAGTCGCTTTTTCTGTCCCTATGTCCCTTTGTATGCTTAAATCTTTAAAACTACGCATCCGATTTTGATGCGGTTTTATTTAATGGATAGAGTGATTCAAGAGGAAGGTTTATGTGTATAATAAGTGCATATTATTGTAGAGAAATCTATATGCACTCGGGCGAAGCTGGGCCGGGCCGCTAGTATATAACAGCCTCCGTGGCGCAGTTGGTTAGACTCGACTGTGAAACGAGAGACCACGGGTTCAAAATCCGCAGCGAGAGAAATGTTTGTGCGGCCCATAAATATTTAATTCGTGTATTTGCTAGACCGAAAAGTCTCTCGTAGTTCCTGATACCCACGACACAAGACTCGATGTTAGTTAGGACTATGTGTGTGACTGTCAGGTTTTGTCTTAGAAATAAATAGGTCTGCAAAAAGCTGCCGTTTTCTATAAAATATCTATCTTTATCTACAGACATTGCGAAGGCGTTCGACCGAGTGTGGCATCGCGCCCTTCTGGCGAAGCTACCTGCGTATGGAATTCCTGAGGGGCTCTGCAAATGGATCGCCAGCTTTTTGGATGGTCGGAGCATAAGAGTCGTAGTGGACGGCTGTTGCTCCGAGACCAAGACCATTAATGCTGGTGTTCCACAAGGATCGGTGCTATCGCCGACACTCTTTATCCTGCATATCAATGACATGTTGTCCATTGATAGCATGCATTGTTATGCAGATGATAGTACGAGTGACGCGCGGTACATCGGCCAACGGAGCCACTCTCGGGATTCCATTATGGAAAGACGGAGTCAACTTGTGTCTGAAGTCGAGAGCTCTCTGGGGCGGGCCTCCGAATGGGGTGAATTGAACCTAGTTCAATTTAACCCTTCGAAGACACAAGTTTGCGTGTTCACTGCGAAGAAGGACCCCTTTGTCATGGCGCCGCAATTCCAAGGAGTTACTCTCCAAGGATCCGAGAGTATTGGAATCCTTGGCGTCGAAATATCAAGCAAGGTCGAGTTTGGGAGTCATTTGGAGGACAAAGCCAAACTGGCGACCAAGAAGTTGGGAATCCTGAACAGAGCCAAGCGGTACTTTACGTCGGGTCATAGATTGACGCTTTACAAAGCGCAAATCCGGCCCCACGTGGAGTACTGCTCCCACCTCTGGGCAGGTGCCCCAAAATACCAGCTCGACCCACTTGACTCCTTGCAGCGACGAGCTTGTCGAATAGTCAATGATCCCGATCTCACGGACAAATTGGAACCGTTAGGACTGCGGAGAGACTTCGGATCTCTCTGTGTGTTCTATCGTTTGTTACATGGGGAGTGCTTTGAGGAGTTGTTTGAGTTAGTACCACCGTCACCTATGTACCATCGCACCACACGTTTCCGCAGTAGAGTTCATTCCTACCACCTGGAGGCGTACCGTTCCCGGACGGTACGTTTCCAGCGTTCTTTTCTACCACGTACGTGCAAGCTCTGGAATGAACTCCCTGCATCGGTGTTTCCTCAGCGCTATGACCTGTCCTTCTTCAAACGAGGTTTAAGGAGAGTACTTTCCTCGAGGTAGGCAGCGACTTTGTTGTGCTGGTCCCCTGGCACTACGGAGGTCCATGAGCAGCGGTAGCCGCTTACCATCAGGCGGGCCGCTAGCTCGTCTGCCTACAAGGCAAAAAAAAAAAAAGACTTCATTAGATATTCCAATCTATTATACGGTGTATATTATATTTACGTAAGATAAATTTTAGCGTAGAATTGTGCCGACATAGTCAAGGTAGGTATTTTAACCCCTTGTTAAAGATATACAGGGTATATCAAGACTGCTACCGAAAACGAAGCCGGGTGGTAGTTTAAGCTACTTCAGACACAATGCAATAGAAAAAGTTGCAAAAAAAAGCGACAATTTTTTTTTGTTATTTTTTTCCTATGGCCATATTTGGGTGGTAAATACATTTTTTCCTAAAATAATAGTGTATACCCATTTATTTATAACTAATCTAAGGTATAAAAGTGTTTAAATTATAACTTTAGCAAAAACTATGGATTTACCACCCAAAAATGACGATGTTTAAAAAATCATAAAAAATAATTGTCGCGTTTCTATGCGAAATTTTTAGTTGCATTGTGTTTGTAGTCACTAAAACTACCACCCGGCTTCGTTTTCGGTAGCAGTCTTGAGATACCCGGTATAGGATATAGAGAACGACCGTAACAGAGTCTTGCGTTCTATCCCCGATCCCTGTTTGAAGTCACGTGCTAATGGGTATTGAATAAAATATTTTTATTAAATTTATTACGAACAATAACAGAACCTAAGTAATTGGTTCTCAATATATTATATTAGATTTTAAAAACCGTTTTAAAGTATTATTGTCAAACAATGCCGCATCAACAATTTACTTCATCTAAGCAGCGTCATTACTCGACAATTAGTCATTCCGTGATCACTACACATTGAGGTCATTGGCACTGACGCCTAGTCATACACAAAAACCATGGTCAGGCTATCGAAATTGTAGTTTTAAATCATTGAGATGGTATACTAGAGCGGACACTGCAAACAAAATTTTGTAACAAAATGAAAGGTACCGTACCGCTCTTGTTTCTGTCTCTGTCACGCCTACGCAGTACCATCATCTTCGCTCTAGCTTCACTGGGTCCCCGTGTGCACGCACAATACGTAGAGATTTTGTTCCCGATGTCCGCTCTAGTATAATACCTCAATGTTATAAATTGTCGGCGTAAACAAGGCCGGATCTACTCAAGAGCTTTTGGGGTGCTGCCCAGGGCCCCGTGGATACAAAAAGCCCCCGGCCTAACTTTTTGATATGTTTTTATTTGATGTGCCATTGATATACAGAATTTTGTATATACACAGTCAGGTCATAAGTATTGTCACACAGTAAAAACTTTTCTTTTAGAATGCCGGCCACAAAAAAGTTTATTGAATTAGAATTTTGAATTGTTCATGAAAATAAAAATGTATACTTTTTAGAATTTTACTCATTTTTAAATATGGAGTGGATGCTTAAAGAAGACCGTGTTGCAGTTATTGCGTTGCATCGTTGTGGTTACGCGCCAATTCAAAATTTTCGACATATTGAAAAATTTGAATATAACCAAAAGATTCGTTTATCGTACCATCAAACGATACAATGAAGACTCTAGTGTAGATGACAGGTCAAGAAGTGGTCGCCCTCGGTCTGTTAGGACTCTAGCAGTGATAAAAGCTGTAAAGGCGCGAATTCAAAGAAATCCCAAACGTAAGAAGAAACTGTTGGCCCTTCAGATGGGGTTAAGCAGAACCACGGTGAAAAGGGTGTTAAATGAAGACTTAGGGCTTCGGGCATATCGAAGAAAAGTAGGACATCGTTTGAATGCTCGTCTAATGGACCTGAGACTGAAGAGATGCCGCGCTTTGTTGAAGCGGTACGCGGGAAAAAAATATCGGGAAATTCTTTTTTCAGATGAAAATTTTTTTACCGTAGAAGAGAGCTACAACAAACAAAATGATAAGGTGTACGCATACAGTAGTGAAGAATCGAGCAACCGTATTCCGCGTGTCCAACGAGGTCATTTTCCATCCTCGCTTATGCTATGGTTGGGAGTTTCTTATTGGGGCTTAACAGAGGTACATTTTTGTGAGAAAGGTGTAAAAACGAATGCAGTTGTGTATCAAAATACAGTCCTGACGAACCTTATGGAATCTGTTTCTCATACCGTGTTCAATAACAGGCACTGGGTATTCCAACAAGATTCGGCACCAGCTCATAGAGCGAAGAGCACACAAACTGGCTGGCGGCGCGTGAAATCGACTTCATTCGGCACGAAGACTGGCCCTCCTCCAGTCCAGATTTGAATCCGTTAGATTACAAGATATGGCAACACTTGGAGGAAAAGGCGTGCTCAAAGCCTCATCCCAATTTGGAGTCACTCAAGACATTCTTGATTAAGGCAGCCGCCGATATTGACATGGACCTCGTTCGTGCTGCGATAGACACCTGGCCGCGCAGATTGAAGGCCTATATTCAAAATCACGGAGGTCATTTTGAAGAAACTTTAGTGTCATAAGAATCTATGTTTTGTTAAGTTCATTTTGGTTTATAAATGGTTACATAATAAATAAACTTGTTTCAATTATTTTATATTAAACATGTGACAGAATTTATGACCTGACTAGGTATTTATAGTATGACAGCCTCCGGGGCGTATAAAAATAATTTAAAAAATATCAAGATGTCGAAAATATATCGCATATAACCACATATGGACAAAGTAAATAAAAATTGAGATAATCACCGTTTTTAAAGAAATATTTATTTGGATTACCCATATTTAGTTCTGACAAGTTGTTTATTTTATTTTAACGAGATTTTAAAACAGCGCTAAATCATTAGGATTGAATGGGTAAATTTTATTAAAATTATAACGTTTGATTGTCCTATTTTTTTCCTTTACAGTAAATCTAGCGCAATCTGCAAAGAGTTTTGACTCTTTTTGTTGACACAATAATAATTATACTGTTTCCATTCGTTTATTTTATTTTTGACACATCGAGTACTGAATCAAATAGTGATGGCCTGAAGCGTTATCGAATCAATTTTTTATAACAAACGATTTTATTTTTGAACAAGTTTTAATCGATTTAATACATATTTTATTTTTTGCTCCATGCATTGTTTTATAAAACTTCAGGGATATTTAAGTTACTTGATTTAATAATTATATTAAAATAAACCATTTACTCATGTTAAGTTAATATTCTTATCACTTCCGTCGGCAATAGTAATGTTGTTAAAAACAAATTGTGAAACGGCAACACTGGGCAGACAGGTGACGCGCGCCGCCATTTTGTGGTCACTCAAAACGAGACGCCCGCGCCCGTGCTAGTGTTTTCCGTTCGCTGAATTTTAATTCACATTTTTCATACGTCGAGTTGAGTATTTATATTCCTCCGTATTGTTTTACCCGTGAATTCCTACATTTGGTTGAATTGAGAACATCGTACCTGCCTTCATCACTTTCAAAATGCCTAAAGGAAAGGTGCTTAAAGGACAAACAAGGGAGTTTGTGTTGCGACTTCATGAGTACTTTGAAAGGGAAAGCCGTAATGGTGGACCTCTTATACCAGTGACTCAAATCAGAGACCGTGTTTCAGCAGCATTAGGTATTACTGCTCCAACAGTTTCAAAAATAATTAAAGAAGGCTACGGCAGTAGTGGCATGGAACAAAACAAGCCATCTACACCTAAGAAAAAACGTCAGCCCTTTAAAGTGACAGCAATTGACAGTTTTGATGGTGATGCTATTCGTCGTCATATATACGATTATTACCAAAGAAAAGAGATTCCTACTTTACATAACCTAGTACAATCTCTGAAAACTAGTGGCTTGTTCCGTGGTCAAAAGTCTTCTTTGGCGAAGGTATTGAATAGGATTGGATTCCAATACAAAAAATGTGACAAAAGAAAAATATTGATGGAACGCAATGATGTTGCTTTGTATCGATGCGAATTTTTAAGACAAGCTAAAAAAATAGAAGACTGGTCGAATGTTGTTTTCACCGATGAAACTTGGCTCAATGCGAATCACACGGTATCAAAAACTTGGACTGACAACACTGCTAGCTCCTCGACCGCAGTGCCAATGGGAAAAGGTGAAAGAATTATAATTTGTCATGCAGGAACCGCAAAAGGATTTGTGCAAGATGCTATGTTAGCTTTTAAATCAAAGAAAACAGGGGATTACCACGAAGAAATGAATTCCGAAGTATATGAAAAATGGTTTCGGGAAATGTTATTGTCACTCGAACAGCCATCAACAATATTTATAGATAATGCGTCCTATCACTCTCGGCAAATTAACAAAATGCCAACGCAAGCCAGTAAAAAAAATGAAATAATAAACTGGCTCCGTAACAATGGCGAGGAGGTGGACGAGTCCCTATTAAAAGTAGAGTTACTTAAAATATTAAAAATGAGGAAGCAGCCTAAACGATACGTTATAGATGAAATGGCTGCAGAACATGGGCACACCCTCCTTAGAATTCCTCCATATCATTGCCAGTATAATGCCATAGAGCTAATATGGGCGCAAGTGAAAGGATATGCTGCGAGAATAAATACAACTCCTCCTTTCACCGCAAACAAAATGCTGGAGTTGCTTAAAAATGCGTGTGAAAATGTGACGCCTCATAACTGGGCGAGTGTCGTAGATAAGACGAAGAAAGAAATAATGTCTGATTGGGATCGCGATGTCGCATTTGACAACTTACCCATGCACTCATTAATAATTAGTGTTACTGGGGATACGAGTGACGACGACGCCGATTCCGACGAAACAGACGATTGTTTATAAATAAAAATATTAACAAATTACCTTTTAGTTGTTTTAATTATTTAATCCTTAAAGTACTATGAATTCCAACATGGCTTAACTGTTTATTACAAGTAGGTACTAAACATTTATTTTCGTTGTAATCATTGTAATTATTTTAAATTAAACTCTTATTAAAAGTCACTTCAATACGTATACCTTTATTCATATTAATTAATTTGCAGCAAATACATTCGATCCTAATATTGGGTACTATATTACGTTTAACTGTTTTCATTAGCATTTTAATGTAATTTTATTTCAAATGATTCCGATTGATTGATTCTATTCAAAATCGTTTTTGTTATCTGTGGTCATTCGTTACGAATGGCACAACTCTAAGTGGGCGTTACCCGTCAAGAAAGTATCTACTTTTATTTCAAAATATTGTTCTACTGTAATGTCGTACTTTATAGGCGTGAACTGTCAAAAATAAAATAAACGAATGGAAACAGTATAGTTGAATAATTAGTGGGCCTCTGAGTCGTATTAGCTCGTCGTATTACCTACAATTTCACTGTCAGCCCCTGGGCATAAGGGTATGCCCAATTTCTATACACATACATTTTGCGACCCTTTATTAAAAACAGGTAGTAAATACTAGTGGATCAATGGTAGTAGGTTCCTTATATGTGATAGGCCGCTTTAGTAGGTACCACCACCATAATAATATGTATGTCTCCCGCCAAACAGCAGTGTAAACGCACTGTTGTCTTCTGGTTTGAAGGATATAGTAGCCAGAGTAACTGCTGGACATATTGAGAGTTTACATCTTAAGTCTCAGGATGTCGAGCGCAGTGGAATGCCAAGCATTACCACTGTCCATGGGCGGTCGTATCCTCATACTCGTCTCGCTATTTATAGGATAAATCATAAAATACATAATTTTCAAATTATAAACCGAGAGAAATTTGGGTTCCGCCTCCTATAAATTCTGCTTGAGAATATTTTACTTAGGCTTTTGGCTCATAACATAGTATGTTAAATCGAAATAGAACTTCCTTTGTTTGATGTTTATTTTAGTTTTGTTTTCTATTTTAAATCTTACTTTGGGATTTTGTAGTCGGGTTTTGGGTTTTATAAACATATTTTTTCATAGATTTACGCGTATGTTTCACATTGAAATAATTATTTTTCGCCCCGTGACCACGAAAGTAATTTAATCGACGCGTCGGGAAGTTAAAATATTTAAAACTAGCAGCCCGGCCCAGCTTCGCCCGGATACAAATAGATTTCTGTACAATAATATGTATGTAATATACATATAAACCTTCCTCTTGAATCATTCTATCTATTTAAAAAAACCGCATCAAAATCCGTTGCGTAGTTTTAAAGATTTAAGCATACAAAGGGACATAGGGACAGAGAAAGCGACTTTGTTTTATACTATGTAGTGAAGTAGTATTGGTATTATTTGTTTTTTTTTTTAACTGTTTCTTCTCTTTCTCCTGCTTCTAAATCCATCCCATGGTTGCCTGTAAGACATTGCTTTAAGCGATAAGACCGCCATTTGTACTCGTACGTTTATTCGTTCTTTTTGTTTCTGTATGTTCTATTTTCGTATATGCAAAATGAAGATTAAATAAATGACATAAAAGTAAACTAAATCCGCTATAAAATACAACAATAATAGATTTATTTCAAAATATTTATAACATACCGACTTGCCTTTATATGCCTTTTAAGGTATGAATTTTCCTGTTTAAATTTGCAAAACTGGATTCTTTTAGTGCTTTCATTTTGGGATCATTATATTTATGTCCAGTATATATTGTTAGAAGCCTGGGTCCAAACTATTTTTTGCCTTTACAGTATGGACTAAAATAAAAGTTCGCTGACCTCAATATAACTTTCCGAATGTCTTGGGTTTCAAAATTTAAAAAAGTTTTTGGAAACGAAGCCGTGTGGTTTTGGTGACTTCAGACACAATACAACTAAAAAAATTGCTCCAATCCAATCCATATTCGTATTTAAGTGGTAAATACATAGTTTTTTCATAAAAAATGTTGCAAATTGTCGCGTTCTAGACTTTCGTCTCATTCATATATCCATCCAAAGGTTGTCTGTAATAAATCTGATAGACCGATAAGACCGCCATCTGTACCATTTTGTTTATTTTAGGTTCTTTTAAGTTTTTCTTTTCCTTTTTTGTTTGCAGTTAAGAATAAATAAATTAATTAATAGCATCAGAACTTTAGTGTGACTGTTTATGTAATTAATATGTAATAATGAATTTAAAAAAAATCTCTAGATGTCGAAAATATTTCGCATATAACCACAGATGGACAAAGTAAATATAAATTGAGATATTTACTCGTTTTAAAGCAAATTTTATTTGGATTAACCATATTTGGTTCTTACATGTTGCCGTTAAAATACTGACCTTACACAATCTACATTTTTACTGCTTACAAATGCGTTAATTAGGCAAGTTTCTGTTACTGTATCAGCCCATATACGTTCCACTGCAGGGCACGGGCCTCCTCTACAATCGAGAGTATGAATGAGTGGTAAGGCCATAGCCACGCTGGCCTAGTGTCAGGTGGACTTTACATACCATAGAAATTGTTTTAAAATTGCCATGGTATGCAGGTTTCCTCACGATGTTTTCCTTCACCGTTTTAATGCATGGTGATTATCAATAAACACATGACTCCGAAAAGCCAGAAGTGTGTCCTGGGATTTGAACCCGCGACCACCGTGAACATGTTGGCAGCCGCGTATGGTCCGTTACCATCAGGCCACCACGCAAAATATTTATGTGACTAAGCTGAGACTTATGTTTGTAATACATTTGTTTTGGGTATGTTATAAGACCGAAAAGTCTCTCGTAGTTTATTTATTTATATTTTCCAGCACAAACTTGCAGTTTCACCAATAAGTTTGTGTTGTTAAAAATAAATGTAACATACTAAAAATCTTGTGCAATAAAAACAATAAAGCAGATTCGTATAGTCCACTCAACCTATCATAGAATATGGCGACATCTTGGATTTGTTGTGTCAGCATAAATAGTTGGAGTGTTATTAATATTATAGCATAGGTGCTTAGCTCTTCTGATACACGACACAAGACTTGATCTAAGTTTGGGGTCAGGACTATGTATGTGACTGGAGTTTGTACGTATTGTCTGTTTGATATTCACACGAATTGTAAAGTATTTAATATTGTATAATGTATACCTAATAGTTTTTATCTAGTTGTGTATATTTGCTTTGTACAATCATTTTAAGGATAAGTATTGAGAAGGCGATTGGCGTTACGAAACTGGGTCCTTGAGTGGACTGGGCAAGCGGCGTTAGTGACACCAACATTTTAGTACATTTGAGGATATTATTTATTAGTATTATACCTGAATTTTAAATCAACGAACTACATAAGGGTACGCAGAGGTGTCAGGACACCCACATTTCGACATGTTACGTCCCACGATGTGATAGGGAGCGAGCCTATCGCCTTATCGGGCACAAATTCCTGACTCCAGCCTGATACTGAATAGAAAAATTCAATATCACTTTGCCCTTTGTAACCGTACCGTAGTACAACTGACGAACTAAATAAATAAATACACCCAACAGGGATATACATAGTTCTGTCCTCCTACTAGTATTGTTTATCAGAAACTACGAGAGAGTTTTCGGTCTCACAAACACCTAGACCCGAAACTGATGCCTGTGGATAACACATATTTGTTGTTAGGGCGGGGATGCAACCTACGGCCAATCGTTTCACAGCCGGTGTTTAACCAACTGCACCATGGAGGCTGTCAAAATATAGACACGATGAAATATTAGTAATAGAAGTTTTATCAGTATGGATATTTGAAATAAAACTATTTTAAACGGGTTTTATCTTGGATTTGGTTCGATTTTAATTTTTTTACTTTCTGATTCAACGTATCAATTAATTTACAGCCTTCATGATAACAAGGTCCGCCCCGTGACGTAAAAATTAATCTAAATACGCGATAAAATCCGTATATAACTGTTCAAGTTCAATGTATAACATTCGCGTAAATCTAAGAAACCATTATTCAGTATGGATAACTTAATCTGAACATACATAAATTATGTACGTAACGTGAATACGTAGAATTGGTGGTCTTTATGTACCTCTCTTCAATCTCACTTAGGTAATTCCGATCTAATTTAGAGATAGTGACAAACACTAACAATGTGACACAGCGATCCAAACAGAATCCCGCAATGAATATCGACGATAAGTTATTATGTTTTATGTCTAATATAAAGGAAATGTTTAGAAACTTTCAAGAACAACAAAACAAAACTATAGAGGACTTCTTTAAAGATTTAAAATCGCAAATAATAGAGCTCCAAACGTCGTTTGAATTCATCTCAAATAAGCAGGATTTGGTGGATGCCGATATTAAATTAATGCAAAAAGAGCAGCAATCTATTCATAAAGAAATTCAGACAATAAATGAGAAGTTAGAAAAGCTGGAGAGAGGAAATAGGGCTACTTGTCTGGAAATCAGAAACATTTTGCCATCCGAAAATAAGGATCGTCTTATCGAGGTTGTCATGAATATTACAAAATCAATAAACATGCCTCTTCAAATGCACCATATAAAGGACATAATATATCGTATTAAATCACAACGTTCCACCTCGTCCAAAACCATTATTCTGGATCTTACCACAATACAGATTAAAGAAAAAATTATAAGTTCTTATAGAAAATACAATAAAGACAATTCCCATAGCATGCTCTCAACAAACATATTAAAAATAAATGGCCCGGATATGCCAGTTTTCATCGCAGAAAACCTCACGTCCAAAATGAAGAGGATTTTCTATCTTGCAAGAGATTTTGCCAAGTCAAATGAATACTCATTTTGTTGGGTGACAAATGGGAAAGTCTTTCTACGGAAAAAGGAAGGTATGCCTCTGGTCCATGTTACATCCGAAGCTCAACTACATAGTCTGGAACAAGTAAAATGACTAGCAGGCTCACAACATACTTATCTAATCCTAAATTTATATGTCCTCAACATAAATCAGATTATTGGACCTGTTATATTTACTATATCCGATCACACATTTAAACACACACAAAACCCAACACATATAACACGAATTTACATCCACACAAAATATACAATTTCCACACCTCTATAAACCGAGTCAAAAATATCAGAACAAAGGTCTGACACCAATCACAGTAATTTTGCCGTATTCTATCACTATAATATATTTTCTATTAAGGTATCACTCTATATATTGAAAATCGATGTTATTATTCTTTTCTTAATTTATAATGGATAATACCCAAAAAATTGCCGATAATATTGAAAAAATCACTAATTGTGAAGAATACGTGTCTACTCCTGAGGATTGCCATTTATATTTAAATTCCGATAAAAATAGTTTAAAAATACTTCATATTAATATACGTACTTTAGGCACTAACTTTAATCATTTACTAGTTTTGCTCCAAAGATGTACCATTAAATTTCAGGTGATTATATTATCTGAGTGTTGGCTGAGTAAATGTCCTAATGTCCCAATTCTTGATGGCTACTGTTCACATACATCAAATAATAGAAATCAAAATGATGGTGTGGTCATATATGTACAAAATTATTTAAATTATTCAGTTTATACTCCTGACTACGATTCCTGTAATAGTATTGTTGTGACTTTTTCCAATGGTACTGCTATTGTAGGTATATATCGCTCGCCTGCCGATAGAAACTTAAACTGCTTTTTTGGTGACATTGAAAAAATTTTGATTTCTCTTCAAGCACATAAGACAATTGCAGTTATTGGCGATATAAATATAAACATTTGCAAGAACTCAAACGGAACTGATTCTGATTCATATCTTAACTTAATGGATCCCATGCTCTCCTGCCTGCACATACATTTCCAACCAGACTTGAAAATTGTCTCGACCATATTATGTTAAAAACGAATGCTTGTGCTTGTGCAGTTGTCCTTGATAGTTTAATTACGGACCATGCACCTATAGCCCTCAGTTGTAACTTTAACTTCAAGTATCATTCTTCTCAACGTATATCTATATCAATAGACATTCCTGAAGCTGATAGTGCTGAAACTCACAACATTATTATGAATTTAAGGAATGGTGGTGCTGCAGGTTGGGATGGTATCTCTACTACACTGGTAAAAATGTCAAAGCATGTGCTTGTTCCCATATTAGAATATATTTACAATCTTTGCCTACACACTGGTGTTTTTCCCAGAGTATTTAAGCAGGCTATAGTTCATCCTATTTTTAAGAGTGGAGATAGGGCTAGCGTCAATAATTATAGACCTATATCTGTACTCACGATCTTTTCAAAAATCCTTGAAAAAATAATAAACATCAGATTAATCAACTTTATTGAAAAATTTAATATTCTATCTAATAATCAATATGGTTTTAGAAGAAATCTATCTACAGAAGACGCTGTAATGAAATTAACGGAAATCATAGCAAAAAATTCTGAAAATTCATATAAAACATTAGGCATATTTCTCGACCTGAGCAAGGCTTTTGACACTGTCTCTATCCCACTTCTCCTCAATAAACTAAATGTCATTGGTGTACGTGGTGTATGCTTTGACATTCTAAAGGACTACCTAAGTGAGCGCTCACAGCGTGTCTATATCGAAGACTGTTTGAGTGAAGAGGAATTTTTAACATTTGGTGTTCCACAAGGCAGCGTCCTTGGACCTACCTTGTTTTTAATATATGTTAACGAGCTATGTGATTATCCGCTCCCCAACTGCAATATAATTTCATATGCAGATGATACTGTTATTTTGATACATGGCAAGTGTTGGAATGAGGTAAAGGTTATGGCTGAGTCAGCCTTAAGAATTGTAATGATATGGTTATCACGTAATCTTCTCACTCTCAACTTGGAAAAGACTGCTTTTGTTACTTTCGGTCCCAAAAGATCATCCATACCGGCTACTAACTTTACAATCGTTGGCCATAAATGCTGTAACCCCTACAATGTAATTTGTGATTGCAATAAAATAAACCGAGTAGATTTTATAAAATATTTGGGAGTCATGGTGGACGGTTGTTGAACCTGGAATAAACACATTGATGTTGTAGTTACGCGCGTTAGGAAGCTTATGTTTGTGTTTAAAATCCTGAGAAATATTGTAGATCAATCTTTGTTAAAGCAAGTATATTATGCTCTTGTTCAATCAATTTGTACTTATTGTATTACAGTCTGGGGAAATTGCTCGAAAACTGTCATGATTCGACTTGAAAGAGCTCAAAGGGCTGTTTTGAAGGTAATGACTAATCGATCCATTTTATTCTCAATCTGCGAACTTTATCGAGATTGCAAAGTGTTGACTATTCGTCAATTGTTTATTTATCGTGCTGTCCTTCGTAAACATCTGCAGACTTTGTTTGATTCTGAACACTGCAAAAACAAACGTAGGTCAGATAAGGTCTTTCGGTCTGAGCGCACTAAAACAAAGTTCGCTGGTCGTAATTTTTATTATATGAGCTCCAGATTGTACA
Source organism: Hyles vespertilio (assembly GCA_009982885.2). Taxonomy (NCBI): domain Eukaryota; kingdom Metazoa; phylum Arthropoda; class Insecta; order Lepidoptera; family Sphingidae; genus Hyles; species Hyles vespertilio. The sequence continues at coordinate 2,310,587 of CM042832.1, forward strand.
ACAACATCAATAAAGCCCTTAATATATATCCTATGACACATAAAAAATGTAAAATGACCCTCAGTATTTGGCTCATGACCTTTTCATATGACGATACGGAAAATCTTCTGTAACAGACTCACACACACACACACACGCACACACATTCACACTCACACACACGAACACACATTCACACACACACACACACACGCACACACTTTCACACGAATGCAGGTTCAATAGTATTAATGCTGGGGAGGGAAGGAGAGGTTGAATGTTGTGAGATGTATATAAATCTACATACATATTATTCTCTCTCTCCCCACCCCTCTCCTGTTCTCTTTTTGTTGTTTTATTATTATTATTTTATTTTAGCTTTAATTTTTATCATACACTTATTTTTAATTGTTTTCTTATTCTTTGTTTTTTTTTCTTTTTAACATAAATTTTGCTTTTGTTTAAAGTAATTATATATGTCTGGAGGTGGGCGCTGCTAGCTGCGACACAGTTATGTCTTTAACTACTGCAGCTAGCAACATACTATTGTACTCAGGGCTTGTAAAGTTCTTTTGTTTTGAATAAATTATTATTATTATTATTAATTTATGAGAACTATAGCTCGTAAACTAAAGTTATAAGCGTGTAGTTATATATTGGTTATAAACTCATACAAGTGCCTTTTGTAGTAATGTATGAGCCTAATAAATCTAGAAATAATGTTATTACGTAATAAGTATTCATCAAATACAGTGGTTCTGAATATTTTAGTCATGACAGACCATTTAGCAACATTTCTGCCTGTCCAATATCCATTCAGTTTGTTGACTGGTTTGGTTGTATGTTAATAAAGTACAGAAACATAAACCATAGTGAGGGACGTGTGTCTCGTGTCGAGATCTGTGTATATCCGGATAATGATGGTAAATTATACGACTGCTCATGACCAGTAGCAATACAGTGCATTTACACTGCCATTTGGCGTGAAATATGACATTGCGGTGGTATCCAGACGGCCTCTCACATATGAGAGACCTACCACCAGTAAAGTGTACCAATATAGGCAAACTATCACATTTTTTTTTCTTAAATAAAATATCCTCCTAAGCCTCCAAATCACAGACACGCTAAGCAATAAAATTGTCGCGTAATCTTTTATTCGGCATCTGTTCCTTTCACTGTCCCATACCGCGCGGCATCATGGTCACCCTATTGTGTCCTAAATACTAGCTATTAATCAATTTTGCTAAATTACTTGTAATTTTTTTTGGACTTGACTATTAAGTCCGAGGTTTGAATCCCAGGAAATAACCCTGTTATTTTATGTCTGAGACGAGCATACCTTTCGCCTGATGCTAAGCGATACAAGCGCTCACGGATACTATCAAACCAAACAACACAATGAATTACAAAGCAATGCTTGGCATTCCACTGCGCTCGCCAATATGAGACATAAGATGTTAAGTCTCAATATGTCCTTAGTTACTCTGGCTACAAATTCCTTCAAATCGAAACACAACAGTGCATTTGCTGTTTGGCGGAAGAAATAGACCTACCCAGGCGGCCTTTCACATATGAGAGACCTACCGGCAATACGTATTAAAATACAATATGTATTGTACATTATTATAAAGTAATTACGTCACAAAGATGAACTCCATTCCAATCCCTAAGCAAGGTCGTCACAACAAAGCGCTGCATTCACGTGTTATTGCAATAGTTTAGCATTATTGCAAATATCTATTTCTCCCGCCAAACAACAGTGTAAATGCACTGCTGTGTTTCGATTTGAAGGATATTGTAGCTAGAGTAACTACTGGACATATTGAGACTTTACATCTTACGTCTCAGGGCGGCGAGCGCTGTGGAATACCAAGCATTGTTTTTTAATTCAAGGCGTTGTTTTTGCTGTTCACGAGCGGACTTATCGCTTATCATCAGACGAACGGCAGGCTCGTCTAGCCATTGTTTGCAATAAAAATAATGTTAGGCTGGAGCATATCCGTGTCTATTATTAATGTCTAAACTCTTCGCTATTCAAAAAAACGAGTCAATTCAATAACCTTGGGCTAAAGCATTGAGGTATTATACTAGAGCGGACATCGGGAACAAAATCTGTGCGTATGGTGCACAAGGGTACACAGTGAAGCGAGAAGGAAGATATGTTATTTTGTAGGCGTGACAGAGACAGAAATAGAATGTACCCTTCATTTTGTTACAAAAATTTTGTTTGCAGTGTCCCTCTAGTATATTATCTCAATGGGCTAAAGGTATTCCCTCGCTCATCCGAATTCATTAATATGGATCTTAAAGTTGTCAATCAAAATGAAAATCAAAATATTCTTTATTCAAATAGTCTTTCACACGATTTTTTGAATCGTTCTTTTCTGCTACCACCACTTCGGAACGTGTTGTAGCTGTGAAGAAGAAGCGTTGCAAGAAACTCCCTCAGCAACACGACGTGTCTTCTTTTTTCTTTCTTTGTTGTGATTTGAGATATCGAGGTCCGTGTTGCCAATATATTTGTATATTCATTCGTTGAAGGGGATTATTAAATGAAGTATTGTTACGAAAGCTGTAAAGTAATCGAAACGTCGGGAATTCAAAAAATGTAAAATTAAACCAAATCCGCGATAAAATCCGTAAATAATAGTTTTATTTCAATGAAGTATTGTTATTAGAATGCGGAATACCAAATATCAGTAGATATGTATTTGTTATATGGCACGATATGGCCACAACGCGTTTAGTGTGCTAATCTCAATATGACAGTATCAGCCCATATACATCCGACTCCAGAGTCCAGACTCCTCTAAATCGGTACGACTTTACATTCTATAGGAATTCTAATAAATCGCTTTAGTATGTAGGTTTCCTTAAGATATTTTCCTATGCTCTGACAGAACAGTGTATAACAATTCCAAGCGCTGGGCAACTTCACTTAATTCAGCCGTACAAAACTAAGATTATAATTTATCAATTATTATCATAAATCATTTAATGAACTGCTCTGGCCTTTAAATTCAATTTATTTACAACTCCTTTATTAAAACTGTATTGTAAACTTGTTTTGAAAAGAACAACGCTAGAGTTTCTTGCCCGTTCTTCACTGGCGAAAAGAGCCTTGTGAACCGGGTGGTAGTGGAAAAAAAAGGGACTGAATAATGTATGACTTTTGTAGGTTCAATATATGTTTTCATTTCATTTCACCGTTATGGGTGGTGACGGACTATCGATACACACATGACTCAAAAAAGTAATTTGAATTTAAAAAAAATAAAGTTGCTTGACGAATTTCAGTGGAAGTCTAATATTTTTTAAGTTTTCTTTTTCCAATATTTCGTGCATGTTGGACAACCTGGCAAATATCAGCCATTAGGCAGGTAGAAAAAGATGGACCGACACCAGCATTTTTATTTTCGTTTTTGATGTTCAAGAGCTTTCTCCAGATATTTCAATACTCTAAGGGTCTATTTTGTACCTTTAATATAAAACCAAATGGACTGTACCATAATACTATGTTTTTTTCATATTTTGTGACAAATGCCTCTCTTCAAACTCTTCTGCCTACCAAAATGGATTAAAGGTTCTGTACTCCCTGCTAAGCATAACTAAAATCTCACCTTGAACTTATAATACATATAAAGTTATCTAACTTCACTTAACATTCGAATTGCGTACAGTACGTGCCTATTTACCATACAAGGTTGAATGGCGTAATGTTTAAGAGACCGCCATTTTATGTCATAATATTTACTTTTAGGCTCGAAAAAGGATCTGTATTTTGACTCAGACTATGGTAGAGTTACACTGTGGTAGCTTTTGATTATTCTGGGAATGGCTAGACTCAGATTGTACCATTGTCTCCCAGAAAACAGATGGTTGAATTTCTAAACTTACATTTGCGATTGGCCGTTTACTCTTCCCGTCATTTTTCCTTCTGGATTTATGCATAAAAAACTAATTAATATTTTTTCGAGCATTGTAGGATTTTGTTAGCCAAAAAATGTTTTTTTGTTTTAATCATTATAAGCTGTATGTATTTATTTCTTTGTTATTTTATTCATGAGTTAAAAATCGAAAGCTTTGGCGGGAAATCTGACAGCTAGGAATGTTGAAAATTTTAATTGATTGGATTACTAAAGTGGCGTATGTTGTGTACGAATTACATGGATTAGTGCAATTATTGCAATTGCTAACGCGTACGTATAGAAATGTTCGTTATTTATGTTTATTTACATACTCTTTGTTGCACCCACAAAAAAGATTTAGTTAAGTTAGAGTTAGACATTCCCGGAGACTCGCCGAGCTTCAATGCTCGGTGTCATTACATTGCGTGCCACTGTTGATCCTGGCTTACAGGAGTTGCAGTGGTGGGTGTGAGGGCGGGACAGTCTCCAAAAAAGATTTAGTCTTTATTACAGATTACTATTTAATTTAGCTAATAAGTACCGTTTAAATATTCATTCTTATAAGTCAGAAGTTTTAAAGTTTGAAGTTCAAACGATTTAATACAGGTGTTACACACAATATTAATTATACATTTTTCCGTTAAACTATGATTCCTTTCTTTCGATAATATTGAAATTATGTGAGTGACGCCTGTACAAAATTGAAAGGATGAACAGCACATTTACACTGCTATTTGACGACACCTTATTAATCGCAAATCATGCTGTACATCCAGCTGCGGTGCACTGGCCTCCTCTAAAATCCAGAGCACGAATAAGAGGGGTTAGGCCATTTAGTCCACCACCCTGGATCAATCGATCAATGAATCGATTAATGTCACAATTCCAACACTAACATGCTGTTTTTTTGTTACAGACAACGATTTGAAATTCAAAAAGAGTATGCACATCGAACACTGAATTTGAAAAAGGAATACCAAAATGGCGCCACAAGAGCGAACGCCTTACGTCGAGCAAGAGGAGGATTCCCACCAAAATTCCATAGACAACCTGTCAAACATAAACTTAAGCGGAAGTTTCGTCAACAAGGCATACGAAAATGACCCTTCAGACAGTGTTGCCAACACAACAAACGAGAAAAATAACGAAAAAGAAAAAAAAGCGACTGATTTCGACGATCTTTTACCTTATGTGGGTGAATTTGGGTTGTATCAGAAAATTTTGTTCCTACTTATGATACCATTTGCATTTTTCGTTGCATTTGTGTACTTTTCGCAAATATTTATGACTATCGCCCCGGAACAGCATTGGTGTTGGGTGCCTGAATTAGCCAACTTGACAGTCGAGGAGAGGTGAGTGTCCTTTGTATTTTAAATATGATTTTTAAATCAATTTGCTTAGATATTTTATACGCAATATTAAAATACTGGTTCTGATTTTGGATTCATCTGATTTCACACGATAAAATATTCAATCTTTAATCAATTTTTATTTTGGAACTCAATAATTCAAGCAATATTTACCTTTCCAAGAAATCGAATTTAGATCCATACGATTCGTTCATAATAATTTTTCTTAATAAGAATAACTTGCAAATTAATTTCTGAATGATACTCGTACAAATAAGCATTTAAAGTATTTTAACACAAAATCTAGATTATTTATTTATCATAAGCATATGAGTGAAGCCGCGTCCAAACCCTTATATAAAATAGTAAACAATTCAAAATCATATTTACATTAAAATTCCTGCACAAGATTCGAACTGGTGACCTTACACGGCTATTTACTAGTCGTTACAACGCGCGGAAATATATTAATGGTCTTTTAATATCTACATGAAGTTTACTTATACATGAATACCTTATGTTATATAGTTAAACTTAGTCTAATTGTGCATTTAAATAATTGAAAATAATTTCACGGTTGTATAATTGAAGGGGTAGGCAGAGATTTAATACGACCTACAGTTCGCAGCATTGACATAAATGTTATATTATTATGGATATTCACCATTGGATTCACCATGTCCATATATTTATGTCTAAGAGTATCTATAATATAGAGGGAGCGCTGGTACTTCAAAGGCGGAGATAAAAATGGTGGTGCCGGGACACCTTTTTCTGTCCTACTATTGGCTTGTATTTGACAGGTTGTCTAACATATTTAATTACTTGGAAATTACTTGGAAAAGCAAATTAAAAAAATAGTTTAATTTTATTGAATTCCGCTCAAACTCGTTTTAAAAGGATAATAGCTAAATATAATTTCGATTATTATAGGAACTTACAGCAATCTATTGCTAAATAATTTATTCAATCTCCACTAATATAGGAGCACTACCAACATTACGAACGAGAAAATATCTACGTTTTTCAAGGCGCGAATGTATGACAGCGCTCCCTCTATATTATAAATACTCTAAGATTTATATCAATGTCACGGCGCTAGGTACGCGAGCAGGTAAAAATAACCTAAAATTAAAAGTATTTTTAACGTATCCTTGGTAAAGTCCCTTACATGTGAAAAGAATTAAAACAAGTTTTGAATATAAGTATGGCGCGAAACCAAATAAAAATAAGTTGCCTTAATTTCTTTACTCTGGCTGTTGTCATAATTATTAAAAACCTTAGAGTATTTATAATATAGAGGCAAAACTGTCATACATTCGCGTCTTGAAAAACGAAGATATTTTCTTGTTCGTAATATTGGTAGTGCTCCTATATACGTGAAATTGGAATTAATTATTTAGCAATAAATTGTTATAAATTCCTTTGATAGCCAAAATTACATTTAGCTATTATCCTTTTTAAACGAGTTTGAGTGGAATTAAATAGCCCTGTTTATTTTTACTTTTCTTTTCCAAGCAATTCGTGTATGTTGGACAACCTGTCAAATATCAGCCAATAGGAGGGCAGAAAAAGGTGGCCCGGCACCACCATTTTTATCTACGTTTTTGAAGTACCAGCTCTCCCTCTATATTATAGATACTCTGAGTTAATAACATTAACATTAATAGGTTTAAAGCTTTTTATAGTGACAGCCGCCATGGCGCAGTTGGTTTGACGATTTGAAACGAGAGGCCGCGGGTTCGATTCCCGCACCAAGACTAATGTGAGGTCCGCAAATATTTGTCTCGAGTCTGGGTGTTTGTGAGATCGCAAAGTCTCTCGTAGTTTCTGATACACGACACAAGACTCGATCTTAGTGTGGTGTCAGGGCTATGTATGTGACTGTTGGGTGTGTTTATTTATTGTGTTTTATCCGTGTGTGTCGTCAACCCTGTCTTTAGAAAATGTTATTTTTTTTATTGCAATGCATGGCGAGACAAGCATGTCATTCGCCTTAGCGATAGGAGCGCTCATAGACAGGGCCAAAACCAAACAGCACCATGAATTATAAAGCAATAATTATTTACATTCCACCGCGCCATCTTGAGACATAAGATGTTAAGTCTCAATCCCATCAAAAACTCAGGTTTTCTACCGCAAAAAGTTGTGAGATGCATGTAATACCAAGTCGATTAATTTATTTAGTCCTTAAGGGACCTTCTATATAAAGTTATTACGTTAGTTATTACCATATCAATATAAAAAATTCTTTACGTTTTAAATAAATGGATCGACTTGGCCATCGCATGAAAACATAATGTATCGTACAATTTATACATAATGCTGCTGGCCAAGTCGATCTAGTTATTCACGCAGTTGGTCTATCTAGAAAACTAGACACAAATTATTAAATATTTGAATTTTCCCTTACTTTAGACACTAAACACTAATTATATTCTAAATTTGAAGGTTCTATGTCTGCTAGAAGTGCCTTAGACTTTTGATGATCGGTCAGTCAGTGACAAAATTAAGAAAGTTTGACTAGTTACAATTCTTAAACTACTGGTTCAAATCGAATGATATTTTAAATATACCGTATTTACACAATGCCTGCTTAGTAACTGAAAATTCAGGCTTCATGCTTTAGCCACAACGAAGTTATAGGGGGTTGAAAATGGTCTGAATTGCTTCGAGAAAAGGATTTTACGGCCTATAGCTTGACTTGGAGGGGGCTCGGCCGCGCCCCCAGATATGTCCAGTAGTTACTCTGGCTACAATTTCCTTCAAACCGGAACACAACAGAATTAGTGGTAATTCTATGTGCTATTTGGCGAGAGAGAGAGACATTGTAGTGAAACATAAAAAATCTGCAAACTCTTGAAATTTGCAAGGATTTCTAAGGTTTGTAAAGTCCACCAACCCGCAGTAAGCCAGCGTGGTGTATGGACTAAGTCCTCTCTATGGAACTTGGGTTGTATAAAGTATAGTTTAAAAAACTAAAAAAAACACGCTTGCATAAAAGATCATACATACATTTTCTTGCTATAAAGCGTGGGGTGCTGTAGGATAAGTAATTGTTGTAAGCACCCCACGCTTTGTAACAATAAAATGTACTATATGTATTTTATTCCATTTTCTTTCGTTGTGTATGTTCATGTGCAGTGATCATTAACCATCAGGTGACCTGTTTGCTCGTTTGCCGGACCCATGCAATAAAAAAACAAACAGTAAAATCGTGCGTTTGAATTCGAATTCCGTGTAAGAATATTGACGTCATACAATGTACTTGGAATATAAAACTATTTGCAATAAAAGTTTTCACCGAGGTTTTATTCAATTGTAATCTTCGATCAAATACCGGGTATATCAAGAGTGCTACCGAAAACGAAGCCGGGGTAGGTTTAGTGACTACAAACACAATGCAACTAAAAAAATAGATAAGCACACGCCGAAAGACACAAGAACAGACATAAGATGTTAAGTCTCAATATGTCCAGTAGTTACTCTGGCTACAATGTCCTTCACACCGAAACACAACTGTGCATTTACACTGCTGTTTGGCGGGCGAAATAGACATTGCAGTTGTACCTACTCAGACGGCCTCTCACATTATAAAAATCAATATTGTGCCCAACCCGGGATTCGAACCTGAGACCTCAGCTTAGTAATCCTACTGTGCAACTGAGCCACATAGTCGACAAGAGTGGTAATTACCATAACATTATGTATTATATGCAAATTTAAATGCACGGACATCCCTTGTCCAATTTCAAGGCAGCTATTAACGGAACATAGCACTTATTGTTTCTGATCGTTATAGAAAATATTGTCTATTCGAATTTATACTTTATCTTAATCACATAAGATTCAATATTGAATTACAAGGATATGAGATTTTTATTTGCTTAAAAATAGCCTTTATGTTAAAGCAATAGGGTTAGTTTTCAAATAGCAGATGTTTGTGTGATAAATTACTTGAATTAATTATATTCACGTGTAAGAATTGTAGCGTGAAGTGTTAAGTGCATTGGAAATTAAACTTTATATATTATTTGTTTGAGTGTCTTTTAAAATGTAACGTATTATTTAATTGATTGAGACTTGTTTGAAATGTAATAGAGCAATTAGTTATTAAGAGCGTATACACCTTGCGCGCAAAGTCAACTATAGGTATTTCTTCGTTAATTTCACGCACACATAAGCGACCAAAGCTGTGTGCGTAGAGCTGCCGCGTCGGCTCGCTATACAATCGGCTCAAACAACTTTGATCCGTGCGCTTCAAATATTCAATTGAAATGTAACTGTAATATAATATCATAAAAATATTTTATTTGCATTATAAGTAGACAAATATTACTGTGCAAGCAAAGAATAATACAAATTTTGGATACTAATCATATTTTCGTTATTATTACATTGTTAAGTTGCATTCAAATCGGTGTTCAATCAGTAGACACTACGGACGTTTTATTAATCATTTCGTGTTCGAACACATAAATAGTGTTAGGGGCCTTACAACCCCTTACAATTACGAAATATATTTAATTTTATATTACAATACATAACATAATTTAGCCTCGGAATTAAATCCCATTATATTACCTGAAACATAATTTATACTCACTACAAAATCATTGTAGGTAATAAAAATAATTAACTATTTTACTACCAAAGTACTAAGATGTGGTAATCGCATTCCGCGCGTGGCTATTTTTACTATGCGCGGCATAATCGACTGCAGCCAGGCCGGAGCGACGAGCGATACGTCCTCCCTCTAGAAGGCCTTGCGGCGGTCTGATTTGATACACGTCGGACAGCGTGTTTTATAGTGGTTTTTAAAATATTTGTAGAAAACATGAAAACTAATTTTATTGAAATATAAAAATGGTAATTTATTGATAAGATGTTCTTCTATTATAATATGCAATTGCTATAAAAAATTATGTACGATAAGTTGGTGAAAAAAAATATGTTCTTGACGAGAGTTTCTGAATAATTTCGCATTGTTTAAATTTTTATTTTTCAGGAAGTAAAGACAAAAAGATTATTTTTCTCAGCAAAATCCCTCCATAAGGGTCTTATTAGTCTGATAATATTTTTATTTTCATCTTACATTTAGTGGTTTCGGATATCTTAGTAGTTTAGTAGTTTCTAAATTGCCATTTAAAGCCTAAATAACGAAACTTGTGTTCAGTAATCCGTATAGTACTCACAAATTATCCATCAATCTATAATGTTTTCCACCAAAATCCCTAGATGACAACCTTTTCTAAAATGAGTAATAATTATTTTTCCTTTAAATTGTTTATTGGTGGCTATTAACTCATTTGAAAAGTCCTGTTTTTAAGCCAAAAAGCGCGTGCAGGGTATAAACGCTCTTAAGGAAAATAATAAGCTAACCACGGAAAAATTACGTATTAGCGGCCCGCCTAAACCTATTTTCATCTCTGAAAACTTGTCGCCGAAAATGAAAAAACTGTTGTACCTAGCCAAAGATTTCGCCAAAAGTAATGGGTATAAATACTGCTGGGTAAAAAATGGAAAAATATTCATGCGAGAAAAAGATGGAGCTGAGCTACATTTCATTAACCAAGGGTATAAACGCTCTTAAGTTCTTATCAATTTTGTATATCTGATATTAAATATATGTTCTAAATATTTTGAACCTAAAAAAGTTAAACAAATATTTTATTAAAAGTAAACAATAGAATATTATTTCCATATCAGCCTGTATAGGTTGTGAATCGTTAAGTCCTACATTCGAATCCTTACTCGGGATATTTTCCTTTACCTTTAAAAGACATTTTACTATGAAACTTAGTAACAATGCGAAGATTTTTGTCCCTCGATGAAACCTTCTTTTTGTGTTTAAATATATTTTCCAATAAATATAAACATACTTACGACCCAGGCCCGAAGTTCTTGGAGAAATTATCTTGAAGTCCAATCATTTTTTTTGGCTTCGGCTCTGTGAACAAAATGTCAAATGTTATGATAATTACTTTATTTTATAAAAATCTGTGGCCCGGGATAAAACAGGAATACGTTTAAGGACAAGCCATAAAATTGCTATAATCAATTTTAAGCAGTATCGGTATTGAAATAAATATAATAATAAGTATCGGTATTTTTACTACGGACCTACGATATTTTTTACCAGTAGTATGAATGGGCTTTCTGTAACATTTTTTTTAGAATCGAACCTGCGACCTTCTTTTCATCACATCACTACATAGTATAAAACAAAGTCGCTTTCTCTGTCCCTATGTCCCTTTGTATGCTTAAATCTTTAAAACTACGCAACGGATTTTGATGCGGTTTTTTTAATAGATAGAGTGATTCAAGAGGAAGGTTTATATGTATAATACGTACATATTATTGTACAGAAATCTATTTGTACCCGGGCGAAGCTGGGCCGGGCCGCTAGTACTCATTATAAAAGAAAGTGTGAACAAACGTTTGTTTACACCCCAGGCATAAGAATCACGATATAGTAATCGACCTTGCGATGAGGTCAAAAGCAAAAGGCTGGCGGCCATTCCTAATAGCCTATTATGTGCCACACTGGGCCGTTACCGCCATTATGGTACAAACGACTTATTTTAGGACATCGACAGCGTCCGTGGTTAGTTAGACGTATGCTGTGAAACAAGTATAATTCCCGCGTCGAGAAAAATGTGATACACAATATTGTTTACATACGAAGACTACCGCCTAAGTTCTATGGTACGATTTCAAAGCGAGGTCTCGGGATCGAATCCTGGGTCGGGTGATGTAATTTTGACTTGCCGCCTATTATATCTTTTTTTTTTTTGCAATGAATGACGAGACGAGCAAGCCGTTCGCCTGATGGTAAGCGATACGACCGCTCATAAACAGTAGCAACGTTCCACTGCACTCGTCATCCTGAGACATAAGATGTTAAGTCTCAATATGTCCAGTTACTCTGGCTACAATGTCCTTTAATCCGAAACACAACTGCATTTAAACTGCTGTTTGGTGGGAGAAATAGACATTGCGGTGGTACCTACCCAGATGGCCTCTCACATAATGAGAGACCTACCACCAGTAAGTAATATCGTGGGAAGGAACACACAAGGTAAAACTTTAGTGTCCGACCAGTACCTCTGCTTACCCTTTCTGCGAAAGAGGCGTGGTGTGTGTGTGTTTGTGTGAAAGGTCACTTTTTTTTATGGCGAGACGAGCATGCTACTCGCTGATCGTAAGCGACACAACCGCTCATGGACATTAGGAAAATCAAGCAACACCATTTAAAAATCTGTTTACTATTTTACATAACAGAGTGCTTGCTTTGTTATTCGTGGTTTTGTTTGGTTCTGCTACTGTTCATGAGCGGCCGTATCGCTTACCATCAGGCGAATGCTCGCTTTACCATTCATTGCTATAAAAAATGATCAATACATTCAACATTGTCCCTGATGAAACTAGGCGATAGAATATTATTTTCAAAGAAGTCTATCTGCACCCGGGCCGTTCTATATACAAAGTATATAAAGACTGCTACCGAAAACGAAGCCTGGTGGTAGTTTTACAGCCGCTGCCAATAAACAATCCCAATCCAAAATTTGCCGTTTGAGATTGACAGCTCAATCTTTTTTCTGATACTATATTGCCAATAATCAATCTCAGTAGTGAAAAAACTATGGCAACATGGTAAATGACAAATCGAAAAGTAGAAAACAATCCAGATTGACTTCAATCGAATTTTTTCGATTTATTATTGGAATCGGCCGTTAGTGACTACAGAGTACAGATACAATGCAACCCAAAATTTTGCTAAGCAACGCGACATTTTTTGTGACGCTTTAAATATTATCCTGTTTGGGTGGTATCCAAAGTTTGTGTTCGTGAGACCGAAAAGTCTCTCGTAGTTTCTGATACACGACACAAGACTCGATCTTAGTGTGGGGTCAGGACTATGCATGTGACTGTTAGTTATATTTGACAGCCTCCGTGGCGCAGGCGGTTAGACACCGCCTGTGAAACGAGAGGCCGCGGGTTCGATCCCCGCACCGAGAGAAATGTTTGTGCAGCCCACAAATATTTCTTCCGGGTCTGGGTGTTTGTGAGACCGAAAAGTCTCTCGTAGTTCTTGATACCCACGACACAAGACTCGATCTTAGTGTGGGGTCAGGACTATGTATGTGACTGTTGGGTGTTATTATTATTTCTCTTTATTTTAAATATTTTTTTTTACATTTTTATATATATAATAAAAAACAAAATACATATAAAAATATAAAAAGTTATCCAACGATGGCGAGGCTCGAAACCCAAGCCACCGGTGGTTAGGAGCCCAAAGTGAGGAACCGCCTCACAATACGTGCCGTGTCAAGCAATACTGCCTTCTGAATCTGACTTCTGACCCAACAGCCGATTGAGAGCCTCTGTAGATGTTGGTCGAGGCTCTTTGGTATCAACCCATGGGCAGAAACGACAATCGGGACAATAATTGTTGAGTCGACATCCCACATGTCGGTAACCTCGTGTGCCAAATCTAAATATTTAGACATTTTGTCTTTTTCAGCTTTGACAAGGTTATCGTCATGCGGGATGGTGACGTCAACAAGTATAGCCCGGCGCGCCAATCGATCTATTATCACAATGTCAGGCTTATTGGCTAGAATAGTCCTGTCTGTGATAATAGATCGATCCCAATACAGCGTTGCATGACCATTTTCGAGAACTGGTTGGGGCACATACTGGTAATATGGCACTTCAGGAGTCACAAGTCCATATCGAAGGGCAATTTGCTGGTGTATGATCTTGGCTACTAGGTTATGTCTATGCAAATACTCGCCGTTAGCAAGATACGAACAACCGGAAATAACATGCCTGATAGACTCACCAGGACGGTGGCATGCCCGACAGATGTCGACCGTACCGTCCTTCAGGATGTATTTCCTATAGTTGTTCGTCTTAATAACTTCGTCCATAATTGCAAAGACAAAACCCTCGGTTTCCCCAAAGAGGTTACCGAAGCGCAGCCAAGACACAGACGCTAGTCGGTCCACATCAGGCCCATGAAGGGCTCGATAGAACCGACCGTGCAGCTCTTTGCTCTTCCATATGTCCTCGCGATCCTTAATGCCTACCACCAGAGGTTTCCGCCAGTTCTCAATCGCCAAAGAGAGCGGGGTAAATCCTTTATCTACCATAACTACAACCCTATGCATATCCACATCACTGTGAAGGAAATAATCCCTGAGATTGCACACCTCGCGATTATGCAAGTCCTTAGCATTAAGAATACCTCGGCCCCCACATCTCCGCGGGATGTACAATCTCATCACTGATGATCGTGGATGATGCATACGATGTGCAGTCAGGAGAGTTCGGACTTTACGATCCAGGGCGTCCAATTCGGTCTGAGTCCATTTGAGTATGCCAAAAGAGTATATGAGTACAGGCATAACCCAACCGTTAAAAGCGCGAATCTTGTTTCCACCGGACAAAAAACTGTTAAGTACTTTTGTCAGGCGGCTAAAAAAACGCTCTTTCAACGATCGTTTTACATCTGCACCCATGATACCTAGAGCCTCAGGCATACCCAAATATTTGTAGGTTTCCGTCACAGAGAGGGATCTGAGCCTTACAGTCTCTGAGACTAGTATGTCATCAGAGACCGCAACCTCCCCTCGCTTCACATGGATAACCGCACATTTATCTACACCAAAATCCATATTGATTGAATTGCTAAATCTTTCCGTTATTTTTAACAACTCAATCAATTCGGTTTGTTTCGATGCAAATAACTTGAGGTCATCCATATAGAGCAAGTGAGATATAGGCTCAGAGCCTCTCCGTAGACGGTAGCCTAACCCTGAATCCAACAACAGAGTGCTGAGGGGATTCAGGGCCATGCAAAACCACAGTGGACTCAGACTGTCGCCCTGGAATATACCCCGCTTGATTCTAATCGGCTCGTCACAATCAGGAGGAACCGTACCACCTGGATATCTCAGGACAGTGGTCCACTGCCCCATACAAGACCCAAGGAAGTTGCATAAATTTGTATTAATTTTATACAAATTTAACACCCTCATGAGCCATGTATGGGGCACCGAATCATAGGCCTTTTTATAATCTATCCAGGCAGCCGATAAATTCCTTCGGTTGTGACGAGCCTGTTGGCAAATGGTCATGTTAATGAGAAGGAGCTCCTTAGTACCACGGGACCCATTCATGCAACCTGTTTGGCCAGAAAAAAGAATTTGGTTAGAATTTATATGGTCTGTAATTTTAGATCTAATTATGGAGGTCAAAACTTTATAAATAGTGGGTAGGCATGTGATGGGTCTATAATTTTTTGGTTCCGTGGTACAACCGGACTTAAAGAGAAGGTGAGTGACACCTGTTGTCATAAATGTTGGAAGGGATCCCCGCTCAAGCGCATTCTGGAATTGCGCTGCTAATCGAGCATGCGAACTTGGAAACCATTTTAACCAGAAGTTGTGCAGACCGTCCGGGCCCGGCGACTTCCAGTTTTGCGTCTGTCTAATTGCAGTTAGCACATCTTCTGGACTGATTAAAATGGTTTCCATAGCCGGTATTGCCTCGCAAGCTCGATCTACAACACTAAACCAGGAGGCTTCAGTGTGAGAGACAGGCGACGACCAGATATTCGTCCAGTACTCACGCATTTCGTGAGCACTAGGAAGCCGCCCATCCACCACACCTTGTGGAGGATTCTCCCAACATCTATAAACACTCTTTTGGTCAGTTTGGAACTTGCGATTTTGTTGGAAACGATCCCATCGCCTCCTGTAGCGACGAATGCGGTTCGCCCACGCATAGACTTTTTGTTTAAAGAAGTCTATGCGTTCTGTGACGCAAAGCCTATAATTTCGAGGACTTGTGTTGGTCCCCGAAAAAGCGTGCGTCACAAAACGCATAATCTTCGGCCTGCTGTTTCCTTCTTTAAAAGAAATTAGTTTGCCGATGAGAGTTCGGGCCCTGTTGATACGATCCTCGATCCTACGCTGCCAGGCAGGCACAATCACAACACCTCGAGTGGCTTTATACTCATTTGGAAATTTTATATTAGCCACTCGACATGCTGCGACGGCCGCGCAGTAAAGGATCGAATGCGTATCAACAAGATCCCGACTGGACTCCAAGTATGTAGTTAACATGGAGTCCAAAGCTCCCATCAGCGCCAAATTTCTTCTATGCGTTGGCAAACGTGGCAGACGCGGTCTACAAGACGCCGATAAAGACGCAAACTCCAAAATCGCACATTCCAAAGCTCCTCTCAGTTGCTGTTTAGCTTGGGGACTTACGTTGTCATCCAAATTGTCCGTCAGCTCGAAATCAGCAACAGGTGTTGGTGTTGGGCCTGCCGCTTGATCTCCACTGACGGGTGACACATGGTCATCCTGGACAAAACACAAGTCTGTGCGCAACCGCTCAAGTGTGTCATCATCCAACAACTTACGCCGCTGAATAAATCGCACTTGATCCGACAGTCGTTGGGACGATACATCAACCGTTGGTTCCAAAGCCTGAAACAGAGACAGCATTTTAGCGCGATACGCAGTGAGGTTAATTCCTCCCTTTGTTGCCCCAAAGTAGGCCCGCATGACATTCTCATTGATTTCTCGAGTCCATCTCATGCGGCGCACTACCCCACCGGTAGCGGGGACCGTAGGCGGGACACTCGGCCCCACAGGTCCCAAGCCCACCGCTGGAGGGGGTCGTCCTCTTCGTCGCGCAGGTCTTGGTGGCGGCGGGGACGACTGCAACTCGCCGTGTTGGCTCGACGCGTCGTTGTCCGACGTCACTTCGAATACGTCCGAAGCCGACGCCCACGACGCGGAGCTCGACGAGCTGGGAGATGTTAAACGTGCGTTCCGTTTCTTTCTGGCTTTATTATTGATCATCGTTTTGGTTTTTATTTATCATAATTTGTAAAATCCTTTGACATTGTCACACACTGTCACTCTATTATTTTTTATTATGATTAATTGTTGCTTATTTACTCTATTTCTTCGATAAAACATTATGTGATTGTAGAAAGGAATCATTTTGGTTACTATTTAGACATAAATTGTGAATATTGTGTATATATTTGATATTAAACAAAATATATATATATTTTCAAATGGATGATCTTTTGGTGTTGCCAGATTATTATTATTATTGTTTACTGCTCTTTATTTCCATAATATTCTTTTTTACATTTTTACACACCATATATATATATATATATATAAAACATTATGTCGTATAAAAATATAAAAAAGTAATGACCCTTCGGTGGCGGGGCTCAAGACCCAAGCCACCGGCGGTTAGGGATCCAAAGTAAGGAACCTCCTCACTATGCGTGCCGTGTCCAACAATACCGCCTTTTGGATCTGGCTCTTGACCCAACGACCAATTGAGAGCCTCTGAAGATGTTGGTCGAAGCTCTTTGGCATCAGTCCATGTGCAGAAACAACAATCGGGACAATAACTGTTGAGTCCACATCCCACATATCGGTAACCTCGTGTGCCAAATCTAAATACTTAGACAATTTGTCTTTTTCAGCTTTAACGAGGTTAACGTCATGCGGAATGGTGACGTCAACAAGTATAGCCCGGCGCGCCAATCGATCTATTATCACAATATCAGGCTTATTGGCGACAATAGTCCTGTCTGTGATAATAGACCGATCCCAGTATAGCGTTGCATGACCATTTTCAAGAACTGGTTGTGGAACGTACTGGTAATATGGCATTTCAAGAGTCACAAGCCCATATCGAAGAGCAATTTGCTGATGTATGATCTTGGCTACTAGGTTATGCCTATGCAAATACTCGCCGTTAGCAAGATACGAACAACCGGAGATAACATGCCTGATTGACTCGCCCGGACGGTGGCATGCCCGACAAATGTCGACCGTACCGTCCTTCAGGATGTATTTCCTATAGTTGTTCGTCTTAATAACTTCGTCCATAATTGCAAAGACAAAACCCTCAGTTTCCCCAAAGAGGTTACCGAAACGTAGCCAAGATACAGACGCAGGTCGGTCCACATCAGGTCCATGGAGGGCCCGATAGAACCGACCATGCAGCTCTTTGCTCTTCCATACTTCCTCGCGATCTTTCGTGCTCATCACCAGTGGTTTCCGCCAGTTCTCATTCGCCAAAGAGAGCGGGGTGAGTCCTTTATCTATCTTAACTACAACCCTATGCATATCCACGTCACTGTGAAGGAAATAATCCCTGAGATTGCACACCTCGCGATTATGCAAGTCCTTAGCATTAAGGATGCCTCGGCCCCCACATCTCCGCGGGATGTACAATCTCATCACTGACGATCGTGGATGATGCATACGATGTGCAGTCAGTAGAGTCCGGACTTTACGATCTAGGGCGTCCAATTCGGTCTGAGTCCATCTGAGTATGCCAAAAGAGTACATAAGCACAGGCATAACCCAACCGTTGAAGGCGCGAATCTTGTTCCCACCTGACAAAAGACTGTTCAGAACTTTTGCCAGGCGGCCAAAGAAACGCTCCTTCACTGATTGTTTTACGTCTGCACTCAAAATACCCAGTGCCTCTGGCATACCCAGATATTTGTAAGTTTCTGTCTCGGAAAGGGCTCTGAGTCTTACAGCATCAGAGATTTGTACACCATCAGAGACTGCAACTTCCCCCCGCTTTACATGGATAATCGCACATTTATCTACACAAAACTCCATATTAATTGAGTTGTTAAATTTTTCAGTTATTTTTAACAACTCAATCAATTCTGTTTGTTTTGATGCAAATAACTTGAGATCATCCATGTAAAGCAAGTGAGAAATAGGCTCAGTCACTCTCCGAAGACGGTAGCCTAACCCCGAATCCACCAACAGAGTACTAAGAGGATTCAGGGCCATGCAAAACCACAGTGGACTCAGACTGTCACCCTGGAATATACCCCGCTTGATTCTTATTGGCTCGTCACAATCAGGAGAAACCATACCACCTGGATATCTAAGGACAGTGGTCCACTGTCCCATACAAGACCCAAGAAAGGTGCATAAGTTTGTATCAATTTTGTACAAACTTAACACCCTCATGAGCCAAGTATGGGGCACCGAATCAAATGCCTTTTTATAATCAATCCAGGCAGCTGATAAATTTCTACGATTTTGACGAGCCTGTTGGCAAATGGTCATGTCTATGAGAAGGAGTTCTTTAGTACCACGCGACCCACTCTTACATCCAGTTTGGCCTGGAAAAAGAATATTATTTGAGGTGAAGTGGTTTGCTATTTTAGCCCTTAATATGGATGTAAAAAGTTTATATGTGGTAGGGAGGCATGTAATAGGTCTATAATTTTTTGGGTCCGTGGCACTACCAGATTTATAGAGGAGGTGAGTAACACCGGTAGTCATAAATGTTGGAAGCGATCCTCCATCAAGCGCATCCTGGAATTGTGCTGCCAACCGAGCATGCGAACATGGAAGCCATTTCAACCAGAAATTGTGCAAACCATCCGGACCAGGAGACTTCCAGTTTTGTGTCGGACGGATTGCAACCAGGACATCCTCTGGACTAATTGAAATAGCTTCCATAATTGGTATAGACTCACAAGCTCGCTCAACAACACCAAACCAGTCGGCTTCAGTGTGGGAGATAGATGACGACCAGATATTTGTCCAATAAGTACGCATGTCATGAACACTAGGCAGCCGCCCATCTACCACACATTGTGGAGAACGCTCCCAACATCTATACACCCTCTTTTGGTCACTTTGGAAAGTACGATTCTGCTGGAATCGATCCCACCGTTTCCTATAGCGACGAATGCGGTTCGCCCACGCATACACTTTTTGTTTGTAATAGTCATTATTAATATTATATATATATATAATAATAATTATTATTATTATTATTATATTTTAAATTGCTTTATATAATATAATATATATATAATAATTATTATTATTATTATTATTATATTTTAAATTGCTTTATCTCCATTTAAGGGTCAAATGAGCCTGGTATACGGGCCATAGCCAAGCACAGCAGGTTAAATAGTAAACGAGGAAGATATAGATGATGATGATAGAAATTTTCTGGTAATACGGCAGGTGTTTAAAATAGTGGCTTTTTGTAGGAGGTGTACAATATATGAGGGAAGTTTTAATAATTCGAGGTTTTGAATTAGGTTTTTAGGTACAATTGCAGTAGAAGATATGATAATAGGCACTATGTGAACGGTACTAGCTCTCCACTGGGTTTTTAATTCTATTGCAAGATCCTGGTATTTTGTAAGTTTATCTGATGTTGTAGATTGTATATTGTGTGTGTTCGGTATGGCTATGTCGATAAGGTATACGGTGTTATTCAGTTTATTATGCAACGTATTATTATTATTATTATTATTATTATATTTATTTGTTCAAAATTTCATCAGAATTTAAGATATTATTCAAATGGAAAAATCAAAGGTATAGAAATAATCAGAAACAGTCGTAAATCGTTTCCTTTACAAATGTTTTTAGAGCAGTTCTTCGCTTTTTGTTCCCGATAATTGTTTGTTTGCACCATCTTGTTCCGCTAGAAAAACAATCGGGTTTTTATGATACAATTTCAGTGCAAAGCAAATTAATACACATAACAATTACAGGGTATATCAAGACTGCTACCGAAAACGAAGCCGGGTGTTAGTTAAAGCGACTTCAGACACAAGGCAACAGAAAAAGTTGCAAAAAAAAGCGTCATTTTTTTTTTCCTATGACCATATTTGCTTGGTAAATACATTTTTTTCCTAAAATAACAGTGTATATCCTTTTATTTATAAATAATCTAAGATATAAAAGTGTTTAAATTATTATTTTAGCAAAAACTAGGGATTTACCACCCAAAAATGACGATATTTAAAAAATCATAAAAAATCATTGTCGCATTTCTTTACGAAATTTTTAGTTGCATTGTGTTTGTAGTCACTAAAACTACCACCCGGCTTCGTTTTCGGTAGCAGTCTTGAGATACCCAGTATATATATGACTGCCTCGGTGGCGTAGTTGTACTAAGGTACGGTTGCAGAGCTGAGGTCTCGGATTCGAATCCCGGGTTGGGCAAAGTGATATTGAATTGTTCTATTCATAATCAGACCAGAGTCAAGAATTAGTGCCCGATATGGCGATAGGCTCGCCACCTATCACATTGTGGGACGGAACATACAAGGCGAAATGTGGGTGTCCTGGCACCTCTGCCTACCCCTTCTGGGATATAGGCGTGAGTTTATGTATGTATGTAACAATTGTATATTATTATGTATTAACCCATGTATCATTGGTCAAGACTATGTATGTAACTGCTGGGTTTATTTATTTACATACACGTCCCACTGCAGGGCACGGGCCTACTCTACAATCGACAGTACGATTGAGAGTGGCTAGGCTATACAGTCCACCACGCTGGCTTAATGCGTGTTGGCGGACTTACATACCGTAAAAAATATTTTAAATCGCTATGCAGGTTTCCTCACGATGTTTTCCTTCACCGTTTTAGTGCGTGGTGATTGACTATCAATACACACATGACTCCGAAAAGTCAGAGGTGTGCCCTGGTATTCGAACCTGCGACCACCGTGAACATGTTGGCAGTCGCGTCTGGTCCGTTTACCAACAGGCCACCACGCACTTTTTTTTATTGCAATGAATGGCGAGACGAGCAAGCCGTTCGCCTGATGGTAAGCGATACGACCGCTTATAAACAGTAGCAACATTCCACTACGCTCGCCATCCTGAGACATAAGATGTTAAGTCTCAATATGTCCAGTTATTCTGGCTACAATGTCCTTTAATCCGAAACACAACTGCATTTAAACTGCTGTTTGTCGGGAGGAATAGACATTGCGCTGGTACCTACCCAGATGGCCTCTCACAAATGAGAGATCTACCAATAAAATTACTTCAATACTGATTATTTAATACTGATTGTTTATCCCACAGGCGTGCACTAGCCATTCCGCCCAAAACGGATGGCCCCTTCTCCCACGATAGATGTCGAATGTACTCAGCTGATTGGAGCCTGGCCTTGGCCCAGGGTAGGACGACGCCTGATGATGAATGGCCCATTCTGGCCTGCACCAACGGCTGGGAGTACAATAGGAGTGATGTGCCATACGAGACTATTGCTTCACAGGTAATTTATTTTCTGCTTTAGGAAGTTAAATATAGGCTTTAACCAAGGATCTTATATAGAGTTTGTTCCACGTCGATGCCATATGGGAAATATCTTAATTATTGAAGGTAGTTAATATTTGCTGCCCTGATTTTAGACAAGGAGAGACTTTTAAATACATCCCATGGTTGTTTTTAAGACATTGCTGTAGAGCGATAAGACTACCATTTATATTTATTTTTATTGTTTCTGTATAGGAGTAGGTATAAGTTTGTGTACAATAAATAAATTATATTTATTTATTTATTTTTATTCTTAACTGCACTTAAAAAGGATAACTACTTAAATATATTTATTTATTTATTTAAATGCTTTATTGTACACTAAGTTAACTTAATTACAGAACATTATATTACATAGTGGTACAAAAGGCGGTCGTATCGCTCGAGGCAATCTCTTACCGACTACCTTGGGATGGACAGTAAGAGATGGAAAAAAAAGAGAGGGCAGTCAATAGTGTACCAAGTAAGATAAAGATTGACTAAAGAAAAAAGAAATTAAATAAAATCATATATGCAAAAAACGTGACATACGAATATAATTAAAAATTAACAAACATAACATATACTAGATACATAAATAAATATATAAATACATGTATATACATATACAAGTGGACAGATATCATAATAATATATACAAATACATACATAATATACAAACAATCAATCACTTGAGTAATGTAGTAGTTAAAGGGACAGGAAAGTAAAGGACACCAATGTTCGTGCCCGTCTCACTGCATCAGGAAGTGCATTCCATAATCGGACTGCTTGTACAGTGAAAGACTTGTCCATGAAAGTCGTAGAGTGCACGGGCATTCTCAACCTCAGGTTCTCCGACGATCTCAAGGATTTTGTATGTGAATCATGAAGGAACATAAAACGATCTTTAAGATAAGAGGGAGTTAAGGGATTAAACAAGATGTTGTAGAGAAGAAAAAGAATATGAGTATTCCGACGAAGTCGTATGGGTAACCACTTGAGCTTAACACGAAACTCGGAAACATGGTCATATTTGCGAAGGCCAAATATGAACCGTATGCAAAAATTTTGGAGACGCTCAAGTTTATTAAGTTGGTCCTCGGTAAGATCAAGATAGCTGACATCGGCATAATCAAGGATGGGGAGAAGAAGTGTTTGCGCAAGTGAAATTTTCGTGGCGACGGGTAGGAAATTGTGTAACCTTCGCAAAGAGCGAGCTGAAGCAAACAACTTTTTACTTAGCTCACGAAGCTGCGGGCCCCAGGTGAGGGATTTATCTAAATACAAACCTAAGTTTTTTACAGTATCACTGTAAGGAATAATAATACCATCACAGTATATAGACGGTACAAGATCCCAGTCTAGTTTTGAAATCATCCTGGGGCTGCCGACAACAATGACCTGAGTTTTGGCAGGGTTAACCTGCAACCCATTAGCTTTGCTCCAGTTACAGATGCTTTGGATGTCAACATTAATTTCCGAAATTGCATCAGCTAGCCTATTCAGGGGCGCCCGAGTGTAGATTTGGAGATCATCTGCATGAAGGTGGTAGGATGAGCAAAGATGATTAGTTATAGAGTTGATAAAAACAGCGAAGAGTAAAGGAGATAGCACGCCGCCCTGAGGGACGCCAGCATTCACAGAGCACCATGAGGAAAAACTTTCCTCAACACAGATACGTTGCCGACGTCCATACAGGTAACTTCGAAACCAATCAATTGCCATTGGAGATATGTTAAGAGAACTCAGAATGCCAAGTAATACATCGAAATCAACGGTGTTGAAAGCATTACTGAAGTCCAGCAATGCTAAGACTGTCAGCTTGCCCTCCTCCATACCTGACCAGATGCCATCCGTAATATGAGTCAGAGTAGTGGTTGTACTATGTCTGGGACGAAATCCGGATTGGAGAGGATTTAAAATATTATTCTTAGAGAGGAAACTATTGAATTGGCTATGGATTAGGCGCTCAAGGACTTTAGACAGAAATGGTAGGATGGAAATAGGACGAAATTCGGAGAGTAGGGAAGCATTAGGTTTTTTAGGAATAGGAATGATGTGGGCTTCTTTCCAAGCGATCGGAAAGGTCCCTGAGGAGATGGAATGGTTTAGGATATGGGTAATGATAGGAAGGATTTCGTCGAGGATAGGAAGAATCATATTACGGCTGACATGGTCACTTCCCATTGCATTCGATGAGATAAGCGAAATAGTTCTCCTAACATCACAGATAGCAAATTGTTTGAAAACGAAACTAGAACAATCGGGAGCCTTAAGGGTAGAAAGATGCTTTAAAGTGTTATCTTTGATCGTCCTGGGGAAACAAGACGGAGAGGAGAAATGATGGTTAAGAGAATTTAAATCTATAGATTTGGGAATAGAGCCTTGTTGCGATTTACCCACTCCCAAAGACTTAAGAAATTTCCACACTTTAGCTGGGTCTCCGTTTTCTACAGAGTTATGGATATGTCGGCGTTGGGCGATCCTACATACCTTTGTGCAGTGATTCCGTACGGCTACATATTTCAGCCAATTAGCTTCATTTGGGCGTCGGTTAAACCTGGACTTAGCGGCCGCTTTTTTGGCAAGCAACTCCTTAATTTCAGCCGTAAGCCAAGGGGTTGGTAGGTGTTTCACCTTAATAGCTTTAACGGGTGCATGTCCATCAAACAGTGAGGTTAATTGACCATTAAAAAACTCAACTTTAGCGTCAATGCTATCTGTAAGGAACAGTGGACTCCAGTCAATGCTGTCGGCATCCTTGCGAAGGTTATCAATATTCATACCCCGAAAATTTCTTTGCGAGAGGATTTTAGGTGAGAATTTTGGAGGTCGGATACGGTAGGACAAGAATAAGAGATCATGCGAGGAGAAAGCGTCGGCGGGACATTGACCATGTTTCGCGACATGGTTTAGGGAAGAAACGAGGATGAGGTCAAGAAGAGAAGGAGTACAGTTCGGAGTATGGTGAGTGGCTGAAAGTGGAAGAATGGAAAGGTTACAGGATTGGATTACATTTGAGAAAGAAGAAGAACGACGATCGGTTTTGAGTAGGCAGGTATTGAAATCACCCATGATTATGGTTTGACTGTACACTGGGACTAGATTTTCGAGAATCGTTTCAAAAGATGAAAAAAAGTCAATTCGAAGCGAGGGACAATAATAAACGCCGAGAAGAAGTTTTTGAAGGGAGAATTCCACCTCAACGAAAAGATGTTCACCAGCATTTAGCGGCGGGGGTTGCGGTGATGCACTAACGTTCGAATATCGAAATTGCGTGCGGAGATAGATAGCAACACCCCCTCCACCACGTTCAGTGCGGTCATTCCTGATGAGGTGGAACCCAGGATGTAAGTAAGCGGAAGAAGATAGACATGGCTTAAGCCATGATTCTGAAACAAGAATAGCATGTATATGAGTACAGTCAAAACTAGCCAGCATATCAGGGAAATGGGCCGGAATACTTTGGACATTGAAGTGAACCACATTGAAATTTCTTGAGACGTCAGAGAACTGGGATGAAAGAGTGTCAGCGAGTGAGGGAATACTGACAAAGCTCTCATCGCTACAAGCTGATAAGAACTCGTCGCAATCACTACTAAAATTGTGAACAGACATATATTACAAATATTGAACAAAAAATACAGATGGTGGTCTTATCGCTCTAAGCGATTTCTTACAGACAACCTTTGTATTACTGTAAGAAAATAACAACCAAAAAATTACATTGATATTTACACTGTGTTAATAAGGTCTTCAACTTTTCCATGGCCTAAAAATATATTTTTTTAATAGCTTTGCATGGCGAGGCGAAATTGCCGTTCGCCTGATGGTAAGCGATACGACCGCTCATATACAGTAGCAAAATCAAACAACACCTTGAACTACAAAGCAGTGCTTGGCATTCCACTGCGTTTGCCATCCTGAGACATGTGATGTTAAGTCTCAATACGTCCAGTAGTTACCTGTGGCATGTCATTCAATCCGAAACTTAACAGTGCACTTACACTACTGTTTGGCGGGAGAAATAAACAATGCGGTGGTAACTACCTAGGCGGCCACTCACATATGAGAGAACTACCATAAGTAAACCTAATTATCTTAATTATTGTTGATAATCAATTGTACTGTAAGAAGGCATCACTTTAGTTTTGAAAACGACCCAACAAAAAAGTTACATTTATATTTACACTATGTAATATTAATGCCTTCAACTTCTCCATGTCCTACAAATTTTTTGTCCACGTCAATATTCTTAATTTGAATAAAACAGTCTGTCTCTTTCCCCCTTGTAGCTGGACTGGGTGTGCGACAAGGACAACCTACCAGCCACAGCGCAAGCCATATTCTTCTGTGGTGCCATCGTAGGAGGATTGGTATTCGGATGGATCGCTGACAAGTATGGAAGGATCCCGGCTTTGGTTGGTAAGTAATAATATTTTTCAAACTAGCAATCCTACCTGTCTTCACTCGGGTGCGGATATACTTTTCAAAATGGCGGCCAAAATGTTCAATTCCGACTATCAATATTTAGAAAATCGACCAATAAATCAGACAACGTATAATGAATAAAATTTCCTCGTATTTGCTAGTTTTTTTACTACTACTTCTCTCCTATAGATCGTAGCGTGATGATATGTAGCCTACAGCATTACTCGATAAATTGTCTATCCAACAAAAAAATATTTTTTCAATTCGTACTAGCTGTTCTTGAGATTAAAGGTAACAAACAAAAAAATTCTTCAGCTTTATACCGGGTATCTCAAGACTGCTACCGAAAACGAAGCCGGGTGGTAGTTTTAGTGACTACAAACACAATGCAACAAAAAATTTCGCAAAGGAACGGGACAATGATTTTTTATGATTTTTTAAATATCGTCATTTTTGGGTGGTAAATCCATAGTTTTTGCTAGAATAATAATTTAAATACTTTTATACCTTAGATTATTTATAAATAAAAGGATATTCACTATTATTTTAGGAAAAAATGTATTTACCACCCAAATATGATCATAGGAAAAAAATAACAAAAAAAATTGTCGCTTTTTTTTGCAACTTTTTCTGTTGCATTGTGTCTGAAGTCGCTTTAACCACCACCCGGCTTCGTTTTCGGTAGCAGTCTTGAGATACCCTGTATATCAAACTAGCGGCCCGGCCCAGCTTCGCCAGGGTACAAATAGATTTCTGTACAATAATATGTACGTATTATACATATAAACCTTCCTCTTGAATCACTCTATCGATTAAAAAAAACCGCATCAAAATCCGTTGCGTAGTTTTAAAGATTTAAGCATACAAAGGGACATAGGGACAGAGAAAGCGACTTTGTTTTATACTATGTAGTGATACAGATAATGAATGGCGATATGAGCTTGCCATTCGCGTGATGGTAAGCGATACGACCGCTCATGGACAGTAGCAAAACCAAACACCTTGAATAACAAAGCAATGATTGGCATTTCACTGCGCTCGCCATCCTGAGACATAATATGTTGAGTCTCAATATGTCCAAGAGTTACTCTGGCTAATTTTAAGTAATTTAAACATTTAATTTACACAAAATATTTGAGACTTCACGACATTCTTACAAAATGCTATCTTACAGGTCTATCAAAGTGCTATAAGATTATTAAAAAAATATTCTTTACTAAACTACAATATGCCTAAGTAAAATATTTCATAAATTCTAAGTGTCTAAACCGTTCAATATATTCTCGTATTTCTTGTCCCATCCTTGTTTAATTTAAAATTTGTCATTCCAGGAACGAACATGATGGGCTTCTTGGCCGGCGTGGGGACTGCGTTTTGCAACAGCTTCTGGTCGTTCGCATTATGTCGGTTCCTAGTCGGTCTTGCCTTTGACAACTGTTTTACTATGATGTACATCCTTGGTAAGTTATAAAAACATTATTATCAGCATATATACGTCCCACTGCAGGGCACGGGCCTCCTCTACAATCAAGAGTACGATTGAGAGTGGTAAGGCCATATTTCACCACACTGACTTAGTGTACTGTAGAAATTCTTACAAATCGTTAAAGTATGCTTTCCTTCACGATGTTTTCCTTCACCGTTTTAGTGCGTAGTGTTTGACTATCAATACACACATGACACCTAAAAGTCAGTGTGCTCTGGAATTCGAACTCGCGACCAACTTGTAAATAAATATAAATAAATAAATAACACCCAACAGTCACATATATATTCCTGACTCCACACTAAGATCGAGTCTTGTGTCGTGTAACACGATAAGAGACTTTTCGGTCTCACAAACACCCAGACCCGAAAGAAATTTGTGGGCCGCACAAACATTTATCTGCCGGGATCGAACCCGCGGCCTCTCGTTTCACAGCCGTCGTCTAACCGACTGCGCCACGGAGGCTGTCTGTTGTGTATATCGGGAGACAATCATGCCGGCATAATTATGTCGACCGACAACCATCTCATATTTTTGTATACTTTATCTTGAAGTATTTACTTACCATCAGATAAGTTAAATTCTAAAAACCGCCGGATATAAGACATTACCCAGCCTCGAACCTACACCTCTCTTGAAGGTCTATCTTTGATAAAACGGTCAAGGGTAATACGTGTTATAATAAACCCTTTATATCTTAGTAGAATAAAAACTTCTTGGTTTAATATTAGGTACAGGATTATAGCTATAGCTTGGCAAAAAAATTTTGTTTTTAATGAGGGCCCTAAAATCGAATTTGATATTAATATGGCAACCCGATATATAATAATAATAAATTATTTATTCAGTAACAATAAAGTTTACAATTTTTGAAGAGGGTTTGGGGCACCTTTTAAGCTTGAAATGCTTGTGACAGGAGACCCCAAAACATCCGCGTCTTAATATACACCAAGTGAAATCTCATAGTTATACATACACAAATACATCAAACAACAAGAATTACAAATAAAGTTTTACAAAAGTTGAATAAAATAGACATAAATTAAAATTTAATTAAAAATTCAGATAAAATCGAGGATAAAATAAAATAAAGCCAAACAAATAAGTGTGTGTGTGTGCGTGTGTGTGTGTGTGTGTTTGTGTGTGTGCGTATATATAGTGATGTGTGTAGAAGAGTAAATCATTGCATAACTTGCAAAAGTCTTTCTGTTTCCTCATAAGTTTCCTTCAGTGAAATTAACCATTTCGTTATGTCATATTTGAAATCATTATAATGCCTTGAAAATATATGAAATTCTTTGTTAACTTTGTTATAAATTAGATCCGAGCGTTTGTTTTATTGTATACTAGCAAAGAATGTTTTAGTAGCAGTCGCCTTGATCATAAGATCTTTTCTTCTTTGAACTGGTAAATTTGCGACATGTGTTAAACTTTTGTGTTTATTTTTAATAGTATACAGTATGTATAATTTTCTAACGAAGAGTAAATTGGAGGTTGTGTAAATGTCTTTTGTAGAGTATCTACGTTTTCTAAAGTACATCACTTTTATAATCACAAAATAATACTAAAAACGTACAAAAATGTATAGAATTACCTGCGTATAAAATTATTCAACGAACACAATTACATTTTTAATAGTGTTGCCACAATGGTTTTTATTTAATACAAATTGTCACATCGTACTCTTTTTTGCCAAGTTATATTTGGGTAGGAATTCCCGAATAAGTGTGATAATAATAAATATATGCTATGTGATCTTCTGGCGTGTATTGTATCAGCCCATATACGTCCCACTGCAGGGCACGGGCCTACTCTACAATCGAAAGTACGATTGAAAGTGGCGTGTAGCAAAAATAAGAACTACAAATAAAATTTCAAACAATATTTATGTATGTCCATAGCGTGATATATAGCCTATAGCATTCCTCGATAAATGACCTATCCAACACAAAAATAAATTTTCAATTGAAACCAGTAATTCTTGAGATTAAAGGTAACAAAGAAACAAAAATTACCTAGTGTGATAAGGCCGCCACTTGTATTATTATTTTTATTGTTTAATATCTTGATAACATCTCTGTTTAGTGCAAAAAAGGTTTAAATAAATAAAAAATAAACTCTTCAGCTTTATACAGGGTAGTATAAAATGAATCCGGGTGGTAGTTTTAGTGACTTCAGACACAATGCAACTAAATTTTGTGCAAAATTTGTGACGATTTTTTTGTTATTTATTTATCTATCGTCGAATTAGGGTGGTAAATACATAGTTTTTTCTTTAATAATAGTGTACACCCTTTTATTTTTAAAGACGCTATGGTACACGAGGCTTCAAATTATTATTTTAGCAAAAACTATGGATTTACCACCAAAACTCGACGATATTTAAAAAATAATAAAGAAAAAACTGTCGCGTTTCTTTGCGAAATTTTTATTTACATTGTGATTGTAGTCACTAAAACTACCACCTAGCTTCTTTTTCGGTAGCAGTCATGATATACCCGATATATTAGTATAGATTTAATCTTACAACCACCTTTTCCTTCCAGTATTGGAGTACGTTGGCCCCAAATGGCGAACGTTTGTAGCCAACATGTCTATAGCTCTATTCTTCACTCTGGCTGCATCAGTGCTACCCTGGATAGCCTTGTGGGCTGATGACTGGCGACGGTTCACCCTTATCACTAGTGTACCCTTCATCCTGGCCTTGGCAACACCCTGGGTAGTTCCTGAGAGTGCCAGGTAATTTATATTTATGAAGTTATACTTTTAAAATGTAGTTTGACTCCAGTGTGGTGGCAGGTCTCTCATATGTAAGAGGCCATCTGGGTAGGTACCACCGCAATGTCTATTTCTCCCGTGAAACAACACTGCTTAAATGCACTGTTGTGTTTCGGATTGACGGACATTGTAGCCAGAGCTACTACTGGACATATTGAGACTTAACATCTTATGGCTCAGGATGGCGAGCGCAGTGGAATGTTGCTACGGTTTATGAGCGGTCGTATCGCTTACCATCAGGCATACGGCTTGCTCGTCTCGCCATTCAAAGCAATAAAAAAAAAGTGTTTCATCCTTCGATCAATTATATACTAGATGCAGGGTCCGAAACAAAAACACGCGCCAAAATTGGCCGAGGTTGCTTGTACTTATCATGGCTCACCACCTATCACATCGTGGGATGGAACATACAAAGCGAAAAGTGGTTGTCCTGGTAGCAAGCACTTCTGCCTACCCCTTCTGGGTAAACGGCGTGAGTTTATGTGTGCAGTACAAAACTGTACAGCTGTTTCTATCCTTATCACTTCCATGCAACACGTTATCTCTCTTCTCGCTCTTTCCCCACTGTGTAGGTACATACAATGCGCGCAGATTTCGTTCGCTTTGTCCAATATTATTTATTTATATATTTGTTTCCAGATGGCTGGTATCTCAAGGAAAGATCGACAAAGCCTTGGTTATAATGAAGAAATTCCAACGCATCAACAAAACTGCCATACCAGAGAAGGTTTTAAGCGATTTCACTGTAAGTAATAAATAATAAATACACCCAACAGTCACATACATAGTCCTGACCCCACACTAAGATCGAGTCTCGTGTTGTGCACCAGAAACTACAAGACACTTTCCGGTCTCACAAACACCACCTGAAACAAAGACCTGTGAATGGCAGTAATAATTTCCTCGGTGCGGGGATCGAACCCGCGGCCTCATGTTTCATAACTGGCGTGTAACTGCGCCATGGAGGCTGTCTATCTTGTCTGTGTTTTATTTGTTTATCATCCCATATCCGTCCTACTGCAGGGCACGGGCCTCCTCTACAATCGAGAGTACGATTGAGACAGGTTCGGCCATAAAAACTTCGTGATAATAAAAGCATTTTCTTTATAGTCTTTTACTTTCTATACCGGGTATCTCAAGACTGCTACCGAAAACGAAGCCGGATGGTAGTTTTAGTGACTACAAACACAATGCAACTAAAAATTTCGCAAAGAAACGCGACAATTATTTTTTATGATTTTTTAAATATCGACATTTTTTGGTGGTAAATCTATAGTTTTTGCTAAAATAATAATTTAAACTCTTTTATACTTTAGAGTATTTATAAATAAAAGGGTATACACTATTATTTTAGGAAAAAATGTATTTACCACCCAAATATGGCCATAGGAAAAAAATAACAAAAAAAAAATTTTCGCTTTTTTTTGCAACTTTTTCTGTTGCATTGTGTGTGAAGTCGCTTAAACTACCACCCGGCTTCGTTTTCGGTAGCAGTCTTGATATACCCTGTATAGTCTACCATGCTGGCCTTGTGCCAGAAAGACTTTACATACCATACTCTTTGTAGAGACGAAGGAGAGTACCATTGAGAGGGTCTAAAAAGGCAGAAGGGAAGGAGAATATCGGGATTTGTAAGAATTTCTAGAGGAGTATCGTGCCCAGTAGGCCATTATAGGCTTATATCGGCTTTGCCAAGCATTTTTTTTTATTTTTTAATAAATAACACCCAACAGTCACATACATAGTCCTGACCCCACATAAGGATCGAGTCTTGTGTCGTGTATCAGGAACTACGAGAGACTTTTCGGTCTCACAAACACCCAGACCCGGAAGAAATATTTGTGGGCCGCACAAAAATTTCTCTCGGTGCGGGGATCGAACCCGTCGCCTCTCGTTTCACAGGCGGCGTCTAAACGACTGCGCCACGGAGGCTGATTGGCTGGATTGCGTTTCCACTGCGTTTGCCATCTTGAGACATAAGTTGTTAAGTCTCAATATGTTCAGTAGTTACTCTGGCTACAATGTCTTTCAAACCTAAACAAAACAGTGCATTTACACTGCTGTTTGGCGGCAGAAATAACTATTGCAGTGGTACCACCCAGCCGGCCTCTCACATATGAGAGACCTGCCACCAGTAAATACCTCTACACGAGAGCCCGAATAAGATTAAGGACACATAGTATAGTGTAGTAATAATGTCTATTTCTCCCACCAACAGCAGTGTAAATGCACTATTGTGGTGTCTGGAATATGTGTGTTAAAAAAACACTGTTTAAATTTTTATCAACTTGTTTATTTAATCATGATTCCATGTACTTGTGTTTCTTCTATCAAAAACAACCCTCTTTCAGGAGTCATCAATGAAAACGATAAAAGAATCGGAAGCCGAGTCCAGGTCCTACTCGGTTCTAGACTTGTTCAGGACTCCTCGTCTGCGCAGGAACTCGATACTTCTCATCGTGATCTGGATGGCCATATCCCTGGTCTTCGACGGGCATGTTAGGAACGTAGGGTCCCTGGGTCTAGACATCTTCCTGACCTTCACTATTGCTTCAGCTACTGAACTGCCTGCTGATACTTTCCTTACCGCTGTTTTGGATAGGTGAGTGAAGCCTTATTTTTATTTATTATTGTTCATTACTGGTCCCAGGTCTCTCATATGTGAGGCCATCTGGGCAGATAACCGCAAAAACAAAATTCAATGTTTCTAGCAAGATGAAAATCAAGGAAATATTCACGTTATAGTATACTATAAACAAACTATAAACAAATATTTCCTTGGTATTCGAACACCTTTGATGGTTCTTTCATCTTGGAACAAATATTGAAGCTCATATCTTTTAAAGCAAACACGATCGGAACTCCATAATAGCTGATCGCGTGATGCCAATGTTAGAGGCATACGCACAAAAACTTTTAGCTTTTATAAAATTACGAAGGTCTAGCGGCCACGGGCTCTTGATCTATTAAGAAGAATGTGGAAGTTACGAAAATCATCAACCCCCGAAGATGTCGCCCTTTGGTCACGTCGTGAAAAATTACAAATACATGCTGAAATAAAACTATTATTTACGAATTATATCGCGGATTTGGCTAAATATTTTACATTTTTATTTCCCGAACTTTCGACTACTTTACAGCTTGCGTGGTCACGGGGCGGGCTGAGGTATTAGTCATCCGCTCAGTGACTGTTACAATTTAACTACCCTTATTTACAATTATTAAATCAAATAGTTAAATTAAAAAGTTTATCTGTTACGTTCCGAACTATGCAGAAGGACTATAGATATAGCTCTTATGTTGTCCAGCCTTAGATAAATGAAGAAATAAGCACAAATCTTTTTCCAAGAAAGGGTAGTTCGGGCTACCAGGACGCCCACATTGGGACTTGGTTGTTCCTTCCCACTATGTCAGGACTATTTAAGTGAGAATAGTTCCATCTCGAGTTAAATCAAATAAAGATTGTTTGTTAAATCTTAAATATAACATCGTCTTCTATTTTCTTCCGTTCACCACGTCTTCGATCGCCTTCTAGGCTCCTCTCTTTTAATCTATCCTTCCGAACTTTAACATCTTAAGCATTCATCCTCCAACTCTTTCCATCTTAAGTACTTTCATTAGTCATCTCTTTCACACAAACCAAGTTCCATATTAGTCATTCGTCTATCGTTTCATTCTACTCATCTTTCTTCATAACATTCTAATCCTACATGTATAACTGAACTATTTTATTATTATCCTCAGGTGGGGCAGAAGATGGCTAGCGTGCGGGTCCATGGTCATTAGCGGTATCTTCAGTCTTCTAGCTACCGCTGTGCCTGTTGGTAAGTTAACTATCGGCTGTATTTACATAATATACATACAAGCTCACGCCTTTTCCCCAGAAAAGGTAGACAGAGTTTCAACTAGGACACCAAAGTTTCGCTTTGTATTTTCCATCCCACAATGTGATAGGATGGCCTATCGCCATATCGGGCACAAATTCCTGACTTGAAGCTGTTATGAATATGAAAATCGTATATCACTGCCGACCCGGCATTCGAACCTGAAACTTCAGCTTTGCAATCATATAGTACAACTGCGCCACCGAGCCAATTAATGTTTATTAGTTAGGAACAGAAAACTATGTAACATGTCACCTGATGGTAAGTGATCACTGCACATGTACATACACAACGCTTGGGTGATGGATATGTTGCCGGAATAACAAATAAAGAGGGGAGCTGGAAGGAAAAAGGATGGAAAGATGAAAGTTATTGGGCATCCAGCAATCTCACTCATTGAATGAACACCCGACGTAAAAATCGTTTTTTTTTAACACTATAGTTTCTTGCTCGTCCTACTCTAATGAAAATCGCTTTCCGAACCAGATGGCAGATCACAAAATAACTGAATCTAAACGATGTAGAACATTTTAACGATTCAATAAATTATTTTTATTTCATTTTTATTTATTTGGTTCACAAAACTGGTTACAAACAAATGACATTCCTTAAAAACAGCGATACAGTAGAGCATACAAAATATTTGCAACCTTCTTGAAGTGAACCACGTAGCGGAAAGCGCAGCGTAGGACGTCCACCCACAAGATGGTCCGACGACCTGGTAAAGGTCGCGGGACGTCGCTGGATGCAGGCTGCCTCCAACAGGTCTCTGTGGAAATCATTGGGGGAGGCCTATGTTCAGCAGTGGACTTCCTTTGGCTGATGGATGGATGGATGGAAGTGAACGCGACATGCATAAATTAGAAGTTAATATTAACAAAAATAATAGATATAGGAAAAATGAAAATCTAGAATGAAAGGACGCGGTACAAATCGTGTCTGGGTTATATTATATATTTAAATGTATTAATCTTAGCTGAGGCAGGGGAACCAAAAAAGATGTCATAATCATTACAAATACTATTATAAGAAGAGCACATTCGATAAAGGGGTGAATGTTGACCGAGATTCGTTTTGTACAGGGGAAGAGCGAAGGTTTTTCGATTTAGTAAGCGGCTGGTATAAAAATCAATGGTATGTATGTTCCATTTACACCTTCTAGGTGGACCTTCAGCCTCTCTAGCCATCCTCGGCCGCTTCGCCGTGAACATATCCTACAACATTGGACTGCAATATGCCGCTGAACTCCTGCCAACTGTAGTCAGGGCTCAAGGAGTGGCCCTCATACATATAATGGGATATGTAGCCTCAATTCTAGCGCCTTTTGTAGTCTATCTGGTGAGTTTTGTAGTAATTTTCTATTGGTGTATCATTTTATTGCAGTGAATAGTGAAAAGAGCATTTTAGCCTGATGGTAAGGGATACGACCGTTCATGGACAGTAGCAAAACCAAACAACGAATTACAAAACAGTGCTTGCTACTGCGCTCGTCATCCTGAGACATAAGATGCTAAGTCTCAATATTTCCAGTAGTTACTCTGCCAACAATGTCCTTCAATCCGTAATACAACAGTGCATTTACTGTGCTGATTATGGAGTAATAGACCTACCTGTAAAATATGTACCTACCTACCTGTGAGTATAGAGGATATATCAAGACTGCTACCGAAAACGAAACCGATTGGGAGAGAGACTGAAAAGTCTGGTATTTTCTGATACTGCACCAATACTCGATCGTAGTAATAATCACTTTGTAAACTGGTTTTGAAAAGAGCAACACTAGAGTTTCTTGCCCGTTCTTCTCTAGCGAAAACCGCTTTCCGAAACGGGTGGTAGATAAAAAAATGACTGAATCTAAATGATGTTGAACATTTTAATGGATTCAATCAATTATTTTCACTTTATTTCCATTCATTTTATTTTCAGTAGTGTGGGTTCAGGACTATGTATGTGACTGTTGGGTGTAATTTATCAAATTGTCTTTAATGTTTATTGACAGCCTCCGTGGCGCAGTCGGTAAGACGCCGCCGGTGAAACGAGAGGCCGCGGGTTCGATCCCCGCACCGAGAGTAATGTTTGTGCGGCCCACAAATATTTCTTCCGGGTCTGGGTGTTTGTGAGACCGAAAAGTCTCTCGTAGTTCCTGATACACGACACAAGGCCCGATCTTAGTGTGGGGTCAGGACTATGTATGTGACTGTTGGGTGCTATATGTTATTATTTATTTGTTATTCCAGGCCAACATCTCCCAAGACCTTCCGCTCCTGATCCTGGGCGCTCTGGGAGTAGTCGGTGGTCTGCTCTGCCTCTTCCTGCCCGAGACTATGGACACCGAGATGCCCCAAACTCTTCAGGATGGAGAGGACTTCGGCAAGGACCAGAGGTTCTGGGACAATCCTTGCTTCCCCAGGTAAGAAGTGACATTTTGCGTTTGCAAAGAGCAGCTTTTCTCTCTCTTGTTTCATTATTCTTAGGTTTTCGCGACTGTTAAGCCGATAAATTGCAAAGCCATCCAAAGTTTAAAATATATTTTCTACTTTGGATGGCTTGACTATGAATAGCTTATATATGAGAGATATGGGAGACGGGCAAGCCATTGGCCTGTTGATAAGCGATACTACAGACATTTTGGATTCATTTCCAGCTATTTTAATCTATCAGTTACTTTTCTCCTATGAGTTTGAAATATGTTTATTGTATACCGTACCAGCCCATATGAAAATGAAAATGAAAATAATTTATTGAATCCATTAAAATGTTCAACATCATTTAGATTCAGTCATTTTTATCTACCACCCGGTTCGGAAAGCGGTTTTCACTAGAGAAGAACGGGCAAGAAACTCTAGTGTTGCTCTTTTCAAAACCAGTTTACAATGTAGTGAATTATTACAAAATTTACAAGTTGGTTTAATCAGAGCAGTTCATTAATAATTTGTTGTAAAATTACAAAAAAATATTTATTTTTTATAAAAAAATATTTATTTTATATACGTATACGTCCCACTGCAGGGCACGGGCCTCCTCTACAATCGAAAGTAAGATTGAGAGTGCTTAGGCCATATACCACGCTGGCCTAATACGGGTTGACTAAGTTTCAAAATATG
Organism: Hyles vespertilio; assembly: GCA_009982885.2. Lineage (NCBI taxonomy): Eukaryota > Metazoa > Arthropoda > Insecta > Lepidoptera > Sphingidae > Hyles > Hyles vespertilio. Next base: position 2,348,659 of record CM042832.1, read on the forward strand.
TTTAAATTCTTTAAATTGTTCCAGAAAATCCAAAGAAGACCAACCAGAGAAGTACACAAAAAGGTCTTCAGTGTCCAAAACTGAATCCCAGGAGTTTGTAAGAGCTGTTCCTAGTGCCATAGGTTCTAGGGCATCTATCAGGGCTTCAGTTAGGGCATCCACCAGATCCAGGAAAAGGGAAGAACGATCGGAGAATATGGTATAAGACAACATTCAAAATTGTATTTTTGATCTCTAAATTAGGATATGAGTGATTTCGAAGTCAAATTTTGAGGGAAAGGAGAATATTTGGTACATTTTGAAAAACTTTCCCAGAAGAAATGAACAAAAGGTCTTAACTTTCTAAAGGCCAAAAGGTCTTTAAAGGAGAGACCTAATTAACATTGCAAGAAGTCACTAGAAACGTTTAATAGGTCGATTTGGAGATCCTTGGGGGAGGCCTGTGTTCAGCATTCGACTTCCTGTGGCTAAAATGATTTTAAAACAAAGAATAAGACATGACAAAATTTTAATTATTTATTGTACTGCAAAACTATTCAAATTTCTTTGTTTTTTTTTTGTTGTATAAAATATATTTAGGATATTGATTTTTTTTGCCAGAGGTAAAGAATGAAAGAATTTTTGTCTTTAATTATTTTAAAAAACATGACAATGTTACCAGTGATTAATATTCACGGGAAGTTACTATTGATGGTCTAGGCACCAGTTATGGACAGTTTAAAACATAATTTTCTTTAGGCGTTGGTCACTTAAATATGCATGAAAAATTATATTTTTCATAATACTTATATTATTTTTAGTATACTACAATCTACAAGTTAAAATTAGAAAAAAATCTGTATTAAATTTTAACATCAGATGCAACATTATTATACCACATATTGTTTATAAAACTGTCCATAACTGGTTCCACGACCTAAACTTTACTATTATATAGTACAAATATATGAATTTCATTTAAATATGTTATTACAGTTGATTTTAATTAGTATATTTTTGTTGCAACTACCTATTTCTTGTTAAATTCACAATTTTGTTTTTTTTTTCATTGTTTCGTTTCGTTGATTTTATAATAGTCGAAATTGTCCTGATTGATAATTGTCAACTAACAAAGTCTATACTCAAACTGGATTTACAAAATATAGACCGAACTATATGTACAAAAATGAAAATATATCTTGCCGTTATTTTAGTTACCATAGTTTAATTATCAATAAAAAAAGTGAATAAAAATTAACACCGTCCATAAAACAATGTGAACATAATAATATTGAAATATTATGCACAAGTGAACAGTATTAATTCGATATTTTTGATAAAATATTTTGATATTCTTTAGGCTGTATATATAAATTTCTTTGGTCTGTGATGGAACAGAAAAAAATGACAATACGCAAAGGACTTTTCCTCTTAGCTCGTAAGTAGTTCGTTCTAAAAATAGCATTAGTAAGTTAATTAGCTTAATTTTTGCTATAATTATTTAATAGTGTATAATTTAGGATAATTAATATTTGTGACGTATCAAGTGACAGCTGTCATCATCATGACACTGACAGTTGCTGTCAAAGGATGAAATGAGGCGAAGGACAAAAATCATAGAGCTTTGTTTAAATACTATGTTAGGTGAAAACATGACAAAACTGTGTTTATTGTTGTATTGTTTCTTTATGGTTGTTCATGGAACAATTACAATTAATCAATCATATACAGCTATTTAACTGAATATTTAATCACGGATAATTAAGGGGCATATTATATTACCATTTAATTTGAAAATTGGTTCAATTTTGATGTCTTATTTCGACGACTGTGATACCAGAGGTCGCGGGCTCTATCCCCGTACAATAAAAATATTTGTGTGATCCACGTGTATTTGTTTCGTTGGGTGTTTGATACCGAAAAGTCTCTCGTAGTTTCTTGTACTTCACAATGATTTTAGTGTGGGGTCAGGACTATGTATGTAAATAAATAAATAAATAAATAACACCCAACAGTCACATGCATAATCCTGACCCCACATTAAGATCGAGTCTTGTGTCGTGGGTATCAGGAGACTTTTCGGTCTCACAAACACCCAGACCCGAGAGAAATATTTGTGGGCCGCACAAACATTTCTCTCGGTGCGGGGATCGAACCCGCGGCCTCTCGTTTCACAGGCGGCGTCTTACCGCCTGCGCCATCGAGGCTGTCAATATGTGACCAGTGACTGTTGGGTGTATTTATTTATTCAAAAATCAAGTATTTTGATATGTTTGTCATGTTCCCACCATTCTGTATTTAAAACCATATATTATATTTATGGAACATTCACAATCGTCTCTTAATTAAAAGCATATATATAGGGTTATTTTATCAACAAGACGAAAATTTATGCCTATTTTTGCATTATGTGCGTAGCCAATCATAATAACATTTATTTATTTATTTGATTTGCGAATCTTTACAATAATTATAAAAATATGACTGCCTCGTAGGCGCAGTTGTACTACGATATGATTGTAAAGCTGTCTCGGGTTCGAATCCCGGGTCGGGCAAACTGATATTGGATATTTCTATGTCTTATCAGCCCGGACTTTTGGAGCCTAATATGGCAATTTTCTCGCCTCGTATCACATCTTGGGACGGAACATACAAGGCAAAATGTGGGTGTCCTGGGGCCCTACTATGATAAATCCGAACGAAGTTCGAAACTTCGTGACGTTTTTCGTTTCGAAACCTACTTTGTAACACGAAATTCGAAACTTCTGAAGAATGAATTATTCCAATATATCGACAATACGAACATTTACAGAGTTGGTACATTCGCATCGTCACAAACTTCGTTTCGTCCGAAGTTTCGAACTTCGTTTCGGATGAATATAGTAAATAAAAATGTTCATGTTCGGATTGCCGATATATTCGAATCATTCATTCTTCGATCCGAAGTTTCGAATTTCGTGTTACAGAGTAGGTTTCGAAACGAAAAACGTCACGAAGATTCGAATTTCGGATTTATATAGGGCCCCTGGCACCTTTGCCTACGCTTTCTGAGAAAAAGGCGTAAGTTTTAAGAGTTATTACAAAAAACATGAGAAAAATAATACGTTATTTTGACTCTTATAGCGAATATACATATATTTTGTAATAATTACATCCAATTTCTAAATTTAAAAAAATGTTATTATACCAAGCAGATGCCATTATATGTTCGGAATTAAATTATTGGAACATTGAAAAATCTCTGTGATAATAAAATATTATATGTTTTTTCTGTTTTTTATTTCCTCTACAAAGAGTATGACACTTTTGGTGAAGTTGGTTAAACCCTCGGCTTTGAAACGAGAGGCCCCGGGTTCGATACTCGTGCCTAGAAAATGTATGTTGTATAGATAAGCAGTCTTATGACGCTATTAAAATAACAATCTAACATTTGACACTCTCCGTAGCGCAGTTAGTTAGACGCCGGCTGTGAAACGTGAGGCCGCGGGTTCGATCCCCTAACCAAGAAAAATAAATTTGTGTACACAGATATTTGTGTCGGGTCTGGGTGTTTGTGAGACCGAAAAGTCTCTCGTAGTTCCTGATACCCACGACACAAGACTCGATGTTAGTGTGGGGTCAGGACTATGTATGTGACTGTTCGGTGTATTTATTTTAAAAATATAAAAAATGTACCAGCTAACCCGCACTAGGCTAACTTAGTTGATTAAATGGCCTAACCCGTGTTAATCGTATTTACGACTGTAGAGGAGGTCCAAGCCCTGCAGTGGGATATATATGGACTGATACAGATACAATCAAGTTGCATATTTTTGTTAAAATCTATTGCTATATTTAACCACTCTCAATCGTACCCTCGATTGTAGAGGAGGCCCGTGCTCTGCATTACGAGGTAAATAACATATATTTGTTAGAATATATAGTTATCTATTAATTTGGCCTCAACCTTCTCAATCGTACTCTCGATTGTAGAGGAGTCCCGTGCCCTGCAGTAGGACGTATATGGGTTGATACAGATATTATTTATTAGATAGTTTTTGTTAAAATCTATAGACGTAAATTCAAACCCATATACCCAAGTAGTCAGGTAACAACCAAGCCACTACGCCTTGGATACTAGCAGTTTACGTAATTTTTATCTTAAAGATTTGTTAATGCAACATGTCACTATTATTATTAAAGAATGGTAAGGCGTGAAAACACAAGTTTACTAAGAGTTCCGTACAAAGATTAATAAATAGTGGTGGGTCTCGTATGTGAGAGGCTGCCTGGGTAGGTACCACCGGAATGTCTATTTCTCCCGCTAAAGAGCAGTGTAAGTCACTGTTGTGTTTCGGATTGAAGGACATTGAAGTCAGAGTAACTACTGGACATATTGAGACTTAACATCTTATGTCTCAGGATGGCGAGCGCAGTGGAATACCAAACATAGCCTAGTAATTCAAAGTGTTAGTGTAAGTCACTGTTGTGTTTCGGATTGAAGGACATTGAAGTCAGAGTAACTACTGGACATATTGAGACTTAACATCTCTTAGGATGGCGAGCGCAGTGTACTGCCAAACATAGCCTAGTAATTCAAAGTGTTGTTTGGTTTTGCTACTGTCCATGAGCGTATCGCCTTCCATCAGGTGAAGGACACGTTCGTCTCGTCTTTCATAGCAAAAATATTTTTTCATATTGTAACTAATGGCGAGACGAGAATGCCATTAGTCTGATGGTAAGCGTAACGTCCGCTTATTGACCGTAGCAAAATCAAACACCATGAATACAAAGTAATGCTTGGCATTCCACTGCGCTCGCCATCCATGAGACATAAGATGTTAAGTCTCAATATGTCCAGTAGTTACTCTGGCTCCAATAAAATGCCAAACGGAACACAACAGTACATTTACTACTGTTTAGCGTGAGAAATAGTCATTGCGGTGGTACCTCCAGGCGACTTCTCACATATGAGAGATCTACCACCAGTTGCTTATAAAACTTCCACTTAGTTATTCTGGGGCTTAAAGAGGCACTCAAATCGTATTCTCGATTGTAGAGTAGACCCCTGGCCTGCGATGGGACGTATATGGGCTGATAAAAACTACATAATATCATAACAGATATCACTTGCCATAATGGGATACGATTTTCTCGTAAAATCAGGCGAGAATTTCTCCATGTAAATTGACTGTAACAGTCACACAATCCCGACGCCACACAGACATTTTCTTATGTTATGAGAAACTACAAGAGACTAGTCTAACAACACACTCGAAAAAATATTTAGGTTGGTTCCCAATGAAGCTTGCAGGAAGTCGCTGGATGCAGGCCGCTTCCAACAGGTAGATGTGGAGATCCTTGGGGTAGGCCAATGTTCAGCAGTTGACTTCACTTTCAAAGTAGTATAAAGTGTTTTATGCTATTAGTCATCAAACGGATTTTTCCTGACAAATAGAGCAGATATGAAAAATATTTGATATGCTAAAAAGATATTTCCATTTACAGCCAAATTACCTTCCAGTTTCAGGAAAAGACAAAATAAATTTACAAAAAATAAAATATGCTAATTGATGAGAATGAACGCAAATCATACTGAGATAACAAAATGTCTACACTGCGCCTGATTGTAAGCGCAGTGCAGTTTACATAAAATAAATAAATAAAACAGCTACACACATAATCTTAACCTTACTTTTCACAACTGGCGTCAAAATATCCATTGCCATAGATATTTTCATACCTAAAAACACCAATTTTGTCAAGAAAACAAAAGCAAATTGATAACAGATTTTTTTCCGCCTTGCCTTATACGCGGGCTCCTAAAAAACGTTAATCAAACTCTAATTGGATGATGTCATGCAACACTGTTCAGGCGGCCGCTGGTTAATTGCATGTTATTGAACGCGGTCCTTCAAAATATCACCGATGTATGAAAGCGGATAAATTAAATCAATCAACTCTATTTCATATTTCGAATGTGTTTTTTTATCTATTCCATAAATATTTGTTCTCATTTTGCAGATAAAAGATGTTCTATTTTTGAAAATTTGTTCTTATTTTGAATGGACGAAACGGTGATTAATTTATTATTTGCGTTCTAATTTTAAATTGATGAAATAGATTACTTATTAAATTTAATTTTTACAACTCTGGCTATAAATATGTCATTTTTAATCAATTTTACAGTTGTTTTATACATAATATTGATGATTAAACCTATGAAGGGTTAAGCTGCGGCTTTAGGCCCCAAATAAAGTTATTCTTGTATAATTCATTGTGTCTCTGGGCGTTTTTAAGACCGAAAAATCCTTTGTAGTTTGCGATATGACACAATAATTTACCATAGCGTGGGTTCAGAACTATGTGACATTAGGATAGATTTATTTTATTTATTGCACATTCGTGTACAGTCGAGATATCGTGATGCACATTCTGTCGGCATAGTTTGTAAATTAAGGACGACATCTTTCAATGAATAAGCACTTGCGATCTGTTGCACAATCAATAACGTGTTTTATTGATAATACGCTGTGTTATGTAGACATAAAAATATTTAGAAATGACAAAAAGGCATAATAATATAATTTTCTGGTGTTAGAAATTTCATATCGAGGGTGAACATTCCTCCTGACATTTTTCAATGTATCTATTTATTACATGATTGTCTCTCACCAGTCGACACAATTATTCCGGCCTGTAAAAAAAACCTCTTTTCTCTTCCCTATTTCATTTCCACTGCCCTCTCGATTTGGTGGCAACACATGTATGATCCGCGAGCTGTGGATGTTCATATGCAGCGATCACTTACCATCAGGTCACCTGTTTGCTCTACCTTGACGAATGAAATAAAAATAACTGCCCGAGCCGGGGTTCAAACCCGAGAGCGTCGCAATACAACTACGTCACTGAGGCAGTGTAAATATAAGGTATTTGTCATGGAGTATTTTCACTACATATTATAAAACAAAGTCGCTTTCTCTGTCCCTATGTCCCTTTGTATGCTTAAATCTTTAAAACTACGCAACGGATTTTGATGCGGTTTTTTTAATAGATAGAGTGAGTCAAGAGGAAGCTTTATATGTATAATACGTACATATTATTGTACAGAAATCTATTTGTGCCCGGGTGAAGCTGGGCCGGGCCGCTAGTATAATATAAAGGGAACGCACACATTTGCGTCTTGAAAAATAATAGATATTTTGTTGGTAGCGCTCAAATATTAGTGAAAATTGAATTAACTATTTTGCAACAAATTGTTATAAATTCCTTTGATAACCGAAATTATATTTAACTATTATCCTTTTTAAACTGGTTTGAGTAGAATTAAATAAATCTAAATTATTTATTTTAACTATACTTTTCCAAGTAATTCACGTATGTTGGACAGCCTGTGAAATATCAGCCAATAGGAGGGCAGAAAAAGGTGGCCCGGCACTAACAATTTTATTTATGTTTTTTAAGTACCAGCGCAGCGTACTCTCAATCAGCCGCTGCCAATAAGATTGACGTTTAAGATTGACAGCTCAATCTTTTTTCTGAAACTATATTGCCAATAATCAATCTCAGTAGTGAAAAAACTGGCAACATGGTAAATGTCAAATCGAAAAGTAGAAAACAATCCAGATTGACTTCAATCTAATTTTTTCGGTTGATTATTGGCATCGGCCGTATATCGTAGATACTCTTAGGTATTTTCGTATATTTTCGCATATCATAACACGCAATGAATAACTGAAATTAATTATCATTTGCTAAAGGATTATAATTATTTGAATAGCAACGTGCGTACTACTTGTAACTGGCGTCAACTGGTATTACCATGTCGGGTGTTAAGTACATTTGTTCAGGGATTATAAACTTTGTTGCCAAGGAAATGTTTGACGTGTATATCTATTTTCTATTAGGTTTGGCGGAATTGGGAATTGCAAATATTGTTATTTGCAATTCCATTCAATTTCAATCAATCAATTTCAATTTGCAGTTCAAAATTATTTCCGATGAAAAATACATTCTTAATTCAGTCATTCTTCTTTTCCTTTTCTCATATCCATCCAAAGGTTGTCTGTAAGAAACCGACTAGAGCGATAAGACCGCCTTTAGTACTTTTTTCAATTTGTAATATTTTAAATTTTCTTTACTCCTTACTTGCAGTAAAAGTAAAAATAAATCAATAAAATCGGATTATTTTTACTGCACTGAATGGCGAGACGAGCTTGTCGTTCGCCTGATGGCTAGCGATACGACCACTCATGGACATTAGCAAAACCAAACAACAATTTGAATTACAAAGCAATGCCTATGTTAAACAAATACTTATTTATTTATTTATTTTATTTTAAATCTTTATTGTACACATAAAAAAAATACAACATACAGAAACAAAAAAATATAAAAAGTACAAATGGCGGTCTTATCGCTTAAAGCAATGTCTTACAGACAACCATGGGATGGATTTAAAAGAAGGAAAAAGAGAGGGCAGTGTAAAATAAATAATTAAAAGTGAGGAAACTAGATAAAACTCATACTATCTATATACAGGGTATCTCAAGACTGCTACCGAAAACGAAGCCGGGTGGTAGTTTTAGTGGCTACAAACACAATGCAACTAAAATTTTCGCATAGAAACGCGACAATTATTTTTTATGATTTTTTAAATATCGTCATTTTTGGGTGGTAAATCCATAGTTTTTGCTAAAATAATAATTTAAACTCTTTTATATCTTAGATTACTAATAAATAAAAGGTTATACACTATTATTTTAGGAAAAAATGTATTTCCCACCCAAATAGGGCCATAATAAAAAAAAAAAAAAATGTGTCTCTTTTAGCATCTTTTTCTGTTGCATTGTGTCGGAAGTCGCTTAAACTACCACCCGACTTCGTTTTCGGTAGCAGTCTTGACATACCCTGTATAATCTAAACATAAAAATACACCAAAATAACATACATACATACATACATAATAAAAAGCATAAATACATACATATATAATACTACAAACATATACATATATAAATATATAATAAATACAAATTTAAAATTAATTAGAAGTAGGAAATAATATTATCTACTAAAATCTGTTTATTTAGAGAGATAGAGGTAATGTTCTTTGATTTGCCTCTTGAATGAAGACAGCGATTGCGCCTGTCTCACCACAACAGGAAGCGCGTTCCACAATCGAACTGCTTTGACAGTAAAAGACTTGTCCATAAATGTCGTGGTGTGCACAGGCATTCTCAGCCTAAGATTCTCGGACGACCTCAAGGACCTCAAATGTGAGTCATGAAGAAAAATAAATCGTTCTTTAAGATAAGATGGGGTGAGAGGATTGAACAAAATATTGTAAAGAAGACAGAGAATGTGAGTATTCCGACGAAGCCGTATAGGTAACCACTTGAGCTTAGCACGAAACTCAGAAACATGGTCATATTTGCGAAGATCAAATATGAATCTTATGCAGAAATTTTGAAGACGCTCAAGTTTATTTAGTTGGTCTTCGGTGAGATCTAGATAGCTGACATCGGCATAATCAAGGATGGGGAGAAGGAGGGTTTGCGCAAGCGTAATCTTCGTGGTAACGGGTAGAAAGTTGCGTAATACTTGTATCGCAAGCAATTGTCTTGGTGCGTAATCGCAGCGGTCTCTCACACAGCCAGCATTTAACCAACTTCTGTATCAGCCCATATACGTCCCACTGCAGGGCACGGGCCTCCTCTACAATCGAAAGTACGATTGAGAGTGGTTAGGCCATATAGTCCACCACGCTGGCCAACTTCGCCACAGGGTTATTTTGCTATTTAATATCCGTGTCTGTTCTTCCGCCAAACAACAGTGTAAATGCACTATAGTATTTCGCTTTAAAGGACATTGTAACTAGACAAACTACTGGATATATTGAGACTTAACATCTTATGTCTCAGGATGGCGAGCGCAGTAGCAAGCATTGCTTTGTTATTCAATTGTTTGGTTTTGCTACTGTTCATGAGCAATCGTATTGCTTACCATCAGGCAAACGGCATGCTCGTCTCGCCATTAATTGCAATAAAAAAAATAAAAAATACCCAGGATGTCAAGCGCAGTAGCAAGCATTAATTTATAATTTATGATGTTTGGTTTCGCTACTGTCCATGAGCGGTGCCAGGCGCATGACACGCTCCTCTAACAATTCTGTAAGGGTTGAATATAAATGCAAGACTTTTTCTTGGTTTTATTAGCAATAGTAATAGTGATTACAAAAAATTATAAGTAACGTTTTAACTCTCTGGGAGAACGGTGTGGACTGTTTGTAGTAGTTCGGCGTGCGGCTGGCTCGGCGTAGCGGACCCCGCACGGTTCCTCCGCGGCGCTCCCGGTGTCTAGTGGCGCCGATCCCCGACGCGGCACCCCCTTAGTCATCCATATGGGTTTTTATCATTCTGTCGCTAACAAATTCATTGCAATAAAGAAATAATAAACAATACTACACTCTATGGTCAATGGAACTGAATTTAATTGATATTATTACTGTAACCATCGCATTGAACTGAGACTGAACGAACAAATATAACTAGTATTGCAAGATTTTCCATGCGTTGTCCGTCAAAGTGCGTGGTGGCCTGTTGGTAAACGGACTAGACGCGACTGCCCACCACTTTTCGGAGTCATGTGTGTATTGATAGTTAATCACCACGCACAGTAACGGAGAGAGAATTGAGAGTTGTTTGGGCTAAAGTCCACCACGCTGGCCTTGTGCCAGGCGGACTTTACAAACCATAGAAATTCTTACAAATTGCTATGGTATGCAGGTTTCCTCACGATGTTTTCCTTCACCGATATAGTGCGTGGTGATTGACTATCAATACACACATGACTACCAAAAGTCAGAGGTGTGCCCTGGGATTTGAACCCGCGACCACTGTGAGCATGTGAGCAGCTGCGTCTGGTATGTTTACCAACAGGCCACCACGCTAAAACTATCAGTTAGAATTTTTCCAAGGAAGAATGCCCATTCATAGTATCGGTAAAAAATATCTTACATCCCGATACCGATACTGCCTTAAAACCACCGGCACCCTGCCTGTTTGTCCATAAAAGTTTCCCTGTTTTATCCACAGTGAGAGGTTTTTGAGGCAGATAGCTCGTAGAACCGATGGTCGTTGGGGCCGAAAGGTTCCGAGTGGAGGCCACGTACAGGCAAGCGAAATGTCGGACGCCCGCCTACAAGGTGGACGGATGATCTGACTAAGGTTGCAGGAAGTCGCTGGATGCAGGCCGCTTCCAACAGGTCATTGTGGAGATCCTTGGGGGAGGCCTATGTTCAGCAGTGGACTTCCTGTGGCTGATATGATAATGATGACGAGAGATTTTTATAAAATAAAGTAATTATTGTCGCATTTGTTCAGAGCCGAAGGCAAAAAAAAATTGTATTGGATTTCAAGTTAATTTCCCCAAGAACTCCAGGCCTGTGTCGCTATTATGTTTATACTAGCGGCCCGGCCCAATATCGCCCGGGTGCGCATAGATTTCTCTACAATAACATGCACATATTATACACATAAACCTTCCTCTTGAATCACTCTATGTATTAAAAAACCCGCATCAAAATCCGTTGCGTAGTTTTAAAGATTTAAGCATACAAAGGGACATATAGACAGAGAAAGCGACTTTGTTTTATATGTAGTGATTCATTGAAAATACCTATTATTACTTTCTCAAAAAAGTAGATATCATCGAGGGACAAAAAGCCTTGCACCAATACTAAGTTTAAAGTAAAATGGGCATTCTGCTTTGGTACAATATTACCTGGGGTGCTTAGAAATCTGTATCTGTATCTGTATCAGCCCATATGCGTCCCACTGCAGGGCACGGGCCTACTCTACAATCGAGGGTACGATTGAAAGTGGTTAGGCCATATAGTCCACCACGCTGGCCTAGTGCGGATTGGCGGACTTACATACCATATTAATTCTTATAAATCGCTATATGCGAAATGCGAATGTTTAGAAATATGCGTTTTAAATAACATGTAAATATCACCCAGTGTTATGTGTTATTATTATTTGATATTAGCTACTTAGAACCTACATTTTCTTTCATTGAAAATGTCATCAAAAGCACATGATCTTACTATTCGCAATTTATTTTTGCACTTAGTAACATTACAACTTATTGTCCAGTACCAGGAGCCCTACTATATTCATCCGACACGAAGTTCGAAACTTCGGACGATTGAAGTTTTTTATACGATTCAAATGTATCTAATCTGTAAAATTTCGAATTTGTATAACGTACATCGTAAATAGAAGTCTATGGTTACGACCATAAGTCAATAACGACCATAAGTATATGTAGGTATATTCGTATCGTATATAAACTTCGATCATCCGAAGTTTCGAACTTCGTCAGCCCAGATAGGTCCCTCTGCAGGGCACGGGCCTCCTCTACAATCGACAGTACGATTGAGAGTGGTTAGGCCATATAGTCCACCACGCTGGACCACCTAGTGCGGGTTGGCGGACTTACATACCATAGAAATTCTTATAAATCGCTATGGTATGCAGGTTTCCTCACGATGTTTTCCTTCACCGTTTTTAGTGCGTGGTGATTGACTATCAATACACACATGACTCCGAAAAGTCAGAGGTATGCCCTGGGATTCGAACCCGCGACCACCGTGAACATTTTGGCAGCCGCGTCTGGTCCGTATACCAACAGGCCACCACGTATTATATACGCACCGAGTATTATTGTTTTAGCAAAAACTATTGATTTACCATCCAAACACAATGATACCTAAAAAAAACCACAAGAATATTGTCGTGTTTCTTTGCTTAATTTTTAGTTGCATTGTATTTGTGGTCACTGCGTCGACTGCCTCCGTGGCGTAATTGTAATAAGGTACGGTTACAAAGCTGAGCTCTCGGGTTGGAATCCCGGGTTGGGCAAAGTGATATTGAATTTTTCTATTCATTATCAGCCCAGAGTCAGGTATTTGTGCCCGATATGGCGATAGACTCGCCACCTATCACATTGTGGGACGGAACAAATAAGGCGAAATGTGGGTGTCCTGGCACCACTGCCTACCCCTTCTGGGATAGAGGCGTGAGTTTATGTATGTATGTATGTATGTATGTATGTATGTATGTATTTGTGGTTACTAAAACTACCACCCGGCTTCGTTTTCAGTAGCAGTCTTGATATACCCTGTATTTGGGACGCAAATATGTGAATTGTGAGCGGCACTATTCAGCTTATTTTATTAACATAGGAGCGTTATTAATAAACTTGGTTGTATCTACTAACTTTAGCCTATGGCGTTAGAATTGACTGGATTATTTGAACAGCGAGATTCTCACGACTAATAAACACGGATGAACTTCGACCTTCGTGGCGCAGTTGGTTTGCACAGGCAATGAAGCTACAGGTCGCGGGTGCGATTCCGTGAATACATAAAAAAATACCTACCGGGTGTATCAAGACTGCTACGGAAAATGAAGCTGAAGAAGAAGGTAGTTTAAGTGACTTCAGACACCATGCAACAGAAAAAGTTGCAAAAAAAGCGTCATTTTTTTTGTTATTTTTGTAATATGGCCATATTTGGGGCTAAATACATTTTTTTCCTGAAATAATAGTGTATACCCTTTTATTTATAAATAATTTAAGGTACAAAAGAGTTTAAATTATTATTTTAGCAAAAACTATGGACTTACCACCCAAAAATGACTATATTTAAAAAATCAAAAAAAATAATTGTCGCGATTCTTAGCGAAATTTTTAGTTGCATTGTGTTTGTAGTCACTAAAACTACCACCCGGCTTCGTTTTCGGTAGTCGTCTTAAGATACCCAGTACTCAGGTTTCAACACTTGGTAATTACTTTCCATGATAGTTAAAAACATCGTTACCATAATCTTTTTTTACTCTCTATTTATATTTTTACTGGTGGTAGGTCTCTCATATGTGAGAGGCTGCCTGGGTGGGTACCACCGCAATGTCTATTTCTCCAGTCAAACAACAGTTTAAATGTACTGTTGTGTTTTGGATTGAAGGACATTGTAGCCAGAGTAACTACTGGACATATTGAGACTTAACATCTTATGTCTCAGGATGGCGAGCGCAGTGGAGTGTCAAGCATTGCTTTGTAATTCAAGGTGTTGTTTGGCTTTGCTACTGTTCATGAGCGGTCGCATCGCTTACCATCAGGCGAACGGCACGCTCGTCTCGCCATTCACAGCAATAAAAAAAAATCGCGAGATAAACAAAGAAAAAATAAATTATACACTTAACAATCACATACATAGTCCTGATCCCAAACTAATATTTAAGTCTTATATTTTGTACCAAAAAGAATGAGACTTCACTGACAAAGTATAATTGAAAAAAAATATATTTCTAAATAACCTAAATATTTGTCTTCCGCGGGCATCAAACCAATGCCTTTTTATTTCACATCCCGAATTTAAACAATTGCACAACAAAGCTATCATATTAATATCATTCATCAGTCATCACAGAGCTTCATTTTAAATACCGCTTATAAAAAAAACAAACATTTAAGATAACTAGTAAAACCTACTTAATACCTAAACAAACTGCTTGAGAAAAAGAACATTATAAATTTAAAAATGGAACGCTGCTGTCATTCGTTCATCAACGCTCGAGCGCGGCGCACGTGTCCTAACCTCAAACTATTTCGTAAACCCATAGCGTCTTTGGTGGACCACAGGAAAAAACGGGGTAAGTTATGTAATGTTTTTAATTAAATTACGATAGAAAATCGATTCGGTTATTTTCGTGTAAATTCGGAATGTGTAAAGTGTGTATTTAATATAGCGTTGTTACAACATTTAAAAATAAGTTTATCTGTAAAATTCAATTGAGCGGTATATTGTCAGGACTTCACATATAGAAATTCTTGCAAATTGCTATGGCATGCTGTTTCATCACGATATTTTCTTTACCATTAATTAATTGATGGTCATTGATACTAACTGAAAAGTCAAAGAGCAATTGAATTCAATATTATCAATTGAACAAGTTATAAAAACTTGCTATTAACAGCTCTTAGTTATTCGGAGTAACCAACGAGCTTCCGCTTAGATTAAAGGAGCTTCCGATACTGATCGCTTGAGGGATAGTTGTCATTATATATCGTGTCTTGACGCCAAGTAATAAGGTTGAAATTAAAATGCGACGAGTTGTTGTTAATTTGACTAATAAATAGTTCTTCTGTTTTTCGTCTGGTGAAATATATCACAAGTTTTACGTGAAGGAAAATTTTCTGGTTTTGTTATTAGAGCCAAAATGGTAGTGTAAGCGACTTCAGACACAATGCAATAGAAAATGTTGGAAAAAAAAAGCGACTTTTTTTTCTTTTTTTTTTTCGTGTCGTTGGATTTGGGTGGTAAATACATTTTTATCCTAAAAAAATAGTTTATACAATTTTATTTATAAAGATTCTAAGGTATGAAAGAGTTTAAATCATTATTCCAGCAAAAACTATGGATTTACCACCCAAAAATGATGATATTTGAAAAATCATAAAAACAAATTGTCGCGTTTCTTTGCGAAATTTTTAGTTGCATTGTATTTGTAGTCACCAAAACTACCACCAAAAATCAAATGTATGCCCTGAGAACTGAACCTGTTACCACCGTCAAATACCACGCATGCTACTTAACTTACGTAACCGTACTTTGTTGTGACTTGAATGTATATACAGATAATATTATTATTGGTTTTATAAAACAACTGTCGATAGATTTTAGCATAAACTCAAGCCTTTTCCCAGAAGGGGTAGGCAGAATTGCTACCAGTACACCTACATTTCGCCTTGTATAGTCCGTCCTATAATGTGATAGGCGAGTCTCACCATATCGCGGCATAATAAAATTACAGCATTTATTTAACATTCATTGACGGTTTCGAACCTTGAACTCTGAGCATGCTTCGGCGTGATATGCGCATGCACAATTAATAAACAATAATGCACTATTCCTCTTATTCATAAAAAACCGTTAACCAACCACATAAACGTAAATTAGTTACGTCATATTTTTTGACTGCCTCCGTGGCGCAGTCAGTTAGACGCCGCCTGTGAAACGAGAGGGCGCGGGTTTGATCCCCGCACCGAGAGACATGTTTGTGCGGCCCATAAATATTTCGAGACTGGGTGTTTATGAGACTGAAAAGTATCTCGTAGTTCCTGATACACGACACAAGACTCGATCTTAGTGTGGGGTCAGGACTATGTATGTGACTGTTGGGTGTTATTTATTATACACTCATTTGCAAAAAAAACGGGCAGTTTTGAATTTAATTCTTCTTTAAAAAAATACGGTACCAAAATGATTTCAATCATTTGTACATGTTACTGGCCGGTTTTAAAAATGCCGTGGTGTTTAAAACAGTACGATCTAAATTCAAATTTTCGTTTGATGCTCGTTTTTACAGAAAACCACTTTTTATCCTACATTTTTGGTGCGAAGTTCCAAAAGATAATATCGGTTTTCATAACTTTCAGTCAATTTTTATGAATTTATTTCATATTCTTAATTGTCAAAGCTTCATTTATTGCTGTTTAGCTGTCTCAATAATGTTAGAGAAAGTGGTAAAAGCTATCAAAATTATTGCGCTGCTCGAAGAGGGTTGCAGCCAATGCTTCGTGGCTCAGAGGCTAAGTGTGAGTCGCTTGACGGTTCAAAGGACCTGGCAGCGGTATCAAGACACCGGTTCCGTCGAGAGAAGGCCTGGTTCTGGAAGAAAACCATGTACCCAACCACGGGATGATCGTTTTCTTGTGAGTCGCGTATTGAGTATGTGGACCTTAAGAACTGTCTGAACAGTCTATGGACGGTCAGGAGGAGGCTTCTCGCGGCCAATATACGCAGTCATTGCCCGGCCCGCGGCCCTAAGTTACTCCGTGAGCACAGAGTTGTCAGGCTTAGGTTTGTTGAAATTGTGAGTCATGGACTCAAGAAGACTGGAATAGGGTATTGTTCTCCGATGAAGCCAGGATATCTCTGTTCGGTGAAGATCGACGTCGGCGAGTGCTACGAAGACGAGGAGAACGCTTTGCAGAGGCTTGTTTTGAAGAAATCACACCTTATGGTGGGGGCTCTGTTATGTTTTGGGCAGGAATAAATTCAATGGATCGTACAGAGTTAGTCTTCATTGAAAACGGCTCACTGACTGGACATCGATACATAACGGAAGTTCTAATTCCTCATGCACAACCCGCATTGGCCGCTTTAGGCGAAGACTCAATTTTGGCGATGTGGAAGCGTATGTGCAAGAGGTCGGCATTCGTCGTTTGGATTGGCCAGCTCGAAGTCCCGACCTCAATCCTATAGAGCATGTCTGGGACGTTCTGAAACGACGCGTGAGATCAGTACAACCGGCTCCGCAGACCATCAGAGCTGAAGAATGTGATTACCGCGGAGTGGGAACGTATTCCGCAAGCAAGTACCCGGGATATCCTCGCTAGCATACCCAGACGAATTCAAGCTGTGATTTCAGCTAGAGGGGGTCACACTCGATACTAAACATTTATCTGCTTTTACTTTATTAAAGAAAAAACAAACAAAAATCTTTGTTAACTTTTACTTCACGAGCATATGCACTACTAGCGAGCATACACTACCAGTGAACTTTAGCATTAAAACCCATAAATTTTATCAAAATGTTATGATAATACTGACGAAAACGATTATTTGCTTATTAATTTACAAAATTGTGAAAGTAAAACTACCTATAATTATCAAACAAACCAATAGTAACATTTGAAATGGTTCATTGCTTAGGTGCCCGTTTTTTTTGTAAATGAGTTTATTAAGGGGACATAAAAGGTTCCTTAAGTTTTGCTATTCATAATGGTTTTTCACATATTGTAACTAATATTGCCACTTCTCAGAAAGCAAGTGATTTCATTAACTTGACAGTAATATCAAACGTCCAGCTGACTGACATCCGCCATTATTCTGCTTAATGAGCTATTAAATGGCTGATATTTATGATATACTAGCTGTGCCCGCGACTTCGTCCGCGTGGAATTTAACAAAAAAAGTTAATTTTTTTTTAGTTATTTTTTAAGTAATAGATTTTTTCTAAAATAAATGTAGCCTAAGTTACTCCTTTTTATATCAGCTACCTGACAAAAAAAGTCCCGTCAAAATCGGTCCAGCCATTTCAGAGATTAGCTGGAACAAACAAACAGACAGACGGACAGACAGACCGACAGACAAAAAATTTTAAAGATCGTTTTCGGCACAGGTATCGTGTATATAACGATATGTAGTTGGACATTATTTTTTATTTTCACTCTTAAAACAGACACTTCAATTTTATTTATATGTATAGATGAATTTTGACGTGTATATCGTTTTATAGTTAGCTTACATTAACGACAAAACGAAGCCGGGTGGTAGTTTTAGTGACTTCAGACCCATTGCAACAAAAAATGTTGAAAAAAAATTATATTATCGTATTTGGATCGTAAATTTATTTTTTTCCTGAAATAATAGTGTATGTACCTTTTATTTATAAATACTCTAAGGTATAAAAGAGTTTAAATTATTATTTTAGCAAAGACTATGGAATTACCACCCATAAATGTCGTTTCTTAAAAAATCATAAAAAATAATTGGCGCGTTGCTTTGCGAAAATTTTAGTTGTATTGTGTTTGTAGCCACTAAAACTACCACCCGGCTTCGTTTTCGCTAGCAGTCTTGAGATACCCGGTATGAATAATGGGATTACAATTAACATGTCATGCATTAAATTCGGAATAATTCATTGATAGTATTTATAATTTTTGACGGACAACCATTTTCCATACAGCCATTTGTATTACATTTATTATTTTGCGATATTGGTATAATAACATTACCATTTTTCCCTTTGGCATAGGCCTACCCATGGCCGGATCTACCTAAGGGCTTTCATTCATTTTAACGATATTATAAAACACCGCTAAATCATTAGGAATAAATGGGTAAATTTTATTTAAAAAAGAAACACGTTTTATTGCCTATTTTTTCCTTTGAAGTAAACCTAGATTTCTCTGCAAAACAGTTTTGTGACGCAATGACAATTAGTTGCATAATTAGTGGGCATCTCGGTTGCATTAGCCCAGCCCAGAGTCCCACAATTTCACGGTCCACCCCTGGGCCTACCCTATGATTTTCCAAAATTATCCGTCAACACCCTTCCTTTGTCATGTTATTTAGTGGAACTACATGTAATCAAATTTCAAAAAAATGCCATACGTCGAGAGTCTAGACAAAACAAGAATTAATATTATCTTGAATCTTATTGTTGCCGCGTTGTTACATAATGCCATGATTATTTAGAGATTACAGTTTCAACTTATCTTTAATAGTTAAATGACTTTTATGTGCCAGTTATATAACTGTATAATCTGCCTTAGTGGCGCTGTATGCTACGAACCTTACGCTACGGTATGCTGGCTCGGGTAAAGTGATATTGGATTTTTCAATTAATTATTATCAGTCCAGAGTCAGGAACTTGTGCCCGATATGGCGATAGGCTCGCCACCATATCACATTGTGGGACGAAACATACAAGGCGAAATGTGGGTATCCTGGCACCTCTGCCTACCCCTTCTGGGAAAAAGGCGTGAGTTTATGTATGTATGTAATCTGCCTTTGTACTATGGTAAGATTGCAAAGCCGAGGGCTCGAGTTCGAATACCGGTTTTGACGAAGTGATGTTGTATTTTTTAAATTAATCATCAGCCTCAAAACAGGAATTACAAAAAAAAAATCAAAGTTTTTAGTTGCATAATGTCTGTAACTAAAACTACCACCTGGCTTCGTTTTCAGTATCAGTCCTGATATATTCTATATTAATTGTTTTTGTTTGTTCACAGGCACACTTCCCGGTTAAAGTTTCAGTAAACAGAAATCACGTCGGAAAAAGTGTCTTATAAGGAAAACACCCTCTTTCAAAATGGCATCACGTGAGAACAGTGTGCCGGGCACGGGGCCCGCCGTGCCCCGTGTGCCAGCCGTGTGTGACCTGGAAATGGTTGAAGCAAGAGGTACGTACATTGATGATGAATGTGGGAATAGTTCCATCTCGGGTCAAATGAAACTAAGATGGTATTGGAGGTCTTCAGTTTATTTAATACCTCACAACTCAATATTTTTTGTCACCCGCTTTGCTACGGAGGGAAGTGGACAACTATTTGTTTCCAACTCCTCCTTTTGTTTTTCTTTCTGATTAATTTCGATGCGGGTTAAAGACAAGCTAGTGTCACTGAGAGACTCGCCGAGCTCCGGAGCTCGGTGTCAAATCTTTGTGTGCTACTGTTGATCCTGGCTGACAGGATCTGCAGTGGCGGGTGTGAGGGCGGGAAAAAAAAGAATAAAAATGTCTTGAGTTTATTATCGTCATAAAAACTCGTCTTCACTTCAGACGTCCTCTAAGTCTTTCATCGTCTTCCAGACTGTTCTCTCTCATTACGTCCTTCCGTTCTTCAACATCTTCATCATTCTGTAACTCTTTCCGTCTTAAGTGCTTTCATTAGTCATCTCTTTCACACAAACTACGTTCCATATTAGCCATTCGTCTAACATTTCATTCTACTCATCATTCTTCATAACATTCAAATCCTACATAAATATAATTTGAATTTTGTCGGATTATTTAACTCTTTATTGTACACCATATACATAAAAATGACAAGATTACATGAAAGTACAACACACAAGTGGCGGTCTTATTGCTTGAAGCAATCTCTGCCAGACAACCATGGGATGGATAAACGAGAACGACCGAAAGTTTGGTCAGCTTCAGGTGTACGAATAAACTAATTTATAATTACATACAATTATGCCATTCGATACAATTATGCTGACCTGCTAAGATGCTTCGTCACTTCCTCAAGGACCCAGGATTGTAGAAGAATTATAATCATGTTAAATGAATGATGATGCTATAACGGCAATTAATGAAGACATCCAAAGTATCTGTGATTGGAGCGATGCTCATGGGTTGAAGGTTAATCCTTCTAAAACGCAGGTCATTGTTGTCGGCAGCCCCAGGATGATCTCAAAATTAGATTGGGATCAGATTCCCTCTATCTACTGCGATGGTATCACTATCCCATATAGTTATACTGTTAAAACCTTAGGCCTGTATTTAGACAAACCCTCTCCTGGGGTCCGCAGCTTCGTGAGCTAAGTAGAAAGGTGTTTGCTTCAGCACGGTGTTTGCGAAGGTTACACAATTTCTTACCCGTTACCACGAAGATTTCGCTTGCACAAACACTTCTTCTTCCCATCCTTGATTATGCCGATGTCAGCTATATCGATCTCATCGAGGACCAACTTAATAAACTTGAGCGTCTCCAAAACTTTTGCATTCGTTTCCTATTCGGTCTTCGCAAATATGACCATGTTTCCGAGTTTCGTGTTAAGCTCAAGTGGGTACCCGTACGTTTTCGTCGGAATACTCATATTCTTTTTCTTCTATATAACATCTTGTTTAATCCTCTCATTCCTTCTTATCTTAAAGACCGTTTTATATTTCTATATGATTCACATTCGAGATCCTTGAGATCGTCGGAGAACCTAAAATCACAGAATACTAACAGAAGTCAAGCTTGTGTATGTACTTCACTTTTGTTGCCACACTCACACTACGCTCGGCGTTCGCGCAAGGGTTGTTAACTCTGACTTATGCGTAAACACGTATCTTGTTAGTAGCACTCGTAACGTTTGATTGAATTTTTAAAATAAAATGTATAACACACAATAATACAATAAATAAATTTTATTTATGAACTCGCTGAGAATGTTTATCATGTGTATTCTAAGTTATTTTTTATTGTTTTTGTATAATATATGTTTTTTTTAATGAAATTTATATTCAATTATTATAATCAGGTGTGTTATATACAAGTGTAATAACTTTTATTCATTTGCTCCATGTTTGCACAAAACATCTCACTATTTGCGTGCCCAAAGCGGGTGACACTCGCGCTCGCAGTGGTCTCGACTGGTTTGAAATATCGTGTCGGTGAACGCTGTCTATGTGTGCGTTGGTTTAGCGCGCTTTGTATGAAGCTTGACTTCTGTTAGTTTCGTATTCTGTGCTAAAACTAAGAATGCCCGTGCACTCAACAACTTTTATGGACAAATCGTTCACTGTCCAAGCGGTCCGTTTATGGAATGCATTTCCTGTTGCTGTGAGACGGGCAAGAACACTGTTGTCCTTCAAAAGAATGGTAAAAGAACACTACTTGTCGTTGTCTCTTTAAAAACTAATGGTTGTTTGCTTATGTATCTCAAATATTGGAGAGCAATGTGCACGTATGTGTATACTTATTATAATATTTGTTTTTTATATCTTCATGTGTATGTTTATTTTTAAGTAAATTCATGTAGGTATGTTGTTTAATTTCATATATTTGTATCCTTTTATCTATCAAGCTAAATATTTTAATTATTTCCTATTTTTTATAATTCAAGCAATATTCTAAAAGTACACTTATTCTGCCCTATCTTCATTTTCCTTCACTTATGTCCATCCTATGGTAGTCGGTAAGAGATTGCCTTGAGCGATACGCCTGCCATTTGTACTCTTATGTTAAATAAAAGTTTTAGTTTAAGTATTATTTGGTGTACAAAAGAATGAAATAACTAACCATCTGAAGATGGATACTCCGTCTAGTAAACACTACACATATCGTTCTTTTCCAGGAAACGGAGTAAACCAAAAGAACAGGAAGCTGAAAGACCTGGATGATATATTCCCGTACATGGGCGCTTTTGGCTGGTACCAACGGATTCTATTCCTCATGATGATACCATACGCGTTCTTCTTTGCTTTCGTATACTTTGGGCAGATATTTATGAGCCTGACGCCTTCGGAACACTGGTGTTATGTGCCTGAACTTGCTAATTTGACTGTGGAAGAACGGTAAGTGTCGAGAAAAAACATATTTACTATGAAAGGTATCCCACGACAATGCTATTTGGAGGGAAAGTGTCTTAAACATTGTATATACTTTTATTGAATACTAATAAAGAAAATAATAAAATTAGATGTTAGATCACAATAAAATCTAAGAAAAGGCTAATTATTTACTTTCCTGAAATATTACATTTAAAAATGCATGGTCTTCCTTTTATTTGAGATGGTTTTGATGAAGCCTTTTGATTGGTGTATTAAAATTATGGTTGTTATTTTTTTCATTCATTTGAATCCCGTTTCAGACATGCTATTATTTAAAAATCTTTGAATGTAGTTCGATTATTTTCTAAATTAAACGTTAACAATAAAATGATGAAGTACTTGGTGGCCTGTTGGTAAACAGACCAGACACTGCTGCCAATATGCCTTAGTGGTCGCGTGCCCAAATGCCAAATCTCTGACATTTCGGAGTCTTGTGTTTATTGATAGTCAGTCACCACACTCCATAACGGTGAAGGAAAACATCGTGAGGAAACCTGCATACCATAGCGATTTGTAAGAATTTCTATGGTACTTAAAGTCCGCCAACTCGCACTAGGCCAGCGTGGTGGATTCGAGCCTAAACCTTCTCAATTCTAAGACATATATTTGCTGATGTACTATTATAATATAATTTGTAAGTAGTAACTAGTAAAGTAGGTTTACCCTTTATTCTTTTATAAATTAGATCAGAAATAAAGGTTATTTTTATTTTATCTAATATTTTAGGCGCAGTCTATCTATCCCTTTAACTACGGAAGGTAAATACGAAAAGTGCATCGTATATGACGTAGATTGGACGAAATTACTTCAAGATGGCGTCCGAACACCAGATTCAAAATGGCCGACAAAAAAATGTCATCAACAATGGGAGTTTAATTATACCGATGTACCTTACGAAACAATTGCTACACAGGTAATCCTAATTTATCATTTTTTTAAGTCTTTATTGTAATTCCTCGGTGGCGTAGTTGTACTAAGGTACGGTTACAAAGCTGGGGTCTCGGGTTCGAATCCCGGGTTGGGCAAAGTGATATTGGATTTTTCTATTCATTATCAGCCCAGAGTCAGGAGTTTGTGCCCGATATGGCGATAGGCTCGCCATATCATTGTGGGACGGAACATACAAGGCGAAATGTGGGTGCCCTGGCACCTTTACCCCTTCTGGGATATAGGCGTGAGTTTATGTATGTATGTATGCAATTGTACTTTTGTACGATTATTTAGGTTTTGGGTTCGAATTCCCAATCGGGCAAAGTCATATTTTTCACCAGCCTGGTGTCAGAAATGTGTGCCCGATATGGCAATAGTCTCGTCCCCTACCACATCTTGGGACGGAATACTCGAGGCGAAACTTGGGTGTCCTGGTAAAACCTCTGCTAACCCCTTCTAGGGAAAAATAAATTTATTTACTTTTTTAGTATTTTTAAAATAAAGTAAACAAATGCTGCTAAGAGTGTCGCAAAACCAATTGCTTGGTAGTTCTTTGGCTACAGGTATAATATTTCTTTCGGGTCTGGGTATTTGTGAGACCAAAAAAAAAGTATTTTGTAGTTCCTGATACCCACGTCATAAGACTCGATCTTAGTATGGGCTAGTGTTGGAATAAATAGCAATTACGAATAGCAAGTGAAGTCGATAATAACATTTCACAAGTTTTATTAATAAATGTTTCTTTGCGATGTTATTCACAATGTCGATGGGCGAAAATTTTTATATGATCTCGTGTTACTGTTTGACTTTATTTTACGAGCCCATTTAAAGAAAAGATTGAACAGTCAATGTTGTGAATGTAATTTTGATGTAAAAATGGTTATAGTATATGGCCAGTTTATTTATTTATAAATTATGTGGGAGCAATTAGAAATAGCAGAAATATAGAGCATGCTAAGGCTTCAAAAATAACAAGGTGGTGATGTTAGTTCGAAATAGCAATAATTGCGATTACAAATGTGAGGTCTTATGTACATGTATGTATCTATCAACACGCTATCTATCTCTTTCTCCTTCCAGCAAGGCTGGGTGTGCGACAGAGACAACTATCCCGCCACAGCACAGTCAATATTCTTCTGCGGTGCCATCGTTGGAGGACTTATTTTCGGTTGGATAGCTGATAAATATGGAAGGGTTCCCGCCTTAGTTGGTAAGGATTTTCAAAATAATTTTAGGTCGCTCACATCTAACTTTTCAGAGTCATGTATTTAGATATTCAAGCGCACTTTAAAAATATAATAAAATTTTAGAAATCTAGATGTGAACACCATAGCATCAAACACTTAGAATCACACGATCAGAACCACAGGATCTTAACAAGATAACAAATTAACAAGATAAAAATTTAAATGCAGTTTAAAAGCACTGTTGTGTTTGCATTGAAGGACATTGTAGTCAGAGTATTACTGGACATATTGAGACTTTACATAATATTAAGTCTCAGGATGGCGAGCGCAGTGGAATGCCAAACATTGCTTTGTAATTCAAAGTGTCGTTTGGTTTTGCTACTGTTCATGAGCGGTCGCATCGCTTATCAGAATAAATACCCATGTTTCTGATAATCCTTATCAAACATAAACTTATAAGGTGTTTCATTTTTCTGATGAGAACATTGAGATAATATACTAGAGGGGACACTGCAAACAAAATGTTTGTAACAATATGAAGGGTACATTCTCCTTCTGTCTCTGTCACGCCTACGAATTAACATTATCTTCCCTCTCGCTTCACTGTGTACCCGTGTGCACGCACAATACGCAGAGATTTTGTTCGCGATGTCCGCTCTAGTATACCTCAATTGATGAGAAATATATTTATGTTAATGAAATAAACTTTATATTTTGATTCCAGGCACTAATTTGGCGGGATTCGTCGGCGGTATTGGTACTGTGTTTACCAACTCATTCTGGTCGTTTTGTTTATGCCGGTTCATTGTTGGCTTGGCGTATGACAACTGCTTCCTAATTATGTACATTGTCGGTAAGTCTCTTTTTTATTTACTAAAGCATATTAAAACTATTTTCTGCTAAACTAAGTCTGTTTGTTATGACTAAATCCGATTTCAAACTATTTTCTACTAATTTAAGTTAGTTTTCTTATATAATAAAGCATATTCAAACTATTTTCTGTTAAGCTAAGTCTGTTTGTTATTTACTAAACCCGATTTCAAATAGTTTTAGTTAAGTTGGTTAATTCATTAACGAGTGTGACACGCGAACTCGTCCGAGTGAAAAGTTTTTTCGTGATTAAAGTTCCGCTCCTCATCTTTCTGGGATAAAAAAATATATCCTTCTAATATTATATAGACAGCCCCCGTGGCTTAGTAGGTTAGTTCACACTACATTATACAGGGTATCTCAAGACTGCTACCGAAAACGAAGCCGGGTGGTAGTTTTAGTGGCTACAAACACAATGCAATTAAAAATTTCGCATAGAAACGCGACAATTATTTTTTATGATTTTTTAAATATCGTCAATTTTGGGTGGTAAATCCATAGTTTTTGCTAAAATAATAATTTAAACTCTTTTATACCTTAGAGTATTTATAAATAAAAGAATATACAATATTATTTTAGGAAAAATGTATTTACCACCCAAATATGGCCATAGAAAAAAAAATAACAAAAAAAAATTGTCGCTTTTTTTTGAAACTTTTTCTGTTGCATTGTGTCTGAAGTCGCTTAAACTATCACCCGGCTTCGTTTTCGGTAGCAGTCTTGATATACCCGGTATTAGCAGTGGCCCGGGTGCAGATTCACTTTTCAAAATGGCGGCCGAAATGTTCAATTCTGAGTATCAATTTATATTACCAACCGGACCACGAAAAACGAATAGAATTACCTCTTATTCGCTAGATTACTCGTATTTACTCACAACTACTTCCCTCCTGTAAGTCATAGCGTGATAGTATATAGCCTATAGCATTCCTCGATAGATGACCTAGGTATCCAAAGCAAAAATATTTTTTCCATTCGAACCAATAGTTCCTGAGATTTAATTTATGTTTTATTTTTATTTTTAAAAAATAAATAAATAAATAAAATAAATAAAAATTAGAGGTAACAAACAAACACGCTTTATATATTCGTATAGATTTAAATCATATTAGGTATCATATGAGAGCGCTCATTGGTCATACGTTATATATTAGTATAGATTTAAATTATATTACATTAGCTATCTTATGAGCGCTTATTGGTCATACGTTTAAATATAGATGTTTCAATAACCTTCTATTACTTTCAGTGGTGGAGTACGTAGGTTTAAAATGGCGGACGTTCGTCGCGAACATGTCGATAGCTGTATACTTCACGTTTGCTGCGTGTCTTCTGCCCTGGATTGCATTGGCAGTAGCAGACTGGAAGATTTACACCCTAATCATCAGCGTACCTCTGATCTTGGCTGTATTTACTCCCTGTGTAGTCCCCGAGAGCGCTAGGTAAGCAATAATAAATACACCCAACATATACATAGTAATAACCCCACATTAAGATCGAGTCTTGTGTCGTGTATCAAAAACTACGAGAGACTCTTCGGTCTCGCAAACTCCTAGACCGAAACAAATACCTGTGAATTACACAAATATTTGTCTCAGTATGTAGATCGAACCCGCGGCCTTTTCATTTCACAGCTGGCATTTAACCAACTGCGCCACGGAGGCTTTGATTTATCCCAGATAGATAGTCAGTAGTATAAAATATCAGCAATTTGTAGTGGCTTCGTCAACATGAAAAAGGATTCCCATGATCAAAAGTACCGTTCTACAGCTTGACGGTGGGGCAGAGAAAAGAATTGGAGAACCTTTTGGATCGCGCAGAGATGGTTTGAACCGTCAAGATATGGCTCTGCAAGCCAAGCTTTACTGGTGGTAGGTAGGTCTCTCATATGTGAGAAGCCGCCTGGGTGGGTACGGCCGCTAAAACTCGGCTTTAGCAGTTTCAATTTAACTGATAACTAATTTTGCCCCTTTCTTTCAGATGGTTAATCTCCCAAGGGAGAATAGAAGAAGCTATAAAGATAATGCTCAGATGTGCCAAAGTCAACGGCAAGTGCATACCTGATGAAATACTAGTGGAATTCAGAGTAAGTAGTTTTTGTGCACTTCAATGGTGAAGAAAAACATACTGGGGAAACCTGCGGATTGTTAATATACTTGTTGAATTCGAAAACCTGACTGTAAAACTTCAAGATTTTTTTTTCTATTTGTTTATCCAGTTTTCCGTTACCATTCGTTTTTCCACTTGTCTGTTGCGATTTGGTTTTTCGGTTAAAGTTTCCCTTCTACCTTACCATTCTTACCATTTCTTACCATGTGTCCTAGGACACATGATACATTTCTATATTTTCGCAAAAATTTTAGTTACATCGTATCTAAAGTCACTAATACCTACCAATCGGCTTCGTTTTCGTACAGTCTTGATTTACCATTTGTGTGATTATGAGCGAAGCCAGCCATAGGCTCAGGGTGGGGCAGCACTCTAAAATAATATGTAATTAGCAAACTGTACCCTGTAAAGTGCGTGGTGGCCTGCTGGTAAACGGACTAGACGCGGCTGCCAACATGTTCACGGTGGTCGCGGGTTCGAATCCCAGGGCACACCTCTGACTTTTCGGAGTCATGTGTGTATTGATAGTCAATCACCACGCACTAAAACGGTGAAGGAAAACATCGTGAGGAAACCTGCATACCATAGCGATTCATAAGAATTTCTATGGTATGTAAGTCCGCCAACCCGCACTAGGCCAGCGTGGTAGACTATATGGCCTAACCACTCTCAATCGTATTCTCGATTGTAGAGTAGGCCCGTGCCCTGCAGTGGGACGTATATGGGCTGATACAGAAATTGTACCCACGGTCTTACCCTGGTTATTTTTTCATACCAAAAGGTTTTTACTTTTTAGGTTTGATTAGGTACCTTGCAATTCAAAGCCAGGGTGGGGCAAGCGCTCCACTCCACCGCCACCCATAATCGACGATATTTAAATAATAATAAAAAAACGCATTTCATTGCGAAATGTTTGGTTGCATTGTGTTTGTAGTCACTAGAACTACCACCCAATTCCTTTTCGGGAGCCTTCTTGATATACTCGGTATAACTTTAACCGTCAACTGTATTCCAGGAAACAGCAGCAGAAATAGCAAAACAAGAGCAAGAGTCCAAGAACTACAGCGTCTTGGATCTGTTCAAGACTCCTCGTCTCCGGCGCCACAGCATCCTGATGGTGGTTATTTGGATGATGATCGCCATGGTCTTCGATGGTCACGTCAGGAACGTCGGCTCTCTCGGCCTGCACATCTTCCTAACCTTCACAATAGCGACGGCGACTGAATTCCCCGCTGATGTTATATTGACGCTGATTTTGGATGTGTAAGTTATTGTGCCTTTACCTTTTACTGATTTCTTGTGACTTTTGAAGAAATGATTTTTTTCCGAGATAAAGTCCCGCTATTCTGTATCTGTATCAGCCCATACACGTCCCACTGTAGGGCACGGGCCTCCTCTGCAATCGAGAGTATGATTGAGGGTGATTAGGCCATATAGTCCACCACGCTAGCCTAGTGCTAGTTGGCAGACCATACCATAGAAATTCTTATAAATCGCTATTGTTAATGGTATGCAGGTTTCCTCACGATGTTTTCCATCACAGTTTTAGTGCGTGGTGATTAACTATCAATACACACATGACTCCAAAAAGTCAGAGGTGTCCCCTGGGATTCAAACCGTGAACATGTGGGCAGCTGCGTCTAGCCCGTTTTCCAACAAGCCACTATGTACTTCCCGCTATACATATTTCTAATTCTTCCTTTATTAATTCATTGTGGCTTATGAAGAAGTTAAAATTTTCCCGGATAAGAATATCCCTTTTAAGATTTCCGGGATCAGAAGTACCCTATAGCGTTTCTCGATAAATGGAGTTTCTATCACTGAAATATTTTTTAATCTAATACGTCCTGTTATATTTTTTTCAGCGTTGGCCGAAGATGGTTGGCATTTGGGACTATGGTGTGGAGTGGAATTTTCAGTCTTCTGGCGACCACAGTTGCTATAGGTAAGGATTAATTATAGAATATACTTACCTGGTGGTAGGTCTCTCATATGTGAGAAGCCGCCTGGGTAGGTCCCACCGCAATGTCTATATCTCCCGGCAAACAGCAGTGTAAACGTTTCTGGCAAGATGAAAGAACCATCAAAAGTGTCTGAATACCAAGGAAATTGATGCTCATAACTTCCATAGCCACGATCGGAACTTTATAATAGCTGATCGTGTGATGCCTATGTCAGCGCAGACAAACTTTCAACTTTTATAAAATGACAAAAGTCTGGCGGCCACGGGCTCTTTATCTATTATATCAATGTGAAACATTCGCGTAAATCTAACTTAAGTCCTATTTTGGGTTCAGAAAAATGTAACAATGTCATGTATTTAATACTTATGATTATTATTTATTGTAGTAATGTCTGTAAAACGCATTTAATCCCGCAGGTCTCCCCACAGCGTCGTTAGCCATCGCCGGCCGTTTTGCAGTGAACATATCATACAACATAGGCATGCAGTACGCAGCCGAGCTTCTGCCAACAGTGGTGAGGGCTCAAGGACTAGCCCTGATACATATTAGTGGATATGTTGCCACTATTCTCGTGCCCTACATAGTTTATATGGTGAGTAAAATATATATCATAAAACTTGCTTAAAACACTCATATGTGAGAAGCCGTCTGGGTAGGTACCACCGCAATGTCTATTTCTCCCGTCCAACAGCAGTAAATGTACTGTTGTGTTTCGGTTTGACGGACATTGTAGCCAGAGTAACTACTGGACATATTGAGACTTAACATCTTATGTCTCAGGATGCATTGCTTAGTAGTTATTCAAGGTGCTGTTTGGTTTTGCTACTATTCATGAGCGGTTTGTCGCTTACCATCAAGCGAATGACACGCTCATCTTGCTATTCACAGCAAAAACAACCTAGGTTTATTAAAAAAAACTAAGTCATAAATAGTCAATCACCACGCACTAAAAACGGTGAAGGAAAACATCGTGAGGAAACCTGCATACCATAGCGATTTATAAGAATTTCTATGGTATGTAAGTCCGCCAACCCGCACTAGGCCAGCGTGGTGGACTATATGGCCTAACCACTCTCAATCGCACTGTCGATTGTGGAGGAGGCCCGTGCCCTGCAGTGGGACGTATATGGGCTGATACAGAAGTCATAAATATCTAAGTATTTGTGTCGACTCTGGGGACCATATAAACTCGTATTAGCCTAGATTATTTTGATCAATATTTTTACTTTTAAAATCAATGGATTGCCATGTTAGGCTGAATTAAATCCGTGTTTATTAATAAAGTTATGAGATTACTGTGCTATTCAAAATGATCGAGTCAATTCTAAATCCTCGGGGCTAAAGTTAATCCCTGAGTATTGTATCCCAAAAGCGTTCTAGATTTGTTTTTTATTGCATACATAATCACATAACTAAGTATGTGACTTTTGGGTGTATTTATAATTATATTTTAATTTTGCTATTATGTACATTCCAGGCTACAATAGCAACGGAGATACCACTATTAACTCTGGGAGCGTTGGGAATATTCGGCGGAGTACTGTGTCTTTTCCTACCTGAGTCCCTCGGGAAAGCGATGCCGCAAACAATACAGGATGGAGAGGAATACGGGATTGAACAGAAGTTCTGGGAGTTTCCTTGTTGCAAGTGAGTGTTTTGTTTATTAATTTACTTTTTATTGAACATAAAATACTTTTTTTTTGCATTGTATCAGCCCATATACGTCCGACTGGCACGGGCCTCCTCTAAAATCGAGAGTATGATTGAGAGTGGTTAGAGTATAATCCACCACGCCGCGCTGGTCCAATGCGGGTTGGTTGTTTAAGTAATTAAACATTTGATAATATTTTTGAAATATAATTATTTTTATACGATTTTTATTGCGGTTTTGGTTTTTTTTTCATACTTTCAATCCGCAATGAAATAAGTAAAACTAGTTTTATTTCAATCCGTAACAATTGCATAAATGTAAGAAATCACTATGTATTTACAGAAAATTCTTGAAAAAATTATAAGAATATCATACATACAAACTTTTTCTAAGAAGGAGTAGGCCGAACTCCAATCAGTACCCCCATGTTTTACCTGACTCCAGGCTGATAATAAGTAGAAAAATCTAATAATATCACTTTTCCCCGCCCGGGATTCAAAGCCGAGACGTCAGCTTTGTAATCACAAGGTAGTGTAATTACGACACAAAAGGAAGTCACCTAAGTCCCGCTCAGTTCTCAAAGTCTAGAAATTTTTGGATGTATTATTATGTTATGTATAAGAACGATTCAATAACTACATATTGTTAAAAATAAAATATTGTTTTGTTTCAGGAAAAATGAAAATCCGAAACACATTACAGAGAAATGCGAAGACCGCTATTAATAATATTAAACTTCTCTCTAAAATTTATATTCGAATATATTACTATTTTTTAATAAAGCAAATAATATAAAAACCTTTCTTAATTAAAACAGAATCAAAGTAGGTTGAAAAATGAGCCAGCAAAATTAGTATTTAAATTATAACTTTAAGTAAAAGTGAAAAGTTAAACGGGACATGTTGCTATCTCTTTCGCGCCCGTGAGGTTAAAAGGCGGAGACATCATCTGTCACTCTGTACTGTACACTGTATCAGCCCATATACGTCCCACTGCAGGGCACGGGCCTACTCTACAATCGAGAATACGATTGAGAGTGGTTAGGCCATATAGTCCACCACGCTGGCCTTGTGCGGGTTGGCGGACTTATATACCATAGAAATTCTTATAAATCGCTATGGTATGCAGGTTTCCTCACGATGTTTTCCTTCACCGTTTAAGTGCGTGGTGATTGACTATCAATACACACATGACTCCGAAAAGTCAGAGGTGTGCCCTGGGATTCGAACCCGCGACCACCGTGCCTGCAACCTGCATACCATAGCGATTTATAAAAAAAACTATGGCATGCAAGTCCGCCAACCCGCACTAGGCCAGCCTGGTGGACTATATGGCCTAACCCCTCCCAATGCTACTCTCGATTTTAGAGGAGGCCCGTGCCCTGCAGGGGGACGTATATAGGCTATGACAAATACATATTACAATAAAGGGTACTAAATAATACAAATAAAATATGCTTAAATGCATTTATTGGTTAATACTTATTACAAAAAAGTTTTGACAGCTTCGATTTTAAATTATTTTACATTAATTAAAAATAAAATTAGTAAATAAATATTTGAATATTAAGATAAATAAATAATACTTATTATATGATTGCGCTTCTAATTTCAAAAATCACGGAAATATTAATTTTTAAATTTTATTCCTTTTTTTATATGTTATATTATTATGACTTAAATTGCATTGATTTATTCTCATTTATTAGTGATTAAAAAACAAATTTATTTCTCAAGTTCACTTTACTGGTGGTAGGTCTCTCATATGTGAGAAGCCATCTGGGTAGGTACCACCGCAATGTCTATTTCTCCCGTGAAACAACACTGCTTAAATGCACTGTTGTGTTTCGGATTGAAGGACATTGTAGCCAGAGCAACTATTGGACATATTGAGACTTAACATCTTATGTCTCAGGATGGCGAGCGCAGTGGAATATTGCTACTGTTTATGAGCGGTCGTATCGCTTACCATCAGGCGAACGGCTTGCTCGTCTCGCCATTCAATGCAATAAAAAAAAAAAAAAAAAAATAGTTCAAATCTATTTTTATGTTAAATAAGGTCTTATTCAGTTTTAAAACATATTTTAATTTTCGAATGTTCTTTTCGAACGGATTTGAATTCAACTTGAACGCAAAAGTTGAAACATTCGATTGGTAAATTAGGCTTTAAAACTCTTTCGATAAGGCCTCTAGTATATTAATGGAAGTACATTTCCGAATACAGTAAAGTTAGCTATCTTCAATTTTGTTTAAAAATAAAAATCAAACTCTTTTTAAGTTTAATTCACTGATTTTGTTCTACTTAAGTATATTTTTTTAATATTATTTACCTTTTAGCCATTCTTTTCAATATGTTTGCGTTTAACCTGAAAAATATACAAATTAATTAATTATGCAGTAATTAACGATTCAAAAGATCTTGTGAAATACTATTTAAATAAATAATATTATGATTGATTTTGAATTGAGCGAATTAGTGTAATTTTAAATTCTAGATTAATTTCTGGCAAATAGTAGTAGACATAAGATGTTGTCTCAATATGTCCAGTAGTTACTCAGACTACAATGTTCTTTCAACCGGAACACAACAGTGCATTTAAACTGCTGTTTGGCGGGAGAAATAGACATTGCAGTGGTACCTTCCCAGGCGGCCTCTCACACATGAGAGAAATAATGTAAAGTATGTAAAAAACATGGCTGTTTAAGAAATACTAACCGTTGAACAAAAGCTCTCCTCCTGGCGTGAAGGTCGAAGGTCAAAGGATCCACATCGACCCTGGAGTTGCTGTCCAGCCCTGGCATTAGGTCTGATATGCTCTCCGTGTCTGGACCAACTGTAGACCAATAAACAACCTTAATATAGGGTATATCAAGACTGCTATCGAACACGAAGCTGGGTGGTAGTTTAAGCGACTTCAGATACAATGCAACAGAAAATGTTGCAAAAAAAGTTTTATTTGTTATTTTGTTCCTGTGGTCGTATTTGGGTGGTAAGTGCATGTTTTTCCTAAAATAATAGTTTATACCGTTTTATTTATAAATACTCCAAGGTATAAAAGAGTTAAAATTATTATTTTAGCAAAAACTATGGATTTACCACCCAAACTCGACGATATTTAAAAAAATATTAAAATAATTGTGGAATTTCTTAGCGAAATTTTTAGTTGCATTGTGTCTGAAGTCACTAAAACTACCACCCGGCTTCGTTTTCGGTAGCAGTCTTGATATACCAGTATTAAATTACACCCAACAGGGGTCAGGACTATGTATGTGACTGTTGTGTACTGTGTTTATAATTGCAAAGCTGTGGTTTCTTGGTTCAAATCCCAGGTCAGGTAAAGTGATATTGGATATTTTTTTACTCCGGGCTGATAATGATCATACATGGCGAAATATTGGGTGTCCTGGCACCTCTGCATACCACTTATACGAATAAATCGTGAGTTTATGTATGTATGTATCAGCCCGGCGTCAGGAATATGTGCCCGATATGGTAATAGGCTCATCACCTATCACATCGTGGGACGGAACATACGTGGCGAAATGTGGGTGTCCTGGCACCTCTGCCTACCCCTTCTGGGAAAGGCGTGGCTATATGTATGTATGTATCAGGCGATATAACTTACCCATTTCGCTTGCATGCAAACTTCCTTCGTAGTAGACATTGCCTTCAGTATCTGGTTTTAGATCTGTGAAACAAAAAACAATCATATAGATACATTGACATCATCTGTGGCACGGTAAATTGGTCCCCAGGATTAAAACAAAAGGCTCAGAGTCCGATTCTCAGACCAACACAAATATTTGTGTGAACCACAGGTATTTGTATCGTGTCTGGGTGTTTGTGAGAGCGAAAAGACTCTTACATAGTTTTTGATACCCACGACACAAGACTCGATCTCAGTGTGGGGTCACGGCTATGTATGTGATTGTTGGGTGTATTTGTTTATTATTAAAATCAGTGAAAGAGAATATCGTGAGGAAACCTGCATACCATAGCGATTTGTAAGAATTTCTATGGTATGTAAAGTACGCAAACCGCACGAGGCCAGAGTAGTGGCCTATGTGACCTAACCACTCTCAATTATACTCTCAATTGTAGAGGAAACCCGTGCCCTGCAGTGGGACGTATATGGGCTAATACAGTACAGTTTTGGAAAATGTTTAAAAAGTAAATTTTAATCGACTCACCATATGCTTTCAAATTGGACTCCAATTCATCATTATCTGAAAGAAAATATAATTTGTTAGTGTCGTGTTTCGGTTTCTGTATCCTGACACAATCAGGAAACATTGTGTCGATCAGAAAAACATCTTCTGTTGAACACTGTCTGTACTGGGCTTACCATTATGCATTGTAGTACTCATATTTATCGGGAGAATTTAAAATTGGATTTGCAGACTACTGCACTGGTAGAGAATTTTATATATAAGATTATAAGATATTATTATTATGAACTTAAACGATTTTGGTATTTTTATCTGTATGCGTATGTTTATTTATAATCACTGAAATCCATGTATATTGTTTAATTTAATATATTTACTTATATACATATATATATATGCTAAATATTTTCATTATTTCCTATTTTTATCATAATTTTACTGGGGGTAGGTCTCTCATATGTAAGAGACCAACTGGGTAGGTACCACTGCATAGTATATTTCTGCCGCCAAACAACAGTTTAAGTGCTATGTTGTGTTGTGGGATGAAAGACTGCCGTCCGATGCCAATGGATACTCTGCCTGGGCGGCATTGGCACTTACCATCAGGTGCAATGCCGCCACTATGCCAGGCCATTATAAAATAAAGAAGAAAAAAAAGAAAGAGTTTGTAGCCAGAGTAACTACTTAACATGAGACTTAACATCTTATGTCTCAGGATGGCGTGCGCAGTGGAACTCCAAGCATTGCTTGGTGGTTCATGGCGTTGTTTGGTTTTGCTACTGTCTTTGAATATCGTGTTGTAATTACACAAGACTAGTTATTTACTGTGGAGTCAGGACTAATTGTGACTTTTAAATTATAAATTAAAACTCACCAGGAAAGAACATGTTTTGCAAATCTTCAGAAGGAGCCAATATTGGAGTTGCCTCGGATTTCAGTACCACCACTTGCAAAGTTGTTGGTGCTGCTAAAAATTGGACAAATTGATTAAAGTAGCAGTTAATTACCCGTATGATACAGTAAAACATGAAAAATAGTTTGATTTCGGATAGCCCAGCAACAGCATAGTGTAAAAAAACATACAGTAGAATTGAGAACCTCCGCCTTTTTTTTGAAGTCGGTTAAAAATTAAAATACCTGTTGATGTCGTTTCAGATGTTGTGTTTAATTCTGTTTCGGTTGTTGATGGAATAGCAGTTGTTGCATCTTTCTCTTTGTTTATATTCTGAGGCACCCCAAACATATTTGTGTCTGAAAATATAAAAGTAAATAAATATAGTCGTGAGTCAACAGTCACATACGTACGTTACATATTTAACTCAGTTCTCAAAAACGAGCTGATTCAAAAACTTTACTCATAGACGTAGCAATTCACTATTCATCGGTTTAACAGCTTTTAAAACTTTAAAATAGCCGTAACGCTTTTTTAACCTATTTAATCGCACTACTGGGTAAAGGTCCCCATGTCTCTCTACAATTCGCACTCTAAGGAAATTTCAGGCTACATGGGCTCGAAAGCATTCAGGTCGTCTCGCAAGCGTTTTTAAGGCCTGCCGCCGCGTCGTCAACCATTAGGTATCCATTGGGTGATTATATTTGCACAGCCACCTGGATGCATTCGAGTCATGTGGCCCGCCCAGTTTCATTTAAGTAATGCTGTTTTGCTTTCCACGTCTACTATGCATGTTTGTCAGCGAATTTCCGTGTTTCGCACTCTATCACCCTCTAACGCTTGTTTAAACAAATTATAAGCGAATGTCTGTCTAACTACTGGACTTATTGAGACTTAATATCCTATGTCTCAGGATGGCGGGCGCAGTGGAATGCCAAACATTTCATTGTATTGTATGATATCGTTTGGTTTTGCTACTGTCCTTGAGCGAATCGTATGGCTTACGATCAGGCGAATGGCACGCTGGTCTCGCCATTCATCCCAATAAAAAATGGAACTTGTTCATTTTTCCTCAGAGACTGAACTTTAATTTTACTAAACCACTGTTATATCGCCACAATAGATTCTGTATCAGCCCATATACGTCCCACTGCAGGGCACGGGCCTCCGCTACAATCGAGAGTACGATTGAGAGTGGTTAGGCCATATAGTCCACCACGCTGGCCTAGTGCGGGTTGGCGGACTTACATACCATAGAATTTTTTTATAAATCGCTATGGTATGCAGGTTTCCTCACGATGTTTTCCTTCACCGTTTTAGTGCGTGGTGATTGACTATCAATACACACATGACTCCGAAAAGTCAGAGGTGTGCCCTGGGATTCGAACCCGCGACCACCGTGAACATGTTGGCAGTCGCGTCTAGTCCGTTTACCAACAGGCCACCACGCACTTACACCACAACACCACCACCACCACAATAGATTACAGAAAACTAACGCATTGTTTATTCATTTTGAAAGAGTTCTCGTCTAATTAGAATTTAGATTAATATCCAGAGGATTGAATTTATATACGTGGAAAAACTTACCCATATAACGAAGTCTACGTAAAGCTTTCTCCACGCACCATCCCAATATCTGTGGGTTTCCATTCTGACTTATTTGGTTGCAGAAGTTTGTAGCCATTACTAAAAAGGGATTGTCTTTATTATCATTATTGATCTCTTCTTTCTTAACCTCTTTTACGGCTTTTGAATGACTCTTCCTTTTAAAATTCCTTTTGAAAGAGCGGCTGATCCATCTTTTGTTTCTTTTTATTGGCTCTAGAGTTTTGTTAACTGGAATCAGAAGGGTGGTCAAATCATTTCGTTTACTCTTCAAATTATTGTCATCTTCTTTACTTTCTGGGGGCGTGTACGTGTTAAAAACTTTATTTTCATTACATTATCGATAAATGTGTTGTTAAAATAGAATTTGTAGACCAAATCGTCAATAGCTTGCTCGTCTTTCTCTTTGATAATCATTTCATCCTGGTTTTCAATTTTGTTGGTCATCGGTACGTGAAATAGGTTTATTTTGACTGATTCCGTAAATTCTGGAGTTGCTGTTGTTGTATGAGTAACTTCTTTCTCAAGATGCGTTGTGTTGTGTTTTATACTGTTCAAACCAATCTTAGAAGGCGCAGCGAACTTATTGTCTATGTAGATTTGCTTAGCTTTCTTCAATATCCTTGCAAAGTTGTTCTGTCGGTGTGAAATCTCGCTTTGTGTTTTCGCGATCATGTTTTGTTTTGCATTAATCTTCTCATTTTGATCTAACATAAACTTCTGTATGGAGTAAAACTGCTTCTGTTGTATCAAAAACTTTTTCTGCTGATTTTCAAATTCTATCAAATTGTTTGTCATTTCCGTCTGCTTGTTTTTGAATAGTTCTTCCCTTCGTATCAAACTGTCCTCCATTTTCTTCAAATCATCGTTGCATTTAATCAGATAACTATATTTGTCATCAAAATCTTTGAACTTATCAGTGATGACTGCTATATTCTTTATGAAATCATCATTGACACCCAATAAATGATCGTGAATTATTTTGATCTCTTCATGTTGTTTCATTATCTTCTTAAACGTTTTAGTTAGCATGGATATGACTTTGATTAATCCTCTTTCGTTTATCGGCTTGTTTCTTTGCTCTTTTGGTATTACTCTGTACATGTCTACACCTGGCACTGGGGCGCTTTGGTGCCAAGTTTTATCATCTTTATTGAAGATACTGCGTTCCCTATCAGGCTCTACATTATATGTCTTATTAGCGTCATCGAGAAGTACAAAATTCTTTAAATCCACTGATTCGCTTTCTGTTTTAGTAGCCCTCTTCGGATTAGTAATGTCATATTTAGTATCGTTTAAATCATGCTTAGCTATATCTTTTTCTATATTGATATTATCTGTTTGTGTAACAATATTATTATTGATTTCAAGTTTGTTTTCTATGGAGGCATTTTTATCATTTTCAATATTAATTTTGTTGTTATTTGTCAAGGTAGCTACTTCGTACGGATAATCGTTGAAAACTGAAGTCGGTTTTAGATCAGAAATTAAATCAGATTCAGTTGTTATCTCTTTGAAGTTATTTTTAGAATATTTGCAGTCCTTTTTGTTTTTACATTTCTTCATACTCTTTCTGGGATTCCGTTTTCGTATATCTGAAAATAAATGTTACAAAATACAAATCAAGGATTTTAAATGACACTGTTTATTTAGACTTTGAAATAATTTACGATGTGGCATTAATTAGTGTCCTATTTATACTAAAGATTTTTACTTTTTATTTGACCAACTTCAAAAAGGAGGTGCCCTGTTCATTGGTACCATTTTAAAAAAAAATTAGGTTGCTGTTATCTTAAGAATTATATGTTATATTTCTACTTATTCTTGTTGGTACATATTAGGATCAGCTAAAAATTTTAGCTGGGTATTTGAAAACATTCGTAATATATTAAGATGTCAAATTGGATAATACAAAGTGAAATTACTGGGATAAATAATAAACCTTTATAATTCCTAGACCTATAGGTTCAGGAAAACAAAAACAAGGGTCAGCTCAATAGTACCCTGATCCAAGCATGCATGAAAATGTTGATGGAAGCGAATGAAGCAAAGGTAATATGATAGGATTTGGAAAAGTGGGAATGCTCAATCTCTGATTACCCTTATAGAAAAAAGGCACGAAGGTTATGTATGAATGAAAAATATACTTACTGTCGGCAGACCTCTTAGACCTTTCA
Organism: Hyles vespertilio; assembly: GCA_009982885.2. NCBI lineage: Eukaryota > Metazoa > Arthropoda > Insecta > Lepidoptera > Sphingidae > Hyles > Hyles vespertilio. The sequence goes on from CM042832.1 coordinate 2,389,135, forward strand.
ACGTAATTCGGCAAAAACGCAACATCCTGCAAATAATTCGCGCCAAACGCGTCGAAATTATTCTGCAATATATTATCGACATCTGCCGAATTCGGTCTAAAAATGAAATCCCCAACACTAGTCTTCTCGAACAGGCTGTCCTTCAATTTGTTTTTGACCCAAACTCCTTTGTTGACGATGTTGTTCCTCTCCAATTTCGGCCTTAGAAAGTTCGATTCGGCTTCGAGGAAATTTGCCGAAGTTATTGAGATTTTTATTAAAAGCGATATTGCAGTCAATGTGTACATAATGATATTGGCTTGATGTGAATGAATGGAATTTGGGTTGTACATTTGTAATCAGATAGGTTGATCTTTATTTGTAAACTTGGTTCCGTTTTAGTGATGTTATGATTTTTATCGATGTTTCTTTGATTTTTGTAACTCTTTTTCTGGGTTCTTGTGATTACCTCCGTGGCGCAGTTGGTAAGACGCCGGCTGTCAAACGGGAAATAGCGGGTTCGATCCCCGCCCTGAGACAGTTTTCTGTGTTATCCACAGGTATTTGTTTTCAAAAATATCGTTATTTTTGGGTGGTAAATCCATAGTTTTTGCTAAAATAATAATTTAAACTCTTTTATACCTTAGAGTCCTTATAAATAAGAGGGTATACACTATTATTTTAGGAAAAAAATGAATGTACCATCCAAATACGAACATAGGAAAAAATAACAAAAAAATTGACGCTTTTTTTTTCAACATTTTCTGCTGCAATGTGTCTGAAGTCACTAAAACTACCACCCGGCTTCGTTTCCGGTAGCAGTCTTGAGATACCCTGTATATGTGATTTTTGAATGTATTCATAGCATATTTAATGTCTGTTCTCAGTATATACTATGTTTATTTATTTTGAAGAAAGTTTTTCGAATATAAGTAGCAAAACCAAACAACACCTTAAATTACAAAGCAATGCTTGGCATTCCACTGCGCTCGCCAGCTTGAGACATAAGATGTTAAGTCTCAATAAGTGCATTAGTTACTCTGGCTACAATGTCCGTCAAACCGTAACACAATAGCGCATTTACACTGCTATTTGGCGCTAGAAATAGACATTGCGGTGGTACCTACCCAGGTGGCCTCTCACATATAACTACCTACCACCAGTGAAATGCGAATAGTCCTTAACAATGTTGATGTTAAGTTCTCGACAAGTCTATAATCACATCACCAATACATTGTTTACGCTTAAATCTCCAAACATGAACGGTGCTATTTACAAATCGACTAATTTTTGTATTTTTACAAAAGTTGAAGGATTTTTAAAAGAAAAAAACATTTCATTGTTTGGAAAATTTTAGTTTTTCCGCTTTCAATAGTCCAACCTTGACGAAGGTATGTAGTTTGTATAATATCTCGGTCTTAGTATAAAAAATGAAAAATTATACAAAATAAACTCATGGCGCAGTTGGTTAGAAACCGGACGTGAAATATAAGGCCGTGGGTTATCCCCGCCACGAGACAAATGTTTTTGTGACCCACAGGTATTTGATTTTGGCCTGGGTCTTTGTGAGACTAAAAAGTCTCAAGTCATTCCTCGATGTGATAGGGGCGAGCCATGTCGAGCACTAATGTGTTCGGGTTGATAATAAATAATTTTAGTTGCATTGTGTCTGAAGCCACTAACACTACCACCCGGCTTCGTTTTCGGTATCAGTCTTGATGTTCAATACTAAATACTCAATATCTTTATTGCACACCACATGTTATAAAGATGTTATAATTTTTATAAAAAAGTACAATGTGGAGCCTGTTGGGCACGGCAACAATTGAGGAGAGAGGAGGAAGCCATAATGTTCATTTTATTTATAGATATATTTGGAATATTGTATTCTTAAAATTTGTAATAACTGTACATATTTGTATTTAATATGCACTTATGGTAGCATAGTTGCATAATTAATGATATTTCTTCCGAAATATATATATATATTTTTAGACTAGCGGCCCGACCCAGCTTCGCCTGGGTGCATATATTTTTTGATTCCACTCCACACCAAATACATGTTATTTTTCGTATTAATCTCTTGTATACCTAAACTTGACATAGCTATCCTACTGTCTGGCTCAATCCCGTCTCATCCGTCTGTTCAGTCTTTTCCCGATCCGTCCCGTCCTTTCTCTTTTATTATCCATCCCGTCTTATAACGTGCATTTACATTTCGTCCTATCAAATCTGTCAGCTATCCCAGCCCTCTCCCGTACCTTCCACTCTATTATATCCCGTCTCTCCATATACATGTACATATAAAGATTGCCTTATGAAATTTTGACATTAAAAACTTTAGCGTTTTTTATTGTCCATCCAATATTACGTCCCTTATTTCAGCACCAAAATGCTGTTTTTCCTAATAATATTGCACGCTATTACTTTTTGTTAGTAATAAAGTAATAATAACCATTTAAAAAAAGAATTGGCCAAATTGGTCCAGGCGTTGTTGAGTTATGCGCTTACCAACACTTTTTGTGATTCATTTTTATATTATAGAAGAAGATATTATAGTCCACCCTGCTTGCTTAGTGCGAGTTGGCGGATTTTATTTCACGTAGAAATTAATCCGAAAAATCAGAGGTGTGCCCTGGGATTTGAACCCGTGACCATCGTTAACTTGTTGGCAGTCGCGTCTATTACGTTACCATATACAAATTAATAAAACCTTCATACTGCCTTACCAGGTGACGTAAGTAATAGAACAAATATTTAAAAATATAAAACTGCATATCGTTTCATTATAATGTCTAGATACGGCATCAACGTACCAATATTTTTTTTATTCTTGAGTCTGAAAACAATACTAATGCGAAATTTAAATATGTCCCCCAGCGCATCTAAAAGTATAAATTCAAAAAACAATGTCGTTTATGAAAACCAAAAATTATAATTAGATATATTTTGGTATACTCCGGCAAAACGCTTCGATAGAGTATACTTTGTTTAAAACTGTTGCAATAATCTCAAAAAACAATGGGCGATTTTGGTAGATGTGGTTATCGTTTTAATTTACATTTAACAAAATTATGCGCAAGACGCCGTATCTAGATAATATTATATACACGATGTACACATTTTTTGAATTTTGTTCTATTTCGTCAGCCGTCAATGAAAGACAATGGAAAGATAGATCATTTTACGTTGGGTGGTAGTTGAAGCTGGACCGTCTTTTACGTCTCCCGTCAAATAAACAAAGATCATCCTATACTGGCTGGACGAATCACGCTTGAACGATACCCAAAAAAAAGGTTTTTAGTATCTTCCTCAGAAATTTTCCTATTTTTCTCACCCCTAAAACCTTCCCAGGACTTCCACGAATATTTCAAGACCAAAATCAGCCAAATTGGTCCAGGCGTTGTTGAATTATGCGGTTACCAACACATTTTGCGATTCATTTTTATATTATAGATTACGAAATATATATATATATTTATATATATACCCGTATATACATATATATATTTTAAGTAAGTAATGTCGGACGCCCGCCTACAAGGTGGACGGACGATCTGACTAAGGTCGCAGGAAGTCGCTGGATGCAGGCCGTTTCCAACAGGTCATTGTGGAGATCATTGGGGGAGGCCTATGTTCAGCAGTGACTTCCTGTGGCTGATATGATGATGATGATGATGATGAATTTGTTTCAGGTAATTGCAAATGATTCACATGTCACGATGGCCGACGGATGCTGTTTTCTACAAGGTTGTGTGTGTGACACTACTGGCTGTTGCTATTGTATTCTCCCTGATCCTGACAGATGTGTTTCTGGACATAGATGGACTCCTGCACGCCAAGAAAGGTAATCTTTATTTATACTTTGTCAGCCTCCGTGGCGCAGTTGGTTAGACGCTGACTGTGAAACGAGAGCGAGTTCGATCCCCGCACCGAGAGAAATGTTTGTGAAGCCCACAAATATTTGTCTCGGGTCTGGGTGTTTGTGAGACCGAAAAGTCTCTCGTAGTTCCCGATACCCACGACACAAGACTTAATTGATTTTAACGTGGGGTCAGGACTGTGTATGTGACTTTTGGGTGTATTTATTTGGGTGTATTTACTTTAGGGAAATTCTCACAATTAAAACAATAGATTACATTAAAAGTAAATGGCCTTGTCGCTCTAGGCAAGAAAACCATGGGTTGGATGGAACAAAAAAAAACAAACTTAGTAACCCATTTTGATTTTATATTAAATCCTAAGATTAGCTTCTTTTTTTGTTCTATCCAACCCATGGTTTTCTTGCCTAGAGAATAAGGAATATAAGGAAAACAAATTGCGTCCCTAAGAAAAAATAATTGCGTCTATGGGGAAGCCGATATTTTGCGATGTCCTAGACGAGTTCGGTCTGTTCTCGTGCTATGTGCCCGTCTATCATTTCAACATGCTAATCATTTGGACTACGTCTGTAACTTATGTGCTCTTAAGGTTAAATCATACTATAGTATTCCGTCTTACGCATAGAGTAAAGAAGCGGCCATAAATACTAGATGCGGCTAACTGGCCAATCAGGACAATAGAACATACAAGGTCACGACTTAAGCGTACGACTGATAATGTACACAACAAAGAATCCATTGTTCAGATCGGTCTAAGATACGTTTCTCTAGTATTAATGGCCGCGTCTTTACTTTATGTGTAAGATAGAATACTATAGTTTGATTTCACCTTTATGGATATCCTCAAATCTGGGGCTTACTCTATGGTCCAAGACGAAGTTCTAATGCTCGAATGTAGTTATAAAATAAGTAAGATGTAAGATTTCCACTTTTAAAAATCAGTACTATTATCTATGATAATAATATTTTTTTACCGAACTTAGAGTATGTTAACGACGTACGATAGAAGATTCCAATTTGTGGAGTATCGAGGCACATTTGTGAAGTTAACGTACGGCGTCGACACATTCTAACTTTGTAAATAGTATCGGATGATAGATTAACCCCCTGATTCGATTTCGTAGAGCAATACCGAGCATACCCCAAGAATACGCAAGGAATAAAAAAAAACATAAATCTTTCACAGATAAAATACCCAGACAAAAAATAACATATAATGACAGACGCGAAGAGTTTATTACAACAGAACTTATAGATACATACAACACAGAAACTAATGTTGTCGTCGACAACAGTTACAGAACAAAGAGATCTTCAGGTATTTATAATTTGGATTTACAGGGATAAGGCCAACGTCTACACTGACCTACTGTAGGTGTATTTATATGTGTTTTCTTATTAATTCCAGTCCCACTTTAATGTGGCAATAGTTCCGTCTCGGGTCAAATCTAACAAAGATTTTTTGGATAATTTATAACATAATTTCGTAATTTTATGTACGTCTTCACCTTCCGTTCACTATGTCATCCAGACTCTTCTCCATTATCCCGTCCTTCCTTAATTCAACATCTTAATCATTCATCCTCTAAATATTTCCATCTTAAAAACTTTCATGAGTCATCTCTTTCACACAAACCACGTTCCTTATCAGTCATTCGTCTTACGTTCCATTCTACTCATATTTATTCATAACATTCAAATCTTACATTAATTTGTGAAATAACTTCAATTTTCAGAATCAGAAATCTTTCTAAATCACATAAAACAAACAAAAGTGAGAAATTTGCTGACGAACCGATTGGCAAGTCTTTTGGACCAACTGGATGCTGAGCAGACCACTGTCCTCAATGATATGGGCAAAACAAACGAAGGAACTAAAGGTATAACTTACTTATTTGTCTAAGGCCCTATTCAGTGCAACGCGGACGGTCCGCGCGCGGATTAGTGCTTGCGTCCGTCGCGGATCAAATCATCGTTCAGTTCGATGCGGAACGCGGTTGAGAGTGGTACAGTTACAACAGTAAGCCTAATGATAAAAATTGAAGTTGGTGGTTGCTGCCTATTTATTAAATAGCAGTTTGTTTTTTTAAACCAATTTGTTTCTTGTTCTTCGCCTGAACTATCTTCAAATTTTGGATACACAGCTTTGCAAACATCCAGCCACGCCTTTAGCATCCTTATTTTTATACAAGGAGTCGCGGAGATTCCAAAGACATGGTTGCAATCGTACTTCTTGTATAACCCTCTCAGTTTGCACGGTTGCAGCCATGACGACGACAGTACTTTTCGTCCGCGTCGCACGACCGTCCGTCGCGCACTGAACAAGTCTGTACAAGTCACAGATCACTTCCAATAGATACCGCATTACGATAGTTTTGTTTCGAACCGAAAACGCCAACGAAGGGAACTGCGCGGGGGGTGGGCGGGTTGCAGCGCGGTCACGTGGACTTCACTTGAGAGATGAAGCATAAGTCGATAAATAAAAAAATGTATCGATAGTTCGATTTGCCAGTAAGTTCATGTGTTATGATCGCTTCTATAACTTAATTACCAACTTGTTAAATGTTTGATAATATTTTTTCACCGGCCTGTAGGGCGATTCACGTATTATAATAAGTTCAGTTGCAGTGCAGTTGCGGTTAAGTTTCGATCAAAACAGCCCTTATCGTATTCTCGTAATTTTGACAACCGCTGTCAAATACGCTCGCGTCAAGTTCGCGTCACGCAAATGTTTTAGCGTATTCTACTGCTGCGCGTATAAGTCTATCTCAAAAAAATTTCATACGTCTGACGTACAGTTGACGCGCAACTCACGCGCAGTTCACGCGCAGCTAAACACTTACAAGAATACCATTTTGTACTAAAGCGTATACTTAATTGTAACCGCACCGCAACTTGATCGGCGCGTCAAAAAGTTACGTGAATCGCACTACATATCTGATAAATTATACCAACCGGCAACAGCTAACTACGAATAAAATAGGATTAAGATTTATACTTTAGTATGTAACGGTTTTATTTCTATTATTCACTGTGTATTTTTGTATGCCATAATGGCGAAATACCCAAATTAAGTGTTGATATAAAAGATCAGATAAAAATATGAAATAGTAAATAACTAAACCTTACGCCCTAAAGGGCTACAATAACTTCCGTTTCTTGAATTCTGACGACGGCTGTAGTAAATGTAATATCGACAAGTGACGATGAAACCCACTTGACGAACTATGAATGTTTTTGAGACGATATAATATACAACGTATGTTAAAATTAGTGCAATAGCTTGTGCTACTGATTCTCAATAAACTTAGTATACTAAAACTTATGGTAAATACCCTCTCATTATATTTGAAAACGTATACAACCAGAGGGAAAAAAGGAAATTTAATTACGCCAAAGATAATTAAAAAAATATTGTAAAAGTACCTTGTTAACAAATTTAACTATTTCAAATTACATAAAATAACGTAATTATGGTAATTTGCAATTTTTATTTAAATAAATATATATATTTTGTGACATTTTCATTTAATAAAATTAATTTACATTATTGTTTTACAATATCGATATTTCTGGGAATTATATTATAAACATGAGTCAAACACTAGAAGAACGTGTGATTTCGCCAAAAAAAGATGGCTTATTACGGTTATTGCTATGCGAAAAAGAGAGGGCTGATTCTCCATCCGAACTCGACTGTTTGACATTGATACATTAACCAGTATAAATTGAGCTCGCTCGGGACCAAATTAATTTAAAGAATATTAGTTATCGATGATCGAACAAATCATTATTAACTGTAATATTATGTTTCCAAAATGTAATTTTCGCTAACGTGCGACGACATGTGCCCGCTACTTGGACGACACTGATGACGCGACATTTGGCATCGGTTTATATCTACCTGATAGCTTATATGTGTTGGGCGCAACCGCTGCCTTGCATTTGGTATCTATTGGGAGTGATCTGTGGTACAAGTGCATTACCGTCCGCGCGCGGACGCCCGCGCCGCGGACGAGCGACGCGGAGTGATTTCGATCCGCGCGCGGACAGCTCTCCGCGGCGCGGGCGCTCCGCGTCGCTCTGAACGCGTTGTATGGGATTGATACATTTTACCGTCCGTCGCGGACATCCGCGTAGGTCGTCCGCGTCGCACTGAAGAGGCCCGGACAGCTCTCCGCGGCGCGGGCGATCCGCGTCGCTCTGAACACGTTGTATAGGATTGATACATTTTACCGTCCGTCGCGGACATCCGCGTAGGTCGTCCGCGTCGCACTGAAGAGGCCCTAAGGCCTCGAATTGCAATTCCGAGACGGGCAAAGTGATATTGAACTTTTCTATTCAATTTGGAATCAAGAACTTGTGCCCGATATGGCGACAGGCTCGCCCCTATCACATCATGGGACGGAACACGCAACGCCAAATGTGGATGTTCTCTTAGCACCTCTACCCCTTCTAGTTAAAGAACATGAATTTATCTGTATGTACATAATTATGTATTAGTAAAGAACCGGACGTGGCTGCAGAGACGGCGATCATAGGTTCCCAGGGCACATAAATTAATAAATAACCCCCCACAGTCTCATACATAGGTCCTGACCGCACTCTACGATCAAGTCATCTCTGTCTTTTATTGCATACGATTGTTGGGTGTATTTTTATGTATTTAACAGGACATAACGAATTGATACATGAAAAAGAAGCTAAACAGAAAATGGAGGAAAGAGAAAGGTTCTTACACTCAGCAATGCATGAAATATTACTCCTCGCTTTAAAAGGCCATATGGACTTTAATGAAGTTTACCAAAGGATCCACACATTGATGGAAAATTTCAACAAGGCAAATCAAGGTAGAAATCAAAAATGAATTATAGAAATTCCTTCAATACTAAGATTTACTGGTGATAGGTCTCTCATAATATGTGGGAGGCCATCTGGGTAGGTGCCACCGTAATGTCTATTTCTCCCGTGAAACAACACTGCTTAAATGCACTGTTGTGTTTCGGATTGAAGGACATTGTAGCCAGAGCAACTACTGGACATATTGAGACTTAACATCTTATGTCTCAGGATGGCGAGCGCAGTGGAATTTTGCTACTGTTTATGAGCGGTCGTATCGCTTACCATCAGGCGAACGGCTTGCTCGTCTCGCCATTCACTGAAATAAAAAAAAACAATTTTGATATCTAATATCTACTGTTGCATAACAATTGAAATTAAAGTAGAAAAATATCTAAAAGTATGTATTACAGACTACCAGAAAATCAGGCGAGACAAGCATGCCATTTGCCTGATGGTAAGCGATACGACCGCTCATGGACAGTAGAAAAACGAAAAAGCACCGTGAATTGCAAAGCAATTGATATTCCACTGCCATCGCCTTTCCATATTAAGCAAAATCTCAATATGTCCAATAGTAACTCTGGCTACAATGGCATTCAAACTGAAATACAATATTGCATTTAGCTGATTGGCGAGAGAAATAAACATTGCGGTGGTACAGTCAGCAACATAAGTTGCTACACATTCACGATATTTGTCTTACCATCCAAAATAATAATTATTTTCAATATCGTATGGCGTTTCTCGGCATAGATGACTTTACTTGATTATATTTTACGTACAAATTTTAATTCATAAAAAGGTTATCAAAAAATGTAAAGTGTTCAGCGACTTATGTTTTGACTGTACCTACACCGGTGGCCTGTCACATATGAGAGATCTTCTACCAAATATTATTTAAATACATTACATTATCTCTCTCAATCATAAGCTACGGGACATTAAATATGACTATTTTAAGCAATAAATTAATCAATATTGTAGTAACGCCTATTAATATTATTCGTATTTTAGATAAAGAAGTTAAAACCCAGAAAACTAATCCAGATTTAACAAAAGAAAATGCGAAACAACACAGCGATTCGGCTAATGAAGAAAGAAAATATTTGACGAGCTCATCCATTGTGATAAACTAAAGACGGATATTGCTAAAGGTGTTGTGAAAATTGATAAAGAAACCAGAAGACAGAATCATGGTACTAAATTTATACAAAACGGATTTATTTGAGGTGGAAGTGGACATTCATTTATTTCCAACTCCTCCTATCAATTTAACTTTGTGATTAATTTCGTTGCGGGTTAAAGACAAGTTAGACATTCCCGGAGACTCGGCTCGCTTCAATGCTTGGTGTCATTACAAAGCGCGCTTGTTGATCCTGCGACACAGGAGTTGCAGTGGCGGGTGTGAGGGCGGGACAGTTTCCTAAAAACAGCCTTATTTAGACAGTTTATAAATCTATTTTGGCTATCAAATGTTTTGCCTTCTTCACTCAAACTGAATTAATAAGACGTTTGAAAGGGACAAAAGATTTGATAAGTAAAAATATGATTTATTCTGTTTAAGAATACAGTCTTAATTGTACTGTATTTACAAACTTGGCTAAGGTTGCAGGAAGTGTCAAAGCACAGAAACAACTTTTCAGCTTCATAAATTCTACAAATGCTGTATTTGTTTCCTATTTTATGTTTACATAGTCTCAATATGATAAAAAATATGTCTTTGTTACATGCAGGACCAAAAATAATAATCAAGACTATCATTGACATAAATTCAATAACGGATAAAAGGAAAGGTGACAATGAAACGTAAGTACCTACAAAGCATCACGCTTATTCTAAAGGAGAGAGAGCTAACCTCTAATTTAAATCCATATGAGATCTTTTTCTATAAACGTACATAATTATAATCGCGGTATACGTATTTATTTGGTAAGCCAATTTATAAATAAAATAAAATAAAGATAAGGAGATGTGCTACTAACACATTTTGCATTAATTACCTTAACAAAATATGGTAGGAATTAGGAGGCATAATCATCGCTCGTTCGCTTCGTTATAATATACGGTTTTTTAAATCAATAAAAACATTTAATAGATTGTCTGATTTATCTGAAAATGCCAAATTTGTGTAAACATACACTATTATTAATTATATTATACTGCTGGTCAATGTTGAATCGGGTATAAATTCACAAGGAATTTTAAAATTCATAAGAAATCATTGAATGGTCTTTAGAAGGATCCAATTATGTTTGGGAAGTTTGTGTCATTTATAGGTTTGAATATGTTTTTAATATGTTTTCCAGGAATTCAACAGAAAACGTAAAAGGCCTAGTAAAATTAATATACAATGGAAAATCAATAAAATTCACCAGACTGGATGACGAAGATACACAAGCTAAAATTAAAGAAAATAATCCTAAATTGGACGCAGAAGTAGTTAAAGAACCACTAAAATATGACGAAATAACAGACCTTCTTAGCAGATACACTTCACACCCAAAAACAAATGATTTCATAAAAGAATATTTACATCAATACAATTCTGTTAAACAAAACACTAAACGTTTGAAACGTCACATTAAAATAAGATACGAAAAGGATGAGGTCACAAAACAACCTAAAACAAAAAAAGAAGATGATGAATTACTAGTAGAGATTGAAACACATTTTGATAGGAAAGGAATGAAAGGGGATAGAAAGAAAAAACTAATCAGTAATCTAATAGAGAAGATTGAGAAAGCCATTCACACGAATTCTGATAATAAGAAAGAAATAAAAAACGAAACTGTTAAATACGAAACTAAGCCGAAGAAACACAGACATATCCATGTTAAAAAAAGGACGCAGAACCCGCTAAATCGAATCGATGAAATGATTTTGAAAAATAAAATGCAAATTGCGTTAGACTCCATGGTTCATAGACAGATTGATCCTATAGCCAAAGCTGTACCCTTACAAGAGCCGATGCCATACGTAAGTGACCAAAATGGACAAGATTGGCAGAAAAAGTACTATGGTCCTGGATTTTTAGACACAACAAAATCTATAAACTCAGCTGAAATGAGTGAAGTTGACGTGGACTACAAAACAAATGGAGTGTACCAAAGGATTCAGAAACCTTTGAATAATGGGATAGCTGTCAAAGATGTCACGCCCAACGCGTACTACGATTTAGGCAAACTGAAGTTTTTTGTCAAAGACATTGCTGGTAGTGGATTTTCAGTTGGATTTAATCAGTATGTAGATGAACAGCCCGACCCTGAAGCGATGAAACTGTTCACAGGCATCGAAAATATACTACAAACTTATCATCAAACTTACGATCAAAGTGAACAAGCAGAGAGCGAGGTAGAAACAGATAAAGCCAATGAAATTCACAATGAAAGCGAAGATAATTACCACACCATTGCTCGCCGGTCGATCAACAACGAACACGACCACCATTCAAATGAATACAGAGTTGTGTTTGAGAACAGGCATCTGCCATACGATAATTACGAAGACATATTCAAAGATTATAATAGAATTCACTGGACACGCAATAATAGTAGAACAAATGCTAACGCAATCGAAAACGACATCAAGCCAAAAGAAACTTTCATATTTGACGAAGGTATGTTCGACAAAAACTTGAAACCAGCGGAAATATTCGGCATCGCGGATTTAATGGAAAGAAAGAAGCGGAGCATAAATGTCCACAAAATATCAAATTTAAAAAACAAAATTAAACTCAACCGATTTTTGAATACAAAAACAATGGCTTCGAAGCGAATATTCTTAAGCAAAAAGAGAAACAAGAGACAGACTGAGAAAATAAGGATTATCGCAAATGACGATATGCCTATGCGTAAACATTCAGACGAAATCTTCGTTTTCTCAGATGAGAATGTTCTAGCAGATCGAGCGATGGTTAGAGAAGTAGAAACACCAGAACTGGAGCCAAGAGTTGTAGAAGAACATTATGATGTGATCCAACCAGAATCGCCAATATCCCAAATGGTACCACAGCCAAGAATGGCGTCACAACCGCAAATGCCTTACGTATATGAGGAAGCAAACGACGAACCTTTAGTGACCAATATATTCGATGGTATATCAAGACATAATACTCTAATGTCCAAATACCCACATATATTGTTAGAAGAAATTGGTAAATCGAGGGAAGAGGACATCGTAGAAAATCCAGTAGTATTTAACAAATACATGGTTCATAATCAGCAAATACCAGCACAGGTTTCCACAACCCCCGTGCCTCCAATAAGTAATGTGCCTGCGCCAAAAATGGAAGAAATAGTTAAAGCCATAACACCGCAAAACGCCAAAACGAACTACAGAGTAACAGTCAAAATATTACCGAAAAATGTGACAGGTTTGAATTCGGGGTTTAAAGAAATACACACAAGTATCAACAAGAGTTACAATCGAAATGGTTTACTGTATTCTTCATTGGTTAACGTGTCAGAGATATCGAAAATCGTTAAGATTAATAAAACAAATGAGAATGTTTTTACCACAACGACGCAATCGCCAGTGATTACCAATTTCAGAAGGAAACAAGAAACAATGAATCACATCTTGAGGCAGCACAAACATCGTATAGAGCAGCAATTACATCATTTACACAGAGAAAAGGAGAAACTAGAGACTTTATCTATGAAAAACGACACAGAAATTGACGACGCCAACCAAAATGAGTATTTTGAAGTTGTGGTACCTTCTAACCCGCCAAAGGTTCTGAAGTTGACGAGAGACGAATTAAGCCGACTTGCTGTGGCATCTTTAGTCAAAATAGAAGAACAATTGACGACTCTCCCTTCAACCACTGCGTTCACAACTTCAACCACAACAGAACTGCCTCAGACCACGGAAAATACTCAAATTATCGACAAAATGGAACAAAACGAAAAAGTCACAAACGAAATACTGAAAAAGATCGACAAAAACACTGAAATTTTACAAATGTTCCTGCAAAAACTGACAGATAAATTAATTGCTAAAGTTGATAACAAAATCAAGCCTGATATTGAGAATATGCAGACTTTTAAGAACATACCAGCTCCTTTTAACCAAATGATGCCCAATATGGAGGCGACTAATGATAGCCATGTTTCAATACCTTTTATTTATGCTTATCAGCAGCCATATACCCTCCCAGTTAATAAACCACAAGTACCTGTAGCTAGCGTGGTCTACCATGGTCATATACACACAAACACCATAAGGAGCAAACCAGAATGGCCCGAAAGAGACCAGAAAAAAGTCCAAGATGATAGAAAATCTAACCAAACTAAATTCTTCATTGATGAATTAGAAAACACGTTCATAGCAACTGATGTAAAGAAAGGATTTGCGAACTTACACAATAGGACTACTGTTTGAATAAATTATTTTGTTATTTTGCTGTTTTATTTATTACTACGTGATAGGAAAATATCCTGTATATAGACATATTAAGAAGATTTTCTATAGCATGCATTACTTATGTGTATTTTTTTATTGCAATGCATGGCGAGTCTATCGTGCAATTAGTCTGGTGGTAATACGACCGCTCATAGACAGAAGCAAAACCAAATACCATAAATAAAGCAATGCTTGGCGTTCCACTGCACTCGACATCTGAGTAAGTTGCATGTTAAGATAAGAAAAAATCGTAAAGGCTCGTGCCCCGTAATGGAATGTATTGACTATTGATAGCATCAGATAAGTTAACCACAAAACTGATATTATAAATTGATTTTTTAACTATATAATGACTCACTAATGATGTATTAGGGTCATACACATACGCATGTTCAGAATGAATATTATCTTCAAATTTCTGGATTGATTCTCTGACTTAATTTTGGTAAATGACTTACGAGTATTACTATTAAGACATATACCAAATAATGAATTATCTTCAGCAATGATTAATATAACAACAAAAATTTCCTCAAATGTCCCCTTCTGTGGACTGTTCGTAAACGCACTTGGCATATTTTGATAGATATTTCTCGTACTTGATATGCGTTATCTATTTAAGTTATATTAAATATCATTAGTATATACCGGGTATCTCAAGACTGCTACCGAAAACGAAGCCGGGTGGTAGTTTTAGTGGCTACAAACACAATGCAATTAAAAATTTCGCTTAGAAACGCGACAATTATTTTTTATGATTTTTTAAATATCGTCATTTTTGGGTGGTAAATCCATAGATTTTGCTAAAATAATAATTTAAACTCTCTTATATCTTAGAGTATTTATAAATTAAAGGGTATACACTATTATTTTAGGAAAAAATGTTTTTACCACCAAAATATGGCAATAGGAAAAAAATTACAAAAAAAAAATTGTCGCTTTTTTTTGCAACTTTTTCTGTTGCATTGTGTCTGAAGTCGCTTAAACTACCACCCGGCTTCGTTTTCGGTAGCAGTCTTGATATACCCTGTATACTGACTATTAAAATTTTACTGAGTAAATCAATATATGTTAAAGTGACTCCACAAAAATTTCAATAAACTGTTGGTTACACGGTACTGCGACTTTTCTGTGGACCTTAAATTCAACCCAATAAATTGGCCTGAATAAAATACTATTTTACAAAAAAAAAAAAATAACTGCCCACACTGACGGGTGGCATCGGTCACGTTGGATTTAATGACTGAGCCCAGCGTAGGTTGTTCATTAAGATATTGAGATCTTTAATAGTGTTATTGTCAAAGATCGGTGCTTCTTTTCTGTTCCTTGTGTACTTGAGTAAATAATTATTAGTTTTATTAATTCACATGCTGCCGAAATAGCTTAAGGGGAGTAGTTGTGGAATAAATTTACCTACTTGGCTATCCTCAAAACTAAATTAGCATTGCTAATTTTTTTTAAAGAATGTCCTTTCTGTGGACATCTTTTCTGTGGATTTATAAGTCCACACGAAAGACAATGTCTACAGAAAAAATTAAGTAATAATGATTTAACAAGTAAAGCAGTATTTTGCTTGCCTGTAAACGTAGACGTGGAGTGCTGTGGGCTCGATAGTAATGTATTTAGCTTATAATAATATTAAATTATTACTCAGTATCGGAATAAAACCATGTTCCATAATTATGATAGCGAATTATGTGATGTCCGTTCATCATTCTTTAACTTTAGTGATTCAGATAACTCAATTGCACCATCGAAAAAAAACAAAAAATAAATTCATTTTTTAATTTCAGCGATGAAGACACTTGCTTTGCAACTATTTTTGATATGTTTGTTCTTTTGTGTAAACACAAGACCCTTCTGTGCTCGAAAAAAATTATTATAATTTCATTTTTAGCCTAATCGAGGAAACGATCTTGTTTTATGTTTTAATTTTAATATTCTGATAATATCATATTAAATGAGACTGATTTTGTAAAAATCCCGACCATGTTTTTTTTATACAATTTTTCACCTCGTTTTGTGTATGACCCATTATATTAATTGATCATTTAATCGATCTACTGGTAGCAGAAATAATTGCAGATATTGGGTATTTTGCGACAAAAATCTAGACTTAAGGATAAGCAAAGAAGTCTGTCTTTTGAGGTATTCAATTAGACCAGAAACTAGGAACAAAATATTTTTAAATAAAATTATTTTTTAACGGACCATCCGCCCCGTGACCTAGAAAGCTGTAAAGTAATCGAAACGTCGGGAAATTAAAAAAAAATAAATTAAGTAGGGGTAGCAAATTTTCCCTTTTTTTAACATCTAGCTCTTTTGATACACAAATAAAAGGAAACACGGACTTTTTTTAATTTTGTGTAACATTCGCGTAAATCTAACTAACCATTACACAAAATATTTGTAAGAGAAAAATGGACACTTTCATATACAGGGTATATCAAGACTGCTACCGAAAACGAAGCCAGGTGGTAGTTTAAGCGAATTCAGACACGATGCAACAGAAAAAGTTGCAAAAAAAAGCGACAATTTTTATATTTTTATATTTGGGTGGTAAATATATTTTTCCTAAAATAATAGTGTATACCCTTTTATTTATTAATAATCTAAGGTATAAAAGAGCTTTAATTATTATTTTAGCAAAAACTATGGATTTACCACCCAAAAATCACGATATTTAAAAAATCATAAAAAATAATTGTCACGTTTCTTTGCGAAATTTTTAGTTGCATTGTGTTTGTACTTTTGTAGTCACTAAATCTATCACTCGGTTTCGTTTTCGGTAGCAGTCTTGAGATACCCTGTATACATACATAAACTTACACCTTTTTCCCAGAAGTGGTATGCAGAAGTGCTACCAGGACACCCATTTTTCGCCTTATGGGTTCCGTCCCACGAAGTGATATCGAGCCTATCGCCATATCAGGCACTTTCTCACCCCAGATTTCATTTACTAGTCTAAAGAACACAGTTTCGGGTATTCAATACAGGTACAAACTATTCCATAAAATAATAATTGCGTGGCATTTTATTAATGTTGAAAACTGTCCCGGGTTTCACACCCACATCTGTACCCACTGTGTTGCAGGATCAACAAGCACGCATTATACTCACCATTCATGCTCGCATTTTTTTCGTGATGTATGTACGCCCTATCCCAGTACTATGACATTAAATACTGTATCAGCCCATATACGTCCCACTGCAGGGCACGGGCCTCCTCTACAATCGAGAGTACGATTGAGAGTGGTTAGGCCATATAGTCCACCACGCTGGCCTAGTGCGGGTTGGCGGACTTACATACCATAGAATTTTTTATAAATCGCTATGGTATTATAGTCAAATAAATACACCTAACAGTCACACATGGTCTTGAGTCCACATTAAGAACATGTATTTAGCTCTGTAGCAAACTATGAGAGAGTACGAGTATTTTTAGCACTTAGCTGAACTTTGCTTCGTTTCGGGTAACTTAACTTTTCGGTAAAAATAGTCGTTCCTTTACAGGAAGATCCAAGCTTTGAAAAGTAAAATTACGATATTTTACAGAATATAACCTGGAAACGACGAGAAACATGTTAGTTAATACAATGCTAATACTTATGTAATTATTAGTAATTACAATGAATCTGTTAATTATAATCTGACTCATAACCTCAAACGAAATAATGGTCTAAACCGCAAAGCAGATAAAAGATTTCAATGATAAAATAGTTATTAAGATACAGATATTGATCAATATAAATACTGTATCATTTTAATGTCTTCACAGTAAACTTTCAACTGTTTAGAAGTGTAATACCTGAGTTAAAAATGACATTGTTTATGGTAAGTAATTAAGTTTTTTTTTATTTGTTAAAAAGTACGTAGTAGCCTGTTGGTAAAGGAACAGACGAAGCTGCCTACATGCTCCTTATGTTGGTTAGACGCAGACTGTGAGAGGCCGCGGGTTCGATCCCCGCACCAAAATGTGAACCCATTGAGGTATTACAAAATACATTATTAGATATTATTATTGGTATTATGAAAGGTTGTAATATCTCAATGTGTGAACAACAAGTATTTGTTTGGGGTCTAGGTGTTTATGAGACCAAAAAGCCTCTCGTAGTTTCTGATACACGACTCAAGACTCGATCTTAGTGTGGGGTCTGGACTTTGTATGTAATTGTTGAGTGTATTTATTTATTTTCTGGTTTATTTCAGGTATTACAAATGTTCCTTCTATTTGGACATCACTATGGCAACGCTCGACAGGTAATATGCTTTAAACATTGACTTATAATGATATCGATGGCTTTAAAACATATTTTGTTTAATGGTAGTGACTTCGGTATATCAAAATTCTTATGTTCGATTCCCAGGATAGGCCAATTTATTATGAGTATTTTAGTATGGAAAAATCTAAGTAGTAAAAGTTACTGTATGCTAGAATTTGAAATTGGATACATTTTAACGAAGTTTCGTGTCCCGCCATTATTGAACTTTTTTATATCAATGGCGAGACGAGCACGCCGCTCGCCCGATGTTAAGCGATACGACCGCTAATGAACAGTAGCAAAACCAAACTACACCTTGAATTACAAAGCAATGCTCGGCTTCCATTGTGCTCGCCATCCTGAGACATACGATGTTAAGTCTCAATATGTCCAGTAGTTTCTCTGGCTACAATGTCCTTCAATCCGAAACTCAATAGTGCGTTTAAACTACTGTTTGGCAGGAGAAGTAGACATTGCTGTGGTACCTACCCAGGCGGCTTCTCACATATGCGATACCTACTAGTAAAATATGCAATACAATAATTTCAATACATTGTTAAACTGTAGTTAGAGATATATTAATGGGCTATATTTATTTACTTTTTAGGACATACCAGATGCTCCAATACTTCCTCACTTGGACTACAAGGGTCTGCCTGAGTTCATCAGATCCATGATACCGGAAAAGCGTGTAAGTAAAACTTAATACGAATTGGTTTAATTGTTCACCACCGTAGGAGTGCTTGCCAATCCTATCTTATCCAATAAAGGCAACTCAATCATCTCACGTAGATGTTAATTGCCAAAAATAATGAAAACTTAACATCTAATGGTAATGTCAGTGACGTAGTTGTTAATACACCGGCTGTAAAACGAGAGCCCGCGGGTTCGATCCCCGCATCGAAAAAAATGTTAGTGTGAGCCACAGGTATTTGTTTCGGGTCTGGGAGACCGAAATGTCTCGCGTAGTTTCTTAAAGAACAAAAGACTTGTCTAACTGAAAGCTGAGGTGCAAGGTGTAGTAGTCAATATGCCATACCAATTAAAAAAAGAAACAGTAAAACGTACAAATGTCGGCCTTATCACTAAGAAATTTCTTTCAGGCAACCATACCATAATATGTATATAGAATTTTGATATTTTCTATTCCAGGCAAGCGTAAGTGGTAATGGCATCACTGAAGATAAGAAGAGAATTGAAAAAACTCGTCCTAAAACTTATGGCATGAGTTTAAACGGCGACAATGGTGTTGTTTGGAACGTGAGTTAAATTCCTTTTTAACTGGCTTGTTATAATTTCATTTTAATGTGTGTTGAATTTGCATTTTGTAAGCTTGTTTGTAAGCTTGTTGTGATTTTCTTTACCTGAGAAAACACGCTGATTGTTAAGTTTGTGATATATTGTTGTATTAATGTTATGTGTATTCTTTGTGGGAAATCCTTTTATTAAATAAATGACTCCGGAAACTCATAGGCGTGCAATGGGATTTGCCTTGTGAACATGTTGGCAGCCACGTCTAGTCTGTTACACACAGGCCACCGCGTACTTCATTTATATTAATTTAATAAAACCCCTGCTTTCAGGACTTGGTGGCACCCAAATCGAGGTATCAAATTGGCAACAGCAGGGTAAGATCTTTTAAGCACAATAAATTATAAAAATAATCTAAATAGACGTCGCAAGTATACACTTCACGTGTCCAAACTAAGCTTCATTTTGAAAACCATGTTTCATTTAGTCGTATTCTTCCACTTTTTGTCATATTGTTTTGAATTGTGTTGGGTTTAGTTATCTGCAGGCGAATTTTTGGCCATCACAGACACCAAATCTTACTTAATTTAGTCTTATTTATATTTTTAGACTAAGTATATTTTGGGCTTTGGTAATGCCAACACTATTTATTTGTACTATACAATTTAATGTTTAGCTTAGTTCTTTATATTTTCAACAGAAAAAGTCACGAGTTATTGATCTTACATAACTGTGCTTAAATATTGAGAGGAAATAAATAACTATGAATGAATTTCACGCAAACGTGGCGACGCCACACAATATAATAATTTCTTTTTATTTACAGAGCTTACCTGCCCAAGACTTAGACGATATAATTGATAATATGATTGATCAAATTGTTAGTCATTCAACATCTAGACCTGATAATCAAATCACTACCACAGACCACTATACAAAATCAACAGAACCTATAACTACAACAGAAAAACCGACAACAAAGGACTTAGGTACAACTAAATCAACTAAATTTACAACACCAAAAGAAGACTTAGCTAGAACGACACCAAAACCGAAGACCCAAAAGGAATTACTAAAAGAAATAGAAGAGAAATTAGATAGCATAATGACAGATGCTGCTCAATACATTAAATTGCCACATGTAAGCAAAATAAGTGAAGATGCAAAAAAGAAACCAAGTGACATTGATGAAAATAATCAGGAGAAAATTGCTGTTGATGGAAGAAAAGATGCAGCAGATATTAAAGATACGGTAAGTCTTAAAGTGCATAGTGGTCTTTTGGTAACCGACACAGCTGCCGAAGCGATGGTCGCGGGTTCTAAACACAGGGCATACCAGAACTTTATAAAACTTTTCAAGTCTGTATTGACGATCAATTACAACGTTTCATCGGTGTAGAAAACTATGATGACATCTGCATTCTCTATAGATTTCACATGTGTCAAATGTGTGAGGCTGCCTGGGTAGATAGAAATAGACATTGTGGGTTTTTTTTTATTGCAGTGAATGGCGAGACGAGCAAGCCGTTCGCCTGATGGTAAGCGGTACGACCGCTCATAAACAGTAGAAACATTCCACTGCGCTCGCCATCCTGAGACATAAGATGTTAAGTCTCAATATGTCCAGTAGTTGCTCTGGCTACAATGTCCTTCAATCCGAAACACAACAGTGCATTTAAGCAGTGTTGTTTTACGGGAGAAATAGACATTGCGGTGGTACCTACCCAGATGGCCTCGCTCATATGAGAGACCTACCACCAGTAAAGTCCAGTGGTGGTCCACAATGTCTATTTCTCCCGTCCAACAGCAGTGTAAGAGCACTGTTGTGGTCCGGTTTCCGTCCATAATGTGATACGGGTGAGTCCATCGCCATATAAGGCACAAATTCCTGACTCCAGGTTGATAATTAACAGAAGAAACCAATATCACTTTGCCCAGCGGGGTTCGAACCAAGACCACAGCGTTGTTGTCCGTAGTACAACTGCACCACTAACATCTTATAAAGCTTTGAATATTTTTTTCTAGAATCCGGATAGAAAGGGAAACAAGACACAAAAGCCAGCAACCATAGAAAATATTTTGGAGCTATTACTGCAAAATGTAAGTAGAAACTTTTGGTTTATTCAGAACATAGACATTCAGTAACTTCTCATTCAGTTCGCTGACTGCACATCCATATTCTGTTATAAACTATTTCAAATATATCCACATTATTTAGGTTTATAACGATTAATTGCTTCATGTGTAAAATTCTTTATAAGCTTCGCCTTATAATTATCCATTTTTAGTTACAATAATAAGAACAATATTTATTTATTGCACAAAACAATCGAAATCATAAAGGTGATCATCATCGAAATCATAAATGGCAATCACTTGTTAACAAACTCCGTGCAAGTTGTTATTGAAGATGTACTTACTCTCCTGTTATTGAAGATGCATGCAGAAGGTTACATATTATGTATCTGTATCAGCCCATATACGTCCCACTGCAGGGCACGGGCCTACTCTACAATCGAGAGTACGATTGGGAGTGGTTAGGCCATATAGTCCACCACGCTGGCCAAGTGCGGGTTGGCGGACTTACATACCATAGAAATTTTATAAATCGCTAAGGTATGCAGGTTTCCTCACGATGTTTTCCTTCACCGTTTTAGTGCGTGGTGATTGACTATCAATACACACATGACTCCGAAAAGTTAGAGGCGTGCCCTGGGATTCGAACCCGTGACCACCGTGAACATGTTGGCAGTCGCGTCTCCGTTTACCAACAGGCCACCACGCACTATACATATTATGTACTCAAATATAAATGTTATGTGTTATTTTCGTTGGGGATTCTAAGAAATAAGAATAAAATATAATAATTCATACTCCTTATTGTTCCCATAATATAATAATCTAGTGCCGTATAGGTATCAGAAACTATGAGACACTTTTCGGTGTCACAAACTCATACCTGAAGTAATTATTTACATGATCCATACATTTGTTTGTGAATGTTAGACTGAAAAGTCTCTCGTAGTTTCTGACACACGACGGAAGCATTATTTTATGGGGTCAGGACTATGTATTTGACTGCTGCTGCTGCTGTCTCAGCCCATATACGTCCAACTGCAGGACACGGGCCTACTCTACAATCGAGAGTACGGTTGATTATGTTGATTATTAAATCTAATCAATTCTCTCTTTTCAGGATGATATTTGGTCTTGGCTGAGCAAAAACATCGCTAAAAACCTGGAAATCCTCATGGATGTAAGATACTTTTTGATTACTAAAGTGGCTCGTGGCTTCACCAACGAAAAATATTGAATAGGGTATGGGTTGTTGTGTGTGGTATGGTATGTGGCGTGCGTGGATATATTGCAGGATACCGGGTAGTGACGAAAAGCCAGAGTAACACGTGAGCGTTTATTATATAGCACTACAAGCACATATATTCATACACCAACAATGTCCACAACGTACAGAAGGAGTGTACATAAAGCAGCGGTTACAGTTCGGCAAATACAGTTGTAAGCAATCACAAAGCGCAAGGCGACACTAACTATGCGTAGGAGCAATCGGAAGCGACTGGCGTTGCGGTGCACCGAATGGCTGCGCCGGCGCGGACCCGGTGACGTCACAACTACCTGAGCGGCCGCGTCGACGCAGCCGGTCAGCTGGTGTACCGATAAATATCTATATTAAAATATTATTTCTGTGCGTCGTGTGTATGTTTGTTTATTAATATTAATATTATATTTTTGTGTGATGAATTGAGTGTGAAAGAATATTATGTGATGTGATGTGTGTATGTCTGCGTGTGTGTGTGTGTGTGTGTGTGTTGTGGAGAGTCGCCACATCACTCCCCCCCTAGACCGTCACTAAGGTCGATAATAGTCCGGGAAGCGGACGGTTCGTCCGGAACGAGTTTTGTTGTGACTCTGGGTTCCCTGGTCTGATACGACTGTTGGGTCAGGAGTTGTTGGCAAAGATGGTGGCGGGACATTATTGGGAATGGTAGAATGGTCGGCTAGAATGTAAGCCGGCTTCAGACGGTCTACCGTGACAGTCATATTCTTACCTTTAATTGATATTTTGAAAGTTTTATCCCCTCTTTCAATCACCGCGTGCGGGCCTGAGTAGGGCGGTTGCAGAGCGCCACGCACAGAGTCATCCCGCAAGAATACATGGGATGACTTTAACAAGTCTTTGTAAACGAAGATTTTGTTGTCTCTGTGCCGTGAGGCTGGCGTTGGTTGCAATTTTGATGAGCAATTGCGCAATCGGGTTGCAAAATCCGTAATGTCGGTCGATTCGGGGGATGAAGTTTGGAAGAAATCTCCCGGGAGCCGTAAGGGTTCGCCGTACACTAATTCTGCTGAGGATGTTTGAAGGTCATCTTTGAATGAACTTCTTATCCCCAGAAGAACGAGATTCAACGTGTCCACCCAATTTACGTCAGCGTGGCACATAATAGCCGCTTTTAGCTGACGGTGGAATCGCTCCACGAGGCCATTACACGCTGGATGGTAAGCGGTTGTCCGCCGATGCTTGAATCCTATAACTCTTCCAAGGTATTGGAAGAGCGAGGACTCAAACTGTCGGCCTCGGTCGGTAACGACGTCTGTTGGACATCCAAATCTGGATATCCATGACATCAAGGCTTTACCGACATTTTCGGCTGTCATATCTACCATCGGTGTAACTTCTGGCCATCGTGTGAAACGATCCACTACGGTAAGGCAGTATCTGTAACCTTGTGAAACAGGAAGTGGGCCTATTATATCCACATGTATGAAGGCGAACCTAGCGCGGGGTAATTCGTAAGTACCAAATGGAGAATGCACGTGGCGATGAACTTTAGCGAGTTGACAAGCGACACATTTACGCGACCACTCCCGGCAGTCTTTGCGCACACCGGGCCAAACAAAGCGTTCGGCTACTAATTTAGCGGTGGCGTTAGCACCTGGATGGCTCAAACTATGAAGCTGATCAAAGACTTGTTTGCGCATCGGTTTGGTCACGAAAGGCCTAGGTGAGGCGGTGCTTGTATCACAATAAATTTCCGTGGTAGTATTGGGAATCATCAACTTTTTCAGACGGAGTGATGAGTCTCCTTCTAAAAGTTGTATTAATTCTGGGTCCGACGTTTGCGACGAAGCAAGGAGTTCTAGGTCAATCGGTATTTGTAACGCGTTGACTCGGGATAGAGTGTCGGCGACCACATTATCTTTGCCGGTAATATGTCGTACATCTGTGGTAAATTGTGAGATGAAGTCGAGGTACCGGTACTGACGTGGCGAACAGTTATCTTTTCTTTTACTAAAGGAGTAACATAGAGGCCTGTGATCAGTGTAAACTACGAAGTGGCGAGCTTCCAGCATATATCGAAAGTGTTTAATGCTCTCGTATATAGCCAAAAGCTCGCGATCGTATGGAGAATATTTTCTTTGCGAAGAACTCAGGTTCTTTGAAAAGAATGCGAGAGGTTGCCATTGCCCGTTCTGATGTTGTTGTAGGACTGCGCCCATTGCTTCGTCAGATGCATCTGTGACCAAAGCAAGAGTCGCGCTGCAATTTGGGTGGGCAAGTAACGTGGCTTGGGATAAGCTTTCCTTACATTGTTCGAAGGCGGAAAGTGTCTCGCCTGACAGATCAATAGGTTGCGATGGCTTGACCGACCCAGTGAGCAATGCGTTTAAGGGTGCCTGAATTTTGGCAGCATTGGGCACAAAGCGTCGGTAAAAATTTAACATCCCAAGAAATCGCCTTAGTTGTCTCACCGTATTTGGTTTGGGAAAGTTCCTGATCGCCTCGACTTTCGACTCTAACGGTTTGGTGCCAGCTTCTGAAATCCGGTAGCCTAAAAATGTCACTTCGCTGGCGCCAAAGACGCACTTAGAAGTGTTTATCAGAACGCCATAGTCTTTCATGCGCGTAAAAATTTGTTTTAGGTGGACTTCATGCTCAGAAGCGGTTTTTGAATAGACGAGAAAGTCATCTAAGTATGCAAAGCAAAAATCAAGACCTCGTGTGAGTTCGTCAACAAATCGTTGAAATGTTTGGCCAGCGTTTCTCAGGCCAAATGTCATAAATGGAAATTCGTACATACCAAAAGGTGTTGTGATGGCAGTTTTGCTGATGTCATCCTGATTGACTGGGATTTGATGATACGCCTTCTCAAGGTCGATGGTACTAAAAATTTTACAACCAGCAATATTGTGAGAGAAGTCCTGAATGTGCCTTATGGGATACCGGTCTGGAATAGTCCGTGCGTTCAACATGCGATAGTCTCCGCACGGCCTCCAGCCGTTATCCTTCTTAGGCGCCAGATGTAATGGTGAAGCCCAAGGACTTTCTGACGGGCGTGCGGTGCCATTATTCAGCATCAACTGAAATTCGTGTTTAGCTATTTTTAATTTGTCGGGTGCGAGTCGACGGGGTGTGCATGAGATTGGTGGGCCAGGTGTTGTCCTGATGTGATGAACAATGTTGTGACGTTTTTTGTGTGGTGTCCCTGAAGGTCGTGTAATGTCAGGGAATTCATTTAAAATGCGGTGGTACCTTGTTTCGCCTGTAATCACTTTAACAGATAACACATCTAGATTATTGGAAACAAATGCTTGCGATGACAATGATGTAGTATTATCTATGAGACGCTTAGATTTACAATCGACTACAAGATTGAAGTGGCTCAAAAAATCTACGCCTATGATTGCTTTAGTCACATTGGCAACAACAAATTTCCACTGAAACACTCGCCTTAAACTAAAGTCCAAACTAAGTTCCTTGAAGCCATACGTGTCGATGACGGTTCCATTCGCAGCGCACAGTTGGTATTTGGACTTTTCACGGTTGTCACTAATTGCAGCTCGAGGGTACACGCATACGTCGCTCCCTGTGTCCACCAAAAATTCCATACCCGTGTTACGGTCGGTGACGAACAGGCGACCAGAATGGTTGGGGCAATCGTTCGTCGCCATTAACGACTGCCTGTCGCGTTTCCCGCCTTGCCGAAATTGCAGGGCTTGATGCATTTTCGTGCCTCCTCTCCAAATGTTGAATG
Organism: Hyles vespertilio; assembly: GCA_009982885.2. NCBI lineage: Eukaryota > Metazoa > Arthropoda > Insecta > Lepidoptera > Sphingidae > Hyles > Hyles vespertilio. Next base: position 2,415,805 of record CM042832.1, read on the forward strand.
GTACCAACATACCGGAAAACGCTTGTAGCTCGACTGCGGTCTCGTTCTGGTCCGCGATGGTGATGGAGTACTTCGAAAGCGATGTCTAGAGCGTCTGGAACTTCCGCAACATGGCTCTCGGCTATGGTCATCCAACTTCCTAGCTAAACTTTCCACCATTTGCTTAAGTTCGGCAATCTCACTCGTGTGGGTAGTTGAAACAGGTGTAGCTGTTAAAGAAGCTGCTGAGGCGAGTCTGCAAGGCGTTGTTAGCTCGTGTATCCGGTCGGCGAGATCTGCACATTTGTCCAAAGAGTCAGTGGAATGCGATGCTAGCAATCCTTGGGTGGCAACTGGCAAACGGTTCATCCATATCGTCTTGATAAAGTCCTCTGGTGCAGACGTTCCAGCTAGGTCCTGGAGGTGCCTCAGGAACTGTGAGGGTTTGCGGTCCCCTAGCTCCTCGTGCGTGAGCAACTGCTTAATCCGGCGCTCGTGGGAAGCGGTGAGCCTCTTGATTAGCTCCGCCTTAATTTTCAAATAGCGGTGCTTAATTGGCGGGTTCATAATAACGTCTTTCACCGATTTTGCATGATGGATATCCAAGTTATTAATGACGTGGGAAAACTTAATATCGTCATCAGTGATTTCCAAACAGGCAAACTGCGCCTCTAACAAAGCGAACCAAATTTCTGGGTCCTCTGGAGAAAACTGCGGGACCTTCAGTTGGTAAGTCCTGTTGCCGGTAGATGTGTCTTGTCGGTCGGTTGATATCCGAACTTTTTGAGCACGGCGCACAGTAACGTTCTCACCTCGCTTTGATCCAATGGTTTTTACCGAATCACTGCTCGAATCCGACATGTTCAACGGGGTCACCAGTTATGGGTTGTTGTGTGTGGTATGGTATGTGGCGTGCGTGGATATATTGCAGGATACCGGGTAGTGACGAAAAGCCAGAGTAACACGTGAGCGTTTATTATATAGCACTACAAGCACATATATTCATACACCAACAATGTCCACAACGTACAGAAGGAGTGTACATAAAGCAGCGGTTACAGTTCGGCAAATACAGTTGTAAGCAATCACAAAGCGCAAGGCGACACTAACTATGCGTAGGAGCAATCGGAAGCGACTGGCGTTGCGGTGCACCGAATGGCTGCGCCGGCGCGGACCCGGTGACGTCACAACTACCTGAGCGGCCGCGTCGACGCAGCCGGTCAGCTGGTGTACCGATAAATATCTATATTAAAATATTATTTCTGTGCGTCGTGTGTATGTTTGTTTATTAATATTAATATTATATTTTTGTGTGATGAATTGAGTGTGAAAGAATATTATGTGATGTGATGTGTGTATGTCTGCGTGTGTGTGTGTGTGTGTGTGTGTTGTGGAGAGTCGCCACAAGGGTTATACGGCTCGCTATATATTTTCCCGAAATTAAAATAGCCCTAGATGGGTCCTCGATAAATAGACTAACCCATACTATAATATTTTTTCTAATAAACAAACTCTTTAGCTCTATCTATTAGTATAAAGAAGAATACCCATTCCTAGTATCGGTAAAAAATGTAGTTGATTCCGATACCGATACTGCTTAAAATTCATTATAGCATTTTTTGAGGCTTGTGCCGGGCGACAGATTTTTTTAAAATAAAGCAATTATTGTCATATTTTACATTTTGTTCACATAGCCGTGAACAAAAAAGAACTTTTACTTGACTTCCAAGTTCATAATTTCTATGAATTCATGGGTCTGAGTCGCAATTATGTTTGTATTTATTGAAAATGTATGTTTTTCCCGACACAAAAAGTATGTCCCTGAGGGATCTACGCACCGATACTAAGTTTTATAGTAGAATGGGCATTCTTAATTGTTTCAATTTTTCCTTGCTAAGTTTCTAAAATGTTAAATTCAAATTGTATGAAAAAAATTGACTAGATATTTTATTCTTTACTGCACACACAAAAAAAAAACAAAAGGCATACAATATTTTAAAAATAAAATTAAAGAGTACAGTTGGCGGTCTTATCGCCCTAGGCGATTTCTTACAGACAACCTTTGGATGGATATAATATGAGGAAACTCACTAATTGACTAATAGTTAAAATTTAAAAAAATTGGTGTAGACTAAATAAAATCTGCTACCGGCAAAGCTAGTCCTATTTGCTAAAATAATAAATAATAAAATGTTTAACTGTGTTACAGCGTGTGGGAACAGTAGTGCAAGAAGAAGTGAAGTTATTACTGCAGAATCATTTCGAAGACAATCCCTGTGATAGTAATCAAACTAACACCACAGACACTGAAAACAACACAAACAAACCTGATTTAGACAAAGAAGACGTAAATATTGAAAACGACAAGTTAGATACCAAAAATCCTAACGATACGGCCGAAGAATTGCCGAAAAACCATAAAGAGAAGCCGTTAGAAAAGGAAAATAAATGCGAGAAAAACACTATATACGGCAACTCCGTTGGCAATGAGAGGGTTACAAATGTTTTTATATTTAACATGAATTCGGTCGATAAACCTACCATACATTATAACAACGACTCTCATACAGTTGATTTCAATAACATTTCAAACTTAAATGGAGGTAATAAAACACATAACGAAGATAAACCAACTACAACAGAAAGTACAAAAAAAGAATCTGAGGTAACCACGGAAAAGGATACCGAAGCTAAAACTACTGAAGGGCCAGAGACAAATGACGTCACAGACGTTACTGATGAACCAGAGACAAATGACGTCACAGACGTTACTGAAGAACCTGAGACAAATGATGACGTCACCGGCACAACTGGAGACCCAGAGACAAGTGATGACAGCACAGACACTACTGAAGAACCAGAGACAAATGATGATGACGCAGATACGACTGAAGATACTTCAATAGATAATACTCAACAATCAGAGGATTCATCTGAAGATGGCAACTCTGAGAAGGATGGAGATGAAAATAGTAATGAAACTGCAACAGAGCTTGAAACCATTGATGACGAAACAGAAAATTGAAGCAAACTAATATACAGTAGTAACTAAATGTAGTCATTAGTCGTCAAATGAATATGGAGTAGTAACTAAATGTAAATAGTCATTAGTCATTTAGGTAGGTAGATAAAATAAAAAAAGTTCCTATAGTATAGTAATGTGAGAATGAAATGTTTGAATGAGTTTTTGTATATACAAATAAAATATTAAAGAAGCCTTTTTTTGACTAGACTGTGGTTAGACTGTACCTTATAGTAATTATCGTAACTTTTGACATTCGACATAATAGGAATGTTTCACTGGTGGCAGGTCTCTCAAACAGCAGTGTAGATGCACTGTTGTGTTCCGATTAGAAGGACATTGTAGCCGGAGTAACTACTGGACATATTGAGACTTAACATGTCTCACGATGGCGAGAGCAGTGGAATGCCAAACATTGCTTTTAATTTATTTTGTAATGTTTTGCTTGGTTTTGCTACTGCCTATGAGCGGTGGTATTGTTTACCTTAAGGCAATTTAATAATCATTGCAAAATATCCTTTTTTAACAAACGCCGGTTGAAACAGCATCGAAATTGCTTGTAAAATGACTGAAATAATAACATTTTTAGTAGTGGGGATACCCGCTTTCTTTTGTATCTCATCAAAGCACGAAAGCTGCATCCTTTTCTGATACTATTAGAACAAAAAAAAACTTTTTTATTTCCAATTGATTTAAAAAAAACTTCCTGTTTACGACTTTACATCACATAACCTTTTGATAAAAATAATGAAAATTCTTTTAGCATTTCCCACGGCATACATTTTCTAATCCCAAACCTTGCATACTATAACGAATTTGTAAGAATTTCTATGGCATGTAAAGTCCGCCAACACGCACTAGGCCAGCGTGGTAGACTATATGGCCTAACCACTATCAATCGTACTCTCGATTGTAGAAGAAGCCCGTGCCCTGCAGTAAGACGTATATGGACTGATACATATTTATTTTTCCTTTTTAGTGTGGTTTTTTATGTTTTAGTGTTTTCTTCTTTATATTTTAATAAGTAATAGAATATTGTAATGTTTTTTCAATAATAGAACCATTCAAATAAAAAAATAATTTGAATGCAAAGGAAAATGATACCAAATATTTCCTTACAATAATATTTGATTTATTCATAATAATTGATATAAAAATATACTCTTAAACGTCTAATACGATGGAAATAGTAATAACTAGACAATATTGGCACAAAAATTATATACTGTATAATATTTTTTGAACAATACCTAATATTCACACTAGGAAAGACCTCTTAGCCGCCATTTTGAACGAAGCGTGGCAGAAAAAATATGACGGAATGCAAAAATTACATGTTTCAGTAATAATATTTTATAGAAAACCAATTAAAAAAGTTAGGTATTTCGGATCAATGGCAAATTCTAATGATTTTTAAACAATAAAAATATTAATTGAAATAAAAACAAATGAAGAATTGATAAAAGAATACAGTTTAAAAAATCAACAAATAACATAAAAATATCAAAATGATCTTTACATGTACGTCTTATTTAACTTATGATTATTTAACTTATGATTCTGTCATTTTTGCTTTATAATTTTCCATCTATTTTTATTCTTAACTTGAATGTAATTGCAATAATCTTTATTACTTTCACAAGTCAAGCGAAACAAACATTTAAAACTTTAACTAAGAGGTCCTTCGGAAGACAAGGAATGTAATAACAGTCAAAGTTTACCAAATAACTAAAAAATAAGAATTTACCATCTAAAATAATCAATACTAATTGACAAGAAAAATGTGATGTAATTATTTTACTTATTTACGTTCACAGCGGCTATTTTGAAACTTGTTTTAAAATATACATTTTTTGTTAATGCCATAGCATATATATACTCAATTTCTTCAAATAATTTCGATGGAATATTAAATTTAACACTAGGAAATAATTTCAGAAAATATACGACAAAATCGCAAATCAAATACTTAGCACTGAAAATTCATTATTTTCAATACTAAATAGTATTTTAAAATAACTACATCACTTGAATAACTAAATTATTCGATGAATGAAATGCAAATAAATATGTATGTTAATTTTAGTTTGGGAATGTACCCTTATTAATTTACAAGGAAAAAAATATTTTGCATTTAAGAGTTGTCATAGGTTTTGTAAAATAACTATTTACCACTCTCAATCGTACTCTCGATTGTAGAGGCCCGTGCCCTGCAGTGAGACGTATATGGGTTGATACAACAGACAACTTCAGGTAAAATTCGATTACCTTCAATTCACGTGTGGCGAAATTTAAACAACAAATGAAATAAAAAAGTTATCTATTTACCTCAGTGACTTAATCTTTTAATCTCGATAGACTATTAACGAAAGGAGAATTACTATTGATAGTATCGGTAAAATCCTGGGCGATAGAATTTTATAAAATAAAGTAATTATCAACACATTTTACCTTTTATTCACAGAGATGAATATAATAGAATAGTAGTAGTATAGAATAGTAGTAGTATAGTAGTAGTATATAATAGAATAGCGTTTAAGTTAATTTCTCCAAGAACTCCAGCCCTGGGGTGCAATTATTTTATATTCATTAAAAATATGTATTTTTCCCTACACCAAAAAATTGGTTACATCGAGGGACAACATTTCTCACCGATACTAAATTTCATAGTAAAAAGCCACTGCTTTTTTTTAAATCTTTTAAGGGTTAATTAATACACTTAAATTATTACCTGACCTTTGACAACTCTTAAATGTGAAGTGACTTATACACCGACCATGCGAGACAAAAATTGCAATTATTATTTACATTGGACACAATTTATTTATTGATATTATCTATAACAGCTGATTTAATTTCAAATGCACTAACGATCAGATTTCATAATTAGTTTTTCTAATATTGTTGTAAGTTATAATACAATAATTGTTTTGATTTCAGCTATATAGCATTTAAACTGTTTCTTCTACAAACAAAATACTAGATGGACCGTTACTATTTAAACCAGTCAATTTATTTGTCTCGCACGATCCCATACCTTCTTACTTCTTCCCTCCAAGCGATTCGAAGAAGTTAACAAATTTATTAACACCTATATTCTTGGGTAGATCATCTTCTGGGGGATCATTCGCTCTAATCACATCCTTAGGAACTCCATTTGAATTCTGCACCATTTTAATCTCATTAGACGTTCTAGGTTTCTTATCGACCCCATTTACGTGAACATCTGTTGGTTTCGATGGTTCTACAGCATCCACCGTTTCAGGTTCTACTGCTTTAACCGTTTCTGGTATTGGTTCTGCTACAACAGGCTCTGGTACGGTTTTTTCCTCCACTGGTTCAGCTACTACCACATTTTCAACCGTTTCGATCGGTGCTGGGACATCAGGGATTACTGGTGGTTCTTCCACCACTTCAGGCGACGGTGTGGGTGTAGTAGGTTCTAAAACCTCGCTTGTTATAACCACGGTCTGAATAGCAGATACAATCTCAGCGTCAGACTTTCTCGGAGCTTCCACAGTGTTCGTTTTGGGATGATCCCAGATTTTGAAGTGTTTGTTGTAGAGGTCGTCCCAGAAGTCCATTTTCTCCTTGTCTGGATTGGTTCCTAGGGATAGCTCTGAGCCTATGTTTAGGTAGTACATGGTGTCTTTGGTTACCGGCAACCACGTGGTCGTCAAATAGTGGTTTTCGTCTGGTGTGGGGTTTCTGAAAAAAGTAAAAAAAATATAAGTACCATAATGTTTTATATATCATCATCTCAGCCACAGGACACAAGTCCACAGCTGAACATATGCCTCCCCCAAGGATCACCATATTGAACTGGAAGCGGTCTGCATACAGCAACTTCCTGCAATATATACCAGGTCGTCCATCCACCTTGTAGGCGGGCGTCCGACATTACGCTTGTCTGTGCGTGGCCTCCACTTTTACCGGAATTTGTGCTCTATAGTCCCCGCCTAACTCAACTGGGAATGCTACATTCATCATAATGAACAACTTTTACTAAGGGACCAGCTCTCAAATCGTGAAATAACATCAGCTGTTCCATTCAAAAATAATAGTTTCAATCATTGACAGAAATATACGGACAGAGTAGAAAGCGCGTAAATGAATCTCTCTAGTGGAGCATTACTGAAATTAGTCATCGCTCGCAACGGTTTTGAACGTATATGGGCTGATACAGATATTGAAAGAATTCGACTCACCCGCTCTTAGCGAAGTTGGTCCACAACCTGACCATCCTCTCCCTGGTCTTCAGATCCTGAGGAGTTGGCTCCAAATCCTTCTGGAAATCATTCTTGAACAAATAACCCAGCTCGTCCATGTGTATTGCGTATTTCAAGCCAAGGTTATTGAACATGGCTTGTTTCAAATTCAATTCACCATAATAGTCAAAATTGTAGTAGTATATGGGCTTGTTGGTGACTTGGACCAAATATTTGATGTATCTATGCACGTCTATGTTGAACATCTTGTGTGACAACAGTTGGAATTGCTCGTAAATGTTCTCAGCACTTTTGGGCTTGCCTTTAAGGTACAACTCTTTCAGCTGCTCAGCAATTGCCAAAGATTCTGGTGAGTTCCTCTCGATATTCAAATCGGCTGGAATGTATGACTGCAAATCATCTCCATGTAATTCCATGCCTAATTCAAGAGTGTTTACTCCTATCATTATGGGCACGTTGGCAACCCTCCCCGATGTCAAAATATCGATAAAAGCCTCTGATATAACCGATTCGACTCCAGGGAATTCTTTCTCTATAACACACCTGAAATGTGGCAGGTCTTCTGTGAAGTTTAGAAGTGGACTCACCCTCTCGTATGCCTCAACAAGATCTCTGGTTGGTGTCGATGTCAAAAACTCCAGAATTTCGTCTACATCTTCTGCGTCACAGCCCAAGTGACTGGCTAAGGATTTGGCACTCTTGATTGGGTCTTCTTCGAATCCCCATTTGTTAAGTCCACAACCTGACTCCATTATGGCTTTGCTGATTAAGTTCTTGGATAAAGGACTAGCCGCGAGAATAGCAGATGAAAATCCACCAGCGCTTTCTCCAAATACAGTGATATTGCCAGAGTTACCACCGAATTTATGGATGTTCTCTTTCACCCACCTAAGAGCTTGGATCTGGTCTTTCAAGCCAGCGTTTCCTGGCACCTCTGGTGTATTAAGACATAGGAAACCCAAGGGTCCACACCTGTAGTTGATCGTCACGACAACGACATCTTTGTCCACTAAGTAATCAGGGCCATATAAGTTACTGTTGCCGGATCCCCACCTTAACCCTCCACCGTGGATCCAAAAGAGTACTGGGAGGAACTCTCCGTCTAAATTAGGGGTGTATACGTTGAGGAATAGGCAGTTCTCATCACCGACATACACGCCACCGAATGTGTGGTCTACCTGGGCACTCACATTACCCTCTGAGGTCGCATCTCTGATGCCCTCCCAAGGTTCTGGAGGTTGAGGGGCCTGGAATAAATAAATAGCTTATTAACCAAGGCTTGATTTTATGCACGACAAAATTACAATAGAATTAGAGCTGTCCATACACCAGCACAAGATCAGCGTGGTGGGAAACATGGCATAACCCCTCTCAATCAAAATCTCAGTTGTTTCTTGTTGTAACATTTATCTTTTCATTCTATTTTTAAGCCACGGGTAGAGCTACAATTTCTTTTCTTTTATTGCAATGAATGGCGAGACGACCATACCATTCGTATTGTGGTAACTAATAAATGCTTGGCATTTCACTGCGCTTGCCGTTATGAGACATAGGATATTACGTCTCTATATGTTTAGTATTTACTCGGGCTACTAAGCCCTTCAAAACCAGAACAAAACAGTGCGTTTAACCTGCTGTTTGGTGGAAGAAAAAGACGTTGCGGTGGTACCTACCCAGACGTCCTCTTACATGAGAAACCAACCACCAGTCCAAAGCTACATCTGTCTGTCTGTCTGTACCAGCCCATATACGTCCCACTGCAGGGCACGGGCCTACTTTACAATCGAGAATACGATTGAGTGTGGTTAGGCCATATAGTCCACCACGCTGGCCCAGTGCGAGTTGGCGGACTTACATACCATAGAAATTCTTATAAATCGCTATGGTATGCAGGTTTTTTCACGATGTTTTCCTTTACCGTTTTAGTGCGTGTATGTAGCTTTGGTATCATACCAAAGCTACATAATATACATATTTTATTTATTTCTTTCCTTCTCAAAAGACTAGAATCATTGACATAAATACATGCGACATAATTGGTGCGCGCGCTCCAGTACATCTCTAGTGGAGCGTTACTGAAATTAGTGGTCGCTCGCAACGATTTTGAAAATTCTTGCTTGTATTATGACAGAGAGTTTAATAAAAATTATGATGATATTTTTCATCACCGTTTAGACGAGATCTATTATACTACTTGAATTAATTTGGTATTTATTTTGGAGTTATTTTCATGGTCATCTTTTGAAACTCCTTAAGTACTGAAGAGCCGTTCTTTAGTTTTGAAATCAATGTTTATAATATTAAGTTTTTTCCCTGTTTCGTTAAAACACGTATTCATTACATAATGTTACAAGATGTTGGGTTTGACGCCTTATCTTATCGTATTTGTTCGAGATACGCTTTGAGATCAAGTACTGAGAGCGTGTGTAATGCATACAAAAATGCAGATATTTTTATGTAGTTACCTAGTGTTTAATAAGCTTTTAATTATATTTGCCTTGGAAATCTATGCGCAAAATGACATTTATGTAAAAATGCAGGCTTTTGGGAGTATAATGTATAATTTATTATTCAATAGGCACATAGGAGACCGCCTATGTAGGTACCACCGCAATGTCTATTCCTCCCGCCAAACAGCAGTGTAAATGCACTGTTTTGTTTCACTAGGCCACTAGGCCAAAGTGGTGTTTGGCCTAAGATCTCGCAAACTCTTGGTTGAAAAGGAATCCCGTACTTAAAAGTGCAAATAATGGACAGATAAAAAAATCGGAAGTCTCACCTTAAACCTAAGGGATCCTAGGGGTGGTTTCGCGTAGGGGATGCCTTGGAAGCTGTAGAATGCCCTTCCCGAGGGTGAATTGACCACCTTCCCTTGCAGTTGTCCCTGCTCGACCGTCACCACAGGTGCTTCTGTCATTTTGCCGCCGCTGGAATTAAAAAAAAATTTTTTATTTTTTATCTATAAACAGATAACAACCTCTGTGGTTGGTTAGACGCCGGCTGTAAAACGAGAGCCCGCGGGTTCAATCCCCGCACCGAGAGAAATGTTTGTGCGGCCCACAAATATTTCTTTCGGGTCTGGGTGTTTGTGAGACCGAAAAGTCTCTCATAGTTCCTGATATCACGACACAAGACTCAATCTTAGTGTGGGGCCAGGATTATGTATGTGTCTGTTGGGTGTTATTTATTTATTTATGGTAGTAAATCACTTATTATTTTTTTACACTTTATTGCACAAAAAATAAAACAAATACTAAGAGAGGTCACATAAAAAATGTGCAGTCTTTAAAAAATAACCCTATATAGTGATATTGGAATTTGAGACTTCATTTAAAGCAAATGATCCCGACCACAACAGGCACCATTGTACCAATCTTGATAAATAAAATTGCCTAGTAGTTATGTGAATTGTGATGTTGATATAATGTTTTATTTTATTTATTTAGATGTATTTTATTGATTATACTAGAAACTATGTTACATAAACTGTACAAGTAATTATAAACAAACACAATATGCACAAAAACACAATTAAAAGGTATAGGAAACATTAATAACAGAATATTAAACAAGGTTTTCGTAAAATTGTTAACATTTCTCATCAACCCATATAAGTACAATTCTTTGTACCGCTTAGGTACCTAAAAATACTCGTATCTATACGGAATGATCAATAATGATGAAAACTAGAAATACGATTTTTTACAAAAAATAATCTCGGATTTTGTTCAAATTTTTTTCAATATCACATGGGGCGATGACAAGCATGTGTGTTAAATTAAATACCATATTATGTCAACAGCACCCTGTATACCAGCATTCTAGATCTACTGTATATTTTTTAAATTGCGAAATATCATGAAAACTAAAAATACGATTTTTGATAAAATAATAATCTCGGATTTTGTTAAAATTTTATACAATGTCACTTAGGATGATGACAAACATATGTGTTAAATTAAATACCATATGTCAACAGCACCCTGTATACCAGCATTCTAGATCTACTGTATATTTTTTTTATTGCACGTCTTAATAACAGTGCATTGCTAATTTGCTAATAAGAAGTTTTTTTATATAAAATATGATGTATTCTCACCAGAAACTCAACAGGCCGGTCTCACAATATAATCACAATGATTGCCTATCATATCTTTTATAGATAAACAATAATATTTCGTAACATACCTATACTATTTGTTGATTCGTTGGATTTGTGTTTATCTAATACACCGGCCGGATAATAGTTTTTGAGGTATTTGTTGCAACATTTCTCATTATTATTCTGATACTATTTGTCATAGCGTGATGTTATATTTAAATTATTTTATTTTATTTAGGTGGCTCACAGCTATCAGCTAACAAACTTATACTATACATACCGGGTATCTCAAGACTGCTACCGAAAACGAAGCCGGGTGGTAGTTTAGGCGACTTCAGACACAATGCAACAGAAAAAGTTGCAAAAAAAAAGCGACAAATTTTTTTTTGTTATTTTTTTCCTATGGCCATATTTGGGTGGTAAATACATTTTTTCTTAAAATAATAGTGTATACCCTTTTATTTATAAAACTCTAAGGTATAAAAGAGTTTAAATTATTATTTTAGCAAAAACTATGGATTTACCACCCAAAAATGACGATATTTAAAAAATCATAAAAAATAATTGTCGCGTTTCTATGCGAAATTTTTAGTTGCATTGTGTTTGTAGCCACTGAAACTACCACCCGGCTTCGTTTTCGGTAGCAGTCTTGATATACCCGGTATAACCTTCCTCGATAAATGTTTTTATTTTATAATTTGTTAAGTACTCTTGTTGTACGTCAAGCCCTATTTATTACTCCAACAACTCCTGTTCATCCAAAGGTTGCCAGGAAGAAATCGCTCAATGCGATATGGTCACCCATTGTACTATTGAATTTTTGCCTGATATATTTATTTATTAATAAACGTGCACTAAAGCGGTGAAGGAAAACATCGTGAGGAAACCTGCATACCATAGCGATTTATAAAAATTCTATGGTATGTAAGTCCACCAACCCGCACTAGGCCAGCGTGGTGGACTATATGGCCTAACCACTCTCAATCGGTAGTCGATTGTAGAGGAGGCCCGTGCCCTGCAGTGGGACGTATATGGGCTGATACAGATTTATTTATTATTTAACTTGAGATGTACAATAAAGAGTATAAATAAATAATAAATTAATAAATGTAGGGACTATCATGCCATTCGCCTGATGGTAAGCAATAAGATCGCTCATAAACAGTAGCAACACCAAACAATATGAATTACAAAACATGCTTGGCATTCCACTGCGCTCGCCATGAGACATAAGATGTTAAGTCTCAATATGTCCATTAGTTACTCTGGCTACTAAGTCAACAGACCGGAACACAACAATGTATTTACATTACTGTTTGGCGGGAGAAATGGATATTGCGGTGGCGCATACCCAGGCGGCCTCTGACATATGAGATACCTATGGTTTATCTAATACCAAAATAAAGATCTAATTTATTTTATCAAATAGTATGTATTTTATTACCCGCACTAGGCCAGCGTGGTGGACTATATGGCCTAACCACTCTTAATCGTACTTTCGATTGTAGAGCAGGCCCGTGACCTGCAGTGGGACGTATATGGGCTGATACCGAATGTATTTTATATTTGTGGATGATGATTTTTCCAAAGAGATAGAGTCATGCTGATGTCAGTCATGACTCAGCATGAATGTGCAGGCGGGGCGGTACCAGTACCACTGTCTCAAAGGAGATAAACGTGTGATAGCTTAGTTGTCGCTTTTCGTTCGATGAGTGAGATAGCCTTTTCGTCTTCCCATCCTTATTTCTTCCCCCTCCCGATTTCAGGGTCCGGTAACAAATATACAGGGTATCTCAAGACTGCTACCGAAAACGAAGCCGGGTGGTAGTTTTAGTGACTTCAGGCACATTGCAACAGAAAATGTTGGAAAAAAAAACAACGATTTTTTTGTTATTTTTTTCCTATGGTCGTATTTGGATGATATATACTTTTTTTAAAAAATAATAGTATGTACTCTTTTATTTATACGGACTCTAATGTATAAAAGATTTTAAATTATTATTTTAGCAAAAAATATGGATTTACCACCCAAAAATTACGATATTTAAAAAATCATAAAAAAATTGTCTGACTTTGACTGCCTCGGTGGCGTAGTTGTACTACGGTACGGTTACAAAGCTGAGGTCTCGGGTTCGAATCCCGGGTTGGGCAAAGTAATATTGGATTTTTCTATTCAGTATCAGCCCAGAGTCAGGAATTTGTGCCCGATATGGCGATAGGCTCGCCACCTATCACATTGTGGGACGGAACATACAAGGCGAAATGTGGGTGCCCTGGCACCACTGCCTACCCCTTCTGGGAACAAGGCGTATGTTTATATATGTATGTATGTATAAAATAAATTGTCGCGTTTTTTTGCACAAATTTTCGTTGCTTGTGTTTGCACTCACTAAAACTACCACCCAGCTTCATTTTCGGTAGCAGTCTTGATATACCCGGTATGATTCAAGCGTAGTGGATGACCTGTTTGCTCGTTTGCCGGACTTATGCAAATAAGAAAAATATATTTTTTACTTTTATTTGAAGTTCTTAATTTTTCTAAACCCAAACTTAGTTAAGGCGCCTTATCAATCATTGGTTACTCGTAAGAAGTAGTGTTGGAACAAATAGCAATCGCAATCACAAATAGCATGTTAAGTTTATAATAACACTAGCGGCCCGGCCCAGCATCGCCCGGGTACAAATAGATTTCTGTACAATAATATGTACGTATTATACATATAAACCTTCCTTTTGAATCACTCTATCTATTAAAAAAAAACGCATCAAAATCAGTTGCATAGTTTTAAAGATTTAAGCATACAAAGGGACATAGGGACACAGAAAGCGACTTTGTTTTATACTATGTAGTGATTTCACAAGTTATAAAAATAAGCTATGTCTTGCGATTTGTGATTGTGTTTCAAAAAGCTAATCAGCTAATATTCTTATGCGATCTCGTTTAATCCACGAAGAAGTGAGTTCTTTACGAACCCATTTAAAGAAGAAACTAAACAGTCAATTTTGTGTGTGTAATTTTAGATGTAAAAAATGATTTTTTGTTTCCAAATTTTTGGCAATTAGCAATAGCAAAAATATTTTTTTATTAAATTGATGTTAATTTGAAATAGCAATCATTCCCATAACTAGTAAGAAGAAATTATTTAAAAAAACTCACCAAATCCGCGTTTTATAGTATTTTTTATAAACATTATTTAGTGGGACACATGATAGTTCCCTGCCCATGTTTCTACGTCTCTCTTCATTCACTTTTAACTGATACACGTTCAAATTCCTGGTCAAATCCTCGTTAAAACTATCAAAAAACTCACTCCACAAACTATTTTCTTGGTTACAACGCACGAAGTTGGCAATTTTTTTGTTCACAGGCTTTTTTCCTAACGCTAGCAGCCTTGATTCCCTGGCTAAGATGTATTTTAAAGCACTACGGTGTAAAATTATTAATTCTTCGAAGCTTCTGGCCATAAACTTTTAAAACACCAAAATGACTGATCACCAAAATTGAAAATAATTTTAAATCACATTTTTGTAATTATCGTTACGTCTTTATTTGGCGAATTAAATTAAAACAATAGAGAATTTCGCAATATGATGTATGGATTCGCTATTAATTAACGTCTCTTATGAAAATTTGTAGATAGGTGTTAATTTTTTAAATTGTTGCGGGTAGTCGCGATTATAGAGTTTATGCCAACTGTCTAGATGGCTTTCTAGAACACTCTACCACATATAAAAAACTAATAAAAAGTAGCACTGATAAAATACGGTTGTAACAGCTTAAACCTTGCTTCAAGCGAAGTCAGGTTGAATCTTTAGAAAGCGATTTGAATACACACACACATCTCACGAATTTTTCCCAAAAGGAGTAAGCAGAAGTGTTAACAAAACTCTTTCTGCCTTATGTTCTGTCCCACGATGGTATAGGGGACGAGCCTATCGCAATAACGGACTCAAAACCGGACTCCGTGCTAATACGAATAAAAAATCATTAACACTTTGCCCGCCCTGGGATTCGAACCCGACACCTCAGCGTTATAAACGTACCGTAGTACAACCGCGCCACTGAGGCAGTCATTTTTAAAATGGTATATATTTGAAATGTCCGTTTCTAGTTTGACTGCAACACATAACATGTACAGAATACGTATTAAATCATGCCTTTACCCAAGGTCATATTTCGGCCTCTAGCGACTTCATTCATAAAGAATTTATAAACCTATTTTATTTATCGAATGTTTGGATGCTCAAACTTAATTAAAAAGTCGTTCGAAACGGTCAAAACATTCATACATACATACATAAACTCACGCCCTTTTCCCAGAAGGGGTAGGCAGAGGTGCCTGGACACCCACATTTCGTCTTGAAAGTTTCGTCCCACGATGTGATATGTGGTGATCCTATCGCCATATCGGGCACAAATTCCTGACTTTGGGCTGATAATGAATAGTAAATCCAATATCACTTTACCGAACCAGAGATTCGAACCCGAGACCTCAGCTTTGTAACCGTACTCTAGTACAACTACGCCACCAAGGCAGTGATCAAAACATTCGATAATTAAAATAGGTATAAACCTCCTATGAATAAGGCCGTAGATGTACTATTTTTACCAATTTATATCTTGAGCGACGCATGAAGTCCATTATGGAGCCCATCGTCTGTACTCTCTTGTAGTAACGGGAATTATTGCTATTTTAAATTAACGTGCGCACCTCGTTATTTTCGAAGCCTTAGCATGCTCTATTTTTCTGCTATTGCTAATTGCTAATTATCGACATTAATTGCTATTTCTGAATGCTATTGCTATTTATTCCATAATTACTCCCTTGTATGTCGGTATGAGCTAGTGTTGGAATAAATAGCAATAGCAATCACAAATAGCAAGTGAAGTCTATAATAACATATCACAAGTTATATAAATAAGCTAAATTTTGCGATTTGCGATTGTGTTTCACAATTCCGACTGGCTAATATTTTTATACGATCTCATGTAATCTATTAAGGAGTGAGTTTTTCACGAACCCATTTAAAGAAGCAACGGAACAGTAATTTTATGTGTTTAATTAGTAATTAAAAAATCGGTCATAATATTCGGTCAGTTTTTTTGTTTACAAATTAGCAATAGCAGAAATATAGAGCATGCTAAGTCTTCAAATATAACAAGGTGGTGATGTTAATTTTAAATAGCAATAATTAGCATTACTAGTATCAGCCCATATACGCCTCACTGCAGGGCACAAGCGTAGTCATATAGCCCACCACGCGGCCTAGCAAAACAGTATACTTTAAACTATACTCATGGCATAGGAATTCTCCCGAATTGAACCGACTACCCGTCGACACACAAGTCACGTAGCATTTTCACGAAGTTTACTTAGCACTTAGCGCCTGTGGCTTACTAATGACGCTAATTAAACTCGCATATACATACCGGGTATATCAAGACTGCTACCGAAAACGAAGCCGGGTGATAGTTTAAGCGACTTCAGACACAATGCAACAGAAAAAGTTGCAAAAAAAAGCGACAAATTTTTTTTGTTATTTTTTTTTCTATGGCCATATTTGGGTGGTAAATACATATTTTCCTAAAATAATAGTGTATATCCTTTTATTTATAAATACTCTAAGGTATAAAAGAGTTTAAATTATTATTTTAGCAAAAACTATGGATTTACCACCCAAAATTGACGATATTTAAAAAATCATAAAAAATAATTGTCGCGTTTCTATGCGAAATTTTTAATTGCATTGTGTTTGTAGCCACTAAAACTACCACCCGGCTTCGTTTTCGGTAGCAGTCTTGAGATACCCTGTATATTACGTACTAGCATGGGCCTTCGCCAGGCAAAAACTTTTTGACAAGAAATCTTTTTACATTTTTCATTAATACTCCGTTTCTTTTGGTCATAGCGTGATGTTATATACCCTATAGAATTCCTCGATTATTAGGCTATCTAACACTAAAATATGTTTTTAATTCGAACCAGTAGTTCCTGAGATACGCGCGTTCAAACAAACTCTTCTTAATTTGTATATTATTATAGTTTGGATTTGGAATGTTCTAGAACATTCGATGGTAATTTCAATTTTCAAATAGTATTTGAATAGGTATAATTAGTGCACTGCAGGACAAGGCCCCTAGAACCGACAGTTCGATTGAAAGGACTTAGGCCATACACCAAGCTGCATATTGAACATAATAAGATATCTATTTTCTTATTGCTACGTGTATGAATAGCGATATGAGTAACCATTCATGGCCAGTATTTAAACCAAACAGCAATATTTATTACAAAGAATATCTGGCTTTCCACTGCGCGACAGACATAGGATGTTAAGTCATTATGTCCAGTAGTTATTAGTAGTTAGTAAAGTCAGTAGTTCACTAGTATTTCCACCACTAACGCCCGAATACTCGAACGCCATTCAAATAATAAGTGGCTCTTAACAGCACACGGCCCTCTTACCCAGTACATTTAAGCGGGATTACCGTAGTTAAGTGCAACTTATATTTAAGTTGTGTTCCAGTATTCGGGCGTAAGTGTCGTTTCGGGTTCTGTGTTGTGTATATCCGGATAGAATCAGACATAATTTTATTGGGAGATTAACACGTCTCGGTTACTCTATCTGTACTGCGTTTACCATAAGACACAATGTTTCTTTATTAAATAGTGTCTCAAATGTCCCATAATTACTTGAAAACACCACATAACATGTATACCTCATAGAATGCATTAAAACCCATTTGAATTACTAATGGTTGTGAAAACTACTCACTAATGTTCGTAAAAACGTATGTGACTCATATCATGAGTCACGTGACTTTATCTACGATCACTAGATGTAAGCGATCCTGATCCCTATCTGTAGATATCTACGACAAATGTGGGCCGGTAAATCTTTGACGTCAGCTATTAAACTAGACGTTGCGGGTTCGATTCCCGCATGTATTATAGACTTATTATTGTTCCATATTGCGTGGCCTGTTAATACTCGGACTAGACGCGACTACCAACATATTCGGTGGTCGCGGGTTCGAATCCCAGGACACACCTCTGACTTTTCGGAGTCATGTGTATATTGATATTCAATCACCACGCACTAAAACGGTGAAGGAAAAACATCGTTAGGAAACCTGCATACCATAGCGATTTATAAAAAAAATTATGGTATGTAAGTCCATCAACCCGCATTAGACCAGCGTGGTGGACTATATGGTCTAACCACTCTCAATCGTACTCTCGATTGTAGAGGAGGCCCGTGCCCTGCAGTGGGACGTATATGGGCTGATACATACCTACATCGTTTGTGACAACAGTTTGGTTACGATTAACGTATACAAGGTGTAAAACCCACTAAAATGGCCTCCACAGCGCACGTGCGTCGCATATGAGTCCTGTGACTCACATATTACAAGTCACAGTGACTCACATGTCCCGATGGTTCATAAAATATTAGCACTTTCAATTTCTTTTAAGCTGTGACCACACAGGTTACGGAGTCGTGGTGACACTTATGAGTCACTTCGCAATCTAATGTGCAAGATTTAATAAATTAGAGATAAATTATGTAGGAAATAACTGTATTCAGATATTATCAAATATAATCTGATTAAGGAAACGGCATATTTAGAAAACCATTTTTGGATACCCTCACATTTTTCAAACGCCAAATGATTGAAAAATATTGAAACTAATGACGTTTGTTTATTTACTAACGTGTGACGTCACTGTACAGTATGATCCCATGTTGCTCTTAATTACAATTTTGACAACAGATTTTAATAATAATCCTTTATGTGCTTAAAAATACACTAAATTATGTGGATTAGTTACTAGGTATTAGTCGAATAGACTATTGCAAAATCAAGTTTGCCGTTTCAATCTTCAAATTACGATAAAATACAACATGAATAACATAAATTATATTTGTATTCACAAAACAGTCCTATTATATAAATTTTGTATTCAGTCGTAACTGATTTCATGTACAAAATTGCATTGTTCGTTCATTCGCTTCAGCCACAGGAAGTCCACTGCTGAACATAGGCCTCCCCCAAGGATCTCCACATCGACCTGTTGGAAGCGGGCTGCATCCAGCGACCTCCTTCGACTTAACCAAAATTGCATAATGAGGTTCAAAAGAGGAATGCCGATTCATAGTATCGGTAAAATAGATCGTTGATCCTGATACCGATAATACTTAAAATTTATTATGGCATTATGTTCAGTCCTTAAACGTTTTCCTCTTTTATCCCGGGCGACAGACATAAAATAAAGTAATTATCATCAGCGGCGTGCACAGGATTATGACACTGGGTATGCGGCGGAGTACTCGGTCACAAAAATTTTTTCTTTTATAGTTTTTTAGCATAGCCACAGCCACGCGACGGATCTCTAAGTCGGAAACCATGCCAACAACAGTCTTAGATGTACTACTCATGTCCATCTTCTACGGCAACGCAGACAAAACAGCGATCGATCGTCACGGCGGAAGAAATTCTAATAAGTAAAATAAAAAAAACTCACCTAGTCAGCTTTCAATTTTCACATATTCAAGGTTCCGGTTAGTTGAGATTACTATACCTATCCCGATGTAAATAAACGCAATATTTCGGCCACCTCATTCATTCATTTGATAAACATACATTCTAACACAAACCTCGCAATCAAATAACATTTAAAAAAATAAACAAACACACTAGTAAAAGCAAATGACTACAATTAATATCGAAACTTAGTAATAAACTGTTAAATGTACACACTTTCAAATGTTAAGAGCGTTTATACCCTGCACGCGGTTTTTGGCTTAAAAACAGGACTTTTCAAATGAGTTAATAGCCACCAATAAACAATTTAAAGGAAAAATAATTATTACTAATTTTAGAAAACGTTGTCATCTAGGGATTTTGGTGGAAAACATTATAGATTGATGGATAATTTGTGAGTACTATACGGATTACTGAACACAAGTTTCGTTATTTAGGCTTTAAATGGCAATTTAGAAGCTTAAGATATCCGAAACCACTAAATATAAGATGAAAATAAAAATATTATCAGACTAATAAGACCCTTATGGAGGGATTTTGCTGAGAAAAATAATCTTTTTGTCTTTACTTCCTGAAAAATAAAAATTTAAACAATGCGAAATTATTCAGAAACTCTCGTCAAGAACATATTTTTTTTCACCAACTTATCGTACATAATTTTTTATAGCAATTGCATATTACAATAGAAGAACATCTTATCAATAAATTACCATTTTTATATTTCAACAAAATTAGTTTTCATGTTTTCTACAAATATTTTAAAAACCACTAAAAACACGCTGTCCGACGTGGATCAAGGCAAGGCAAGGCCTTCTAGAGGGAGGACGTATCGCTCGTCGCTCCGGCCTGGCTGCAGTCGATTATGCCGCGCGTAATAAAAATAGCCACGCGCGGAATGCGATTACCACATCTTAGTACTTGGTAGTAAAATATTTAATTATTTTTATTACCTACAATGATTTTGTAGTGAGTATAAATTATGTTTCAGGTAATATAATGGGATGTAATTCCGAGGCTAAATAATGTTATGTATTGTACTATAAAATTAAATATATTTCGTAATTGTAAGGGGTTGTAAGGCCCCTAACACTATTTATGTGTTCGAACACGAAATGATTAACAAAACGTCCGTAGTGTATACTGATTGAACACTGATTTGAATGCAACTTAACAATGTAATAATAACGAAAATATGGTTAGTATCCAAAATTTGTATTATTCTTTGCTTGCACAGTAATATTTGTCTACTTATAATGCAAATAAAATATTTTTATGATATTATATTACAGTTACATTTCAATTGAATATTTGAAGCGCACGGATCAAAGTTGTTTGAGCCGATTGTATAGCGAGCCGACGCGGCAGCTCTACGCACACAGCTTTGGTCGCTTATGTGTGCGTGAAATTAACGAAGAAATACCTATAATTGACTTTGCGCGCAAGGTGTATACGCTCTTAAAATGAAAAATCCGTTAAGAAATCTATTTTTTTTTTACAAACATACTAGTATAAAATAGTAAACAATGCAAAAACTCATAAAAAAAGCAAAATGGCCCCCGCGAAACACAAAACAATTCTATTTAAACAAATAAAACCTTACTAACCAAAAATGCATAATGTGCATAGGTGATTTATTAAATTCCAGCCTATTAATTTTACTCAGATTATAGGCAACGAACATTTACGATTACTCCTGACAACTGCCGAACTCCCGAGGCCTGCCGCAGGAGTCGCGGCTTTCAATATTCATGGGTGTGTGCGTTTGCGACTGTGCACGGACACCAACATTACTACACACATGCAAACAAATGTCATGCGGGACGCAGCGGCATGACTTGGTTGATTAGGTACATTATTTTGCTTTGCAGCGCCTCTTGCTTTTCGCGTGGCAACCATAATGTTTGCGTGATTGCAAATAGGTGCTATTTATAAAATATTAGGCGTTTGTAAGTTATTATATTTTGTTTATTCATTTATTTACTATAAATTAAAGTCATCTAAAACGTACGAACGTTAGAAAATATCTGTGAATGGCAAGTAAAGCACTGCATTTCTGCCTACAAGGAGTGCACGCCCCTGATTATCATCACATTTTACATTTTGTTAACAGAGCCGAAGACAAAAAATATATTTTTATTGGACTTAAAGTTAATTCCTCTAAGAAGTCCAGGCCTAGGTCGCAACTATGTTTATATTTGATGTTTGTGAGACCGAAAACTCTCGTAGTTCCTGATACCCACGACACAAGACTCGATCTTAGTTTGGACTTTGGGTTTAGGACTATGTATGCGACTGTTGGGTGTTATTATATTATATTATTATTATATTATTTATTGAAAATAATATATATTTCCTTACACGAAAAAGTAGATTTCATCGAGGGACAAAAATCTTCGCACCGATAGTAAGTTTCATGATAAAATGGGCATTCTCATTTACATTGCTATTTTTAAGATGTGACGTCACCACATAATGTGATTAGATTTAATTACATTATGAAATGTTATAAAAATATAATTCCTCAAGATAATAAGAGAGATCGTGAAATATTTGACACGCAAACACCGGTCTTATTAATAAAAAGTATACAGGTTAATATTGAAACATGATACTTAATTTAACCCACATGTTTTTCATTACCCCAGGTTACATTGTACATAATTTGAAACGAATATGAGAATTTTTGACACCCATATAGATACGAGTATTTTTACCGCTTAGCTGAACTTCAGTTCGGTTCGGGAATTTACCTAAGCCTCAGTATCTACAGCGGTTGTACAAAAGCCTTGAAACCTAAAATCGCGATTTTGATAAAACTATCAGGCAGTTTTATTTTTCAAACTTGGTACAATGTTACCTGGGGTGGTTAGGAACATGTGGTTTAAATTAAATACCATATGCCAATATCACCCTGTATAAACCTATTTTAGGTAAGTTTTTGAATTCAGTTTGAGCGAATAAGACAAACCATTTGAAAAATATGACTCCGATTTATCCGATCTACCCCCTTAGCCAAGTTAAGCACTTCCAATTTATTCCCTTTCTACAATCGTTAACGCCTTGACGTGAACTTTTTCAATTCAGTATCAGCCCAGAGTCAGGAATAAGTGCCCGATATGGCGATAGGCTCACCACCTATCACAACGTGGTTTCACAAGGCAAAATGTGGGTGTCCTGGCACCCCTGCCTACCCCTTCTGGGAAGAAGGCGTGAGTTTATGTATGTATGTAACGCCTGTTACTAAAGTTTACAAGACTCCAAAACCATCTGTACCCGGGCGAAGTCGGGCTGTTCCGCTAGTATAAATATAAATATAAATTAGCGGCAGTATAGTAAGCGTGGTTTAAGTGCATGGTTAGTAAATTAAAATTCTCACTTATATTATGTCACAGCCCACTAAAACGTATGACCGTACTATGAATGTATCAGGCAAAAAACAGAACCTGAAGCGTTGAATCTCTTGATACGTTCCTAGCACGGTCATATTACGTTACGGGCAAAGTTAGTACAGGTGCAAGGGTGCAAAAGGTGCAATCCATGCTGACTCACCGCAAATCATCAAGGAATGCATTAACAGCGTTTATCATTTTGTCAACTGTAAACAAAAATATTGATTATCATTAAAATGACGCTTGGAAATCCGGTAGTTAAAATTAATTATAAATAAATTGAAATAAAATTATCACACAATAAAACTAAAGCTCTCAGCGTGACTGCCTCGATGACGTAGGCAGTAGGTCACGAGTTCACATCCCAGGTAGAGCAAAAAAATCTTCGATATTTCTATTCATTATCAGCCCGGAGTCAATAATTTGTGCCCGATATGGCGATAGGCTCTTCCCCTATCAATCCATGCTACGGAAGACACAAGACCAAACGTGGGTGTCCTGGTAACACCTCAGCCTACTCCCAGGACTCCTCTTTTGCCCAGGCAAAAGGCGTGAGTTTATGTAAAATAATCGGATTAATTAGCATCAGTCATCTTATATTTGTAAAGGGTATTAAATCACTTAGTAAGATTAGAAGCCTTTGACCAAGGCTTCATGCTCTCAAGGTGCAAATTAAACACGTGATTTGCAACTTGCGAGTAATCTATGCATATAAATAAAATTGAAGTGTCTGTTTGTAAAGTGAAAATTAAAGAAAATATCCAACTACATATCGTTATATACACGATACCTATAACGAAAATTATCTTAATTTTTTTTGTCTGTCTGTTTGTTCTGGCTAATCTCTGGTATGGCTCTACCGATTTTGACGGGATTTTTATTGCCAGGAAGCTGATATAATGAGTAACTTAGGCTACATTTATTTTATAAAAATAAAGTTTTTGTTAAATTCCACGCGGACGATGTCGTGGGTACAGCTAGTCTATACTATAAAGAGTTTGTTTGTTGCCTCTTACCTCAAAAACTACTGGTACAAAATGAAAAATTGATTTTGTGTTAAGTAAGTCATTTATCAAGGAATGCTATGGACTAAATATCATCAAGCTATGACATATAGGAGGGCAGCAGTAGTGAAAAATTAAGCAAATACGAGAAGTTCCATTGGTTTTTCATGGTCATATTGTTCGATATTTTAAATTGATAGTCGGGCTTGAACATTTTGGCCGCTAGTTTTGTAAAGACCGCTAGTAAATAATAAATACAAAATACACCCAACAGCCACAAAGCCCTGGCCCCATAATATGCTCACTGGTCTCTCATATGTGAGAGACCACCTGGGTAGGTACCACCGGAATGTCTATTTCTCCCGCCAAACAGCAGTGTTAACGCACTGTTGTATTTCGGATTGAAGGACATTGTAGCCAGAGTAACTACTGGACATATTGAGACTTAACACCTTATGTGTCAGGATTGCGAGTGCAGTGGAACGCCGAAAATTGCTTTGTAATTAAAAGTGTTTGGTTATGCTACTTTTCATGAGCGGTCGTATTGCTTACCATCAGGCGAACGGCATGCTCGTCTCACCATAAAACCTTAAACCATATACTTCTAACAATGCTCTAGCCATAACTACGTCTTGATAATTCGAAGAAACCTCTTACAATAGACTTATTGTGAACTAATGAGCATATCCGTATAATAAATAAAGAAATATAGACCGTTAAATGTAGCTAATCATGAATGGAAGAAGTGTTCTGAGCATAAACGGAAATAACTACAATTTGCATATACATTTATGGATATTTTAAACCGACCTAAAAATGAGGTTCTCAATTCGTCGGAATCCTTTTTTAACTGAAAAAATAAAGTTATTACCATCACATTTCACATCTAGTTCACAGAACTGAAGGCAAAAATGGTTGCCTGTAAAGTCGGTTTTACGGGCGAAGATTTTACGTGACAACGTCTTTTTCTCGGTAGAATATTTATTGATATGAATATAATTAAATTGCACAATAGGAACAAGGAATTGAATGAAAATAAGAATTGCACAAATTTTAACTATAGAAATATATTTTGTTTACTAAAACATTGTACATGTAATGACGAATCTAAGCACTCCATATTTTCACTACAGACACAGCTGACGATACTTTAACCACACGTGTGAACTTGTATTGTGACGCTTTCTTGTTTTTCCAACGCCAAGAACGTTCGAGAAAGACAAAGACAGAGACACAAGCATGCGCCGATTCAATGCGCCTAATTCTCTAGTGCTGCGCGCGCACCGTTACGTTACCGGGCGTTACACTTTTTCATAAGTGACTCCCAGCCGCAACCTAATTTAAGACGTTGTCACGTCAATAAGAAAAATCGTATTTTGCCTGCTCTCGATTGTCGAGCTCGTCAAGACGATTCCTCTGACTCCAAACACGGGGGGTTTACTTTAAGAAATGACGGAGTTATGCCTGGACAAATATTTTAGGGGAGAGAGGGAGGAATTTGGGGATTTGGTTGGGGCCAATCTGTAGAGCTCACCGAGCCGGTTCCAAAGATACCAAACTCGGTGGGTCTACGATCTATATTGGCCGAGATAGGATTGGGGGGGGGTGAGGTAAATTTTCGGGGTGGGGGTAAGGGAGGGGGGGGGAGGAAGGTTTCGTGGGGAGGCTAACTTAAATTAATTTTTTGGAGGTAAAATATTTTTTTTTGGGGGGGTAATTTTTTGCGTAATTTGGGATTTCTGGCGGAGTCAATTTGTAGCCCTCATCAAGACGGTTCCGAGGATACCAAACTCGGTGGGTCTACGACCTATGTTGGCCGAGATAGGATTGGGGGGTGAGGTAAATTTTCGGGGTGGGGGTAGGGGAGGGGGGGGGGTAGGTTTCGTGGGGAGGCTAATAGGCATTATTTCGGAATAAGGGTGGGGGAAGGCAGGGGGGGGGCTATGGGACAATTTTGGAAAAAGTGGGTGAAACTGAAAAATAATTCTCTAGTGCTGCGCGCGCACCGTTACGTTACCGGGCGTTACACTTTTTCATAAGTGACTCCCAGCCGCAACCTAATTTAAGACGTTGTCACGTCAAAAAAAAGTTTTATTGCGACTTCATGTTAATTTCTTCAAGAACTCTGGGCCTGTGTAGTAATTATTTTTATATTTGATAGAAATATATTTTTCCCATATAAAAAAAATAGGTTTCATCGAAGGACAAACATCTTCGCAACGATACTAATTATCATAGTAAAAAAATCTCTTTTGTTAAATCATGTTAAGAGGAGATTAAACGTACATTAATTTTGCTATCCGTAATCTGAAGAACATCCACAATTTTTCTTTAGTTTTAAGTATTTTATTTTTTATATTATTTCTTTTTTCATAAATTTTGATGTAAAATCTGTATCGGCCCATATTACATATACTTCCCACTGAAGGGCACGGGCCTCCTCTACAATCGAGAGTGGTTAGGCCATAGAGTCGATCCAGTTGATGTACAATAAAGTACATAAATAAAAACAAATAAAATTAACATTCATTTTGAACGAGTAGTTCCTGAGATAAGTACAAACAAACAACAAACCCCACACTAAGATCGGGCGGGACATGTACTCGTATCGTATCAGAAAATACTTTTAGGTCTCAACACCCAACCCAGAAACATACACCTGTGTAATATATTTATATTTCCAAGGCGTTATACCGGGTATATCAAGACTGCTACCGAAAACGAAGCCGGGTGGTAGTTTAAGCGACTTCAGACACAATACAACAGAAAATGTTGCAAAAAAAAAGCATAAATTTTTTTTGTTTTTTTTTTCCTATATTTGGGTGGTAAATTCATTTTTTTCCTAATATAATAGTGTATACACTTTTATTTATAAATACTCTAAGGTATGAAAGAGTTGAAATTATTATTTTAGCAAAAACCATGGATTTACCACCCAAAAATGACGATATTTAAAAAATCATAAAAAATAATTGTCGCGTTTCTTTGCGAAAATTTTAGTTGCATTTTATTTGTAGTTACTAAAACTACCACCCGGCTTCGTTTTCGGTAGCAGTCTTGAGATACCCAGTATGCGAGGTAATGCGAGCAAGTAAAACAGTGAAAGTATTATCATTGCCGCCATCTTATCTGCATGGCGACCGTCTGATCTCGGTAGGGTTGCCACTCACAACAATTTTGATTTTTTTAATTTTTTAATGAAATGAAATGAAAATATTTATTGAATCCATAAAATGTCATACATCATTTAGATTCTGTCATGTTTTTTTTGCACTACCACCCGGGTTCACAAGGCCGTTTTCACCAGAGAAGAATGGGCAAGAAACTCTAGCGTTGCTCTTTTCAAAAATAAGTTTTTTAATGCTATGACTAGCGAGACGAGACTGCCTTTCGCCTGATGGTAAGCGATACGACCGCTCATCAATAGTAGCAAAACCAAACACTTTCAATTACAAAGCGATGCTTGGCATTCCACTGCGCTCGCCACCCTGAGACATAAGATGTTAAGTCTCAATATGTCCAGTAGTTACTCTGACTTCAATGTCCTTCAATCCGAAACACAACAGTGACTTACACTGCTCTTTAGCGGGAGAAATAGACATTGCGGTGGTACCTACCCAGGCGGCCTCTCACATACGAGAGACCTACCACCAGTAAAATAAATAAAACAACAATGGTCGAGCCTTATTCATACAGTTTCAAAGATGGTTATGCCTCGATGAAACCTATATTTTTGTGTAGGGGAATATACCGGGTATCTCAAGACTGCTACCGAAAACGAAGCCGGGTGGTAGTTTTAGTGATTACAAACACAATGCAACTAAAAATTTCGAAAAGAAACGCGACATTAATTTTTAATGATTTTTTAAATATCGTAATTTTTGGGTGGTAAATCCATAGTTTTTGCTAAAATAATAATTTAAACTGTTTTATACCTTAGATAGCTTATAAATAAAAGGGTATACACTGTTATTTTAGGAAAAAATGTATTTACCACCCAAATATGGCAATAGAAAAAAAAATACAAAAAAAAATGTACCGCTTTTTTTTCAAAATTTTCTATTGCATGGTGTCTGAAGTCGCTTAAACTACCACCCGGCTTCGTTTTCGGTAGCAGTCTTGATATACCCTGTATATACACATAATATTTACAATAAATATAAATTATTGCGACCGAAGCCCGCAGTTCTTGGAGAAGTAAATACGAAATAAAATAAAAAAAAACATTGTCTTCGGCTCTGTAACTTACTGTAAAATGTGATTATAATTACTTTATTTTATAAAAAATCTGTCGATCGGGATAAAACAGGAAAACGTTTAAGGACGGACCATAAAAAAGGAAATTACTTTAAGGAAAATAGTAATGGTGTATAGTGTAGTGTATTGATAAATTCATACTCTTAGCATCTGTCGTCTCCAACTATACACTACGCGAACCAAGGGTGAGTGAGATAGATATAGAAGGAGATAGATCATAGACGTGGAGGACGGAACGGAGTGAAGACGTGGTGTATAGCAAACGAGCCGATAAATATTAATAATTGTACTCTACTACAATGTTACACATATTAACCATAAATAGTGACTATTACATATAGCATAGGTGTTTAGGCAAATAAAATAAAAGTTTAGCGGTTGTTTTCCGAGTCAACGAAGTGCTAGTGTGCTAAGTGTTAGGCGTCTAGAATTTCAGTCGTATTATCATAGTGAAAGTAAAGGATTCAAGATCCAATGACAAAACAAAGTTATTGAAGCGACATGACATCTACTGAAATATGGAAAAAAATAACGAAGAAAAAATCAATGTATGAAATGTTAAGCCACTGGTTTTGACCCTTTTCCCGGTGGCGGAGTTGCTACATGCAATATTTTAAAGACATTATAAATCAGCGCTAAATCATCAGGAATAAAATTTGTTCCTAATTATTATATATACTTATGTACATATATTATTGTCATATTTACCCATTTAATGGGTAAATATGATAATAAATAACACGTTTTATTGTCCTATATTTTCCTTTACAGTAAACCTAGATCACTCTTGAAAACAGTTTTGTGACACAATAACAATTATTTGAATAGTAATTAGTGGGTCTCTGAGATGTATTAGCCGAGTGCCCGACAATTTCACGGTCCACCCCTGGTTTTTTAAGGATAGGCATTAGCACTGTGTTTTTTTTTTAAATCCAATGAATGGCGAGACGAGCAAGCCGTTCGCCTGATGGTAAGCGATACGACCGCTCATAAACAGTAGCAACATTCCACTGCGCTCGCCATCCTGAGACATAAGATGTTAAGTCTCAATATGTCCAGTAGTTGCTCTGGCTACAATGTCCTTCAATCCGAAACACAACAGTGCATTAAGCAGTGTAGTTTCACGGGAGAAATAGTAAATGGTGGCAGCATTCTGCCTACCCCTTCTGGGAAAAAGGCGTGAGTTTATATAAATGAAACAAGTCTGTGACAGCCCTGCGTCCACCGCGGTACAAAAATAAAGGAATGCGTCTTGACTTTACATACGAGAGGTGTTACAAAGTAAAAGTTGACTTAATTACCGAATTACTTTCCAATGCGGAATTAAATATTTGTTTTATTGAAGGACCAACAAACGAGTTTATAATATAGTAAACTAACGGCCCGGCCCAGCTTCGCCCGTGTACAAATAGATTTCTGTACAATAATATGTACGTATTATACATTATATAAACCATCCTCTTGAATCACTCTATCTATTAAAAAAAAACCGCATCAAAATCCGTTGCGTAGTTTTAAAGATTTAAGCATACAAAGGGACATAAGGACATAGGGACAGAGAAAGCAACTTTATTTTATATGTACTATGTAGTGATTAATAAATACACCCAACAATATACATAGTCCTAAACCCACACTAAGATCGTATCTTCTGTCGTGTATCAGAGACTACGAGACTTTTCGGTCTCACAACCCAGACCCGAAACAAATACTTGTGGCTCGCACAAACACGTGTCTCGGTGCGGGGATCGAACCCGCGGCCTCTTGTTTCACAGGCGGTCTAATATGTCACACATAGGGCCCTACTATATTCATCCGAAACGAAGTTCGAAACTTCGGACGAACGAAGTTTGTGACGATACGAATGTACCTACTCTGTAAATGTTAGGATTGCCGATATATTCGAATCATTCATTCTTCGATCCAAGATTCGAATTTCGTGTTAAAGAATAGGTCTCGAAACGAAAAACGTCACGAAGATTCGAATTTCGGATTTATACCGGGTATCTCAAGACTGCTACCGAAAACGAAGCCGGGTGGTAGTTTTAGTGACTACAAACACAATGCAACTAAAATTTTCGCAAAGAAACGCGACAATTATTTTTTATGATTTTTTAAATATCGTCATTTTTGTGTGGTAAATTCATAGTTTTTGCTAAAATAATAATTTAAACACTTTTATACCTTAGGTTATCTATAAATAAAAGGGTATACCTACACTATTATTTTAGGAAAAAATGAATTTACCACCCAAATATGGTCATAGGAAAAAAATAACAAAAAAAAATTGACGCTTTTTTTTGAATTTTTTTCTATTGCATTGTGTCTGAAGTCGCTTAAACTACCACCCGGCTTCGTTTTCGGTAGCAGTCTTGATACACCCTGTATAGTAGGACCCATAGTTGTAGGATTCAAATTAGTCGCATGTCATCGACCCCACCTATTCGTGGGATAGTAAAGACCACAGAATCTATTAGTTTGTTTAGTATTTCATACACCTATTGTGATATTAAACAATAGAATAATGTTCAATAAATAATAACGTTATTGTATATTGTTGTACTCATATGTTTAATAAGTGAATGTAAATAAATGCAAATTATAATAGAGAGAATATTGTGTAAAAGCTTGGTGGCTTGTTGGCATTGAGGTATTATACTAGAGCGGACATCGGGAACAAAATCTCTACGTATTGTCCTTGCACACGGTTACACAGTGAAACGAGAGCGAAGATAATGTTGTTGGGTAGGTGTGACAGAGACAGAAATAGAAGGAGCAGTACGGTACCGTTCATTTTGTTACAAACATTTTGTTTGCAAGTCCTCTCTAGTAAATTATCTCAATGCTTGTTGGTAACGGACCAGACGCGGCTGCGTACAAGAATACGTACACTGGTGTTTGGCGGGAGAAATAGAAATTTCCAAAAAAATGGGTTTCCCTACTTGGGAATCTAATCTGACACTTCCTGTTTACCACTAAGCTACTTAGGTTAATATTGAAATATGCATACATCGTCTCGCCTACATTCCTTAGGGCAGAGACTAATATATCTCCACTTTGCTCGATCTTGACGTATCCATTTCACACAAACACAAACACATCACGCTTTTTACCCAGAAGGGGTAGGCACATGTTCTACCAGGAAACCCACGTTTCGAGCCAACCACCTTTTTTTAGCCTATATTGTGTCCCACTGCTGGGCAAAGGCCTCTTTGTTGCTCCATTTAGCCCTCTCCTCAGCGAGCTCTTGCCATTTTTACTACATTGTCCGACCCGGGAATTGAACCCGAGACCCATTGTAATCGTACCATACAACTACAGCTAGGCATTCACTCCTGTTCTTGCACTTTCATTACACGAAGTTTTATTGTCAAAAGGCCAAGACATTGTCAGTCAGGTCAAATACACAGTAAAAATAGCTACGTTATCAATTCGATATAATTTAACGCATATTTTATGTGCATTGATAAAGTTTATTATTAAGCTTTGGACCTATAGAAAATACATCCATTAAAATATCCGCTCTCTCTTCAGGCAGAGGAAGTCCACTGCTGAACACAGGCCTCCCCCAAGGATCTCCACATCAACCTGTTGGAAGCGGCCTGCATCCAGCGATTAATCACTACATAGTATAAAACAAAGTAGCTTTCTCTGTCCCTATGTCCCTTTGTATGCTTAAATCTTTAAAACTACGCAACGGTTTTTGATGCGGTTTTTTTTATAGATAGAGTGATTCAAGAGGAAGGTTTATATGTATAAAACGTACATATTATTGTACAGAAATCTATGTATTTGTACCCGGGCGAAGCTGGGCCGGGCCGCTAGTAAATACTATTCTCAAAGGAGAAGACAGTTTCCGTGGCGTAGTTAAACGCTGGTTGTATAACGAGGGGATGTCGGTTCGATTCCCGCACTGGATAAATATTTGTGTGTTTTAGTTATTTGTTTCGGGTCTGGATGTTTGTGAGGCTGAAAGTCTCTCGTAGTTCCTGATACACGACACAAGACTGGATCTTAGTGTGGGGTCTATGTATGTGATTTTTGCGTGTTTTTATTAAGTTACTGTATTAAACTTGTTTTTAAAAGAGCAACGCTAGAGTTACTTACCCGTTCTTATCTGACGAACAGCCTTGTGAACCAGGTGGTAATGAAAAAAGGTGACTAAAGCTAAATAATTTATAACATTTTTAAGATGCAATAAAGTATTTTCATTTTCATTTCATATTTAAGTACTCACGTATTTTTATGTTCAAAATAAGTTGGCCTTGTAAATCAGTATCGTAAAATACAAAGGTCAATATTAATTGGTTGTTGGTCGACTAAAGATATAACCAGGGGAATTACTCTATACTCCGGAAGGTAGTTCGAATGTTCGAACGATGAACGTCAACTGATAAAAGTATTCCACTTCTAAAAATCAATACTATTTTCTATGAAACTTATCATTCAATTTGAACACATTCTGTAAAGTATTTTTTTATTGTAATGATTGGCGTGACGAGCATGCCGTTCGCCTGATGG
Organism: Hyles vespertilio; assembly: GCA_009982885.2. Classification (NCBI taxonomy): domain Eukaryota; kingdom Metazoa; phylum Arthropoda; class Insecta; order Lepidoptera; family Sphingidae; genus Hyles; species Hyles vespertilio. Next base: position 2,448,856 of record CM042832.1, read on the forward strand.
TAAGCTATACGACCGCTCATGAATAATAGCATAACCAAACACCTTGAATTACAAAGCAATGCTGGGCATTCCACTGCACTCGCTATACTGAGACATAAGATGTACAGTCTCTAGATGTCCAGTAGTTACTCTGGCTACAATGCCCTTCAATCCGAAATACAACAGTGCATTTAAACCGCTGTTTGGCGAAAGAAATAGACATTTGGTACCTACCCTCTACCTCTTACATATGAGAGACCTACCAGTAAAATTTAAACATATTCGTAGTTTCACGTGCGATTTTCGAACATTCGTCAACTTGTCGACATACAGAGTAACCCCCAGAATACAAGTAATAAAATGATATGACTAGGTGTTTACACACATCAATGCGTGTTGAATAAACATCGTCGGGACAATGGTGTGGCAGAACCTTTTACAATAACAATCGGAGGAAGCGTTCATGACATCAGAATGGTGTCATTAAAGCTGTCAAATAAAATGACACGATATGGACACCAAATTATATTTAAAAAAAATCAAAGTAGAATGACCATTTTACCATGAAACTTAGTATCGGTGTGAAGTTTGTTGTTCCTCGATGAAACCTACTTTTTTGTGTAGGGAAAAATATAAATTTTCATAAGTCTTATTTAAAAAAATATTTCTTATTTAATAATTTAATTAAAAAAAATTGATACCGTGAATTTACTTGGGTGATGTTATTTTTGTGACATCAATGTAACACTCTAGTAGATAATTTAATTGCGTTGAATTTGATATAATAGATATCTCCGTGGAATGATTTGGAGCTGAGCTATAGTGCCTAAACAAAGTTCCACTTTGACCCTGGATTCCTCCATAAATATCGATCATGGGAAAAACAAAATTAGGATTTTTTTTACTTGAAAACATACACTATAATATGGTATTAAAGTCTTAAGATAAACATCAGTATTTCTGAGTGAAATTGTTGTCTGAACACAAGGTAAAAACACGATTAAATAAGGATATTCGGAAACTTTACATATCTTTGGATTAAATAGTCAAACGCTTATGAACAGTAGCAAAACAACACTACAACAAAGCAATGCTTGGTATTCCAATGCGCTCGTCATCCTGAGACATAAGATGTTAAGTCTCAATATGTCCAGTAGTTACTCTGGATACAATGTGTTTCAAACAGAAATACTATTGTTTGGCTGAATTTCTGATTGTTGGAAAAATGTAACCTCCGTTGTGGTTGTTTTATAGATTAACACTGTATAGTAGAAAAATGAAGTTCTAATTTTGATAATATACATTTCCTAGGAAATGTATACAATTCCGAAGCTGTTTAGGAAATGTATAAAATATTATTTCAATAATTATTTTATACATACATATCCTGGGAAATGTATACATTTCCTAGGCATTGTATAAAATTCCAATATCGTATTAGGTAATGTATAATAATAATGGTTTCTGTAATAAAACACGTTGTTCAAATGAGAGTAATATTTTTTATCACAGGTAACAATCATAGCGTTAAATTCTATAATACTTAACTATAATAGAATTTATATTATATAAATAAATAAATAAATACTAACCTAACCTAACCTACCACTTTACTGGTGGTAGGTCTCTCATGTGTGAGAGACTGACTGGGTGGGTACCACCGCAATGTCTATTCCCGTCAGACAGCAGTTTAAATGCACTGTTGTGTTTCGGATTGAAGGACATCTTAAATATCTTACATTTCCGATCACTATTTAGGAAATGTATAGATTTCCTAGGAAATGTGTCTAATGTAATTTATTTTACACATTTCCGGGCGATTTTAGGAATTACATAGATTTCCTAGGTATTGTATACAATGACGGATCACATACATTTCCGTTAACATCTACATAAAATTTTATTATTATTATTACAACACTGATGACCACTAACCGTGGGGTCAGGACTATGTATAATTCGTTTCAAATAAGAATAGGAACTTCAATGAACTTTAGTTGTCAAATATCACACGAAAAGTATGGTTAGCAACAAAAAAATATTTACGCATCAATTATATTTTTTTCACATAGTCAAATTCCTGAACATAAATTAACAAAATAAATTGAAACAATTACAAAACGTTATATGGACACATAAACAATAATGTTTAGTCATAAATAGCTTAAAAAATTATATGTTTTTAATTTTTTATTTACTTCATGCGCCATCATTCGCTAGAAAGTAACTATAGGACGACATTATTCATTCATTATTTTTTTTATTAAATATGAAATATTACAAATATTATTTTAAGAAATCTTGTTTTGCTCACCCTGCCTTAATTGTGCGATTTGACAGCTACTACGAACCAATATGGCGCCGGGTCAGTCCTATTCTTAGTTGAATCGCATTATATGCGACTGTCCGGTGTATTTATTTATTTGTAAATAACAGAATGTATCTGCGCCACTGTGTACCCCACTAAGTTGCTTAACCGCAACCATTGCTCCGAGTGGTCGCGGTCCAAGGTTGTAATCTATTATTAAACAACAGCCTAGTATTCAATAATATAAAACTGAAAAACCGGGTTCGAATCCCGGGTTGAGCATATTGGATTTTTCTATTCATTATCAGCCCGGAGTCAGGAATTTGTGCCGGATATGGCGATAGGCTCGCCACCTATCAAATCGTGGGACGAAACATGCATGGCGATATGTGGGTGTCCTGGCACCTCTGCCTACCCTTTCTGGGAAAAAGCGTGAGTTTATTTATGCCTGTATCAGCCCATATACGTCCCACTGCAGGGCACGGACCTTATCTACAATTGAGAATACGATTTAAAAGGGTTACTACGATCCACCACGCTGGCCTATTGCAGGTTGGCGGACTTACATACCATAGAAATTCTTATAAATCGCTATGGTATGCAGGTTTACTCACGATGTTTTCCTTCACTGTTTTAGTGCGTGATTGACTATATACACACATGACTCCGAAAAGTCAGTGTGCCCTGGGATTCGACACCCGCGACCACCGTAAACATGTTGGCAGCCGCGTCTAGTCCGTTTACCAACAGGCCACCACGCACTTATGTATTTTATGTATAAATATATGTAAAACTAGAGCCGGTAAATTCATACATTTCGAACGGTTTCGCCCGCACGACCTTGCGTCCAAAGATCGTTGATCTCAAACAGCTGTTAAAGTATACCTAAGTGTGCTAGTAAATATACTAGTCTGTTAAACCAATAAGCAATGCGAATGTTGATACAATCAGGCCGACAAAATAAGGTGTTTGACTCAATTTTCATTGTATTTATGAAAAGGATAATATCCAAAAACAAGCAAACAAAAATATTTGTAAATCCATTTAGAATTAAACAGCTTTGGAACAAAATAAATAAATACACCAAACAGTCACATACATAGTCTTGACCCCACGCTAATATCGAGCCTTGTGTCGTGTATCAGGAACTACGAGAGACTTTTCGGTCTCACATACCCAGACATGATATATACCTGCGGTTCACACAAATATTTGTTTCGGTGCAGGGATCGAACCCGCACCACGACCTCCCGTCTCACAACCGGCGTCTAACCAACTGCGCCACAGAGGGTGTCAAAAAATATTTTAAATCTTGCGGTGGGTGTAAAAGAAATGGGATAGAAACAAAACTAGTGACGTCACTAGTCTTATTATGCATTACAGTGTACGCGTGTGAAAGAGAAAGAAGCATGTCCGCACTACGCTCTAATTTTTTTAAGTACCAATATTTTTTTCAAGCATACATTACACACCTTCGTAGTTCATGTAAAGTACAGTATATTTACACCAATAAGCCGATAAGACATTAAATAAATTTAACCTATGTACTATTTATTTATGATAATTTTAGAACAATGGAATTTTAATAGCTATGATTGGTCATTAGTTATCTTAATATATTCTAAGAACTTTTAAATATAAACCAAAGTTGAGAATATTACATTTTTGATAAATACTGGGTATATCAAGACTGCTACCGAAAACGAAGCTGGGTGGTAGTTTTAGTGAGTACAAACACAATGCAACTAAAATTTTCGCAAAAAAAAACTCGACAATTTTTTTTATGATTTTTTAAATATCGTAATTTTTGGGTGGAAAATCCATAGTTTTTGCTAAAATAATAATTTAAACTCTTTTATACCTTAGAGTCCTTATAAATAAAAGGGTATACACTATTATTTTAGGAAAAAAATGAATTTACCATCCAAACAACCATAGGAAAAAAAAACAAAATAAAATAGTCGCTTTTTTTTTCAACATTTTCTGTTGCAATGTGTCTGAAGTCACTAAAACTACCACCCGGCTTCGTTTTCAGTAGCAGTCTTGAGATACCCTGTATATTAAGACTGTGAAGGAATAATATGGGATGTGATGCGTTTACAGACTGTCATATCGAGAGGGGAAAGGGAAGGAAAAAGGATAGGAAGATAGAGAAGAAAGGGTGTTGAGGATTTTCTTGCCATTATAATTTGCATCTATTTACATTCAAATATTTATCATATGATTATCTGCATCAGCCCATATACGCCCCACAGTAGGGCACGGGCCTCCTCTACAATAGAGAGTACGATTGAGAGCCACGCTGGCCTAGTGCGGGTTGGCGACTTTACATACCACAGAAATACACACAAATTGCTCTGGTATTCAGGTTTCCTCACGATGTTTTTCCTCACCGTTATAGTGTGTGGTGATTGACTATCAATAAACACATGACTTCGAAAAGTCAGAGGTGTGCTCTGGGATTTAAATTTGTGACCACCGTGGACATATTAATCGGGTAAAATAGGACAAATCTATTAAGATACCATACTAGAGGGGACACTGCAAAAAATGAACAGTCCCGTACCGCTCCTTCTATTTCTGTCTCTGTCACACACCTACGCAGTAACATCATCTTCGCTCTCGCTTCACTGGGTTCCTGTACCAGCACAATGCGCAGAGATTTTGTTCGCAATGTCCGCTCTAGTATAATACCTCAATGGGCAGATCTATAATTATTATTAATCTATGGTTTCCAATGGCTTAACGCCTGTTTGCACAGTAACATGATATGCAATATAATATATCTATCCCTCATACTTTGTGCATTAAACAGAAAATAATTTATCAAGTACCTACAATATTGCATTAGCTTTAGAAATAATAGTATTTCGGCATAATTCATTAACTGTTCATAAATCTATTTTAGCTATCGGATCTATTTTTCGGTAGATTGATTGAGTTGATGGTAATCAACTCTCATATACAGGGTATATCAAGTCTGCTACCGAAAACGAAGCCGGGTGGTAATTTTAGTGACTTCAGACACATTGCAACAGAAAATGTTGAAGAAAAAGCGACGATTTTTTTTGTTATTTTTTTCCTATGGTCGTATTTGGATGGAAAACTATTTTTTTTTCCTAAAATAATAGTGTATACCCTTTTATTTATAAAAACTCTAAGGTATAATAGAGTTTAAATTATTATTTTAGCAAAACCTATGGATTTACCACCCACAAATTATTATATTTAAAATACATAAAAAAAATTGACGCGTTTTTTTTGCGAAAATTTTAATTGCATTGTACTTGTACTCACTAAAATTACCACCCGGCTTCGTTTTCGGTAGCAGTCTTGATATACCCGGTATTTGTTACTTATTAGTAAACGGATTTCAAAAATTCTCCGTGTTTATGATTATGCATTACGTATCCGATTTCAAAATTGAGGAGGCCTATTGAAAGCAATTTTTATGCTGTTTTGTATTTTAAATAATGTAAACATGATACTATCCATTTCTCAAAACCTTTTTATTCTTAGATAGAATTTACACTGCAGACAATTTGCAAGTATAAGTCGAGACTACGTCATCAACGGATCCCCGACAAATTCAAATAAAAAGCCAACATATTTCCGCTAAGATTCACGCGGTGAGTCACAAGACGAGAAATCGATTGGACACGTCTAGACGTGAGTCACATGTATTGCATTCTTCGCGATATTTCGTGGTCATAATATGTCAAAAAGTGTTGAAGATGTGCCGTCGTGATGCAAATTATAATATTAGATTATTTTGAGACGGGAATACCGTTTTGGAACATTTATCATTAATCTCTATCAGACCATATACGTCCCACTGTTAGGCACGGGCATCCTCTACAATCGAGAGTACCATTGAGAGTGGTTAGGCCATATAGCCCACCACGCTGGCCTAGTGCGGATTGGCAGACTTATATACCATAGAATTTTTTATAAATCGCTGTATGCAGGTTTCCTCACGATGTTTTCCTTCGCCGTTTTAGTGCGTGGTGATTGACTGTCAATACACACATGACTCAGTCAAGTCAGAAGTTTATCATTTATGCTGTCTTGCTATTGGTCATAGCGTGATGATAACTACAACACCTGCCACTGCCTAAGACCTTTCTCGATAAAAGGGCTATCCAACACCAAAATAGATTTTCAATTAAAACCTTTAGTTCCTAAGATTAGCGCGTTCAAACAGACACTTCAACTTAACACACTAGTATAGTTTTTTTTTACTGCCTCGGTGGCGTAGTTGTACTACGTTTCGGTTACAAAGCTGAGGTTTTGTGTACGAATCCCGAGTAGAGCAAAGTAATATTGAAATTTTCAATTTTATTTTTTTATTTCAATGAATGGCGAGACGAGGAGGCTGTTCACCTGATGGTAAGCGATACGACAGCTCATAAACAGTAGCTAAATTCCACTGCGCTCGCCATCCTGAGACATAAGATGTTAAGTCTCAATATGTCCAGTAGTTACTCTGGCTACAATGCCCTTCAATCCGAAACACAAAAGTGCATTTACACTGCTGTTTCACAGGAGAAATAGACATTGCGGTGGTACCTACCCAGATGATCTCTCACATATGAGAGACCTACCACCAGTAAGTCATTAATAGCCCGGAGTCAGGAATTTGTTCCCGATATGGCGACAGGCTCGGCCCCTATCACATCTTGGGACACGTCATGAAGGTGAAATGTTGGCATCCTGGCACCTCTGCCTACCCCTTCTGGTAATAAGGCGTGAATTTATGTATAGATTTATATTTCATCTCAATTTTAGTTAAATAATCAGCCAGATAAAACCACGGTCGTGTAAAAGCGCCAAAATACAGTAAACAGTTCATATTCGCGGGGCCTCATACAATTCGCTACAACAAGTTTGCCTTGATACTTACTCGGTCACTTTCATTTGTATTCGCCACAGATCGCATAGTGATGGATCCGGCACATCGGCTAGAATCTAGATCTAAACGCCTAGATTATCTTTTTTATGGAATCGCGAGACGAGCATGCATTTCGCTCGTTGTTAAGCGATAGGACCGAGCTGTCATGAGCATGAACAGCAGCAAAACCAAACACTTTGAATTACAAAGCAATGCTTGGGATTCCACTGTGCTCGCCATCCTGAGACATAAGATGTTAAGTCTCAATAGGTCTAGTAGTTACTCTGGCAACAATGTCCTTCAAACACACAACAGTGCATTTACACTACTGTTTGGCGGGAGAAAAACATTGCGGTGGTACCTACCCAGACGGCCTCTCACATATGAGCAGTGTTACCAACCCTACTGTTTTAACAGTAGATTTGCTGTTTTCACATTTAAGTCCCTGTTTTCTGTTTTATTCTTTATTTTTACTGTTTTTCAATAAGCATTTAGGCGGCACCTATTAACTATATAAATATATTTTCATAACGAAATTATGCAATAAAACGCAATTACACTAGATAGCAAACATTTTCCACATTGTGTGAATTGGTAAAGAAACTTTTGTGCCTACCAGCGCCGCCGTGGAAAGATTTTTCTGAGATATTAATTTTATGAAATCCATATTACGGAACAATTTATCGACCACAACTATTAAAGGAACATTACGTATAAAATCTGAAATAACCGATTGCTACTCATTTGAAGTCATTTTACAAAAACATGTATGATTTAAAAAGGGAAGATGAGTCAGAAAATATTGTAGATGAGGCAGTTGAGGATGTTCAATATTATAATTAATCAATGCATGTGAGTTCTCGTAAGTAATAAAAGTAGTTGATTGTTTTAATTAAATGAAATAATAAAAACTGCCTATTTTTACTTTACCTGCTGTTTTCTTCTGTTTTTTTTTGTGGATGAACTACCGTTTTTTAGTTTCTTGGGGTTGGCAACACTGCATATGAGAGACCTACCACCAGTGTTTGTTTTGCATTGACTGCGCTCTGAAAATACTGGCCCGATTTGAAAACTATTTCACCATTAATAAATAATAATAAATACACCCAACAGTCACATACATAGTCCTGACCCCACACTAAGATCGAGTCTTGTGTTGTGGGTATCAAGAACTACGAGAGAATTTTCGCTCTAACAAACACCCTACATATAAACTAAATACCATGCATTATCCCTGATGAACATTTCCAAAAAGTGTATCTGCCCTCGGGCGGAGCCAGGCCATGCCGCTAGTCTATAACATTTTGATTAACTTGTAGCTATCATTAAGTCATGTCTGTACACTGTACAAATATGATATTCAATGTGATTTCGTCTATTTCATAAATGTCGCTAATAATATTTCGTGCAGGATCTTAATTTATTTTCTAAACGATACTTTGGCATATACCAGTAATATATTTATAAACTTGTTTGGTATAAGCTATCAATATTTGTAATAATATGGACAGACTATATCATATATCAGGTTGTAATGGAAATTATTGTTATTTCAAATTAACGTCACCAACTTCTTATTTTTTAAGCCTTAGTGTACTCTATATTTCTGCTATTATTAATTACCAACCTCAGAATTTGTAAACAATAAAACTGACCACATATTATAACCATTTTTCACATCTAGAATTACACACACAAAATTGTCTGTTCAGTTTCTTCTTTATATGGGTTCGTTAAATCACTTCTACATAGATTAAATATTAGCCGATTGGCTTTGTGAATCACAATTGCAAATCGCAAATTTAGCTTATTTATGTAACTTGTGAAATATTATTTTCGCCTTCACTTGCTATTTGTGAGTGCTATTGATATTTATTCCAACACTAATCAGGCGTCAGCCCATATACGTCCCACTGCAGGGCACGGGCCTCCTCTATAATCGAGAGTACGACAGAGAGTACAGTCCACCACACTGGCCTAGTGCGGGTTGGCGGACTTTACATACCATAGAAATTCTTACAAACCGCTATAGAACCTATGCAGGTTTCCTCACGTTTTCCTTCACGGTTATTGTTATTGACTACCAATACAGAAAATCTGATAAGTTAGAGGTATGCCCTGGGATTTAAACCCGCGACCACCGTGAACATGTCGGCAGGGTCCGTTACCAACATTCCACCACAAACTTAAATAACCATTTAATATTCCTTCCTTCGTCGATTTTGTGTGGTATGTAAAGTCCGCCAAGCTGCACTAGGCCAGCGTGGTGGACTATGGCCTAATCCTATTCATCTAATATCAGCATCATTCTTCCATTCATCCCCGGCCTAATCCATATCTTTCATCCCATTCACAATTATATTTATAGAAAATATATTTTCCGGAAATGTTTAATAATAACAACAACCTCGGTGGCGCAGTTGCACTACTATCTATCTACAGGTCTCAGGTTCGAATCCCGGGTCGGACAAAATTACATTCGATTTTCTATTTATCAGCCCGGTCTCAAGAATTTGTGACCGATATGGCGATAGACTAGCCTATCACAGCTTGTGACGAAACACACAAATTGTAACACCTCTGCCTCCTGGGAAAAAGGCGTAAGTTTACGTATTTATGTATTTTCAATAAAAACTGTTTTTAGATGGCATACGCTGGTTAAATGACGTCACCACGCCAGTTAAGATAACCAAGACAGTTTCAGCTTAACGACATTGATAACAGGTCCTTAACTTTACTTCAGATAACAGTTTCTCGGCGTCATTGTTTTTTTCTGTATTATATGCGAGGAAAAAGGTCTTAAGAAAACCAGAGAAGTTCATAGTTTTTGCGTTCCGATCTACGCAGAAGGAGCGATGTTTTGAAGTCTGGCAGTTGGTCTTTTGGGCTGTAGGTTCTCAAGACACCGTGAAATCCTTCTGCGTAGATCGGAACGCAAAAACCAACTAACTTTTCAAATTTACTTTTTAATTTAACCATTGTAAGGCCACAGGAGTATGGCAATGTGTACCTGAGCCTAAATATTCCTGAACTTCGACCGCGGGGTAGACCAAAGAAGCACTGGCCATATTATTGAGGATGCCGAAGACCTATCGAAATGGAGATTTTTCTTTCATTGCTATAAATGGCGAGACGAGCATGCCGTTCGCCTGATGGTAAACGATACGACCGCTCATGAACAGTAGCAAAACCAAACACCATTAATTAAAAGCAATGCTTGGCATTTTACTGCGCTAGCCATACTTAGACATAAGACATATATGTATAATATACGTGTTTGTGAGACCGATAAGTCTCTCCTAGTTTCTGTCACAACACAAGCCTCGCTTTTATTGTGGGGTCAGGACTATGTATGTGACTGTTGGGTGTATATGTTCTATAGTGAATCCAAGGACCTATATTACATATATTTTTGCTTGAATTTTACGATTGTAGGAAATGCTTAAAACAACAGATGAATTTTCAGATAAAAAAACGTAGGGCAAATAAGATAAGAAATGCTAAAAGTAAGACGTAAATACAAGTTGAGGTCGAGAGAAATGTTCGAGGCTATTTTAATAATAGAACCAATGTTATAATGTATTAGGATTAATTTTAGCTGACATTCGACAAGTTTAATTTGATGACTGCCATGAGGTTTTGGGTTCCAATCCTGGGTCCGCCAAAGTAATATTGTTGTTGGTACTTCTTGGGATGTGAGACCGCAATCTACTTTTTTTGGAATTTCTGATTGATTAAGGTTAATTACCTTAATCTATCTAATATATAAAATTCTCGTATCACAGTTTTCGTTGCCATACTCCTCCGAAACGGCTTGACCGATTCTCATGAAATTTTGTGAGCATATTGAGTAGGTCTGAGAATCGGCCAACATCTATTTTTCATACCCCTTAGTGATAAGGGTTGTCCACCCTTAACATTTTTCTTTAATTTTTAGATTTTTTTTTAATTTCTTTATTTTTATTATGTCGCATTAAAAAATATATACAAACCTAAATGTTTACCCTTTTATCACCAACACCTATTTTTTAATAGCCATTTTAGTAATTGAATCATTTATATTTTTCAACTCTTTATTACTAACAAAAAGTATTGGCGTGCAATATTTTTTGGAAAAACAGCATTTTGGTGCTGAAATAAGAGAAGGAATATTGGATGGACAATAAAAAACCGCTAAAGTTTTTAATGTCAAAACTTCATACGGAAATCTTTATATGTTTATGTATATGGATGCATATGGAGAGAAGGGACATAAAGTAAAATAGGTACCGGAGAGGGGTGGGATAGCTGACAGATTTGTTAGGACGAAATGTAAATGCGCGTTATAAAACGGGATGGATAATAAAGAGAAGACACGGAATGGATTGGGAAGAGACTGAACAGGCGGTGAACGGGATTGAGCCAGTCAGTAGGATAGCTACATCAAGTTTAGGTATACAAGAGTTTATACGAAAAACAACATATATTTGGTGTGGAGTGGAATCAAAAAATATATCATGACGCTATGACTAATAGGAGGGAAGCAATAGTGAAAAATCTAGCAAAAAGGACCGCACAAACATTTCTCTCGGTGCGGGGATCGAACCCGCGGCCTCTCGTTTCACAGGCGGCGTCTAACCGACTGCGCCACGGAGGCTGTCAAAAATGAGCACAACATATTTTGATATCCGGCTTCTGTAGCCACATTTAGGCTACATTTTAATATTGAAAATTCCCAAAGGGACGCAGGTTTCATAAAATATAAAGGTTAATTTATGCACAGAGGGCGGGAGTAATTGCTCCAGGGAAATTCAGGTCAGTCCGCTTATAAATAAATACAGCATCACATACATAGTCCTGACCCCATGTATTCAAACAAGTCTTGAGTCCTATATATGAAACCATAAGAATTTTTGGTCTAACAATCAAACGAGAAGAAAATTGTCTTGGTGGTTGTATAACGGTACGGTTACAAAGCTGAAGTCTCGGGTTTGAAAAAAATTCGGGAAAAGTTATAGTGATTTTTCTATTCATAATCTGGCTGGAGTCAGGGATTTGTGTCCAATATGGCGATAGGCTCGCCCCCTGTCACATGGTGACATGGAACATACAAGGCGAAATGTTTTCTGGCACTTCTGCCTACCCCTCCTGGGAAAAAGGCGTGAGTTTATGTATGTACAATCAAACAAATAGATACTTTTTGTTTTGCAGTGTGAGGTCAGGACTATGTATGCGATGTTGGGTCGGTATTTATTTTATTTACAAATTTTGATGCAATAAAGCAATTATTTTCAAACATATTTAATTACATTAAAATAAATTGTAATATTATTTCCTGCTTCCACGAATCATTAAAATACCCTAATCGCTTTTAATAATTATTATCAGTGCTAATCCAGCCTTTACTCGAAATAGATGGACGTCAAGCAAATCGATCGTAAAATTATGAAAGGAACCGTTCTTAGAAATTGATAAAATAGCATTATACGAACTTATGTCAAGGCCTATTTTAAATTAAATTTCTTGCCTTTTATCTATACATATAAATAAAATTGAAGTGTCTGTTTTAAAAGTGAAAATTCAAAAAAATGTCCAACTACATATCGTTATATACACGATACCTATAACAAAAATGACCATAGATTTTTTTTGTCTGTCGGTCTGTTTGTTCAGGCTAATCTCTGAAATGGCTGGACCGATTTTGACAAAAGAAGTCTCTTTTGTCAGGTAGCTGATATAATAAAGAGTGCTTAAGCTACATTTGTTTTATTATATTTAAAAAATAACTTAAAAAACGAATTAACTTTTTTGTTCAATTTCACGCAGACGAAGTCGCGGGCACAGCAAGTATTACAATAAATTTAAAACATACATACATAAACTCACGCCTTTTTCCCAGAAGGGGTAGGCAGAGTCTACCAGGACACCCACTTTTCACCTTGTATGTTCCGTCCCACGATGTGATAGGGGTCGAGCCTATCGCCATATCGGGCACAAATTCCTGATTTCGAGCTGATAATGAATAGAGAACTCTAATATTAGGACCCACGCGGAATTTGAACCCAGGACAGCTTCACAACCTTACCGTAATTCGTCACCAAAGCAGTTAAGTTATAAGAAAGAAAATATTTTACTGGATTGAAAACATTGTGAGGAAACCTGCATACCAATAGCAATTTGTGAGAATTTCTATCAGGGGCGTGCACTCCTTGTAGGCAGAAATGCAGTGCTTTACTTGCCATTCACAGATATTTTATTATAACGTTCGTACGTTTTAGATGACTTTAATTTATAGTAAATAAATGAATAAACAAAATATAATAACTTACAAACGCCTAATATTTTATAAATAGCACCTATTTGCAATCACGCAAACATTATGGTTGCCACGCGAAAAGCAAGAGGCGCTGCAAAGCAAATTAATGTACCTAATCAACCAAGTCATGCCGCCGCGTCCCGCATTACATTTGTTTGCATGTGTGTAGTAATTTTGGTGTCCGTGCACAGTCGCAAACGCACACACCCATGAATATTGAAAGCCGCGACTCCTGCGGCAGGCCTCGGGAGTTCGGCAGTTGTCGGAAGTAATCGAAAATGTTCGTTGCCTATAATCCGAGTAAAATTAATAGGCTGCAATCTAATAAATCACCTACGCACATTATGCATTTTTGGTTAGTAAGGTTTTATTTGTTTAAATAGAAATGTTTTGTGTTTCGCGGGGGCCATTTTGCTTTTTTTATGAGTTTTTGCATTGTTTACTATTTTATACTAGTATTTTTGTAAATAAAATAGATTTCTTAACGGATTTTTCATTTTAACATTTGAAAGTGTGTACATTTAACAGTTTATTACTAAGTTTCGATATTAATTGTAGTCATTTGCATTTACTAGTGTGTTTGTTTATTTTTTTAAATGTTATTTGATTGCGAGGTTTGTGTTAAAAATGTATGTTTATCAAATGAATGAATGAGGTGGCCGAAATCTTGCGTTTATTTACATCGGGATAGGTATAGTAATCTCAACTAACCGGAACCTTGAATATGTGAAAATTGAAAGCTGACTAGGTGAGTTTTTTGACGTGACAACGTCTTAAATTAGGTTGCGGCTGGGAGTCACTTATGAAAAAGTGTAACGCCCGGTAACGTAACGGTGCGCGCGCAGCACTAGAGAATTATTTTTCAGTTTCACCCACTTTTTCCAAAATTGTCCCATAGCCCCCCCCCCTGCCTTCCCCCACCCTTATTCCGAAATAGTGCCTATTAGCCTCCCCACGAAACCTACCCCCCCCCCTCCCCTACCCCCACCCCGAAAATTTACCTCACCCCCCCCAATCCTATCTCGGCCAACATAGGTCGTAGACCCACCGAGTTTGGTATCCTCGGAACCGTCTTGGTGAGGGCTACAAATTGACCCCGCCAGAAATCCCAAATTACGCAAAAAATTACCCCCCCAAAAAAAAATATTTTACCTCCAAAAAATTAATTTAAGTTAGCCTCCCCACGAAACCTTCCTCCCCCCCCCCCTCCCTTACCCCCACCCCGAAAATTTACCTCACACCCCCCCCCCCCCAATCCTATCTCGGCCAATATAGATCGTAGACCCACCGAGTTTGGTATCTTTGGAACCGGCTCGGTGAGCTCTACAGATTGGCCCCAACCAAATCCCCAAATTCCTCCCTCTCTCCCCTAAAATATTTGTCCAGGCATAACTCCGTCATTTCTTAAAGTAAACCCCCCGTGTTTGGAGTCAGAGGAATCGTCTTGACGAGCTCGACAATCGAGAGCAGGCAAAATACGATTTTTCTTATTTTGACGTGACAACGTCTTAAATTAGGTTGCGGCTGGGAGTCACTTATGAAAAAGTGTAACGCCCGGTAACGTAACGGTGCGCGCGCAGCACTAGAGAATTAGGCGCATTGAATCGGCGCATGCTTGTGTCTCTGTCTTTGTCTTTCTCGAACGTTCTTGGCGTTGGAAAAACAAGAAAGCGTCACAATACAAGTTCACACGTGTGGTTAAAGTATCGTCAGCTGTGTCTGTAGTGAAAATATGGAGTGCTTAGATTCGTCATTACATGTACAATGTTTTAGTAAACAAAATATATTTCTATAGTTAAAATTTGTGCAATTCTTATTTTCATTCAATTCCTTGTTCCTATTGTGCAATTTAATTATATTCATATCAATAAATATTCTACCGAGAAAAAGACGTTGTCACGTAAAATCTTCGCCCGTAAAACCGACTTTACAGGCAACCATTTTTTGATGTTACTTATTAGAGTTTCTTCCGCCGCGACGATCGATCGCTGTTTTGTCTGCGTTGCCGTAGAAGATGGACATGAATAGTAGTACATCTAAGACTTGTTATGTTCGCATGGTTTCCGACTTAGAGATCCGTCGCGTGGCTGTGGCTATGCTAAAAAACTATAAAAGAAAAAGTTTTTGTGACCGAGTACTCCGCCGCATACCCAGTGTCATAATCCTGTGCACGCCGCTGATTTCTATGGTACATAAAGGCCGGCTGGCACTATGCCTGCGTGGTGGACTATATTACCTAACCCCCACTCAATCGTACTCTCGATTGTAGAGGAGGCCCGTGCCCTGCAGTGGGACGTATATGGGCTGGTACATATTTACTATTGTCTACAATAGTATTGCGTACAAAGCAGTTAAAAATGTGAAATAATTGTACGAATTGTATTTAGTATCCTTAAATACATATTACATACATACAAACAACGACAGCCTCAGTGGCGCAGTTGTACTAGGTTACCGTTACAAAGCTGAGGTCTCTAATGTTGAGGATCCGAATCCCGAGTCGGGCAGTGATAATAGATTTTTCTATTTATTATCAGCCCGGAGTCAGGAATTTGTGCCCGATATGGCGATAGGCTCGTCCCCTATCACATCGTGGGACAGAATATACATGGTAATATGTGGGTTTCCTAGCACATCTGCCTACCCCTACTGGGCTAAGGTTTTTGAATGTAAACCCAACAGTCACATACTGGAACGCCATTCAAATAATAAGTTACTCTTAACAGCGGACGGCCCACTTAGCCAGTACATTTAATCGGGATTAACGTAGTTAAGGGCCATTTATATTTAAGTTGCGCGTATTTGGGCGTTAGTCCCATACTAAGATCGTGTCTTGTGTCGTTGCTATCTACTACTAGACTTTTCTGTCTCAAACACCCAGACCCGAAACAAAAAATCATGTCTCATAAATATGTTTTTATGAGGAGACTTAACCCCCACGGTATCTTCCTGTCCCAAACTTATCCATTTTAACTTCATATTCTAGTTTTGTGATTATTCTATCTAGTTTCGTAGATTTTCTTGTTTATCTACGAGTGTTAGATAAACAGATAAATATTTGAATGATTCAAGTTTGTAATGCATAAGCCTATACTCGCCAGTTGCTAGGCACGACACGCGTTTATAAATGAGTTCTTTTGTTAAGGGTTAGGCCACAGCCCACACGATGGCCTGGTGCGGGATGGTGGATTTCACTTGCAATAGAAAATGTTATTTATGACTTTTCCACCCTTTATAATCAGACCACTTAATGTTTCCTCAAACTTCCCAAGGTTCCAAGGATAAACAAGAGTTAAATTAATCGAAAAACACTACGAGACCCTTTTCTGTTCCCACTAACTCCCACACTTCAAACAAATACTCATGGATCACACAAATATTTGTTTTTTCGCGAGGATCGAACCTGCGACCCATCGTTATATAACCGGCTTATAACAGAGGCTGTGAATTAGACAAGCCGCACCTTCGTTTTGTCTATGTCACTGACTAATCCATGATTCTATTCTTTATGATTAAAACCAAAAACCATTTGATACATTCAGACTCGGCTCATAACCCATATCACAAGATTCACCGATACGAAAACCCCTTATCAGATTTTATCTCACTCAAAAAATAAGATAAGACATCACTAAGTTAAAATTCTCCTATGTGCATGCGAAATTTTTTATACATATATATTATTTATATTAGGTATATTATTTAATTTACTAAATAAATACATGATTAAAAATGGCGGTCGTCGAGTTTTTAATTAGCTAATGGATAATGCAAAGATATTGATTGCATAAATCCTTGGCACGAGGCAACATGCATTTTTATGAGTTAGAATTTACATTTTTTTAAAGTTTTTTTTTCCTTAAATATTTATCTCCGACTAAAAACTTTTAAGACTATTAAATTTATTGTTATACGATTCCAATTGGCAATAAACAATTTTTATACAGCTAAAGTAATAAAAAAATAAAAATAGGAAAGTAAATAATATTTGAATAAGTTCAAAATTAATATTGGAATATCCTTAAAATAAGTCAAAGTAACCGAGTAATGTTTAATACAAAACCACCTGTCACACTTACGAATATAAATACAATAAGATAAAAATGTGGGTACGTACGTACAATGTGTCTTAAAACAACTGTTTACTTAGTAATTCATACTTCGGCACTAAACACGATAATCAAATAAAAAATAATTCCGGTCACGCGTGAAAAAAACTTGTCTAAACTTATTTACTGCAGTGTAATACACTTACAAGCGCGTAACGGCTCGAACACGATTCGCGATGCAGCAAAAATCAAAAAGTTTATAAAACAAAAGAGGTAAAGAGAACCTGTTTTGCAAAATCTCACGATTTCGCGCGGACCGGCACACACTGGGCTACATTTTTTTTTTCACATTTTACCATACACTTGTTCTTACTCCATACAGACACATGAACACAACATTTATTAACAAATAAATATAGTAATATAGCACTCACCCGTCTAATACGTACACAAAAATTATTCGTAATTTAATTCAATAAACCGGTGTTTCAAAATGCAATTCACCTGGCGCACTCGTGACCCAGCGGACATTAGCACTAGCAGTGCTGCCAATGTGACGAATCAACTGTCTGATGACGTTTCAATGTCAGTGCTTAATTAATTAAGTATCAATTGTAAGCATCTTTTTTGCTTCATGTCGTGATGAATTCATAATTTTTAACAAGCACTCTTCAGGTCGTTTTATACGCAAAAAATAATATAACAGATTTGATCTATTCAGCGTGTCCAATTTCGGAACGAAATTGACGTTGTGTTCCAGTGCTGGGTAGTTTTAATATGTAGCATAAATATTTATTAATACATAAAAATTGCGCGCGATGGCCCAGTTGCACTAAACTCACTTTGACGTTCACTTTACTTTGAAGTCTGTGACGATAACTATTATTTTTTACAATATCATTAATACATATTGCTATTATATACATTTGATTATGTAAAAATGTATGGGCCATCCCATTTTTACAAAATCATATGTTTATTTTCGTTGTGTTTATTGATTAGAATTTAGAATTAATTCAAATTCAAACACTATGTTTTATAAAAACTTTATACAAATGTTTTCCTATATTTAAATATTCTGTATCAGCCCATATACATCCCACTGCAGGGCACGGGCCTCCTCTACAATCGACTACCGATTGAGAGTGGTTAGGCCATATAGTCCACCACGCTGGCCTAGTGCGGGTTGGTGGACTTACATACCATAGAATTTTTATAAATCGCTATGGTATGCAGGTTTCCTCACGATGTTTTCCTTCACCGTTTTAGTGCGTGGTGATTGACTATCAATACACACATGACTCCGAAAAGTCAGAGGTGTACCCTGGGATTCGAACCCGCGACCACCGTGAACATGTTGGCAGTCACGTCTAGTCCGTTTACCAACAGGCCACCACGCACTTAAATATTATAATAGTCTTTAAATATTATAATAGTATATTCATTCATTTATTCTGCTTAGCAACTTAAGCACTATCCCAGCCGGTGCCGGGGTTCGCTTCCTGCTAAGTCTCTTCTACTTCGCCCCGGCTTTGTAATGAGGCCATTAACTCTTTTATCTTCTTTGACGATATTATAATATACACATGGATATGATCATAGTTTATTTATTTGAAACAATACATACATACAGGGTATATCCAGACTGCGACACAAAAACGAAGCTGGGTGGAAGGTTTAGTTAATATAGATACTAGGCAGACTTAGTTAGTTAGTCCAAAATATAAGGCGGGTCGCTACCCGCCGGAGCGACGGACAGCTAAGTATAGCATAACATATGCTCCTTTAAGAAACTATAGAAGTCACAGTAACTGGTGATTGAGTAATATTCAATAGTGCGTAATAGCAGTTAATTAGGACGGCGAACGTTCGAAAATTCGAATATCGTTTCAGATACTTTTCTGTATTCTGTGTCAGAGGATATCTCTCCGGATGTTATGTGTGTTCAATTTTATTTCACCATAAAGTTTCATAAAGAAATACTCGATATTTTCCTTATTTTTAAATACAAGATAGCATACAAAATATATTCATGCTAAAAATCAGACCATGCAAACACCTGAAACAACTCGCGTATTGTTTTGTATTTTTGAATTTTGAGCGGCGGTTCTTCAACCGTCATTGCAGTGAGAAAATTATTGGACTCTTGGAGGCGCTTGGAAGCCATTCAAGTTTAATTCGTGTTTTATGGTCATTAATATTGTTAATTCATATAATTTGTGCGTGGCCTGCATTATTTACGTATTATTTGTTGACACCAAGTTGAAGAGGAGAAGATAAATCAATTGCAATCAGAATTTTTTTCCGTCAATTTTCTGTTGTAATTTATAATTTTGGTCAATTTATACCTAGAAAGGTGAGTAAATGTGTTAAATATGAGTTAATAATACATTTAATTCCTGATGTAATGATTCGGTGTCCCTATTTGTGATGCTAGGTGGCAAAAAATTGTGGAAAATGGATGCCATGCAAGAACGCATAAACAAATTGAGAGAGGAACGTCTAGCGAGGGAAAAAGCTAGGATTGAGAAGGTAAGATACATTAAATACATTATAACTTCAAAATTCAGCCATAATACCACAATTGTCAAGTATTGCCATTCATGTTTTTCATGACTTGCTTTGTTATTTAAGGTGTTGTTGGCTTTGCTACTGTTCATAAGCCGTCGTATCGCTTACCATCAGGCGAACGGCATGCTCATCTCGCCATTCACAACAATGAAAAAAAGAAAATATGTCTATGTTTATAAGCAGCAGCAACAACTGCCATTGAATGTACCACATACTATTTTATTAAATTGCTAAAATTCATATTATTGTAACCTACATCAGTCAATACCCTAAAGTATAAAGCAGCAGTGCCAATTGCCACCCATTTTAAAAGTTTTTTAACATTGAAGCTGGTATGGGAGGCGAGTTACTGAACTACATAATTATTTCAATTAATAGCATTACAGAAAATGAAAAAATACTAGGCTAGATCATATTTTAGAAGAGCTCCATGTGGATCATGATCAACAGACACAATTTAGGCAAAAAAAATGGTGAAATAAGACAAATCAACAATTTAAGTTATTACATTAACTTTTTTACAGCTGAGAGAACTCAACCTCAAGAAATACAACAAAAATGAGTCACAGATTAAGAATGCACCATCAAGCTCAGCTTTACCGAACAAACCACCCAAGAACGACAAGTTTGGTCAACTCAAGAAAGCATCATCAGTGGTTAAAAACAATTTCCATGTCAATGGAACTACAAAGAAACCAATATTGCCCATAGTGAAGAAAACAACATCAGCAACAGAGTCCAAACCATTGACAAACAAACCGGAGAACAACATTAAAGATGTCAAGAAACCAATCGAAAAAGTTCAAAGTGAATCCAAAATTGGAAAATATAACCCAAATTCAACAGCTTCCAAAACTAATGAAGTTAAATCAAAAAGTTCCATTCCCAATCCAGCTCGTAAAAGCCTAGCGCCACCGAAGCTATCAGTTAACAAACCGACAACAGTTAACCGAAAAAGCATGCTACCAAAACCACCTCAAACCTCCTCCGAGACAGTGTTTGAACGCTTGTACAAACCAAAAATGGTTGCCAAAGAGCACCTTGACTCTGTCAAAAAGTTACAAAGCGACCCTAATTATCTAAAAAAAGTTATAAACAACACCAACCTAATCTTCAATAAGCGACACACAATGTGCGTTACACAGCAAAAAGTCGAAGTACCGGTACGCAGATCAATTTCAGCTGTACATTTTAAACGTATAAGCAAGAATGAACTACAAAATTGCATTCATAAGTGGGCATCGATTGGTGACAAAATGAATAGAGTTCACTTGAACGATATTAATGAGGACGAACACATCAAAGAAGATAAAGTCGTCTCAGCAGTGAAAAGTGAAAGAAAAAGAGTGACATTCATGACACCGGTGCCCCAAAACTTCAACACACCACGTCCCGAAGAGCTCCAAGCGAGACTCAAAAATTGGTTACAGAAACGTGGTAAATCCATGGACTCGTACCACCATCTGCAATGCTTTGGTATCAACCATTTGGTCCCGAGAGATTTGAGGGTTGAGTTTGAACCAATTAATTATGATGACGATGAAGATAAAGAGAACCGAGCTCTGGAGTCAGACAGTGATGATGACTCCTTCAGTGAGAATGTCGGAAAACCCCCAGGATTGGTCGGAATGTGGCGGAGAGCCAGTATTGCAAGCGAGAGTGTGGACTTCAACGAGACTTCAGACACAACGGTGACTACTGGAGAGCCAGAGAATGCTGACGAATTGGTGATTGGGGCTTTAAACGATCTCACTGATTTATTGAAAGAGGTATGTATACATTTATTTTCAAGTAAAATTGCTTACAACATATTTTATCAAATGTTTTAAACACCCGGATAGCCAGATCACAATAGAAAATAATAAATAAACAGCAGAAAGCAATTAAACGAAACATTGTTAAAGCAATAATGTTGTAAGACGTTAAAGTCTCATAATTTCTGTAACACAAGACACAATCAGGGGATTAAGACTATCTATTAATTAATTTATTTATTTATAATTCGAAGCTTACAATTTCATCCTAATTACTTACATTCTAATACTAATCTTATAACTAGAAAGTAATAAACATTTAAAATCTTAAGAAAACTTCTTCCAAACTTATATCAAAATGAACAAATAAATCTAACATCTCCATCTCACATCTTATTTACACATTAAAAATAACTTGGTGGTATTACTATTTGGTGTATTTTTATCAAGGGTCTGGAATGGGAGCAATGTGCCCGCTGGTTACGGGCGATCCGGGAGCGTTTTCCCATGGCCAGTAACACTGCAGCTTATTGGGAATGTCGTGCAGCCTTGGAGGAGACTAGAGGTGATCTGCCAGCCTCCGTGCAATGCTGGGAGGAAGCCATCGCTAAAGGCACTGAGGTAGGTATTTTATTTATTTTTATTCATACACTATTGCACACAAATAAAACGAAAATCACAATCATAAAAGTACAATTGGTGGTCTTATAGCTCAAAGGCAACGTCTTACAGACAACCATGAGATAGATTTGATAAAAGGATAAATAGAGGGTAGGTATAAATAGAGGTAGTTATTTTTTAATCCTTAAATTAGCTTCTTGTGTGTGTTTGTATATTTGTAACCAACTCCCTCGGGCACGATATTGACCCACATTAAACTGTCACATTTCATTAAAACCAGGGACCGAAACCCATTCGACATAACGGTACCGGTATCGACGAATTTCGGTTACCTTTAAGATTTCGGTAACCGCTATGACGCAATATAAAGGTTACCCTTATATACGGGAACCGTTTTAATACCGGTAACCTAAAAAGACCTTGAATGCAAAAGAAAATGCGTTGTTGTTGCATAACAAATAAAAATCATACTTGTCGTGTTGTTTACACAATATCGCTGGATACGGTTCATTTCAATTTTGGTGGGTAATTCTCTTGAAAAATTCATGAAATGAGTAAAGATAATTGTGTAGTATAGTGCCATAATGTTTAGTAAAGACAAACGGCGGTATAACCACACACAGGCACTGTCCCCGCTTTGACTTATAAGGAACTTCGCATGAAACATAAAGGTAACCCTTATTTCGGTTACCGGTATGATACCGGTTAAATTCTAGGAATCGAATAAAATTGGCGGATACCGGTTACCATTAAAAATACCGGTATTATTTTTTTCGGTTGATACCAAAAAATACCGGTATTTTCGATACCGTTTTCGGTCCCTGATTAAAACTTTGTAGATTTGTTGAAGACCTATGAGAATACAATAGTTTAAAAAGTATGTGACATTTCTTTATCCAGAATATACAGTTTCTTTTTTAATAAATATTATGCCCGGTTAATTTACGCGCAGCTATCTTCCTTTGATAAATAATAATAATAGTCGCGGATAGTTCCTCTCTCCCTCGGACCGCAAAAGCGATAGGACGTGTCACCGGTATTTAAAAATTACAAAAAAAATTAAATCATTTTAATAAAATACGCATAGCAACAGTGCACGTGCGCGTGAAGATTCCGTGAAAAAAAAAGGACGGCAATATTTCTCTCGCAGTTACGCATGCATTCCTGAAGGACGCAACGCTTGGGATAAGATCACAAGAGGCAGCGTTTTTTAACACATCATAGCAAACGAGGTATGTACCTCAAACCAACATCATACAACTCACAAATAAACTAAAAATAATAACATCGTACTTCGTAACACTTCGCTCGCTCTTTAATTATACTCCACTGAAAATTTTCGAGTTTTCTGGGATTGACTAGTTCCATAAATAGCAAAGAAAATGCGTTTAAGCCGATCTCCGCCACCATCGAAGAATATCTCTCAGCTACATGGCTCCTCCTCAGACAATAGTATAATTAATGAAGACCAGGCAATAGATGAAAATATGAACCAAATAATATCACTATCCGCTGCAAACGCTCCACATTACAACCTGAAGGAGATGATCAATTATACCTTTTCATGTCTGAAATTAAAAGCATGCTCCATGAATTTAAAACTGAACAAAACAAAAACATCGAGAAAATCCAACAAACTGTGGAGGAAATTAAAACACAAAATTCAAATATACAATCCTCTGTTGTGTTTTTGTCTCAAAGCTACGATATTTTAAAAACACAAATCGACCAACTAGAAGCTGAGCGTAAAACTCATCTTTCATACATACATAACCTGGAAGATCGCATGGATAAAATCGAGAGAAGTGCAAGGTCGACCTGCATTGAAATTAGAAATATTCCAACGTACCAGGTGGAATCAAAAGAAGATCTTCTCAGCACCGTCATCAAAACAGCAGCAGTCATGAACGTGCCCATTAAATCTCAAGAAATTAAGGATGTCTTCCGCATCGGTACTAAAGATCCAAACAATAAAACTGTTATAGTTGACCTTACCACCAATCACTTAAAAGAACGAATTATTCGAATGTATAAACAATACATTAAGGAAAGTAATAAGCTAACCACGCAAAAATTACGTATTAGCGGCCCGCCTAAACCTATTTTCATCTCTGAAAACTTGTCGCCGAAAATGAAAAAACTGTTGTACCTAGCCAAAGATTTCGCCAAAAGTAATGGTTATAAATACTGCTGGGTAAAAAATGGAAAAATATTCATGCGAGAAAAAGATGGAGCTGAGCTACATTTCATTAACCAAGAATCTGACTTGAAAGAGCTGAAGAATTTCATTTGACTACTTAAGTTAAAACTTGGCATTATAATTGTTTTATTTTTGTTTAAAGATACGTGTCTGTACATAAAGCAACTTTTTGTTACTACATGTGGCCATAGGAATAATTATTTGTTATTTAATTTTCTACTTATGCAAATTTTATTTGTCCGAAACAATGATATATTATACAAATACGACGTAGATATCGCACTAGCACTTCAAAAGTGAGGCGTTCAAATTCGGGCAATTGGTGTAATTTCATCTAGTCGCATAGCAACGGCGACAGAGGGAAGACCTCAGTGCTGTCAACATAATTTATTTCGAAAATATTGTCTAAAGTGTCGAATTGTGTGTTTTAAAAGTGGTAAAACAATGGTGCAGAAATACGAAACTATATGGGACCTACACACCATACGTAAGTATATAAAAACCACACAAAATTTAATTTTTATTTTAAATTAGTATACACCGCCTTCAATTGTGTAAGAAGGATCGCGTAATACAAAGATTGTGAAGTGCGATAGGGACGAAAAGCGTATGTCATAGATTAACAAGTCAGAAGCGATACAGGAAATTGACGATGAAAGTTTGAATGGATTTGGATAGTTGTATATTTATTTCTAATTCAATCACATTTAAAACAATTAAGTTATTTGTTATGAATTATTTTCATAATCAATTCAAATAACTTAATCCAACCACGAACATTACAAAATACATTAGCTTCCTCATATATTTTGAATAACTATATTTACATATAACATTAATTAATGTTTCCAGATTTCCACGTGATGAGCTTTTGAGACGTAAATGGATATGCACTAAGCACAGCTCGGACAAAAAGAGAAGATCGTGACTGGATGCCTTTAAAACTGATTAATATTGGTTTAGCACATTTAATTATGAATAAAAATATACAACTACGAAAATATATAAATATATCCACCTAAAAAAAACCTGCACCATCGGTTGTAGTATCGGTTGTTTACTAGTGGCAGGTCGCTCATACGTTACCACCATGTGTAGGTACCACCGCAATGTCTATTTCCCCCGCCACACGGCAGTTTAAATGCCATGTTATGTTCCGATCCAAAGGACATTCTCGCCCGAGTAATCGCTGTACTTATACTTAAGATCTTATGTCTCGGAATGGCGAGCACAGTGAATGCCAAGCATTGCTTTGTAATTTCAGGTGTCTTGGTTTCGCTTATGTCCACGAGCGGTCGTATCACTTGTCATCATTACAACAAAAAAAAAATTAATAAGATATCGATTTTTCAGTGCATGCTTACCATAAACTTATATAAGAAACGGCAATCAATTATTATTTTTTTTATTTTATCAAAGTTATGTGCAAATAAAAATATATTTGTTTCAGGATGGCGTACCACAGGTAGACTTATGTAGCAACCTCAAAGTTAATATATTATATACTTATAAAACCAAATAGGTAGTTTTATTTATCGTCACCCTTCTGTTTCTATCGCTTCGATTCTATGTTTGGATAGAGCAATGCTATCTCTTTTCGTCTCGTACTTTCTGTATGATCTGTTTCATTCACTAAAATTGTCATAAAGTATTAACAAATGAGTATGTATATGCATAGCAGTACAGTTTTTAAACGTCACGCAGTATGAATATGCGTCATCTTTATTAAAACATCATTGGTCCGAAACATAAAACTAACACAAACACATAACACACCACATTTACACTTACACACACAAAACCTACCGTGCGTCTGCATCTTCTACAGTATTAGCAGAATCAAGTTACTTCAAAATCCGCTTTATTCTCATGTCTTAGACATAAAATTCAATTTTTATTCGATCGTTTTTATTCACTTGTTGACTAATTGCACAAATAATGGATAATAGTTCTACAATATTAAATGACATTGATTCTTTTGAAGTAGCGGAATCTTTTACGTGTGATGTTGAAGATTGTCAAACTATGATGATTGGTTCAGACAAAAGTATCAACATTTTTCACCAAAATATTAGAAGCCTAAAATGTAATATAAATGGCCTTTTACCTATTCTGGCTAGAACAGGGGTAGATTGGGACTGCATTGCACTAACGGAATGTTGGCTCCCCAATACTGGCAATATACCAACGATTGATAACTACAAATGCATAGCCACTACCAATAATCGTACTCAGAATGAGGGTGTAGTTATGTATTATAGGGATGATTTACTTCTTACGGTCACAGAGTTGCCTGTTGAGGAAGCAAATTGTATTTCTATAATGTTAGATAAAAATACTGTAGCTCTAGCAATCTATCGTCCACCTGGTTATAAGGATGTAGATACATTTATTCAATCATTAAACTCTTTACTATAGCATAATTATTCAAATAAGAACATAATATTGCTAGGAGACATCAACATCGATATTAGTAAAAACAATACTGACAAAAACAAATCTATATATTTAGATATGCTGGCTTTTCATGGTATTCTTCCTGCACATACACTGTCAACTCATGGTAAAACCTGCCTAGACCATATTATGATTAAGTCAAGTGTGCCAGCCCGCTGCTTAGTACAAAATTCGACTTTAACCGATCACAACAGTGTTGTTTTGAATATATGCACTGATCTTAAACGAAAACCTGCAAAACTAATAAATCGATTAAACTACCAGGACTTAGAAAATTATATATTGAAGATCGATTTTACATCAATTTACACGTTGAAAGACCCTAATGAAGCCGCAACTTTTTTTACCGACGCACTTAGTAACGCAATTTCAAACAATACGAAACAAGTTAAAATTTCCAGCCGAAAAAGAATATTAAAGCCATGGATAACGCCAGGTTTTCTAAAATGCACAAAAAATAGAGACAATCTTTTCAAGAAACTAAAAAAAGATCAAATAATGAAACAATTAAAATAACTTACAAGAGATATAGAAACTTTTGCACTTCTCTATTGAAAAAATTAAAACAAGACTATGATACACAACAAATTCAGGATGCGGGTAAAAATAACAAGCGGCTCTGGAAAATTACAATCCCATCAAAAACGACTTGGCCATCGCATGAAAACATAATGTATCGTACAATTTATACATAATGCTGCTGGCCAAGTCGATCTATTTATTTAAAACGTAAAGAATTTTTAATATTGATATGGTAATAACTAACGTAATAACTTTATATAGAAGGTCCCTTAAGGACTAAATAAATTAATCGACTTGGTATTATATGCATCTCACAACTTTTTACGGTAGAAAACCTGAACTGCGAGACTTGGAATTTTTTTACAGGATGTTTTTGATGGGATCTCACGTCTTTTTGTAGAGTCCTACTTTTTTCCTTTTCGTTACTTCTTACTTCTAGAATATCACTAACGATTTTTCTTAAAGCCTCTGTCTTATGGATATTTCTTATTTTTGTAAGTATCAATTTATCACAAATATAGCGGATTTGATTATTAATGTTCTTTCTTTCATTGTAATTGATATTTTCGAGCTATTTAGTCTATTTATTTGCAAGTTTTTCTTCGTCATGTTTTTCTAGAGGAATGTTATACAGTTTCTTGGGCTGAATACACCATTTCCCTCTCTATATCCCCTCCTGTTATGCTTCATATATATAGATATCTATCTACAACTATTATTCCATTATATACGGGTACAATGATTCATTAACTGCAAATGTAACTTTGTAATCCTATACATTTATATGGGATTACAAAGTTATTCACGCAGTTGGTCTATCTAGAAAACTAGACACAAATTATGAAATGTTTGAATTTTCCCTTACTTTAGACACTAAACACTAATTATATTCTAAATTTGAAGGTTCTATGTCTGCTAGAAGTGCCTTAGACTTTTGATGATCGGTCAGTCAGTCAGTGAGTGACAAAATTAGGAAAGTTTGACTAGTTACAATTCTTAAACTACTGATTCAAATTGAATGAAATTTTAAATATACTGTGTTTACACAATGCCTGCTTTGTAACTGAAAATTTAGGCTTCTTGCTTTAACCACAACGAAGTTATAGGGAGTTGAAAATGGTCTGAATTGCTTCGAGAAAAGGATGTTACGGCCTATAGCTCGACTTGGAGGGGGCTCGGCCGCGCCCCCAGAAAGATATAACACTTACAGCAAAAGTGAATGAAACACCATCTGAATTATTAGCATCGAATCCATTGCAATCAGTTAATGAAATAAATAATCATTTTGCGAGTGTAGGAAAGATATTAGCAGAAAAAAATATTCATAAAAAAACAAATAAGTGTCAATTAAATAACTTAAATCAATGCAACCATTCGTTTGCACTTCTGCCAACTGATAATGATGAAGTAGGTACTCTAATTAGTAATCTAAAACAGGACTGTGCAATAGGCGTTGATATGATCTCAGCAAAAATATTAAAACTATATAAAGCCGTCCTGTTACAACCTATATTTGTAATCTAGCACTTTCAACTGGCATATTTCCATCAGTCTTTAAAATGTCTAGAATCACACCCATTTACAAAAGTGGTGATAAATCTGTTGTCAGCAATTATAGGCCAATCTCTATTCTTCCGGCAGTTTCCAAAATTTTAGAGCGAATCTTGAATAACAGACTAATTAAATACCTAGAGAAGAAAAATCTTCTCGCGCCTAACCAATATGGTTTTAGGTCAAAGAAATCTACAGCAGACGCCGTCCACGATGTTACAAACTACTTGATAACTAAACTGGACAGTAATAAAAAATGTCTCGGTGTGTTTCTGGACCTCGCAAAGGCGTTTGACACAGTATCTCATGACATACTATTAAAAAAAATGGAATACCTAGGGATTCGGGGCTTACAGTTGAAATTGTTTGAAGATTATTTATCCAATAGAACCCAATGTGTCATTACCAATAATTATGTTAGCAATAGTTTACCCATTAGTTATGGAGTACATATTAGGCCCAACTCTCTTCCTCATTTATATAAATGATCTGTGTAGGTTAGATTTTCCTCACGGCAAAATAGTAACTTTCGCTGATGACACAGTACTGCTATTTAATGGTGATACATGGGACCAAGTATTTCACTACGCTCAATCAGGCTTGAACATAGCAACCCAATGGTTAAAGGACAACATTCTAACACTAAATGTAGATAAGACAAAATACTTAACTTTTTCCATAAGAAACCCCAAAGATCATTTAGCATCGTCTGGCCTAATCTACCATTCATGTACGAACTTTGCAGATCCGTCTTGCACATGCCAGAGGGTACAGAGGAGCATATTAGTTAAATACCTGGGGGTTTTAATAGATGACAAATTAAATTTCCGGTGTCACACTGAATTGATAGCATCCAGAATAAGGAAGTTAATGTTCATATTTAAAACACAGAAATGTGGGGGATAAAAAATTAATTAAAACAGTATACTTTGCTCTAGGTCAATCCATACTCTCATACTGTATCACATCGTGGGGCGGTTCATCTAAAACAATTATGTTAAAAATCGAAAGGGCACAAAGAGCCTTATTAAAAGTTAGTTTCCGATTACCATTCTTCTATTCAACACCAAGTTATACGAGCTATGCAATGTTCTTACAGTCCGACAGTTATATATACTAAATACAATACTAAAACAACACACCTTACTAAATTATGACCCAGTAAAAACTAAAAATAGTTGTAGAAATGACCTGGTTTGCACAACACAACGTTACAATACCAGTTTTTCTCATCGCTTCTTTTGCTATCAAGGCTACAGCCTTTATAACAAAATAAATAGGGCAATTAATATCTACTCATTTACCAGGACCAAATGTAAGAAAACCGTAAACGAATGGTTGCAGAAACTAGATTATACAGATACCGAAAACTTGCTAATACTCTTAAATTAATTTCATACCATCATCCCGCTTAGACACCCTCATACTATTTGTAACATTAAACAGCTGATACAGACGCACCCTCACACAGGCACACAGTGTGTGCCACACACATAAATAACACTCACGCGCGTAAACGCAATTACTCACACTATACACATAGACGGACACACGCACACACACACATACTCACTCACTCTTATACTGACAACACACATTACTTTTAAGTTACTAGGAGTTGAAATTTTTGTTAGATGTTTAATTATAATTATAGCTCTTTTAAGTTTGTTTTCAGCTTAAATTTTAACTTCATTTCAAATATTGTTTAGATATGTTTTATTTTATTATTATTTTTTTCTTATTTTAAACATTACACATATACACATACAATTTTATGTCTCCCAATTTTATGGATAAGCCCTAAAAGGGAAGAGAGCCTGGTGATCTGCACCACAGGTGGAAACCTACAGCAGACACCAGCTTCTCACAAAATAAGCATTTACTTAAAAATAGTTTTAAGGCAACTTATGTACCTATGGTTTTGTGAGGAGAAAATAAATAAAGTTTATTTATTATTATTTTATAGTTGTTTTTAGCCAAAAAGATGAAATAAAAGTTTAAAATACTTAAAATACATGCTGCAATAAAAGAAAACTAAAAAAAGTAAAAATTATTGGTAATGAGTTTAAGATTAGAAAATGGAGTGATTTAATGTTACAAAGCGCGGGGTTCTTACAACAATTACTTATCCATAAGTACCCTAGCTACAACATCATTGAATGGTCTATTATATTATTACACATTTCATATGTTTGTTATTTTTCAATATAATTGGTATCCTTTACTCAATATTCACAATTATGTAATTCCTAATGTATAATATTTTATGTCTACAGCACTCGGTAGTTGAGGCCAATCTGGATCAATTGTTGGACAAATTCATGCAGTTGAAGATCAGTCCCAATAGTGGGAAGCGTCGTCAGGTCGACCCCAAAATGGTGGATGTCAAAAACGTGTTCAAAAGCACTATTATTCGCTTTGCAGTGCAACAGGCGAAATTGTAAGTAATTTTCTCATACTTTGCTAGTTTAATTCGCTAATTATAATATTGTTTTTAAATTATTTTATTTTCTTTATTTGAGAAATAAAATATTTTTACAATAAATATATGTTGATAGTGTATATTAAAAGTACTATATGATCCGAAACGAAGGTTGAATATTCAAACGTACGACGTCTGCAGTAAGTTATAAGTTTTCCACTTATAAAAATCAGTACTATTCTCTATTATATTTATCATTTTCTCAGTAATCTTTCTTAGTTATTGTGTAATAGTCACTGAATTCGATTTATAACTAAATTCGAAACTTTCGATACTTTATTTGGATATAATCTCCAATTATCTTACTAACATTCGCCTATTTTTATCTCGATTTATTTCTTTCCACCAAAAGGTAAAAACACCAGAATATTATCCCAAATAATACAGCAATGTCGGTTAGTTTCGGCGCATTTTTACTTCTTATACTCAGCGTAGATTTTAGTATTATTTTTCGATGTAAGGGTAACTAAAGTTGTTCTTTGCAATTTAGTTTGTTGCTGTAGAGTTTTTTTATTAGTATGAATGGCGCAACGAGCATGCCGTTAGCCTGATGGTAAGCGATACGACGCCTCATGAATAGTAGCAAAACCAAACAACACCATGAATAACTAAGCAATGCTTGACATTCCACTCACCGTCCTGAGACATAGATGTTAAGTCTCGATATGAACTGACTACAATTTCCTTCAAACTGCAACACAACAGTGCACTTACACTGCTGTCAGGAAAAGTAGTATTAACGAGACCTAACTAAAAAATTGTAATAAAAGAAATTTTGTACTAATGGAAGATGGTCGATGGAAATAGTCATTTTGAGCCAATATACCGGGTATCTCAAGACTGCTACCGAAAACGAAGCCGGGTGGTAGTTTTAGTGGCTACAAACACAATGCAATTAAAAATTTCGCCTAGAAACGCGACAATTTTTTTTTATGATTTTTTAAATATCGTCATTTTTGGGTGGTAAATCCATAGTTTTTGCTAAAATTATAATTTAAACTCTTTTATACCTTAGAGTATTTATAAATAAAAGGGTATATACTATTATTTTAGGAAAAAATGTATTTACCACCCAAATATGGCCATAGGAAAAAAATAACAAAAAAAAATTGTCGCTTTTTTTTGCAACTTTTTCTGTTGCATTGTGTCTGAAGTCGCTTAAACTACCACCCAGCTTCGTTTTCGGTAGCAGTCTTGATATACCCTGTATGATTAAAAGCCAAAATCAATTTTTTTTTGCATTAGGTCACTTTGATTCTAAAGGTGCGATATATGTTTTTTTAATAATAATTATAAATATATATTTATACAGTACCAATAAACTTAACATTTGCTTTAAAGAGGTATTAATATAATATCTATATAAAGTTTAATGTTTTTAATTTCAGACGGCAGTCAAACGGTTCACCAAGGTTACTAGTGACCCCAGTCCGAAGAAGTAGCAGATTAAGCCACAACAGAACTCCTCTGCGTATATGTAGCAGTGTGAAGCAAGTACATGAGACGTACGGACAGGCCATACCGTTTGTACCCAATGATAAGCTGAGTGAGACACCGTAGATTTTGATTTAGTGGATGTAATGGATGATAAGCCGATTTGTTATACTCATAAAGGTTTGTTCATAGACATTTTAAAACTTAATTTAGTTATCCAAAGGAGAATGTCCATTTTAATTTTAGTATTGGTGCGAAGATTTTTGTCAATGAAACTTACTTTTTTGTGTAGGGAATAAATATTTAAAAAATATACATATAATTGCGACCCAGGTCTGGAGTTCTTGTAGAAGTTAACTTGAAGTCCAATAAAAGTTTATATTTTGCCTTCAGGTCTGTAAACAAAATGTAAAATGTGATAATTACTTTATTTTATAAAAATCTGTTATCTAGGATAAAACAGGAAAACATTTAAGGACAAACCATAAAAATGCTGCAATAAATATAAGCAGTATCAATATCGGCATCAATTATATTTTTTACCAGTACTACGAATGGGCAATTCTCCTTTTTGTCATCGCTCAAACTGAATTCAAAAGTTGTAATGGATAAAACATTCCATAAAAATGAAAAATGTCTTTATGAATAACTATACTCTTTATGCTTAATTTTAGAGACATATATTCAGCCTTAGTAAGCTCGTTGCTGAATGTTTGGGCTATGCAAAATAATAAAATTAAGAGATTGTTGTGTACAGCAGTTGGCTTCCTATGAATGCTAAGCTTAGTGCTAGTGACCGAATTTTAAAAAGAATTAGACATATAGATATACTAGCCCGGCCCAGCTTCGCCCGGGTGCATATAGATTTCTATACAATAATATGCACGTATTATACACATAAACCTTCCTTTTGAATCACTCTGTCTATTAAAAAAAACCGCATCACAATCCGTTGCGTAGTTTTAAAGATTTAAGCATACAAAGGGACATAGGGACAGAGAAAGCGACTTTGTTTTATACTATGTAGTGATATGTCATCTATGTTTTATCTCCCAAACTGCAAAATAATTAAATCGTTTTTCTCTGTTCAATATTTATTACATTGGACATATTATTCCGATGACAGCCTCTGTGGCGCAGTTGTTTAGACGCCGGCTGTGAAACGAGAGATCGTGGGTTCGATCTCCGCGCCGAGACTTATGTTTGTGTACACAAGTATTTGTTTCGGGTCTGAGTGTTTGAGACCGAAAAGTCTCTCGTAGATTCTGATTGATATATGACAAAAGTTTCGATCTTAGTGTGGTGTCAGGACTATGTACGTGACTGTTGGGTGTATTTGTTTATTACATAACAATTATGAGTACTCTTAATAATATGAAAATTATTTCAATACGTTAAATATTTTTTACTTCTTGCACTTCCTAATTTCAACACGCCAAACTATGGTAGTAGATGACATATTCGTTAATCTTTATTTTTACCCCTTTTGACAACCTTAATTGTTTTTCTTTATAATGTGACAAGTATGTCCGAAAAACGGCCAAAGTTCTTATTGCTTTGATATATCCAAAATCTAGTGATTTTTTTAAAATTCTGTTACTAATACTAAGTATGAGATGTCGTGAAGTTTCTAATAATATCCTAGGAACTAAAAGTTGTTGGTTGTGACGTATGATAGAGGATTCGAACATTTTGTGGAGTACCTAGGCAATTACAGTTTTACATACGACGTTGAAGAATTTGACACGCGAAACCGTTTTAAAGTTCAAAAAATCATAAAGTATCCCCCCAGTTTCTATGCATTTGAAAGATCTTACATCATCTATCGAGATTCATGTCTAACCGTTTATTTTTTTAACTGTGCAATGCAGGTAGTTGCACATTTTACAGTTGAGTGAAAGGGGAGATAAATTGTAAAAGAGTGACAGAGACAAATAGCGGCACATGCACTGCTATTTTATATATTTTTTTGTGTTGTCCACTCTTTATTATAGCTTGTCAAAAAGAGTGTTTTAACGACGGCGCCGAGATCGAATTTAACAATATGGCAACCCGTTACCCGATAAACTATGACAGAAAATGTTTAGTTTTGTTTATTTTAAATCACAAAACAAACAAAAATCGTACAAAAATGTATGGAAATACCACGTATCAAAATTGAATAGGAAATCATGAGGAAGACAAAATCATGCAATATACCATTGCGCGTCATTTGAATAAAAATATACAAGTTCAACCTACCAACATGCAAGTTGCAGTTTGTTCAACAAGTTGCATGCAATTTGCAACTTGCATAAATGATTCATGTAACTTGCCTAGTGGAATCGCGCACTAAACATAGGATGACAATGAGGCTTGATTGTGAAAAAGTAATCTATACATATAAATAAAATTGAAGTGTCTGTTTTAAGAGTGAAAATAAAAAAATGTCCTACTACATATCGTTATATACACGATACCTGTGCCGAATATGATATTTAATTTTTTTTTTATGTCTGTCTGTCTGTTTGTTCCGGCTAATCTCTGAAATGGCTGAACCGATTTTGACGGGACTTTTTTTGTCAGGTAGCTGATATAACAAGGAGTAACTTAGGTTATATTTATTTTAGAAAAATAAAGTAATGTTGCAATGCCCGCGCGCAGCTCATGCGCATGCCACCACTGGGCCGTCACGTCGGGCGCCTCCCACCACTTCTCCCACCAACGAATCAATATCACATTTACAAAATATTGTATATAAAGAAAATTTTCAATAAAGCTAATACAAAAAACTGAAAATAAATGTGTAACGGGAGTTTACCGCCGCTCGCTAAGAGATGGCGCCACCGTAGAATTAGATCGCGATATGGATTCGTTACAAAGGTTGATAATTAAAATAAAAATGCAAAAACAAAAAAAAAAAACTAATTAACTTTTTTGTTAATTTCCACGCGGACGAAGTCGCGGGCACAGCTAGTTGTAAATATTTTTAATAGTAGGATTATTTCATGTTTTTCACCACTTATACATTTCAATTGCTTATATATAATATCGAGATAAAAAGAATCGTCTTTTACAATATTTATGTGTAATCACTAAATTTAAAATAGTATTTATGATAAAACTTTGTTGATGGAGTGTTGTCTCACTATATTTCTTTATTTTCTTCTTTCATTTAATTATGTTTCTCATTATAAATTGTGTTTAAGCTGTTGTATTAAACGCAATTCACACCAAAGTTCTATAAGGAAATAATTATGGCGGCAAGCGCCGGCACGTGCCGCCGACATTATTTGCAACAGTACAGCTTAATTGCCCGACGACAAAAAACAATGACTTATAAACATTTCTTATTCGATGTCGCGTGGCTGACATGTCGCCGACAAACTTTTGCGACTTGTAATGACTGAGGCCGCCAACAAATTTCTGACATGGGCCGGGCGGGTGGGCAGCTTTGGTGTGTATTGCGCTTTATTGTCAAATATGTTGTAAATATATCGTAAATAAGATATTTTAACACGCGTATATGTTTTTAGTCATTAGACATCCTAGAAATATCTACGTTACGATTTGGAGATAATTATGAATTACCTATGCCAAATTTTAGATGTAATCATCGCTATGCTACAATTCATATTTGTATAATTTACTTAGAAGTTTCTAACAGCTAATGAAGTGATTTAAAATTCTCGTGTAAATATAAAATCGATTGTTAAATCAATTTGGAAAGATTCACATTAAAATCGATTACAATATCTTAGAATTGAACCATTTTGAACAAAACAAATAGTACTTCAGTCTAATTGTTGTTCAGATTCTTATATATTTTCCAAATTGAATTTATAATCGGTTTTTGTCACTCGAACGCGAAGTTTTATTGCTTTAAAATTAATTTTAGGTTACATTTTCTTTATGTTATGCCGATAACCATATTTTATTAAGCCAAACGATTAAGTTACTATGATCTTCTGACGCTGAAAGCGTTACTTGTCACAATAATAGTTTTTCTCTCTTCAACTTATTATATTGGATATTTTAATGCTATTAAATCAGGAGTATAAATGCTTATTGCTTTTATTGATATGTTTCAATAAACCGATAAATAGATTTTTTGTTAATTTATTTTTTAGTTCCAAATTTCGCCACACCCCTATAGATATTGGATTAACTCTATCTTATTTTGTTAGGGAACAATTAAATTTTTTATACTTATGTTAGTCATTCAAAGATTGTCAATACTGCAGCATTGGTATAAGTTCTATAAGTGGTATTAGTTGGAAAATAAATAATTTTTGACCACTTCATTTTAATTTAGTAATAGTGAATTTTTATAACTGTGCTTTCATGCAAAATAAAAATGACTTTAAAAGCTTGTATTATAATACTAATAATTGTATAATATATTGATTAATAAAGACTGTACATTTTATATTGTTTTTTATTTTTATGCATTCTAAAACAGGAGAGTTTCTCGACGATACGATTATCGTAAGGATATAAAAAAGTTGCACCCTGTAAATATTTTTCAGAATACAATAATCTATGGCGGTTATGTCATAGATTCTCGAAGCAAGAAATTCCGTGTTTTTTTTATTGCGTAGAAATTAGAAATGGTGAGAAGATCATGCAATCCGTCTGATGGTAAGCGATATGACCGCTCATGGACAGAAGCAAAACTAAACGACACTATGACACAAAGCAAGGCTTGGCATTTCATTACGCTTGCCATCCTGAGACATAAGATGTTTCCATATGGCCAGTAATTACTCTGGCTACAATGTCCTGCAAACCGGAACGCAACAGTGCAGTTGTTAGTGGGTATGCATATGTAACTCAATAATTTACGGTCGTTCTCTATATCTTATCTATCTTCAACATGAGGTTATAATACCTTACTACATACATAAACTCACGCCTTTCTTCCAAAAAGGTTAAGCAGAGGTGCCAGGACACCCACATTTCGCTTTGTATGTTCCGTCACACCATGTGAAAGGTGGCGAGCCTATCGGCATATTGAGCACAAATCCCTCACTCTGGGCTGATAATGAATAGATATTTCTTTGCCCAACCCGGGATTCGAACCCGAGACCTCGGCTTTATAACAGTACCCTAGTACAACTACGCCACTGAGGCAGTCCACCTGCCATTACTGTGGCGGTATACCTAATTCTACGCACAATGAAACAAAGAAATATATATTTAATCTTACCCGGCTATCTAAAACAAATCTATACTTCTCAATCTTTGTTAACTGGAACATAAAATGCATCGAAATACCTAATGTAATCTCTTGTTAAATATGGATAGGTTATAGAAAACGGCTGTTAACAAACTGAAAAAATAAAACGACAAATAATACAAAACATATTTATTGAAGTACATAAATTCACCTATTTGGAATTAATTACAAATGCCTGTAAATAAATAATTAGGATTTATCATAAAAATCACTTGATCAATACAGCACCTTACGAATGGAACTTCGTATTATTGAGACGGTGTGAGACGGCTCGGAATCAATTACCTTTTGTTTTTGCAAGTATTTGAACTTTTCTTAATAATAAGTAGGTGATTTAGCGCCGAAAACAAACAAAAATGTAGACCCGTTTAATAGGGAGACGGTAAAATAAAAATGTTGGGTTTATTGAACAGAAAACGGGAAAATATGTCATCAATTATTTTCATGAAATTTTTAGCTATTAAAATTATAATAAATAATAAAATCTTCAAGCCACCGTCTCCACACAATCGCACAATAAATTTGTTCTAAAAAAACATTTATCTATACAATAAATAATTTTAACAGCAAACTGAAGGAATAGCAACAATAGTTACAATACTGGTAACATTTTCGTATATCACAATTCACTTTCCGCGTTTATTATTAAAGTGATCTAAACAAAATTAAGTAAACACACCCAAAATCACATATAGTCTTGACCCCATACTAAGATTGAGTATCAGAAACAATAAGAGACTTTGCTCTCACAAACACCCAGATCCGAAACAAATATTCGTAGTTCACACAAACATTTGTCTCGGAGCGGGAATCGAACCCACGTTTCTCGTTTCACAGCCGGCGTTTAACTAAATATGCCACGGCTGTCAAAATAAGTCTCTGTTGCCCTTATTACTTGAATTTTAATTCCGTGTATGTTATTTTTATAAAGAAAGCAACATTTTTTTTTACATATGTGCAAATAAACAGCCGAAATTTTTCTTACGAAACATTTTATGCGAATTTCCGAATAGTTTTTTTAATTATGTCACTTTATAATAAATGCGTTGTAGGGTACTTCGAACTAAAGTTTCGCCCGCTCTTTATGCCGATAGGTGGCGCTTTATCCATAATTAAGTCAATATAAATGCGAAAGTTTGTATTACCCATATTTGAATTATTTAAATTCACTATGATTGACCGGATAGTAGGGTACAAAAGTATACAAAATAAAGGATTTCTCTTTTGTTTTTTTTTCGCATCTTAGATATTGAGTGATTGGAGGGACTAGGGACGTATTTACAAACAAATAAGTTTTAAAATGCTGCCTTTATTATGATTATTTCAGTGGAAATTTGGAATTTATTAACATATGAGTATTCCAGCAGAATATACACAGTGGAACACAGAGCCTCCTTTTTAATGTCGGGTAATAGGACAAGATACTTAGGATGTTAAATAATGCCTAAATTATGAGGCAAAATTTTGTTTCAATTTCAACATTGAAATATGGCATCTATACAAATGCAATAAAATTGAAATTTGTACGCATACTTGGCATTCTATTGCGCTCACCATCCTGAGACATAAGATGTTAAGTTTCAAAATGTCCGATGCCAAACCAACACACCAGAATATTTACACTATTTACACTGTTGTATTTGCGCCCAGGCAAAATCGGGCCGGGAAACTAGCTACTAGTGAGTACAATATTATACATAACATTTATATATGGTCTGACAAGTTTAACGGTTCAAAGATGCATTTATAATACATATAATTTTAATTACATTACATAACATACAATAAGGCATTGAAACCACAATTGACTTTACAAAATTTACATAATATTACACAATTTTATTTTATACATAGTTCTGGGGCGAATTGCTTTGTAAAATGCTGTTAACACTTAACATATTTTGTATATGTACACAGTATGACCAAAAACCCTGTCCGATACAAGACGTGCATTTGGGATTCTCAATTGTAGTATTGAAAAAATATAATAAAATATAACATTATCATATGTTATAATACAAATTTTAGTTTCAATATTACCCTAAAACGTAGCAAAGTTTTAAATTCTGACAACAAGACATTTTGAAAATTCTGAAATGTCAAAGGGCGGATCCAGCTTTTAAGGGGTTGTCAGAACACTGGGAAGATTTCAATACTCGAATTCGTAATAATGATTTTTTTATTGTTAGTTACAGCCGTGATTTGTGAACACACACTTATTTACTTTGTTTATCGGCATACAAATAATTTATTGTAGGTACTACAGGTATACATTTTGCCAATCTATACATATAAATAAAATTGAAGTGTCTGTTTTAAAAGTGGAAATAAAAAAAATGTCCAACTACATATCGTTATATAAACGATACCTGTGCCGAAAATGAAATTTAATTTTTTTGTCTGTCTGTCTGTCTGTTTGTTCCGGCTAATCTCTGAAATGGCTGGACCGATTTTGACGGGACTTTTTTGTCAGGTAGCTGATATAACAAGGAGTAACTTAGGCTACATTTATTTTAGAAAAGTTATTTTCTGTCTGTTTGTTCCGGCTAATCTCTGAAATGGCTGGACCGATTTTGACGGGACTTTTATTGTCAGGTAGCTGATATAATAAGGAGTAACTTAGGCTACATTTGTTTTAGAAAATTTCAGTTATTTAAAAAAATAACTTAAAAAACTAATTAACTTTTTTGTTAAACTCCACGCGGACGAAGTCGCGGGCACAGCTAGTAATAAATAAATTCTATCAATTTGAAGCCTCCATCCTTGATCCACCATTGGAAACGTCGCCCCTACGTTGCTTGTTACAAATGTGGTTGTTAGCAGTGTAATGTGTTTTTTTTAACTTTTTAATTTATTTTATTAAAGATATTTTTTATCATATCATGTGAAACGGATTTTAAATAGAGCACTTTAATCATGTCCAATAACATTTTTATCGATCAGACAGGGACTTTTCTCAATCAAAATGTTTATATTATATTTACACTGACCATAAATTTACAAAATTGACTATTCACAACTTTCTTTATACAAAATTGTGCTTCGAATCGCTAAATACCACAATCTGACCGCACAATCGTTCTATCTCTTTCACACACATTTTAGTTTTGTATTAAAATACGCAGTGTATGCTTTTAACTATATGGAAGCTCTATAGCTGAAAATCTACATTAATTAAGTAACAAGGCATGGTAAGCCACACTTTGAATTTAAGGCACTGGAAAAAACGACATATATGGACATGGCGAAGCGCGTAAAGTCTTCTGTTGTAACTGGTGCGACGCTCCAGTGCACATTCACTGGAGCGTCACGTGAATAATAAATTACGTGAAAATCGCGCCAAAATAAACATTGAATTAATTTAATAGATTTCGTCTAAAGTTTTCACGATTTTCAGGGTCATCTCTTTCACACTCCAAATATACAGAAAGGAGTATAAATTTTAAGACAGAATTAACAAATGTCTTGCCTTCTCACAAAGTGAATTCAAAAGGGACAATAGATTCATTAATTCAAATAGATTTTAAAACTGAATGACCGAGACCGTACTTTAGCTCAAGGTTGTAGCACCAAAAAATAGGAGGAAGTCATTGATCTAAAGCCCTTAAAGTATAAAGTCGGACCCAAAGATACCAGTTCAAATGTTGTGTTGTTATTTAGATAATAATATTGGTATATTTTATTAACTCTATTGTATGTGGAATTTATTGACAATTGGGTTACCGGGTTCTCGTGTTATTTTTACTTGGATTTAAAGTTTGAGCCTTTTTGTGTCAATTATTATTTTTGCCAATGTATAATGTAGAAATTGCTATTGCTTGGTATTTTTTTGCATTTTTATTTCAGGCAACAAAAAGCATATTTTGCAGTAAAAAATGGCTTTTACATTCGCAAAATAATCTATCAAAACTTGAATATTTTACGTATTATTGGTGTAAACATTTTCTAGGTAAATTGTCTAAGGCATTACGTATTGAAAATATCACTTTTGTACTGCGGATTAATTGCTTGATTTAAATTTGCGTAAAAATCTTTATTTCAGTATAATCACGATTACAATAGGATAGATATATAAACAATTGAATAAAAATTGACGTAACTGGAATTCAATGCATAACTTATGCAAAAATTCCTCCAGTTTTCAGATTCAGAAATACGGATTCATATTGAAATTAGGTTACGTATTTCGCCCTTTTACATATACA
Source organism: Hyles vespertilio (assembly GCA_009982885.2). NCBI lineage: Eukaryota > Metazoa > Arthropoda > Insecta > Lepidoptera > Sphingidae > Hyles > Hyles vespertilio. The sequence goes on from CM042832.1 coordinate 2,491,393, forward strand.
AGTTATATCCGGTAAAAGTCCCTTTTCCGGGAACAATATAATCTAAGCTAATAAGGCAATACTGTGCATTGTAAAAACAGCCTTCTTTTAAGGAATATTCCTCTCCAATAGTTACGACGTTTTCTTTCTTTCTTGCATCCTTTTGTAACTCTGAAATTGAGAAAATATTATTTTAAATAACAATATTAGAACTGGTTTTCGAAAATTTCTTTTACACTAGATTATTTAAATAAAGATTTTGGTTTTTTGGGCCGTTACTTATAATCTAGTGTATATTTGATCGAAGCAGTTTACCAATTAAGTATTTCATATAGCTGTTAATTTTCCTTCTATATTACAACAGACACATACCTCTTCAGCCATTTGATACAGCATAGCGGCGGTTTCCCGCCCCGTCTGCTCCACTAAAGTCTTGAAGATCCCCACTCCGTCCTGATCACAAGAATCCGATCTGAAACAATCATATATAGATATTCATCAGGTCGTCACCAGTTTTTTATTGAACCAAATGTTACACCAAACTATTCTACACAAAACAAAAGAAGAATCACGTAAATCGAATCATGAATCTCAGCGTAATCGGTGTACATATATTTAAAAAAAAACTAATCGAATTGATAAGGTCCTCCTTTAAAGTCGCTTAAAAGTGGACTAAATGACGTTATTAGTTTAGTATGGCTAGATGTCGTCAAGAATATGAAGGTCGATGGCCTTACTATAGAGTATCACTACATAGTATAAAACAAAGTCGTTTTCTCTGTCCCTATGTCCCTTTGTATGCTTAAATCTTTAAAACTACACAACGTATTTTGATGCGGTTTTTTTAATAGATAGAGTGATTCAAGAGGAAGGTTTATACAGGGTATATCAAGACTGCTACCGAAAACGAAGCCGGGTGGTAGTTTTAGCAACTTCAGACACAATGCAACAGAAAAAATTGCAAAAAAAAAGCGACAATTTTTTTTTTGTTATTTTTTTCCTATGACCATATTTGGGTGGTAAATACATTTTTTCCTAAAATAATAGTGTATACCCTTTTATTTATAAACAATCTAAGGTATAAAAGTGTTTAAATTATTATTTTAGCAAAAACTATGAATTTACCACCCAAAAATGACGATATTTAAAAAATCATAAAAAATAATTGTCGCGTTTCTTTGCGAAATTTTTAGTTGCAATGTGTTTGTAGTCACTAAAACTACCACCCGTCTTCGTTTTCGGTAGCAGTCTTGAGATACCCGGTATGTATAATACGTACATATTATTGGTCAGAAATCTATTTGTACCCGGGCGAAGCTGGGCCGGGCCGCTAGTATATACATAAATGAATACACCCAACAGTCACATACATAGTCCTGACCCCACATTAAGATCAAGTCTTGTGTCGTGTATCAGAAGCTACGACAATTTTCGGTCTCACAAATACTCAGACCCATAAAAAATACCTGTGGGTCACACAATTATTTTCAAGGTGTGGGAATCAAACCCGGTGTCTTACGTTTCACTCCCGTGTAGATATAAGAAACTACGAGACACTTTATTCTCATAAATACCCATACTAAAAATAAATACCTGTGGATCACACAAATATTTTTCGCGGTGCGGGAGTCGAACTTAGGGCCTCACATTTCATATCTAGCGTCTAGGTACACAGACATATGCATAATATGCATAAGTAATAAATAGCAAATTATATACATACATTTCCATATTGAGCGGATTAGTACGCACAACCGTCATAGTCGACGGCTAAGTAACAACTGAATAACATCGCTCTGCTGACACGCTTTTATACTAGAACCAGTCGGTAATTCGCAACTACCCTCTTATTGTGGTACTTTTAACTACCCATAAATTAGATTGTATTTTTAATATTGAGTAGTATTATTAACCTTTCTTACTTATAGTAGACATTCTTAAGACATTTTTAAGGGAAACGATTCCGGGATACTTGTTTAATTCGTAACTTTAACCGTTTATACGCAGCGTATGCAACAGAAGCTCTCAAGAGTTTTCCCGTTTTTGGAACATTTGTTTAGTCACAGCGTGATGTTATACCGGGTATCTCAAGACTGCTACCGAAAACGAAGCCGGGTGGTAGTTTTAGTGACTACAAACACAATGCAACTAAAAATTACTATCTAACTATAATAACTATCGAATCCATATTCATCTTACAAAAAAGAGCAGTCCGTGCTATTTATAATCTAGGGAGCCGCGATTCTTTGCGATCTGTTTTAAGGAAAGCAATATACTAACCGTGTCATCTGAATACATCTTTCAGAATATAATGCACGTTCATAAAAATATTAACAAGTTTTATAAGGTCAGTGACCAGCGGCGTAGCTAGCATAGGTGGCACCCGGGGCGGATTTTGTAGGTGTCACCCCAAAACTCAAACACAATGTATAAAATAAAAAGTAATAATCGTTTACGTTTTATTAAAATAAGAGTATTACAAATAGTAGTATATTATGTAAAACAGTATGCCAAAATTAAAATTTCTTCCTTCTAGCTTTGACACTTGCGAACTCCGAAATCACGTCTTCAAAATTTATATTTTGTGTTGCTTCATGTTCTATTGTTAAAATACCAAGATTATTTAATCTGGTTTCAGTCATTGTAGACCGCAAGTAATTTTTTATTAATTTCAATTTGCTGAAACTTCTCTCACATGAAGCAACTGATGCACATATTGTTATAAATAACTTTAGTGCGACCGTTAGATTCGGAAGAGATTCTGTAAAATCCCATTCCACAATGAATTTTAAATAGTCCAGTGTCACCCAATTAGAGACAGTAATATTAGCCGCTTTTATATGTCTTCTCAATCTTGGTATTTCTAAAAGTAGTTCTGTTTCTGATACTTCATCGTAAAGGTTAGTAAATTTTGATATTGCAAATTTTAACTGTTCAGTGTTTGCCGAAAGCAAAGTCTTCGACTGTACAACCTCAAATAATGAAACTACGTCTTTAATGGACTTTACTCTTGTTTCGAGTTCAATATTGAATCTGTCAAGACATTCTAACATGTCCTTTTGAAGTTCCGCTCTAAGTGTTAGTCCAGCATCTGTGGACGATGCTAACTCACCGGGCATGCGCTTCTTGCGACGAATTCGTCGTTCCATCGAAATGTTGTATTCTTCCGATTTTCGTACAGCAAAATCTATTGCCTCTTCTGCTAGATGCAACCGTTTCTCTCCAATGAATAGACGAAGTGCTTCTAGTTTTATGATTATTTCATCAACACATAATCCTTTGCTTTGTAATGCAATCTGAGCATAGTTCACTTCCCTTAGCACATCATTCCAGAAGAAAAGAAAACAAAGAAATGAGAAATTGCACACAGCAGGGATAAGATTTTGTGCACCACCCTCTTGTTTCTAAATTTACGTCTTGGTCACATAGTTCCTCAATTGCAGATATTATTCCATCAAAATTTTCAGTCAATACTTTTACTGCACCATAATGAGCACTCCAGCGCGTTGTTGAAAGTTTTTTAACAGATGCTTTGCTGTGATTGAGGAGCACCTCCCAGCGGCTTGTGGAGGTTGAAAAAAAGTTAAATATTGTCTCCACTGCTCCGAAAAATGTAACACAAGTCACATTTTGTGCGAACGAATGCTGGCCGCATAAATTAATTGAATGATCAATGCAACCAATAAAAATTGCTTTATTGTTTTTTTCTTTTATAATAGCTTGCACTCCCCCGTGTATACCACTCATAACTGCAGCATTATCATAACCTTGAGAACGACACATCATAATATCTAAGCCATCGTTTTCAAGCTTCTTTAGTATTTCAGCGCTTAAATCAGCTGCTTTTTTTCCATGCAAGGGAAAAAATCCTAAGAATACTTCTTTGACTTCTACTTTTCTATTATTAATTTTTACATAACGAATTACTTCAGACATTTGATCGACATGTGAAACGTCAGGTGTGCTATCAAACATAATTCCGAAATATTTGGCCAGTTTAATTTCGTTGACAAGCTGACATTTAACGTGATTAGCTAAAACATTTATGAACTCATTTTGTATTTCGGGCGATAAATATGTTACTTTATGTGATTTTTCCTGCTCCAAATATAATATATGTTCTTTAAGTACAACATCATACTTTGAAAGCAGCTTAACTAGTTCTAAGAAATTACCTTTATTGGATGACCCTTGGGTTTCATCATGTCCACGAAATGCTAGGTTTTGTTTCGCCAAAAACAAAGTTATATCAAATAATCTAGATAACAGATTTTTCCACTTCTGTTTTTCCGTATTCATTAATTGCAAGGTTGCGTCATCTATTGTGGTGTGAGATTTTAATCTCATTTCCAAAGTTTTCCAATTTTCGAAATTTTCTAAATGTTCACATGAAGTTTCATGGTCCAATACTTTAGGATTTAGTTTCCACCATTTCTGAAATCCAGTTGTAAATGTTCTTTGTATGTTACTGACAGCAAATAAACGGCAGCAAAAACAGTACAGATTATTTGATATAGGAGAAAATACCATCCATGATCGTAGAATTTTTTCACCACTAGGCATCTCTTTATAAAACCATTCCTGTGAAAGATGACGAGAATCTCCTTTAATCTTTGAACCATGACGAGATACAGTAGGGAACGGTCCTTCTTTGTTCTGGAAATGTTCACTGCCCTTTTTTATTATGTCAATGCGAACATTATTGGGAACCGGTAAACTCCAATGTGAAATATCCCTCAAGTGTTGCACAGATTCTTCGAAGCTAATGCTGTCTCCAAAAGTAGCATTAACGGTGTCATTGTCATTATTTGATTTGGTTCCGTCGAGGAAATGGGTTGTCTTCAATGATTCTGTATTGTCGCTGTTGCTATCTGAATGTGAGTCTTCAAGATGTGAATCATTACTTTCGTCAACAGGAGACTCGGGTACTTTAATTGAACCTTGGCCGCTATCTGCTTTTGTGACATATTTGAAAAGAGATCCAGACATGCTCTGAATTTGATCCATTTTAGCCTTTTTGGCTTTTCTCTGTTGAAACCCGCTTTGTCTTTTCGAAGTATGAATTCCCCGAGGCATATTTCGTTCTGGGTATCCTAAAAAATATTTTTTGTTTGTAAGTGATACGTTGATTTTATAAACAAATTGTAACGGTAAATAAACACCTAGGTACACGTTACGTAACTAGCTTTGTGAAATATATATTTATATAAATTAACAATCCTGCATCTGGGTGTAAATATGTATTTAAGTAGGTATTTTTAGAAAATACTAGTTAAATACTCCACCGTTAATTGTGATATCCTTAGGTGATATCCGTATAAATACTCGTGGTAGTGCTCGAGCTACTCATCTCGGAGCCGAATCAATGTACGTGAAGATGTATGATTATAATTACCTACTTTTTATCATTAATCTAAACTTAATATAATCCGTTTGGATCAGAAAATAATAATAAATAAGTATATTAATAAGTATATTAATAATTAATAAACATTATTACCTTAAGTCTCTAAAGTATGATCGTAAAACTTGTAGATCAAAATAATCTAAGATACTGCTACTAGATACTAAACGAATTAAAAAAGTTAGTACCACCTTTAATAAAAAATACTTCACTTACCTTGTTTATTTTCTTCAAGAATCGACTATTAACTAGGTTTATTTATTATAAATATAAGATACGAAAATTGTCGTTTATAATATCTAATAATTAAAAAACACTTTGCACTAGACGTTCACACGTTCACGCAAAAGAATATTGAAATGAATGCGGTCGAAAACAAAAGAATTTGTCTAATCCACAATACAAGTGACGAGCTCTATATCGAGGGAATCCCCTAAGTAGCGTTGGTTATACGCGAACAAGAAGCTTATACCCAAATGGAGATTGCATTCCGTATAAAACACTGAAGCACAAAAATTTGACCTTGAATGACGTCGCTGTTATCTTCTATCCTTTTCTTTAGAGTGACAATGAATGAAAATGACATTATGTTCCATTCATTGTCACTCGATAGAAAAGGATAGAAGATAACAGCGACGTCATTTAAGGTCAAATTTTTGTGCTTCACTTTTATATACGGAATGCAATCTCCATTTGGGTATAAGCTTCTTGTACGCGAACGGAGTATTAAATTTTAGGGGAATCCCTGATCGATTGACAGTGTGCAACGCACAGTGCAACGTGCACCTCAGATGAATGAAACTATTATTCGGATCGACTTGAAAATTTAGGATAATATTTTTGAGATGTTGTAGAAATTAAAAAGCCAAAAAAAAAAACGATTTTTTGAACCCACGAAATCCCTTAATGACAAAATGGCTCACGAGTAAGGAGTACTACTATATGAAGTTTTATTGCTCTGTCTAGTTATTCCTTAGTCTAAGGTGGGTACATTATTTGTATTTATATAGGTATCAATTTATTATGCTTGTGGTACAATACTGTACTTAGGTACCTAGATTATTTTATTAGTAGCGGTTATGGTCTCTGCCACAAATTTTTGATTTTTATAGGTAGAAGTAGAAAGAACTATAACTGATGGTCAAAGTTGGGCTCGGGTGTCACCCCTGTTGGGGTGACACCCGGGGCGGACCGCCCTTGCCGCCCCCCCCTAGCTACGCCACTGTCAGTGACACCCACACTATTAATACGCGGAATAAAAATAAACTTGCAATACCCTCGTTTAGACTAGAAAAGTCAAAAAAATCTTTCTTTGGTAGTTGTATTAAATTTTATAATAAACTTCCCAATAGGATAACGCAGCTACCGGATAAACTATTTAGGGCACATATTAAAAACAAACTTATGACTAGGGGTTATTATAATATTAAGGAATATATTGAGGATAAAAAAGCCTGGGATTAGGTGTTCTCTTGCACATTGCGACCTCCTGGGGCCCTGCACTATTCACTCATTACATCCCCTAATTTAAATAATAAGAAATTTTAAACTTAAAAATTGATCAATATACAATTAAATTAATCAATTAAATTATAACTAAATATGTAATGATTAATTAATGCCAATTAAAATCATATGACGACCGATCGAGAAAACAAATAAAAATAATAATATGGCAAATCTTTGTAAGACAAGTCACAAATATTTATTTTAGTAAATTGACCAAAACCAAGCCCACTGAGTTTGACTCGCTGGATCTACTCAGAAATGGGTCGCGCCGCGTAGTATCCAGTAGTAAAGTAAAGCCCGCTGAGTTTGTTCGCCGGGTCTTCTCAGTCAGGGCCGCGTTGGATCCGGCAGTAATCCTCAACATACGGGACGTTTCGGAAATACTTATGGTCGTTGTCTTAAATTGGACCCAAAACAAGCCCACTGAGTCTTATTCGCTGGATATACTCAGGATTGGGTCGCGTCGCGTAGTTCCAGTGGTAGTGTAAGCCCACTGAGTTTGTTTCGCCGGGTCTTCTCAGGAAGGGCCGCGTTGGATCCGGGTGGTAACAATAAACCGCTACGCACCGTTGTAATAATATTCATGGTCCATTAATTAATTAATTTAATTTGACCAACGTACATATTGTATTTCCTTGAAAAATAAATTACCCTAAAGTCATAACTAATACTTTAAATAAAATAAGAATAAAAAGGAAACAAATAAATAAAACTAATGCTAAATAAAAATAAAAATAATTTAAAATAAATAAATTACATAAATTAATTAATTAAACCAAGAAGTTAAAATAAGTAATACTAAGTATAGGAAATATATTGTTTATAGAGATTAAGTTCTATGTGTATTGACTTGTCATAAGAGCTTTTAAATTGCCTACGTGACCAATAAATACATTTCATTTCATTTCAAATACATTTCATTTCATTTCATTTCATTTTCAATTTTGCTAAGAAACGCGACAATTTTTTTTATCTTTTATCTATTTTTGGGTAGTAAATCCATAGTTTTTGCTAAAATAATAATTTAAACTCTTTTATACCTTGGAGTCTTAATAAATAAAAGGGTATACACTATTATTTTACGAAAAAATGTATTTACCACCCAAATACGAACATATAAAAAAAAAACACTAAAAAAAATTGTCGCTTTTTTTCCAACATTTTCTGTCGCATTGTGTTTGAAGTCGCTTAAACTACCACCCGGCTTCGTTTTCGGTAGCAGTCTTGATATACCCTGTATAGCCTATTACCTTCATCTATAAATAGGCTATCCGGTACCAAAAGAAATTTTCAATTTAAACGAGTAGCTCCTAAGATTAGCGCGTATAAACTCATCAGCTTTATATCACTACATAGTATGAAACTAAGTGGCTATCCGCTGTCTCTATGTATGCTTAGATCTTTAAATGATTTTGGTGCGACTTTTTTTAATAGACAGAGAGATGGTTTATATGTATAATACGTACTTATTATTGTAGAAAAAAACTATTTGAACCAGGACGAAGCAGGGCCGGTTCGCTAGTATTAGTATATATCGCAAGGGCGGATCCAGCTTTTACGCCACACAAGTTCATGTCAGAACACTGGGTCCGATTTAAATACTCCAATTTGTAATAATAACTTTTTAAAGTTTGTTACCAGCGTGATTTGTGAACACACACATACTTTTTTACTTCATTCTTTATTTATCGACATACAAAGAATTAAATGTGCTTATAAATTTTATCAACAAGATAATTAATAAATTTGGCAATCTGGGGTCAGTCCAGGGGAGGGGGGGTCATGACCCCCATGACCAACCCACAGGGGGGACCCTGGATCCGCCCTTGATACATCGGGTAATGCATTTACCTGTTAGAATACGTTCGTATTCTATTGGACAGTAGAAGCGATTCGTTCTGTTCGTCGAGCCTCTCGCCTGATGTTGGATCGAACGGGAAATTCTCAGGAATAGCTAATGGAGCCTGAAATAAAATTATTTTTATTAATAAAATCAATACATTTGACAGTTACACACATATTCCTAACGCAATATTAAGAGCGTTTATACCCTGCACGCGCTTTTTGGCTTAAAAACAGGACTTTTCAAATGAGTTAATAGCCACCAATAAACAATTTGAAGGAAAAATAATTATTACTAATTTTAGAAAAGGTTGTCATCTAGGGATTTTGGTGGAAAACATTATAGATTGATAGATAATTTGTGAGTACTATACGGATTACTGAACACAAGTTTCGTTATTTAGGCTTTAAATGGCAATTTAGAAGCTTAAGATATCCTTAACCACTAAATATAAGATGAAAATAAAAATATTATCAGACTAATAAGACCCTTATGGAGGGATTTTGCTGAGAAAAATAATCTTTTTGTGTTTAGTTCCTGAAAAATAAAAATTTAAACAATGCGAAATTATTCAGGAACTCTCGTCAAGAACATATTTTTTTTCACCAACTTATCGTACATAATTTTTTATAACAATTGCATATTATAATAGAAGAACATCTTATCAATAAATAACCATTTTTATATTTCAACAAAATTAGTTTTCATGTTTTCTACAAATATTTTAAAAACCACTATAAAACACGCTGTCCGACGTGGATCAAATCAGACCGCCGCAAGGCCTTCTAGAGGGAGGACGTATCGCTCGTCGCTCCGGCCTGGCTGCAGTCGATTATGCCGCGCGTAGTAAAAATAGCCACGCGCGGTACTGCGATTACCACATCTTAGTACTTTGGTGGTAAAATATTTAATTATTTTTATTACCTACAATGATTTTGTAGTGAGTATAAATCATGTTTCAGGCAATATAATGGGACGTAATTCCGAGGCTAAATTATGTTATGTATTGTAATATAAAATTAAATATATTTCGTAATTGTAAGGGGTTGTAAGGCCCCTAACACTATTTATGTGTTCGAACACGAAATGATTCATAAAACGTCCGTAGTGTATACTGATTGAACACTGATTTGAATGCAACTTAACAATGTAATAATAACGAAAATATGATTAGTATCCAAAATTTGTATTATTCTTTGCTTGCACAGTAATATTTGTCTACTTATAATGCAAATAAAATATTTTTATGATATTATACTATATACAGTTACATTTCAATTGAATATTTGAAGCGCACGGATCAAAGTTGTTTGAGCCGATTGTATAGCGAGCCGACGCGGCAGCTCTACGCACACAGCTTTGGTCGCTTATGTGTGCGTGAAATTAACGAAGAAATACCTATAGTTGACTTTGCGCGCAAGGTGTATACGCTCTTAAGATTGATTTATTAATATTTTCACCTTGAAATATAACCCTTTATTAAGGCACAGTGCAATGTAATTTCGTCTATTTTTTTTTTATTAAAGGCACAATCATGAATGCAATAATACCGTTTATATTTTTGTCTTGGCCAATTAATTTAACCAAATAGCTTGTGTTCCGAAAAGTAAATATTTTTACCGGCCAATAATTATAACCCAAAACTTGTGTCCCGAATTACCTGACTCTTGGACAGTAGAGACCTCCTGGGAGGAATCTCCGCCTTGTTCTGAACACTCCCTTGTGTTAACAACTCGTACGGATGCCCTGATTCCACCACACGGCCTCTGCAAATATCAAAATAAATATATTTATTGAATCCACACAATAAAATAACATTCAAATTAACCCATACGACCCCTCACATATGTGAGACCTAACAACAGTTGTTATTGTTGTTGGATCAGCCCATATACGTCCCACTGCAGGGCACGGGCCTACTCTACAACCGACAGTACGATTGAGAGTGGTTAGGCCATATAGTCCACCACGCTGGCCTAGTGCGGGTTGGCAATATAGAACTTAATCTATACATATAAATAAAATTGAAGTGTCTGTTTGTAAAGTGAAAATAAAATATAACGAAAATGACCTTAGATTTGTTTTTGTCTGTCTGTCTGTCTGTTTGTTCCGGCTAATCTCTGAAATGGCTGAACCAATTTTGACGGGACTTTTTTGTCAGTTAGCTGATATAATAAGGAGTAACTTAGGCTACATTTAGTTTAGAAAAAATATTTTATTTTAGAAAAATAAAGTTTTTGTTAAATTCCACGCGGACGAAGTCGCGGGTACAGCTAGTTTATTTATAAAATTTGATACACCACCGGTTCACCGCTACAATATTACTTGTCATACATGTCCATATATTATTCAAGGCATCGGGCATTTACAGGCGTATAAAACATTCAATAATAAATATGTAATTTCCAACAACTTCCGCAAGTTTTATTGATTACGACTCACTTGTCCATAACGATGACTCTGTCATAGTCCATAACGGTATTGAGTCTGTGTGCGATTGTGAGCACGGTGGCCGCACCAAACCTGTTGCGAATCGTTTGCTGGATGTGTTTATCAGTCCTGGAAATATATTTATATTCTCATAGAAACCACCCATATTTTAGTAAATAAATATTGAATACACCCAACAGTAACATACATAGTCCTGACTCCACACTAAGATCGAGTCTTGTGTCTTGTATCAGGAGCTACGTGAGACTTTTCGGTCTCACAAACACCCAGATCTGACACAAATATATGTATATCACAAAAATTTGATTATGTTTGGATCGTAGCGACATTTCGTTTCACAGTCGGCGTCTAACCAATTGAGTGGAGGAGGCTATTAAAATATAATAAGTGAAGTATTATTACGTATACAGCGTGATATTGACATCTGGTATTTAATTTAAACCACATGCTCCTAACCATCCCAGATAACATTGTACCAAGTTTGAATAAAAACTGCCTGATAGTTTGGTCAAAAATTACGATTTTTGGTTTCAAGGCTATTGATCAACCCCTATAGGTACCGAGTCTCTTACAGCTCAGATAAGTTTCCGAACTGAATTAAAGTCAGCTAAGCGATAAAAAAAACACGTATCTATATGTCCAAAAATAGTAAGAATTAAAATCACAATTTTGACAAAAAATCTTTTCATATTTTTATCAAATTATGTAAAATGTCATCTGGGGTGATAAGAAACATGTGGGTTAAAATAAGTACAATGTGTGAAATGTCAATATCACCCTGTCTATCAATGTAATTGTAATTAAAATAAACTAACATACAATTACATTTTCAAATTGGACTGTCGATCTGTCTAATGCCTTAAGGCCTAATGACTTAACATTATATGTCTCTAGATGGCGAGTGCAGTGGAATGCAAGCATTACTTTGTAATTCATGTTGTTTTGATACTGTTCATGAGCTGTCATATCGCTTACCATCAGACGAACGGCATGCTCGTCTCGCTATTCATTGCAATAAAAAATAAGAGAGAGAGAGATTATACATACTCAGTGTCAACATTAGCGGTGGCCTCGTCCAATACAAGCACATTGGACCCTGCCAATGCCGCCCGCGCGAGACATATGAGCTGTCGCTGCCCCGAGGACAGGTTGCCACCACCATCACCCACCTTGGTGTTCAAACCAGCTGGCAGGTTGGCAACCATGTCTTGAAGCTCTACCTGGTGGGATATTGGTGTTTGGATAACCAGAAGCCTTGTATCTACGCTTGTGTTGTGTGTTGACTCAATAGATTGAATGAGGAGCCGTCCATTAATCACGTCGTCATTTATTTAGCATTTTTGACTCGCCCCCTCCCCTTTGGTAGATATGTGAGATTTTGATTGACCCCCCCCCCCCTCCCCATCCAACATCACGTTTACTTTTAGTACTTATAAATAAGTTTAAATTTTTTCGAATTTTATCTTTAAATACGGGTATAAAGTATGATCCCTTTTTATTCTGAAATTAAGTACTATCATATAATAAAAGAATCGTGTAATCAATACGAAAAATATATTCTTTAGCATTTTAATCAAAATTATGTGAAAAATAATTCACGTGTTATCTTACTAGACCCCCCCTCCACCCTAGTGTTATTTCCTGATTTTTATCTACCCCGATTCTAGCCTCACGTGATTAATGGACGGCCCCTAACCATTTATTTTTCTTCTTATTCTGATTTGTCTTAAGATGGTTATAAACATATATTGTTTGTTTGACGCCCGTGACATCACATCACGGCCACACGGAAGACCAGCGCTGGTAACACCAGCACATGCTGAGTTTGTATCACCATTTATAATATTTTGATTTTGTTAGTGCTACTTGTTTCAAATAAATCATGTTCTTTCTTTCTAGTACTACCAGGCCCTGGTTGAGATAAAAATAACTACTTTTATTATTGAAATAAAATTATTATTTGGTTTAATTTTTACCCGTGGTCCGCGACCGCGAAAGCTGTAAAGTAATCAAAACGTCGGGAAGTTAAAAAATGTAAAAAACAAAACAACCATCAACCATCTCTTTCTCCTTCTTTTAAATCCATCCCATGGTTGTCTGTAAGACATTGCTTTAAGCGATAATTTTATTATTTTTAGTTCCTGTTTGTTGTAATTTTCTATATGTGTATAATAAAGATAAAAATAATAATAACACCAAATCCGCGATAAAATCCACAAATAGTTTTATTTCCATGTGTATCATTCGCGTAGATCTAAGAATTGATGAATTTACCTGTTGCAATGCAGCGTATATCTGAGCATCCGAGTACACGTGCATGGGGTCGAGGTTGTCCCGCAGCGTGGCGGCGAACAGAGCCGGCCGCTGTGGCAGCGCGCACAGCTTCCATCTCCAGCGAGGGAGACCCGCCATGGAGGCTGTCACGCCGTCCACTTGTATTGTGCCTGAGGTTCTACTTAGTCTGAAAGGACAATTGATATATTAGCAAAAACACAGTATGGTAGTGTAGAGTCCGCCAACCCGCACCCTGGCCAGGCCAGCGTGGACTATATGGCCTAACCACTCTCAATCGTACTCTCGATTGTAGAGGAGGCCCTGTGCCCTGCAGTGGGACGTATATGGGCTGATACAGATGATTGCATCGTCAAAACTGATATCTCAACCGGGTTCGGGGCCATGCTCTGTAAATCCGAAACGAAGTTCGAAATTTCTGACGTTCTAAGTTTATACACAGTTTACAGTAAAAAAATATGAAAATGAGTAATGTCCTGTTATGGCTACTCTGGCTACAATTTCCTTCAAACTGGTACACAACGGTGCATTTAAACTGCTCTTTGGCGGGAGCAATAGTCATTGGTATTAGATAATTTTTTGGAGGAATAGGTATTGGCCGCCTGGGTACCAGGCGGCCTCTCAAAATCTATGAAAGACCTATCACCAATTAACAATGTTAATGCTTTGTTGTGTTTCGGATTGAAGAACACTAAAGTCAGACTAACTATTGGACATATTGAGACTGAATATCTTATATCTCAGATTGGCGAGTGCAGTGGAATACCAAAAATTGCTACTGTCCATGAGCGGTCGTATCGCTTACCATCAGGCGAACGGCACGCTCGTCTCACCAATTATTCCAATTAAACAAAAAACCTTCAAAAATGCGTTACGTAATACTTGGACGGCCTTATATTATTATAATTAAAAAAAAAAACAATTAGTCTAGCAAAACCAATTGCTTGGTTTCAACGGTCTACTAAAAAAAAACAATTAGTCTAGCAAAACCAATTGCTTGGTTTCAACAGTCTACTAAAAAAAACAATTAGTCTAGCAAAACCAATTGCTTGGTTTCAACGGTCTACTAAAAAAAACAATTAGTCTAGCAAAACCAATTGCTTGGTTTCAACGGTCTACTAAAAAAAACAATTAGTCTAGCAAAACCAATTGCTTGGTTTCAACGGTCTACTAAAAAAAACAATTAGTCTAGCAAAACCAATTGCTTGGTTTCAACGGTCTACTAAAAAAACAATTAGTCTAGCAAAACCAATTGCTTGGTTTCAACGGTCTACTAAAAAAACAATTAGTCTAGCAAAACCAATTGCTTGGTTTCAACGGTCTACTAAAAAAAACAATTAGTCTAGCAAAACCAATTTCTTGGTTTGGTACGCCCGAATACTGGAACGCCATTCAAATAATAAGTTGCTCTTAAAAGCGTACGGTCCACTTAGCCAGTACATTTAAGTATATACCCTTTTATTTATAAATACTCTAAGGTATAAAAGAGTTTAAATTATTATTTAAGCAAAAACTATGGATTTACCACCCAAAAAAAACGATATTTAAAAAATCATAAAAAAAAATTGTCGCGTTTCTAGGCGAAATTTTTAATTGCATTGTGTTTGTAGCCACCTAAAACTACCACCCGGCTTCGTTTTCGGTAGCAGTCTTGAGATACCCGGTATTTAAGTAGCGTTCCAGTATTTGGGCGTTAGATTTTTTCTGAAAAACTTACTTGAACAGTGGCATTGATGAGCGAACTCTTGCCCGCGCCGGTCCTCCCCACCACCGCCACCTTCTCCGAAGGGTGGATGGTGAAAGACACCCCCTTGATGGCGTACACTGGCTCCTCGATCTTGGGCGGCTCCCCCTCTTTTTTGGGGGGGCGTTCGTACTCCAGAGATACGTCTTGGAATACTATCTCGCCTGGTGATTAGAAATATGATTTATTAGGCGCTGGAGTTACTCATTACTCCGTGGCGCATTTGGTTAGACGCCGACTGTAAAACGAGAGGCCGCGGGTTCGATTCCCGCACCGAAACAAATATTTGTGTGAACCGCAGGTAAATAAATAACACCCAACAGTCACGTACATAGTCCTGACCCCACACTAAGATATAGTCTTGTGTCGTATAACATTAGCTACGAGAGACGGGGTCTCACAAACACGTAACGAGAGAAATATTTGTGGGCCGCACAAACAGTTCTCTCGGTGCGGGGATCGAACCCGCGGCCTCTCGTTTCACAGGCGGCGTCTAACCAACTGTCCTACGGAAGCTATCTGATTTTTAAATTTAAGCTAAATTGATTAGGTCTTATCCAGTCCATACTGTCACGCCCAAATAGAAAGATGGCTAAACTACTAGAATTTAGCTTTATGTTTATACTAGCGGCCCGTCCCAGCTTCGCCCGGGTGCGTATAGATTTCTCTACAATAATATGCACGTATTATACACATAAACCTTCCTCTTGAATCACACTATCTATTAAAAAAACTGCATCAAAAACCGTTGCGTAGTTTTAAAGATTTAAGCATACAAAGGGACATAGGGACAGAGAAAGCGACTTTGTTTTATACTATGTAGTGATTTGGTACAAGTTATTATTAATTTTCTACTATATAACTAGTATTATTTAGATAAAATAGGGTTGGTGTATCCATGTGGACAAAACACCTTGTAAAATAATAATAAAAA
The DNA here is from genome assembly GCA_009982885.2 of Hyles vespertilio. NCBI lineage: Eukaryota > Metazoa > Arthropoda > Insecta > Lepidoptera > Sphingidae > Hyles > Hyles vespertilio. The sequence goes on from CM042832.1 coordinate 2,507,549, forward strand.
TAAAAACCTTTCGAAGGCCATTTGTCAAAGTCCAAATCAGGGTGGTTCTTTTTGATTGCCGCTTCGTCCACTTCCACTGGTGTTTCTGGGGGTAGGTTGGTGTATTCCAGGATTCTTTCCACCTGGAAGGGGTGGGATTGGTCATATATCTACCCTAATATTGCTAAATATATGGAAATAGGTGCTGGTAATATGTAAGTATCCAAAATATATGAATCTCAGTGGCACCAGTGTTGATTGTCATATATGAAATATCTTTTTTTTTATTACAGTGAATGGCGAGACGAGCATGCCGTTCGCCTGATGGTAAGCGACACGACCGCTCATGGACAGTAGCAAAACCAAACAGCTTCAATTACAAAGCAATTCTTGGCAATCCACTGCGCTCTCCATCTTGAGACACAAGATGTTAAGTCTGAATATGTTCAGTTGTTACTCTGGCTACAATGTCCTACAAATCGGAACGCAGCAATATTTAAAATTAAACTGTGTTTTGAACGTTATATATTAAAATCAAATATAATTTCAAAAAAGTTAAAATTCTTGGAATAAACATCGTGAACCTGTATACCATAGCGATTTATAAGAATTTTTATGGTATGTAAGTCCGTCAACCCGCACTAGGCCAGCGTCTCAACGTCTCGTCAACCCCTCTCAATCGTACTCTCAGTTGTATAGGAGGCCCGTGCCCAGCAGTGGCATGTATATGGGCTGATACAGAGTAAACCAAGCTTACTTTGGACACGTGAAATGCATACTCGTAGCATCTATTAATATTCAAGTCTATTGTCAGTGTATAATCTTACCGAAGTCATCTGGTTCTCTACTTCAGCGGTTTGCCTCATCCCATACTGGCACATGCCGACTAGGCCTATAACTTGTGTTATTGCCAGGCCCACTTGACCGCCGAATGTGTCTGTAAGTTAATTCAATAAATAAACTTTCAATTGGTCGATGAGGAAATACTTATGGAAGGTCTAAATTAATACCAAGACAAGCATGGGATCCAACTCTATATTTAAGTAAATCTGAAACCAAAAGACCAACTGCTAGAACTCAAGACACTGTGAGCTCTTTCTGCGTAGATCGGAACGCAAATACCAATTGACATTTTTGACATTTTTAATAATTGTAAATAGTCACTGAGCGGATGACTAATACCTCAGTTTTCGTTTTCGGTTGCAGTCTTGATATAAACTGTAAAGTATAGACTATAAATAATGCAGTTAATAAACATACCTTCGCCGGCGAACAAGAAGAAACTGAAGGTGACCAGCGCCAAGTACACGCAGCAAACCATATCCATCCAGAAACCGAACGCTCTGCGAAAAGAAACACGCTTTTTAATACGCTTTTATTAACTTCAAACGTATGTTAGTATGTAACGGAATCTTTGGGGCCTTACTTTATTAATCCGAAACGAAGTTCGAAATTTCGGATGATCGAAGTTTATATACGATACGAATGTACCTACATATACTTATGGTCGTTATTGACTTATGGTCGTAACCATAGACTTAAAGCTTAGAGTATATACATATAGAGGGAGCGCTGTCATACATTTGTGTTTTAAAAAACGTAGATATTTTCTTGGTCGTAATGTTGGTAGCATTGCTGCATTAGGGTTGCCGGTTAACATATTTTCCCCAAATGTATCAAAATTTAATTACGTTTTTTGGTCCCAATAACAATATCGATAAATAATATTTTTAAAGAATGAAAAATTGTGGCGACTATTTTCGTCGTCGCTGAACTTTGACAGCGACCGGGTGCGTTTACTTTGAACACGCAATTATGACGTCTATACTATTAAAGTGTAATTCGTGTAATATTGTGATCAATGAAGTGCTTGCATTTATGCACAACAAGATTTCTGTGATGGATGAAGAAAGTCTGACAAACATATGTGTTACGGCTTTCACACCGGAGGATATATTATCTGCAAAAAAACTCCTATTCGAGGCAATTCCAGAAAAGAAAATTATAAATAGAAAAAAGGGTGACAAGTCCCGTAAAGACCTAGCTGATATTATTGAATTATTGAAATATGTGGATGCTACGGATCCTGAACGGTTACCTACATTCGTTGCGAAGGAACTACATAAGCTACCCCCAGTAAGTTTCGACCACATAGACGCGACGCGATTATTAAAGGATATTCTGCGTATTCAAGAAACTCTTTTGGATGTGAAAAACGAGTTGTCGGCTATTAAAAAAGAATATGTAACACACAAAGAATTGCAAAATTCTTTATCGGTGCAACGACAAACTAACACCGATTCAAAACACAATGATAATGGACATCACTTTCACACTGATTATGACAATCCCGAGCTATATAAGAAAAATATGAGGTCTCCCAATACCGATGGGAACACACCTGTCATTCACAACAACACTGAAACATCAATTGCACATTCATCCGATTGTCAGTACGTGGCAACGCGAAAAAGTAAGACACCCGAGCCTCCTATTTTGAATGAAGTAACTTTCCAAACCGCTTACACAAGTAAAAATGCGGTAAACAAGCAAATAATTGCAACGTCGGAAGGTAATCAAATAAATAAATGCGCAAACGCATGCATAGATAACACGGATACTACTATGTGTGCGCGGGCGGAAAGATCGAATGTGTACGGCGAGAGTTCCTTACCGATAAGGAGACCAACACTAGCAGAAGCGGTGAGATCGAGTCGAGAATGGAAGCAAACAGTAGGGGCCAAGGATAGTGAATGGAAGACGGTAGTAAAGAAGCGAACATTTAGAAACAGATTTGTTTGTAGTACGGGTAGGGCAAATTGTGAATCGAATTGTAACTTTAGAGCGGCGACAAACAAAGTGTTATTGTATATTTCAAATGTGAGTACTGAGACAAATGAACAAGATATTGTCGAATACATACGTCACAAAACCGAGGTTGAAGTTAATTTAGAAAAAATAGTATCTAAGATAGAACGAAAATATAATTCGTATAAATTTTATGTTGATAGAAATAAGCTAAATTTATTTCTTAATGACCAGTTGTGGCCGGAAGGTATTCATTTTCGACAATTTGTTTATTTTAAAAATAAAGACAGAGTAAAGTCTGATAAGAGTAACTTAAAGCATAATTTATAATGGAGAACAACAAAAAAATTAGTGATAATAATCAATATTTAAATATTGTAAGTTTTAATTGTAAGTCCTATAAGAGATCACTTGGTTGTATACATAATTTATGTAAGTTTACTGATATAATAGCACTGCAGGAGACGTGGCTGCTTCCACACGACATTCCTTTACTCGGAACGGCGCATCAGGATTTTGATTACACTGGTAAGTCGGCAGTAGATACTTCTGCAGATATTTTAATAGGGAGACCTTTTGGTGGTGTAGCGTTAATGTGGCGTAAAAATGTTTTTAAATCGGTCAAAATAATAAGCTGTAAAAGTGACCGGCTCGCGGGTATAATTGTGAATCTGAACAGCCGTTTGTTTATTGTATTTAGTGTCTATATGCCTATTGATCTCCCGGAAAATACGGTGGAATTTACTAACTGTTTAGGGGAAATGAATGCAATAATTGAAACTCAAGATGTTGAGGCAGTGTATATGCTTGGAGATTTTAATTCTCATCCATATCAACCGTTTTGGAATGAGCTCAGTATATATTGTAGAGACCGACAGTGGAGATGTGCAGATGTAGAAAAGTTAGGTATAAACTCAGAGTCTTTTACATATGTGAGTGATATTAATGGCAGCCATCGTTGGCTTGATCACTGCGTTGTGACAGAAACTGCTTGGCGCGCTATCTCAAGTATTACTATATGTCAAGACGTGTATTGGTCCGACCATCTACCACTTATCATAAAGTGCAATCTCCATACTGTCCCAATTAAGATTCCCATTGGTAGTACACTGTGTAATAGCATATTATGGAGACAAAGAAACCCGGAACAGGTTCGTGGATACCATGATTTTTGTAACAGCAGGTTTAGAGACATACAGTTCCATGAAGTTTTTCGGCGATGCGCTGATAAAATGTGTAATAATTTAGAACATAGGCATGTCATAAATGATCTTTATAAAAATATAGTTGATATTATGTCAGAGGCGGCTAAGAAAATGCATAATGTACACCAGGTTGTCAAAACTAACAGAATAGTAGGATGGAATAAGCACGTAAAGTGTGCCCACAGCAATGCTCGTTTAAAGTATAATGTATGGTTGAGTTATAATAAACCCCGTTCAGGTAGGGCATGGGAAGAGATGAGGGAATCGCAAAAGATTTTTAAAAGTAAACTTAAATGGTGCCAAAATCACCAGGAACAAATTAGAATGGATATCATATCGTACCACCAGTCAACCAAAAATTTTGCTAGGTTTTGGAAGTCGACAAATAAGCTAAATGGCGGTTTAAGTCGCCCTGTTTGTGTAAAAGGTTGCGTTTCTGAACAAGACATTGCTAATGTATTTAGGGAGCAGTTTCAAGTCCCTTCACCAAGTAAACTTTCAGCATGTATGTTCGATGCTGAGGTCTGTGAAGAAGTGTTACCGGTACGCTTCTCGTCTAAACAAGTGACTGAAGTAATCAGAAAAATGTCGAGAGGAAAATCGCCCGGTCACGATGGCCTCAGCATTGAACATCTGAAGCATGCAGGGGTCCATCTTCCGAGAGTATTGTCCTTGTTATATAATTTATGCGTGAGTCATTCATACATACCTGAGGATATGATAAAAACATTAGTAGTACCAATATTGAAGAATAAGACCGGTGATATTTCTGATGAGACAAATTATCGACCAGTATCTCTGGCAACAGTAATAGCCAAGGTGTTGGATGGTCTGCTGGACAAGTACTTGGCGACATACCTAAATATTCATGATGCTCAGTTTGGTTTTCGCCCTGGTTTGTCAACTGAGAGTGCTATTTATTGTCTTAAGCAAACTGTCCAATACTACAAACAGAGGCATACACCAGTGTATGCCTGCTATCTTGATTTGTCAAAGGCTTTTGACCTCGTACAATATGATCTGCTTTGGAGAAAGCTTAGGGAGGCTGGTCTACCATCGGATTTATTGGCGGTTTTTCAATTTTGGTACCGAAATCAATTGAACAGCGTGAGGTGGGGGGCTGCTCAATCGCCAACTTATCGTTTAGAGTGTGGGGTAAGGCAGGGTGGACTTACCTCTCCTCGGCTGTTCAATTTTTATGTGAATGATTTAATAATTAGACTCAATAATAAAAATGTTGGTTGTCGAATTGATGGAATAACTGTCAATAACCTCAGCTATGCGGATGATATGGTGTTACTTGGTCCAACAGCCGGTTCAATAAGGGAACTTTTAAAAGAGTGTCAGGAGTATGCTTCAAATCACGGTTTGGTGTATAATTGTAAAAAGAGCCAGTACATGGTCTTCAAGGCCCCTAATAGACAAATACATTACGATCCAAAAATCACTCTCAATGGTATGCCGTTGCAAAGAGTTATCACCTTTAAATATTTGGGGCACCTTGTCGATGAGAACCTTAATGATGATTTAGACATTGAGCGAGAACGCAGAGCTCTAGCTGTTAGGGGTAATATGTTGGCCCGCAGATTCGCTCGATGTAGTAAAGAGGCTAAAATAATATTATTTAAAGCTTATTGTCAAAGCTTCTACACTGCGGGTCTGTGGATCAACTACACCAAAAAGACTCTGAATAAATTTCGTGTACAATACAACAACATATTTAGGATGCTCTTGGGATTTCCGCGTTTTTGTAGTGCATCTTGCATGTTTGCAGAGCAGCGGACTGACGATTTTTACGCCATTATTAGAAAAAAGACTGCGTCACTAATGCTTGGTATGCGCGGGAGTCCAAATAGCATTATACAAATGTTTACGGAGAAACTTGATTCTCCGTTGTTACACCATCATATTGCTGTATTAGTGAGATAATGTAATATGAATTTGTATGTATGTTCTTATATATGTGGATTTATGTATAGGTTAATGAATGTTAAAAAAATAATAAAATATATATTTTAAAAATAAACTAACAGGTAGCTCGTAAGTTAAATATTGTACTACTAATCAAATGGACTGTAATTGTCTGAGTGAATAAAGATTTATTATTATTATTATTTATTTAACACGTTTATCTATAATTCCGAATACGTTTTCACTGCGAATACGAAGTAATTTTACCTGTGCGTTATTATACAATAGCATTGCAATATTGAAAATGCTTGGTGGTGGAATGGTAAATGTTTTAGTCCCTATGCTTCGATAGCCGAGCTTCGTTCGTATTCGGTATTGAAAATCGTGGCCGCCATTTTGAAGTTTTTACTTATTGTACCGATTTATCTCAGAATCAGAAGTATCTGGGGGTATCTCGGCACCAATATGCCAAATTCATAGTAAGGTTTAAAAAAAAATGTGGCCGCCATTTTGAACTTTTTATTTATTGAACCAATTGCTCTCAAAATCAACATCTGACGTTATGTCAACACCAATAAGCCAAGTACATAAACAGATTTTTAAAAACTGGCCGCATTTTTCAACTTTTTAGTCATTGAATCAATTGCTCTCAAAATCAACATCTGAGGATATCTCGGCAGTCGGCACCAATAAACCAAATTTATAAGTAGATTAAAAAACTGTGGTCGCCATTTTGAACTTTTTATTTATTAAACCGATTGCTCTCAAAATTAATATCTGAGGGGGTCTCGGTACCAATAAGCCAAATTTATAGGTAAAGTATTGAAATGAAATGAAAATATTTATGATATATTTTTTAATAAATATAATAAATATTTTCATTACATTTCAATACTTTATTGAAAGTATTGTGGCTGCCATTGCTCTCAGAATCAAAATCTAAGGTTCTCTCTCTGTCTCCCTCTCCCTCTCTCTCTCTCTTCAGCCATAAAAAGCCATAGGAAGTCCACTGCTGAACATAGGCCTCTTCAAGGATCTCCACAATGACCTGTTGGAAGTAGCCTGCATCCAGCGACTTCCTGAAACCTTAATCAGGTCGACCGTCTACATTGTTGGTTCACTATGATTTAAAAATTAAAAATGTATTCTCATCATATTAATTATAATAAAAATATTTTGTAGCTATCCAACAGTCTTCTAAACGACTCCTTCTTATAATATTAACGCTTTGGCGTCTTATTTTTCGATCCAGGGGTATCATAAAAAAACATTATACAGGGTATATCAAGACTGCTACCGAAAACGAAGCCGGGTGGTAGTATAAGCGACTTCAGACACAATGCAACAAAAAAAAGTTGCAAAAAAAAGCGACAATTTTTTTTTTGTTATTTTTTTCCTATGACCATATTTGGGTGGTAAATACATTTTTTCCTAAAATAATAGTGTATACCCTTTTATTTACAAATAATCTAAGGTATAAGAGTGTTTAAATCATTATTTTAGCAAAAACTATGGATTTACCACCCAAAAATGACGATATTTAAAAAATCATAAAAATTAATTGTCGCGTTTCTATGCGAAATTTTTAGTTGCATAGTGTTTGTAGTCACTAAAACTACCACCCGGTTTCGTTTTCGGTAGCGGTCTTGAGATACCCGGTATAGATTTGGCTGTTTACATATCTTTAACAGATAGATATTGATTTTGAGAGCAATCGGGTTAAAAACAAAAAAGTTCAAAATGGTGGCCAAAATATACAATTCTGACTATGAATTTAAGTTACCGGTACACGGGGACGGCCGTTAAATATTAAATATATACCTCCTACCAGAAGTCGCTCTAAAGCTCTAAAATTTAAATGGCAGCCAATATTCACAATCCGGATTAAAGTCAGACAGATTTAAAAATTATGTCCAATTATATAAGATCAGAGAATTACAAAATATTTATATTACAAGTAATTTTTAGTCACAAACTTAGTAAATTTTAACTCATTGTCATATTAAATAAATGGTGGCAATAATTTTATTTTGTCGGTTTAATATAACGTAAACAATTAACCAGGATATCAGGATACCAGGTTAATAATTTTTTTATAAATTTGCAACACTGAAAAATATGTCTATAGAAAGCGCGCAAATTCTATTTTTTTTTTAATAAAATTTCGTCGATTATATCTCCCGATATATTAATAAATATGCAATGTTACCTATGGTAGCTAATTATATACTTATTAATTATGCGTTCAGTAGAATTTGGGCACAATTTAATGACGCTAAATGGTATTTTAAGATTTTTCTTTCTAGAAGATTTCATGTGTACCCCACGCTGTCTGAATCCATACTGATTGGCGGGAAAAAAAAAGGTGGCCCCGGCACCACCATTTTTATCTACGTTTTTCAAGTACCAGCACTCCCTCTATATGTATATACTCTAAGACTTAAAGTTACGATGTACGTTATACAAATTCGAACTTTTACAGAGTAGATACATTCGTATCGTATAAAAAACTTCGATCGTCCGAAGTTTCGAACTTCGTTTCGGATGAATATAGTAGGGCCTAAGACGTATGTTAGTATGTAACGGAATCCTTGAACATAATTTTGACCCCCTTCAAAACGTTGGATTGACTCGAAGTTCTGATTCTTATAGAGGACCGATGACAATACAATAATAAAAAATTGTGACTTTATGTTATCCAGAATACAAAGAAATTTAAATTTTATGAAAAATAAATAATAATATATATTTTCTGCATTTTTAACACAGTTGCCGGAAGAGATGGTATCACATCACAAAAAAGTAGCACCTTAAAATAAAACTATTTACATAAAACACCAGCAGAGTCTTCAACGGACTCTGGATTAGGTTTTAAAAATATTATTTTAGGTTTTAATATTGTATTGTATCTGTATCAGCCCATTTACGCCCCACTGCAGATCACGGGCCTACACTGTAATATGGTATTTGACTCCAATTTTTTTATTGTATTTATCAAAATCCATATGGTCAACAAACAAAGAAATGAAAATCATTCATAATGAAACAAGTTAGAAACAGTTTTAAATCTTGTAGTGGGAGTAACAGAAAAGAAATGCAAAACCAAGATAGTGACGTCACTAGAGTTATTATACATTACAATGTGCGTGTGTGAAAGAGACAGCAAGATGTCCCCATTACACTCCTACTCTTTAATTTCAAATATTAATATTTGCCTTATGTTACAAATTACTTTAATACTTTTTTGACAGCAAGGCTTTATTTTTAACGTATTTCTGTTTGTAAGCGAAATAATACCAAAAGTCGATAATAGTCAAATACCCTATTGAGAATACCATTGCGAACATGTTGGCAGTCGCGCCTGGTCCGTTACCAATAGGCCATGAGTCGTCAACGTCCCTACTGGTTGCAGACATTTGTAGTACGTGAAAGAAAGTGTGGGGAGCAATATACTGTGGATTTCCAATCTTCCACGTGATGTAAATGGTATTATCAAGTGCCTACCTGTTGGTGTTCAGCACCAGGGTCCACGCGGAGCTGTGCAGGTCCTGCAGCTTGTCGAACTCCCTCGCCAGGGTGCGCTGGTGGTGACGAGTCGACCTGATGGTGGTCAGCCCTGACACCGTCGCTGACAGGTGGTTTAGGGATTGGCTGCGAGCTGGATGGAGAGAAAAATACTGGTGGTCGGGTCTAGATTCGATAGTTCTGTCGCTTAGAATATTTTTATTGAAATGAAATAAAATTGATCATGTAGGCAATTAAAGACCTCTTATGACAAGCCAATACACATAACACATCAAAATGTTTTACTTCATAGGAGTACCTATTATTTTTCGAATAAGAACCTAAAATCTTGACTTTAAACCAATAGTATTAAATACGAAAATATCACTATTGTCCTTTTTTTTTAACAAACTAGAACAAGTATGTTTCTCGCATATTTCCGATATTGAGAGAGCGCAGTGGATCATTTATCGACGGCGCTACGCCTTGTATCTCGTTTCAATTTTTTTCTGTTCGCCTTATACGAGTACGAGTTTATGCATTCAATTTGAACCCCACTCCCCGATATCCACTACTATATATTCATCCGCAACGAAATTCGAAACTTCGGACGATCGAAGTTTTTTATACGATACGAATGTATCTACTCTGTAAAAGTTCGAATTTGTATAACGTACATCGTAACCATAAGTGTATGGTTACGACCATAAGTCAATAACGACCATAAGCATAGGTAGGTACATTCGTATCGTATGTAAACTTCGATCATCCGAAGTTTCGAACTTCGTTTCGGATGAATATAGTAGGGCCCCAGCCATTAGCTCCCACTCACCTATAGCCTCGATCCTCTTCAAATCCCTGCTGGTGGCGAGGAATAGAGCTCTGAGGAGCATCAGCAGCGCTCCCACCACCGCCGTAGGCAACACTAGCCACCAGTTCACCACGCACACCACCACCAGGATAGCTATCACTTCGAGGAAGAACTGAAACAAGCATTGAGGTATTATACTAGAGCGGACATCGGGAACAAAATCTCTGCGTATTGTGCGTACACACGTATACACAGTGAAGCGAGAGGGAAGATATGTTACTTCGTAGGCGTGACAGAGACAGAAATAGAATGTACCCCTCATTTTGTTACAAACATTTTGTTTGCAGTATCCCCTCTAGTATATTTTCTGAACCAAATCCGTGGTAAAGGGAAGTCACTCCCGTACTGTTGTATCAGTCTATACATCCCACTGCAGGGAACCGGGCCTTCTCTACAATTGAGAATACGATTGAGAATGGTTAGGCCATACAGTCCACTACGCTAGCCTAGTGCGGGTTGGCGGACTTTGGAGACTACAGGCACAATTTAATTATAAATTTAGCAGTAAAAGACGAGGATCTTTTTTTTAACACAAATTATACAAGTTGTGAAAATGTACCATGATCAATAATTTTTTTTTTTTTTTTTTTTTTTTTTTTTGCATTGAATGGCGAGACGAGCAAGCCGTTCGCCTGATGGTAAGCGATACGACCGCTCATGAACAGTAGCAACATTCCACTGCGCTCGCCATCCTGAGACATAAGATGTTAAGTCTCAATATGTCCAGTAGTTGCTCTGGCTACAATGTCCTTCAATCCGAAACACAACAGTGCATTTAAGCAGTGTTGTTTCACGGGAGAAATAGACATTGCGGTGGTACCTACCCAGATGGCCTCTCACATATGAGAGACCTACCACCAGTAGAAAAAAATAAAATAAATTTTCTGAAATGATTTTTTTTGCATGTTTAAAAAATGATATGGTTCGTCGTATACTGTACTACACAGCACTGTATCAACACATATATGTACGTCAGACGTCTCACTGCAGGGCACAAGCCTTCTCAACAATCGAGATTAAGATAACAATAAAATAACTAAAGAAATAAAGAAAGAACAAATAACACAAAAAAGGCAGATAAAAATAACTCATGAAAAATGGAAAGAAAAATAGAAAAGAACAATGAAAGAAAAAAGAAAAAAAAGTTCTTCATGAAAAGAACTAATTGACATTCTATACCAGTACAAACTCACCCCCAAACAATCGACCAGGGCTATGGGCAGCAGGGTGTCCACCTGACCCATGTCCTTGGAGAACCTGTTCAGGATCCGACCTGAAGGGTTGTGGTGGAAGAACCACATCGGCGCGTTGGTAACACCCCTGGAACAAACGGGAGTATATTTTATCCATTGACTTAAAAATTAAGGATAGGCCCTAAGTACAGTCAGCAACATAAGTCGCTACACAGTCACAAGATTTAAACTGTCTTATCATCCAAAATAATAATTCTTTTCAATAATGTATGGCACTTCTCGGTATAGACGACTTCACTTGGTTATATTTTACGACTACAGAGAAGTACGTACAAATTTTAATTCATAAAAAGGTTATCAAAAAATGTGAAGTGTTCAGCAACTTATGTTGCTGACTGTACATTTGGAGTTTCAAAATGATGACCATGAATACCGCGGCGAAATAAATATCAAATTTACTAAATAATAGTGATACGAATTAGTGTCTTTTTTTTACGTATACCTCATAATATTTTTTTATTTATTTATTAAACTTCATACAGTAAAATTTTACAGGCGGACTTAATCCCGTTGGCATTTTCTACCAGTCAACCTTTGGGAGAAGCAGAAATGAGATAAAAAGGAATAGAAATGAGAAAAATATGGTACAAGCAAGCATTTTGGTAGTCGTTGCGAGCGACGAGTAATTTCAGTAACGCTCCACTAGAGATGTACTGGAGCGCGCGCACCACTTACATCGGAACACTTTACGCCCTGTCCATATACCGGGTATCTCAAGACTGCTACCGAAAACGAAGCCGGGTGGTAGTTTTAGTGGCTACAAACACAATGCAATTAAAAATTTCGCCTAGAAACACGACAATTTTTTTTTATGATTTTTTAAATATCGTCATTTTTGGGTGGTAAATCCATAGTTTTTGCTAAAATAATAATTTAAACTCTTTTATACCTTAGAGTATTTATAAATAAAAGGGTATATACTATTATTTTAGGAAAAAATGTATTTACCACCCAAATATGGCCATAGGAAAAAAATAACAAAAAAAAATTGTCGCTTTTTTTTGCAACTTTTTCTGTTGCATTGTGTCTGAAGTCGCTTAAACTACCACCCGGCTTCGTTTTCGGTAGCAGTCTTGATATACCCTGTATTTATGTGAATAATTTTACCACCAATTTATGCTACTATTTCTGTAACTTTTTAATGAATGCTCCGCTCCTATAGGTCATAGCGTGATGTTGTATATGCTTCCTCGATAAATGGGCTATCAATACTAAAATAAATTTTCAATTAGAACTAATAGTTCCTGAGATTAGAGCATTCCAAACAAACTCTCAGCTTTAAATTAAAAAATAAGTTAGTTAAGTACTTCTTACAAGCCTTAGATATTATTTCGTTTAAAAGTTAAAATAATCTTGTTACCACTCTCATTATATTAATGTTTACATATTATTTATTAAAGGCTCTACGCACTACAGTCAAACTAACTGGGTGGTTTTGTAGGGCATATGTGTAATTAGACCTATGTTACAGTTTAGTATATAAATAGAAAAAAATATATAATACTAGTGGTCGGGCCCGGACCCGCCCGGGTGCATACACGTTTTAAAATGGTGGTCAAAATGTTTAATTCTGACTATCAGTTTAGAATATCGACCAATCGGACCACGAAAAACGAACAAAATTTCCTCGTATTTGCTAGAAATATCACTACTGCTTTCCTCCTATAGGTCATAGCGTGATGATATATAGCCTATAGCCTTCCTCGATAAATGGACTACCCAACACTGAAAGAATCATTCAAATCGGACCAGTAGTTCCAGAGATTAGCGCGTTCAAACAAACAAACTCTGCAGCTTTATAATATTAGTATAGATTAGTTTGGGTTATTCAAGTACGTGCACTAAAAATAAACGATTCTCACCTGAACATAGTATCGTGTAGCGTGATAGAAGCCTTGATACAAGTGTTGTAGAACACGACCAGCTTGTTCCAAGTGAAGAATATGCATATGGCTATCAGACTGCCGTATATGTACAGGCACTGCTCACGGGTCAGATGGAATCGGTTCTTCACCAACTCTTCAAAAATCACCACTGTGGACAAAATCATATTCAAATATTTATCTGTGTCTGTATCAGCCCATATATGTCCCACTGCAGGGCACGGGTCTCCTCTACAATCAAGAGTACGATTCAGAGTGGACAGGCCACATAGTCCACCACGCTGGCCTAGTGCGGGTTGGCTATAGACTGATACAGATACAAAATAACATACGTAAATACATAAACTCACGCCTTTTTCCCAGAAGGGGTAGGCAGAGGTGTAAGGACACCCACATTTCGCCTTGTATGTTCCGTCCCACGATGTGATAGGTGGCGAGCCTATCGCCATATAGCGCACAAATTCCTGACTCAGGACTGATAATGAATAGAAAAATCGAATATCACTTTGGCCAAGCCGGGATTTGACTCCGAGACCTCAGATTTATAACCGTACCCTAGCACAACTACGCCACCGAGGCAGTGAAAATTAAAATTACATACAAAATTAAATAGTATTAAAAGATATTGAAAACATACCAGGCGGCGGCGCGCCAGGCGTGCTGTTAGTCTTCTTTATAATCTCAGCTCCATTGGCTTCCTCCAAATCGACCCTGAAACAAAATTATTACATGTAGCGAAAATTGAGCAGCAGTGTAAACGCACTGTTGTGATTTAAAGGACATTGCAGCCAGAGTAACTACTGGATATATTGAGACTTAACATCCAATGTCTCAGGAATGGAACACCAAGCATTTCTTTGTAATTCAAGGTGTTGTTTGGTTTTGCAACTGTCCATGAGCGGTCGTACTGCTTACCACCAGGCGAATGCTCGTCTCGCCATACATTGCAATAAAAAAAAGTAAAAATACAATATCTGAATATTGTGTTATAAAAAAATCTTCAATTCACAAAACATATTACATAATATCTGATAACATTTACATTAAACTCAATTTATACCAACTACAAAAACAATCGATTGAACCAAAAATCGATTCTGTTTAATCGATAACCCTAATAGATTAATCCAACAATTGATACTCACCATTCCTTAAGCCAGACATCGGTGGACGAGTAGAATATTTGCGCGAGTAGAAACAGTACCAGCATTAGAGTCATCGACCATTTGTTACCACCGCTCTTTATGTACGACATGTAGACGCTGTTATCCACGGAACCTTTGCCTTGGCTCTCGCCTGAAATAAATAGACTATTTAAAAAAAAATACACCCTACAGTCACATACATATGGATTACTCTAAGTTTCGAAACGAAATTAAATATTCCGAAGTTCGACGTTTGTAGTAAGTTATGAATTTTCTACTTCTTTAAATCAATGCTATTCTTAAATCCATCCCATGGTTGTCTGTAAGACATTGCCTTTCGACGATAAGACCGCCAATTGTACTTATTATGTATATGATTTCTCTTTGTACTTGCGTTTTTTTTAATAAAATAAAAAATATTTTTTTTCTATGACACTTATCATTCACTCCGACTTAGTCTATGGTCTAAATCTCATTACACTAGATGAAGTGCTCGGCCTGGGAATCAAACCTAGAAACACATTATTCAAAGCACGCAAGCTGCCACAGGACCAAAGAAGACATACAATGTACAATGTTTCATAGAAAATACTTTATAATTAAGAACCAACCTTCATATATTGGGTCCAGATTATTGTCTAAATCTAGATTGAAAGACAACTGGGACGCCTCCGACATGGACCTCTGTGACCTAAGTTTGTAACTGTGCTCCTGAAATGATAATATATGGTCAAATAACGATTTATAATTATTAATATGTTCTTATAGAGGGTGTATCCAAACTGCTACTAAAAACGAAGCCAATACAAATAAAATTTCGCATTTTTTTTACCGTCGTCCTGTTTCGGTGGTAAATACATAGTTTTTCTAAAATTTATAATGTACAACCTTGTTTTTTAAAGACGCAAGTGTTTAAATTGAAAAACTATGTATTTAAAAAAAGTGAAAAAAGTCCTCATTTTTTTATGATATTTTTAGTTGCTTAGTTCCTTTTATCAGTTGACACCTGGTCGTCCAAAAAATTGGTAATAAATTGGTTCCGTTATATACCGGGTATATCAAGACTGCTACCGAAAACGAAGCCGGGTGTTAGTTTAAGCGACTTCAGACACAATGCAATAGAAAAAGTTACAAAAAAAAGAGATAATTTCTTTTTTGTTATTTTTTTCCAATGACCATATTTGGGTGGTAAATAATTTTTTTCCTAAAATAATAGTGTATACCCTTTTATTTATAAATAAGGTATAAAAGAGTTTGAATCATTATTTTAGCAAAAACTATGGATTTACCACCCAAAAATGACGATATTTAAAAAATAATAAAAAATAATTGTCGCGTTTCTTTGCGAAATTTTTAGTTGCATTGTGTTAACAGTCACTAAAACTACCAGCCGGCTTCGTTTTCGGTAGCAGTCTTGAGATACCCGGTATAAGTCATAAATTTAATAGTACAGTTTGAGGGCTGCTTGGATGAGCTGTAGGCATGTCGGAATACAAGTAGAATAGGCTATTTGACTAATTTCTGGAAACCATACCACATTTTGAAGTTGGGTCTATAGACCTTACAAATAAAGGTTATTTTTAATTATGATATCTATATAATTTAAAAATAAATTTACAAAATACACTGAATAATTACACTGTCAAAACGCTTTGTCGGACAATATGGCGTCAGTTCGTAAACATCCGTTCCACAGATTCGTTCGCATATGTCACTCATTCTTAAATCAACCATAGATCAATTAATCAATCGTCCGATTGTGTATTTGTCAAAAAAATATAATTATTTTTCTTTCTTCACATTTTATTACATTGGACATGTTAATATTATTAATTCACGGGTATAAATGTCAAATAACGCGTTTTAAAGGTATTTTTAATTTGTATCTCTGCCGTTATCAATCCCATTCATTTCCTGTACGTGAGTAGTTCATACTAATGCATGACGTCATAGCCAATCAAAATCGTTTACGATCACTTGGCGCGAACTCAAAATCAATTAAATTGTAATTCTGGTTTTTAGCCAAAATATACAATATTTTTAATGTATGATAATGAAATTTGTTTTAAAATTAAATTATCTACACGGATGGAAACAAATAAGTCAATATTTTTTATACAGTCAAATAGCCTATTACCGGGGAAGCACTATATTACATTAACATTGTATAGAGGCACATTGTCAAATTGCAGGCTCGTCCGGGCCGGTACCACTGTCTCACACGAGATCCACGTGAAGCGATAGCTTTGCTGTCGCATTTCGTTCGGTGAGTGCGATTGCTAGATGCCCAATACTCCTATCCTCTTCCCATCCTTTGTTTACGCTCCCCTCCCAATTTGATGGTCAACGCATCCAGAATCCGCGCGTTGGGTATGTTCATGTGCTGTAATCACTTGCCATCAGGTCACCTGTTTGTTGATTTACAGCCGCTGCCAATAAACAATACCAATCCAAAATTTGCCGTTTAAGATTGACAGCTCAATCTTTTTTCTGATACTATATTGCCAATAATCAATCTCAGTAGTGAAAAAACTGGCAACATGGTAAATGTCAAATCGAAAAGTAGAAAACAATCCAGATTGACTTTAATCTAATGTTTTCGATTGATTATTGGCATCGGCCGTTACTGAACCAATTGTATATGAAAAAAAAAAATATCGCACCTTTAGAATTAAAGTGACATAACCCAAAAATATAGTTTTTTTTTAAATTGCAATTAATGGCGAGACGAGCATGCCGTTCGTCTGATAGTAAGCGATAAGACCACCAGACCAGATAAACAGTAGCAATACCAAACAACACCTTGAATTACAAAGCAATGCTTGGCATTCCACTGCGCTCTCCATCCTGAGACATAAGATATTAAGTCTCAATATGTCCAGTAGTTAGGCCGCGTTTCCACTGACGCGGAGCTGGGCGGAGAGGAGCGGAGAAGAGCGGTGAGTGGTCAGTGAGCGGAGCAGAGCGGAGAGGAGCGATGAAGAGCGGTGAGCGGTCAGTGAGCGGAGCAGAGCGGAGAGGAGCGATGAAGAGCGGTGAGCGGTCAGTGAGCGGAGCAGAGCGGAGAGGAGCGATGAAGAGCGGTGAGCGGTCAGTGAGCGGAGCAGAGCGGAGAGGAGCGATGAAGAGCGGTGAGCGGTCAGTGAGCGGAGCAGAGCGGAGAGGAGCGATGAAGAGCGGTGAGCGGTCAGTGAGCGGAGCAGAGCGGAGAGGAGCGATGAAGAGCGGTGAGCGGTCAGTGAGCGGAGCAGAGCGGAGAGGAGCGATGAAGAGCGGTGAGCGGTCAGTGAGCGGAGCAGAGCGGAGAGGAGCGATGAAGAGCGGTGAGCGGTCAGTGAGCGGAGCAGAGCGGAGAGGAGCGATGAAGAGCGGTGAGCGGTCAGTGAGCGGAGCAGAGCGGAGAGGAGCGATGAAGAGCGGTGAGCGGTCAGTGAGCGGAGCAGAGCGGAGAGGAGCGATGAAGAGCGGTGAGCGGTCAGTGAGCGGAGCAGAGCGGAGAGGAGCGATGAAGAGCGGTGAGCGGTCAGTGAGCGGAGCAGAGCGGAGAGGAGCGATGAAGAGCGGTGAGCGGTCAGTGAGCGGAGCAGAGCGGAGAGGAGCGATGAAGAGCGGTGAGCGGTCAGTGAGCGGAGCAGAGCGGAGAGGAGCGATGAAGAGCGGTGAGCGGTCAGTGAGCGGAGCAGAGCGGAGAGGAGCGATGAAGAGCGGTGAGTGGTCAGTGAGCGGAGCAGAGCGAAGTGGAGCATACTTTTGGAATCGCGCATTTTTGCACTTAGTTACACTCAATCTCTCGGAAAGACCATACATCATGTTGTCGCTTAAAAAGAAAAAAGCAATCATTTTATATCTTTCTCTACTTGAAGACGAAGACAACGAATCAGATGAAGTAGCATTGACTGATGCGACTTTTTTGGATTCGAAGAGAAAACATAGATTCTGGATTCGACAACATATAAAGTACCATTCTGTGCATGGAGAATTTTCAACTTTTTTTCAGACGTGTGATGACGAAATGTTCGAAACTTCGTATAGGGTATCAAGAAAACTTTTTCACTTCTCATCCATTTTGATACGTATGCACCTAGTGACGTAACGAAGACAACAGACACACTGCACGCGAGTCTCGCTCCGCCCCGCTCCGTACCGCCCCGCTGTCCTCCGCACTGCACCGCCTCGATGTATGAATATCCGCTCAGCTCTGCTCCACCCCGCTCGTACTGTTTCCATTGAAGCGTAGCGGATATTTCAAGCATAGTCATTGGTCAATTTGTGCACCGCTAAACTCCTCTCCGCCCAGCTCCGCGTCAGTGGAAACGCGGCCTTACTCTGGCTACAATGTCCTTCAATCCGAAACACAGCTGTGCTTTTACACTGCTGTTTGACGGGAGAAATAGACAATGCGGTGGTACCTACCCAGACGGCCTCTCACATTTGAGAAACCTACCACCAGTAGATTTTTGCTTTTAATCATATTTTGGCTCAAAATGACCTATCGACCCGTTATTAAAGAAGGACCTATTGATGAATGAAAGGCAGAAAGATGTATGCTTCGTTCTTCTTAATTTATCTTCCATAAGTACAAAATTTCTTATGTTACAAATCTTTGTTGAACGTTTCCCAAAAATAAAGATTTTTATTTAGGTCTGTTTAATTCTAAAGGTGCGATATTTTAAAACTAAAAAGACTACATTAAATAATGATACACTAACGCTTTTTCTTGCTTCAGTTTTAAACGTGTCCGCTTTTACTATGACATCATATACCTTGAAAGAAAAATATATTTCGGTAAGTGAATTGTTTAGAATACTGTATCAGCCCCTATACGTCCCACTGCAGGGCACGGGCCTACTCTACAATGAGAGTACTATTGAGAGTGGTTAGGCCATATAGTCCACCACGCTGGCCTAGTGCCAGGCTGACTTACATACCGTAGAAATTCTTATAAATCGCTATGGTATGCAGACGATGTTTTCCTTCACCTTTTTAGTGCGTGGTGATTGACTATCAATACACACATGACTCCGAAGTCAGAGGTGTGCCCTGGGATCCGAACCCGCGACCACCGTGAACATGTTGGCCGTCGCGTCTACTTTGTTTACCAACAGGCCACCACGCTCTTGTCTAGAATATCAACTATCAATACATAGAATATTGAGATTAAGATTATCCTGAACAAACAAACTCTTTTATATTAGTATTAGATAAAGATGGCGGATAATAAACATACCATTGGTTCCGGGTTCTCATACGAAGTGGCTTTCTGTTTCAATTTCTCTTCTTCAACTCTCTCTCCCATCTCTATTAACTTTTCAAATTCTGCTACTCCGTTCTTGAGATCGTTGTATGACCCTTGAGCTACTATCTGAAGAAAAAGAAAGAAAGAATAATTTATTGCTAGTACAAATAGCACGAATGATAAAAATAAAAGAAAACCATTCCAATACAAGAAAATACAAAATATTAGGTAATTACATACAGGGTATATCAGGACTGCTACCGAAAACGAAATCGGGTGGTAGTTTTAGTGACTACAAATACAACGCTAAGTTTTTTTCAACGCTTAACTATTTTTGGTCATAATGTGATTTTATAACCTATACCCTTCCTCTATAAATGGACTATCCAAAACCGCAAGAAACTTTTAATTCGAACCAGTACTTCCCGAGATATTCGCGTACAAACATACAAAAATAATATTTACCCGTCCGGATCTCATAACGCAGACGTTATCGGCGTGCCGTGCGTATTGCACGTGATGTGTGACCAGCACTGTCGCCTTGTCGCGTAGAAATCCACGAATACAATCTTCGTATATCGCCTGAGCCACCTGGGGACAATCATCATTACCAGATATCATCATTACTATATTTCGTCATTACTATATTTCATTATTACCAGATATCATCGTTACCAGATGCCATCATTACCAGATGTCATCAATCCAGATATCGTCATTTCCAGACATCATCATTAGCAGATATCATCATTACCAGATATCGTCATTACCAGATATCGTCATTACCAGATATCATCATTACCAGATATCATCATTACCAGATATCATCATTACCAGATATCGTCATTACCAGATATCATCACTACCATCAGAAAGTCTACTGGTCAATACAGTATGTAGATAAGTAGGTCATGATCTGGTAGTCTTGTGGAAGCTCATATACCTCCTTAGATTTATTAAAAGATTTTTTGCATCCACTTCGAAACCAGATTCATTCCTTTTCTGCTGTAGTCTTTGCACTATTGACTAAATCTTGCCCATAAAAGATAATCGCAGTGTCATCTTCGTAGCATATAATACTGAGATTATCTTACTATATATATTATCAGCGAATGCTAAGTTGAGATCATGAATATCGTTCATATGTATAAAAAATAAAAATAAATAAATACACCCAACAGTCACATACATAGTTCTGACCACGCAATAATATCGAGTCTTGTGTCGTATATCAGATACTATGTGAGACTTTTCGGTCTCACAAACACCCAGACCCGAAAGAAATATTTTTCGACCACAATAACATATCTCTCAGTGCGGGAATGGAACCCGCGTTTATTAAATACAATTAGCTTGAAGGAAACAGGATTTTTACTAGTAAGTACAGGTCATTACCATCCGACTTCGTCATTACCATGCACGTCATTACTATTATCATTTTCGTCATTCCCGGTTTATGGTTTTACTTTTGTCCATGAGCGGTCGTATAGCTCACCATCAGGCGAACGGCATGCTCGTCTCGCCATTCATTGCAGTAAATTATAGTTTAAAAAACTAAAAACACGCTTTCATAAAAGATCCAACTAAAAAGTAAAAAATAATTGATATTGAGTTTAAAATTAGAAAATGGAGTAAAATATATACATTTTCTTGCTATAAAGCGTGGGGGGCTGTAGAATTAGTTATTGTTGTAAACACCCCACGCTTTGTAACAAAAAAATCTTCACAGATTCTGTTACATACATACATACATACAGGCGAAGTTAATAAAAGCGTGTTCATAAAACAACTTTTTTTGGTCATCAGGTGAAGTATACGTACTTTGGCGTCCACAGCTGCCAACGGATCGTCTAACAGATAAACGTCTGCGTTCTGGTAGACACACCGCGCCAGGGATATTCTCGCCCTCTGACCTCCGGATAATGACGCGCCTGAGAACAAATAGTATAAAAAATAAGTAACGATCTGGTGATAATTATTTTTACAGGGTATATCAAGACTGCTACCGAAAACGAAGCCGGGTGGTATTTTAAATGAGTCCAATAAAACCCAAAAAATTATTTAACAAAAATCGTTTTTTGTTGTTGTGATATTTAAATATCATCGTGTTTGGGTGGTAAAATCATATATTTTATTAATATAATAATTTAAACTTTTACGTACCATAGCGTGTTTAGAAATAAAAGGGTTTATATTGTTAGTTAATAAAAAAAACTGTATTTATTACCCAAATACGACAAAAGGATAAAAGTAAGAAAGAAAATTCGTTTAAAATTGTGATTGCATTCACTAAAAGTACCTTCATTTTCGATAGCAGTCTTGATAAACCCTGTATTATAATCTCTGTTGTACATTAACACATAAAATAGTTTAAAACACACACACTCAGACACGCACGCACGCAAGCACGTACGAAAACACACAAGCATACCAACTAGCACGCACACACATACATATTATCATATCATCATCATATTATCTTTACTTAATCTACTAGTCTTTCTTAATATAATATATAATTCACGTGTCACGTTGTTTGTCCGCGATGGACTCCTAAACCACTCAACTGATTATAATGAAATTTTGTAGATATGTGTTATTTGATCCAACTTAAAGGTGGGATATTTTTTATCTCGATTGAATTGACGAAAGTATAAAAAAAAGGAAAAAACATTTTGCCATACAAAATGTTCATGGGTTTGTAACTGTCAAAGATTTAATGTTCATAGCGTCGATACGGTAAACTCTTCCCTAAAATTAAATAACGTATTTAAATAAAGGTTTCGAATCGACAACACATAGCCACAATATTCGATTTATGGCGTATTTTAGATTTTAAAGATGTAAATTAATGACAGTAATGAAAAGTGGTTGACATTTAAATTGATTGTCAAATATTTATGCATACGTTCAGGAATTTATTGTAAACTAAAGAGTATATTATGATGCTACATAAATATAGGACAATTAAATAAATAATATTCACATGTATTAAGTTTTACTTCTTTTCAAGATAGAATTTCACTTGAAAATGAAAAATCTTAAATAAAATAATAAATCTTAAATAAATAAAATAACACATAAAATAAAAACTGAACTGAACTGAATAAAATAAAAATTTTATATAATTATGGAGAATATTGCAGGGATTCTCAAATTAGGCGTTGCCTGTGTCTTGAAAAACCAGTTAAATATAATTGTTTCTACGTTAATTGTGTGTGTGTGAGTGCATTTCTACGAAAATTAATATTTTATCTCTTTATTACTAACAAGAGTAATGGCGTAATATTTTTGGAAAAACAGCATAGTGGGGGTGAAATAAGGGATGGGATATTGCATGGATAATCAAAATCGATAAAGTGTTTAGAAAGTAGAGAGAAACTGGATATAATAGAGTGGGAGGTAGGGGAGAAGACTGGGATAGCTGACAGATTTAATAGGACGAAATGTAAATGCACGGTATAAAACGGGATGGTTAATTAAGAGAAAGGACGCGACGTATCGGGAAGTGAATGAACAGACGGGATGGGACGGAATTGAGCAGGACAGTAGGATAGCTAATTCATGTTTAGGTATACAAGAGCTTATACGAAAAATAACACGTATTTGGTGTGGAGTAAAATAAAAAAGTATCTGCACCCAGGCGAAGCCGGGCCGGGCCGCTAGTGTTAGTATAAATAGCAATACCAATAATAAAAAGCAAGTCCATAATAACATTTCACAAGTTAAAAAAAATGGCTCAATTTTGCTATTTGCTAGTGTGATTTGCAAAGCCGATCGGATAATATTTTTATTTGATCTCGTGTAATTTATAAAGAAGTGAGTTTTTTTACGACACCATTTAAAAAATAAACTGAAGTCAATTTTATGTGTGTAATTTTAGATATAAAAAATTGTTATAATATATGGTGAGTTTTTTATTTACACATTCTATGATGGGCAATTAGCAATAGCAGAAATATAGATCATGCTAAAGTTCCAAATAGCAATGTGGTGGTGTTACATACATACATAAACTCACGCCTATATCCCAGAAAGGGTAGGTAGAGGTGCCAGGACACCCACATTTCGCCTTGTATTTTCCGTCCCACAATGTGATAGGTGGCGAGCCTGTCGCCATATCGGGTGGTGATGTTAATTTTGTAATAATTCCCATGACTAATACTCACCCCTCTCCCCTACAATGGTTTTGTCTCCATGCGGCAGGATATCGAGGTCGCTCTTCAGCTGACAACACTTGATCACCTGCTTATACCTGCGCAGATCCATATCCTGACCGAATAGGATGTTCTGGCGAACCTACAATAGGAAAAAATATTATCTGTATCAGCGCATATACGTCTTAATTTACTTTATGACATGTCTACCCCCGTTTTTCTACTTGTTTTTAGTCCATTCCATCCAAAGGTTTTCTGGAAGACATCGCCAAAGGCGATAAGACCGCCAATTGTACTTTACATACCGGGTATATCAAGACTGCTACCGAAAACGAAGCCGGGTGGTAGTTTTAGTGGCTACAAACACAATGCAATTAAAAATTTCGCATAGAAAAGCGACAATTTTTTTAATTTTTTTTTTAAATATCTTCGTTTTTGGGTGGTAAATCCATAGTTTTTGCTAAAATAATAATTTAAACTCTTTTATACCTTAGAGTATTTATAAATAAAAGGGCATACACTATTATTTTAGGAAAAAATGTATTTACCACCCAAATATGGCCATAGGAAAAAAAATAACAAAAAAAAATTGACGCTTTTTTTTGCAACTTTTTCTGTTGCATTGTGTCTGAAGTCGCTTAAACTACCACCCGGCTTCGTTTTCGGTAGCAGTCTTGATATACCCTGTATAGGTTAAGCATTTTTCTTTGTGTTATTTTATTTGTGTACAATAAAGTGTAATAATAAATAAATAATACGCCCCCCTGCAGGGCACGGGCCTCCTCTGCAATCGACAATACGATTGAGAGTGGTTAGGCCATATAGTCCACCACGCTGGCCTAGTGCGGGTTGGCGGACTTACATACCATATAAAGTTATGTATACCAACAAGAACTGAGTTAAGCACTTGTATTTATTTTTGTATATGGTATGTCAAGAGTGTGACCGAAAATTAAGCCGGGTAGTTTTATCATTATAGATACGATGCAACAAAAAAAAATTGGTACGATTTTTTATGTTATTTTTTTCCTGTTCTTTGCTATACTTTGTTAGTAAATAGATAGATTTTTCTAAAAGAACTATACACTCTTTGATTTTTAAGTACGCAATGGTTAAAATTATTATTTTATCAAATACTATGGATTTACCACCTAAATATGAAGAAATTAAAAAATCACAAAAAAATCTGTCGCGATTTTTTGCAAAATCAGCTGCATTGTGTTTAAAGTCAGTGTTATATTGTTATACCACCCGGCTTTGTTACCGGCAGCTGCCTCGGTATACCTTGTATAGAGATATTTACATCCCGTTTTCTTTATGTGGGCAAAGGCGCAAAAAATAATTTAAAAATGAAGTCTACTCACGGAAGCCTCAAAAAGCCACGGGTCTTGAGCGGCATACGCGACAACCCCATCGACCTTCAGAAGCCCAGCGCTGGGCGATATCTCCCTCAGTATAGCTTGGAGCAGCGTGGACTTACCCGACCCCACTGTTCCCACTATAGTAGTCAGCGACTCCGGTTTCACCTGCAAACATTATCATTATCGGTTTAGCAATTTAGAGAATTACATGTCAATATTTTAATGGTAAATTCTAGTAATGGAAATTATTGCTATTTCAAATTTAAATCACCATATTGTTATTTTCTTTAGCATGCTTTATATTTCTGCTATTGCTAATTGCCAAAAAAACTGACCATATATTAGAACAATTTTTCACATCTAAAATTACACACACAAAAGTGACTGTTCACTTTCTTCTTTGAATGGGTTCGTAATTAAAATTCACTCCTTCATAGATTACACGACATCGTAAAAACATTAGCCGATCGGCTTTGTGAATCACAATCGCAAATCGCAAAATTTTGCTTATTTATATAACTTGTGAAATATTATTAGCGACCTCACTTGCTATTTGCGATTGCTATTGTGGTATTGCTATTATTATTTTTTATTTCGGAGCTGGGATTGAACACGCGGCCTCTAGTTTCATATGTGGCGACTAACTAACTACGCCACGGAGGCTGTCAAAACAATATTACTTACAGTAAAATTAATATCAGATAGGGCTGCAATTTTCCCATTATTAGTGGCATCTTCTTCATTCTTCCAATGTGCGCTGTAGTCCTTCATTGATATCAAGACTTGCGGCTTCAAGCGGTCCAGGTTCGATTCCGACTTTATGTACGCTTGTTGACTGAAATAAAATAACCTTTATTACAGTACTAAATATTTAAATATTTGTAAATATGACTATATCGCCCGATATCGATAGGTTCATGGGGTGGAAAATAAACGACGAAACGTGTTCATATTGTCATGGTTGCATCTCTGCTTACCCCTTCTGGGTAAAAGGCGAGAGTTTATGTAAATATGTATTGAAATAAGACTATTTCTATTGAAATTGATATTAAATGTAATATAAATGTTTTTGTTTTGTAAATAGAATTGTTACCACTATGTATTTATTTGTCACAAGAGCTATTTTATTTTCTAAATGCCTAATAAACGGCTTCAATTTCATTTCACTGCAAAAGGAGATAAGATTTGGCCTAAACCCTCTTAATGGAAGTTTCGATTGTAGAGAAGTTCCGAGCTTAGAAATTATTAATTGTTATGGGCTATAGTAATTTATTTTAATTAAAAATAAAAGATTTCATATAAAAAAGAGGTGAAGATTACATGAACATTGTTGACTGTATAATTGTATTCTATTTCATTTTATTGCAAGGTGAATCCGATGTATGAATGAATATACAGGCACATCAAGGCAAAAAGATTTTTAAATTAATTTTTGATATAGTCGTATTTTGGTGGTAAATACATAGTTTTTTCTAAAAAGTGTACACCCTTTTATTTTCAAAGAGGCTTTGGAACGTAAGGGTTTATTTTATTATTTTAGCAAAAACTATGAAATTGCAACGCAAATACGATGGTTTTAAAAACCACAAGATTTTTTTTCGGTAGCAGTCTTTATATACTATTACTAGCGGTCGGGCCCGGCTCCGCCCGGGTGCATACACGTTTTAAAATGGCGGTCAAAATGTTTCATTTTGACAATCAGTTTAGAATATCGACCAATCGGACCACGAAAAACGAACAAAATTTCCTCGTATTTGCTAGAAATATCACTACTGCTTTCCTCCTATAGGTCATAGCGTGATGATATATAGCCTATAGCCTTCCTCTATAAATGGACTACCCAACACTGAAAGAATCATTCAAAGCGGACCAGTAGTTCCAGAGATTAGCGCGTTCAAACAAACAAACTCTGCAGCTTTATAATATTATTAGTATAAATTATTATTTATATTGTCTCATTTTGGTGTCGCATTTTTGTTTCAACGAATTTTCAACTGAAAACTATGCTAATAAGTTTGAATTCAAAAACACTCACCCATTGCCAATCTTCTCGAACACCCCATTCTTGACAACAGGTTTATCATCGATATTCAACAGGTCTATGCCGTCATCATCTACCTCTGGAAGCAGTAGGAATTCCTGCATCCTTTTCACACTGACATACGCTTCCAGGGTGAAAGTTATAGCCAGGGGCAGGAAATCAACCAGGGTGTATTTCAGTATATCGTAATACGAGAATATTACGAAAACTTTGGCAGCTGTAAGCGCGTTACCGAAGGAAATGTAGGATATTATGCTTAGCAGAATAGCTACTTTGGTGTTCAGTTTTACGCACGATATCATCACAGCTCGTAGCCATGAAATTTTCTTGATTACGTTCATTTCTTTTCTGTGGAGGAAAATAAATTGAACCGATTTAAAGATTAATGAATATCTGTTCTTATTTAATAACTTTTATTCAAAACAGCAGTGTAAATGTACCTTGTATTTCGGATTGAAGGACATTGTATCCAGAGTAACTACTGGACATATTGAGACTTAACATTTTATGTCTCAGGATGGTGAGAGCAATTTGATGGAGCGGATTGATTTAAAATTAATAATAAATATATACAACAATCACATAGTCCTGACCATACACTAATATCCAGTCTTAGGTCATAACATAAAGTACGAGAGATTTTTCAGTCTAAGAATCACCAAGACCATAAAAAAATACTTGTGCACACAATTTTTTGTTTCAGCGCAGGAGTCGAACCCTATCATAACTGGCATCTAACCAAGCACGCAGGTAGAAACAATAGTCATCAATGTGTCAATGACTTCATTGCTAAAGCTCATATAAAATAAATATGAAATCGCTAATCTTATCTATTTTATTATCTTATGCCAACAGCCTTATACAAGGATCAATAAATAATGACAAATAGAAAACTGTATCAGCCGATATACGTTCTACTACTCCACAGGCCTCCTATACACTCGAGAGTACGTTTCTTTTATTCCTATGTATGGCGAGACGAGCATGCCGTTCGCCTGATGGTAAGCTATACGACCGCTCGTGAACAGTATCAAAACCAAACAACACTTTGAATTACAAAGCAAAGCTTGGCATTCCACTGCGCTCGCCATCCTGAGACATAAGATGTTAGGTCTCAATATGCCCAGTAGAGACTAGGATTGATAAGGGTTAGGTCATATAGTCCACCACGCTGACCTAGTGCGGGTTGGCGGACTTACATACCATAGAAATTCTTACAAATCGCTATGGTATGTAGGTTTCCTCACGATGTTTAAAATAGAAAACTGGGTGTAGCATGTTCGTATCCGTCCTTTTTGAGCATAAATTGTGCTCAATTATAGGCTGATACAGTACAATAATATACAGTTTGTTCCATAAATAAGTATATTTCAATTTTGTTAATAATAATAATGTTAATAAACCTCCTTCCTGTGTTGCCCACAAGTATTTTTTTCGGGTCTGGGTGTTTGTGAGACTGAAAAGTCTCACATAGTTTCTGATACACGACACAAGACTTAATTGATCTTAATGTGGGGTCAGAACTATTTTATTATTATTATTTATTATTTAAATCTTTATTGTACACATAAAAACAAATACAATATTCAGAAACAAAAAAAAAAAAAACAAAAAAAAAAGTACAAATGGCGGTCTTATCGCTTAAAGCAATGTCTTACAGACAACCATGGGATGGATTTAAAGAGAAGGAAAAAGAGAGGGCAGTGTAAAATAAATAATTAAAAGAGAGGACACTAAATAATATTCATACTAACTAAAAAAAAAAAAAAACAAATTACATCATCATAACATACATACATACATAATAAATAGCATAAATACATACATATATAATAAAAAATAAATATATATATATAAATATAATGCACACAAATTGTAAAATAATTTAGATGTATATAATGTTAACTACTAAAATCAGTTTAATTAAAGAGAAAGGTAATGTTCTTTAATTTGCCTCTTGAATGAAGACAGCGATTTCGCCTGTCTCACCGCAACAGGAAGCGCGTTCCACAATCGAACTGCTTTGACGGTAAAAGAATTGTCCATAAATGTTGTGGTGTGCACAGGCATTCTTAGCTTAAGATTCTCTGACGACCTCAAGGACCTCGAATGTGAGTCATGAAGAAAAATAAATCTTTCTTTAAGATAAGAAGGGGTCACAGGATTAAATAAAATATTATAAAGAAGAGAAAGAATATGAGCATTCCGACGAAGCCGTATAGGTAACCACTTAAGCTTAGCACGAAACTCGGAGACATGATCATATTTGCGTAGACCAAATATGAATCTTATGCAGAAATTTTGAAGTCGCTCAAGTTTATTAAGTTGGTCTTCGGTGAGATCAAGATAGCTGACATCGGCATAATCAAGAATGGGGAGAAGAAGGGATTGAGCAAGTGAAATCTTCGTGGTAACGGGTAGAAAGTTGCGTAACCTTCGCAGGGACTTAGCTGAAATGAACAGCTTACGGCTTATTTCACGAAGCTGAGGACCCCAAGTAAAGGAATTATCAATAAGTAATCCCAGATTGCGGACGGTGTTACTATAAGGGATGGTTATCCCATCACAATAAACACTGGGGAGTTGAGTCCAATCCAGCTTCGAGATCATCCTGGAGCTACCGACAACAATGACTTGTGTTTTCAAGGGATTGATCTTCAAACCATGAGCTCTACTCCAATCACAGATGTGTTGAATGTCTGTATTAATACAAGCAATTGCATCAATCAACTTGTCCAAGGGTGCCTGAGTATTTATTTGGAGATCATCAGCGTAGAGGTGGTAGGAGGAGCATAAAAAGTTAGTAATTGAGCAATGAACTATGTATGTGACTGTTGGGTGTTACCTATTTTATTTATTATTATTTATATACAGTGTCCCATTCTCGCCAGGCACGGTTCGGGGCGGTCTCTTTGACTAGTTTTAAATTCAAAATATGTTGTGGTGATGTGTAATGTTATATTTTTATTTTGATGATATTATGTAAATGTTTGACTATTGTTTTAATTAGTTATATTTCAAATATTGTATGCTTCTTATGATTGTAAATTTTATATGGTTCTAGAATTTATTATTTAAGCTGTATATAGCTAAGAAGAGGTATATACTCACTTCCTAGCTTCGCCAATGATCCTGGCGAAAGCTTTCTCCCACGCATACATCTTGATAGCCTCTATGCTCTGAATAACTTCGTTCATGAGTCTTATTCTGTTGTCTGTACGTATGGCGGTCTGTCTACGAAGCTTACCAGATATTTTGCTGAGATAACCTGCCAAAAGAAAAAATTTTAGAATATGGATTACAGATATTGGTGTAAATTTATTTTTTACGCATTAAAGACATTTTAAAACCTAATATAATGTTTTGAGAATCTAATTGTTTGACATAATTGAAATACAAATATATCCATATTCCATATTATTAGTAGTAGGAATAATTGTAAATTAACATTACCAACTTGTTATTTTTGACGCCTTAGCATGCTATATATTTCTGCTATTGCTAATTAATTGCCCCACAGAATTTGTAAAACAAAAAAAATACTATATATTATAACCGTATTCACAATCAAATTAAACACTCAAAATTGAGTTTCTTGTTTTAATTGTTTCGTAAAAAAACTCATTCTTTCATAAATTACATGAGAAAAAATGAAAAAAACAAAAATATTAGCCAATCGGCTTTGTGAGTAACAATCGCAAAATTTAGCTTATTTATATAACTTGTGAAATATTATTGTCTTCACTTGCTATTTGTGATTTGCTCTTGCTAATTATTTCAATACTATTATCCATTATCACGTGACTGCAAACAGCGATCGGAGCGCGCTGACGTCACAGCTCGGGCGGCAAATTTAAAGTATCAGTCAAAATCAGAGTCTGGAATTTGTGCCCGATATGGTGATAGGCCCCTATCACATCTTGGACGGAAAACACAAGGTGTAAAGTGGGTAACCTGGTGACTTGTTAGCACCTCTGCCTACCCCTTATAAATATGTATGTATGTATAAAACTTATGTACTGACCTTGTAAAGGGATAAAACTCAGCAGAAAAGCGACTCCGATGAGTGTGGCGACGCCTATCTGCCGGTACATGAGGTATATGATGATTGTGCTCTCGATGGGCGTCCGAACCAGGTCAACCATGAACAGACACGCCATGTCGAACCTCTGGGCGTCCGTCGTGAGCAGATTCACCACGTGGCCCGCCAGACCTTCTGAAGCCTTGCCTCCGACTGTTAGATCTAGTCTGAGGAGCTGGGGGAAATAATAAATCATCATCATCTCAGCCACAGAAACACTGTTGAACATAGACCTCCCCCAATGATTTCCACACTGACTTGTTGGAGGCAGCAACAAGTTAGAGTTTTGAAAAAATAGAGTACATAGTACCTACTTTGTACATACCTTTCTGTATATAAGTGAACAGCATCCAACCCTGATCTTCATAGCAGTGTCGAGAAGCCAGAGTATCATCGGGTGCATTATACTAGCTGTCATTGCCATGAAACTGCAACCAAAGGAGAAAGCCCATTTATCATCATCATCATCTCAGCCACAGGAAGTCCACTGCTGAACATAGGCCTCCCCCAAAGATCTCCACATCGACCTGTTGTTGGCCTGCATCCAGCGACTTCCTGCAACCTTAGCCAGGTCGTTCGTACACCTTGTAGGCTGGAGTCCGACATTTCGCTTGCCTGCCCATTCATAGTATCGGTAAAAAATATCGTTGATCCCGATATTGATACTGCTTTAAATTAATTATATTTTTTATGGTTTGTCCTTAAACGTATTCCTGTTTAATCCCGGACGACAGATTTTAATAAAATACAGTATTTATCATCATATTTTACAATTTGTTCACAGAGCTGAATACCAAAAGAATACATTTTTATTGGAGTTCAAGTTCATTTCTCCAAGATTTCCGGGCCAGGATTGAAATCATGTTTATATTTATTGAAACTTTATTTTTTTCCCTACACATAAAAGTAGATTTAGGAAAATGAAATGAAATGAAAATAATTTATTACATACATTAAAATGTTCAACATATTTTAAATTTAATCATTTACTGATCTACCACGCGATTCGGAAAGCGGTTATCAATAGAGAAGAACGAGCAAGAAAATGCGTTGTTCTGTGTTGCACTTTTCAAAACCAGTTTACAATTAAGTGATTATTACAAAAGTTACAAGTGGTTTAAATCAGAGCAGTTCATTAATAATTAATAAATAATAATAATAATAAATACACCCAACAGTCACACATATAGTCCTGACCCCACATTAAGATCAATTAAGTCTTGTGTCGTGGGTATCAGTAACTACGAGAGACTTTTCGGTCTCACAAACACCCAGACCCGGAAGAAATATTTGTGGGCCGCACAAACATTTCTCTCGGTGCGGGGATCGAACCCGCGGCCTCTCGTTTCACGGGCGGCGTCTAACCGCCTGCGCCACGGAGGCTGTCGAAATATAACATTTAAGTTTCAATTTCAGTAGTATGTTTGGAGCCTTATTCCTCCTTTCCCGTCAAACTACGCACTATTTCTCTTAAATGCTGTACTCACCCCACAACTCCTAAAGCGTAAAGATACGCGTGTTCGGCCTTCACGCCGCCGTGACCCGGCGAAAAATACGTGATCAGACCCTCAAGGCACATTGGTATGGACAATCTGAAACAATGCAATATGAGGATCAAGCATGGGCGAATTTACCATAGGGCCAAAAGGGCCATGGCCCGGGGCGCCATCCTGCGATGGGTGCCGCAAGCCGCCCCGCATTTAGGTTTTTTTTTACTTTGTATATCTGAAGAACTAAAAAAATACCTAACTAATAACATAATCATAAACAATCAATAATTATTTATAAACTATATATCATCTTATTATGATAACAACAAAAAAATAATTTGCTATTTTAAATTAATATCACCACCTTGCTATTGAAGCCTTAGCATGCTCTATATATCTGCTATTGCTAATTGTCCGCTACAGAACTTGTAAAATGTAAACAAAAAACTGACCATAATAATATTATAACCATTTATCACATATAAGTTACTCACATAAAACTAATTGTTCAGTTTCTTCTTTAAACGGGTTAAAAAAACTCACTCCTTCATAGATTACATTAAATCGTATAATAATATTAGCCGATCGGCTTAGTGAATCGCAAATCGTAAAATTTCGCTTATTTATACCAGGTATATCAAGACTGCTAACGAAAACGAAGCCGAGTGTTAGTTTTAGTGACTTCAGACACAATGAAACTCAATTTTGTGCAAAAAATTGTGACGATTAATTTTTCTTGTTTTTTTTCTAACGTCGAATTATGGTGGTAAATACATAGTTTTTTCTTTAATAATAGTGTACACCCTTTTATTTTTAAAGACGCTATGGCACACAAGGCTTTAAATTATTATTTTAGCAAAAACTATGGATTTACCACCCAAACTCAACGATATTCAAAAAATAATAAAAAAAAATATGTCGCGTTTCTTTGCGAAATTTTTAGTTACACTGTGTTCGTAGTCACTAAAACTACCACTCGCCTTCGTTTTCGGTAGCAGTCTTGATATACCCGGTATAACTTGTAAAATGTTATTATCGACTTCACTTGCTATTTGTGATTGCTATTGCTATTTATTCCAACATTACACACAAGGATCAACGGTTATTGTTAAACTAAGAACTTATTTTCAGGGGGTCGAACAACTAACATATCCCCTGTATATTACTCTATGATCCGATACGAACTTTGAGTGTTCGGACGCCATACATAATACGTCAGTAATGTACCTAGATACTCCACAAATGTTGGAATCCTCTATCGTACGTCGCAACCATACACTAAGTTCGGAGAAAATGATAAGTATAATAGAGAATAGTATTGATTTTTACAAGTGGAAATCTTATATCTTACTTTGGACGTCGAACATCCGAACATTCGAAGTTCGTATCGTTTCTATTGAGTTACCCCCCAGATTAATTAACCTTTATATAGATTAGATACACTGGGTATCTCATGACTGCTACCGAAAACGAAGCCGGGTGGTAGTTTTTGTGACTACAAACACAATGCAACTAAAAATTTCGCAAAGAAACGCGACAATTATTTTTTAAGATTTTTTTAAATATCGTCATTTTTGGGTGGTAAAACCATAGTTTTTGCTAAAATAATAATTTAAACTCTTTTATACCTTAGAGTATTTATAAATAGAAGGGTATACACTATTATTTTAGGAAAAAATGCATTTACCACCCAAAACTGGACATAAGAAAAAAATAACAAAAATAAAAAATTGTCGCTTTTTTTGCCACTTTTTCTGTTGCATTGTGTCGTGAAGTCGCTTAAACTACCACCCGGCTTCGTTTTCGGTAGCAGCCTTGATATACTCGGTATATTTTTTATCTCCCTAATACAGTAACATGATGATGTATCATCGGAGAATCAATTTCCTTAGTTATAATTATAAAACAAAGGTAGGATCGTAGCAATAAAACGACTTACTTGACTGAGGTATCACATATGGCGAAAATAATATTTCCTACTAGGAACTTCAGTCCGTATAAATTGATTAGGGCACGCAGTAATGAAGGATTTTTGCCTTTATCTGCAAACAAATATGTCAAATTACATTCAAACATTATATACATTAACTAATTTAATTAAGTGCGTGGTGGCCTGTTGGTAAACGGACTAGACGCGACCGCCAACATGTTCACCGTGGTCGCGGGTTCGAATCCCAGGGCACACCTCTGACTTTTCGGAGTCATGTGTGTATTGATAGTCAATCACCACGCACTAATACGGTGAAGGAAAACATCGTGAGGAAACCTGCATACCATAGCAATTTATAAAATTTCTATGGTATGTAAGTCCGCCAACCCGCACTAGGCCAGCGTAGTGGACTATATGGCCTAACCACTCTCAATCGTACTCTCGATTGTAGAGGAGGCCCGTGCCCTGCAGTGGGACGTATATGGGCTGATACAGAATACATTAACTAAACAGTCATATAGGTATATATACAGGGTATATCAAGACTGCTACCGAAAACGAAGCCGGGTGGTAGTTTAAGCGACTTCAGACACAATGCAACAGAAAAAGTTGCAAAAATAAGCGACAATTTTTTTTAATTTTTTTTCGTATTGCCATATTTTGGTGGTAAATAATTTTTTTCCTAAAATAATAGTGTATACCCTTTAATTTATAAATACTCTAAGATATAAGAGAGTTTAAATTATTATTTTAGCAAAAACTATGGATTTACCACCCAAAAATGACGATATTTAAAAAATCATAAAAAATAATTGTCACGTTTCTATGCGAAAATTTTAGTTGCATTGTGTTTGTAGCCACTAAAACTACCACCCGGCTTCGTTTTCGGTAGCAGTCTTGAGATACCCGGTATAGTCCTGATCTCACTCTAAGATTCAGTCTTGTGTCGTGGACATCAAAAACTACTAGAAAAGAGAATGGCCCATGTTGCTATGAAGTATCGGTGCGAAAATTGTTGAGCCATGAAGAAACCTACTTTTTTGTGTAGGGAAAATATATATTTTCAATAAATATAAACATAATTGAGACTCAGTCCCGGAGTTCTTGGAGAAATTAATTTGAAGTCAAATACAATTTTTTTTTGTATGGGGCTCTGTGATCATAATGTAAAATTTGATGATACTTAATTGCTTTATTTTATAAAAAAATTGTCGCCCGACATAAAACAGGAAAACGTTTGAGGACAAACCATAAACAATGGTATAGTTAAATTAAAGCAGTATTGGTATCCGGATCAATGTTATTTTTTAGCGATACTATGAATAGGCATTCTCCTTTCGGAACCAACTAGACCAGAAACAAACACCTGATGATCATTAAAAATACTTGAAGGAAGCAGGACACGTGGCCGCATACCAGCTCTTTGGGCTGATAATCTTATTTTTCTTTTTTCGGGTCTGGGTGTTCGTGAGACTGAAAAGTCTCTCGCGGTTCCTGATACCCACGACACAAGACTCGATCTTAGTGTGGGGTCAGGACTATGTATGTGACTATTGGGTGTTATTTATTTATATTTATTCATCAAATAAGCCAGACTCTAGCCATGTCTATCTCAGAGGCACTACATCTGGCGGAGAACCGTCAAGCCTGGCGATCAGCTGTCTAAGACTCGACCAAGTGACAGGAGCTACAATCCTCAATATTGAGGAAACAATTAGAGAGAGAGAGAGAAAGAGAGAGCGGGGACAGAACCCATGGCCTCTCGTTCCACAGCCAACTACGCACTTGAGGTTCTATAATTTATCGAACTATTCCATCTCTAATTTATACTTTATCACACGTACCTTTTTTAAGTAATTCCTGTCTCCATTTCACGCCTATACCGTCCCCGCGGGGCGCTGCTCTGTGTCCTGGCGTACATCTGTCAATATAAACACGCATTTAACATAAAACTATACACACACCAAAACGGTGAAGGAAAACATCGTGAGGTAACCTGCATACCACAGCGATTTGTAAGAATTTCTATGGTGAAATCAAGACGAGAATGCCATTCGCCTGATGGTATGCGATACAACCGCTCATGGACAATAGCAAAGCCAAACAACACCATCAATTAAAAGCAATGCTTGGAATCCATGGCTCGCCATCCTGAGACATAGGATGTTAAGTCACAATAAGTCCTGTAGTTACTCTGGCTATTATTATGTTATATTTTTTTTCAAATCGGAACACAACAGTGCATTTAATCTGCTGTTTGGTGGGAGAAATAGATATGAGAGACCTACCAACAGTAAGGTTACCACCGCAATGTATATTTCTGCCGCCAAACAGCAGATGGAATGCACTGTTGTGTTTCGATTTAAAAGATATTGTAGCCAGAGTAACTGCTGGACATAATGAGATTTAAAATGTTTTGCAGCAAAACCAAACAACACCATACATTCCAAGCAAAATGCTTGGCTTCCCACTACGCGCACCATCCTGAGACATAACATTTTAACTCTCATTATGTCCAGCAGTTACTCTGGCTACAATATCTTTTAAATCGAAACACAACAGTGCATTGCATCTGCTGTTTGGCGGCAGAAATATACATTGCGGTGGTAACCTTACTGTTGGTAGGTCTCTCATGTCTATTTCTCCCACCAAACAGCAGATTAAATGCACTGTTGTGTTCCGATTTGAAAAAAATATAATATAATAATAGCCAGAGTAACTACAGGACTTATTGTGACTTAACATCCTATGTCTCAGGACAGCGAGCGCAGAGCATTTTTTTGTAATTCAAGGTGTTATTTGGTTGTATTACTGTTCATGAGCGGTCGTATCGTTTACTCTCAGGCGAACGGCATGCTCGTCTCGACATTCATCGCAATAAAAGCAGTTAGTACTGAGTAGTGAATGTTGGTGTTTATAAGCAGGCGTCACTTTCCATCAGGAAAGCGACCACCTCCCTTCACTACATAGTATAAAACAAAGTCGCTTTCTCTGTCCCTATGTCCCTTTGTATGCTTAAATCTTTAAAACTACGCAACGAATTTTGATGCGATTTTTTTAATAGATAGAGTGATTCAAGAGGAAGGTTTATATGAATAATACGAACATATTATTGTACAGAAATCTATTTGTACCCGGGCGAAGCTGGGCCGGGCCGCTAGTAATCAATATAAAAAACTCGGAATTAGTAAATAGGCCGGTTGCCCAATGCCCCTTTCTTCTTCCCATCCTTTTTTCTTCCCGCTCTTCTCCCGATTTAATGGTCAATACATCCATGAACAAAGCGTTGTGGATGAGCATATGCAGTGATGCACTTACCATCAGGGGACTTGTTTGCTACTTTGCCGGAAATATTGAATAGAAAATAATGTCATTTACCTGTATATGTCTGATATACTAAGCTGTCCTTTTCGGCCTTTGACGAAAACTGGAATGGTATACCTGAAGAGAGAATGCCTTTTATTTTATACTGTTTACTGAAGTGCGTGGTGACCTGTTGGACGAGACGCGGCTGCCAACATGTTCATGGCGGTCGCGGGTTCAAAGCTTAGAGCACACCTCTGACTTTGAGGAGCTATGTGTGTATAGTCTACCACCACGCACTATAACGGTGAAGGAAAACATCATGAGGAAACCTGCATACCATAGAGATTTGTAAGAATTTCTATGGTATGTAAAGTCCGCCTTTCACTAGGCTGGCGTGTTGGCTACAAAAGCTATAACCCAAACTTCTTAAACGTACTCTTGATTGTAGAAGTGGCCCGTGTCTTGCAGTGGGACGTATAGGGGCTGATATTAAATGAAATGAAAATAATTTATTGAATCCGTTAAAATGTTCTAAATATGTCTTTGTTAATATTGTAATTGTTGCTGGGCTAGCTTAGCTTCTGTACGTCGCATCGCCTAAGGTTACATCTGAAAACGAGCGCTGTGTGGTTGCTTCTGTTATCACACAGCATCATGCTGAGATGTTGACCTGTTATCGCGAGTGAGCTGCGCAACATAAATACCTGGTATTTTTTTCTCCTTATTTTTTATATTTAGTCTCTTTTTGTTTAATTTATTGTATTGTTACATTTTTATAATTATTGTACTGTGTTGTATGCGGCTTATTTGCGCGATAATAAAGCATTTTTCTTTCTTTCTTTCTTTCAAATAATTTAGAGTCAGTCATTTTTTGATCTACCACCCGGTTCGGAAAACGGTTTACACTAGAGAAGAACGGGCAAGAAACTCTAGTGTTGCTCTTTTCAAAAGCATTTTGCAATGTACATATATTACTTACCAAAAACAGAATTTGGAGAAGATATTCGCTCTCTCCCTCGGATTTTGTTCTCTCTCTATGT
Source organism: Hyles vespertilio (assembly GCA_009982885.2). Classification (NCBI taxonomy): domain Eukaryota; kingdom Metazoa; phylum Arthropoda; class Insecta; order Lepidoptera; family Sphingidae; genus Hyles; species Hyles vespertilio. The sequence continues at coordinate 2,546,750 of CM042832.1, forward strand.
CGAAGTACCCGGGATCCATCGTTTCACTTACAATAACTTTGTATAAAAATAATTGGCACTATATTTAAATATCACTGGATTTTAAGTACTTTGTGTTAACTACTTCGTTTCTTTAAGTATCCGCCATGATAAATCTGAAAAAAAAAGAAATCCATATTATTTTTGAGTCCTGAAAATTTTATTAGGCACTAGCAGCCCAGCCCGGCTCCGCCTGTGTGCAGATAAACTTTTCTTAAAAATATTCTATCGCCATAATTCGATACTCTGCCTGGACAGTATTCGCGCTTACCATCAGGCGTAGTATTGTCACTATGCCGGGCCAAATTAAAAAAAAATCGCCTATGGTCATCAAGGCACCTTAGCAGGCCGGCATAATTGTTTCCATTGGCATGGGAATGCCGTCCGATGCCAATGGATACTCTGCCTGGGCGGCATTTGCGCTTACCATCAGGTGCAATGTCGCCACCATGCCAGGCCAGAGTAAAAAAAAAAGGATAAATTAGGATTATACTGAATTTTTCAAATCGAAAGTAGCTTCAGAGCCTATTCAATGCAAACAATCAAATGTTTCCTGTTTATAATATTAGTTTAGAATAGATATTTTAGTACCTAAATAATAAGTGTTAATAAAATGACCAGTCTCATTGGGTTTTTGGGGACATTGGATTCGAATCTGTGACCTCAGATGTCATACCTCTGACAAAAGGACAAAATAACAACAGGACTACTAAACATGCCTAAAAAGGAGACGCTCTTATCTCTATCAATATCTAATTGACACCTTGTACGGATTTTGAGTGGCTTATAAACATCACCACATAGTATAAAACAAAGTCACTTTCTCTGTCCCTATGTCCCTTTGTATGCTTAAATCTTTAAAACTACGCAACGGATTTTGAGGTAGTTTTTTTAAATAGATAGAGTGTTTCATGAGGAAGGTTTATGTGTATAATCCGTGCATATTATTGTAGAGAAATCTATATGCACCCGGGCGAAGCTGGACCGGGCCGCTAGTAATTATATAAAAATAACAATATAAACAGACACAACCGGTACTAAGTTTCTTAGTAAAATGGGCATTCTCCTTTAAATATAATGTTCTTACAAGCTCTCAGGGGGGATTCACTATTTTTTATTTATTTTTTTTACTCTGGCCGGGCATAGTGGCGACATTGCACCTGATGGTAAGCGCAAATGCCGCCCAGGCAGAGTATCTATAGTATAGCATGGGACTGCCGTCTGATGCCAATGGAAACAATTATGCCGGCCTGCTAAGGTGCCTCTTCAAAGAACTAAAAGACTATAGTCTAAAAAAACTAAAAAACTATAATCAGAACAAACAAACTCAACAACATTATACATTAGTATAGATATGTACATGTTCTTATATTAAACATAATTACACTGCAGTATTTAATTATCATTTACTAGTTAGAATCGCGAAGTTTTTTATAGAGTTTAGTGACAAAAATAGAGCAGACGGTTGACCTTGTTACAGAATAGGACTGGTGACTATGGTATAATTGAATGTTGTAAAATTTAAATTAAATTGTAATGATACATTACTAAGAAATTTTAAGAATAAATTACTTGATTGGCTATTGAAAAATGCGCTCCATTGAATAAATATTTTTTTTAAAGACACATATTTACGTACTTCCTTAAATGTTGAGCAAATCCTCTCACGGCCTCATTACAATTTAACTACCTTTAATTTACAATTATTGAATAATTAAAATAATTATTAACATACATAAACTCACGTTTTTTCCCAGAAGGGGCAGGCAGAGGTGCCAGGACACCCACTTTTCGCCAGGTATTTTCCGTCCCAAGATGTGATATGTGGCGATCCTATAATTATTGACGCCAAAAATTAATGCCCGTTATAGCAATAGGCTCGTCTATCAACACACAAGGCGAAAAGTGGTAGCCTCTCTACCTACCCCTTCTAGGGAAAAGGTCGTGAGTTTATGAATACATGTAGTCCCACCCAGCCTGGTGTTACATAAGTGTTATTCTGTAAAGGTCGCCCCATTGATTTTCAGCTAGCCCAGCCCCATAGTGCGTCACCGTTACTACACTTCAATTGCAAGACTTCACGACCAATAAATTGTATGGGTTTTCTGTCATAAAAATTATGGATAGATTATTTATTTATTTCCAGCATGGACAAATTACAGCAAATAGTAATATTAGAAATAGCAACAATTTATGAGTCAAGAAGTCATTAAAAAGTTCTTACGTTAGTAATTTTAATTAAAAGTAAACAGATTTGGACCACACTGCTGGAATTCAAGTGTTAAAATGGTAAGTCAGCTTAACAAAAGACAAATACATATTATGTATGTATGATAATAGATATTAGAATTTATGAATCAAAATACGCAAACTAACAGCCTTCATGGGTGGATTGGTTAAGGCATGAGTATACATATTCGCGTCGTAAATATCGGAAACATCGCATGAAACATCAAACGTTGATCGCATCGTATGGAACGCACTAGCTACGCTGTTGTCAGTCATGACTCAGAATGAATGTGCAGGCTCGTCCGGGGCGGTACCACTGTTTCACAGGATATCCACGTGAAGCGACAGCTTTGCTGTCGCGTTTCGATCACTGAATTATATTACTGGATGCAAAATACCGCTTTTCTCTTCACAACCTTTTGCTTTTCGCTCTTTCCTCCCAATAACAGCCAGAGTAACTACTGGACATATCGCGACTTAACAACTAAGGTCTTAGGATGCCGAGTGCAGTGGAAAGCCATTGCTTTGTACCAATTTTAAAATACCTCGACCATAACGCCCCATTAGCTTATACATAATTCGCTACGTATCGTGCCATCAAACAACCGGCGACCATACAACAAATTCGACTCGTTCCGATTGTCATCAAGGTTCTATGGAAATGAATATACGTCCTTCAGTAAAGCACGGGCTGAAAAACGAATCTAAAAATAGTTCCGTCAAATGTATGAAAAGTGATAACATGCTGAAATTCTATGTTCGCGCGAAGTCGATTTAAGAGCGTATACACCTTGCGCGCAAAGTCAACTATAGGTATTTCTTCGTTAATTTCACGCACACATAAGCGACCAAAGCTGTGTGCGTAGAGCTGCCGCGTCGGCTCGCTATACAATCGGCTCAAACAACTTTGATCCGTGCGCTCAAATATTCAATTGAAATGTAACTGAAATATGATATCATAAAAATATTTTATTTGCATTATAAGTAGACAAATATTACTGTGCAAGCAAAGAATAATACAAATTTTGGATACTAATCATATTTTCGTTACTATTACATTGTTAAGTTGCATTCAAATCAGTGTTCAATCAGTATACACTACGGACGTTTTATTAATCATTTCGTGTTCGAACACATAAATAGTGTTAGGGGCCTTACAACCCTCGGAATTACATCCCATTATATTACCTGAAACATAATTTATACTCACTACAAAATCATTGTAGGTAATAAAAATAATTAAATATTTTACAACCAAAGTACTAAGATGTGGTAATCGCATTCCGCGCGTGGCTATTTTTACTACGCGCGGCATAATCGACTGCAGCCAGGCCGGAGCGACGAGCGATACGTCCTCCCTCTAGAAGGCCTTGCGGCGGTCTGATTTGATCCACGTCGGACAGCGTGTTTTATAGTGGTTTTTAAAATATTTGTAGAAAACATGAAAACTAATTTTGTTGAAATATAAAAATGGTAATTTATTGATAAGATATTCTTCTATTGTAATAAGCAATTGCTATAAAAAATTATGTACGATAAGTTGGTGAAAAAAAATATGTTCTTGACGAGAGTTTCTGAATAATTTCGCATTGTTTAAGTTTTTATTTTTCAGGAACTAAACACAAAAAGATTATTTTTCTCAGCAAAATCCCTCCATAAGGGTCTTATTAGTCTGATAATATTTTTATCTTCATCTTATATTTAGTGGTTTCGGATATCTTAAGCTTCTAAATTGCCATTTAAAGCCTGAATAACGAAACTTGTGTTCAGTAATCCGTATAGTACTCACAAATTATCCATCAACCTATAATGTTTTCCACCAAAATCCCTAGATGACAACCTTTTCTAAAATTAGTAATAATTATTTTTCCTTTAAATTGTTTATTGGTAGCTATTAACTCATTTGAAAAGTCCTGTTTTTAAGCCAAAAAGCGCGTGCAGGGTATAAACGCTCTTAAAGCATACATAATGTGTTTTATCTATACACTAGCGGCCCGACCCAGCTTCGCCTGGGTGCATATATTTTTTGATTCCACTCCACACCAAATACATGTTATTTTTCGTATTAATCTGTTGTATACCTAAACTTGACATAGCTATCCTACTGTCTGGCTCAATCCCGTCTCATCCGTCTGTTCAGTCTCTTCCCGATCCGTACCGTCCTTTTTCTTTTATTATCCATCCCGTCTTATAACGTGCATTTACATTTCGTCCTATCAAATCTGTCAGCTATCCCAGCCCTCTCCCGTACCTTCCACTCTATTTTATCCCGTCTCTCCATATACATGTACATATAAAGATTGCCTTATGAAATTTTGACATTAAAAACTTTAGCGTTTTTTATTGTCCATCCAATATTCCGTCCCTTATTTCAGCACCAAAATGCTGTTTTTCCTAATAATATTGCACGCCATTACTTTTTGTTAGTAATAAAGTAATAATAACAATTTAAAAAAAGAATTGGCCAAATTGGTCCAGGCGTTGTTGAGTTATGCGCTTACCAACACATTTTGCGATTCATTTTTATATTATAGAAGAAGATATTATAGTCCACCCTGCTGGCTTAGTGCGGGTTGGCGGATTTTATTTCACGTAGAATTTAATCCGAAAAGTCAGAGGTGTGCCCTGGGATTTGAACCCGTGACCATCGTTAACTTGTTGGCAGTCGCGTCTAGTACGTTACCATATACAAATTAATAAAACCTTCATACTGCCTTACCAGGTGACGTAAGTAATAGAACAAATATTTAAAAATATAAAACTGCATATCGTTTCGTTATAATGTCTAGATACGGCATCAACGTACCAATATTCTTTTATTCTTGAGTCTAAAAACAATATTAATGCGAAATTTAAATATGTCCCCCAGCGCATCTAAAAGTACCAATTCAAAAACAATGTCGTTTATGAAAACGAAAAATTATAATTAGATATATTTTGGTGTACTCCGGCAAAACGCTTCGATAGAGTATACCTTGTTTAAAACTGTTGCAATAATCTCAAAAAACAATGGGCGATTTTGGTAGATATGGACATGATTTCAATTTACATTTCACAAAATTATGCGCAAGACGCCGTATCTAGATAATATTATATACACGATATACACGATGTACACATTTTTTGAATTTTGTTCTATTTCGTCAGCCGTCAATGAAAGACAATGGAAAGATAGATCATTTTACGTTGGATGGTAGTTGAAGCTGGACCGTCTTTTACGTCTCCCGTCAAATAAACAAAGATCATTCTATATTGGCTGGACGCATCACGCTTAAACGATACCCAAAAAAAAGGCTTTTAGTATCTTCCTCAGAAATTTTCCTATTTTTCTCACCCCTAAAACCTTCCCAGGACTTCCACGAATATTTCAAGACCAAAATCAGCCAAATTGGTCCAGGCGTTGTTGAATTATGCGGTTACCAACACATTTTGCGATTCAATTTTTATATATAAGATCTATACATATAAATAAAATTGAAGTGTCTGTTTGTAAAGTGAAAATTAAAAAAATGTCCAACTACATATCGTTATATACACGATACCTATAACGAAAATGACCTTAGATTTTTTTTGTCTGTCTATCTGTCTGTTTGTTTGTTCCGGCTAATCTCTGAAATGGCTGGACCGATTTTGACGGGACTTTTACTGTCAGGTAGCTGATATAATAAGGAGTAACTTAGGCTACATTTATTTCAGAAAAAATTTTTATTTTAGAAAAATAAAGTAATGTTGCAATGCCCAAGTACTGTCCAGTACCGCGCGCAGCTCATGCGCATGCCATCACTGGGCCGTTAATAAAGCTAATACAAAAAATGAAAATAAATGATACTTAAAATAAAAATGCAAAAACCAAAAAAAAACTAAATAAACTAATTAACTTTTTTGTTAAATTCCACGCGGACGAAGTCGCGGGTACTGCTAGTATGTAAATAAATTCACACTTTTTTCCAGAAGAGGTAGGCAAAGGTTTTTTGCCTTGTGTGTTCCAACCCAAAACGTGATAGGCTAGCCTATCTATACTTCTCCTCCCTCCCTACTACATCCCTCTATACTTTTATAGCCTATCGACCACAAATTACTGACCCTGGGCTGATAATGAATATTAACATAAAACTAACTATTTACGGATACGGCAAGAACCGGGCGTATATAAAATAGATTGCGACTGTGGCCTCTCCTATATCGGTAAACCAAACGAAGCTGTGTTCTTCTACGCGGGTCCCTAACCCGCGTAGAAGAACACATAGCTGACGTTAAACATCAACGCTCAATGAAATTTGCAGTCGCTGAACACATAGAAGAAGGCTCCAAGCATTACCTTCGCTTTAACCAGCCCCAAGTCCTCGCAAAAGAGCATCGGTTCCTGCCCAGGATGTTTCGTGAGGCTATTGAAATTAAAAAATATTTTTTTCCACGCAGAGATTTGATACTTGCCGCCGTAGAAGAAGTTTTAAAATTTCAGAAGACCTTTCCAATAACGCATCGCTTGTTGTTATTGCTCACTATGTCGAGGCCCTTTCGCATGATTTTCGTGCAGTTTTTAAGTAGCTATATTTTTTAAAATACAGCTATTTGGGATTTGTTGTCATAAAAAAAGTTATAGCATCTGAAAAGACCTTTCCATTGACAAATCGGTTGTCGTTATTGGTCGATAGGCTGGAATCCATACATGTTTGCCCCTTCTCCTTTCAATAGGGAATCCAAATTCTGATAATTTTTCAGCTTTTTAAATAAAATAAAAATATTCACTTTTTACAATGAACCTGTTTTCTAACAATATTTGTTTTGCTTATCTATCCAGATATCCTTTGCTTTATGTAAATAAAAAAATCTAATAATCTGTTTTAATATCTTTAAACACCATAAAAAGTATTATCTGTAACACTATCACACGCTAAAATCATCCTTACATAACAGTATTAAGGTAGTTTATCTTTTACCACAGTATTGTTATTACTACCAAATAAACTGATCCCGTTATTCACGAATACAAATGAGATGGAATGTAAAACAATTAACCACTATAATAAGACCTGTCGTTGCGTAAATTTATTACAGATAATTATGTCATTTTACAATGGTTATTAAGTAGGCCAAACATACGTGACTCGATTACAGATGACTAAATAGAATACTAAAGACTAACGACCTCATTCATAAAGAGATTTAAACCCATTGAGATAACATACTAGAGGGGACACTGCAAACAAAATGTTGGTAACAAAATGAACGGTACCGCACCGCTCCTTCTATTTCTGTGTCTGTCACCCCTGCGAAGTAGTTTATTATTGGTATTCAGTGGCGTAACAATAGGGTGGCAGAGTGCGCAAAATGCCACGGGCCCCCGGCCTAGGGGGCCCCCGGCCCGGCAGGGCCCTGGTCTAACAGGGCCTCGGGCCCGACAGGGCCCTGGCTCGACAGGGCACGGGAGGATCACTATATGGTTTCAAAAATTTTGAGGAATCGCGCTTTAGGGCTGTTGAAGGAAAAAATCATCATTTTTCAAAAAAAAATGAGAAATCGTGCTTTAGGGCTGTTGAAGTAAAAAAAAATCATTTAGGAAACAATCTGAGTTTGGATGCAGTAAGGCGGCCTCTGGCTGAAGCAAATCTAAAGCCATTGAAACCTGCAAATGGGCAAAAACTAGAAAGACACCACTGAAACTCTAGGTTGAGTTATAGTAGAGAACAAGAGAATTTGGTGAGAGTGCCGTTTTTATGCAAGAAAACGTCCGCCTGCATGTCATATCTACATATGTTTACCTCGGGTAACTAATGCAATTGGGTAGGTACAACTTCGAAAAGGAAGCCGATAGTGGGATTCAGTTTCAGGATTCAGGGTGACCTGCGTTTAGGAAGTTGTACCACATATTTTCGTCGGATATACCACAGAGCTTGAAGATCATGGTGTTCATCCAGAATGTCCTGCAATGATTAACGGAGCCGAGACGTGGACACTGATTGAGGGGCTAATATATAAGTTTAAAGTCGGTCAAAGTGCAATGGAAAGAGCTATGCTATGAGTATCTCTGAAGGGCAAAATTCGGAACTAAGTGATCTGTCAGAGAACCATAGCTTTGAAAGTTTTAGGTTGAACTCGAAAGGGACTGGCCACATATGTTGCAGAACGGGTAACCGCTAGAGTAAGCGTGTTCTGGACTGGAGACTGCGTCTTGGCAAACGTAGTGTGGGACGCTCTTTGACTAGATGACGGAAGGATAAAGCAGCAGACCGGGCTTTGTAGGGTAGCTTGGGTGAGACCTATGTCCAGTAATGGACTGCACCGGGCGGTCGATGATGACGAGCACGCATAGGATGAAGTGAGACAACGTGTAAATCAGCGGAACCCACCGCCAATCACGTTACGTTAAATGAAATAATGGAGGAATGGCATTAAAATATTATTTAATGCAGTCTTTATTTCATAAAGCTAGATAAGGTACTTTTGCAGATATTAAAGATTTTCTAACCGACCCTTTTTCTTTATGGTCAAGTGTATCTTACTCGCTTTCCAAGGATATTCTCAGTTTTCGATCCACTTTTAAACACGAAGTAGAACAATCAATATGTATAAAAGAAGTTATTCCTCACCAGCCCGCTACAGTCCACTGCTGGAAACAGGCCTTTACCAAGGTACGACAATGAGCCTGGTCTACTGCTTTGTGCATCTAGTCGCTGATGACAACTTGTGAAAGTTGTCCCGCCATCTGACCAGACAGCGTCCTGCGCTACGTTTCCCAAGACACGGTCAGCGGTGTCCAATTCAGAACTAGCTTACTCCAGCGGTTATCTTTTCTGCGACATGTGATATAATGTCGGTCACCACGGTTCTCTGATGGATCACTTAATTCCAATTTTTGTCCTTCAGAGACATCAGACACTCATAGCATAGCTCTTTCCATAGCACATTGAGAGACTTTAAACTTGTGGATTAGCCCCACAGTTTCTTGAACTTGCTGCACAGCCTTAATGAAGCCTATAAACTAATAGCTGTTCTCCGTATGAACCTAGACAAGAAGAAAGTCATGTCTAATGAATTCGTCGATCCGGGACCAGCTATCGTCAACAGTATGGCTCTCGAAGTTGTCAACGAATATGTCTACCTGGAGAAATAACTTTTTAAAGGAAGGCGACAGGGAAATTCAGTTGGGCTGGACAGCATTTAGGAAGTTGGTTCCCATATTTTCGTTGGATATATGACAGAGCCTGAAAGCCTGTAATTTCTACGTATACTTAAATAGACCGAACTTTACTTGGTTACTTATAAAAACGAAATTACCACGTCAAGTATTTTTATATTTACGAAGGGCCCCATTAGATGAATTTTGCCACGGGCCCCCGATGGGCTAGTTACGCCACTGTTGGTATTACTTATAATTTTATTAAATTATTTGTACTTATTTGCAAAACTTTTCCTTTGTAAGTAGGTTCTATCCTTTACGCTTTAGACTGCCCTCTGTTTATCCTATTTTTAAATCCATCCCATGGTTGTCTGTAAGACATTGCCTTTCGGCAATAAGACCGCCAATCTTAGTATGTAAAATGTACTCTGTGACCGCCAATAGTACTTTTTATGTATGTGATAAAGTGTAAATAATAATAATAAGTAACACTATCTTCTCTCTCGCTTCATTGTGTACTCGTGTACACGCACAATACGCAGAGATTTTGTTCCCGATGTCCGGTCTAGTATAATACCTCAATGTTTAAACCTATTTTAATTACCGAATGTTTTGTCCCTTGCGAAGAACTTTTCAATTCCCTTTTTTTATTACAATGAATGGCGAGACGAGCATGCCGTTCGCCTGAGAGTAAACGATACGACCGCTCATGAACAGTAATACAACCAAATAACACCTTGAATTACAAAACAATGCTTTCTACCAGGCGTCAGGCATGCTTGTTTCACCATTCAGAGCAATTAAAAAAATATACATTATTTATCCTGCTTAGCTATCTATAAATAAAATAATACAGCCAACAGTCACATACATAGTCCTGACCCCACACTAAGATCGAGTCTTGTGTCGTGTATCAGAAACTACGAGAGACTTTTCGGTCTCGTAAACACCCAGACCCGGAACAATTTTTTGTTGTTCACACAAATATTTATTTAGGTGCGGGGAATCGAACCCCCGGCCTCTAACAGCCGGCATTTAACCAACTGCGCCACGAAGGCTGCCAATACGATGATAAATCAATCATAAATAACTTAAATGAAAATGAAAATAATTTATTGAATCCAATAAGATGTTCTACATCGTTTAGATTCAATCATTTTTTTATCTACCACCCGGTTCGGAAGGCGGTTTTTACTAGAGAAGAACGGGCAAGAAACTCGAGTGTTGCTCTTTTCAAAACCAGTTTACAATTTGGAGATTATTACAAAAGTTACAAGTGGTTTTCTGGTCATTAATAAATTAGACTTACGCTGACATAATTACAATGTTTGTCATTGTTGAAGAAATATTCTCTGAGTAAACGAGATATCTGAGAGTAAATATTTTCAGTTCGTTTCATTATTTGTACATGTATATTTGCAGTAACTATATACAGGGTATATCAAGACTGCTACCGAAAACGAAGCCGGGTGGTAGTTTTAGTGACTTCAGACCCAATGCAACAAAATTTTGTGCAAAAAAATGGTGACGATTTTTTTGTTTATTTTTTTTTTTCTATCGTCAGTTTGGTAAATACATAGTTTTTTGTTTAATAATAGTGTACACCCTTTTATTTTTAAAGAAGCTATGGTACGCAAGGCTTTAAATGATTATTTTAGCTAAAACTATGGATTTACCACCCAAACTCGACGATACATCCTTACTAATATTATAAAGGTGAAAGTTTGTATGTATGTATGGATGTTTGTTACTCTTTCATGAAAAAACGGCTCAACAGATTTTGATGAAATTTGGTATAGTGATAGCTGACACCCTGGATTAACACATAGGCTACTTTTTATCCCGAAAAATGTAGTGTTCCCGTGGGATGAGTCAGGAAACCAAATATACATATTTTCTACTCTTTCAAATTCAAATTGTTGGCACGGGATGTCCTCTCCTACGGAAGGGAAATATAGTCGACGGCACGCGGGAAATATAGTTAATAGACACGCGAAATAATATGTTCTTGATGTGGATTGGACTCAAAAACTATCTGCACCCGGGCGAAGCCGGGCCCGACAGCTAGTAAAAAATAATTTCAAAAAATTGTCGCGTTTCTTTGCGAAATTTTTAGTTGCATTGGGTTTGTAGTCACTAAAATTACCACCCGGCTTCGTTTTCGGTAGCAGTCTTCATATACCCTGTATAATTACATTGAACCCTATGTGGACTGAAAACATATTTTTCACAATAAAAACCTTCGGGGCACTTGATGGACTCCTTGGTTGGTTGGACGCCGGCTGTGTAACGTAAGGCCGCGGGTTCGATCCCCGCAGAATCACAAGTTTGTGTGATAATTTGTTTCGGGTCTGGATTGTGAGACTGAAAAGTCGTCGATCTTAGTATGGGTTGAGGCAACGGCGGATCCAGGGGGGCGGTCTTGTCTTTATAAAAGACAATCGTTATGTAAACATATGCAACTGATAAAATGCATTTGCTCGTGCCATCTGCACTTAAACTAAGGCTGTCTAGTCATTAACTGATTGCGAAAGCGAGGTTATCTATTTTATTAATATTTCATTTAGGTCTTGGTCGTTTAGGGTCTCTTCTTTCCAACATAATTACGATTTGTTTGAATGTATGGATTATTTTTTATTTTGTAGTTCGCCTCATGGTAAGCGATACGACCGCTCATGAACAGTAGCAAAACCAAACACCTTGAATTACAAAGCAATGCTTGGCATTCTACTGCGCTCGCCGTCTTGTTTGTTATAACGTTCCGTTCTACGCAGAAAGACCTCACTGTATCTTAAGATCTGACATCATCATCATCATCATCATATCAGCCACAGGAAGTCCACTGCTGAACATAGGCCTCCCCCAATGATCTCCACAATGACCTGTTGGACCTGACATTCGTATAGTATATAAACTTCGATCGTCCGAAGTTTAGATCTTCGTTTCGGATTTACAGAGTAGGGCCCAGGATTCGGTCGTTTTGTAAAGTATTAAGGCAAATTCTCACAGTTTTAGGTACAAAGTTCGAAAATTCGTTTTATAAACAATTATGTTCTGAAAATATTATATTACGTTTTAAAATACTGTTTTCGAATACATTTCTTTTTTTTTACAAATTTGTGATATTAGTCAACATCCCTATCATCTAAGGTGGTGCTATGATACAGGTTTTCCCCATTAATTCTAAGTATGTACAACTGTAGCTTAAACAAACGCGCCAATTGTCTTTATAAAAGACAATCGTTATGTAAACATATGCAACTGATAAAATGCATTTGCTCGTGCCATCTGCACTTAAACTAAGGCTGTCTAGTCATTAACTGATTGCGAAAGCGAGGTTATCTATTTTATTAATATTTCATTTAGGTCTTGGTCGTTTAGGGTCTCTTCTTTCCAACATAATTACGATTTGTTTGAATGTATGGATTATTTTTTATTTTGTAGTTCGCCTCATGGTAAGCGATACGACCGCTCATGAACAGTAGCAAAACCAAACACCTTGAATTACAAAGCAATGCTTGGCATTCTACTGCGCTCGCCGTCTTGTTTGTTATAACGTTCCGTTCTACGCAGAAAGACCTCACTGTATCTTAAGATCTGACATCATCATCATCATCATCATATCAGCCACAGGAAGTCCACTGCTGAACATAGGCCTCCCCCAATGATCTCCACAATGACCTGTTGGAAGCGGCCTGCATCCAGCGACTTCCTGCGACCTTAGTCAGATCGTCCGTCCACCTTGTAGGCGGGCGTCCAACACTTCGCTTGCCTGTACGTGGCCTCCACTCGAGAACCTTTCGGCCCCAACGGCCATCGGTTCTACGAGCTATGTGCCCGGCCCACTGCCACTTCAACTTGCCAATCCTATGGGCTATGTCGGTAACCTTGGTTCTCCTACGGATCTCCTCATTTCTGATTCGATCTCGTAGGGAAACACCGAGCATAGCCCGCTCCATGGCTCGTTGAGTGACTTTGAGCCTTTTAATGAGGCCCACAGTGAGAGGCCACGTCTCGGTGCCGTATGTCATCACTGGTAACACACAACTATCGAAGACTTTCGATCTGACAGTAATATAAATAAAGTAAATTAAGGGTAGTTTAATTGTAACAGTCACAGAGCTCCCCGTGACCACGAAAGCTGTAAAGTAATCGAAACGTCGGGAACATACTCGTAGATTAGAATTATATACAGAGATAGATGCGCAACTCCACTTTTTTTATTTTCCGTCGTGATTTCACCGTCAGAGGGCGCGCTAGGCAAACGCGCGAAATTTCATATTTGTTATTCTAATATTTCCAAATGTGTATCTTTCGTAACCTCTTGTAATTTTAACCAATATAAAGTTGAAATTGTTTTTAATATCAAGAAAGTTCTTTATATCAACATACAAAACATATTTCTTGGTTTAGTGGTACACTTCCGCCATTTAACAGTTAGATTTAAACTCATTACAAGATAATTTCCCGTTCTCGCCAGAGCGTAGCGCTAGAATCGAAATAATCGTTTTCAATATTTTTCATGTATGAAGTCGCACCCCTATGGTCGGGAAGTCCAAAATGTAAAAATTAAACCAAATTCGCGATAAAATCCGTATATGGTAGTTTTATTTCAATGTGTAACATTCGCGTAAATCTAAGAAACCAATATTAATTTAATTAATTAAATTAATTTCTTAATATGAGATAATAGCCCTACTTATAGAACGCAATTGCAATACGTGATTTGAGCGGAGCGTCGCAAAATTTATTACATTGTAAATTATAGTAATTACATAACACATAAATATGATAAGACTGCCTCGGTGGCACAGCTGTACTACTAAAGTACGGTTACAAAGTTGAGGTCTCAGTTCGAATCCCGGGGTGGGAAAGGTGGTATTGGATTTTTCTTTTCGTTATCAGTCAGGAATTTGTGCCCGATATGGCGATAGGCTCGCCCCTACCACATCGTGGTACGGCACATACTAGGCGAAATGTTGGTGTCTTGGCACTCTGCCTATCCCTTCGGGGAAAGTTACGTCAGTTTATGTATGTATATTTCTCCCGCCAAACAGCTGTGTAAATGCACTGTTGTGTTTCCGATTACAAACATTGTAGCCAGAGTAACTACTGGATATATTGAGACAACATCATGACTCAGTATGGCGAACGCAGTGAAATGCCCAGCATTGCTTTTTAATTCGGTGTTGTTTAGTTTTGCTACTCCATGAGCGGTCGTATCACTTACCATCAGGCGAACTGCATGCTTGTCTCGCCATTTATTGCTATTAAAAGAAAATAAATGCAATAAAATCATTATAATATATTCTATTACATTATTTAAAACTAGCTGTGCCCGCGACTTCGTCTGCGTGGAATTTAACAAAAAGGTTAATTAGTTTAATTAGTTTTTTTTTTGATTAGCCGGAACAAACAGACAGACAGACAGACAGACAAAAAAATTTTAAATATCATTTTCGGCACAAGTATCGTGTATATAACTATATGTAGTAGAACATTTTTTTTTTATTTTCACTCTTAAAACAGACACTTCAATTTTATTTATACAGGGTATATCAAGACTGCTACCGAAAACGAAGCCGGGTGGTAGTATAAGCGACTTCAGACACAATGCAACAAAAAAAGTTGCAAAAAAAAGTGGCCAATTTTTTTTGTTATTTTTTTCCTATGACCATATTTGGGTGATAAATACATTTTTTCCTAAAATAATAGTGTATACCCTTTTATTTATAAATAATCTAAGGTATAAGAGTGTTTAAATCATTATTTTAGCAAAAACTATGGATTTACCACCCAAAAATGACGATATTTAAAAAATCATAAAAAATAATTGTCGCGTTTCTATGCGAAATTTTTAGTTGCATAGTGTTTGTAGTCACTAAAACTACCACCCGGCTTCGTTTTCGGTAGCAGTCTTGAGATACCCTGTATGTATAGATGTGTTTAATAATTGTTTATAATTTCCACTTTGTTTTCACAATGTTTCAGTTCCAGTTTGTGGTTTTAAGTATATACATAATTATGTGTGATAAAAAGGTCATTGACTCTATCCTCTGAGGGAACACCCATTTGTCTAACATCATGCGTTTCTATTCATATTATTAAAAATGTGATATTGAACTCTGAAGTGTTGCCTTATGTCTGAATAAAATAAATAATAGTTATTTAAACTATTATGGAATTGTTTTGACTAAAAACATCTATCTGCGTCTATCTTATCAAAGGATAGCTGCGCGTAAATTATATTTAAAAAATGTGATTTTTCTGGTAAAGATTATGTCATAGACTTTTTAAATTATTGTATTGCCATCGGTCCTCGCCAAATCTACAAAGATTGAATGAAATTTGACCGTTTAAAGTGGGTCAAAATCGCGCCCAAATGAGTCAGTAACAAACATACAAGTGAAGCTAATAAAAAGCGTTTAAAAAAAACAACGCGATTCGCACGACATATCGGATATCGTTTTTCGCAGCAACCTCTCAGCATCCAAGAGCCGTGTGAAATTAAACAAACAAGCGTACACATTACTGGTTTTATCAACAAATACTTGCATTGGTAAGGAGAAACCTTGTTATCATAACATCACTGTTCTGTATACCTTACAGCGATGGCACGGTACTACACGTTTTTTGCTAAAATGTCTCAATTTTTGCGAAATGTCTGAATGCTGAATATTTCCATTTTTAAAAGTGCGTGGTGGCCTGTTGGTAAACGGACTAGACGCGGCTGCCAACATGTTCACGGTGGTCGCGGGTTCGAATCCCAGGGCACACCTCTGACTTTTCCGAGTCATGTGTGTATTGATAGTCAATCACCACGCACTAAAACGGTGAAGGATAACATCGTGAGGAAACCTGCATACCATTGCGATTTATAAGAATTTCTATGGTATGTAAGTCCGCCAACCCGCACTAGGCCAGCGTGGTGGACTATATTATATAGTCCACCTACTCTAGATTGTAGAGGAGGCCCCTGCCCTGCAGTGGGACGTATATCTTTACCAACAGATCTCATGTTTAGCTTGAAATTAGGAGCTTATTCTATAATTCGAAACGTTGTACGAATGTTCGGACGTCGTATGTCAAACTAGAAATGTACCTAAGTACTCCACAAAATGTCCTAACCACCCTCAATCGTACTCTCGATTGTAGAGTAGCCCCGTGCCCTGCAGTGGGACGTATATGGGCTGATACAGATACAGACTCCACAAAATGTTCGAATCCGTAAGAATTCGAATGAAATTCTATTTAATTTAGAACATAAAATATGTAACCAACTCGGACAAACAAAACATTACCTGAGCGAGTGTTTGGTTAATGCTAGTTTGATCACTCAGTCGCATAAAAATCTTGTGTTTAATAATATAATTCAAATTATAAAATAAATAACAAATAAATACACCCAACATTCACATAAATAGCCCTGACCCTGACCTCATTAGGATCAATTAACTTGTGTCGTGGATATGAGAAACCAAGGTAGACTACGGTCTCACAAACACCTCTACACTAGACAAATACTTATCACACAATCATTTGTTTCGGTGCGGGGATCGAACTTGTTTGTAACCTCTCGTTTCACATCCAGCGTGTAACATAATGTGCCACGTAGGCTGTCTGTGTAATATATAAAATATTAGCAGCCCGTCCCAGCTTCGCCCGGGTGCATATAGATTTCTGTACAATAATATGCACGTATTATACACATAAACCTTCCTCTTGAATCACTCTATCTATTAAAAATAACCGCATCAAAATCCGTTGCGTAGTTTTAAAGATTTAAGCATACAAAGGGACATAGGGACAGAGAAAGCGACTTTGTTTTATACTATGTAGTGATATATTAGGAGTACAAATAAGTTTCCGCCGTTTTGGTACAAATGACATCGCATGAGGTTTACCTTAGAATTCGCAGATGATGATAACCGGCTTGAAAATTAGGTTGCTCATTCAAGAACAACATAATCCTATCTTATTATTAAATTCATATTAGCATCATATATTTTTTTTGGAACGAAGTTCCTTATCGCGCGTTGCGAAAGGGGGAGACGGAAGAAATTAAGACCATAAGTTATAACGACACTTTAAAACATTTGACAATCGTTTTGTACATTTTTAGTTTGTTACCCTGCTGTCAATCATCAACCCTTCATTTGACTATGTATATTTGCCAGTTATTACTAAAATTGAGCCTACTGATTAAGTTTATATTACATTATATTTGTTAATAATAAAAAAATATCTTTATAACTTTTAAGGAATAAAATTTTATTACAATTCCTTCACTAATAAATCGAAAGGAACTTTGTTCCATCCGGGTGTCCCTTGACACCAATCAAGTTTTTTGATCCAAAATGTCTAAATTTAAGCCAACTAAGCGTCATTTGCAGAAACTTATTTGTACACCAAATAATATACAAGTCTCATAAATACGCGAAGGCCAAACTTGTATTTATGTGCTATCTATGTGTGTATGTAGCGCAAAAATAATTATACCTTGATAGATATTCAGCACATTAAGTATTTGAGTAGCAATAGAACAATGTTAGTCAACGTATTTTGTGATGTGAAAATACTTATAAGGAATATATAAATATATATTATATTTATAAACATAGAGGTAACCCTTATTTTGGTTACCGGTATCATACCAGTTAAATTCTAGGAATCTAATCAAATTGGCGTATAGAGGTTACCTTTAAAAATACCGGTATTTTTTTCGGTTGATACCAAAAATACCGGTATTTTCGTTACCGGTTTCGGTCCCTGCTTAGGAATTACAATATACCGGGTATCTCAAGACCAGGGACCGAAAACGGTTCCGGAAATACCGGTATTTTTCGGTATCAACCGAAAAAAATAATACAGGTATTTTTAAAGGTAACCCCTATACGCCGATTTTATTAGATTCCTAGAATTTAACCAGTATCATACCGGTAACCGAAATAAGGATTACCTCTATGTTTCAAGCGTCGTCGGCAAAAGTCTAAGCGTCGATGCGCCGTGTGTCGACCAAACACGACCTCAAGGCCGTCGCACCGGGTGGTGCATATTGTAACTTGCACTAATTCGACGCAAACGCGTTTTTTGCGATTTTTGAATTTTGAGACTCTTAATTGATATTTCATTCAGTACGCACGTCGCACGAGAGTGTTGAATCATTTGTTTGGTTTGGAATCGGATTACCTATATACTTTGAAAAAAATAAGATAAGCCACGTCCCGAGCAAATGACCTTGAGCATTTATGTCTTTCTAATGCCTACTATACACGACGTCGTATTCGGTTGCGTCCGCCGACGGATAAAGGGGGTGATTTGTGCGTCTGTTATAGGTATTTAACGTCCACACATGCGTCCGCCTCGAATCCGATTGTTGTCGGTTTTTGTGGCACGGATCAAACGGTTTTGTTGCGACTTCTGTCCACAAGTCTTCGCTTTTTTTACCATCGCACCACACTTTACCGCAGTAGAGTTCATTCGAGGGGGTTAACGTCACTCGCGTCCGTAGGCTTTGACCCTAGATTCCCTACACTTGACCCCTGGGTAGTGCCAAATGAGTGATACAGTTCGTGGTGGTAGGACTTGAGTGTCCGCCCGGGTAGCGACCACCGTCCACAAAGGCGTAAAGGCCGTCATAGTGATCTCCATAAGGGGATCGCATTCCGGGATCAGCTCATGGTTTTCCGATTTTTTTTCGAGGGGCTTGAGTCCAGGCATGAGGTTGTACCGTGTGGGTATTTTCGGTCGTTTGTCGAAAGGAGGAATGTTGATCCGCCGGCCAGGGAGACCCGTAGAAACGGTTGACCGCTGGCCGCCCGCGGTATAGTACAGGGGCTAACCACCTCAAGAGGCTGCCTCACCAGGCCGCGCATAATCTTGGGTGGGTCCATCATGCCGGTTGGTGACCGGAAGTGGGGTCTCGGCGGCCCATCCCGGGAGGGTACGCGGGCCCTTCCGTCCGGCGGATCAATTCGCTTCCTGCCGACCCTTTCGTGCCGGTGCCCATTCGGCCTTCTTAGTGCCCAAACTTAAGCCCTTCGTTGCCTCTGCACCAATCCCATCCTTTCAACCATGACAGTGCAATTAAACAGAGCAGGTCCTTCAGCGGTGCATAACCCCACCACTGCGTTCACTATGGAGTTAACTAATATCCGCGGACCCCATACGAACCTCAATGCCGTCCATCACCATCTCGAGACGGCCCAGCCTGCTTTGTTCTTCCTAACGGAGACGCAGATTCGTTTTCCGGCCGATGATTCTTACCTGTTGTATCCCGGTTATTCGCTTGAAGTAAACTTCAAGCCTAAAGCCGGGGTATGCTTGTGTGTTCGGTCGGACATCTGCTGTCGCCGTTTGCACTCCATGGAGGACCCCTCGTTCTCCGCTCTGTGGGTGCACGTGATCAGACAGCAGCATGATCAGTCTTGGAGAATCCCAGCCACAGTTCATGATGAGCATTGAAATCCCCCATGACCACCATTTTGGCTAACGGGAACTGCGCCTGCGCGTCATTAGCTGCCTGGCTAAGATACCTGAACAGTCGAGTCGCCTCATCGTTCCCGTGGTGAGAGCTGTAAAGCCACACGTAGATGCGGCTCAGGGAACCTAGATCCACGTGCACCCACAGAGCGGAGAACGAGGGGTCCTCCATGCAGTGCAAACGGTGACAGCAGTTGTCCGACCGAACACACAAGCATACCCCGGCTTTAGGCTTGAAGTTTACTTCAAGCGAATAACCGGGATACAACAGGTAAGAATCATCGGCCGGACAACGAATCTGCGTCTCCGTTAGGAAGAACAAAGCAGGCTGGGCCGTCTCGAGATGGTGATGGACGGCATTGAGGTTCGTATGGGGTCCGCGGATATTAGTTAACTCCATAGTGAACGCAGTGGTGGGGTTATGCACCGCTGTAGGACCTGCTCTGTTTAATTGCACTGTCATGGTTGAAAGGATGGGATTGGTGCAGAGGCAACGAAGGGCTTAAGTTCGGGCACTAAGAAGGCCGAATGGGCACCGGCACGAAAGGGTCGGCAGGAAGCGAATTGATCCGCCGGACGGAAGGGCCCCCGTACCCTCCCGGGATGGGCCGCCGAGACCCCACTTCCGGTCACCAACCGGCATGATGGACCCACCCAAGATTATGCGCCGCATGGTGAGGCAGCCTCTTGAGGTGGTTAGCCCCTGTACTATACCGCGGGCGGCCAGCGGTCAACCGTTTCTACGGGTCTCCCTGGCCGGCGGATCAACATTCCTCCTTTCGACAAACGACCGAAAACACCCACACGGTACAACCTCATGCCTGGACTCAAGCCCCTCGAAAAAAACGGAAAACCATGAGCTGATCCCGGAACGCGATCCCCTAATGCAGATCACTATGACGGCCTTTACACCTTTGTGGACGATGGTCGCTACCCGGGCGGACACTTAAGTCCTACCACCACGAACTGTATCACTCATTTGGCACTACCCAAGGGTCAAGTGTAGGGAATCTAGGGTCAAAACCTACGGACGCGAGTGACGTTAACCCCCTCGAATGAACTCTACTGCGGTAAAGTGTGGTGCGATGGTAAAAAAAGCGAAGACTTGTGGACAGAAGTCGGACGTTCGCAACAAAACCCTTTGATCCGTGCCACAAAAACCGACAACAATCGGATTCGAGGCGGACGCATCTGTGGACGTTAAATACCTATAACAGACGCACAAATCACCTCCTTTATACGTCGGCGGACGCAACCGAATACGACGTCGTGTATAGTAGGCATTAGAAAGACATAAATGCTCAAGGTCATTTGCTCGGGACGTGGCTTATCTTATTTTAATGTTTTATAATTTAAAAATATAAGGTTTTTGTACTAAATAATATTATTTATGTGAATTTAGGTATCTATCCATTTATTTATTGAATTAAATATACTGAGATATAAAAATGTCTTTACTATACAGTAAATTACACCAAATCCTTGCCTTTACTCATTTCCTTTTATTTTCAACACTATTACATCGCAAGTAAAATGAACCGATTCCAGGGATATTGGGTAAACAACTCGCCAAGTATATGTTTCACTTGGTATGCAATATGGAAATGAGTAACTATTCTCCAATGCGCTCTCTTTTGCCGTCAAGGTCTTTTTTAGGTTATCGGTATTAAATCGGTTCCCGTATATAAGGGTAACCTTTATAATTTGCATTGGTTACCGTCATAACGGGTCCCCAAATCTTAAAGGTAACCGAAATTGGTCGATACCGGTACCGTTATTTGCAACCGGTTTCGATCCCTGCTCAAGACTGCTACCGAAAACGAAGCCGGGTGGTAGTTTTAGTGGCTACAAACACAATGCAATTAAAATTTTCGCATAGAAACGCGACAATTATTTTTTATGATTTTTTAAATATCGTCATTTTTGGGTGGTAAATCCATAGTTTTTGCTAAAATAATAATTTAAACTCTCTTATATCTTAGAGTATTTATAAATTAAAGGGTATACACTATTATTTTAGGAAAAAATGTATTTACCACCAAAATATGGCAATAGGAAAAAAATTACAAAAAAAAATTGTCGCTTTTTTTTGCAACTTTTTCTGTTGCATTGTGTCTGAAGTCGCTTAAACTACCACCCGGCTTCGTTTTCGGTAGCAGTCTTGATATACCCTGTATATTTCACTCTTATAAACACCTAGACCCGAAACCTGCGGATGGAACATTCGTATCGATTCGGGGATCAAACCCTTGGTTTCTCGTTTTACAATTGACGTCTAACCAACCAGCCACGGAAGCCCGCAGAAGTATTTTAGGACATCATAATAATTACATGGCAAATGACCCTGTGATTTTTAACAGAAACTCCTGCATTTATAATACAGAGGGAGCGCTGTCATATATTTGCGTTTTCAAAAAATATGTTATTTTTTATAGTTTGTAGCATTGCTATATTAGTAAAAATTTTACTAGTCTCTAAGTAATCTACCAACAAATTCTTATAAATTCTGTTGGTATCCGAAAATATACAAATGTAAATCAACAGCCCTAAACTATTTTATTTCATTCAATATATAATAATTCGCACGTCGGACAACCTGTTAAAAATCAGCCAATAAGAGGGCAGAAAAAGGTGGCCCGGCACCACCAGTTTTATCTACGTTTTTGAAGTACCAGCGATCTATATTATAAATAATGTTGTAAGGCGGCGACCTGATTAGCTTGACCGGACCAATGCTGGCGATCCTATCAGGGTCAGTATCGATCAACGCCCTGTGGCCATGCGACCCAGTGATCCACTGCTAATAGCCTCACAAGTAATTGGGGGCGAAAAGCTTGGTAAAATTTCACCACTGCACCGTTCAGGTAATTATTTCATACATATTTTTTTCAGGGAATGGCGAGACGAGCATTCCCTTCGCCTGATGGTAAGCGATACGACCGCTCATGAACAGTAGCAAAACCAAATAGCACCACGAATTACAAGGCAATACTTGGTATTCTACATTGCACTCGCCAACCTGGGACATAAGTTAAGTCTCAATATGTCCAGTAGTTACACTACAATGTCCTTATCCGAAACACAATAGTGCATTTTAACTGCTGTTTGACGGGAGAAATAGACATCGCGGTGGTACATACCCAGGCGGCCTCTCACATATGAGAGACACCGGTGTTAGATAAGTATATTTTCAATAGGTACATACAAGTAAATCTACTAAGGAAAATAGACAAACAAAACATTATCATATTTATTATTTTGTTTTATAAAGATAATTTCTACTTTACTATCCCACTAATTTGTCTTTCCGACTGACTTTCAAATTCCAGGGCTCACCTCTTACTTTGCGGAGTCATTTGTATTAATAGTCAATCACCACGCATTATATCGGTGAAGGAAACCATGGTGGGGAAACCTACATACCATAGCGATTTGTAAGAATTTCTGTGGTATGTAAAGTCCGCCAACTCTCACTAGGCCAGCGTGGTGGACTATAGCCTAAGTCCTAACTCCTATCAATTGTACTATCGATTATAGAGGAGGCCCGTGCCCTGCAGTGAGACGTATATGGGCTGATACAGATGGTTCAAAACGATATGCCTACAACACAATACTCGAATAATTGATACTAAAACGATTTAATTACACTGTTGTTTGTCCGTCACATTAATTAAAGTGGACAGCGTATGCATTAATAATAATGAAAACATCTCGCTGTTGTTTCATTACATTACTAGTGTTTTAAGCCGAGCCCTTTAGGTATCATCATTTTTTTTTATTTTTATTGCAATGAATGGCGAGACGGTCGAGCCGTTCGCCTGGTGGTAAGTGATACGACCGCTCACAAACAGTAGCAAAATTCCACTGCGATCGCTATCCTGAGACATAAGATGTTAGGTCTCAATATGTCCAGTAGTTACTCTGGCTACAATGTCCTTCAATCCGAAACACAACAGTGCATTGACACTACTGTTTGACGGGAGAAATAGACATTGCGATGGTACCTACCCAGATGGCTTCTCACATATGAGAGACCTTCTTCTTATTCCATCTTCACATTATTTGATAATCATTTTATGAATTAAAAGCAGAATGCCTATTTTACCATGAAACTTAGAATCGGTGCGAAGATTGTTGTCCCTCGATAAAACCTACTTTTTGTGTAGTTAAAAATTTACATTTTCAATAAATATAAACATAATTGCGATCCAGGCCCGGAGTTCTTGGAGAAATGAACTTAAAGCTGCATAAAAATACATTTTTTGTTTTCGGCTCTCGGAACAAAATGGAAAATGTTATGACAATTACTTTATTTTATAAACATCTGTCGCCTAGGAAAAAACAAGAATAAGTTTAAGGACAAATCATAAAAAAATGCTTTAATGAATTTTAAGCAGTATCGGTGTCGGAATCAACAATATTTTTTTCCAATACTATGGATGGGCATTCTCCTTTTTTAATTACTACTCTGTAGTTGCTAAATACCGGGTATCTCAAGACTGCTACCGAAAACGAAGCCGGGTGGTAGTTTTAGTGACTACAAACACAATGCAACCAAAAATTTCGAAAAGAAACGCGACAATTATTTTTTATGATTTTTTAAATATCTTCATTTTTGGGTGGTAAATCCATAGTTTTTTCTAAAATAATAATTTAAACACTTTTATAACTTAGATTATTTATAAATAAAAGGGTGTGTGTAAATAAAAAACAATTACTTGTAAATTATTTGGAAGCGAAACAAAACTGTTCAGCGTAAATTGTGATGTGTAGGTACAGTCAGCAATATAAGTCGTTACACACTTCACATTTTTTTATTACCCGTTTGTGAATTAAAATTTATAATTACTAGTCTGTAGTCTGAAAATGTAATCAAGTAAAGGCACCTTTGTCGAGAAGTGATATAAGATATTGGAAATAATTATTATTTTGAATGCTAAGATCATTTAAAAACTCGTAAATGTGTATCGACTTATGTCGCTGACTGTACATAATGATATGCAAATGATATTTGCTTACGAGATCGCTCGCGGGAAATACTCCGTGCAATTATACAAGTATATTAAATATACCTCAATACTTGTTCAAATACAGTTTTAAAGTACCTTTTATACGATAACTTTTTAACTGGTGGGTCTCTCATATGCGAGAGGTCAGTTAGGTACCACCGCAATGTTTATTCTCCCGCCAATATATCTTATGTCTTATGTATCAGCCCATATACGTCCCACTGCAGGGCACGGGCCTCCTCTACAATCGACAGTACGATTGAGAGTGGTTAGGCCATATAGTCCACCACGCTGGCCTAGTGCGGGTTGGCGGACTTACATACCATAGAAATTTTTATAAATCGCTATGGTATGCAGGTTTCCTCACGATGTTTTCCTTCACCGTTTTAGTGCGTGGTGATTGACTATCAATACACACATGACTCCGAAAAAGTCAGAGGTGTGCCCTGGGATTCGAACCCGCGACCACCGTGAACATATTGGCAGTCGCGTCTAGTCCGTTTACCAACAGGCCACCACGCACTACATACTCCCGCCAAACACCAGTGTAAATGTACTGTTGTGTCGGATTGAAGGGCATAGTATCGAGCGACTTCCTGCAACTTTAGCCAGGTCGTCCGTCCACCTTGTAGGCGAGCGTCCGACATTTCGCTTGCCTGTACGTAGCCACCTCCTCCAATGTCTCTTATCTATTAATAATGAATTATTGCTTGTTTAAACGAATGAAATGTTAAAAGGACTTAACCCGCGATTTGATACCCAAACAAGTCAACTACCTCCTAATATATCTAACATAATTGTCCGACCCGCGGCGCCACGCGGGTGCAAATACACTTTTCAAAATCACTGCCAAAATGTTCAATTTCGACTATCAATTTAGAAATATTAATCGGACCACGAAAAACGAATAAAATTTCCTCTTATTTGCTAGATTTTTCACTTCTGCTTCCCTATAGGTAATAGCGTGATGAACCTATAGCATTTCTCGATTGTGATAGTGGCAGTGGGCCGGGCACATAGCTCGTAGAACCGATGGCCGTTGGGGCCGAAAGGTTCTTGAGTGGAGGCCACCTACAGGCAAGCGAAAGGTCGGACGCCCGCCTACAAGGTGGACGGACGATCTGACTAAGGTCGCAGGAAGTCGCTGGATGCAGACCGCTTCCAACAGGTCATTGTGGAGATCCTTGGGGGAGGCCTATGTTCAGCAGTGGAATTCCTGTGGCTGATATGATGATGATGATGATTTCTCGATAAATGAACTATCCAAAACAAAAATGAATTTTCAATTCGAACCAATAGTTCCTGTGATTATAGTATATAGTATAGTATTTTATACATATGTTACATTCATGCGTAATTTCCCGATAACAACTGACATACATGTGTTATCAATATAATGAAAATGTAGTTTAATATAAGCAATAGCTTAGCAATGTACTCCTATGTACATTATATGTATCAGGCATATACATCCCACTGCAGGGCAAGGGCCTCCTCTGCAATAGAGAGTACGATTGAGAGTGATTAGGCCATATAGTCCACCCTGGCCTAATGCGGGTTAATGGACTCTACATATCATAGAAATTCTTATAAATCGCTACGGTATGCAGGTTTCCTCACGATGTTTTCCTTCACCGTATTAGTGCGTGGTGATTGACTATCAATACACACATGACTCCGAAATACAAGAGCTGTGTACTGGGATGAACAATTTATTTCCCTTGAAAAAATGAGTGGACAATCTGAGACTTACTTAACATCTTATGTCGCAGTGGAAATCGGAATACCAAGCATTGCTTTGTAATTCATGGTGTTGTTTGGTTTTACTACTGTCCATGAGCTGTCGTATCGCTTACCACCAGGCAAACGGCATGCCCATCTTGCCATTCAGTGCAATAAAAAATCTACACCAAATTCGCGATAAAATCTGTAAAAAATAGTTTTATTCAAATAATGTTTTTTTTTTTTAAATCTGAGCACCGAACCCCAATCCTTTAAACGTTTAACCACTACACTGATGTTGGCGACCTTCAATAAACATCAAATATTATCTATATGTTATCGTGTTCCGTATTACAGCATCAATTTATCTAAATTTGGGGGTTAACGTCACTCGCGTCCGTAGGCTTTGACTCGAGATTCCCTACACGTGACCCCTGGGTAGTGCCAAATGAGTGACATAGTGGTGGTAGGACTTATGTGTCCGCCCGGGTAGCGACCACCGTCCACGAGGCGTAAAGACCGCCATAGTGATCTCCGTAAGGGGATCGCGTTCCGGGATCAGCCAGTGGTTTTCCGGTTTCTTCGAGGATCTTAAGTCCGGGCATGAGGTTGTACCGTGTGGGTATTTTCGGTCCTCTGTCGAAGGGAGGAGAGTTGATCCGCCGGCCAGGGAGACCCGTAGAAACGGTTGTCCGCTGGCCGCTCGCGGTATAGTACAGGGGCCCAATCGGGGCTAACCACCTCGAGAGGCTGCCTCATCATGCCGCGCATAATCTTGGGTGGGTACGTCGTGCCGGTTGGTGACCGGAAGTGGGGTCCCGGCGGCCCATCCCGGGAGGGTACGGGGGCCCTTCCGTCCGGCGGATCAATTCGCTTCCTGCCGACCCTTTCGTACCGGTGCCCATTCGGCCTTCTTAGTGCCCGAACCTAAGATCCTCGTTGCCTCTTCACCAATCCCATCCTTTCTACCATGACAGTGCAACTAAACAGAGCAGGTCCTTCAGCGGTGCTTAACCCCACCACCGCGTTCACTATGGAGTTCACTAACATCCGTGGACTCCATACGAACCTCAGTGCCGTCCACCACCATCTTGAGACGGCCCGGCCTGCTTTGCTCTTCCTAACGGAGACGCAGATTCGTTGTCCGACCGATAATTCTTACCTGTTGTATCCCGGTTATTCGCTTGAAGTAAACTTCAAGCCTAAAGCCGGGGTATGCTTGTATGTTCGGTCGGACATCTGCTGTCGCCGTTTGCACTGCATGGAGGACCCCTCCTTCTCCGCTCTGTGGGTGCACGTGGATCTAGGTTCCCTGAGCCGCATCTACGTGTGCCTTTACAGGTCTCACAACGGGGACGATGAGACGACTCGGCTGTTCAGGTATCTTAGCCAGGCGGCTGATGACGCGCAGGCGCAGTTCCCGTCGGCCGAAATGGTGGTCTTGGGGGATTTCAATGCTCATCACGAACTGTGGCTGGGCTCCTCCAAGACTGATCATGCTGGCAGAGCTGCCCATGCATTTGCTCTGACTCATGACTTGACACAACTGGTGAACCAGCCCACCAGGATCCCGGATGTGGCGAGTCATGCGCCTTCTTTGCTGGACCTTCTGCTGGCGAGTCACCCAGCCGGGTATCATGTGACCGTTAGTGCGCCTCTGGGCACTTCCGATCACTGCCTGGTTGGGTCGTCAGTGCCGATCGCATCACCTCCACGTCCCGTGCAGGTTAGGCGAAGGGTCTGGCATTACTCGTCGGCAGATTGGGATGGTATGCGGGAATATTTTGCATCCATCTCTTGGAGGCAGCGCTGCTTTGAGGGTAAAGATCCCTCAGCGAGTGCCAACGCTATTGCTGACGAGATCAGACTTGGAATGGAATATTACATTCCTTCCTCTGAGATCGCCAGTAAGGGCCGTGGACGCTCCTGGTTCAATCGTGCATGCGCCGATGCTGTCGGTGACAAACAGGCGGCGTATCGCGCTTGGATCAGGGGTCGCGCCATGAAGGATCCCAATATCAGTTCCCTCAAAGAAGCCTATAACTGTGCCTCCAAGGCCTGCAAGAAGGCCTACGTTAGGGCGGATGCCCAGCGCGTTAGCAGGATTGTGCGTGCGTTGGCCGATCACCCAACTAGCAGTCGTGCTTATTGGAGGTTGGCCAGGGCCGTCCAATCTAACTTCTGCCGTCCAGCGTTGCCGCCGCTGAGGTACCCTGAAGGGTCGCTGGCCCACAAGCCGCAAGAGAAGGCTGCCTTGCTGGCAAATCTCTTTGCGGCTAATTCCCGCCTCGAAGACCGTGGTTCCCAGTCGCTGCCTACACTGCCTGATTGCGGTTTCTCAATGGCAGATATTCGCATCAGGCAGTGTGATGTGCGGCGTGAGTTACGGTCTCTCGATGTGCGGAAAGCCAGTGGTCCGGATGGGATACCAGCGGTGGTTTTAAGGGCTTGTGCAGCCGAGTTGTCTCCAGCACTGACTCGCCTCTACCGAGCGTCCTACCGCACAGGTGTTGTGCCGGAATCTTGGAGGGAGGCTAATGTGCAACCGATCCCCAAAAAGGGTGATCGATCGGACCCTACCAATTACCGCCCTATCGCTATCACCTCAGTGATGTGTAAGGTCATGGAGCGGATCATAAACGCTCAATTGGTCCGCTACCTGGAGGATCACTCGTTGATCAGTGACCGACAATACGGATTCCGCCATAATCGATCGACGGGTGATCTTCTAGCGTTTGTCCTGCATCGCTGGGGTGAGGCGATAGACCGGCGTGGCGAGGCTCTTGCTGTGAGCCTCGACATTGCCAAGGCGTTTGATAGGGTCTGGCACCGTGGTCTTCTGTCCAAGCTTCCGGCATACGGTCTACCCGGCAACCTGTGTTCGTGGATTTCCGGCTTTCTGCATGGGCGTAGAATACGTGTAGTCGTAGACGGACACGCTTCGGCGCTCATGTCGGTAAATGCCGGAGTTCCTCAGGGCTCGGTGCTGTCGCCCACCTTGTTTATTCTGCATATCAATATCATTTTGTCGCTTGGCAACATTCATTGCTATGCAGATGACAGCACGGTTCATGGGCGATACCACTGCGGGCCTCCAGGTTGCCGTGTCGAAACTGTGAAGGGACGCGAAGATCTTGTCATTGAGCTCAACCGGACCTTGGATCTCATTTCTACATGGGGTTCCAGGAATATGGTTGAGTTCAATGCCAAGAAAACCCAGGTGTGTGCGTTCACGTGCAAAAAATCCCCGTTCTCTCCCCTCCCCATTCTGCAGGGTACTCCCCTCTCAGTGCGGAATGACCGGTGTATCCTTGGTGTGGATATCCGCTGTGATCTCAATCCAAGGAATCACATCGAGGGCGTAATATCTGCCACATCACGCAGGGTTGGAGTCCTGAACAGGGTGCGTCGGTTTTTCACGCCCGGTCAGCTTTGCCGCTTATATAAAGCGCAGGTCCGGCCGGGTATGGAGTACTGCTCGCACCTTTGGGATGGATCCGCCCAGTACCTGCTCGATGCCTTGGATGGATTGCAGCGGCGGGCCATCCGCATTGTGAATGATGCAGACGTTACGAGCAACTTGGAGTCGCTACAACTCCGGAGAGATGTCGCCTCTCTAAGCGTGTTCTACCGCCTGTATCACGGTGAGTGCTCTGAGGAATTGTTCAACTTGCTCCCCTCCTCTCCATTCCTAACCAGAACCACGCGTGCTGGCTTGCGAAGCCATAGCTTGACGGTCCACACCATCCCGGCGCGAACCAAACGGTTCTCAAATTCGTTTCTGTGCCGCACCGTCAGGCTGTGGAATTGTTTGCCGGCGCACGTGTTCCCTCCTTCCTACAATCCTGGGTCCTTCCGCCGTGGTGTGAAGAGGCACCTAAGCAGGCCGGCATAATTGTTTCCATTGGCATTGGACTGCCGTCCGATGCCAATGGATACTCTGTCTGGGCGGCATTGGCACTTTCCATCAGGTGCAATAACGCCACCATGCCAGGCCATTATAAAAAAAAAAAAAAAAATAATTCTAAATACTGTATACGTGAACGTCAAATCATTTTATTACATAAACATAAGATTTTCTCAAATATTATAGAACTAAAGGCCCGTCCCAACTTTGTGGAGCGTTACTGGGGCCCTAGTACATTCATCCGAAACGAAGTTCGAAACTTCGGATGATCGAAGTTTATATACGATACGAATGTACCTAAATATACTTATGGTCATTATTGACTTATGCTCGTAACCATACACTTATGGTTACGATGTACGTTATACAAATTAGAACTATTACAGAGTAGATACATTCGTATCGTATAAAAAACTTCGATCGTCCGAAGTTTCGAACTTCGTTTCGGATGAATATAGCAGGGCCCCTGAAATTAGCCGTCGCTCGAATCGATTTGGTAAACTGAAAATTTTGATTTTCTTACCATTTTGATTTTGATTATCATTCAATTGATTAATATAAATCATTTGTGCTCGTCTGAATTGAACTAAGCTGCGACTTCTGTATATTTACTGTATTTTAAACTGGTTTTGAAAAGAGCAACGCTAGATTTTCTTGCACGTCCTTCTCTGGCGACGCTTCTGGGTGGTACTGAAAAAATTTAGAGAATCTAAATGTGGCGCAGTTGGTTAGACGCCGGCTGTGAAACGAGAGGCCGCGGGTTCGATCCCCGCACCGAACCAAATATTTGTGCCACCACAGGTATTTGTTTAGCTATTGTTTTTGAGACCAAAAAGTCTCTCGTAGTGTCTGATATTACACAAGACTGGATCTTAGTGTGGGGTCAGGACTATGTGTGTGATTGTTGGGTATATTTTAAAGTTTCAAGTATTTTCGTTTCATTTCATAAGCTGCATAATTACGAATTCCATAAAGATTTCTATGAAGTATACCAACCCGCACAAGGCCAGCTTTGTGAACTAGTGAACCTCCTCAGCCGTAGAAAATGCGTGTATGCAAAATCAATAGGCTGATCCTATAGCAACAAATAATCTTGTAGTTTATCATGACACACTAATGCTTTGCAGATTGTGAAGTTTTGACATTTGTATATCTCACTATCTTTTTACATTAAGTGAATCATTTTAAGTGAATCATTTTCGATGAAATACGCCGGAAAAAACAGGAAAAAAGGTTTGGGCCACTTCAGTTTTTTTATTGCTATGAATGGTAAGCGAAATGACCGCTCATGAACAGAACCTGAGACATAAGATGTTAAGTCTCAATATGTTTAGTAGTTAGTCTAGCTACAATGTCCTTCAATCCAAAATACAACGGTGCATTTACACCAATATTTGGCGGGAGAAATAGACATTTCGGTGGTACCTACCCAGGCGGCCTCTCACATATGAGAGACCTACCACCACCAGTAAACCAGTAAAGTTAAATTTATAAGTTAAAAAAAAAGTATTATAAAATACCTATCACATCGTGGGACGGAACATACAAGGCGAAATGTGGGTGTCCTGGCACCTCTGCCTACCCCTTCTGGGATATAGGCGTGAGCTTATGTAGTAAATATATATCTATCTTCCATTGATTATTGGTTCATAATTAGACATGACTATAGTAGAGTTAACATAGCAAAATTTAAAGACTGCATAAAAAACCTATCTTTCTCGGAAATTTATGATACATGTGACCCTAATTTAGCATATAATTCTTTTTTAGATACTTTTAGTTTGTTCTATAATCTATGTTTCCCTATCATTAGACTGAAAAAGGTAACAAATAATAACCTTAATGGATATCTAGGGGTATTAAAATATGTAGTAAAAAGAAAAGAACACTTTTATGGCAATTAAGAATGAAGCCGAATCATGTTAATAAAACTAATTTTAGTACTTATTGCAAACTGTATAAGAAAATAATCTGTATGACACAAAAGGCTCAGAATAATTATAAAATAAAACAATCAACCAATAAAACTAAAACTACTTGGCAAATAATAAACAGATCAAAAAATAGTATTCCTGAGCATAAGCACATAAATGAAATTATGGTAGGAAATAAATGTATCACGGACCCGTACAAAATTACCAACGCTTTTAATAACCACTTTGTTGATAAAATTCAGCCAAAACTAAGTGTTGAGAGTAGCATCAAAAAACATAACATAAAACCAAAATTAAATTCAATGTTCATGACGCCTTCTGTCCCTTACGATATATATAAGATAATAATGTCTTTGAAGAATACGAACAGTGTAGGCTATGATGGCATCTCCACAGAAATATTAAAAGCAACCGCCAATGAGATAAGCGGTCACATAAGTCACATGATAAACCTAAGTATTAGTGCTGGTATATATCCTGATGCCTTAAAAACATCCATAATAAAACCACTTTTTAAGAAAGAAAAAAGAGAGTTATTAGTAAATTATAGACCTATATCACTCATTCCAGTTATGTCTAAAATTTTTGAAAAATACATATATAAAGAAATATATAAATATATAGAACATAACAATGTACTGTGCGATGAACAAAAGGGATTTAGACAACATAAAACAATTAATATGGCAATATATGACTTTGTGCACAATGTCATCACTTATATGGATAAACGAACACCAGTTTGTGCTATATTTTGTGATATGACACAAGCTTTCGATTATGTTCACTACCCAACACTTTTGGACAAATTATGATGCTTATGGCATCAGGGGGAGTATACTTAGTCTCATAGAATCATATCTGTCCAATCGAAGGCAAAAAACTGAAATGAGCAAAATTAATATTAATAAAAAAACGGAACAGATATACAGGTCCTTGGAACGCAAAGTTACATACGGGGTACCGCAAGGGAGCGTTTTGGGTCCCTTATTGTTTATACTATATATTAATGACCTACCTAAAAGCATAGAATATCCTATCACTTTGTTCGCCGATGACAGTACTATGACAATACATCGTAAACATGTAGACACGTATGAAAATGAAATTAATAACACATTGACATCTGCTATTACATGGTTAAATGATAATAATCTAAAAATCAATTTAAGTAAAACAAAAGTTATACAATTTAGTCAACGCAATTATAGAGAAAATAAGCTTAATATATGTTACAAATGTGAAAATATTGAAGAAGTAGATAGCACAAAATTTTTGGGTTTAGAAATAGATAAAAAGCTATGCTGGAAGCCACACATAGACTCTCTTTGCAAGAAATTAAGTAGATCCGCATATGCTTTACATAGACTATCATCAATTGTTAATGCAGATGCACTCGTCACTGCTTACTATGGTATAGTTGAATCCCACCTGCGTTACGGTATTATATTTTGGGGCAACTCAACAGACAAAGAAACTGCATTTAAAACCCAAAAAAGATGTATAAGGTCCATGTTCCAACTGAAAGCAAATGCTAGTTGTAAGCCATATTTTAAAAAACATAAAATACTGACTCTGCCCTTTGTTTACATATTTGAAATGGCTGTATTTGTGAAGTCCAACCCAGAACGTTTTGAACGCCTAGAAGATTTAGTACCCAGGAACAGACGCGACAAAAGCAGACTACGTCTGCATACTGCAAGGACGAGCCTCATGCGCAGTAGTGTCTTCTGTATGGCACCGGTCATTTACAACAAACTGCCTAAGACTATTAAAGATTACAATATGACATTATTTAAAAAAAAATTACGAAATTTTCTAGCAGACAAAGTATACTATAGTTTGACAGAGTATTTAACGGAAAGACTTTAGTTATGATGTAAACAACTGATACTAAACTATTTTCTTTTAAACCTACATTGCATTGACATATATAATAAAAAAATACTAATGACATAATAAATAATATACTATAATATTAAACTTAATAACTATGATACATTTATATTTCTGTCTTTAAAATAATATAATTTTGCATACCATGTAGATGGTTAAATATGGCTGTCCGAATTAATATATGCTTCCACCACATTGTAATACCTGTATTTGCAAAATAAATATATCTTTATCTTTATCTTTATCTTATCTTATCTTTAAAATATCGTAGATCCCAATACCGATACTGCTTTGAAAAAATTGTATTTTTTATTATTATTATTATTATTTAAATCTTCATTGTACACATAAAAATAAATACAATATTCAGAAACAAAAAGAAAACAAAAAAAAAAGTACAAATGGCGGTCTTATCGCTTAAAGCAATGTCTTACAGACAACCATGGGATGGATTTAAAGAGAAGGAAAAAGAGAGGGCAGTGTAAAATAAATAATTAAAAGAGAGGACACTAAATAATATTCATACTAAATAAAAAAAAAAAAAAAACAAATTACATCATCATAACATACATACATACATAATAAATAGCATAAATACATACATATATAATAAAAAATAAATATATATATATATAAATATAATGCACACAAATTGTAAAATAATTTAGATGTATATAATGTTAACTACTAAAATCAGTTTAATTAAAGAGAAAGGTAATGTTCTTTAATTTGCCTCTTGAATGAAGACAGCGATTTCGCCTGTCTCACCGCAACAGGAAGCGCGTTCCACAATCGAACTGCTTTGACGGTAAAAGAATTGTCCATAAATGTTGTGGTGTGCACAGGCATTCTTAGCTTAAGATTCTCTGACGACCTCAAGGACCTCGAATGTGAGTCATGAAGAAAAATAAATCTTTCTTTAAGATAAGAAGGGGTCACAGGATTAAATAAAATATTATAAAGAAGAGAAAGAATATGAGCATTCCGACGAAGCCGTATAGGTAACCACTTAAACTTAGCACGAAACTCGGAGACATGATCATATTTGCGTAGACCAAATATGAATCTTATGCAGAAATTTTGAAGTCGCTCAAGTTTATTAAGTTTATTAAGTTTATTAAGTATTTTTTATTCCTGTTTTATCCCGGGCGACAAATTTTCATAGAATAAATTATCATAACATTTTCATTTTGTTTATATAACAGAACACTGGGTTCGATTTCAATACTTGAATTCGAAATAATGATTTTTTAAAGTTTGTTACAGCCGTGATTTGTGAACACAGACAAACTTTTTTTTTATTTATCGACATAAAAATAAAATTAATTGTGCTTATAAATTTTATCAACAACATAATAAAAAAATTTGGAGCCCGCCCAGGGGGGTCATGACTCCCATGACCTCCCCCCTGGACCCGCCGTTGTCAGTACCTCGTTATAACCTACTTCAATAGTACCTAAATAACTTATTTATGTATAGTGTGAAATATTGTAGTGGTGTACCCATCTATCCGTATACGTGTATGTGTGTGTGTGTATATCGTATTCAATCATATTGTTTCTAGCTCTAATTAGTCAGTAATAAATGTTTACTCAAGGAGAACAGATCTTTCCTTTACCTCCTAAACACCGAACCTTACATGGCGACCCTGCCACGTACGGCGGTCTGGCTCGGGTTCCGTCGTAATAATTTAAAGTAATTGAAAAAAAAAAGGAAGAGAAAAAAAAATGTGCCGATCAAACGTGGAAAAAGAGGACATCTTTATTAACCAGAATGCGCTGGGATCAAACACAGCTTCTGCCGAAGAAATAAAATACCATCTCTCAGCGATAAGCATTGTGCTCATTATTATATGCACAATATTAGGAGTTGCAATAATATACGCAGTCTATAAAATGTACAAAAAATGCCATATGGAGTGGATAAGAGAAGAAACAACTGTGCAGAATCTAAGGCGTTCCTTCAGGCGTGCAGAACCGGGAGTTCGAGTGTACTACGATGGACGGCGCGAAGAGTCAGCAGCCGATGGTCTAACAAAATGACGGAGTGACTTATAGTGCGAGTGAAGTGTAAGTGAAGGAAATATGGACAATAAGGATTATGTGGACTTTAGATTCTACTAATAAGGCAATTGAGGTATGAAGGCTGAAGTAATCATATTGTAAAAAAAAAAAAAAACATTTTATTTAATTATGAAAACGTGTAAAGTTCTCAATTTTGTCTATAAATTGTAATGGCTAGTGAACTTAAAGAAATATATGAAAAAATTAAACAAATTCAGAAAAGTTTAGTTAAATTAAGCTACTCTAGAAGAACAAAGAACGTTTTACAGCAAAAATTAAACGAAGCGCATGAATTACAACAAGCGTCTTATGTTTGTTCAAATCTTTTAAGTGGAAAAATTAAGGGTCAGGCATTATTAGACGTAAAATCATATTGCGATTCGATAAAGGATATATACTTGCAAATCGAAACATTCTGTTCCAGGGATTACGACACTTATTCATGTTCTGAGGTTCTAGGTGCGGAAAGCGAAATCATGGAGAAATTTGATTTTAAAACAGCGGTGTCCATGCTTCCTGTGATGACGGGTGACGAGCACGTTACCAGGAGCCTGATGGATGCAATTGAGTTATACGGTACCACGTTGGATGATCAAGGTAGGAGTATGCTTATAAAATTTGTATTAAAAACCCGTTTGACACAAAATGCGAAGTTGCGACTTTTGCAATCTTATGATTCGTGCGAGGAACTCTTAAGTGATATGCGAGAACATTTATTAACCAAGAAATCAGATACTGCTATACATAATGAACTTGTTCGAATGAAACAAAACGGTTCCTCAATAGATGATTATGGTAGTAAATTAGAACAATTATTTGTAGATTTGACGATTTCACAAGCTGATGGCGATCAAAATGCTTACAAAATTTTGCGCCCACTGAATGAAAAGATTGCTGTAAAAAGCTTTGTCAGTGGCTTGAGAAATCGCCAAATAAGTACTATCTTAAAGGCGCGGAACTACACAGCGTTAAAAGATGCCATAAGGGGAGCAAAGGATGAAGAGGCGTCCTGCGACCCCCAGAGTAAGGATGAGTTTGTTTATTTTGGCAATCGGAGTAATATAAGTGTAAACAGAAATTTTCGTGGTAGTAGTAGATATAGAGGTATTCGTTCTAGACAATCGCAACCACATAGGCAGATACACATTAATGATCGTTCAGGGGTGCCACGTTCTTCTTATGCACCAAGGAGACAAACACAATATACTCGGACGTACAGTAGAGGATATAACAGCCGTCGCGGGGATAATTTTCAAAACAAAAACCACCGAATTCAATTTATGAATTCGAACCTTTCCACGTCCAGTACAGTCCAGTCTAATGACGTCACGCAAAATTTGGAGAGTCCTTTGAAACATAACAATACCACATCTTTAGAATTTTTTCGTGAATAATAATATTTTTAATTGTGAATTTAGTAATTCAATCGAGCTCGCAATAGGTAGTAACAAATATAGATGGCTAGTTGATACCGGAGCATCGCTGAGCGCTATAAAATATGAGATGCTGAGATATCTAAACATACCCATGATTAAGAATACACTTTACATAAAAGGCATTGGAGGTACATTACAAACCGAAGGCTATGTTTTTATAACTATGTCCGTAAATGGAATGGAATTTAAGCATAGGTTTCATGTATTAAAACATTTACCGACGCCTACAGCCGGAATATTAGGCACAGATTTTTTGCGAAATTTTAATTGTAAAATAGATTTCGAAACTAATCATATAACTTTACGTAATGGAGAAAAGGACGTCACTTTACATTTAAACATGGGAAAATTAGGCAATAAGTTTTTAAACATACCTCCCAGATGTGAGAAAATATTTT
Source organism: Hyles vespertilio (assembly GCA_009982885.2). NCBI lineage: Eukaryota > Metazoa > Arthropoda > Insecta > Lepidoptera > Sphingidae > Hyles > Hyles vespertilio. The sequence goes on from CM042832.1 coordinate 2,584,964, forward strand.
ATGTACATACAGAGATGAGGGGTGAATGTGTGATTTTTCCGAGAGAATTATGTGAAGGTGTATTTTTATCAGGTGGTATAGTATATGCCAGTAACGGAAAAATACCTATACAAATTTTAAATACACGAGAGGAAGAGGTAAATCTAAGTTATTTTAGACCAGAATCAGATTATTTGTGCAATTATTCTATATGTTCTTTTGAGAAAAATATAATTAATCCGGACCGAATACATGAAATGTTTTCTCTATTAAATTTAAATCACTTGAATAAAGAGGAAAAAACCTCTATAATGCATATATGCGCGAAATTTTCAGATGTCTTTATGTTACCGGGTGATAAACTTTCGACGTGTAATATGTATGAGCAGAATATACTGTTAAAGCCTAATAGTGAACCAGTTTATGTCAAACAATACCGTTTACCGTATTCTCAAAAGGGGGAGCTGGAAAAGCAGGTCCGAAAATTATTAAACGATGGCATTATTGAACCCGCGTGTAGTGAGTGGTCCAGCCCAGTTCTTTTAGTCCCAAAAGGCTCAGAAAACAGCGAATATAAAACCTGGCGATTAGTGATTGATTTTAGGAAACTAAACGAACGTGTGGTAGACGATAAGTTCCCTTTACCAAGTATCACTGATGTTTTAGATTCTTTATCCGGAGCTATGTATTTTTCACATTTAGATTTAAACCAAGCATTTTTTCAATTACCATTAAATACCACTAGTCGAAAATATACAGCATTAACTACACCCTCAGGACAATACCAAATGACGAGGATGCCGATGGGCCTTAAGACAAGTCCCAGTTCTTTTAGTCGTGCTATAACAATAGCAATGGCGGGATTATCGTATGACAAAGTATTAACATACGCAGATGATTTAGTGTGTGTAGGACGAAACTTAGACTCGCATAATAAGAATCTAATAGATATATTATCGCGGTTAAGACAAGTGAATTTAAAATTAAGTCCCACTAAATGTCAATTTCTTAAGAAGGAACTCCTGTTCCTTGGCCATGTTGTTTCAGCGGAGGGTATCAAACCCGACCCTCGAAAAGTTACTGTCTTACAAAATTATAGCGTTCCTCAAAGTATCGTGGAGGTCAAGAGGTTTGTGGCTTTTGCCAATTATTATAGAAAGTTCATACCACGTTTTTCCGAAATAACCTTACCATTAAACAATCTTTGCCGCAAAAACGTATCTTTTCGGTGGGATGACAACTGCGAAAAATCATTTTCAACTCTAAAACAGGTTTTAATCAGTCCACCTATATTACAATATCCAATCTTTGACGAAAATCATAAATTCATTTTGAAAACAGATGCATCAGGATATGCTATCGGATCTGTACTTTGTAATGAAAACAACTTACCGGTAGCGTATGCTAGTCGTCCATTAAATAAAGCCGAAAAGAATTATCCCACTATCGAAAAAGAACTTTTATCGATAGTGTGGTCCGTTAAATATTTTCGACCTTATTTATATGGACGTGAGTTCATAATTGAAACCGACCATAAACCTCTAATTTATTTGTTTGGTTTGAACAATCCTTCAAGTCGCTTAATGAAATTCCGACTATTACTGGAGGAATACAATTTTCAGGTAAAATATATAAAAGGGAAAACCAACGTAGCAGATACTCTGTCGCGAATACAAGTATCGAGTGACGATTTGAAAGAGATGAATGCAAGTATTTCAATATTAACGAGAGCTCAGAGAAAGAAGATGAATGATAGAAGCGTGTATGGGAATAAGGACAACCCTGTGGCCGATAAGGTTACCACTAACAATTGGACTGATCACCCAAAAGTTGTGGGAATTCTTAAAAAACCAGAGGATTGTACCGAATTATTGTTTGTTAATGAGTTTAATTGGAAGAATATAAATGAATCTGAAGAGGGAAAGTCTAAGTTATTTATATATAGCCCTTCGAAAATGACATTATACGTCAATCCAACATTCCGATCACTATGTGCACGAGATGCCTTTGTGAGGGAGTTGAATTGCTTATGTAAAAAGTCAAAAATATATAGTCTCTATATTATAAAAAATAAAAGTAATACACAAATTGTAGAAGATTTAACGCGTATTATAAACGAGACACCTAATTGGTCCGGACCACGATTGTTTATATTAAAGGGTGTCCATAAGATAAGTGATAACGATACTAAGCGCATTATAATGAACGATTATCACATTTTGCCTACAAGTGGCCATGCCGGCATTAGAAGAATGATTAATAATATAAAGAAAAAATATTTTTGGCCGGGATTATACAAAGATGTGACAAATTATGTTAATCGATGTGCTAAATGCCTACGATATAAACACTTAAATAAATATATAAAGGAACCAATGGTTATTACAGATACCGGTATATGTGCGTTTAATAGGATATATTTAGATTTAGTGGGGCCCGTATATAAGGATAGTTGTAATTTTAGTTATATTCTTACATTACGTGTATGTGTGTGTGTGTATATCGTATTCAATCATATTGTTTCTAGCTCTAATTAGTCAGTAATAAATGTTTACTCAAGGAGAACAGATCTTTCCTTTACCTCCTAAACACCGAACCTTACAATATTTTAAACAGACACCGCAATCTACAAACAATTCTCAAAACGTGATGTTTTTTCATTAATATTTTCCTAGTAGTGATGTGCGGTCAATAAAATCGTGAAGGAAATAACTATACTGTTTAATTACGAGTATATCTATTTATCACGTAGACTGGAACAGTATTCATCAAGAACTGTTATATGAATATTAACGCATGCTCAATACCCCTTTCTAATCTACATCCATATTCCTTTCAGATATGATGGGCTAGCAAAAAATCAAAATCTAAATGTATGTGACATGGGGCCCTACTATATCCATCCGAAACGAGGTTCGAAACTTCGGACGAAAGAAGTTTGTAACGATACGAATGTACCTACTCTGTAAATGTTCGGTTTGCGTATATATTCGAATCATTCATTCTTCGATCCGAAGATTCGAATTTCGTGTTACAGAGTAGGTTTCGAAACGAAAAACGTCACGAAGATTCGAATTTCGGATTTATATTGTAGGGCCCATACAAGAGGTGTGGACATTCATGAAAAAAGCGAATGTCCCGACTGCACTACTAAAATATTAATATCTCTTTTTACTGATGGTAGGTCTTTCGTATGTGAAATGCCGCCTGGGTAGGTACCACCGCAGTGCCTATCGTCGCCAGAGTAACTACTGGACATATTGAGACTTTTTTTTCATTTATTTTTAAGGAGCAACAAACAATTACACTTTGCTAATAACTATACTTGATATTAAGTTTCTTAAAATTTAATTAAAGTGCAAACAACCCCGTTGCCCACGAATTAAACATCACAGACAGATAGGGCCAGTGAAGACACAGAGGAATGCAGCTCCTATGTCCTCCCTCGCTTCAACTGCCTCATGATGCATTACAATAACAAATTTCGGGCAATAGGAAGTATTATCCTACCGACAAGTTAATATACAATACTTAAAATGTACTTAAATAAGGTCACAAGAAACAGATAACGTGTCTAATTATACAGGCACAGTTAGGTAATTCAAACAGGCTTGACATACAGAAAAAGAAAGGTAATTAATTATAAAGTTTGATAAAAAGGCTAAATCTTATATATAAAAATGAATCGCAAAATGTGTTGGTAACCGCATAATTCAACAACGCCTGGACCAATTTGGCTGATTTTGGTCTTGAAATATTCGTGGAAGTCCTGGGAAGGTTTTAGGGGTGAGAAAAATAGGAAAATTTCTGAGGAAGATACTAAAAACCTTTTTTTTGGGTATCGTTTAAGCGTGATGCGTCCAGCCAATATAGGATGATCTTTGTTTATTTGACGGGAGACGTAAAAGACGGTCCAGATTCAACTACCATCCAACGTAAAATGATCTATCTTTCCATTGTCTTTCATTGACGGCTGACGAAATAGAACAAAATTCAAAAAATGTGTACATCGTGTATATCGTGTATATAATATTATCTAGATACGGCGTCTTGCGCATAATTTTGTGAAATGTAAATTGAAATCATGTCCATATCTACCAAAATCGCCTATTGTTTTTTGAGATTATTGCAACAGTTTTAAACAAGGTATACTCTATCGAAACGTTTTGCCGGAGTACACCAAAATATATCTAATTATAATTTTTCGTTTTCATAAACGACATTGTTTTTGAATTGATACTTTTAGATGCGCTGGGGGACATATTTAAATTTCGCATTAATATTGTTTTTAGACTCAAGAATAAAAAGAATATTGGTACGTTGATGCCGTATCTAGACATTATAACGAAACGATATGCAGTTTTATATTTTTAAATATTTGTTCTATTACTTACGTCACCTGGTAAGGCAGTATGAAGGTTTTATTAATTTGTATATGGTAACGTACTAGACGCGACTGCCAACAAGTTAACGATGGTCACGGGTTCAAATCCCAGGGCACACCTCTGACTTTTCGGATTAAATTCTACGTGAAATAAAATCCGCCAACCCGCACTAAGCCAGCAGGGTGGACTATAATATCTTCTTCTATAATATAAAAATGAATTGCAAAATGTGTTGGTAAGCGCATAACTCAACAACGCCTGGACCAATTTGGCCAATTCTTTTTTTAAATTGTTATTATTACTTTATTACTAACAAAAAGTAATGGCGTGCAATATTATTAGGAAAATCAGCATTTTGGTGCTGAAATAAGGGACGGAATATTGGATGGACAATAAAAAACGCTAAAGTTTTTAATGTCAAAATTTCATAAGGCAATCTTTATATGTACATGTATATGGAGAGACGGGATATAATAGAGTGGAAGGTACGGGAGTAGACTGGGATATCTGACAGATTTGATAGGACCAAATGTAAATGCACGTTATAAGACGGGATGGATAATAACGAGAAAGGACGGGACAAATCGGGAAGAGATTGAACAGACGGATGAGACGGGATTGAGCCGGACAGTAGGACAGCTACGTCAAGTTTAGGTATACAAGAGTTTATAGGAAAAATAACATGTATTTGGTGTGGAGTGGAATCAAAAAATATATGCACCCAGGCGAAGCTGGGCCGGGCCGCTAGTTACAACATAATAATGTTAAGTAGAATTGTTTAGGGTACAAATAATATTATTTACAGCCCTTTTGAATGATGCGGGTGAATTTGCAAAGATATCGATATCATAGAAATAATTATTATATGATTTAGGTATATGATACTTAACATCTTATGTCTCAAGATGGAGAGCGTAGTGGAAAGCCAAGCATTCTTTTGTAATTCATGGTGTTGTTTGGTTTTGCTGCTGTCTATGAGCGGTCGTATCGCTTGCCATCAGGCGAACGGCTTGCTCGTCTCGCCATACATTGCAATTCAAAGGACAAGACGGGTCCTTAACCATATTTAACGTGGCCTTATAAATATGCAATTTATAAACCTACTTTTGTTATCAAATGTCTTGTCTTCTTGGCTCAAACTGAATTCGAAAGTCATTGGAAAAGGACAAAAAATTCAATAATTAAGAAAGGTTGGTATCTGTAACCTACGTTTCTATCCGTTCAAAATGGCGGACTCGATCGTCATCTAAATAATGAATTAACACGAGTATTTTAATAGTATATGAAGAGCGCTCACATACAGCCATGACCCGATTTAACGATAATAATTATTTACATAATTCATTTACTAGAAATGTAGTACTAGATGCAACTAGGAAGGTTTTTGCCTTCTCCAAGATGCTGGAGCCTCAATATTCCCGCACCTCGACCGAGGGGTAGACCAAAGAAGCGCTGACTCGATTTGGTCAAGGAAGATATGAGGGTCAATGGCCTTACTATTGAGGATGCCGATTTATAATGGCCTGGCATAGTGGCGGCATTGCACCTGATGGTAAGTGCCAATGCCGCCCAGGCAGAGTATCCATTGGCATCAAGCCACACTAGAGCAGACCGGAGGACGTAAGAACAACGTCCAATTTAAAGATTATTGTGTCCAATATCACAGTCGCCGAAGCCGAAAACAGCTAGGAATTCATCATCATGTATGTGACTGTTGGATTTATTAATTTATGGCAAGATCAAGGCCTAACCAACGGGTTGCGTGATATAATAAACATTTTATTATGAGCAAAATATTTTTAGAATACGTAATTTTCAAGGTAAATTATAACATGCATGCCCCAAATTATATTTGAGGTTAAGTTCAATGTCACGACCTTATATCAAAACGTTTATAATTAAATATGTTGTTATCAAAATCCATCATATGTAATAATTAGTCATTTAGGCTACATTTATATTTAACCTTCAAGTAATAATGTATAGTTTTTAAATTGTAATTAACAGGTAAGGAAGATTAACATTAATATATTGACAGGGCGAAGAGTGCGTAAAGCACTGAGGTACTATACTAGAGCGGACATCGGGAACAAAATCTCTGCGTATGGTGCGTGCACACGGGAACACAGTGAAGCGAGAGCGAAGATAATTTTACTGCGTAGGTGTGACAGAGACAGAAATAGAAGGAGCGGTACGGTACCGTTCATTTTGTTACAAAAATTTTGTTTGCAGTGTCCCCTTGACGAAAGTGGTGCGACGCACCATTGCATCTAGAACACAGTGGGGCGTTATTAAAATATTAACGATTTTCAAAATACATGCTTTTATTATGACAGAAAGTTTAGTAAAAAGAAAAATAATGCTTCTTGTCATCGTCAAGGCAAAATCTATTACTTTAAGTAACTTATTCTAATAATTATTTTAGCGTGAATTTCACAGACATTTTTCGATGCTCCAAATGGGAGGGCCTATCATTCGTTTTTAAATCGATGGTTCATGATCTTCATCATATCAGCCACAGGAAGTCCACTGCTGAACATAGGCCTCCCCCAAGTATCTAGATTTAAAAAAACCCAATCGATGGTTAGGCAATTATAATTATGTACATACCTACATAAACTCACGGGATTTATCAGATGGAGTAGGTAGAGGTGTTACTAAGACTTCCAAATTTCGCCTGTGAGTTTTTTCCGACGATGTGATTGGGGGCGAGCCTATTGCCACAACGATCACAAATTCCTGACTCCAGGCTGATAATGAAAAGATGAATAGAAAGCATATGTATGTATACCTTAACCTTAATTGGTTTTTCTTTTTTATTATTATTGTACTTATTATACACTATAACAAAGCGGGAACTTGTTTTGTATGTTTCAATTTTATTTTTGCGTTGTACACTTGCTTTGTTTATGTATAACTTAATTGCGGAAACTTCACTGGATTATTTACTACAAATTTTATCTTGCTCATATGTTTTATTGTTCTGTATGTTTAACAAATAAATATTAAATACATATTTCATTTAAAAAGACAAAAAAAAATATTGTTAAACTTGATCCTGGTATTTTTAAAAAGAATAGTATAATAATAAAGAATCTATACCTAACCAATCCATTTGATAGTAACTGAATATAGAAAGAAAAAAAAACGTTTATTGTTAGTCCAATATTCAATAACAAAATGACATAAAATAAAACGAACAACGGTTTCTTTTATTGCAATGAATGGCGAGACGAGCATGCCGTTCGCCTGCTGGTAAACAATACCGCTCATGAACAGTAGCAAATCCAACACCTTGAATTGCAAAGCAATGCTTGGCATTCCACTGCGCTACCCATCCTGGGAAATATGTTAAGTCTCAATATGTCCAGTAGTTACTCTTCAATATCGTTCAATCCGAAACAACGGTGCATTTACACTGCTGTTTGGCGGGAGAAATAGACATTACGGTGGTACCTACCTAGGCGACCTCTCACATATGGGAGACCAACCACCAGTCAAGAATATGGTCGGGATCCTCAGCAGTGAAGGAACGAAGACAAAGAGAGAATCTACCATTGTGTGTCTCCAACAAAGGTCGAGTGACTTATGTGTGTTTATTTATTTTTAGCATATTTTCCTTTCACATTGCATTTGTGGTTAAAACATGACTACTGCAACAGCTGTTTGTTACCTAACAGGAAAATATCTGTTTGTCCCTAATAATCACAATTAATCCATCATTTCATCATCCTACCCGATTTCATTGCAAGTTAATTGTTATTAAGATTGTCGTGGCAATGCCGTCGGGACAGATATTACCTGTATTTTATTTTTATCTGAGTTTATAAGATCTTTTTCCTTCTTTTTTTAAAGCAAGGTCTAAATATAATCATATGATTGTAAACAGTTACCACGAGCTGTAAAAGAATCAACTTTTTAATTTGACAACCTTCGTGGAGCAGTTGGTTTGACGCCGGCTGTGAAACGAGAGGCCGCGGGTTCGATCCCGCACTGAGATAAATGTTTGTGAGGCCCACAAGTATTTTTCTCGGGCCTGGGTGTTTGTGAGACCGAAAAGTCTATCGTAGTTTCTGATACACGACACAAGACTTAATTGATTTTAATGTGGGGTTCGAACTACGTATGTATGTATTGGTGTTATTATTTATTTTTATAAACATCTAGAAGTTCGGCCCAGTAACGCTTGGGTACAGATACTTTTTGCCATAGAAACCGTTTTGGTAACATTAAGATTTTATTTTATTGCTTTGATTTTTAAACTTAAAACCGTCCTTATAAGATGATTTATGCATGTAGCCACTTATGATTGAAGTTTATATCTTATTCTACGTTTTAATTTCTAACAGACAGCGTATTCATATTATTGAAAGGAAATTGTTGTTTGCGATAAATATAAAAAGAGAAGCCGCTCGCTCAGTTATCAATCATATTGATACTGTAATGTCTATATCAGCCCATATACGTCCCACTGCAGAGCGGGCCTCCTCCATCGAGAACGCAAATCTATACGATTGAGATTGGTTAGTACAGTCAACCACGCTGGCCTAGTGCGGGTCGGCGGACTTAAAATACCATAGAAATTCTTATGGCACCTATGTAGGCTTCCTCATTTTTTTTTTATGCAATGAATAGCGAGGTGAGCATGCCGTTCACCTGATATGCAATACGACCGCTCATGAACAGAAGCAAAACCAAACAACGCTTTACATTACAAAACAATGCTTGCCATTCCACTGCGCTCGCCATCCTGAGACATGAGATTTTATGTCTCAATATGTAGTTACTCTGGCTAAAGTGCCCTTCAATACGAAACACAACATTGCATTTACACTGCTGTTTGGCGGGAGAAATAGACATTGCGGTAGTACCTACACATATGAGAGACCTACCACCACTTCCTTCAATTCCTTCAGGTTTCCTCTCTGGCAATTGGATTGGCTATAAAAATCCCTATTCCGTATAGTTTTCCGCAATATGACGTGGGATAAACATCCACTTGTAATATCCTCTTCTTCGTAGTTTCCTGGTATTGTTCAGTTGACTTATTTTTTGCGCTATTTCATTTTCCTTAATGATTATTTTGGTTCTATTAGTTTTTTTATAGTATTCTTCTTGCATCTTCTTTATTCATTACAGTTTTTTATCATTTGCTAAATTATATAAACGCTTTATATATTATATCTATATATATTTTTCGTTGTAAAATCCTACACCGAGATAAATGTTTCGTTTGTTTGATAAAACGAATAGATATTATTTATTAACTATTAAGTATACAGTAACAAGTATGTAACGGTCATTCTCCTTTGCAGTGCCCGTTTTACTTTTAAACCTTATCGGTGCGAAGATTTTTGAGCCTCGATGAAACCAACTTTTTTGTGTAGAGAAAAATATATATTTTCAAGAAATACCGGGTATCTCAAGACTGCTACCGAAAATATTTTTTTTCCTAAAATAATAGTGTATACCCTTTTATTTATAAATAATCTAAGGTATAAAAGAGTTTAAATTATTATTTTAGCAAAAACTATGGATTTACCACCCCAAAATGACGATATTTAAAAAATCATAAAAAATAATTGTCGCGTTTCTATGCGAAATTTTTAATTGCATTGTGTTAGTAGCCACTAAAACTACCACCCGGCTTCGTTTTCGGTAGCAGTCTTGAGATACCCTGTATGATTTTTATTACTATTAAATTATTTTCATAATACTTTTACTTTCTAGGTATGTTCTATTCTTTACATGGTTGTCTGTAAGACATTGTCTTTCGGCAATAAGACTGTCAAATGTACTTTATATGCATGTGATTTCTCTTGGTATTCGTTTTCTTTTTGTGTAATAAAGTATAAATAAATAAATAAGTTAATTTAATCTTTATTGTAACGCAATTTTCACGGTCACCTTTTTGAAACTCCAAATGTACTGAAGGGCCTATCCATAGCTTTTTAATCAATGCATGTCCCTTATAATATAAACCAACATACCAAACGATGCATTGCAAGTAGCATGACAAATGTTGTGCAACAAGATGATTCACGGAATCACAACAGATGCAGTTCCTCGCTCAAACAATACCATTGTGCATTTTCCTGATAGCCATCTTGGAAACACTACTCAGAATCGTAATTTAGCTTATTCGTATCTGTGGAGATATCACTTATTTTGTTTATCCGCCATATTGGATTGGTGGATTCTATTTTTAAATTTTATTTCTAAAATAGCCGATACCAATATATTTTTCCCATTCATTTTTCGTCCCTTTTTAATTTTAAGAGGAAAGGCGAAGTATCTCCAATTCTTGTACATATTGATCGGCGGTAATTGGTAATGAGTTTGAATCTATAAAAAAATACTATGATTTTAGGATAAGTATTCGGAAAGTTATAGAATGCAGAGCATTGACCTGTAAATTGAATTGAATCACAAAGTCACAAGAATAAGATTTAAGCGCAAGAATAAACAACCATAAGTACCCTAAATGTGTATACGTTCACGCCTATATTTTCGAGGGGTAGGCATGTTATAAGGGGCGTTCAAAAATGTAGGAAGGGACACACCTATCATCATGAGGAACACAAATTATAGTCCCGAGAATCTCATATGATGATCTCAAAACGTAAAAAACACATACTGGACCGCTTGACTAGGACATCGATCTGGGGTCACAACACAAATATATTTATTTAAGTATTTATAAAAAAATCTTTATTGTAAATCTCAAGTTACATAGTAATTAAAATATACAGGTAACAAATAAAAATGAAACGGTACAATGGGTGACCATATTGCTATTCCTTCCTGGCAATATGTAGACAATTAAAATAGGTACGTATTGTAGATCGCTGTTATCTAATACAAGGGGGATTTTTCAATCCTACAATTCAACTAATCACAAATGAGTGAGTCACAAATATTTGTATCAATATGGGAAAAATACACGTGGCCTCATCTTGGTATGTTTATATATGTGGTTCATTAATCATTATCGTTTTGCATCCGATTTCTAAAGATGTCATCTTATTTTTCAGAAAATACTGTAACTAGATAAGTAATTTTAAGAACTTATTTTGAAAAAAATAATAAGATATATACTTACAAACGACACTTGATTTGGGTAATATCATGTCAGTGAATAATATCTATTTCTGAAAGACGAAACACGTGCTTAACAAAACAAATGTTTCTCAACATAGGTAAGAAAAGTTACTTTGTAAGTTAAACATTAATCAATGAGTTTACTACCATTAAGATTTTTTGGCATAGCAATGCACATGACTGTATGCAGAACTAAGAATTTTAAACTTGTGTTTTATAATTTAAAAAATACATTAAATTAAAACGTCCCACAAACTACCCGCCTTGTAGTATTGAAAAGTCAATGGACTGGCAATAATTGCTTAATTAATAGAAAATTTGATTTGATTAATATAAAAAATATTAAGACAGGTATTTCATAAACCAGGTTTCCACTACTATAGGCCGAGTGTTGCGGAAATATATTAAGATACCTTTCACAGAATTGAAAAACCCTTAATTAACTTACGAACACAATGAAACTAGTCATTTCCTTGAAAATTTTCTAAGTAGTAAATTAACTACCTTCTTCAAACTTAAAGTAAATTCAATAGCATTACTTTTTTGCCGGAAGCAAACTATACTTCGCTGCCAAGGAAATATTATCGTATAATAAAAAAACTTACGAAAATACAGAAATTTACCTTGACAAACAGCTGTTCGGCGCCCTTCGAACAACACAATGATGAACAGAAACAGTACACAAAAACTGAAACTTTAACAAACTGAACAATTTGCAATAAACTATTGCTTTGTTTGCGAAATAAGTTCTTTCCACGAATTACAAAGGCGATTTTTCAAAAACATCCCATCAAAACTGCCACCGCTGACAAACTCGCGACGTGAGTGAGCGCCGAGTGAACGGAACGCATTAGGGTCACGCAATGAATGAACGGAAATGTTGCAGATAAAATATCTCGGTAAAATATTATTCGCAAATCATGATGAATAATCGTAAACCAATTACCAAACAGACAAACAGGTTTCCGTGAATAGTTTGTACTTTGTATCGAGGTTTGCATTAAGTATTTTTCGTAATATTTTATCAGACTTTATTATGTCTTCTTCTACTTGGCGTTACCCCAGCCGGTGCCAGGGCCCGCCTTCCAACTTATACTATACTCCTCCATTTCCCCCTTTCTTCAGCATCCTCAATAGGTAATTAGTAGAGTAATAATAATCAAAATATAATATGTAGTGTGTATATTGAATTGTATTCAATAAACGGAGATTTCCTTTTATTTTTCTTTAATTGACTTACTTAAATGCCGGAATACCCTGAATATACTGCACCTAAATCTAAATCCTTTAACTTACTTCCTTTTTTCCTAAAGTGGAAAGTGAACCCACAGGGGTCCACGGGATACTCGTCGGAGGTCTAAGTTATCGCGACAAAAAAATGGAATGAAATGAAATTTAGCTGCAGGGATTCCACTGATCCAAACTCTAAAAATATGTGCACGGCTAAACACTACCATATCAATAAACTCCTCGGGAGAAGTGCATGGTGTCCACTGCCCTGTTGGTAACGGACCAGACGCGGCTGCCAACATGTTTATGGTGGTCGCAGGCGCGAAACCCAAGGCACAACTCTAACTATTCGGGGTCATGTGTGTTGTAATAATAGATGGTTGTAATAGATAGTCAATCCCCACCCACTAAAGCGGTGAAGGAAAACACCGCGAGGAAACCTGCATACCATAGCGATTTATCCATGAATTTCTATGGTAAGTAAACTCTGCCATCCCGCATTAAGCCAACGTGGTGGACTATACGGCCTAACCACTCAATAGTAGAGGAGGCCCGTGCTCTGCAGTGGGACATAAATGATTTGATACAGTAACCACTAACGACGTCCTGGAACAGATTGCTAAATACTATGTTGCCCTGGGTAAGATCGATGGGACACTAGGAGTAGGCGCAAAAATAATTAGATCTGTTATTGATTTTCTTATACTATACTTATTTTGAGAATATTTACATGGTACAGCTTCTATTGATCAAATTGTCTGTAATATTCCATGTCGAATAAGTTGACCAAACAACCTAGATACTAATAAAAAAGAAACAGAACTATTTTAGACAATTTTATTAATAGTCAATATTTATACATTCAATATTGTCCAAACTTATTATAGAGTACTCGAAGGTTTAGTCCGTGGAGCCACTTCAAGGCTGTATTGTTAAAAGCCAACTTAATTATACGGATCTGCTAAAGCCTATAAAGAACAAGGGCGAATCTAGAGGGGAGGTCATGGGGGTCTGGGCTGGCTGGATATCCCCGAGCTGGTTCCATATTGACAGAATTTATTCATTATCTTGTTGATGAAATTTATAGGCGAATCAATTCTTTGTATGTTGATAAATAAAGTAAAAAAGCGTTTAAATGTTTACAAATCACGGCTATAGCCAACTTTAAAAAAATCATTGTTACGAATTCGTGTTTTCAAAACTCAAATGGGACCCAGTGTTCTGACAAGAACTATCTAGGGTTGTCTTGAATTAAAAGTTGTATCCGCCCTTGATAAAGAGGAGAGAATGGGACAAATAAAACACAAGAAACAACTTTATTCAATTCTTTCTTCTTGTTGAATCTTCTTCTATTTGTTGTAGTGTCGTCCAAGATGATTTCCGGTATAGACACATTCACACACTATCATACATTTAAGTTATAAAAGCCATTTAAAAACATTCTCACTTTTCTTATCGCAGAAGGGATACGCAGTAGGGGGTTTTCCATCCCAAGATGTGATTGGGGCGAGTCTGTCGCCATAAACGGGCACAAAATCCTAGTACCGGGCTGATAATGAACAGAAAATTCCAATATCACTGCCCAATCTGGGATTCGAACCCAAAACTCCAGCTTTGCAATCATATCGTAGTACAACTACGCCACCGAGGCAGACATGTCGCCATTCACAGACATGTCATCCATCCATCCATCCATCCATCAGCCAAAGGAAGTCCACTGCTGAACATAGGCCTCCCCCAATGATTTCCACAGAGACCTGTTGGAGGCAGCCTGCATCCAGCGACGTCCCGCGACCTTTACCAGGTCGTCGGACCATCTTGTGGGTGGACGCCCTACGCTGCGCTTTCCGATACGTGGCCTCCATTCGAGCACTTTCCGACCCCATCGGTCATCAGATCTCCGCGCTATGTGCCCTGCCCATTGCCACTTCAACTTGCTAATCCGGTGAGCTATGTCGGTTATTTTAGTTCTCCTACGGATCTCCTCATTTCTGATTCGATCTCGTAGGGAAACCCGGAGCATAGCCCTCTCCATAGCTCGTTGAGTGACTTTGAGCTTCCTAATAAGGCCCATAGTGAGAGGTCACGTCTCGGTGCCGTAAGTTATCACTGGCAACACACAACTATCGAAGACTTTCGATTTAAGGCACTGAGGTATTTTGAACGAGAAGACGTTGCGTAGTTTCCCGAACGCTGCCCAACCGAGTTGGATTCGACGATTGACCTCTCTCTCGAAGTTGGACCTGCCTAACCGGACCACTTGTCCTAAATAGACATATTCGTCAACAACTTCAAGAGTCGAGCCCCCAACACCGATGGGGGTGGGCACAACATGGACATTCGACATGATCTTCGTTTTGTCCATGTTCATTTTAAGACCCACCTGTTGGGAGACTCGATTTAGGTCTTCGAGCATAGTGCTAAGTGATTCCATCGAAACATGGGCTGTACTACAGTCTCTCCAGTGGTGCCATATCGACTATCGGTACATCGAAGTGTTGAAGTGTATATACAACAACACCACCATGTCGGTCCGAGTACAAGATCAGAGTACGAAGGCTATTCCACTACAGAGAGGCGTGAGACAGGGAGATGTCATATCTCCGAAACTGTTCACTGCCGCGCTGGAAAATGCCTTCAAGCTCTTGCAGTGGAAAGGATTCGGCATCAAAATCAACGGCGAGTATATCACTCACCTTCGGTTTGCCGACGATATTGTAGTCTTGGCAGAATCGCTGGAAGACCTTAGCACTATGCTCGAAGACAGACATGTCAATATATTGATTTAAAATACATAAAATTATTTTTGCAAACGAAGCGTGATTACTCTTACTCGCATGAGCCTATTTTTTTTTAATAAATGTTTTGTTAATAAATAAATACACCCAACAGTCACATACAAAGCCCCGACCCCACACTAAGATCGAATCTTGAGTCGTGGGCATCAGAAACTACGAGAGACTTTTCGGTCTCACAAATACCCAGACCCGAGACAAATACTTGTGGCTCACACAAACACGAACTCGGTGCGGGGATCGAACCCGCGGCCTCTCGTTTCACAGTCGTCGTCAACCAACTGCACCATGAGCTGTGATAAGTCCAGGTAAAAGAGCATGCCATATGATGGCAAGTGAACACTGCCACCCATGAACATCCACAATGAATCATGGAATAGGGTATTTGACTATTATAGATTTTTGGTATTATTTCGTTTACAAACACAAATACGCTAAAAATGAAGCATTGCTGTAAAAAAAAGTATTCAAGTAGCTTGTAACATAAGGCAAATATTAATATTTAAAATTAAAGAGTAGGGGTGTAATGGGGACATCTTGCTGTCTCTTTCACACACGCACACTGTAATGTATAATAACCCTAGTGCATTTATTTTCTGTTACACCCACTACAAGATTTAAAACGTTCCTAACTTGTTACATTCTGAATGGATTTATACATTTCTTTGTTTGTTAGACCATAGCAATAGATACGATTTGATAATTACAATAAAAACAATTGGAGTAAAATACCCTATTGCTGCCAAACCATTAGATCGGGAGTAAGAGACCCATTCAGGACTGCAAACAGCGGGGATCTACCATTTTGGAAGTAAAAATAGTTCTAGCGACCTTTACCATTTCATCCACATTCATTTTATACCGTCTTACCTTCTCTTCTTACACTTAGTCTTCATTATATTCTTTCTTCGTGTTTTACAACACATTTTTTTTACTTTTGACGTCTAGCCGAAACCCAGACAAATATATTTTGGCGGTGGTTCATTCTTTTGGGTTACATTCTTTTTTTACAAAACAAAACATCACAAGTCGTTTTTTTCTTGTGTTACATAAAACCTACCACCGCCATTATCAAGTGACATTTTCCAAAAATAATTCTTTTTGCCGCCTTTATTTATTGCTGTTTATTTTTTCACGTGGCGGTCTCGCGGGTTTAATTATTTTTTTTTCAATCGCATCTCTTTATACAATGTATGTTTACATGTAGAAACATAACTTAATATTATATGTATGTACATAACGACGGACGGTTTGCGAGTGAAACTGCTTGTAGTTGACGAAATCATCAATCATTGCTTTATATTTGAAGATATATTTTTTCTTTTCATCACATATTAATTCCAAAAATAATCGTAAAAGAAAAAGCTGTATTTTACAAAATGACAAAAGGAAATTTAAACGTTAATAATTTGGTTTAACCAAATCTAGCTTGAGTAAAAATAAAATATCAATTACTTTGGCATTTATAATAACCAAACATTTTAACACTAATTGAAATTGTATAAATCGAAACTTATGCTTTTAGCAATGTGATTCAAACTCATTTATTTTTAGGTACTTTTTTATAATGATTAAAATGGAATTATTAAAATCAACGTAAATATGAATCAGCTTTAAATATTTTATAAACAAACATAGGTGCTTAGATTATATACTCGTCTAGATTGAGCAATGCCAACAAACGATGCGCTAAAACTGTCCTCACTTTCTTATATATGTGTGAGTACGGGTCGTGTAATTATTGTAATCCAACTGTCAAGGTGTGTGTGTGTTTATGGATGCCTACTCCAGATTATTAACTTAGCTTTTCCTCATTATTTGATAAACAAAATAGGTTAAATAAAATATTTTTTCTTTATTTAAAGTGATCATACTATTAATTAATAATTACTATTTATTAATCGTACAGGCAAGCGAAATGTCGGACGCCCGCCTACAAGGTGGACGGACGATCTGACTAAGGTCGCAGGAAGTCGCTGGATGCAGGCCGCTTCCAACAGGTCATTGTGGAGATCATTGGGGGAGGCCTATGTTCAGCAGTGGACTTCCTGTGGCTGATATGATGATGATGATGATGATACTATTAATTATATTTATAACGCATTATAGTAAAAACAATAAAGATCTAAACCCATCTCCTAGTGTTCGTTTCTGAATATAATTAACTCTTTAGGTTTATTGCCTGGGCTGTTATCTGATTTCTGTATTTATGTAAAATATAAATCATCATAAGTAAAATGTTCGGAACACATGACTGAAGTCATGTGAGGCTACGAATGGTCTTCTTCTCGTTTCCGCTGTGTAATGTCTCTCCAGCAATTTGCTAGTACGGAATCCGTAGGAAGTCTAAAAAATATTAGAAATAATTAACAAAATTACTATAAAGTGCATGACGTCATGGGTTTCATTCATATTGTGTAGGTATGTTATTACTTTACTCATTAAATAAATAATGCCATTCTTCTTGTTGTTCTTCTGATTGAAATATGATGTAATGATATTTGTGTTTTATCTCCCATAGTTTCAACAAATCTTCCTAGTAATAAATTGACAACATTTGCCAATGAAACTCATCTTCAAAATAACGAATTAAAAGTTCATGTTTTCTTCAAATAATACCACCAAATTTGGTAGACTTTATTTGAGCCGTGCGGTGAGATGTGATGTGTCATCTAGACGAGTATATAATCTAAGCATAGGTGGAAAAAAATGGTATTCAAATATTGTTCATACATAATACTATTTGTTATTCAATATTCACCCCATAACCTATTAAAAAATTATATTTTGTATTAGATTTTGGGTAAAATGGAATATTAAGAAATTCCGCAAATATCGTATTTTTAAATCTACGTGCAGTTTCACCCACAAAACATCTGAATACAGAGAATGTAAACGTCGTGTTTATCGGTACGAGAGAAAAACCAAGCAACATTCTATATACAATAGGGGACGTGTTATCGACTGTGATACATCTTGATTATCGATATGTGTGGCAGCCCTAGCGAATCTGGCTCAAAGGACTATTTTTCAAACTGGAGAAAATTAGCAAGTATCGTATCTAGACTTCAGCGAATGACAAACTGTTTTAATAAAAAATAAACTTAAAATTAATCATTTTAAGTTATAAAATTGAAAATATATTAAGCGATATTCAAACGCCACTGGAAATTTCTTGCAAGCTATTATCAACTCTATGTCAAGATATTAAATTCACTATCAATCCTTCAATGAGTTCAGGTTATTTTAGTTGATTTACGCTGGATATTTATATTTCTTTTCTCATCTTTAACTAGGCATTTGAAAGATCCTGAGAAGCATATCTAGCCTAACTATTAAATTCTGTAATAGATCATGGTTAAGTTACTTTAATAAAACGTTAACAAACCGACAAATTCAGTAACATGCGAAATATTTTTCAAAAAATTCCTTCTAGGGCTGTCACTAGATAAAATCGCTACAGTCGTAGAAATTACACGAGCTCAGATGTACTAAATATTGGTATTAGACATATTAGTGAGCATAGCAAGTTTCTATAGTAAAATCCTCGTAGATATAAAATGAAACCGTGTAGTTCCTTTTTAATCCGAAAGAGGCGCTGTACGTTTCACGTAGACAATATTATTACAAGCAATGAGAAAATTAAAAAAAATACTAGGCAATTAGTTATTAATAAAATACCATTTTAGCTCTTTCAAAAGCAGCATTTTAACCCTTGTATGTCCTGTCCTTTTCTAACCCTACGTTGAATTACATAAGAGTGAAAAGGACAGAAAATTCAAGATCTAAAAGCTTTTTACGCAAAACACATCCCCTTTACAAAACACAAAAAATTATTCTGTAAACTAAATAATGACTAATGTTACTTATAAAAGGCAAAAAACCGCCTCGAATCTAAACTAATATAAATTTTCAATAATAACTTAATAAATATATGTTATTTATGAACGGAAAATACATTGTACTCGATAGGTGACCAGATTATCATTACACTGAAATTATCGATTTTTTTCAGTATAATTGTCCAAATCAATATTAAAAATTATTTTCGTGATAATAACTTTATTCAAGGCATTTATCTGGTGTATATATGACCGGCCTTATTAAAACCTATTTTAGTCATCGAATTTTTATCTCTTTCAAACGTTTTTTTAATTCAATTTGAGCGAATAAGACAAAAATTTCGATATTCAAAATAGGTTTTAAAATTGTTTATGATTAAGACCGGATGATTAACTAATAAAATACACAAAAGTGGATAGGTAAAACATTTTATAAATATTTTTGCGATCTCGTAAGATTGAAATAGCATTGTAACTTTCTTGATCTTATGTTTTTTTTTTTTTTATTATAATGAATGGTGTGACGAGCATGCCGTTCGCCTGATGGTAAGCGATACGGCCGCTCATGAACAGTAGCAAAACCAAACAACACATTGAATTACAAAGCAATGCTTGGCATGCCATTACGCTCGTCATCCTGCGACATAAGATGTTAAATCTCACACAACAGTGCATTTACACTGCTGTTTGGCGGGAGAAATAGACATTATATTAGTGAAAATAACCTTTGTGTATACTTAATGCCATTGAATAAATAATTTTATTAAAAAACCTTCGATTAAAAATAGGGACAAAATATGGCGTGTTTTAAAACAGGATTCTCAAATCCGGTCACCTAACAGAACTCGGGGCCATGTCAAAAACCAAGTGTTGCAAGACGAAAGATAAAAGAAAAAGAAAACAATCAACTAAGCCTCTACATTAAAAGATAATAAAAACATATCTTTTAAATACATTAAATGCTTTATGCATTTTATTAACAATTTACATCATGTGGGACGATGGGCGATCATCTCGTATTGTCTAAAGATTTGAATTATGCAAAAACTACAAAAGATTTTTATCATTTACGATGCAAATTTAATATTTTCAAGTAATTTTATCTTGAAAATAGAGCTTTTATTCTGAGCTAATTAATTAATTATTATTTTGTTGTGTTCAAAATGTATTGAATGATCAATCAGGAAAACTAAAGTGATTTTAATATTTGAAAACATTGTACTTAATTTTTATATTATTTTTATTTTATAACTACTATTTTCCTTAATCATTAAAATTTGTAATAAATTTTATCACAACCAAAGGCAAAACCATACTTATCAAATAATTTTTTTGGGTACAGATTTTTTTTCTGTACCTAGTACCCCCATTTTTCTAGAAATATTTGGTCACAAAAATCTAGTTTTTTCACAAACCCTTAGACAAGACGAAAAGAACGCCCCACCAATCCATCAACAAACCAAATGACGCGCAGATTTTTATACATATATGTAAAAACTTTGTCCTATATACATAATACGTAGTCCAACGTAAGATCGAGCTATTAAATTTTATTGCATATTTTGTACGCTAGAGGGAGCACAAGGCTTACGTCTAGATATCTGGGCAAAGTCTGGACCAAGACCTAAATTTAAAACTATTTAGAATTTTCAACAATAACTATTGATTTGGTGTGTTGTATTTTATGCTAAGTTAATCCTAAAATTAAGCTAAAACTACAAACAGCTAGTATATTATGAATTGCCCGAGCACTTAGAATGTCTAAATTCAGACTGCGTAAAGCGTATCAATCTAGACCTAGGTCTTTAGATCAAAATCCAGACTTGTGCCCAACACTTATAGTACATATCATTTTGACCACATTACAAAAACCCACCCGCTTGTACCGTTCCGCGTTTGGGGGTGAATTTACAAGCGATTTGGGGGTTGTACACGGTCAGGCAAAACTGACATTTCAGACTGAGGGACTCCTTTGTACGGTCAAGCTATTATTTAATATTTTTTAAATCGACTTTTTATAGCACTGATGGTCTCTGTTTCTATTAAAGAAAGCTTCAATAATAGGAATTTAATCTATTTCAACATATTCCTCCTGCATTTTCGAATGAATTGCGAATTACGATTGTGGTAGCAAATTATTATGACAGTTAAATATTTACCTAAATTTACATACTACATTATTGCAGTTAATATCAACATTAAACTATTTTTACCTACTAACTGTGATAATTTCGATTTCATCGACACAAAATCGACTGTCAATTATTCTATCCACACAATATAAAATCCCCATCAGTTTCAGCCCATCAGTCTTGCCTGTCAGTCCCGCATGACCGTGCACACGCGGCCGGTGCAAGCGGGCTCGTTAACATACACCTTGGCAACACACACGTCCTGTTCTATACAAATTTATTTTGTACTGATTCAACTAAGCTTGTCTACCCGTGGTTTTTAGTTTATCGAACGCTTTAGGACACCAATTTAAAGGCTTGAGTGTTTTTAATCGACTAAAAAGGCTGAATTTATGTTCGATTGTATGTATGTTTTATTATACCGATTTGTATCTGTATAAGCCGATATACGTCCCACTGCAGGGTACTGGCCTCCTCTACAACCGAGAGTACGGTTGAGACTGGTTAGGCTTTTTCTTTCTAATAATTCTCACAAATCGCTATGGTGTATAGGCTTCTTTACGATATTTTCTTTCACCGTCACAATTATAGTCCTAGACCCATACTAAGAACAAGTGTTATGAGTATCAGGAACTACGAGAGACTCTTCAGTCTCGCAAACACCCAGATCCGAAATAAATACCTGTGGATCACACAAATATTTGTTTCGGTGCGGGGATCGAACCCGCGGCCCCATGTTTCACAACCGACGTCTGACTAACTACACCACGGAAACCGTCAAGTTCCAATGGCATAGGCGTGAATTTATGTATGTATATTTTTATGTACTTTCAATATCTATGTATCAGTTAAAATATTCCTCGCTATCGAAATCACAAGCATTCGATAAACTTTACACGTACAAAACATCGACGTAATATTTAAAATACATAAGGCATTACTGTAACCAACACGTGGGTCTGGGCAGTGCTCAACTGTTGTCGTGAAATCGACGCATTTATCGATAAATGGCATCACTAGTACGCTTTAGAATATCGATATTAGTATGCGTGATGTGATATATTAGACACATGAAGTTTTAAGTTATAAAATATAACACTAAAACCAATTTTGAGCCCTAATTTGAATAATTAGCCAGCATATTGGCTAAATAATAAGCTGTTTATAAAACCACTATCGATAAACAAAACATCAATTTCGCGACAAACGTAACCAAACGTGGACGTATATTACTTATAGATCCAAAACTTCGACACTGTGACGCGACGTGGTCACCAACATGGTAGCTTGCTACCATGGTAACTTATCGTGGTAACATACAACCGTGGTAACATGCTGCCATGGTTACTTATCATCATGATGACATGCAACAATATTAATTTGCAACAAACAAAACAAGAAGCCATGATAATTTGGAACCACGATTACCAACTACCATGGCCACTTGTAACGTCAACATTCTACCGTCAACTAATCACCATGGAATCAATAGTAACATAAGCTGTAACCACACCTTACAATGTTACGATGCTACCATGACTTGCAGTGTTAGCATGTCACCACGACTTTACAACCGCGGCTACTTCGATGGTACCCTACGAATACTATCGAAACTGACATGGCATTTTTGTAATTGCATATTGAGATCAATGTATATAATTTAATACAATTACATTAAAATATATATCTATTTTATTCCTTCATTATTTAGGTATTCAATTAAATAGGTAGTTCATTAAACGAACATAATAAAATAGAGAAGTTTCCGCTTCTAAATGGTGTAAAGTATCAAATTTACAGTTTCGATAGTTCACGTAGGAAGCGTCGACTTGTTACCACGATGGTTGGCTACCACGTTACCTTGCAATCATGGTAGCAGTCTACCACGCTAGCTGTAACCACGGCAACACATTACCATTGTATGCAGCTACCAAGTTACCTAGCAACCATGGTAGCAGTCTAACAAGCTAGCTGTAACCACGGCAATAAGTTACTATGGTATACACCTACCACGTCACCTAGCAACCACGGCATACATAACTACGGTGTACAGCTACCACGTTACCTAGCAGCCATGGTAGCGGTGTAGCACGCCGGTAACCATGGCGACGCGGCGCGTCAGCCGCGCGGCCGCGGCTACATGCCGGCGCGCCGTCAACGACGCCAAGATCGGTCCTCGTCGCCGTCGTCCTCTTCCTCCTCGTCGAAACGTAGTAGCGAGTCCTCTGATGCCTCCACGCGCTGTAATATAAACGACAAATTATCAACAGTCACACCGATAGTCCTTAACCTATACTATATTTTTTTACACCGTGGGACGGAACATACAAGGCGAAACGTGGTTGCCCTGGCACCTCTGCCTGCCCCTTCTGGGAAAAAGGCGTGAGTTTATGTATGTATATTTTTTTATTGCACTGTATGATGAAACGAGCACGCCGTTCGCCTGATGGTAAGCGATACGACCGCTCATAAACAGTAGAAAAACCAAACAGCTTACAAAACAGTGCTTGGCATTCCACTGCGCACGCCATCCTGAGACGTAAGATGTTAAGTCTCAATATGTCCAGTAGTTACTCTGGCTACAATGTCCTTCAATCCGAAACACAACAGTGCATTTAAAGTGCTGTTTGGCGGGAGAAACAGACATTGCGGTGGTACCCACCCAGCCTCTCACATATGAGAGAGGTTGGTTTAACATTTTACATATCTAATAAATTATTTTCATATACTCACATGTTCCTTATTATCATCAGCGACATTGGCGTCTCCGTTGCGCGCGGGCGCGGCGGGCGCGGGCGGCGCGCGGGGCTCCGCCACCACAGCCTTCGTGGGGTTCGCCACCCACGTTATCTGTTGGTGCAAATATACATAGTATACTGAGATTTAGTGTAGTGGGTACTGAGATATAGTGTATCTAGATATTCAGGTAGGTTTTGTGTATAGTGATGTAGGGTAAAATATAATCACGCGCAGTGTAGCGCGTGCTAAGATACAGTAATATGTGATATAGTATGTGTTGGCATATAATGTAATAAATATATCTAGGATAAGTGTAGACTATCCTATAGATATCTGAGATGTAGATTAATATGTACTGAGATGCAGTGACGTCAATAGTGAGATACAATGCAGTGTTTATTAAGATGCCGAGAAGCCTATACGAACATGCCGCTTAGTATCTATTTAGACACAGTGTAGTCTAAATTGGGATATGGTGTAGTGTATACTGAGATACACTGTAGTATATACTGAGATACACTGTAATATATACTAAGATACACTAGTATACTGAGATACAATGTAGTATATACTGAGATACACAATAGTATAATGATATACAATGTAGTATATACTGAGATACACAATAGTATACTGAGATATACTGTAGTATACTGAGATACGCAATAGTAGTAAGATACAGCATAGTGTGCAGTACGTACGGACAGCGTGCGGTCGTTGTAGTGCTTTCCGTGCGCCGCGGCGAGCTCGGCGTGAGCGCGACACTTGTACTGCAACACCAGCTGCGGGACGGACAACTCGGCCTGCTTGCTTATCACCTCGCCGAATTGCTGCACACAAACATACACAAATATTTATTTAAAAAAAAAACAGAAATACTAAAGAATCAAGGGATACAGATAAACTTAAGTAATTGTAACTAATCGGGCTGTGACTACAGTCTCACGGAAAAGCGATGTGAGGTGACGCGACTCCGTGTTATACTGGTCGATGAAAACAGTTTTTAACACATTTTTTTCTCTACTCGTTTTTATTCTACCTGTTCTCTTTACTATTAAAAGGCCACCAACGGATTAGCGATGTAAAGGCTTATGGGCGATATTCGCTTAACTTACTAAGTACCCTATGAGTCGCTTGATTTACTTAATCAGCACCAAAAAAAAAAAAATAACATAACGCCCTTTGATAGAAAATGCACGGGTAGAATCGTGAATTTAGCTAATAAAATGTTGCTATCATATTATTTACATACATACATAATTATCACGCCTGTACCCCATAGGGTAGGCAGATACTATAAACCGCTACTTTGCTCGATCCTGACATATTACTTTCGCTTCATCCACTTTCATCAACCTCTTAAAACATATATCATGGATCATAGAAGAGAACACCCTGTACAGTGTCAAAGGACACGAAACCCAACACCCTGTATACCACTCACCGAGAAGTGAACCAGCAGCGCGTCCAGGTCGTCAGGCTCGAATCCAGAGATGAGAAGCGCGCGGGGCCGGTGGTCCACCGACTGGTTCACGCTGAACACCTTGCTGGCGCCGCGGGAGAACCGACTCGGTGTGCTGAACCTGCCGCCTCTGGAGACAATACGGACATGTCACTTTATATGCTCAACGGAGTTACTCATACGACAGTTTTAAAACATACTTAAACAATAGTTTCTTAAACGCGAATGTTACACTATGAAATAAAACTGTTATGAGATTTGGTTTACGTTTTACATATTTTTTTGTTCCGGCGTTTCGAGCGAAATGTAAAAATTAAACCAAATCCGCGATAAAATCCTTAAACAACAGTTTTTTTTTTTCATACAAAAAGAAATATAAAGGAAAATGCCCAATTTACTATAAAACTTAGTGGAAAGAAAAGATGCGAAGATTTTTGTGCCTTGATGAAACCATCTTTTTTGGGCAGGGAAAAAATTATATTGTCAATGAAATGAAAATAATTACAACCCAGGCCCGGCACCGTCACATCACTCAATACATTACTACGGACTTATTGATAGTTTTTCAAACACAGTTTTAAAACATACTAAAAATATTTATAAAGGAGAATGCCAATTTACAATGAAACTTAGTATCGGTGCGAAGATTGTTGACTCGATGAAACCTAATATTTTATGCAGGGAAAAATATATGTTTTAAAAAATATAAACATAATAGCGACCCAGGTCTGGAGTTCTTCGAGAGATTAACTTTAAGTCCATAAAAAAATATTTTTGTTGATGTTGGATAAACGATATTTTATTTGTCTTTATTTTTTAACCAATCCTTTAATATTATAAACCAGTCATGGATGTATTTCAAAATATAAAGCCTACACGGCTATTTGATTGGCTTTTATAAAAATTCACCAGTTACTTAGTGAAATCTGTACTGTATTTATTTATTACTTATTTAGTTACATATGTTAACATCTTACCGTAATTTCCTCTTCACAATACGATAGCTTGCAAAATTAAACCTGTTATAGTTTTTCAAATATCAATTTTTGCTTAGTCCACCTCATAAACTTAAAAAATATAATTGTTAAAACCTTGCTATAGATCGTTAAGGCTACCATAGTGAATAAATCAATACACCCAACAGTCACATACATAGTCCTGACCCCACATTAAGATCGTGTCGTGTATCAGGAACAACGAGAGACTTCACAAACACCCAACCCGAAACAAATACCTGTGGTTCACACAAATATTTGTTTCCGTGCGGGGATCGAACCCGCGGCGTCACGTTTCACAGCCGGCGTCGGACCAACTGCGCCACGGAGGCTGTCAAAATGCAGCGACATATACCAAGTCATTTTAACTTCTCAATAATAGATAGAATATCCCTTAGCCTGTCGTAAGCGCCGCCTACTGACCTTGATTCAAAAATAGCCCCTATTTCAATGTCATTAGGTTGCTTTTTTGCTTGAAATCCGATGAGCCGTATTAATATAGACCCTATTTCAATGACATTAGGTTGCTTATTGCTTGCAACCGGAAGGAACCGGCTTCAGGTTCCGACGGTTGAGGGGATATAGAAACCAAACAAAGACAACCACCGCTCTGCTACTCAATATTACCACCATCAGGTGGTGTGTTCCCAGCTCGGGAACCGAACCTGTCGACAGTGTTGCAGAGTTTACCTCGAGTGCGGTCTCCTTATGCTGGGGTGTACCGGGAACTGCATCGCCATCTGTCTCCGAAGCTCGGCGATTTTCTTTACTAATTCTGTCACATCTTGTCCTTCCTGTAAAGAAAAACGGAAAAGGAAAAGTTAAAAGAAGAAGAAAAAATAAAGAAGAAAATTTGGCAACGATCCTAAAAATTGAATATCGTGTTTTAAATTTTGTTTTTTATTACATTGAATGGCGAGACGTGCATGCCGTACGCCTGATAGTGGCTATACCAAAACACCTTGAACACAAGGCGTTGATTTGAATTCCTCTGCACTCACCATCCTGAGGCATAAGATTATATGTCACTATGTCTAGTAGTTACTGGGGCTACAATGTTCTCAAATAGAAACACAACAGTGCATTTAAACTGCTGCTTGGCGGGAGAAATAGACATTGTGTTGGTGCCCACCCAGGCGGCCTCTCACATATGAGAGACCTATCAACATCAAACGCGTAAAGATAATACGCTTTTCATAATTAGGGATGTTGGGAAGAAGATCGGAAAGGGGAGGCCTTACCTGTTGCTTATTGAACATGTCCAGTTCGGCATCAAGTATCTCTTTCTGCGCCTCCTCTCTCGTCTTTGGTCGTTTCACGGCGCCCTGCCAACAAAAATACAAATTGCAACCGGTCGCTATGTACAAAGCATGCGCTTTAGATTTCAATATGCACAGGAGTAGAGTGGACAAGAAGTGTTAAAAAACAAACAAAGAAAGTTTAAGTAGAAAAAGTTTTTCTAAAAATATTTTTGGGAATGAAAAACACAAAAAAAAAATACATGTCACTAAAGAAAAAAAAATTGGTGGAAAAAGCAAACAAAAAAATTGTCTGGGACTTTTTTGTTTTCCAATGACTTATTACAGTAAAAATATTATGTATATTTAATTTAATATTACTGTTTTGGACATTATTATTATGTTTAATTAATGAATTAAGTGCAGTTGTTATTGTATATTTTAATTATTTGTCAATTTAATGTGAAAGGGATTTGCAAACTTAATATTAAGGCGTGAAAATGCAACACGAAAACAAACACTTTTAAACATGTTATGAATATGACACACTTGGTTATCAATGTGTGAAGCGAAAAACGTTATAAAAATACCCCATATACCAATTATTATTTTTTATCAGCCCATATACGTCCCACTGCAGGGCACGGGCCTACTCTACAATCGACAGTACGATTGAGAGTGGTTAGGACATATACGCCCAAATACTCGAACGCAACTTAAATATAAATGGCGCTTAACTACGTTAATCCTGATTAAATGTACTGGCTAAGTGGGCCGTGCGCTGTTAAGAGCTACTTATTATTTGAATAGCGTTCCAGTATTCGGGCGTAAGTCCACCACGCCGGCCTAGTGCGGGTTGGCGGACTTACATACCATAGAAATTTTATAAATCGCTATGGTATGCAGGTTTCCTCACGATGTTTTCCTTCACCGTTTTGTGCGTGGTGATTGACTATCAATACATATACCCATGATTTCTTTAATTTCATTTATTGTATTTAAATCAAATGAAACAAAAAATACATTTTTTTGAAGGAAAGTTTTTTCTTTGATAAGGGATAAGGGAAGTACAAGCTAGCAAAATAAAACTCTTTTTTTTTTAAATAAACACAAAGTTAAATAACAGTTGGAAAAACTAGTATACTGTACAGGTAAGATGTACAACTAAGAAGAATTGTCTATATTATGCAAGTTAACAAGCGAAAAATCACACTATTACGAGTAAATAACAAAATCCAACACTTTCGTTATATACACTAGGTACTTATGAGCCTTCGTGGAATGAAGATCGGATCTCGAATATTTTTATTTTGTTTTTTTTTTTTAGTTTTGTTTTTTCTTGCTCTACTGAAGCCAGGTGGGAGTTTTAGTGACTACAGACACAATGCAACTAAATTATAAATTCGTTTTTGCAAAAATATTTCTTAGCCCGTGTGTACCATTGCAGCTTCGAGGATAATAGAGGGTATGTCAAAAAATAAATATAGTGAAGTCATAGAAAAGGAGACTAATCAAAAATTGTAATCTCAACAATTTAATATCACCAATGGCCAACTATTCTAAAAATCTTTAAGTTATTTATTCCCTGATTTATTTTATTTTTTGGAGAATAATTCGAGATCCATACGTCATATCATCCAGGCTAAGGATAAATGATAATACAACATTTACACATTAAAACACAGCATGCCTTAGACGATCAATCATCCTTGTCAAACAAGCTTGACTCAATACTTCAGACTATATAAGGATTGATTTAATTATTATAAACCAAAATAATTTTTATTTAATTAATAAGATTTGGAGCCTTTCCATTCCGTAATTTATCATACCAAGGTGTTATAAACTAATCAGACCAAAAATATGTGTATTTTGCCTGATACGTTCAGATCAAGGATATAGTCCCTTACTTTGTAAACAAAGCTTCAGGACTATCATAAAAAATACATATTTTATTAAAGATATAAATAAACTTCGGAGTACTCTCTTGACAACAACACGAATAAAATTCACGTATCGTCGTGGGCCCAAATATAATACTTTTTACACAAAATTTTGTCAAGCCAAAGATAACAACTACATGAACACAATGACATGAAATATTTACGCCCTGAAAGCCAACCTTACGCGCTCACCATAACTCAAATTCAAAGCATTTAATAAAGTTAACTTGTTCTAAAGTTTAAAGCCCTCTTAAACTTTCAACGGCAGACGTAAGCTATGCTTAGCAGTGGTCAATTATGTTCTGATGTAGCACAGTATTTAATTTTGGTCAATACACTTCAAGCCATCAATCAGTCAATGCTGAGCGCTTAGGATTGACTTATTTACCGTGTAAATGAAGTAAGTGGAATAAGTGGAAATTTGCTTGTGCTAATTTGAGTCTTGAGGAAAATTGTGATACACTCAATTTTTAGAATATTACCTGCATTAACTACACTTAAAAAATCACGCTTTATTTGAAAATAGAAAATAAAATAGAAAAAGTTTATTCAGATTCTATTCTCAAATCGGGTGCGTAAATAAATCATATAAATTTCACACTATTTCACACAAAGTAGCCCCGATTTAAATACTTTTTTAGCATGTGTTCTGTATAAAATACCACATAAGGCGGACTTACCAGTACTTTTCGTCCCTGGTGCGGCAAGCAGGAATGACAAAGCGACAATTAACGTCAATATATACAGTCCTTATCTAGAATAATTGCCTATGTATTACATACTAAAAAATCATTTAAATTAACAAGTTTTATCGGTAAAAAAAACGTTTATAAAATTAAATTATTTGTCAATACCGCATTTAATCTGGGTTGCAAAATAAGACAGTAATAAGCATTTTAAATAGGTATGTATCAGTGAGAACATAGTGTGAATATATCACTATCTCTCACACGCACGCATTGTATTAGCAGTGACGTCACAACTTATGTTGTGCATAGTTTTCTGTTACGTGGCTTTTATGACGTGTAAGTTTCAATGTTCGCTACTTTGAATTTTAAATTATTTATAAAAAAAAATCTTTAAGGTTATATTATCGATTCGATTTTTGTTTAACTAATAAAAAAAATAGTCAACTCATTTCTCCCTAAAGCGTTTGTAACATTTATATCCTTGCTTCCTTTAGAAACACGCCCAAAATTGTTTTTTAATTTTTTAAATTGCTGTGATTGACGAGACGACCATGCCGTTCGCCTGATGGTAAGCGATGCGACCGCTCATGAACAGTAGCAAAACCAAACAACACCTTGAATTACAAAGCAATGCTTGGCATTCCACTGCGCTCGCCATCCTGAGACATAAGATGTTTAGTCTCAATATGTCCAGTAGTTACTCTGGCTACAATGTCCTTCAATCCGAAACACAACAGTGCATTTAAACTGCTGTTTGACGGGAGAAATAGACATTGCGGTGGTACCCACCCAGGCAGCCTCTCACATATGAGAGACCTACCACCAGTGTTTGTATTTTTTTGTTTTTATATCTAGTAAGTACATGCCGGCATCTCGAAAACATTTACATAAACACTCAAAACACACTTCTCTCTTATTTCTTATATACACGCGTATCAACAAAGCTTTTTATTCTATGAAACCACATCAATATCCGACGTCA
The DNA here is from genome assembly GCA_009982885.2 of Hyles vespertilio. Lineage (NCBI taxonomy): Eukaryota > Metazoa > Arthropoda > Insecta > Lepidoptera > Sphingidae > Hyles > Hyles vespertilio. The sequence goes on from CM042832.1 coordinate 2,616,476, forward strand.
GTTTTGATTGATCGTCCGAGGCCAGCTTTATACGTCTGTACAAAGTATTACTAGTTAGTTCGCTGTTATGGGATATTTTGAAAACGATGAGTTGCGATGCGCATGCTTCTATTAAATTTCAAATAGTTTTTATAAAAACTAAGTTGATATTAAAAATTGTTTGATAGAAATCTCGCAATAAAAGAAGGCCAGCCTTGTGCTTTAAAGTTAATATGATTGATGTCGATTATAAAAATAACTTAGCAATACAATTGATATTATAGTGTGAAGATTTTTACTGTTAAGTGCCATGTGCATAGGATTTACATATAAATTTGTGGTTTAGGTACATAACTACGATACTTTTTCATACGGATAAGATATTTTCGTAATTAACAAATATTTTCTACATTTCCACTATATTTTTTATTCAATTAAATGAAATTTAGTTATACTAATTTTATTAGAAATTCAGACTTCAATATTTTTGATATTTTTAATTACTTTCAAAATTATCATTCCTAACTACTCCTAAAAAAAGAATAAATTTATATATTTTTATAAAAAAAGATTAAACAATATTCTAAAATTCATAAAAAATATATTTGGATCTAAATAACAAAACTTTACGATTTTTTAAAAATAATATTATTACTAGAAGTATGCATGCTGTATGTTCAAAACATTTTCAAAGAAGACACAGCCACTGTATATTGGCCGATTCCATCTCATGCATAAATTCTGTGATGATGTTAGGAAAACCTGTCTTATTTCTATTTTGTTGCATATTTCAATGTGGTAAATGTATATATTAGTCACCAAATCGCGTACAAAATGATTATATATGGTATATGTGAACAAACACAAAATGCATTATGCCGGATAACTGTCGGAAGCGAAAGACATATAATATAGAAATACTAACCAATGTTTTCTTACTAATATTAAAGTAATTTTGTTAGCTTATCACAATTTAACTGCTGAGCCAATTGTAATATTAATAATAATCTTTATTTCAGACCTTTGTTTTACAATTTTTACTATGAAAATACAGTTTTCATATTAAAAATTGTAAAGTAATAATTTCAATTTTTTAAAATTGTAAATAAATTTGGCAAAAAATATATTTTTAATCGTGGAGGAATATAATAATAGAAAAAAATCAAGATGTATTATATCTGTTATTGAATCAAAGACCATACATTTTCTATGTCCAAGAATTAATGATACAAAACATTTTGATCCCTGTTCAGATTCATCAGTCGATTATAATTATTCAATGGTCAATGATTTTCTTGACACAGAATTTTTTGGACCATCGAATTAAGTATCAATATTTTTGTTGTAATTTTTTCTTCCTACCCCAGATTTCCTTTTAATCCAAAAATCTACTTGTTAGACCTAAAACTATCAGGTGTATTTACAAAGTCTTTCGCTTCCAACGCCCCCTGTCCGTGTACATAATGTAGTATATAATGTACAATGCATTAAGCATGCGACAACGCAACGCAACGCTTGTACCTGCGACACTTGGAGCCGAGACATGCCGCGTGACACGCTCTCGTCCTGTTGACACATCACTTTGTTTTATACCTTTATTTTCCAACTCAATATGTTAAACTCCCCTTCCATAACCTTGATGTCTTAACTTCTTCATTTTCGAAGCCTATCCCTAATTTAAGCTTAGTGTGTCTGGCTTAAACTAAAAGTCCTAATAACACAACAGTATAAATGTCTTGTTATAAACCCCAACTTTCATCTCTCTGTCAACTCTGACAGCATAAATAAAAACCTTAGTGGTTTCCAATGATATCTACTAACAAATATTGTATGTATTCTTAAGCATGTTAAATAAACGAAAAAAATATATGCCTTTATAGGGTGTAAACAGACCAATTTCAAAGATAGACACAAATAAACACAGATGAGACAAACATCCCGAATTGGCAATATTTTTATTCTAACAGCCTTCATGCTCATTTTTAAGACCCCATATTAAACATTATTGTCTCATTCTTTAGTTTTTTGTTTTCAGTGGCTTTATTAAAGCAAAAACTAATATAAGGCGTTTTTAAATCTATTTTAGTTATAGAATGTTATATCCCTTCGAAAGGCTTTTGAATTCAATTTGTAATTAAATGAAATTGGTTTATTGATCATGTAGGCAATTTAATAGCACTTATGACAAGTCAATACACAGAACTTATTCTATATTTGCAAAATAATTGATTATATTATTAGATTAATAATTATAATATTTTATATTATATAAATTAAATTTATTTTCTTTGACTCATGAAGCTAAATTTGTTTTTACAACTGTCTACGAATGAGTCATTCAGTCTTAAATCCTATCCTATTATTATTGGATGTAAAAACGCGTTTAATAATTTTTTATGTAAAATTAGGTCAAAATACATTCATGCATCATGTTTTTATTTAAAAAAAAAGAACCTATTTCACTTGAGAAAATAATATTTGAATAAATCATATATTTCCTATAAAGTTATTAATTAATGTTAAAAAACAACTGTTCTGTAATATACCTGCCGTCAAAACGCAAAATACGCATAATTTACCTGCTTCATATAATATAATTAACTTTTTTAAAATTTTATTGCATTGAATGTCTTTCGGTCTATAAATAAATATGCATGAAATATTTTAAGAATCGCTCCGCGGACCGCTTTGGATGGCTCCTCTGACCATCGGTTAAGAACCAATGGTCTAAATAAATAGAATACTCTTGTATGTATTTATAACTTTTTAGACAATATAAACACAATATTCTTACCTGCATTTGCTTGATGATTCCATTGTAGGCGACCACTTCTTTCCTTAGTTTTTCTATGCCTTCCTGCGAGGAGTTGATTGCCTCCATCAAGACGGGTTTCTGAGCTTCCGCTACATTACCTGAAAATAATATTTATAATTAGTATAAGAAAGGTGAATGGTCACTGCTTATAGAGGTACCGCCTCAGCTGTCCATATTTCAAAGTATATACAAATGATTTAATTATTTAATGCTTCTATTTAATAAGGCTAAGTTCTCTAATATGTGAGAGGCCGCCTAGGTTGGTACCACCGCAATGTCTATTCCGAATTCATCAATTCCTACCGCCAAACAGCAGTGTAAATGGACTGTTGTGTTTCGGATTGCAGGACATTGTAGCCAAAGTAACTACTGACCATATTAAGACTTAACATCCTATGTTTCAGGATAACGAGCGCAGTGGAATGGGATTATTGCTTTGTAATTCCAAGTGTTGTTTGGTTTTGCTACTGTTCATGAGCGGTCGTATCGCTTACCATCAGGCTAACGGCCTGCTGGTCTTGCCATTCATGGCAATAATAACTAAAAGATACTTCCGCTCATCACCTAAGCCCTCGGCTACCTTCATCTCACAAGCTATCTGTAGGTCTTCTCCGGTCCACTCAACTCAATCTCAGCATACGGCTGTCCCTTATCCACATGCCCTGTCCTCCAGAGTACTGATGACTTTGTTTAAATAAAAAAAACCTAAATATATTCTGCTATTTCGGTATCACTCTTGTCTGTTGGAGATGTTGGGCTGAAGATCAAGCTTAGTGGCGTGCCATAGGAGAGGCCTATATCCAGTAACGGACGCGCATAGGCTAATGATGATGATAATCAGTCTTGACAGAGTGGTTGTGGTCATCACCCCCCTTGCAACAATGCCACTTTTCCCAAAATGCAACTTTTCAGGAAAAACATTTGAAACTTTGACATCTTATAAACATATGATATTTCAATACATAGACAAGTTGAACAGTTTCTATCACAATATTAAACCATAAAAAAAATTATGGACACATAATATTTAAAAAAATATAAGTTTATTTCTTTATAACTTCCAGCCGTGCAATTTTTGCATATGTGACATTGTTGCACCGGGGTGCGAGATATACAGGGTGATATTGACACATTGTACTTATTTTAACCCACATGTTTCTCATCACCCCTGGTGACAATTAACATAATTTGAAAAAAAAAAGAGAAGATTTTTTGTCAAAAACTGTGATTTTAGTTCTTACTATTTTTGGATATCCCAATTATATACAAGTTTTTATACCGCTTAGCTGAACTACAGTTCAGTTCGGAAACTTATCTGAGCTGTAAGAGACTCGGTATCTATAGGGGTTGCCCAAAAGCCTTGAAACTTAAAATCGCGATTTTGACAAAACTATCTGGCAGTTTTTGTTCAAACTTGGTACAATGTTACCTGGTATGGTTAGGTGCGTGGGGTTTAAATCAAATACCAGATGTCAGTACAGTTTACTCACCATCCTCCAGTTTCTGTATGAGCAGTTTCTGTTGCTGCAGCTGTTTGTGCAGCAGCGCCTGCGCGCGCTTGTACATCTCCAGCACCTGCTTCACCTTGTCGGCGGCGCTCCCGCGGGACTCAACCCGGGACTCCGCGCGGGACTCCTGGCCGTTGGCGGCCTCCTTCTCCTGCAACTGTATTCATTTGAGTATATAAGTTTCCGTTGTTAGCCAACCAGCACTAGACCAGCGTAGTGGACTATATCCCTTTACTATCAATCGTACTCTCGATTGTACAGGAGGCCCGTGACTCTTGGTTATTCTATGCTGCGACACTACGTTCAAAAGTTCCACAAATCAATTATAGGTTTTCCACTTCTAAACATCAATGACACATCATTCCGTCCGAATTTTTCTATGGTTACCACATACGATATAGAATTAGAATATTTTGTAGATTAAGTGCAGACAGCCTCCGTGGCGCAGTTGGTTAGACGCCGCCTGTGAAACGAGAGGCCGCGGGTTCGATCCCCGCACCGAGAGATGTTTGTGCGGCCCACAAATATTTCTTCCGGGTCTGGGTGTTTGTGAGACCGAAAAGTCTCTCGTAGTTCCTGATACCCACGACACAAGACTCGATCTTAGTGTGGGGTCAGGGCTATGTATGTGACTGTTGGGTGTTATTTATTATTATTATTATTTGTATCGTCATCGACGTCAAACGTTCGAACTATCGAATGTCGTATCAAAGCATCGAGTAACCTCTACAGTGGGCCGTATATGGGCTGATACGGTGGAATAGTGTAACATATATTTATGATTTCACTTTTATAATTTAAAATAAATATTCCTCGCTCAAGTTTTATCCTACTTGGTACAATATTGACTGTCCTCTCTTTTTTTTTCCATCTCTTTTTGTCCTTCCCAAGGTCCAAGTCAGTAAGAAATTGCCTCGAGCAATACGACCGCCTTTTGTACCGCTATGTAAAATGTTCATAAGGTTTACTTAGTGTACAATATATGATATAAATAAATAAAATGACAGCCTCGGTGGCATAGTTGTACTATGGTACACTTGCAAAGCTGGGGAGGTCTCGGGTTCGAATCCCGAGACAGCCAAAGTGATATTGGAGTTTTCTAATTATTATCAGCCCAGAGTCAGGAATTCGTCCCCGATATGGCGATAAGCTCGCCCCCTATCGTGGGACGGAACATACAGAGGTAAAATGGTGGTGTCCAGGAACATCTGTCGACCCCTTCTAATAAAACCGGCATGTGTTTATGTATGTTTATATGTAAATAAATGAAATACCTTATCATTGAGTTTAGTTTCGTGCGTGGCCTTGATATTGTCTCTGTTGATGAGCACTTTGTTGTGCGACATGGGATGTTGCGAGTTGTGTCGCTCAGTCGGCTTGTTGGCCTGCCCGCCGCCGGGTATTTGGTTCTCTTGCTTGTTCTGAAAGTAAACAACAATAATTATGTATTTACCAGTGGTAGGCTCTCATATGTGAGTCCATCTGGGTGGGTACCACCGCAATGTCTATTTCTCCCGCAAGACAGTAGTTTAAATGCACTGTTGTGTTCCGGTTTGAAGAGCATTGTAGCCAGAGTAACTGCGGGACATATTGAGACTTTACATCTTATGTTTCAGGATGGCGAGCGCAGTGGAATGCCAAGCATTAATTTATAATTCAAGGTGTTGTTTTGTTTTGTTACTGTTCATGAGCGGTCGTATCGCTTACCATCAGGCCAACGGCATGGTCGTCTCGCTATTTATCGATAAAAAAAAATTTGTGCCGACTTGATCGAGCACGGCCTGTCGTTTCACAGCCGGCGCCATGGAGGCTGTAAGGGACCTTCCATTAATCACGTGATCTTTTATTTAGCATTTTTAACCATCCCGTGTTATTTTGTGTTTTCTGTCAGACACCTATCCCCTTTTAAGCCTCACGTGATTAATGGACGACCCCTAATATGTATGTTAGTTGAAATAAAGCTATTATTTACGGATTTTATCGCGGATTCGGTTTGATTTTTACATTTTTTTATGTATGTATGTATGTGAGTGTTGCGTGTATGTATGTATAGGTATACCTCAGCGTTGTGCCAGTACACCTTGATGAATCTGTTGTTGAGCACAGCCTCGGTGCTCTTGTACGCGACGCTGGCGTCCGTGGCGCTCGCGAATGTGATCAGAGCGGCCTCCGGGTCGCCGTCGTAGCAAACCTGCACAAATAAATAAATAATAAATAAATAACACCCAACAGTCACATACATAGCCCTGACCCCACACTAACATCGAGTCTTGTGTCGTGTATCAGGAACTACGAGAGACTTTTCGGTCTCACAATCAACCAGACCCGGAAGAAATATTTGTGGGCCGCACAAACATTTCTCTCGGTGCGGGGATCGAACCCGCGGCCTCTCGTTTCACAGGAGGCGTCTAACCGACGGCGCCACGGAGGCTGGATATATTGGATCAAACTACTTTTATAGATTTCATAGAGGATTTGGTTTGTTTTACATTTTATGTCTTCGACGTCTCCAATACCTTTTTGTTTTATTTTTTAATTATTGAAAAGGAAAACTGACAGCTAACGGAACATTTGTGAGCATTCAAAATTACTTACTTATAACTAATGACAAGTTTTCACATATAGTAACTGAATACAGATAGATTAACAACTTATGGCAAATCTTTAGTTCTCTCACTTGTATACAAACATCGTTTCTATCAATATTTTATTGCTTTCTTTGACTTGCCTGTATATTAACAATCTTGCCGAACTTGCAGAAGTGATTGTTGAGATGTGTGATGTCATTCATTCCTCGCGGTATCTTCTTCACTTCTAGCGTGCAGTTGCCAACGTTGCCCGATAGAGGGGGACGCGGGTGCCCTGCAAAGTGTCAGGTTATAGGTTCAATCCTGGTAATACAATGTTTTATTTCGAATTCTTTGTTTATATTGGGATACAATCAGGAATTTACAGGATATAATAAGGAGCATTTACCCATGGCATTTTTCTCATAAAGTAGCATAGAATGCCTCGGCGGCCTAGTTGTACTATGGTACGGCTGCAAAGGGTTCAAATCTCGGGTTGGCCAGTGATATAGGATTTATCTATTCATTATCAGCCCAATGTGATTAATTTGTGGCCGGTATTCCAATAGGCTCGTGTCACTTTATGGGACGGAACATACAAGTCGAAATGTGGGTAAGTCCTGGCACCTTTACTACAATATTTATTTAGTTTGTCATTATTTTAGTTGTTTAATGTATATGGGTCCACCTTTAACTATGTGAACAATTAAATGTGATCAGTTATTCACTGTATACTTAAGTTATTTATTGTATCATCAGTTGGTGGATTATCTATACATATAAATAAAATTGAAGTGTCTGTTTGTAGAGTAAAAATAAAAAAAAAACAACTGCATTTCGTTATATACACGATACCTATAATGAAAATGACCTTAGATTTTTTGTCTGTCTGTCTGTTTTTTCCGGCTAATCTCTGAAATGGCCGGACCGATTTTGACGGGACTTTTATTGTCAGGTAGCTGATATAATAAGGAGTAACTTAGGCTACATTTATTTTAGAAAAGTTCTTTTATTTTAGCAAATTTATTTTAAATTCCACGCGGACGAAGTCGCGGGTACAGTTAGTATAAAATATACAAATAAATAAATAAAAAAAAACAAAAATAGTGGTATTTACCGAGCCTGTTGTACTCGAAGTTTTTCTTGGGGGGCGGGTGTCGCGGCGCGGGCGGCGGGCCCGCCGGACACTCCGGGCGAACCCTGCCAAAAAACATAACGTTAATACCAAATATACTATACCGGGTATATCAAGACTGCTATCGAAAACGAAGCCGGGTGGTCGTTTTAGTGACGTTTTCGGTAGCAGTCTTGAGATACCCGGTATATTAAATATAGCCTGACATTGATATATGGTATTTAATTTAAACCACGTTAATGTTATTTACATATTTATCTCTTAAAAAGTGAAACAAAAATCTGTGTTATATAAATGTTGTTCAAGTGTAACCTCTGCCTACCACTTCTGGTAGTATTATATTTATTGTTTCCTTAGTCTTGGATATATATCTATATCTGTTCATGTTTGTAATAATTTTGTAATTTTTATTATACACGAATTATTTTTATATCGTTTATTTTAATTTTCTACAATACTGCACTTACAATTTCCTACAATAATAGTTTAATCATTGAAAAACACACGGAGTGTAAAAGCCTCATGGATAGGCACAAGCCACAGTTTTAACTAAATAAAGATGTTCCAACCCACCTGGGTATAGGTATAAGTTCCCTGGGCGGCTGCGCGTGGTGGTTGAAGGGCGGGAAGGCTGCGCCGGCGCACCAGATGTCGGGGGTGAGGGGGTTGTACTCTGGCACGGGCGGGATGGACAGCACCCTGGTGAGCGCCGCGTCCTCCAACACGAGCGGGTCGGCGCCGTGGTCCCACTGGCACAGGTCGCCGCGCATGCAGTAGCCTTTCTCTGGAATTTTATACGAATTTGATTATTTTTTTATACTTGTACAGCATTATGCCGTACTGCTCGGTACAGGCTCCTCTAAAATTGAGAACACAATTCACAGATCAGAATATACATTCCACCATGCTGGGCTTAAAAACATCATACTAGGTAATATGTAGAAGAAATATTTGAAACTATTGCACCAGTTTTATTTATGTATTTTTTTTATTATATCTGAAAAGGGACAAAACCATGAAATTCTTGTGATATAATTTATTGACAGCATTACAAAGCAATGCTTGACATTCCAGTGCGCTCGCCATTCTGAGACATAGGATGTTAAGTCTCAATATGTGCAGTAATTACTCTGGCCACAATGTCCTTCAATCCGAAACACAACAGTGCATTTAAACTGCTGTTTGACGGGAGAAATAGACATTGCGGTGGTACCTAACCAGGCGGCCATCCACATATTAATATGGAAACTTACCACCAGTAATATAGACATCATCTTAGTAAGACTTAGGTCTATTATAGTCTGATATATCTCGTCACCGACGATTCTCAAAATAGTTATTTCGCCTTGACTCCTTTCTTTAGGTTATATATACCGTCAAAGTCTCTGCATCGTCGTTTGTAAGCGTCGGCGATGTCGGGACGCTGGTCCGGCCGCGGGGACACCGAGCGGGACCTCTCCCGGGAACGATCGCGGGACCTGCGAACAACAACATGTAACTTATCACTCATCACTAACATACATATTCAATATAATAATTTTACTCTAGTGATTATACATATAGATATATTTTTTTGCACTGTTATCATATAAAACATAAAAAATATTCAAATATTTAAGTGCATTGGGATGTTTTTTTAATACTATAGGGGGCAAACAAGCAAGCGTTTCACCTGATGGTAAATGAACACCGCCGCCCATGGAAATGTTACATGGAAATGCACTTGTTGGTTTAGAATATGTATATTTTTTTTTATTATAGTTTTATATTGATATAATACGTCACCTCCGGTAAAATTGTACATAAATAATAAATAAATAATAAATAACACCCAACAGTCACATACATAGTCCTGACCCCACAGTAAGATCGAGTCTTGTGTCATGGGTATCAGGAACTACGAGAGACTTTTCGGTCTCACAAACACCCAGACCCGAGAGAAATATTTGTGTGCCGCACAAACATTTCTCTCGGTGCGGGGGTCGAACCCGCGGCCTCTCGTTTCACAGGCGGCGTCTTACCGCCTGCGCCACGGAGGCTGTCACATAGTTTGAAACAAATCTGCCCCATAGCTCCAAATTAATTATTATATTTTCAAAATTCCCAATTTCGATTCCAATATGTTTGACCCATCCTACACATGGGAGTATTTTTTAATCGTGCAACTTTAGTCGGATTCAGAGTCCTAGATTTTTACAAAACAGGTGTTATAACACTGGGTCAGAAACTAGTGAATTAAACAATAGATTGTTTAAGACGTACAAACATAAACACACTCCTTTTTCTCAGACTGGGTAGGTAGAGGTGCTACCAGAACATCTATTACTCGCCTTATGTGTTCCGTCCCAAGATGTGATAGAGTGCGAGCCAATATTAGGCCCAAATTCCCAACCCCAAGTTAATAATTCATAAAAAAAAATCCAATATCACCGTCCTACCCGGGATTCGAACCCTTGACCTCAGCATTGTAATCTTATGTTAGCACAACTGCGCTGCCCAGGCAGTGTGAATATCCCACAGTATAATGTAGTATGCTGTTACCTGTCGCGGTCCCTGTCGCGCGAGATTCTGTCGCGGTGTTCCCTGTCGCGCGACATGCGCTCGCGCTCCGACTCGCGCAACACGCGCGCGCGCGAGCCGCCCGGCGAACGTGATCTGCAACACGCAACACATACAGTGCACATCTATTTACTGAGTTTATTTATTTACGAGTTCTGACAAATATACCGGGTATCTCAAGACTGCTACCGAAAACGAAGCCGGGTGGTAGTTTTAGTGACTACAAACACAATGCAACTAAAAATTTCGCAAAGAAATGCGACAGTTATTGTTTATGATTTTTTAAACATCGTCATTTTTTGGTGGTAAATCCCTAGTTTTAGCTAAAATAATACTTTAAACTCTTTTATACCTTAGATTGTTTATAAATAAAAGGGTATACACTGTTGTTTTAGGAAAAAATGCATTTACCACCCAAATATGGCCATAGGAAAAAAATTACAAAAAAAAAATTTTCACGTTTTTTTGCAACTTTTTCTGTTGCATTGTGTCTGAAGTCGCTTAAACTACCACCCGGCTTCGTTTTCGGTAGCAGTCTTGAGATACCCTGTATACACGGTGCAACTATTTCATACTCTCACGATACGATTTTCGAGGCGAGAAATAATCGCCGTGTTGATGGGATTTCAATAATGTAGAATCATATTCATATCAATAACAAATCAAATGCATTAGAATGCCTATTTTTAAATTTCAACATGAAACTAGCATATAAACAACCCACTAGACTGGCCAGTATGACATGCATTGACAACTTTGCGCATAATTTTGGTAAAAACTGTAGGACGGAAGTCTTTGAGTTTGCTCTGTCAGACCATACAGCACAACTATTGCAATGTCCAGTACCAAACTTGTGTCCTATCAATTACTGGTATATAACTAGGCGCGATTATAACAAACAAAATATAGCTAAATTTATAGAATGCATGAAAAATTTATCAATTGCTGAAATTTATGATACAGATGATCCCAACACTGCATACAATTATTTTGCTGACATTTTTGGACTTTTTTATAGGTTATGTTTCCCTGCTACCAGAATAAAGAAATATTTAATTTCAAAACCGAAATGGGTATCTAAGGGTATTAAATTATGCAGTAAAAAGAAGAGAATTCTATTATGGCAATCAAGAAGTAAACCTAATCTGTCCAATAAAATAAACTTTGCCAAGTACTCTAAACGATATAAAAGAATTATAAATATGACCAAGAAAATTCAAAATATAAATAAAATAAAGCAGTCCAAAAATAAATCAAAGGCCATTTGGCAAATCATAAATCAAGCAAAAATGAATATTCCTAAACAGCAAATTAATAAAATCATGATAGGTAACCTTTCTATCACAAATCCAGTTGATATCGCCAATGCTTTTAATAATTACTTTGTAGATAAAATCCAGCCGAATGTTAACCTCCACAGTGTGATTAAAAATAAAATAAATAACTCGAAACTTAACTCCATGTTTATGGCGCCTTGTGCGCCACATGATATACACAAAATAATCATGACATTAAAAAATACTAACAGTGTGGGATATGATGGGATCTCAACAAGGATTGTGAAAGCATCGGCTAATGTTATATGCGGCCATATAAGTCATTTGATAAACCTCAGTATTTGTGCAGGTGTATATCCTGACGCATTAAAAATATCTATAATAAAACCGCTATTCAAAAAAGAAAACAGAGAACTACTAGAAAATTATAGACCAATTTCACTCATTCCAGTGATATCAAAAGTGTTTGAAAAATACATATACAAAGAATTATATAATTATATTGAATGTAATAATATACTGTGTGACGAACAGAAGGGATTTAGACAATTTAGAACAATAAATATGGCAATATATGATTTCATACACAATATTCTAATTAACATGGACAAAAGAACACCTGTTTGCGCTATCTTTTGCGATATGACTCAGGCTTTTGATTATGTCCACTATGACACTCTCTTAAACAAATTAGAAGCATACGGTGTTAGGGGTAATGTGTATAGTCTCATTAAATCATATTTAAATAACAGAACTCAAATAACCGAAATTAATAGTATTAATATTAAGACAAAAACCGAGCAAATATTTCGATCAGTGGAACGTAAAGTTCTGTATGGCGTACCACAGGGAAGCGTTCTGGGACCACTTTTGTTTATATTATACATCAATGACATACCTAAATGTATTAATTACCCTATGACACTTTTTGCTGACGATAGCACTTTGACAATTCCTTGTAAACATATTGACATATATAGAAATGAAATAAATAACTCATTGACATCTGTGATAAATTGGTTAGTCAGTAATAACTTAAAAATTAATCTTAGTAAAACAAAAATAGTACATTTCAGTCAACGAATTGCCGACAATAATAATTTAAATATTTGTTATGATAATAACACTATTGAGGCGGTAAATAGTACAAAATTTTTAGGATTAGAAATTGATAAAAAACTGTGCTGGAAACAACATATAGAAAATCTCTGCAAAAAAATAAGTAAATCTGCGTATGCATTGTATATAATGTCATCAACCGTCAATACAGATGCAATTCTCACTGCGTATTATGGGCTAGTCGAATCCCATTTACGATACGGCGTTATATTTTGGGGTAACTCAACCGACAAAGACATTATTTTTAAAGCCCAAAAGCAATGCATTCGATCTATGTTTCGTCTAAAAGTAAATGATAGCTGTAAGTCTTTCTTTAAACAATTTAAGATATTAACATTGCCGTGTATTTACATATTGGAAATGGCGGTATTTGTGAAATCCAATCCGAGTCGTTTCAAACGTCTGGCCGATACTGTCACCCGGAACAGACGCGACAATAACAGACTCCGCTTACATACTGCTAAAACAGCGTTAATGAGCAACAGTGTCTATTGCATGGCACCCGTCATTTATAATAAATTACCAAAAGAATTAAAGAGTTGGACATATCAATATTTAAAAAGAAGTTGAAAAGCATTTTAGTTGATAAGGTGTATTATAATATATCAGAGTTTTTAATGGAATATAAATGACATTTCGGTACTCTCTAATGAATTGACTAAGGAATTGACATTGACATGAACTTGACTTAATAAGATTATTTTAATTTTTAATGATGACAAGACTATGTACCTACTTAATACTTTATTTGTTGTATTTTTGTATAATTATTGTTCCATTGAAATTTAATAAATTCTAGAGTTAATAATAATAATTAAATAAATTGTAATGCATGTACATAATAATGCAATTTTGCACACCAACTTTTGGTTAAATATGGCTGTACTGTATTTCTTTTTTGTATATTGATCTGTATTATTACCCATATTTGCAAAATAAATATATCTTTATCTTTATCTTTATTATGTGTGACGGTCGGCATTTGTTTTTAATACGCTTAATTGTCATACTCTTTATAATTAATTGGAATGTATAAATATAATAAATTTTATTCATATCAAATAACGATTAAAGATTATATACAAACATTCATAAATCTGCTGGCCATCTATATCAGCCCATATACGTCCCACTGCAGGGCACGGGCCTACTCTACAATCGACAGTACGATTGAGAGTGGTTAGGCCATATAGTCCACCACGCTGGCCTAGTGCGGGTTGGCGGACTTACATACCGTAGAAATTCTTATAAATCGCTATGGTATGTAGGTTTCCTCACGATGTTTTCCTTCACCGTTTTAATGCGTGGTGATTGACTATGAATACACACGAGTCCGAAAAGTCAGAGGTGTGCCCTGGGATTCGAACCCGCGACCACCGTGATCATATTGACAGCCGCGTCTAGCCATTGGCCATAAACTAGGCTAACTGGTGGTAGGTATCTCTTATGTGAGAGGCCGCCTGGGTAGGTACCACCGCAATGTCTATTTCTTTCGCCAAACAGCACTTTAAATGCACTGTTGTGTTTTGAATTGAAGGACATTGTAGCCAGAGTAACTACTGGACATATTGAGACTTTACATTCTATGTCTCAGGATGGCTGTTCATGAGCGGTCGTATCGCTTACCATCAGGCGAACGGCACGCTCGTCTTGCCATTCATTGCAATAAAAAAAATATATACATCCATTCATAAACCTGTTGGCACCAAACTAGCCGAGCTTGCATTTTGGTCAATACAGATAGAAAAATGCCCATTTTACTATGAAACTTAGTATTCATATTTTCAATAAATATCAACATAATTGCAACCCAGGTCCAGGGTTCTAGGAGAAATGCACTTGAAGACCTATAATTTTTTTTTCTTACTTGTTTAAAAATTTTATAATGAATTTTAAGCAGTATTGGGTACCGGGTGGGTTGTACAATATGTTTTACTGACATCATGAATGGGCATACTCTTTTGGAAAGTAATATTCTTTTTTAATAAAAACTGTGCTGCCATAATATATAAAGGCTATACTCGGAAATGGAATCCGAGATCAAAAATGTAAACAAAAGTGTTACCACTACAATAAAATAATTTGTCATGGTAGGGTGTAAAAATAGGTTGGAATTATTCTCATTCGTTAAATAAGTATAAAACAAAGCCAAATAAAAATTATTCGGTATAATATTTACATAAACTATAATTTCAACTTCTTTTTCAAGTATGTGAAAAAAATGGTACGAAAATGTTTTATGCTACAGGTATTATGCAGAAATTCGTAACCTTAGGCCACTGAAATAAAACTTTTTTTTAAATTTCGTCTCTTTAACTACAAATACGTCGCTTTGACGCCCGCGACACCTCCCTTTAGTTCATTTAGTTGCTTAACTTGATGAATGTGCATCATGTGATAAAGTTAAAACGCCGAGAAGCTGGTTTCACGTTTTCTGTTAAGTTTTTTTTTCTATTTTGTTCCTAAGATTTCTGGCGCTTGTGTTCCTAGCCGAACGCACTATAGTCTTTGAAAATCACTGTGAGTTAAACCCATTAGAATTGGTTTGGGCCCAAGTCAAGGGTCACGTCGAAAGGCATAATAAATGTTCAAAATTCAAAAATAAATATATATAAATAATACATAGTACTCGCAACATTTGAATCTATTCACTAATCAAATTATACCTAATATGTTTTTGAGAAAATGTTTCATAACCCTGAAATGTCACTTTTACAATGACATTTGTTTGTTTACATTTTTGATCTCGAATTCGATTTCCGAGTATATATACATTCCACTGCAAGACATAGGCCTCCTCTACAATCGAAGTACGATTGAGAGTAGTTAAGCCATATAGTCCACCTCGCTGGTTTAGTACCAGGCAGACATACAATAGAAATACATACAAATTGCTATGGTATACATGTTTCCTGGCGATGTTTATATTCACTTATTTTTCTATTAATCTACTGTACTAATCACGTATCCTTAGGGGTACATAATATATTCACCTGGATCTGGAGGGTTGTCTGTCGGGAGCGGGCGGGCTTCTGTTGCGGTAGCGACCCACCGCGAACGGAGACCGGGAACTGCGTCTGTTACCATATTTATTTATTTTAAACTTTTATCTACACACGAGATTTCATAATCCTCATAATCATCATCTCAGTCACAGGAAGTCCACTGCTGAACATATGCCTCCCCCAAGGATCTCCACATCGACCTATTGTCGTCGGCCAGCATCCAGCGACTTCCTGCAACCTGAGCCAGATCGTCCGTCCACCTTGTAGGCAGGCGTCCGACATTTCGCTTGCCTGTACGTGGTTTACAAAATAGAAATATTTCTACTATGACTACCACAATGTCTGAGACAGTGGAGATAAAGGCCCCGTCTTCCAGATAAAAAAGATCTACAGCATACAGGGTTTTGACATGCCTCAAATTTGAATTGAATACCCTGTTTCTATAATAAATGTAACAAAACTTATAAAAGGCAGTCTTATCGCTCGAGGAGATATCTAACAACCACCCATAGAATGGATAAGAGAGAACAACGGTTTAGTACCATGAGGTGTACGAAAGATTATATACGACAATATACCTTTACATCTACATCATGCTATTCATAGATTTACATCAATATCGGGTATATCAAGAGTGCTACCGAAAACGAAGCCGATGCGGAAAGTCTCAAGCTGTTTTTATCGCGCAACGAAATTAATCAAAATATTAACACTAATCATACCAAGACTTACAAGATACCTATTCCTACCATAGCGGGTCAAATGACCCGACTTGATGTTTCCTGCTTGAATGTATGAAAATAGGTTGTTAAAAAGGAAACATACGTTCCACTGCAGGGCATGGGCCTTCTCTAAGATCAAGAGTACGATTGAGAGTGGCTAGGCCATATACTCCCCCACGCTGGCCTAATGTGGATTGGCGGACTTTACATACTATTTTTTTTAGTATTATACATCGCTATGATATGCAGGTTTTCTCACGATGTTTTCTTTCACCGTTTTAGTGCGTTGGGATTGACTTTCTATATACACATAACTCCAAAAAGTCTGAGGTGTGTCCTGGGATTCGATTCCGCGACCAGAGTGAATATGTTGGCAGCCACGTCTGGCCTGTTTACCAACAGGCCACCACGCACAGAAAAAAAGGAAATAATGAAATAATTTCTTATAATAACACAAAATAATATATTGACTATTACAAACGTAAAAAGTGGATTCCAAATTTTCCGCCTTGGTAGGTCTGTAAATCTACATCTTACTTTAGTCGGAAATAGCTGTTCGTATATATAGTAATATTACCACCTGGTTTGTAACAATTTTGGCTGTTCAATGAAAATATTCCAAATTGTCGATACCATAGCGAATTTGTCTGTTTTCAAATGTTGGCTTTGCTGACTAATTTTTATCATAACAAATAAATCTAAGAATTTCGGTAAAATTATTTCTGCTCATTCGGTTTCACAGTTTTAGAAAAAAAAATGTATCCCACAAACATGATATTCCACAAAAATGAGATATTAAAATTATTTGCTCCATATAAAATTGAAATATATGCATCTAATTTTTCGTGAGATGAACTCCATTTGGATCCTAACACTCCCTGGATAAAAACTACTTTCAATTAAAAAAACCTGATATTTTCTTGATATTGTTCTCACCTATTTTGAGTGTTCTACATTACACAACAGTCTTTACAGAATGTGCAACTTACCGACTACAATACGATAAGCAAAATGAATCAAAATGCTCTCCGGGTCATTTGACCCGTTGTGGTAGAAATCGGTATACTGCAGATATTACTCAAAATAAACAATACAAAAAAAACAAGAAATAGGAAAATAAATGTAGATTAATCAGTAAGAAAAAGTCATGAAATAAAAATGTGCAGAAACAGTAAGGTAATACGTTACTTTCAATGCTTAAGTTCAAAATGGGTCAATTGACCCGCTATGGTATGTTTAGTGTTAAATACTAGGGAGGTTGGAAATAAATTATAGCCACAGATGCTGTAAAAATACATGATAAATACTTCGCATCTAGCATACAGTATGTTCGTCTGTCAGTTCGCACCTGTGTTCGTGTCGGTGTTCGTCGCGGCGCCGCGCGCGCGCACGTCGCTCCCACGAGCGCGAGCGTCGGCGGCGACGCTCCTCCTTGTCGCGAGCCTGCAACACGCAACGTGTAATGTTACTTGCAACACTAATTAAACATATCACGAATCGCTCGGAATAACTCCATTCGACATGTATCTTGTTTATTATCAACTCTTATTAATATATACCGGGTATATCAAGAGTGCTACTGAAAACGAAGCCGAGTGGTAGTTTAAGTGACTTCAAACATAAAACTACTAAAAAATTTCAAAACAAATAGCCAAGGCATTTGGCACAATGGTTTCTTAGATTTACGCGAATTTTACTCAGTGAAATAAAACTATTATTTACAGATTTTATCGCCGATTTCGTTTAATTTGTGGTTGAAGTTAAAAAATGTAATAATTAAACCAAATCCGCGATAAAATCTGTAAAGCAACACTCCCCCTCTCCTTTTATATCTCTTTCTATATTAAATTAAAAATTCCGTCAAAATACTTTATTAACATAATTGTACCTATCTATTCCAACCAACTGGGGATGTTAGGGCGACGAAAAATATAATAAACAGTTGACTAAGCTTGGGAGCCCCTGGACTTTACCATGTATATGAATTTGTATGTTTCAATAAAGGTCTTACCGAGTCGACTCTCCTATCTCGTCTTCGTGGAGGCTGTTGGTCCACTGGCTCTTCCAGCAACTCCGTCAGAGGCAACACCTGTTAACATAAGCATGAGTTAGTTTCAACTGGCCATAACATGTTATAGTTCAAAATATATAAAATAATAAAACGAAAATAATAATAATAATTAGATTTTAAATGTGTATAAGTATGTTTGTTTATATAATAATACGTTTTTGTGTGTGGTATATGTAAATATATGAGTTGTAAATCTTAATATATATAATTCACGTGTCACGTTGTTTTTCCGCGATGGACTCCTAAACCACTCAACTGATTATAATGAAATTTTGTAGATATGTGTTATTTGTTCCAACTTAAAGGTGGGATAGTTTTTATCTCGATTGAATTGACGAAAGTATAAAAAAAAGGAAAAAACATTTTGCCATACAAAATGTTCATGGGTTTGTAACTGTCAAAAATTTAATGTTCATAGCGTCGATACGGTAAACTCTTCCCTAAAATTAAATAACGTATTTAAATAAAGGTTTCGAATCGACAACACATAGCCACAATATTCGATTTATGGCGTATTTTAGATTTTAAAGATTTAAATTAATAACAGTAATGAAAAGTGGTTGACATTTAAATTGATTGTCAAATATTTATGCATACGTTCAGGAATTTATTGTAAACTAAAGAGTATATTATGATGCTACATAAATATAGGACAATTAAATAAATAATATTCACATGTATTAGTTTTACTTCTTTTCAAGATAGAATTTCACTTGAAAATGAAAAATCTTTAATAAAATAACACATCAAAATAAAAACTGAACTGAACTGAATAAAATAAAAATTTTATATAATTATGGAGAATATTGCAGGGATTCTCAAATTAGGCGTTGCCTGTGTCTTGAAAAACCAGTTAAATATAATTGTTTCTACGGTAATTGTGTGTGTGTGAGTGCATTTCTACGAAAATTAATATTTCATCTCTTTATTACTAACAAGAGTAATGGCGTAATATTTTTGGAAAAACAGCATAGTGGGGGTGAAATAAGGGATGGGATATTGCATGGATAATCAAAATCGATAAAGTGTTTAGAAAGTAGAGAGAAACTGGATATAATAGAGTGGGAGGTAGGGGAGAAGACTGGGATAGCTGACAGATTTAATAGAACGACATGTAAATGCACGGTATAAGACGGGATGGCTAATTAAGAGAAAGGACGCGACGTATCGGGAAGTGAATGAACAGACGGGATGGGACGGAATTGAGCAGGACAGTAGGATAGCTAATTCATGTTTAGGTATACAAGAGCTTATACGAAAAATAACACGTATTTGGTGTGGAGTAAAATAAAAAAGTATCTGCACCCAGGCGAAGCCGGGCCGGGCCGCTAGTACAACTATAAAACCTAAAAGCATATAAATTCTGCTATTATAATTTGATGGCTCTGTGCTTTCATTGTCTTCATTTCACACTGCCCTTTCTTTTTTCCTGCTCATATATCCATCCCATGGTTGTCTGGCAAAAATTTCCTTACAGAGATAAGACCGCCATTTGTACTTTGTTTTTTCTCTGTAAAACTTTCTTTTGTTACAGATTATGGATGAATAACAGAAACCTGTTAATATATGAAAGATTTGGATGTCCACCTCTTTGAGAGTCTTATATGCTGGAATGATGATGATAGCTCAAGTCCTCAATGGAACTTTAGGTTTTATAGTTCTACTAGCGCTCTGGCCTGGCTTAGGCATCATCCCTCGGGAATACTAATTTTTTTCGAGATAAATAGCAACCTATTTTTTAATCGACAGAGTCAGCTACATCCAAAACAAAATTTAATTGAAATTGGTCGAGCCGCGATTGCGTGAATACGTAAACACACAAACTTAGTTTTTACTTGTGTATCTAATAGCGAAGACCTATTATTAGCTATTAGCACATAAAATGTTATGTTTAACACATTGTATTGTAAGTGCTGTTGGTTTTCCTAATTAATAAATGAAACAAATAAAACAGATAGAATAAATTGAATAAATAGAATAAATAAAATAATTAAAATAAAATAAATAAAATACTATAATCTCCCTGCCTTGACCAGCGTATGTTCCTGCGGCGGCGCCCGCGCCTGCGCCGGGGGGTGCGCGTGGTGCGCGGGGTGCGCGGGGTGCGCGGGGTGCGCGGGCTGCGTGCGAGGTGCGCGCGCCACCACGACGCGCGCGCGGGGGGAGCGCGCCCCCGCCGCCGCGCCGTTGGACACGCCGCCCGCGCCCACTGCACACACGTTATCACCAGGCTCGGGAGCACCTTGATACATTATTATATTTAATAACTATTCGAAACACAAGGGTAAACGCAACGTCGCCCGTCAAAGTCGCAAACCGGACATGGATGCGACTGACAAAAACCAAATAACTGGCATAATATGAGAGAAACCTATACCCAGCAGTGGGACCCTACTGGCTGTGGATGATGATGATGATGATTCAAAACATCTTTTTCGTCTTTTCACCAGTAAAGGCGATTAGAGGGTTTGACATTATTTTTTTATTATTTTGCGTTCAAACACCAATATCATTAAAATAAAACATTTCTGCTTGGATAATTTATAATATAGAGGAAGCGCTGGTACTTCAAAAATGTAGATAAAATTGATGGTGCCAGGCGACCTTTTTCTGCCTTCCTATTGGCTGATATTTGACAGGTTGTCCAACATGCACGAAATACTTGGAAAAGAAAAATAAAAATAATTTATTTACAACTATTTATTTTTACTAGTGGTCGGCCAGGGGTCGAAATTCGACCAAACCAAGAAGAGAAAAAGTTTTTACCTGTATGATGATGTTGTTATTCTGATAATTCGTGCACATTTAAATGTACGTATCTCTCAAAATCACTTATTTATCCTGAAGTATATGCAATTACTGAAATCGTAAACTACAATAATTGCTTTGAACCAGCAATAGCAAATTATATATATATATATCTCAAGACTGCTACCGAAAACGAAGCCGGGTGGTAGTTTTAGTGGCTACAAACACAATGCAATTAAAAATTTCGCATAGAAACGCGACAATTAATTTTTATTATTTTGTAAATATCGTCATTTTTGGGTGGTAAATCCTTAGTTTTTGCTAAAATAATAATTTAAGCTCTTTTATACCTTAGAGTATTTATAAATAAAAGGGTATACACTATTATTTTAGGAAAAAACGTATTTACCACCCAAATATGGCCATAGAAAAAAAATACCAAAAAATATTGTCGCTTTTTATTGCCATTGTGTCTGAAGTCGCTTAAACTACCACCCGGCTTCGTTTTCGGTAGCAATCTTGATATACCCTGTATATATATAGGGTGGGTGCACCAGTCCCACACCAGGAACCAGTAGTACACCATTTCTAATTTCACATCAAAATATTAACAATCTGTCGCATTTCCCGCCACTTTTGTTACGTTTGGTAGCACTGCCGTACTTTTACCAATCATATAGTCATAAATCAAAGTGAAAAACACGACATCTACATATGTTTAAAAAACAAGATTCGAAACGACAATCGTTCACTTCGTTTCGGGCGGCCATATTAGTAAGGGACACATTGACGGTAAGTTTTTTAAATCTGTTTTAATATTTGTTTATATCAATTGCTGTAACCACTTTTCTAATTAATTGCGTCATATGTTCTGTAAAGCAATAATATTACGTCTTATTTCATCAGCAAAAGCTAATTTAAATATATAATTGTCATTGGTAAACTAATGGAACACGAATTGAATGATTTTCCAGTAATATGCCATTTGGTCTGCAACTGGTGATTTAGCTTTTTGATTATTTTTTAATTTTTTCTTTTACATGTAGGTTTACTTAATACTGCAATAAAATATTATAATAAAAACAATTACAATATCCACAATGTTCCAGTTGTAGACCAGTGGTTTATTACTGGTAATATCTATACTACGAGTGTGTTCCAGTAATTGACCACACCTACATTTTTTTACAGACAATGCCGCCGAAAAGAACGTTCTTTAGCTATAAAGAGGAAGATGTGTTAAAAACGATTGACGAAATAAGTAATGGTGCAAAAATTAGAGAAACATGTCGAAAATACAATATACCCCACACTACGGTCATAAATAAAATAAAGTTAAAATATCCATTTCAACGAAAAATGGGACCTCCCACTATATTGACCAAGCAAGAGAAATCTTTGCTCAAATCTTGGATAATAGCAATGGCAAAGAAAGGATTTCCAGTCAATAAAGAAATGGTGGTTGACGCTGTTAAGAAAATTATAACTGAGGAGAATCAACCAAATCCCTTTAAAGAGAATACCCCATTCAGCTTCAGACTCTGATAATGATAATGTACCTGTAATTGTACATAAGTCTTTTAAGGTCACGGCAAAAGCAAAGACAGGCGATTACGTGATCGTCAGGTACGAAGGGGCATATTTCCCAGGAACCGTAGAAAATATTGATGGTGATCTCTATGAGATAAGCACTATGACATTTTCTGCAGGAAATACTTTCCGTTGGTCGGAAAATTGTGATAAAATTTGGTACCTGAAAGATGCGATAGAAGAGAAGATACCAGTTCCAACCTTGGCTAATAGTCGAGGTTTTTATAGAGTTCCTGAAATGGATAAATTTATGCCAAAAATTTAATTCTTTTTAATTTTTTAAGAAGTACTTTCATTGTTTTCTTTTTATTGTGATTTATTTCATATTTTTAATTCTTGTTCATTCATAGATATTTTATTAATGCAAGTTATGATTATGACACTTGTGTATGTAAGTGATATGAATCTCTTGTTAGTTATCTATAGTTCTTAAATTAGTCAATTTATTAATTTTAGTAACATTATTAGCCATGGAGCATTTAAGTATTACTTGAAACTTGTAGACTGATGAAAAGTTGTGATGATTATTATGTACAAAACAATTTAGTAATTAAAATAAAAATATTCTTCATTATGAAAAATTATTTTATTTATTGGTTCACTATTGGCTCAACGTCTGGTCTATTGCTGGTACGATCTGGTCAACCTTAGGCACATTGCGACTTTCCACATTGATTGTTGAATAAAAATAAACCTTACAGCTATTAAGAAAATTGGAATAAGCTACATGATTCTATGATAAACAAGGAGTAGATAATTCTTTGTTTTGCAATGATTGTTGTAATAATTGAGTCACAATATCAAAATTACTTTTAAAATGTCGCTTATTCGGTTTGTTACTGGTACACCCACCCTATATATATATTATGTTGTTATTGCAGATTGCTGCTACATATCTTTCTTTATGCATATAATGATAGTCCGTGTACATTTAAATGTATCTTACTACTACACAATTTGTATATTGCTCAGTATTTCACGTACTATTCGTCAAATAAAACTTTTGTGTTTGACATTGAATAAAACCACAGTAAACAAACTTATCTGTTTGACATTCAACTAAAAGAAACAATTTGACCAAAGAGTATGTATACGTGTACAAATGCGTGTGTCAAATGCATGCTGGTTTATGTAATGTTTTATTTATTAATTTAATGTACTCTTTATGCATTATTATTAAAATCTTTTTTTTTTATATTAAATGAGGCAAATAAAACCTTTTTTTTTATATGTCTATGTCAGAAGAACAAAATGAAAAAGAAAAGAAACAAATTGACACCAGAGTATGTATGCGTATACAAATACTTGTGTATGTATGTGTGTGTGAAATGCATGGTAGTGTGTGTAATGTTTTATTTTATGATTTAATGTACTTTATAAGCATTATTATCGAAAAATATTAGCGTTCTGCACTTCTCCTACACATAAACTATAAGTGTGCCAAATTTTATGCTCCTGCGTCCGCGCAATTTTCGTAAAAAGGGGTCCAAAGTTTTTGCATCACGTATTAATATATAGATACCACTTAAACTCGTTTTAAAAGGATAATAGAATTTATGCCAAAAAATTAGGCATAACAGCCCGCCCTTAGCCAAGTTACAAGCGCTTCCAACCTATTCTCTTTCTTCATATTTTCATCACGCCAGACACATTAAAGCTAATAATTTCCAAAGCAAACACGATCGGAACTTCATAATAGCCGCGCGTATGATGCCTATGTTAGAGGCATGCACAAACATTCAGCTTTTATAATATGACGAATGTCTGGCGGCTACGAGATCCTTAGTCTACTTCACACGCCTATTAAGACTTTAAAATCCCTTTAGATTCCTACCGATTTAAAAAACTTCCAACTTCTTCAATTCTGTACAAAATTACAAAATCCTTTGTTTGCGAGATTTTGGGTTATGGATACCTTTTGATAAATACCATAACAAATAGAGTCAAATTCTCAAATTAACCGAATGGCCCAATACTCTTTTACTCCTAAAGGATTATTGAACCTTTCGGTTTTTCGGTTCGAACGGGAAGAGTCCCGTCCTTTATCGTTTTCCCATTAATTTTCAATAACCTGGCGACGCCATTACTAATCGTATGTTATAGATATTCAAACCACCTTTACACGACTTGTGCAGAAGTCACATCTCGATCTAAGTTTCCAGGTCTACAGGATCTTTTAATTATTAATTAGCAAGTGTTCATACCGTGGTTCTCCTCGGGCTGCTTGTCCGCCTCGGGAGGCCCCGGGGGCGGGGTCTGCTGTTTCTTTTCTTCCTCCCGCCCGGGCTTAAGGTACTCCTGGCTCTCTAGAGATGTAAACAGCATCTCAACGAACGGCTTCGTTTCTGCACATATAAATATTACATTACATTATTATGCATGTATGTACATTACACTACGCAATTACTTTGTCATATTTTATTTTAAATTAAGCTAAGGAAGAGCGTTGTATTCTAACACAGGCATAACTATGCCTAACAGGAGGCTACCAATCACTTAACACAGATGGTAGGATGGTAAGCGATACGACCACTCGATCGCTGCACATTAGCAAAACCAAACACCTTGAATTACAAAGAAATTCGTGGCATTCCACTGCACTTGCCATCCTGAGACATAAGATGTTAAGTCTCAATACATCTAGTCTTCGATCAAATACACTAGATACAACATGAGCGCTTAGAAAATGGCACCAAAAAAGTGCTTTAAGCACTCTTTCACCTTCAGTCACGCACCGACCGTTGCTTCTAAAACGTCGCAGAACTTTAGATAATATTATGTGAAAAGCTACTTTAAGCTGCAGGAATAAGGTGGAATTTGTGTTATTTGGAATATGTGATCTTTTTGTTTACTTTTTTTCATGTCATGCATCGGTGCCACTTTTTAACAGAACTTTTATAGGGAACTGTGTATTTAGTGTATATTTGATCGAAGCATTTAGTAGTTACTTTGGAAACAATTTCCTTCAAACCGAGACACAACACTACTGTTTGTTGGGAGAAATAGATATTACGACGGTACCTCGGCGTCCTCTCACATACGACCTACTACTAGTAATTTGATATCTAAAATAGGTTTATAAAGCGTTTATGAATACAGTGAGTATTCTTACCATGCTGCAGGAACACGTCTAGCTGGTCCACCATGACGTCACGCAGCTCGTCGACAGGCTTGTCTTTCTTCACCAGCGCGTACACATACTTGGCGAGGGCGGCGGGGTCCGCGTCGCATCTGCAACAACCCATACTGAATTAATAAAAAACAAAACGATTATTGGTTTTCTAAATAATCATACAAACACAAATTAATGTTATTCACCAGAACATAGGTACCGAGCAGCGTTATTCAGCCTCTTCTATACACTTATATCCCGGGTATATTAAGACTGCTACCGAAAACGAAGCCGGGTGGTAGTTTTCGTAACTACAAACACAATCTAAAAATTTTGCAAAGAAACGAGACAATTTTTTTTATTAACTTTTAAATATCGTCGAGTTTAGGTGCTAAGTATTTAAGAAAAAACTATGTATTTACCACGCTAATATGACGATAGAAAAAAATAACAAAAAACGTCACCATTTTTTGCAGAAAATTTAATTGCACTGGCTTCGTTTTCGTTAGCAGTCTTCATATACCCGGTACCTATACAAAGTTGATGAAGTTTGTTTGGTTGTTATCTCTAATCTCAGGATCCAATGGTTGGAAGTGAAAAATTATTTGTATTGGATAGGTCATTTATCGAGGAATGTTATAGGCTACATATCATCACGCTATGACCTATAGGAGGGAAACAGTAGTGAAAAATCTAGCAAATGACATTTTATTCGTATTTCGTGGACTGATTGGTCGATGTTCTAAATTGATAGTCGGAATTGAATATTTTGGCCGCCCTTTTTGAAAATTGTACTCGAGCGGAGCCGGGCCGGACCGCTAGTAATCAATATACAAACACAAATTTATGTTATTAAACTTTGATAAAGGAACCTCAAGTCGTGCAAACCAGGACATAAGTACCGAGAAAAACTTTTTCTATACACTAGTATTCTTAAACTCAGGTGTCCAATATAGTGCAAGTGATGGAAGTGAGTTAAAAGCTGGCATCCAATGACTTCCTGCAACCTTAACCAGGTCGTCCGTCCACCATGTAGGCGGGCGTCCGACATTTCGCTTGCCTGTACGTGGCCTCCAGAACCTTTGCCAACGGCCATCATTTCTACGCGCTATGTGCCCGACCCACTGCCACTTCAACTTGCTAATCCTATGGGCTATGACTACATTTTTGACAGTCTCCGTGGCGCAGTTGGTTAGACGACGGCTGTGAAACGAGAGGCCGCGGGTTCGATCCCCGCACCGAAACAAATATTTGTGTGAACCACAGGTATTTGTTCCGGGTCTGGGTGTTTGTGACGACCAAAGTCTCTCGTAGTTTCTAATACCCACAAGACTCGATCTTAGTGTGGGATTATGTATGTGACTGTTGGGTGTATTTAGTATTTAGTTTACATTTCGGCTATATTAGTTACACGTTACCCCACGTAAAACTAATCGGTTACAGTACAAAAATGCATGCGTCTCACACTGATACCTATATATAGAACAAATCAGTTCGTAACTTGTTGAACAGTGGAGGCAAATATAAATAACATTAATGATTATTTTTCTTAATACCATACTTCATTGCAAATTATTGTATCAGCCCATATACCTCTCACTGCAGGGCACGGGCCTACTCTACAATCGACAGTACGATTGAGAGTGGTTAGGCCATATAGTCCAGCACACTGGCCTAGAGCAGGTTGACTTACTTTACATACCACAGAAATTTTACAAATGGCTATGGTATGCAGGTTGCCTCGCGATGTTTTCCTTCACCGTTGTAGTGACTGGTGATTGACTAACGGCCGATGCCAATCGAAAAAATTAGATTGAAGTCAATCTGGATTGTTTTCTACTTTTCGATTTGTCATTTACCATGTTGCCACAGTTTTTTCTATTGGAATTGATTATTGGCAATATATCAGAAAAAAGATTGAGCTGTCAATCTCAAACGGCAAATTTTGGATTGGGATTGTTTATTAGCAGCGGCTGTAAAAGTACACACGAACTACGAATTATTTAAGTGGTATTTATTCTTCCCGGAATCTTATGTCCTACCCTTTCCGGGAAATAGGCGTCTATTTATATATTAATTAAATTGCTGAATGATTTCATATTGATACTAATATTTTTCATTATTTATTTATCCTATTTTGGACGATAATAGGGAATATATAGAAATTAAATAAAAATCATCTATGTACAGTTATTTTATTGGAGCTTGTATCCTTTTTTTTCAAGGTTGCCCTCTCTTTTTTCCTTTTCCTATATCCATCCAAAGGTTTTCTGTAAGAAATCGCCTAGAGCGATAAGACCATCCTCTGCACTCTTTTGTTCATTTTTAATATCTTTAAGTGTTTTTCCTTTTCATGTGCAGTTAAGAATAAATACCAAAGTCAACCTTGGCAATTTTCATGGATCTCAAAAGAGTAATTTTATTATGAAACTTAGTATCAGTGCAAAGACTTTTGTCCCTCAATGAAACCTACTTGTTATGTAGGGAAGAACATTTTTTTTTTCAATAAATATAATTCTAACTAAACCCTGGAGTTCTTGAAGAAACGGAGATGACATACAAAAAAAAATTTTTTACCTTTGTCCTGTGAATATATAAAATGTAACGATAATTACTTTATTTTATAAAAATCTGTTGCTTGGGATAAACCAGGAAAACTTCTAAGAACAAACTATTAACTTGCTATAATAAATTGAAAGCAGTATTGATATTGGGATCTACAATATATTTTACTAATACTATCAATGGGTAACCTCCTTTAAAACACAAATCTATGATGCACTGTTTGACTTCATCTGCATTTCTTTTGGATCTAGGTATTCGTGAGACAGAAAAGTATCTAGTAGTTAATAATACAAGACAAAAGATTCTTAGTGTGAGGTCGGGACAACATACACTGACATGAATAAATTTGTAAAGTATTGAAAACAACACCAGATGTAAAACAAAAGCAGGCTAAATTTGTTAATTTTGACAACCATTATTTTTATTGGAGCATTTATTCTTTATTATTACACTGTCTCCTCTTTCTCGCTTAAACCTATCCAAAGATTGTCTTGCAGAGATCCCTCTATACAACAAGACCTCCTTATGTACTTTTAACTGACTTAAATAAATTATGAAGTTCTCAATTTGACTATCATTTTGTATTATTTTATTTCTTCATGTACATTTGAGAATAGCATATCACTACATAGTATAAAACAAAGTCGCTATCTCTGTCCTTATGTCCCTTTGTATGCTTAAATCTTTTAAACTACGCAATGGATTTTGATGTGTTTTTTTTAAATAGAGTGATTTAAGAGGAAGGTTTATATGTATAATACATACATATTATTGACTAGAAATCTATTTGTACCGTGGCCACTAGTGAATTGTATAAAACCTTTATCTCATTTTCCAATACAAGATGAATTGTTTGTTCACTGCTTGATGAAGGGTCAGTTAGTGCAAAAGGTTTCTGTGTAGATACCATCACATTGTCTATTGGTTGCAAAGCACTGATTAGATTTTAAAGATATTGTAGCTGATAAGTATTGGTTATGAAGAGACCTATCTAAGGTCTTAGACCTACAAGTAAAGTGCATAATTCATAATTATGAGTATATTAACCCATTTATATACCAGTTCAAGGCACGGGCCTGCTATACAATCGAGAGTATCAATCAGAAGGGTAATGCTGTAATTATGAGTGTTGTTATACAATTTTTAGACAGAAATGACGCTTACAATTCATTAGTTAGTTTTAGTAATATTTATTTTCCTCTTTTATTTATTTATTTTACACCAGCTACTTTTGCAGAAAGCCTACATCCATTACCTCAAAGAATTGGTATGAGGGCTCAATATTGATTCCTTTTCTTTTGAATAACCATTGAATATTTTTGTACATGCATTTCTAGCTTATTAAATACAGAGATATAGTAGAGAGACAAAATCTATACATTTTTTGTCTGTCTGTTTGTTTGTTCCGGCTAATCTCTGAAATGGCTGGACCAAATGTCAGATAGCTGATATAATAAGGAGTAACTTAGGCTACATTTATTTTAGAAATATATATTTTCTTAAAAAATAATATTTTTACTTTTTTGTTAAATTCCATGCAGATGAAATAATATAAATACCTGTACAGTGAGTTACTTTAAAGTTTATTTCAGTCCGATAAAATAATGCATGCAATTAGCTTAGATGGATGACAGGACTGATTTCTAAAAATACACATGTTTTCACAATTACTTACAGCAATTTTTTTAGAATAAACTACATAGGTACTTGACAGTTCTTTTCAAGAATTATATCTCTATACAAAATCTACAAACTGTATTAGGCCAAGTATGTGGACTTAAAGGCCTACTTCCAAACGGGCTTATGTCAAATGGCCAGCCAATTTTAAACTTATAAATCAAATTATTCTGTTTTCAAAGTTACATTACTCACAACATATGTATGTGTGACTTACAGAGCTGGCGGAAAACGTCGACTAATGTGAAGACTACAATTTCACAAAATAATTTGTACGATTATCGTCGATATACTCGGAATATCAAATCTCCCGCCATAACCTTACGTGTGATTACGCGTAACTGTTCATTAGATAAGATGGAATCCCTCCAAGATTTACTACAAAAATATCACTTTTTTCACCTCCTGCAAAGTTACTAATTGAAAACTATTACAGTGCAAGAAATTACGACTACTTTGACATGAATCCCAACAAGTAGTTTTCTAAAATTAAACTGTAATCTGCAAAATAAGTCTTAGATTACTAAATTAAATTGAGTTTCGCCACTAAAAGCAAGCGTGACGTGATATTGCATGTAATTGATGGAGTTTCAACATGCTCCAAGCATTATCTGGATAATGCGGCAATAGAAAATGCATTCATAATATGGCCATGTGTAATGGAAAAAACGAAAATAAGTTGCGAAATTGTAATTTGATACGTCACGTACCAATGGAATTTTCCGTATTCCTGAGATTATTTGCAAGGGTTATAACCATTAATAACGCATAGATGTAATGAAAGTAATGAAATTTATGTAAATAAAAAATTAAGATGGCAGCTCATGTACTTACAGTGGCTCCAATATGGACGTCAACCACGATTTGAAAATGTCCGGGTTTTCTATAATCATGTCGTTGAGACAACAGTAACTATCACGCACAATAATACATTCAAATTAGTTGAATTAATATAACACAACTATTACAATATTTTTGTAAAAGCATACAATTTCACTTAGGAAAAAATACGTCCTTACGTATCACTTCACAGTTTTTTTTTTCTACTTTTGGCATTAGCCACGAAACGTCAGATAGTTCAGTGTTGCCAAAAAATAAATAAATGGTAATTAATTTCTACTATTTTTACACGCCGTTTATTCAAGTTTGCAAAATAAAATAAATGGGATAATATATTTCTGTGTTTGTACTATAATAATTATATATGCTTTTACTTTAATTCAAAAATTTTAACCCCATTTTTCTCAATATTTCCAAAGAATTGGCAAATTATATAATTTTTTTTATTAGAAATGTATTGCCATATCGCTCATATATATTTACTACCGTCATAAATATATTTCAAATCATACTTGAACAAAAGCTTTCCTAAACACACAGGTGAAAAAAAAAACAAATGACTAGCTCATACTTACTAGAAAACAAAAACTTCGTGTAGAATTTAATTTAAATTTAAATAATTCTTAAGCTTTAATAAATCATATTTTCATTGTAGTGCTAAGGTCTCGGGTTCGCATCCCAGGTAGGGCAGTCATTTTGGATTTTGCCATCTATACCAACTAATATATAAAGCTAAAGGGTTTATTTGATTATTTATTTATACCAACTAATATATGGAACTTCTGGATCGATTGAAAAATATTTTCATGTTGGATGGGTAATGTATAATCTATGAATCACGTTATGACCCATGGAAGCAGAGCAGTAGTGAAAATATTTCAATAACGGGGAAATTTTATTCCTTTTGAGAACTTGCGGTGTATCCTACTGGTGGTAGGCGGTAGGTCTTTCATAATGTGTGAGTGTTTTATTCGTAAAATCATGAAAGAGTTATGCCTTTACAGAGATGTTTAAACTTGAAAAGTATGTAACGTCATACGGTACCTGTTATTATAATTGGATAGTAACTTATTCGTAAAGGTACGAGAACATTTTGATCCTGTCAAGACCCCGCTTACGTACTTAAGTATATTTATAATCATAATTAATGGGTACAGGTAGTCGAGCCTTTTTTTGTGCGGGATAATTAAGGCCACATATCTATTACCTACCTGCGATATCATAATAGGGGTTCGTAAACTACACAAAGCTTTGATACTTAAGTACATACATATATAAACTCACGCCTTTTTCTCAGAAGAGGTATTCAGGGATGTAACCATGCAACCATGACACCGACGTTTCACCGTATATTGCCGTTCCATGATGTAATAAGGGATGAGCCTATCGCCATATCGTGCAAAAATTCATGACTCCGAGTTGATAATTGTAAAAACTTTACTGGATCAGTTACTTCAAATTGTATCTTGCTCATATGTTTTATTGTTCTGTATATTTCCCAAATAAATATAAAATAAAACAATGAATAGAAAAATTCAATATCACTTTGCTCGACACGGGATTCGAACGCGAGACCGCAGCTTTGCTATCTTACTATGTAACAGACGCGGCTGCCAACATGTTCACGGTGGTCGCGGGTACGAATCCCAGGGCACACCTCTGACTTTTCGGAGTCGTGTTTATTTATAGTCAAATCACCTCGCACTAAAACGGTCAAGGAAAACATGTAAGAAATCTTCCATATAATGGCGATTTTTATTAATTTACTAGCTGTGCCCGCGACTTCGTCCACGCGGAATTTAACAATAACTTTATTTTTCTAAAATAAAAGAATTTTTCTAAAATAAATGTAGCCTAAGTTACTCCTTGTTATATCAGCTACCTGACAAAAAAAGTCCCGTCTAAATCGGTCCAGCCATTTCAGAGATTAGCCGGAACAAACAGACAGACATACAGACAAAAAAAAATTAAAGATCA
Source organism: Hyles vespertilio (assembly GCA_009982885.2). Lineage (NCBI taxonomy): Eukaryota > Metazoa > Arthropoda > Insecta > Lepidoptera > Sphingidae > Hyles > Hyles vespertilio. The sequence goes on from CM042832.1 coordinate 2,649,742, forward strand.
TTTTCGATACAGGTATCGTGTATATAACGATATGAATTAAGACATTTTTTTAAATTTTCACTTTCAAAACAGACACTTCAATTTTATTTATACCTACATGTACCTATAGATGTATAGATATGGTATGGAATAGTTCGCCAACCCGCATTAGGACTATATGGCCTAACAACTCTCCATCGTATTCTCGATTGTAGAGGAGGCCCGTGCCCCGCAGTGGGACGTATATAGACTGATATAGATACAAAACACGTTTAAGAGCGTTTATACCCTGCACGCGCTTTTTGGCTTAAAAACAGGACTTTTCAAATGAGTTAATAGCCACCAATAAACAATTTAAAGGAAAAATAATTATTACTAATTTTAGAAAAGGTTGTCATCTAGGGATTTTGGTGGAAAACATTATAGATTGATGGATAATTTGTGAGTACTATACGGATTACTGAACACAAGTTTCGTTATTTAGGCTTTAAATGGCAATTTAGAAGCTTAAGATATCCGAAACCACTAAATATAAGATGAAAATAAAAATATTATCAGACTAATAAGACCCTTATGGAGGGATTTTGCTGAGAAAAATAATCTTTTTGTGTTTAGTTCCTGAAAAATAAAAATTTAAACAATGCGAAATTATTCAGAAACTCTCGTCAAGAACATATTTTTTTTCACCAACTTATCGTACATATTTTTTTATAGAAATTGCATATTACAATAGAAGAACATCTTATCAATAAATTACCATTTTTATATTTCAACAAAATTAGTTTTCATGTTTTCTACAATTATTTTAAAAACCACTATAAAACACGCCGTCCGCCATCCATCAAATCAGACCGCCATAGAGTAAGTAATCACTACGTCAGACCGCCACAGACCGCCGCAAGGCCTTCTAGAGGGAGGATGTAACGCTCGTCGCTCCGGCCTGGCTGCAGTCGATTTTTGCCGTGCGTAGTAAAAATAGCCACGTGCGGACGGCGATTGCCACATCTTAGTACTTTGGTAGTAAAACATATTTTTTCTTTTTATTACCTGCAATGATTTTGTAGTGAGTATAAATGATGTTTCAGGTAATATAATGGGATGTAATGCACTTGTACAGACTTGTTCAGTGCGTGACGGACGGTCGTGCGACGCGGATATAAAGTACTATCGTCGTCAGAATTGAAGACTATAGTTTCGCATGTAACTCCTCAAATGTCTTGATGGAAATTTTAAAATACATGAAAAATTTCATTTCGTCTTCTTGCAATTCCGAAAATAAAGTTACAAATTCTCCTTTAAAAAGCCTTTTCGCAACGATTGGATGCCTATTAAATCTTCTTATACCATGGCGACAATTTCTGCCAACTTCAATTTTTTATCCATAAGCTTACTGTTGTAACTGTACCACTCTCAATCGCGCTCCGCGTCGAACTGAACGATGATTTGATCCGCGACGGACGCAAGCACTAATCCGTGCGCGGACCGTCCGCGTCGCACTGAATAGGGCCTAAGATCAATTAAGTATTTTCATGTGTATCAGAATCTATGAGAGACTTTCCGGTCTCATAAACATCCACAAACCCGAGACAAATACACCTCACAAATGTTTGTCACTGTGCGGGGATCCAACTTGCAGCTTTTCGTTTCAGTCAGTGTTTTACCGACTGCGCCACGGAGGCTGTCTACGTCATACGCGTGATCTATGTGGTAAAGAGGTTGGAAAGTCGTTGAAAGCAGGCCGATTTTGGCAGACGTTAATTACAATTAATAATTATCTTATATATTTTTTGTTAATTGACTGAACTTCGTCCGAGGGGCCCAAAGTAGCGCTAGCTAGATGTCGTCAGGGTCAATGGCCTAATTATTGAGTATAGAGAGGATACCGAGAATCGGGCGAATTAGAAGAGAATTAGCCAGAAAGCGGTTCCTTGCGCCAGCCGGGATAACACCAGGCCAATAACCCATGACTTCTTAAACAGAGAAAATTGCTTGAGAACATACATACCTTAATATCCATTTTTAAGTGTAGATCGGCTGAAAGCAGACCACTTTTATTAGAACTAATAAATCTTAAACTTTTATTGTATGTAGTTAATTGTATATCCATATAAATTCATATTGCTGCTTCGGAACACTGCTTTATGGCATTTTTATGATCAATTTTGAGTGGTAGAGCGTTTCTAGAGATGATTTACGTGACGTGTATGAACTCAAAACAATATAGGTAAACGTAGTAAATAAATATATGCACGTAATAGTCATCTAAAGAGAGTATATTAAGACTGCTACCAGAAACGAAGCCGGGTAGTAGTTTCAGTGACTACAGAGTACAGACACAATGCAACTAAAATTGTTGCAAAATAACGCGACGATTTTTTTTTTGTATTTTTTTCCTTTGTCTTATTTGGGTGGTAAATGTATCGTTTTTCTTAAAATAATAATGTACAGGCTTTTATTTTTACAGATGCTATGGCACGCAAGGGTTTACGTTATTATTTTAGCAAAAACAATGGATTTACCACCCAAACCCGACAATATTTAAAACACCACAAAAAAAAATTACACGTTATTTTGCGAATAAAACAACCCGCTAAACAGCGAGTAAATACAATGTTGTGTTCCAGTTTGAATGACATTGTAGCCAGAGTAACCACTGGGCATATTGCGACTTAAAATCTTATGTCTCTGGATGGCGAGCACAGTGGAATGAAGGAAGGAATACCATAAATTGAAAGGCAAGCTCGTCTCGCCATTAATTTCAATAAAAATAGTCAATGTAACAAGATGTTACACAACATGGCTGTATTTTATAACACGTTAATTAGAGATATTAATTATGTGCAATCTACGTCAATGTATGCTTTTATTAGAGGTGAGTTGTCATGCGTTTATCTGTCTCGGGTTAAGATGATGTTAAGTGTTTATTATATCTGTATCTGTATCAGCCCATAGGTTCCACTGCAGGGCACGGGCCTCCTCTACAATCAAGAGTACGATTGAGAGGGGTTTGCCGTGTAGTCTACCACGCCTCCGAATCGCCACAGTGTATGTTTCCTCACGATTTCCTTCATCGTTATAGTGCACACATGATTTTAAAAAGTCAGAAGTGTATCTGGGGTTTTTAACCCGCGACCACCGTGAATTAATAAAAATATTAATAATGTTGGCACGCACCGCACTTTATATCGAAAAATTACTTAAAAAAATTGTATTGTATACCTAATATTATGTATAGATATTGGTTTTACACATGTTAAATATTGCACCATATACATAATTATGTATATCAATAACAATAAATAAAATAAATTGTGATTAAACTGTGATATTTGGCAGTCTTATCGCTATTGATTTCTTCCAGACAACCTTAAGATGAACTGACGGAAGGTCAATGTTTTTTATTGCAATGAATGGCGAGACGAGCATGCCATCGCCTGATGGTAAGCGATACGACCGCTCAAACATTAGCTAAACTAAACACCATGAATTACAAAGTAATGCTCGGTATTCCAATGCGCTCGCCATCATGAGACATAAGATGTTAAGTCTCAATACGTCCAGTAGTTACTCTGGCTGCAATGTTCTCCAAACCAGAATACAACGGTGCATTTACACTACTGTTTGTTGAAAGTAATAGACATTAACACTCGCCGAGTCCTCAAGAATATATAACTTGTCATTTTAAACGCAAGCCAATTTACGAAATCGTAATTTTAATAGAAGGAATTGTTAATAATTTATTTCCAAGGTATAAATTTGTAATTGGCAGTAATTACTTTTAAATTTAGAGACATTTAAAATAAATAAAATGGAATTTTATTATGACGTCCCATTTCTTCCGTGCTGCCATTCATTCTAGTCCTAAATGTATTTTGAGCGCTTTTTGTTATTTTTTAATTGTAATTTGGTGTTTGATTTAAAAACTAAGGCCTCTCCTTACTCCTTACCTTTAGATTATTTGGAGTACCAAAAAGATGTCGTTAAAATCGCGCTAAAGTATTATGTACGTAATCGATTTTGTCTTAACGATGATAAGAATTAGTAACATTTTTTTACAGTGACTTCTCATTAAGATAATTCTAAGTGTCGTATAAGAAACTACGAGAGACTTTTCTCTGTCACAACACACACAAAACAACACGGGTCAGACAATTTGTTTTTTCCGTGGAAACGACCCCGCAGCCTCTCAATTGTCTCATCCACTGCGCCATCGACAGCTTCCGTGGCGCAGTTGGTTAGCATGGTTAGACGCCGCCTGTGAAACGAGAGTAGGCGGGTTCGATCCCCGCACCGAGAGAAATGTTTGTGCGGCCCACAAATATTTCTTCCGGGTCTGGGTGTTTGTGAGACCGAGAAGTCTCTCGTAGTTCCTGATACCCACGACACAAGACTCGATCTTAGTGTGGCGTCAGGACTATGTATGTGACTGTTGGGTGTTATTTATTTATTTATTTTATTATTGAGGCAGTCATCATTGAACATTGATCCCAAACATGAGATCACTGATCTTTTTACTTTCAAATGCATTGACGCAATGGAAATTAACATTTCGTCGCGCACGTGGTCGAAACGTTTTTTATTTTTGTCACAAAAATATGCAAATTTCTCTCGTAGTGTTACCGCAATGGATGTAATAGTTTTGTATGGGGATAAGTGTTTGTACCGTGTTTGTATTATGGAAATTGCGTATTTATTTGAATACCTGTTTAAGAGTAGTATTAATTCAAATTGATTAATTTAAATTTTGCAAAAAATAATGGCTCTACATACATTTGTTTTTGTTTTTATATCTTTTGCTTAACGAATCTAGAAAAATTGTAAGAATAAATAAATCATAGTCTATGTCTTAGAAATATCCCTAACATTTTTTAGGTACATAGAGCATATATTTCAAAAAAGATTTTGCGTTAGGGCAGTTCGAAGTTAAATATGATCTCTTCAAGTTTAACGTATAATTTGTAAGCCACCGGGCGGTCGCAGAACTTATGTTATAAAAACTTGACAGGCCCATTCGGCGTGTTCTGCCAAAATCCGGATTCCCGGTCGACCTTGCCTTATCAAACATGTTGGTTTTAGGTTATAATAAACATCACAACACCCGACATTTTATTTGGCAGCGGCACAACGCTCAGTTTCATTCTTAGATGATTTTAAAGTGGCTCTATTATCATCTATATCACGCAGGATCGTACGACACTGATAACGCATTCAGCGGAAAAAGCGCTCCACATAGCGCTGGAACATTACAATACAAAACGTCCGTCTAATTCGAGACAAGGTCAAGCGGCTTTCAGTGCAAAATTCGGTGTCATCCCGTGTAACGTAACCTCGCGTGCGCATATTATGTGGATAAATAAAATAGAACGTTGTCAATGCGTGACATGTTTACTGTTAATTAATCATTGATATCGACGGGTTATAATTAAGCGAATGGGAATTTGTTTTGTAGTTTCATACTCCTTGTTTGTCGCGCGGGAATGACACACGGCTGCCGTATTGGCGGGAACGCGGCGGCTTTACGACATTCATAATTATGTACACCGTTTGTGCTGTGTAGTGAATTTTATGGTACTCGTAGTTTTGTTCATCATTTGTGCTCTTTGGTATATATTTAATTTAGTTTTTAGAGGGAGGAAAAAAGAAATCGGTGAGTATGTTTTGTTTTGTTTTGAAATTTTGACGTGGGTAGAATGGTATATTTTTGAAATTGGAACGTAGAGTTTGCTCTTGAATTTTAATCGATTTTGTTATCGATTTAATGTGACGATTATTAGTTTATTAAAAATATTTTACGCATTAATAAAAGCATGTTCACTTACGTTTTCCCTGTGTAGTTACTTACTGTATTCTGTATCAGCCCATATACGTCCCACTGCAGGGCACGGGCCTACTCTACAATCGAGAGTACGATTGAGAGTGGTTAGGCCATATAGTCCACCACGCTGGCCTAGTGCGGGTTGGCGGACTTACATACCATATAAATTCTTATGAATCGCTATGGTATGCAGGTTTCCTCACGATGTTTTCCTTCACCGTTTTAGTGCGTGGTGATTGACTGTCAATACACACATGACTCCGAAAAGTCAGAGGTGTGCCCTGGGATTTGAACCCGCGACCACCGTGAACATGTTGGCAGCCGCGTCTGCTCCGTTTACCAACAGGCCACCACGCACTTTTACGTAGTTACTTACATAAAATAATATTTTAAAACAAATTATCCGAGATTTTTACATAGCAAAACAATTTACCACGTTTTTTGTGCGTAAGAAAATAATCAATATTTCATTGACTGATTTTCTTAAAATGACGTTGGTTATCGCTACGCCGACTTGCTTAAAATTTGAATAACAAATGAAAGTACTGACTGTTTAACCCCACCACGACGTCGACGAATTTGCATATAATGCTACATTTTAAATACACAACACTTACTATAAGGAGACATTTTTGTAATGAAATGGAATGTTTACAGAGAAATTCCTGGTAATATTAGAGGGATAACTTCGGAAAAAGGTTTCATGGTTCAAGGTTCATGATTTTAAACAATTGTTTTAAAACCTAAGGATTGGCCCTTCAGTACATTTTTATTAAACTCTCTATCATAAAATAAGCAAGCATTTTCAAAATCTTTGCGAACGACGACTTATTTCATTAACGTGCCACTAGAGATGCACTGGAGTGCACTTATTTCAGAACTTTTTACGTGCTTTCCGCTCTATCCATATATTTATGTCAAAGTTAACAACTGTACAAGTTGGTCGACTGTACCTTTGTGTCTCTGTTATTTAAAAAACCGACGTGTTTCATTTTTGTTGTCAAGTTTCAAATTCAATTAACTATTGACGAATTCTCTGCAATTGTTTTATCCCACAGCCTCTTTCATAGACAGTTTAAAACCTAACTTATCCATCGCATGTTTTGTCCTCTTCGAGCGAATTTTGAATGAATTTTGAACGAAGAAGGCAAAACATACAACTAAATTGGGTTTTAATATCGTCTATGAATACAGTCGTCAATTTTAATACGTATTTAAAATATCATTGACGTTCCTTAGAACATCTTATAGATACACTAGCGGCCCGGCCCAGCTTCGCCCGGGTACAAATAGATTTCTGTACGTATTATACATATAAACCTTCCTCTTGAATCAGTCTATCTATTAAAAAAAAACGCATCAAAATCCGTTGCGTAGTTTTAAAGATTTAAGCATACAAAGTGACATAGGGACAGAGAAAGCGACTTTGTATTATACTATGTAGTGATACCAATGATTTCATTTGCACTTAAAACCACCAGAAAATAAAATGTCTATAATATTTTTTTTATATCAAAGTATGGCGAGAGGAGCTTTTCATTCGCCTGATGGAAAGCCGCTCATAGACAGTGGCAAAACTAAACAACACCTTGAATTACTTACAAAGCAATGCTTGGCATTCCACTGCGCTCGCCATCCTGAGACATAAGATGTTAAGTCTCAACATGTCCAGTAGTTACTCTGGCTACAATGTCCTTCAATCCGAAACACAACAGTGCATTTACACTGCTGTTTGGCGATAGAAACAGTCATAGCGGTGGTACCTACCCAGGTGTTCCTCTCACATATGAAAGACCCACCACCAGTCTATACTTTTTGCTACTCAACACTACACGTATTATAGTAGCATTTTCAGCTTATAATAGGCTTGTCGCCAGTTAAACCCTTTTTCTAAATATTTACATAGATGGCATGCGGTTACATAAAGTACACAATACACATATTTAAATAAATACACCCGACTGTCACATACACATTCCTGGCCCTCTTTAAGATCGAGTCTTGTAATTCAGCAACTACGAGAGACTTTTCGCTCTCACAGTCAGAAAAAAATAACTATAGATCACACAAATATTTGTCTGTGTGTGGAGATCGAGCCCGCGATCACTCGTTTCACAGTCGGTGTCTAACCAACTGCGCCACAGAGGCTTTGCATGTTTTCGAAGAATTGGAATATATGAGGTACAGCACCACGATTTGTTCCCCTTTGGACAATCGTTCAAATAGATCATGAAAACACGGAACTTAAAGTAACAATAGTTGGCACTGGGATCAAGTTTTTTTGTTTTTATTCTGGCCCGGCATAGTGGTTATACTGCACCTGATGGAAAGCGCAAATGCCATCCAAGCAGAGTATCGATTGACATCAGACGGTAGTCCCATGCCACTCGTTATAATTATGCCGGCCTGCTAAGATGCCACTTCACACTACGGCGGAAGGACCCAGGATTGTAGGAAGGAGGGAACACGCGTGACGGCGAACAATTCCACAGCCTGACGGTGCGGAACAAAAAATAATTTGCAAACCTATTGATTCGTGCAGACCATCAAGCCATGGCTTCGCAAGCCAGCATTCGTGGTTCTGGTTGGGAATGAATTAAGTCAAGGAATTCTGCATTAATGCCAGTGCGAATGTTTGAGTGTATTAATTTATTTATATTGATATAAACAGGGTATTCTAAAGTTATGATTATTAGTATGAGCCTGTAATGTCCCACTGTAAGGCAAAGACCTCTCTCTCCGCCTTGCATCTTGGTCATAAGCTTTGTAAGCTTTGTATGTATGTATGTATAATCTTTTCAATAGGCATTCGTTTCGTCTATCCATCTGCGTCAGTCTTTCACGTAGTCGATGGCCCTTTGGAACTCATTCTGTGGTGGTCTTTGTCTACATCTCATCTGACATGCGACACACATGTCCAGCCCAGTCCCACTTGAGCTTGGTGGCTTTTTGAGCAACGTCGGTTTATTTGCTTCTGGAGCGTATAGCGGTATTCCTAATTTGATCTAAGAGATTGATACCAAAAATGCTACGCTTTATTGCTTGTGGGCTACGCCTGGATTTTTGGATACAAGTAAATGACCGTGTTTGGCGGGTTACTCTAAAAAACGGCACGAACTTCGAATGTTCGTGTGTTCGACGTCCGGGGATAGATATAAGATTTCCACTTCTAAAAATAAATACTATTCTCTATTATACTTATCATTTTCTCCGAACTTGCGAACGTCTATGCTTGCGACGTACGGTAGAGGAATCCAACGTTTTGTGAAGTATCTCGGGCTCTTTAGTGAAGTTTTTCGTACGGCGTCCGAACATTCGAAGTTGTTATCGTTTTTGTAGAGAAACCTGGGGAGAGTAACCCTGGGCATCGTATGTGAGAATGGGAAGAATATTTAATATACAGTATTAGTTTTAGTTATTCAAACACGGTGCATAATGAATACAAAGTTCCATTCTTTCGATCCATTTAATGCGTGTTTTTGATAAGTTAATGACTCAGCGGAAAGCTTACTACAGTTTCTTGTGTTACGATTCTGTTTAGTAACTTTATTGACATAGTAATAAACTTATATTTAAAACGTGAAATGTCGGTTTTATGAGATAGTAGGACTGCATTACATTTCGTCTGAACTCTATTGGGCTTAACGAAATTTGGAACTACCTGCAATTATTTAATTTATATCTAGAAAACGCATTGTTTGAGATATGTTTTCCTATTATAAACACAGCCATTTATTTTAAAGTTAATTTATCCAATATAATAAAATTTGAAGAGAGAAAAATTGATCTTAATATTTTGATATCAGCATAACAACAACGCATTCGGACTTCAAAAGATCGTAGACAATCTATTTTATTTACTTTTTATTTCATTTATTCGGGAAAGTTACAGCTAAGTTAATTCAGTGCCATTTACTTATTTTACTGGTGGCAGGTCTCTCATATGTGAGAGGCCATCTGGGTAGGTACCACCGCAATGTTTATTTCTCCCGTGAAACAACACTGCTTAAATGCACTGTTGTGTTTCGGATTGAAGGACATTGTAGCCAGAGCAAATACTGGACATATTGAGACTTAACATCTTATGTCTCAGGATGGCGAGCGCAGTGGAATGTTGCTACTGTTTACGAGCGGTCGTATCGCTTACCATCAGGCGAACGGCTTGCTCGTCTCGCCATTCATTGCAATAAAAAAAAATAAAAAAAAAGCTAACCTATAGTAATTTTTTTTTTTTTTTTTTTTATTGCATTGAATGGCGAGACGAGCATGCCGTTCGCCTGATGGTAAGCGATGCGACCGCTCATGAACAGTAGCAAAACCAAACAACACCTTGAATTACAAAGCAATGCTTGGCATTCCACTGCGCTCGCCATCCTGAGACACAAGATGTTAAGTCTCAATATGTCCAGTAGTTACTCTGGCTACAATGTCCTTCAATCCGAAACACAACAGTGCATTGAAACTGCTGTTTGACGGGAGAAATAGACATTGCGGTGGTACCCATCCAGGCAGCCTCTCACATATAAGAGACCTACCACCAGTAAATTAAGTTAATACAGGCACACGTCTGACAAATTTTCCGTATCGCCATATGGGGCACAAATTCCTGACTTCAGGCTGATAATAAATAGAAAAATCCACTATCATTTTGCCCGACCCGGGATTCGAGACTGATTGATTCGTGACATTTACGATTTCATTTAATTGTATAAGTGTTTGTATTTTCTTATACGTGCTATAAAACCCCCATTTGGGTAAGTGTTGAACGATATTTAGTTAGTCCACAGTGACATAGTTTTGGTAATATTTGAAAGTAGTTACCGTTGTAACGTTAGATTATAAATTTGAATTTTGGTGTTAACCATAGCGATGTTCTTTTTTTATGAAGCCTCATTGTTATTGCACTGGTCGTTTTCCGATTGCACCGCACTTCGGCCTTGGCTTCTTGCTGCAGCTTATTTAGTCGAGATTTGCATAATTAATTGCTATTTTTTTTACATGCTTTATATTATTATTCCGCTATTGTGCATTCCATACTGATTGTAAAACACACACTATGCCTTGGCTAGCGCTACTCTCATCTTGCCTTCGGTTCCGTGTGTTACTATCAGAGGACAAGTCACTTTGGTCACATTCGCTAAGACTGGGCATTTAAAATAATTCCAGGGTGTGAAGTTTGGACTAGTTCTTCGCCTCTCCAGCCTGTTACCAGATCAACGGGCCAAAAGGGATACCGGTCATCCAAGCACCCACAACCTTCAACCGTCCGAGTTGCCTGCAAGCTCCCGGACAGTTTCGAATTCTCGGAAACCTGGAGTTCCCGCATTCCTGGACATCAGGCCAGGAGAGTAATTGCGCACCTTCTAGGAAGTGAAAAGTGACAGGCATATTGTAATGGACCTAAAACATTAAATAATTAATTATATTTTTGTTGACTAACGGCAGTGTTTGTTTTTATTTCCAACGCACGCCGAGACGTGACAACCTATGCCTTGACTTGTTTCATTTAGTTAATCCTTTTTATCACTAGACCAACTATGAAACATTTACGTCTTAATTTTGTATTAGTTATGGTTTAAAAGATTTTGTGAAAGACTATTTGAATAAAAAATATTTTGACTTGATTTGATTAAATAAAAAAAAATGTAGTAAGTCAAGTACTGTGGAATATTAAGTTAAAGTTTCAATGAGCGTGCCACATAGCGAGGAGTAATGATAGCCGATGGGGCCAAAAAGTTTTCGATTGGAGGCGCAGCGTAGGACCACCCACAAGGTGGCCAGACGACCTGGTGTCGGTCGCGGGACGTCGCTGGGGCTGGATGCAGCTGCCTCCAACAGGTCACTGTGGAAATTATTGAGGGAGGCCTGTGTTCCGCAGTGGACTTCCTGTGGCTGATGCATGGAAGTATTGTAGATTAGTGTTAGAAATTTTGTTCGTCATGAGATCTCATAATTTTTCATTTTAATAAGTTTGGTGTTGTCGTATCGTACTTAAGCCTGACTGATCCTGAGAATGTCTTATTAGATTTTAATTCGCAACTAAATTACTTTTTAAATCTTACAATTCTTGTTCATCCAAAGGTTGTCTGGAAAAAGCGTTTAATACGATATGGCTACCTACTGTACTATTTTAATTTTATTACTATGTTATCGCTATATAATTAAATAAAATTGACGTAAACAACACCCTCTCAAAAATAGTACATTGGTTTAGCATTAACAATTTGTTATTAAATAGCCAAAAAAACGAAATGTATAAGGTTTGTGACACCTAATGTCAAAAAAGTTAATGCTAACATTAATTTGAATGGGGATGAGTTGAGCCTTGTGGATACAACAAAGTTTTTAGGAATTACATTAGATCCCAAACTTCAATGGGGTTCTCACATAGTAGCTCTAGCTAAAAAGCTGAGCGCTGCAGTCTTTGCGGTGGGTAAGATTCGCTGACAATTGACTGATGTTGATACAGCTCGATTGGTATATTTTGCCTACTTTCATAGTCTGATGAGTTATGGAATTTTACTGCGGGGTGGTGCTGCTGACATTAATACCATCTTTGTTCTCCCAAAGCGAGCTATAAGGTCAATTTATTCGCTTGGGTCCAGATATTCTCTTAGAGAAAAGTTTAAAGAGATAAATATAATGACAGTAGCATCACAGTACATTTTTGAAAATTTAATTTATGTCCATAGAAATAAAGAAAGTTTTCTTAAGATTAGCGATATTCACAACAAAAATACTAGGAATAAGAATAATCTAGCTACTCTTAAGACCAGACTCCACAAGATCAGCAAATCTTTTAAGGGTTACTGTATACACTTTTATAACAAAGTTCCCAGTCATATTAAAGCCTTATCCCATCAAAAACATCCTGTAAAAAAATTCCAAGTCTCGCAGCTCAGTTTTTCTACCGCAAAAAGTTGTGAGATCCATGTAATACAAAGTCGATTAATTTATTTAGTCCTTGATTGAGGGACGTTCTGTATAAAGTTATTACGTAAGTTATTATCATATCAATATTAAAAATTCTTTACGTTTTAAATAAATAGATCGACTTGGCCAGTAGCATTATGCATAAATTGTACGATACATTATGTTTTCATTATAATGATTTTTTTAAAGCCTCTGTCTTATGGTTTTTTCTTATTTTTGTAGGTATCAATTTATCACAAATATAGCGTATTTGATTATTAGTGTTCTTTCTTTCATGGTGGTTGTTTTCGAGCTATTTAGTCTATTTATTTGCAAGGTTATCTTTGTCATGTTTTTCTAGAGGAATGTTGTACAGTTTAATGGGCTGAATACACCCTTTCCCTCTTTATACCCCCCTCCTGTTATGCCTCATATATAATATATATAGATACCAATCTACAACTATTATTCCATTATATACGGGTACAACGAATCATTAACTGCAAATGTATCTTTGTAATCCTATACATTTATATGAGATTACAAAGTTATTCACGCAGTTGGTGTATCTAGAAAACTAGACAGAAATTATGAAATGTTTGAATTTTTCTTACTTTAGACACAACACTAATTATATTATAAATTTGAAGGTTCTATGTCTGCCAGAAGTGCCTTAGACTTTTGATGATCGGTCAGTCATTCAGTGAGTGACAAAATTGCGAAAGTTTGACAAGTTATAATTCTTAAACTACTGGTTCAAATTGAATGAAATTTTAAATATACCGTGTTTACACAATGCCTAATTAGTAACTGAAAATTCAGGCTTCTTACTTTAACCACAACGAAGTTATGGGGGGTTGAAAATGGTCTGAAGTGCTTCGAGAAAAAGATAGTACGGCTGTGCCGCTTTTTAGCTTGACTTGGAGGGGGCACTGCCGTGCCCCCAGATCTATTACAAAATTCAAAGCTACTATCAAGCAAAAATTATGCAATAAGGCATATTATAAAATTTCGGAATATTTAGACGATAACAAGGCTTGGGAATAGATGTAATAATATTCATATCAAAAATATTTATTGTAAATTTACAACATATTATTATTAAACTGCTCTGATTTAAACCAACTTGTAAATTTTGTAATAATTCACTACATTGTAAACTGGTTTTGAAAAGAGCAACACTAGAGTTTCTTGCCCGTTCTTCTCTAGCGAAAACCGCTTTCCGAAACGGGTGGTAGATAAAAAAATGACTGAATTTAAATGATGTTGAACATTTTAATGGATTCAATAAATTATTTTCATTTCATTTGATTTCATTTTCAAAATTATTCAGACTATAAAATGAATTGAATGGTGCCTTTTCGTGTTGTTCCTTCCATAGGGGGATGGAAAATGGCGCTGATATTAATACCTGAAAAAATACTATGAATAAATAAATACACCCAACAGTCACATACATAATCCACATTAAGATCAACTTTTATCTAACTACCAGAGTAACTACTGGATATTATGTGACTTAACATCTTATGTCTCAGGATGTCAGTGCAGTGGAATGCCAAGCATGCTTTGTAATTCATGGTGTTGTTTGGTGTTGCTACTGTCCATAAGCAGGCGTACTGCTTACCATGACATGCGTGTCTCAAAAAAAACTTTACGTTCACAAACACCTAGATCTTAAACAAATAGCCGTGGGTCACACTAATATTTGTCTCGGTGCGGGGATCGAACCCGCGGCCTCTCGTTTCACAGCCGGTGTCTAAATAACTGCGCCACTGAGGCTGTCGAAGTGATAGACGTTTTAGGGATTTAACATATATTTTAAATATACACTTTAAGTTCTAACCCAAAACGAAAAATTAAAAATCGCGAATTCATTATCGACTACTATATTAGTAAAGTGTGACACTAAATTAAATAGAAATACGGCTACAATGCTGAGGTCTTAAGTTCGAATCCCGGTTCGGGCAAAGTGATATTGGATTTTTCTATTCATTATCAGCTCGGAGACAGAAATTTGTGCCTGATATGACGATAGGCTCACCCCCTATCGTAGAAACACACAAGGCAAAACGTGGGTGTCCCTGCACCTCTGCTTACCCCTTAGTTTGTAACATTGAGGTAATATACTAGAGGGGACACTGCAAACAAAATATTTGTAACAAAATGAAGGGTACATTATACTTCTGTCTCTGTCACGCCTACGAAGTAACAAATCCTCCCTCTCGCTTCAATGTGTACCCGTGTGCACACACCATACGCAGAAATTTTGTTCCCGGTGTCCGCTCTAGTATACCTCAATGGTTTGTAAATACATTTGTACCTAAATGACCAGGTCAAGTATTAACTGAAATACAACCCAGTATCGTCACTTGAGTCGTGGTGATAAAGAAAGCTCTTATCATATGCCCTTCAAGTCACATTTGCCGACCGAATTCACCTTCAAGACGACCGAACGCAGCGTGACATTTGACACCAGATAACCCACCGTGATAATGACTTCACAACACGTGGTATACTTCCTACTGAACGTCACTTGTTTATAGGTTAGTTTGCCTAGGTAAAGCTTTAAGTTTTTTTGAATTTTGAACTATATTTTTTCAGCGTTGTTAAAGTCCCTAGTGGAAGGTTTCTTCATTTGTGAGAATGTCTATTTATTCCGCCAAAGAGCAGTGTAAATGAACTGTTCTGCTTCGGTTTTAAGGACATTTTTATTTCCTTTTTTTTCCCTTTTTTTAAAGTTATTTTAGTCACTGGTGGTAGGTTATGTGAGAAGTCGCCTGGGTAGGTACCATTGCAATGTCTATTTATTCCGCCAAAGAGCAGGGTAAGTGAACTGTTGTGTTTCGGTTTAAAATACATTTTAGCCCGGGCAACTATTGGACGTATTGTGACAATCATTTTTTTATTTATTTATTTGTTTATATGAATAGTAATAATTGTAGATTATTATTATTTAATTTATGCCCTAGACTGTCCTTTCTTTCTCATACCTAAATATCCATCCCATGGTTGCCTTGTAGGTACTATTATGATTATTATGTGATTTCTTTGTTTCTCTGTACAGTACAAGAAAGGATTAAGTAAATAAGTAGTACCTCGGATTGTAGATCTCTCTCAGGATGGCTAGCGTAGTGGAATGCATTTTATTGTAATCATTGTGTTGTTTTGTTTTACTACTGTCTATCAGCCGTCGTATCGCTTACTATCACGCGAACGGCATGCTCGTCTCGCCATTCATTGCAAATTAAAAAACAAAAAACAAATTGACTACTGATATTCAAGTGTGTCAGTAATTAAACACTACATAAGATTTATCGGGTAGAAAAAAAAATATTTTTTGTGGGCTGTTAGTAGTGACCTCTTTTTTACGTTTATAATCTAATTACATATATACGTGCTGTTATATCTTGTATTTAGACATCTAAAAACGTACATCAAATACTTACAAATCATAGCTTTAAACACAAACACACATACTTTCGTCGAAGGATATTTTCTTTGTCTCGCCATTCATTGCAATAAAAAAAAGGAACTTGTGCCCGATATGGCAATATGCTATCACATCGTGGGACGGAAAATACAAGGCGAAACGTGGGCGTGTGGGCGAAACAACTCTGCCTACCCCTTCTGGAGGAAAAGGCGTGCGTTTATGTTTATGAACTTAAGTAAAAGCCCGAAAAATTGCGTAAGATGTTAGATAAGTATGAGTAACAACTTGAACACCCCACGCTTTTCTATACTATCAAAGTCTCCTTTTTAGATAATTTATTTAGTTATTTAAATATTTATTGTATACAAATATTAACAAAAACAATAAACATAAACATTAATAATACCATCGGTGGCTTGGGTCCCTCGTCACTGAAGGGTTATTTTGTGATAAGTTATACAGTATTAATTTTTGTATTCCACAAAAGGGATCACCTACATAAGATGTTGGTATGAAATATCAGACAAAAATATGGAAATATAAAAAAAATGAAAACTCACGCGGTGATAGTCTAGCTCAAAATATCCCGACATGGCGGGGAAGAGTGTGCTTGTACTGGCCACCTGTAGTTGTAGATATCGAGGAGCGACCTACATGCGCCGAATTATTATTATCAACAAGGGAACCAGCGTGAAGGAATTTCAACATATTTTTGGGACAAAATGTAACGCACTCGTATGTTAAAAAAATCTAAAATGGTTTCTGTTACTGATTTTCAACAAAACTTCAAACAAGTTTCGGTTTTGTAGTAGGTACACTTAAAATAACTTTGTATAAAATGAAAAAAAAATTGAAAAATAATAAAAAATAGACTTAGAGTCAATCATGGGATGGATTTAAAGGAAGAGAGAGAGGATAGTGTAAAAAATAAGTATTTACATTTCTACAAATACAACGCACTGATAAAAAAGTGGCCTTATATTGCCAAAGTTTTCCACCAACAAGCGATAAGTAAGTGTAATAACACTTAACTGCAAAGTGAGAGGTATGCTCCCAGCACGTAATAACTAATAGGTAACCCACAATCTAGAATTCTAGATAGAGCTACTGGACTTAGATTAAATAGACTACGGGTGTAACAATTATTATATTAGTGGCTTAGATTATATACATGTCTAGATGACACATCACACCTCACCGCGCGGCTCAAATAAAGTCTACCAAATTTGGTAGACTCGCTTCTCACGTACGTCAGCACAAACCAATTAGAAATACGTCAGTGTCATTTGAACTACATAATATGGATAACGTACTCCCGAAAAATAATTAATTATGCCGGTTTGTGCTGTCGAATTGTATCGCAATTATGTGGGAAAACTGTATAATAACACCAATATCACTTTTAATCGGTAACCTTTGTTGTTAAACCACTATTATTTGAAGAAAACACGAACTTTTAATTCATTATTTTGAACATGAGTTTCATTGGCCAGTGTTGTCAATTTATTACTAGGGAGATTTGGTGAAACTATGGGAGATAAAATACAAATATCATTTTATCATATTTCGATCAGAAGAAGAACAAGAAGAATGGCATTAATTATTTGATGAGCAAATAATAACTTACCTACACAATATGAACAAAACCCATGACGTCATGAACTCTATTGTAATTTTGTTAATTCTTTCTAATATGTATTTTTAGGCTTCCTATGGATTCCGTGTTAGCAAATTGCTGGAGAGACATTATACACCGGAAACGAAATGAAGACCATTCGTAGCCTCACAAGACTTCAGCCGTGTGTTCCGAACATTTTACTTATGATGATTGCTATTTTACATTAATACAGAAATCAGATAACACAGCCCAGGCAATAAATCGTAAGAGTTAATTCTATTCCGAAACAAATAACAGGAGATGGGTTTTGTTCTAAAATTACTGTATATTTTTACCATTGTATTTATTGTTTTTACTAAAATGCGTTATAAATATCATAAATAGTATAATTGTTTTATAATTATTAAATAAAGAAAATTATTTTATTTTGCCTATTTTGTTTATCAAATAATGAAGAAAAGTTAAGTTAATAATCTGGAGTAGGCATCCCTAAACACACACACCTTGACAGTTGGATTACAATAAGTACACGACCGGTACTCACACATATCAACGAATGTGGGGACATTTTTAGCACGTCGTTTGTTGGCATTGCTTAATCTAGACATGTATATAATCTAAGATTAGTGGGAACCTGGCTCCGCCCGGGTGCAAGTGTTGCTCGGTTTTATAACGAATGACCTGGTTTTACTCGGCAATAAATTATATGTATTGCCTCTTCACTCGGCACTCTTTACTGTCCTTTACACTGATCTTCTTCAAACATAGGCGTTAGCCTATGTAAGTATAATATGTAGCCCAGTAAAATTTAAGAATCCTTGTAGTGATACAAGGATTCTTGCTGCGGAAAAAATAAAGTTTATGTGTATATCCGGTATGTTTATTCAGTGTGTAAAAGCTGCTGAATATTTTTGTCAAAGTAGAAAAAAAAATGGTGACAAAACTAGAGCGTAATAAATGCGTCCCTTACGCCATTTGTTTAAAAAATAAAGAATACTATTAGCTTCTTTGAATATATTGCATGGGAATCGAATACATGGATATCGAGAAAACATTGATCCAAATATTCAAATACATTAAAATAATTGCGTTATTTTAAAATAATATTTAAGTTAAAAGTGGTAGAGCCACGCCGTTTTCAATCATGAATCATGAATGGGCAGACTAGTTCGGGCCGGTACCATTACCAGGAAATTGACATGAAGCGACAGAATTTCTGTTGCGTTTCGTTAGGTGAGTGAGATTGCCGGAACCTAACACCTCTTCCCTTTTCGCATCCTTTATCCTTCCCGCTCGATTCCCGATTTGATACTAAATAAATAAATAAATAACACCCAACAGTCACATACATAGTCCTGACTCCACACTAAGAACAAGTCTTATGTTATGGGTATCAGGAACTACGACGTGGCGCAGTCGGTTAGACGCCGCCTGTGAAACGAGAGGCCGCGGGTTCGATCGCACCGAGAGAAATGTTTGTGCCGCCCACAAATATTTCTTTCGGGTCTGGGTGTTTGTGAGACCGAAAAGTCTCTTGTAGTTCTTGATACCCACGACACAAGACTCGATCTTAGTGTGGGGTCAGGAGTCAGGACTATGTATGTGACTGTTGGGTGTTATTTATTATTATTTATTTATAATTATGTGATTAATTTGTTGTTTCTCTGTACAGTGCCAAAAATAATTAAATAAATAAATAAATAAAGAAATATCCAAACGTCTTCACAAATCGCATTTTTAATATTGGGATTGCGATGGAAATTCAATAAGGTGTTTATCGGAATCCAATGCGTTTTCATTAAGGAATTCTCGACCGCACTCGGTTATAGCATCTCAAACATCTGGACGAAGACAATTTATCGGAAATTCTCTCGAAGAATTTCATTATCGAAATATCATAAATACGCTGTTATTATTTAGTTTTCATGTTTTAAACTGAGCTTATACATAATGATAAAAACCCCGTTCGATCTAAGACATAACATATAATGAGGCTCATCTGTTGGTGTTATTTTAAATGTCTTTTTTGTCTACTACTTTTTAGATGAATGTAGATGGTCAGGTTACGAATACATTAAATATTAATATAAGTTCATGGTATTTTAAGAATGTCAACCTTTTGTAACCAATTTTGCTAACCTAAATAAATGAAAAAAGTACGCGCATTTGGGTATTGAATAGTACATACATACATAAACTCACGCCTTTTTCCCAGAAGGGGTAGGCAGAGGTGTTACCAGGACACCTACGAATCGCCTTGTGTGTTCCGTCCCACAATGTTATAGGAGGCGAGCCTTAATTCTAGAATGGTTTCTTAGATTTTCGCGAATGTTACACATTGAAATTTAAATAAAGTTAAGGGTAATTATAAGGGTAGTTGAATTGTAAGTGGGTGGCTGAGTGGATGATTAATATGTCAGTCCCCCCCGTGACTACGAAAGCTGTAAAGTAATCGAAACGTCGCGTCAGGAAGACAAAAATATAAAAATAAAACCAAATCCGCGATAAAATCCGTAAATAATAGTTTAATTTCAATTGTAGAATTTAAAAAATACGCAAAAGTAATATAAAGGATAACATAACTATCGTAAGATAAAATACACATTTTAGTATCAACATTACCCTAAAAGCTAGCAAAGTTTTTAATTCTGACAACAACAATACACATTCTGATAATTCTGAAACGTCGCGTCGCAAGTTGCCTGTTACAAACGCGATTGTTAGCAGTGTAATATGTTTCTACTTTTTTTATTTATTTATTAAGGATATATTTGTATCATGTAATGTGAAACGGATGTTTAAATGATGTCTGAGAAGACCTTTATCGACAGGCAGAGGTTTTTTGGAATCCTGTATAGCTTAAGCCCTGGGAAAAGAAATTATGGTAGTTCTTTTTTAATGCCAAGAGTGAATAATGCATAGTCAATCATTACGCACTATAACGGTGAAGGAAAACATCGTGAGGAAACATGCATACCTTAGCGATTTGTATGAATTTCTATGGTGTGTTAAGTCCATCAACCCGCACTAGGCCAGCGTGGTGGACTATATGGCCTAACCACTCTCAATCGTACTCTAAATTGTAGAGGAGGGCCGTGCCCTGCAGTAGAACGTATATGGGCAGATAAAGGAACATACTTAAGGTGGTAATGTATGTATAATTCATGGCGAAATGTGGGTGTCTTGGCACCTCTGCCTACTCCTTCTGGGAAAAAGGCGTGAGTTTATGTATGTATAATGTATGGGATAGTATAAAGACTGTACTGCACCTGATGGTAAGCGCAAATGCCGTCCAGGCAGAGTATCGAATAGCATCAGATGGTAGTCCCATGCCATTCGATACAATTATGCTGGCCTGCTGCAAATGTTGTCTGCTAGTTAGATTACAATGCATTGGTCATAGCGTGATGACATTATAGCCTTCCTCGATGATAGATAGCTATTCAGCACTGTATTGTTTCAATACCTGCCAATAATTTCTGAGATAAACGCGTTTAAACAAACAAACTCTTCAGCTTTATAATATTAGTATAGATGTTATTAAGTCATATCTATTAAAGAGAGTTAAGCAGAGAGAGAGAAAGCAGTTAGTAGCAGTTAGAACTGGCTAGGTCGCAGGTCACGACTTTGATGCACAAGACCTAGGCACACCTCTGAGCTATCAATGCTATCTATAGAATTATTGCACGTAAATTGATCTGCGTAACTGAGCGAGCGAAGCCACAGTTTAGTGAAGATTTTGTTATTAATCGATGATCGTAGGTTCAAACCCTGGATTATATGGCCTAACCACTCTCAATCGTATACTAGATTCTAGAGGAGACTCGTGCTCTGCAGTGGGATGTATATGGGCTGATACAGGTTCAAACTCTGGGTACATTTCACCGACTTTTCAAAGTAATATGCATTTTCTACGTTAATAATTATCACTTGCTTTACCGATACAGACAAATATTTTGTGGAATCCTGCAAACTGGTTTCTCCATAATTATTTGTGAGATTTGTAAAATCTATCAAGTCTGTGACGTCAGCATGGTAGACCAAAAGAACTACCCTCATTGGTCAACCTTAATCTAACTACTGGACATATTGAGACTTAACATCTTATGTCTCCAGTTGTTGGAATGCCAAGCACTGCTTTGTAATTCAAGATGTTGTTGAGTTTTGCTACTGTCCATGAGCGGTCGTATCGCTTACCATTAGGCGAATAAAGTGCATGTCACGCTATATACCGAAATAAAATACTGCACAATTGTACACACGGTTGTTACAAATAACACATTGCTGCGCTGATCCAATTAGATATAGACAAAACGGAAGAAATAACTACGTAGTTCATATAAAACACTGATGCTTATGTGGATGCTTTGTGGCGAAGTCACGAATAAAATCTCCAAAATCAAAATTGCGGGATACCAATAGTGAATAGAGTGAGAGGGAAGGCCGCCACACTAAGCCAGTGTGTTTGACTATAATAATTTAACCCCTCTCAATCGTACTCTCAATTGTAGAGGAGGCCAGTCCCCTTCAGTGGAACGTACATGGATACAGCAACCTTTGCACTATATCGTGGAAACAATAGTGTCTGTTTAATGGTTTCTTAGATTAACGCGAATATTACACATTAAAATAAAACGATTATTTACGGATTTTATAGCGGATTTGGTTTAATTTTTACATTTTTTAACTTCCCGACGTTTCGATTACTTTACAGCTTTCGTGGTCACGGGGTTGAGTGAGGTACTTAGTGTTAGTCACCCGCTCAGTGATTGTTACATACCCTGTTAAATACCCTTAATTTTTAATGTAATAATAGAAAATTAAGGATAGTTAAATTGTAACGAAACGTCGGGAAGTCAAAATGTAAAAATTAAACTAAAACCGCGATAAAATAAATAATAGTTTCATTTCAGTAAAGTTTGATATAAAGGCAGGCGTAGCAGAATGTACAAATAAGTATTTGAAATAAGTTTTCTCTGTTTCCAGATCAAGCAATGGCGGACGAGGGCCAGCAGAACCAGCCCGAGCAAGCCCATTCCTCCAGCGACAGCGATAACTTCGAGAAGATTGGCTCTGATGACGGACGGAATGATGAAAACGTGAGTTATACTACAGGCTATTATGTACCTTCTGGCAGCCAGGGTATTACACACCATATATACACCCATGACATTTTTAAAATTGCAATGAATGGCGAGACGAGCTTGCCGTCCGCCTGATGGTAAGCGATACGACCGCTCTCTAACAATAGCAAAACCAAACAACGCCTTGAATTAAAAGCAATGCTAGGCATTCCACTGCGCTCGCCATCCTGAGACATAAGATGTTAAGTCTCAATATGTCCAGTAGGTACTCTGGCTACAATGTCCTTCAATCCGAAACACAACAGTGAATTTAAACTGCTGTTTGGCGGGAGGAATAGGCATTGCGGTGGTACCCACCCAGGCGGCCTCTTACATATGAGAGACCTACCACCATTGACTGTCATCAGTAACTGTCTTTAATTAATAAGAAATTAAAATGATTCTAAAGAGTCAAGCACCATATCAAATTAATGACCTTTCACACCTATGATTTCAGAGCGACCCGGTTGGCGACGAGTCTTCCGACCCTGGAGTGGACGAGCCAGCACACGAGGGGGGTGATTCCTTCCCTAACGCCCCCCCTCCCAATATTAGGAGGAAGCTGACCACCGCGCAGCAGCTGGCGTTGGCCGAGAGAAGAAGCAAATTGAGGTCAGTCACTTTTACTTGAAATGAAATGAAAAATAATTTATTGAATCCATTAAAATGCCAGATTCAGTCATTTTTGTTATCTACTACTCGGTTTGGAAAGCGGTTTTCACTAGTGAAGAACGGGCTAGAAACTCTAGTGTTGCTCTTTTCAAAACCAGTTTACAATGTAGTGATTATTACAAAATTTACAAGTTGGTTTAAATCAAAGCAGTTTATTAATAATTTGTTGTAAATTTACAATAAATATTTTTGATACGAATATGTTCATGTTATAATTACTATGGCTGAGTGAAGCGAAGTCGCCCAGAACGAAGAATTAGTATACTCTTTTTCGCCAAAGCAGTGAATAATTGCAAAAGCCTTTTGTAATCCATCAATCAATCCGTTACAATGTAAGCAAATCGGATAGACCAGTCTACGCAAGTAGCGCCCATTCATGAATTTTTAAAGAAATTGGTGGTAGGTCCTACGTAAGAGCGTTCTTTGCGTGAAGAAGTATCAAACACAGAAACTTTAGCATTTATAATATTAGTACCAATAATTTATCACTGGTGATAGGTCTCTCATATGTGAAAGTTGGCCTGAATAGGAACCACTGCAATGTCTATTTCTCGCGTCAAACACCAGTGTAGATGCAATGTTGTGTTTCGGATGGAAAGACATTGTAGCCAGAGCAGATTGGACATATGGATGATAAAGCGCGCTGGAATGCCTAGCATTGTTTCGTAATTCAAGGTGTTATTTGGGTTTACTATTGTTTATGAACGGTATCCCTTACCATCAGGCGAAAGACAAGCTCGTCTCACCACTCTATGAAAAAAAAATGCTATGCTGTGATTTTTGTTTTGTTTCTCAGTTCGCTCTACAAAAACTTACAGACTGTACAGTGCAAAAATGATTAAACTTAATGAAAGAAAGAAATAAAATAATTTAAAAAGTATGTGATTTTGTCGACAACATGGCAGTGATTCGACATCGTAGACAGATAATTCGACATAATGAGGAACATTTTAGTGACGTTGACGATATATTGAGGAGAGCGCGTGCTTTATCGAAATTTCATATTGGTGGGCAACACGTGTTCTATTCACCATAAGTTTTGGCAAAGAAACATAATTTAATGAAAAACATTTATGAAAAACTATGTAGTTACTACCCAAATACAATAGACAAAACAAATCTTTGCTTTTTTGCGAAATTTGTAGTTGCATTGTGTTTGAAGCAAAGATCTGTGGTTTGAAGTCACTAAAACTACGGCTTCGTTTTCGGTAGCAGTCTGGATATACCCTGTATTATATTAATCCAGTCCATCCAAAGGTTGCCTGGAAGAGAAACGCCCAACTGCAAGACACGGGCCTCCTCTACAATCGAGAATATGATTGAGAGCGATAAAGCCATATAGTCTATCACGCTGGCCTAATACGAGTTGCAGACTTTACACAACACAGAAATTCTTACAAATCGTCATCGAAATTCTTACAAATGGTGTGCAGGTTTCCTCGCGATGTTTTCCTTCACCGTTGTAGTGCGTGGTGAATGACTATCAGTACACACATGGCTCCGAAAAGTCAGGTGTGCCCCGGGATTCGAAACCTTGACCATCTTGAACATGTTGGCAGCCGCGTCTAGTCCGTTTACCAACAGGCCACCATGCACTTTTACTACTACTACTTTGAAGGTTGGGTATTTCTAATTTCATTTTATTTTACCGTGCTTACGTGAGGTAGAGTCTTGATTTCCGAGCATTTTATATATTGATTTGGTTTTAAATTTTACAAAATACCGCCTGCCTGCCGTCAAACTCTTCGGCTGTATATCAGAGCCTCAGAGGATAACATCTTTGTATACCTAAGCTTATTATTTTAGCTCACTTTCTGTTATAGAGGGACGTGAAAGGATTTGCTTCCAAGTCCTATTTGTTTTCTTTTTAATTTGACGAGTTTGCATCGCTAAGAGACTTGGTTACGATAAAGAGTTGCTGGCTGACTTTACACACCACAAAAGTTCCTACTAACGCTATGGTATGCAGGTTTCTTCACGATGATTTCCTTCAACGTTATAGAGTGCGGTTACTGACTTCTAAACACACATGACTCCGAAAAGTCAGAGGTGTGCCCTGAGATTTGAATCGGCGACCACCATGACTTATTGGTAGCAGCGTCTGATCCGTTACCAACAAGCCACCACGCCATTAAGAGTGTCATCATCATCATCATCATCATCATCATCAGCCTAAACTGTTGTCCACTGCTGGACATAGGCCTCCTCCAAATTGCGCCATTTTACCCTGTCTTCGGCTTGTCGCATCCAGCAACTGCCAGCGACCTTTCGCAAATCGTCACTCCACCTAGCCGGTGGGCGTCCTACACTACGCTTGCCAAGACGCGGTCTCCACTCAAGAACACGTCTGCTCCAGCGGTTGTCGGTTCTTCGACAAATGTGGCCAGCCCACTGCCACTTCAGCTTGCTAATCCTATGTGCTATGTCTACTACTTTGGTTCTCTGTCGGATAAGATCGTTACGGATCCTATCCTTCAGAGAGACTCCAAGCATAGCACGCTCCATAGCTCGCTGAGTGACACTGAGCTGGCGGACCAGTCGTGCTGTGAGTGTCCAAGTCTCAGCACCGTAGGTCATAACAGGTAGGACGCACTGGTTGAAAACTTTAGTTTTCAGGCATTGTGGTAGAGGTGACGAGAAGACTTGACGTAGTTTGCCAAATGCTGCCCAGCCCAGCTGGATCCTCCTCGTAGCCTCCTTCTCAAAGTTGTTCCTACCTAGTTGAAGGATCTGTCCAAGGTAGGTATATTCGGAAACAACTTCGAGCTGGTGGCCACATACAGCGACAGGTCTTGGATCAAGGTGTTGGTTGATCATAACCTTGGTTTTATCCAAGTTCATTTGAAGACCTATGCGCTGTGAGGCTGAAGCCAGGCCGTCCAGCATCTGTTGCAGCTCCTCCAGCGATTCCGCCAATAAGACTATATCGTCTGCGAAACGTAGGTGCGAGATGTGCTCGCCGTTTATGTTGATGCCCATACCGTTCCAGTCCAGCGTCTTGAACATATCCTCCAGTGCGCTTGTGAACAGTTTCGGGGAAATAACATCCCCCTGTCTCACCCCTCTGCGCAACTGGATGGCCTTAGATTGCTGGTTCTGTAATTGGACATACATAGTGGCCGATTCATATAGACATCTCAGCACCTCGATATAGCGACAGTCTACTTGGCAACGCTGTAAGGACTCCAAAACAGCCCAGGTTTCGACGGAGTCAAAGGCCTTCTCATAGTCCACAAATGCAAGACACAGGGGCCGATTATACTCCTTAGAGTGTAGGTGGTATCATTTCTAAATTATCCAATACTGGGCATAGTATTCGCGAAGTGCATAAATTTTGCATATCCCGACCGGAGAATTGAACTTTGTCGTTCACAAATCACATTTCCCAACCTGTAAATTGAACCTTGTCGTTCACAAAGCCATATACAATAGTTACCGGAATTATTGCTATTTGAAATCAACATCACCACCTCGTTATTTTTGAAGCCTTAGGGCCTCTTCAGTGCGACGCGGACGACCTACGCGGATGTCCGCGACGGACGGTAAAATGTATCAATCCTATACAACGTGTTCAGAGCGACGCGGATCGCCCGCGCCGCGGAGAGCTGTCCGGGCCTCTTCAGTGCGACGCGGACGACCTACGCGGATGTCCGCGACGGACGGTAAAATGTATCAATCCCATACAACGCGTTCAGAGCGACGCGGAGCGTCCGCGCCGCGGAGAGCTGTCCGCGCGCGGATCGAAATCACTCCGCGTCGCTCGTCCGCGGCGCGGTCGTCCGCGCGCGGACGGTAATGCACTTGTACCACAGATCACTCCCAATAGATACCAAATGCAAGGCAGCGGTTGCACCCAACACATATAAGCTATCAGATAGATATAAACCGATGCCAAATGTCGCGTCATCAGTGTCGTCCAAGTAGTGGACCCGCACATGTCGTCGCACGTTAGCGAAAATTACATTTTGGAAACATAATATTACAGTTAATAATGATTTGTTCGATCATCGATAACTAATATTCTTTAAATTAATTTGGTCCCGAGCGAGCTCAATTTATACTGGTTAATGTATCAATGTCAAACAGTCGAGTTCGGATGGAGAATCAGCCCTCTCTTTTTCGCATAGCAATAACCGTAATAAGCCATCTTTTTTTGGCGAAATCACACGTTCTTCTAGTGTTTGACTCATGTTTATAATATAATTCCCAGAAATATCGATATTGTAAAACAATAATGTAAATTAATTTTATTAAATGAAAATGTCAGAATATATATATATTGATTTAAATAAAAATTGCAAATTACCATAATTACGTTATTTTATGTAATTTGAAATAGTTAAATTTGTTAACAAGGTACTTTTACAATATTTTTTTAATTATCTTTGTCGTAATTAAATTTCCTTTTTTCCCTCTGGTTGTATACGTTTTCAAATATAATGGGAGGGTATTTACCATAAGTTTTAGTATACTAAGTTTATTGAGAATCAGTAGCACCAGCTATTGCACTAATTTTAACATACGTTGTATATTATATCGTCTCAAAAACATTCATAGTTCGTCAAGTGGGTTTCATCGTCACTTGTCGATATTACATTTACTACAGCCGTCGTCAGAATTCAAGAAACGGAAGTTATTGTAGCCCTTTAGGGCGTAAGGTTTAGTTATTTACTATTTCATATTTTTATCTGATCTTTTATATCAACACTTAATTTGGGTATTTCGCCATTATGGCATACAAAAATACACAGTGAATAATAGAAATAAAACCGTTACATACTAAAGTATAAATCTTAATCCTATTTTATTCGTAGTTAGCTGTTGCCGGTTGGTATAATTTATCAGATATGTAGTGCGATTCACGTAACTTTTTGACGCGCCGATCAAGTTGCGGTGCGGTTACAATTAAGTATACGCTTTAGTACAAAATGGTATTCTTGTAAGTGTTTAGCTGCGCGTGAACTGCGCGTGAGTTGCGCGTCAACTGGACGTATGAATTTTTTTTGAGATAGACTTATACGCGCATCAGTAGAATACGCTAAAACATTTGCGTGACGCGAACTTGACGCGAGCGTATTTGACAGCGGTTGTCAAAATTACGAGAATACGATAAGGGCTGTTTTGATCGAAACTTAACCGCAACTGCACTGCAACTGAACTTATTATAATACGTGAATCGCCCTACAGGCCGGTGAAAAAATATTATCAAACATTTAACAAGTTGGTAATTAAGTTATAGAAGCGATCATAACACATGAACTTACTGGCAAATCGAACTATAGATACATTTTTTATTTATCGACTTATGCTTCATCTGAATATTATTTCATATGAATGCAACCACTCTCAATCGTACTGTCGATTGTAGAGGAGGCCCGTGCCCTGCAGTGGGACGTATATGGGCTGATACAGATATGCTTCATCTCTCCAGTGAAGTCCACGTGACCGCGCTGCAACCCGCCCACCCCCTGCGCAGTTCCCTTCGTTGGCGTTTTCGGTTCGAAACAAAACTATCGTAATGCGGTATCTATTGGAAGTGATCTGTGACTTGTACAGACTTGTTCAGTGCGCGACGGACGGTCGTGCGACGCGGACGAAAAGTACTGTCGTCGTCATGGCTGCAACCGTGCAAACTGAGAGGGTTATACAAGAAGTACGATTACAACCATATCTTTGGAATCTCCGCGACTCCTTGTATAAAAAAAGGATGCTAAACTAAAGGCGTGGCTGGATGTTTGCAAAGCTGTGTATCCAAAATTTGAAGATAGTTCAGGCGAAGAAAAAAAACAAATTGGTTTAAAAAAACAAACTGCTATTTAATAAATAGGCAGCAACCACCAACTTCAATTTTTTATCATTAGGCTTACTGTTGTAACTGTACCACTCTCAACCGCGTTCCGCGTCGAACTGAACGATGATTTGATCCGCGACGGACGCAAGCACTAATCCGCGCGCGGACCGTCCGCGTTGCACTGAATAGGGCCTTAGCGTGCTCTATATTTCTGCTATTGCTAATAGCCCCCCACAGAATTTATAAATAATCGACAATAAATTATCACCAATTTTCACATCTAATTTACACACACAAAACTGACTGTTGAGTTTCTTCTTTAAATAGGTTCGTAAAAAGCTCACTTCTTTATTGATTACACGAGATCGTATAAAAATATTAGCCGATTGACTTTGTGAATCACAAGCGCAAATCGCAAAATTTCGCATATTTATATAACTTGTGATTGCTATCGCTATTTATTCCAACACTAATAGATAGTGGTATTTATTTATATATTCATATATCTTGAATCAGTAAAGCGAAGATTTAATGCTTGGATCAATTGCCATTGCTAGTACATCAGCGTTCGTTACCGAACTCCATTGAAAAACTTCCTGCGACAAATAGGTTCTAAATTGATCAATAGACTCATTGTGCTGACATTTCATTCATAAGTATACTTGTATTAAAAACGCTATATTACTTAATAAAAAGGAGACTAAGTATAGACATATTGATTGTCAATCTGTATCAGCCCATATACGTCCCACTGCAGGACACGGGCCTCCTCTGCAATCGAGTGTACGATTGAGAGCAGTTAAGTTCTTATAGTTAAACATACTGGCCTAGAGCAGCTGGCTGATAGTCACCACGCGCTATAACGACGAAGGAAAACATCGTGAGGAAACCTGCATACCACAGTGATTTGAAAGAATTTCTTTGGTACGTAAAGTCCGCCTGGTACTAGGCCATGGTGGATTTTATGGCTTATCCTCTCTCAATCGTATTTTCTTTTGTTAAGGAGGTCCGTATCCTGCAGTGGGACGTATATGGGCTGATACAGTACAGTATGAAAAACTTTGTAGTCATTCTGTTACTCCCATAATAAAAAAATGTCTTGGAGTGACGAATGCAGTATAGAACCATTAAGTGCTCACTGCTCTTACATGAGTTATGAGTGAAACCAAGTGTGCTGTCAAATTAAACATACCTTTTTACCCGCCAAAATGTAGTATGTGCCCCGGAATTGAAAATGCATTCGCGGTTATTCGTTTTCTTGATATTTTTTGTTTATTGTTATCTTTCGTCTGCATCATATTTCATTATACTGACGAAAAATTATAGCCAAGAATCTAATTTTCATAATAATCGTGCTTCTAAATCAAGAATTACGAAAACATCCATAAAAACATGACACAAATGAATACTAATTAGTATTATAGCCTTATGCAATGGCGGCTGTGACGCCACATCAATTGTCAAGTTCAATTCGTAATTCGAATCAGTAGAGCCCGAACTGCTGAAGGGGGTATACGCGCGCTCGGTTTTAAAATAATATTCCGCGAGTGAAATTTTAGTGAAGGTTTCCTTTGGAATTATTAGTTTGTGGCTGTGTGTTTTAATAATTAAGTCTAGTACGTATTCAATATTAACACGAGTTATTTATTAATTGGGTTTTTATTTCTTATTTTGTTTGACTGTATGGTTGTACGGCATTGCAGTTTTATATTTTTAATGCTTCTTTAGACATAACATCTTATTTATGAGTAGTTTGTATTAGGCAAAAGTATAAATACAAAATATTGTTGACATTGTAAAATTGCGTTTTGTTAATAAGCAATTTTCTCACGTACCAAAGCGACTGTAATTATTTTCAACTTCCTTACTCGCTCTTACTCTATAGGTCAGTGTGTTTGATATTAAATGTTACAAGAAGTTTATTTACAAGTTACTTTATTAATTTATTTGATTATAAATTAAATTATAAGCACTTTTATGTGCTTTATTGGAGAAAGAAAACATCGAGAGGAAATCTACTAAATGTAGAGATTTAGCAATTTTTAGTGAGTAGAGTGGTAGAGATCTAAAGAGTGTGAAATCCCAGGGCATCTCTGAATTTTCGGAGTCAAGTGTGTTTTGATAGCCAATCACCACGCACTAAAACGTTGAAGGAAAACATCGTGAGGGAACTTGCATATGTAGGGAATTAAATAACTTCTATGGTATGTAATGTCTGCCAACTCGAACTAGCCCAACGTGTTGGACTATGGCCTAACCCGTGTCAAGCGAAGTATCCGTTATTGAAGGCACGCGTGTTCTACAGTGGTTGTAACTTTAAATGGACTGGATAATTATAGTTATTATAACAACCAAAATGAAACTTTTTAATTTCGTTTCCAAATGCGTTGAAAATTGTATAAGTAGAAATGCGATTATTTTTTTAATAATTTTGAGATTATGACAATATTTTTTATTTATTAAGTTTTTTGCTATTTTGAACACTTTAACGCGCCTATATTTTTAAATAAATAATACTTCATTATTTACAATGGTTGGGCACAGGGGCGTCGCCAGCCGATGGCCTAGGGAGGGGCCAAATATTACGGAGAATGAGAAAAATGTGATTGCAACTTACACAATTTTGACGGCGGCCCCCAGACGGTCAATATTATTGTACAATAGTATGGGTATATGCAAAAAAAAATATACATTGTATAGTAAGCAAGCCAAGTCAAAGATTTTGGTTGCTTCACATTTGGCAATTTTTTTTAATCTCTAGGTGGGGGCAGCTGTCCCTACCTGCCCCCCTTGGCGACGCCTTTGGTGGGCAATTTTTAATATTACTTCAGTAATCCAGTATATAAAATCCGATAGTGTCTTATCTTAAACATAGTAAATAAAGAGACGGCTGAAGATTTTAACAACCGTAAAAATGACTCATTTTCTTATTAATTGTCACGAGATTATATTTTTTAATAACTTTTTTTATTAACCAACATTAAAAAAGAACTCTTTTAAAATCCATAAAATTCACCAAGTAAGAAACACTCAAAATAAAATTGCAACATTACCATTAATCTGAAACATAATACTCATACTTATGTATGAGTACTAACGCCTTTTTTCTCATAAGGTTTAGGCAGAGTTGTTATTAGGACACCCATGCTTCGCCTTGTATGTTCTGTCCCAAAATGTGATAGTTGGCGAGCCTACCGCCATATCGGGCACAAATTCCTGACTAAATTCAATAGTTTAGAAAAATTCAATATCACTTTGCCCGACCCGGGAATCGAACTGGTATACGGTTGTAATCGTACTGTAGTACGGCATCGGCACCGAAGCAGTTTATTTATATGATTCTATTATCAGATATTCATTATTATTGTTATAAGATAACAAATTATGTATCCGCATTTATGACTTGTCTATATGTATTTTTGGGTATAAGTTTGTCTGTGGATTGATGTAGATATAGAATATTCGTATCTTGGATAGAGAGGATACACAGCGGTTAAAGAGCCGTCATATGAAATGAAAATATGTATTGTATTTAGATTCAGTCATTTTTTCCACAACCACCCGGTTCACAAGTCTGTTTTCGCCAGAGAAGAACGGGCAAGAAACTCTAGCGTTGCTCGTTTCAAAATAAGTTTACAATACAGTACTAGTTCATAAGATATTTATAATAATAATTAAATTGTATTGTCAATATTACTATTTTAACATTCATAATTTAATTATTCATCATAACTAAAATCACTCACACCCACCACTGCAACTCCTGTGTCGCAGGATCAACAGCACGCATTATAAGGGCACCGAGCATTGCAACTTGTTTTTAACCCGCAACGAAATTAATCACAAAGTTTAATTACTAGGAGGAGTACAGCTTTATTGTATTTTATAATTCATTTTATTGTATGTAGGTACATATTATATGTATAATAGAATTATGTATAAATTATATATTCATGACTTTACCTTAACTCTTTTTTATGCGCGTACCATGTTTTATTTCTGCATCACCCAAAGGTTGACTGGCAGGGAATGCCTCAGGCAGTAAGTCCACCTTTATACTATCTATGTATTAGAAGTGTAATAAATAAATAAAATAAATAAATGATACAGCCATTGGTAGTCCAGAATATATAGAGAGCCAGTGGCGTAGCGTCGATGGGTCGGAAGACAATTTTGCCGCCTTCTCATTTAGGTATTTCAATTTAATATGTTTACTGTATACATTAATTTTCTATACAACTTTCCTTCAAGAGTAGTCGTCATTATTTTTTCAGTCCCCGCAAGCCTGGTGCTGCCATTCGCTAAAAATATCATTCAAAGAAATGAGGAATCCCAGATTTTTTCACGAAATAATCAATGATAAATATTATAAAGCTGCAGAGTTTGTTAGTTTGTTTGTTTGTTTGTTTGAACGCGCTAATCTCTGGAACTATTTGTCCGATTTGAATGATTCTTTCAGTGTTGGGTAGTCCATTAATCGAGGAAGGCTATAGGCTATATATCACGCTATGACCTATAGGAGGAAAGCAGTAGTGATATTTCTAGCAAATACGAGGAAATTTTGTTCGTTTTTCGTGGTCCGATTGGTCGATATTCTAAACTGATAGTCAGAATTAAACATTTTGACCCCCATTTTAAAACGTGTATGCACCCGGGCGGAGCCGGGCCCGACCGCTAGTCAATGATAAATTCTGTGCTCTTTTCAATCGGTCTGAATTGGTCTGAATTTAATTCAAATTTCTTTTTATCAAATAAACATTGGCACGTGGTCGAATGGCAGAGTTAGTTTGTGATAACGATTGATAACAGGGAAGCATGTTATCAGTGTATTTAGTACGAATTGTGGCTATCGTAAGGCGTGTACTCATGTGTTTGTTTGAATATGAACCAGCAGAGATCATGGCATTTCTTTGGGTACGTCTTTTCAAATACTACGGATAGTTTTATAAAATAAGACAGTCAAGAAAATGATTTTTAGCGAGTTTTTCGCGGTGTTTTGTACCTACCTACATACCATAACGTACTAACTACATACCATAACATACCTAACCTACATACCATAGCGATTTATAAGAATTTCTATGGTATTTAAGTCCGCCAAACCGCACTAGGCCAGCGTGGTGGACTATATGACCTAACCACTCTCAATCGTACTGTCGATTGTAGAGGAGGCCCGTGCCCTGCAGTGGGACGTATATGGCCTGATAAAGAATATTATATTAAATACATATATCAATACACCCAATAGTCACATACATAGTCCTCACCCCACACTAACATCGAATCTTGTATTGTGTATCAGAAACTATGAGAGAGTTCGGGCTTACAAACGCCCAGCCCCGAAAAATGCCTGTGGGTCACAAACGTTAGTTTGGGTGCGGGGATCAAACCCGCGGCCTCTCGTTTCACAGATGGCATCTGACCAACTGCGCCACGGAGGCTGTTAAATTGAACACAGTACTTGTATGAGAAAGAGTAACCAATAAGCTGCGCCCTTGGACGTCTTAAATATATCTCTTTAGTACGTTCATACGTCATCGCTTTTTCTAGAGGTATTAAATCCATATTTTACATACTATATTATTTTATGAAGTTCGTGGTGGCCTGTTGGTAAGCGGACTAGACGCGACTGCTCACGACATGTTCACGGTGGTCGCGGGTTCGAATCCCAGGGCACACCTCTGACTTTTCGGAGTCATGTGTGTATTGATAGTCAATCACCACGCACTAAAACGGTGAAGGAAAACATCGTGAGGAAACCTGCATACCATAGCGATTTATAAAAAAATCTATGGTATGTAAGTCCGCCAAACCGCACTAGGCCAGCGTGGTGGACTATATGGCCTAACCACTCTCAATCGTACTCTCGATTGTAGAGGAGACCCGTGCCCTGCAGTGGGACGTATATGGGCTGATACAGAATATTATTTTATTGATGACGTGGCATCGAAAAATACCTTTCGTTGACACTTCATAAAATAACATTGGAATTTATGTCATATTCTAACATAAGGTTGGATATCCATTGGTATAAAATTAGATGCTTTGCCTTGCTGCTTGGTCCCGGTCTTAAAAAATAAAGATTGGCCCTTCAGTAAAATTGCAGTTTCAAAAGGTGACCGTAAAAATTGCGCTAAAATACATATTATGTAACTAAATTTAACAGATTTTGGCTAAATGGTGATAAAAAATACTATCTTCATTGTTATTAAACTTTCTGTCATAATACAAGCAAGCATTTTCAAAATCGTTGCGAGCGACGACTAATTTTAGTACGCTCCACTAGAGATGCACTGGAGCGCGCGCACCACTTACTTCGGAACAATAAGCTTTAGCGCTGGCCTTTAGATGCGTCTTTTTACCTCTAAATAGTCTGTCCATACGTCATCACTTTTTGTGTAGGTATAAAATCCATGTTTTCACATACTATAATAATTAATTTGTTAACTTATTGGTCAATTTATTCATGTTATTGCGTTTTTGTGATCAATATAGCTTCCAATGACGCAGTTGGTGACTACCGATTCTTTTTTTTTGTTGCCTTAATGCGCTAACAATATATTATGTTGTAAATAAAAGAAACAATCTTTTGTTTATTAAGTGCATATAAACATCATAAGCTAGAAATTTAATCGACCAAGGGCCAGCGTAGACCGAAAGGCAAGGGATTTAATAGTTTACCAAAGGATATTCAAGCTTACCTAGTCGGAATACGACATTAATTTCAATACCGTGGCTTCAATTTTAAACATTGAATTTTATTTTTATTTTAATCATCTTGATGATTTATTAATTTAAATAAATATATGTCGTATTCCCACCAGATAAGTTTGAATATCCTTTGGTAAAAAATTAAAACCGTTGCCTTTTAGTCCCTGCGTTGGCCTTAAGAATAGGTTCAGGTCGAAATTTACTGTTGGTAGGTCTCTCATATGTGAGAGGCCGCCTGTATAAGTACCACCGCTATGTCTATTTCTTCAGCCAAACAGCAGTGTAAATGCACAGTTGTGTTTCGTATCGAAGGACATTGTATCCAAGAAAGCTACTGGACATAATGAGACTTAACATCTTTTGTCTCAGGATGGCAAACGATGATACCTAAGCATCGCATTGTAATTCAAGGTGTTGTTTGGTTTTGCTACTGTTCATGAGCGGTCGTATCGCTTACCATCAGGCGAACGGCATGCTCGTGTCACAATAAAAAACACAAAATATAAAAAGACTATATCGGCACCTTAACTGCTTTGTACAGTCGCTATACAGGGTATCTCAAGACTGCTACCGAAAACGAAGCCGGGTGGTAGTTTTAGTGACTACAAAATCAATGCAACTAAAAATTTTGCAAAGAAACGCGACAATTATTTTTTATGATTTTTTAAATATCGTCATTTTTGGGTGGTAAGTCCATAGTTTTTGCTAAAATAATAATTGAAACTCTTTTATACCTTAGATTATTTATAAATAAAAGGGTATACACTATTACTTTAGGAAAAAAAATTATTCACCACCCAAATATATCCATAGGAAAAAAATAACAAAAAAAAATGTCGCTTTTTTTTGCAACTTTTTCTGTTGCATTGTGTCTGAAGTCACTATAACGACCACCCGGCTTCGTTTTCGGTAGCAGTCTTGATATACCCTATATGTACAAACGAATAGTTTACAACCAAATTACTTGTTTCTCATTCATTCTTTACGTATTTTAATCGCGGAAATCTTACTTCTTTACTATTTTTCTACTAATGAAATTTTAAACAATGCAAGGCCATTTTTTCCTAGTTATGTAAAATAATGTTTTATATTCATTACGTTTCGTTGGGAAAAGGCAGTACATTCGTTTGGAGTTTACAATTTAGTGTCTATTGTCATGTCCAAATATATCTTCTAGGATTACACAACTGCGTAAGGTGTGTATTGCTTTGTACCCATCAAATACATAAATGTGAAATGAGAACCGAGTTCAATATTATTTAATATACTAGCGGCCCGACCCAGCTTCGCTTGGATGCAGATATTTTTTAAGTTCATTCCACATGTCCCACAAATTTATTACCTACTTGCGACCTGTTTTATATTTTTAACCGACCTTAAAAAAGGAGGATGTCCTCTATTCGACAGTATGTTGCTTTTTTTTTACACAACGTGGTAGCTGTCCTTTATTCTGCTTTTGCCGTTCCGTCCCGTTCATCCCTTTCTCTCCTCTCATTTAGTATACTCTATCCCTTTTTTCCTCCAAAGGAGTCATTACATTTTTCGGGATAAAAGTAGTTTATGTGTTAATTTAGGCTGTAAGCTAGTCTCACACCACATTTCATCCAAATTGGTCCAATGGTATGAGCGTGAAGAAGTAAAACACACAAACTCTAGCCTTTATAGTATATAATATACTCGTATTAGTAGGATGCCTTGATTGTTGAATTCAGCGACAAAAGAAGTTAAATCTAAATGAGAGCCAAGTTCAATGGTAAACTCCTGAAATTTATTTATAACTACTTACACAAAATATTGTTTAACAATTTAAAATATTTCTTCATGTAACTTAGCTTTTTGAAGTCTAAGTTAAAATTTTAATATGTTAATTAAAGCCTTTGCAAGTTCAAAAGTTGTCAATTCTTGTTTTATTATATTTCTTATATCTTTCTTGCCTGTAGAAACTAATCGAAAGCAGGGATCGAAGGTAGTCACGGAAGAGTATATTTTATGAAGCATTTAATAATAACTGCTTTTCCTTTTCTTGGACTAAAAATACAAAGATTTAACGCCATATCCAGACTCCAGTCATTATAAAGCGTTAAGCTGTTATTACAGATTTTTAGAGCTACAGTTAGAGTCATTCGCAATACTGTATCAGCTCAATATCGCCCACTGCTAGGCACAAAACACCTCTACAACGGAGAGTTCCATTGTGAGTAGATACTTTTAGTCCACCGCACTGGCCTAGTGCACGTTAGCGGACTTTTCATAATATACATCTTAAAAATATAAATATCATATGCAATGACGATGTTTAAAATTGTCTATTATGTATCGTTTATTATATCATACAACAAAACGCAAAAACTAGCATACAAACGTGCTAACAAAAACAATAATGTGTTTTTTCACGGTATTCAAGTGTTTTTCCGTGCGTTTAACCCTGAGGATTTCGTAAAGCATCGATTTAAAGCAGGCGTCCATATATCCGCATCGTACGTAATGGACGCATCGCTTCAAACGGATTGTAGTATTCTTTGCATAGGTGTTAAGGGGCCATCCATAAATTACGTCAAAGGAATTTCTTATTTTGCCCTTTCTTCCCTCCTTGTCACAGCTGTTCACATTTATGGACCTCTCCCTACCTAGTGTCAAGTTAAATATTTTGCAATTTTAGACCGACAGAGATGCAACAATTTTATACTTACTATTTGTAACTTAAATGTAGTGTTGTAATACTTAGATATAAAATAATAATTTAAAAAAGTTTAGTCTCAAAATTTTGGTCCCTTCCTTTTCACACAATGTCACACTTCGTCGGTATATGTCGTTACGCTCAGGTATTTTTAATTGTCAGTTTATTACCGCAGTTTATTTACTTTCTACAGAGAAATATTATTTTTTATGTTTAGGAAGCCTATCCAATGCAAACAAACTATCAAGTCTTTCCTCTTTAAAATATTAGTTTAGATAGAATGTGCATTATGTTACGAAATACGAGTTTTACATAAAATTGCAATTAGCACTGATGATATATCTTTTTATAGCCATTACATTGTATATTCGAAGGCTTTGACTCCTTATACAGTTTTACGTGGCCAGCTATGTAATCTTTCCGGTTTCGATTTCAATGCTAAATATAATTGATGAACACGAGCGGTTCGAGGAAGAATCGTAGGGGTTAAGACCTCAATGATCAATCCCTTTTATATTATTCCAAAATCTAATTACCAATAAATATAAAATTATCTCTCTGCTTCCATAACATAGTCAATTCCACTGGAAACCTAAATACTTTTTATGGTTAATACAAATTAGCGCAGTACATCGATTGATTTGAAAATGATTATAAACAATCGATTTTAGCTAGCTCATCCAAGTTCACATGAAGAAGAAGTCAGAACGAACGACATTTGACAAATAAGTTAAACATTAACAGCAATAATGGCTTAATTTATATTATTTTATATTTATTTTAAGTCCTAGCGATGAAGTAAATTACGTCGAGTAAATACGCGCGCTATTCTAGCGTTCAATAGTATCCAAAATAGATGTTTCTGTAATGTAAAATAAAGAGACCAATACATTTTAATAAGTCTATAACAAGGGTGAGCAACCTGCGGCTCGCGAGCGACATTCGGCTCTTTGGATGTGAAGCAGTGGCTCTTTCCAAATGCCAATAATATTTATTGAAAAAATAAACATTTAAAAATTATTCTGAATCGATTAAAGAGGATTAGGCACCATTTGTATATTCAAGTTACTCTCTCTCTCTCGTACTCGCTTTTAACCATACGCCTTGCTTCTGACAAGCATGTTCACAGGCATAAAAATTGTGGCTCGTTAGACTTAGAAGTTTTGTAACTTGTAGTTATTGATTTTTTTTTATTTTTTTTTATAATGGCCTGGCATAGTGGCGGCATTGCACCTGATGGAAAGTGCCAATGCCGCCCAGGCAGAGTATCCATTGGCATCGGACGGCAGTCCCATGCCAATGGAAACAATTATGCCGGCCTGCTTAGGTGCCTCTTCACACCACGGCGGAAGGACCCAGGATTATAGGAAGGAGGGAACACGTGCGCCGGCAAACAATTCCACAGCCTGACGGTGCGGCACAGAAACGAATTTGAGAACCGTTTGGTTCGCGCCGGGATGGTGTGGACCGTCAAGCTATGGCTTCGCAAGCCAGCACGCGTGGTTCTGGTTAGGAATGGAGAGGAGGGGAGCAAGTTGAACAATTCCTCAGAGCACTCACCGTGATACAGGCGGTAGAACACGCTTAGAGAGGCGACATCTCTCCGGAGTTGTAGCGACTCCAAGTTGCTCGTAACGTCTGCATCATTCACAATGCGGATGGCCCGCCGCTGCAATCCATCCAAGGCATCGAGCAGGTACTGGGCGGATCCATCCTAAAGGTGCGAGCAGTACTCCATACCCGGCCGGACCTGCGCTTTATATAAGCGGCAAAGCTGACTGGGCGTGAAAAACCGACGCACCCTGTTCAGGACTCCAACCCTGCGTGATGTGGCAGATATTACGCCCTCGATGTGATTCCTTGGATTGAGATCACAGCGGATATCCACACCAAGGATACACAGGTCATTCCGCACTGAGAGGGGAGTACCCTGAAGAATGGGGAGGGGAGAGAACGGGGATTTTTTGCACGTGAACGCACACACCTGGGTTTTCTTGGCATTGAACTCAACCATATTCCTGGAACCCCACGTAGAAATGAGATCCAAGGTCCGGTTGAGCTCAATGACAAGATCTTCGCGTCCCTTCACAGTTTCGACACGGCAACCTGGAGGCCCGCAGTGGTATCGCCCATGAACCGTGCTGTCATCTGCATAGCAATGAATGTTGCCAAGCGACAACATGTCATTGATATGCAGAATAAACAAGGTGGGCGACAGCACCGAGCCCTGAGGAACTCCGGCATTTACCGACATGAGCGCCGAAGCGTGTCCGTCTAC
Source organism: Hyles vespertilio (assembly GCA_009982885.2). Taxonomy (NCBI): domain Eukaryota; kingdom Metazoa; phylum Arthropoda; class Insecta; order Lepidoptera; family Sphingidae; genus Hyles; species Hyles vespertilio. The sequence goes on from CM042832.1 coordinate 2,690,751, forward strand.
GACTACACGTATTCTACGCCCATGCAGAAAGCCGGAAATCCACGAACACAGGTTGCCGGGTAGACCGTATGCCGGAAGCTTGGACAGAAGACCACGGTGCCAGACCTTATCAAATGCCTTGGCAATGTCGAGGCTCACAGCAAGAGCCTCGCCACGCCGGTCTATCGCCTCACCCCAGCGATGCAGGACAAACGCTAGAAGATCACCCGTCGATCGATTATGGCGGAATCCGTATTGTCGGTCACTGATCAACGAGTGATCCTCCAGGTAGCGGACCATCAGATTCAAAAAGTTGGTCTGTACAATTCAAACTATCGATTGTAGTTCCATTCGAATCGATTGTTAAAATCGATCATGTTTGAAATGCGTCGTAATAAGACCGTATTTAGATAATACCTCAGTTCCGGCAAGCATGTAAGTGTAAAGTTCTATTGCATGAAGGTCGTGGCTATTTACTTTGATATTTACGCAAACGTTGTGACGATAATAGGCGTTTTTGTTGATTCGCGCGAAGAGTTTTGGGTTCCGTGGTGTGTTTAAAAAGATACAAATACCGAGGTACTAAATAAAATAAAACACCCAATAGTCTACAATGTTACAATACTTCAATCTATATAGTCTTGACTGTAACATCCCATATAACTTCTCACTGCAGGTCACGGGCCTCCTCTACAATCAAAAGTACGCTTGAGAGTGGTTAGGTCAGATATTGAATGACTCTAAATACATTCATGACTCTAAGAAGTCAGAGGTATGCCCTGGAATTTGAATACGCGGCTACCATGAACATGTTGGAAGCCGCGCCTGACCAACAGGCCACCACGCACTATAGTCCTGACCCCGCACTACAGCTTATGTCGTACCTACTTTGTTATCACTTACTATTATAATATTGGCATCCGATCAGATCATCATTTTTACACGCTTTATATTAGCTTCACTTGTATGTTAAAAAATATTAAAGCGTGTATTTTAGTTTTTTTTTAACTATTATTTATTATCAGTTACAGTCCACTGCTGCTCGTAGGCCTCTCAAAAGGTACCCACGGAGCTCGGTTTATATCCAATTGGATAAATTTAGTTAGCGGCCCAGCCTAGCTCCGTCCGGGTACAGATACACTCTTGAAAATATTCTGTCGCCTATGTTCATTCTAATGGTGAAATTTTTGTTCAAATCGGTTCAGTAGTTTCAGAGCATATACAATGCAAATAATCAAATCATTCCTCTTTATAATATTAATATAGATAGGATAAATTAAACGATAATATCCCATAGTTGTCTGGCAGAAATCGCTTCAAGCAATGAGACCGCCACTTGATCATTTTTCGTTTTTTTCATGTTATTCTATCTGCTTTTATGTATCTGGTATTTACCAATAAAATGTTAAATAAATAGATAAATAAATAACGCTGTCCATACAATAAAGTTTCAAAGCGATTAGTTGTAAATTACTATGAAAGATCTAGGTTGAATCGTCTGCGTTTAAGAGTCTACGGAACCCTGATATCCTTTAGTGTTTACACACTTGGCGCGGTGACCGTGTAACTAATCGCGTAAGGCTTTTAAGTTAACTAATGGAGATTTGGCGTGACTGATTGGGACATCTGAGACTTGATACGGGCGTGTTAAAATGCGATTTTATTACTTGAATTTTTAACAGAACTACTAAACATTTAGTTTTTGTGGTGCTTTACATCTGGCTTATCCAGTTGTATCTTTTTATCGGAGGATAATTACTTAATCTCAATTTTTTGTCAACCGCTTCGCTGCGGAGGGATGTGGTCAATTATTTGCATCCAAATCCTCCAATTAGTATTTTTTTCGTCTGATTAATATTATTGCGGGTTAAAGACAAGCTAGTGTTGCCACTATAACGATGAACATATTCCTGACCCCACTCTAAGATCGAGTCATGTGTCTTGATGTTGTCTTCAGTCTTGACTTTGCGGCCTCACAAACACCCAGACCCGAAACAAATATTTGTGAGCCGCACAAACATTTCTTTCGGTGCGGTTATCGAACCCGCGGTATTTCGTTTCGCATCCGGCGTCTAACCAACTGCGCCACGGAGGCTGTCATTTCTTCTTAATGAATTAATTCTTATCGGTTCAAAATACTCTTGACCTGATCATAAGAAAGTTGTCTTCGATGTATTTTCCAACAGAAAATTTCCATTTCAAAACACATAAATATTTATTAAAAAGATAATTAGCTGAGGTTCATTGGTACTGATTAATATCGTTGTAACCAATGAATATTAAGATTATCCAATAAGTAAATTTTGATTTTTAGAAGATACCTCTCGGATGTAAATTAGTTTGTAGCATAGATACGAATCTGTTATAGGTCTTCAGTCGTCTGTGTTTTGCTCTATGGTACGGGGGTGTACGAATTTTTACGAAACAGCAGTTTAAATGCACTCTTGTGTTTCGGATTGAAGGATATTGTAGCTAGAGTAACTTCTAGAGATATTCATATTTTATATATTTAACATCTTATGTCTCAGGATGGCGAGCGCAGTGGAATGCCAAGCATTGCTTTGTAATTCAAGGTGTTGTTTGGTTTTGCCACTGTTGATGCGCGGTCGTATCGCTTAACATCAGGCGAACGACATGCTCGTCTGGGTGTTTGTGAGACCGAAGTCTCTCGTAGTTCCTGATATACGACACAAGACTCGATCTTAGTGTGGGGTCAGGACTATGTATGTGTGTTGGGTGTTATTATTATTGTAATATGTTTAGATTTTGTATGTAAAGTCTGCCAGCGCGCACTAGGCCAGCGTGGTGGACTATATGGCCTAACAACTCTAAATCGTACTCTCGATTGTAGAGCCGCGTCTTACAGTGGGACCTATACAAGCGCGGATTCACTGTAGTGGGCACGATGGACATGCCCACAACCCTAAGGGACTTATGACGTCACATTTCCATTATATATTGAGATCCATAGACTTATAATATCATCATTATAATAAAATCGCTGAGTTAAATCTTTATTGCATATAACGATCACGAGCTAGATCATACACAGACACCCACTTCGTTGATTTTCGTGTTGCCACGCCCACAACCTTTTTTGAGGGCTGGATCCGCTCTTGGACCTATATGGGCTGATACAGGTTAATGGGTTGTGACTCCACGTGTGAATTAAGCACAAACAAAACAAACTATCAAAATCATTAAAGTTGAATTAATAAGTATAAAGAATTCGTAATGTCCCGATGATCTTGCTTAAAGTCGTTAGTTATTTGATAAGGAGTTACCTTGTGAAACACGTTCCAATTATGGAATTAATTAACTGTTCTTGACAATTAGTGATGAGCTCTTAAAAATATATTCATTACAAATAAATAATATGTAATATGTATATTATATACTGGTGATAGATCTCTTATATGTGAGAGACCATTGCAATGTCAATTTCTCCGGCCAAACAACAGTGTAAATGTTGTGCCCCTGTTTGAATGAAATTGTAGCGAAAGTAACTACTGGTGAAAAGAGATATTGGAATTTACCGGCACTTATTAAGCTTTCGATTATAACTAAACTCGTTAAAATGTAGGTCGGGGATGCCTGATAGATTGTTTTGCTTTTACATCTTGCTGAATTTATTAGTTGAAAGTGGCAATTACTTTTCAAAAAATTAGATAAAATGATACAGGAAAGAGTAACATACATAATTCTGACTCTGCCTTAAGATACAGTTCTTTTGTCCAAGATAAATACTACCTGTGGAGGAGGTGAGGATAAATAAATAAATACACTCAAAAGTCACATACATTGTCGTGACACCACACTGAGATCGAGTCTTGTGTCTTCTTATATTGTATCAGGAACTACGAGACACTTTTCGATCTCACAAACACCCAGACCCGAAACAAATATTTGTGCTTCACACAAATATTTAATAAGTGCGTGGTGGCCTGTTGGTAACCAGACTAGACGCGGCTGCCAACATGTTCACGGTGGTCGTGGATTCAAATCCCAGGGCACACCTCTGACTTTTTGGAGTCATGTGTGTATTGACAGTCAATCACCACGCACTAACTTTACTGGTGGTAGGTCTCTCATATGTGAGAGGCCATCTCACCGCAATGTCTATTCCTCCCGTGAAACAACACTACTTAAATGCACTGTTGTGTTTCGGATTGAAGGACATTGTAGCCAGAGCAACTACTGGACATATTGAGACTTAACATCTTATGTCTCAGGATGGCGAGCGCAGTGGAATATTGCTACTGTTCATGAGCGGTCGTATCGCTTACCATCAGGCGAACGGCTTGCTCGTCTCGCCATTCAATGCAATAAAAAAAAAACTAAAACGGTGAAGGAAAACATCGTGAGGAAACCTGCATACCATAGCGATTTATAAGAATTTCTATAGTCTGTAAGTCCGCCAACCCGCACTAGGCCAGCGTGGTGGACTATATGGCCTAACCACTCTCAATCGTAATTTCGATAGTAGAGTAGGCCCGTGCCCTGCAGTGGGACGTATATGGGCTGATACAATAATAAATAAACTCATTTTTTAACCTTTAATTAAACTTAATAACAAAAATATACTAAAAAATTCTGAAACTGAAAACGGGTAATCGAACCTAGGTCAACTCCACGTAGAAAAATACCCAAACAGATCATGTTTGTTTACTTTGCAATCATAATCTATATATATAAAAATGAATGTTTATTTGTATGTCATCGATGAACTCAAAAACTATTGGACCGATTTGGCTTATTTTGGTCTTGAAATATTCGTGAAAGTCCTGGGAAGGTTTCAGGAGTGAGAAAAGTTGGAAAATTTCTAAGGAAGATACTAAACACCTTTTTTTTGGGTATCGTTCAAGCGTGATGAGACCAGCCAATATAACATGATCTTTGTTTATTTGACGGGAGACGTAAAAGACGGTCCCGCTTCAACTACCATCCAACGTAAAATGATCTATCTTTCCATTGTCTTTCATTGACGGCTGACGAAATAGAACAAAATTCAAAAACTGTGTACATCGTGTATATAATATTATCTAGATACGGCGTCTTGCGCGTAATTTTGTTAAATGTAAAATAAAACGATGTCCATATCTACCAAAATAACCCATTGTTTTTTGAGATTATTGCAACAGTTGTAAACAAGGTATACTCTATCGAAGCGTTTTGCCGGAGTACACCAAAATATATCTAATTATAATTTTTCGTTTTCATAAAGGACATTGTTTTTTGAATTGATACTTTTAGATGCGCTGGGGGACAAATTTAAATTCCGCATTAGTATTGTTTTCAGACTCAAGAATAAAAAAAATTTGCTACGTTGATGCTGTATCTAGACATAATGAAACGATATGCAGTTTTATATTTTTTAATATTTGTTTTATTACTTACTTCACCTGGTAAGGCAGTATGAAGGTTTTATTAATTTGTGTAAGTTAACGTACTAGACGCGACTGCCAACAAGTTTACGATGGTCACGGGTTCAAATTCCAGGGCACACCTCTGACTTTTCGGATTAATTTCTACGTCAAATAAAATCCGCCAACTCGCCTATATCTTCTATAATATCAAAATGAATCGCAAAATGTGTTGGTAAGCGCATAACTCAACAACGCCTGGACCAATTTGGCCAATTCTTTTTTTTAAATGTTTTTTTACTTTATTACTAACAAAAGTAATGACGTGCAATATTATTTGGAAAAACAGCATTTTGGTGCTGAAATAAGGGAAGGAATTTTGGATGGACGCTAAAGTTTTTAATGTCAAAATTTCATAAGGCAATCTTTATATGTACATGTGTATATGGAGAGACGGGATATAATGGAGTGGAAGGTAGATATAGTCCACCCCGCTGGCTTAGTGCGGGTTGGCGGATTTTATTTCACGTAGAAATTAATCCAAAAAGTCAGAGGTGTGCCCTGGAATTTGAAACCGTGACCATCGTAAACTTGTTGGCAGTCGCGTCTAGTACGTTACCATACACAAATTAATAAAACCTTCATACTGCCTTACCAGGTGACGTAAGTAATAAAACAAATATTTAAAAATATAAAACTGCATATCGTTTCATTATAATGTCTAGATACGGCATCAACATAGCAATATATTTTTTATTCTTGAGTCTGAAAACAATACTAATGCGGAATTTAAATTTGTCCCCCAGCGCATCTAAAAGTATCAATTCAAAAAACAATGTCCTTTATGAAAACGAAAAATTATAATTAGATATATTTTGGTGTACTCCGGCAAAACGCTTCGATAGAGTATACCTTGTTTACAACTGTTGCAATAATCTCAAAAAACAATGGGTTATTTTGGTAGATATGGACATCGTTTTATTTTACATTTAACAAAATTACGCGCAAGACGCCGTATCTAGATAATATTATATACACGATGTACACAGTTTTTGAATTTTGTTCTATTTCGTCAGCCGTCAATGAAAGACAATGGAAAGATAGATCATTTTACGTTGGATGGTAGTTGAAGCTGGACCGTGTTTTACGTCTCCCGTCAAATAAACAAAGATCATCCTATATTGGCTGGACGCATCACGCTTGAACGATACCCAAAAAAAAGGTTTTTAGTATCTTCCTTAGAAATTTTCCAACTTTTCTCACTCCTGAAACCTTCCCAGGACTTTCACGAATATTTCAAGACCAAAATAAGCCAAATCGGTCCAGTAGTTTTTGAGTTCATCGATGACATACAAATAAACATTCATTTTTATATATATAGATGTGTATATGGAGAGACGAGATATAATAGAGTGGAAGGTACGGGAGAGGGCTGGGATAGCTGACAGATTTGATAGGACGAAATGTAAATGCACGTTATAAGACGGGATGGATAATAAAGAGAAAGGACGGGACGGATCGGGAAGAGACTGAACAGACGGATGAGCCGGGATTGAGCCGGACAGCAGGACAGCTACGTCAAGTTTAGGTATACAAGAGTTTATACGAAAAATAACATGTATTTGGTGTGGAGTGGAATCAAAAAATATATGCACCCAGGCGAAGCTGGGCCGGGCCGCTAGTGTACCTAATAAATACTTCAGCGTCGCTTTACGCTTGCCAAGATATGAAATTCAAACAAATGAACTACGATATAAATAGATACTTATTTAAATCGCTTCTGTTTACAAAGAACTATCGCTGTCTGTATCAGCCCAAATACGTCCCACTGCAGGGCACGGGTCCCTCTACAATCGAGAGTAGGATTGAGAGTGGTTAGGCCATATAGTCAACCACGCTGGCTTAGTGCGGTTTGGCGGACTTAAATACCATAGAAATTCTTATAAATCGCTATAGTATGCAGGTTTCCTCACGATGTTTTCCTTCACCGTTTTAGTGCGTGGTAATTGATTATCAATACACACATGACTCCGAAAAGTCAGAGTCAGAAAAGGAACTATAGTATTTATGTATTAAATTGTGTATTGTATTCAAAATATAAGTTTTTTAAAAGAAAATATCGTGAGTGAGCCTGCGTGTCATAGATAAATACATACTCACTGGGCGATATTAACACATGGTACCAGTGGCGGCGTAAGGTAGGTTGGCACCCGGGGCGGTTTTGTATTGAGCCCGAGATCACGATCTCGCAGAACGAGAGCATTGCTTGCCAAGCCCTCCGAATCTCGACCATGGAGGGCATCACGGCTGAGAGCGAGAGGTCTACTCTGGCGGCTGCATGGAGTATTCTGCGCTCGTCACCCCAGAGCGGGCACTCCGAAAGGGAGAGTGTTTTTACAACGAAGCAACCGTGCCCCGATAGAACCAGTGTCAGATGGGCCGCAACATGCCGTGGCGCCTGTTCAGCCACTGGTAAAAAAAAGACGCGTTGCCAGATTGGTCCACTCACAAGCACTGGGATGATTGTCCATCCTAGGGTACCACTCCTCCAAGACGGCCAATGTATCTCTAAGACTCTAAGGGCTGGTGGCTCCCCTTGACATGACGATTCCTGTCGCTAGTAATAAACCTACGACGAAAAGGCTTTGGCGTCAACGTCCCAGGGAAGGAAACCAGCCAGAAAACAGGCGGCGCCACCTCGCCACCTATCACATCGTGGGACGGAACATACAAGGCGAAATGTGGGTGCCCTGGCACCTCTGTCTACCCCTTCTGGGAACAAGACGTGAGTTTATGTATGTATGTAAACTATGTATTTACCACCCTAATAAGACGATAGAAAAATATGACAAAAGAAATCGTCTCAATTTTTGGCACAAAATTTAGTTGAATTGTGTCTGAAGTCACTAAAATTACAACCCGGCTCCGGTCGTTCGTTTTCGGTAGCACTCTTGATATACCCGGTATGTAATGGGAAGAGTTGAAAATAAACAATGACAGGTATACCATATTATACGGCGGTTGATATCCGCCCGGATATAAAATTACCACCAGATAAATACATTATTTCGATTGAACTAGCGACTAATTTGACCACGATTATATCACATAATGTTATTCAGTGCTCATTCGCACCTCGCGTCGCGCGGACGTGTGCAATGTTATGATTGTGTGTTGATTTGTACGCGAGTGCTAAGTTTGTATTGAATTAAAGCAGTTACATACATAGGTGCTACCAGGACACCCACGTTTCGCCTTGTGTTCCATCGCTTGTAAAGGGGGTGAGAATATCCCTATATCGGGCAGAAATTTCTGACTCCGGGCTTTAATGGATAACAAATCATTTTGCCCGACACGAGATTCGAACCCGAGAGCTCAACGTTATCGTACCCGTAGTACAACTAAGCCACCGAGGCACTCTTAAATTGAATCTATTAAAATTTAGGTTTTAATTCGCCAAGTAAACCTAGTGCGCGTAGACGAATAAGGTCTTAGTATATTTAATTAAAAATCTATATATCTATAAAGTACTTATTTATCTTTCAGTTCAGTAATAATGTATCTTTTTTATCTCTTACTAATTACGGACTTTCTCTACGATTGTGGAGTTTTAAAACTTTTTTCTGACATGGATTAGTCAGTCTATTTTATTAGATAACTTCAGGTTTTATCATGATGTTGCCTTCACTTTTAAATAAGCGATAATTAAAAAACATACATACATGTGTCTTTGAAAACTCAGAGATGTGATAATGACTTAAATATATTGGTCTAGCAATTATAGCTAACTTCTAAATAACATTTTAACAATCTTACTGCTGAACTTAGCTTTAAATTTTATGTAATCTATTTATTCTCATAAAATATTAGGGGTACATCAATAGATTTTCCATTTCGGATATCAATTCGATCGTCAGCCGATCTGATAGGAGGTACATAAGTACTTACACAGCCAACTTACCTACTGAATTGGTTGTTAAAACAGTTTTTAAATATTGAAATAAACCTATTTATTTAGGGATTTTATCGCGGATTTGGTTTAATTTTTACATTTTCTTATTTGCCGACGGTTCGATTACTACTATCTTTCGTGGTCACGGGGCGGACCTATGCAAATCTGCGATAAAATCCTTAAAAAGTTTTAATTTATGCGTGAATTCGTATAAAACTAAGAAAGGATTAGTTTTTAAATAATTATGCCAAAAACCCATAGCCTCAACACAAAATTCCAAACAAAAATGAAGTGATTACATGAGTTTTCGAACAATACTGAATTCTATAGTGAATGTGACAAGTTTCTTCGGACGGTTTTTCACAATGCTCAAGCGAAGGACTTCAAAGCGTTTTGTTCTGGGGGACAATGAGACCAAGAGTTTCGAAGATGACGTCGAGGCCATTCCCCCTGGCCTCGCGCAGAAGTTCCAGATGACGCTTCAGGCTGATCAGGAAGAATCTGAAGCCACTTCATCGTCAGCACAGGGAATTGACAGTAGGTTGCTGAAACCGCCTTCTGGAACACTGCAGTAAGTGTTTTTGACATATCAAATACGCGGGAAAAAACTGGTGGTAGGTCTCTCATATGTGAGAGTCCATCTGGGTAGGTACCACCGCAATGTCTATTTCTACCGTGAAACAACACTGCGTAAATGCACTGTTGTGTTTCGGATTGAAGGACATTGTAGCCAGAGCAACTACTGGACATATTGAGACTTAACATCTCATGTCTCAGGATGGCGAGCGCAGTGGAATGTTGCTATTGTTTATGAGCGGTCGTATCGCTTACCATCAGGCGAACGGCTTGCTCGTCTCGTCATTCATTGCAATAAAAAAAAAAAAAAAAAAAAAAAAAAAAAAAAAAAAAAAAAAAAAAGACAGAGAGAGAAGATAGTGTTCAGCTTAGGAATGAAAGAGCTAAAAACAGATTAGCGATACATATAAGCGTGATTCCTGTTTCTGTCTTTGTTAATCCTACGAAGTTTATTTTCCCTCTCACTCGGCTGGTTTCCCGCGTATTTTTTAAGTACGCACAGCAGATTATGGTCGCAATGTTCGCTCCAGAATTAAATCTTACTAATTGTTTTTTTGGCACTATGTATAATTTGTGGCAGGGATACCGAATCTTTAACTATAAATCCCTAATGTATGGCATACTTAGTTATATTTTATTATTAATTATTTATTACTGGCATAATCCAATGACTACATTGCATATTATAGTAAGAGCATATCGTTGTTTATTATAAATATCTTAAAGAAACAGATCAAGAACTTGAAGAAAAAGCTTTATACTTTTTAATAAAAGATCCTTAACTTTTTAAATGTTAAGGTTTGTTTTCAGTAGGTGATAAAAAGTTAATTCAATTCGTTACTTCATTATTATGATTTTGTTATACAATGCAATAGTCTATTATGTGGAGGGCTTATTATATCATTTTTTATATTTTATATTCAGTTAATATAGATTTTTGAAATATTTTTAACAGTACCAAAAAACATAAATATTTTTAAAATTCGCTATGAGAATCCCAAATAAACTTTTATTATTCTATTTCGGTATGAGAATCAAAATGTCAATATTAATAAGTTCAATCTAAATATAGTAAAAATATGTAGGCGTAATAACTAATAACACAGTGCATATTAATTTGAAGTTCCTTGACCCACATAGCTTCCTTGAACCAAAATAGGGCTGTCACACCGCAAATATTAGTTTTTTTTTCTTTCATATATTACAATTACTGTATTACGGGTAAGTTAACCAAAGTTATTGATTTAGTTAACTTAGTGTACATGGTAGAGCCATTGAAATTATTATAATTGTCGAGAAATATTTCCGTAAAGCGTGTTAAATTATTTTTTTTACAGTTAATATCAAGCATTTCCTTTTGAAATCTTAATAATCAACGATACGTAAATAACGTTGGTGTATCGTTTGGTGCCACCGGGGCAGTCAATCAGTCCAAGGTAAACAAAAAGTGTGAAACATATAAAGATTAAAATTTGTCGTGACAACCATGAACAGAGTTGACTAGTTCAAAAACCTTACGTAATGACCATATTATATTTTTAGATCACTTTATTTATTTAAGGCAATACGTTGATATTTATATTACGCAACTTGTGGACGCTATTTTGAAAATAGAAGCAATAATTCTTGTTTTTTAGTCTATTGCTATAATCATTGATACCAAAAGTGGTTATTATCGACATTCAAAAGTCGACGACAGTATGCAAAGGATCTTATCGATAAATATACATACACCCTACTGTGGCTTTTCGGCTTTCAAACAAAGAAGCGCCATAATGTCATTGAAATATTGTGCCATATTGATAATTTGAAAATTGTGTGAAATATTGCCATATTGTGGCCTTGATTTAAAATAGGCTCTATTTTAAATCAAGGCCACAATATGGCGCTTATGACAGTCGAGGGGTACATACATAAAATCACTGTTTTCCCAGAAGGGGTAGGCAGAGTTGCTACCAAGACATCCACATTTTCTCTTGTATGCTCCGTCCCACGATGCGATAGGAACCGGGCCCATCGCCATATCTGGCGCAAATTCCCGACTCCGGGCTGATAATGAATGGAAAATTCAATATGACTTTGCCCGAGATTCGAACCCAAGATCTCAGCTTTGTAACCGTACCGTAGTACAAATTCGCCACCGAGGCAGTCGAATACCGCTTAATCGCAGTAAAATATATCTACTTGGAATTATTCGTTTACTTAAATATAATAAAATTAAAAATGCACTGTAATTAAATCTTAATTTCACAGGCCATTACTTAATGCTCTCTTAGTTTTACGCGAATGTTACACATGGAAATAATGCTAATTTTAACGGATATTATCGCGGATTTGGTTTAATTTTTACATTTCTTATAATTTCCCGACATTTCGATTACTTTGCACCTTTCGTGGTTAGTCCGCGCCGCATGTGTGTGATAACTGATACCCACTTCAATGTAATGGTTGAAAATGGTGTAACCTGATGGTTCTTCTTGGTTTTTACAAAATCCAGACAGTTTTGTACTACTATTTAATGTAGGTCTCTCATAACTAAAAAGCCGTGGGTAGATACCACCGTAATGTCTATTTCTCCCGCCAAACAGTAGTGTAAGTGCACTGTTATGTTTCGGATTGAAGACTACTATTGAGACTTAACATCTTATGTCTCAGGATAGTGAACACAGTGGAATATCAACCATTGCTTTTTAATTCAAGGTGCTGTTTGGTTTTCTTCTGTCCATGAGCGGTCGTATCGCTTACCCTTAGGCGAACGGCATGCTCGTATCGATATTAATAGAAATAATAAAACAAAAAAAAACTATATTGTGTAGTGTGTTTATTGCCTAACGCCAACTAGTGTTACTAATTATTATTTTAATATTAATGATTGAATTGATTTTATCAAGATTTCCTTCCCATAACAGGTCTGAGCAAACGGATGAAACAAACAATTGGTAATATCCTTCATAAGTAGTTTATTGTGTAATAAACATGTTATATTTATACTATTGTATCAATGTATGTAGTTTTAGAGCATGCTCATAAAAATATTTTTTTTTATTACAATATATTATTTTCATATATTTTCTTTTTACTCATCTTTATTAGTAAATTAAGCTACGTAGTAAAGAATTTTGCAATTGCTTATTAGTTTAGTGGCCGTGGATAAGAGATGAGCGGTACATGTATGATGTACCCAAGAAGCTTATACCCAAATGGAGATTGCGTTCCGTATATAAAAGTGAAGCACAAAAATTTGACCTTGAATGACGTTGCTACTGCTTGCTATCCTTTTCTTTCGAGTGACAATGAATGAACAAAAAGTCATTTTCATTCATTGTCACTCGAAAGAAAAGGATAGCAAGCAGTAGCAACGTCGTTCAAGGTCAAGTTTTTGTGCTTCAGTTTTATATTACGGAATGCAATCTCCATTTGGGTATAAGCTTCTTGGATGTACCATTATTTTGTCTCTATCACTCCTTAGCAGTCACATCACAGAATACCAAACTAACAGAAGTCAAGCTTCATACAAAGCGCGCTTAATCAATGCACACATAGACAGCGTTCACTGACACCATAGATTTAGTATAAAACATACCCCCAAATACTGGATAGCTACTCAGCCACCGGACTCATTTGATATGACGTTATTTTGAGGTTCTGTTAAATTTCGAAATGAAATACTGGATAGCCATTTAGCTCATAAATCGGTCTACTCAGCAAACATCCAGCTAAATTTCCACAGATTAACGAAAAGTTTGTTTTCAGTTACAATTTTTATTGTATAAATATAAACGTTCCATTTGACGCAATATTCTTCATACATGATTTCCCTAAATTGGAAATTTAACCCTTTATACTTAATATGAGGAATCATTGTAACGTTTTTACTTTTGTTACGATTATGTTTAAAGCTATATTATATATTGCCATGTTATTATTTTAAAAATCTGTTAATAAAATCATGTGGGCGAAAAAACTTATGTCCCTATATCCGTAGCGAGTTTATTAAAAATATGATGTTTGTTTATTTTATTTATTGTTTACAATTGCACTCGGTTTTAAAGTTAGTTTTTGGAATATCTTTTCAATAAATAGGTATATAAAATACCAAACAACGGCTGCAGAACCACCTAAGTACCAAATGGAGAAGACTATGTAAATAAATACGATATGAGAAAGAAGCTGTGCTGGATATTATAAACAGGTAAGTATACACGTATTCCTCTAAGTTTTAACGAATTTATATGATAATTAACTATTTAATATATAATATGAATCGATTATTCACACATTTTAAATCATCATCATCATCTACAGCCTGTAGGATCCCACTGCTGGGTACCTATAGGCTTCTCTCATATTATGCCTCCTATATATTATCTCCTCCTCATATAGTAGTATTATGTAATAAATATGGAAAATAAAGTATGGTACAATGTGTATAACTATAAATAATCCTTTGTTTCAGGAGCTGGAGTGGAGTACATAAATATTCAATGTGTACCTATATAATAAGACCGTCCAAGAAATATGGCTCATATATATAGTGCCATGTATATCAGCTATAGACTAAATAAGTAAGCTCAATAAATATATATAAAAAATAAAAAGAGATATATAAAATTATGACATACTTTAACTTAAACACGTTTGCAGGTAACGCTATAGAAATCATGCATACAACAAATCATTTGGACAATACACACCCTTTTGAAATGAGTATGTAATATAAAAATATACAAAAAAGAATGAGACAAATTGTGTCAAGGAAGAAATATTTGCATCAGAAAACAGTGTTTTAAATCAAAGTTGAAGAATGTTATGAATTTTAATTAATATGTAATACATAAAATAAATTGTTTATTTCACCTATTTTCATTGTTAAAAAATGACATATTATATTTCTATTGTACATTTTTAATAGTACATTTATTAATTTAGTTTTAAATTAATGTTAAAATAATTGTTATTATTTTGTGTTTATAAAGGAATATAGATATAAATGTAAGACAGATCTAAAGAAATTTAGATAATTAAAAAAATATAATATGTACTAATGCTGTTATTAAAATAAATATACTACAATAAAACATAACTCATTTTTATTTGTATTCATTCCATGGTAATTCAATAAAATGCACTGTACAGTTTAAAATATGTATTTTATTATATTATTCCTTGTTGAAACATTTTCATTGGTTATACTATGTGGAGCTGGTGGAAATGATTCAGAAAGATCAATCTCCAATATATGATCATTCTGGGAACATGCTATATTATGTAACACAGCACATGCCTCTATAATAGTAAGCTAATTTTCAAAAACTTATAGCCCAACTTGCAGACAAGAAGATCTTTGTTGTAAAACCAAAGACCCTCTCCACTGGGTTTCTTGTTTTAGTATGGTCTTGATTGTAAGCTTCTTCAGTCTCCCCTTTCCAGAAATGCACATAAAAGAGAATCATTGAAATTTTTACTATCATGCACCGCGCCTGGCCATCGGCCTATAATGTTTCTTATCCTCAAGTTAGGGTCGCAGACTGCTTGCACATTTATAGAAAAATGGCCTTTTCTGTTTCTAAATGTTTCTGCTTGTGGTCCTCCTAAAAACAAGATAATAAAAATTAGAGCTCTAGCAAATATTCTTATTTCAAACTACAAATAATTTTATGTAAATTGAAAAAATATATTCATAAAATTGAATTCTTTATAGGAAACTATTATTGTAGTTGAACATTGTTCCAGTATATACTGAATAGCTACAATCAGTACAAATCATTGTATGATTAATTATATTATATTATATATTTAGCCCTACAACTATTTAGAGAGCTTGGTTATATGGGGTACAGTGGGCTGGGGAAGAGCCAATTACCTGCGAAATGTTTTGATTCCAACAAGCATATATATATAAATTATTGTGTAGAAATCATTTAGAGTGTGCCTTTATACTGTGCATAATATATTATTCTATTCTTTGATTAATAATATAATATTATGTACAGTAAAAAGGGATACTCTAAATGATTACTACACAATATAAAATACGCTAGGCATTTTAGAAGCACATTTAGTTAAAATAGAATAAGAAAACATATATTTGTGTACATGTAAAAGCTTAATAGTTATGTATACATTATTATAAGTAGAAATTACCTGAAGATTTGATCCTTATATGTATGAAATTTATAACTTCAATCACTCCTGCGATCGCATAGAAATCATTCGCAATATGGCATTGTTGTTGTTAGTTGGGAATTTTCATGCCACGATTTTGTAGTTTAACTAACTCTGCTGCAACTTTGTGTTGTATAGTCGGCTGTTCCACATGAAATACATCTCCAATAATCTTCTGGTAACTGCCTGTCGTAGAATATCATAAAGCAAGTAACAGTTGGTCGCAAGTTTTTATCAATCGACTTCTATTTGTAGTGGGTTCTATTTTGCCTCCAGCAAGGAACGCAGATGCAGAACAGTTTCTTTCTTCAGGCGGAACCTTACTTTGTTTGAATGTTTTCTTCTTTGTATTTGTCAAAAGCATTGAATTTTTTCTTGATTGACTCGCCTTGATGAAGCTTTATCGTCATCAGACAGCGATGAAACCGACGCGAGAGTCATTTTAGTACATTGACTTATATTCTACCGATAGACGAGGCGCGTCATAGAAAATAATTGTCCCGTATTTGTCAAAAGCTCAGTAGCGACATCTAGTACGTTTACTTGAATATTACAAATTATGATCAAAGATTATTAGACAGACAAGACAGTTCATGTCAATAATAGCTTTGCCTAAGATACTGCCTAAGTATAAATAAATAATAAATACCGTCATAGCAATAATATATTTGCAATGTTTTTTTTTATTTACGTGAATAATTAATGGAAATGATGTAAATAAAATTAAATACTCTTACAAGTGTACAAACCTGTCAAGCAGTCAATCAGTGTACAATCAGTCTGACATTTATTAATTTAATAACATTTATGAATTTTTAACAAGCTGATACGAAAATGACTACCGCATTTGGAATATCTGAAATCTTCGTGTCGAAAATGAATTGAACAAATATAGGTATGTTCTAATGGCAGCCACTTATATCCATTCCAATAATTCTGGACAAATATTATAGAGATCTCCTTTTTTCGTAACCGACGCGGAAGAATATAAAACAATTTTAAATGGTATTAGTCTTCAATAACAATGGGTTCGAATAGTCCATTAAGTAATTTATATTAAGAAATGGGGTCTAAATACTATCCACTGTTTCAAAACACACATACAACACACATATTTTGAGTTATTAACCAACAACATAATATGATTAAAATAAAATACTGAAATCAATTTGCAACTACATCCTTTCTACATATTTATTTTATAATGTATTCGAATAGTTTATGCCTATTTGGTCCACTGATATGAATGTCCCTTGAATAATCTATATCTTATATAGTTCGTGTCTCTCACTCGACGGGCAATTTTTATGCGCGGAAATGAGATACACGATTAAGGAGCTCACCTTGTATTTTAACGAGCTCTAAAATATATTTAATCCATTAATAAATAAAAGATCTGTATTATCGGCATTATTCTGCAATCGTATATCACTTACGTTGTATTCTTTAATTATATTGTAACTTAAGAAAATTTCGCTGTCGGTTTGACGGGGAAAAGTCAAAATAAATTACTTATAAATATAAACAAAGAGGCGTACTATTGCGCGGCCGTCACGCGGCAGACTGGTTCGTGTGCGGTGCATGCACCGCACTTGGGTGGGACACGTTTGTTACAAAGAACGTCTTATCTAGCGTAACATTGATATCGATGTTTTAGTAAATTTTATGTAGAATTGATGAAGTTAAGAGTGGTCGTAGGTGGCCTTAAGACGACGGCTGCTTAAAAGTAGAAATTCTTAAAAATTCGACTGTTTGACAGCTGTCAAACTCTTAAGTTGCTTTCGAGAATACGAATCGGATGAATAATGCCCCATTAAATATTTAATTCTTAAGTGGTTTAATCGAAGTTATATTTAACTGGAATCAATTTAACAGGTCATTAGAGCTAGTTAATCGGAGTTAAAAGTTAATTGGCTTTCCAGTATTTGGGCCATAGATCGGCAATGTGAAAGAGATAGAATAATTTAACTCATATGTTAAAGCGAGATGCATGATGCGACCATACGTTTACACAGGAGTAGCCTGCAGTGACCCAGAATCAAAATATGTCAAACTAAGGGAGCAACAAAATTCGCTTATTTTCAGAATTTATTTAATTTTACAGTACTTGGTTATATTTATTAAACGTAGTTTATTATAGTGAATCGTGCAGTGCCAAGGTGTGGTTCATGCAGGCGTAAAAATCCGAAATAATCAAAGTTTTCACAGGTACCGGTCACTTTTGCACAATACTATTTTGTGACGATATTATAGAATTAAATGGAAATCCGTGTATACATATCGGTAGAAAAGAATATAGTATTTCATTATATAAATGCGCTGAAAGCATCCATTGCGTATAAAAAATAATATCAAATACGTGAATTTACAATAATTTCAACCAAAAGTTGCTAGAGATTGACTGACAGGTTCGATCAATAAAAGGTTGTCGATAAAATAGTCGATGACAACACATGTTTCCTTACATTTTTATAGAGCTACTAGCGGCCCGACCCAGCTTCGCCTGGGTGCATATATTTTTGATTCCACTCCACACCAAATACATGTTGTTTTTCGTATAAACTCTTGTATGCCTAAACTTGACGTAACTATCCTACTGTCCGGCTCAATCCCGTCTCATCCGCCTGTTCAGTCTCTTCCCAATCCGTCCCGTCCCTTCTCTTTATTATCCATCCCGTTTTATAACGTGCATTTACAGTTCGTCCTAACAAATCTGTCATCTATCCCAGCCCTCTCCCGTACCTTCGATTCTATTTTACTTTATGTCCCTTCTCTCCATAAACATCCATATACATCTTATATATAAAATAGGAATTATTAAAATTTAATATGAGAGTTACACTGAGATAGCAAAATAATAATTGTCAACGTTACTACTACACTTGATGCATAAACAATAATCGTATTGTGTGAGAGAAACAGGAGACCGGCTTCGTTCTCATCCCTACTCCGTGCTGTTTACTGGGTCAGAAGTGACACCTGTAGACATCTGGCGGGGATAACTAATTAAATGACGATTGATCAGTTTTCGACCGGAGAGGAAAAATGTTTAATTACTAAAATGGCTATTAAAAAATAAGGGTTGATCGTAGAAGGGTGAAATTTAAGGATTGTATGTATTTTTGTATGTTGTATCATAAAAAAATAGAAATTAAAAATTTTGTCTAAAAAATAAAAAATAAAATTTAGGGGTGGACTACCCCTAACATTTAGGGGGATGAAAAATAGACGTTGGCCGATTCTCAGACCTACTCAATATGCTCACAAAATTTCATGAGAATCGGTCAAGCCGTTTCGGAGGAGGTCGATTACGCACCCCGTGACAGAAGAATTTTATATATTATATAGATAGTATGTTGTGATAGTGTGCATTCTTCTTCTACCTGGTGTTATCCCGGCCATATTTATTATAGTATTCATTCTGCAATATTAGTTATTTACTTTTTCTCATTTTTTATATTTGTGGAATAATTATTATGACACTTCATGTGCGTGATTTTTGAATTTAGAGCCTCTTTCAATCTCTACCAAGAGGCTGTCAATCTATAATAGTAAAACAATAACATATTAGATATTATTATAAAATATGCGATACTTCTATGCACAATATAATTGTCCAAACCTTGAAGCAACATTATTCATTTATCATAACATTACGTATAGGCTTAAAATTTAAAATTATCATAGGAAAAACATTAATTTAGGTGACGTGATCGAGAAAAATTCATAGTTTATTAAACTTTCTCTTTCTTCAGTCTCAGTTGTCTGCATCCAACGACTTCCTACAAGCTTAACCAGGTCCTCCGTCCAACTTCAACGCGGCCTAGCAGGCGTCCAACACTTCCTAATGTGTTAAATTCGATTCACTTAAATAAGCATATTTTTGTAACTCTAGTATACATATAGTAAAAATGTGTTTACTCATTGAAAAATCAAATTATCACGGATTTTGTTGCAGACTGAGTCCACCGTGTGACTATGAAAACTGTAAAGTAATCGAAACTTCGCGACAGGAAGTTAAAAATGAAAAAAAAAAATAAACCGAAAACGCTAAAACGTTGTAAATAATAGTTTTATTTCATAAATTTGTTTTTTGTTCCCAGTTTAATTAGGTGTATGTATTATGTACACATCACAATGAAAAAAATAATTTTGATCAGGGGAACATAAAGACCCATACAAAACATCTCAAACAAAATGTTTTCAAATAATATGACCATTTATCTTTATTTATTTGTGTGTTTATGTATCTGTATTGAAATAAACACATCAATAAGTTTTTGTTAATATATAATAAAATGTTGCATATATCCATAAAATGTTATTCCAATACTACAGGCCAACAGCTATATCGATATCGATACGAACGTATCGAAAGTGCATGGTGCACCACTATATGTCAAGCACACATGTAAACTTTACGCACACAATCGTAAATCAGTTTTGGTCGCGCTCGAAATGACACATTGCCGATCTATGTTCTATACTACATCTATGACTGACACGATATTCGAAACCAGTCGAGACCACTTCGAGAGCGAGTTTCGACCTTTGCGCGAACGCCGAGCGTAGTGTGAGTGTGGAAACAAAAGTGAAGTACATACACAAGCTTGACTTCTGTTAGTATTCTGTGTTCACATTATCTTCTTTCTCGCTCCATTGGATTCCCGTGTTTGGTACGTGCGCATAGATTTTTGAAGTGAAAACTTCTTTAGCGGCGTTGAGCACTTTTTCTGTAATGGGTATAAAATCTTAAACTCGCGTCAGGACACGTGACCTGATCGTAAGACGAAAAGCGTAAGACGGATGGAGAGTAGACAGCTGTCAGTTAGCTGTCAGTTTATAAAGCTTTGATGAATTGCCAATGATTTTGAGTGGAGATTTCAACATAAACTTCGCAGACGATAAAAATCAACTATTAATTGAATTTTTAAATAATGAATTTGGTTTAACTATGTCGAATGATCGCAATCTTAGCACAACGAAATACAAAACTACTATTGATGCGGTCTTTATTAGACATTTAAATAGGTTCGAATCAAAACTGTTCGTTTCTTACTTCAGCTACCATAAACCTATTGTATCAGTTTTAGAGATTGGCGATGATAGTTCTGGTAATGATGATGGTGAAAAAGTCGTTGAAATTATGGATGAAAGTTGATTTTTCGGAGAGATAAACTTTTTAATGTAAAATAATTGTAATAGTTTTAAAGTGTTAAATTTTTCATGTAATATAAATTGTCATGTTTGTGTACGATAGCGCAATAAATGAATATTGTATTCTACCACATAAATGATAGTACTTTTATACTGATAAAGCAATTGGTGCAAAATTATTCCCTAACCATTCCAAAATATCAAACATGCTCAACGTTAATAATCAAGTTTTCACTTCTGCCGGCACTCCCGGAGTGCAACCCGTCTTTTATTTTTGCACTGTCCTTTCTAGTTTAATACCTCATGTATCAATGTAATTATGTATAGCAATGATGTTATGAATATATTATATTTAGATTTACATTTATTTATCATTCTGTTTTAGGTAATTTTTTTAGCCGAAACTTCACGCCATTGTAGAGTCTGCATATCATTGACGTCAGGAAAAAAGGTTAACCATTCAGTTTCTTTAACATAATGTTGTGCTGGCGAGCAAATTAAGACACTGTACAACACTGATTTTCACTCATTTTGGATGACATGGCATCAGGAAACAAATGACAATATTGTACCCTTAGAATACACCTAAGAGTTAGACAATTAAGTAATCTTGACCCTTGAGAATCCAAACCTCGTGTCTTGTACCAGAGACTTTTCGGTTTCGTAAACCCAGTTCCAAAACAAATATATGTAGATCATGCAAACGTTTGTTTCGGGATTCAAATCGCGGTCTCTCGGTCCACAAGCTGCTCTCAATACGGACATAAACTCACGAATAAGTCTTAGTGGGGTAGGCCGAGATTATAGAGAAGTGTTGCGATCCATACTTATGTATGCAGTATGTACGTTCTTTACGCTGATGTACCAACCAAAAACCCCGCGATGGCCTTCTTATGACGGCGGTCTCTGCTAGCGTGACTCGACCGGTACTATTCCGCAGTCATCCTATGCTATGCGAAGACATATAGTCTCGTCTTTTTCCATGATAGGGCAACTCGTACGCACCCCTATTAAGCTTATCCAGGGGGTTACTTTATCAAACGATACTAAATTCAAATTTTCGGATGTTCGACGTCCGTAGTAAGATATAAGTTTTCCACTTTTAAAAATCAATACTATTCTCTATTATACTTATCATTTTCTCCGAACTTAGTCTATGGTTACGACGTACGGTAGAGGATTCCAACATTTTGTGCAGTATCTAGGCATATTAGTGAAGTTTTACGTACGGCGTCGGAACATTAGAAATTTGTATCATTTCATAGTGTAACCCCCCAGGAGTTCGCCTCGGGATGACTTTTTTAATGTACATACCTATGTAAATTACCGTGTAATGTTGGAACTAGGGCATTTTCTGTATTTATTTTATATGTATATTTAACTGTGGAATCATATAATTGGTGCTTTGTTTTTGTTTTGGAGTATATTTCTTAACACTGTTTGTTCCCAAATAAAATAAAATAAAATAAATAAATAAATAAATAAATAGAGCGCCTCCCAACAGCACCGAGTAATCCCAGTAGTCCCGCTTAGTCCCTTTTACGACAGGGGAATACCGGTGGAATTCTAGTCGCTCCTTTACCACAGGGCAGATCCTTGTCCCATCTTGGACATGCTCCTCATTCACCACCCATTTTCGCATTATAAACACGAGTACAATACAGTGCCTATTTATGATCTGATACTTTAATAACACGGTCAAAGCACGCTTATACTTTGTACTAGACAGTCCTTAGTTCAATGTAATTAACTGATGGTAACGCGTATCTTCTAGTAATAAGTTACGTAACGGACCAGTTCGTCAAGGCGACAGACAGCATGGTAATGCGAACATTAAAAAGTTTCGATTATGTGAGTTTCCAATACCTAAGCCATATGAGTCTAATGTAGAGTGAGCTCCATTGAGGTATTATACTAGAGCGGACATCGGAAACAAAATCTGTGCGTATGGTGCGTGTACATGGGTACAAAGTGAAGCGAGAGGTAAGATAATGTTACTTCGTAGGCGTGACAGAGACAGAAATAGAATGTACCCTTTAGTTTGTTTCAAACATTTTGTTTGCAGTGTCCCCTTTAGTATATTATCTCAATGAGGAGCTCTGTCATACATTTACATCTTCAAAAACGTAGTATTTTTTTTCTTATAATGATTGTTACCTCTACGTAAGTAAAATAGAACTAATTAATAAACAGCAATTTGCTATAAATTCCGTTGGCAACCGAATGTATATTTAGTTATTAAACGATTACCGAGTTTGTGTGGAATTCAATAGCCTTAAACTATTTAATTTTATTATTATTTTTCTAACGTATATGTTGGACAACCTGTCAAATATTAACCAATAGGAGGACTGGAAAAGGTGGTCCGACACCACTATTTGGATCAACGTTTTTGAATTTGAAGTACCAGCGCTTCCTCTATATTATATACTAGCGGCCCGGCCCAGCTTCGCCCGGGTACAAATAGATTTCTGTACAATAATGTACGTATTATACATATAAACCTTCCTTGAATCACTCTATCTATTAAAAAACCGCATCAAAATCCGTTGCGTAGTTTTAAAGATTTAACCATACAAAGGGACGTAAGGACATAGGGACAGAGAGAGCGACTTTGTTTTATACTATGTAGTGATACTCTACGGTGTTAGTAGTTAGTATTAAGTACCTACCGGGTATCTCAAGACTGCTACCGAAGACGAAGCCGGGTGGTAGTTTTAGTGACTACAAACATAATGCAACTAAAAATTTCGCAAAGAAACGCGACAATTATTTTTTATGATTTTTTAAAAAACGTCAATTTTGGGTGGTAAATCCATAGTTTTTGCTAAAATAATAATTTAAACTCTTTTATACCTTAAAGTACTTATAAATAAGAGGGTATACACTATTATTTTGGAAAAAAATGTATTTACCACCCAAATATGGCCATAGGAAAAAAATATAAAAAAAAAAATGTCGCTTTTTTTGGCAACTTTTTCTGTTGCATTGTGTCTGAAGTCACTTAAACTACCACCCGGCTTCGTTTTCGGTAGCAGTCTTGATATACCCGGTATATTCATAATTCATATCCCTATTCCCTTATCCCCAATACGCCTTTCCTCTACCCGTCTTTTTTCCTTCCCGCTCTCCTCCCGATTTGGTGGTCCGGCAACACACCCACGATTCAAGCGTCGTGGATATTCATGGGCGGCAGTGATGACTGACCATCAGGTGATTTGCTTGCTCGTTTGCAGTAGAAATGCGGTAATCTAGTGAGCCACGTGTATTGCGTTTCGTGTTCTGTGTATATCCGGATACAATCGGGCATAATATATCGGCACATACATGTAGGTATCGAGGGATTCACATCTCATGTGAATACTCTATCACTGCGCTAACTATCTATCAGGCTCATTGGAGACACTGCCGTGCCAGTATAAAAAGGTTCAAAGTTCACTGGTAAATACATACAACTTATTTCTTCTTACCACTTGTATGCAGATGACTTACAAATATACTACCAAGCACCTGCAGAAAGAATGACGGAAGCAATATCTTCAATCAATAAAGATCTTGCCCAAATCAGTGATTGGGGTAAGACGCATGGTCTGAAAGTCAATCCTTCTAAAACTCAAGTCATTGTTGTTGGCAGCTCCAGGATAGTTTCCAGGCTAGATCTCGACCAATTACCTCAGGTTATGTTTGATGGTTGTGTCATTCTATACAGTGAGAAAGTAAAAAACCTAGGTATCTTTATTGACAAGAACTTATCCTGGGGTCCCCAACTGCAAGAACTCAGCCGGAAATTGTACGCTGCAGCGGGGTCCTTACGAAGATTACGGAACTTTCTTCCCATTCATACGAAAATTGCACTTGTCTTTTTCCTCTCCTTGATTATGGTGACACTAGCTATCTTGATCTCACCGAAGCCCAATTTGATAAACTTGAGCGAAGTTTTGTATACTTACGGTTCATGGTTCATTTTTGAACTTCGCAAATATGACCATGTCTCTGAATTTCGCACTAAGCTCAAGTGGCTCTCGATGCGTCTTCGCCGGAATGCTCGTATCCTCTCTCTTCTTTATTATATATTGTTTCTTCCCAACACACCTTCCTACCTAAAAAATCGCTTTAATTTTCTTAGCAATACACACACACGATCACTAAGATCGTCGGAGAATCTGACATTAGAAATTCCCAAGCACAATACTGAATTTCTTGCAAACTCGTTCACTGTGAACGCTGCTCACTTGTGGAACCAATTGCCGCTGTCTATTCGTCAAGCTAAATCCCTGCCAATTTTTAAAAGACTCGTCAAGGAACATCACTTGTCAATTTGATAATACATATTTTTCTTTTCCCCCTCTTTATTTTCTTTTTCTATTGTTTTTACATTGCACATCCTTATATTGTTTAGATGTATATATTTAGTATAGGTATTTAAATATGTTTGTATTATATATTTATAGTTTGTTAGGTAGTAAAGTCTATGTACGTTTATTTTTGTTTGTACATGATAGGTAGACCATTCATTTTTACTCATAACCTGTCTACCCCCGATTTTCTTCTTCTGTTTAGTCCATTCCATCCAAAGGTTGTCTGGAAAACATCGCCGAAGGCGATAAGACCGCCGATTGTACTTTATATATAGTTTAAGTTTTTTTCTTTGTGTATTGTTTTTGTTTTTATTTGTGTACAATAAAGTGTAATAATAATAATACATAGGTACATTAAACATAGATCATAGTTAAGACACAGCACACACACCCACGTTCACACAAACGCTCGCATTAATACATAAGCCCAACTATTTAGTAATTCTACGTAATTGAAGTATAAAAGTATTGCTTCTCATTTATATTCTGCTTTTGCCTTCTCTTTGCTAATTAATTATTGTTAGATGATGTGTAGGTATCTAAGTACTTCGTAATTGGTGTATTGTTTCGTCTGAAATTATTACAATGTCTGAAGATCTGAATTGTCCGCTGTGAGCCTGTGTAGGACCTAGTAGTTATATAAAGACATACTCCTCCTTCAAGATTATTTGGCGAAAACCGTACTATGTTTTTTTTTAAATTTAAAAATAAGCTATGGGTAATTCTAAAACACCCTTGCTGCCTACGTAATCTAGATCTAAGATTGTGTTAATAGTAAATAAGTCACAAAATAATGTAATGTATCAAAAAATCTTTTGACTTAAGAGCGTATACACCTTGCGCGCAAAGTCAACTATAGGTATTTCTTCGTTAATTTCACGCACACATAAGCGACCAAAGCTGTGTGCGTAGAGCTGCCGCGTCGGCTCGCTATACAATCGGCTCAAACAACTTTGATCCGTGCGCTTCAAATATTCAATTGAAATGTAACTGTAATATAATATCATAAAAATATTTTATTTGCATTATAAGTAGACAAATATTACTGTGCAAGCAAAGAATAATACAAATTTAGATAGTAATCATACTTTCGTTATTATTACATTGTTAAGTTGTATTCAAATCAGTGTTCAATCAGTAGACACTACGGACGTTTTATTAATCATTTCGTGTTCGAACATATAAATAGTGTTAGGGGCCTTACAACCCCTTACAATTACGAAATATAATTAATTTTATATTACAATACATAACATAATTTAGCCTCGGAATTACATCCCATTATATTACCTGAAACATAATTTATACTCACTACAAAATCACTGTAGGTAATAAAAATAATTTTACCACCAAAGTACTAAGATGTGGTAATCGCAGTCCGCGCGTGGCTATTTTTACTACGTACGGCAAAAATCGACTGCAGCTAGGCCGGAGCGACGAGCGATATGTCCTCCCTCTAGAAGGCCTTGCGGCGGTCTGATTTGATCCACGTCGGACAGCGTGTTTTATAGTGGTTTTTAAAATATTTGTAGAAAACATGAAAACTAATTTTGTTGAAATATAAAAATGGTAATTTATTGTTAAGATGTTCTTCTATTATAATATGCAATTTCTATAAAAAATTATGTACGATAAGTTGGTGAAAAAAAAAATGTTCTTGACGAGAGTTTCTGAATAATTTCGCATTGTTTAAATTTTTATTTTTCAGGAACTAAACACAAAAAGATTATTTTTCTCAGCAAAATCCCTCCATAAGGGTCTTATTAGTCTGATAGTATTTTTATTTTTATCTTATATTTAGTGGTTTCGGATATCTTAAGCTTCTAAATTGCCATTTAAAGCCTAAATAACGAAACTTGTGTTCAGTAATCCTTATAGTACTCACAAATTATCCATCAATCTATAATGTTTTCCACCAAAATCCCTAGATGACAACCTTTTCTAAAATTAGTAATAACTATTTTTCCTTTAAATTGTTTATTGGTGGCTATTAACTCATTTGAAAAGTCCTGTTTTTAAGCCAAAAAGCGCGTGCAGGGTATAAACGCTCTTAATAGCCAAAAGATTATTAACTGTTCTTTGAATTTTGGTTGGTTTTGTGACTCACTAACCATGCTTCAACGTACGACAGTCGATAATTTTTTGCCGCATTTTTCGCTTTAATGTATGTTGCCAAGTTTAAATTCTTTCCCGTACATTGAGGTAAAAAATTGATATCTCAGAAGTTTCTAATAAACCAAAATTTCATTATAGTTCATAAAAATAGTAATATATTTTGATTAAGTTTTTACTGGTGGTATTTTACTGGTGGTAGGTCTCTCATATGTGAGAGGCCATCTGGGTAGGTACCACCGCAATGTCTATTTCTCCCGTGAAACAACACTGCGTAAATGCACTGTTGTGTTTCGGATTGAAGGACATTGTAGCCAGAGTAACTACTGGACATATTGAGACTTAACATCTTATGTCTCAGGATGGCGAGCGCAGTGAAATGTTGCTACTGTTTATGAGCGGTCGTATCACTTACCATCAGGCGAACGGCTTGCTCGTCTCGTCATTTTTTGCAAAAAAAAATTTTGATTAAGTGTTAAGCAGAATTAAAAAATGGCTCTAATTTACGTCGGGGCTAATTGTTTTCCCCAATACTGTCTCAGAGCTCGTGGCAGCAATACTGTTGGGCCTACTCTTATGTTTATTCTTAGACTGACTTTTTAATCTTGATAACATCCAGGCCCAATGATTGTTTTGTTGCCTACCTACTACCTGTTACCTGTTTAACCTGTTGCCTGCATGTTGTCGCTTGGCAACATTCATTGCTATGCAGATGACAGCACGGTTCATGGGCGATACCACTGCGGGCCTCCAGGTTGCCGTGTCGAAACTGTGAAGGGACGCGAAGATCTTGTCATTGAGCTCAACCGGACCTTGGATCTCATTTCTACATGGGGTTCCAGGAATATGGTTGAGTTCAATGCCAAGAAAACCCAGGTGTGTGCGTTCACGTGCAAAAAATCCCCGTTCTCTCCCCTCCCCATTCTGCAGGGTACTCCCCTCTCAGTGCGGAATGACCTGTGTATCCTTGGTGTGGATATCCGCTGTCATCTCAATCCAAGGAATCACATCGAGGGCGTAATATCTGCCACATCACGCAGGGTTGGAGTCCTGAACAGGGTGCGTCGGTTTTTCACGCCCGGTCAGCTTTGCCGCTTATATAAAGCGCAGGTCCTGCCGGGTATGGAGTACTGCTCGCACCTTTGGGATGGATCCGCCCAGTACCTGCTCGATGCCTTGGATGGATTGCAGCGGCGGGCCATCCGCATTGTGAATGATACAGACGTTACGAGCAACTTGGAGTCGCTACAACTCCGGAGAGATGTCGCCTCTCTAAGCGTGTTCTACCGCCTGTATCACGGTGAGTGCTCTGAGGAATTGTTCAACTTGCTCCCCTCCTCTCCATTCCTAACCAGAACCCCGCGTGCTGGCTTGCGAAGCCATAGCTTGACGGTCCACACCATCCCGGCGCGAACCAAACGGTTCTCAAATTCGTTTCTGTGCCGCACCGTCAGGCTGTGGAATTGTTTGCCGGCGCACGTGATCCCTCCTTCCTACCATCCTGGGTCCTTCCGCCGCGATGTGAGTGCCTAAGCAGGCTGGCATAATTGTTTCCGATACATTGATACTCCGCCTGGGCGGCATTGGCACTTTCCATCAGGTGCAATGCCGCCACTATGCCAGGCCATTATATAAAAAAAAAAAAAAACAAAACAATATATTTGCCTTGCCGAGGAAATTACACCCGCGGTTTCTTAATTTTAGCCGGCTTTCAAGATTCAACCAACACCGTCGCGGAGATTATTAATGTGGAAAAATCTTTGTTATGCATTAGCGTATATTACGCATATTATTTCGATATAAAATAATCTTATCTACGGACTTTGTTTATTTTGATAATTGTTTTGATTCAAGCGCCGTGATTGATTTGTTGTATTCGTATCAATAAATAACATTTATTTAATACTTACCAAAGTTAATAACAAATCCGTTTGTTTGTGATCGAATAATAAATAACTCAATAGTACAGAGACTGTAAAACGAATTCTAAAACGCGAAGCTGCGTGTTTAATGCTCTTATTATTATAAGATAAATAAATATTGATTGCGGGATCTAGATTTTGTGAAAAGGAACAGTTAACTGTAGTTTGCGATTGATACAAGACGTGCATATTAGTTTCTAGTTGGGACTATGTGTTAAACATTGGCACCGTTAACTTATGTGCTATGATATACCAAAACTCATAAGAGTAAATGGATTTGTTGAATAGTGATGAAAAAAAATGTAAATATGATTTATTATCTCTGAGGTAGTCATTAATATTCTCCTGAGCATTTAAATTTATAAGACATTATTTTTGATAGTATCACACAAATGTAAATATTCTATGTTATATATATTAATATAGATACTAGTTGTGCGTTTTTTTTGCAAAGTTTTATTTTTATTTCTTGATAATATCGAAGCTGTAAATAACATGTTTTTGTTTTGCCACCGTGAATCCAAGTGAATAAATTATTCTAAGTCAAGTACATCTATTCTTTAGTTTACGCTTTGCGTATTTTATTTTGTCAAATGATTGGTAACAGTGCCGTTTAGAACCAAAAGAAAATTGTGTGTGCTGTAGAACTATTGAAGTTTAGTAATAGTTTTAAAATTAATGGCCATCCGTTTGTATCCAGTTTTGTTACTTTACGCCTTGGTCGAACGTTGGACTTTTTTTTCTATTAACACATCAAGAAACTCTTCAAAATCTTTTCTGAATGAGTCATTGAATGAAACATTATAAGTACATGCAATTACTTGTTTAGAATTGGGTTAATAGAATGCATTAAAACTGTCCTTTCATTAATTATTACACGTGATAATAACATGACAAATTAATGAATGCAAGTGCATCACTTGCGTACTTAATAAGACAATCTAACACTAGAATCGCTCATTAATTCTTATCGATGTGACCTTAGCATTAATAAACAAACCGGGAAAACATTTTCTTATGCAAATCTCATTGCGATTTCTTCAGTATGGCAACATTGAACCAATTATTGCCCATCCTTCTCGCACATTATTTAATTGACGAACTCAAGCGAGTTGGCGATATCGTACGATCGTCAGACGATATGATTGGACTAGGCGACGTCAAACCTTCAAATACATGAAAACAAATACCTTCTCCAGTTATGTTTTGTGTTTTCCAATAAAATAGTATTTTAAAGTTATTATATGGATGTTTAATGTTTATTCTAGTTATTTATTGTGAATTATGTACAGTAACATGAACGGTTTATACTCCGATGGCCCTTACAGGTTAGTCGTTCAATAATTATTTATTACTAATATTTTAGTAATTTATAAAGTATTCGTGACCGGAATGAGGGTTTGGAAAACGATATTACAAGTTATTTCAGTAGCTTTGTGCGTTTATTACGTTTATATAAGTGTTAATAAATAAGTGTGCCATGTTTAAATTTCACTTGAGGCAGAAGATTTAGCAATCGTAATAATTAATATTCTGCGCACCGAATACACGTAAAAATGATTTCATTAACATATAAATAACTTAAATTCATAAACATAGACACGTATAGATGATTTATTTTAATGTACCCACGTGTTGCGATTTTATTTGATTTTTCTTCTTTTTCCTGGTAAAACTGGTTGTTAAATTAATATTTACTAAACTTTTTATACCTAAACTAATTTCGGAGTATATTTTTCACCAGAAGTATTACCAGTATTAGGTTTTTGTATCAAATAATTCACGCTTTTACTTAAAAAATCACTAACTTTCATCAACTTTCTTCTTATATTTTTTTGCCCTAAGGGATTAAATTTCGATTACCATTAACATATGCCAATAATGTTCTGTAGGTTGGAGGAGATGTAACAATGATGTTGCTGTGAGTTAGGTGGAATACCTACTTTTACATTATTGCATCTCACTGTCGGGCTACATACATATTTTTTTTAAAGTTATATACTATCATTAAGGCTGTCATTTCATTGAAAGCGGCCGTTAAAATATACTTTATTCAAACTGACTTTAAGTTCACATTACAATAATAAACCGCTGTAGACATTGGGACATTATAGTATGTAATTGTATAGTACGTAATAAAAAACTCATATATATTGTAGTATTAAAAATATAAATTGTCCAAGATTGTTTAATTAGATGTAACATTGTTCCGTTACTGTGTTTGAACAGAACTCCTTAGAAATTAATGTTTGATTATAATGTGTAATTTTAAACTTCTCTCAGTCTTCTATGACTTGACTTTGGTTTGCTGCTATAACTTTGAATGTCCTTTGGTTT
This sequence comes from Hyles vespertilio, assembly GCA_009982885.2. Classification (NCBI taxonomy): domain Eukaryota; kingdom Metazoa; phylum Arthropoda; class Insecta; order Lepidoptera; family Sphingidae; genus Hyles; species Hyles vespertilio. Next base: position 2,722,672 of record CM042832.1, read on the forward strand.
TAGTTTTAAGATAATTAGACTTTATAAATGGTAAAAAAAACTTGACATAAAGATAAGAAAATAGCATTTAATTAATTTAAATAACATGAGTAACAATATGATTATGTTTTAAGTAAATAAATACATCTCACGGTCCAGTCTGCCACACCGGTCTCTCTATTCAATGCATTAAAAAAGTGTATGTCTGTAATGTAGTTTTTTTATTACATTGTATTTGAGTAGGTTGTGGAGTGAAAGAATATTTGACTATTTGATCTATTTATTTATTTATTTTTAAAACCAATAAAATTACATGCTGTTTTATATATAAGTATTGTGCAAGGTGACAAGTCTTTGAAGGTGTATACAGCATTACAATTTATATTTTGTATGAGCCCATAGAAGTCCCACTGCAGGGCGCGGGCCTCCTCTACAATCGGGAGTACAATTGAGAGTGGGTAGTCCATATAGTCAACCAAAGCTGGCCAAATGCGGGTTGGCAGACTTACATACCATAGAAACTCTTATAAATAGCTATGGTATGCAGGTTTCCTCCCAATGTTTTCCTTCACTGTTTTAGTGTGTGGCAATTGACTATCAATACACACATGACTCCGAAAACTCAGAGGTGTGCCCTGGGATTCGAACCCACGGCCACCTTGAACATGTTGGCAGCCGCGACTAATTTGTTTACCAACAGGCCACCACGCACATTTATCTTAATAAAACAAAACAAAAGCACAACTTAATCTTAAACAAATTAACTACAGAGTAGTAAAATCTAATCTAATCTGTGCCTTGCTGTTATTAATATTATAATTTTGTTTCAGGCCGTCTATGTCCCAAGGGACTGTGATTCACAGCCAACGGTTTCAAGAGAAAGACTTCACTATCGCCACGCCTGAAGAGTTCGTCAGAAGGTTCCAAGGCACCAAGCCCATTAATAAAGTAAGATTTTGTCTTTACTGCTTTGTATATAAAATATTGATAGTACAGTTCATCAGACCATTCCAAGGCCCCAATCCCATTAATAAAGTAAGATTTTATACTGATATGTAAATAAAAATTTCAATAGTATGTTAATGAGGTTACATTATATTCATGGCAAGGGCTTTGTTTTCTATTTCTTAGTATGAAACAGTTTGTTGTCAACAAGCGGCATTACCAGATATATTTTTTTGAAAGATATTCCTATGTTCATCAGGTATAGTGTAGGTATTTAATGGTGAAAGAATTTTTGAAATGGGTCTCTTAGTTTCAGAGTGTATTAATCCCATCAAAAACATCCTGTCAAAAAATTCCAAGTCTCGCAACTCAGATTTTCTACTGCAAAAAGTTGTGAGATCCATGTAATACCAAGTCGATTAATTTATTTAGTACTTGCTTAAGCTTTCTGTATAAAGTTATTACGTAAGTTATTATCGTATCAATATTAAAAATTCTTTACGTTTTAAATAAATAGATCGACTTGGCCATCGCATGAAAACATAATGTATCGTACATTTTATACATAATGCTACTGGCCAAGTCGATCTATTTATTTAAATAATTAAATTATTTCTTTTTGCGGTAAAAAATCTGAGCTGCGAGACTTGGAATTTTTTGACAGGATGTTTTTGTTGGGATCTCACGTCTTTTTGTAGAGTCCTACTTTTTTCCTTTTCGGTACTTTTTATTTCTAGAATATATATAGCGATTTTTCTTAAAGCCTCTGTCTTATGGTTTTTTCTTATGTTTGTAGGTATCAATTTATCACAAATATAGCGGATTTGATTATTAGTGTTCTTTCTTTCATGGTAATTGATATTTTCGAGCTATTTAGTCTATTTATTTGCAAGTTTATCTTCGTCATGTTTTTCTAGAGGAATGTTGTACAGTTTCATGGGCTGAATACACCCTTTCCCTCTCTATACCCCCTCCTGTTATGCCTCATATAGGTATAATATATATAGATACCTATCTATAATACTAAATAACTAATATTGTAATCCTACTATTGTAATCCTATACATTTATATGGGATTACAAAGTTATTCACGCAGTTAGTGTATCCAGAAAACTAGACAGAAATTATGAAATGTTCAAATTTTCCCTTAATTTTGACACTAAATACTAATGATATTCTAAATTTGAAGGTTCTATGACTGCTAGAAGTGCCTTAGACTTTTGATGATCGGTCAGTCAGTCAGTGAGTGACAAAATTACGAAAGTTTGGCTAGTTATAATTCTTAAAATACTGGTTCAAATTGAATGAAATTTTAAATATACCGTTTTTACACAATGCCTACTTAGTAACTGAATTCAGGCTTCTTGCTTTAACCACAACGAAGTTATGGGGGGTTGAAAATGGTCTGAATTGCTTCGAGAAAAGGAGGTACGACTGTGCCGCTTTTTAGCTCGACTTGGAGGGAGCACTGCCGTGCCCCCAGATACAACTTAGTTCCTTCTTTATTTGATTCTCTTGTCAAATTCTACTTGTAATGATTAAAATGTCTGAGTATGATAGTAAGAAAGACACATGTATCTTAGACATATTTAGAGAAATTAAAATAATTTGTGGTGTATTTATTGATACTTATAATTTATTTATTTATAACTAGCGGCCCGGCCCAGCTTCGCCCGGGTACAAATAGATTTCTGTACAATAATATGTATGTATTATACATATAAACCTTCCTCTTGAATCACTCTATCTATTAAAAAAACCGCATCAAAATCCGTTGCGTAGTTTTAAAGATTTAAGCATACAAAGGGACATAGGGACAGAGAAAGCTACTTAGTTTTATACTATGTAGTGATTTGCATGCCTAACCAGACTATGTAAGTTACCGATGGGTTTATTAATAGATTTTTTCACAACTATGTAGGCAAACAAGATACTCCTAACAAGATTCTATTTGTTTTTTCCCCAGGTTCTGATAGCGAACAACGGTATCGGAGCAGTAAAATGCATGCGATCTATAAGAAGATGGTCCTACGAGATGTTCAAGAACGAGCGAGCGGTCCGATTCGTTGTTATGGTCGGTATATTATATAATTATCATACATACAATTATCATACAAACAATCACAATCATACAAAAATTAAGCATATTAGATAACTTAAAGTATAACTATTTTAGAATAATTATTATGCATACAAACGTAAATACTATAAAACATTTCTGCCCTAACAGTAGTTTGAAACATGAGGCAAATATTTGTATTTAATAAATTATCATATATGCAATTATCATACAAACATTCAAAATATTACATCTTAACTTTTTTGCGTGTAGACGCAAATACTATTAAAATAAAACATTTATGTATCAAGTCCCAATATTAGTATGAAACATGAGGCCAAGATTAGCATTTCAACTATTCTCTGCCTGGACGGCATTTCATTTAAATAAAAGATACTCTGTCTGGAAGGCATTTGCGCTTACCATCAGGTGCAGAAATTATGCTGTGCCAGTAAAAAAAAAAACATCATGGTTGGAACATCTTACTGTCTCTTTCCCACGCGCACACTGTATTACATATTAAGACTAGTGACGTCACTAGTTTGGTTTTGTTACCCTTTTCTTTTACTCCCACTGCAATATTATTTTTTCTAACTTGTTTAATTCTAATTAGATTGTCAATATTTTTGGTTTGCTAGATTTTGTATATGGATATATCATATCTATTGATAAATACAATAAAACAACGAAGTCAAATACTTTATTTATCCACTAATTTTGAACATAACTTTATTCATGATATTATCAACGCTATTCATTTGTCGTCTCGATATTTGGTGGTAGTACCGTTAAAGTTATAACCCTAGTTTGTTTTTGCAAAGAATGGCGATACGAGCATGCCGTTCGTCTGATGGTAAGCGATACGACCGCTAGTAGCAAAACCAAAAACACCTTGAATTACAAATCAATGCTTGGCATTTCACTACGCTCGCCACCCTGAGACATAAGATGTAAAGTCTCAATATGTCCAGTAGTTATTCTGGCTACAATGACCTTCAATCCGAAACACAACAGTGAATTTAAACTGTTGTTTTGTGTTGTGTTGTACATTGCGGTGGTACCCACCCAGGTGGCCTCTCACATACAGGGTATATCAAGACTGCTACCGAAAACGAAGCCGGGAGGTAGTTTAAGCGACTTCAGACACAATGCAACAGAAAAAGTTGCAAAAAAAAAAGCGTCAATTTTTTTTTATTTTTTTCCTATGGCCATTTTTGGGTGGTAAATACATTTTTTCCTAAAATAATAGTATATACCCTTTTATTTATAAATACTCTAAGGTATAAAAGAGTTTAAATTATTATTTTAGCAAAAACTATGGATTTACCACCCAAAAATGACGATATTTAAAAAATCATAAAAAAAAAATTGTCGCGTTTCTAGGCGAAATTTTTAATTGCATTGTGTTTGTAGTCACTAAAACTACCACCCGGCTTCGTTTTCGGTAGCAGTCTTGAGATACCCGGTATAAGAAACTTACCACCAATAAAAGTTTATCAATGCAATGTTTCTGTATCAGCCCATATACGTCCCACTGCAGGGCACGGGCCTACTCTACAATCGAGAATACGATTGAGAGTGGTTAGGCCATATAGTCCACCACGCTGGCCTAGTGCGGGTTGGCGGACTTACATACCATAGAAATTCTTATGAATCCCTATGGTATGCAGGTTTCCTCACGATGTTTTCCTTCACCGTTTTGGTGCGTGGTGATTGACTATCAATACACACATGACTCCGAAAAGTCAGAGGTGTGCCCTGGGATTCGAACCCGCGACCACCGTGAACATGTTGGCAGTCGCGTCTAGTCCGTTTACCAACAGGCCACCACGCACTTCAATCAATGCAATGTTTGCTCGATATTTTGAAGAGATCCAGGCCTTGTAGCCATAAGCCAGCGTCTTTAAATTGAACATGAAATATGACAGCCTCCGTTAAACGGGACGTCACAGGTTTAAATTTTATGCAGTCAAACAAGTATATTTGATTCCTGTTGAGTTATTGTGGGAGCGAAGAGTCTCTCGTAGTTTCTGATAGCTTAGTATCGGGTTAGGACTATGTAAAAACTAGTAATGGAAAATATTGCTATTTCAAATTAAAATCATCTTATTTTTGTAGCCTTAGCATGCTCTACATTTCTGGTATTGCTTTTTGTTGCCCGCCAGAAATAAAAACAAAAAAATCTGAGCATATATTATAACCATTTTTCGCATATAAAATTGCGCACAAAAAATTAACTAACTAATCGGTTTCTTGGTTAAATGGAACGTAAAAAAACTTACTCCCTCATTGATTACACGAGATTGTATGAAAATATTAGCTGATCTTCTAATCAGGCTTTGTGAATAAAAAATCGCAAAATTTTGCTGAAATGTTATCGCTTGCACATGCTACATGCGATTGCTATTTATTTAGACACTATATGTGACTGTATCATTCACAGGTGACACCAGAAGATCTAAAAGCGAACGCGGAGTACATAAAGATGGCGGACCACTACGTGCCGGTTCCCGGGGGATCAAACAACAACAACTACGCCAATGTGGAGCTGATTGTGGACATCGCGGTCAGGACTCAAGTGCAGGTATGTGACCAATCAAACAACAACATTTTAGTTGGGGTAACACCGTCATACGAGGACGGAAGGGGTTAGAATGTAAACTCATATAAAATCTAGCTGTCCGTACCGGCCTCGCCCGGGTACACTAGATACACAGTAGATACACTTCCTAAAATGGCGGAAAAAAATGTTCAATTCCGACTATCAGTTTAGAATATCGATATTGGCCCACGCAAAACCACGAATAAAATTACCTTGTATTTGCTAGTTTTTTCATTACTGCTTCCCTCCTATAGGTTATAGCGTGATGATATAAAGCCTATAGCATTCCTCGATAAATGACCTATCGAACACAAAAGTATTTTTTTATTCGAACCAGTAGTTCCTGAGATTAGAGAAAACAAACAAACTCTTCAGCGTTCGTATCGTATCAGCCCATATACGTCCCACTGCAGGGCACGGGCCTCCTCTACAATCAACAGTACGATTGAGAGTGGTTAGGCCATATAGTCCACCACGCTGGCCTAGTGCGGGTTGGCGGACTTACATACCATAGAAATTCTTATAAATCGCTATGGTATGCAGGTTTCCTCACGATGTTTTCCTTCACCGTTTTAATGCGTGGTGATTGACTATCAATACACACATGACTCCGAAAAGTCAGAGGTGCGCCCTGGGATTCGAACCCGCGACCACCGTGATCATGTGGGCAGCCACGTCTAGTCCGTTTACCAACAGGCCACCACGCACTCACACTTCAGCGTTACATATTAAGTATAGATAGGAGTTCACGTTCTTATGATGATCAATGGCGAGATATGCACGTGTTAGAATTCTTGTGGGAAAAGATATATAAAATAATATAAACATGGGTATTTCAATAGATTTATCTATAATTATATTTTTTAATAATAATCGACTATCAATATATTGATAGTCAATCACCACGCACTAAAACGGTGAAGGAAAACATCGTGAGGAAACCTGCATACCATAGCGATTTCTAAAATTTCTATGGTATGTAAGTCCGCCAACCCGCACTAGGCCAGCGTGGTGGACTATATGGCCTAACCACTCTCAATCGCACTGTCGATTGTGGAGGAGGCCCGTGCCCTGCAATGGGACGTATATGGGCTGATACAATAATAATCGAGTCTCCCAACAGGTGGGTCTTAAAATGAACATGGATAAAACGAAGATCATGTCGAATATCCATGTTGCGCCCACCCCCATTGGAGTTGGGGGCTCGACTCTCGAAGTTGTAGACGAATATGTCTATTTAGGACAAGTGGTCCGGTTAGGCAGGTCCAACTTCGAGAGAGAGGTCAATCGTCGAATCCAACTCGGTTGGGCAGCGTTCGGGAAACTTCGCGACGTCTTCTCGTCCAAAATACCTCAGTGCCTAAAATCGAAAGTCTTCGATAGTTGTGTGTTACCAGTGATGACATACGGCACCGAGACGTGGCCTCTCACTGTGGGCCTCATTAAAAGGCTCAAAGTCACTCAACGAGCCATGGAGCGGGCTATGCTCGGTGTTTCCCTACGAGATCGAATCAGAAATGAGGAGATCCGTAGGAGAACCAAGGTTACCGACATAGCCCATAGGATTGGCAAGTTGAAGTGGCAGTGGGCCGGGCACATAGCTCGCAGAACCGATGGTCGTTGGGGCCGAAAGGTTCTCGAGTGGAGGCCACGTACAGGCAAGCGAAATGTCGGACGCCCGCCTACAAGATGGACGGACGATCTGACTAAGGTCGCAGGAAGTCGCTGGATGCAGGCCGACCACAACAGGTCATTGTGGAGATCCTTGGGGGAGGCCTATGTTCAGCAGTGGACTTCCTGTGGCTGATATGATGATGATGATGATATTTTTTAACCATATAATTTAACATTTATCACTTAACATAGTGGTAAATAATTATTATAATGTTACAAAATTATCAATTATATTAAATATTATTTATATTTATAATAATATGGTTTAATTCAACGACAATCGACAATTATAATGTTACAGAATAATATCTGGGGGCACGGCAGTGCCCCCTCCAAGTCGAGCTAAAAAGCGGCACAGCCGTACTATCCTTTTCTCGAAGCAATTCAGACCATTTTCAACCCCCCATAACTTCGTTGTGGTTAAAGCAAGAAGCCTGAATTTTCAGTTACTAATTAGGCATTGTATAAACACGGTATATTTAAAATTTCATTCAATTTGAACTAGTAGTTTAAGAATTATAACTTGTCAAACTTTCACAATTTTGTCACTCACTGACTGACTGACCGATCATCAAAAGTCTAAGGCACTTCTAGCAGACATAGAACCTTCAAATTTAGAATATAATTAGTGTTTAGTGTCTAAAGTAAGGAAAAAATCAAACATTTCATAATTTCTGTCTAGTTTTCTAGATACACCAACTGCGTGAATAACTTTGTAATCTCATATAAATGTATAGGATTACAAAGATACATTTGCAGTTAATGATTCGTTGTACCCGTATATAATGGAATAATAGTTGTAGATTGGTATCTATATATATATATTATATATGAAGCATAACAGGAGGGGGATATAAAGAGGGAAAGGGTGTATTCAGCCCATTAAACTGTACAACATTCCTCTAGAAAAACATGACAAAGATAACCTTGCAAATAAATAGACTAAATAGCTCGAAAACAATCACCATGAAAGAAATAACACTAATAATCAAATACGCTATATTTGTGATAAATTGATACCTACAAAAATAAGAAAAAATCATAAGACAGAGGCTTTAAGAAAAATCATTATATATATTCTAGAAATAAAAAGTACTGAAAAGGAATAAAGTAGGACTCTACAAAAAGACGTGAGATCCCATCAAAAACATCCTGTAAAAAAATTCCAAGTCTCGCAGCTCAGTTTTTCTACCGCAAAAAGTTGTGAGATCCATGAAATACCAAGTCGATTAATTTATTTAGTCCTTGATTAAGGGACGTTCTGTATAAAGTTATTACGTAAGTTATTATCATATCAATATTAAAAATTCTTTACGTTTTAAATAAATAGATCGACTTGGCCAGTAGCATTATGCATAAATTGTACGATACATTATGTTTTCATGCAATGGCCAAGTCGATCTATTTATTTACAACGTAAAGAATTTTTAATATTGATATGATAATAACTTACGTAATAACTTTATACAGAACGTCCCTTAATCAAGGACTAAATAAATTAATCGACTTGGTATTTCATGGATCTCACAACTTTTTGCGGTAGAAAAACTGAGCTGCGAGACTTGGAATTTTTTTACAGGATGTTTTTGATGGGATTCAAATATTCTGAGCAATGAGCAACAAAACATCATATTAATAACTTAACTTGCCAATCCTGGTACTCCTCACTGCTCACTCTCAGAGCTTCCGCTCAGTGCAACGACTCACGATCGAAATATGTCTCCTTTCTCAAACTTATGTTGCTACCGGCGAGGATAAGGTCCTTCCTCTGTCGTTGTCACTCGAAAAGTGACGATCCAAGTGAGACAACGTTTTATATTACCGATTCCCCACTACTTGTGAATCATACGATAGGTAGTTTTAATAAAGTTTATAAAAATTGTTGCGGTATTTTGTGACAGTATTCTAACACACGCGTTTCGCCCGATGGTAATTGATACGACCGCTCATGTACAATAGCAAAACTAAACAACATCTTAAACAAAAAGCAATGTTTGCCATTTCACTGCGTTCACCATCCTGAGACATGACGTTGTCTCAAAATGTCCTTTACTTACTCTGGCTACAATATCCTTCAATCCGTAACACAATAATGCATTTACCCTACTGTTTGACGGAACAAATAGATTTTGCGGTGGTATCCACCCAGATGGTCTCTCACCTACGAGCGACTTACCACCAGTATTCTGGTATTTTCTGCGCCAATCACCCCTCAATTTGGACCTTATTGGGTACTGTATTTGCCAAGAATTAATGTCTCCCCTTCCCCTTCCCCCTCCCCTGCAGGCGGTGTGGGCGGGCTGGGGCCACGCGTCGGAGAACCCGAAGCTGCCGGAGCTGCTGCACCGCGCCGGCGTCGTGTTCATCGGCCCGCCAGAGAAGGCCATGTGGGCGCTCGGAGACAAGATCGCGTCCTCCATTGTAGCGCAGACCGCGGATATACCGACGCTGCCTTGGAGCGGGAGTGGTATGTGTATGCCTCTCTATCTCTCTCTATGTGTGTCTCTCTTTAGCCACAGGAAATCTATAGACGTTCAGCAAGGATCGATATTGCGGGAAAGGTATGTAGGTGCCTCTCTTTCTTTTTGTCGCTTTCTCTCTCCTATATATATTTTTTGATACTTTATTGTTCATCAAAATTTATGAAAATTGAAACAAACCGATATAATACTGAAAAATAAAGGTAGGGTAACAATTGGCGACATATCGCTAGCTTTATTACTTTATTAAAGCTTCGCCCGAGTTTACCATTTTTTACCGCATACCAAAAATTCCTTGTTTACGTTTTGCTTGAATGACTCTTAGTGGTCATAGCGTGATTTTATATAGCCTATAGTCTTCCTAAAACCAAAATCCAACACTAGAATAATTTTTCAATTTAGACCACTAGTTCGTGAGATGAGCGTGTTCAAACAAAGTCTTCAGCTTTATATGTATATTAGAATACATTTAACTTAAATATCCTTTTTAATTGCAGAGTTAAAAGCGGAGTACAACTCAAAGAAGATCAAGATATCATCAGAGCTGTTCGCCAGGGGTTGTGTGACCACCCCTGAGCAGGGGTTGCAAGCTGCCAACAAAATTGGTGAGTAACCTAAACATAGAATAATTTTTAGTTATTAAAGTTTTATATTGTATGGCGAGAAGCATTGCTTTGTAATTCAAGTTGTTTGGTTTTGCCACTATTCGTGAGCGATTGTATCACTTACCATCAGGCGAACGGCATGCTAGTCTAGTCATTCACTGTAATAAAAAAAAATGTAGGCTTTTTAACAAGCCAAGAACATAAACCCTGTTATGATAATTTTCCATGTCGTCTCCAGGTTTCCCCGTGATGATCAAGGCTTCGGAAGGCGGTGGCGGCAAGGGTATCAGAAAAGTGGAAAATGCTGATGATTTCAGTAATATGTTTAGACAGGTGTGTTTTGAATATATTTTATTCATAAAATTATATTATGTAATTTTAAACTAGCAGTTCAGTCCAGCTTCTTCGTCCTTGTACAAATACACTTTTAAAAATGGTGACCAAAATGTTCAATTCCGACTATTAATTTAGAATATTGACCAATCGGATCGCGAAAAAACGAATAAAATTTCCTCGTAAGTGCTAATTTTTTCACTACTGCTCCCTTACTTCCCTCCTATTGATCATAGCATGATGGTATATAGTCTATAGAATTCCTCAATAAATGACCAATTCAACACAAGAATATTTTTTCAATTTGAACAAGTAGCTCCTGAGATTAGAGGTAACAAACAAACCCTTCAGCTTTATATATTATTATAGATAAGATATCACTACAACTCTTCGATCAAATATACCGGGTATCTCAAGACTGCTACCGAAAACGAAGCCGGGTGGTAGTTTTAGTGTCTACAAACACAATGCAACTAAAAATTTCGCAAAGAAACGCGACAATTATTTTTTATGTTTTTTTAAATATCGTCATTTTTGGGTGGTAAGTCCATAGTTTTTGCTAATATAATAATTTAAACTCTTTTATACCTTAGATTATTTATAAATAAAAGGGTATACACTATTATTTTAGGAAAAAATGTATTTACCACCCAAATATGGTCATAGGAAAAAAATAACCATAAAAAATATGTCACTTTTTTTTGCAACTTTTTCTGTTGCATTGTGTCTGAAGTCGCTTAAACTACCACCCGGCTTCGTTTTCGGTAGCAGTCTTGAGATACCCTGTATACTAGATACAGGGTCCGGAACAAAATCACGCGCCAAAAGTGGCCGAGGTTGCTTATACTTACACATTTGAATTTCGAACTACGAGATGTAGCAAAAAGTCTTAAATTATAATCAACTTTAGCTAACAATAAACCTTATTCCTGTAATTTAAGATTTAGTATGTTTTTGGCAATGCTAAAATCAAATAAGAGCACACGCTCATTTGTGCTCTCATTTCTCTAGCCTGATTTTAGGCCGTTGCTTATTATCTAGTGTATATTTGATCGAAGCTACAACTTGTTTGTTTTCCAGGTGCAAGCCGAAGTCCCCGGGTCTCCGATATTCGTGATGAAGCTGGCCAAGTCAGCTCGCCATTTGGAAGTGCAACTCCTGGCTGATCAGTACGGTGAGTCCAATATCTGTATCAGCCCACATACGTCCCACTGTAGGGCACGTTCCGTTTCTACAATCGAGAGTATTATTGAGAGTTGTTAGGCTATATAATCCACCACGCTGGCGTCCAATATATTTGTAACATAATATTTACATAATGATAGTGCTAGTATGTTTTAAATAACCTACTGGACCAATCTTAAAATATCTTTTTTGGTTTTAAAAAATAACAGCTAAAGAGGTTATTTTTTAATTTGATCGTTTTAAACCATTTAAATAAACAGTTATCATTATATAGTAATAAAGTAGCTAATAAATTGCAAAGTAGCTTATAAAAGCCACAGCACTACCTCCGCGCAGTTGGTAAGACACCGACTGTGAAAAGAGGCGTCATTGTCATGGCTGTTGCCCTTAACATGCTATAAATCATAAGTGTACAAATCTCTAACCTTACAGCAAGACTGCTACTTGGAGGGTTCACTAGCTCTCCAGCTAATAAGATGTTAAGTCTCAATATGTCCAGTAGTTACTCTGGCTGCAACATCATTCAAACTGAAAAACAACAGTGCATTTACACTGCTGTTTGACGGGAGACAGACATTGCGGTTATATCTATCTAGACAGCCTTTCACATATGAGAGACCTACCACCAGTAAAGGTAATATAAAGCTGACACGACTAACCAACCGTTTCTTTTCAGGCAACGCAATATCCCTATTCGGCCGTGACTGTTCCATCCAGCGTCGCCATCAGAAGATCATTGAGGAGGCGCCAGCCGCCATCGCCAAACCTGACGTCTTCATCGAAATGGAGAAGGTAAGGAATTAATAATAACACACACAAAATAATACACATAAAACAATCACACACACAAAATAATCCGTGTGTGGAGGAGTAATCATATTCAACTGTTTGTATGTGTGTGTAACGGAACTCCTACTAAACGGGTGGACTGATTTTGATGATATTTTTGTGTGTTCAAGTGAATTTGAGAATGGTTTTGATAAGTGATTTTTACCTTTTAGTCACTATGGACTATTTGACGAAATTTCTGTCTAGCCATTGACCCAGTTAGTTGATTGGTTTGATTGTATGTTAATACAGTATCGAAATGTAAATAAATAAAGGATCTTTCCATCTATATATAAATAAAAAGAATAAATAAATATTTAAAGGATTGGCTCCGCGGATCACTTGGGATGCTTTCAGGGACTACCGGTTACGAATCACTGGTTTAAATTCCCGATTCGGTCCAATATAAATTTATTTTTTAAATGAATCCAGGCCATCCAGTCCCTGCCCAAGATTTTTATTTATTTTTCTTTTTACTTTAAGTACTAATCTATAGTCTTTATGCGAGGATATTTACCTCTTTGGTTCATTGTTTTGTCAACCGCTTTATCACGTAGGGAAGTAGACACTAATTTATATCCAACTTCTATAATTTAACTTTCTGTTAATTTCGTTGCGGGTTAAAGACAAGTTAGACATTACCCTGCGACTCGGCTCGCTTCAATGCTCGGTGGCATTACAATGCGTGCTTGTTGATCCTGCGACACAGGAGTTGCAGTGGCGGGGGTGAAGGTGGGACAGTCTCCAAAATACTAACTAACTCTGTTGGCTCAGCGGCTCGAACTGGTTCTTAGCCTCCGAAACGAGAGCTCTCCAGCCACCTCTATTCTCCGCCACCTCTTACCAAGTACAAATATAATACAACTCAAAAATACTACACCAAAATAATATGTCCAATAATTCAAGAGTAATGAGACATAACCTTACATTTTCCAGGCAGCCGTACGTCTAGCCAAAATGGTGGGTTACGTCAGTGCGGGAACAGTTGAATATCTCTACGAGCCGGCCAGCGGTTCATATTACTTCTTGGAGCTGAACCCTCGACTCCAAGTGGAGCATCCTTGCACGGAGATGGTGGCTGACGTCAACCTGCCCGCCGCGCAGTTGCAGGTGAGGAAAGAACGTGGTCTACTCAGTAGACCGGAGTGGACTGTGTGGAAATTGAGTAGGGAAGCCTCACTGATGTCAATCTGCTCGCCGCGCAGTTGCAGGTGAGGAATAACTATGGTCTACTCAGTAGACCAGAGTAGACCGTCTGGAATGTGAGTAGAGAAGGCTCAATTAAGTCAATCTTTTTGCCGCACAGTTGTAGATTAGGAAAGCTGGGTATGCTCAGTAGACCAGAGTAGACCGTCTGGAATTTGAGTAGGCTCATTGAAGTCGATCTACCCGCCGCGCAATTGCTGGTGACGAAAGTACGTGGTCCACTCAGTAGACCGGACTAGACCGTGGGTAATTTGAGCGGGAATAGTTATCCAATATGCTTGATCCATGATATGCTTTAGATAGACCAATGTAAAAATGTGATGTTGAGGTACTGAAGCGCAGATTTTAGTGATTATATTTTCTCATATTGAAACGACATTATGACCACAATGAGCTTGATGGTAAGCGTAGTGCAGACGGAGTATCAACATGAGATGTTCATCTCTCGATACAATAATGCGTGATTCTATCCGGATATACACAGAACCCGACACGACATACGTTTCTCACTATAACGGCTTCTTTACTCTTATGTAAGGTGGCCAATATCCAGGCGGATACGAATTTTCTACCAACAAATAAATATATACTAATCCCCTCTTCAGATCGCCATGGGTCTACCCCTCTACCACATAAAGGACATCCGACTTCTCTACGGCGAGTCACCGTGGGGCATGACTCAGCTGGACTTCGACGAGCCCAAGCAGAGACCCTCGCCCTGGGGACACGTCATCGCTGCCAGGATCACTTCGGAGAACCCTGATGAAGGTAGGTAGACCATCAGATATTTATACTGACTGTTGGGCCTTTACATCCGCCACGGAAAATGAAAACATGACAAGGAAAAGTAGAATAATATATTTTGAATCTATACAATTTTCAAGAATACTAAAGATGTCGTGAAATCTTTTCCCGGAAAAAACATTCAGCCATTTTCCGGGTATAAAAACTATCCTATTACCGTCCTCTATAAAATAGGCTAGCCAGCACCAAAATATTTTTTTTCGTTCGAGCCAGTATTACCTTAATGCGTTCAAACAATTTCTTCAGTTTTATAACTCAGTATAGATTCAGTCTTCGCATTTTCCATCTAACTAGCTATGTCTTCATATAAATCAATCTTTGTTCTCCTAACCCAGGTTTCAAGCCATCATCAGGAACAGTTCAGGAGCTGAACTTCAGGTCTTCGAAGAATGTGTGGGGTTACTTCAGCGTGGCGGCGTCTGGTGGTCTTCACGAGTTCGCTGACTCGCAGTTCGGACACTGCTTCTCCTGGGGGGAGACCAGGGAACAGGCTAGGGAGTGAGTAGACTGCAGTAAACTTTAGTAGACCACAGTACACCTTAGTAGACCTCAGTAGATATTGGTGTATTTTATATTTATTGATTGATGTCAATTATTTTTGTTCGCTTTATGTGCTTAGATTGTTAAGTAATATAGTAAGTGTAATATTGCTACCACAGGATATGCCATTTTCTGTTGGGCTTTGCCCCGTTATTCGATTAAAGAAGTGTCTTAAATTATTCTATTACCGATTCAATTTTGAAGTTCCTGAAAAATAAGGTGTTAAATCGTTTGCCGCTCTATTTGTCTATGTTAAGAAATAAAAATGTATGTGTGTCTAGTTCTAACTGCACATTTTTGTTAAAAGTCATTTAACACTACCACTATTTAATACGTGCTACAATAGGGTATATGACTCCATTTTTGAAGTTAAAATTATTTACGCACGCTTGACTCGCTTGAAAGCGTAACGAAAAGACATGTGATCGGTCGAGGCGAAGTCCATTTATATCTTCGATCAAATATACGCTAGATTTAAGGTAACGGCCTAAAAAACGGCAAGAGAAATAAGAGCACAAATGAGCGTGTGCTCTTATTTGATTTAACTAAGGTCCAAACACATAATAAATCTTAATTAAAAGGAATAAGGTTTATTGTTACCTGAAGTTCATTATAGTTTAAAACTTTTTGCTACATCTCGTCGTTCAAAATTTTAATGTATAAGTATAAGCAACCTCGGCCACTTTTAGCGTGTGATTTTGTTCCTGACAGATACAAGTATCTTGTATATATTTGATCGAAGATTTATATACATTGAACATGTTAGATATCAGAAAATAGAATCAATAGCACTATCAGATAGGTACTTACCTAATGTTCGCAAATCTTTTGCGTGATGGGACCATTTCCTAGCGGCTGGTGGCTGTAGCATCACTCGAGGCGGATAGACAAGCTGTAATTACTCTTGGGATGCGTTGTTGAGTGGCCTCTTCTCTCATTGAAATCGTCTTAAAATAAACAAATACTTCCTTTTATTACCAATTATATTTACTTATCAACTTTTATAATAATTTGCTACTTACCCTGGACAAGCGTATTAACATTGTAGCACTGTTTGTTATAATTTGTTTTTAATAATGCAACGTATAACGCCATGACCGCGCGCATACAGAAACTCTGGCGCCGGGCGACTGCGGACCGCAGAGTTGCAATATGCATTGTTGCCTGTTGGTTTGCACGCCATAGTGCGATATGGAATGCGGGAGCGGGATGGGGCGCTGCGCTGTTGCATGGCCTTGTTGACGACTGCTCCGGTTGTTTTTGTTATATTTAATGTTTTAATTAATTTATAGTTTTTTTTTGTTATTGTTTTGGTAAGGCTTTTTATATTTATTGTACAATTATATAAGGATATTTATTTAAGGTTTATGTTAATGTTTAGTTTTTTATAATAGGCTTAAGTTTGCGTTAGCTTGCGTCTGCACGTCATCCAAGGTGATCACTGAAAATCAGCGTTGTGCTGCGGCCTGCACCGCAGCGCAACATAATTGCTGAGTGATCACCTACTTGTCACAGCCACGACGTGCGAACTTCTTCTTTATTTTTATTTTTTAAATAGACCTTTGTGTATCTGTTTTTGTACGTCGTTTTTAATGCTTGTGGCAAATAAAACTATTTTTCTTTCTTTCTTTCTTTCTTTCTTTTCTATCATTATTGTCTTTTCTTCTCAGAAACCTGGTGATAGCTCTCAAAGAGTTGAGCATCCGTGGAGACTTCAGAACCACTGTGGAGTATCTCATAACTCTGCTAGAGACACCAGCCTTCCAAGACAATAACATCGACACCAGCTGGCTCGACGCTCTCATCGCTGAGAGGGTTAGTAGACTGAGTAGACCGGTGGATGGGACAGTAGACCTTTGGAGGATTGAATAGACCATTGATGGGTTGAGTAGACTGTGGACTGGGGTAGGTAGACCTTTGGAGGATTGAGTAGAACATTGATGAATTAAGTAGATATTTGGAGAGGCCAGTAGATCTTTGGGGGATTGAGTAGACCATTGATGCATTGAGTAGACCTTTGGAGGGACCAGTAGACCTTTGGAGCATTGTGTAGACCATTGATGAATTGAGTAGACCGTTGGATGGGACAGAAGACCTTTGGAGAATTGAGTAGACACTTGATGGGTTGAGTAGACCTTTGGAGGGACCAGCAGACTTTTGTAAGATTGAGTAGACCATTGCATTGAAATTGAATTGCACTGAAATTAGTAGACCTTATAAATATTGGGTAGTTCTGTAATTTATTGGGACGTACGCCCACTATCGAGAGGTTAGGACATAATATAGTCTACCACGCCGGCCTTGTGCGGCTTGGCGGACTTCACATACAACAGGAAATTTTGAAAATTGGTATGCAGGTTTTCTCATTATCATCATGAAGTTCATAATTTTTATTATTTTACTAGCTGATGTATTTTTTGTTGTTGTATTTTAATGTTCAATTTCATAGTAGACTGGTCCATGTTTTTTGAGAATACATGTATTTTTCAGGTTCAATCGGAGAAGCCAGACATAATGTTAGGAGTGCTATGCGGTTCTATCCTTATTGCTGACAACATCATCACTGCCAATTTCCAAGAGTTCAAGAGTGGCTTGGAGAAGTAAGTCTATCTCTCTCTAACACACACACATACATCCACTCGCGTTCTCTGTCACACAGGCACTCCATTGTTGAAAATAGCTTTTTACATAAGGTTTGACTATATAGACCATAGGATGGCGACATAGCACATTTTGTTTACTAAAAATATTTTTTTTGTTTTCGTTGTTAATATGTCATGTAGTTTCACATAAATAAAAATATAATTATTAATGACCTCATTCATAGACAGTTTATAAACCTATATTAGTTATCGAATGTTTTGTTCAATTTTACTTACTTTACTTTGTCAGCCCGTTTAGATCCTACTGCACGCACGGGCCTCCTCTACAATCGAGAGTACTATTGAGAGTGGTTAGGCCATATATTTTATACATTTTTCCCAATGGACCGATTATTTAGTTCAGCTTAGGCTCAGAAGAAAAATATTTGAAAACTAAAATAGCTTTATAAAACGACTATGACAAAAGGCTGTATGTCTTAAATATCAGAACTATACATCGCACCCCTGGTGCAACAATGTCACATTTGCAAAAATTGCAAGGTTGGAAGGTATAAAGAAATAATCTTATATTTTTTAGAATATTACGTGGTCATATATTTTTTTATCGGTAAATTAAAAGTTGATATTGTGATAGAAACTGTTCAACTTGTCTATGTGTTGAAATATCATATTTTTATACGGTTTTTAAGTTTCAAATGTTTTTCCTGAATAGTTGCATTTTTGCAAGTGACATTGTTGCACGGGGGGTGCAATATGACAATGTGGTATATTCATATGTTTATGTACAACTGTTGCTCGTCCACAGAGGTCAGATCCAAGGTTCGAGTCAGCTGTCCAACACGGTTGAAGTGGAGTTAATTCACACCGGACACAAGTACAAGGTGACGGCCACCAAGTCGGGGCCCACTTCGTACTTCCTAGCTATGAACGGCAGCTTCAAGGAATTGGAGGTGCACAAGCTCACTGATGGGGGTGAGTTGATGATGATGATTATAATGATTCGAAGACTGGACTTATAAATGCTTGCTGGCCATAAGTTGGACACATTCCCTATTATGTGTCAAGACTAGTACGCAAAGGTTTAAATTATTATTTTAGTAAAAGCTATGCATTCACACAACCATATTTAAAAAATTATAAACTGAATAATCGTCGCGTTTCTTTGCGAGATTTTGAGTTGATTTATGTTTGTAGTCAATAAAACTACCACCCGGCTTCGTTTTTGGTAGCAGTCTTGATATACCTTGTATGACGGGTGTCGCAGGTTCAAATCCCAGGGCACAATTTTTTCGGAGGCATGTAAAATGCTGATTAGAGCACCCGACGTTTTATCGGAGCCGACTCGAGATTAAATCGTCACTTGATTCAAAAGTAATATGTACCGTGATTATTTCAAGGGAAAATAAACCTACTCGCCTACGAATAAAGTCCAAATTCCCTCCACACGTACCTTAATTAATTCAAAGAAATATAATCCCTTTCACCAACTAATAAAGTCTAAACTCCCTCAACAGGTACCCTGCTATCAGTAGACGGCGCTTCCTACACCACATACTTGAAAGACGAAGTAGACAAGTACCGCATCGTGATCGGGAATCAAACCGTGGTCTTCGAGAAGGAGAAAGATCCTTCGAAGTTGCGCGCTCCGTCGGCCGGAAAACTCATCAATACTCTGGTCGAGGATGGAGGACATGTGGATAAGGGACAGCCGTATGCTGAGATCGAGGTGAGTAGACCGGAAAAGACCTAGTAGACCAGGAAAGACTGAGGTTTTTAAGAGAAGAGGGAACGCATTTTTTATGCTTTGAATGGCGAGATTAGCTTTTCGTTTTCTTGATGGTGCGACCGCTTATGAACAGTAAAATCAAACAACGCCTTTCATTATAAAGCAATGTTTGGCATTCCTGAGACACAAGATGTAGTCTCAATATGTCCAGTAGTTACTCTGGCTACAATATCCTTCAATCCGAAACACAACAGTGCATTTAAACTGCTGTTTGGCGGGAGAAATAGACATTGCGGTGGTACCCACCCAGGTGGCCTCTCACATATGAGAGACTTACCACCAGTACGACGATCTACAGATAGCTTGCGAGTTGAAGGCAGCTGGAGGCTTAGGTGAAGAGCAGGAGTTTCTGTCCTAAAAATCTACTTGATGATAAGCAATTTGATTGCAATTGATCAATTGATGGTAAGCGACACGACCTCTCATGGATAGTAGCAAAACCGAACAACAATATGAATTACAAAGCAATGCTTGGCATTCGACTGCGCTTGTCATCGTGAGGCATATTGTACACACATAGTGTATTTATTTATTTTCACTGCCTCGATGGTCCAGTTTTACCACAGTATAATTGCAAAGCTGAGGTCTCAGGTTCTAATCCCGGGTCGAGCAAAGTGATATTGGATTTTACTATTCATTATCAGCTCAGTCAGGAATTTGTGGGCGATAGGCTCGCCACTTATCACATCGTGGGACGGAAAAAAACAAGGTGAAACGTGTGTGTCCTGGCACTTCTACCTACCCCTTCTGGGTTATATGCGTGAGTTATACATATGTTATTTATTGTAATACTAACGGCCCGGCCCAGCTTCGCCCGGGTACAAATAGATTTTTGTACAATAATATGTACGTATTATTATAATACATAAAAACATTCCTATATAGGCACGCTGCCGCCGCCCCGGCCGGCCAGTACCGCCGCAAGCGCTACGTCCCGCAATTTTAAATCTGTAATATCTTCGAAAATATTCATTTAAAACTTGTGCTGTAAAGGACCACATAGATCTATATTAAATCAACAATGTATTTAAGCTATTTAATTGGATAAGGATTAATGCTGTATTGGTTAAAATCGCTTCGAAAATCAGCCATTATTTGTCGTAAAAAGTAAATGACAAAAAAATGTTATTGTGGGATATCCATAAGAGATAGACATAATTACCATCGCGAAGTTTTCTGTAGACCTTTTCAATGTGTACAAATATATAGTACATTATTTTGATAAATCTCGTAGGGTTCAGCCTGCGTTTGCAATGTAAGCGGAAAAAAATGATAATTAACGACATCACATTAGAAACCTCAAAATAACAGTATTTCTCCACTATTTAATGGATGTTATTATACATGTAAACCTTTCTATTGAATCACTCTATCTATTAAAAAAAACGCATCAAAATCTGTTGCGTAGTTTTAAATATTTAAGCAAACAAGGGGAAATAGGGACGGAGAAAGCGACTTTGTTTTATACTATGTAGTGATTGTTGATCAGGTGATGAAGATGGTGATGACGCTGTCCGCGCCGGAGTCTGGCAAGGTGACGTGGAACCTGCGACCTGGTGCTGTACTGGAGATGGGATCTCTCATGGGAACATTGGGTGAGGATATTGTCTGAGCTTTAGATGAGTTGCAGTGTTTGTGTAGTGATACAGGGTGGTTGAAAATAGATAGCCAATAAAAATAAAAATAAAAGTACATTTCATAGAATAACGGCAAGGACTCACCTTATTGTATGATATTAATGGAATCATTTATAGACCATTTATACAGGGTATATCAAGACTGCTACCGAAAACGAAGCCGGGTGGTTGTTTAAGCGACTTCAGACACAATGCAATAGACAATTTTGTAAAAAAAAGCGACAACTTTTTTTTTGTTATTTTTTTCCTATGGCCATATTTGCGTGGTAAATACATTTTTTCCAAAAATAATAGTGTGTACCCTTTTATTTATAAATAGTCTAAGGTATAAAAGAGTTTAAATTATTATTTTGGCAAAAACTATGGATTTACCACCCAAAAATGACGATGTTTAAAAAATCATAAAAAATAATTGTCGCGTTTCTATGCGAAATTTTTAATTGCATTGTGTTTGTAGCCACTAAAACTACCACCCGGCTTCGTTTTCGGTAACAGTCTTGAGATACCCGGTATATTTAATTGTTTACACAATGGTATGATTACACAATTATATTACAAATCACACAGTTATTTTAATTATACTTTTTACCTGAAAAAAAAAGCAAAGAAACTACATTTAAAGTATTATATTTAATTTGTCGATTCCTTTCTACATTATTTCTTTATTTTTCACTTACTATACCGGGTATCTCAAGACTGCTACCGAAAACGAAGCCGGGTGGTAGTTTTAGTGGCTACAAACACAATGCAATTAAAAATTTCGCATAGAAACGCGACAATTATTTTTTATGATTTTTTAAATATCGTCATTTTTGGGTGGTAAATCCATAGTTTTTGCTAAAATAATAATTTAAACTCTTTTATACCTTAGAGTATTTATAAATAAAAGGGTATACACTATTATTTTAGGAAAAAACGTATTTACCACCCAAATATGGCCATAGAAAAAAAATAACAAAAAAAAAATTGTCGCTTTTTATTGCCTCTTTTTCTGTTGCATTGTGTCTGAAGTCGCTTAAACTACCACCCGGCTTCGTTTTCGGTAGCAGTCTTGATATACCCTGTATATTTGACTGTTTCCATCTTTGTAATTAATTCACAATTTTGCCACAACTACGATGACGTCCGTATTCACACAACGCCATCTCTCTAATATTAAAAGCAAACTATTACTGTTTTACCGATAGTCAAGAAATGCGTAAATTCAAAGGGAAAGCAATGTTATTTCTTTACATACATATATATCGCAGTAGAAATACGCCAACCAGCCAATTTTATTTTTTATTCTTTAAATAGTTTTAATTTAATACTACCACAGTTTTATTAATGTGATTTTTCTTTTATTTTCTAGAATTGGACGACCCGTCCCTAGTGACGATAGCTCAGCCTTACAAAGGACAGTTCTCCTTGGATGACAACCAACCTGTCTCGGAGAAACTCAATCACGCACACAACAAGTACAGGACCATACTGGAGAATACTCTGCAAGGTATGTTTGTGTTTTTCTTATATACGAGATGATTAAAAAATTCTGTTCGATTGATAAAGTTATCAGGCCTTATCAGCTTCGGCAATGACGTCATTGATCTAATTGCCAGGTGAATAATTTCTTAAATATTGGAAAGCGTTTACCTATTTCTAAAATAGGTTATTGCGTCTCCTGTGTCTGTGTACATGTTTTTGTGTCTATCTACATACATAAACTCACGCCTTTTTACCAGAAGGGGTAGGCAGCGGTGCCTGGACACCCACATTTCGCCTTACATAATCCGTCACACGATGTGATAGGTGGCGAGCCTATCCCATATCGGGCACAAATTCCTGACTCCAGGCTGATAAATAGAAAAATCTAATATCACTTTGCGTGACCTGGTTATCGAACCCTAGACTTCAGCTTTGTATCCCTACAACTACGCCACCGAGGCAGCCTATCATGCTATTAATAATACATAATATTTTCAGGTTACTGTCTCCCCGAGCCGTACAACACTCCCAGACTTCGCGAGGTGGTGGAAAAGTTCATGCTCAGTCTGAGAGATCCCTCGCTACCGCTGTTGGAATTGCAAGAGGTTAGTTTAACTATTGATATTAATATTCTTTACAGTTCAATAACATTCCTAATTTGTTTAACCGATTTGAAAGAAGAAAGAGGTTTTTGGAGACTGTCCCACCCTCACCCGCGCCACTGCAACTCCTGTGTCGCAGGAACAACAATAGGCTATTTGACTGTATAAAAAATATTGACTTATTTGTTTCCATCCGTGTAGATAATTTAATTTTAAAACAAATTTCATTATCATACATTAAAAATATTGTATATTTTGGCTAAAAAACCACAATTACAATTTAATTGATTTTGAGTTCGCGCCAAGTGATCGTAAACGATTTTGATTGGCGATTTTGGCTATGACGTCATGCATTAGTCTGAACTACTCACGTACAGGAAATGAATGGGATTGATAACGACAGAGATCCAAATTAAATATTAAAAATACCTTTAAAACGCGTTATTTGACATTTATACCCGTGAACATTGATTTAAAAACTAAGGATAGGCCCTTTAGTACATTGGGTGCGTCAAAAAGATGCCTGTGAAAATTGCGCCATCTGTCAGATTTTTACGTCAATGGCGGCCATGAAATCGTTTTTCAATAATGCCAAAATAAATGTGATATTGACTTAAAGTAATATAATTTTTACTTAGTGGTGATAACAAATATTATCTTTTTTTGTGAACTTTCGGTCATCTTTAATGCACACACACGCACGATAAATTAAGCATTTGTCGGCGATTTACAACCGGTGCGCTGTGACGTCACAACCGTTGAACTGGTCTGCGGACCACTTTAGTGACAACACTTTTCTTGCTTTCCGCCCCGTCCATATATTTTACGTCAATGATTGTGAATAAATAATATCAACATGTAATAAAATGTGATGAAAGAAAAAGAATTATATATTTTTTAACAAAAACACATTCGGACGATTGATAGATTAATTGATCTATGGTTGATTTGAGAATTAGTGACATATGCGAACGTATCTGTGAAACGGATATTTACGAAGTGACGCCACATTGTCCGACAAAGCGTTTTGACAGTGTAATTATTCAGTGTATTTTGTAAATTTATTTTTAAATTATATAGATATCATAATTAAAAATAACCTTTATTTGTAAGGTCTATAGACTCAGCTTTATAATGTGGTATGGTTTCCAGAAATTAGTCAAATAGCCTATTGTAATGACACCGAGCATTGAAGCTCGCCGAGTCTCAGGGAATGTCTAACTTGTATTTACCCGCAACGAAATCCCAGCTTCGTTTTCGGCAGCAGTCTTGATATACCTTGTATTGACATCTAGTTGTATTTATTTACAGGTGCTATCGTCAACATCGGGCCGTATCCCGATATCAGTTGAGAAGAAAGTGAGAAAACTAATGGCGTTGTATGAACGGAACATCACCAGTGTTCTGGCGCAGTTCCCGAGTCAACAGATCGCCAGCGTCATCGATCAGTGAGTCTTTCTCTCTCTCACACACACACACATACACGCTGTATGTTTATATGTTTAATTCATGAAATGGCGACACGTGCATGCCGTTCGCCTGATAGTAAGCGATACGACCGCTCCTGAACAGTAGGAAAACCGAACAGCACCTTGAATTACCAAGCAATGTCTGGCAATTGGCATTCCACTGCGCTCGCCATCCTGAGATATAATAATAAATAATAAATAAATAACACCCATCAATCATATACATAGTCCTGACCCCACACTAAGATCGAGTCTTGTGTCGTGGGTATCGAGCACTACGAGAGACTTTTCGGTCTCACAAACACCCAGACCCGAGAGAAATATTTGTGGGCCGCACAAACATTTCTCTCGGTGCGGGGATCGAACCCGCGGCCTCTCGTTTCACAGGCGGCGTCTAACCAACTGCGCTACGGAGGGTGATATAAGATGTTAAGTCTCAATATATCCAGTGGTTACTCTGGCTACAATATCCTTCAAACCGAAACACAACAGTGCATTTACTGCTGTTTGACGGGAGATATAGACATTGCGGTGGTACCTACCCAGGCAGCCTCTCACATATGAGAGACCTACCACCAGGAATTAATTATGTTAACTATTGAAATGAAACTATTATTTACCGATATCATCGTGGATTAGGTTTAGTTTTTGCACTTTTTAACTTTCCGATGTTTCAATTACTTTACAGCTTTTGTGGTCATGGGGCGGACCCACAGGGTTCCTGCATTAATAATAGTTTTATTTTAATGTGTAACTTTCTCGTAAATCTAAGAAATCATGATGTTAATGTAATGTTTTGTTGCAGTCACGCCGCATCTCTAGCCAAGAGGGCCGACAGAGATGTATTTTTCATGAGCACTCAAGCACTCGTCCAACTGGTGCAAAGATATAGGTAAGAATATATTTATATATTTTAAGAAATAGATTAACATATGAAATGAAATTGGTTTATTGATCATGTAGGTATTTAAATAGCTCTTATGAGAAGTCAATACATAGTAGTTATTCTATATTTACAAAATACTTGAGTGTATTATTATATGTATTAAATAAGACGTTACGTCCATAAAACGCAATAAATTATTGAAAAAAAAAAACAAAAATCTTACAATCCTTGATATATAAAAGGGGGATGTTTTTTTCGGTCGCAATGATTTTATGATAATTACAAAAATAAATTAAGAGCGTTTATACCCTGCACGCGCTTTTTGGCTTAAAAACAGGACTTTTCAAATGAGTTAATAGCCACCAATAAACAATTTAAAGGAAAAATAATTATTACTAATTTTAGAAAAGGTTGTCATCTAGGGATTTTGGTGGAAAACATTATAGATTGATGGATAATTTGTGAGTACTATACGGATTACTGAACACAAGTTTCGTTATTTAGGCTTTAAATGGCAATTTAGAAGCTTAAGATATCCGAAACCACTAAATATAAGATGAAAATAAAAATATTATCAGACTGATAAGACCCTTATGGAGGGATTTTGCTGAGAAAAATAATCTTTTTGTGTTTAGTTCCTGAAAAATAAAAATTTAAACAATGCGAAATTATTCAGAAACTCTCGTCAAGAACATATTTTTTTTCACCAACTTATCGTACATAATTTTTTATAGCAATTGCATATTACAATAGAAGAACATCTTATCAATATATTACCATTTTTATATTTCAACAAAATTAGTTTTCATGTTTTCTACAAATATTTTAAAAACCACTATAAAACACGCTGTCCGACGTGGATCAAATCAGACCGCCGCAAGGCCTTCTAGAGGGAGGACGTATCGCTCGTCGCTCCGGCCTGGCTGCAGTCGATTATGCCGCGCGTAGTAAAAATAGCCACGCGCGGAATGCGATTACCACATCTTAGTACTTTGGTAGTAAAATATTTAATTATTTTTATTACCTACAATGATTTTGTAGTGAGTATAAATTATGTTTCAGGTAATATAATGGGATGTAATTCCGAAGCTAAATTATGTTATGTATTGTAATATAAAATTAAATATATTTCGTAATTGTAAGGGGTTGTAAGGCCCCTAACACTATTTATGTGTTCGAACACGAAATGATTAATAAAACGTCCGTAGTGTATACTGATTGAACACTGATTTGAATGCAACTTAACAATGTAATAATAACGAAAATATGATTACTATATAAATTTGTATTATTCTTTGGTTGCACAGTAATATTTGTCTACTTATAATGCAAATAAAATATTTTTATGATATTATTTTACAGTTACATTTCAATTGAATATTTGAAGCGCACGGATCAAAGTTGTTTGAGCCGATTGTATAGCGAGCCGACGCGGCAGCTCTACGCACACAGCTTTGGTCGCTTATGTGTGCGTGAAATTAACGAAGAAATACCTATAGTTGACTTTGCGCGCAAGGTGTATACGCTCTTAAATAATTTAGTAAAAATATTTATTTGTCCACAGGAATGGTATTCGCGGTCGTATGAAAGCTGCTGTCCACGATTTGCTCAAACAATATTATCAAGTCGAAAGCAATTTCCAACTAGGTAAGATATGTACACATTTTTGAGAGTAAATAAATTACAAAAAATCTTAAATGCAATCAGTTTCATTACTGTAGCAGAAAACAGCACAGCAGTGGCGTGCCTAGGGTTCTGGACTATGGCAAGCCCAATATTTTTTTTTTAGATATTTTAATAAGTATTGATTTAGAAGCAAAATGGTATTAAGTCGGCAGACCTACCACACAACATCTATACATACACATGTTGAAAGAGGTGCTACCAGGATACTCATGTTTCGTCTTGCATATTCCGTGCCATCATGTGATAGGGGGCGGGCTTTTGCCATGTTAATATTATTAATGAATTTAAAAAAATATAAAAACGACCCGGGATTCGAATCCGACACCTCAGGCACCGAGACAGCCTAGACCTACCATTCAATCTATATAAGAATAGGATGAAAACCATTAACATAAACAGCTATCTTTATCAGCGATATAAAAACATCTATTACAATAAGTTGTTCCGTAAAAATCTAATAGATGGCGCGATTTTCCTAGCCATCTAATATTCCTAATATGCTGAAGGCATTACTTATCATTCGTTTTCAAATCAATTAATAAAATAAATATCTCATTTAAATTAGGTACTTTTGGACATGCATCTGTACTTTTATATTGCATTTTAATAGCAAAAGCATAGCTACAGCTACGGTGCCGTGTATAACTTCGCGGGCAGAAATTGTTATAAATACATTCATGTTATATTTTTCTGTAATACAATTGATATAATTTCTATTGAAGGTCGAACTAATTTATTTTAAATTTAAATCATTATATTCCAAATAATTTAACACACAAAACTTGGCGTTTGATAAACATTTATGAAACACGATTGTTCAATAACCTATTTGAAGTGGAGCATGTTAAAATTAAACAACGCTCATAGTTTAAAAAGAGTTGATCAAATGTCTCTTGTTATATACCACGACTGAGAAATCCACAATCCCGGCGTATTTTTCGCGCCAGTTTATTCACAATATACTTGAATAATTTACCTTTTTAACGGCAATGAATACTTTCACCGTCACACTCACACCATCACAGCAAAACAATACCACTCATTATATTATCAAAAAGTTTAAATAATATCAAAAACTAAACATTATCACTAAAAAGAACTATTTTTGAGAACTACTAACAATTGCAAAATGTCAAAATACATATGAAGTTAATCGCATTTCGTACAGTATTGCCCATAAACGTAACATAAACATTACGACATATAATTATATTTTATTAAAAAGTACCTATAGGAAAACCTCATTATTTGTACTAAAATTATAAAACCAACCTAATTAATAAAAATAAAAATAAAATTTAATAATTCATAATAATAAATAACAACGCGCCGACCATGAAACGTACGATGTTCATTCTAAAAAGCCGGGCATTTGGTGTAGTACAAATTGCTATATAAAATGTCTATACCTATACATTTGTAGTGCACTTCAGTCGTGAGATCCCCATAGAAATTTCGATTTTGCCAAAAGCCTCGTAAAAGCACACGAGAGAGAAAGGGATAGATATATTGCACGATGTTGCGACTGCGGGAGCGCGCGTGGAGCCAGCGGACTTCGTATTTTAATGTCACTGCCAATTGAATGAATTTCGCGTGGCGCTTCGTCGCGGTGCACCGTCGCAGGCGCTTTTAATAATATTAATTTGGATTTTAGGCGCGCGACAGGACGACGACCTCTGTCGCGCTCGACAGGACGCGGTAAATTCAAAAATTGCAGATGTTTTCTAATAAAATATGATTGTATTGTATGGAATAAAATGGTTTGTGTTCAGTATCGAGTATGTACGAAGTAGGGCAAGCCGGGCTTTTAGGCTTGTATGGAAGTACCGCCACTGCAGCACAGTGGTTATTTTAATTGAAAATATAAAATCACATCATATTTTACTTTATTAGTCAAAGATATCGAACAACCAACAGCAAACAAAACCAACAATCTTTCAATACGATATTCAAAGTATAAATAAAAACATTCCAAGAAACGGCCAGCTTCCATTTATAGCTTGCATTCTTTAACAATTAATGCATTAATTTGACCATCCCATGGAATATGAGGTTTCCAATATAAATAAATAATATGAGGTTTTCAAATCGTAATGTTGCTGTTCTAAATGAAAATTGAAGAAGATAGCCCATTCTACTGTAAATCTTAGTATCGGTGCAAAGATTTGTGTCCCTCAATGAAACTTACTTTTTTGTGTAGAGAAAATACATATTTTCAATATATATAAACCAAATTGCGATTCAGGCCCGTAGTTCTTAGATAATGTACTTGAAGTCAAAAGAAAAATATTTTTTTTATCTTCAGTTCTGTGAATATAATGTAAATATTGCCAATAATTGCTTTATTTTATAAAAATCTGTCGCCCGGGATAAAACAGGACAACGTTTAAGGACAAACCATAAAAAATGCTATAATTAATTTTAAGCAGTATCGGTATCGAGATAAACGATATTTTTTACCGATACTGTGAATGGTGTTCTCATTTATACACATTTTTCTGATAATCCTTACAAAATATTTTGCAAGGTATTTCGATTTTTCTGATGAGAAGTGTATATAATGTACTACTTATTTACTTTATATACCGGGTATATCAAGACTGCTACCGAAAACGAAGCCGGGTGGTAGTTTAAGCGACTTCAGACACAATGCAACAGAAAATGTTGCGTTTTTTTTGTTATTTTTTTCTATGACCATACTTGGGTGGTAAATGCATTTTTTCCTAAAATAATAGTGTATACCCTTTTATTGATAAATAATCTAAGGTATAAAAGAGTTTAAATTATTATTTTAGCAAAAACTATGGATTTACCACCCAAAAATTACGATATTTAAAAAATAATTAAAAAAATATTCGCGTTTCTTTGCGAAATTTATAGTTACATTGTGTTTGTAGTCACTAAAACTACCACCCGGCTTTGTTCTCGGTAGCAGTCTTGAGATACCCAGTATAATGTACGTTTGTAATAATGATTTTTCCGGAGCCGGGCACTACAAACTGCGATACAGTTAAACTTTTAACTACTGCAGTTGGCACCGTAAAATTGTACTCTAATTTTGTAAGGTTTTTGTGCAAATAAAGATTTTATTATTATTATAATGTCCAGGTTCATACGACAAGTGCGTGGTGGCGTTGCGAGATAAATACAAGGACGACATGCAAGCTGTCTCCAACATGATCTTCTCGCACAACCAGGTTGCCAAGAAGAACCTATTGGTATGTACATATTTAAGTTTTTTTATTTATTTTTATAGGATTTCCTACGAAAAATACACACAAAAATATACATAAAGAAAAAACATAATACAAACTAATCTCTGCTGCGTGTTCCTTCAATTATAAGAAATCACATGATGCGTTATTTTTTTTTTCATTTATTGGATACAAAAGAAAATTATACATAAATTATAACATGAACAGCATCAATAAAACCACTAAGGTTTATACCAGAGCTGACATGAGTTAACAACAGCACAGTAATACTTAATAATTAAACTTATTAATATTATCGATCTTACAATTAAGTTAATACAGCAATATTGAATTTTTTATTCGACAGTTATTTTAGCACATTATTTTAGTATTAATGACTATATAAGTAACTAGTATTTAAAGCCTCTGTGACGCAGTTGGTTAAACGCTGACTATGATAAGAGGCCGCGGTTTCGATACCCGCTTCATGACAAATGTTTGTGTTGCCCACAAGTATTTGTCTCAGGTCTGGGTGTTTGTGAGGCCGAAAAGATTCTCATAGTTTCTGATACACAAAACAAGACTTAATTCATCTTAGTGTGGGATCAGTACTATTTATGTGACTGTTTGGTGTATTTATTATCTATTTATATAAGTATTAATGATTCCACACGGTATATCCCGACTAATACGTAATTTAAGTGACTTCAGATACAGTGCGACTAAAAATTTTACGAAAAATTTGTTAAGATTGAAAATATTTTCTAGGATAAAAGTCGCGCTGAATATTTTTTCGGGGTAAAAAGTACCCTTAAACTTTCCTCAATAAATGGACTATCCCACACTAAAATATTTTTTCAATTCGCACCAGTATTTCCTGAGATTATTGGGTACAAACTCTTCAGAGATATTAGTATAAATAATAAATAAATAAATAACACCCAACAGTCACAGTCGAGTCTTGGTTATCAGGAACTACAAGAGACTTTTCGGTCTCACAAACACCCAGACCCGGAAGAAATATTAGTGGGCCGCACAAACATTTCTCCCGGTGCGGGGATCAAACTCGCGGCCTCTCGTTTCACAGGCGGCGTTTAACCAACTGCGCCATGGAGGATGTCAATAATAATAATGTTGTCTCCAGGTGACTCTTCTTATCGACCACCTTTGGTCCAACGAACCAGGGTTGACAGATGAATTGGCAGCCACCCTTAACGAACTCACTTCACTGCATAAGGCGGAACACAGCCGAGTCGCATTGAGAGCTAGACAGGTATGTAACATCTACATTTATTCATTATTGACGAAATAAATAAAGATCAAAGACTTTTAAAACTATTTATTTAGACTTAATTAACAACAATTCTAACATACTATGAAATTATAAATCGTAGAAGAAGATAAATAGGTGCGACATTTTTTCGGTTTAATTAATAGCCTTTGTGCTATCCAGGGTGTCACCTACCTCCACACCAAATTTAATCTTATAAAACAGTGCATTTACACTGCTGTTTGTCGAAAGAAATAGACATATGAGAGACCTACCACCAATAGTGCTTTTTTTTTAATTTGGCCTGGCATAATTACAACACTGCGCCTGATGGTAAGCGCAAGCCGTCCAGGCGGAGTATCGAATGGTTTTAAGGTGAAAACACATTGTAGGTTTTCGTCTTACGCATAGAGTAAAGAAGCGGCCATAAATACTAGAGCAACGCGTCTTAGAGCGATCTGAACAATGGATTCTTTTGTTGTGTGCACATTAAAGGTTATACGCTTAAGACGTGACCACAGACTACATAGAAAGAACCTTGTACGTTCCATTGTCGTGGTTGGCCCTGTACTTACCGCTCTTTACTCTATGCGTAAGACGAAAACCTATAATGTGTTTTGAGCTTTACTGTTTAGTTGTATTTTTATTGATTTATAACCTCCCCCCCTCTCCCCCAGGTATTGATAGCCGCCCACCAGCCTGCGTACGAGCTACGTCACAACCAGATGGAGTCGATATTCCTATCAGCAGTCGATATGTATGGACACGACTTCCACCCGGAGAACCTTCAGAAACTCATAATGTCTGAGACGTCCATATTCGATATACTTCACGATTTCTTCTACCATACTAATGCTGCGGTGAGTTTTTTTTATTTTATTTATCTTGAAATCCAAAGATAGATGGTTGCAAATGTATTTTTAAAATACACCGTTTCTAATATTAGTAGGGCTGTAATTACATTGCTATTGAAAGTTAAAAAAGCTCTATTTAAACCGACATTAAGTTGACATTATATTGACAAACCTTTATAGAGGTTAGGGCGTTAGAGTAAATACAGTGCTACAAAAACACTGTGAAAACTATACAGTAATTCGATGTATCTGAAGACTAGCGGTCGGGCTCGGCTCCGTCCGGGTGCATACACGTTTTAAAATGGCGGTCAAAATGTTTAATTCTGACTATCAGTTTAGAATATCGACCAATCGGACCACGAAAAACGAACAACATTTCCTCGTATTTGCTAGAAATAGCACTACTGCTTTCCTCCTATAGGCCATAGCGTGATGATATATAGCCTATAGCCTTCCTCGATAAATGGACTACCCAACACTGAAAGAATCATTCAAATCGGACCAGTAGTTCCAGAGATTAGCGCGTTCAAACAAACAAACTCTGCAGCTTTATAATATTAGTATAGATAAGTGAGTGAGTCAATGTTACATATATTAAGGTAAATATATGTACATTGTACATAATAAATAAAATAAATTCTTTAGTAACTCCGACTGATCTTCCGCACGTCTCTTGGGCCTCCCATGGAAAATCAGCGTTGTAGTATTGCATATGCAGTACTGCAGCAGAAAGCCGAATGAGAGGTTCCATTGCTGGCGCAATATTTATAATTTTATTATACTCATCTTTTTTCACTGTAATTCTTTTTTTTTATTTTCTT
Organism: Hyles vespertilio; assembly: GCA_009982885.2. Taxonomy (NCBI): domain Eukaryota; kingdom Metazoa; phylum Arthropoda; class Insecta; order Lepidoptera; family Sphingidae; genus Hyles; species Hyles vespertilio. Next base: position 2,756,185 of record CM042832.1, read on the forward strand.
TTAGTTTTTATTTCTCGTAATTTATTTTTTGTTATTTTGCTAGCAATAAATATTTCTTTCTTTCTTTCTAGTAAGTTAATTGTATATTTATTTATGATAATGTATCGTTTTGTCCGTAGGTGTGTAACGCGGCGCTGGAGGTGTACGTGCGTCGTGCGTACACTTCGTACGACATCACTTGTTTGCAACACCTCGAGCTGTCGGGCGAGCTGGGCGTCGTGCACTTCCAGTTCGTGCTGCCTACTGGACATCCCAACAGGTGAACTATATACACATACACACGCTTACGTGTACACACACACGGACACACTCGCACGCGTAAATGTACACGTACACGTACATATACACGTATACGCACACATGCACACACACTTTTGGTTTGCAGTGATGTTTTTATTGTTGTTTTTTTTTACTTTATAGTGGTTTTTTGTTTTGAAGTCGGTTTTTAACCTCCTCCTCTTTTTGAAGTCAGTTTTTATCGATACTATGAATGGTCATCCTTCTTCTTTGCACGAATTAATTGGATACGGATACAAAGTATAACATTTGACATTTAAGTATAGCTTGATTGTTGAATGACTGTTGTTGAACATCGATGTCCAAATTAAGAGTTAACTTGCGTGAGTAAGTGTATTTAATTCAGGCTCGCCTCCCTTAGGTTCCCCTTCATCCAGGTGTACATCGAACTGGACTCACATTGTATACGAATTTATTGAATCAATTTACTATCCCCCCTCCCCCTTTGCCCCTACAGGATCCCCCTCAGCCAGGCGGAGATCGAGCTGGACTCCGCGACGGACCAGGAGGGAACCCCGGCGGAGTTGTGCACTGCTGCGATGCGCAAGTGTCACCACCGCACCGGCGCACTAGCCGCCTTCCACTCGTTCGATCAGTTTGTGCAATACGCAGACGAACTGTTCGACTTGGTGCATGATTTCGGGAGCTCGGCTACTGTTAGGAAGGAGGTGGGATGGGTTTTTTTTTAGGTATAGGTATGGTCACGGAATAGAAAAAAAAATGGATGTGAGTTTAGTGGTGGTAGGTGGTGATAACCAATGACAAACGATACGACCACTCATGAACAGTATCCAAATAAAACAACATCTTGAAATTGAAAACAAATTACAAAGCAATACTTGCCATTCCACTACGCTCACCATCATGAGACATAAGATGTGTGACTTATTATGTCAATTAGTTACTCTGACTACAATGTCCTTCAATCCAATACACAACAGTGCATTTATACATTTGCTGTTTGACGGGAGAAATAGACATTGCGTTGGTACCTACACAGGCGGCCTCTCACATATTGCATCTTTAGAATTAAAATGACCTAATCCAAAAAATAGATCTTGGGTTATAATCATATTTTAACTCAAAATGACCTGTAGACCCGTTATTAAAGAAGGACCTATTGACGCATGAAAGGCAGAAAAATGTATAAATCGGTCTTCTAGATGTATCTTATTTATTTATTATTTATTTATTTAATCCTTTTTTGCACTGTGCAGAAATATTAAAAAGATATTACACAATAAAAATAATAGTACAAGTGGCGGCCTTATCACACTAGGTAATTTCTTACAGGCAACCATGGGATGAATATATTAACAGGAGATAGAAAGGGCAGTCTAAGGTGTAAATGAAATAATAATAATCTACAATTAATAATTAAAAATAAACATAATCACACTAATAATACATATACAGGGTATATCAAGACTGCTACCGAAAACGAAGCCGGGTGGTAGTTTAAGCGACTTCAGACACCATGCAACAGAAAAAGTTGCAGAAAAAAAGCGACAATTTTTTTTTGTTTTTTTTTCCTTTGACCATATTTGGGTGGTAGATACATTTTTTACTAAAATAATAGTGTATACCCTTTTATTTATAAATAATCTAAGGTAGAAAAGTGTTTAAAATATTATTTTAGCACAAACTATGGATTTACCACCCAAAAATGACGATATTTAAAAAATCATAAAAAATAACTGTCGCGATCCTTTGCGAAATTTTTAGTTGCATTGTGTTTTTAGTCACTAAAACTACCACCCGGCTTCGTTTTCGGTAGCAGTCTTGAGATACCCGGTATATATACATACATACATACATACACAATATACGAACATACTTATTATGCATACATATACATAAACATACTATATACCTATCCTAAAAATATACCAAAATAAGAATGGACAAATTATCTCAGCTACAATCTTGTTGTGAGAGGAAATTTAGTTTGACCTTTCTTTTAAATGATGACAGTGCTTCAGCCAGTCGCAACTCAACTGGAAGTCATCTTCCATGAGTACAAAATTACATGTACATGTTACAAACCTTTAATGAAAGTTTAAGTCACTCTAATTCCAAAGGTGCGATATATGAGAGACCTACCACCAGTATATTTTATTTATTTATTTTATTTATGCTTTATATACAAAATGTATAAAGGCGGACTTAATGCCTGAGGTATTCTCTGCCAGTCTACCTTTGGATGGTGCAGAGAGAAAACAAAGTAGGCGCATAAATTAACAAATTTGAATATGATAAATTAAGTGATGTTTATAATTAAATATACGAAAAATAATAAACATACATATACTTACACGAGAAAGTATATATAATAAATTTATATTATAAATATATGTATAATAAATATATATGTATACATATATATATATTTAACCCGCAAACAAATAGGCGTCCCCTGAAGGAAAAAGTGCATTTAAACTGGCGTCCACCTGCTTTGGGCGTCCGTATACCGGACGCCACTTTGGTGGCCGGTGCCACTTAGGTCCTTTTACTCCTGAGAGGCCGTAGGCAAAAAATCGACAGAAGCCAAAAAATCGCTTAAATGGCTGCAATAATATATTGAAAAGTTCACGGAGAATTCTCAGCGCAGGTTTGGCGCTGCTGTAGCGCGTATATCCACAGCCGTATATCTCAGATATTTTCTGACTACGGATTCGCGTATTTGGCATCCGCAGTTGCGACGTTGTCAGTCCGCTCATTAAATCTGTGACACTAGATGACATAATATTAAACACAATCAAAATAATATTTATCGTCCTAGATCAGGCACGCGGTGCGTTTGAATCGGCGTCCAATTATCTTAAGCTTTTGGAACTAACTTTTTTTTAAATGTATGTATGGTGAAGTTGACAAATTGTCAATTTGGCATACATTCACAAAAGTTTGCTTAACAACGGAGCAAACAACTTAACCTTTTTTAAATCTGAGATGTTTTAGTAAATAATAAATACCTACACCCCACCAGGAATATATATAGTAATATATAATATAATATATATTAGACTGTCGTAAGCGCCGCCCACTTTCGTTGATTTAAAAATAGCCCCTATTTCAATGACATTAGGTTGCTTTTTTGCCTGAAACCCGGAGAGCCGTATAATAATAGACCCTATTTCAATCAAATTAGGGTTGCTTATTGCTTGAAATCCAAACGAACCGTGTTGCGGTTCCCGACAGTCTAAGGGTACCCCACAATACGATCAATTAAATGTTCTTTCGTGGTTATCAGGAAATATGAGATACTTTTGAACTCACAAACACCTAAACCCGAAACAAATATCGGGGCATATTAGCGTAGCAATTATGAACAATTTTGTTGTACTTTGAAGATATACGAACGCCGAATTGCTATATACGGACGCTCAATAGTATATACGGATGCCTATTATCTGTATACGGACGTTCAATAGCTATCTGGACGCACGATAGTCAACACTAAAGTGATGTCTTCTTTTAGTAAATTAATTATTTATCTTTAAATATTTTACTCTCTAGCTCCGACTGCCTCGATGGCGTAGTTCTACTACGGTACGGTTACAAAGTTGAGGTCTCGGGTTCAAATCCTGGGTTGGGCAAAGTGATATTGAATTTTTCTATTCATTATCAGCCCAGAGTCAGGAATTTGTGCCCGATATGGCGATAGGCTCGCCACCTATCACATTGTGGGACGGAACATACAAAGCGAAATGTGGGTATCCTGGCACCTCTGCCTACCCCTACTGGGATATAGGCGTGAGTTTACGTATGTATGTAAATATGTTATTGTTTTGAAAATTCAAGGGGAAATTATAGGATATTATGTTGTATACGGATGCCCAATATAGCTATATACGGATGCGTAATAGCTGTATACGGACGTTCAATAGCTAATTTACAAACACTTTCGTCTTTGGGGAAGGACAGCTCATAAACAGTAGCAACATTCCTCTGCGCTCGCCATCCTAAGACATAAGATATTAAGACTATTATTATTTTGAGGTAGGCAGCGACTTTGTTGTGCTGGTCCCCTGGCACTACGGAGGTCCATGAGCAGCGGTAGCCGCTTACCATCAGGCGGGCCGCTAGCTCGTCTGCCTACAAGGCAATAAAAAAAAAAAAAAACTCCATATGTCCAGTAATTACTCTGGCTACAATGTCCTTCAAACAGAAACACAACAGTGCATTTACGCAGTGTTGTTTCACGGGCAAAATAGACATTGCGGTGGTACCTAATCAGGTGACTTCACATATGAGAGACCTGCCACCAGTAAAAATCCCTAACTTCGCATCTGAGACACTGTAATTTCTTCTTCGGGAGAAGGCTTTCTTCATCTCTGTGACTCATTACCAACCTAAAGGTTGGACGACCAGAAGTAGGTAAAATTCTTTTCTTTTATCTGATTAACAAAATTTTATTTAAATTCGTCTAATGAGTTTTGCGTGAAAGACGGACAAATATCTACCAATTAATACATTCACCTATGCTTATAACAATTATGGTAGGTATGAGATAGCTAAGTACTAACAAATACATTTTATATCAATATTGGACGTCCGTATATCTATGGAACTCACCAATATTGGAATAAATTAAATGATGAAACTGTGTAATACAAACAAGTGATAGTAAAAGAAAGAGACAAGTGACGAAGCTGGCAACGTCGCATTCTGAGGATGTCAAATTGTCGTTGCCTAGGGTAAATCAGGATCAATATATCCAGGATGCCTTTTATGTTTTACCATGGTTCGGGGTTCAAAAATGTTGCGGCCCGACTGCAAGAAGAATATCGCGAAAAATAAACTTATCGGAAAATAACGTACTCCACGGAGCTGGAAATCGAAAAACTAAGCACTATTCATCAAGACATGTAAAAAAATGTAAGAGGAACTGGGAGACGTCGTAATGATGCACTACATACTAGACGCCAAAAACACTTTAGGATGTAAATATATATATATATATATATATATATATACCGGGTATCTCAAGACTGCTACCGAAAACGAAGCTGGGTGGTAGGTTCAAACACAATGCAACTAAAAATTTCGCAAAGAAACGCGGCAATGATTTTTTATGATTTTTTAAATATCGTCATTTTTGGGTGGTAAATCCATAGTTTTTGCTAAAATAATAATTTAAACACTTTTATACCTTAGATTATTTATAAATAAAAGGGTATACACTATTATTTTAGTAAAAAATGTATTTACCACCCAAATATGGTCATAAGAAAAATAACAAAAAAAAATTGTCGCTTTTTTTTGCAACTTTTTCTGTTGCATTGTGTCTGAAGTCGCTTTAACTACCACCCAGCTTCGTTTTCGGTAGCAGTCTTGAGATACCCTGTATATACCGGGTATCTCAAGACTGCTACCGAAAACGAAGCCGGGTGGTAGTTTTAGTGGCTACAAACACAATGCAACTAAAATTTTCGCATAGAAACGTGACAATTATTTTTTATGATTTTTTAAATATCGTCATTTTTGGGTGGTAAATCCATAGTTTTTGCTAAAATAATAATTTAAACTCTCTTATATCTTAGAGTATTTATAAATTAAAGGGTATACACTATTATTTTAGGAAAAAAATTATTTACCACCAAAATATGGCAATAGGAAAAAATTTAAAAAAAAAAATTGTCGCTTATTTTTGCAATTTTTTCTGTTGCATTGTGTCTGAAGTCGCTTAAACTACCACCCGGCTTCGTTTTCGGTAGCAGTCTTGATATACCCTGTATAGCACGCAAAGATATAAATTAAAGTGACTCTGCCAGTTTCTTGAGAAAGTGTTGGCGAACCTTCACCTTAAATGCCAATCGTGTACCAGACGACCTGATTTCCAGGGGGAGTGCATTCCAGAGGAGTATAGATTGGATAGAGAAGGAAGAATGAGTAAAATCTGATCTATGGGTAGGACAATGAAGAAGAAGATTGTTGCTAGAGCGTAGATTCTTGTTATGGTTACTGCATAGGTAATGAAATTGAGAAGTTAAGTAAGAAGGTGAAGTAGGAGATGTAAGAATTGAGAAAAGTGTATTAAGTGCATGCAGGGAACGACGCTGACGAATGGGTAACCATTTTAGTTGGGAGCGGAAAGAAGAAACATGATCGTATTTACGAAGATGAAAAATGAATCGAATGCAGTTATCACCATCAGCAATGTTACATTGAATTTCTTTCATTACATCAGTATATTATTCTTTACAATAAAGGGTGCGTAATTATCATTCCACCAGGACCTGGCGGCTCTCCAGGAAGGCAGCGAGAGTCGCGACAGCACCAGTATCAACGTGGGCCTCGACTACAAGCAGAACGTGGACTCTGACGAGGTGGTGAGTCATCGACATCTCTCTCTCTCTCTCTCTCTCTCTCTCTATCTATCTCTCTGTCTGTCTGTCTAGGCTGGATTGAGTTGGTGAGTCATCTCTCTCTCTCTCTATTTATCTCTAGGTTCGATTGTTACGTTTTGTATGTATTTTCTCATTTTGTTATTTTTTAATAATTTATATACATTGACATAATGACTTGTAGATCCACGTTAAATGTCAAATTTTAAAATATTTAAATTAACATAAAGGCTGTCAAACTATAAGGTATTAATATTTTTAAATTAATTTTGATTAACATTAAGTTGACATTACTCTAAAGTGACCGGGATGTTAGAGTACTTATTCTCCAATTATAAAAAATTGGTTTTTGCGTTCCGATCTACGCAGAAGCTCACTGTGTGTTGAGATCTGACATGGCCTGATAATGATAATGTTGATATGATAATGTTGTCCACAGCCTCTGGAGCCCATCCACATCCTGATGGTTGGCGTTCGCGACAGCGGCGAGTGCGACGACGCGGCCGTCACGCGACGCTTCGGCAACTTCTGTCGCGCGCACCGGCACGAGCTGCATCACAAGAGGATAAGGCGCATCACATTCATGTCGCTCATCAAGTACGTATATGCACGCAGACACGTGCACAAACACGCACACATAGAAACACAGATATAGAAAGAAAGAAATGGACGATTTATTGTCCCAATATGTGTACAACATCACCTTAATGTTGTTCATCAAGGACGAAAAAATAAAATATAATACTCGTACACACATGCACGTACACGCATGTACGCATGTACGCACGCCTATGCGTACCTATGATATAAGAATATAAACAACATAAATATCATACAAAAATAAAAAAGAGCACCCTTACTATCTCGTCAAACAGCGGGCGGGACGCACGGCGTCGCTATGATGCCGTAGTAGATAAGTTGAATTTATGAGGAATGTATAAGTGCGCACGTGGCGTAGAACAACGAGACGGTACTGGTACTGGTGGTAGGTCTCTCATATGTGAGAGGCCATCTGGGTAGGTACCACCGCAATGTCTATTTCTCCCGTGAAACAACACTGCGTAAATGCACTGTTGTGTTTCGGATTGAAGGACATTGTAGCCAGAGTAACTACTGGACATATTGAGACTTAACATCTTATGTCTCAGGATGGCGAGCGCAGTGGAATGTTGCTACTGTTTATGAGCGGTCGTATAGCTTACCATCAGGCGAACGGCTTGCTCGTCTGGTCATTCAATGCAATAAAAAAAAAAAGACTGCGCGGCCGTCGTTGATCACTAGGGCGTTTAGATATGCGCAATGGCCATGTGTAAACCCTTAGTCAAATTTCTCAATACAATTCCTTTTTTCAGACGTCAATTCCCCAAATTCTTCACATTCCGCGCCCGAAACGACTTCACCGAGGACACAATCTACCGGCACCTGGAGCCCGCGTCGGCCTTCCAGCTGGAGCTGTACCGCATGCGCAGCTACGAGCTCGAGGCGCTGCCCACCAGCAACCAGAAGATGCACCTGTACCTGGGCAAGGCTAAGGTAACTCTCTCTGTCTCACTGAAGACTCATCTACCGGCAGCTGGAGCTGTACCGCATGCGCAGCTACGAGCTCGAGGCGCTGCCCACCAGCAACCAGAAGATGCACCTGTACCTGGGCAAGGCTAAGGTAACTCTCTCTGTCTCACTGAAGACTCATCTACCGGCAGCTGGAGCTGTACCGCATGCGCAGCTACGAGCTCGAGGCGCTGCCCACCAGCAACCAGAAGATGCACCTGTACCTGGGCAAGGCTAAGGTAACTCTCTCTGTCTCACTGAAGACTCATCTACCGGCAGCTGGAGCTGTACCGCATGCGCAGCTACGAGCTCGAGGCGCTGCCCACCAGCAACCAGAAGATGCACCTGTACCTCGGCAAGGCTAAGGTAACTCTCTCTCTGTCTCACTGAAGACTCATCTACCGGCAGCTGGAGCTGTACCGCATGCGCAGCTACGAGCTCGAGGCGCTGCCCACTAGCAACCAGAAGATGCACCTGTACCTCGGCAAGGCTAAGGTAACTCTCTCTCTGTCTCACTGAAGACTCATCTACCGGCAGCTGGAGCTGTACCGCATGCGCAGCTACGAGCTCGAGGCGCTGCCCACCAGCAACCAGAAGATGCACCTGTACCTGGGCAAGGCTAAGGTAACTCTCTCTGTCTCACTGAAGACTCATCTACCGGCAGCTGGAGCTGTACCGCATGCGCAGCTACGAGCTCGAGGCGCTGCCCACCAGCAACCAGAAGATGCACCTGTACCTCGGCAAGGCTAAGGTAACTCTCTCTCTGTCTCACTGAAGACTCATCTACCGGCAGCTGGAGCTGTACCGCATGCGCAGCTACGAGCTCGAGGCGCTGCCCACCAGCAACCAGAAGATGCACCTGTACCTCGGCAAGGCTAAGGTAACTCTCTCTCTGTCACACTGAAGACACATCTACCGGCAGCTGGAGCCCGCGTCGGCCTTCCAGCTGGAGCCGAACCTATGTCTCACTGAAGACACAGGTCCACGGCTGAACCAGTGGCCTCCCAGAAGACTTTTAACCCTTCCAGAACCATTTGTCTTATTACAAAAAGGTCCCAATTTTAAGTTATGAACATCATTAGTTATTGAAAATTTGTAGTTACATCTCTAGTTTAGTTTGTCAGTATTAATAGACAATAAAAAGTTTTCTACTTACTTGATATCTTAAAGTGACCGAAAAACCAAATATATTTATGACTTAACTTGATTAAGTTGAAGATGTAATTGTATAATTATTCCTCAGGTGAAGAAAGGACAGGAGGTGACAGACTACAGGTTCTTTATCAGATCCATCATCAGGCACCAGGACCTCATCACCAAGGAGGCCAGCTTCGAGTACCTGCAGAATGAGGGGGAGAGGTGTGTATATACAGAGTGTTCCGAAACTTGATTATACAGGTGTAGAGTAACTGCAATCAAAATAATGTATTTTCTAACCTGTGATTTTTTAAAAGATAAGTAAAATCCCTTCTGATCTTAATCTCTTTCTCTCGTATGATATCTTCTCTGTAACCAATACCAGGAGTATTTTTTTTAATTTGGTATAATGTTTATTAAAGTACAGTGCCCATGCCAGTTATTTCTTTTTTTTTTGTCAAAATTCAATCTAATTACACAATATACATAGAGAACTGTGAGTCAAATGCAAATATTCTCCATAAGTGTTATATCTTAACAACATACTGTTTAATTACCCAGGGTACTTCTGGAAGCCATGGACGAGCTGGAGGTGGCTTTCTCCCACCCATTCGCGAAGAGAACTGACTGCAACCACATATTCCTCAACTTCGGACCCACTGTCATCATGGACCCGGCTAAGGTATATTCAATTTTATTGTTAAGTACAATATCGAGGCTTTGGCTCTTAAATATATTGTGTAGTTAAATAATTAAAATGTAGAGAAAAAAATTATTAAAAAAATAAGTTGGCAAAAAAGTTTACGATGCTGTGATAACTGGCATTAATGAAAAACAATTATGGCAACACTATTAAAATTTTATATGCAGGTATTTTTATACATTTTCATGCGGTTCTGTTCGTTTTGTGATTTAAAATTAACAAAGAGATAATTAACACCAATTAATAAGAATAACAAATATCTAAACATTTTCATATCAAACATTCCGTCGTTGTATATCGGGTTGCAATCTTAATAATAATAATAATAATAACACCCAACAGTCACATACATAGTCCTGACCCCACATTAAGATCGAGTCTTGTGTCGTGGGTATCGAGCACTACGAGAGACTTTTCGGTCTCACAAACACCCAGACCCGAGAGAAATATTTGTGGGCCGCACAAACATTTCTCTCGGTGCGGGGATCGAACCCGCGGCCTCTCGTTTCACAGGCGGCGTCTAACCGCCTGCGCCACGGAGGCTGTCAAATATATATAATTCACGTGTCACGTTGTTTGTCCGCGATGGACTCCTAAACCACTCAACTGATTATAATGAAATTTTGTAGATATGTGTTATTTGTTCCAACTTAAAGGTGGGATAGTTTTTATCTCGATTGAATTGACGAAAGTATAAAAAAAAAGGAAAAACATTTTGCCATACAAAATGTTCATGGGTTTGTAACTGTCAAAGATTTAATGTTCATAGCGTCGATACGGTAAACTCTTCCCTAAAATTAAATAACGTATTTAAATAAAGGTTTCGAATCGACAACACATAGCCACAATATTCGATTTATGGCGTATTTTAGATTTTAAAGATGTAAATTAATGACAGTAATGAAAAGTGGTTGATATTTAAATTGATTGTCAAATATTTATGCATACGTTCAGGAATTTATTGTAAACTAAAGAGTATATTATGATGCTACATAAATATAGGACAATTAAATAAATAATATTCACATGTATTAAGTTTTACTTCTTTTCAAGATAGAATTTCACTTGAAAATGAAAAATCTTTAATAAAATAACACATAAAAATAAAAACTGAACTGAACTGAATAAAATAAAAAAATTATATAATTATGGAGAATATTGCAGGGATTCTCAAATTAGGCGTTGCCTGTGTCTTGAAAAACCAGTTAAATATAATTGTTTCTACGTTAATTGTGTGTGTGTGTGAGTGCATTTCTACGAAAATTAATATTTCATCTCTTTATTACTAACAAGAGTAATGGCGTAATATTTTTGGAAAAACAGCATAGTGGGAGTGAAATAAGGGATGGGATATTGCATGGATAATCAAAATCGATAAAGTGTTTAGAAAGTAGAGAGAAACTGGATATAATAGAGTGGGAGGTAGGGGAGAAGACTGGGATAGCTGACAGATTTAATAGGACGAAATGTAAATGCACGGTATAAGATGGGATGGTTAATTAAGAGAAAGGACGCGACGTATCGGGAAGTGAATGAACAGACGGGATGCGACGGAATTGAGCAGGACAATAGGATAGCTAATTTATGTTTAGGTATACAAGAGCTTATACGAAAAATAACACGTATTTGGTGTGGAGTAAAATAAAAAAGTATCTGCACCCAGGCGAAGCCGGGCCGGGCCGCTAGTATTAATATAAAATGTGACCTTAGCGCCCCACAATAAACACATTTATTGGTCGCTTATGAAAACGCACACAATTGTTTAACATTATACATACTTACACCAAAAAGAAAATAAAAATAAAATGGTCGTCTGTCAGAAATTGACTTGTGCGATAAGACCGCCAATTGTACTTTTTTCTAGTGTGAATTGTTTACTTTGGTTTCATTTATGGTGTTTTTTTTTTAATTTTTATTGTTATTGCAATGAATGACCAGACGAGCAAGCCGTTCGCCTGATGGTAAGCGATACGACCGCTCATAAACAGTAGCAAAATTCCACTGCGCTCGCCATCCTGAGACATAAGATGTTAAGTCTCAATATGTCCAGTAGTTACTCTGGCTACAATGTCCTTCAATCCGAAACACAACAGTGCATGTACGCAGTGTTGTTTCGTGGGAGAAATAGACATTGCGGTGGTACCTACCCAGATGGCCTCTCACATATGAGAGACCTACCACCAGTAACAGGTGTACAATAAGGCTTAAATACAAATAAATAAATAAAATATAATAAAGGAGTTTGCACGTCGTATAGAAGTGACACGTCACCACTCAGCTTAATTTTGCACTGCGGTGCGAGCCACAGACAACAGACTCTTATTTACCAAGCTATATTTCTTATGTGTACAATAAATATTTAAATAGATGTAATGTTTTTCCACCAGATCGAAGAGTCAGTGCTGGGCATGGTGATGCGGTACGGTCCGCGGCTGTGGAAGCTCAGGGTTCTGCAGGCGGAGATTAGGTTTACACTCAGAATCGGTGAGTCATCACCTCCATATATTGTAGTATTGTATAGTAGCATTATACAGGGTGTATCAAGACTGCGACCGAAAACGAAGCCGGGTGACTTCAGGCACAATGCAACTAAAATTAGGCAAAAAAGTGACGTTTTCTTTTATTATTATTTTTCCTATCGCCTTTTTTGGATTGATATTTAGAAAATCACAAAAATATATGTGTTCCTGTACAAAGCTTTTAATTGCATTATGTTTGTAGTTACTAAAACTATTATACATCCGACTTCGTTTTCGGTAGCAGTCTTTATACACCCTGTATAGTAGCAATGGAATTGAACGACCTAGTATCACAATAAAAAAAACTATTTCAGAATATAATATTTTTAAAAGTAGATAACACTATGACGAATAGTAAAGCGTAGCTCATAAACTTAACCCTTAATATATTTATTGACTATACAGGGTGATATTGATACATGGTTCTTAATTTAAGTAACATGTTACTTGTTACCCCAGGTGGCATTGTACAAAAAGGGGCCGTTAATCACGTGATCTTTTATATAGCATTTTTTTATTTTGTCCATACTTGGTACAATGTTACCTGGGGTGATTAGGAACATGTGGTTTAAATTTAATACCCTATGTGAATATCACCCTGTATAGTGCCAATCTAAAACCACCTCTATCCCGTTGTATTAAGGTCCCGGTTCACCAACTAAGACGGTGCGATTATGTCTGTCCAACGGGTCTGGATATTCTCTCGACGTCTACACTTATGAAGAAGTGTCAGATCCTAGGACTGGCGTGGTAAGTTTTTTATTGGCTTTTCTTACCTTTATATAGGTTCACAAAACTAGTTACAAATGTGTAACATTCTTAAATTACTATGAACTTATATATTAAATTACAAAATCTATTCGTAACCTTCTAGATGTGAACACATGTCTATATTAAAGGGAATGGAAATATATAAAAGCGTAATTGACAATCTACATGCATAAAAAGTACTACACACAAAAAACATATTGGACTTAGCAGAAGCAATAGAACCAAAAAAGAATGCAGACAGACTTATTTAAATTTATCAATATTTTAACCAGTTTTAGTAGTAAGAAAAAAATAATTGTGGTGTTCATCGCACTGGTCATTTTTTAAAGATTACCTTGTGATATGTTAAGAGGAGAGATAATATCAGTGCAAAGTCCAATAAAATAAAATAAAATAAAATCAAAGTACCACCGCAATGTCTATTTCTGTACCAAACAGCAGTATAAATTCACTGTTGTGTTGTCTTAACATCTTATGTATCAGGATGGCGAGCGCAGTGGAAATGCCAAGCATTGCTTTGTAATTCAAGGTGTTGTTTAGTTTTGCTACTGTCCTTGAGCGTTCGTATCGCTTACTATCAGGCAAATGGCATGCTTTTCTCGCCATTCATTGCTATAAAAAATCAACATTATCTGTCTATCCGAGATATACCGGGTATATCAAGACTGCTACCGAAAACGAAGCTGGGTGGTAGTTTAAGCGATTTCAGACACGATGCAACAGAAAAATTTGCAAAAAAAAGCGACAATATTTTTTTTGTTATTTTTTTCCTATGGCCATATTTGGGTAGTAAATACATTTTTTTCCTAAAATAATAGTGTATACCCTTTATTTATAAATACTCTAAGGTATAAAATAGTTTATATTATTATTTTAGCAAAAACTATGGATTTACCAACCAAAAATGACGATATTTTAAAAAAAATTAAAAATTAATGTCGCGTTTCTTTGCGAAATTTTTAGTTGCACTGTGTTTATAGTCACTAAAACTACTAGCCGGCTCGTTTTCGGTAGCAGTCTTGATATACCCGGTATACATACATACATTTTATATGTCCACGTTCCCATTATATCCTTTAATAAAAATAAAACAAAATAATATTTTATTGCCATACATTTTTTAACTTATTTTTTAAAGTTGAAATCCTATAGAGAGTTATGAAGTTAAATCAACTTAAGATAATTCCTAGTCACTGTATAATTGTTGATTGTCTGGAAGAGATCGCCTCGAGCGATAAAACCGCCATTGTACTCTTTTCTCTTTTGTTAAATTTTTGTTTATGCTAATTCTTTTTTGTCACTGGTTTACAATAAAGCTTATAAATAAATAATATGTTTCTTTTTAGATAATGTTCCAGTCATATGGACCTAGACAGGGTCCTATGCACGGGCTTCCGATATCGACGCCATACGTCACCAAAGATTATCTGCAACAGAAGAGATTTTTGGTGAGTTGCGTACTATTCTGTATTACTACGGTATGATTATAATGCTGAAGACTCGGGTTTGAATACCGGGTCGGGTAGTGATATTGAATTCTTCTATTTAGTATCAGCCCGGAGTCTAGAATTTGTGCTGGAATAGCTACATAAAGAAGAACCTATGCCTATCCCTTCTGGCAAAAATGTGTGGGATTTTTATATACATATACAGGGTATATCAAGACTGCTACACAATGCAACAGAAAAAGTGGCAAAAAAAAGCGTCAATTTTTTTTTGTTATTTTTTTCCTATGGCTGTATTTGGGTGGTAAATACATTTTTTTCCTAAATTAATAGTGTATACCCTTTTATTTATAAATACTCTAAGGTATAAAAAAGTTTAAATTATTATTTTAGCAAAAACTATTTATTTACCACCCAAAAATGACGATTTTTAAAAAATCATAAAAATAATTGTTACATTTCGTTGCGAATTTTTTTGTTGCATTGTGTTTGTAGTCACTAAAACTACCACCCGGCTTCGTTTTCGGTAGCAGTCTTGAGATACCCTGTATATGTACGTATGTATGCACATTGATATCATAGGTACATACATAAACTCACGCCTTTTTCCTGGAAAGGGTAGGCAGAGGTGTCACCAGGACACCCACGTTTCGCCTCGTATTTTCCTTCCCACATGTTTGGCACAGATTCCTAGCCCCGGGCTGTTAAATAACTAATATCACTTTGCCCAACTCTGGAAACGAATGAAAGACCCCAGCTTTGTAACCGTACCGTACAACTATTCCACCGAGGCAGGCTTATGTATCCTATGTATAATATTAATAATACAATAATTGTTGTCAGGCCACATCTCAAGGCACCACATACGTGTATGACTTGCCCGATATGTTCAGACAAGTTGTGGAGAGAAGATGGCGGGAATGTATCGAAGAGGGCGCTGTCGACGGTGAGTCTAATATTATAGTCAATAACGCAGTATAACTAAAGGAAAACATCGGGAGTGTGGAGGTTATCTATACTTGACGGATAAAGACTGTACTTTTGCGTGTGTGTATTTATGTTTCCTCCACTTGACTCTCAGAAGGTTATATAAATGAAAGTTCACCAAAGGATTAACAAAGTCTATACTGTTCGCTACTTTTACATTCACCTCTTGTTACATAAAGTGTGTACGGTACCTAACGTCTAGTATGGCTTAGCGAGGCGAGTGATGTGGAACGACTGACGATGAGTGGCGGGCACGCTCCTGCGCAGCTATAAAATGCGTCTTCAGCAAAATATAAATTCTATGTAACATACAGTGTGTCTCTACAAGAGGAAACCTGCATACCATAAACTATACTAATATATAAAGCTGAAGAGTTTGTTTGTTACTTGTAATCTCAAAAACTAGTGGTTCGAATAGAAAAAAGATTTTTGTTTTGGATAGGTCAATTATCGAGGATAGCAGAGGAATATAGACTAACGCCCGAATACTGGTACGCCATTCAAATAATAACTTGCTCTAACAGCGCACGGCCCACTTACATTTAAGCGGGATTAACGTAGTTAAGCGCAACTTATATTTAAGTTGCGTTCTAGTATTCGGGCGTATATGTCATCACGCTATAACCTGGAAAATCTAGCAATGACGAGGAAATGTTATTAGTTATTCGTGGACCGATTACTTTTTTTTGCTTCAATAAATGGCGAGACGAGCTTGCCGTTCGCCTGATGGTAAGCGATACGACGCTCACGAACAATGCTTAGCATTCCACTGCGCTCGCTACCCTGAGATATAATATGTCAGCTACTCTGGTTACAAATTCCTCAAACCGAACACAACAGTGCACTTACACTGCTGTTTGTCAGGACAAATAGACATTGTCGTGGTACCTACCCAGGCGGCCTCTCACATATGAGACGTTACCATCATCAATAAGTAAAATAAGTTGATTAACTGTCTACGAATCATCATCATCAACAACTTTTTGCAGTCCACTGCTGGAGATATGCTTTATCCAAATAGCGCTATTCTTATTCTTATTATTTAAAATGTAAGTGTTTACATACCGAGTATATCAAGACTGCTACCAAAAACGAAGCCGGTTGGTAGTTTAAGCGACTTCAGACACAATGCAACAGAAAATGTGACAAATGTGTGAGTTTTTTTTTGTTATTTTTTTCCCTATGGTCGTATTTGGGTAGTAAATACGCTTTTTTTTCGTAAAGTAATAGTTTATACCATTTTATTTATAAAGACTCTAAGGTATAAAGGAGTTTAAATTATTATTTCAACAAAAACTATGTATTTACCACCCAAACTCGACGATATTTAAAAAATCATAAAAAATAATTGTCGCGTTTCTATGCGAAATTTTTAGTTGCATTGTGTTTGTAGCCACTAAAACTACCACCCGGCTTCGTTTTCGGTAGCAGTCTTGATATACCCGGTATACATATACTGCAAACTTGCATTTTACTTGAAATAAATAAATGAATAAATTAAATAAATTGTGGCATCCACCATCTGCCATCTATAAATAAGTGAGTAAAAAAGCCATACAAATAGTAATAGAAAATCAAGTTCATCCATTTATTCGAGGATGTAAAGTTGCACACAACCTCACATACACTACAGTGATGTAGTCTCAGGTCCGCCCAATCAGACAGTGTAGGCTAAATAAACATGTTAATTATAAGGTGTGAGGGAATAAAAATAGTTGTGGAGTTGTGTTGTCTATGATGTATAGTTTGTATATTTATGTCTAATGGGTAGTTGACAGTCTGGAATAAATGGTGGAACTTGACACACGCGTTTATTTGAGCTTACAAACATTACACTCACATTTTGAAGTCGGTTATTTTTCTATACAGGTCCACCTCCAGACAAGGTGATGTCCTCAGTGGAGCTGGTGGTGGAACCGGACGGCGAGCGGAGGGTCATGGAGGTCACCAGGCTTCCGGGACAGAACAATGTGAGTGATACTTGTACAAGTATAAGTATGACTTGGATCTTTAAGGCTAGAGTGAATAGGCACCTTCTAGGTAGGCTTATTAACAACGTAGACTATATCGACACTTTCCATCAGGTGAGATTATAGTCAAACGCCTAACCTACAAAAGTTAAAAAGAAAAGTAAGGAAGGAAGAAAATAAATTTATTATTGAGCCAAATTAAGAGGAATAAAGACAATACAGTATACTGTAAATAATATAGTTAATGCTGCTTATAATACGCTTATATTTAGCTTACACTTCTTTTTTTTGTAATGAATGGCGAGAGAGTTTACCGTTCGCCTGATGGTAAGCGATACGACCGCTCATGAACAGTAGCAAAATCAAAAAACGTGCCTTGAATTACAAAGTAATGGCATTCCACTCCGCCCGCCATCCTGAGATGTATGATGTTAAGGCTCAATATGTCCAGTAGGCACTCTGGCTGCAATGTCCTTCATATCGAAACAACAGTGTATTTACACTGCTGTTTGGCGTGAGAAACAGACATTGCTAAAGGCATTGGCGTAGTTGGTTAGACGCCGGCTGTGAAACATGAGACCCCGGGTTCGATATCTGCACCGAGAAAAATAATTACAATATTTTTTATTTTGTTTATTATAAAACATAACAAACTTCTCCGTCTTCCCGTTGTTTTTCATTTGAAAAAGGACAAAAAATGCAACCATGTATAAATTATTAATTTATACTTGGTTGATTTTCAAACTGTTATATCTATTACAGTAATAGGTTTAATTATTTTATCTACCCCACAGGTGGGCATGGTAGCATGGCGCCTGACCCTATTCACCCCTGAGTGTCCAGACGGCCGGGATATAATACTGATAGCCAACGATTTGACCTACTACATGGGGTCGTTCGGACCGCAAGAGGACTGGGTGTTCTGCAGGGCTTCACAGTATGCCAGGGAACGGAAGATTCCCAGGGTAAGGACATTAGATTATTTATTAAAATTATCCCTGTAAATATTATAAATATGAATGTAAGTTTGTTTGTTACGCTTTCACACGAAAACTACTTAACCGATCATCATGAAACTTTGCACACATATTCTTGGAGGTATTAAAAGTATCATAGGATACTTTTTATGAAAAAATAATATTTTCGAAATATAAAAACATTATTTCTCGGAATGAATAATTTTGGCCGCCATTTTGAAAAGTGTATCTGCACCCGGACGTAGCCGGGCCGGACCGCTAGTATAATATAAGAAACTTCGATCGAATATATACTATATACAGGGTACGGAACAAAATCACACGCCTAAAGTGGCCGAGGTTTCTTATACTTATACATTTGAATTTCGAACTTCAGGCAACAATAGACCTTATTTCTTCAATTTAAGATTTATTATGTTTTGGGCCATACTAAAATAAAATAAGACCACACGCTTATTTGTGCTCTTATTTCTCTTGCCGTTTTTAGGCCGTTACTTATAATCTAGTGTATATTTGATCGAAGATAGAAAAAGCGTAAAGTCCGTCAACGTAACTCACACAACGTGGCTCTATCACATCGATTTAATCAATATTAATAATAAATAAATAATAATAAAATAATTATTTCTGTCCCTCCCAGATCTACATAAGCGTGAACTCCGGCGCCCGTATAGGTGTGGCTGAGGAGGTCAAGTCAGAGTTCAACGTCGCCTGGCTGGACTCAGAGAGACCAGATCGCGGGTTCAAATACCTGTACCTCACGCCGGAATCGTACTCGAGACTCGCGCCCCTGGCCTCGGTGAAGACTCAGCTTATAGATGATGAGGGTGAAGCGAGATACAAGATCACCGATATAATTGGTGAGTATTTTATTAAAGGTGGTGGTAAAAGGTTGTTGGTAAACGGACTAGACGCGGCTGCCAACATGTTCACGGTGGTCGCGGGTTCGAATCCCAGGGCACACCTCTGACTTCTCGGAGTCATGTGTGTATACTGGGTATCTCAAGACTGCTACCGAAAACGAAGCCGGGTGGTAGTTTTAGTGGCTACAAACACAATGCAGCTAAAAATTTCGCATAGAAACGCGACAATTATTTTTTATGATTTTTTAAATATCGTGATTTTTGGGTTATAAATCCGTAGTTTTTGCTAAAATAATAATTTAAACTCTTTTATACCTTAGAATAATTATAAATAAAAGGGTATACACTATTATTTTAGGAAAAAATGTATTTACCACCCAAATATGGCCATAAGAAAAAAATATCACAAAAAAAATTGTCGTTTTATTTTGCAACTTTTTCTGTTGCATTGTGGCTGAAGTCGCTTAAACTACCACCCGGCTTCGTTTTCGGTAGCAGTCTTGATATACCCTGTATAGTCGATCACCACGCACTAAAACGGTGAAGGAAAACATCGTGAGGAAACCTGCATACCATAGCGATTTATAAGAATTTCTATGGTATGTAAATCCGCCACCCCGCACTAGGCCAGCGTGGTGGACTTTACGGCCTAACCACTCTCAAGGTTACTCTCAATTGTAGAGGAGGCCCGTGCCTTGCAGTGGGACGTATATGGGCTGATAAAGAAGTAGAAATGAAATTATTATTGTATTATTTGTCCTTAGGTAAGGAGGACGGGTTGGGTGTTGAATGTCTGCGCGACGCTGGTCTCATTGCTGGTGAGACGGCGCAGGCGTACGAAGAGATCGTCACCATATCCGTGGTCACCTGCAGGGCCATCGGCATAGGATCTTATGTGGTCAGGTATGTATTATACAGGTATACAGGGTGATATTGACACATGGCACTTAATTTAAACCACATGTACCTAACCATCCCAGGTAACATTGTACCAAGTTTGAACAATAACTGCCTGATAATCGCGATTTTAGGTTTTAAGGCTTTTGACCAACCCTTATAGATACCGAGTCTTTTACGGCTCAGATAAGATCCCGAACTGAACTGAAGTTCAGTAAAGCAGTAAAAATTCTCGTATCTATATGGGATGCCAAAAAATCCTAACAACAAAAATCACGATTTTTTACAAAAAAATCTTCTCATATTTTGTCAAATTATGTAATATGTCACATGGGGTGATGAGAAACATGTGGGTTAAAATAAGTACAATGTGTCAATATCACTCTTTATATACTTGTCATAAGAAAAGTCGAAACACTTTGCAAGTGTATGGTTCGAAAGCGATGTCAAGTGGTACTTTTAGTGACTTCATACATAAACTTACGTCTCTTTCCCAGAAGGGGTAGGCAGAGCTGCCACGACACCCACATTTTGCCTTGTATGTTCCGTCCCACGATTTAATAGGTGTGGAGCCTATCACCATATCGGGCACAAATTCCTGACTCTGGGCTGATAATGAATAGAAAAATCACTTTGCTCAACCCAGAATTCTAGACCGAAACCTCATCTTTATAACCGTACCCTTGTACAACTACGTCACAAATATGACGAAAGGAAAATATTAACAAAAAAATCGTCGCATTTTTTTACAACAATATTGTTCCATTGTGTTTGTAATCACTAACAGGGATGTTGCAAATATTCGCATCCGCATCCGCAAATGCGGAACTTCCGCATAGATTTGGACATCTGCATCCGCATCCGCATCCGCAATAATCGATGCGGATATTTATGCGGATGCGGATGTAATACAAGACGAGACAAGACAGAAATTTGGCGGTGCCGGCGAATGGCGCGTGCCATTCGCACATGACATTGACCAGTGGAAGCGAAATATGTGGATGAAAATCCTCTTAAGTGGTGTTCATCGAGAG
Source organism: Hyles vespertilio (assembly GCA_009982885.2). Lineage (NCBI taxonomy): Eukaryota > Metazoa > Arthropoda > Insecta > Lepidoptera > Sphingidae > Hyles > Hyles vespertilio. Next base: position 2,777,680 of record CM042832.1, read on the forward strand.
GAATTTAAGATATTATTGCCGATAGCACGAAGATTTTTATCCACTCCACTAATTAGTGATCCTAGCGAACAATTATTTGCAGCGTGGGTTTAATTTACGAACCTCTTCCTAACCGCCTTGTATTAGAAAAGGCGACGTTATACTTAATAAATAAAATGGTGTTCTTTTGCGAGCACTTGGGGCTACTCAAAACGAAGGTGATGAATTTTATAATCAATAGAAAAGATGGCTAGAACCTTACACAAGCATGGGATCGAATTCTACACATAAATAAATCTGAACCCAAAAGACCAACTGCCAGACATCAAGACACAGTGAGCTTCTTCTGTGTAGATCGAAACGCAAAAACAGACTAACGATTTAAATTATCTTTTTAATTTAATAATTGTATATTAGGGGTAGTTAAATTATAACAGTCACTGAGCGGATGAGCTTATACTCAGTCCGCCCCGTGACCATGAATCGTGTTAAGTAATAGAAATGCCGGGAAGTTAAAATATATAAAAATTAACATAGATAAATCGATAAATAATAGTAGGCGATAAAATCCGTAAATAATCGTTTAATTTTAATATTCATTAATATACTATATTTATAGAGGATCTTAAACATCTGCATCCGCATTCGCGGATGTGAGCCTTTAAAAATGTGAAAAAATCGGCATCTGCAACATCCCTAGTCACTAAAACTACTTAACTACGGCTTTGTTTTCGGTAGCAGTCTTGATAAACAATACTAGTATACAAGTTCACACTCAAAATGTTTTAATTAGAAGACACAGTCTGCAGAACAAGACACAACAAATAGAGTTGCATGGTGGCCTGTTGGTAAACGGACCAGACGCAGCTGCCAACATGTTCACGGTGGTCGCGGGTTCGAATCCCAGGGCACACCTCTGACTTTTCGTAGCCATGTGTGTATTGAAAGTCAATCACCACGCACTAAAACGGTGAAGGAAAACAACGTGAGGAGACCAGCATACCATAGCGATTTGTATGAATTTCTATGGTATGTAAGGTCCGCTTGGTACTAGGCTAGCGTGGTGAACTATATGGCCTAACCACTCTCAATCGTACTCTCGATTGTAGAGGAGGCCCGTGCCCTGCAGTGGGACGTATATGGCCTGATAAAGAAGAAGACTCAGTGATCCTGATATATTTCTAAAAGGTTTCTTCATCATTGGCCCCTAATTGGGAAATACCGTATAATCTGGAAGAGGGCATTTGCCGAGCAGTGGGACATGCTCCAAATGACTGTATATTTGTTCTCAGGTTAGGCCACCGTGTGATCCAAGTGGAGAACGCGTACATAATTCTGACAGGTTACGCTGCTCTCAACAAAGTGTTGGGTCGTGCGGTGTACGCGTCCAACAATCAGTTAGGCGGAGTCCACGTGATGCATCATAATGGAGTGTCACACGCAGTGGCGCCTTCCGATCTGGATGCTGTGATGACGGCTCTGAGGTGGCTGTCTTATGTGCCCAAGGTTGGTAACTTAAGATCTCACTCAGGGAATTTCAATGTATTTTTTATAGTTTAAGAAATAGTCCTTTAAATAATAATAATAACACCCAACAGTCACATACATAGTATACACTAAGATCGAGTCTTGTGTCGTGTATCAGAAACTATGAGAGACTTTTCGGTCTCACAAACCCAGACCCGGAAGAAATATTTGTGGTCCACACAAACATTTCTATCGGTGCGGGGATCGAACTCGCGACCACTCGTTTCACAAGCAGCGTCTAACCGACTGCGCCACGGAATTTGCAAATTTCTAGTATTAAACAAACGCGAATTTGCGACATGAATCAACCGTCTCTATATTTAAGTATGTTTTTTTTTCTCCCAGGATAAAATGAGCATGGTGCCAATAATGCGTGCGGCCGACCCTATCGACCGGCCAGTAGAGTGGGTGCCCCCGCGCGGCGCGCACGACCCGCGCCTCATGCTCGCGGGCGAGCCGGGCCGCCCGGGCTTCTTCGACGCGGGCTCCTTCGACGAGATCATGAAGCCCTGGGCGCAGACTGTCATCACCGGTGGGTATACCGGGTAACTCAAGACTGCTACCGAAAACGAAGCCGGGTGGTAGTTTTAGTGGCTACAAACACATTGCAACTAAAAATTTCGCAAAGAAACGCGACAATTATTTTTTATGATATTTTAAATATCGTCATTTTTGGGTGGTAAATTCATAGTTTTTGCTAATATAATAATTTAAACACTTTTATACCTTAGATTATTTATAAATAAAAGGGTATACACTATTATTTTAGGAAAAAATGTATTTACCACCCAAATATGGTCATAGGAAAAAAATAACAAAAAAAAATTGTCGCTTTTTTTTGCATTTTTTTTCTATTGCATTGTGTCTGAAGTTTCTTAAACTACCACCCGGCTTCGTTTTCGGTAACAGTCTTGAGATACCCGGTATGTACACGCACGTACGTACATGTACACGTACACGTATTTACGTACGCACACACACACGCACGCACGCGCGCACGCCCGCATACGTACACATACGCACACGAACGCACTAACTAATGAACATGTACACGGTGCTCGCGGATTCAAATCCCAGGGCACAGCTTTGTGTTTTTTTTTTCATATGAATGGCGAGACGAACACGCCATTCGCCATAAGCGATATGACCGCTCACGAACAGAAACAAACCTTTAAATTACAAAACAATGCTTGACATTCCAATGCACTCGCAATCCTGAGACATGAGGTATTAAGTCTCAATATCTCCAATATTTACTCTGATTACAATACCCTTCGATACGTAACAACAGTGCATTTACACTGCTGTTTTCTCCCCAGGTCGCGCCAGGCTGGGCGGCATTCCCGTGGGAGTGATAGCCGTGGAGACGAGGACCGTGGAGATCACGCTGCCCGCGGACCCCGCCAACCTGGACTCCGAGGCCAAGACCGTGCAGCAGGCTGGACAGGTAATTTATGTTACACTATTATACCGGGTATCTCAAGACTGCTACCGAAAACGAAGCCGGGTGGTAGTTTTAGTGACTAAAAACACAATGAAACTAAAAATTTCGCAAAGAAACGCGACAGTTATTTTTTATGTTTTTTTTAATTATCGTCATTTTTGGGTGGTAAATCCATAGTTTGTGCTAAAATAATATTTTAAACACTTTTCTACCTTAGATTATTTATAAATAAAAGGGTATACACTATTATTTTAGTAAAAAATGTATTTACCACCCAAATATGGTCAAAGGAAAAAAATAACAAAAAAAAATTGTCGCTTTTTTTCTGCAACTTTTTCTGTTGTATTGTGTCTGAAGTCGCTTAAACTACCACCCGGCTTCGTTTTCGATAGCAGTCTTGATATACCCTGTATGATATACAGCGTGATATTGACATGGTATTTAATTTTAATCACATGCTCCTAACTATCCCAGGTAACATTGTACCAAGTTTGAACAAAAACTGCCGGATAGTTTTGTCAAAAATCACGATTTTAGGTTTCAAGGCTATTGATCAACCCCTATAGATACCGAGTCTCTTACAGCTCAGATAAGTCGTTCATCGTAAATACAAAACTACAGTGTGACTTATCAAACACCCAACAGTAAATACATAGTCATGACACTCACTAAAATCGAGTCTTGTGTCGTGGGTATCAAAAACTACGAGAGACTTTTCGGGCTCACAAACACTCAGACCCGAAAAAAATATTTGTGGGCAGAACTGTAGTGTGACTATTATAAATATGTTGTCATCAGGTGTGGTTCCCGGACTCTGCGTACAAGACTTCTCAAGCCATCAACGACTTCTCCAGAGAGAACCTGCCAATCATCATATTCGCCAACTGGCGAGGATTCAGCGCTGGACAGAAAGGTATGTTAATTACTAAAGGTACATTAGCCCCTCGACGGTCATAAGCGCCATTTGTGGTCTTGATTTAAAATGGGCCCTATCTCAATGAAATTAGGCTGCTTTATTGCTTGAAATCCGAAAAGCCACAGTACGGCTTCCGAGACAGTCGCAGGCTTAGTTAGTGAGTTTATTCCATAGATCCGGCATACTAGCATACAGGTCACCTTATGGTAAGTGATCACTGAATATCATCCACAACGCGCGGATCGTGGATTTGTTGCAGGAGCATCGAATTGTGAGGGGAGGGGGAAGAAAAAAGTATAGGAAGAGGGAAGGTGTATTGGGCAACTGGAAATTATATTTAAAGTAAACAGATATTTAAACACCCTAAAGTCATATACATAGTCCTAATCCCACACTAAAATCGAGTCTTGTGTCGTGGGTATCAGGAACTACGAGAGAATTTGCGGTCTCACAAACACCCAGTGTAAAGTGCAAAGTTTGACGTCTTTGACTTGAACGGTTCAGATTTTTCCGTACAAACTTTGTAATGTTATTTATTTTATGTAACTAGTTGTGTATGGTTCAAAAAAGGATACATAATGATAAATAATGCCTAGTAGGTCGCCGCTACTGGACTACCGCTCAACAACTTAGGAAGTTAGGAGAGGCTGAAAATCAGCGATGTATTTATGTCCCGGTCAGCACGAGCTGAGCCACCTCCTTTTGCCTTCTACATAATCTAAAAGCATGATTTTGTATTAGTTTAAGATTGATTTGAGAAAGCGATAAATTTTTATACAGGGTATATCAAGACTGCTACCGAAAACGAAGCCGGGTGGTAGTTTAAGCGACTTCAGACACAATGCAACAGAAAAAGTTGCAAAAATAAGCGACAATTTTTTTTTTGAAATTTTTTTCCTATTGCCATATTTTGGTGGTAAATAATTTTTTTCCTAAAATAATAGTGTATACCCTTTAATTTATAAATACTCTAAGATATAAGAGAGTTTAAATTATTATTTTAGCAAAAACTATGGATTTACCACCCAAAAATGACGATATTTAAAAAATCATAAAAAATAATTGTCACGTTTCTATGCGAAAATTTTAGTTGCATTGTGTTTGTAGCCACTAAAACTACCACCCGGCTTCGTTTTCGGTAGCAGTCTTGATATACCCGGTATATTTATGAATCCTGTTGTTCAGACATGTACGAGCAGATCCTGAAGTTCGGCGCGGAGATAGTGCGCGCGCTGCGTGGTTCTTGTTCCGCGCCGGTGCTGGTGTACATCCCGCCCGGCGCAGAGCTGCGAGGCGGCGCGTGGGCCGTCGTGGACCCCAGCGTTAACTCGCTGCGCATGGAGATGTACGCCGACCCAGACGCCAGGTACGTGTCGCAATACACACTACCGAAATTTGCAAGAGTCAAAAAAGTTGTCTTGTATCGTAAAGCGCCAAGACCTTATCTATTTCTCACGTCAAGTCACGTCAGCAGTGTAGAAGCACTGTTGTGTTTCGGATTGAAGGACATTGTTGCCAGAGTAACTACTGGAGATATTGAGACTTAACTATGTCTCAGGATGGCGAGCGCAGTGGAATGTCAAGGATTACTTTGTGGTTAGAGGTGTTGTTTGGTTCTGCTACTGCTTATAAGCTGTCGTATCGCTTACCATCAGGCGAACGGCATGCTCGTCTCGCCATTCATTGGAATAAAAAAAAGACCTTCCTACAATTACACTTATAACACTGGGCAGCTATTTTGTGGCACGTGTAGCCGGACATTTAAAACAAAACTCGGATTCTCCAGCCACATCCGAGCTCATCAAAGAAGAGAGTAAGAGTCGCCGTGGAGGACATCATCATCACATACTACATACTACACACAATTACTACTCTCTCTCTCTGTATCAGCCCATATACCGCCCACTGCAGGGCACGGGCCTCCTCTATCGAGTGTACGATTGAGAGTGGTTAGGCCATATAGTCCACCACGCTGGCCTAGTGCGGGTTGGCGGACTTACATACAGTAGAATTACAATTACTACTACAATTTAGTTTTATGTTTATATTTGGTATAACTTATTATTATTCATCTATGTAACTAGTATATTTAGATACAATAGGGTTGGTGTGACCATGTTGACAAAAATACTCTGGTAAAATTATAAATAAACATACTACACACTAATATTGGAATAAATAGGAATAGCAATCACAAATAGCAAGTCAAGTTCTTCGATGATAGCATTTCAAATGCAATATTTTTTAACATGTTTTTTTTTTATTTCAATTAATGGCGAGACGACCATGCCGTTCGCCTGATGGTAAGCTATACGATCGCACATAAACAAAAGAAACTCCAAACAACGCCTTAAATTACAAAGTAATGCTTGGCATTCCACTGCGCTCGCCATACTAAAACATAATGTATTCTCAATATGCCCATTTGTTACTCTGGCCACAATCCGAAACACAACATTGTATTTACACTGCTGTTTGACGGGAGATGATAAACATTGCGATAGTACCTACCTAGGCGACCTCTCACATATGACAGAACTACCACTTGTAGAATATATACCAAACATCGTTTATATTTAATGAATATCTTTTTATCGCAGGGGTGGAGTACTAGAAGTGGAGGGTACGGTGGAAGTGAAATACAAACAACGAGACATACTGAAGACCATGCACAGACTCGACCCGGAGTTGTTGAGACAAGGCGCCAGGATATCAGGTAATGTAACTTATGTACTATGCTAATTTGTAAATATATGGCAACTAGTATCGAAAAAAAAACACACTTGTTGTGTTATTTTCGGAAATCAATTAAAGCATGTGAATGCCACGAACATTTCTTTCAACGCGGGAATCGAACCCGCCTCTCGTGTCACAGAAAATATCATCAGGAAATCTGTAAACACGAATTTGTAACTCTAACATAAATGTATTTGTTTCAGAATTAAAAGAACAGATCAAAGAATTGTCGAAGAGCCTCGACCGCCGCGGCTCCATCGACGACGTACTGGTGAAGACGGACGCGGGCAAACGAGGTGAGAATCACTATCACTACATAGTATAAAACAAAGTCGCTTTCTCTGTCCCTATGTCCCTTTGTATGCTTAAATCTTTAAAACTACGCAACGGATTATGATGCGGTTTTTTTAATAGATAAAGTGATTCAAGAGGAAGGTTTATATGTATAATATGTACATATTATTGAACAGAAATCTCTTTGTACTCGGGCGAAGCTGGGCCGTGCCGCTAGTATTTATTATATTTATCTACGATCTTATTCATAGACAGAAAATAATCACTTCTCTCGAGTTTACCTTTTGATAAATAAACTGGCTGTAATTACTTATAAATTAATATAATCCTGCAGTTAGTAAATCTTATTATACCAAAAATAATAACAAACCATTATATATACCTTTGCTACGAAAATGTCGAGAAATATTAGTATAAGTAACCACGAGTCGATGAGCTGACTCGCACTTAAAAGTGTTTTTTTTTTTATAATTTTTACTTTGTGCTTTATAGTCAAATTATGTTTAACATAGTATTATGAACGATTAAACATAACTTATTATTATTAGATTAGGACATAAGCTTGGGAATGCAATCTGTTATCTGTTTTATGTCTTAAAATAAATAAATAAAATAAGTTATTAATCTGTATTATTTCCTTCAGCCGAGAGTCGAATCCGGGAACTGGAGACTGAACTGCTCGCCGCTGAGAAATCTGTGAAGGCCAGGGAGAAGGAAATCGGCCCTATATACCACCAGGTATGCAAAAATATATAGTGATATTGACATATGGTATTCAATTTAAAACACATGTTCCTTAATCCCCATAGGTACTATTGTGCCAAAATTGAATAAAAACTGCCGGATAGTTTTGTCAAAAATCACGATTTTAGGTTTCAAGGCTTTTGATCAACCCCTATAGATACTGAGTTTTTTTTGTTCAGATAAGTTCCTTAACCGAACTGAAGTTCATCTAAGCGGTAAAATACTCTTATCTACATGGGAAGTCCAAAAATGGTGAAAACGAAAATCACGATTTATGACAAAAAATCTTATCATATTGCTTTCAATTTATACAGGGTATATCAAGACTGCTACCGAAAACGAAGCCGGGTGGTAGTTTAAGCGACTTCAGACACAATGCAACAGAAAAAGTTGCCAAAAAAAGCGACAATTTTTTTTTTGATATTTTTTTCCTATGGCCATATTTGGGTGGTAAATACATTTTTTTCCAAAATAATAGTGTATACCCTCTTATTTATAAGTACTTTAAGGTATAAAAGAGTTTAAATTATTATTTTAGCAAAAACTATGGATTTACCACACAAAATTGTCGATTTTTAAAAAATCATAAAAAATAATTGTCGCGTTTCTTTGCGAAATTTTTAGTTGCATTATGTTTGTAGTCACTAAAACTACCACCCGGCTTCGTTTTCGGTAGCAGTCTTGAGATACCCGGTATACAATGTCACCTGGGGTGATGAGAAACATGTGGTTAATTTAAGTAACATAGTCAAGTGTCAATATCACCCTGTATACAGGGTATATCAAGACTGCTAACGAAAACGAAGACGGGTGGCAGTTATAGTTGATATGTGTTAATGTGTACGTTGTTTGTCCACAGGTGGCGTTACAGTTCGCAGAGTTGCACGACACAGCGGAACGCATGTTGGAGAAGGGCTGCATATTTGTGAGTACATTATTATAATAAAGTTTTATGTCGGCTGTGTTCCTTCCATGATTGAAAGATGGAGGTCATGGCAGGCCGTGGTCACGTCACGTGGTCATAAGAATGTCATCCCGCAGAAAGAGAGGGCGCAGTGGAATTGATAGTAAAACGATCCCGCTCGAATCCAACCGAGAAGATGACGCCGGGTGAATGATTGCGGTTTCTCAATGGCAGATATTCGCATCAGGCAGTGTGATGTGCGGCGTGAGTTACGGTCTCTCGATGTGCGGAAAGCCAGTGGTCCGGATGGGATACCAGCGGTGGTTTTAAGGGCTTGTGCAGCCGAGTTGTCTCCAGCACTGACTCGCCTCTACCGAGCGTCCTACCGCACAGGTGTTGTGCCGGAATCTTGGAGGGAGGCCAATGTGCAACCGATCTCCAAAAAGGGTGATCGATCGGACCCTACCAATTACCGCCCTATCGCTATCACCTCAGTGATGTGTAAGGTCATGGAGCGGATCATAAACGCCCAATTGGTCCGCTACCTAGAGGATCACTCGTTGATCGTTTTGTTGGTTCAGAAATAAACTTATTTTAAACTTAAACTTATCAGTGACCGACAATACGGATTCCGCCATAATCGATCGACGGGTGATCTTCTAGCGTTTGTCCTGCATCGCTGGGGTGAGGCGATAGACCGGCGTGGCGAGGCTCTTGCTGTGAGCCTCGACATTGCCAAGGCGTTTGATAGGGTCTGGCACCGTGGTCTTCTGTCCAAGCTTCCGGCATACGGTCTACCCGGCAACCTGTGTTCGTGGATTTCCGGCTTTCTGCATGGGCGTAGAATACGTGTAGTCGTAGACGGACACGCTTCGGCGCTCATGTCGGTAAATGCCAGAGTTCCTCAGGGCTCGGTGCTGTCGCCCACCTTGTTTATTCTGCATATCAATGACATGTTGTCGCTTGGCAACATTCATTGCTATGCAGATGACAGCACGGTTCATGGGCGATACCACTGCGGGCCTCCAGGTTGCCGTGTCGAAACTGTGAAGGGACGCGAAGATCTTGTCATTGAGCTCAACCGGACCTTGGATCTCATTTCTACGTGGGGTTCCAGGAATATGGTTGAGTTCAATGCCAAGAAAACCCAGGTGTGTGCGTTCACGTGCAAAAAATCCCCGTTCTCTCCCCTCCCCATTCTTCAGGGTACTCCCCTCTCAGTGCGGAATGACCTGTGTATCCTTGGTGTGGATATCCGCTGTGATCTCAATCCAAGGAATCACATCGAGGGCGTAATATCTGCCACATCACGCAGGGTTGGAGTCCTGAACAGGGTGCGTCGGTTTTTCACGCCCGGTCAGCTTTGCCGCTTATATAAAGCGCAGGTCCGGCCGGGTGTGGAGTACTGCTCGCACCTTTGGGATGGATCCGCCCAGTACCTGCTCGATGCCTTGGATGGATTGCAGCGGCGGGCCATCCGCATTGTGAATGATGCAGACGTTACGAGCAATTTGGAGTCGCTACAACTCCGGAGAGATGTCGCCTCTCTAAGCGTGTTCTACCGCCTGTATCACGGTGAGTGCTCTGAGGAATTGTTCAACTTGCTCCCCTCCTCTCCATTCCTAACCAGAACCACGCGTGCTGGCTTGCGAAGCCATAGCTTGACGGTCCACACCATCCCGGCGCGAACCAAACGGTTCTCAAATTCGTTTCTGTGCCGCACCGTCAGACTGTGGAATTGTTTGCCGGCGCACGTGTTCCCTCCTTCCTACAATCCTGGGTCCTTCCGCCGTGGTGTGAAGAGGCACCTAAGCAGGCCGGCATAATTGTTTCCATTGGCATGGGACTGCCGTCTGATGCCAATGGATACTCTGCCTGGGCGGCACTGGCACTTTCCATCAGGTGCAATGCCGCCACTATGCCAGGCCATTATAAAAAAAAAAAAAAAAACCCTCGAAATCAACTTATAGACATGGCTCAGGAGCGAGATGGGCCTGTAGTTCTTCAGAAAAGTGTTATCACCTTTTTTGAAGAACAAGGCCACCACGCTCATGCTCCATGCCTCCGGCGTTGAGCCCTCGAGAAGAACAGAATTGAAGAGCCTCTGAAGGACCTTCAGTATTGGCGTTCCGCCCGCTTTCAGAAACTCTGAAGTGATTCCGTCCTCACCCGGCGCCTTGTTGTTTTTAAGTTGCTGCAGGGCCATCTCAATCTCACACAGGCTGATGTCCGGGATATCATCGCTAAAGTGTCGGATCAACTCGGCTCTCGGGTCTTCGGCCGAGCTAACAACAGGTTGGGCAACCGAGGTGTAAAGCTGTCCGTAGAACCTCTCGATCTCCCTTAATACCTCTGCCCTCGTCGATACCACGCGGCCGTCGTCCGTCTTCAGCCTAGACAACTGGCTTTGCCCAATAGACAAGTCTCTTGCAAACACTTTGGAGCCTCCGTTCCGCTCAATTGTCTCCTTAATGCTCACAGTATTGTGAGCACGGACATCGTGTCGCAAGGACTTCCAGAGCTGTCTATTGAGCCGCCGATATGCTTCGGCGTCATCGAAAGACTGCAGCGCTAAAGATCGACGTTCGGCCATGAGGTCAAGAGTGTGGATCGAGAGTTTTTGTGGTCTATCTCTACGGCGAGGTCTAAAATACTTAGATCCCACCGTATGGACAGCTTCTACCAAACCGCTGTTTAGCTCGTCCACTGCAAGGTTTTCTTCTAGACAATCAAAGCGATTTGTCAGCTCGAGTTGAAAGCTCTCGGGGTTTTGGATATGGTCGCGAGTAGGTCGGAGCGTAGATTTCATCAAGCGACGCCTTTCCAATTGGACATTGATATTCAGTGTGCCGCTAACCATTCGGTGATCACTGCCGGTTTTCACCCTGTTGATCACAGAGATCATCTCTGAATATCCGTCTATTCGTCGTCAAGATGAAATCTATCTCGTTTCTCGTAGAACCGTCAGGCCTCAGCCAGGTCCATTTCCTGTGAGGCGGCTTCTGGAAAAAAGAGTTAATCGCAAAGAGTCCCTCTTTCTCCAAAAAATCGGCCAGCCTCTGATCCCTGGGGTTCCGTCGCCCATGTCCAAATTGCCCCACTTTCAACTCTGCATCGCTTTTCTTGCCCAACTTTGCGTTGAAGTCCCCCATAACAACATTGAAGTAGGTTTTGGAAGTATGTATGGCCCGACTTATGTCCTCATACATCTCCTCTACTTCTTCATCTGGGTGTGTCGAGGTCGGCGCGTATACTGTATGACCTTCAACGAATATCTTTTTGATATTCTGAGTAAAAGGTATACTACCCTGCTCGACACACTTTCGATAGATATGATGTTGTTGATGAGAGATCTGTGGGCGAGAAATCCGACACCTCCTCGAGACTGTTGGTCGTCCCCCCGGTAGAAGAGCAGGTTACCAGACTTCAGGGTTATCGTATCCTCCCCGATTCTTCGGACTTCCGAAAACCCCAGAATGTCCCAGTGTAACCTGCTCAATTCTTCTTCCAGTTCGACAATCTTCTCGTCTGTCCTCAATGTGCGTATGTTGTGTGTTTAACTAAACTGCAATTTTATCAATAATTCGGGTCAATGAATACTCTCGGATGCTTAGAGAGAGTGTATCCACGACAAAAGGGGTCTTCTTGCTTGTAAACGAGCAAACTTATATCTTTGTGGGTTAAATTGGGCTATGTTCAATTTACCCCATTGAGAGGCTTGCCCCCGAGAGGTCTCAATTTCCGACAAAATTTGAGACCATCTTTCCTTAACGGGGGTCCGATAGAGATTCTGTAGTCAGATGTATCTTGCCTCACTTGCACTAGCATCTGTATAGCAATGCCAGCTGGTGATAGACAACATGTCATTGAAATGCAGGATAAATAGGGTCGGCGAAAGCACCGAGCCTTATGGAACACCAGAATTAATGGTCTTGGCCTCGATGCAAAAGCGTCCAATACGACTTTTATGCTTCGATCATCCAGAAAGCTGGTGATGTACTTGCAGAGTTCCTCAGGTTGAAATACCAGGCAGGTAGCTTCCCCAAAACGACGCCATGCCACACTAGATGACAATTCCAAGGCCTACCGTAATCGCCTCACCCCCACTATCCAATGCCTCCACCTGATCGTGGGTGAGATAAACGAGAAGATCACCATCCGAACATTTCACATTCATCAAGAGCTGCATATTTATAACTCTCTCCAAAACCTTGGAGAGTCAGCATGTGACAGCAATTGCCCTGCGATTCGAAGGATCCGACCGGGTCACCCGTCTTGGGGATTGGATGAACATGGGCGATATTCCATGAAGCCGGACGCGTGAGTACGGGGGTTATCTCAGGGGCGGACATCTTAAGAACCACTGCAGGGACACATTCCGACCCACTCATCTAGTAAATTTGCAGTACCGCTCGAACTGCGAAGGTCAGGGTTTTATTCGGTATGCTTGCGCCGATTTTTGTTAGGGACCGCTTCGGCCTCAATTTACTGGCAGGCCAGTGACACTAATATATTCCTTTCGGTCTTCTCCGGGGTATCGGAAAATAAGCTTAACAGTTTTCCTCTCCACACAAAAAGGGGGCCCCCATCCGATGATTTTGCCACGGGCCCCAGATGGTGTAGTTTCGTCACTGCCCCCAGGACATCATCCCGTGGCGCGGGTCCCGGCGCTGGCTGCACTGGCGCCTGAAGCGGCTCCTGCTGCAGCGGCGCCAGGAGCAGCGCGTGCAGGCCGCCGCGGGCCGCGCTGGGGACTCCGCCACCTCGGCCGCCACCTCGGCCGCCACCTCGGCCGCCACGCTGCGCCGCTGGTTCTCCGAGGAGCGGCCGGAGCACGAGTGCCACATGTGGGAGCACGACAACGAGGCCGTGTGCGCCTGGTTCGAGCAGCAGGCCGCCGACGACAACTCCTTGCTGGAGAGGAACCTGCGCGCGATACGCCAGGACGCCGTGCTGCAGACCGTCAACGAGCTCATTGTGGTCAGTGCGTACAGTTACCGAAAACGAAGCCGGGTGCTAGTTTGAGCGACTTTAGACAAAAGGCAATAGAAAATGTTGCAAAAAAATCCTTAAATAATAGTTTAAAACATTATTTCGGCAAAAAAACATGGATTTACCACCCAAGAATGATAATCCCATCAAAAACATCCTGTAAAAAAATTCCAAGTCTCGCAGCTCAGTTTATCTACCGCAAAAAGTTGTGAGATCCATGTAATACCAAGTCGATTAATTTATTTAGTCCTTGATTAAGGGACGTTCTGTATAAAGTTATTACGTAAGTTATTATCATATCAATATTAAAAACTCTTTACGTTTTAAATAAATAGATCGACTTGGCCAAAAGCATTATGCATAAATTGTACGATACATTATGTTTTCATGCGATGGCCAAGTCGATCTATTTATTTAAAACGTAAAGAATTTTTAATATTGATATGGTAATAACTAACGTAATAACTTTATACAGAACATCCCTTAATCAAGGATTAATAAATTAATCGACTTGGTATTACATGGATCTCACAACTTTTTGCGGTAGATAAACTGAGCTGCGAGACTTGGAATTTTTTTACAGGATGTTTTTGATGGGATCTCACCTCTTTTTGTAGAGTCCTACTTTATTCCTTTTCGGTACTTTTTATTTCTAGAATATATATAATGATTTTTCTTAAAGCCTCTGTCTTATGGTTTTTTCTTATTTTTGTAGGTATCAATTTATTACAAATATAGCGGATTTGATTATTAGTGTTCTTTCTTTCATGGTGATTGTTTTCGAGCTATTTAGTCTATTTATTTGCAAGGTTATCTTTGTCATGTTTTTCTAGAGGAATGTTGTACAGTTTAATGGGCTGAATACACCCTTTCCCTCTTTATACCCCCCTCCTGTTATGCCTCATATATAAAATATATATATAGATACCAATCTACAACTATTATTCCATTATATACGGGTACAACGAATCATAAACTGCAAATTTATCTTTGTAATCCTATACATTTATATGAGATTACAAAGTTATTCACGCAGTTGGTGTATCTAGAAAACTAGACAGAAATTATGAAATGTTTGAATTTTTCCTTACTTTAGACACTAAACACTAATTATATTCTAAATTTGAAGGTTCTATGTCTGCTAGAAGTGTCTTAGACTTTTGATGATCGGTCAGTCAGTCAGTGAGTGACAAAAATGCGAAAGTTTGACAAGTTATAATTCTTAAACTACTGGTTCAAATTGAATGAAATTTTAAATATACCGTGTTTACACAATGCCTAATTAGTAACTGAAAATTCAGGCTTCTTGCTTTAACCACAACGAAGTTATGGGGGGGTTGAAAATTGTCTGAATTGCTTCGAGAAAAGGATAGTACGGCTGTGCCGCTTTTTAGCTCGACTTGGAGGGGGCACTGCCGTGCCTCCAGATATTTAAAAAATCATAAAAAATCGCATTTCTTTGCGACATTTTTAGTTGCATTGTGTTTGTAGTCACTAAAACTGCCACCCGGCTTCGTTTTCGGTAACAGTCTAGTTATTGCAGGCTATATCTAGACTGTTAATAGTACATCCAAAGTGTGAACTGAATTTTGTAACTGTCAATATTTGTATGTACTTTAGTTGAAATAAATAATCATAATAATGTGTTTTGTTCAGGAGCTGACTGCGTCGCAGCGTGCCGAGTTCATCAGGAAGCTGTCGGCCTTGGAACTGGACTAATGCAAACACTACTTGTACTGTCTATATACTGTCACTTGCGGCCTGCCTTATATACCGCGAGTACATAATGTACATGCTAGTGGCTGTAGTCTGTACGCAGTACAAGGGACGTTAGTTTGTTCAATATTACCGATTACGACTTACGAGTAGAGATATATATAAATATAAATAGAAACGAATACATTCCGAGCGGGCCGCGGGGTTACTGGCGGTCGCGGGTTCGCTTCTCGACTTGGACTCGATAATAACTAATGTATATAGATTCATTTAGTCAATCTGCACCTGGGCTAGGTTTTATTCAAATGTTTCGACGACATTGTTTATTTATTTAATGAATATTTGTATGCGATGTGGTCGGACGCGAGTTGTAATAATATTCGGGAATTAAATGAATGTTAGATGACATTATGTGTGGCGGCCGCGGCGATCTGTTCAAACTGTACAAACTGTACTATAAACTTATATTTAAACTGTACTCGCGTTTTATTTGCCTTGTTTACTATATTATAAGGACATACAGACACACAGATGTACTACATAACACACACAATTGAACTAATCAAGTGGGCGTGGCCAGTCTGCGACACTCCCACTTATTTTACATAAATAGGGGCGTATTTATACAGCGCCATCTATTATCAATATACAGAACTTAAATTAAACTTATTGTACATGGCATTAAAAAAGTCTTGAATCAGTTGATTACTTATAAAATTATCATATAAATTTAATAAAAACCTATTTTCATCCATTGATTTTGTGTTTTGAATTCATTATGTTTTTTAATTTATTAAACACCATTTATAAGGCCATGCGTGGGAAGCGCCTTCAGTAACAAAAATAAATACACTTAAACGCAAAATATGATAGAAAAAAAACGTATCGAAAATGAAGTATACATATAAAAGTAATAATAATAATAATAACACCCAACAGTCACATACATAGTCCTGACCCCACATTAAGATAGAATCTTGTGTCGTGGGTATCAGGAACTACGAGAGACTTTTCGGTCTCACAAACACCCAGACCCGAGAGAAATATTTGTGGGCCGCACTAACATTTCTCTCGGTGCGGGGATCGAACCCGCGGCCTCTCGTTTCACAGGCGGTGTCTTACCGCCTGCGCCACGGAGGCTGTCAAAACATATAAAAGTATCATTAATATTGCATGAAAACCTATTTTAAATAAAAAGTTTAAGAAATATAATCTGTTTTCCTATTTCACGACTTCTCAGTCTATCACAACAAATAGAACTAGATTCATGGAATAAAATGCATTGATTATTGAAACTGCATAGGAATATTATACGAGTACAAAGATTATTAAAAAAGCCGAAATTTATGCACCGATGTTTAATTACTTGAATTTGGATTTGTTCGATTTTACGAATGATAAATACACAGTTACGGACGTATCGGTAAAGCGCCATCTATTATCAATAAATAAAATTACATTATTACATGTAGAAAATATTAAAATTGAAGTAATTTTTACGTAAATTACGCAAAAAATAGCCTAATATGTGTGTTATAATAATATCTAGTGTTTTATTGCTAATGTGTATACCATCATGATAATAAAACTGAACTCTCGAATACAGTACGTAATGACACGCATCAGCTAACAGAAACAGAAATGCAACTGCAACTAAACTAAATGTTCCCAATACAAGCAGTTTAATGTACTCACACATTTAGTATGATCAACGAACAGAAGTTAATTATGAACAAGTCACTGAATCGATTTAAGATTTTTAAGTAAATTTTTCTATTAAATTAAGATCAGGTGATACCTACCCTTCAAAATAAACATTCAAACGAATCGAAATATACGAGACTATAAGCAATGAGATCTTTATAACATAATAAATGCGACAATAACAAAATAATTAATAAATAATATTGATACTACCTCCGGTATTAATTTACAAGATCTTTATTAATAGCGCTTTGAAACCCAAAGATATTTAAAGACAGTACCCGACTAGATTGCTAGAACAAATTAAAAACAAAACCCCTACAAAGCGAAAGGAAATTGTTTTCAACAATCAAAAGATTGAGAGGGCTGTGTTTGCAGAGGTACTCATAACTTAACATTGTTCTCATGATTATATTTTGAATTCGGTGGTCTCATATCGAGTCAAATATTAAAAAAAACCCTACATTTGTGCAAGTACCCTTTTAATTCAATTCTGGTCTACATATTACCTACTCCGCGTATAAGGTGCATAGAGCAAATAAAACAGTGGATGTTAGTACAGTAATATTGTAAGGATACTGACTCACCGTATTCTCGCTGCTGAAGACTGGCTCCACGAGACAAGTCACAGCTCCAACCACCTTCACATTTATCCACAAACTATAGAATAGGTAACCTGTACTTGGCCACCGTTGTGGAATATATGGCCTAACCACCATCAATCCTACTCTCGATTGTAGAGGAGGCCTGTGTTCTGCAGTGGGACGAGTAGACTGATACAGATAGAATAGTTACTTGAAATATCAGCGGAGAGGCACGTCCCACGCGCTCAGGGACGCACCGGAGACTGAACTGCCAAGTGCCAAGCCGAGGCCAAATGATCAACTATCCACTTTTGCAATAAAAAACCTCAACGAGAAATTATGAGAAACTACCCTCAAATGGACTAATATTTGTGATAAAAATATTGAGAGCCTTATTCTGAAATCTGACCATATCTAAACCTATTTTATGAGTGTTGTTTTGTGTAGCCATAGTCTTGATGGTCTAAACCATCTCGGCACGATCCAAAAGGTATGCAACTTCTTTTTTGTGCTGCACCGTCAGGCTGTGGAATTGTTGGTGCCACGCGTGTTCCCTCCTTCGTGCAATCTTGGGTACCGCCGTCTTATGCCATTCGATACTCTGGCCGGACGGCATTTGCGCTTAGGCCTCTTGTTTTTCAGACACAGGAGAAATCGGAGCACGATATAATTTTCAGCGTCTACACTCGACTATTAATACATTTTAACAATAAAAAATAAAACAAACAAATTATTTTCCAGATTTATTCTTAATGTTATCGTCCTATGACTCATAACCTTAATCAACTTAGTTACAGTACACGAACAGAGATGGCGTTAAATACAAACGGCCATTATAGCTGGAGCTATGTCCGCACTGAAGACCTTGCAAGATACTTTATTTTATTTTTATATGTGGAATTTAATAGAAATATTTAATACTCTCGATTCTAGAGAAGGTCCGTGCCCTGCAGTGGGATGTATATGGGCTGATACAATATCATTCCAATTCACCAAAATTAAGCTTTTGTGGGATGCATTCAAGCCAAAATAACAAGAGCACATTGAGAATAGGGTTAAGTGGAGTACAAAGGGGATGCCTTTGCCCAGCAGTGGGATACATTATAGGCTATAAAAAAGCTTTTGTGGTGGTCTGCAGTAGGACATATGCAACATAATATTATTAATGTGTGCCCTGGTAGTAATTTCAGAATAAGCTACTGGATCTAATTCAACATTTTTATCAATGCAATGTTGCTAAGGAAATCAAAAAAACCTATACAATCAATAAAAAATCTCTTTTATATTTTATTTTATGAATTTACTTGATTAAGTGTTCATTGGCTGAATTATTTAAAGACCTTATTATTTTAATTAAGTTAAATTAGAGGGGTGAATATTATTTCCCTGGTTCTTGATTTTCAAAAAACAGTGAAAAAGTGCTGATGTTTCTACAGTAGCTCATTCTAAACAAAATACTATTGGAGTCTTCATATATATGTTTACACTTCTAATTATGGATATCAAAAGGTTTTTTGTATGTCCTAAAATATCTATATTGACTATAGAACAAGTATAGAGACATATTACCAAAAGTAATTGTGCATTTAAAACACCAATTCATTTTTATGAAAGAAGAAAAGATTAACATTTTTGTCATTACTGAAATAAGAAAACTACAATTAGATGATTTAACAAATTAAATTGTTTTATAAATGTTAACTATATTAAACCTGCCATCATAAATAAACACATGTTGCTTTAAGGCTAGTGCAGACCAGGATAGAAGGCAATGATTAATTTTTTTACCAAAGGGTATTCAAGCATCTGGTAGGAATACTACATAAATTCCAATGTTTTAAATAGATGTCACAGCATCAAGATGCCTTTCAATGTCACGGTATAAGATAAGATTGAATATCCTTTGGTAAAAAATTTAATTCCTTGCTATACCATCCCAGTCTGCACTGACTCCTTTCTAAAGTCTATTACAGAATAGTGCAAATATGTTTCACAGTCCAAATAAAAAAGTTTTAGTATACAAAAAAAAACAAAATGTCTTGAGATATTACATTTTTAAAGAGACGAATTTGCACTGTTAATAAACCTACATAATTTTTGAAATATGATCTGAAAAGCAAGAAGCTATTTTGCTTATGCAAACATTTTTCTCTCCTTTCAGCAACTTATCAATTTTATTCATAGTCAGTTATTTTTCAAATCAGCAATATTTTATGTTGGAATCTGATTAAGAACTGTAAAAACAGACATGAATGAAAATATTTTATATAAAATGTAATATCACTCAGACAATGAAAAAATTTTTTTGTATGCATAATAATGGCTAGTTATAATAAGAAAACACTATCACGTATAATAATAGAATCACAAATAATTTTAAAGTTTTTAAGCAAAAATAGAGATTTCAAATATTTATGAACTAGATTGTACTGTAACATTTATAAAGGAATTACAAATAGCCATTATCATCCAAATATAATTTTAGTACACAGTTAATGTACAAAATCAACGAACCTATGTCCTAATGCAACTTAATCTAATCATTATGTCCGGCTGCCTGGCGTAATAATACATAGATCTTCTCTTTAATCCAATCCTTGTTATATGGAGCGTAAGTGTTTGTTGACTTTTGGTATACTAAGCAACTCAGGTCTGCCAACTGCAAAATAATTAGAAGTTGTAATACATGCATAAAATCATGCCTTTTTCTAAAAACGGTAGGTATGAATGCTATTAGAACACTCATATGTTGCCTTGTCTTGTTTGTACAACTATGTGATAGGGGGACGGGCCTATCTCCATATTGGGCGCAAATTCCTGTCTTTGGGGTGATATTGAATAGAAAATCCAATATTACTGCCAACCTGAGATTCGAACCGGAGACCTCGGCTTTGCAATTGTACAAAGTACAAGTCCTCCTACAGAGGCAGTTGTAATCTAATGTTTAATTTATTCTTCTAAATATTTTTGCTAGTGTAAAAAACATAACCAAGATTATGGTGCTGAAATTTGTCATTAGATCATGATACATTTTGGTAATAGTTTGTTTGGTATTTATTAATTACCCTAGAAATAAACCATTAAAATAAACAAATATCATCAAAAAATTTGAACATGAATAATGCTGGCAAAGATTATAACAGCAAGTCTAGGTATATAATGTAAAAAAATATTTTATATGTAAAAATCTGAGCTGTGTTACTATCTATAGAGTAAAGTGACCTATAGGCTATGGCACATTGACAAATAAGTTTGATGTTGAAGTAACATAGGAAATTTGGAGTCTGTATAACTGCTAATATTGCGGTAAATCACTTTTGATAGGTCAAATCAAATCATATCAAAATATTCTTTATTCAAATAGTCTTTCACAAGATCTTTTGAATCGTCCTTTTCTGCTACCACCGCTTCGGAACGTGTTTAGCTGTGAAGAAGCGGCGCAAGAAACTCCCTCAGTAACACGAACTCTTCTTTTTTTTCTTTTGTTTTTTTTTTATATCGCCATTTACAAATAAAATGATTCATGTCACAAGTTCCAATAATGAAGTAAATAATAATGAATAGGTCCCTACAGAAGTCCTTGGAGGCCTATGTTCAGTAATGGGTTTCCTATATAATGAAGTATACCCAAGTATTCTCAAGCCAATGACTAAAAGTTTTATGTCATGTATCAGAAACTACGAGACTTCTCAACACCCACTTGTAGTAAATGATCAATGGAACATTTCTCAGCGCGGGGATCAAACCCGCGGGTTTGTATCACGGATCGCACTTAACTGTACCATGGTGTATATTACGATGATTTTTAGCTTACCTGGTCAACGAAATCAAACAATTGCGAGATATCGTAGGTAATTGTGGGTGTATTGGGATTCCGCCTTTTCAAATGCTCCTCGTATATTTTGCACACTCCCTCCATACAATCGTTTACACTCTCGTAATCCGAATACGTCCTGGTTTCCGGCCTCGGACCCGGCTGAACCAGCAAAATCGTATGACTCTGAAAAATAGCATAACCTAAATAACCGCCATTTTTTGACACAAAAACAATTGGATTTAATCAATCAATAATACGCGTTCGCACCATTTTTGGGTATTTTTGTTATTTGATTGCACAGATGAGGTATATAAATGAATAAACAGTGATGAAAACCGCGAAATTCGACGTATTTCGAGAATTATCAGCCCGCTCGTGTCTCAAATCTCAATTACAATATTTCGTTCCGAAACAGAAAAGGACTCTTAATTGCATACAGATTAAAAAAGATGATATAATTTATATAATAATTACAAAATATTATACAAAGACACCTGTGAGGCTGAATATTGTTTAATAAGTACATAATATTACATGTATTCAGATTTGCTATTAATATCTTAGTAATAAATAAAATAATATTTTACAAAATGGCGTTTATGGCAAGTGTAGAATTACATTTTCGAACGGAATAGTACGTTTTATTATAGAGATAGCATTACGATTTACGTGATATATTATTTCAAGTTCGATGTAGTAGGGCCACACTAATTAAAATCTTTTTATTTTAATTGAATACTTTTTAAAATGAAGGTGAATTAGTTGCTTCATAAAATTTTACGAATAATAATTAATTGAAAAACAAATAATAAGAGTGCATGTATGACATCATGTACATAAATGTTAATTGTGTGGTCAATTGTCAAATAAAAATGTTATGAAAATTCGCGCTTACAAAGAAAATAAAAAAAATATTAGAATTTGAAATATAATTGTACAAACTGGTACAAGTTGACTGTAAATAAGTTTATCGCGATACCTAGAATAAATAGAAAAACATCAGTGGTAGAACAAAACTGAAATATAATGGACGATAAACTCAACATCATTGAAAACTTCAAAACAATTTTGAAAGAGAGTCGCAAGAATAAGATTCCATCATTATATAGTAATGTAAAAGTGTCAAACAAACATACAAACAGACCGCAGGACGTTATAAAACTGGTGTCTTCTCAAATGAAAGCTATACAGATGGCGGATCGAGTGGACTTACAAAGACGCAATAAAATTAAAGAGGATAAGTTAGCTCATGATAAGGTAATAGTACAATAAATTTGTTTTTCGTTATCATTGCCCTCAGCCACAGGAAATCCATTGTTAAAACGATGTCCTCCCAAAAATACAGTAAGTATATGAAACCCACAAATATCCACATAGAATTTCCAGTAAGAAATAGATTACATACACTTACATTCTAAATAATATTTGTGAAATAAGGTAAACAATAATAAATACTATTATTATAAATCATTTTCAAGGGATGTCGCACTTGTTTGGTGAATGCGCAATGTAGTTTCTCACAATGGTGACATGGCTGCCCGTCATCCAGCCTTGAGTCTTAGTGATAGAAAAAACCTGTACTCGACTAGAGTTGTAAGGCCAGTGTTAAAGTGCAAAGACATATATTTACTTATTTAATCCTTTTTTGCACTTTAAAGAGACAATTAAAGTAGAGAAATTACAAAATAATAATACATCAATGCATCATCTACAATCAAGAGCTTGATTGACAGCTTTTAGGCGAGATATTAATCACTAATTTAAAAAAAGATTGGCTGTTAGAAAATAAATTTCCAAAATATCAACTCTTTTAGTATGTTTTTTTTTTTTTTTTTTTTATAGCAGTGAATGCAAAACCAAACAATACCCTGAAATACAAAGCAATGCTTGGCATTCCACTGCGCTCGCCATCCTGAGACATAAGATGTTAAGTCTCAATATGTCCAGTAGTTACTCTGGCTACAATGTCCTTCAATCCGAAACACAACAGTGCATTTAAACTGCTGTTTGACGGGAGAAATAGACATTGCGGTGGTACCCACCCAGACAGCCTCTCACATATGAGAGACCTACCACCAGTAAAATGTCATTGGTCTTAGGTGAAGAGACAACCTGATTAAGGTTGCAAAAAGTCGCTGGATGCTGGTCGCTTTTAACATGTTAAAGTGGAGATCCTTGGGGGAGGCCTATGTTCAGCAGTAGACTTCCTATGACTGAAGAGAGTGAGAAAGTTGAGAGTAAGAGTATATCATTGAAGATATCCCAATAACATATTATTATGAAACTTAATTTATCATTTCAGGAACTATTCAAAAATCAAGCTGTAAATAGATTTGAAACACAATGTGTATCGGACACTCAGTTGATTGATGTTGTGAAAAAGGCTGAAGATTTTGATGCAAACCGTGAAGTTGCTGAAGATTTAGACACATCTCTTACTGAAAGTGACATGGAGAAGATGTATAAGGTAAATAAAAGACTAAATGATGGTGAGGGCAACAAAAAAGCAAATGAGAAAACTGAAGTCTATTCAAAAAGTGTTGATGATAAAGTTGATGTTTCAACTGATAATATTGCAATAGAAACAACATTTGTGGGCTTTACTGAAGATTTTATTATTGAAAATGACAAAGCTCTTGGCAGTGAAGAAAATAAACTCTATAATGAATGCATAGAGATGGATAACATTGATGTGTTAGAAAGGGACAGATCTGTATCTGTAAGTCCAGTTTTAAATAGAAAAGTACAATTAAATGTAGATGAAGACAGAGTTTTGAAGGAAAGAGACAAAGAGGGATCAGTTAGTCCTGTCTTTAATCTGAAGAGTGTAAAGAAATCAAAATCACCTCAACCATTGGTATTTAGTTTGGATTCTTTTGAAAAGTTTGAGAAAATTGCAATACCATTCATAGAAGAGAATGAAGATTTAGAAACAGCCAAGCATTTGATCAATTCACAAATATTGGATAAGGAATTGTTCCTGTCTTCAAAATCTTTTAACAAAATTTCAATGAATTGTGAACTTGTTGCAAAACAAAATGAAGATGTTTCAAATATTGGCCCAAATTATGATAAGGATGAAGATGCAGGAGCAGAAAAAAATGATTTTAAGGATATTAAACCAAAACTATTTGATGATAAAACCAGTAGCATTCTAGAAGACGAAATACTCTTTAGTAGTGATGAAGAAAACTATGAACATAAAGAAATACAAGATTTACCCTTCACATGTGCCTTAGAAACGTCATTTTACGAACAATCTGATATATTGGACAAAACTGTGTATGTTGGCTTCCAAACTGCTAGTAATAAGACTATTCAAGTGAATACTGAATCTTTTAACAAAGCCAAAAGTATGTTAAGTGAAATAGAACCCAGTGTTAAAAAAGAACTAACATTAACTGAGTTAGTTAATATCTGTGATACTGTATCTAAAAATGAATTAAATAGACATAGAGCTATTAGTCCTGAACTACTTAGTGATGGTGATGATAGTATCGAGATTCCGGATGTTAGTATATCAACACTGAGTAAATTAGCAGGTACAGCAATTAAAGAAATAGAGTTAAATTGTCCAGGACCGGAAGATCACACTCAATTTCCTGATATGTCCATGCTTAATTCAGCGATTTGTAAATTAACTCAAGAGGAAGAAAATGTTAAAAAACTAAATGAAGGTACTAAAATGTATCCTGAACCTATTTCAGAAGTAGAAGATTCCGACAAAGGCATTTTTGAAGGTTATAAAACAGCGAGTAAAAAGATAATTACACTGTCAGTTGCAGCCCTAGCAAGATGCCAGAAAGTATTCCAGGAGATTGATTTAGATGCAAAATATGAAGAAACAAATCACAATATTGTTCCTGATACGAAAATAGATGTTATACCCGAACAAGTTACAGATAGTAATAATGAAAATAAAGAAAATCCTAATGATCTTGATATACAAACAGATTTAAATGACGAAAGCATCTTACAAGAGTTTGAGAATATAGAAATGTCACTTGGTGATGATAATAGTATAAAATACGAGAAACCAGCGTTTGTAGGTTTCAAAACAGCTAATCATAAGGATATAAAAGTTTCTAAAACTGCTGCAGAAAAAGCTAAACGTTTATTTGAAGATATTGACAAGGATTTGCATGATGATAATAAACAGAAACAAGATTATCCAACCAATGATATTATTAAGCCAAATAATTCTGATAGCATCAGAAATATTACCAATTTTCCAGACATAATGAATATTGGATTTAAAACTGCTAGCAATAAAAATATCAAAATTTCAGATCAAGCAATAGCTAAAACAAAAAAAATGTTTCAAGATATCGAATTGGATGATGTTAAAATTGAAAAATCCTTTAGCAAAGAGAACAAGCCACTGATTGATAAAACAACGAAAATTGGTGATGATAGGTTAAAGTTTGAAGATTTTAATGAACCATCTACAAGTAAAGATTTTCCTCGAAGCAACAATGCTAGTAATACAACTACAGTTTCACATAACAGTCCTGTTTATAAGACAACTATTCTCAAACCAGAGTTTGAAGGTTTTAAAACAGCTAGTAATAAGGAAGTTAAAATATCAGAAGAAGCATTGATAAAAAGTAAAAAGTTATTTAGCGATATATCAGAAAATAATCTTGACTGTAACTTAGATGTTCCAGGGGCCGATAAAAACCCTATTCCAAACATATTAGGATTTCAAACGACAAATAATAAACCAGTCAATATAACTGCTGAAGCTTTAGAAAAAAGTAGAAAAATATTCCAAGATATTCCGGAATCTAATCAAGATATATCTGGAAATGTAAAGCCAATTCCAACTGTAATTGGATTTCAAACAGCAAGCAACAAACCAGTTAATGTATCCGAAAAAGCATTAATAAAAAGCAGGAATATATTCGAAGATTTTCCGGAATCTGACCAAGATACACATGAAAATGTTAGACCAATTCCAACTTCAGTAGGGTTTCAAACAGCAAACAACAAACCAGTACATATATCCGAAAAAGCATTGGAAAAGAGTAGGAAAATATTCCAAGAAAAAATTCCAGAATCTGATCAAGATACACTTGAAAATGTAAGACCGATTCCAACTACAGTAGGGTTTCAAACAGCAAACAACAAACCAGTTCATATATCCGACAAAGCATTGGAAAGAAGTAGGAAAATATTCCAAGAAGAAATTCCACAATCTAACCAAGATATGTCTGGAAATGTACAACCAATTCCAACGATTGGATTTAAAACAGCTAATCAAAAACCAGTTAGTATATCTTCAGAGGCACTTGCAAAAAGTAAGAAAATATTCGATGATATTGATAATTTAGAATTTGATCGCAAGGAAAAAATAACTAGTGATAATGTTCTGGCATCAAATCAAGAAACAAATAGAACTCCTAGTAATTTCGATGTCAATAATGAATGTGTTGATAAATACACCGGGTTTAAAGGCTTTCGAACTGCAAGTAGAAAAGATGTCAAAATTTCAAAAGAAGCTCTTGAAAAGTGCAGGAATATTTTCCAAGACATTGATTTTTCTAATAATTTTAGCAATAAAGATTTTACTAATCGAGAAGTTGAGATTGGCAAGAAGGAAGAAAATACATGTGGCTTTAAAACTGCTAGTAATAAGGTTGTTTCAATCTCGGAAGCATCTTTGGCACGTAGTAAAAGATTATTCGAAGATATTGATAATGAAAACACTACTAATAAATTAAAAATAGTTGAAAATAAATTGATTGCAGATGCAAATGAAGACATGGTTAAAATTAGTAATTTCGGAGGATTTAAAACAGCTAACAATAAAAAAGTTAAAGTTTCGGAACAAGCTTTGGCTAAAACGAAAGATATATTTAAACACATTGACAATATAGTCAATGATAAAGAAATAAGGCATACAAAATATCAAGACGGTTTCGATATTATTGAAAATGCAGCAAAAAGGTTTAAAACATCCAATGATTTGAAAAAAACACCAGTTATTAAAGAAAATGTAGAAGATATTATCGATACACAAGTACTAAATAATTTCGAAACGACATTACACACTGAGGATTTTCATAAAGAAGTCGCCCCAAGGAACAAAAGATCTGGCAGTCCTATCTTATCTTGTCCGAGGGCAAAAAAAAGGAAATTCGAAACACCATATAGTACTATTAAAATCAGCAAAATCGAAATCCCTGATCCAATACAAGAAAATACAGAATTATTTAATGAAAATTATAAAAAGAATAAGTTATATAAACAAAAAGATTTAACAGCTGTTAATAAAAGTACTTTAGACACGTACTTGATGAATTTTGATTTTGATACATTGCTGGATTTCGAATTTTTTAACGAAAGAAATGATCTAACAGAAACGAAAATGAATGTGCAATGTATAACAGAGTTATTTTTGAGTTCGGTGAATAGAAAATTGGTTCCGCAAGGTTGGTTGGAGAACCACATAAAATTGATTCTTTGGAAGCTAATTTCTTATGAAGTGAAGTTTGCAATGGGTGTGTGTACTGCAAGAAATTTAATAAATCAGTTAAAATATAGGTATGATAGAGAATTGTATAATGCTGAGAGGCCTGCAATACGTAAAATTTTAGAAAAGGACGATGTTGCTTCGAAAACGATTGTCCTATGCGTTGTTGCTATTTTTGATGGAGGAGTAAAAGTTAATAGGTATGTATAATTGCATTTAATTATAACCCAAAAGTCACACACATAGTACAGGGGGTTTAGTCTAAATATATATTGGCATCTAGTTTCAAAGCTGTTGTATAACAAACTACCCACAAAGGCTGTTATGTATTATGCTGTTATATAGGTTGATATTGACCTATCAAATGATATGGGGTGTTGAGAATCATATTATGGGTTAAATTAAATCAATGTCAAAATCATCCTGTATAATTATAGCTGTTGGTCTGTAATTTATCCCTTGACTGCGATTTTTTTTATATACAGGATGTATTATCGCCTCTTTAAGAGCTTTTGGAAAAATATTCGTAACGGTCAAGTTTATACTATAGTAATTATGTTCATACTTTCTCTGGCCCAATACCAGCAAAATACATACTCATTTTTTTTCAGTATTGCCACAACTTCAAACATCGAATTATTACTTACCGACGGTTGGTACTGCGTAATGGCGACCATAGACAAAATGTTGACACGACTAGTGCACGAAAGAAAAATAATAGTCGGTACAAAAATAATTACAAATGGCGCTGAGCTGATCAATTGTGACCAAGGAGTAGCGCCTTGGGAGGTGAGGGTAGTTTGAAATTATAAATTTAAGTATTAATGCACACACAACTCTGATACAGTGCAGGCTAGGGCACAGGGAAGTTTTCGAAGTCATTTGTGAAGTGATAGTCAATCACCACGCACTATGTGAAGGAAAACATGGCGAGGAAACCTGCACACCATAGCAATTTGTAAGAATTTCTATGGTACATATGTAAAGTCTGCCCAGACATCCTGGGCCAGTGTGGTGGAGGACTATATGGCTTAACCACTCTCAATCGTACTCTCGATTGTAGAGGAGGCCCGTATCCTGCAGTGGGTCATATATGGGCTGATACAGACTGTTGGGTGTTATTTATTAATAATAATAATAATATGCTTTATTGTACACAATGACAACATACAGTTTTAAGATCACACACTATAACAGTTATGTACAATGGGCGGCCTTATCACTAGTAGCGATTTCTTCCAGGCAACCTTTGGATGGACAGGAGTTATATGTAGATTATTCAGTGTGCAGCAAAAGCATACGACGAAAGAATATTAAAAAGTTGTGTAATAAATAAATGTAACACATTCCATAAACATACAATAAACATTATATATATGTAGACATAGTACGTACATACCGGGTATATCAAGACTGCTACCGAAAACGAAGCCGGGTGATAGTTTAAGCGACTTCAGACACAATGCAACAGAAAAAGTTGCAAAAAAAAGCGACAATTTTTTTTTGTTTTTTTTTTCTATGGCCATATTTGGGTGGTAAATACATTCTTTCCTAAAATAATAGTGTATATCCTTTTATTTATAAATACTCTAAGGTATAAAAGAGTTTAAATTATTATTTTAGCAAAAACTATGGATTTACCACCCAAAATTGATGATATTAAAAAAATCATAAAAAATAATTGTCGCGTTTCTATGCGAAATTTTTAATTGCATTGTGTTTGTAGTCACTAAAACTACCACCCGGCTTCGTTTTCGGTAGCAGTCTTGAGATACCCGGTATATCATAAACACATAATACCATAATAATAGATAGATATCAATATATAGGTATATAAATTTGTATGTAATACATATATACACAACGATAGTATATTAACTACACAATGACAGATAATGATTTTTTGACAATTTTTTAAAGGAACCTAAAGTTTGTGCACTTCTTATTTGAAAGGGAAGGGCATTCCATAGTCTAACAGCTTGCACCGTAAAAGATTTGTCCAGAAAGTTAGTAGTATGCTTCGGAGTACGAAGCTTTAAATTCTCCGACGACCTCAGGGACACCGAATGCGATACACTAAGGAACTCAAAGCGTTCTTTAAGGTAACGAGGAGAGGATGGGTCAAACAAAATATTATAGAGCAAAGAAAGTATGTGAGCATTCCGGCGAAGTCGAATTGGTAACCACTTGAGCTTAACACGAAAAGCGGAGACATGATCATATTTGCGCAGGCCAAATATGAACCTTTTACAAACATTTTGAAGTCGCTCAAGCTTGTCTAGTTGGTCTTCTCGGAGATCGAGATAGCTGGAATCGGCATAATCGAGAACTGACAGAAGAAGAGATTGCGCCAGCGCAATTTTGGTAGTAATCGGTAAAAAGTTGCGTAACCGTCGCAAACTCCCCGCTGAAGCAAAGATTTTGCGACTGACAGCATTTATCTGAGGATTCCAAGACAGGGTATTATCAATAATAACCCCCAAGTTTTTGACACTCTCGACAAGCGGTATTATGGATCCATCAAAAATAACTTGAGGAAGCTGATTCCACTGTACTTTCGAGATCATTCTGGGGCTGCCAACAACAATCGCCTGAGATTTTATGGGGTTAACCTTAAGTCCATACGCTTTGCTCCACTCTTCAATTTGACATAAGTCCCTATTTATTGTAGCGACTACTTCGAGCAACCTTATTAATGATCCATGAGAGTAAATTTGGAGATCATCTGCATAAAGATGGTAGGATGATGAAAGTTTAAAAGAGATAGAACTAATAAAAATAGCAAAAAGCAATGGAGATAAAACGCCACCCTGCGGTACACCGACACTTGTATTACACCATGACGAAAATAAGGTGTTGTCAATACTTATTCGTTGTCGACGACCAGACAGGTAACCACGAAACCAGTCAATTGCCGATGGAGATATGTTAAGAGAGCGTAATATGCCAAGGAGAATGTCAAAATCCACAGTATTAAAAGCATTGCTAAAATCCAGGAGTAGCAGAACTGTGAGATTTCCACTCTCCATAGCCGTCCTAATATCATCCGTAATGTTGACCAAAGCAGTAACGGTACTATGACCTTGACGAAACCCGGATTGCATGGGATTAAGGAGACTGTTTTTGCAGAGAACGGAATTGAGTTGATTGTAGGTGAGACGTTAAAGGACTTTTGAGAGGAAAGGAAGAATGGATATGGGTCGGTAATCAGAAAAGGATTTAGGATTCGGTTTTTTAGGTAAAGGAATAATTTGAGCCGCTTTCCATGGAGATGGAAAGTGACCACTGGATAGGGAATAGTTGAGGATGTGGCAAATGATGGGAAGGATTTCGTCAAGGATAGGAATTATCATCTTACGACTAATACAGTCGCTACCAACCGCATCAGATGATATTGACAGGATGCTCTTCTTAACATCACATGCCGACAATTTACTAAAGATAAATGGCGGATGGTTAGGAGTTGGAAGAGAAGAAAGATATTTAAGTAAATATAAATAAATAAATAACACCCAACAGTCACATACATAGTCCTGACCCCACACTAAGATCGAGTCTTGTGTCGTGGGTATCAGGAACTACGAGAGACTTTTCGGTCTCACAAACACCCAGACCCGGAAGAAATATTTGTGGGCCGCACAAACATTTCTCTCGGTGCGGGGATCGAACCCGCGGCCTCTCGTTTCACAGGCGGCGTCTAACCAACTGCGCCACGGAGGCTGTCAAAGTCAATGTCAAGTCTATTTGCCTTAGCTGTTTCATTACAGTAGGACGAAGATGAGAAATGATTATTAAGAGATTCTATATCTAAATTTTTGGGCACAGGATCTTTGTTTGATTTTTCAACACATTTGTGAATATTGTGGCGTTGAGCGTTCCTACACATCTTATTGCAGTGATTCCGTATTTTTATGTATTTTTCTCTGTTTGTATGTGTAGGGCGACATTTAAATCTAGCTTTTGCAGATGCTTTCTGATGGATTAGTTTTTTGATATCATCCGTAAGCCATGGTGCAGGTAGATGCTTTATTCTAATCGCACGGACAGGTGCATAAACGTCATAGAGACTTATGAGTTCTGCGTTGAATAGGTTGATCTGGTCGTCAATAGATGAACAACTTAGAACGGGACCCCAGTCAATGCTACTAGCAGTCGCACGAAGATCCTCTAATTTCATACTAGCAAAACTGCGCTGTAGGACAATTTTCGACTTTGCCTTGGGAGGGCGAGCTTTGTAGGAGATGTAAATTAAGTCGTGAAAAGAAAACAAGTCAGCGGAGCATTGTCTATGCTTACTGACATGGTCACGACAGGAAACAAATATGAGATCTAATAAAGATGGAGAGCAATTAGGAAAATGATGCGTTGCACTTAAAGGAAGAATGGAAAGATTCGTAGATTCAACGACAGAATTAAGTGATTTAGTGCGCAAATCATTTTTAAGAAGGCATGTGTTAAAGTCGCCCATGATAATTGTGTGACTGTAAGATGGAGTTAGTTTTTCAATAAGTTTTTCAAAAGAGGGAAAATAATTAATGCGAAGAGAAGGGGAGTAATAAACACCCACCAGGATTTTTGTGTGGTGTAATTCGACCTCAATAAAGAGGTGCTCTCCTGCATTCGGTAACGGTGGCTGAGGTGACATGTCTAACACCGAAAATGTTATATAGTCACGGAGATATATAGCAACACCACCTCCAGCGCCGACCGCACGGTCATTACGGATAAGATTAAATCCTTTTAAGGTGTAGGAAATGGAAGGGAGACAGGGTTTTAACCATGACTCAGAGACAAGAACTGCGTGAATATTCTTACAGTCAAAAGTTGCCAGCATATCTGGGAAATGGGCCGGAATGCTTTGGGCATTGATGTGTACCACATTAAAATTCCCAAGACTATCGGAGAATATATTGTTCAGAACATTTGGCAGAGAAGGAATGCTTTTAAAACTATCGTCACTGTTAGCACTGACAAAACTACAATCGCTATCGCTGTCGGTTTCAAACATACTAACTATAATATAAAATACTTAAATATAAGAAATAAATATAGAATAAATGATTATGCACAATATAAATTAATTTATCCGAGTTTTTCAATAACTAGTCCACCGGCCAGTTGTAGCAGTAAGAAAAAAAAAACAATGATTGAAGCAACCAAGTAAATATTTAAAACAATGAATTATTATTATTTAAAGAATTCTTATCTGTATCCATATAGATACGTTTCACTGCTTGGCGCGGCGAGGCGCCTCCTCTACAATCCACAGATCATATAGTCCACCACGCTGGTCTAGACTTTACCATAGAAATTCTTACAAAGCCATAGCATCATTATTGCAGGGATAAAATGACATATTCAATTGATAATTAAACTATTCCATGAAGGTGTCTTTTCTATAACATTTACAGGACACTTCATCCGTCCGTCTCAAGATATTCGGCAACTCAACGCGTCGGGCGCGGTGGGACGCTCGCCTCGGTTACCATGGCAACGGCGCCATCTTGTCCCACCTGTCAAACGTCAAGCTCGATGGCGGGAAAGTGTCCAAGTTGCGCCTTTACGTAGCTAGGGTATATCCGGCGCTGTACGTTGAGAAATTTGATGATGGCAGTACCGGTAAGTATATAAAAGCCTTCGATCAAATATACACTAGATTATAAGTGACGGCCTAAAAAACGGCTAGAGAAATAAGAGCACAAAAAAGTGTGTGGTCTTATTTCATTTTAGTATAGTCCAAACCAAAATAAATCTTAACTCAAAGGAATAAGGTTTATTGTGGCCTGAAGTAGATTATAATTGAGACTTATTGCAACATCTCGTAGTTCGAAATTCAAATGTATAAGTGTAAGCAACCTCGGCCACTATTGACGTGTGATTTTGTTCCGGATTCTGTATCTGTTGTTCTGTTCTGTTAGTATATATTTGATCGAAGATAAGATCAAACAAATGGAGGCAATTAAGCTTTATTTTTGTGCAGTTTATGAGTTGGTCTTCTAATAAATACATATAAAATATTTATTACAGTGACCCGTTCAGAAAGATTAGAACATTTACATCAAATAAAGTATGAGTCTGAAAGACAGATTTTAATGGAAAAATTGTATGAAGAAGTGGAAAAGGAGTTTTCTGATCAGGTGAGACCTTACAAGAAACTAGCCTTTTTCCAGAAAGGATAGGCCGGGTTCTTCCGTCCGATGTTTTAATAAGGGGGAGTCTATCGCCTATCGGGCACAAGTAATAATAGTTTTTTTTAAGTACATTTCATAGTTCTATTGTTGGTAAGTCTATAAGACCTATGCGGTGGTACCGCAACGTTTATTTCTCCCGCCATAATCCGCCGTATTTCGGATTGAAGGACATTGTAGCCAGAATAACTACTGCACCTATTGAAACTTAAAATCTTATGTCTCAGGATGGCGAGTGCAGTGTTATGCTAAGCATTGCTTTGTAATTCAAGGTGTTGTTTGGCTTTGCTACTGTCTGGCTTTGTTCTTATTTTTGTGTTCATGATTTTTACAGGATTCGCAGGGTTCCGAAAGTATTTGTGATAACAGAAAAACATCTCTACAGAGCGGATCGCAAATATTTGAAGCTTTGAGGCGAAGTAAAGACCCCAGCGATTTAAGAGTAAGTTATTTATATTTTCATGACTTTTTCAATGCTACCCAAATATCGGTCTTAAAAATAAACCAATGTAGGATTTGATTATTTTGAAAAAAGATGAATAGAATGAAACGATAGATGAATGACTGATATGGAACGTGGTTTGTGTGAAAGAGATGACTAACGAAATCACTTAAGATGGAAAGAGTTAGAGGATGAATGATTAAGATGTTAAAGTACGGAAGGACGGAATATGAGAGAACAGTCTGGAAGACGGTTGAAGACGTGCAATAAAGACGAATCTATAAGAATTAAATTGAAGAATATCTGAACAATCTCGGGTGAAATTGTTTAATTTCACTCTAAACGGGACTATTCACACACCAATGAAAAAATTTCAAATACGAACGTGTCGTGTGTGAATCTATTTTTTTTGGATTAGGTCACACAAATTCTAAACGTGCGAGAAGATGTGAAGTCCCATTATGTTCAGTAGTTCACGTTTCTAAAATTCAATTTCAGAGTCACCTAACCTCATCGCAGACTAAACTGCTAGAAAATCACGAGGCCAAGCGTCGTGAGAGGCTTGTGGAGCGAGCCCAGGCCAAGATCCTGGAGAAGATGGAGAAGAATGGCCTGAGAAGAGGCAGAAATGTGGTCACAGTTCTTAAAGTGAGGGTAGCTGGTTCGGACAAGAGTGGCGTTAGTAGAGGTATGAAAAGGATTTAGAAAATATATAGTAAATATACATAAACTCACGCCTTTGTCCCAGTAGGTATAGTGATGAGAATTATTGCTTTTAAAATTAACATCACTATTATGCTATTTGTGAAGCCTTAGCATGCTCTATATTTCTGCTATTGCTAATTGACCCCACGGAATTTGTGGGCAAAAAAATGACCGTATTTTTGAACCATTTTTCACATCTAAAATTACACACACAAAATTGACTGTTAAGTTCCTTCTTTAAATGCGTTCTTAAAACAACTTACTTCTACATAGACTACACGACATTGTATAAAATACACAATATCACACAGCAAACTTAAGCTTATTTATACAACTTGTGAAATGCTATAAAATTGACTGCTCATTTTCTTCTTTAAATGGGTTCGTAAAACAATCCCACTCCTTTATAGATTACACGAGGTCGTATAAAAATATTGGCCGATCGGCTTTGTGAATCACAATCGCAAATCGCGAAATTTAGCCTAGGGCCCTACTATATTCATCCGAACGAACGAACGAACGAAGTTCGAAACTTCGGACAAACGAAGTTTTTTATACATTTATGTAACTTGTAAAATGTTATCATCGACTCCACTTGCTATTTGTTATTGCTATTTATTCCAATACTACCAGTAGGGGTAGGCAGAGGTGCTATCAAGACGTCACGTTCCGCCTTGATTGTATCGTCAAAATATAAAAAAATAAGGAAAAAATTACATTCTGTTATTCACGTTTTGTATGACATAAATCATAGCGCGATAAAATTATGACGTCACGTAGTTAACCCCATGAAAGTGCGTGGTGGCCTGTTGGTAAACGGACCAGACGCGGCTGCCAACATGTTCCCGGTGGTAGCGGGTTCGAATCCCAGGGCACACCTCTGACTTTTCGGAGTCATGTGTGTATTGATAGTCAATCACCACGCACTAAAACGGTGAAGGAAAACATCGTGAGGAAAGCTGCATGCCGTAGCGATTTATAAGAATTTCTATGGTATGTAAGTCCACCAACCCGCATTAGGCCAGCGTGGTGGACTATATGGCCTAACCTCCTAAACTAAACTCTCAATCGTACTCTCGATTGTACAGGAGGCCCGTGCCCTGCAGTGGGACGTATATGGGCTGATAAAGAAGATAACCCTATACTTGTCAGTATATTTATAATATATTTAAATTGTATTTTTTACAGGTTTACTTTCAATATGGAAACCGAACGATGCTTTAATGGAATTAATTAAGGAAGACACCTGGATTGATGTTTTGAATGTGGTGCCCACGGCTATCAGGTAAATAAATAGACTGCCCTTTCTATTTCCTGTTAATATATCCAACCCATGGTTGCCTGTAAGATATTACCTAATGTGATAAGGCCGTCTTGTACTATTATTTTTATTGTTTAATATCTTGATGGCATCTCTGTATAGTGCAAAAAAGGATAAAATAAATAAATACACAAATAATTAATTCAACAGTGTCCGTGGCGCAGTAGGTTAGACGCCGGCTGTGAAACAAGAGGCTGCAGGTTCGATCCCTGCACAGAAACAAATATTTGTGTGATTCATAGGTCACATACATAGTCCTGACTCCACATTAAGATCGAGTCTTGTTGTGTATCAGGAACTACGAGAGACTTTTCGCTCTCACAAACACCCAGACCCGGAAGGAATATTAGTGGGCTTTTTAAACTTTTTAATTCAGTTTGAGTGAGGAAAATAAAACATTCGATATTTAAAATAGGTTTAAAACCTGTCTATGAATGAGGCCATATGTGATTATCTTAGAAGATACCGTTAACACTTGGTTCGAGTCCCAAGTACACCTCTGACTTTTCGGAGTCATGTGTATATTGTCAATCACCACGCATTATAACGGTGAAGGAAAACATCGTGAGGAAACCTGCATACCATAGCGATTTGTAAGAATTTCTGTGGTATGTAAAGTCCGCCAAACCGCACTAGTCCGGCGTGGTGGACTATATAGCCTAACCCCTCTCAATCATACTCTCGATTGAAGAGGAGGCCCGTGCCCTGCAGTGGGACATATAGGTTGATACATATTATGTATTCAAATGTGTATTATTTTCAGGTATTCAGAAATACAGCTATCGGCAGGAAGGCAGTCAGTTTTCCTCCAATCAAAGTTTAAAGCCGACAGAATCAAACCATTTGCCTCTTTAAGCCGAAAATGTTACTCAATACAAGAACTTAATACACAAATAACAACAGAATATAATGAAATTGACACCGCTGGAATCATTTTCTCCATAGAACCGTCTATACAAGATTTTAACAACAAATCACAGTTTCAAAATGTCTACCTCACTGATAAAGAATGTAATATTATATGTGTGAACTTTTGGGGAGGGTTGCAAAAGTTTGGATATCAAATTCTAGACACCGGACAAATTGTTGCCGGTATAAATTTGCAGAAAAGGACTGGCAACACCAGGTATGTACCGCAGTATCGTGTGACAGAGTTTAGTTATTTCACTAAAACTCCTAAGAATCGTCAAGCCAAGGCCATTGTAGATGATTTGAACAGAATATCTGTTTTGGACCGCAGAAGAATATGTGAGGAATGCATAAAATTGAAAAATAACTTCTCTATTAAAAATAATGAGAATATAACACCATATAGGATGAATAATGTTGATTTACCAAGGAATAAAGCTTTTTTGGACTCAGTAGAAAGGATCACGCATTCAGAATTCAATCTTACTGGCTTAGATTTTGAGTCCACTTTCAAACAGAAAGAGGAATTGTCGCCTAAAACATTGAAAAGGAAGAGAGAAGTTAATAATAGGATAAATAAATTAAAAATGTACGGAGAACCACCTCCATTGACGCCTATACACATAATAAATAAGTCGGCGAGTGCAATGAACTCATATAAAAGTCCTTTTACAAATGACATGTCTCCTAGTGCTGCCAGGATAAAAAATATTTTAAATATTAGTAGGAATTCCGACAACACTCCTTTAAATCCTTTAAACAGTTGTAAAATTAATACAAGTGTTCCCAGTGATAAATTTGTTAGAAACGAAAATATAAAGGACAGTCCTGTGACGTCATTGAACAAAACATACGTCAAAAGTTCAGTGAACCCGATGAAGTTGAATTTTGACAACAATACCAGCGATTTGGATCATTTTGCCGAGGAGTTTGAAGCGAGCCCGCCTTTAAGTTTGGAATAACAATCATTTCTACAATTAAATCTCAGTATTTTTTTGTATTTATCAAATGGTGTTCATATAAATCTAACAAAAAAAAAAGACATTTGTAAATACAGTCAGAATTAAACAAGTTAGAAACGTTTTAAATCATATAACAGGAGTAAAAGAAAAGAGATGTAACACAAAACTAGTGACGTCACTAGTCCTAAAATACGTAACGACACGAAACCAATAATTTGTGGCCAAATTGAGATGGACTATACTATAACCACTCTCAATCGTATTCTCGATTGTAGAGGTGGCCCGTGCCTTGCAGTGGGACGTATATGAGACTATACAAAATGCATGAACCCAAAGGTTTGTTTTAGGTGACGTATAAAATCAATATCTGCCTTTTCAATACTCGTATTTTCTTAGATTCATATCGAAGTTATGCGTTTTTTTTTGCCTGATACGTTCTTAGCACGGTCATGGTATGGTATGCTGTAATGGAAAGTTAAGAACAAAGAAGCCTGATAAGCTAAACTCTCATAAGTTTAAAATTGTGATAACAAGTGATATGTTAAAGTTGATTGTTTTGAATTTTTATTTATTGTTATTGTAAATATGTATAAATAAATCTATAAATTTATTTTTATGTTATTTTTACTACTAAATACCTATCTAATTTAAATAAAAAGTGCCCGATATGACGATAGACTCGCCACCTATCACATCGTGGGATGGAATATACAAGGCGAAATATGGTTGCCCTGGCACCTCTGCTTACCCCTTCTGGGAAAGAGGCGTGAGCTTAGATTATATACTCGTCTAGATTGAGCAATGTCAACAAACGATGCGCTAAAAGTGTCCTCACTTTCGTTGATATGTATGAGTACCGGTCGTGTAATTATTGTAATCCAACTGTCAAGGTGTGTGTGTTTAGGGATGCCTACTCCAGATTATTAACTTAACTTTTCCCCATTATTTGATATACAAAATAGGTTAAATAAAATATTTTTTCTTTATTTAAAGTAATCATACTATTAATTATATTTATAACACATTTTAGTAAAAACAATAAAGATCTAAACCCATCTCCTAGTGTTTTTTTCCGAATAGAATTAACTCTTTGGATTTATTGCCTGGGCTGTTATCTGATTTCTGTATTTATGTAAAATATAAATCATCATAAGTAAAATGTTCGGAACACACAACTGAAGTCATGTGAGGCTACGAATGGTCTTCTTTTCGTTTCCGCTGTGTAATGTCTCTCCAGCAATTTGCTAGTACGGAATCCGTAGGAAGTCTAAAAATATTATTAGGACCTTGAATAAGTTCTCGCTGTTTCTTCAAAGATGACAATAGGAGTACCCCGTTTGTGAAATTTTGAATGGTAATACACATGCAAGGCAAAGAATTAATAAAATTACTATGAAGTGCATGTCGTCGTGGGTTTCATTAATATCGTGTAGGTAAGTATTATTTACTCATTAAATAAATAATGCCATTCTTCTTGTTGTTATTCTGATCGAAATATTATTTAATGATATTTGTGTTTTATAGTTTTTCCCATAGTTTCAACAAATCTTCCTAGTAATAAATTGACAACACTGGCCAATGAAACTCATCTTCAAAATAATGAATTACAAGTTCATGTTTTCTTCAAATAATAGTGGTTTAACAATAATGTTACCGATAGAAAGTGATATTGGTATTATTATACAGTTTTCCCACACAATTGCGATACAATTCGACAGCACAAACCGGCATAATTAATTATTTTTCGGGAGCACGTTATCCATATGTAGTTCAAATGACACTGACGTACGTGAGAAGCGAGTCTACCAAATTTAGTAGACTTTATTTGAGCCGCGCGGTGAGGTGTGATGTGTCATCTAGACGAGTATATAATCTAAGAGGCGTGAGTTTATGTATGTATGTGTTATGCCAATACGAATGGCAAGACGAGCTTGCCCGTTGCCTGCTTGTAAGCGTTACGACCGCTCATGAACAGTAGCAAAACCAAACAGCACCATGAATTACAAAGCAATGCTTGGCATTCCACTGCGCTCGCCATCCTGAGACATAGGATGTTAAGTCTCAATATGTCCAGTAGTTACTCTGACTATAATACCCTTCAATCCTAAACACAACAGTGCATTTAAACTGCTGTTTGACGGGAGAAAAAGACATTGCGGTGGTACCCACCAGACAATTACATCAATCGATGGCATTAATTCACCCTCTTGACGCAGTTGGTTAGACATTGGTTGCAAGTGAGAGGTCAGGATTCGAATTCCGCACCGAGACATGTTTGTGTGCACCACAACAATTATTTCGGGTCTGCTTATAGAACCCAAAAGACTTGTACTTTTTGTGGCTTTACCATATTTATTCATTTAAATGGCAGACAATGCAAACGTATATTTTACCGACTAGAATAATAAGACGAATATTAATAGCAACCGTATCGTTTCCCCATCAAAATAAGACTAATAAGTAGTCAGACTACCTATCCTGTTCTTATCCCCTTGCATAGAAGGGACCTTTAATGTGTATCCCGCACAGCTCGGTTTTTGAGAATGATTCCACATTTGTGGAAGCAAATCGCATCGCAACAGAATATCATAATCAAAATTTCTTTATTAGTATTTTTGTTTATTTTAAGACTATTTTTTTATAATATTATTTCGTTTTTAATGAAGTGAAATAAAGAGAGTTAATAACAAACAATGGCAACATACACCGGCTGTCGATGTCAACCAGTTGTCAGTTCAAGGTGACCTCTAAGCCGGGCGCGTTTGACGTTTGTCACTAATTTTATTTTATTCGGATGCGGTACCCGCATACGCACGTATTATGCCGGACACTCGAATAACTTCCAAAATCGTATTTTGTGAATAAAACATCTACACAGTACAGTACTAGTGGACTTTTCTGTGATATATCTGTGTTTTGCGGCGTTTATTAGTGTCCATCTTTGAATATTTCGTTCCGTTTGAGGTAAGTGTTGGTTTTATTACTTTTTTTCAACAATATGAAAATTTCATTCATTCGGCGTGGATAAAAATAGTTCCATAATTAATGCGTTGTTTTATTGTAAACATTGATAAAGGTGTAGTATGCGAAATATTTGTGTGATAAATAAAAAGTGTGGTCATTGATATGTTAATATATTTAAATATGGAAGATAAGTTTTATCGCCACTAGCGTTTGAGTTTTAAAAGCCGATCACGTTCGGTAATCGTTTCTTTACGAGTCGGAGACATTACGATTGTTAAAGTTCATAAAACAAGAATTATTACCTTAATTTTGGTAGGTATATGCAAATTCATATTTATGTAAATGAAATATTAGCAAGAAAGGTCACCCGCTCATTTGTATGTAAACGTAATTATTTGAAAAACTACATTCTTTAACATTATAAAATGTTCAATAAATATTAAATAGTAAAAAATTATACTATTTAATTATCAGTCTATTGCATGACTACTTATCACTTAGATAAAGAATGATACATTATCTATTTATAATCCCTCTGAGCTTTAAGTTTTTTACAGGATTTTATAAGGTTTAAGTCAAGTTAGCACTAAGAACAAATATATAAACATTCAAAAGAATTTCTTGGAAAACTGTAGGTATATAATTAAACAATGAAGAACTGCAGTACAATTTACTCAAAATTTTTAATGCAACTATCTATTAAACCAATTACTTACATATAAAATTTTCAAACTTGCTACTTGTTAGTTATGGATAGTAAAAAAAAAATAGCCATATATTTTTTGGAAATGTTAGAATTGATTTCAAATAATTTGTATTCTAATACAATAGGTATATTTTAAACAAAATTATGTATACATATAAAGATGTATCTTGAGTAAACTGATTTAGATATAAATTCCTTGTTAGTCGATAAATAAATAAAAAAAAGTGTGTGTGTTCAGAAATCACGGATGTAACAAACTTTAAAAATCATTTTTACGGATTCGAGTATTGAAATCGTACCCAGCGTTCTGACAAGAACTATTTGACCCCCCCTGGCTTGAAAGTTGAATCTCCCTTTGCCTGCTTGTTGTCGCTACATGACTTTCCAAAACTTTTGGTTTAATCGCCAGATTTATTTGGAACCTGTGCGTATTTTTTATGTGAGGTACCCTAAAAATCAAAACTATACGGTAACAGGTAGACACTTAACATTTTCACAGAATATTTAGTTTTATATTACCTTTCAAAATAAATCTATACTAATATTATAAAGCTGCAGAGTTTATTTGTTTGTTTGTTTGAACGCGCTAATCTCTGGAACTACTGGTCCGATTTAAATGATTCTTTCAGTGTTGGGTAGTCCATTTATCGAGGAAGGCTATAGGCTATCACAATATGACCTATAGGAGGAAAGCAGTAGTGATATTTCTAGCAAATACGAGGAAATTTTGTTCGTTTTTCGTGGTCCGATTGGTCGATATTCTAAACTGATAGTCAGAATTAAACATTTTGACCGAAATTTTAAAACGTGTATGCACCCGGGCGGAGCCGGGCCCGACTGCTAGTAATTAAATAAAAATAAAGTAAATATTAAAGAGGGGCTCCCATACAACGTAATTTTTAACTCGATCTTAATGAACAGGAACAGACGTGATTTTTAGGGTTTCGTTTATTTCTTTTGGGGTGCGGAACCTTTAAATGAAGGTCTGCCCCGGATTCGAAGCCTAGACCTATATCTCACCAATTCCACACACAACTTGATTCAATATATCATTACGCAATTGGTAACCACTGCACTACGAATAACATGCAATTGATTTCATACTTTATCATCCCAAAGATAGAGATTATATTCAGTTGTTTTGAGGCTGTGGTGTCTATTTCATTCATAGCCAATGTAATGGAGACTATAACATTCAGAAATGGTTAATTTTATTATATTATACAATGCGTGCTGCGTGCGTGATGGTCGGTTGGTGACGAACCAGACGCGGTTGCCAACATGTTCATGGTCGCGACTTCGAATCCCAGGGCACACCTCTGACTTTTCGGAGTCATGTGTGTATTGACAGTGAATCACCACGCACTATAACGGTGAAGGAAAACATCGTGAGGAAACCTGCATACCATAGCGATTTGTAAGAATTTCTGTGGTTTGTAAAGTCCGCCAACCCGCACTAGTCCGGCGTGGTGGACTATATAGCCTAACCCCTCTCAATCATATTCTCGATTGAAGAGAAGGCCCGTGCCCTGCAGTGGGACGTATATGGACTGATACAGATAGATAGAGATACAATATGTGAGGTTTATATTGAAAGTCGCAATAAAATATATCTAAACTAGACTGCTCGCGACTTCGCTCATGTTAAAGTAACTTCAAAATTATCGAATTGTTAAAATACATTATAAAACACTCCAAATAATACGCCGGTTGTGTAATCATATTTCGTCTATTCTTTTTCAACATAATGTACATTAACACTAGGCTCTCAGCAACATACAACTCGCATATACTGGTATACTGGTGGTAGGTCTCTCATATGTGAGAGGCCATCTGGGTGGGTACCACCGCAATGTCTATTTCTCCCGCCAAACAGCAGTTTAAAAGCACTGTTGTGTTTCGAATTGAAGGACATTGTATCGAGAGTAACTACTGGACATATTGAGACTTAACATCTGATGTCTCAGGATGGCGAGCGCAGTGGAATGCCAAGCATTGCTTTGTAATTCAATTGTTTGGTTTTGCTACTGTTCATGAGCGGTCGAATCGCTTACCATCAGGCGAACGGCATGCTCTTCTCGCCACTCAAGGCAATATTTTTTTTATTTAAATGCCCATAATGCATTGTCTACAATGTCTACTGTTGAGCAGTCACATGGGAACAATTCGCGACTCGGCTATTCCGACACCATCAGCCATTGATAACTCCATTTTGTATTTAAACCCTTATTCTATCCCTTTAATATAACTGCCAGCACCATCGTCGTATTAAAATAGGTTGCTTTACTATTCACTTATAGAAATCACCTGTTATATGTATTGTATTCGGTAATTTTTGGCAATGCAGCTTGGTCCAAAGAAGAACGGGCAAGAAACTCTAGTGTTGCTCTTTCCGAACCTAGGTAGTTTACAATACAGTGATCATGACACCTACATATACTTATGGTCGTTATTGACTTATGGTCGTAACCATAGACTTATGGTTACGATGTACGTTATACAAATTCGAACTTTTACAGAGTATCGTATCATTCGTATCGTATAAGAAACTTCGATCGTCCGAAGTTTCGAACTTCGTTTCGGGTGAATATAGTAGGGCCCCAGAAGTAAACAAATGGAGAATGCCTATTTTACTATGAGACTTAGTACCGGTGCGAAGGTTTTTGTCTCTCAATGAAACCTACTTTTTTGTTTAGTGTAAAATATATATTTTCAATAAATATAAACATCATTGCGACCCAGGTCCGGAATTCTTGGACAAATTAACTTGAAGTGAAATAAAAACATTTTTTTTTGCCTTTGGCTCTGTGAACAAAATGTAGAATGTGATGATAATTAAGTACTTTATTTCATAAAAATCTGTCGCCCGGGATAAAACAGGAAAACGTTTGAGGACAAACCATAAAAATTCTATGAT
Organism: Hyles vespertilio; assembly: GCA_009982885.2. NCBI lineage: Eukaryota > Metazoa > Arthropoda > Insecta > Lepidoptera > Sphingidae > Hyles > Hyles vespertilio. Next base: position 2,822,626 of record CM042832.1, read on the forward strand.
AAATTTTAAGCAGTATCGTTATCGGGATACGATATTTTTTACCGATACTATGAATGGGCATTCTCCTTTAGTTATCCAATGTTTGACAGCCTCCGTGGCGCAGTTGGTTAGACGCCGCCTGTGAAACGAGAGGCTGCGGGTTCGATCCCCGCACCGAGAGAAATGTTTGTGCGGCCCACAAATATTTCTTTCGGGTCTGGGTGTTTGTGAGACCGAAAAGTCTTTCGTAGTCCTTGATACCCACGACACAAGACTCGGTCTTAGTGTGGGATCAGGACTATGTATGTGACTGTTGGGTGTTATTTATTTATTTATTTAAAATGTTTTGTCTGAATTCAAAAGTCGTACAGTGACAAAATATCAATAACTAAAATAGGTTTATAAATTGTCTATGAATAATAGCGTTATTAATTAACTAAAGGTCAATAATAATGGGTACTTACTGTCTCAAAGGCAACAGACGTGCAAGGGCGGATCCGGCTTTCAAGCCAGAGGTGTTATTGTTGTCTTGTCAGAACACTGGATACGATTTCAATACTCGAATTCGTAGCAATGATTTTTTTAAGTTGTTACAGACACTTTTTACATTATTTATCGCCAAACAAGGAATTTATTGTACTTATTAATGTTATCAACAAGATAATAAATATATTCTGTCAATCTCGAGCCTGCCCAGGGGGTCATGACCCCCCCTTGATCCGCCGTTGCTGACGTGAAGTAACAGATTTGCTATTGCTTTTTATTCTGTGAGTGAGATTGCCGAAGACTTAAAAGCTAGTATTATATTTGGCCAGATAGCGACCTTAGACGTTATATAAACTCACGCCTTTTTCCCAAAAGCGGTAGGCAGAGGTGCTGCCAGGAAACTTACGTTTAGCCTTATCTGTTCCGTCCCACGATATGATGGGAGCGATCCTATCGCCATATCGGACACTAATTCCTGACCCCTAACCAAGCGACTTTGTCTTATCGCGGTTTTGTAAGTTTCGGGTTCATCTGTGAATCTGTATGCCCATATACGCCCCACTGCAGGGCACGGGCCTCCTCTACAATCGACAGCACGATTGAGAGTGGTTAGGCCATATTATAGTCCACCACGCTGGCCTAGTGCGGGTTGGCGGACTTACATACCATAGAAATTTTTATAAATCGCTATGGTATGCAGGTTTCCTCACGATGTTTTCCTTCACCGTTTTTCAGTCATCTGTGTATATCCAGATACAATCAGCTTTGGAACGAGAGACCGCGGGTTTGATCCCCGCGTCGAGACAAATGTTTATGTGATCCACAGGTATTTGTTTCGGGTCTGGGTGTTTGGGAGACCGATATGTGTCTCGTAGTTTCTGATAGGACACAAGACTGATCTGATTGAAGACACGATCTTATTGTGGTTGGGAGGGTTACTCTGTACTACGAAACGACGCCGAATGTTCGAACATCGCACGTAAAACTACGAATATGCCTAAATACTTTAACAAATGTTCTAATCCTGGAGCTGGTATCGTATATAAACTTCGATCATCCGAAGTTTCGAACTTCGTTTCGGATGAATACCGGGTATCTCAAGACTGCTACCGAAAACAAAGCCGGGTGGTAGTTTTAGTGACTACAAACACAATGCAACTAAAAATTTCGCAAAGAAACGCGACAATTATTTTTAATGATTTTTTAAATATCGTCATTTTTGAGTGGTAAATCCATCGTTTTTTGCTAAAATAATAGTTTAAACACTTTTATACCTTAGATTATTTATAAATAAAAGGGTATACACTATTATTTTAGGAATAAATGTATATACCACCCAAATATGGTCATAGGAAAAAAATAACAAAAAAAAAAATTGTCGCTTTTTTTTGCAATTTTTTCTGTTGCATTGTGTCTGAAGTCGCTTAAACTACCACCCGGCTTCGTTTTCGGTAGCAGTCTTGATATACCCTGTATAGTAAGGCCCTTGTATCGTACGTCGTAATCTTAGACTAAGTTTGAAGTAAATGATAAATTTCATAGAGAGTAATATTGATTAGAATTGGAATTATTTTATCTTATATGTTGACGTTGAACGTCCGAACTTTCGAAATTCGCGTCGGAGTTGAGATTAAACCCCCTGGACTATGTATGTGAATGGTTTTTTTTGTTTTCGCTGTACTTCCCATTGTATTGCTGCCGTTTCTTCGGGTATTTGTAAGGAGACTGTCCCGCCCTCACACCACATACTGGTGGTAGGTCTCTCATATGTGAGAGGCCATCTGGGTAGGTACCATCGCAATGTCTATTTCTCCCGTGAAACAACACTGCGTAAATGCACTGTTGTGTTTCGGATTGAAGGACATTGTAGCCAGAGTAACTACTGGACATATTGAGACTTAACATCTTATGTCTCAGGATGGCGAGCGCAGTGGAATGTTGCTACTGTTTATGAGCGGTCGTATCGCTTACCATCAGGCGAACGGCTTGCTCGTCTCGTCATTAATTGCAAAAAAAAAAAAAAACACCCACCACTTGCAACTCCTGTAAGACAAGAACAACAGTGGCACATTTAATTGACACCGAGCATTGAAGCTCAGCGAGTCTCCGGAAATGTCTAACTTGTCTTTAACCTGCGACGAAATTAATCATGAAGTAAATAATAGGAGGACTTGGAAATATTTTTGTCCATTTCCACATAAGCTTTAATTTGTTGATGCAAGCAAAGCAGCGGGTAAACCTAGTATATACTTGAGAATAAACATTAAAAAAGTTGGGTTGTTTAGCGTTTGTGGACTATGAGAAAGCCTTTGATTCGATCGAGACGTGGGCTGTTCTACAGTCTCTTCAGCGGTGCCACATAGACTATCGGTACATCGAAGTGTTGAGGTGTATATACAACAACGCCACCATGTCGGTCCGAGTACAGGATCAGAGCACGAAGGCTATTCCACTACAAAGAGGCGTGAGACAGGGAGATGTCATATCTCCGAAACTGTTCACTGCCGCGCTGGAAAATGCCTTCAAGCTCTTGCAGTGGAAAGGATTCAGCATTAACATCAACGGCGAGTATATTACTCACCTTCGATTTGCCGATGATATTGTAGTCTTGGCAGAGTCGCTGGAAGACCTTAGCACTATGCTCGAAGACCTTAATCGAGTCTCCCAACAGGTGGGTCTTAAAATAAACATGGATAAAACGAAGATTATGTCGAATATCCATGTTGTGCCCACCCCTATTAGAGTTGGGGGCTCGACTCTCGAAGTTGTAGACGAATATGTCTATTTAGGACAAGTGGTCCGGTTGGGCAGCGTTCGGGAAACTTCGCGACGTCTTCTCGTCCAAAATACCTCAGTGCCTAAAATCTAAAGTCTTCGATAGTTGTGTGTTACCAGTGATGACATACGGCACCGAGACGTGGCCTCTCACTGTGGGCCTCATTAAAAGGCTCAAAGTCACTCAACGAGCCATGGAGCGGGCTATGCTCGGTGTTTCCCTACGAGATCGAATCAGAAATGAGGAGATCCGTAGGAGAACCAAGGTTACCGACATAGCCCATAGGATTGGCAAGTTGAAGTGGCAGTGGGCCGGGCACATAGCTCGTAGAACCGATGGCCGTTGGGGCCGAAAGGTTCTTGAGTGGAGGCCACGTACAGGCAAGCGAAATGTCGGACGCCCGCCTACAAGGTGGACGGACGATCTAACTAAGGTTGCAGGAAGTCGCTGGATGCAGGCCGCTTCCAACAGGTCATTGTGGAGATCCTTGGGGGAGGCCTATGTTCAGCAGTGGACTTCCTGTGGCTGATATGATGATGATGATGATGATGATAAAAAAAGTGCGTGGCGCCCGACACGTTCGCAGAGGTCGCGGGTTCAAATTCTGGGCCCACTCTTGACTTCGGAGTCATGTGTTGATAGTCAATTGACACGCACTTTAACAGTAAAGGAAAACATCGGAAGATAAACACACAATTTTTGAGAATTTCGCCTACCATGTACGTGTCTAAGGCTCAATTGCACCAACTTACTTTGCCAATACCTTTGACCTTGAAACTGTCTATCCCATACATTCGCAAGGTCAAATACGTCTCAAATGTTTTTTTTTTTGTATCAGCCCATATACGTCCCACTGCAGGGCACGGGCCTCCTCTACAATCGACTACCGATTGAGAGTGGCAAAACCACTCAAATGTATGTATGGCAATGACATTTTCAAAGGCAAAGGTATTGGCAAAGTTAGTTTGTGCAACTCAGCCTAACACTAACCCACAGTCTAAACTCTCAATAGTACTCTCGATTGGAGAGGACGCTCGTGCCCTGCAGTGGGACGTATTTCTACTGGATATAAACCCAGTTTAATTACTATGTTTCTACATTCTCAAGTAGGGTACTATCAATAGTAAAAGGATAAAATATCAACATACAATATTGTTTATATAAACTTAATCAAATAAATAAGTAAATAAATACACCCAATAGTCATATACATAGTTCAGACTCCACACTACAATTGAGTCTCGGGTCGTGGGTATCAGAAACTACGAGAGACTTTTCGGTCTCACAAACACCCAGACCCGTAGCAAATACCTGTGGTTCACACAAATATTTGTCTCGGTGCGGGGATCGAAGCCGTGGGCTCTCGTTCCAGAGCCGGCGTATAAACTACTGCGCTAACAGATCAAGATAAAAAAAAAAATGTCATGTTACTCATGGCATAAATATTTTTGTTACCTGTAATTTTACCGGGAAAATAATTCCTTTACGTCACGGGTACTGCCTATTCATAATAAAAATATTTGTACCATTATCATAATGCTGATCAGTTCAGGAATGTTATAAAGTAAAGTTCAGTTTAAAGTGTTCGCGCGTGGCAACGGTTAGGGCCGTGGTTACTAACCGTTTTAGGTCCGTTACCCCTATGATCTATCAAGCTTTTACAAGCTTGGTAATATTAGGTTTTGTTTCACTTAAGACGTCCTTCCGCCGTAGTGTGAAGTGGCACCTTAGCAGGCCGGCATAATTGTTTCCATTGGCGTGGGACTGCCGTCCGATGCCAATGGATACTCTGCCTGGGCGGTATTTGCGCTTACCATCAGGTGCAATGTCGCCATAATGGCCGGCCAGAGATAAAAAAAAAGGCAATAACCAGCTCATTGTTACCCCCGCAAAATACAGGTTTTACCCCCGCGGGGGTAATTACCCCCGGGTTAGGAACCACGGGGTTAGGGGCACATAGATTAAGCGCCTCGTATTATTAATTCAAAATACTTAGTAAAAGTGTTGAGTTCAGTGAATCTGTTTCCTCAAATTATCTGACATAGTGATAGACCACATTCACTGCTTTGGCGAAAAAGAGTATACTGATTCTTCGTTCTGGGCGACTTGACTTCACTCAGCCATAGTAATTATAATATAATAATATTCATATCAAAAATATTTATTGTAAATTTACAACATATTATTATTAAACTGCTCTGATTTAAACCAACTTGTAAATTTTGTAATAATTCACTACATTGTAAACTGGTTTTGAAAAGAGCAACACTAGAGTTTCTTGCCCGTTCTTCTCTAGTGAAAACCGCTTTCCGAACCGGGTGGTAGATAAAAAATGACTGAATCTAAATGATGTTGAACATTTTAATGGATTCAATAAATTATTTTCATTTTCATTTTCACACTTTGACATCTCAACTCGATAGCCATTAGAACAGTGAAGACATAAGTAAAAACTTTCTTAAAAACTTTCAAGTACGGCCTATGTCCAATATGACGCCTGCCGTGTTGATCGCTTACACACGCATACACACACAGCTGCGCGGTGGCAACCGCCGTCCCGCCTTCGCCTGCCTGGTTTGAGTCACTACTGCGCATGTGTAAGCTTATCGCCTGCATACTAATTTCATCGCCGTTTGATCTCTTTATTTACAAAAATGTCATCCAAATGCTCCGTTTGCAACGGTATTATTGAAGATGGAAACTTTATGACATGCATGAAATGTGAATGTTTGGATGACCTGCCTTGCATGAATATAACTATAGATCATTTCAAAAAGCTGTCACACTCATACAAAAATAATTGGTTGTGACTTGCATTTTTCTTTAACATAAAGGTTTTTTTTCCCAAACCAACTCCGAAACATCAAACATTATTGCGACCTGTGGCAGTAAAGTAAAATCGACTGCTAACACAGAAGTACAAAATCTAGACATATCTCTTGCTGATAGAGATCCACCAGCTGACAGAAGAACTGAGCGATATGAAAACACAAAACCTAGAAATAGGCCTCCTGAAACAATGGGTCATTGAACTCTAAAGAACAGCTTTCACACCTAATGGGTACCTTATCAGTCATTATAGTCATTCATGCGAAAGTGATGTTGAAATAACTGAACTGAAGTCCTCAGTATATCAGCTTCAAACCCAACTGAACATGCAAGAACAATTAAGTATGTCAAACGAGCTAGAGATCGTTGGAGTTCCAGAACACGCACAAGAAAAAGACAGAACAGAATGTAGGACTTAGGAGTCAAACTTAATGAGCTGGATCTTGAACACGTCTCGCGAATTGTCCACAAAAAACCTCCTAGCAACAAATAAACTAACAGCGCCGACAACAAATCTCGACCAATCGTTAAACTTCTACGAAGGCAACAAAGAGAAGAAATAATCAGGGCAGCTTTAGCTTGCTTTAGCAAGACGTAATTTAACATCTGAAGAGATCGTTAGCGGGCCACCTCAAAAACTATACATCAACGAGCGACTGACCAAGAACAACCGTCTCTTATTTCGTGAAGCCCGTCTCCGTGCCTCAATAAGTTTCACTACTGCTGGGTCCGTAACGGTGGGATTTATGTTCGTGGAAACGACAACAAACCTGGAATGCGCATATCTTCAGTAGCCAAACTGGATGAGAACATTGGGCCGAATATTCAACCAGCAACATAATGTGATTTTCCTTATGTCGCACGGCTTGCACGCAGGCATACGGTTAAAGGTTAAACTCTTACATAATTTTATGAATACCCCTACTTTCTTATTTCCGAAGCATTTTATTTTTATAACAAATATAATAAAAACCAACAAGCTTACACTTTTTACAAAGATAACATATTTTATTAGCTATAAAGAAATATATAACATAAATGTATACTTTCAAGGCAAAGAAACTCTGATCAAGAAACAAGATATTCTCCTACGCAGTTTTATATCACATACATATCTACACTCACACTTGTACACAACACACACAAACACATTCATACTTCACACATACACTGTATACAACACAAAAGTAACAGGACTAAATTTAAGCTATGCTAAACGCACTAAAGCCATCAACACTATACATCTCCGTAACTTAACAAAAGTAAAGGATTTAATTGTTTTTTCAGACTGCCAGGGGCCAAACACGCCTCAATTATACTTTTTGACTGTGAATTTAACAGTTTTTAGTGGATCTGTTATCCGAAGCAGATGATATATTAGAAATAAACTGCAAAGCACTTGACAGTATAGAAAAATGTAAAAACGTTATCATGGATTTTAAATATAATTTTAAAATCTTAACATTCAACATATGAAGTATTTTTAAGAACTTTGACGAATTTTCAGTAGCCTTGGGTACACTTGAGGTAAACTTTAACATTATTGTATTGACGGAATGCTGGCTAAACGAAAACACTTCTATACCGCAAATCAAGAGCTATAACAGTTATCGCACCTTTAATTTCATCAATAAAAATAAAAATTTCATTATACACACGCACATATTTTTATTCAGTTTGGACCCCCTGCCTTAGTTAATATAACTTACAAATGAAATTTTTGATCTCAACACCTTAGAATAAAACTTATGTTTGTAATTGTCTTATTTATAATTATCTTTTCATTATTATTGATTACATTTGACATTTACCGATGTAAACCTAACCAGTTACCATAACAAAAATAAGAATCTTAATATATATAATTCACGTGTCACGTTGTTTGTACGCGATGGGCTCCTAAACCACTCAACTGATTATAATGAAATTTTGTAGATATGTGTTATTTATTCCAACTTAAAGGGTGAGATAGTTTTTATCTCGATTAAATTGACGAAAGTATAAAATAAACGTAAAAAACATTTTGCCATACAAAACGTTCATGGGTTAACTGTCAAACATTTAACGTTCATACCGTCGAAACGGTAAACTCTTCCCCCAAATTAAATAACATATTTAAATAAACGTTTCGAATCGACAACATTTATCCACAATATTCGATTAATGGCGTATTTTAGATTTTAAAGATATAAATTAATGACAGTAATTAAAAGTGGTTGACATTTAAATTGGTTGTCATATTTATGCACGCGTTCAGAAATTTATTTTGTGTAACCTAAAGAGTATATTATGAAGCTACATAAATATAGGACAATTAAATAAATAATATTCACACGTAAGAAGTTTTACTTCTTTTCAAGATAGAATATCACTTGAAAATGAAAAATCTTTAATAAAATAACACATAAAAATAAAAACTGAATAAAATAACAATTTTATATAATTATGGATAGTATTGCAGGGATTCTCAAATTAGGCGTTGCCAGTATCTTGAGATACCAGTTAAATATAATTGTTACCACATTAATTGTGTGTGTGAGTGTAAGTGTATTTCTATGAAAATAAATATTTCATATCTTTATTACTAACAAAAAGTAATGGCGTAATATTTTTGGAAAAAAACAGCATAGTGGGGTTGAAATAAGGGATGGAATATTGCATGGACAATCAAAATCGCCAAAGTGTTAAATGTCAAAAAATTTATGGTTAATGAAGAGAAAGGACGGGACGTATCAGGAAGTGACTGAACAGACGGGATGGGACGGAATTGAGCAGGACAGTAGGATAGCTAATTCATGTTTAGGTATACAAGAGCTTATACGAAAATAACATGTATTTTGTGTGGAGTAAAATAAAAAAAATATCTGCATCCAGGCAAAGGTGGGTCGGGCTATTTTGCTATGCTAAATAATTGAATATAATTTTAATCATATAATAACTAAGCAATAACGAATCGTGGCCGGGTCAGCTATTATATCTATAATTGATTTCAATGAATGTCGTGGAAATAGTAACAGTGTTATAATATCTCCGTGGCAAATTAATGAGTTAAATCTGGAGAGATGGGATAGAATAGAATATAAGGTGGATAAAATGGGACATAAGAATAGGTACAGGATGGGATTGGAATTGGATAAGCAATTTAGACAACGGCTGTCATATTGATTTTAAATAAAATATGGACTGGAATCTGTATTTCCACCCAGGCGAAGCCGGGCCGGCCCGCTAGTACTATGATAATTCTTATTGGTATCTGCGATACAGGCTAAGAACCTAGTGCAGAACCGCAGTGAAATGTTTATGTTAAAATTACTAGCTATATTAATTTATTGTGATACTGTTTTAATGTAACACTTTGGCAAATAAAAGTTACTATTATTAAAAAAATATAAACTCATTTGCAAAAACAAACGGGCACCTAAGCAATGAACCATTTCAAATGTTACTATTGGTTTGTTTGATAATTATAGGTAGTTTTACTTTCACAATTTTGTAAATTAATAAGCAAATAATCGTTTTCGTCAGTATTATCATAAAATTTTGATAAAATTTATGGGTTTTAATCTTAGATTATATACTCGTCTAGATGACACATCACACCTCACCGCACGGCTCAAAAAAAGTCTACCAAATTTGGTAGACTCGCTTCTCACGTACGTCAGTGTCATGTGAACTACATATGGATAACGTGCTCCCGAAAAATAATTAATTATGCCGGTTTGTGCTGTCGAATTGTATCGCAATTGTGTGGGAAAACTGTATAATAATACCAATATCACTTTCTATCGGTAACATTATTGTTAAACCACTATTATTTGAAGAAAACATGAACATTTAATTCATTATTTTGAAGATGAGTTTCATTGGCCAGTGTTGTCAATTTATTACTAGGAAGATTTGTTGAAACTATGGGAGAAACTATAAAACACAAATATCATTACATAATATTTCGATCAGAATAACAACAAGAAGAATGGCATTATTTATTTAATGAGTAAATCATACTTACCTACACGATATTAATGAAACCCACGACGACATGCACTTCATACTAATTTTATTAATTCTTTGCCTTGCATGTGTATTACCATTCAAAATTTCACAAACGGGGTACTGCTATTGTCATCTTTGAAGAAACAGCGAGAACTTATTCAAGGTCCTAATAATATTTTTAGACTACGGATTCCGTACTAGCAAATTGCTGGAGAGACATTACACAGCGGAAACGAAAAGAAGACCATAGTAGCCTCACATGACTTCAGTTGTGTGTTCCGAACATTTTACTTATGATGATTTATATTTTACATAAATACAGAAATCAGATAACAGCCCAGGCAATAAATCCAAAGAGTTAATTCTATTCGGAAACAAACACTAGGAGATGGGTTTAGATCTTTATTGTTTTTACTAAAATGCGTTATAAATATAATTAATAGTATGATTACTTTAAATAAAGAAAAAATATTTTATTTAACCTATTTTGTATATCAAATAATGGGGAAAAGTTAAGTTAATAATCTGGAGTAGGCATCCCTAAACACACACACCTTGACAGTTGGATTACAATAATTACACGACCGGTACTCACACATATCAACGAAAGTGAGGACACTTTTAGCGCATCGTTTGTTGACATTGCTCAATCTAGACGAGTATATAATCTAAAGGTTTTAATGCTAAAGTTCACTAGTAGTGTATGCTCGCTAGTAGTGCATATTTTCGTGAAGTAAAAGTTAACAAAGATTTTTGTTTGTTTTTCTTTAATAAAGTAAAAGCAGATAAATGTTTAGTATCGAGTGTGACCCCTTCTAGCTGAAATCACAGCTTGAATTCGTCTGGGTATGCTAGCGAGGATATCCCGGATACTTGCTTGCGGAATACGTTCCCACTCCGCGGTAATCACATTCTTCAGCTCTCTGATGGTCTGCGAAGCTGGTTGTACTGATCTCACGCGTCGTTTCAGAACGTCCCAGACATGCTCTATAGGATTGAGGTCGAGACTTCGAGCTGGCCAATCCAAACGACGAATGCCGACCTCTTGCACATACGCTTCCACATCGCCAGACCGGTGGGCGCGAGCGTTGTCGTCCATAAAAATTGAGTCTTCGCCTAAAGCGGCCAATGCGGGTTGTGCATGAGGAATTAGAACTTCCGTTATGTATCGATGTCCAGTCAGTGAGCCGTTTTCAATGAAGACTAACTCTGTACGATCCATTGAATTTATTCCTGCCCAAAACATAACAGAACCCCCACCATAAGGTGTGATTTCTTCAAAACAAGCCTCTGCAAAGCGTTCTCCTCGTCTTCGTAGCACTCGCCGACGTCGATCTTCACCGAACAGAGATATCCTGACTTCATCGGAGAACAACACCCTATTCCAGTCTTCTTGAGTCCATGACTCACAATTTCGAGCAAACCTAAGCCTGGCAACTCTGTGCTCACGGAGTAACTTAGGGCCGCGGGCCGGGCGATGACTGCGTATATTGGCCGCGAGAAGCCTCCTCCTGACCGTCCATAGACTAATATGCACATTTCTTACTTCTTCGAGGTTGTTCTTAAGGTCCACATACGAAGACTTGCGATTTCTCAATGTGCGACTCACAAGAAAACGATCATCCCGTGGTTGGGTACATGGTTTTCTTCCAGAACCAGGCTCAATCCCATAGAGCATGTCTGGGACGTTCTGAAACGACGCGTGAGATCAGTACAACCGGCTCCGCAGACCATCAGAGAGCTGAATAATGTGATTACCGCGGAGTGGGAACGTATTCCGCAAGCAAGTATCCGGGATATCCTCGCTAGCATACCTAGACGAATTCAAGCTGTGATTTCAGCTAGAGGGGGTCACACTCGATACTAAACATTTATCTGCTTTTACTTTATTAAAGAAAAAAACAAAAATCTTTGTTAACTTTTACTTCACGAGCATATGCACTACTAGCGAGCATACACTACTAGTGAACTTTAGCATTAAAACCCATAAATTTTATCAAAATTTTATGATAATACTGACGAAAACGATTATTTGCTTATTAATTTACAAAATTGTGAAAGTAAAACTACCTATAATTATCAAACAAACCAATAATAACATTTGAAATGGTTCATTGCTTAGGTGCCCGTTTTTTTTGCAAATGAGTTTATAATAGATATTTAGTTGTTCTTTGTTTTAGTTGTTCTTTGCTTTTACTATAAGTTCTTATTAATAACCCCACACTCTCGAGTCTCAAGACACAAGCTTGCATGCTTAGTTTGAGACTCGTTGAATAATGTACCAACTACCAGATCTAAATTGTTAATTGTGAATAGAGTTATTTATTTATTTTATTTATTTATTTATTTAGGAGTATTTTCAAAGTCAATGTTCCAAAAAATTAAAATATAGAAAATGGGATAACCTTCCAACTGTACGAAACTAAATTATTTCTTTTTTTTATTGCTTTGAATAGCGAGACAAGCATGTCATTTGCCTGATGGTACAGTAGGTAACCATACAACACCATGAGTTAGAAGCAATGCTTGGTATTCCACTGCCTATCTCCTGTACCACTGCAATAAAAAATAGCTCTTATGACATTGACGTAAAATATATGGACGGGGCGGAGAGCACGAAAAGTGTCACGAAAGTGTTCCGCAGCACCAGCAACCGCTGCGGTTGTGACGTCACAGCGCACCGGTTTTAAATCGTCGACAAATACCTAATTCTTAGAGTATATAAATATGGAGGGAGCGCTGGTACTTCAAAAACATAGATAAAAATGGTGGTGCCGGGGCATTGAGGTATTACAACTGGAGCGGACACGTAGAAGAAAAATTGTGCTCATTTCAATATGACAGTGAAGTATAGATAAAGTCGGCATTGTTGCAGATGCGACACTTCAGAAATTTTTACCTACATCTATATACGCCTGATAAAGCCTATAAATTCTTATATTGAATTTAAAGTTTTATTTTATTTTCATTATTTGGAAAAAAAAACATTATAACAATAAATATACAATTAACCAATTAATTAAATATATAAAGTTAACAGAAACTATAATTAAAATGTCCAAATATGCCGTATTTTTGTATTGGAAATAAATTAGAATTTTTAAAAATATATATCCTATCATCACATACAATATCCACTATCCCTATACGAAAACTTCAATTTTTACCTATCTGTCACTACATTATTATTAATCTATAATTTCATTCAAAAATGGCGGTTGTCAAAACGACTCCGGTAAATAATTTCTTAAAATTTAATTTCGTGTTACTTTATTTAAATTATGGTTGATTTATCTATGGAATGAAACTCCATCTTTTCTTCCTATTGTTCTGGAATGGTTTTTGCACGTTTTTAGCACGCAATACGGCATTTATGGACCAATTATATTTACACCTAATTAGGTCCGTCTTCGCTGAAACGTCAGGGACGACTGACAGCCTAACGGTACATGTACTCTTGCGAATGTTCCAAACTATTTGGTCTTGATGTCCCCTCCAGTTGTGTAACTCAATGTGCCGGGGCCACCTTTTTCTTCCCTACATCCCGTGTGAATTGTGACAGCTTGGAATACGCATGACTTACATGAAAAAGAAAAATCAAAAAATGTAGTTTAGCGCTATCGAATATCATCCAAATTTATTTTAGGGGTAAATTATTATCTGTGTATTCGTTTATCATCGACAATAAATCCAATTTCTTATTAATTAACAAGAAATAATTTAAATCATTTTACCGAAAAACATTCATATTTTTGAATTTTCGAACGCCTTTTTATTCAATGTTGCAAGTAATTAAATTGTTGAAATTCCGAAAAAGTTCCGGAATAATTTTTAGGTAGAAAATATAAAATATTGGAATTTGGATCGAAAAAAAATTATACTAAGGCAAGAGTGAGTTTTACTTTACATTTATTATTAATATTTTGTATTATGATAGCTAAAAACAATGTCACGTGAATATGTTAATTTCCATTTATTTATTTATTTATATATTTTTCGCGGAAATGTCATTTGTTGGTAACATTAATATAGGAGTGCTACCAACATTACGAACAAGAAAATATCTACGTTTTTGAAGTTGCAAATGTATGACAGCGCTCCCTCTATATATAAATACTCTAAGACCTAATTGTATTGTGCGTAGGTGCAATAAAGATGATCGCAAGTTCACAAAAAAAGACAACATTTCTTATCACCGCTAAGTCAAAATTATATTACTTTATGTCAATATAACATTTATTTTAGCATTATTGAAAGACGATTTCATGGCCGCCATTGACGTAAAAATCTAACAGATGGCGCGATTTTCACAGGCATCTTTTTGATGTACCCAATGTACTGAAGAGCCTATCCTTAGTTTATAAATCGATGACTTATGACAAGTACAAGTAGTACTTAATTTCGATAAGGAATATATTTTTTATGTATTATTTATATTAAATTCTTTTAAGTCTTTAATAATGAAATTTATTAAAGCTTTATGCTTAATACTTTTTTATTTCGAAGTAGTTACCTACATTAATAACCGCCGAATGTTTTCCGTACCGTCTCTGGCATTGAGTTCACGACGCTATCGCCTGTATAAGTCGGTGAATGATTATCTCTGTTTCAATAACAATCTTGAACTTGGGCGATAACATTATGTGTTGGCAACAATTTTGGCGGTGATTTTACATGGCACGACCATGTGGGTTTCTTATCTGCATCAGCCTACACGTTTGTGTTAAGTTGAAATCACACTATAGGTTTTCGTCTTACGCATAAAGTAAAGAAGCGGCCATAATTACTAGAGCAACGCGTTTTAGAGCGATCTGAACAATGGATTCTTTTGTTGTGTGCACATTATAGATCCTACGCTTAAGACGTGACCACAGACTACATAGAAAGAACCTTGTACGTTCCATTGTCCTGATTGGTCAGTTGGCCCCGTAGTTACCGCTCTTTACTCTATGCGTAAGACGAAAACCTACAATGTGTTTTCAGCTTTAGTCTGTAATACAGAGTATACAATATACAGACAGCAAGCGATAACAAAGCCAGGGGGGTTACTTACAAAAAACGATACGAACTTCCAATGTTCGACGTCCGGAGTAAGATATAAGATTTCTACTTCTAAAAATCCATACAATGCTCTATTATACTTATCATTTTCTCGGAACTTAGTCTATGGTTGCGACGTACGATAGAGCAATCCAACATTTTGTGGAGTATCTAGGCACATTAGTGAAGTTGTACGTACGGCGTCCGAACATTCGAAGTTCGTATCGTTATTATAGAGTAACCCACCCAGGTGGTAGTTTTAGTGTCTTCAGACACAATGCTACAAAAAAGTTTTTCCTATCGTCTAACATGGATGGTAAATACATAAAATAATAAATAGTAATGTATACCCTTTTATTTTTTAAGATGCTATGGTACGCTAAGGCTTAAATTATTATTTTAGCAAAAACTATGGATTTGTCACTCAAACACCAAGATAATATTGTCGCATTTTTTTGCGACTATTTAATTTATTTGTGACTGAAGTCACTAAAACTACCACCCGCCTTCGTTTTTGGTGGCAGTCTTGCTATACCCTGTACCCTGTTAATATTTTTTCCGGGGAATTTTTTAGTTGCATTGTGTCTATAGACTGCCTCGGTGGCGTAGTTGTACGACGGTACGGTTACAAAGCTGAGGTCTCGGGTTCGAATCCCGGGTTGGGCAAAGTGATATTGGATTTTTCTATTCATTATCAGCCCAGAGTCAGGAATTTGTGTCCGATATGGCGATAGGCTCGCCACCTATCACATTGTGGGACGGAACATACAAGGCGAAATGTGGGTGCCCTGGCACCTCTGCCTACCCCTTCTGGGAACAAGGCGTGAGTTTATGTATGTATTGTGTCTATACTTGTGTAGTCACTAAAACTACCACCTGGCTTGGTAATTGATCGCATTCTGGATAAACCGGGTATGTGTTTGAGCCTCCGTGGCGCAGACGCTTCGACGCCGCCTGTGAAACGAGAGGCTGCGGGTTGGATCCCCGCACCGAGAGAAATGTTTGTGCGGCCCACAAATATAAAATATATATAAATATTTCTTTCGGGTCTGGGTGTTTGTGAGACCGAAGAGTCTCGTAGTTCTTGATACCCACAACACAAGACTCGATTTTATGCTGAGTGGTCGCCTAAGTGTCACAGTGATGCGACGCGCAAAATTCTCAAGTCATTTAGATTATAATATTTCTCATTTTTGGAACGAAGTTCCTTATCGCGCGGTGTGAAAGAGGGCTAGACGGAAAAAATTCTCACGAAAAGTTGGCATGACACTTTAAAACATTTGACAATCGTTTTTTATTTCTTTATTTGAAAATAATGTCATACATTTTATTTAACTCTAATAGAGGCAATAAAATATCCAAATACATATTAATATGTTAAAGGCTATAGTAAAAACTAAGAATACGCTGAAGCCCAAAATTAAGTGGGAAACGTTGCGACTATTTCTAATTTTCATCAAATGTCATAAATCAAATTGGTACAAAAGAAACATAAATTGCATAAATATGTGAAAAAAAAAACCATAATGATGGTGACACCCAAATGATTCTTTTGGTGGTGACATTTGATTAAAATTACATGATAAAACCGTAATACATTGATTTCCGATCCTCCTTAATAAATTTATTATTATTTACAATTTTAGTTTGTTATCCTGCTGTCAATCATCAACCCTTCATTTGACTATGTATCTTTGCCAATTAATACTAGCTTACTGATTAAGTTTATATAATATTATATTTGTTAATAATGAAAGGTATTATTTTTATAAATTTTATTATTTACAATTTTAGCTTGTTACCCTGCTGTCAATCATCAACCCTAGATTTGACTATGTATATTTACCAATTATTACTACAAATGAGCCTACTGATTAAGTTTATATTACATTAGATTTGTTAAGGGGGGAGCCTGCTTTAGAAGCTTAAAAAAATCGATTTTTTCGAGGACTTTTTTGGGAAGGAAAGAAATATTTGATTGAAACGAAACTTTCAGGTTTTATTGTTATGTATTTCAATAGTCTTCTCAAATTTTTTCATCAAAATATATGTCGTATCATGCGTGGTACAAGCATTTCGCCGAGGCGCCTCGAGTATGCATGTGTCGTGCGGCGGGAAAGATGCAGGTCGCAATTTTCATCAGAAACTAAAAAACCAATAAAATTTTTAATTTTCAATAGTATAGCTTCTAGTTAAACCAAGAAAATTAAAAAAAAGTGAAAAATTCAATAACTTTTCGCAAATTAAAAAAATATTCATCTTTTAGAAAAAAAATTCACTTTAGATTCTTTAAAAAAATGGTTAATCATGACTTTTTCTAGTTTTTTTAGGTTCAACTAGAAGCTATACTATTGAAAATTATATTTTTTTTTGGTTTTTCAGTTTCAGATGAAAATTGCGACCTGTATCTTTCCCGCCGCACGACACATGCATACTCGAGGCGCCTCGGCGAAATGCTTGTACCACGCATAATATGACATATATATATTTTGATGAAAAAATTTGAGAAGACTCTTAAAATACATAACAATAAAACCTGAAAGTTTCGTTTCAATCAAATATTTCTTTCCTTCCCAAAAAAATCCTCGAAAAAATCGATTATTTTAAGCTTTCTAAAGCAGGCTCCCCCCTTCATAAAAAAATTAGTATTTTTATAACTTAAGAAATAAAATTTTATTACAATTCCTTCACTATATAATTGATCGAAAGGAACTTCGTTCCATCCGGGTGTCCGCTGACACCTCTCAAGTTTTTTTATATTTTAATGTACGTCGTATTATGTGTCAATAAATGTTTTTTTTTGTTTTCTTTGTTTTTTATATTGGTGTGGGATCAGGACTATGTACTCGTATGTGACTGTTGGGTGTTATTTATAGATTAGCCTCTCTCATTAATCATTATGTTGGCATGTTAGTTGCCACGTGCTTACAATTACATTACCCTCTGCCCACTATAAAGTTCATTGTAGTAATATAAACGTTGATAATGACTGATAACGGTTTAATATCACTATGACGTAATATAGTGATAAGCGTGGGAGTGTACGCGTGCTGGCTTGAGATGGCAGACTGTTATGCCATCTTGAGATGGCAGACTGTCATGCCATCAGGTGTATAAATGAGCTATCAAACACCAAAAGAAATTTTCTATTCGAATCAGGAGTTCCTGAGATTAACGCGTTCAAATAAACAATATCTTGAACTTTATATACTGTATCGGTATCAGCCCATATACGTCCCACTGCAGGGCACGGGCCTCCTCTACAATCGAGAGTACGATTGAGAATGGTTAGGCCATATAGTCCACCACGCTGGCCTAGTGCGGGTTGGCGGACTTACATACCATACAATTTTTTATAAATCGCTATGGTATGCAGGTTTCCTCACGATGTTTTCCTTCACCGTTTTAGTGCGTGGTGATTGACTATCAATACACACATGACTCCGAAACATCAGGGGTGTGCCCTGGGATTCGAACCCGCGACCACTTTTACCAACAGGCCACCACGCACTTCAGACTTTACATAGGTACCATTTTTTTTTTTTCCAATGAATGGCCAGACGTGCATGCCCTTCGCCTGATGGTAAGCGATACGACAGCTCATAAACAGTAGCAGAAAAACAACACCTCGAATCACAAAGCAATGCTTGGCGTTCCACTGCGCTAGCCATCCTGAGACATAAGATGTTAAGTCTCAATATGTCGAGTAGTTGCTCTGACTACAATGTCCTTCAATCCGAAATACAACATTGCTTCTACACTGCTGTGACGGGAGAAATAGACAATGCGGTGGTACCCACCCAGGCAGCCTCTCACATATAAGAGACCTACCAGCAGTAGTATTCTTACAAATCGCTATGGTATGCAGGTTTCCTCACGTTGTTTTACTTCACTGCTATAGTGCGTGGTGATTGACTATCAATACAAACATTTCTGAATAGTCAGAGGCGTGCCCTGGAATTTGAACAAGCCACCACTTACTTTACACTTACTTTATTTCAGTAAAAACGTCACAATTTTTTTCATGATGTTTTAAATATATGTTTGGGTATATTGATAGTTTTTGATAAAATAATAATTTTAACTCTTATATACCGTGTCGTCTTTAAAAATAAAAGTATGTTATTTATTATCTTAAGAAAAAACATGTATTTATCACTGAAATGCCGATAGGAAAAAAATGAAAAAAACATGCGTTGCGTTTTATTACAAAATATTAGTTTTACTTTTTCTGAAGTCGCTTAAACTTTGTTTTCTGTAGCAGTCTTGATATACCCTGTATAAAGCTGAAGACATTATTTGTGTGTTTGAACGCGTTAATCTAAGGAACTACTGAATGAATAAAGGAAATACTTTATTATTGTGTCGGATAGGCCATATATCGAGAAAGGCTATATAATATCACGTTGTGACAAATAGAACATGGGCATTTTTGAAAAATATATCAAATGGTTTCTGAAAAAATGTATCTAGACGGGTTGGGCCGCTACTACGCAATATTTCACCGATAAATAGATTTTCTAAAACGAAGTACGCCTTAAATAATTCTTTAAAAATGCACCAATACGTAAGCATTGCATAACGCTCATTCATGTGCTGGATATAAGCCAAAAGACGTAATTTATACTACGCAAATGACAAATTTAGTCTTTGTGAACGAACAAACATTTATGCAAATATTTTGACGAAGTTTAACAGTAAATCATAAAAGAGACTTTCCCGCCCTCACACCCACCACTGCAACTCCTGTCAGCCAGTATCAACAGTGGCACACAAAGAATTGACACCGAGGTCCGAAGCTAGGCGAGTCTCTCAGGGACACGAAATGAAAAAAAAAAAGTCATATAGTCCTGACCCCACACTAAGATTAAGTCTTGTGTCGCGGACATCAGAAACTAGGAGAGACTTTTCGGTCAAACATTTCTCTCGGTGCGGGGATCGAACCCGCGGTCTCTCGTTTCACAGGCGGCCTCTAACCGACTGCGCCACGGAGGCTGTCACCAGCTAGTCTTTACCCGCATCGAAATTAATTAGAAAAAACAACAAATAGGAGGAGTTAGAAACAAATAAATCGTATGAGACTTAACAACGTTACTCGTCTGGACTTAACTGGTCAAAAATGAAATATTATAAAAAACCATGGAGAGGATATCGCGAGAAAACATTAAATATCTGAACAATGAACGTGTGTCGATCAATGACCCTGTCGGATGTACCAATACAAGATGAATGGGCCGATTCGATAGGGGTGGCACTTAAGTCTTTTAAAGTGGGTAATATGTTAGGAGCTGAAATGCCCAGCGATTAAGGGGGACTACTCAATGATCCGTAACGAAGTTCGAGTGTTTTTTTATTGCAATGAATGGCGAGACGAGCATGAAGTTCGCTTGACAGTAAGCGATACGACCACGACAGGACAACGTAGTAAAATTAAACAACGCCATGAATTATTTATTTATTTATTAAGTACAGGTATACAAAACAGAATACAGCCAATTAAACAGTTAAAAACAAAAATAGCATAGTTATATGATCTAGGATGTATCCCTAACTATGTATACACAACATGTTATTATTGCTAGAACTAAACATAACATAAAATTAAAACAGGAAATGAAAAAATACAATAATATTAAAGAAAAAAAAAATGTAACAATAATAATAAGAATATACATACAATTTAAATTTGGTAAAATTATTAGCGAAACATTTTAATGATAAACTCCAAATGGACCCTTAGTAAAAAAGAAAAAAAAATTGAATAAAAATAAGTTAAATTAATTACACAATTTTAAATTATAGATCATTTACATAAAAACATTAACATAACATATAACATTGTATTCCAACAATTATTTTAACATTTGAACAGTCTTAACCTGTCTCTTGAAAACATAAAGTTTATGGTTAAACACGTCAATTTGGGTTTTGCTACTTACACAAAGATCATTGTAGAGTCTACACATTCTCGCCATAGGATTGTTAAAGGAAATATTGTTTTTATACGCTTGAAGAAAAAAGGTTTTAGGATTGCGTGTGATATAATTAGTATTTAGATTTAAATATGATAATAATTTTTGAGAGTCAAGAGTAGAGTGAAGAATTTTGTGTAGATAAATAAGATCTTGGTGCTGACGTCTAGTAGAAAGAGTAGTCATATGGAAAGCAAGAAGTCTATCCTCATATGTAGATAGCTTACGACCATATCTGTATCTTAAGCTGAGAATTCGCAGACATCGCTTTTGTACCCTTTCTATTTTATTTGTATGTACTTTATAATGAGGGGACCAAACCACCGCACCATATTCCAGAATACTTCTCACAAGACACTTATACATATATAAAACAGTCTGGGGATTTTTGAAGCCTTTTGTAACCCGAACCACAAATCCCAATAGTTTAAGAGATCTACTTGAAACATGGTCGTAATGTGAACGAAATGTTAATTTTTCATCAAATATAATTCCTAGATCCTTAATACATGATTTGCGCTTTAAGCGAATGTCCCCTAACTCATATTTAAAATCTATCTTTATCAATTTATTCGTAAATGAAACCACACAACACTTGTCAAAATTTAAAAACATACGATTCATTCTACACCATTCCTCAATGACCACTAAATCTCTCTGTAACAACATACAGTCCTCTTCGCCCCTCACGGATCTGAATATCTTTAAATCATCCGCGTATAAAAGACACGGAGAAACTAATTTATTGGCAAGATCGTTAATAAATAAAATGAAAAAGAGGGGCCCAAGATGAGATCCCTGAGGTACTCCCGAGGTGATAGCAATTGGTGATGATGTAAAACCTTTCAATGTAACAAGTTGACTCCTGTTGGTAAGATAAGATACAAGCTATCGTAGGAGATTACCATGAATACCACAGGATGCAAGCTTGAGTTCCAATAATGAGTGGTTTACTTTATCGAACGCCTTCTGTAAGTCCGTGTATATTGCGTCAACTTGCCCCCCCGAAGCAAAGCTTTCGCAAAGGTAATGCTTATATTCAAGTAAATTACTGATAGTGCTTTTGCCCTTAACAAAACCATGCTGTTTAAGAGATATAATAGGTTTAATGTGATAATAAACATGATCAAAGATAATAGATTCAAAAATTTTACCCATGCACGATAATATACTTATGGGTCTATAGTTACGACAATCAGCTGTGTCACCAGATTTGTGGATGGGAATTATATGGGCTGTTTTCCAGTAAGTAGGGAAATATCCAGATTTCAAAGACAAGTTAAAGATTAAAAGAAGAGGTATTGTAAGTTCTTTGCTGCAAATCTTAATAAATCTAGGAGGTATTCCGAAAGGCCCTGGGCCTTTGTTGGAGTCATCTGACGAAGACATATCACCATAATTCATTGTTTGTGGTATTGATTTAGAACCCTTTTTGGAATTAACGAACTTCCAAAACACTCTGACGTCATTTGGTAGCACTTTCTCCGTGGATGATACGAACTCGTGATAATCTCTTTGTAAAAGTGCCTTTGCCCTACTTCGTAATAATGAAAATGTATCGTAGTCGCGTGGATTACGAAACTTTTTATACTTTTTATGATATTTATTTTTTTCTTTAAGACATGCTATTAAACCTCGTGAAAACCAAAATGGCTGCCTATTTATGTTACATGTATGTAGTGGTGTATGTTGAGTAATAATTTTTCGAATAGTGGTGTAGAAAAGTTCAACAGCCTTGTCTACATCCAGACCATACAGAAGCTCAAACCAGTCAACAGCCTTTAAGTCCGATTTTATGCTCTCATAATTTGCCCTATAGAAGTTTTTACGGTGTATGCTTGTAAATTTCAGAGTTTTATAGCATATTTTATTTTTTAATGTTATGGCGAGAGGCGGATGGTGACTATCTGTGCGTATCAAAGGCTCAGATTCAGATACTTGAACCTCTGAGTGTGTTGAAAGTACTAGATCAAGGAGTCGATTATTAATATTGGCTATATTATTAAATTGTTGAAGATCACACAGTAACATAGTATCATAACATAGTATCATAAGCATTGCTTTGTATAATTACAAAGCAATGCTTGACATTCCATCGCCATATCCAGTAGGAGACTGTCCCGCCCTCACACCCACCACTGTAACTCCTGTAAGCCAGGATCAACAGTGGCACGCAAAGTAATGACACCGAGCATTGAAGCTCGGCGAGTCTCCCGGGAATGTCTACATAACTTTGGAGACTGTCCCGCCCTCACACCCACCACTGCAACTCCTGTAAGCCAGGATCAACAGTGGCACGCAATGTAATGACACCGAGCATTGAAGCTCGGCGAGTCTCCGGGAATGTCTAACTTGTCTTTAACCCGCAACGAAATCAATCAGAAAGTTAAATTAATAGGAGGAGTTGGAAATAAATTATTGTCCACTTCCCTCCGTGCAAAGCGGGTGACAAAGCAATGAAATAAAGAGGTAAATAACCTCGCAAAAAGACTTTTACAGCCGGAGAAGCCAGCTGTAAAGCACCACGGATCAAATCCTTATTACATTTAAATGGGACCTAATATGTGAGCTGTTACACTTGATTCCAGTAATAGGTATGGCAAAAACGCCGGAAAGCACGGAAATTCGTCCTAGTCTCTACAAGGTCCGTGTAGTATACAACTCCAGATGATATTTGCATACTATCCAGCATGGTTTTACGCTCATTCTGCCAAAGACTACACTCCCAAAGTATATGATGCGCGGATTGTTCATATTCGCAATTTGCTGTTGAACATGGGCACGCAGGCGATTCCACAAGCTTAAAAGAGTATAGTTTAGACTTAAAGTTACCATGGCCCGTGAGGAACTGTGATACGCAATAATCGACATCTAGCCATGTCTTCGTCAAACGATCACGCACGCAAGGAAAATATTGGTATAAATGCCGTCCCTTCAAAGATACCTCCCATCTATTTTGCCATTCATCTAATAGTTCGCTATATACCATATGAAGCGGTTTAAATAATCTGTCGACTTTTAAGAGTTCACGTGCAGTTAAAAATCTTTGATCCATATTCTCCTTAGTAGAGTAATACATGGCAGCGCGACGTTGCACCTCCAGATCGACTGGAAGTACACCCGCCAGGACAGGCAAAGCTTCGGTACTAACAGTTCTATATGCCTTGCACAAGAATATCAACGCCAAACGTTGGCTCTGGAGCAGTTTTCTTCGCACAGCACCGATAGTAGCCCTATCAGCCCATACGGGAGATCCATAACAAATACATCCTAAGTAAGTTGCTCCATAGATGATTTTTAGTGTATTGAAAGATAGCCCCCACGTTGATTTCGATATTCTTGTCAAAGCAAAAAAGTTCCTTTTCGACTTTTCCCCGACGTTCTTAATATGTTCCAGAAAGGAAAAATTCCTTTCCAAAATTAAACCGAGATAACAAACCGATTCTTTTTTCTTTACAGTGATACTATTAAATTTAATTCGCGGCGGTGATTTTAAAGTTCCTTTTAGAAGTAATTGGAACGTTTTATGTGGTGCAAACTGTAAGCGATTTCGATGTCCCCAATCACATATTAATTTTAAACACGCGTCTGCCATATTTTCTAATCCCGACCTACTGTTTGACTCTATAAGCAAGAGGCCATCGTCCGCATATCCGGTCAAAGAACACCCCGACGGTAAGGGGATTGTAAGAAAATCGTCGAAGCCTAAATTCCACAAATAAGGACCTAAGACCGAGCCTTGTGGACAACCCATCGTCAGTGGTTTCGACACGGCATAGTGTCCAAGTTTAAGTTTTGTTGTTCCATGCGAGAAATACGAGTAAATAAGTGAATATATATTTTTAAAGCAACCTCGTAATTTCAACTTAAGAAGCAGCATTGGCCACCAAGCGTTGTCGAAAGCACCGGAGATGTCCAGAAAAATACCGAGTACATATTTACACACCGATGTACTTACCGCTCTTCTAACCGAAATTGCCGCGTCGATAGTTGACTTACCCGTAGTAAAACCGAACTGATTTTCGTGAAATTTTGGTCCGCCCGGTAGCAATCGAGGGACGATAAGACGTTCTAAAAGTTTACCTAGCGACGGCAAGAGTGTAATAGGTCTATACGACTTAGGATCATGTGGAGGTTGTCTACATAACTTGTCTTTAACCCGCAACGAAATTAATCAGAAAGTTAAATGAATAGGAGGATTTGGAAATAAATTATTGTCCACCCTCTGTGCCATATCCAGTAGTTATAAAATGACTTTGTCGTTTGTTGCAGATAAAAATGTCACGTGACAGAACATCCCGTCGGTTCTACCGTGCGGATTCGACACACGACCTGATGTCGTTCATGGATCGAGGCCAGGCTGCCAGCGATGAGAACCGCTGGACTTTTGAGACTGCGTGGGAAGCCGCTAACAAAGGTATGTCTCTCTTTTTCTCAATAGGGTAAAACGTCATTGGATCTCCGTCTGAATCGTCACTGGATTGTCTCCATCTGCACTTTGGAGCTACTTTGGGACCTCAAAATGAATGTGCTAAAGTCCAGAAAGTATACAGGGTGATATTGATACATGGTATTTAATTTAACCCATTTGACATTATAGAAAAGTAAAAAATTGGAGGTGAACTGTTTGTCAAAAATAATGTTTTTTGTTTTCATTATTTTTGGCCACCCTGTATAGATACGAGTAATTTTACCGCTTAGCTGAATTTCAGTTCAGTTCGGGAACATACCTGAACCGTGAAAAGACACGTTCTTATATAGTAGTAGTTGGAATTATTACTATTTCAAATTAACATCATCACCTTGTTATTTTCGAAGCCTGAGCATGCTCTATAATTGTGCTATTGCTAATTGCCCCCCACTGAATTTGTAAACAAAAAACTGACCGTTTTTCACATCTACAATAGGGAATATGCACCAGACTTCAAAATAAGTGAAAATATTTTTTTTTGTAATCTTTTTTAGAAATATATATTTTTTAGAAATAAATTAGAAATATACCTTAAAGATATTTTTTAAATTTATCAACTCTAAATCGGTAAAATAAATACTTAAAAAATGACATTTCAAATTTGCCGCGCATTTTTTCCGAAACGCGATCTATTGCTTGAAAAGAAAAGTGACGACAATGGGCACGTTCTTATAAAGTTTTAGCTTGTTATTTTACGTTTGTTTATGAGTTATTTTGTGCTTTCTTTATACTATTAAATAAAATGGATTATTTTGTCACGAAATACAGTTCTGTAGCAATTCATTAAAGAAACTTAATCCAAATACTACGTTGTTCATAACGTGCCCTATGACGTCACAGCGAGTTCGCGCCAACATGGCGTTCAAATGCTTCGAAACTGATAGCAGTTTTGATTATTTTTTTGTACTTTATTGATTGATATTTTCAAAGACTTATATTTTTTTTCGATAATGTAATAACATATAGAATTGATTAAAAATATAAAAAAAATGACATGCATATTCCCTATTACACAAACAAATTTGACTGTACAGTTTTTCTTTAATGTGTTCTTAAAAATAAACTGATCAAAGGCATTGAAGGCTAAAACCGCAATTTTTGATTAAAAAAAAACTATATATTTTTTTCATACTAATACAATCAAATGTGGGGTGGTTAGGAACATGTGGTTTAAATTAAATACCATATGTTAATCTGTATCAGCCCATATACGTCCCACTGCAGGGCACGGGCCTACTCTACAATCGAGAATACGATTGAGAGTGGTTAGGCCATATAGTCCACCACGCTGGCCTAGTGCGGGTTGGCGGACTTACATACCATAGAAATTCTTATGAATCCCTATGGTATGCAGGTTTCCTCACGATGTTTTCCTTCACCGTTTTAGTGCGTGGTGATTGACTATCAATACACACATGACTCCGAAAAGTCAGAGGTGTGCCCTGGGATTCGAACCCGCGACCACCGTGAACATGTTGGCAGTTGCGTCTAGTCCGTTTACCAACAGGCCACCACGCACCATATGTTAATATTACCCTGTATACACCCGATTAATACCTATTGCCCGTGTGCTTCGCCCGCGTGAACGTTTTACCGGAATAAAATCCGTTCAATTTATTTTCCCGGAATAAAAATTGCCTAAGGATTTGAACCCGCGACCGCCGTAAATATTTTTATTTAAGTTTAGAAATATATTTAGTTTCAGGAGATATGAAAACATAAAAACCTCGGTTTTTGTTACAAAGAAATCTTAAACAAAAATGTGCTTTGTATAGCTAATACAACATAATTTATAAATTAATAATTAAATGTCGCATAATGTATATATTTATGCTTATATTACTGTTTTTCACTTGTTTATTGTACTTGGACACAATTATTATTTTATTATTTAGTTTGTTTGAAAATATATTTTTTTCAATTTTAACGTGATATGAAATCTAATCATTTTAAATTATTTTAATTGACGTTATTTCATGACGTTGCAATTTAAAGCATTTATAACGTCGGCACCTTGTATACATACAATATATTATGTAATATAAATAATGCTGACGATTGTGGTCAATGACCTGCTGTGCTGTCGAATGTAATTTTTAACATTGCGCATAAAATACATACATACATATCAGAATCAGCTAACCTACCCCTCAAAAGGGGTAGGATAGGGGGTAGGTGCTAGCAGTACATCCACGTTTCACTTTGTGTTCCGTCTCACGATGTGATAGGGGACGAGCCTATCGCCATATCAGGCACAAATTCCTGACTCCGGGTTGATAATGAAATCCAATATCACATTGCCCGACCCAGGATTCGAACTCGAGATATCAGCTGTACAATCATACTATAGTACAATTGCGCCACCAAGGCAGTTCGAAATAGATGTTAGATAATAGATTTAAACTAATAATATTTACTGGTGGTTGGTCTCTCATATATGAGAGACCGCCTGGATAGGTACCACCACAATGTCTATTTCTAGCAGTGTAAATGCACTGTTGTGTTTTGGATTGAAGGACATTGTAGCCAGAGTAACTACTGGGCATATTCAGACTTAACATCTTATGTCTCAGGATGGCTAGCGCAGTGGATGCCAAGGATTACTTAGTAATACAAGGCGTTTTTTGGTTTGGATACTATTCATGAGCGGTCGTATCGCTTACCATCAGAGGAACGGTATGCTCGTCTCGCCACACAGTAAAAAAAAAACATACATAAACTTGATCCTTTTTCTCTGGACGTGGGTGTCCTGGTAGCAACTCTGCCTACCCCTTCTGGGAAAAAGGCGTGAGTTTATGTATGTTTTTTTTTACTGAATGGGGAGACGAGCATGCCGTTAAGAAAGAAAATTTCACTCAAACTGTTAGCCTGTTTTTATCCGTATTTTACGGCTGTAATTAAAATTTGATCTTGATCCGTATCCAAAGATACGAGTCTGCAAATAGACCGTTCGGATCGAAGATTTATCGACAAGTTCGCATTTGACTTCTTGTCATGGTTTATTTTTGGGACCGTTCTTTAGGTGGCGATTAGGTTTTTTTTACACTTTAATTTACAGAAAGAAGTTAGAGTCATATGAGATATGGCGATAGGCTCGTCACCTTTGTGGGACGGAACATACAAGGCGAAATGTGGGTGTCCTGGCACCTCTGCCTACTCCTGCCGGGAAGAGATTGAGAGAGAAAAAATATGATGTACCTGTCATGTACATAAAAAAAACATAATATTCTACATATACATATACGTACTAAATATATAGTACCTATGTACAGGGGTTAATTCATTGGCTGCCATGTGGCAAAGGAGTGTATAGAATTCTCCCATTGTAATGCCTTTTGTAGAACACGACTAAACCGAATCTTTGGGGTCACTGTATGTAATTGACAACCTCCGTGGCGCAGTAGGTTAGACGCCGCCTGTGAAACAAGAGGCCGCGGGTTCGATCACCGCACCGAGAGAAATGTTTGTGGGGCTCACAAATATTTCTTTCATGTCGGGAATTTGTGGGATCGAAAAGTCTCGTAGTTCCTGATAACCATGACACAAGAATCGATCTTAGTGTGGGTTGTTATTTATATATTTTTAATTTGGGGTCGACCTCATCAAAGTTAATTCCGAGGCGAACGCCTGAACAAGGCTAATAAAGGTGCATCTAGAGTCCAGACCACATTTGCACTGGTGGCAGGTCTGTCATATGTGAGTGGCCGCCTGGTTAGGTGGTTTTTTTTAGGCTATAATTTAATTGCTTGCACTAAAAACATATGTCTACAACTGTCTTATCAATGGAAGATGTACGTGCAAATTAAAAAAAAATTATGGCGATTTTGTATGAAGCTAGTAGTAAGTTTGGGTTACTAAGCGGGTTCAAATCCTTTTTCCTCCTTGCCAGGTCAAGAATTTCGTTAAAAACTTGTTTTATTGCATAATAAACGTTCAGTCACGTTCTAGATCGCCTAGGACTAAGATGAAACTCTAGATTCTATTCTATCTGCGCATCCAGCGTGCCTCGCTGTTGTTTTAACCGGACACACAGGTTCTAGGTTCTAAACTGAGTGACCTGGATTATGTCCTAGTGTTAGACTAGTTTTCGGAGCGTAAATTTAGTTTTTCTGTCTTAAGATGTTATGATTTTAGTTATGTAGTAGGTAAGTGGTGGTATAGAGATGTCGTTTATGTTTCGAAGGTAAAAGAAAATAAAACGTTTGTAAATAAAATTAAACAGGCTTAAAAATAATCTATACAGACATATAAAGTTGAAGAGTTTGTTTGTAAGTTACCTCTAATCTGAATTGAAAAAATATTTTTTTGTTGGATAGGTCATTTATCAAGGAATGTTAAAGGCTATATATCATCACACTATGACTTGTAGTAGGGAAGCTTTTTGAGGGAACCAAAGATTTTTATCTCCCACAACCTCATTTCTAACAACCACGCAACTCTACCTGGCAGAAACCATTTTTTCCGCAACGTGCCTTTTATGACTGCCTCGATGGTGCAGTTCTACGGGTTCTTTGCAACAATGAGGTCTTGGGTTCGAATCTCGGGTCCGACAAAGTGATTTAGGATTTTTCTATGCATGATCATCCCGGAGTCAGGATGTTATCTCTGATATGGCGATAGATTCGTCCACTGTCAATTAATGGGATGGAACACACAAGCAGAAACGTGGGTTTCTTGGTAACACCTCTCTCCACCCTTACTGAAAAAAAACATCATTTTATGTAAGTTATGTAAAAAATAATAACGTTGTTTTTTTGTTTACAGTGGGCGGTATATACACTGTGATCAGGTCGAAGGCTTACGTCTCCACTGAAGAAATGGGCGAAAATTATTGTCTTCTTGGTAAGTTACATACTTAAATACACTCGACAGTCACAATTTCTATTTCTTCCGCCAAACAACAGTTTAAATACACCGTTGTGTTTCGGATTGGAGGACATTGTAGCCAGACTGACAACTGGACATATTCAGACTTTACACCTTATGTCTCAGAATGTCTAGCGAAGTGAAATCTCAATCGTACTTTCGATTGTAGAGGAGGCTCGTGGCCTGCATTAGGATAGGCTGATATATTCAAACATTGTGAGACCAAAAATTCAATGTGGCGATCCTTGAAGAGGCCTATGTTAAGCAATGGAGCTGTAGCTGAAGCTCTCTCCAAAGAGGGAATAAAAAGAGAAACGTAAGTCGGAACGTAAGTCTTGGTGTGCTCTATAAAATATCATTTAAATTAAGTAACTTGTCAAATTTGCCATTATTTTCCTGTGTAAGAGATTGGGTATGTCATGCTCGCTAAAAGGTCTGTGCTTGCGGTGGGGTCGTGTGCCAGGTCGGTCACTTCCCTGCAACATGGTTGAGGAGGCCGATGGCTGGCACATGCGTCATACTCGTGAACGAGTGCTGCTTGCGTAGACTGGTCTATCCGATTTGCTTACATTGTAATGGATTGATTGATGGATTACATAAGGCTTTCGCAATTATTCACTGCTTTGGCGAAAAAGAGTATACTGATTCTTCTTTCTGGGCGACTTCACTTCACTCGGCCATAGTAATTATAATATAATAATATTCATATCAAAATATTTATTGTAAATTTACAACATATTATTATTAAACTGCTCTGATTTAAACCAACTTGTAAATTTTGTAATAATTCACTACATTGTAAACTGGTTTTGAAAAGAGCAACACTAGAGTTTCTTGCCCGTTCTTCTCTAGTGAAAACAGCTTTCCGAACCGGGTGGTAGATAAAAAAATTACTGAATCTAAATGATGTTGACCATTTTAATGGATTCAATAAATTATTTTCATTTCATTTTCATTTTCATTTCGAAAGAGACAAGGATTTTTTTTATTGCAATAGATGGCGAGAAGAGCATGCCGTTCGCCTGATGCTAAGCGATACGACCGCTCATGAACAGTAGCAAAACCAAACACACTGAATTATAAAGCAATGTTTGACATTCCACTGCGCTCGCCATCCTGAGACATAAGATGTTAAGTTCCAATATGTCCAGTAGTTACTCTGGCTACAATGTCCTTCAATCCGAAACACAAGTGAATTTACCCTGTTGTTTGGCGGGAGAAATAGACATCGTGGTACCTACCCAGGCCACCTCTCACATTTGAGAGACCCACCACCAGTAAAGTGATGTAACTGTTTCATGGAAGAGAGATAGAGAGAGAAAGGTATATATCTATGTCTTGTTTTGTCCCCAGGCCCGTACAAGGAACATTGCGCCCGCACCGAAGTGGAGGAGGCAGAGTTCGCACCCAACTCTCCTCTCACTGCCGCCGTCAACGCCATGAGGAGTCAAGGATATAAGGTATTGGAAATCTATTTATTTATTGGAGTGAAATTTCTTTATCGACGTATGGGTGACATTTTATAAAAATGTAAAATGTAACGTTTTCTTGTTACCCACATTGAGATAATATACTAGAGGGGACACTGCAAACAAAATGTTTGTAACAAAATGAAGGGTACATTATATTTCTGTCTCTGTCACGCCTACGAAGTAACATTATCTTCCCTCTCGCTTTGCTGTGTACCCGTGTGCATACACCATACGCAGAGATTTTGTTCCCGATGTCCGCTTTAGTATAATGCCTCAACTCAATGGTTACCCACCATCTTTATTTCTAAAGGTGCGTTTACAATAATTTGTATCCATCCAAATCAATACTAATTTCTATGACTTATCATCATTCACTCCGTACTTAGTCTATGGTTACGACGGACGATAGAGGATTCGAACATTTATGAAGTACCTAGGCACATTCGTATAGTTTTACGTACAATGTTTGAACAATCGAGTTTTGAGTAACACCTCTGGATACACTTGGTAAATTAGTTAGATTATAGATTCCCAACTTCATATCAAATATTGTATATTTGGTCGATGATTCCCACTATACAGGGTATATCAAGACTGCTACCGAAAACGAAGCCGGGTGGTAGTTTAAGCGACTTCAGACACAATGCGACAGAAAAAGCTGCAAAAAAAAGGGACAATTTTTTTTGTAATTTTTTTTTCCTATGACCATATTTGGGTGGTATATACATTTTTTTCCTAAAATAATAGTGTATACTCTTTTATTTATAAATAATCTAAGGTATAAAAGAGTTTAAATTATTATTTTAGCAAAAACTATGGATTTACCACCCAAAAATTACGATATTTAAAAAATCATAAAAAATAATTGTCGCGTTTCTTTGCAAAATTTTTAGTTGCATTGTATTTGTAGTCACTAAAACTAACACCCGGCTTCGTTTTCGGTAGCAGTCTTGATATACCCGGTATTTAAGTTGCCTCTGTAACATAGTTGGACTACGGTACGTATACAACTCTGAGGTCTTGGGTTCGAGTCCCGGGTTGGACAAAGTAACATTGGATTTCAATTCAATATCAGTCCGGAATCAGGAATTTATGCTCGATATGGCGATAGGCTCGCCTTTTATCACATTGTGGGACGGAAATCAGATCACAAAAGTTGAATCTAATATGTTTCGAATAATTGGACCGAGTTATGCCAAAATGTACCAACTGCATAAAATTGATTTCGAGAAAATGGTGTTTAAAGTTAGATTTGTTATTACTCATGGTTCAACTATATGTATGAATTTATTATTATTACCAATTTGTGCCTTTACTAAAGAGCTTGGGTACACATATAAGTAGATTGTGTATAAACTCATTTGGATTTATTTATTTGAAAATATAGGCAGTTGGTACGTTTTGGCAAAAATGTATTTTTCAGGTAATCGAACATAAATTAGATACGCCAAAATGTACCACATTTATTTTGTTTACAAATTAATTATAAAAGAGCATTTTATTTCAATAAACTATAACACATATTTTATTACAGGAAGAGGATAACATATTTTTTAAGAAAGAGGATTTTTATTATTCCTATAATTAAAAATGAAACAATAATAATTTGAATCATTTAAGTGATTCAACTGTATTTGGTTCATGTTTTTTGACTCTGATAATTCAACTTAAAATTGCATACACGAACCGTAATGGTTTGAGACATTTATACAAAATATATTTTATTTAAATTTTATTGACCCAGAGTCATTTGGTTTATATTTATATGATCAAGGGTGCACCACATGTTTTTGGATCATTATAGCAGAATTGTTTTAAACATAGTCCATATGTGTGGCTTGGTTCATACATACTTTTTCTGTCAAATATGAACATAGGATGGGCTGTTTTTGCTGAGTAGTAATATATCGCATTCTGATCAGTTTGGTGTCAATAACTCATTTTTTGACAATTTATGGGTTGGTACATTTTGGCATAACTCGGTCCAATTGTAAGCAGAATGTTAATTTAACATATTAAATGAATAAATAAATATAAATATAACACCTAATAGTCACATACATAGTCCTGACCCCACACTAAGATCGAGTCTTGTGTCGTGTGTCAGGAACTATGAGAGACTTTTCGGTCTCACAAACATGAAACACCCAGACTCGAAAGAAATATTTGTGTATCACAAACATTTCTCTCGGTGCGGGGATCGAACCCGCGGCCTCTCGTTTCATAGACGGCATTTAATCAACTGCGTGACGGTGGTTGCAGAAGTCATGAATGTAGATTTCTTGGTATGAACGTTGCCTACCCTTTCTGTTAAAAAGGTGTGAGTTTATGTAAGAATTTATTTTATCCCCCCAGCTCCACACAGGCACCTGGTTGGTGGACGGTAACCCTCAGATCATCTTGTTCGACATCGGTTCTGGAGCGTGGCAGCTCGACGCGTACAAACAGGAGCTGTGGGACACCTGCTCCCTGGGGATCCCACACCTGGACGTCGAGGCGAACGACGCTGTTATACTGGGCTTTATGGTCGCCCAGCTTGTTACCGAGGTGAGGTTTCAAACAAGTACTTATGAAAAATAAATACCACTGCACTGTAGTGTTTCGGTTTGAGGGACATTTAAGCCAGAGTAACAGACATATTGAGACCTAATTTAATCTTATGTCTCAAGATGGCGAGCGCAGTGGAATGCCAAGCATTGCTTTGTAATTCATGGCGTTGTTTGGTGTTGCTACTGTCCATAAGTGGTCTTATCGCTTACTATCAGGCGAATGGCATACTAGTCGTATTATTCATAAAAAATGGGTATTTGACAACGAACCATTTTATATGTATTTTTTTGCGTTCTAACACAAATATTAAATAAAAAAAACTGTCAAAACAGTATTGAAGTAGCTTGTAACATGAAGCAAATATTTGTATGTATATTAAATTAAAGAGTGGGATCGTAGTGGGGTCATCTTGCCGTCTTTTTCACACCTGCACACTATAATTCATATTAAGACTGGTGACGTCACTAGTTTTGTTATGCATCCCTTTTACTCCCGCTACAAGATATAAAATATTTTAACTTGTTTAATTGTGAATGGATTCATGCAATTCTTTGTCTGCTAGATGTTGGGTGTGGATAATGTTTATTGTTTAATTTTTTTAAATTTCATGTTCTGTATTGTTATTTTCTTCTATATTGATATAGTTTCATGATGGCCTCGGCAGTTAAGATGTTATATTTTTTTTGTAAATAAATATGTTGTCTCTTTCAGTTCAGAAACGCAGCCGAGGGGTACAGCGACACACCGCCCCGCGTCGTGTGCCATTTCCACGAGTGGCAGGCTGGCATCGGACTCATTGTATTGAGGTGCGTATCATTTATGTCACTAGATCCGCTCGTGTGCAAATACAATTTCAAAATGGCGGCCAAAATGTCCAACGTACACCAATTTAGAGTATCGACCAATCGGACTACGAAAAAAAGAATAAAGTTTCCTCGTATTTGCTAGATTTTTCACTACTGCTTCCCTAATATAGGTCATAGCGTGATGATATATAGCCTATAGCATTCTACGATAAATGGTCTATCTAATACAAAAAGACTCTTTCAATTTTAACAAACAGTTCCTGAGATTAGAGGTAACAAACAATTATTATTCGTATAGATTTGTGAATTGCTCTGTATTGAACTAAGCTGCGACTCATGTACCGGGTATCTCAAGACTGCTACCGAAAACGAAGCCGGGTGGTAGTTTTAGTGACTACAAACACAATGCAACTAAAAATTTCCCAAAGAAACGCGACAATAATTTTTTATGATTTTTTAAATATCGTCATTTTTGGATGGTAAATTCATACTTTTTGCTAAAATAATAATTTAAAGTCTTTTATTCTTAGATTATTTATAAATAAAAGGGTATACACTATTATTTTAGGAAAAAATGCATTTACCGCCCAAATATGGTCATAGGAAAAAAATAAAAAAAAAAATTGTCGCTTTTTTTTCGCAACTTTTTCTATTGCATTGTGTCTGAAGTCGCTTAAACTACCACCCGGCTTCGTTTTCGGTAGCAGTCTTGATATACCCTGTATAATCATCAAAACTGGTTTCGAAAAGAGCAACGCCAGAGCTCCTTCCCGTTAATTTCTGGCGAAAACAACCTTGTGAACAGTTAGAGAAAAAGGAACCAAATATCAATAATGTTTAACATTTACTGATTCAATAAAGTATTTTAACAGCCTCCGTGGCGCAGTTGGTTAGACGAATGTTTGAAACGAAAGATTGCGGGTTTATTCTCGCTCCTAAACAAAAGTTTATGTGAACCACGTATCTGGATCTGTCTGGGTGGTAACACCAAAAAGTCTCTCGTAGTTCCTGATGCCCGCGACACAAGACTTGATCTTATTGTGAGGTCAGGACCACAGAGTACATTTTCCATACTAAGATAGAGACGTCACTCAATCAATTCAAGGCGCCCTCTGGCGTTAAGTAAGAAAAACAATCTGGTAATATATCTATACTTACTTTCATTACCTTTATATAGGAAAAGAAAAGATTTAGGCAGGTTTGGACCTGAATAAGATCTAATAGAATCGATTTGAATTTTGTCTATTTGAAACAAATTATTCTGTATAGAAATGTGAACATAACAATTCTCATTTCCGCATGTGTATGCATTTTATTAAATTTAATAATTGTTTTAAAATTAACTAATCAGCAAATAAGCTAATCAATGCTGTTAAAAGTAATTTAGGGCCAATAATATCCGCGTAAAATACAATCTACACAAAATGGAGAAACCCGTACAAACCAACGATTTTTTCGCCCTCTGGTGTTAAGTTAGTAAAAACGATGATTATAATTCGTCGTTGTTTGTTCTAAGTTAAACCACCGTAATCAGGACTACGTATGTGACTTTTGGGTGTATTTGTGAATATCGCCATCTATACATGGTGGTACGTAACTATTGTTCCAGAGTCCGGCACGTAGATGTCGCCACTGTGTTCACCACTCACGCCACGCTGCTCGGAAGATACCTGTGCGCTGGCGCCACTGACTTTTACAATAATTTAGATAAGGTAACGGAGATTTTGTTTCAATTTAGGAAAAAATCTATTAAGGACTTATCAGTTCGAAAATGAACTTTAATACTCTGTAATAAAGTACTTTTTGCATTACTAATAGATGTGTATGCAAAACGTTTTGATGGACTGTCATATCGAAATAAACTTTAATACTCAGTTTTAAAGTACGTTTTATATTATCAATAGAGTCGAATGCAAATCTACTTATGTATAGCGGTCTCACTCTCTCACACATTTTAACTGCTAATATAAAACTGATAAAACATTTAGAAAAATTGTCAAAAGGTTCACCTAGTTGCAATCATTCTAGTTTCTTGTGGATGATGTGAGGCGAAACAGATAAAGGTTTTACAGCGACTGTAAAAGGGAACTTAACCATTTTACGCACGCTTATGCCATCTTCTTAGTTTCTCAGGGACGATATAGTGGGAAAGAGACAAATATAGATCTCACAGCTTCTGGAAACACGATCTGAATAATTATGTATACTTTTGTAACCACATGCCATCTCTTTCTTAGTTCTCGGTGGACGAAGAGGCGGGAAAGAGACAGATATACCACCGCTACTGCATGGAGCGCGCGGCCGCGCATATGACGCACATTTTCACCACCGTTTCTGATATCACAGGTATTATAATTTTATATTAATTTATTGGTCGTGAAAACAATATTAAAGCTTTAAAAAAAGAGCCTATATAATAGAATTTAGTAAAACATAACGGTTTATAAAAAAAAAGGATGGTATGTAAGTCCGCCAACCCGCACTAGGCCAGCGTGGTGGACTATATGGCCTAACCACTCTCAATCGTACTCTCGATTGTAGAGGAGGCCCGTGCCCTACAGTGGGACGTATATGGGCTGATACAGACATATTTCCTCACACCCACGACACAAGACTCGATCTTAGTGTGGGATCAGGACTATGTATGTGACTGTTGGGTGTATTTATTATTTATTTATACATCAGGTTATGAAGCGGAACATCTCTTGAAGAGAAAGCCAGATATAATCACTCCCAACGGATTGAACGTGAAGAAATTCTCCGCTTTGCACGAGTTCCAGAACCTTCACGCTTTGGCCAAGGAGAAAATCAACGAATTTACCAGAGGACATTTCTATGGGTAAGTTTGTGGGTAGTTAAAGAAAATGTATCGTGACCTCTGTGATTTATGAGAGTGCGTAGTTTGGAAAGGTCTGGTTATGTTTGTTTTTTTTGTGACCCTATCAATGAGTCTTAGAGTATTTATAATATAGAGGGGCCGTTGTCATACATTTGCGTCTTGAAAAACGTAGATATTTTCTTGTTGGTAATGTTAGTAGCGCTTGTATAATAGTAAAAATTGAATTAATTATTTAGCAATAAATTGCCATAAATTCCTTTGATAATCGAAATTATATTTAGCTATTATCCTTTTAAAACGAGTTTGAGTGGAATTAAATAGCCCTGAACTATTTCTTTTTACTTTTCTTTTCCAAGTACTTCATGTATGTTGGACAACCCGTCAAATATCAGCCAATAGGAGGGCAGAAGAAGGTGGCTCGGGACTGCCATTTTTATCTAGATTTTTGAAGTACCAGCGCTCCCTCTATATTATAGATACTCTAAGCAACGAGTTTACCAGAAAAATACCATGGATAGCTTATCAAATATTAAATCAAAATGTTATTAAACAATAAATTAAAATTAAATAGCCTGTGTGGTGCTAACATGGAGGAAGCATTATTTTTTCTTGCTATAAATGGCGAGACGAGCATGCCGCTCGCCTGATGGTAAGCGATACGACCGCTCATGGACAGTGGCAAAACCAAAAACCTTGAATTACAAAGCAATGCTCGGCATTCCACAGCGCTCGTCATCCTAAGACATAAGATTTGTTAAGTCTCAATATGTCCAGTAGTTACTCTGGCTACAATATCCTCCAAACCGAAACACGATAGTGTATTTACACTGCTGTTTCTGAGCAATAGACATTGCTTTTTATATTGGTACAGCTATAGATTATGCGTTTTTTTGTCCGCAGTCACTTTAATTTCGACCTGGACAAGACGTTGTATTTCTTCATTGCGGGAAGATACGAGTTCGGTAACAAAGGAGCGGATATCTTCATCGAAGCTTTGGCTAGACTCAATCATTACTTAAAGGTAGGTTAATTAATCAACA
The DNA here is from genome assembly GCA_009982885.2 of Hyles vespertilio. Taxonomy (NCBI): domain Eukaryota; kingdom Metazoa; phylum Arthropoda; class Insecta; order Lepidoptera; family Sphingidae; genus Hyles; species Hyles vespertilio. The sequence goes on from CM042832.1 coordinate 2,861,745, forward strand.
GTGATTATTTAAAAGTAATTTTTTAAATAATATACTAATTAAAAATCTAATAATCAAATAAAAATAATTATAATAAACACATAAAATGAATAAATAAATAAAAATAAGAAATTAATATAAACATATATTACAAAATGAATTGTTTATAGAGAATAAGTACAGTGTGTATTGACTTGTCATAAGAGCTCTTTAATTGTTTAAATGAGCAATAAACAAACAAAGTTGAATGCCCATTCATAACTTCGGTAAAAATATGGTTGATACCGATACTGCTTAAAATTCAGTATAGCATTTTTTATGATTTGTCCTTAAATGTTTTCCTGCTTAATCTCGGGCGACAGATTTTTTTAAAATTAAGTTACAATCCATTTAACATTTTGTTCACAGAGCCGAAGGCAAAAAACATTTTTATAGGACTTCACGTTAATTGTCCAAGAACTCCATTCCTGTGTCGCAAAGATGTTTTTATTGTAAATATTAAATAATATATACATTTTTCCTTTCACAAAAAAGCATGTTTCATCGAGGGACAAAAATCTTCGGTACTAAATTTTATAGTAAAATCGGCATTCTATTTTCATTTCATTTTACTGTTGGGTGTTTTTTTTTACACTGCCCGGCATAATGACACCACTGCGCCTGGTGGTAAGCGCAAACGCCGTCCAGGCAGAGTATCGAATAGCATCAGACGGCAGTCCCAAGACATTCAATACAATTATGCCGACCTGCTAAGATTCCACTTCAAACTACGGAGGAAGGACCCGGTATCATAGGATGGAGGGAACGTGTTATTTATTTGACCTGGTCTCCCAGTCGTCAGGATCCGAGATGACGGTAGTAGCATTCCTGATCTTTCCGGCGAAGACCAACAACTTCAATGTGGAGAGTCTTCGAGGCCATGCGGTCACTAAAGCCCTGAGGGACACCATACAGGACATACAGCAGAAGGTCGGGAAAAGGATGTATGATATATGCCTTAGGTATGTAGAAAGATTTGTTTTATTTACTTAAAAAAAAATTATGTTATGTACTGAAAAATATGTATATTTAGGCTTTTATTGCTATAAATGGCGAGACGAGATTGCCATTCGCCTGTTGGTGATACGACCGCTCATGGACAGTAGCAAAACCAAACTACACCATGAATATCGTAGTAATGCTTAGACATAAGATGTTAGTCTCAATATGTACTGTAGTTACCCTGGCTACAACGTCTTTCAATCCAGAACACAATAGTGTATTTACACTACTGTTATGCGGGACGATAATTATTTTCGCCTTTTGGCAAAAAGCTGAAATTTTTGAGTAGCTTTTTTTTATTGCAATGAATGGCGGGACGAGCATGCCGTTCGCCTGATGGTAAGCGATACGGCCGCTTATGAATAGTAGCATAACTAAACAACGCCTTGAATTGGAAAGCAATGCTTGGCATTCCACTGCGCTCGCCACCCTGAGACATAAGATGTTAAGTCTCAATATGTTCAGTAACTACTCTGGCTACAATGTCGTTCAATCCAAAACACAATAGTGTATTTACACTGCTGTTTTGCGGGTCGTATCATCTGTTCAGGCTCGTCTAGCCATCCATTGCATTAAAATCCTCGTTAGAAGATTATGTATGTGACTGTTGTATTGTCCACAGAGGCCATTTGCCCGAAGCATCAGATCTCCTCCACAAAGATGATACAGTGAGACTCAAGAGATGTATCTACGCGCTGCAGAGAGACGGCCTGCCGCCCATCACCACGCATAATATCGTGAGTTGATCATTACATACATACATTCACTCATTCAGTCAGTCGATCCGTGATTCCTTTATCCACGTATTCATGCATTATTCGATTAATTCATTCGTTCGTTAGTATATTCATTCTATTCTTAATCCATTCATTTATTCACTGGATTATTTAATTATCGAACCAACCTTACATATATCAATATATTCATTCATTCAATCATTCATTATTTCATTCAAATAGTACTAAATATTTAATAATTTTTAGTTTATTTCATCCATGCATTCATCATTCAATAGGTTGTGCTATCATTCGTTCATTCATCCATCCATCTAACCACCCATCCAGCAATTGATAAATACATACATCCGTTGATTTATTCATTCATTCATGCGATCGTACACTTCAATAAACCATCTCAATATCATGCATGAATTTAAAGCGCGATATTAATGATTGATTGATATGAAAATTAAACCAAATTCGCGGTAAAAACCGTAAAAAATAGTTTTTTCAATATTCGATAAAAGATTGCCTCGAGTGATACGGCCTGTTCTCTGCTATGTATTATGTTTTATTTTTAATTTTATTTAATGTAAATTAAAGAATGTAAATAAATAAACAGTATTTTTTAACAGGTGGACGATTGGACCGATCCAGTTTTGAACTCAATCAGGCGGTGTCAACTCTTCAATACCGTGAACGACAAAGTTAAGGTGAGAAAAAAAAACTTCCCCATTTCTCTTTTAATCTTGGTATTTAGATTTGACCTTAGATTTTGCCCCGTGCCGAACTCGTCTGAACAAAGAAAAAACAAGTCTTAGAAATATTACGTTGTATCAATCTGCTATCTATATGTTCCGTCCCACAATGTGACAGGTGGCGAGCCTATCGCCATATCGGGCATAAATTCCTGACTCTGGGTTATAATGAATGGAAAAATCCAATATCACTTTGCCCAGCCCGGGATTCGAACCCGAGACCTCAGCTTTGTAATCGTACCTTAGTACAACTACGCCATCGAGGCAGTCGACGATTGAAGACTCGGTCCTAAATGACTGTTTCCAACAGGTGATCTTCCATCCAGAGTTCCTGACCTCCACGAACCCGCTCTTCGGCCTGGACTACGAGGAGTTTGTCCGTGGATGCCACCTGGGCGTGTTCCCCTCCTACTACGAGCCGTGGGGGTACACTCCCGCTGAGTGCACCGTCATGGGAATACCCAGCATCACTACTAACCTGTCAGGTAGGTGGAAAAAGAAAAAAAAAAAGATAAAACAGGAAAAAAATAGCAACTAAAAAAGAAATCTGGAAACAACAAAAAAAAAAAACTATTAAAAAAATAGTATGAGGCTATGGTCTTAAGTTTAAGCCGCTTGAACATGGGAATATCAGCATCAGCATAACTAAACTTCCAGGTAGAGGAAAAAACAAAATAAACTTAAAAGAATAAAGACAAGGACTATGCAGCATTATGAATGTATTAGATAGGTAAAAAGAATTAAAAAAAAACAATTAAGACAAACGAAAAAAAGTTCTGTACTAGTTAAATATGAGGTTTAGGTTACCTGGACATGACCCCCTCCTACTATGAGTCATGGGAGTCATGGGGCTTATACTCAGTGTACCGTCTTGGTCATACCCAGCATCATAACTAACATGTCAGGTAGGGGAAAGAACAAAAAAGAAAGAAAAGAAAGAAAGAAAGAAAAACTATTTATTAATACACAGACGCAACGTACATAAAGCACATAGTATTATAAAACTTAATAATAAAAAATGGCTGATCGCGTCTGTGACCGGTAGGTGGCCACTCAGCTTTATGTTGTGAAGTGGTGCAAACCACAACACAACGCAAATACTATATATATACGCACAAAGGAAATATTTAAAAAAAAAAACTAAAAAAGGTCTATCGGTGATCCTTTTTAGAAAAAAAAACTCTAGAATACAGTAGCTTATTCTGTTTTTATATTAATATACAGGGTATATCAAGAGTGCTACCGAAAACGAAGCTGATGAATGAAAATGGTTACAATTTAGTGCAAAAATTGTGACCATTTTTTTTGTTATTTGTTTTCTATCGTCTTATTAGGGTGGTAAATACGGAATTATTTCATAAATAATAATGTGCATCCTTTTATTTTTAAAGACTCTATGGTACGCAAGACTTTTAATTTTTATTTTAGCAAAAACTGTCCCGTTCCTTTGCGAAATTTTTAGTTACATTGTGTCTGTTATCTGTATCCACTAAAACTACCTCCCGGCTTCTTTTCGGTAGCACTTTTGATATACCCGGTATTTATGCTTTATATATATACAAAGTTGTATACAAACGGACTTAATGTCTGAGGCATTCTCTGCCAGTCGACCTTAGAATGGTGTAGATAATCAGTAGGCACATATTCAAGAAATTATCGTAAATTATTATTAATTTTATCATGGTGTACTTAAAAAGTTGTATTTTCTTCTAGGGTTCGGTTGCTTCATGCAAGAGCACATAGCGGACCCTATGTCCTACGGTATATACGTAGTGGACCGCCGCTATATATCTCTCGAGGGTTCTGTACAACAGCTGGCTCAGTACATGTTCGACTTTACCAAGTAAGTGTATATAATTTTGACAGAGACAACGAGAGGCCGCGGGTTTGATCCCCGTGCCGAATGTTTATTAAAAAATATTTCCTACGGGTCTGGGTGTTTTGGAAACCGAAAAGTCTCGATGTTTCTGATATCCACGACACAAGACTCGATCTTAATGTGTCAGGACTATGTATTTAGTTGCGTATTATTTATTTATTTAATACAGAGTGAACTTAAATAGGCGTGGATGATCAGAAACTAAGAAAAATAGCAAAAATGACTCAAGGGAGCACGACCCGATTTTGATCGAAACTAAAATTGCATACTTGGATTATTGAAAAGTCAATATTCTGAATAAGCAACCCGCTGACATTGAAAACAAAAACACATGAATTATAACAACATCCGATAATATTGATTATAATGAAATTCTGGGAAATAATGACATTCGTACAAAAGGAAAAAGAGTTTTTAGGCAATATATCGGGCAAAATTAGCACCCTTAAGATTGTGCACACAGACAAATATTTGTGTGATCTAAATATTAGTTTCGGGTTTTGGTGATTGCCAGACCGATCATTCTTATAGTTTCAAATAGATTTATCGTGAGAAGACTTGGTATGTTAGTCGGGGGTCAGGAGTGTAACTGTAGGGTGTATTTTATTACATACAAACATACATAATCGTCACGCCTGTATCCCATAGGGGTAGGCAGAGACTGTAGACCGCCACTTTGCTCGATCCTGACATACTACTTTCGCTTCATCCACTTTCATCAACGTCTTCATGCATTCTCGTCGGTTCAGGGTACTTTTAACCTGACCCTTGTTGAGGCTATCACCGATTTGGATGGTGTATGTTCGGTGAGGTTATGTTTATTCGTGTATTTTACGAATAAACATAACCTCACATATGTTTTCTCTTGCAGACTGACTCGGCGACAGCGCATCATACAGAGGAACAGAACTGAACGTCTCTCCGATCTCATGGACTGGAGAAATCTGGGAATTGTAAGTCTTATAACGTACATATTAAAGACTGCTACCGAAAATAAAGCCGGGTGGTAGTTTAAGTGACTACAAACACAATGCAACTAAAATTTTGCAATTTAACGCGACAGTTTTATTAGGATTTTTTTTAAATATCTATAATCCATCTGTATCAGCCCATATACGTCCCACTGCAGGACACGGGCCTCCTCTACAATCGAGAGTACGATTGAGAGTGGTTAGGCCATATAGTCCACCACGCTGGCCTAGTGCGGGTTGGCGGACTTACATACCAAGTATGGTATGGAAGTTTCCTCACGATGTTTTCCTTCACCGTTTTAGTGCGTGGTGATTGACTATCAATACACACATGACTCCGAAAAGTCAGAGGTGGATCTATAATCCATAGTTTTTGCTAAAACTGTCCAAATACGACGATAGGAAAAAAATACAAAACGAAAATAGTTTTAGTTGCATTTTGACTGAAGTCCCTGAAACGACCATCCGGCTTCGTTTTCGGTAGCAGTCTTGATACATCCTGTATAAGTTACATATTAAAAAAATAAGGTTATACATTTAAAAAATACTTATGGTGCGATACAATGACAAATTATAATTATAGTAATAATAATGTTGTTTTAAACCTCTAATCCCCAATAATTGTTCCCACCCCAGTACTAAATTCCCGTTCCATTCCAGCACTACCGTCAAGCGAGAGCCCAAGCCTTGAAGATAGTGTATCCTGACTACGTGGACCACATGGACCAGGAGCTGGAGAAGAGGTTCAACTACCCACGGCCTATTTCTGAGCCGCCGAGCCCGACGCATTCCAGTAAGTGTCGATTTACGGGTAATTTAATTAAAATTTTACGGCTATGGATACAAATCCTTATAGCCTTATATTTATAGGTTAAAAAAATATAGTGTTGCCAGCGATTTTGGGGTAAATTCTACCGCAAATTAGGTAAAAAAATTGGGTGTTTTCAATAAGTGTAATACATTGGTAGTTTTTTCACGGCTTCAGTTGGGTTTACTATTATAAAAAAAAAAAAAGATAAATGATGATATTTAATAGGGTTTGCAATAATTTATCGAATAATCATACAGTGTAAATATTACTAACAAATGTTATTGCAAGCTTTTAAAAAAGTTCTTACGGTTTTGAAACCTTGTAAGTTAGTCAGTTCACTGATAGAATGAAGATATTTACTCACGCCGAATTTAATATTCGTAATATAATCTTGTCTAAAATGATGGTGCTGATAATAATCAACGTTACTCAGGTTAAATTCTTTTTTTTTTTTTTGGTAATAACCAGAATATTTGTCTTGCCCTTAATTACCCTTGGAAATGTACAGTTATAGTGAACTCCTCATATTTAATCATTTTTGTAATTGATTTAATTGCGGGTTAAAACCAAGCTATAATATGGGTGGGATAAGCTCTATTTTTAGTATCATAAGGTACAAATTACCTAAACCGGCATCTTAATATAATCGAATAGTACGCCACCACGAAACGAGCCACCTCGCAGCTTCCTATCGCGAGGAACAAGAACAGAAAGAGACGAAAGATGAACAAGTCCAGACAAATGGCGTTGAGGAAGGGAGAAAGACTCTTGACGTGCAAAAATCGCTGGAGATACTCGATTTGACCGACGACGGGGACGACGGTGGCATAGAGGTCAGCTTCGAGAAGCCGAACTTTGCCGAATCCGAGCACGAGAATTACCGAACGCCGAATGAGAGTTTCCTCGAACCGTTGAACGAAGCGGTTGCTGAGCAAATCGACCAGCTGATCGCCAAATTGAATGATTGCGCCGAAGCCGCGGAGGAATAGGTCTGGCTATGTGTTTGACGTTTGCGAAAAGGGTTGCCATCTGAGTAAAAAACTACTGAATTGGTGGAATTTTAATTGCGGTGGTTAGGATTTTTGAAATCTCGCTCACATCTGTCATAATCGTGTGCTTTATTAAGAATATTATCGTTTGGTATTATTTTTTTATCCGATATATCCAATTTTTGCGTTCACAAAATATTTAATGACGGTTTTTGGGACTAGTTTAATTAATGACAATATACTATCCACGGAATAGAAATAGTTTTTTCTCTGCCAAGAGAGTTCCATTTCATTCTCATCTCATTTGCTTTTTAAAAAATTATTAATACTCCGTTAGATGTCGTTATTTTCACTGCATATACAATCTATAGTAATTTAGTAATTTCATTGTTTAACAAAAATCTTATAGTATGGTATAAATTTCTAGTAATTCTCATTTATTTTGATATTTATTATTTAACCAATTCATGTAATAAATCGATAATACGATTCTTAAGGGTTAGCCACACTAAAGTACATACATACATAAACTCACGCCTTGTTCCCAGAAGGGGTAGGCAGAGGTGCGAGGGCACCCACATTTCGCCTTGTATGTTCCGTCCCACAATGTGATAGGTGGTTAAAAAAGTTCCCCAAGAAAATACAAAAAATCAAGTACAGAGTTAGAAGACCTGATGGTCTTCAAGGGTGGGATTAGTATCCCACCCATGAAAGATTAAAAATACTGAGTTAGTAACAGAAGTGCACGATTTCGGCAGATGGCGTAATGATCGTGTTTTTAAACGAGCGCAGCGCCGCGGTGCTTGAACGGATGGCTGCCCTAAACTTGGGAATTTCGCGGTTACAATTGCACAAGCATTTCGGAGTTGTTTTAGCAAGGTCTTTATTGTTTTTTATGCACGTAGATTGCGTCCACGTTAAACGGAAAGAAACAGTTGCAAAAAATGCACGCAATAATTAACACATTTAAGGTGAAGACAATAGTAGCAAAAAAAAAAAAAAAACAAAACAAAAAATGCACTCAAAAAAAAAATAGTGGTGTGTAATTTTTTTGCACGTAGTTTATGGCCACGTGTGTTGCAGAGATCGCCGATTAATTAAAATCATTAATAATTGTGAATCGCTATATAAATCGACAATTCCCCACTAAAACTTTACTCCCACACTGTATCTACGGAATTAATTTTCGAATGAAAACCGACGCAGTAACATTGCTCCCGTCGGGTTTCAAAACACGCGGTTACATTTAGAATAATACTGGCAATAAGGCAAACGTTGGATTGAAACTCTCGTCATAAATTATCTCGAAAATCACAGATAATGCAGCTAAAATAAATGTTTAGACACACTCTCTTTGGATAATATTTGTGATGAATTATCAATTCTGAGTTTATTTTAGGTGTGTTTTCAGAACAAGCGGTAGCAAGTTGCAGCACTATCTTTTTAAAATATATGCTATGTACTTAGGAACCAATCCTGAAACCTTTACGTTACAAAAATATATAGGATAATTGTGATTTATAATTATCGTTATATGCTAATATTAACAGAACTAATTGGTCATATAGCTAAAATAACGGTAAAGGCAATAGTCAAGCAAATACGTATTTTAAAAGTTTCTCAACTAGAAACCATTTGCATCAGTGCAAAATATATCGGGCTAGATAAAATCAAATCTACCACCGCAATGTCTATTTCTCCCGTGAAACAACACTGCTTAAATGCGCTGTTGTGTTTCGGATTGAAGGACATTGTAGCCAGAGCAACTACTGGACATATCGAGACTTAACATCTTATGTCTCAGGATGGCGAGCGCAGTGGAATGTTGCTAATGTTTATGAGCGGTCGCATCGCTTACCATCAGGCGAACGGCATGCTCGTCTCGCCATTCAGTGCAATAAAATTTTGGAATGGTTAGGGAATAATTTTGCACCAATTGCTTTATCAGTATAAAAGTACTATCATTTATGTGGTAGAATCAATGATGTTTTATTAAAGATGACGCATATCCATATTGCGTGACGTTTAAAAACTGTACTGCTATCTATACATACTCATTTGTCAATACTTTATGACAATTTTAGTGAATGAAACAGATTATACAGAAAGTACGAGACGAAAAGAGATAGCATTGCGCTATCCAAACATAGAATCGAAGCGATAGAAACAGAAGGGTAACGATAAATAAAACTACCTATTTGGGTTTATAAGTATTTAATATATTAACTTTGAGGTTGCTACATGAGTCTACCTGTGGTACGGCCATCCTGAAACATATATATTTTTATTTGCTTACAACCTTGATAAAATCCTTACTAATATTATAAAGGTGAAAGTTTGTATGTATGTATGGATGTTTGTTACTCTTTCATGAAAAAACGGCTCAACAGATTTTGATGAAATTTGGTATAGTGATAGCTGACACCCTGGATTAACACATAGGCTACTTTTTATCCCGAAAAATGTAGTGTTCCCGTGAGATGAGTCAGGAAACCAAATATACATATTTTCTACTCTTTCAAATTCAAATTGTTGGCACGGGATGTCCTCTCCTACGGAAGGGAAATATAGTCGACGGCACGCGGGAAATATAGTTAGTAGACACGCGAAATAATATGTTCTTGATGTGGATTGGACTCAAAAACTATCTGCACCCGGGCGAAGCCGGGCCCGACAGCTAGTAAAAAATAAATTGATTGCCGTTTTTTATATTAGTTTATGGTAAGCATGCACTGAAAAATGTCTCTTATTAATATTTTTTTTGTTTTAATGATGACAAGTGATACGACCGCTCGTGGACATAAGCGAAACCAAGACACCTTAAATTACAAAGCAATGCTTGGCATTCACTGCGCTCGCCATCGCGAGACATAAGATCTTAACTATAACTACAGCGATTACTCGGGAGAGAATATCCTTTGAACCGGAACATAACATGGCATTTAAACTGCCGTGTGGCGGGGGAAATAGACATTGCGGTGGTACCTACACATGGTGGTAACGTATGAGCGACCTGCCACTAGTAAACAACCGATACTACAACCGATGGTGCAGGTTTTTTAGGTGGATATATATATTTTTGTAGTTGTATATTTTTATTCATAATTAAATGTACTAAACCAATATTAATCAGTTTTAAAGGCATCCAGTCACGATCCCCTCTTTTTGTCCGAGCTGTGCTTAGTGCATATCCATTTACGTCTCAAAAGCTCATCACGTGGAAATCTGGAAACATTCAATGATATATGTAAATATAGTTATTCAAAATATATGGGGAAGCTAATGTATTTAATAATGTTATTTATTATGAAAATAATTCATAACAAATAACTTAATCGTTTTAAATATGATTGAATTAGAAACAAATATACAACTATCCAAATCCATTCAAACTTTCATCGTCAATTTTCTGTATGATCGGTTTCGCTTCTGACTTGTTAATCTATAACGTACACTTTTTGTCCCTATCGCACTTCACAATCTTTGTATTAGGCGATCCTTCTTATACAATTGAAGGCGGTGTTTACTAATTTAAAATAAAAATTAAATTTTGTGTGGTTTTTATATACTTACGTATGGTGTGTAGGTCCAATTTAGTTTCATATTTTTGCACCATTGTTTTAACACTTTTAAAACACACAATTCGACACTTTAGACAATATTTTCGAAATAAATTATGTTTACAGCACTGAGGTCTTCCCTCTGTCGCCGTTGCTATGCGACTAGATGAAATTACACCAATTGCCCGAATTTGAACGCCTCACTTTTGAAGTGCTAGTGCGATATCTACGTCGTATTTGTATAATATATCATTGGGTAGAATACAATATTCATTTATTGCGCTATCGTACACAAACATGACAATTTATATTATATTAAAAATTTAACACTTTAAAACTATTACAATTATTTTACATTAAAAAGTTTATCTCTCCGAAAAATCAACTTCATTATTTAAAAATTCAATTAATAGTTGATTTTTATCGTCTGCGAAGTTTATGTTGAAATCTCCACTCAAAATCATTGGCAATTCATCAAAGCTTTATAAACTGACAGCTAACTGACAGCTGTCTACTCTCCATCCGTCTTACGCTTTTCGTCTTACGATCAGGTCACGTGTCCTGACGCGAGTTTAAGATTTTATACCCATTACAGAAAAAGTGCTCAACGCCGCTAAAGAAGTTTTCACTTCAAAATTGCACAAAAAAAATATTAAAACAACATTAGGGAATCTTTATATTTTCTCTTATTATAATATTTTAATCATTTTGGGATCATGTTTTAACCAGGGTTTAAAAAATACAATGTTTTCATAGTAAAACTGAGGGCTAAAACTGCATTATAACTAGTAATATAGTTTTAATTTGTACGTCTTTATTGAACATAAAACATAAACAACAAAAAAACACAAACAAGGACTTCGATCAAAATATTTTCTTTTTATGTTATTTTAAGAAAAAGTTCTTTTATGAAAGATTGAGAGGAATTATTTTGGAAAATCTTATTTATATCGGTGCTGGTACGGTGGGGGTTGCGTTTTTTTGTGGTTTTTTAGATTAGTTTTTTATTATTTAGGAAATAAATACGAAACTGGGATTGAAAATATTACAGTACAAGCGAGTCGGCTTGGTCTGTGTATCATATAGTTATTTGATGTCTATTTTTTCTTTTTTTATTCTATGGTTATCTTATCTTAATGCCTTTTATATCAAAACCCATACCCATTTTATATCTAATTTCTACATCTCTTTACTTGTATAAAAACATTTAAAAATTCACCTACAACCACACATGTCTTACTACGACATAATTATAAAAATACTGTGAAAATTCTGAATATTTAAACTATCTTATTTCATTTTATTTATTTATGCGTTCTTTATAACTGGTACTCAATTTTCTGTGCAAAAAATTACATTCCAAAATAAGGCTGTATGATCCAAAGCAAAAAATAGTGTTGTAAGTTTTTTCATCGATATATCGATACATTTCAGGAGGTACAACGCCCGCCGCCTCCGTTCACGGCTCCGACGATGAAGACGAAGTAGACGAGGAAAAGGAATTAGCCGAATTGAGGATCACAGATAAATAGTTCTAGTTTTTTTAAATATATTTAAGTCAAGTCTGAACACACACGCTTTGGTCGACGAATCCCACAGGAGTGTAGTTTTTACAGGGATAAGTATCCCAGCAAGTAGAGGACTGTCGGAGCTATCCGTCAGTGAAATTCCTATGAAAATCCGTTCAGTAGTTTTTGTTTTATAGCGGTTTGAAAATGCCGCAAGAGATTCGTATTTTATGTGAACTCTACTATGAATGGAGACAAGTGATTTTGCAATATCCTACTGCACAAAATGGATACAGAAATCCCTATGTACCTCATGTTTTTTTCGTTTATTGATATATGTTATATCTATTTTTCCCCGTATCTACAACTGTTTGATTAATTTCGGTTTGTTAACCTACCTTTATTATACTCATAGATAGAACGATCTAGAATTTTCTGGTCCAAAAATTATAACAATACCTATTGTGTACATTTTTTTATAGCTCCGATTTTGATCCGAGAAACAATGAATTAGTAGTTTTGAATCATTTCTCGGAATTAAATGCATGCAAAAGATCAAATTACGGAGAAATAGCCAAACAAAACATTTCATACAGGACAAAATTAAAAAATATATATTCCTGACTTAAAAAAATTCATTGTAATTTTGATTGCTGGGTGTATTTATACATAAAATTAATAGTTTTGATCCTATTCAGTCGGAAAATACATGGTCTGTATTCTAAGTGAAGACATGTCTAACAAAGTACGGTTATTTTATCAAGTTTTATTTGATACAAAATATACACATTACAGACAGTACTCAGATATTTTTATATATTTAATAATTTATTTGCACTATTACATATACTGTTTATGAATTTATTTTATCATCTATATAAATATTTTGATATTGTTTTGAATAATATACATGTTTTTTCTGAATTTATACACAAATCTTGCCATAATTATTTTATTCGTTACGTGACCAATAAATACATTTCATTTCAAATACATTTCATTTCATTTCAAATTCCAATTTATAAAGGAAATGTCGATATGGAATAATTTATTAAGAAATTTATGGCAGCGTTTATTGCATAATAATGTATTATGTGAATTTTACAAATTATATTTATAGAATTATATTTCCGGACAATAATGTTTTATAAATGAAATAAATTATTTAACAGCACATTAATTATTACGTTGTCAAATTGATAAAAAATATTGTATTTAATTTATAAGGTCTGGTATATTATATTTTATACCGGGTATCTCAAGACTGCTACCGAAAACGAAGCCGGGTGGTAGTTTTAGTGGCTACAAACACAATGCAATTAAAAATTTCGCATAGAAATGCGACAATTATTTTTTATGATTTTTTAAATATCGTCATTTTTGGGTGGTAAATCCATAGTTTTTGCTAAAATAATAATTTAAACTCTTTTATACCTTAGAGTATTTATAAATAAAAGGGTATAAACTATTATTTTAGGAAAAAATGTATTTACCACCCAAATATGGCCATAGGAAAAAAATAAAAAAAAAATAGTCGCTTTTTTTGCAACTTTTTCTGTTGCATTGTGTCTGAAGTCGCTTAGACTACCACCCGGCTTCGTTTTCGGTAGCAGTCTTGAGATACCCTGTATATATTTTTATAGAAATATCTATCAATATCCTCTTGTATTTTCCTAAACTAGGAAGTCGATAATTATTTACTCACAGATTATTTTTATAGTTATTTTTAAAGTAGTTTATGTTTCTGTCACGAATTTAATCGTATTATAAACCTTTATTCCTTCTATTAATTTGCAGTATTTAAAAATATGATTTTATACACATACAATAGTTTCATGTTTTAGATTATAGATGGCGACACAATTGAAAAAGATTACGTGGGAAATAACGGAAATAGTTTATCGAACAAAATATCTTCTTTTTTTTCAAACACTCATATGATATATTCTAATATTTTTTACACAATTATTCTTGTAATGTTCAAAAAGACGGTGGTTCTCAATTCGTCCAAATCTTTTTTATTTTTTCAATTGTGTCACTCTTTAATTTATATTTAATGTCTGGCAACGAATAAGCAATAATTTAAGATATAAAAGAGTTACTGTTATTTTTAAGTTTTAATGGATATGCAGGTGTTAGAATAATTTAAAATTTATGGCACCATGAAATCAAAAGCTATATATTTTTGTCACCTTACAAATATGTTTAAAAATACAGATTATAAAGAATTTAAATAGTAATAATGGAGGATTATCGGGGTTAAATACTCAGGGGTGAATAGAAACTAACCTCGAAAGACTATTTAAAAGTATGATAAAAAAAATAAGTATATTTGAAATCATATAAGGAAATATTTACCAAGGCGACTGGTTTAGTCCTTATTCACTAATATGTATCTATTCACCCCGATTAAGTTTTAACAAAACAGGTTTTATTTTGTACTTCATTTGAGTGATTTAATATAATATCATAAACCTTATTAATATTAAAGTGTAAAAAATGTGTAAAACTATTTTATGCAAAGTTTTTAATAGTATCAGTCACTTATCAATTTTCATATAACCGAAACACCTGTATACCAAACCATATTTTTATAATATTAATCTTACATAATTAAATGTTATACTATATTTTGTGTCGAAAAAATTATATTTACATTCGAAATATAAATATTTATAAATGCTATTATTTATGTAAAACATTTGCACCGCTTATGCAGTTTTGGTGCGCAGTAGAAATCGGGCATGCTTTTAGTAACAAAACGATTCAGTAATTTTTATACACATAAATAAAATACCGGGTATATTAAGACGGCTATCGAAAACGAAACCGGGTGGTAGATTTAGAGTGTACAAACACAATGCAACCAAAAATTTCGCTAAGAAACGCGACAATTTTTTTTATTATTTTTTAAATATCGTCGAGTTTTGGTGGTAAATACATAGTTTTTGCTAAAATAATAATTTAAGGCCTTGTATATCAAAGCGTCTTTAACAATGAAAGGGTATACGCTATTATTTAAGAAAAAACGATGTATTTACTATCCTAATACGAGGTTAAAAAAAATAACAAAAAAAATTCGTCACAAATTTTTGCACAAAATTTAGTTGCATTATGTCTGAAGTCATTAAAACTACTACCCAGATTCGTTTTCGGTAGCAGTCTTGATATACCCTGTATAATATGTATTAATTTAAAATTTGTACGCGTTGGTAATAGAAATTATGTATAATAACAATGAAGATAGTTGTTTGGATATGTTTTATTTTTATACAATAATAATTATATAAAATTAACGAAAAACAAAATTTGTTTATAAATTGCATTAAGCGTAAGTAATAATTAGATTTAAATCAAAATACTGCCATCTAATATTTTCGAAGTGCAATTGTTCCTGTTTTCAAATACAGAGGGCGCTGTTCTACTCTGTTAACATTGCTTAATAGGGTACTTGTCTATATTTGTGTTTTTCATACAAGAGCTAATGACATATTTTCATTGAGGTATTATACTAGAGCGGACATCGGGAATAAAATCACGGGTACACAGTGAAGCGAGAGCGAAGATTATGTTACTGCGTAGGCGTGACAGAGATAGAAACAGTAGGAGTACCGTTCATTTTGTTACAAATATTTTGTTTGCAGTGTCCCCTCTAGTATACTATATCTATGCATATTTCTATCGGAAATACAACAAAAATGTGGTAATATATTAGGGCTAGAGGCATAGTGACGTCACTATACTTGTGTTTTATCTTTCCTTTAACCTTAATGTTTCTATTTCTATTTTGATTGGATTTCCAAAATACTTGTGTATAGAATTAAAATGTCAAGCCAAGTACCTTATTTTGTAGGTTATGTTTGAAAAACTTATAAAAAGTATGTAAAGTCTGATAAACGAATTATTCTCCTGTGTTCGTGCCATACAGTCCGATATGTTACTTAGTGTTTGTAGTAATAAAGATTGTGTTATTTTTTAATTATGGTTTTTTTTTTCTCCAGAATCATTCAAAACTCTCCACTGTCAAAAGAAAATGTATTAAATAATACATATAATTCTAAGCATATAATATACATTGACATAAATATACGTACAGGGTATATCAAGAGTGCTACCGAAAACGAAGCTGGATGGTAGTTTTAGTGACTTCAGACACAATGCAACTAAAAATATTACCCAAAAGCTACCTTTTTTGTTATTTTTTTCCTTTTTGTTGTTGTTTTATCTTCGTATTTAGGTGGTAAATAAAAATCCATAGTTTTGTTTCTAATATAACAGTGTATTTCAACTAACAATTTCGAAAAGAAATGTGATTTCTTTTAAATATCATCTTGTTTGGTTGGTAAATCCATAGTACGATAAATAATAATTGAAATCATTGCGTACCATAGCGTCTTATTTTAGATAAACAACCCAAATACGACGATAGCAAAAAAAATCTAATCATCGCTTTTTTTTTTGCAAAATTTTTATATTCATAGTTTCTGAAGTCTCTGAAACTACCACCCGGCTTCGTTTTCAGTAGCTGTCTTGATATACCTTGTATAAAGTCTGGCAACCTGCAGGAGGCATGTATGGTGGACTGTATGGCCTAACCCCTCTCAATCGTACTCTCGATTGTAGAGGAGACCCGTGCCCTACTGTGGGTCGTACATTGACTGCTCTTAATTTATTTAAAACCTCATATTCACTTTTTTTTTATTTCAAGGAACAGCGAGACGAGCGAGCCGTTCGCCTGATGGTAAGCGATACGACCGCTCATAAACAGTAGCAACATTCCACTGCGCTCGCCATCCTGAGACATAAGATGTTACGTCTCAATAAGTCCAGTAGTTACTCTGGCTACAATATCCTTCAATCCGAAACACAACAGTGCATTTACACTGCTGTTTCACGGGAGAAATAGACATTGCGGTGGTACCTACCCAGATGACCTCTCACATATGAGAGACATACCAGTGACTATTAATAATAAAATATTTTTTGACGTAATAAATATTTGTAGTATTAATAACAGGATAATTACTTAAAAACTGTCATACATGATTGATGTGCACAGTAAATGTTATTTCAGTAGGTTAACAAGCTTTATTATTACATTGCCCATACAGCTGCAATAATGACAGCCTCCGTGGCGCAGTCGGTTAAACGACGCCTGTAAAACGAGAAGCCGCGGGTTCGATCCAGCACCGAGAGAAATGTTTGTGCGGCCCACAAATATTTCATTCGGGTTTGGGTGATGGTGACACCGAAAATTCTTTAGTAGATCTTGTTACCCACGACACAAGACTCGATCTTAGTGTGGTGTCAGGACTATGTATGTCACTGTTGGGTGTTATTTTTTATTTATTCATTCATTGCAAATGCAATGGCAAATGGCGTAGGTACTGGAAGGTAATCGATTATCGGACCTAGAAAATAGTAAGGGCCGACTTTTATGAACAACGAGTAAAGCAATCTATTTTAGTATTACGATAGTGCTGGCAGTTGTATTATGAGAGCAGAATAAAGATTTAAATACAGAAAGGAGTTGCTAACGGCTGATGTGAAGAATGGCTGAGTCGGAAGAAAATCCAACAACCTATCATTTTGAGTCAAAGTTACACTACTGACTTTTCATAAACTGTGTGTTATCAAACAAGGATAAATAACAAAGAATGTGTCAGTCAAAGTGTGTTAATTGTGTCGCTATGTCGTGCGCTAGAGTTGTTATAATCCTTTGTATTGTCCTACAAGCATACGGTGATTGTAAGTTCTAGATAAATAGATTCTTTTTGCAATGAACAGCGAGACGAGTATGCCTTTCGCCTTATGGTAAGCCATACGACCGCTCATGGACAGTAGCAAAACCAAACAGCACCTTAGCAATACTACACATTCCCCTGCACTCGCCATCTTGAGCAATAAGGTGTTAGTCTCCATTTGTGCAGTAGTTACTCTGGCTACAATCTCCTTCAAACCGAAACACAACAGTGGATTTACACTGCTGTTTAGCAGGATGAATAGATATTGCAGTGGTACCTACCCAGGCGGCCTCTCAAATATGAGAGACCTACTACTAGTACATTTTTTGAAATGAGTACAAGGTGGAGGTATGGCGCAATCAAATGGCGAGAAGTCGATGGATGCTCCCAACAGGTCGATGTGCAGATCCTTGGGGAGGCCTACGTTCAGTAGTGGACTTCCTGTAGCTGAAGAGGAAAAACTAGTTTGTTTATTAACCAGTGATCCCTGTGTTTATTTGACTGATTCATTGAATAATAATATGACAGTTATAGGATCAACAATAAAAATGTTCAAAATGGCGGCTATTTTATTGATTACATTGTGATCTAGTTAATACATAGGATTGAAATAAAACATTTATTTACGGATTATTTCGCGGATTTGGTTTGATTTTTAAATTTTTTTACTTCGCGTCGTTTCGACTACTAAGCAGCTGCGGAACAGAAAAATATTGAAAAACAAAGGAGAAAATAACGCAAGTAAATATTTTAGCCTATTTATTTACGTAGAAAAAAATGCACTAGGCAGGTGTGGTGGAATATGGCCGTTTTTTTTTCTCGCGGGGATAATCCCTTTACGGACCATCTCAACCCCGAAGGGGCGAGGGTGTGTCGGACTCACCGGCGCCTTCCGAGCCCAGCGAGATGTTGTGCCGCCCGTGGATGTGGACGGGCGGCCGCTGGGTCGGGTCCCTACCACAGTACGCGCCGAAATACCGACTAAAAACCCCGCGTCGGCCACCATGGGTGCACTTCAGAGACGGCCCTGGGATACCGTGCGACAGATGCGCCAGGACCGCCTCTCCATGCACTGCCGCATTTAGCGACGCAGCTTTGGACGCGTGTTGCGTCACGTCTCGGGGGCCGCCAAGGTAGGGATGGCGGCCCCATGTGGCCTCTGCGGCGCTGGGTTAGTTGGCGTCCCGGCGCCTCCTACGTCTCCTGTAACGACGAGCGGGATCGGTCTGCTCCCGATCCCGCTCGGCGCTCACCTTCTGCGACATGACACGTTCGCAGAAGTAGAGCATTGCTCGTCACGACCTCCGGCTGCCGACCATGGCGGCGACCACGGCCGGCAGCGAGAGGTCTCTTCCGACGACCGCTATGAGAGCGCTGCGCTCTTCGTCCCAGGCTGGGCATTCCTCCAGAGTGTGCTGGGCCGTGTCCTCACGGCAGTTGCCACAATGGTGGCACACGGCGGACTCCTCGGCTCCGGCAGCAGCCATGACCGGTGAGCACCTGTGTCAGTCGGTATATCGGCGCACCGTGGCGCCTGTCCATCCACTGTTCGAGGACAGGTCGCACTGCCGCGACGGTCCTCGTACCAGCACTAGGATTCTCCAGCCTGGAACGCCACTCCTCCACAGCGGACCTGCGGAGAGAAGCCAGCATGGCCTCGACCTCTCGTTGGAATATGGCCTAACCCTTCTCAATGGAACTGTAGGTTGTAGATTTTGCACTTTAGCGATTGAGGGCTGATACAGTACACTATACGATATGGCCATAATCATACACAGTTAAAACCCTTAGCTATCGGATGTATTGTTTTTCGCTCAAAGTGTATTCACAGTTGTTGGAAAGGGACAAAATATTAACTAAAATATAAAGCTTAAATAGGTTTAACTAAAATAGGTTATATAGGTTAACTAAAATAGGTTAATAAAAACATCGTGAGGAAACTTGCATACCATAGCGATTTATAAGAATTTCTATGGTATGTAAGTCCGCTAACATGCACCAGGCCAGCGTGGTGGACTATATGACCTTACCAGTCTCAATCGTATTCTCTATTGTAGAGGAGACCCGTGTCTTGCAGTGGAACGTATATAAGCTGATACCGGTTCGAAAAAATCGACTCACAGCTCGAATCAATAAGTCAGCCAAAGCAGAATGCCTATTTTACTATGAAACTTAGTAATAGTATCGGTGCAAAGATTTTTGTCCCTCGATGAAAGCTACTTTTTTGTGAAATATAATTGCGACAGAGGCCCAGAGTTCTTGAAGAAATGAATTTGAAGTCCAATAAAAAATGTATCATTTGTCATCGGCTTTGTGAACATAATGTAAAATGGGATAATAATTACTTTATTTTATAAAAATCTGTGCCCGGTATAGGAAAATGATTAAAGACAAACCATAAAAATTCTATAATGAATTTTTTGCAATATCGTTATCTACAATCTTTTTTACCGATGCTATAAATGGGCATTCTCCTTTATAATGCACAAGCAATAAAAATAAGCTTGGTGGTGGTATGATATTCGTATGCCCAGATAGCGAACACTGTTCACAGAGGTTGAAGAAAATTCAGAGCATTGGAGACCGCCCTTACAACCACCACTGTAACTCCTGTAAGCTAGGATCAACAGTGGCACGCATTGTAATGGCACCGAGCATTGAAGCTCGGCGAGTCTCCGGGAATGTCTAACTTGTCTTAACCCGCAACGAAATCAATCAGAAAGTTAAATTAATAGTAGATGGAAATAAATTATTGTCCACTTCCCTCTATGAAAAAGCAGATGACAAAACCATGAAGTAAAGAAGTAAATAACCTCGCAAAAACACTTTTACGCCGGGGATCAAATCATTACTACTCGTTCATTTAAAAAATATGCGTAATAAAAAATACACAATAAAAAACAATAGATTTCGAATGACAGGAATTTACCCTATAATAAATGAACGGAATAATATTACTCATAATTAGTAATAGTAGCATAATACAGGTAATGGCTTACTTATGTTCATTTTGAAGGAAAATTTAAATTATTTCCTGTATGCTTAAGAGCGTTTATACCCTTTGCGCGCTTTTTGGCTATAAAACAGGACTTTTCAAATGAGTTAATAGCCACCAATAAACAATTTCAAGGAAAAATAATTAGTACTTATTTTAGAAAAAGTTGTCATCTAGGGATTTTGGTGGAAAACATTATAGATTGATGGATAATTTGTGAGTACTATAAGGATTACTGAACACTAGTTTCGTTATTTAGGCTTTAAGTGGCAATTTAGAAGCTTAAGACATCCGAAATCACTAAATATAAGATGAAAATAAAAATATTATCCGACTAATAAGACCCTTATGGAGGGATTTTGCTGAGAAAAATAATCTTATTATGTTTAGTTCCTGAAAAATAAAAATTTAAACAATGCGAAATTATTCAGAAACTCTCGTCAAGAACATATTTTTTTTCACCAACTTAACGAACATATTTTTTTATAGCAATTGCATATTATAATAGAAGAACATCTTATCAATAAATTGCCATTTTTATATTGCAATAAAATTAGTTTTCATCTTTTCTACATATATTTTAAAAACCACTATAAAACACGCTGTCCGCCGTGTATCAAATCAGACCGCCGCAAGGCCTTCTAGAGGGAGGATGTATCGCTCGTCGCCCCGGCCTGGCTACATTCGATTTTTGCCGTGCATCGTAAAAATAGCCACGCGCGGACTGCGATTGCCACATCTTAGTACTTTGGTAGTAAAACATATTTTTTCTTTTGACGTGACAACGTCTTAAATTAGGTTGCGGCTGGGAGTCACTTATGAAAAAGTGTAACGCCCGGTAACGTAACGGTGCGCGCGCAGCACTAGAGAATTATTTTTCAGTTTCACCCACTTTTTCCACCGAAAATTTACCTCACCCCCCAATCCTATCTCGGCCAACATAGGTCGTAGACCCACCGAGTTTGGTATCCTCGGAACCGTCTTGGTGAGGGCTACAAATTGACCCCGCCAGAAATCCCAAATTACGCAAAAAATTACCCCCCCAAAAAAAATATTTTACCTCCAAAAAATTAATTTAAGTTAGCCTCCCCACGAAACCTTCCTCCCCCCCCTCCCTTACCCCCACCCCGAAAATTTACCTCACCCCCCCCCAATCCTATCTCGGCCAATATAGATCGTAGACCCACCGAGTTTGGTATCTTTGGAACCGGCTCGGTGAGCTCTACAGATTGGCCCCAACCAAATCCCCAAATTCCTCCCTCTCTCCCCTAAAATATTTGTCCAGGCATAACTCCGTCATTTCTTAAAGTAAACCCCCCGTGTTTGGAGTCAGAGGAATCGTCTTGACGAGCTCGACAATCGAGAGCAGGCAAAATACGATTTTTCTTATTGACGTGACAACGTCTTAAATTAGGTTGCGGCTGGGAGTCACTTATGAAAAAGTGTAACGCCCGGTAACGTAACGGTGCGCGCGCAGCACTAGAGAATTAGGCGCATTGAATCGGCGCATGCTTGTGTCTCTGTCTTTGTCTTTCTCGAACGTTCTTGGCGTTGGAAAAACAAGAAAGCGTCACAATACAAGTTCACACGTGTGGTTAAAGTATCGTCAGCTGTGTCTGTAGTGAAAATATGGAGTGCTTAGATTCGTCATTACATGTACAATGTTTTAGTAAACAAAATATATTTCTATAGTTAAAATTTGTGCAATTCTTATTTTCATTCAATTCCTTGTTCCTATTGTGCAATTTAATTATATTCATATCAATAAATATTCTACCGAGAAAAAGACGTTGTCACGTAAAATCTTCGCCCGTAAAACCGACTTTACAGGCAACCATTTTTTTATTACCTACAATGATTTTGTAGTGAGTTTAAATTATGTTTCAGGTAATATAATGGGATGTAATTCCGAGGCTAAATTATGTTATGTATTGTAATATAAAATTAAATATATTTCGTAATTGTAAGGGGTTTAAGGCCCCTAATTCTTTTCATGTGTTCGAACACGAAATGATTAATAAACGTCCGTAGTGTCTACTGATTGAACAGTGATTTGAATGCAACTTAACAATGTAATAATAACGAAAATATGATTAGTATCTAAATTTGTATTGTTCATTACTTGCACAGTAATATTTGTCTACTTATAATGCAAATAAAATATTTTTATGATATAATATTACCAATTTACTTGTTTATATATATGTATGTGTGTGTGTATATATATATATGTGTATGTATGTATGTGTAGGTATATATATAATTGTATTGGTAAATAATAATAATTAAATAGATATATATTCGTATAAATATTATTATTTATTTATGTTTTATAAATATATATTCTCTTCTCATTTATTTCCTTATAAATTAATAAGCACCTGCTTCCGTCTCTCTGCACTACCTTAAGGTTGGCTGGTAGAAAATGCCCTTAGGCATTAAGTCCGCCTGTACTATTAATATGTACAAAGTGTTTAAATAAATAAATAAATAAATAAATCATAAGTTACATTTCAATTCAATATTAGAATTTTGAAGCGCACGGATCAAAGTTGGTTACGCTGACTGTATAGCGAGCCGACGCGGCAGCTCTACGCACACAGCTTTGGTCGCTTATGTGTGCGTGAAATTAACGAAGAAATACCTATAGTTGACTTTGCGCGCAAGGTGTATACGATCTTAAGTTTCCCAGCAATATAAAAATGACAAAGCAGAGGATACTGATTCTTTCTTCGTTCGACTTCACTCAGCCGTATTAAATGTAAAGTAAAGATGTTCGTATTTTTAAATGTTATCACAAATTATTAATGACATGCTCTGATTTAAACCACCTGTAACTTTTGTAACAATCACCAAATTGTAAACTGGTTTTGAAAAGAGCAACACTCGAGTTTCTCGCCCGTTCTTCTCTAGTGAAAACCGCTTTCCGAACTGGATGGTAGATAAAAAAATGACTGAATTTAAATTATGTAGAACATCTTAATGGATTCAATAAATTATTTCATTTTCAAAGCATTTGATTACAATAATGAACAAAACTGGAACATATAATATGTATTGGACTATTTTTTCTAACTGCGCCACGAAGACAGTCGCAGTGTATTAAACAAAAATATATATTTTTCGTAGGTCCCAATTGGGTATTCAATATTGTCTAATTCTGGATCAGCCCATATACGTCTCACTGCAGGGCACGGGCCTCCTCTACAATCGAGAGTACGATTGAGAGTGGTTAGGTTATATAGTCCACCACGCTGGCCTAGTGTCTAAAATTGACGCAGTGACGCGTTAAGATGTCGAGGATATTAGTATTTTTAATGTATTTGACAGCCTCCGTGGCGCAGTTGGTTAAACACCGGCTGTAAAACGAAAGGCCGCCGGTTTGATGCCCGCATAAAAACTAAATATTTGTTACTGGTCTAGGTGTTTCTTAGACCGAAAAGTTTCTCGTAGTTCCTGATACCCACGACACAAGACTTGATCTTATTGTGGGGATAGGACTATGTATGTGACTGTTGGGTTAATATTATTATTTATTGTTTCATTGTCTTCTTTTAATATAAGATGCTATTAAATAGTGAAAACTAATCCTTGTGTCGAGCCTTTTGATATCTTGAAATGTTGAATGATTTTGCTACCAAGAGCTGTCGTATCTCTTACCATCAGGCGAATGGCATTATCTCATTATGAAGTTTACTAATAAAGCAATTTTTTCAGCCGAATTACAAATTACATTAAATTTTAAATCAGATACAATCAACGGAGTATCATATCTAAATTGTGGTAATAAAACAAAGCATGTTCTGAGGGAAGCTGACGATACCCAGATGGATATTATTAAAACACCTTATATAGAAAGATACGAGTAAGTTTTTTTGTTATAATATTAAGTTATTTTTCTTTGTTTTTGATGTGAATGCATATTTATTCTATTAAATATGTGTATGTATCTACAATATATTTTATGCATATTTTATGTAAGTGTTTCTCTAGTTTATTTAATATAATTTTTATTACATATATTAAGTATTTAGGTATATATATACTTTTTTGTTCTTTGCTATTTCGTACACTACTACACAGTACACAATACCCCACAGTTGTCTCTGTTTTATGTATCCAATGGTTGGTTGTCTGGAAGAGATCGCCTCGAGCAATAAGACCGCCATTGTACTCTTTTATTTTTGGTTAAATTTTTGTTTATGCTATTCCTTTTTTGTCACTGGTTAATAAAGCTTCTAAATAAATAAGTACACATTACAATATACTTTCTTTCATTAGGATAGGCAAATGAGCAAATGGGTTACCTGATGGTGATCACTAGTGTTAAATTAATAGCAATACAATCACAAATAGCAAGTGAAGTTGATAATAACATTTCACAAGTTGTGTATTTTATATGATCTCGAGTAGTCTATGAAGAAGTGAGTTTTTTTACGAACCCATTTAAAGAAGGAACTTAACAATGTTGTGTGTGTAATTTCAGGTGTGAAAAATAGTTATAATATTAGTACATTTTTTTTGTTGGGTGTTATTTATTTATTTATTTTCAGTTGTTACACTTCGAAAGACGAGAAACAGAAGCTGAATACAACAAGCTTTTCCATTATCGGGATCAAGATATATAGAACAGAAGTGAGTCATAATTTATTTATTTAAACGTAAATACATACCCCCACGCCTATTTCGTAGAATGGGTAGGCAGCGATGCTCCAAGCACACACACGTTCCCACGTTTCGCCTTATGTGTACCGTTCCACGATGTGAGCTTATCGCCATATGGGGCACAAATTCCTGACTCTGGGCTGATAATGAATAGAAAAATCCCATATGATTTTGCCGGATTCGAACCCGTAACCCCTCAGCTATGTAATCGTACCATAGAAGGACTGCGCTACTGGGGTAGTCATAATTAACAAAATGCATGGATATTTGTAAAAAAAGTTTTTCCCCAATTTCTTATACTTCAGAGCGAAAATCAATTTCTATTATTAAAACCGACGATTTTATCGGGTATATCACAAAAATCACTTCAAAAAATTGTTAGCATATTTCGGTACTTCAGATCAATTAAAAGATAAATTTTATCATCCTCTTTATATTAAAATTTTGAAGTCGGTTTAATTATTTGAAATAATTTTTATTTGGTATTTTTTTCTTCTCGTCTTGTTTGAGTGCTAAATACATACTTATTCCTACAATAATAATTGTCGCTCTTTTATTTTTAGACGCGATGGTGTGTCAGAGTTTAAATTATTACATTATTTTAGCAAAAACTATATATTAACCACACAAACAAAGTAGAAAAGAAAAACAAAAAGATGATTATTACTTTTTTGGATTTTTTGTGTGTGAAGTCACTAAAACTACCAATCGGCTTCGTTTTCCGTTGCAGTCTGGTTAAACAAAGTATTTTGAAGATTCAATTTGACTTTTCTTTATTCCAGGTAACCAGTCCATCTGAAGGGGAATATATATGCTATTTTTTAGTCCACAAAGGCAACTTTATTGAGCCGATTTATACTGACACGGATGGGGAAACTTACACCAAAGTTGTCTGCGAATTTGAAATAACTCTCAAATATTGGAGTGAGTATTATGTTGCTATACAGGGGTATATAAGTGCGTGGCGTGGTGGCCTGTGGGTAAAAGGACTAGACACAGCTGTCAACATATTCAAGGTGGTCGCGGGTTCGAAACCCAGGGCACACCTCTGACACTTCGGAGTCATGTGTGTATTGATAGTCACCACGCATTTAAATGGTGAAGGAAACATCATGAGGAAACCTGCATACTATAGCGATTTATAAGAATTTATATTATATGTAATTCCACTTAAATTAGGATGCTCTTATCTTTTCAACAGCCTCGTAAAACATCCTGGGTCGGAATATTTATTTATTTATTGTACACAGTAAAAAAGAATAACAGTTTAGAGACAATCACGAAGTTGTGTTGTTTGTTGACACGTCGGGAATAATCACGAAGTTGTGTTGTTTGCGGATGATACATCTTTGACATTTAAAATTAAAAGACAACAATTAGATTTTGATGAAGTAGACAGTGCCCTTCGTGAAGTTGTACATTGGTTTAATAGTAATAATTTATTACTTAATGCTAAAAAAACTAAATGTTTTAAATTCACACTGCCCAATGTTAGGCAATTATCTACCACTGTAAAAATTAACGGTGAAGAATTGGATCCTGTTGCGTCTACTACGTTTCTGGGCATTACGGTCGACGCTAAACTCCAGTGGGGGCCGCATATCAATGAACTATCTGGTAGATTAAGTTCAGCGGCATATGCAGTTAAACCCATTACGCGTTAAATCTAATTTACTTGGAGCGAGCACAAAGAACAATACTAAAAGTCAGCTACTTCTTACCCAGGCTTCACTCAACGGCTGGATTATTTGAACTATGCAAGGTGTTGACAATTCGTCAACTTTTTATCCGTGCTGTATTATTGAGACAACATTCATTGTTGTTATATGATTCAATCGATATACCAAAGAGGAGTAGAACAAATATTGTTTGCACAACATCAAGATTTAATACAAGTTTCTCTCACAGGTTTTTCTGCTTTCTTGGACCGTACCTCTACAACACAATAAATAAAAAACTGAAACTATATTTACTGATTAAGATAAGCTGTAAAAATAAAGTAACGGAATGGTTACAAGATCTCAGCTATGATGATACCGAACGTCTCCTAACCCCCTTAGCTTAGCTTAGCTTAACATATGAATAGGCGCACATAAATGAGTAAAATGTTTTACACACATCACACATCAGAAGCTGCCTGCCCATAAAATTTTAAAATAGTGTACTGTATTTTAATATTTTTACCGTCGAATTTGTTTTATATCTTTTAAATTCTTGTTTGTTAACATTCATTTTGTTATTACATTCATTTTAGTTCTTAAAAAATCTCATTTGTTTTGTATCCTACTTGTTATTGATTATGTTAGTTTAAAATAAAAGGACTACCCATATTTCATATTTAATATAAAAGTAGTGTTATGTGGCAAATAAATAAATAAATAAATAAATATGTAACTTAGTGTACCATTATAAACTGTCGCATACACAGATTTATTTATCTACTTCTAATGTATTTACCGAGCTGAAAGCAAAATGTAACCACATGGCGTGAAGATCCTGGTGATCTGAAACACAGGCCCTGCCTATATCAGACACCAGTCTCAGATCCAATTTGTAATTTTAACATGTTGTACCCTTTGTTCTGTATGAGAGAATAAATAAATATTATTGTTTAACGGATGAGGCAGCGGCAAGAATTGTCTATTTCAGCTATTTTCATAGTATAATGTCTTATGGAATTCTTCTCTGGGGAAATGCTGCGGATATTAATAGTATTTTTATTTTACAAAAAAGAGCTGTTAGGGCCATTTATCAACTTGGTCCAAGAGTTTCATTGAGAGAAAAGTTTAAAGAAGTAGATATTCTTACTGTTGCATCTCAATATATTTATGAAAATTTATTATATGTTCGTAAAAATATAACTCAATTTAAGCGTAATTGTGACATGCATAGTAACAATGATAATATATTATACAAATACGACGTAGATATCGCACTAGCACTTCAAAAGTGAGGCGTTCAAATTCGGGCAATTGGTGTAATTTCATCTAGTCGCATAGCAACGGCAACAGAGGGAAGACCTCAGTGCTGTAAACATAATTTATTTCGAAAATATTGTCTAAAGTGTCGAATTGTGTGTTTTAAAAGTGTTAAAACAATGGTGCAAAAATATGAAACTAAATTGGACCTACACACCATACGTAAGTATATAAAAACCACACAAAAATTAATTTTTATTTTAAATTAGTAAACTCCGCCTTCAATTGTGTAAGAAGGATCGCCTAATACAAAGATTGTGAAGTGCGATAGGGACAAAAAGCGTACGTCATAGATTAACAAGTCAGAAGCGAAACCGATCATACAGAAAATTGACGATGACAGTTTGAATGGATTTGGATAGTTGTATATTTGTTTCTAATTCAATCATATTTAAAACGATTAAGTTATTTGTTATGAATTATTTTCATAATAAATAACTTAATCCAACCACGAACATTACAAAATACATTAGCTTCCCCATATATTTTGAATAACTATATTTACATATATTATTGAATGTTTCCAGATTTCCACGTAATGAGCTTTTGAGACGTAAATGGATATGCACTAAGCACAGCTCGGACAAAAAGAGGGGATCGTGACTGGATGCCTTTAAAACTGATTAATATTGGTTTAGCACATTTAATTATGAATAAAAATATACAACTACGAAAATATATATATCCACCTAACAAAACCTGCACCATCGGTTGCAGTATCGCTTGTTTACCAGTGGCAGGTCGCTCATACGTTACCACCATGTGTAGGTACCACCGTAATGTCTATTTCCCCCGCCACACGGCAGTTTAAATGCCATGTTATGTTCCGGTTCAAAGGACATTCTCTCCCGAGTAATCGCTGTACTTATACTTAAGATCTTATGTCTCGGGATGGCAAGCGCAGTGAATGCCAAGCATTACTTTGTAATTTAAGGTGTCTTGGTTTCGCTTATGTCCACGAGCGGTCGTATCACTTGTCATCATTACAACAACAAAAAATATTAATAAGAGACATTTTTCACTGCATGTTTACCATAAACTAATATAAAAAACGGCAATCATTTTATTTTTTTATTTTATCAAGGTTGTAAGCAAATAAAAATATATTTGTTTCAGGTAGACTCATGTAGCAACCTCAAAGTTAATATTGTAGGAAAAAATAAGGGTAGTGGAGGGAGGAATGATATTTAAGCAAGTGTCAATGGTAGTCAGGCTCTCATTTTGTTGGCATTTCGTCGGTCGGTGAGGCACATTGTTCGATTATAATATTTTTGTCATTTTTATTTGCTTTTGTCTTGTTGTTAGATTTACAATTAGTTTAGTGATAGATAGATAGAGTTAGTTTGGTTTTGATTAATTAGTGGCTATCTAGGATTCATTAAATTCAAATTGTGCAATTGTTAAATATTTTTGTTAATTTATTAAATTAATTTACGATCCGTGTGTAATATTATTTTTTAAAAAAAGTCCTTTTTGATCTAGTTTCCTAGATCAGAAGTGGGATTCTTACTTTTCCGGCCCATTTTTGGCTTGGCATAGTTCGTTATTTTTTTTCGTTATTTTGACTACCCACGTGTAGGTTATATTTTTCATAGTTATTTCGTTATTGTGATCTCTAAGTTAGTTCATTGAATTACTTTAAATAACTTTAGTGTTTTTCAGAACGTCTGAGCAAGTCAATTATAGTTTGATTAGGTGCTGTGCATAATAATTTATTGTGTTCGTGTATTTTACGGGGTAAGTCCTTTTGATCATACTCAATTATTTTTGTGCAAGGATGTCTGAGGGTGAGCGTAATCGTAGTCGAAGTGGCCTTGATAATAATTCTCGCCGTGACCGCCGCGATAGTAGATCCCGCGAACAATCTATCGATGAGAACAACATGTTGAGACTTGAAATGAAAGCAATGATGTCTCGGCTTAAGGCGTTAGAGGCGAAAACAGGGGCTTTATCCTTACCGGGTCCATCATCAGGCCGTGTGTTAGCACACTCCCGCAACCGCGAAGTCGGAAACTTAATGCGCACTAGTGTCCGCGGTAGGCAAACATCGCGACAACTGCGATCACCGTCGCGAGAACGTGATAGGTCGCGTGACTCTCATTATCGCGCGTCCTGTAGCGTGCGTCAACTATCACCGTTAGGACGTCGTTCAGGTTCACCTTCGCCTGTGACTCGACGTCATACAATAACTCGCCATCGTGACCATCGCCGCAGTTCAAGACCTCATTCGCCGGTGCTGCCGATGCAGTCCGCAGACCATGAAGTAAGAAACACGGGCATACCATCAGATTCGGCACAGGCTAGTGTTACTGATCGCATTGTTAGCGCCATTTGCTCGATAAATGCAGCAGGCAAATCGACTCAACATTACTATATTTCAAACTTTGACCCAAATATACACAACTTTGATGATTGGTGTTTAGAAGTAGACCGCGCAAAAGTTTCAAATAATTGGACTGATTTTGAATGCCTTTCGCGTATAGGAAACTGTTTACTAGGGGATGCGAAATCATGGCTCAACGAGTGGGTCTCCAGTGATCGTAGTTGGACCAATTTTAAGAAGGAGTTTAAAACTCTATGCCCTAAAGTACCCGATTTCGCGGGCATACTGTTCGAAGTTATGACGAAAAACTCTGATAACTATTCGACGTACGCAGAATACGTACGCCGGTCGTTACTACGCTTACGTATAGTGCAAGGACTTAGTGATGAGCTCATATCAGCGATAATAATTCGCGGTATCACTGATCCGAATATCAGAGCCTCAGCAACGAATGCCAAACTACTACCAAATAATTTAGTCGAGTTCTTTTCGATCTACGTTAAACCTATTACGAGTAGCTTTCCCAAACAGTCTTCCACGTGCTCCGATTTGCGAAACGTTACAACAGGTAAACGTCCTATGGAGTATCCACGTAAACGCAATCTCAATGATGTTAGGTGCTTCTCTTGCGGTCAGTTAGGACATAGACAGGCTTCATGTAGCAAGAGACCTAGAGTTGAACAACCGTTAGAGGGTTCATCTAATAGTGAGAGGGCGAAGTTGGCGTCACTCGCGCTTGTACCATCTAGGTCTGAACCATGTACGTACTGTAGGAGACCGGGACATAAAGCTGAAACTTGCTTTGCTAAGCAGCGTGCTGACGCTTCAAACAAGGTCAATGTAAATTTTTGCAGCGAGTCTGTCCAACCAGGGACGTCATAACAGCCGTAATACAGAATGTGCCAATCGACGTTTTAATTGATAGCGGTTCCTCTGTTTCGTTAATCTCATCATCACTGTTAAAACATTTTAATTGTTCGCGCACACCGTCATTTCGGGTTTTGAAAGGGCTAGGTGATCAAGAAATTGAAAGTACTTTTTACGTTACGCTACCTATTGAATTTGACGGCTTGACTCTTGAAGTAGATTTGCATGTGGTGTCTTCTAAATATATGAACGTATCGGTAATAGTAGGTACGGACGTTTTAAACAGGGAGGGTGTTAGATACGTACGTACTAAGGATTGCCAGTTACTTGTAAGAGCTATCGACAACTCGGAGACGGTGATGAATGTTCAATCTGAGACTTCAACACCAATTAATACACCTTTGGTAGATGATGATTTAGAAAAGTTACTGGGGATAATCGGTCAATTCTCTCAGTACTTCATTACCGGGACTGCAACTTCATCTGTAAACACAGGGTGCATGTCAATTAAACTTAAAACCAGCATTCCTGTGTATTACCGACCATACCAGCTATCACACGCTGAAACGCTTCGTGTTCGGGACATAATAAAAGATTTACTTGACAAACGGATAATAGAGGAGTCTGAGTCTGACTACGCGAGTCCAATCCTGCTGGTTAAAAAGAAAGACGGGTCAGATAGGATGTGTGTAGACTTTCGTAAGCTAAACGAGATCACCATCAAAGACAGATTTCCGTTGCCACGTATAGATGATTGCTTAGATCGTTTGGGTAAAAACAAATACTTTACATCCTTAGATATGGCAACTGGCTTTCATCAAATTCCTCTGGATCCTGAGTCAATACCGCTTACGGCATTTGTCACGCCGGAGGGACACTATCAATATCGAAAAATGCCTTACGGTTTGGCGAATGCACCAGTGGTCTATCAGCGTATAATCTCTAAAACCCTTCGCGAGTTCATAAATTCGGGGGACATCCTTGTGTACATCGATGACATCTTGATTATGAGTAGAACCGTCGAACAGGGCTTAATTTTACTTAGTAGGGTTCTTGATACGCTGACAAGGGCTGGTTTCTCTATCAATCTGAAGAAATGCTCATTTTTGGCCACTAACATAGAGTACTTAGGTCGCACAATTAGTGAAGGTCAGGTTAGGCCAAGTCAGGAGAAAGTGCGGGCTTTGATTGACTCACCCGAACCGAAAAATGTGAAACAAGTAAGGCAATTTCTGGGGTTGGCTAGCTATTTTAGGCGATATATAGCTGGATTTGCTCAAAAAGCTTCCTGTATTGCGGCACTTACCAAAAAGGGAGTTAACTTTCATTGGGGTACTGAACAACAGGCCGCTCGCCAACACTTCATAGATTGCCTTACAAGTGAGCCGGTACTTGCCATCTACGATCCTTCATTGCCGATAGAAATGCATACGGATGCAAGTTCCATTGGTTACGGAGCTGTCTTGATGCAAGTCCATGACGGGAATCGCAAGCGAGTGGTATCCTACTTCAGCAGACTCACCCAAGGGGCTGAGAGTAGATACCACTCGTACGAACTTGAGACCTTGGCAGTGGTGAAGGCTCTCGAGTATTTTAGGCACTATCTTGTGGGTGTACACTTCACCGTGGTTACTGACTGCAACGCATTAAAACTTACTCAGCGGAAGAAAGACCTATTGCCCAGGGTGGCCCGGTGGTGGGTATACCTCCAAGACTTCAATTTTAGTCTTGAGTACAGAAAAGGTTGTCTCCTCTCTCATGCGGACTACTTTAGCCGGAATCCGGTTAACGTATGTACCATCAAAAAAACCGTCAAATTGGGCACAAGTTGCTCAGGCTGCTGATGAGGAGACGCAGTCACTAAAACAAAGACTGGCGGATGGGCAGCTGGATCCAAGTCGTTATATTGTTAAAAACGACATCCTTTATGTTAAACTCACACCTACTGGTGAAACTCCTAAACTTTGTTGTTTTATCCCAAAAGGACATAGGCTCAGCCTCATGCGCATTTTTCATGATGAACATGATCATCACGGGGTCGATAAAACGGTAGATTTAATCACAAAACATTTTTGGTTTCCGGGGTTAAGAATATTCGCTCAAAAGTATATTTCCCATTGTTTAGTTTGCCTTTCTCACAAAAAAGTGGCGCGGGCCCCTTTACAGCCAATTCATTCATGGGAAAAACCAGACGTACCCTTTGATACCGTGCATATGGATGCTTTAGGCCCTCTGCCAGAATCTGACGGCTACCGTCATGTGCTTATTGTTATAGACGCGTTTTCGAAATTCTGTTTATTGTATCCCATGTATCGACAAGACTCTGACGAACTGAAACGACATTTTACGAACATGATCTCTCTCTTTGGGACTCCAAAATTGATCGTCGCTGATAGGGGACGTATGTTCCAAAGCATCGATTTTCTTAATTGGGTCAAGGATATGGGATGCAATACTCATTTTATAACACCAGAGATGCACCAATCCAACGGACAAGTGGAGCGTTATTGTCGTACCGTGCTCAACATGGTCCGTATTGAGTGCAACCATCGGCAGCAGAGGTGGCCAGCGGTTATGTGGAAGCTACAGCTGACCCTGAATATAACTAAACATAGGACGACGCAATACTCTGCCTTGAACTTGCTTATTGGCATCGAAGCTGCCACACCACTCATACGCAATTTGATACGGGATATAGCTATTGAAGGCTCCAGTGGTAATCGAGAAGCCCTTCGTGACATGAGCCGTCAGAGGGCATCTGAACATCTTCGTGCCAATCAAGCCCGTCAAGACGCCTACGTTAACCAGAATCGTAAGCCAGCGCACAACTTTGCCTTACACTCCCTAGTCTTTGTTCGCAAACAGGCACAGTCAACCGGGAAGCTAGACTCGTGTATGCGAGGACCATATCGAGTAGTAAAGATACTCCCGCATGGTCGCTATGAGCTGCAGCTACTAGCTGGCTCATACGGCAAGTCGACCCAAGCGGCTGCGGAATATATGGTTCCGTGGCGGGGAGAATGGACTCCCGATGTGTGTTCTTTTTTCTTTGATGGTGAGTTTTCCCTTTATTTTTATTTTGCTTGTGATTTGAAATCTTACTGGAGACTTTGTTGAGACTTTAAATCCACTAACTGACAGCCATTATATTTTATTTATTTTGTTGCAATAATTTTTATGATGAGATAAGAATCTTATATCGACTCGTGTTGTTTAAGGTGAGCGTTTGTCTTGGAGTGCATCAGACACGTTATCTTAAGAACCAGGTCCCTGGGCCGGGGATAACCATTAGTCTTGGAGTGCATCGGACGGTGGTTATCCTAGGGGGGACTCTGAACCGAGTTAACCAGTTGTCTTGGAGTGCATCGGACACTGGTTGTCTCGTGGAGCATTTTGGGCTTGGGATAACCGTTTGTCTTGGAGTGTATCGGACAGGTTATCCCAAGGGGACTCTAGACCTGCGATAACTGTTTATCTTGGAGTGCATCGGATACGTTATCTCAGGGGGTTGAGTCTCTTGATATAGGATAGGCGATTGTTTTGGAGAGTACCAGACATGCTATCCTAGATTGCTAGTTGTTCTGGATCTAGGACGTTAATAGATCATGTCATTGTTCGGATTGTGCCATATTTTTTTTCAACCTTGTCTGTACAGTGTTAGATGGTTGGATTCATATATTAAGATGTTTTACACCTATTTTGCGTAAGCTTTGAAGAGTTAGCCTACTGTGCAATAATTATCTTCATCGACACATTGTTTAGCTGGAAAAGAGATCTGTGGTTTTATTTTCGTGTTACAGAAGCAGATACTGAAGGAGATGAGTTACCTCCTGCTGTCGACCTGCCTCCCGATGTTGAACAACATGTGGAAGAGACCGAGCCGCAACCAGGTTCTTCCGGCATACAGAGACTACCAGAACTAATTACGAACGAAGAAAGTTCCTTGCCCTCTCTGCCAATTCTGGACACGGATCATGACAGTTGAAGATAAAGGAGTCCGGGGACGGTCTCCTGTCAGGAATAGCCGTGTAGGAAAAAATAAGGGTAGTGGAGGGAGGAATGATATTTAAGCAAGTGTCAATGGTAGTCAGGCTCTCATTTTGTTGGCATTTCGTCGGTCGGTGAGGCACATTGTTCGATTATAATATTTTTGTCATTTTTATTTGCTTTTGTCTTATTGTTAGATTTACAATTAGTTTAGTGATAGATAGATAGAGTTAGTTTGGTTTTGATTAATTAGTGGCTATCTAGGATTCATTAAATTCAAATTGTGCAATTGTTAAATATTTTTGTTAATTTATTAAATTAATTTACGATCCGTGTGTAATATTATTTTTTAAAAAAAGTCCTTTTTGATCTAGTTTCCTAGAATATATTAAATACTTATAAAACCAAATAGGTAGTTTTATTTATCGTCACCCTTCTGTTTCTATCGCTTCGATTCTATGTTTGGATAGCGCAATGCTATCTCTTTCCGTCTCGTACTTTCTGTATAATCTGTTTCATTCACTAAAATTGTCATAAAGTATTAACAAATAAGTATGTCTAAGCATAGCAGTACAGTTTTTAAACATCACGCAATATAGATATGCGTCATCTTTATTAAAACAGCATTGCATAGTAAGAACACTAGTAACAAACATAATCTTGCCTCACACGTTACTCGTCTCCACAAGAAAAATAATTCTTTTATGGGTCAAAGTGTACACTTCTTTAACAAGCTTCCCAACAGTGTAAGAGAACTTCCAATTAATAAGTTTAAAAAAGTAATAAAAGTTAAGCTGTGTAAAAAGGCATATTATAGAATCACAGATTATATGGAAGAGAAAACTGCTTGGGAATAAATTTATCATGTTTTGCATCAAACTGACATTATTGTAACTTGTGACATGAACCATTTTATTTGTAAATGGCGATATGAAAAAAAATAACAAAAGAAAAAGAAAGAAAAAAAAGAAGACAGTTCGTGTTGCTGAGGGAGTTTCTTGCGCCGCTTCTTCTTCACAGCTACAACACGTTCCGAAGCGGTGGTAGCAGAAAAGGACGATTCAAAAGATCTTGTGAAAGACTATTTGAATAAAGAATATTTTGATTTTGATTTTGAATACAAAATAAAAAAGTACAGATGGCGCTCTTATCACTCTAAGGAAATTTCTGCCAGACAACCATAGGATGGATATATGAGTAAGAGAAAGAAAGGGCAGTGTAAAATAAAGACAATGAAAGCACGGAGATATAGATAATAAACGACGATTATAACGACGCAGGAAAGCGATTTTGTCGTATTTCGAAACAAGCAATTTTGATAATAACATTTTAAAATAAAACCTTACATTTTCACGAGGAAATTCAATGCGGTATTTTTTTTATGAATTAAATAATATACAAAACGCATATACGCATTTTTTGAGATACGACAAAATCGCTTTCCTGCGTCGATAATATAGGTAAAAATATACAATATATATTTTGTTTAACATTGTAATATTTACTTTGTTTTAGAGAGTTTAAAAGTATATATTAACGGGAGATACTTGGAAAGCAGTTCTGGCAGTATCTCAAATACAGTTGATTACGAATACATCTACTATTACGTTTCAAATGAATTTATCAACGTTGAATGCGAGAAGCCTGATGTAAACGGAACAATGGAATTCAAATACGTCTCTATATATTGTAAGTACATATCTTTACTAGTAACGGACAGCTTTTGACAGCCTCCGTGGCGCTGATACCGCCTGTGAAACGAGAGGCTGCGGGTTCGATCCCCGCACCGAGATAAATGTTTGTGCGGCCCACAAATATTTCTTTCGGGTTTGGGTGTTGGTGAGAGCGAAAAGTCTCTCTTAGTTCCTGATATACAACACAAGACTCGATCGATAGTGTAGGGTCAGGACTGTGTATGTGATTTTTGAGTGTTATACTTATTCATTTATTTATTCCAAGTAAAATGCATTTAGGCTTGGCATTGGGCTTTATTCATAAACAGTTTTAGATTATACATACATATTTATCCAATGTTTTCTCAGTTCGAACACTTGAATTCCGTTTGGGCGAGAAGAAAACTTAACCTAAAATTTTCTTTAAATAATGCCTTTACATTTGTAACTCTGCCTCGACTGCCTCGGTGGCGTAGTTGTACTACGGTACGGTTATAAAGCTGAGGTCTCGGGTTCGAATCCCGGGTTGGGCAAAGTGATATTGGATTTTTCTATTCAGTATCAGCCCAGAGTCAGGAATTTGTGCCCGATATGGCGATAGGCTCGCCACCTATCACATTGTGGGACGGAACACATAAGGCGAAATGTGGGTGCCCTGGCACCTCTGCCTACCCCTTCTGGGAACAAGGAGTGAGTTTATGTATGTATGTTTACATTTGTATAAATACAGATTAAAAATAATATATATTTTTTTAGGCGAGACGTGCATGCCGTTCACCTATTGGTAAGCGATAGGACCGCTCATGAACAGTAGCAAAACCAAACAAGACCTGTAAATACAAAGCAATGCTTCGCATTCCACTAAGCTTGTCATCCTGAGACATAAGGGGCCTCATTAATAAACTCGGATGAGCGAATGATTAACTTTAGGCATTGGGCTAGAGAATTCAATCTATTATTATGAATAGCTAGATAGTAATGACTATATTAATAATAAAAATCTTTATTCTTCAGCCTAACATGATAATCCTGTTATGGCCATCCACTGATTTTAAAACAAAAATCCACTAAAAACCAAAAAATAATAACTACCACTGCAAAGCAAAAAAATAATATTTATTTCATGGAACTCGTGCATGTTGATTAATTTGCTTAATGACTTGACTAGCCAACAAATCAAAATATATGCGTAACATATTGAAGGCGGGCCGCCAAGTACCAAACATGTAGGACCTATGCCTTATATTAATTTAAATATCTATATGTTTGGTACTGGGCGTCCCGCCTTCAATATGTTACGCATATATTTTGATTTGTTGGCTAGTCAAGTCATTAAGCAAATTAATCAACATGCACGAGTTCCATGAAATAAATATTATTTTTTTGCTTTGGAGTGGTAGTTATTATTTTTTGGATTTTAGTGGATTTTTGTTTTGAAGTCGGTTTTTATTCTTTTTATTAAAAATTTGAGTTATTTTTATCTTTTTAGTGTTGATAGGCATTTAAATGAAGAAGATTTGGTCCCCACAAGGAATATGTTCTTTCCGATGACAATGAAATCGCTAAAATCGGCTAAAAGCTGCCAAAGATATTGGAATATTCACATGTTTATTATTTTTGCTCCCCCCCCTCCTTTCGCGCC